>CM072773.1:2510000-5010000 GCA_036936925.1 Cenchrus fungigraminus | reverse complement strand
AAAGCTCAGATTTGTGGAAGATGCATGGATCGCGCGTTGATCATCATAAAATTACCTGCGAAGTGGCTCAATCGAGGAAGATGACGTCAAATTGCCTGAGAGGTGTCTTAAATAAATGTTAGTAATGTAAAGTTTGATGGGGTTTCATTAAATTGTTGGAGTAGTGGTTGGGTAATAGTTTATTTTTGATAAAGCTTGGGAGGGATTTTGTAAAATTGGCAGCCCTCCTGTCATTCCTTCAAAGCTCAAGGGGGTTTACGTAAAACTGTCTGAGAGGTGGCTGAAATAAAATTATATTTCTACAAAATTTGAGGGGGTTTCCATAAAATTATATGTGTGTGGGTTGGACTACATATCAATTTGAATAAAGTTTGAGGGGGATTGGTAAAATTGGCAGCCCTCTCTGCTTTTTTTCCAGCCCTCTCTGCTTGAGAGGTGGCTTGAACAGACGCTATTTCTGTAAAGTTCGAGGGAGTTTTCCTAAAATTATCTAAGTGTGGGTTGAACCATATATTAATTTTGATAAAGTGCGAAATTTTTTAATACAGCCAAAGCTCCTGAATGCATTGGAAGTTGGAACCATCTACGCGCGATATGACAACCGAGATTTTGCTGCCGACGTGACTCAATTGGGGGGGGAGTCCCTCCGTTTTAGGTCTCTTAAAGATAGGCATAGCATAACGGGGCAAATTTTCTTGTGGTTTCAGAAAAATTTCATGTTTTGGCATGTTATTGTAGACTAGTATAGATGCACGTGCGTGTCGCACGTGTTTTGAATATCACAAAGTATAAGAATTGCTTACATTACAATTTAATTTTATTACAATATGAGTCGCAACACTACCACCATCACAAGAATAACACATGCATCCCTTATTGAAAAAATCTCTTTAATTTTTTTGGCAATTCTCTAGCTAGTCCATTTGTTGATTTGCTTCTTTACCTCGATGTCATATGCAAATTTCACACGTAGTACTTCCTTATACAATAGATGTTTACAATAAATAACTTCCATTAAAGTGAACCTAAAATATAGGATTTCAAAATAATGATTACAAGCTCAATTTTTACTTCACCAATTATACTCTATCCACTTAAGACTCAATCAAAGTATTCAAAACTATTAAATCAAATAACAAAGTAAATAGATCATGAAATAAAATTCAAAACTTATACTGCATTGACTACTTGATCATATATTAAACAAAGTGTACATGCCATGAGATAAGAATTAGTTTACACAGTCACAGGAATAAGAACATTCCTTTTTACTTTTAATCAACATAAGCATTCTTTTCAAGTTCCATGGATGTAGGAAAAACATGTGTCCTAGTAGTAGTTTGCTTAGAATTTCAAGTTCCATGGACGTAGGAAGAAAAATATGGGAACGGTATAAAATACTTTTATACCAAAACAAGAGTAAGATGTTATATACTTTGGATGTGGTTCCGAGTTATGTTTGACAAAGCACATCAGAAATTCGAAGCAAAAACATAGACTTGCTCGCTTACACAACATGGCCTTGCTTGCGGACAGCCAAGCCATGCAGCACTGCGTTGTGGGCTGTGGGGGAATACCAGTAGCTATCTGAACCCCGGCCTACTCATACTCGCTGCTCTTCTCTACTCATGCAATGATTGCAGATCACCAAGTGGGCTTTCACTTCATTATTAGTTTGAACAAAAGGGTACTCTAATTGGACACCACCAAATCACCAGTCAGTCCAGTAAAGCTCAGGAGAAAAACAAATACCGAATGACTAACTTTTTGCATGATATAGGTAATCACTCTTCTTTATCGTAGAGGGAAAATAGAGGTGGCACAGTTTTTATAAAAAAAACAGACGGATCCATACATGAAACACTTTTATTGATTGGTCAGTGGCATAGACATGGAATGCAACAATAATGGGATAGGAGATTGCAATAGGAAAATTAAGGCGAGCAACCAAGATGATGAAGATAGAGTTGGCATGATACAGCCACACTCCTTTGCAGTTAGCCATGAGCGTAATTGACACTGGGCTGATCCTGCTACCTGGAGAGATCGGCAACTAGCCAACCACAGCTAGTGAGCCAGGTCGCACGATCCGCTTGGAGATGGAGACACTGACGGGAACCCGATCTCCTTGCCCCCAGCATCTCAACATCTCAAGTTCTCAATGATCACTTGTAGAGAGATGTGTGAGATGATTGTCGATGATTCAACCTTCGGCCGCTGACCGGTCTTGGTACGATACTTCGATCTAGGAAGCCACACCAACAATAGGAATAGTGGAATACGGAGGAGCTGCATCGATCCATCTTGGCGGGGAGTCGTGGCGCGGGAACCTCGTCCGAGGAGGGAGGAAGGGGCCATGGATGAGGAGGTCACCGAGACCTCACCAACGGGGAACGGGGAACGGTGGCGCTGCCACGAGGTGACTGGAGCCGACGGAGGTATTGTGTGCACCACCACGCCCAAGACAGGACGGGGCCGACGGGGGCCGGACGGGCGCAAAGATCACCAAGACTGCGCCGGCGGACGGCAGGGTCGGTGGCGCTACCCACAAGGCGGCTGGAGCCGGCGGAGGAAGGGTCCGGCCGGGGCTCACCGGCGGGTGCGCAGCTATGGGGGAGGGAGATGCACCGGCCGGGAAGAGAAAGTACGGGGGCGGCAGATCGGGGAGCCGCAGAGGACGGCACGAGAGACCTCGGGGCGGCGCACGGGAGGCCGCAGCGGCCTACGGCGTGCAATCACCGCCCCTCCGTCCGTGAGGGAAAGCGAGGGGGAAGGGAAACAGCGGCGAGTGGGGCTGTGCACCTCTGCAACGACGGGAATTTTTTTCGACACGGGGAAGGGAAAAGTGGGCCCAGTGGGTACACACGCGGGTATACACGCGAGCGGTGAGAAAAACATTACGTTTTTGGCAGAAACGCTTCCCATATTGCGATTTTTATGGTTGTTCCACCTTTTTGGTCATCCTATAACCTGACAGGTGGGTCCGACGTGAGGGGTAAGACGGACCCGATTTAGGTGAGAAAAGTTTTCAATTGTTTTCGCTCCTTATAGTATATATAGCTACTAAAGTCACATGGGTCTTCTAAATACTCCCTTTATACTAAAAAATTTGACGTTTAGGACAACGACACAGTCTTCAAAGCATAGCTTTGACTTCTTATTTTTGTAAAAATATTTTATGAAAAACTGAAATATGTATATTTTTGTAAAAATATTTTTCAAGATAAATCTACACGTACTCACTCCATACTTATAAAACACGTCGTTTAGGACAGTGTTGACGGTTGATTGTCGTTGCAAACTTCGATCCGCAAGCGTACAGACTGTATGGGACTCTTATTCCCTTGAGTGTAAACTCATGGTTCTTGTCAACCCAAGGAGCAAGAGGATTGCTAGCGTTCGATCTAAAGCTAATCTAGTCGATTAAGACAACCTTTAACTGTAGATTGATCTAAGAGCAAACTAATCTTAAACCAAAGAGGTGTGTGAGGTGCACAAGATGTAAAGGACACTTGCCCATAGGGTCTATGATACATGAACATGCAACCGCCAAGGAAGATAAAAACCAATCTAATCTATTGAAGGTGTGACCGCGGCTTCACCCCTTTCCTCCTCTCGCACTGTCACTACGCGAAGGCAATCAAGGCAAAACAACGAACAATCACGGTATATTGAAGGAATCAACGGGAGTAGTGAGATATATACACCCGAAAAGCACGGTAGCTAGCCTTAAACATCAAAGCATCATCAACACGAAACCAATAGATTGAAACCATAAACGAGTTAGTGATTACATGACATGATCCGTTACAAACCCATGGACAAATGAGAAGATTACCCCATCAAGACGCTAAGCATGGCATCGTTGATCATGGTAGATGCTTCCGGCGGTACGTCCTTCAACTTCGGGGGTGCTGTGGCAGCACCTCGACGCCCTCCTTCGCTTGTGGCCGTCTCCTTGGACTAGATGAATATTTCTCCCGAGTGCTCTCCTCGAATCTCTTCCGATCCAACCTCCCTCTCTTGTGGTCGACCTCGGGGGTATTTATCTCTGTCTTTGACTAATGGCGGCACCGGCATCCAATTAGGGTTGAAAGATCTTCGCGCACAAGAAACCGGGGGCGAACCGACGTGGGAAAGGGCCAGGCCGGCCGGCTTGGACCGACCGGCCTGGGTCCTTCCCGGCCCGGTTCAGTCGCCCCTTCCTCCGAGTGGCCCGTCTTGACATTTTGGACTTTGACCCCAATATTTGTGGTTTTTGGCGTCATCAACCCTGCGATAAATATAGAGGGTCTTCTCGTATGAAATCCGATCTTTATGTCTTGGTCCTCGGAGATGTTTTGTCGTAGCACCTTGGTCCTTGCCACCTTTGGGAGTGAGTTTGCCTTGCACTTGAACACGAACGGAACTCCTCATTTACTCCTTTGAACTCGATGTGACTTCGTCCTTTTAATCCATGTTTTCCTACAAAAACATCACACTTCCAAATGCACATACGAAGTTGAACTTGTTATATCATTAGTGTGCCTAGTGGTGGGTTAGTACCATAATGAAATTCAAACCAAAGTGTAACGAACATGTTTGGAGCACCAAAATTCATCGTCAACAGACAGCGACACAGTCTCCAATGTATAACTTTGACTTCTTATTTTTATAAAAGTATTTGTTACAAATTAAATATATATATACTTTTATGAAAGTATTTTGCAAGACAAACCTATTCATATAGCTTTTACATTTTCAAACCCAACAACTTAAAAGTTATTCATGATTTATATTCCCAATGTTTGACTGAAATCTTGTCCAAAACGACATGTTTTATGAGTACAGAGGGAGTATAGTGTTTATATTTCTAAACTCAACAACTTAAAACTTATTTATGATTTATGTTCCCAATGCTTGACCAAAACCTATTCCAAAACATTAAGTTTTTTAGTACGGAGGGAGTACCCGGCCCGATGCTAGTTTGCAAAACTATACCGATGCCATTATTTGAAACTGTGGTTGTCGACGTCAAGGGAGGAGGTCCCCTTAATTAGTGACTGACTAAGGGGGCTAAGCGGCTCCCACGCAGTAACCCGGGGCTTAATGAGCACCGGGGCGGCATCAAGAGACTAATATGTCCAGGGTGGTGTCACCCCTGACATCACCTACCCGGGAGGTTCCCGGGCACGAACTTCTCTTTTTTGACCGAAGTGAGCAGGGGAAGCCCCCACCTATTTATATATATTTTTATTCCAGCTCTGTTTAATACGCTCCCACGGAGAGTCGAACCTGGGGTTGTTGGGTGCTACTAAGGTACTCTAACTACTAGGTTAGAGGCCCTTTCACCGCGTACTTCTCTCTACTGGGAAGGAAGAGTAGCACAAGAACCGAGGAAGAACAATTGACAAGATGACGCACAGGCAGCCGCCCCGTCCCCGTAAAAGTATCATGATTACAGTCGACCAGGGTGGCGTGCCCGCGGGAGCCTGTTGGGGCCCGAGCCTGACACTGACGCTCCGCTCAGGCGGTGTCAGCATGAAACGAACCGAGTTTCCAAAGATGGGAACCCGATCCCTGCACCTCTGTGATAGTCCCAGGAGGCTATCACGTGCAAATCCCTGTCTCAGAAAGTAAAGAAAACCGTACAATAGAAGGAAATATATGAAGGTCCACATAACAATATAATAATTAAGCATCTGAGTACAACATCACGGGATATGCCGGGTACAAGTCCATCAGGACTGAATCAAACAGAGTAAACATCTACGCAGCGGCTCTCATAGCGAAGTAGACTCCATATCCTCAGGCAAGCTCCAGTGTAGGGCAAGCCTCAGTCCTCCCATCCATCGTGCTCAAAGTCGTAGTCCAGCTCCTGGTCTGAAAACCCGTCATCTACTCGATAAGCGAGTAGGTCATGTCAGCTTCCCAACAAAGAGTATAAGCAAAAGAGAATAATTCTAATATGCATGATTAATCCTATTTATGGCTGTAGAAGGTTATGCAAGCAGCGGTAGCAACATCAAGGAATGCAGAAATGCCAAGAGGTCACCATCTCCGAGGAGATCCACACCTCTGAGGACAACACCTCCGGGGTCAACACCCCAAACAAGGAAAGAAACACCAAGCACTGGATCTCAACCGAGTCACAGCATCTCACTCTCATCCGCGACGTGAGGTCACCAACTCCTATCCCCACGTCTCAACAGCATGAAGCCGGGCTCACACACACAGGGGAGAGAAAGCAGCACAAAAGAATTCTAGCCAGGTGAGAGATCGAAAGGGCTGTCCATACCAGTGGACATGGACTATAGCTATAGGTTTAACACTCTGCAGAGGTTGTACAACTGGACCCGCCGGATAGGGCAGAAACGGATGCCTCCGATCCACATCCCTACCTAACAGCCGGAGACCTAGCAGTGGGTGGCACTCTCCTGCCTCTCCGAGCCCGACTCGTCCTGAACTAGGGCGCGAAACTTGCCAGCAGGGCCTCGGAGCTGTGAAACCTTCCCCGGAGGAGCCGGGGCGACGTCTACTCGGGGGGTATCGTCCCCCTCACACGACCACACCGGTCCGCCTACAAGCTGAGCGCCAACCACCAACTAGTTCTCGGACCGAACCCCGCCCATACGTGAGCGAACGGTTTGTACGAAAATAGCCCAAAGATCAAGGTCACACAGTCGATCGGTCCTTAATTGCAAGAGCGAGCACTCACCAACTCCCACCGTCTGACACGCCGCTAGGGCAGGAGGCCAGGTCGCATCTCCCCTAGACAGGCGTTCACAAGTAACCAAAGTGGCTCGCTCCCGCGGTAACACGTCAAGGATACACACTCACCCAAAACACACGCTAGAATACCGAGATATCCCAATCTCGGTCCAAACCTGAGATCCATCCATAACTAAGGGTAAAATATATGGATGAATTAAGCTGGGAACTAGCTAGGGGTCTGTAGCTAGTTCCAAAAGTATGTAAATCAAGGACAGGGTTAAACAATTCCAAGGCATGGCTAACAATTGTCTATGCAATTCCAAAATCATGCATAAATAATATTTAAGCACTAGCAACTAAAGCATGCATAGGATCTATATGGTTGGGAGTGACATGACACTTGGCTGGCATCCGTAGTCCTGGTCTGGGTTGAAGTCGGGGTCGTAGGTCTCCTCCGGGTCGTAGCTTGGGTCTGTGCAGCACGAGATACGAGACGCTAAATTACCTGCAATCAACTAAACATAAATCCAAAGAAACCCAATTTTAAAAGATCCAACCAGAACCATACTAGCTACAAACAGCACCGTCTCATTTTTAGAAAAATATTGAAACTGATTTCATATTTTTTGGAGTTATAAATAATTAGTTATGAATTTTCAAAGGTTAAAGGATTTATAAATTCATTTTCCAAATTCATTTTAAATCAAAAAAGGATTTTTAATTTTGAAAATAGGTGATGACGTCAGCATGATGTCATCATGACATCAGCTACTGGGTTAGTGGGGTGTTATTGGGCCGAAAGGGTTAGTGGGCTGGATCTGGCCCATTGAACTTAGCCCAGTGGGCCAACTAGGTAAAGTCCAGCAGTCCTCCCCGAAATAAATTCGGAGTTCACTGGGAAAAAGAAAAAGGGGCCGCGTGGGCTTTGGCAGGCCAGTCGGCCCGTTACTCCCGCGGTCTCGCACCAGAGAAGTCTGGTGGAGACCCTCGAAGTATTCTGGGGTACGCGGCCTCCCCTTGCCGTCCACGCACGTCTCGGCGCGCGCCGGCGCAGAGGCGCGCCGGCGACGGCGGACAGCGCACGGCGGTGTTGATGGTTCCGGTGGTCAAACAAGCAAAGACTAGAGATCCCTAGGACCTAGTGGCCATTCCGGTGCAGCCTCGGCCCTGGGGGCGAGCTCTTTGGCCGGTGCGGCGCGGTGCAGTGGCGCTCTCGGCGCGACATAAAGGCGTCGCGGCGACAGCGGCGCTGTCGGCCTCACGCATCTCCTGTCCTTGCGCTAGGGGGCGCGGGACTTGGACGCATACGCGTGCGTACGCATAGTCGTGGTGACAGCGTCTGGCTCACGCGCGCGTGTAGGTGCGCAGCACGGCAGGGCGCCGAGCACGACGCGGCGACGAACGGCGGCGACAGGTTAGCAGCGGCGCAAAAGAGGATCATCAACAGATCGGCGCACACATCGCCCAGAAGCTCAGCGTGGCACGGCTTAGCACGCGGGTGTGCTTACCAGGGCACATGCGCGCGCCCAGGCCTTGCCTGACCGCGACATGGCCGGCCGACGCGCGCGGTTGCCCGACGAACCGAGTCCGCGGCGCGGCGCAACCGCAGCGGCGGCAGCGGCGAGGTACCTGCACAGTTAACCATGGCTCGAAGGCCGGCTCAGAAACACATCATCACGACGAAAAGGAACGGCGAGGTCCGGCGCAGCGCTGGGGTGCGCTTCGGCGGCGAACTCGCGGACATGCACGGCTCGGCGGTCGGTGGCGCGACGCAGGGGCGCGCTCCCGATCATCACAGGAAAGACCAAGGGAGGAGGGAAGAGACAGGCCAGTGCGGTGCTCACGATGGGGCGTAGGTGAAGACGTCGCATTGGAGTCCACGTTGGTGAAGAGGCGGCGGTGTTCTCGGCGGCGCGTCCTGGCTCTGCTCCGGCAACAGCTCTGACGCGGACGGGCTCCTTCTCCACACGAACGGCTCCGGTCTTGATGGCCTCAGCTTCGGCGTGACGGCGCGACAACGACGCGCCTCCCTTCTTCCTCTTCCCTCTTCTCTCCTCCTCTTCCCTCTTCCCCTTCCTCCCGGCGGCGGAACAGGGGAACCAAAGGGAGAAGACCCCAATTGCGAGAAGGCTTGCAGGAGGGGCCTCGCCTGGGGGTTTAGCAAGTCGAGCACGTCGAGGCGAGGGCAAAACGGGCACGGCAGGGGCTCCTAGTGGCTCGAGGTGGCGCGGTGGTGATGTGGCGGCGCGGCAGAGGCTGGTGAGCGCGGGGCTGCGTCATGGCGCAGGGGTATAAGGGGCAAATCCCCGGTTGGTGCGCGGGCGCGGCCGCCTGGCTCGGCGTCCGTGCCACAGGCACGGTCGGGGGCTTGTCCCTTGGCCGGGTGTGTGCGCGCGCGCGGGCGCGGCGGCGGGGTGGAGCAGGCGCGTGCGTGCGGCCTTGACCGGGCGAGACGAAGACCGGAGGGGCGGGCCCCGTTCGTCAGCGTCTCAAGCGCGGGGATAAGGTAGGCAGGCCGTGTTGGGCTGGTTCCGGGGTAAGGCAAACAGGCCGGGGTGTGGTGTTAAGTGCGGGCTGAAAGATGGAGGTGGTCCGGTAGACTAGAGATGAGTTAGCTGGCCCAAGAGTTAGTAAGGGGTTTTGAATATAGATTTGAATATAAGTTTAAACTTTATAGTGAATTTGATTTTATTCAAATTCAAAACACACTCAAATAAATCCAAATAAAATCCATAAAATCCAAATCACATACTTTACCATAATTTGAATTTATATTTTTATATTTTTGGTTTTATTTATATAGAATTTTAGGGAAGAGGCTAGAAAGGGTTTTAAAATTAGGGTGACACATCATCAGTAAACAAAAGTTCAAATTTTCACACATTTTCATATTCTTGAATTTCTGGGATGTTACACAGCAGTCCTCGGGTCTACCACCGGACTCACCTGCATGGAGAAGTCGCGAAGACATGCCCCATTAGCTTAAAGTGAGACCCATGAGAAGACAGAAGAGTAGATCGCCCCAGCATGGCTGGTGGGCGAGTTGCTCCAAGATACATCTTGGGAATGATCTTGGGATGCATCTCTGAGCGACCTCTCAGCCACCTACCCGCCAAACGGGGCCTACATCAAGCAGGAGAGGTGGCTGCCTCTGCCTTGACCGGAAGAGACGTCTGACGCATCTGACAGGGTCGCACAGTGTTGCGGGCGCCCTCCACAACATGTGGTGCGTTCACACCTAGAGGCGGTATGCATGAACCGCCATAGGATAACTATAAAATAGAACATGTAACCCTCCTAGAAAGGGATCGGCTCCCAACGAGCACAACTCACTCTCAAGCAGAACACACATGATATAGAGTTCTTATCCTCCGGAAGGCTCTAACCTGACCAAATCCCTGTCTCTCTGTTTTTGCGTTTACCATCAGCATCACCCAAAACTTAATGAGCAGGAGCACTCCCGCTCAGCACATGGACTTCCCCTGTCCGAATCTCTAAATGGGGATTTTCCACAAATCCCTGCTTTAGGTGAAAAAACCACTGACAGCGGTATCCTCGCAACCGCAGTTTCAAATGACAATAGGGAGCTACCGATTCTACCGTTGTTTCAAACGGCGGTAGGGGCCAGTCCGTCTCAAAAAATTGTCAATTTTTTGTATGAACTCGGATGAAGATTAGCTTTATACAAAAATTGTAGTTTTCATCGAGATCTACAACTTTATAGTTCAAACATTTTTCATTTAAATCATATTGAAGCTCAAATAATAGACATAATTTTTTTTCTCTTGACAACATATCTTTAAAAACAAATCATATTTCATTCGTATGAACTCAGATAGAGATAAAAATTATATGACAATTGTATATTTCGTCGAGAGCTATAACTTTGTAGTTAATATGTTTTTCATTTGAAATTATTTTGTCACATCAACAAAATGCCTACGTGGTAATGTAATTAATAGGAATAGACTCTACGATGAAGTCTACGTTGGGCGTACCCTCATGTTTTGACTTGGTTTGCTTCACGCGTCATGGATGAGCCAAAATTCAACCACATTTTCAACATGTGTCCTTCGGAAGTCAATTAGTGATGTTTGCCCCTTAACGCAGCGGCTGGTAAATGATTGTCATTAAAATTTTCTTTCATTTCCGTAACTTGAATTAACCTGCCCTTCGCTAGTACGTCGTGCAGCTAGCCTTTTTATTATCAACCAGAACAATTTAGTACCTACCAGCCAGTCAGCGGTACTTTTCTCTCAGAATAGGCTGCCGACCGAATAGGCTGAGTGTCCATCACCATTTGTCCATCACCATTCAACAAGGACATCAGATCCATGCACACAAGATGAGAGAGACTACCAATAGCTAGCTACGGATGAAGGTTTACACAGGTCTCCATCTCTACACACTTCTACACCCGGACCCGGTAGATGTTGTTCTGCAAGTCTATATTGTACATCTTGGAATGCTTGAGCCCCTGGGTGACGTTGAAGAAGAATAGCGTGCGCGCCCACCTGAGGCGGTTCTTGAGCTTGTGCACGGCCACCGTGTCCGCCATGTGCTCGTGCCGGAAGCAGGTCACGTCGACGTCCATCTCCCTATCCCAGTAGTCGTACATCCTCGGCTCCTCGTTGTACACGTTCTTGTACCGTCCTCCCTTCCGCAGCCACCCGCCGAAGTCGAGGTCCTCCCAGTCGTGGTGGTCGTCCCGGAGCTCCGGCGTCGCCGCGATCCACTCCGCCACGTCCTACGACACGATGTACCCCATCCCGGCCATGTACTGCTTCTCCGGCAGATAGAAGTGACATGGCGTCAGGTACCCGTGGTACGCGTCGCGCCGCGCCTTTCCCCGGAGCGAGTCCGCCAGCGACGCCACCCGGTAGTAGGTGTCGTCGTCGGTCTTGCCCACGTAGTCGTACGGCTCCGCCGCGAAGATCCGCGGCACAGCGGAGAAGTAGGCGTAGGTCTTGCCGTCGTTCATGTTCTCCGTGCAGTTGAGCACCAGGATGTCGCCGTGCGCGATGATCTCCAGCGACACCAGGATGCGGTCCTCCTCCTTGTCGACGGCGCAGAAGACGAAGCGCACGTCCACCACCGCCCGGGCGGGCCGCGGCTGGAGGGAGTAGGCCAGGCGCAGCAGCGCGCGCCGCTCGTACGCCCAAGGGACGGTCAGGACGCCGAGGAACAGGCGCAGGTCCACGGCGCCCCCGCCGGCCAGCTGGACCGCCGACGTCGTCGACGCCGCGGAGCCATTATTGTCGCACGATGACGACGAGCCAAACACCTCCGCGAGCTTGAAGCCGTCGGGAAGGACGACGAGGTAGATGACCGCGAGAAGAATGACGGTGAGGAGCACGAGAGAGATGGTACGGGACGACATCCTGGATGCAGAACTGCGAGCCAGGCTGGTCTTATTGGAAACTGGCGTGGTCACTGGTAAGCTTAGCTCTCTAGCTAATTACTAAGTTGCTTGCGAAGCTGTTAAGCTTGCTTAAGTAGGAGATGCACTGATGATCGATCAGAGCTCCGTACGTGCTTATTACTGGATGGGGAAGGTAGATCCAAACCAAACATGGATAATCTTAAGATCACCAATCACATTCGCGCGAGTGAAACCGCGCTCCTATATTTTTGTAGTGGTGGGTGCAAATCGATGTCTCGAGCTGTTCAAACGCAGCGTTTCTTACTGCAAGATGTGGCTATTTTAGCTTAGATGACTCTGCTGGTCTCATCTAAGCTATTTTAGCATGGTCAGCTCGTGGCTCTGCTGACCTGCAATCGCCTTCCCTGAAGCTCTTCGATTGCATTCATTGCATGGATCGGAAGCGAGCAGGATGAACGTGCACCAGTTGACCGACCCTAAACACCAATCCTGACTTGCTGAAATGCTGACTGTTTTTTTTTTTTTGAGAGACAAATGCTGACTGCTGAGTGAGCTACTTACCTTTCATTCTCTGCTGTCCTTTTTTGTCTTCTCTCGAGCGAGCCCACTGGCCAGATTTTCTTCTCGTGGTTTTAGAAGGGAAAAAGTCCTTTTGCCGTCTCTCATCTATTACCGAAGTCTAATTTTCGTCTTTCATCTGCAAAACCGGATATTTAGGGTCCCTCAACTATCAAATCCGGTTATTTTTTTGTCCCTCAGCTGTTTTGGAGGGTGGTTTTCGCATGACGTTGCCGCAACTGGGTATATAAGGTCCCTCAACTATAAAAAATATTTATTTTTGGTCCCTCAACTATCAAATCTATTTATTTTTCCCTTGACTGTTTTGGAAGGTGATATTCGCATAACGTGATGCTGGGTCAACATGTCAGGTACTCCCTCCGTCCCAAAATATTTGCACTTTTTGACTTCGGCGCTTCACGTTTGATCATTCGTCTTATTCAAAAAAATTGTGAAAATATTATTTATTTTGCTATGACATGTGTTATCATCGTATATATTTTAAGTATATCATAATTATTTTTTAAATTTTCACAAATTTTTGAATAAGACGAATGGTCAAACGTGATTAGTAGAAGTCAAAAGGTGTAAATATTTTGGGACAGATGAAGTACATGTGGAGGTGGGACACATGTCACGTGCTATCTTCTCCCCTTTCTCATTCTTCCTTCACTCTCCCTAACACTTCTTTCTCTCTATCTCCTCATCCCTATCCAGAACGGCGGAGCTCTAGGGTCGTCGTCCAACGGCGGCGAGCTCGTGCGGTGGAGAAAGACGAACGAAACTGCAACAGGCTCGTGTGATGGAGCATGTAGAGCGATACGGCACGACGGGCTCGTTTGGCAGAGCGGCTCGTGTGGTAGAGCAAGAGGAGAGAGAAAGAAGGAAGCCACATGACATGTGGGACCCACCATCACATGTACCTCGCGTGTGGGACTCATCATCACATTATGCGAAAACCACCCTCTAAAACTGACGAGGGACCTAAAATAAATAGAATTGATAGTTGAGGGATCTCATATATCTGGTTGCGACCAAATCATACGAAAACCACTTTCAAAACAGCTAAGGGATAAAAAATAAACAGATTTGATAGTTGAGGGACCTCATATACCCGATTTTACGGATGAGGGACAAAATCAGACTTCGGCATTAGATGAGGGACGTGAGAAGGATTTTTTCCTTTTAGAAGAATCTACTCATCTCATGTTTTGGCCCATTTGTTGTAATCAGCCAGTCAGCCCACTACTAAAGTCACTGGGCCTTCTTAGTACCCGGTCCATGCACACAACACTGACTGGGTGCAAAGTGTAAACCCTAGCCCACCATATCCGCGACAGATTAAAGAATCCATCGGAACCGTCGATACATCAACTATCCAATCCCAGCCGTTCACCTTCGAAACCGAAGGATACTTAAGAGCTGCTAGCGCAGCCCGCTAGGGTTTCTTCCCTTCGTTGTTGCGCCGTCCCCTCCCAACCTCCGAAGCTATCGTCTCCGGCGGCAGAAGCGGCAGCGGCGAGATGGTGAAGGGGCGCACGGGGCAGCGCGTCAGGCTCTACGTCCGGGGCACGATCCTCGGATACAAGAGGTGAGCTCTCAATTTCTCTCCGATCGATCGCCCTCGTCTTGCTCTTCCACCGCTTTGCTGGTTGTGACTCGCGGCTGATGATGGGCTCGGTTGATGCAGGTCCAAGTCGAACCAGTACGAGACCACGTCGCTGGTGCAGATCGAGGGGGTGACCACCAAGGAGGACGTCGCGTGGTACGCCGGGAAGCGCATGGCGTACATCTACAAGGCCAAGACCAAGAGCAACGACACTCACTACCGCTGCATCTGGGGCAAGGTCACCCGCCCTCACGGCAACTCCGGCGTCGTCCGCGCCAAGTTCAAGTCCAACCTGCCGCCGGAATCCATGGTGAGCTGGGCCGCCCTACCAGTTGTGTCCATTCCATGTTTGCGTTGCTGATTTGTGTTCTGGGCTAATTCTGTTGTGTTGTTTTCATTGTTGTAGGGGCGCAAGGTCCGTGTCTTCATGTACCCCAGCAGCATCTAAAGGTTAGTATCGATGGCATTTTACTTAACTTAGTGTTACGGATTACCCAGTATGCTGTTTGTGTCCTATAAGCATCAGAATGGAATACTTTTGTGTGTGTTGTTAGAGTCAGTAAGTATTCATCAATTGAAAATATTGTTATAGCTGAATGCCCTGATTCTTGTTGAATACCTTGAACTGTCGGGACTGCCATTGTATCTGAGCAGCTTGTATAGTTTTGTTAAGGATGATAATTCTTAAATGATCATGTTGTTGGGTTACCTTGTGCATTAGTGTGATTAAACATCGTTAGAAAATAGGTGGCATCCTATGCACTATGCAGCGATGGGCTTGTTTTATGTGGTCGTACCCTGACCAATTTAGGATTAGTTGCTGATATATGAGCTTATTTTCAATGGTGCACCACTGAATAAAGAAGCTATCAAACCTCATTTTAATTGATCCTTTATATTATATCGACTATTGATAAAGTTGCATTGGTGATACATTGTTGGAAATGATTAAACGAGGCAGCTCACAGCTATTACTATGCCTATGAATAGTGCAATAGCTGGTCTATTTGGTCTGCATTTTTACAGTTCCTTCTTATGTGCCTTCATACATACATTTCAAATTTCCTATGCTATCTGGAAGTACTCTTTCCTTCTAAACCTATTTTCATTTCCCTGTTTTGTGCTGTATTCTGATATCTGATCGCTGAACATACCCTTTTTGTCTTTCTTATAGTTATTGAATCCGTGTTTTGTGCTTTATTCCTCAGGGATTCTACTTCTGTGACTATTGTTGTTTGTCATCATTAAATGTTTTGACTGCAAATTATGCAGCAGAATTTACTTCTTTTGTCTGCTGCTAATCCATATATCTTCTAATGCAGATAATTTCAAGGTGTGGAGTATCGTGCTTATCTGTTAGGTTTTATATTGAGCGGAAAGGTTCCTTGTAAGGGGTCTGTTCAGGTTGAGAGTTAGCAACTTGAACTGTCTATTTGAGAACCCTTTGAAGTTCTCCCTGGTTTTGGTGTTGTGGACCACTTAAATCGTTATATGGAGTTGAAGTTAGAACTGAAAGTAACTTGTCATATTTGTTCGTTGCCCACATTGCATCAGTTCCGGGTTCTGAATCAGAGATGATATACTTCTGTTTTCATGTGCTTTTTCTTTTCTGCATATTTATCTCCATAAAAAATATTTCCACTGAATATATCCTTCACAAGCGACCAATGCCTTACAAAAACTCTAAGCCTTTCCAGGCTGAGTATTTTATCTATGGATTAATCATCGGCTTGTACATGAAAACCCAAATCTTTCAAAAATTTCAGAAACCCAAAATGATGGGGGCGCAGTACATATGCTGCGCACTACAAAAATCTTGTTCTCCACTGCCAAGAGTTTTAAAAAAATATCGAGCGCACTGCCATAATTTGAATGCTAAAAAACTGAATTGTGATTTGTGACGTGAGGCATATACCATTTGAATTTCTTCAGTAGTTAGCTTAAACACGTTCAATTTTTTTTACTCCTTGCGCTTGGTGCTTTTGTACCAAACTTCTGAAGATCTGTAAATATTATGATTATATATTCATTCGTAATCATAATGCTATCTGCAGTTATTTTTTCACTCATGCATACGTAAAGTTCACAGTTTTCTTGAACTACTAAAAGCTGCATTATAATTATATGGAATTACCCAGATTGATTTCTGAAACCGATACTTTAGAATATAATGCTATTCAGATACGGCACGACCACCATAATGGGCCAACGAGATCCTCGACGGAACTGATTACGGCAAGTGATGTAGCTGAACAACATTTATGCTCACAAATGACAGCCAAAACCCACAAGGGTGAATACTTATACACAAATACCGCACGAACTCATGGCACGGTCCATCACAATCAGCAACACATGGGCGTCCAAGGAAGGATCCCATCCGCAATCACGTCATCGATACAACAGCAACCAATGAGACGTATGGACCTTTTCATACTAGTATACTACAGAGAGCAGTGAGGCAGCCAGCCAGGTTGCCAGGTAGTTAAGGTTTTCATGTACAAGCGCCTGACAGGAAGGATCAGCTCATGCCTCCTGTTTTAGTATGATATTCATGATGCCTATGGGGGTCTTTGGCTGATAATGCTCATCGGTGTCGACTTCTTCAATCTCCTGTTTGTGTAAATAAGCAGACAAAAACAAAACACAGTAAGTACAAGGTGAGCTGATTTTACTGAACTAAAATGAAAACGTGTAAACAGCCCAGGCATATGCAAAGAAAAACACGTTTACTACTGGTTCAGTAAGTAAAGGAATCATTAACACAAAACAATGAATCAAAAATAATCTATTTTACTACTCAAGGCAAACCAACTGAATAAAGCTTCCAGAGAGAATTTCAGATAGTACCTGAACAATATCCTCTCCCTTGATAACTCGCCCAAATACAACAAGCTTGTCATTCAGATTAGGAATTGGGGCAGTCGTGATAAACAAATCAAATCCTTTGCTATTAGGATTCTTAGCAGTCCCAATCATAAAGGCTTCGTGCTTTGGGCTGCAAAACCGTAAAATATTTTTTTGGGGGTTGATGTTAGTGAAATTGCTATTGTAAAATATCTTGGTCTAACAAATAAAAAATCCATGATAGTTTAATATATGCACTATCAAGAAAACAAACCTGAGATCATTTTTCCCACTGGCTTTCGCTTTTGTTATCCATTCTTGAGCAGTTCCATCAAAATCAAAATCACCACCTTGAATTACAAAGTTTTTTATGATATGGCGGAACGGCATTCCTTTGAAGTGATTACTCTTGCTGTGCCACAAGATCAATGTCAGATGACAAAAAAGGTTAATATATTGATATTATATTGAAGAACCTACTTATTAACTCAGTTTATATGTAAAGTGGTTTCCCATGAATGATGTATAACATGTGTAAGTGTAACAGATAATTTGTACGATATCCTAAGCATACTATCCGCATACCAGTGGTAGCAATAGTTTCACACTTGCATTAAAAACTGGCACACCTGCATGACATGTCATTACCTAGTTTATGAAACTCGTTCATAAGTTAAAGGCAGATTCAAAATGAGCACAATATTACCAATTAATTAACAGTGGAAGACTTGTTTTTCCTTTGGAAGAGCATAAAAGCACTTTCCAAGTTGAATTTTATCCTTCGTATATGTTTGAATATAAATCCTATGAGGATCTTATTTCAAATTGCTGCAGGCTAGCAGGTGCTGCTTGATCTGCCAACTTTAAAAACGTATGCTTTAGAGTCCACGCTGCAGATTCGTAGAATATTGATAGTGCATAGCTTGACCACTCTTACTTCTCAAATATTAATTATGCTAAAATTATTTAGCTTTGAATCTTACAAACTTCTGTGGATAATCATATATGGTCAATATGGCACAGCTAAGTTGTTTTAAACCAACTACAGTGCAGTTTTTTTTTTTGAGCAGATACAGTGCAGCTATATTACAAAACTACACAATCAATAAGAAAACAAGCAAATTATACAAGTCTTGTGTTATGAAAATTATTAAACAAATAAAAAGGTTCTTAAAAAATTTCTGGTGCTTACCACAAGTTGATAAATCTATTCACAACATCAGCAGAAGCATCTTTGTATATTTCTATAGTAATTGGACCTTTGCCAGTGTTAATAACCTGCAGAGAAAATAAGCAGTGATGTTATGATTCTTTCTGCATCGAAGATGGTCGGCTGCAGTAACTTGGGTGGCAAAAAGACTTCATTACGCGCAGAGCATTATTACATTAAAAATTTGTATGACAACCACTGTGAGGTTATATGCTTATCTTTTTTCCTTCACAGGCAATACCAAAGAATCTGGTATTCTTGCTAGTTCTGTGGCTATCATGTTCTATAAAATGTACTGCCAGAAGAACAGACAACAGAAGCTTAGCATAGCAAAAGAAACACTTCATAGCTAGCTCCCATCAACGACTACATTTGGATGATTCATCTCAAGTCAAGTGAAAAATCATTGCTTAGTGTCAAAACTTGGATTGGCTCGGTCTGAACTCTGCTTTCATTATTTCCTGAGCACATTCTGTGAAGTATAAAACATTTTAAAATAGGGACACAATTCATCGCCCCCTCAACAATTATTATACCATTACACAACGCCATAACTGCTATGCTGCTGCAAACAAAGTTGTTTTCTCGTGCACAAATTTCTCGGAAGAACGATATTTGTTTACAGAAATTTCAAAGCATCATATGCTTTAGCTTTTAAGGGTTGTCATGCTTGAAGAAAATAAATCATAACTTGACTTAGCCCAGCAAGTTATAAAGCACATTTACAGGAAACATATATCCTCAAGATATATCAAAATGTTATGTTAATTAAATAATAAATCAATGCATGTGACGTGACAATAAACCAGGTTGAGAAGAGGAGCAGAATAACTTACTGCATATCCCGGTCTACTTGTCATTTTTGAATCATCTGGTCGCACAGCAAGCTTGAAGTCATAAAAATGCACAAGAGAGAAAATCAATGAGTTTGATTGTTTGATGTATAATGTCCCTTTAACAAATATACATTCATCAAAATCAATTTTATTAAATATTTAAGACCACTTCATTTAGCTGTTTCATTTTTGTCACAAATGAACAACCTGAAGAAAGCACATTTAAGAAGAAAAACGAAAAATATGACCTATATATATCTAACTTTGCAATCTTTCAATGGCATGGATCTAATTTTTCCTTCTTATAAACATGTATTTCTTATAAACAACATTTCATAGTTTCTATTAAAACAATAAATAGGACTCAATTTCCATAGCCACTTGGATATGTTATACCCCAGATGTATAATTATGACACTAACGATAATATCACTAGGCAAAGATATAAAGTTAGGAAGTAATCCAAGAAAAAAAAGATAATGCAAGTCAAATGTGATGGTATAAGACCTACTTGATGATTCAGTAAGGTTATACCTATTTAGTAATAGATAATGTATGTGAAAATTGATTAAAGGAGATAATACCTACTTGCAGATTCAGTAAGCATAAGACAAGAAGAGCACAGTTGCATATACAAGATTGTGTCATAATGTACCTCAACTTGATGAAGATCTATTTCAATGTCTTGGGCCGATCTGCAGTTGAGCACATCGATACAGGTATAGTGAGCAGCAGGTATATTTAACTACTTATATTAAACAAATACGAAAAAGATTGGCATGAGCTTACTTAATGTCAACATATTGCAGTATTAACTAGAATAGGTATGCTCACTTGCTCAAGACACCAAAAAGCAGAATAAACAAAAACGAAGGTTGCGGAATGTGGTGAAGGGCATTAACCTTGGATGCCAACGCCTGTAAGTGGCATAGAGAGATAGCACAACCAAGACGACAATCAGGTTCCATGTGACGATAGTCGAGTAACTGATTCGAGATGGAGCCTTCTTCGTCTTGCTTTGAATGAGCAATTGCTTGGGTTTTATCCTCGCCATCTGCTACTTGTGCAGGGCAACAGCTCTATCTAGTAAGTTATCCCTTTCTAGGTCTAGGAACTGAAAAGACAAAGTTTAAGTAATAGCATGAGAAGGGAACAAAAAACAGCTCAAAATCTGCAATCAAATGTATGATCATCCCAGCAATATAGCAAATAGGGAGACATTTTGTCATTTTGAAGAACAGGGGAAAGATTCTGCATAATTCGGCATGGCTTCGACTTTGAATGACCCTGTTGCTAGAGACATCCTAAGCACAACGCAGGCGGACACATAATTCAGCATGGCTTCTAATGACCCTGTTGCTAGAGATATCCTAAGAACAACGTCCCAGCACCAAGGGCGGATGCGGTGGACATGGGTGTACACATGCACATCAGATTTTTTTTTTTTGCCAAAAAATAAAACCGAAGTCAGTGGCTATAGATCCGAATGTAAATACTCCACATGTTAGGGTTTGCTTGTGACATTAAGGTTTGGGTGTTCGATTTCGCACAGCAAGAAGGGAAGGCAAGCGAGTCGGCGGTCATACCTGGCGGATACTGGCTTCCGGCGAAGCGCCCGACGACCTGGCTAAGCGGCGGCGCTCGCCCTGTGGTCGCAAGACGCAGGACACAGAAGAGAGAACGGGGAAGGAGGGAGGTGTTGAAGTCGTGAGCGGAGAAAGAAAAAAGAAAGAAAGGTGCTCTGCCCGCTGGCAAATGTAAAATGTTGTTGCTGCGAAGCATGACTATGGGCCGTAAACACTGGGCTTACATTGGTCTCACCGTATCATCGCCAAAAGCCCGCTTTTGGCCCAAAATCTGTTGCGCCCATCTCTCTCTTCCCGTCTCGTCGCCGTCGCCGCCATTCGTTTCCTCCTTCGCGCCCGCCCGCTCAGCCGCTCAGGAGTTCCCCAACCAAAAATTGAAAATCCCCCCACCTGCATCAACCGAGCATGGCGGAGGAGCAGATGGAGGAGGCGTCAACGGCAGCGGCGGCGGCCACGCCGTTCCAGCTCCAGTTCGACAAGCCCATCCCGTTCCAGGTCTCGTCTCCGCTCCCCTCTCCTCACTGCAAAGCCAAATGCTGTGTGTGCGAGCTCGTGGCGATGCTTAACCAACCGTTGAAACCTTTACTGTCTTCGAAATAGTGCGCCGCCGCTTTTGTCCAGGCAGTCCAGGGTAGTGGCTCGTTCACGAGGAAGGGGTGGATGGATCACCAGGGCCTGTGGGTTGCTGCAAGTAGCGTCTCACGCGTGCCAACTGTTTGTTGAAAGTCCCGTGAGATTAGACCGGATCTTACTGTCGCTGCGCGGGTTGAAAGGGGCGTTTCTGGGATTTAGTAGAAGCTAGTTCGTCTGAACTCTGCATGAGTCGTGAGGTGCCATTTTACTGGTATGGAGAACTGATTTCAGCTTTGAATGCTAAATTTTTGTCGGAAAATATACTTTCAGTTACTGCAATGTTTGCCTCGTCATGCTTAATCCGTCTTATTTCTCTTATATCCTGTTCATTATTCAGTACCAATAATTCTTGGGTAACAGAGACAGTTGCTGACGCTGAGTTTCATTTTTTGACGCTTTGTACATTTCTGTAGTTCATAATGGATTGAGCACATCGAAACCAAATTTTCCATTGTGTCTTTGTTCCTATTTATTAGTTTATGCTAAATGAGGCATTAGGTACTGCTGTACTGATTTGCCCATGTTTCACTACTTGTAGATAAAACTGGCAGAGTGGAACCCAGAGAAGGATCTGCTTGCTATGGTTACTGATGACTCCAAGGTTCTCCTACATCGCTTCAATTGGCAAAGGCTATGGACAGTCTCTCCAGGTTACCCCATATCACTCTTTTCTTTTCTCTACATCTACTTCCTACTTATCTTTTCAATCTCAGTGCATATTCTGTTCCTGTATACCATTTTACTTTGTAGCTAAAGTGGTTATATCCGCTCTGAACTTTCAAAAGATAGTGGAAACTAAGATATTTATGCTTTTTCAGGGAAGTGCATCACATCAATTTGCTGGAGCCCTGATGGTAAAATAATAGCACTTGGCACAGAAGACGGTTCGGTGCTTTTGCATGATGTTGAGGTGTGTAATTGGATGATAAATATAAACTCATGATGCTTCTTGAGTCTCTGTATGGATGTTCGTTCACAGTTCATAAAAACCTGATCCATCTAGTACTGCCCTTTACGGGCAGACTATTAGGAGACAATTTGGGGGCACAGGCTTCAAGGAATTCTTTCACAACTATGTTTTTAACAGAGGCATTTGAATACATTCCTTGAACAACAATGTGTGCTGGCTATACTGATTGCATTTTACACACAGGATCACCCAATCACATACACTTTGGGGTCTTTCAGCACCCACTGCTCGATCATCTATACTTCCTGATGCTGTCTCTGTATGTAGCATCCTCTACAAAGCTTGTGTTCTGTTACCAGCTAGCCACGCGATGCGTATATTAAAAGGAATTTTAAAAATCTACTGCCTAGTCAGTAATAGGTGATCAGTGTTTTCTCCAACCATCTTTCCGTGACTAGTTTCTTTTAAGGCTGAACACAATAGAGGATGGTTTGACTGACACTATAACTCTGCCATCATGCAGAGGCAGAGGTAATCACAAATTCACAAATTTAATCACTTATACCTCTACCAGCTTTGATTTGGGTACAAGACTATTTATGTTTGGAATTCTGCCCCAGCTTCCATTTTGCAGTTACTCTAAAAATTTCTCATGCTATCAAGATCTAGTGATCTACTTATTACTTTTATTTTACATTGTCACTTTGTGCATTTATAACTGAAGGGAAAGCTGATTGCAGAACGGGAAGATGCTAAGAACTATAAAATCCCATGATGTTGCTATTGTATGTTTGAATTGGGCAGAAGATGATCCACTATCAAGGGTACACTATTGTCTCTCTTGTTTTAAATGTCATATAATAACACATGTTACATGTAGTTGTGAAATTTTCAGTTCATCCATGAAGTCAGCTCTAATCAACATTAGTTTTAGTCTCTACTAAAAAGTTCTCATTACTGAGTCTTCTGCTAATTTTTCAGCCAGACAAGGATGAATTTTTATCCTATGAAGACCGCACCACACGTTTCTTTCCTCCTGCTCCTGTGATGCCTAGGATAGGCGGACTAAGTTCTGGAGATACTGGTCTTGTAGATGAGAATGAAGAAGCTATTCCAGAATTTTGTAGTGCTTCCTGTCAGCGTTTTAACATTCTGTGCAGTGGTGGTAAAGATGGTTGTGTTTGCTTCAGCATTTTTGGAATATTTCCTGTTGGAAAGATAGTAAGTAAATGCAAATACTCAGTGCTTGTCCATTGAACTCAATAAAAATTAGGTTATTATGCACGTTTTCTCCTTATTCCATTGTTTCCTCTTTGGTCCCTGAGATCACTGTAACCTAACGGTAAACATGACACTGACAGCATGGATTAGTTCTTCTGGCAAGCTTCTCTACAAAATTGCATTTATATTGTAGCTTTGCATATATACAGTTTTGGTGCCTCGTTTTGCTTACTATTCTTTCTGTTCCATCATGCTATACCATGGGGCAAGACAGCTACAAAAAAAAAAAAAAGCTATGTTCAGGAAGGTGTCATGGTCATGCTTTGGAGTTGGCAACTTGGCACCAAGATATTTTGTTAAGATGCCCATTTTAAGCAAAGGAAATTCAGCTCTAAATCCTTTAGGATTGACTATTGTTATCAGCGGTAGACCCACAATACATCTGTGTTCTGCAAAACCAACAAACTTTTGGTGTCATCATATAATGCTTATGTAGATACACACTTCTGAAAAAGTACCCGTAGTATTTTTAAGAAGTGTCATCTCTATTCAATATTAAACTTTGAACTTATTCAAGCAAATTCTAGAAATACCCCTGGTTATTGTCAATGATGGCAAACTAGACTGGCATTTTCTTATTATGTATGATTCGTATTCTTTCCATGTGTGCACAAGCTAGCTGGTGGTGTAACATGATGAGAGTAGTGAAGTTTCACATGTTTTACTTATTTTGTTTTTACATTGGTTTCTGTATAATTTCAAGGGTTGAATCTATGGACATTTCAGCCACTGCTGCTTTTCTTTCTGTTATTTTTTATGAATATTCTTTATCCCGTTCAGTGCCCTATGAATCAGCAGCTTTATGCCTTTGACATTTCAGAACATAAATAAGATTCCAATCAGTGTTGAATCCTCTGGAAAAAGGAATTACGAACTCCAGGATGCTTCAATAAGGAAGGTAATTAATTCTTAATTTCCGATGCAGATCTTAATTACATGAGAATCTGTACACTTCCGTTTTAAAATATGGATTCTGTGCACTCATTTTTTTCTTATATCAGGTCTCTTTATCAAGAAACCTCCAGAAATTGGTTCTTCTGTGCTACGGAAAGTTGATTGACACCGACAACCTTTCTCACAACTGTGAAACTGCTGTGTTACATTGTCTCTACTTAGATACGTCTATCTTTTTCAACCGGTAATGATATAACTGTTTCATTGAAATTTACTTCCTTGTTCAGAAACCATTTCTTGTTGTTGTATGCCAACTTCTATACTAAGATCCACAATTAGTGCTAGAATTACCTATCTTTTAATGGGCTTATTCATTCACTTTACAAACTATAATTCAGCTTTATAGACAGGTTCAAATATTCATTACTAATAACCCAAAACTGTTTCATTACTAAATTTTATAAGGGCTTTTAACTCTTATTCCGTGTGTCAATATCTGCTTATTATTTGCCGCAAAAAAAAATCTGCTTATTATTGTCATATGCTAAAGTTTGAATTTTATTGTCCATAAATGCTGTAAAGAAAAAATGAGCTGCATCAGGTGTCCCAACAAGCATCAAGTATTCAAGATCTGGCTGAAGTTGTACGTGCTTCCATATCTTTGATATCCAAACAATGGTCAAATGCCATGAATTTGTTTCATGAAAAATTTAGTGCGCTGCCCAATCTGATAGCTGCACATGGTATGATTGGTTTCTCTTGAACCATAACCATAAGGAAATCCGCACCTTAATTCTATCTCCATAGTTGGAAGTTTCTAACGTGAAAATTTCTTTCTACTTACAGGAGCCGAATCTGGTTCAGAGGATGAGTTTCTGAGCCTTTTGTTTGGCACACGAACAAGTCCGGCACTTCAGCAATTTTTAGCTAGTTCGCTTGGTGAAGCGGTAATTATTACTACTACCACAAATTTTATATCTTGTTTTCTGAGACGCTATGTCTAAATTGTCATTTCATATGTGGGTAGGGTCTCAAGAGGATAGCCAAGGCTGTTGACACTGCTGGAAGAGAAATTCGTGGTGTTGTCAGTGACCATCTTCAGGTCAGCTGCTACCTACTGATACCACAGAAACATGCACCTAGATTATTGTTTTCTAGTTTGAACTTCACATTATTTTCTTTGCGTTTTACTAGTTAAGGATGTTAAACTAGATTTTGTGCATGGAAATATAGCTAGTTTTCTTTTGAAAGAAATATAGCTAGTTATGTGGTTCCCTAATTCATGTCATCTCATGTATTTTACAGATACCTATACGGCTATACCTTCTTATCTATTTTATGTTACAAAAACTGAACGTCTTGTTGTTTATGTTTTATATTTACAGCCTGCAGTTGAAATTATCTCATTCAGACTCGCAGAATTAAGAGGCCTTGCAAGATGGCGTTCACGGTTTCAAATTATCGGGTTGGATGAAAAGCTTATGGATGGTGTAACCGAGAGTATAGGCATGCTAGTTGTTCAAGTTGAGCGCTTTTCAAGGGTTGCAGCTACTGTTCTTTATCTGGTACGATTTATTTTCCTTCTGCATATTTCCATGCCTCCCTTCAGACTTGTGTTGAAGTCCTACATCGTACCTAAAATTGACCAATTTCTTTGATGTTCAGAGTATGGTAAACAGTTTCATCTTATTCACTGTGTTTATTTAGAGTATTAGGCTGCACAAATATTCCTGCAGTTGTCTGCCGTTTATTCCTGAATGTTTGTACAACCAATTATGTTCCAATCCCCCCCCCCCCCCTCTTCATAAAAAATAGTTGTGTTAGTATCTATCTAGATACTGCTGGTTTTTGTGGCATCAGTGATTTCGATGCATCTAAGTGAATATATGGTTGGCAATAGCGTCTACGCATTGGGTGTGCTTTTCTCAGTGACATTCTGTTTGATGGGAATTGTGTTTGTGCTGTACCCTGTGTTTCTGTGCTCTATAGTTTCCTTTACACATTTTATGTTGGAAGCTTATTCTACAGTAACACCATTTATTGATCTTATTTCTCAGTTTCAAAACTTCTTCACCTGGGTTTTAAAGTGTGTTAAGATATTGTTAAATGAACCAACTGATCAAGTTCCAGCAGCAAACAGGTTAGTCTTTTACTTTCTGTTGCCTTGATTCATAAATCATGGATTTTTTTTTTATTAATTACCGCGGTCTCATCCATTGTAGTGAACTTGTGGTGATCTTTCTGAAGTTCCTCCTTGGTAAGGATCCAATCAAACAGCTACTTGAAGCAGATGAGAGAATTGACTGTGATATGTAAGTAGCATGCCACTTTCTGACTTCTGTTTGCTATGGCAAAAGTATTATTAAGTACTTCCTCCATTCCAAAATATAGGTTGTTTTACTTTTGTCCTAAGTCGAACTTCACTAATTTTGACTAATTTTTTATTAGCATCAATATTTCCAAATAAATGTGCCATCATGACATATTCAATGGTGAATTTAACTAAACTAATTTTATGTTGCAGTTGATGGTGCATTTTTCCATAAACTTAGTCAAAGTTAGAAAAGTTTGACTAATGAACAAACTAAGGCCGGAGCTTTTCCAAAAGCTACCTTTTGCAAAAGCTCCATTTACTTTTGCAAATGACCGCTTCCTAGAGAAGCTGAGGGTGCCTGTTTGTCAACCGCTTTTGGGATGGAGCTTTTTGCGGCGACGGGAGGGAGCAGCTTGGGCCCGGGGCCGCGCCGCTCGCAGGAGGGAGCGACGACGGCCGCTCGTAGGAGGGAGCGAAGTCGGGACTGCGCCGCCGCGCCGCAAGGGAGAGAGAAACATGGGTCCGGGGCCGCGCCGCCGCAAGGAGCTTATCAGGAACTTGACAGAGCTTGGGGATGCGGGGTAGGGAGGAGCCCGGAGCAGCGTCGGGAGGAGGAAGGTGGTGCGCCGCCGCCGGGAGGGAGGGGCGGGGCCGCGCTGCCACCGGGAGGAGGAAGGGTATTGGGCCACGCCGCCGCCGGGAGGAGGAAGGGGGTGGGGCCGCGTCACCGCCGGGATGCAGGGGGCGCAGCCGGGAGAGGAGGTCAACGCGGCGAGAGGAGCCCGACGAGGGGATGGTCTCGGGTGACAATAGATGGAAGAAAAACGGTTCGTCCAAAAGCTCGGGAAGCACCTCTTGAGTAGCTTCTGCGCTTGCAGTGCATTCGTGAGCTTTTGGAGCTTTTGGCAGCTTGGAGAAGCGACCCTGTTTGGGGGAGCTTTTGGCTTTTGGAGCTTCCTGGAGAAGCAAAAGCTCCAGAAGCTGCCCCCAAACAGGGCCTAAAACGACCTACATTTTTTAACGGAGGGAATACTAATAAGTCAAAATCTTCAGTTGGGTTAACTGTACATGTACACATTGTTATGCCATGACAGGGTTGGGGTGCTGTACCATGAATTTTCTATATGTAGTTAACACACAGGAATTACTTCCAAATTTCTCAATTTTAGTGTTCTTGCTTACACTTGGTGCCTTGGTGTTTGAAAATTCATTTTTCTCTGACGTCAGTTATTGAAGATATTGGTATAATATGATCTATGAATCCTGTGTTTTTGTTTTCTTTTACAATTTTTTTTGTCATCACTATTTAGTTTTTTCTTTTGTGGTGATGCTTTCCTCCATTTCTTATTTTTGTTCAACATGGATTTTCAGGGATACTGCAAGACATGTTGAGCAACTAGTAGTTTTTGGAGGATTTACCGACACCCAATTTTTGGAAAGGAGTTTGGTAAAACAATTCAATGAATTGGAAGAGAGGTGACTCATTTTATTAGTTAGAAATCTGTATTATTTGTATGTTCTACATTTGCTTGAGATTGATATTCCATCTATGAGTTATTTTGATCAAAACTGTTTGTTATCTGAACATTCAATATTTTATCAGTCAAGTCCTTTTCACTTTCCACAGAATAAACAATTTCAGATATGTTGCTTAAACATAGCCGGTCCTTGCCTTGACCAAGCATTGTTTATGCTGTACTTACCATTTCTGTTTTCACCCGGTTCAGCTTGAAGGAGGCTCTGTTGATGCCTTTTACCACCATCTCTTCGCAAATACACTGTCAAGGATTGCTTCCTCTATACCCTGTTACATCATCAGATACCTTGTCATCAACCTGTACATCGATATCATTCTATAAGGTTCATGTTCACTTCAGTGTTTTTTTTACGCATGTTAGCATCATGGTCATAAAGTAAATCATACTCATTATTTGCTACTGTGCCTGTATGTAACTCCTGTACACCTTTGCATTAATTCAATGATCCAGTTCTTCATAATTTTTACTCATGATTACTTTAAAAAGCAGGATGAAGATTCACAGCATGAGGAATCCTCATATAACTTGACTGACTATGTATGCTTCAAGATACCTGATGGATCCTTAAATAAAAGAAATTGCATCGGTGTGATAAAGGACTCTGGTAACTGTTGTACTGCCCTCAGCATGGCATCACTTTCAGGTTGTCTATTGCATATGCCTGATGAATATGAGTGTGTTGACTTGTCGCTTTATAAGGTACTCCATGTTTGTGTTCAGATGATATTCTACACTACTTGGCATAGCTTACAGAAATACTGATTACCCATTTTTAAAACAGGACAACCAAGTAGTTTTACTACTGAGTGAAAGGTCTCATTCAGATAGCCCTGGAAGATCTTGGATGGTGATGCTGCAGACACAGAACTTTTCCTTTATGCCACTCTCAAGAACATCCCCTGCAAATATTTACAGTCTGCAAAAAATGGTGGTAATAACTCTTGTAAATGTTTTGTTTTATTCTATGTTTGATCTTCTGGCACATACTTCATTTCATAGTAGCTAGTCCTTGCAACTACATGTAGTCATCAACCAGGTCTTCAAAACCTTTCATTGAAAACGGCTAATTTTATGCAGTTGTACTCATTATGACTTAACCTTATCTTTTCTGTTAAATGGCAAGTAATATATTTGCTTCTTTCCTGTCATGACACTGTAGGCACTGGATCTCCAATTGGACACAGATTGTGGGAAAGTTCGTAGCATACCTCATACCGTATCAACTCCACTTGCAGTCAGTGGTATGTTGAGCATGAACTTTCTATATATGAATCTTAACTGCTATTATATTATGGCACGACTCCTGAGGCTTGCTTTCCTGATTGTTTTATGCAGCATCAAGAGGAGTTGCTTGTGTCTTTTCATCTCGAAGGCATGCCTTGGTTTATATCCTTGATGAGGATGAGGACGAGGACGAGAATGAGGATGAAGTTTCCGATATGGAGTGATTGTTATCCAATTCCTGGCAGCCATTTTAGTTAAGTCATCATGCCGTATTATGCTGGGAAAAAAAACAATGCAATATCATTGTCTTCTGATCTTCATGTGCTGGAGGCAGGAGCAGAAGAGATGGCAACTAGCATCTCGTTTTCACGGCAAAGCACTGCATGCTCTGGTTGTAAAGCTGCATCAGCGTGGTAGCAGGTGGTAATGTGCTGCCGCTTTGGGGGCAGAAACTATCAGCTGTAGGCTGCATGGGTGTGCTCTGCAAGTTGGACTTCATCGTGGTTATCTGCAGAGCGAGCTTTGATGGGAAAATGGTTTCTAAATATCTTGATTTATAGCCTTTTTGCCGTTTCCTGATCGTGTTGTCACTTGTTTTGCGAATGTAGTCATGTAGATCAGTAGATGTAACGCTAACGTGCAAAAGACTGTCTTGCTAATCTTGATGATTACTGGGTCTGATATGTAAAACAGGGACATTTTGCGTGTATTAATATTTTTTTAATCGTTCGATCTGCTTTGACAGGGAAGTAACAAGTGTACACTTTTTTTTTTATTCCGGTATGCTAATTTGCTTGGCAATTTGCATTGTTAAATATCTCGCTAGGATATAGGCATATATAGCCCTACCATTCGGTGATTTATGTAACCATGGTTGTGTCGCTATTTTGTTTTGTTGGTCTGTTTATAGTTCTCCAAAGTCCCAAAAATTTTCGCATCGCAGACCGTACTACCTCTCACAGAACACACTTCCTAATGCAAAATTTTCATCATTTTTCTCAAAATTTTACCGAACTAAACGGTGCCTGATATTATTTAGGGTCTCGATGAAACAAGTGACGTGGTCATGATCCCGAGGTACTGATGATCCAAACAGTCAACGTCATAACATTGTAGTTGTAGCAGCCTGCGATTGCACATCAAATTCAGTGGTTTGTACAAGATGACTGGATTAGTTACGTGGCATGTGACATCATGATTTGCTGTGCCAACCGTCACGTAGTACCAGAACTGAAATGCTTGTGTATGGTTGTAGTGTAGCGTGCTTTTACTGCAGCGCCAAATCCGTGTTTCGAGTCAACCATCTGCTAGTGCAGGTGAAAGAAACCATCTCGATCGGGCTGCAGCCGTTTCCAGTTGATTTTTAGACGTGCAAAGCACGTTTTTCATTAAGAGAAGAGAGAGTTTTACAACGCGTCACGATGAGAGAACCCCCAAAGAGCGAAGGAATAACAAGATTACACCTGAAACGAACAAAGGAAAAAGAAAAGAGATCTCACACCACCAACACAGGCTAGACTACCACAAGGAAACAGAGGAGGGTACAACGGAGAGGCCCCAAGGACAGCCCTGGACCTGCACAGACGAACATCGAGGAGACCCGCACATCACCGCTTGCCAAACAACTTGCAACAGCGTGGACCGAAGTGGAGGTTCCGCAAGACGATGCCTCCAGGAAGGGAGCGACGACGACGCCGCCATCGTCCGCCTACCCGCGAAGGGGCAGGCCAGGTCTTCACCCGGCAAACCAAGGCGAATGGAGGCCGCGACAATGCCCCCAGCAGGGTAAGTCCATTGTCGGCCTAGCAGAAGCTAGACAAGGCTTTCGCCCCAGCCTCGGATGCCAAACCACGACCGGGCGACGCAAGCAAGGAGAGGGCAAGGCGGTGGAGAACGCATCAGGAAGCCTCGGCGCAGGCAAGAAGTGCAGGGAGCCGCCACAACCAAGACGACGGCAACAACTCCCCCGGGACCAAACGCAGCCGTCCGAACCACCTCGCCGCCTAATCGCCGACTGCACCTGAAGAATGATCCAAACCGCCAACCCGTGTGCCCCGAGAAGAGGGAGGAGCCGTGACTGCCGACAGGAGGAAGGGCAGCGGCCAACAGCAGAAGGGGGGCACAGCGACCGCCGGCACGGGGGGAGGGACCGCGGCCGCCAGCCCAGAGATGGACGCCAGCAGGGGGGAGCTGACCGCCCGGGAGGGGCCGGAGGCGACGGCAAGGAACAAACAGCAGGCACGGCCAACAAGGTCGGCAGGAAGAGGCGCAGACGGCTGACGATGGCGAGGAGGAGCCGAGGCCGCCGAGGAGGCCGAGACGGAGGAGTCACATGGGCGGGCAAATCCGGCAAAAGGGCGCCGGAGCAGGCAAGGCCGCAAAGGCAGGCGCTTGGCGAGGCGGCGCCCAGCCCGCCGCGCACCATCGACGTTGAGGAGGGTCGCTGGCGTGCGCGGGGGGCGCCGGGCCCGTCGGCGAGGCGCCGTCGGCAGCAGCGAGGGGGCGCCAGGAGGGCCGCAAACGACGTCGACGACGAGGAGGAGCCTGGCGCGTGGCAAGGGGGAGCCGGCTCCGGGGGGCGAGACGCACGGGAGCGGGGGCTGCAAAGAGCGGTGGCCGTCGGAACACAGCATGGAGGCGGGCATCCCCGCCGCCGTCGTGGTTCGCGAAGAGCACCACAGCAGCACGGAGAGACGGCGACAACCAAAGCGCGGGCCTTGACACCACCACCATCGAGCGGCTGCCCAGCAACTGCCGTGCACAGCTCCACCATCCCTGGACGGGGAGCACCATTGGCTCCACGCGAGCGCGTACGCCCAGAGCGTTCACCGCGCAGGTCAGCAAGACGTGCCCGCGCGCATGTAGCGAACATGGCCTCATATGCCATTAGTTCGAGAATGATTTTGGTGATTCATGACAACATGATCAATGGGACTAACCATATTGTTTAGCATGTCTTTGTAGATATTTCTAGGTCCCAATGATGCAAAAATACCACATGCCAAAATGAGAAGATAGTCTATTTTTCTAGGGTCAAAACCGAGCAAAGGAAGGAAAAGAAAACACACCGTCGGATGAACCGACGGTACCATCGGTGTACTTGGTACACTGCGCAGCAGGCAAAATGAAGATGACACCATCGGATGATCCGACGGTCCAGTTTCTAGATGCGCCGGATGAATTGCAGAGGAGGAGCAGCGAAGACAGTAGCACCGGATGATCCGACGGTCTGAGAGAGGACACCGTCGGTCTATCCGACGCTCAGTTTGAATCAAGATAGAGATGCGCCAAGACAGCCTCTTCAGCACCGGATGAACCGACGCCTTGGTCAAGTGGAAGCATCGGTCTATCCGACGGTCACGAAGCAGCATACAGAGACGTTTTGACCGCGAGGTCTTCAGCACCGGATGAACCGACACAACGTCGGTGTATAGCGTCGGAACAGTTGTGTCAGCAGAGCTGCAACGGCTAAGTGACGTGGAGGGCACCGGATGAACCGACGCCCTGGAAAAGCATAGCATCGGTTCATTCGACGCTACCTTTTTCAGTGGCTGTTAGCCAACGGCTAGCTGAGTGCATTGGGCTATTTATACCCCCTCCACTCACCCATTTGAGGTTGCTGGATTGTGTGGAAGTGCAGGAGAGTGCAAGACACCTAGAAGATCATATCCAATCCATCCAAGTGCTTAATTGCTCATCCATAGACTTGCATATGCTTAGTGTATGTGCTTAGTGCTAGGCTTAGCTTAGAGCTAGGCTTAGCTTAGAGCTGAGTGAGTGCAAGGTTGTGCCAACCTTGTGAGGTGATTCTTGAGTGAATCAAGGTGTACAAGGTTCGCCGGAAGCCTTGGGGCCTAAGTGGCTCACCGGCAATCGTCATCGACCCTCCGGCTTGGTGTGGAGTGGCGAGGACACTTTGTGCGGGGGACGTGGAGACCCCCTTCCTTGGTGGAGAAGCTCCTTAGTGGAGGCGGCATCAAGGTGACCAAGGGAGCTTGGCAAGTGCCTAAGTGGCTAGCCTTTGTGACGAGTCAAGTGGTGCTCTTGGGAGAGACTTGGTGACCGGGAAGCAATACTCTTGTGTGAGTGCTTCAACAACGTGGACTAGGGGTGGCTTAGTGCCTACCGATACCACGGGATAAATCGCGTGTCAAGAGTTTGTTTCCTCTCATCCCCTTTACGTTTCCGCATTGCTCTATTGCAATCTTTGCTTGCCTTCACTTTCCTAGAGTAGTATCATGCTAGGATTGGCTACACATCTATTTTGGGATGGGAGTTTCACACTAGAACAACCCTAGTTGCACATCTAGATAGTATGTTATAGTTTATCTTTGTGTAAAAATAGTGAAGCCATAGGTTAAGGTTTTTAGTTTGCCTAATTCACCCCCTCCCCCTCTTAGGCTACGAGCATCCGATTCCTTACAGCGCACACGCGGCGCCCAGATGTGACAACCCGCCCAGGAAAATACCGTACTATTGCCTAAATCAATCCACTTTGGTCATTAAGCGATAATAAAGTATCATCCTGTCGTTAGTTGCCGGGTTAACGCCCGGTGAAATCACTTACATAGCAACAAGGATCGACATATATGCATTAAAACTCACGCGAAGGCGAGTCCAGAGTACAACCCATGATTAACATCCAAATCTACCCGAAGGGTTTAATTATTACAAAACCAAAGTACTTGACATGGTAACAAGTTCAGAGTTTCGAAAACAGCGGAAATTAAACTACGAAACGATCAACATCACAGGAGGCCGTCCGTGATGCCGTTACTCGTTGTCATCCACCCATTCTAGCTCCCAGCCGGGTGGAATCTCACCAGGTCAAGCAACACCTGCAACCACATTTTTAAAGCAAGGCTGAGTATACTAATACTCAGCAAGACTTAACCGTCGGGTGATAACTACATCACCAAACTCTAGACATGAGAGGCTTTTTGGCCGGTGGAGTTCTTTTGCTGAAAAGCAACAAAGAGTATGTCCTTACTTTCAATATTTTAGCTCAAATTCTAGTTAGTTACCATTTCTAAGTGTGCCAACTAATTCAATCAAGAATTGTACAATACAATTACTTCAATCAGTAAACTTCACCAAGTTCCATCGTTAAGGAATATCATGGCCAGTAGGATAAGTAGTCTCAGATAACGGTGAGAGACCGACAACCGATTGATTTAAACCTTGCAAGGTAGACCTAAACACACGGAAGGCGTCCTCACTACGAGTTCACCAACCAGGCGGTTCCCGTCATTCCTCAGATTGGGATCAGATGTTACAGTCTTAAGTATAAGGCTTACTGGGCTACGCCACCAAGGTCACCCAGCCTCACGCATGTACTCAGGTGGCGAGCCCGGGGCCGCAACCCTAAGATTAGTAGCGCAAAGTTCCCGCACCGCCTCATTTAGGTACTAGGCTTACCGTACCCATTTCCGGCAAGTGTTTAGTACGTTCAAACACTTAACCTACGAAGCCATTGGACCGGATCTCACATCCCATGCTCTTACCACATGAGCAATCCATTTATAAAGATCGTATGATTCCAACATAAGAACCTATTCTCGCGAGTGACGAACATCACTCGACTTGTACCGGTCCTATAGCATAGCAGCTAATGACCTAGCATACTAGTAAAAGAACATAGGTACCTAGGGATTATGCATCTAGGGTTTCAATTCAACTCCCGAAACGTAAATGCACAATCATAGCAAAGATAATTGCATAATTTTAAAAAGGAAGGGTTAATGATCTGAGGCTTGCCTTCGTCGGCAAGGTTGGCCTTGGGCCCTTCTGGACTTTGATCCAGGTCTTGAGCTACGCCCACGTACTGCAGCTCTCCATCAGCACCTTCGTCTCCTCCTTCCGGCACGAGCGTATATCTACCGTCGGGGAGATCTACACGAGGATGCAGATGTAAGATTTAATTGACGGTTTTTAATTTTTAATTAATCACAAACAACAAATGACAACCATGGGGTGCATGGTTGACCACATTCACCTAGATAGACATACATTCAGCATACTCTTCCAATAAAGTAACAATATGTTGCTCTTGATTAATTACTCCTTTTATGGTGACTGTGTACATATTTATGTAAATAATTTAATTTAATTTCACAAAACAGCAAGGGTGGTGACACTTAGCTTCTTAGCAAGATTAACATCACATACATAGGGTCATTTAGTGTGGATGTGGTGATTTTCCAATTTACTTTAATATTAAACTTAATTGGCTTCCATTGCTTTTATTCACAAAATAAATTAATAAAATTCAGTGGGGTGTATTATGAAGCACTACAAACCTATACAAAGCCACTACACACACATGCACACTTAGGGAAGCTATGAAATTAAATATACCAAAAATAACAAAAGCTAGCTACTAAAGCAAGATAAATGCATATGAAAATAAATACACATCAAAATGATTCCAACTTTCTCACACATGGCCTCTGGTCCAAAACTAAGCTAGTAATGCAACATATACACCTAGAGCTACTCTAGATTTTGGGTTATGCATTTACAAAGAAAATTAGGCATATATCAAGAATAAATACTTCTGACAATTATAAAATTGTGATTAATTTACCAGAGGTGCATTTTGGCATAACAAGATCACATGCAGAAGTTGAGCACAAAAATCTATTTATTTTTGGCTACAAAAATCATTTAGACAGATTCAGCATAAATACAAAATAATTTATATTAAAATATCTACAGCATAACTTTGTGCAACTTTAGGTACAGAATCTAGGCATGGCATAACACACAACATATCCAAAATTCAGCTCAAGAGCACTTGTAGATTTTGAACTACAACAGATCTAGGTTTAACAGTTTTGAATTTTTCATGCAAAAACTGTAAGGTAAAACTATGGTAAGCCTTTACAAAAGTTGTAGGGCTCTTCACAAGGAATCCAACAAAATTGAGTTTACATTTTTCTGATTTTTCTAAAATTTTCTATGAATTTTCCAAGATTCAGCCAAACACATACACTATTTAAGAAACTGTTTTGCAAGCAGGCCCCTGGAACTTTTCTATTCTTCACAGATATGCCCTCGGCATTTACCAACCGGCCCCTGCAAGATTGCAATCAAAGCACCGGGGTCCCTCGCGGCGCAGGGAGCTCGCCGCCGGCGAGGAGGCGGCCGGACTGGGCCGGGGAAAGGCCCAGGGCGCAAGGGATGCTCACCCTAGCGCGATTGGAGGGGTCGGCCGGTGCGGTGACGGCTCCGGTGAGCTTGCCCGGCGGCGCAAGGTGGCGGCGGCCGCTGCAGCTCGAACTCCGGCGAGGGCGAGGCAATGCGGCACGATTGGCGGTGGTGGTAGCTCGAGTGGGTGCTAGTGAAGGCGCTGGGGGCGTCGGTCGGTGGTGGAGGCGACTGGAGGCGGGGTTACGCGGCGGCGGCGCCAAATGCGCGCGGCGGCGCTCGGGAGAGGCGGCGAAGCGGGCACGCGCGTGAGGAGGCGAGCGCGGCTCGGTTTTATAGGCGAAGGAGGGCTTGCCTTCACTCGAAGGGAGGGTTTCGGCGCGGTGGGGGACCGGCACGGCCGGCGCAGTGACAGGGGAGAGGGGGGCCGGCGCGGACGCGGCCGCGTGGCGCCTCGGCGCGCGGTGGGCAGCGAGGGGGCCAAGGCAGGGCGTGGTCCGCGCGTCCCCGCGTGCCAGGTGGCCGCGCGGGCGTCTCGGCGTCCGGGCCCCGGGGGCCGCGGCGCGGAAGGCGCGGGCGCCGGTCGGGTAGCGTCGCGCGCGTGGTCGCGCTCTAGAGCGCCGGTGGGTGTTTGGGCGCCGGTCAACGCAGTTTTGACCGAATTTTTCTTCAAAAACCTTGAACTAAGTGCACCCAGATGCAAATAGCAAAGTTGTAGACCACACATCCCTCTACAAGTTTTGTAAAGGGTGATAGGTGTTTTGATGATTGGTTTGGTTTGGAACGCGTTGCGAAAATCAGCTTTTGCACGACTCAAAACACTATTCATCTAGCCTTTGACCGAGTTTTTGAGCTTCAAAACTTCAAAATTTGAAATGACGCCAATTAGGGAAGTTGTGTCCCTCGAAAGGATGTACAACTTTTGTATTGGCCGATTTTGAAGTGTTTAAGCGGAATTTGGAGAACGCGCCAAAAGTTCTAAAGCAGGTCAACTGACCTAGGGGTTTGACAGGGGTTTTGACCAAGGGTTGACTAGGGTTTGACCACAAGGGTGTGTGGACTTGATTAAGAGGGTCACTAGTGATGGTTGGCGAGGTTTTCGGGGTGATGACCCAGGTTGACCATGGTTTAACTAGAGTCAACGTGCTTGACTCGGTCATTAGCACTAATGATGCTAATTAAAAACCTGGGGCGTCACAGCCTACCCCCCTTAAAAAGAATATCGTCCCGAGATTCGAAATCCCAAGGACAAGGTAGGGGCGGCCGGTTTCTCAAGATTTTCGAACTACCTTGGGGAGCAACCGCGATGTGATTATAGGTCAAAGAGTATAACCACCATCGGTTCAAGGTTAGCCCATAAGAGTAGTCAAAGGTGACAAGTCATGGAGAGCTATTGCAGGGAGTTTACTTGCGGATGCAAGCGGAAAATATGAAGAGATAAATCGGTATAAGAATATCAGAACAATCTTGCTCACATGTTATTTAACTGGTGACTTTAGGTGGTATTGCTTCGTGACACTCCAGTGCAATGCTTTTCAAAATTGGTGTGATGCACATGCTTATGAATGCATGATGCACATGATGCATGTCAGCATGACTCGGTTACCCACAAAATGAGTTAGAGATTGAGATGACAATCATAGGTTGAGAAGGAATATATGCGTGGCGAGTCGCATTCTCACAACCAAGATACCTAGCACGCTCCTAGTGGTAATCATATGGCTGCAGCGCACATGATGCCCTAGGTTTCGTCGCGGCACCTTTAGTTATGGGACAACAACATCACCAATCATAAGAAGGATAGAGTAGGAGTATTGAAATCTTTCGTGCGTATGCACGTTAGTTCACCCAATGTTCCAAAATGCACGTGCTATGCAAATGCATACCCAAAAAGTGACATTTTTTTTAAAAATGTTGTGAGCAAGATCAAGAAGAATAAGTTTCTGATTGAAAGATTAAAGTAATCATGACAAGGATATCAATACAAAGAATAGTTTAGTGCTCCAGCATGCATAAACACAAGGGGGAAAAGGATACATGTCGAGGGAGATAACATGTTGACAGGAGAAGATTACCACTGAAGATTGAATTCTAAGATCAAGACATTACCCAACTGACATGGTAGAACAGAAATAGTTCTTTTCTCATGCTGGGCAAAGTTGGGGTAGTCATGCGTACAACGGTACAATCGTATGTTAGAACTCGAAGCGAGCATACATACATAATGACATAAAGTTCTGGCAGTTGTGAACAAAAATTCATAACTTAAAACCCAGAGCTCCAAAATTTACCAAATTTTACCAGCAACTCAAAAAGGTTATGAGGCACATTTTTGGTATTCAAAAGTTGAGCTAGAAAGGTTAGGAAGGTACTTCAACTAAGCAAGGTTTCAGATTAGGTTCCTGGAAAAGCAACATGATAGAGGTTCACTAAACTGAGCATAACTTGAGATATACAAAAGCTATAACCGTGAATCCTTGCGAGCAGAAACTAGATCAGATATGGAGCAACTTTGGTAGAGATCACCTAGGCAAAAAGATTGTTGAACAAGGTGCAAACACCTAAGCAAACAGCCACAACAGATTTTGGACAGCAACACATCAACACACGAGAGGCTATGCAAGAAGAAGCACACTAGCAAAAATTCACCTTAGAGAGCACATAAAACATATAAAGGGTTCAGTTTTAAGTTTCCACAAATTTTAGCATGATGCAAGACGTCTTATTCGTCCTCACAAGGCAATCAAGCTAAAAATCGAAGTTAGTGCCGGTGGCAAGGCATATACACGTTCTCCCTATAATAACTAGTCGAGAGCTACTCGGTACTCACTTAGCGTCTAACGAAGCGCTGTTATGTACCTGCAGAAAAGAACCTTCCGTGCCAGCACGTCACGGAAGCGTCCCCATACAGTACCATTCACTTATAGAAACGGTATCCATGCGTCAAGCCGCTGCATGGACAGCGTCCAACCTCGAATATGCTCCTTTTTGAATGAAGCGGATCCTTGCCTCGCATATTCACAATGCGGACCGTCCACGTATGGCAAAACGTGGCGAGACACAGACGCGACGGTGGGTTCCCTTTGGATTAGGTCCCATCCATCCCTCACATGACTTCCATGCGGTACCACCAGGTATAGCAAAACGTGATGAGACGCAGACGCGACGTGGGTTCCCATTAGAATAGGTCCCATCCATCCCTCACAGGACTTCCCTGTGGTACCACCACGTATGGCAAAACGTGATGAACTAGTATGGTTGTGCATAAAGTAAGTTCTGACAGGAATTAAATGTGCTGGGAGTTAGCAAAATAAACCATAGATTAATAAGCCACCTGAAAGAACCCAAAAATTCCCTCTAGGGCCTCTCGGTCTAATTCATCCTTAACGGACCAACGTATTTTGCAAATCCAAACAATCTTAGCAAATTTTATTCAAAAACCATTGATTAAAGTTGTTAATTAAACTCTGGTGCATATAATCGCTCTGGTACCAGCTGTGACAACCCGCCCAGGAAAATAGCGTACTATTGCCTAAACCAATCCACTTTGGTCATTAAGCGATAATAAAGTATCATCCTGTCGTTAGTTGCCGGGTTAACGCCCGGTGAAATCACTTACATAGCAACAAGGATCGACATATATGCATTAAGACTCACGCGAAAGCGAGTCCAGAGTACAACACATGATTAACATCCAAATCTACCCGAAGGGTTTAATTATTACAAAACCAAAGTACTTGACATGGTAACAAGTTCAGAGTTTCGAAAATAGCGGAAATTAAACTACGAAACGATCAACATCACAGGAGGCCGGTGGAGTTCTTTTGTTGAAAAGCAACAAAGAGTATGTCCTTACTTTCAATATTTTAGCTCAAATTCTAGTTAGTTACCATTTCTAAGTGTGCCAACTAATTCAATCAAGAATTGTACAATACAATTACTTCAATCAGTAAACTTCACCAAGTTCCATCGTTGAGGGATATCATGGCCAGTAGGATAAGTAGTCTCAGATAACGGTGAGAGGCCGACAACCGATTGATTTAAACCTTGCAAGGTAGACCTAAACACACGGAAGGCGTCCTCACTACGAGTTCACCAACCAGGCGGTTCCCGTCATTCCTCGGATTGGGATCAGATGTTACAGTCTTAAGTACAAGGCTTACTAGGCTACGCCACCAAGGTCACCCAGCCTCACGCATGTACTCAGGTGGCGAGCCCGGGGCCGCAACCCTAAGATTAGTAGCGCAAAATTCCCGCACCGCCTCATTTAGGTACTAGGCTTACCGTACCGATTTCTGGCAAGTGTTTAGTACGTTCAAACACTTAACCTACGAAGCCATTGGACCGAAGCCCACATCCCATGCTCTTACCACATGAGCAATCCATTTATAAAGATCTTATGATTCCAACATAAGAACCTATTCTCGCGAGTGACGAACATCACTCGACTTGTACCGGTCCTATAGCATAGCAGCTATCGACCTAGCATACTAGTTAAAGAACATAGGTACCTAGAGATTATGCATCTAGGGTTTCAATTCAACTCCTGAAATGTAAATGCACAATCATAGTAAAGATAATTGCATAATTTTAAAAAGGAAGGGTTAATGATCCGGGGCTTGCCTTCGTCGGCAAGGTTGGCCTTGGGCCCTTCTGGACTTTGGTCCAGGTCTTGAGCTACGCCCACGTACTGCAGCTCTCCGTCAGCACCTTCGTCTCCTCCTTCCGGCACGAGCGTATATCTACCGTCGGGGAGATCTACACGAGGATGCAGATACAAGATTTAATTGACGGTTTTTAATTTTTAATTAATCACAAACAACAAATGACAACCATGGGGTGCATGGTTGACCACATTCACCTAGATAGACATACATTCAGCATACTCTTCCAATAAAGGAACAATATGTTGCTCTTGATTAATTACGCTTTTTATGGTGACTGTGTACATATTTATGTAAATAATTTAATTTAATTTCACAAAACAGCAAGGGTGGTGACACTTAGCTTCTTAGCAAGATTAACATCACATACATAGGGTCATTTAGTGTGGATGTGGTGATTTTCCAATTTACTTTAATATTAAGCTTAATTTGCTTCCATTGCTTTTATTCACAAAATAAATTAATAAAATTTAGTGGGGTGTGTTATGAAGCACTACAAACCTATACAAAGCCACTGCACACACATGCACACTTAGGGAAGCTATGAAATTAAATATACCAAAAATAACAAAAGCTAGCTACTAAAGCAAGATAAATGCATATGAAAATAAATACACATCAAAATGATTCCAACTTTCTCACACATGGCCTCTGGTCCAAAACTAAGCTAGTAATGCAACATATACACCTAGAGCTACTCTAGATCTTGGGTTATGCATTTACAAAGAAAATTAGGCATATATCAAGAATAAATACTTCTGACAATTATAAAATTGTGATTAATTTATCAGAGGTGCATTTTGGCATAACAAGATCACATGCAGAAGTTGAGGACAAAAATCTATTCATTTTTTGCTACAAAAATCATTTAGACAGATTCAGCATAAATACAAAACAATTTATATTAAAAGATCTACAACATAACTTTGTGCAAATTTTGGTACAGAAGCTAGGCATGGCATAACACACAACATATCCAAAATTCAGCTCAAGGGCACTTGTAGATTTTAAACTACAACAGATCTAGGTTTAACAGTTTTGAATTTTTCATGCAAAAACTATCAGGCAAAACTATGGTCAGGCTTTACAAAAGTTGTAGGGCTCTTCACAAGGAATCCAACAAAATTGAGTTTGCATTTTTCTATAATTTTCTATGAATTTTCCAAGATTCAGCCAAACACATACACTATTTAAGAAACTGTGTTGCAAGCAGGCCCTTGGAACTTTTCTATTCTTCACAGATATGCCCTCGGCATTTACCAACCGGCCCCTGCAAGATTGCAATCAAAGCACCGGGGTCCCCCGCGGCGCAGGGAGCTCGCCGCCGGCGAGGAGGCGGCCGGACTGGGCCGGGGAAAGGCCCAGGGCGCAAGGGATGCTCACCCTAGCGCGATTGGAGGGGTCGGCCGGTGCGGTGACGGCTCCGGCGAGCTTGCCCGGCGGCACAAGGTGGCGGCGGCCGCTGCAGCTCGAACTCCGGCGAGGACGAGGCAATGCGGCGCGATTGGCGGCGGCGGTAGCTCGAGTGGGTGCTAGTGAAGGTGCTGGGGGCGTCGGTCGGCGGTGGAGGCGACCGGAGGCGGGGTTCCGCGGCGGCGGCGGCAAATGCGCGCGGCAGCGCTCGGGAGAGGCGGCGAAGCGGGCACGCGCGCGAGGAGGCGAGCACGGCTCGGTTTTATAGGCGAAGGAGGGCTTGCCTTCACTCGAAGGGAGGGTTTCGGCGCGGTGGGGGACCGGCACGGCCGGCGCGTTGGGCGGGGGGCCGGCGCAGTGACTGGGGCGGGGGGGCCGGCGCGGCCGCGGCTGCGTGGCGCCTCGGCGCGCGGTGGGCAGCGAGGGGCCAGGGTAGGGCGTGGTCCGCGCGTCCCCGCGTGCCAGGTGGCCGCGTGGGCGTCTCGGCGTCCGGGCCCCGGGGGCCGTGGCGTGGAAGGCGCGGGCGCCGGTCGGGCGGCGTCGCGCGCGTGGTCGCGCTCTAGAGCGCCGGTGGGTGTTTGGGCGCCGGTCAACGCAGTTTTGACCGAATTTTTCTTCAAAAACCTTGAACTAAGTGCACCTAGATGCAAATAGCAAAGTTGTAGACCACGCATCCCTCTACAAGTTTTGTAAAGGGTGATAGGTGTTTTGATGATTGGTTTGGTTTGGAACGCGTTGCGAAAATCAGCTTTTGCACGACTCAAAACACTATTCATCTGGCCTTTGACCGAGTTTTTGAGTTTCAAAACTTCAAAATTTGAAATGCCGCCAATTAGGGAAGTTGTGTCCCTCGAAAGGATGTACAACTTTTGTATTGGCCGATTTTGAAGTGTTTAAGCGGAATTTGGAGAACGCGCCAAAAGTTCTAAAGCGGGTCAACTGACTTAGGGGTTTGACAGGGGTTTTGACCAAGGGTTGACTAGGGTTTGACCACAAGGGTGTGTGGACTTGATTAAGAGGGTCACTAGTGATGGTTGGCGAGGTTTTCGGGGTGATGACCCAGGTTGATCATGGTTTGACTAGAGTCAACGTGCTTGACTCGGTCATTAGCACTAATGATGCTAATTAAAAACCTGGGGCGTCACACCAGAGCAGGGACGCGGCGACACACGACGCGCCCTGGCCGGCGCCCGGCCACGGCGCGGAGGCCCGTCCAGCGTGCGTGCGTCCTCTAGCACCCCCAAGGGGTCACCGGCGCGGGCGTCCAGGAGACAGGAGCAGCGGCGCGGAGTGCCGCCGCCACGGCCCCACGCAAACCGGGCGCGCCCGACGGTCGGCACGGAGCACCGCCGCCACCGGACCACGCGGGCCGGCCGCCCCGCTGCACGCCAGATCCGCGCCAGGGATGGCCGGATCCGCGGCGCGGGTGGCCGGAACCGCGGCGGGAGGGCCCTGCCGGCCGGCGGTGGCCGGAGCGCGGCCGCCGAGCCAACGGGCCCGCCGGCCCAGATCCGGCCCGGGACGGCCCCGGCAGGGGAGCGGCGAGGCGAGGCAGGTAAAAGGGGGGAGGGGGCGGCGGCGGCAGCCGGAAGCAGCGCCGGGCGCGCGGCCGTCGGCGACCGGAGGGACGACCTCGAAGGTGGCTGTGGCGGGGAGGAGGGAGGTAAGGGGGAGAGAAGGAGGAGGGAGGGGGAGGGGAAAGGGGCGCGGCGACGCCGCTGGCCGCCGCCGCCGGCGACGGTTGTGGCGGCGGCGGCCGACAGCGGCTGCGGTGGTGGGCTCGGCGGCGCCGGGGAGCAGCCCCTCGAGCCGCCTCGGGAGGCGACGCGAGGGTGTGTTTTGCCGTTTCCAGTTGATCAGCTGAAAGTCGAGAAATTTGCGTCTGTGCCATCCTCAAAAGTGGGCTTCGCTCTTTTGTCATGCCGAAATTTGGCTTCGCTCAAATGCCATTATGGAACCGTGACCACACGCTAGAATGCCTTGTCTGACCATTATGCCCTTCTCCTTCTTCAACCTCCCGCCGCCGCATCACCCCCTGCTCCTCCTTCCTCTCAGTAGCACACGCCGCCATTGGAACAGACCGCCCCAGCCACCAGCCGCCGCCCGCTCTGCCTCCCTTCTCCCCCTTCCCTGCACCTCGGCGGAGCAGTGCGCGGCCGAGCTGGGGAGCCTGAGCTTCGGCAGTAGGAGGAGGTCGGGGCCGTGGGAGGGAAGCTTGGGGCCGCGAGGAAGCTTCTGGCGGCGGCAATGGCGCGGGCCACCTCCATGTCCGCCGAGCTCGACGAGGCGGCGGCGGAGGAGCTCGTCCTCCCAATCTCCTGCGGCGGGCGGATCTCGGGCACAAGCTCGACGAGGCGCCGGCGGGCGGTCTCCATCCTTGCCGGCGGAGCTCGATAACAGAGGCGGTGGAGCTCCGTGGGCTGGGGGTGGGGCGACGGCGGGTGGGTGGAGAGGGGATGGGGGCGGCGCAGCGCAACATGGGGAGGAAGGAGGAGCATGGGATGGCTGGAGGTTGAAGAAGGAGGGAGGAGGGCCGCCGCCGTGCCTCGCGCCGGCTCTGGGGGAGAGAGAGGGGCGCGACGGGAGGAAGGAGAGCAGGGAGGAGGCGCTGCGGCAGGTGGCTGGGGTTGAGGAAGGACCGAGGGCATTTTGGTCAGTTAAGACATTGCAGCGGTGTGTCCACGTTTGAGGATGACATTTTAACGAAGCCCAATTGCGAGATGGCAAAAAGGCGAAGCCCACTTTTCATAATGGCATAGACGCAAATCTCTCGCTGAAAGTCTCTGCTCGATGGTGAATCTTGTATTGCCTACGACGCGAACCCGCCATCTGATCTGATCTTGAAATCCGAAGCAAAAATTTAAAATGCCAAAAAAAAGGAAAAATAAAACAAACAAAACTGCTACATCCCATCGCCCGCATCGCACCGGCCACCACCAGTCCCCTCTTTCGTTCCCAGATCTCCCCGCCCCGCATCTCGCCCGCCCGCCGGCGAGGGGGCGTGCGCCGGCCGCCCGCCGCCGCCGCGATGTACCTGGCATACGGGTGGCCGCAGTCGATCCCACTGGACCCGGATGACTCGGACCGCGTGGTCCTCCTCCGCGTCCTCGGCCGCCTCCTCCTCGCCGTCTGCCCCGCCTCGCTCCACCTCTGGTCCGCCGCCCAACACCGGGTCCGCCTCGCCCGCTTCGACCGCTCCCCGGACTCCCTCGCCGCCCACGGCCAGAACGCGCACGCCGTGTGGAGCCCTGACGCCAAGACCGTCGCCGTCCTGGTCAGCCCACCTCTCTCCCTGGTCCTCGCTCGCTCCCACTCTGGGCGCAGCAACTCACCGTGTCTGTATCTCTCTGCTGTGTGTAGACCTCCTCCTTCTACCTCTACATATACAGGGTTCAACTGTCAGGAAAGCCACTGATCGTCGGTGGCAAGCAGCTCCCGGGGCTCTGCCTGGCAAGTATATCCCAAATCATCACCGAGAAGGTCCCTCTCGCCAATGGCGTTGCCGTAACGTACCGTGTTCGCTTCTCCTTAGTCTTCATCTGCAGAATGAGGTGCACCACTCCTGCAGGGGAGCTGACTCGTAAGTTTGATGTCGTGTTGCAGGAGCAATTTCGTCTGTGACAGCAAAAGCATGCTCCTCGGACTATCCAATGGGCATGTGCAGGTCGTGTCCTGGAATGCTGAGGTACATGGAAATGCATGCTACTTTTGTTTCTTGTAAGTTACTGATTATTAGGTGCGAAATAGTTCTGTTGCACTCACTTCCTACTTGCTATGCTAAGTGTTGTGTATTTGCCAGTTCTCAGACAGCTTCAAGCTTGGTTGCTCTATGTGTTCGTCTGAGAAACCTACTGCTGTCGTAGATGCATTGGTGTTTGATTCTCCTAGTTTGCGAGAAAACTCTGATGCGAGGCCTGCTCCTTGCTGCACTGGCAATTCTTCTATTGTCCATGTTGAGCTGTCAGTGAAGCTAAGGTTGCTTGTTGCTTTGTACTCAGGCTGTCACATTGCCATCTGTACTATTGGTAAGAAGGGATTAAAGCAGCCTGGCAGCATCAGAGTGGAGAGATGGGTGAACACTGATGATGCAATGTGTACTTCTGTGGCTTCTGAGCAACAGATTCTTGCTGTCGGATGCAGCAGGGGTGTTGTTGAGTTGTATGATCTAGCTGAGAACACACGTCATATACGAACAATTTCGTTGTATGATTGGGGGTAAGTCTCACATCAATTTTTATTTTACATAAGCTAGTAGGAGCTTTAGTAGTTGTTACATGGACACTTCTGACTGACTGCTTAAATTTCTGGTAGTTTATTGCACATTCTTGCTAAGTTGTTAGAAAATGCTGCAGGCAGGTTTTTTTTGGATAAAAGACTTAACATCATATTATCCTGTGTTTAGTATTGATCATTCATTTTGTGTAGAGTTGCCAAATGCTTAACATTGATAAACCTTTTGTGGTTAAAGTTGTAACCATGTTAATTTACTCAGCACTACCTTTTGGTTATTCTATTGAAGTTGAGAAATAACTGCTCTTTTTTCCTTCTTTTCTTGGATGCAATATTTGTAGGTATTCAGTGGAAGATACTGGTCCTGTTGCCTGTATATCTTGGACTCCTGACAATTGCGCTTTTGCAGTTGGGTGGAAATTTAGAGGACTTACTGTATGGTCTGTGTCTGGATGCCGATTGATGTGTACTATTCGTCAAACTGGATCAAATTCTGCCTCATCTCCAATAGTGAAACCTAGTGCTCTAAAATTGGAGCCTCTAATGGGAGGGACATCACACATTCAATGGGATGATAATGGATACAAGTTATTTGCTGTTGAAGAAAGCTTGTCAGAGAGGGTTCTTGCTTTCTCATTTGCCAAATGTTGCCTAAACAGAGGTCTTTCAGGTGCAACGTATTCCCACCAGGTTCTTTACGGAGATGATCGAATCCTGTTGGTGCAACCGGATGATGCTGATGAACTGAAGTTATTGCACCTTAATGTTCCAGTTAAGTGTTAGTTTCATCTCCTTCGATTTATTTGAGAGGTAAACAAGCTCTAAAATATGCTGTTTGATGATGCATGTTGTAATAAATATATGTTTTTCAAAGCAGGTTTCCTACATTTCCCAGAACTGGCCAATTCTACATGTAGTGGCAAGCAACGATGGTATGTACTTAGCAGTTGCTGGTTCTCATGGGCTAGTGCTGTATGATCTGCGAAATAAAAGGTGGCGTTTTTTTGGTGATGTTACACAAGAGCAAAAGATCCAATGCAAAGGCCTATTGTGGCTGGGAAAAATTGTTATTGTATGCAACTATGTTGAATCATCAAATGCGTGAGTGTTCACTTCCATACCATCTCTGTTGCTACTCCTATATTGTAACTGTTAGACATTGCTGTATTAGGTCCAGCGCCTGGTCTTTAGCCGGCCTGACCATGGGTGTGGGGTCTGCGCCTGGCTTGTTAGCCGGCCGCCCCTGGTTGTATTGTAGAGATATAGTAGGATTAGGAGTCCTGAGGAGATCTCTATTCGGGTTTCCTTTTGCCCCAAGATCTTCTCAGCCCCATATATTGTAACCCTTGTATCCCTCAATAATCAATCTATTATTTTCCTCAAGATTCAATCTCTTTCAGTAACTCCCTTGAAGTTAAACACGGAACACAGCTGTCTATATTGGAGTTTCTTTCATTGAACTTTGTTTCTGGAAATACTAAATGAACTACGTTTTTTCTGCTTATTGTCAAACTGTTGTTCTCAATATTTCAATTTTTTCCTTAGTGCTCCGATTCCTTTCTAATCACAATATAGTTTTCCTTGACTATGAATTGTTAATTGACATTTACCTATATCCATGACATGTTTTTTTTTCTTTTGTCTCAGGTACGAGCTTCTCTTTTTCCCAAGATATCATCTTGATTATAGCTCTTTACTCTACCGGAAACCACTGCTTGGAAGGCCAATTGTCATGGATGTTTTCCAGGATTACATATTAGTTACTTACAGTCCATTTGATGTGCATATCTTCCATGTGGTGATATCGGGAGAACTTTCACCTGCTAGCAGTCCGGTTTTACAGGTAATGTTCTTTCTGAAAAAAAATAATCTCAATTCAGAATGTGTTGCCAAATTATCTCCATAAGTAGATATTTTTATTTTTTGTAAACAGCTTTCAACAGTACGAGAACTTTCAATCATGAGTCCAAAGAGCCCACCTGTTTCAATGCGCTTCATTCCTGATCAAAATGACAAAGGAGCGCTGAAACAAAATGCTAGTGGATCTTCTGATCTTTTATCCGAGCAACCATCAAGGTACTTTTTACCCTAGATGTCACTCAATCCTTTTCTCCTTGGTTTTTATTGGGTTTTTTATGAAATCAGATGTTTGATCTTGCGGACCAATGGTGAACTTTCTGTGCTGGACATGGATGATGGACATGAACATGCACTCACAAATTCAGTTGAACTCTTTTGGGTCACCTGTTCACAATTCGAAGAGAAGGGTAGCCTTATTAAAGAGGTATCATGGCTTGACTATGGTCATCGGGGTATGCAGGTTAGATTCCATCCTATTTCTTCTACATATTTACTCCACCGTAGGTTGAGAGTTATTTTTTCGAATGTCCCTTTGCACTCTTACACAAAGCTGGTTGCAGGTATGGTATCCATCACATGGAGCCGACCCTTTTAGGCAAGAAGATTTCTTGCAGGTATAAGTTTCTATATTGAGATAGTTCTGAATCTGTTGAGTTCGGCTACCTTCCTTTTGCGAAATTTCTTGGAGTCATAATCTTTTCATACTCTGCTATCCCTTTTCGTTTTTGCGTTTAAGACCTTATCATGCTTCTCATGTGATTCTGTAGTTGGATCCTGAGCTTGAATTTGATCGTGAGGTGTATCCTCTTGGTCTTCTTCCAAATGTTGGTGTGGTCGTTGGCGTTTCTCAGAGAATGTCCTTCTCAACTGCTGAGTTTCCATGCTTTGAGCCTTCACCTCAAGCCCAAACAATATTGCATTGTTTATTACGACATCTACTTCAGGTAAAAGAAAATTATTACATCATGGAATTATTTAACTGATGGTGCTACCATGAGCTAATCGCATCAAGTTTTGTTTTAAACTATTGGCATAAAATTATTTTCTGATGCCTATAAATTAACTCCTATGTGAATTGTTTAAACCAGAGGGACAAGATTGAAGAAGCTTTGCGCTTGGCGAATTTGTCAGCAGAAAAACCTCACTTTTCACACTGCTTAGAGTGGCTTCTGTTTACGGTATTCGATGCAGATATATCAAGGTATTCTGTTTCTAGCTTGCTATGTTCTGAAACAAAGGCGCCATTGCTTTATAATGTTCCATCTATAATTTAGTGGCTTTGCTAGTTTGCACTCTGGTAACTCTTTTTGCTGAAATATTATAGCAACATGTTTTAATTACAGGCCAAGTGCTTCAAAAAACCAGGTTCCACAAATAGTAAATTCTCCAAAGAAGTCTCTTCTTGAGAAGACATGCGACCTACTGCGGAATTTTCCTGAATATATGGATGTTGTAGTCAGTGTTGCTAGAAAAACAGATGGTCGACACTGGGCTGATCTTTTCTCTGCAGCTGGACGATCCACGGAGTAAGTTTTCAGCCCTTTTATTTGAACTAATGGTATTCGTAAAATTCAAATTTCCAAATAGTGTTCTTTGATTCCTCCAGCCATTCTCCTAATTGTAGCAATACCATATTCGGTATCAACATGTCCAATTACATTGATGCATATGAGGTGTGCCGGTGGTTTGCATGTAGTCACACTGGCCGCATCATCTCACTATGTTGATTCTGTTCACTTGCCCACAAGAGAGGTTATTAAGGCTTATCATTATGGGGTTACTCTTGTAGAAAAACTGCCTGTTTTTTTTTTTTTTTTGAGAGGACAGAGGATCGTTTGGTTTCTATTGTCAGTTTTAATCAACTTCTCAGTTATGCTTAAAGCATAAGCATAACTAAACATTATCAGCACCAACTTAGTTTATTGATATACCAGGGTGTGAGCAGGGTTTGTGTCCTTGGATAGGGCTAGCTTGAAATTACTAAGACAAGATCTTTACACAGTGTTCGTTTGCAAAGATTTTAAATGAAATACTTATGCTCTTAGTACAACCAATATTTTGTGACAGGATGTTTGAGGAATGCTTCCAACGGAGATGGTACAGGACTGCTGCTTGCTACATACTGGTATGTAACTGCTCCAATGTGTTTTGGTAATCCCTTTTTGAATGTATTGATTGCTCTCTGATGCTTATTTTGATACTGCGTTTTCATCTCATTTTTATTATGTGCATTAATTGGGTCCAATTATGTATAAAGTTTGATCATTGTAGTTTATGCATTAAGAGAGCATTATTGGTAATTTATTATTGTGATCACCATCGTTACCAATTTCTGCTAGAAGTAGCATTTAAAATGTTTGCAATTATAGGTCATTGCTAAGCTGGAGGGTCCTGCAGTCAGTCAGTACTGTGCACTCCGTTTGCTACAAGTAAATTCTCTTACCCTCACCATGAGGTGGTTTAGTCTGGATGTTAGTTTGATGTTCCATCTCTTCTAATGGTTGTTTATGGTTGTTGTTTTCCAGGCTACACTTGATGAATCTTTATACGAGCTTGCTGGGGAGTTGGTATGCTTCTTATGCTATGTGTTGTCTCTTTTTTTTAAAAAAAATATTAATACACTACAGAGGAATAAATGAGTACCTTCATGTACATAGGTTCGCTTCTTGCTAAGATCTGGAAGAGACTTTGAGAATGCAACCTCAGACTCCGAGAAGCTTTCTCCAAGATTTCTTGGCTATTTTCTATTCCGGTCACCATATAAGCGGCAATCTTCTGATTTGAAAAGGTTCACTTTCTCCTTGACACTTAAAAATATTTATTTTTGGAGAAACAACTCTCATTTGTTTCTTTGTTTTGACAGTAACTCAATGAAAGAACTTAGTCCACATATTGCCTCTGTTATGAACATTCTAGAGAGCCATGCTAGCTATTTGATGTCTGGCAAGGAGCTTTCTAAACTTGTTGCTTTTGTCAAAGGGACACAATTTGATCTTGTGGTGAGTTTTTCGTCATTCGTCAGCGCATCAGATCTTATTGTCCAGAGCCATATGTAACGATCTACATTGTAATGTCATGTAGGAATATCTTCAACGAGAAAGATTAGGGTCTGCTCGGCTGGAGAATTTTGCATCTGCCCTTGAACTGATTGGACAAAAGGTTTTAGTCTATTGTTCACAAAGTTACTATATGATTTCTTCTGGTTATTGTTAGAAATGGTTTCCAGTGTGTTGATAGTAATTTTTCTTCACAACTAAACATCCAGCCTCAATTGTATGCATGGATACAACGTATTTCTCAAAATTTTGTCCTACCCTGAAAGATGAAACTCCCCAGTCTATGTTCAAAATAAAATCAGATTTTTATGATGTCACTTGCTGATTGAAACACCCAGTGTTCTATTAGTTTTCTTTGTCTATGATAATTTTGCAATTGAGTTTCTTTATCCTAGATTTTTGACTGTCTTGATCGGAGATTTCATAATACATAGAACGAAGTGCACATAATAATGTTATATGAACCTAAGCAAGTTTTGCCACCATGAATCTGTATATTACATATGGAGATGCGTACGGTAGCAAATCACTTACCAACATGGAACTGATATAGGGACTGATATTTTACATGATTCAAGGGGGCACATGTCGATTGTAAATTCATTGTGCTGATCATTTTCCATGCCTCTTTGGTTGATTTGTGTGTCCTAGAAGAAAAGTATTTTTTATTTCCATCTGCTGCTTGAAACTTGTTTCTCATGCACATATTGGTATTCTGGTTACAGCTCCAAATGGACACACTCCAAAGCCGGCTTGATGCTGAGTTCCTTCTAGCTCATATGTGTTCAGTCAAATTTAAGGAATGGATTGTGGTGCTGGCTACTTTATTGCGGCGCGCAGAGGTAAAACTTGTAGAGTTCTATTCTACCATTTTACACAGTCTACAAGGTGTTAATTTTTTTGGTTTATCTGGACTCTGGGCTACCTTCCCCCTTTAACTGAACACCCAATAATTCGATAGGTACTAATAGTATTTTGATGTCTACCACAATCCACATTAGAGTTTGCTTTTCCAGCACTTCTTGCTCCATGTGGCACTAGCAGATAGGCAGATGGTGGATAAATAGGGATGTCCGGACTCCGGAGGAGAGGATTGGGGATGCGGTCGAGGTGTGGTGAGGTGTTGAGGTTCTTGTAGAATGGGAGGTAGGAATGACAGTGATGGAGTTCGGTAGTGGCAGAAGGAGGCAGTATTGTTGCATGTTGTGTTATAAATCATTTGAAATTGATCCACTCATATGCTATCAGTGCAGGATCTTTAGTGATGCGGTATTTCTTGGGGAGACTTTGGATTTGACTGGAACTTCCCAAAGAAGTACATGTACCCCTGCATGATTCATCTAAGTCAACCAACAAAGCACCCCCAGCATAATTCATCTAAGTCAACCAGGAGTTGCACGGGAAAATTAGGATATCGAATCATAGACTCTAGAAGATTAATGGCATCTGAAATCCAAAAAAAATTCTAGATGACAAATATCAAATTGTGCAAATAATGTCCTTGCATTTTATGCACATGCTAGTTTATTTCAGGGTTTGTGGGGCCTGCCTGCACCCTTGTGTTCTTTCCGTTCTTTAATGAAATGATGTGCTGCTCTCCTGCACGTTCAAGAAAAAAATTGGAAAATATGGATACCGATATTCCCTATATTGTGTAGCTATCTGATCTTAAAACAGTGAAGCTGATGTTACCTGATGTTGTCATCGGCATCGGATAAGTCTTGATGCTATACCAATATGCCAATATGTGTAGAAATTCGTGTTTTCTTATTCAGTTTTCGAGGGTACAAGTATTTAGAGGAGGTTTCTTTTGATGTGAAGCTGAGCAAAAATACTCATCCTTGCTGCTGTGATATTTTTATTTCCTTAGGTTTTGGTGGATCTCTTTCGGCATGATTTGCGATTGTGGAAAGCATATAGCATTACTCTACAGGTTAGCAGCCAATGGTGCTCTCTTTTTTGTTATTGGATTTTGAACTTTTCGAGTGTCACCAACATGCTTGCAAACATTTTGCAGTCACATGATGTATTCAGAGAATATCTCGATCTTCTTAATATGTTGGAGGAGCAGCTTTCGTCTGTATCTGGTCTTACATTCCAAAATGGACCATTGTCATGAATGCTGAATGAGACTGTTTGAAAAAAACCATTGAATGTGACATTTAGCCGTGTGCTAATTTAACACATACAGTTAGACGAGAACAGCGCGGGAAATCTGATGTAAATAGAATTATTCAGGGGGTTTTTCCCTTTGAACAACACCTAGAGGCTATGGCAGCTTTTTGTGCAGTGATCTGCTGAGCACCATATTGTTGTATCATTAGTTTGTTGAAGCAAAGTTGAGTGTGCATTCTCCGCCTTACTGTAAGTATGTGCTGCACTCTTAACACTGTAAAGCATATACCAATTATGAGCAATGAGGTTTTTTTTCCCTTTTTATCCTGTAGAATCGTGTTTGAAGCTTATTACATGTAGATGGCTCTGATGTCTATACAGGGGATATTATTAAAACTGTCACTATCTGGTTACTTTAGTTGCACTTTGACATGCCATGCTGATATATGTGTTAACTTTGGCCAGTTAATGGAAATACTTTAACCTGCAGGAGGAATTCGTACAATGGATGGGGGTATTCATACAATCCCTTGTCCTTTGGCAGGTTAGTAAACTGAAACCTGGAGTCAAGTCATCATTTGAAGTATTTCTACAGTTATGGGAAATGTATTTTCCTTATACAATTGCTGTAGATACATCATAGGCATCTATATATGTATCTTTACTTTTTGGCAGCATCATGTACGTTTATCTGCGGCGCGTGCACATTTGTCTTCATGGCAAGCCCATCCAAGTAGACTTTTAATGAGTACTCCGTAGTATACTCAATAAAAAATCTAAAAAATGCTCCCGTGTGTAGGAAACTGGAAATGTTAGGTACTTGGGTGGTGTCAATGTATACATACACGTTGCCTATCACTGTCAACATTTACTGGTGTCACAATATATAGTCCACTGTTCACCGATGCGTCACGGTCCAGGATCATCCTGTCGTCCTGCGTTGTATGAATAGTCGCCAACATGGGCAGCACACACTGATGTAGCCACGCGGGGTCCGGGGTGGGTGATACCTCTGGATGGGTGAATTCGGGTTGTGCACGTCGCCCGGAAGCATCAACAGCTAACTCTTTACGAGTAAGTTTGGTGGCTCTCTCCTGTCACTCACGATGACCATGCCGTCAGGGCTCCGAGTCATCGACGAGGCGTCGTTGGCTGCGCGTAATTTGGTCGCGAGACCTTGCAGCTTGGCTCTAGCCAGTTGCGCTTTTGGGTTCGTTCGTTTCCTGACTGCCAGTAACGAGCAGTGGTAATTTCCTTTGGAATAGGCAAACTGATGCCACATGATCTGATGTCAAGTGGTGGTGCTGGTAGGGGGGAGCGTCAGGCACTCAGGCGCAAGAACTCGACGCAACTGGCCGTTCCCATTCCTGTGCTCGTAGGCGGGCGGTTTTGTGTATGACGTGTGAGCCCGTTGCAGCCGTCGATTGGAGGGCCAGCATCTTCCGTCCCGGCCACACGCGCCAATCCGAGCCGTCGCTTTCCTCTCCCGTGGACTGGCGCGCTCGATGGAGCCGTCAGAACTTGGACGAACCCTGAGGCGCCTGAACCTGAGGCGGGCTGGAGGAGAGGGAGAGCCCGGACCGAGTGGGATGTGTGCGTGTGACAGGTGATCGCAACGCCACCGCGGGAGCCGAAAGCGCAGACCTCCCCGGCCAAGCCGCCCGCCGCCCAATCCGCGACGCGACGCGACGCGACACCCCCACGTCTGGCCGCGGCTATTCCTGGACAACGAGACGCACGACGCGACCCGGCCGCTAGCCCGAACTGGAACGGCGACCGTCGTGGCGTGGCCCGTCTTCACGTGCCGCCACATGCGGTCCCCGCCCAACGTTCCCCAGCCACGGCCACGCAACGCCGCTACCTGGGCACTCTGGATCTGCTGGTCCCGAGCATCCGGAGGCCGCTGCCCGCAGGTGGCATGTGGTGGTGTTGCGGTGCCCGGTCGCGGCAACGCCCCCCGTGGCTGCTGCCTGTGCTCTACGGCTCTCCCGTGCGAACGAGCCCGCGTGATTTCGGTGACCTCGTCGTGCGCCGCTGGCTTGCGGCTCGGCGAAGGCAACACGCGGAAGCTGCTGCCGCGCCGGAAAGAGAGGCGTGGCATGGCATGGCATGGCATGGCAGGAACGGCCGTTGGGGAGGGATTTTGCTTGGGAGATGCAACCTTTTCCTTTTTGTCGCGGCGCTGTGCGTGCGTGCGGGGCGGGCGAGAAGAGAAAGCAACGCAACGACCGGCGGCAAGCCGGCAACGGCTGCGTGGCGATCGCCTTCTGATTTTTTATTTTTTTTTGGAGGGGGATTTTGGACGGCGGAGGCAGCAATCCGAGCTGGGGTCCTTGATGTACGTGCCATAAATCCTTTGTACCGACCGACTACCGAGTGATCGATCGATGAGGACCGGTGAACATACACGGAATGATTGATTGGGGCGTGGTGTGGTGTAGTGTAGGTAGGAGGAGTACGCGTCCATCATCAGAATGCGTCCATGCATTCTGATCTTCTAGCAATCTTTGTTCTGTTCCACTACGATGTCCTAGAAAACTTACGAACCGATCGATATATAAGGATCACGTCACTAGTGAATTAGAAAGGCGTCTCTTCTTATCCGGTTTGATAAGGATCATGTCACTAGTGACTCATGCTGTCATGCAGATATATGCAAAGCTCCACTAAAACTTGTTAATTTGATCTGTTCCCTTTAATAAGGACAAACTTCCATTCGATGACATATACCCTGGCGGCACGGAGTGTACGAACAATTAGCAGTAGGATTAGAACGCGCTTTAACTATCGTCATTAGTGCAAAAATAAAGTGATTCTTTTTTACCCTTTTTCACCCAGACCGAAACCGAAGTGTAAGCGATAGCCAGTGAGCCTGCTAGCTCCAAAACAATCGTGAGGAATATATTCCTTGGTGCTAAGCTTTGGTTTCCATGGCACCAGGAGTCCGATTTTTTTTTAATTTTAACTTTTTTTAAATTATTTTTAAAAATAACACCTCAAAAACATTATTTGCAGATCTAACCCTTTTGGCCGCGCCGGCCCGCGTGGCGCGGCAGGATAACGTTGCCGCGCCACATGCAGCGGCGCGGCAGGCCCGCCACGCTGGCACGGTGGGCTTACGAGGCCTCCTCCTGCCGTGCCACATGCATCGGCGCGGCAACATGATGGTGCCGCGCCATGTAGGCTGGCGCGGCAGAATTTCGTTAAATTATTATACAATGTGCATGGCAAATTTCGTGACATTTAATATTTAAATGATATTTAATTGGTATCATCCTAGATTGATAATAATTTAACGAGAGCCCTAAGTGGGATCTAGGTGACATATGTATGAATGGTTCAAAATAATAATGATCTTTTTATTTGGTTGGATGAACTGTACCAACCTATATATTTAGGATGAAGTCATCCCACTTAATTAATTATTCTATTAGTGGAAGTGAACCATACGGTACAAGAAAATTGGTTGAACCATACCATCCAGGATCATCGAAATATGCATCATGTGGTGCATTGAACCAAACACACCCTCGATTCTTCAAAGTCCGCTTATTTTCTCAAGTCATATATTTTGGCATACGAAGGTTGAGAATAACATCAACTCTAATTACCTCCCGTTCAGGTAGTATATTAAAATGTCAAATGAAAAATAAATGAAAAGTTGACTGCCTTCTAGTGCTTTTAGTACCTCATTTGTTCTTTTTAACTAAAGTAGTCCACATCAGTATCGAAGTCCATTTATTTTCCCAAGTCATATATTTTGGCTGGAAATCAGAATCAGATAGACTGAGTCATATAGCTAACGATAACGGTTAGGTTCTCACTCACAACACGTTGTTGTATGTTCAAAATCTGTTGGTGTATGCTCAGAATATGTTTGCCTTCCAAGTCATATATTTTAGCTAGAAACCACTGATTAAGATTGGCTGAGTCATATGGCTAACGACTATAGTTAGACTTTCACCGGTTATAACATGTTGTTGTATATACTCAGAGCCTATTTAGTCCAAAAACGTTTTGGCTAGAAACTAAAACCAGATAGACCGAATCACACACGACTAATAAGTAGTTAACGACTACGATTAGACTCACTAACAGTAACACTAACAAACACATCGCTATACGATGACTCGTTCCTACGTGTATGTGCGGCTATACTACCCAGCCGGCCGGGCAACGACGAGGCCCCGTCGCCAGGCTGTGCCGTGAACGCGAAACCACCGCGGCCAGCCACCGTGGGTTTGCGAGATAAATCGAGAGGAGGGAAGCCGCCTCCCGCCCGCAGCCGCGTGTCCTCCCCTCGCCACTGCCATCCTCCCCCCACCTCTCGACCCCACCCGAGACCCGGCGCGGCCCAGCCGCACACCCGCACGCGCACGGCGCCGCACAACCCCGCACCCGCCTCCACCACCACCCCCGCGAACCGAAACCGGCGCCGACGAGCCGCGGCAACCAATGGCGGCGGCCTTCATCGCCCTGGCGTCCGCGTGACATGATCCCTAGCACCCGTGGGGTTGGGAATATCCGCGCGCGCCCGAATCGCACAACCACCTCAGCCAGCACACCGCAATCCTCGCCTCCCCCCACCGCAAATCTTTCTTTCCTCCGTCAGTCTCCTTCTCCACCACCGCCTCCAGGCGCCCGGCGGCCGCAGTTGGTTGCTCGAGCTCCCGTAACCCCGGATCGCTGGACAGGTGTGTATCCCCGCGCTCTTCACTCTCTTCGCGGTTTCTCTGAATTGTTTTCTGCTTGATTGATTGGTTCGGTTTGGTTCCCTTGCGCGTTAGTTCGTCTCGCACGGCCCTTTACTTCGGAGGAAAATAAAGGGGTTGTTTTGATATGGGGGTGGCGGTTTGAGATTTTGCGGGTGGGGCGAGAGATTAGCGGGCGAATCGTGACGCCTTCTCTAAGCATGCTGTTTCGCAGCTCCGGCCGATGGGCTCAAGCGCAATTGCTGGAGCTCGTTCAATGATTTTGGAACCTAACCGCAGGCCTTTGATTTTCAGCGTGCGTCAGCCTTGGTGTTTTCTTATGAAAGGCGTCGACTTGTATCTGAATTAGGAAATTAGGTCGTGAGTGAAGGTTCACTCTATGTGGATCGGAGGTGCGGGCTTTCCCTTTTCAACAGCAGATGACTTCTGCATTTTTGGAACCCTCCGTTGGTTGTCCTTTTATGGCAAAAAAAACGTTGGAGAATTGGGGTTTTCGTGGTGGTAGGATTATCGGTATTATTGGGTTTGGATGGACATGCCAAATCTGTGGAAATTGTGCAATTTGGTGACAAAGTTTCCTGTAGATCACTTATTCAGTTATCTATGATGGGATATGAGCATTTCTTTTTGTTGCCTTCCTTTAATGCCTTCATAAGTGTGTTCTTTATCTTCTTTTTTTCAACAGGAAGGGGCTAATTGTTGCTGTGAATAGGATTTGCTGGATTTGAGTGTGTCTATATACTCAGATTCACTGCTGATCCCTGGATCCTAACCCCGCCAGCTTCGATCGAAGTCTCACTGACTATGGCGCCCTCTGCTGCCGCAGCGGGCGGCTCTGAGGCCGAGGGTGCACCACGCATGGCCAAGTTCCTCTGCAGCTTTGGAGGTAGTATCCTTCCCCGTCCAGTTGATGGCTGTCTTCGATATGTCGGTGGTGATACTAGGATCATCATGTTGCCACGTGATATATCATATGCTGACCTAGCAGCGCGGATGAGAGAGCTCTACAAGGACGCTGATATGATCAAATATCAGCAACCTGATGAGGATCTGGACTCGCTGGTCTCAGTTGTGAACGATGATGATGTGGTGAACATGATGGAGGAGTATGACAAAGTCATTGCCTCAGGGGAGGTTTTCACCCGGCTCAGGATCTTCTTATTTTCTCAGAATTTGGATGATGATGCTGCATCAGCGGTTGTGCATTACAATGCAGATGAACGGGAATCTGAGAGAAGATATGTTGACGCACTCAACAGCGTTGGTGATGTTAACACACCTTCGTCCCCTGTATCAGTAGAACAGCTTTTTGGACTAGGCAATGACTCTGGAATTCCTGATTTTGCTGGCTTGAGACATGTGAATGTTCCTCGTGCATCACATAATCAGAGGTACGGAGAGATGGATTCTCCTTGGAGTCCTGCGTATGTCTCACCAGGCCAGTACACAGTGCATGATCCTAGGGATTTTCCCATTTCACCATCATCTGCGAGTACGAGGTTTCAAGTTGGAGCAGAGGATTTTGATGAGAGGGTTCCTGATGACTTTGTAAGGCAGTCACCAAAATATCGTCATTATGAGGCTCAGTCACCACCGCACATGGATAATTTAGTATGGCTTCCACCTGGTGCTGTAGTCCAGCAAAATGCAGGCTTTCCTGGTAATTTAAGCCGCTCCAACAACTTTTTGGATGGAACCAGTGTATGTGACCATGGTCGTTCGTCATTCCAGCAAGGTCAAGGTTCAATGACCGATCCTCGCTATATGGATCCTCGTTGGACTCGCCCTGTCCAACAACATTTTGACCAACCAAGCATGACTAATGAATACCCTGGTCACCCTTCTAATTCTTGTTTGAACTGCGGCCGCCCTGGTGAGCATTATACGGGAGGTCAAGATGTTAGAATGGAAAATGGTGTCTATGTCAAGGAGCAAAATGGTGGTCATCCTCCCATGTTTTATAATGAGTCGCATTCCCACGATAGAGTTTGGCATGCACATACCAGCCAAAGTCATCAACGGTATGAGGATCCAAGGCTGCATCTTCCTGGCAATGGTAGAGTGATTGAGCCATACATTGTTGATACCAACCCTGTAAATTCTGCATTTACACCAAACAAAGTATACGAAATGCATTCAGCAACTCTTGGCCGTTCTAGCCATGAAAGTCCCCACTACTTCCATGGCAGCAGTGAGCTCATAAATGACACATATCACAACCAACAAGTTGGAGGCAGTGGATCGTATGTGCAGCCAGCAGGGTTTGAAGAATCCTCTGGTCAGCATTACAACCACTCTTCGACATATTGTGCAGATTCCTTTTACCAAATGCAGCAGAATTTGCAACCTATTCAATCTCTGAGGAGGAGAGCGAACAGTCCTGTTCACGCTGGCTCGCCATTTGATTCTCCACACCTGCCAATGCCAAATGGGAGCATTCCAATGCCAAATGGGAGCATTAGCACCAACTTTGTTAGAAGTACAGGTGATGTTAATCCGAGGATACCAGGTCTACCTGCATATGATCGTATGCCAAACCCATGGGCTCCTAATGGCAGCATACCATACAGAGTTGCTGGGCATGATGTTCCTGCTGCCATGGAAAACACTAGTGCTCTTGGTCCTAGGTCTAATCAAATTACTGCTCAATATATTCAGCCTTTCATTGCCCCCGAATCAGTCCAGAATCAACACGGTGCTCCATCAAGGGAGGTTAACCCTGAAAGAGTGTATGCTGAACACATACAGCCACCATATGTTGATGGTAGAGTACCTGTTTCTGCATTGCCCCCCATTGATCAATTATCCAGGTTGGATGCTAACACAACGAAGAAACCTGAAGGTCAGGAGGAGGATAACTCTACCCGAAATGTGAATGAAGGAACTCCTTTGCATGATGTGGATGAACCAAATACCCTACCCCACCATGTTGGAGCTATAAATGAAGTTGATCCTAAGCAGAAACCAACCGAACATGAAAGCATAATGAAGCAACTTGAAGCTGGGGTGACAGCGCTGCAGGAATGTGGGGACATTTCAGAGGATAGGTTGAAATTTGTCCCAGAGTTGATTGCCTCTCTTAAAAAGGCTGCACTGGAAGATGCGACTGAGACACAGATGGCCCAATCAGATGCTAATGCTGCTGTTTCACCTGTTCCTGATGATGACGATAATGGAAAGAAGTTGGATGTGGCAACTGCTGGTGTAAGTAGTGCTTCAAACTTGTGGACATTAATTACTGAACTATCTGTAACTTTCCACTGAAATTCTTTTGTTCTGCAGAATATAGATGCAATTCAGGACTCTGATTTGCATGGAAGCATTGATCAGCAGAAGAGCTCCAAGATTGAGTCTACAACTGCTGAAACTGAAGCTTTGTCTAAAGGACTACAGGTGTGCTTGCTTTTCTCTTTGTTTGTAGCACTGTTTGAATTTTACCTTACATTCCATTTATACTGTGTTTGGATCATGCAGACTATAAACAATGATGATTTGGAGGAAATTAGAGAGCTGGGTTCAGGTACTTATGGGGCGGTCTATCATGGTAAATGGAGGGGATGTGATGTTGCCATTAAAAGAATAAAAGCAAGTTGTTTTGCTGGAAGACCATCTGAGAGAGAGCGTTTGGTATGTTTAAATTTTTTGCTAGTTCCTTCTACTTTAGAAACTTAAGGATGTTTGCATTCACATTGTACAGTATTAATAGCTCCCTCATAGTCCTTTGTAGTATTTTTCTGAACAATATTTTGGTCTATCCAGCTGGACTTCGTAGAAAGTAAATTTGAACTTATTCTTCCGTGCAAAATGATTCTAGTTGACCTTTATCTGATTTTGCAGATTGCAGATTTCTGGAAAGAAGCTCTGATCCTAAGCTCGCTTCATCATCCAAATGTGGTTTCGTTTTATGGTGTAGTTCGTGATGGTCCGGATGGAAGCTTAGCAACAGTTACTGAGTTTATGGTCAATGGGTCTCTCAAACAGTTCCTGAGGAAAAAAGACAGGTATTGCTGTTTAATATAAGAATAGTTTTGTTCATTTATTTCTCCTGTATCAAACTCTAAATTAAAACAATTGTGCAGGACAATTGATCGCCGGAAGAGAGTTATATTAGCCATGGATGCTGCATTTGGAATGGAGTATTTGCATGGGAAGAATATAGTTCATTTTGACCTGAAGTGTGAGAATCTGCTCGTGAACATGAGGGATCCACAGCGTCCAATCTGCAAGGTTTGATCCCATGCCTTTCCCCTTGCTATCTTATCTTTTTGGGAAACTCATGTTGCCATGGTGGATATTGTCTCCTGACTTCCCCCAACTTGATAATTTCTTATCAGATCGGTGATCTCGGACTATCAAAGGTTAAACAACATACTTTGGTATCTGGTGGTGTTAGAGGAACCTTACCATGGATGGCACCAGAGCTTCTGAGTGGGAAAAGTAATATGGTGTCAGAGAAGGTAAAACTGTTTTTCTTGTAAGCATATTTGATAGAGTACTTGTAGTAATAATATTCCATTTTTTTGTGTTTTGATGAAAAACTATTTTTATACATTTTGTAGATTGATGTCTATTCATTTGGTATTGTCATGTGGGAGCTGCTTACTGGGGAAGAGCCCTACTCTGACATGCGTGCTGCTGAAATTATTGGTAATGTCCAAAATTTCCCATAGTAACTTAGAATGCTACGCTTGATCTCTTATGGCTCATTCCACCATGTCACTGAAGTGATTTAATTGACATGCCATTTTCTAGGGGGTATTGTGAACGATTCGCTACGCCCTCAAATCCCTGCATGGTGTGATCCTGAGTGGAAGGCGTTGATGGAAAGCTGTTGGTCCAGTGATCCAACCGAGAGACCGTCGTTCACTGATATATCTCAACGGTTGAGGAAAATGGCTGCTGCAATGAATGTGAAGTAAAGGCTCAGATGCTCTAAAGGGATCATGTGAGTTTCCCCGCATCCAAAATATGATTACAAGAGGAAGGCAAAGTTCAAACTGGGTCATGTGGAGTAATTTTTTTCAAATGTCGTGGCAGCATCTCAATTTACCCTACTAAGTTTTATTAAGTGCTTCATGGAAGAAAAGTTTGTCATGGAGATTCCAAAGCGCACTTAATGTGAGTCAGCATTTTTTTGGGTTTCTGTATTCCTTGTATAACGATTAGTCGAAACTGACATTTCCCTTTCCTATTTCAGGAACTTTTTGTCCTGGAGTAACCAGCTTTCATTTTGCCCTCTGCCCTAAACAGTTTGCTATATGGGAACTGTTGGACTGTAATGTAAATAAGTTTTGACTTGCTTCATCCGGCTGGCACATGTTAGATGTGCACAGTAAAATAGGTACGGTTCGGAGCACTGGACACAGCTATCCTTTTTTCCTACAGATTGTGTCCTTGTTGAGATGGAACGAACTGGATAGATAGCCTCGTACAGATTGTACATAGTTTACGAATAAGAGTTCTATATTGTTTTTCCTGTATATACCATCTTATCCAATTTGAAATCGCATGGTTACTTAGATCACCTGGGTTTTGTTGTGGATGGAAAAGTACTTGGCCCAACACCCAATTTATGCAAGGGAAAATGAGCAAATTTCCATGTCAATCCTAATTGATCATGTCGCATTCTTGCATCCACGATGTTGCTTGCTGCCACTTCTGCGGTGGTCAGTGATTATCTCCGTTGTTCTGTTTGCTGCAATTTAGGAGGCAACTTGACTGTGATTAGGAGATGTGAGATGCCCTTCTTGGGATGCACATATCTTCCATTTCCCTCCCTTGTGCTCATTGTCCCAGATGTTTAGGTAGCTCTACTCCATGAAGTTTAGGTCTCTACTCTCTAGGTAGTGGATGCCTGCCTCTTCGAACATTCTGAGATTCTCATTTGCCCAGTTTTTGTTCTCTTTTCTGTACGGTACCTGCAGATTACAGTTTAATTAAAAAGGATCATTTCACCGCCTTAACTATGTGATTATATCCAGGCTACATTATTGTTCAATAGTTCCTTGCACCTCGATCTCTTCTTCCCAGTCATATACCTTGAGCTTAACTTGACCTTGCAGGCACACGTTGACATCAATTTGGAACTCACTGCTCCTCATGATCTTTATCAACAATATATAATACACCAGCATCTGGGCTATTTTAGGGCTTTAGGCCAAGCATGATTCATATGGGTTACTTTAGGGTAGGCATGCTTTTCTCCTGTCAGTTCATCAACACACTTAACTGATTAGCCTAGCCTTGCAAGGACGATCGACCTGTCGAACAAAGAACAAGATAAACTCCAACTTGCTCACCAAACCGCACAATTAGCTGCTACTAACACTAAATTATTGCAGCGCCTAATTAAGTTGCACTCAAAGTCAAACACATTAACAAATGACGCGCGGGCCGCCACTCGCCTTCCTCCTTCGTTCTCTTCTCCGTGTTGTGTTGCGCCGATGAATCAATGAACAACTCATGGACGGATTGATCCATGAACTGAGTGCTTTGTTCCTCGAGGTATTAATTCTTCCTGCCATGGTTTGTGCGCTTAGGTGACAACTGACAAGTCAAAAGCTCCACCGGACAGAAGAGGGGATTGTGTCATATATTGTGTGGCGAATCATTGAGAGACGGCACACAGTAGGTGCGACACGGTTTGGCATCTTCTTCAGAGTTCAGGGAACAGACCAGCTAGCAAGGCTAGTTAGGGTTCGTGCAGGAGTATATATAAATGGGTAACTGATTGGCCATTTGATTGATTGAAATTCAGCGATCATTTGGTTCTTGTTCGTGTTCATTTGATCGTTGCGGTGATGTTTCGCACGCCTGCGTTGACAGGTATAAAGCAAAGTGATCTCACGCTTGCAAATAAAATTAAAATGTGAAGGATGGATCAGCTTAGGACGTGTGGGAGGCTGGATATGAAACTTGATAGAAATTACAGCTCCAGAGGTGGCCAAGCTTGCTTACAAATCGCAACACGGTTCTCCGATGATCTCGTGATCATGCATGCATGACTTCACGGATCATGAGTCATGGTGGCTAGGGTTTTAGATACCGGAACCGGACTAGTTCCGGGAGTTTGGTAAAGTTGTAGCTCCTAGCCAGTTTCCAGCAGCAGGCATTGCATTGGCAAAATAGCAAAATATTCATCTTGATATTTTCGATCACCTCGGTTTAAACTGTTAAAAAACATGCTATGCTACTGTACATGTATGCACTCCAAGATTTCTGGTTCTCTGATCCGATGTAGTAACTGGCAATGTTACAAACTTACAATCCACAGCTGGGATTTGAAAATTCTGCAGATCCAGCAGGTCTCCTCACTTCCCCTTGTCTGCTCCTGGTTCAGACTCGAGATTCAGGAAACCCGGAATTGAATAGTGAGGCAATTGTTGGATCTGCTCCCTTGGTCGCATCTGAAAGGACAGAATTCGACACGGCGGCAAGCTAGAGAGCCCCAGGCTTTTCTCCTCCGTGCCATGTTAATGCAACCAGAGGAATCTCTCCAGCGCCCCCAACTGAGATTTCTCCGGCCGGAGCACGGCGCCTCCTCCGATTCCGTCGCGACACATACATGCCACCACCAACCACACCCGTTAATTTCTAGGGTGGTGGCAGCGGCGGCCACGCCTCGCCATCCATCGCCTGATCTCTCCTGTCGTCCCCTAGTGCCACTCGCGTCACAGACTCACACTCACAGGGCGAATTCATCAGGCCTGCTGCCTGCAATGCCCTGACGTCAAGCGGCTTACACCACGCACGCACGCCCAACAGGTGTTGCGCAGGCGCGGCTGACACGAAACCGGGCAAGAATTGCAGCGGCAATTCAGGGGCCGAATGCGAGATCGCGATCGAGATTGGTATGATGGTGAGGTAACACGGCCGGCTCCTTCAATTCCTTTTGATTCGTTCTCGCCGTGCGTGGTAGCAACCGGCCGGTCAAATCAAAAAGATGAGCTTCAGGCTGAAGCAATTAGCGTCACTAACAAACTCTTTGCTTTTCCAGCGCTACGAAATATCCTGCCGGTTAAATCCGGCACTGTGCGTGGACAGTGAGATGGGAAGCTACTAGCAGCTTATCTCGCCATGACCATTTCCCAGCGATATCACATGAATGGAAGAACCCTAACGGCAAGTAGGGTTCGGCCTCCTGTTTGTCGGGGAAACGGATTGACAGTTGATCTGATCGGATGAGTGGATTTTGGTCGCCTGCACTGCTGCATGCCTGGCCTGCCTCACATTCAACGCTGACGGCACGATCGAGGGGATGTCCGATCAAGGGCTAGCGTGTGTATAGCCTTTTTATCATGACCGTCCATTTTATGATTGTGTGACGTGGTTGCGAGCCGCGGCACGCAGGGGCTATCTTGGTCGATCATTCACCTCACAAATGACCACACATGAACCAAAACGAATATACCCGGATTTAGTCAGATCCAATTTGAGGGATTTTGTAGATTCATTATTAATCAGGATTCGGCTGAAAATCAACTTGAGAAGTTTTCGACAATTAAAAATCTAGATCACGAAATTGCATTTCAATTATTTGTGAAAGTATATCAATTGCTATTCGTGAATGTCGTGATGTGCTAGTGCCGTCCGAAGAACGCTAAGGATTATATGAATACTACCGTTAGATTTACGGAATTCATAACTTTAGTTGCGTCACCGGATCGGATAGGAGTAGAAAATTTTGTGTCAATGTGGCAAAAAAATAATAATTAGGGCGCCCCTTTGATTGATTTTACCTACCTTATGATTAACTTATTATGGAGAAGAGCAGCATGCATGGTTCGTGTACTTTGCTTTGGGGTACAGCCTCTTAGGTTAAGTACTATGCATATGCATTCAAATGCTAGAATCCAATGAGGCTCACCAAAGGGATATCCAGTTATTCCCACTGCCTTTTGCAACCTGCTTTTCCCTTGTGCTCATCTCCTTTCCATTTCCCCGGCCCTCCAAGATTTAAGACCACTTTAACTCGTTTCATGTTGCTGATGCATGCCAGGCAATGCAAGGAGTGCAAGGGGACATGGGAATATGACCCTGCAGGAAATGCCAATCAGGAAAATACCAAATGACTCCTCAATCCTCTCTCCTTGCTACCCTAAGGGGTGTGCATATTTAATTTAAGCCACCCTGCTTTGGGTTAATCAAGTCTATCCTGTGGACTTGAGGAGGATTAACTTGGATTTGCCTTTTGAAAAAAAGGTGATGGCACACTTACTTCGCGTACTCTGTCGTCGCTAGCTCCTCGGTCACTGGCAGTGGGCCCAGTGACCTCTGATTGAGTGGTGTGTGCCCCACTGTCGGTGGGTAATCAACACTTCTTTGTTACTGTGGCTGGTTGTTTAACCCGGCAAATCATAATGTCAATGGATTATTGGAGTTTTGGCGCCAATGTGTGGTTATCTCCAATGTAAAGTGGCTTTGCCATTAATTCCCCAACTTAACCTCTTCCTATTTGGAGCTATCTCGTGGTGCATAAATTAGGAGGGGCACATTGGCCACTTGTCTGCATGGCAGTGAGTGACCAGAGGCCCAGAGCTGCTGCTAATTCAAACACAGGTAGCTAGAGAGATGGAGGACCAGTCAGCTGCTTGTGCCTAGCTTGGCATTGTAAATTAGTGTAATCAATCCCTGGTGTCCCTGAAATGCCAGTCACTTGGATGGTTGTTGGTGATGGTTTTGTGTGTATCACTGTCCAATGATCATAGGTAGTTAGAGTTGTTGGATATCACTGTAAATCTGGATGGATACTTCCAGCCAACCTTGGAACTGGTGACAAGGCATTGAAATTGTTAATTTAGCTAGTATTATTAGTATACTAGAATCCCAAATAGACAATATGTGTAGCATTTAATAGCTGAACAAAGTTTCCAAGGCAGTTAGGTGGTACAAGAAGAAAACAAGAAGGTAGGAGGCATGGAAGGACTGTGAGAGAAGATGGTCAAAACAAGACCAAAAGAGTATATGCATGCATGAACCAAACAATAATCTGTAGCTGAAAACTGAAGATGCATGTTGGCAGTATATATATGCTATATGTACATCTGGTGATCGATCCATGATGGCCATGCCTTCGGTTACAGTTACACAACACACACAAATTGTAGATAGGTGGTAGAGCATCAGGTGACCCAGTCATCCACGTTTCCTTTGGTCTTTCAGCTACGTTTGTTGCCACTTTCAACACGTGACTCTCTTCCTTTGAATTTGTAGGCTCACCGTTTCTTGTTTACTGTTTCCTCTCTGCTTTTTTTCCTTGGTACATTCTCTGAACCTTTCGCTTCGCTTCAATTCAATCTGTTGTACATCCATGACACATAGGGGTAACTGTGTTTTCTTACTGTACGATCCATACGCGCTCAGTGATGACGCGAACAATCGATCGAGATGAGCATCAATTAAAGCAGGGCTTCTACGACGACAAGATCGCGATAACTTTATCCTGCAGTGTTTCCATGTGGTAACACGTCGACACGGTTTCAGAATTCAGACACAGCATGTAAGCTTATGGATGGACATATATATATAGATGGTGATCGATGAGCTCATTGCATCGCGTACGTGTTTGGTACCTTTAGTGAAGTGCTTAGTAAAACAATAGAACACATCTAGTAGCTTTAGTCCGGCTACTTGCTTGACTCTGCAATGGTCAATGCGCTGTTTGAAACAGTAACTGGTGAGGCAAACCAATTCCAAAGCTGGTGGCCTCAAAGTCTTCGCTGCATGGGCAGTCCAGCCCATCCGACATCTGTGCCCGCGCTTAGAATAACCGAAAAGGGTAGCTTTTCCCAGCCGGGGCCTGCATGTTCGTCAGGGATGTTAGGCCCTGAAAGTCTGAACTTCTGAAGGCTCATATGATGCCGGCATATAGCTTGGAGGCTAAAGGTCATCAGAGGGGATCGTAGCTGCATGCACACACGACAGTGAAAACATGGTGGTGTGTTCAGTCTTCAGTTCAGCGACGTTGTCAATGGCGGACTTCTTGTTCTCTCGGCGATAGACAAATGTGGGGAAAAGGTAGGCGAGGCAGCGAGAGGAAGAAAAGCAGTAGGCGCCGTTCAAAGAACTCTGTCTCACGCCAAACAAGCCGAGGATCGGCTGCGGATCCAGGCTCTGTATATGCTTCTGCATTGGTTCAACATCTGTGGACTGTGGACCATCACTTTGTGCTTGTGCACATGTTCTCGCTGTATAAACGCTTAATTTGGTTCATCTTCACTTTGTATAAAATGATTTATACAGTAAATGAACTCAGTAAGATAAGCCTCGATCTACCAGACTGCCACATAGTAGAGAGGAGGTCTCGCCATTCAGTTCGGTATCAGCAAGGTAACACACGCTGTGGTTGTAAACAGAAGATCCTAGCGAATGCATGGGAGGGAGGCCCGTTAATCCCTTTGCAGAGACCGGTCGAACAATGATATGCTTTGGAGTTGGAGGAGCCAGCCGTCTCATCGACCGCAAGGCAGCGGCATCACTCCCGTGTTTTTCTCCCCCCGCGGCTATAAAGTTCGGCACCACCTTCCTGGCCTCTTCCGGAGTCGCACCCCTCGGCTCGGGCACTCACATCACCATTCACCACCACCTGCCTGCCTGCCTAGCTACACCTCCATATCCGCCTCTGCCTGCCTGCCTGACTCATCAGCTCGGCCTCTCTCCGATCGATCTCCATGGGGAGGGCGCCGTGCTGCGACAAGGCGAGCGTGAAGAAGGGGCCATGGTCGCCGGAGGAGGACGCCAAGCTCAAGGCCTACATCGACGAGAACGGCACAGGCGGCAACTGGATCGCGCTGCCGCAGAAGATTGGTATGTATGCTCCTCTGATCTTTGTGCGTCGTCTCGCCGATCGATCGATCGATCATTTGGTGTTTGCTTTGCCTGCTTTGTTCATATCATCTCACAGCTCGTTATCTCTTTGGTTGCTTCTGATCCGTGTGCTAATGCCTATCTCTCCATGGACTACTGACTGGTCCTGTCACCCCATGGTGCAACATGAATATGGACGCGCTATAGCTATTAGCTAGGTTAGCTGCCCTTTGTATCCATTCGATTTTGAGGCAAAAGCTTTCTCAAAAGATAGATATCGGATTCGCATCAATTTGATCCTATACAACATGCATATATGTTCACCCACCCTGCCCCTTCAAATTCCCCCTCTCCCTTAAACCGGCCAGCGCAGATCCAAATTAAAAGACTTTTTGTAGTATCATATGTATGTTTTGATTGGTTTCGTTCATCTCATCAACAAAGATGTCAAGATGTAGTTTAATTTCTGATTAAAATAGTACGCGCAATTTTGATAAAAGGAGGTGTCTGACGATGTTCCATCGTGTATAGATCGACTTATTTGTTTGTCGTGGCGTGCGAGAGATCGATCTAAGGGTCCGTATATACCAATCAACTTGGTACAGAAGAAAGCCATTTCCCTTTGTTTCTTAACTAAGAAATATTCGTCCGGTACGGTGAAACATGATAATTGCATGAAATCAAAACAAGAGAGTAGCTGGATCTCAACATCCTTCGATCTCGCCAGTTACTTTCCTAGCTATATATATGCTAGAATTTGTTTTCTGTATTCATAGGTTACCGGTAGTACTGGTACATATATTCTCCTCTGAGGTTTTGTCCTTGTACTAGTAGAGTAGCTATATACACTGGTAATAGTGTGTAGCATTCCAATCATTTTAATTTTCTCTTGTTTCTTTTGCTTCCTGATTGTGAATTGGTTGCTTGCTAATTTGATCTAATTACACATTTACACCTAAAAATCGATCTAATTTGGATTGATTGAGTTATATGTATATATGAATATGATTTGTAGGGCTGAAGAGATGCGGGAAAAGCTGCAGGCTGAGATGGCTCAATTACCTGAGGCCAAATATTAAGCATGGTGACTTCACAGAAGAAGAGGAGCATATCATTTGCAGCCTCTACATCAGCATTGGAAGCAGGTAACAATCAGCACACACTACTATCAAACTACATCACATGTCTATGCACCTCTGCAGATAATTTTCCTTTTAATGTTTTCCTGAACAAATTTGACCAGGGATCTTATTAAACAAAACAAGACTACTGTTAGATCATCATATATCCCATGGCATACACCATCAGCTATGGCTAACCACCTGCTGCTAATCATCATCGTTCTTGTTCAGGTGGTCCATCATTGCAGCCCAGCTGCCGGGGCGGACGGACAACGACATCAAGAATTACTGGAACACCAAGCTGAAGAAGAAGCTCCTCGGCAAGCGCGCGCCGTCCCGCCGCGCGAGGGCGAACCACCAGGACCCCTACCTCGCCGCGGCGGGCGGAAACATGTGCAGCACCAGCGGCGGCGGCGGCGTCAACAACGGCGGCGGTGCCGCGGCGGCGGCCACACCGCAAGCCCTAAGCGCGTCGGCCCTCGAGCGCATCCAGCTCCACATGCGCCTCCAAGGCCTCTACGGCGCGTTCGGCGGCGGCTGCAACGCCACCAACGACAACACCGCCGCCGCCGCGGCGCCGCAGTGGCCGAAACTCGAGACACTGCTGCAGGCGAACAAGCTGCTCCCGGGGTCGTCGCTGCCGACCGACGCCGTCGCGACGACTGTCTGCGTGCAGCACCCGCAGCCCCAGCAGCATCTGGTCGACCAGAGCCTCGCCGGCGTCAGCGCCGGTGCCGCCGCGGTCGTCGTCGAAGAAGCCGAGCACCAACTCAGCTCCGCCGCCGGTGCACACTACATGGCGGCGGCGGCGGGGAGTTTCGAGCGGCCCAGCAAGCTAGGGTTTTACTCCCCGTCCGCCGAGGCCGAAGCCGTCAACGCGGAGATGATGGGCGTCTACGGCGGCGCCGGCAGCTTCGGTTCCCATCACGACGAGCTGTACGAGTTCCTGTACAGCAAATACGGATCACTGGGCGGCGACGACGCCGCGACGCAGGGCGGGCACATCCCGCCTCTGCCGGAGCTGCACCAGTGCCCGGACGGCACTGCCGCCGTCGCCTGCGCCGACGAGAAGTTCTCGGCGTGGACCACGGCTTACTGCGATTACGTCGTGGCCGGCGCCGCCGCCGGACATCATCAGCAGCTCCAAGGGAACTCCATCGGTGGTGGCCTGCACGATTACGTGCTAGGCGGCTATGGTCAATAGTGGTAGAGTTTTGTCGTATAATTGTCGCGTGCTATACGTAATTAGTACATCCTCCGATCCAATTGATAGTTGGTAATTTGGTACATGTATAATGTTTGGTAATTTGATCTTGAAATTGCGGTTAATACATATACATACTGTTTGCATATGTGAATCAATGTTGAGAATACATACTCTACTGGTTTGATCACCGTACTCATGGAGTATACGTGTTCTTTCTTCATTTGACGCTTCTGACCCTCTTGAAAAAGGGGAAGCTAAGGCTCCGTTTGGATGTGGATATTGAAGACCTTGACATTGTATTGGCTTCAAGCCTTCAATACCAAATTGGAGTAGTATTGGTATTAGGTAACAATACTAAAACCATTGTTTGGATGTAGATAAATTCACCAGATGGAACCACTGAATACCAATTTGTGTTTGGATGTTCCTACCATAGCATTACAGAATTGGCCATCTTCTTCTTCTCCTCTCCACACCGGACATCTTCTTCTTGCTTGCGCCACCCACATCTTCCGGACGGAGCTCCCCTACACTACCGGCGAGCGGTCCGAGGCGGAACTCCCCCACGCCGTCCGCGCCTCGGCGGATGGTTATTGGAGCAGTGTGAGGGCGAGGGAGCTGCGCGGCGCACCGGTGAAGGAAGGAGGGAGGCTGCGCGACGCGTCAATGAAGGGAGGACGGGCCTGCCGCGGCGCAGCAGCGAAGGGAGGGGCCGGCCCCGAGGAAGACGAGGAGGACCGCCCAGCCACGAGGAAGACCAGGGTGCAAGCCGCGAAGAAGATGAGGAGGGGGCGGCACGACACAGGCGTTCAAGCTCACCGGAGATGGGGAAGGGAGGCGCGACACGACAGGGCCAAGCTCGCCGGAGGTGCGGAAGGGAGGTGCGGCGCGAGCAAACTCGCCGGAGATGGGGAAGGGAGGTGCGACGCGAGCAAGCTTGCCGGAGATGCGGACGGGGAGGTCAGGCGCCGTCGGAGTTGGGGAGGGGAGGGGTGCCGTCGGAGTTGAGAACAGGAGGGGGCGCCGTTGGAGGCGGATGAATGCCGCATGATACGGAGCGAGTTGGCTCCGAATTGGGGGAAGTGGCGCGCCAAAGGAAAAGTTTAGTTCCCCAAAAGTCTTCAAAATTTTCGCATCACAGACCGTGCCACCTCTCATAGAACACGCTTTCCAATGCAAAAATTTTACCACTTTCACCAAAATTTCACGGAACTAAACGGGGCCGAAGGAATGCCGCGGGGTATGCACCTACGATTCCAATTCCCAATTCCGTGACATCCAAACGTTTGGTATTCATGACAGCATATTCCAATTCCGAATTCCACAGCCTAATACCAACATCCAAACGTAGTGTAAATCCTGCTTGCTGCTGCACCTGCTCTCTCCAGAGCCTCCAAAGGTGAGGCGATTTTCCCTGCCCCCCTGCATTCCTTCCAATCCTTAACTATTTTGATATGTGATTTCTGGACGAACTGCTGAATCCATCGTTTGTTTTGCCCAATTTTATTTTTCTTCATATTTCTCCGTTCTTATTGGCTACCTCTTGATGTGGGTTGAATCGCCCCCTTTCTCTTTGATTTATCCATTTGCTCCCCAGATTTGCACTAGTGCCGCTTAATCGACCCTCGATTTAGGAGAAATTTCGAAATATAACTCTAAGTTCGCACGCCTCACTCCATCTAACCCTCGGTTCGCAAGCCTTTCAAAATATAACTTTGCGCACGCGAACTTCTTTGATTTAGGAGTTTTCGATCCATTTGCAAGATTTCAGAATTTTATTTCTCCTTTTCCATATCCAACCCATGTGAACGGACATCTTTACCCCTGGTCTCATCTCCGTCTCTTTCCTTCTCTACCACTGACGCGTGGGACCCACTTTTTGGTCAACTTCAACCTCCCGAAGGAGAGCTGCAGCCCCAACCCCACCGGCACTCGCCGGGGGCAGGCCGGTGCTAGCTGCCTCCTCCCATCCCCGTGGCCGTCCGGTGCTCTCCCCCGTGGCCAGTCGCCGCCACTCATCCTCATGGTCGGCTGACGCTCTCCCCATGGCCGGCTCGCGCTCCAGGCGATCGACGGCGGCGGCAGGAGACCGTCAGGGGCCGTGGCAGCGAGGAGACCGTTGGGGGCCGCGGCAGCGAGGAGGGGGGCTTGAGTCGCCGCTGTCGACCATATACCCCTGGGTACCCATACATGGAAGAATACGAACTCATACCACAAATCCTTGTAATCCTACTAGGACGTAGGGTCCGCTACTCTGGCGGCCCGAACCTGTATAAATATGTGTCCTGTGTCCTCGCACATACCTTCTAGTTCCAGGTCTTGCGATCCTCCACCGCACAATCTACTACCTCGGGTACCCCCTTGGTAGGCTCAGTGGCCAAAACACTGACAGCCGCTGAGGCGGAGCACCAGCGGGAGCTCAGGCGAGTCCGGCAGAGATCCTCCATGGCAGTCGGCGGCCACCGGCGGAGCTCGGGAAGACGAAGGCGGGCGGCGAAGCTCCTGTGGCTCCTCCCATGGGCGGCCTCCAGCGGGTGCGGCGGAGCTCCTATAGCTCCTCCCACGGTCGGCCTCCGGCGAGCGCGGCGGAGCTCCTACGGCTCCTCCCGCAGGCGCCATGGCCAAGGGACGGCGAGCTCTGGGCACCACGCGGGTAGGTCGAGCTCCGAGCGACATGGCTAGGGGACGGCGTGGGGAGGGTAAGCTCCGGGCAGCGGCACCCTTGGGGACCGGTAGTGACCCACCGTAGCGCCGCCTAGCCCCGCGGCCGCACCCACGGTGGTCGTCGGTGCCTCTCCAGGCAGCGCCGCCGAGCGTCCAGCACAAGAGAAGAGAGAAAGCCAGGGGCAAAGATGTCTGTTTACATGGATTGGAGATGGAAAAGGAGAAATGAAATCTCGAAATCTTGTAAATGGAGCAAAAACCCCTGAATCAAAGAAGTTCGCGTGTACAGGGTTATATTTCGAAAGGCTTGCGAACTGAGGGTTATATGTAACACCCTAAAATTCCATCACAATAAAATAATAAAAACATGGTAGATTTTATTTTCTAAGGGTTTAATAATTTGACTAATTAAATTTGCTTTTAAATAATTAAATAATATTTAAATAATTTAGAAACACCCAAGTGTTTGTGCATCATGTTGGAATGCATTTGTTTTTGTTTGTTGTGTGTTGAAAAAAAAGAAAAAAAAAGAGAAAACCCCAAAACCCCTTCCTCTCGGGATTCATGTGTCGCCGAAGCGACAAATTCGCTTCGCATCGCGCCGGCGGGTGGGCGTCAGTCTGGAGTCTATTCTCGTGCGTGCGTGGGCTGAGCTAGTGGCCCATGCGGGGTCTGCGATGTGTCCCCTCTGCTTTGTCTTGCATGCGTTGGGTTGATGGCCCATGCAGGACTTACGTGTTTCCTGCATGCATGATGTTGTTTCAGTCTGCTCCCTCACACTTCTTTTTTCTTTTAATATTACTTTATTTTATATTTATTTTTCTGCTTTATATATTTTGTTTTTCTTTCTTACTTTATTTTTTCTCATTTTCTTTTCTTTTCATATCATGTAGGTTTTCCTTCGTTTCTTCTTCTTTATTATTATTTTCTATTTCTTTTTATTCTTCTTTCTTTTTATTCTTCTTTTTAGTTTTTTTCTTGTTTCTCTTTTATTTCTTCTTTCCATTTTATTTATTTATTTATTTTACTCTATTTATTTATTTTCTTCTATTTATTTATTTCTTTCTATTTGTTTGTTTTTCTTTATCTTTTATTTATTTTTTCAATTTCTTCTTTCCTGTCTTTTAATTTTTCTTCTCTTAGTTTATTTACTTATTTTGTTTGCATCGCATGAGGTTTTGTGATATTTTAGTGTTTCATTTACTGCTCATAAGATTTTTGTTCATATTGATATTTTTTTATTTAGTTTTCTTTTTCTATTATTTGTTTTTATTTTTAATTATGTTATATTGTTTCTCCCAAGTTTCTCATTTCTTTTCTCATTTTATTTTTCTTTATTTCCACGTATTTCCATTTCTATTTTCATTTTTTCTTGTTTCTTTATTTTTTCTTTATTCTTTGTTCTACCATTTTTTCTACCGTCTTTTTTCTTTTACTCATTCTTACGGTTCTTTTTTCTTTCTCTATTCTTTATCTTTATTACATCTTTTATTCTCTTTTATTTAATTATTTTCATCTCTTCTATTTTCTCATATTTTTATTTTTTTATATTTTATCTTTTTTCTTTACAATTTTTGTGTTACATCTTTTATTTCTCATTCTTTTTTCACTATGTATATTTTTTGATGTTTATATTTTAATATTTGTTCCACCCAGCGATATTTGTTCATTTAAGTGAATATTTGTTTCTCCTCAGTGAATATTTGTCCCTCCTCAGTTAATATTTGTTCCACATTAGGAAATATTTATTCTGATACTTTATTTGTTTGTTCAAGATGGCATATAAATTTGTTGTGTTAGTTCATATAATTTGTTAGGTACGTATAAATTTTTTGTTTCGAGAGTTCATATAATTTGTTAGGTACGTATAAATTTTTTTGTTCTGATAGTTTGTATAATTTGTTCGACAAGTATACATATTTGTTCCGGCAGTTCATATAATTTGTTCGGTACCTACAAATATTTTGTTCTGGCTATAATAATAATATGTTCTGTCTGGAATAATAATAACTTGTTCGGACCTTTGTTCTGATTTGTTCTGGCACTACATTTGTTTTGTTCGAGATGACATATGAACTTGTTCTGGCTATAATAGAATCTTGTTCTGACACTACATTTATTTTGTTCGGGACGACATACAAACTTGTTCTGGCTATAATAGGATCTTGTTCTGACAGTTGTTCTCATTTGTTCTGACACTTCATTTGTTTTGTTCTGGCTATAATAGAATATATAACCTTAATTCAAAAAATACGAAAATAAAAAAGTTTGTCAAAATATAGTCAAGTGGGATCTTGTTTTGAAGATCTCAGTACAAGAAATCTGTTTTTGAAATCGAAATTTAATTTAGACGCAAGATTTATGATTTATAACTTTTTTATTTTGAGATTAGTTTCTAGAATTTATTCGACGACTATACATATTTTGTTCCGTCACTTTATATAGTTTGTTCGGTGGGTACAATTTTTTTGTTCCGGTAGTTTGTAGAATTTGTTCCGCGGTAATATATTGTCCAGAATATACAACTTTAATTAAAAAATAAAAATAAAAAAGTTCGTCAAAATATAGTCAAGTGAGATCTTAATTTGAAGTTTTTATTGTGAGAAATGCAATGGTGAAATCAGAATTTAATTTTGATTCTCGGTTTAACATTTATAGTTTTTTAAGTTCAAACAACTCTTTAGATGAGGATGACATGAGCAACTTTGACTATATATACTATTCACATGCACAGACTGCACGTACACACGCAAACAGTCTAATGAATCTCATTAGCCGTAGGATTCCGGTTCCACTACCCACAAGTGACGCGATGGTTGATTTTTTTGTCGCCGAAGCGACGACTAGACGCGCCCTTTCAGCCCAACCCCGCCTGCGGCCCAGCCCTTCCCCCTTTACTCTTGTTCTTCTTTTACCGCGGCGGCCCTTCTTTCCCCCTCTGGCCCAACTCATCTTCCGGCTCATTTTCTCCCGCCGGCCCGCTCCAGCTTCTCCCCTCTCTCTCTGCCACCGACAGGTGGGCCCCACCTGTCGGGTTCTCCTTCTACCTCCCACCGCTGCCCTCCCTCACCTGGCCGCCGGCCACCGCCGCACCCCGGCGCCTCTCTCTCTCCCTCGCCTTCTCCCCTCCCTCCACCTGGAGCACGTAAATGCATCGGCGCACCGACTCACCCGCCCCACCCCTTCCTTCTCCCGAAACCGTTCCCGCACTCGAGCTCCCACCGAGCCATAATGCCGGCCACCGGAGTTCTGCCCATCGCCTCGCCGCCTCCTCCTCTCCCCCCTCTACCCTATAAAAGGCGGGCACCACCCCCTGCTCCTCCCGCACCTCTCCAAGAGCTCCTCCCCTCTACTTCCTTCACGCAGCGCCGCCGCGCCGAGGAGGCCAAGCCGGAGCTTCGCCGCCGCCCCGATCTCCTCCTCCGCCTCTCCTTCCGCGGTTCCGAGCCCCAGGGTGAGTCCACCTCCTTCTCCTCTTGATTCTGGTTCTGGTCCCGTCGTCTTTCGTGCACGGGAGGCCCTTTTGGCCATCGCCGGCGAGCGTTCCGGTGAGCCCGCGCCGCAGCGCCGCCGTTCGCCGCCGCCAGCCGCTCGCGTGCGTCCGCGGCCGTCCATCCGAAAATCAACGGCTTATATCGCAGCCCCTGCCGAGTCAAACAATTCCATACCGGTCAACCCCAGTCTTTCACCGCTACTTTGCAGAAAACCCCCTGCAGTTTTGAATATCACACAAATGCCCTCCCACCTCCAAAAACCCTTGCAGTTAGGTCCTAGTTTTTCGGTTTAGCCCCTGTCTTCTTAGGTTTTTCCAACCCGCGGTCCAACCCTGCTCTTTTACGCTATAAACCTTGAGTTTATACACATATTTATGTTTAGGTCCCTGGTTTCTTGCAGATAAGCCCCTGGAGCCCAAGTTTTCTTACAATCTAACCCCTAAACCTTGTTTTAGCCATATCTTTTGCGTCTTTTATCCGTTTTAGGCGTTTCTGGTGTCCATGCGACCGTCTCTTTAAGTCCGTTAGTTTTAGAAGCTTGTTTTTAGTCTTTTTTAATGTTTGATGTATTATTTTTATTTATTATATGATTTTTGCTGTGCGCGTAGATATCATGCCAGTGGGTGCTGAGCTACCGATCGAAGATCAAGAGCAACTTTTTAAGGAAGAAGAACCCCAGTGTTTAAGCAAGTAAGGCAAGTGGATTTCCTCCCCTGCATATTCTATTTTATCCCACACAACTTGCATAATAACTTAGTTTACTTTTAAATGTTGTATTGCATAAATTTGATGGGAAAATTACCTTTTTAAGGACATGACTAGATTTTATCCCCTTTACTTTGATCAACCCTTTTAAATAAATGTTTTGGGTAGAAATGCTTAGTTGTTATACCTTGGGATGGTTCAAATGAACTTTACAAAATGATGAATGTTGATCATGATAACTTCGGTGAAAGATGATGCTTTGATAATAACAAGATCATATGTTTTAATTGGAACATGGAGATCCACCCAGGAAAACAGTGCAACCACAGTCCATATGGCTCCGGCTTAGCCAATTAATTAGGTGTGTGGAATTATCTGACAACCTTATCCGAAAGGAGCACAGGGGGCCGGAGTTGAAGGGGTATAGCCCGGTTCTTTTGGGGTAGCAGCCTTTGCTAAGGTGCTGACCACTAGGGAGGGTTATGGTCCGCTCCGTTGCTGTAATTGTCGCGGGTTGTTGGTCTTCTGCATATATTTGTAAAGGCTTCGTAGCGGACCCCTAGCCACTCACCTCGGAAGTGTTTAAGGGTCTGATCAACCTGGCCAACATGGGAAATACGAACTGTGGGTAAAGTGTACGACCTCTGCAGAGTTAAAACTGATCGATCAGCCGTGCTCACGGTCAAGAGCGGCCTGGACCCTCACATGATAAGTGAACTTGAAGATGGAATTAAATCATGGTTTTATATGGTTTTGAGATAATGTTTCTAAATGCTTAAATTTTGGGATGGTATAAACTTTCACCTAGTAAATAGGTGCTTGCTAATAAAATTTGACCAACTTTAAAATGCTAACCGCTGCAAACTCTTAGCCTACCTTGATAGCCTTGCATTTTCCCCCTCACTTGCTGAGCTCCAACCATAAGTGTGCTCACCCTTGCTTACCGCTGTTCAGAGGAGAACACTGGAGAAGAATACTTCAGCGACTTCGATGAGTTCTGAGGATGCGTATCCCCCAGTCAGATGCCTGTGGAGTTGAAGACGGTGCTGGATCGTCTTAGCTATCGATGTTCGTGTAAAGATCTTTGTGTCTATCCATGAGTGTAATAAAAGTTAATAAACCTCTTTTTGTACGTTTTTGAGCATTGTTTCTGATATTACACTCATTATGTCTATCATATGTGTGAAATTGAGATCCTGACACACATATGAGATGCATTCAGTTTTCTTCGGAAAATCGGGTGTGACACTATATGAAGTGAGGCATGCAAACTTAGGGTTATATTTTGAAATTTCTCTCGATTTAGGATGATACGGTGATTTTCCTTTTTGTCTTCCCTGATTCTATTTTTTTAAGGGGCTTCTCAGATTTTGTTTTCCTCTAGGTTTTTTGCTGTATAGAAGAGCCTGCCGGTTTCAAATGGCGATGCGTCCAGTATCCTCCTACCACGCCTTGTCCACAAGCTCGACAACATGCAAATGGCGCTCAGACCCAAGTTCCATCTCGCCACCAACAGCGCCCCTATGCCGCTGGCCCTGGAGGACCTGCAGCAGTCGGCGAGAGACACGTCGCTCATCCTGAGCCTCCATGATGCCGCCTCCTCTGCCTCCCCATCGTCGCGCATGTCGCATGTTGCCTCATGTGCTACCGCTGGCACCACCTGCTCGCCGACAAGGCTCGTTTCTTCTCCCAGCTGTCTCAAGTGAGTCCATTCGTGTTCCCCCTTTCTGTTGCGATTTGCTTTAGCGATGCTTGTTTTCATGTGTGGTTTTTTGTTGAACTGCCGATTCCCTCTTGTTTCGCTGGATTTTGTGCTCCTTTTGTCATTTTAACTAAATTGTTTAGGTTTAGTATGCTAAATTTCTGAGGACTTGTGTGGTCTGCGTCGCTCCTTAGTGATTAGTGATTGACAACAATACAACATGATGTGGACTGACTCTTCGCTTAGTATTGCAGGTGTAGGTTGCGGCTTGATTCACGTGGTGCAGGTGAAGCACAAGCGTGAAAGGTCTATGCCTGTGTGGTCTCCATGTGTGGAGAGACAAGTAGGCTCGGTTCGAGAGACCTAGTGGCCGACGGGATCAAGTGCGCGCCGCATGGTGGCAAGAAGAGCAAGACAAAGTCGGGAACATGGAGCCGGTGCAAGGTAGCAGCTAACAACTGAAGCTTGCACGTGAGGTTTGTTGGTTTGGCCACAAAACCAACACCGAGTTGGGACGATCGTGGGGGCCAAGTCATGAGTGGGATTGGTGTGGATGTTGCACCAAGTCCGCGGGGTTTCCAGTGGCTTGGCCACAAAACCACTAGGTTCCTTGGTTGAGTCTCAAAGCCAAGACCGAAGGTCGGAGCGCAGCAGACTGCACTGGGCCGGTGGACCTAACCGGTCTAACCGGTGGGGATCATCGGTCTGACCGGTGTGAGCTGTGGGCGTCCTGAAGTTTTGAAGCGGAGAACACGCGGCATGATCGCAAGGCTTGCGTGGGTGAAGTGGGCTTGTGATCGATATGCATCCGTCCGATGGAGATTCAACGCGATTACCCAAATTGCCCTTGGTGGGTGTGTATCTTACTGTTATGCACTAGGGGTAGTTTAGTCTTTTACCACCGCCTATATATTGTCTTTGGAGAGGTGGATGGCAGCCAACTCTTGGAACCCTAATCACTTTTAGCTTTTGTTTTCCCCTTTCTCTTAGTTTCCATAGGCTAGCTAGTGCTCTATTGCAAATTTCAAGTAGGTAGGATGATGGGAGGTTGCTAGCGTCTTTGTAAAGAATCTTTCCTCGTGTTGTATGGAATGTTTGGAATTCATCCTCTTTGTCTCTTGTGATTTGCTTGTGAATCCCATGGCTTTTAGTTTTGTGGATTTTCGGAGCCTTTTTATGGGATTTTTGTAGGAAGTTGTTGGCAGCGTTTCTTGCGGGATTTGTAGTGAGAATCACACATGAGGTTGTTGTGCCTCTTTTCTTGGTGATCTTGCCCCTCAAATTCCGTGGAAAGACCTTCGATGTTGGGGTTTTTGGAGTTTCTCGTGTTCTTGAGGTAGAGGCACGAGATTTGCGATTCCTCCTTTTCTAGAGAGTTTTGGACTTGGGATTTGAGCTAGAGTTCACCTATGAGGTGTTCCTACCTTACCCAAAGTTTCTCTTGAATCCATGGAGTGAATCGGGAGATCGGTGGATTTGATTCATGGAGTTGACCCACGAGTGGAGTTTATCCCAAGCCGCCCAGGCGTGACCGGTCAGACCGGTGCAGCACACCAGTCTGACCGGTGCAAGGTCTTTGTGGTTTTTGCCTCGGGTGAACGTTTGGTTCAGTAGAGTTTTGCTCTGAGGTTCCCAAGGTTAGTTCTTGGTAAGAATCTTGTTGGTTTTCCTCGGTTGGTGAAGCTTCTTGTGCTCGTCGCTTCTTTGGTTTTGTGTTGATTGTGTTCCAGAGCCTAGAGACATCACTGAGTCTTTCTGGAACGGTTGTGGTGCACTTGTTGTAGCCACCGGCCTAACCGGTGTAAGTGACCGACTTGATCGGTGTCATCGGTCTGACCGGTGCACTCCATCGATCTGACCGGTGAAGCTCAGGCAACAAGCTGTGTTGTTTTTCCGCTGCGGTTTGGAGTGTGTGTTTGTGAAGGAGAACTTGCTCCCGGGATCAGTAGTACTCTGAGTGACTACGTGATCTTGGCAAGTTGTGTGCGAGATCATTTCGGTAGTGAATTCGGGGTATTGGCTGATGTTCTCATTGGAGAATTTTTATCAGCTCCCATTCACTCCCCCCCTCTCTGGTCGCCTAATCGGTCCTTCAATTTCCTCTCATGTGGATATCTTAATTTTGATTACTTGATTTGTGTTGTGCTGATTTGGAATACGAGTTAGGAATTAATCTTAGGGTTTTGTCAGCAGGCATTTGTTCCCATAGTATACTTGTCAGTAGGCATTTCTTATCCGATGCAAATGAATATTACATTATGTAGTGTGTCAAAATCTGCTCCTATAGTTCATTCTTAGAATTATCTGAAAGTTCCTATATCTTTGATAATTATGGAGTAGCTGTAAATTCTCTTCTGCTTGTCGATGCCCTGCTGATTTTATCCTTTGTTTTGTTCGAGTTCATCTTTTCACCATTTTCTCCACTCTCCCTGCCGAGTTCTCGATCTGGGTCGATTCGTTATCCTTTCTTTTCGATTTATCCAACCGGTCCACTGATTTGCGCCCCTGATGCTTGTTCTCATTCTTCCTCCATCTCTGTCACACTCTGAAATTTCCAATTTCATGATGTGAATTAGAAGAAAAATTAAACAATAATTTTCACTTAATTTTAAAAAAATTTCAATATTTATTTTCTTTACAGGAAATATAGTACAAGAAAAGCCTTTGCTTGTTTTTTGAATTAAATAAAATGATTATGTGAGTGTTGCATTCATGCTGGTGCATCTTGGTGTTCATGAGTGTAAAATATTTTTAAAATGCGTTTAGGTGCTGACCAAACCCTTCCGAGAATTTTCCAGCTTTTTCTGAAATTTATTCTCATTTGTCTTGAGCTATTTCTATTTATTAGAAGGCTCTAAAATCCTTTTCATGAGCTCTAAATATTTTATTTGGGTTGTCCGTGTCTCAATCTATATCTGAGAATTTTCCTGAAGTTTTGAGAATTTTTTGAGTATTTTTTGTGCTTCTAAAACATTTTCTAGACTTTCTAGAATTGTTTTCGCACTGAAAAATTATTTCAGAAAATTAAATCTAAAACTTATTCTTTCCTTCTGGGCCGAGCCTGTGGGCCCGACCTAGTCCACCGCGACCCGCACCCCTCCAGCCCAAGCGCGAGCTCAACTGAGCCCGGCCACCATGGCCCTGGCGTACACGGCCAGGGCAGCGGCACTGGTTTTCTTGGCGTGCGTGCCACGCCGGACCGCCTCCTGCACGCCCATAAAAGGCATGCGCCGCAGCCTCGCGCTCTCCTGCTACCTCCGCCGCCTCACGTCCTCGCTGGAGCAGCTCCACCGTCGCGCGCGCCGCTCAGCAGAGCGCCGCCGCCGGCCCCTCGCCTGTTTTCGCCGCGTCCATCGGTCCCCGGACGAAGCGCTGCCGTGGCTTGAACCGTGTCGACCACGTCCGCCGTCGTCCGCCGATCAACCATCCGCCGCCTTTAGAATTCCGGCCGTCTCTGTCCTTCTTCCCCGCTGGTGAGCAGCTCCTCGCGATCCTCACGTCTTCCTCTTCCGTTTCCGCACCCTAGCCGAGCTCCTAGAGGTTCCCGTCGCCGGCGATTTGAACCACCAGGACCTCCCTATTCCGCCGTGGTCGAGATACTATGAGCTTTCCCAATTTGAGCTGACTTCTACACCACCATCGTCGTCTGCTCTCTGTCTACTGCCGGTCAGGACCTATGCACGTGCACATGCACATGCATGAAGGTGATTCCTTAGGCCGTGCCCTGTTGTTAATTTGTTGCATTTATAAGCCACAACGGTGAAGGCAAGTAAACAGCACCATGCTTACCTGTATGCATATTTACGTGAAAGCAAAGGCCACGACCTCTCTTTGCCTCTCTGCCAACCTGGCCTGCATACATGTACGTATATGTTACGTTTTCTTTTTCTGAGCTGTACACGAACACGAGTTGGAGTTGTATGCGTTCAGGCCTGCCCCATATACACAACTTGTATACCCCGGTGCTCTGTCTCTTCGCAACAGAAACCACGGCACCTTGCATTGCGTGCCCTAATTCCTTCGCAAGCTGCCGCCGCCGCACTGCCGTGAAGGCTGTCTCCATGGCTCCAGCGATATCCTCCGTGCCTTCGGCATCGCTAAGGCACAAGGAGGGACTCGCTGCTCCTTCCCCTGTGCTGCCCAGATCGGAGCTACGGATTGTCACCTTCAATCTCTTCCGCACGTGCTGTTTCGCCACCACCAGCCTGTTGCTGTTGATCAACCATGTCGTCGCCTCTCCGAGCTTTGTCAAGGCGTCAGGAAGGTCACTTGTTGGGATCTGCCGCCATCGATCCACGGTTGCCCACACAAAGATCAAACCACCGCCATCCATGTCAATTCAGTCTCCGTCGTCGTTCCGTCGTCATCGTCTATTGTTTGCCGTTGTATGCGCCGCTGCCGGGCGCAGCGGAGCCGAGCGAAGCGTCGCCGGCCTTCTTCGTACTCGTCGCCACCCACTACCGGATTCGGAGCCTGTGCCGTGAGCCACAGGCTGTGCCGAGAGCCATGGGCCAGGCTCACGGCACAGGGCCTGCTTTGCCGAGAGCAGGGGTAAAGCTCTCGGCACAGTCCTGACACACGGTACAGGCTGGCTTTGCCGAGAGCCAAAAGCCCAGGCTCTCGACACAGAGCCTGCCTCACGGCGCAGCAGGCCCGCCGTGACGGCCGCTGGCCCCGCCGTCAAATATGCCGAGAGCCAGGGTCAGAGGCTCTCGGCAAAGGCGCAGCACTCGGCTCATTGGCCTCTGTGCCGTGAGCAGGGCCTCTGTGCCGAGTGCCCTACACATACTCTCGGCAAATAAACAAAAAAAATCACTATCTGCACCCCAAAATTTTTCCTTCATCAACATACACTCATGCAAAGTATATGTTCAAAATTGGCGCAATTTCAGCTCAGTTTGCTATATTTAACAAATTTAATTCATTCTAGGTAATTTTTTCGTATGGGTCCGAAATGAACTAGAAGTGCGTGAAATCGTATAGTAAACTTGGTGAAAAAAAGATATTCACGTTCATGAGACAACTTTAAGACCATGTGCATGAAATGAAGCTAAATTTCTTTCATTTGGTTCTCTGATCATGATGAAGATCGTGAGTTAGAAAGGTTTTAAAATTGTAAAAAAATCAAATAAATTTTGAAAATCACGAATTTTGTCGAGCGCTCATGATATCGTATGTTGAGTTTGTGGTAAAAATTTGAGAACGTTTTGAACACTTTAACACATACGCTGTTTAGAAACCGGAACATCTCACAAGAAGTTTCGAAGATTTTGAACTAATGTCACTTGATTTGGAGACTTAGACAAATTCAAATTTGAGTTTGAATACAAAAACTGTTTTATAAGTAAACTGCAACATAAATGGTGCCATGTTAAGTGTTAGCGATTTTTCACATATGTTAGGTATTTTTAAAATTAAATTTGGTAAATACACTCGTTGCCGAGAGGATAACTCTCGGCACAGAGTCACCCTTTGCCGAGAGCTAGATCTCGGACTCTCGGCAAAGAAAGGAGGGCCCGCCTGTCAGCACGACGCCCCCACGCGCGTACGTGAGTGGAGGGTGGCGTGGGCCCCAACCCACCCTTTGCCGAGAGCCGAGATCTAGGGCTCTCGGCAAAGAAGGGAGGGCCCGCCTGTCAGCACGCCGCCCCCACGCGCGTACGTGAGTGCGGGGTTCAGGTGGGCCCCCAGGCCTCCCTTTGCCGAGAGCCAAGATCCAGTGCTCTCGGCAAAGAAGTGAGGGCCCGCCTGTCAGCACGACTCCACAGGTGCGTGGGCCCGCCTGCCTTCTTTGCCGAGAGCACTAGATCTAGGCTCTCGGCAAAGCGGGCATGCCGGGCCCACTGTCGGCCACACACACTGCCACAACACACACACGCCAACACCCGCGCCGCCGCCGCCGTCGTCCAGCCGCGCCGCCGTCCAGCCGGGCAGCCGCGCCGTGCACGCCCGCCCGCAGCGCCGCGACGCGCGTCCACCCGCCGCGCCGTGCGCCCGCCGCGCCGTGCGCCCGCTGCGCCGCCGCCCCAGCCCGCGCGGCGCGCCCCCGCCCCGGCCCCCCCCACCCCACACCCCCCCGGCAATTTGGTTAGTAATTTTTAGTTAGCAATTTTAGTTAGAAATTTTAGCAATTTTAGTTAGAAAAGTTAGCAATTTTAGTTAGAAATTTTAGATACTAATTTGGGTTAGTAATTTTAGGTAGCAAGTTAGATAGAAATTTTAGATAGCAATGTATGTACTGATATAGCAATGTAGGCATGAATTTGAGGTAGTAATTTTGGATGCATGTCTTGGATCGGATGTTTGGATCTACATGGATTTGAAATTACGTTTTACTTATAAGTCTCTAACAATTTTATAGGGAGAGGTGCCTCTGCAGCACTTATCACCGGGGAGAGAATTTTCGAGGAGGAAGAGGAGTAGGTCGTGTCAACTCCTAGGTGAGGCTTGTGGCTTGGGCCACCACATGTGATTTGTCCGGCCATCGAGCCGTTGGAAGAAAACTTGTGTGTAGCCCGACCTTCGTGTCGTGGCTTTTGTTTTGCAGGTTTTGGAAACCTCACCGTACAGGGGAGGTGCTGCCGAAATTTTTATTTGACACTATTATGTTCATTTATTTCAGGTTCCCGTAGCTGCAGCCGCCCTCGTCCGCCACCGCTGAAGGAGGAGTAGGAGGTCGCGCCGCCCGCCCCTGTCTCGGAGTCCTGGTCTTGCCGCCCGCCCCTGTCTCGGAGTCCTGGTCGTGCCGCCCGCCCCTGTCTCGGAGTACTAGGTGAGCACGCGAAAAATGCTCTTGTTTTCATTTGATGTCGTAGATCGCGAAACCTAGTTAGGCGTCTCCCGTTCGGAAGAGATACAGTTCGAAATATGCAGAACTTTGCATATTTATGACTGTATCTGTTTCGAATTGTCCACGTTTTTTGGACAGCCCGTGGATGCGTAGATGGGTTTAGTTTCTATGGTCTACTCCGATCCGAGACAGAGTTTCGGCAGCACCTCCCCCATTGTTCTTCGGATACACAATCTCCCTAACGGGACGTGTATTTGGTGAACAGCGGGGAGGTGCTGCCGAAATTCTGTCTCGGGTCAGAGTAGACCATAGGAACTGACCCCATCTACGCATCCACGGGTGGGATTAGGACCTATCTTTACCTATTAGAATGTGTAGACATCGTGTAGAGGATTCAATTTATTTTATATAACTCACTGATATGATAGAGAATGGATGACCGTGAGTGGATGTACAAAGGATGGGCACCAAATGGTCATGTGACACAGGAATGGGTTGACAACACTCAAGCTTTCATGGATGAAGCATTTAGAAAGGTTAAAGGGCCTAAAAATAGTAAAACCATTTGGTGTCCCTGCGCCAAGTGCGGAAACTCACGTCAAAGGAACAAGCAGGAAATGGCAGCTCATCTGCACAACAATGGTTTTACGAAAGACTATTCCAAGTGGACTTTCCATAGTGAAACCTGTCGTATGCGATCCGAGGCCGTGAGACAACGGATCGGAGAACTTGATGGTGCTGCTAGGGTAGTAGACATGATAGATGACTTTCATGAAGCACATTTTCAAGGAGAACGTCCAGAGGAGGAGCCAGAGCCAAGTGCGAAGGCGTATTATGACATGTTGGCTGCCGCACAAAAGCCCCTTCACAAGCACACCGAACTATCTCAACTAGATGCCATCGGCCGCCTGATGGCCGTAAAGTCCCAGCACAACCTGAGTCGAGATTGCTTCGATACTTTGATGACCGTTTTTGGCGACATGCTTCCCAAAGGTCACATTTTGCCGAAGAACATGTATGAAGTACGAAAAGTCCTTCATGCACTTAAGATGCCATACTAGCAGATACATGCCTGTCCAAATGGATGCGTCTTATTCAGGAAAGAACATGAGAAAGCAACACACTGTCCGAAATGTAAAGCGTCTCGGTACGTGGAGGTAGACTCTGGTGAGGGTCATCCAAAGACGCAGCTCACGATCCCAGTGAGTGTCCTGCGGTACCTCCCGCCCATACAGCGGATCCAACGGATTTACATGACCGAGGAATCTGCGAAGCAAATGACTTGGCACAAAACGGGTGTCCGATACAATGATAACCTTACACATCCATTAGATGCTGAAGCATGGACCAAATTTGATGAGATCCATCATGACAAAGCTGGTGAGGCTCGCAATGTATGTGTCGCGCTGGCGACAGATGAGTTCAATCCTTTTGGAATGATGGCTGCCCCGTACACTTGTTGGCCCGTGTTTGTTATCCCCCTCAATCTACCTCCCGGCATCGTCTTTCAACGGCAGTACATATTCGTGTCGTTGATAATTCCTGGATACCCGAGAGATAATATGAGTGTGTTCATGGAGCCTCTGATTGATGATTTGCTCAAGGCTTGGAATGAAGGGGTGTGGACATACGACCGAGCTACGAAGACAAACTTCAGAATGCACGTGTGGTACATGTACTCCTTGCATGACATGCCGGCTTATGGGTTATTTTGCGGCTGGTGTGTCCACGGGAAGTTCCCTTGTCCAGTATGTAAGGCAGCTCTGATGTTCATTTGGTTGAAGAGGGGTGGCAAGTATTCTTCCTTCGACAAACATCGACAATTCCTCCCTCTTGACCATCAATTCAGACGAGACATAAAGAACTTTACGAAAGGTGTCGTAGTTCAAGATCCACCCCCGCACATGATGACAGGTGCCGAGGTTCAAACTCAGATAGACGCTCTCGTGCTCAAAGAAGGAGAACGTCGTTTTGAGGGATATGGTGTGGAACATGCCTGGACTCAGAAGTCAGGCTTGTGGAGGCTACCCTACATGAAAGATCTTCTTCTTCCACATAACATTGATGTGATGCACACAGAAAAGAATGTTGTTGAGGCACTATGGGGTACAATCATGGACATACCAGAGAAGAGTAAGGACAATGTTAAGGCTAGAGTCGATCTAGAAATGTTATGCGATAGGCCAAAGCAAGTCATCCCGAAGCCTGTACCGGGTAAGACATGGAAAAGACCTAAGGTTGATTTCGTCCTTAAAAGGGAACAAAGGAAGGAAGTACTACAATGGATCCAAGATTTAATGTTCCCTAATGGATATGCTGCGAATTTGAGGAGGGGAGTCAATTTAGATCGTCTGCGATTAAAGGGGTTGAAAAGTCATGACTACCACATATGGATCGAGCGACTTCTTCCGGTGATGGTTCGAGGCTATGTACCTGAGCATGTGTGGAAAGTGGTGGCAGAGGTGAGCTATTTCTTTCATCAGCTTTGCGCTAAGGAGTTATCTCATGCTGTGATTGACAAACTTGAAAAAAGTGCACATGTGTTGCTCTGTAACCTAGAGAAGATCTTTCCACCTGGCTTCTTCAACCCGATGGAACATATGATTTTGCACCTCCCGCACGAGGCACGATTGGGGGGGGGGCGTGCAGAACCATTGATGCTATCCAATTGAGAGGGTTTGCAAGGTTCTTCGAAGCACATGTAAAAATAAAAATAAAATTGAAGCGTGCATTGCAGAGTCACACATTCTGCAGGAGGTGTCAAACTTCACAACTAAACACTATGCTGAGCACCTTCCCAGCGTGCATAATCGACCTCCTCGGTACAATGCTGGTGAAAATGAATCGAACCTCAGCCTTTTCCGAGGACAACTCGGAAGTGCCAGTGTTCGGACGCGCAAGACCTTATCTCTTGAAGAGTGGCGTACTATCACGATATATGTTTTGCGCAACCTTGACAAAGTACGGCCATACATAAAGTAAGTTGTCAATAAAGCTCATCATTTCCTTTCTCGTATGTTGCCTCATCTGCATCCAACCTCATTTGATTTGGTGCAGTGAATTTATTGAGCAATTTTGGCATCATTCGGAGCCACCTATTGACCACGAGGAGGAAACTCTTCTTCGCCAGGGTGCGGGACCCATGCATCCCGATTTCATTGCCTGGTTCAGACATAAGGTAATTTAGCCAAACCGATTTCATTGCCTGGTTCAGACATAAGGTAATTTAACCAGTATGACATTAACAACTATCCTCCCTTAACTTGCAGGGCCAAACCGATCCGTTGATGAATCCTGAGGTGAGGCAGGTTTCCGGAGGTTTCGCCTTTAGGGTCAACTCATATCATGTTTATGACGTGAATGGGTACCGCTTTCACACGACACAATACGAGGAGCGAAGGCCCAATCGAAGAACCACAAATAATGGAGTTTGTACGCATAGCCGATCCGATGGGGTAGATTACTATGGAAGACTTGAAGAAATATACGAACTCGAGTATCATGGTTGCAAACCTCTTAAACCTGTCATATTCAAGTGTCATTGGTTTGATCCAAGCGCTAGTGGCATGAGATAGAATAAGAATCTTGGGCTCGTCGAAATTAAACAGTCATCTGTGTACTCAGGGCACGATGTCTATATTGTGGCCCAACAGACCACACAAGTATATTACCTCTCATACCCTTGTAAAACTGACAAGCGTCTCCAGGGTTGGGATGTTGTGTACAAGGTATCGCCACACGGTAAACTACCCGCCCCAAACAAAGAAGATTACCACCTACTAGACCCAAACACATATGACGGAGAGTTCTTTCAAGAAGATGGGCTAGAAGGGTTGTTTGAGATAGACTTAACCCAAGTGCTCGAAATGGAAGTAGACAATGGAACGGTTGTCGACGACGATGCTGCCGAAGAGGTTCAAAATGATGACGACTTAAGATTGCTCGAGCGATTACGTTTAGGCAGTGGCAATGATGATGATGACACCGTTCCACCTTTGGAGCACGGTGTTGAGTCTATGGACATGCGAGATAGTGATGATGAGTATGATTCGGAAAATCCGGATCATGATGAATATTTCTAAAACATGTAAGTACTAGGATATTTGTTTCTTATTTACTAATTGTAGTTATGTTTCTAATTTACTAGGATATTTATTTCTTATTTACTAATTGTAGTTATGTTTCTAATTTACTAGGATATTTGTTTCTTATTTACTAATTAGTATTTAAATGTAATTATGTACTGATTGATTTACTCTTTTTAATTTCAGGTGATTGATCAAAGATGTCGCCAAAGAAGAAGAAGGCGTCGAAGCAGCGCGGCCGTGTGGTGAGGAACCTCAACGACTTCTACCAGGACGAGGGTGAGGGCTCCGGGACGGTGAGGTGGGCGTCGAGGTCCGTGGCACCCTCTGAGTCGTCTGGAGCCAGGGGTCGCAAAGGTGCACCCTCTCCAGCAGCTGCTGAGTCGTCCGATGAGGAGTACAGGGTTGATGAGGAGGAGGTGCAGCAGGTGGAAGATGAGGAGCAGGGGGAGGACGAGGAGCAGGTGGAGGGTGAGGAGCAGGGGGAGGGCGAGGAGCAGGGGGAAGACGAGGAGGAGGCGGGGGAGGGGTCAAAGGTCTATTTGGGAGGCCCTGCTGAGCTTCTGGATCGGCCCATACTGCCCGCGAACCGGCCGGTTATTAGACCCGAGGGAACACGGTAACTTATCTTAACCTTTTCATTTGTTCTTTTGAAACAAATTAACGATTCAAACTAATACATTGTGTGAATCATTTTGGCAGGGGGTGGGAGATCGTCACTCCCGGTAGTCACAGGCGTCTTCCCAATGGCATCTTGGGCGTTCTTACCAGGCTTTGGTACCCCGGGTTCGTGTGGGTTGGCGAGCCAGATGCTCGGCGAGAAGTGCTGGTGACGTCGTTTGACCACTACGCCCTTGCTCCCGATTTCCCTGATCCGACTGACCGTGACTTCCAGAACGCTGCTGCCAGGGTGGTTGGCGAGTTTTGGGTGAGTTTTCCTAGCAATAAATTGTGTTTCTGAAAAAATCGACTTAATTAGATTTTGCTCAAGTATTGACAACACTTTTATATGCAGGATTTCTACAGATGCATGCTGGGATACGAGCAGGCGGCGGCTAACAACGCCATGTTCATCTGCCGGAAGCTTGTGACGGATATGATCTACGAGTCCCGCGTCTCGCAGAACATTATCTGGAATGCTAAGCAGAAGGTGAAAGCCACAAAATGCGAAGTTCGAAACCTGCGGCTCACTCCAGAACAATACATGGAGGTAAATATGCTCAATTCATTTTTCTTCGATTAAATTTGGTCAATTTGATGTTCTTGATGACGTGCAGGTGGCTCCGTGGTGGGTTGCCGACTGGCCTCGGGTTTGGAGAGCGATTGTGGATCAGTGGTTTACGGAGGATTGGGAGGCAAAGCACCTCGAGCACCGACGGCGGCGTTTGGCCATGGCAGGTCCATCACACCACCAAGGCCCCGTTAACCTTCACGAGTATGGTCGTAGATGGGTACGTTAAGTTATTTCTTTATTCCAATTTTTTGTTATCTAACTCTCAATTAGTCTAACATCCACTCTGTTGTTTTCTTGCAGTCTCGGGCACATGGGGATCAGCCTTGCAGCGAGCTCCAGGCATATGGCATGGCACACAAGGGCAAGGCGACGTCCGACGTCACCTTCAACGTGGAAGACCCGCCCGAGGCGTACAGCAACCCGACAATCCAGCCCCGCATCACAAATTACGTCACGACGGCAAGGGAGGTTCGTGGGCCAGACTTCGATCTAGTGACACAGCCTATTGATGGATAAAGCATCATGAGGAGTGGAGGCGGCAAGATGCATGGACGGTACTGGATTGGTGACAGTCTCCTGGTCCCGTCTGAGGTTCCGTCGCTCTCGCAGGTTCGATCTCGAGATAGGGGCACAAGCTCAGGCCCGCCCATACAACGGCAGCCCACCGTTACAGAGAGCTTGCACGAGCAGTTCTAGGTTATTTCTGTTCTCTGCGTCGTCCATTGACATTTTCATATGTTTGCTTTGTATTCTAATGTGTAGATCAAATATTGTAGGCCCAGCTTGCGGCAGAGAAGGCCGAGCGGGAGAGGCAGGTAGAAGAGGCGCAGAGGCGCGCCGATGAGCAGATACGACAGATGGCCGAGGCCCACCAGAGGCAGATGGATGCGATACAAGAGGCCCACAATCAGCAGTATGCCTCCGTGCTTCAGTACATGCAGACTCTTGGTCACGCGGTGGCGCCACAGACGCAACTCCCTCCACTACCGCAGGTATACTTGCCTCCAGTCCCTCGACCGGCTACTATTTCTCCAGTGAGCTACTTTCGAACCCTCCTCTTTTTGTTTCTCGTAGTGACCTACAATGACTTCATATAAATGCTCAAAACCTTACATTCATGTTCTCATCGTGGTATACAACTTATAAATGTTAGCAAAACCTAGAATGACGTAGAATTCAAAAATGACTTGTACAAATGACTTGTATTATCATTTCTCACTTTAAATTCTACGCAGAATCTGTCGGCGACATCAAACGAGTGGTCGCCACAAGTTCAGCAGAGTCCTTGGGGCGGGATGCAGTGGGTGCCGCCTGGCCCTCAGTAGCCGTTTCGCCCTCAGCAGCCACCTCACAGTTGGCCGGGGATGATGACACAGCCACAGGTGTCTGGGTGGGGGTCATGGCCACAGCAGCAGCCGGGGTCGAGTTCCCAGTCGCCGCATGATGACGCGGCGAACGAGTGAGTTCGTGAACTACGCACCTTTTATTTGCATTTGGACATTTGTGAGTTGTTGGACCTTTGTGACTTCGACTTCGTGACTTGTACTTGCATTTGGACTCGTTATTTGCATATGTGGACTATGTGATGAATATTACCTGCCTGTGATGATTATTAGCTGCCTATGATGATTATAATATGCCTGCAATGAATATTAGCTGCCTGTGATGAATATTGTATATCTGTGATAATTTCTGTGATTTGTGGGCTGTTTTGACGCTGCTGGTAAATTAAAAAAAAAGAAATAGGCTTTGCCAAGAGCTAAATCCATTGCTCTCGGCAAAGATGCCTCTTTGCCGAGAGCCAAATCCACTGCTCTCGGCAAAGCTACGTGACGTGGCTGCCTGGGACGCTCCTTTGCCGAGAGCGGGAGCCACATGGCTCTCGGCAAAGGAGCGTGCCGTGGGGCCATGCGCAGGCCTCTGCCGAGAGCGGCGGGCCCCGGCTCTCGGCACAGGTGCCCTCTGTGCCGAGAGCAGGAGCCACGTGGCTCTCGTCAAAGCCGCGTGCCGTGGGGCCCTGCACAGGCCTCTGCCGAGAGCGTTGGTCAACGGCTCTCGGCAAAGGCCGGCTCTTTGCCGAGAGCTCTGTGGCCCGGCTCTCGGCAAAGCACCTAGGCCCCACGCGTAACGGCGTGACCCGGGGGACGGTGTGACGCCTCTGTCGAGGGCCAGGTGGGCCTCTCGGCACATATCTGCCGAGAGGATATCCACCGGCTCTCGGCAAAGCGGCCTTTGCCGGCCCAGATGAGCCGAGAGGCCTTTGCCGAGAGCTTCCTCTCGGCAGAGCCTCTGCCGAGAGGAAAAGGCCCTCTGCCGAGAGGATCCCCGCTCTCGGCAAAGTGCTCGATTCCGGTTGTGACCGTTGGTGAGGACCTACGCATGCACACCTCGATCTGTCCATCATATTCTCTTCCTTCCGTTTATTCCGCTAGCTGACCCATGCCTCTCGTCTCTCCCTTTGCCCTGGCCTGATGTTTATGGTTTTTTCCGTGTTGTACCTCCATTGCAGATTGTCACACCTGTTTTTCCAAAGAAAACCAGATGCATAACTATATGTATGCCAGGATCTATTTTCATACATATAGTGACATATAAGTGAATACAGAAACAGTATCACGTAAGAAAAAGGAAGATTATCAGAGTATTACGCTTAAATCCTGGAAATGAAGGGACCAAACTTCCACAAGCAGTCGACTTGGGGTTGCGTACGCCTAGCACCAGCAACATCTTCACAACGACTTCATAGCAGCTTCCTCTTTCTGAGCAACATTGTTTATAACAAGGGTGAGTACATACCGTACTCAGCAAGTGTGGGGAAGTATGAATGCAAAGGCTTGACAAGGAAAGGTTGACTGCATTAGGCAATTTTAGTTGGTCAAACTTTTATTAGCACCTGATTACTATAGATATAAGTATATACCAACCCACATTATCATAGAGATATACGCCATAAGAATATGGCTAACATAACCAGAAACCACGATTTAAGTCCATCTTCAAGTTCAATTATCATGTGAGGGTCCAGGCCGCTCTCGACCGTGAGCACGGCTAATCGATTAGTTTTACACTCTGCAGAGGTTGTACACTTTCACCACAAGTCGCATAAAAGTTCAAAGAACTTTAAACCCAACCACGCGATGCTGATCAGGCATCATACCACACTACCGAGGTGTGATCGCATAGGGATGCTACGAGGCCTTTACAAAGAGTCCTCCCATGTGTATTAGTCCATAGTAGCATATGCTATAGAGACTATCTTTCGTACCTCACTTCTATTCACGGACGGTCAGCCATAGAATACTTCCGTTCCAATACCTATCCGGAATAGAAGAGCCATAAAAGCATTCCTCCGTACCCAAGCTACTATGCGAGTAATGACCACACAAGACTTCCCTAATTACTCAGCCAAGACCAGAGCCGTTTAGTCATTGTGGTTGCACTGTTGTCCTGGGTGGTTCTCCATGTTCCAATTAATCATATGATCTTGTATTAACCAGAGATACATCATAAAAGTAAAACATGTTTATCATTGTTGTTCATTAGAACCACCATATCCCAAGTAGAGCAACTAAGCATAGCTACCCAACAAAAAGGTAAACCCAGGTTGACAAGAAATGATCATAAAGACTAGGATAATCCTTAATAGGACCCATCAAATTAAATGCAAGCATATGCAATGTGATTAAACACAGTTATTAGGAGAAAAGAACAAGGACACACTTGCCTTTAACCAGTGTAATGTTGTTGCTCAGAATGTCTTCACCTTCAAGCTCTTCACTACTCTCGACTAACGTTCATTCTACTCGCATCAATCATCGGGCACAAGCATGCAATGAAAACAAACAAGTACTACTAAGAACAATGCACCAATCAAATCAAAGCTTTAAAAGAAAGCACTAAAGGATATGCTCGATGCTATGGATCACTGAAGCACACAGACTGTGCTGAGAAAGGAAAGGTTTGGTTAACTTTATGAAGAACACTAGGCTTGAGCAAGAACTAGGATCAAAAGATCTGGAGCTTGAAAGAAAATTAGCTCTATAACAGAGACACACTGAGACAGAGCTTTGATAAAGAACGGCTAACATTCGATTTGCATATGTGAACATGAAAGACTACGACCTTAGGTTTATTTTAATTAACAAACGATATGTAAAGGATATTTCATAAAGAAAATACCCTAAGTTGGAATTAATGCAGCATTATATTTTTATTTGCAAAGACCGAAGTAAAGAACTAGTCAAGTTTTATTTATAAAGATTCATATATAAAATTATATCAATTAAACATTTAATTTAGAAAAGCTAAACTATATGAATCTTCTAATCAGAACTTTATGATTCGAGTAAACTAATAAAGTTATAATTAAAAACTCATTCATGTTGGTATTTAAACAAATTAACATTTATTTATAAAAACCGGTGTAAAAGCCTATCAACTTTTAATTAGAAAAGTTTAATTAAATATTAAACAAATTAACATTTGGTTATGAAAAACCGGGTAAAAGATCTAATTAGATTTTATGTATAAAAGCATGTGAAATAATTATTACTCAAATTAACATTAATTATGAAAAACGATGTATAGCACTATATTGCTTTTATTTAGAAAAGAGAGGTTTATCTAAGCATTAAACAAAATTAATAATAAATTAATTTTCAGAAAACTTGCATGAAGAAAACTCACCACTAACGTGTACTTCACATTATTATGATCCTAACGCAACTTGAACGGATGAAAACTGAGCTAAAACATGAAAGATATGACTTATTAAAGGTGTAGGGACTTGCTGGTAAAGATTAGAAACTTTCAGGGGCATAACTGCGAAAAAACCAGGGGCATATACATAATTATGTATATAAACTCGAGGGCTTTCATGCCAGAACCTCAGGGTGGACTAGATCTGAAGAATCTAAACTACTCAGGGGGTTCCTTGTAGTTTTGCCAAGACACATGAAAAAGATCTAAGATTTATTGGAAAAGACAGGGGTCTAGATGCAAAACAACCAGGTGGGATTTATGTGTGAAAGGTAGGATTTTCGTAGGAGGTTTTCCACAAAAGGTACAAGACACAAGAATTGATCCAATATTTACAGCTTTCCTCAAGGAGCTATTTGCAAAACCTCCATATCTCCTTCTACCTCCAGCTCGTTCACCTCGACACGCATCTGGTGGACAGGCTCCGGCCGGTACAGAAGCGGTCGGCGGCCGGACTTGCGGCAGCGCAAGCAGCAGCACGGACAGCTGCGGAGGCAAGGCGCGGTGCGTCGCACGGGGGTGCAGCGGCACAGCTCGAGCGCAGGGAGGTGCCGTGTGGGTAGAAGACGAGCAGAGCTCGAGGTCAGCTATGGCGGGAACAGAGAGATAGAGAGAAGAGGGCGTCGCCGAAAACGAAGTCTGACCCCACCAGGGAAAGGCAAAACGGAAAGGAAACGACGAGACGAACGTGATGGTGTGCTCACCTTCGGTCAAAGATGAACGATGGCGACGGAAGAGCTCGCCAGAGTTGGAGAGGAGTCGCCGGAGTTGGGGAGGACGACGCAGTCGACGTCGGAATCGAGCAATCCACGACACCAAGGCGTAGAGCTCGACGAGGGAAACTCCCTGGTGGTGTCCGTTTGCACCGAAAGTCTACGGTTTCGCCGGAAAAGCTCGCCGGAAAGTTCGCTGGAATTTAGTAGATGCGAAAGTTCGGCGATGACTCGTGGGAGCTAGGTTTCTCGAAACGAGATGAGGTTGGCGGCGTTGGAAAGAGGACGTCAAGGAGATAACCGGCAACTATTTATTAGCCGAGATAGAGTCCGGTTTTATTTTCACTTCTTTTTCTAATTTCGGAATTAATTTCGGATTAGAAAACAATTTCAGAAAATCCTAAAATTGTAATTAAATCACGAAAAATACTCCGAAAATTTCAAAAATTTCAGGAAAATTCCCAGAGATAGATTGAGATATGAACAATTCAAATAAAATATTTGGAGCTCATAAAAAAGATTTTAGAGTCTTCTAATAAATAGAAAATACTCACAGAAAATGAGAATAAATCTCAGAAAAAACCGGAAAATTCTCGGAAGGGCAGTACCTAAGTGTGTTTTTAAAACATTTTGCACTCAAAAACTCCAGGATGTATCGGCATGAATGCAACACTCACAATTATTTTATTTAATTCAGAAAAAACAAACAATGTTTTCTCTTATAATACATTTCCTGTAAAGAAAATAAATGTTGGAAAATTTTTAAAATTAAGTGAAAATCATTGCTTAATTATTCTTCTTATTCACATCCTGAAATTGGAAATTTCAGGGTGTGACACAGATCGACATGAGCGTTCCCACCTGTGCTTTTGGCAGCTGTCTGCACGTCGAAGCAACAATACCTCCTGCTGCCCTGCTAACTAAGCTGCACTATATGTTCTCAAAAACTATCTTCGGGCCATGCAAGCCTACACGTAAAGCATGGTAAGCAAAGTTGTTAATGGCTACTTGTCGTGGATGAGTTGCCTATAGCCATGTATTCCATACGCATGTGAGTAAGCAGAAGTCACAATCAATTCCTTTGCCACATTATTTTAGTGTCTAAGTACCTTGATGATGTCATGGTTGCATCATGCTTGAGCAGTAATAATGATTCTTCTTATCTCAAATTACATGCACGTATGTAGGCACCATCAGCATGCAATGTGATTTGATCTTTGCGTGCAGCCATGCAGTGCATCCCTGTTCACCATATGTTCAATATCTATTCTTTATTCTTGAAACACATATCTTGTTCAACTAAATTCCAATTTTAGTGTTTCTTGTGTTCACATATTCCTTTAGTGCGTTCTTTTAAATCTTTTCTTTTGATTGGTGCATTGTTCTTAGTTTGGTTGTTTGTTTGCTTTGTATGCTTGTGCCCGATGATCGATGTGAGTAGAATGAACGTTGACTGAGAAGTTTTGAAGAGCATGAGGATGAAGAATTCTGAGCAACATCATTACTCTAGTTAAAGGCAAGTGTGTCATTGTTATTTTGTCCTAATAATTATTTAATCACTCATTGCATATGCTTGCATTAATATTGATGGGTCCTATTAAGATTTGCCTAGTATTTATTATCATTCCTTGTCAACATGGGTTTACCTTTCTGTTGGGTAGTACTTGCTTAGCTGCTATACCTTGGGTTATGGTGGTCCTAATGAACAACAATAATGATGAACATGTTTTACTTTTATGTTATATATCTCTAGTTAATACAAGATCACAATGCTTAATCGGAACATGGAGCGGCCACCCAGGACAACAGTGCAACCACAAGGCATATGGCTATGCCTTGGCTAATTAATTAGGGACTCTAGTGTTGGGATGACCTTACCTAATAAGGGCAAGGGGGAGCGCCAGTGGGGTATAGACTCGCTCTAGTAGGGAGTTGGGCTTGGCTAAGACACGGTACCTACTAGGGGACTTTATACTCTGCAACGACTCGGAACCTTCGCGGGTTGTTTCACACTAGGGAAACTTTGTAAAGGCCTCGTAGTGAATCCCTAGCCACTCACCAAAGGAAGTGTTTAAGGGCTTTGCAAACCCGGACGACATGGGAAACACGACTTGTAGGTAAAGATGTGCCACCTCTGCAGAGTGTATAAACTGATCGATCAGCCGTGCTCACGGTCACGAGCGGCCTGGACCCTCACATGATAATTGAACTTGAAGATGGACTTAAATCGTGGTTTCTGATTATGTTAGCCATATGTTTATGGCGTATCTCTATATGTTAATTGTGGGTTGGCATATACTTATACTCTATTAGTAATCAGGTGCTAATAAATTTTGACCAACTAAAAGTGCTTAATGCAGTCAACCTGTCAGCCTTTCCTTGTTAAACCTTTGCATTCATACTTTCCCCACACTTGCTGAGTACGAGTGTACGATATGTGCTCACCCTTGCTATAAACAATGTTGCTCAGAAAGAGGAAGATGTTATGAAGTCGTTGTGAAGATGTTGCTGGTGCTAGGCGTACGCAACCCCCAGTCGACTGCCTGTGATGTTTGGAGCCTTCGTTTCCAGGATTTAGCGTAATACTCTGATAAACTTTCTTTTTCTTTACGTGATACTGTACTGTTATTCACTTATGTCAACTATATGCATGAAACTTGATTCTGGCATGCATATAGACTTGCACTTGATTTTCTTTGGAAAAACAGGTGTGACAATCTCATCCTTCCTTCATATGATGTTTCTGTACCATTGGTAATCTTCGAATATTTACTTTACCAATTAGCTGCATTTACATTACCACACACACGGTAAATTTTATACGTCTGACATGTAATAAATAGTGGTAGTTTATTTTTTTTGGTTTTCTGAAATTTGTATTTGCAATTGAGGGGTTTCAACTCACTCAAAAAATTCTATTATGTGGCTAACTACAGTAAAAATTGGATTAACCGTCATCTTATTCTGATTTGGTTCATACTTCTAAGTCTAGTATTACTATCTTCATTTTTCTTAAACTTTTTAATTTAATATGTTATCTATTTTTAAATTTCCTGTAGTTCATTTCAGATTTATAATATGATGATTGTGTACCAATAGTATCACCTAATGGTTATAGTACCAATAGTTTCAATTTACATTACTGGACCGACTGTAAATTTTATAAGTATGACATGTAACAAAGAGTGGTAGTTCATTTTTTTCAGTTTTCTGAAATTTGTTTATACATTTGAGGTGCTTCCACTCTCCCAAAAATTTATGTTATATGACTGACTATGGTAAACATTTGATTAGTTGATTTTATTCTAATTTTGTTCTTACTTCTTTTCATTTTGTTACTTTTCTTATGTTTCTTAATATTTTTTTTAAAAAAACATTATTTTAGAGAAGATCCTGAAATCTATGTTATTACTTTCCTTGAGCAATGGAAGTCAACTAGGAATGGTCTCAATCATGCTGTCACAGAACATTATAGCATTAATATATATTTGCACTTTTCTTGTTCAGATTATATGTAGGAATTGAAATTGCAACTAGTATAATACACTTTATCATTTACATCTAGCTACTCATCAAGTTACAGGACATGAGCTACTGTAATTTTATCAGTGCTTGTGATGGATTCTACCCCTACTATTTTTGTTCATTGATATTGAACTGTTACGAATGATAAAGTTTGAAATGTGTTATTTGTATATACTCAAAGTATCCTCCTTGTATTATTTACATCACCTATACATTTAATTTACAGTGCTTATGTCAATGCAAGTAGTTAAAGTATATCATGTAAATGTGATAAACTTTTTAGTTTTGTAATCTGAATGTTGTATATGCATTTGAGGGGTTACTCACACTTACAAAAATAATTTTGTTATTTGAACCATATAAAATATTTGATAAGATGTTTATCTTTTTGGTTTGTTCCTTAATTTGTGTCTTGATTTTATTCATCAAGTTTTTGCACTATTGATTTATTTTAAACCTTAACAAAAATTTATTTCATAGTATTGATTCTACAATATAATATATGATGTTTTTGGAGCACCGAAAGTCTCCTAAGTCTGTTCTGTGCGAAGTTTTCGACTCTGTCGATATTCCAAGTATTCGGGTGAAAAGTGTGAATAATCTTATGTTTCTCCTTGGTAATTATGGAATCAAGAGTCGTGCTCTCGAATTTGATGTGTAAGGTAATTTTTCATATTTCACATTTATTCAACTTCAGAATTGTAATAGTTTTTTTAAAATAAAGTCACCCTTCCTCAACCGAAGGGAGACAATTAACATATGGTCTATTAGTTCCATTTGTCAAGCAACATGATGGAAAGTATAAATATAATCTCCTTCTTCAAATAATAGAGTAAATCTTGTTTTGTTCACTATCAACAAATTTATTCGGGGAGGTGTATTACTTGTGCTTGTTGATACATGTATGCATCTCCATCGTAATGTGCTAGTAGTTGCTGATTCTGAAGTGCTCCATGTAGGTTTGCTTTTTATACTGTTACAGCTAGGTGTTATATCTTTTACAACTATGTACTATATCTTTTACAGTGTCAAACTTGTTGTCATTTCTGTAGCATGCATGTGTAACTTGTGCTAATATATTAATATTTGATATTTATGAGTTTCTCTGTATGCTTTCACTTAATTTTTACTTTTAGCTGAAACAATTCACCTGCATAGGTTCTTCATACTCTCCTCTTTCCTGTTCAGTAATTAATCATGTTTTTTTTGCATTGGGATCTGCAACTTTACAAAAATTATCAGAGACAATTAAATCACATAGGTACTTTTTACACTTTTAGTTAAATGAATTTTACATACAAATATCTTCCATGGAAAACTTATGACTGATGGCCTTCCATGGTCCTAAACCGATGAACCGCTCTGTATCCTGACTCCTCTTTTGACTTGCCTCTGTTATCTTTATTACTTCTCCACTTTCTTAGCTCTCCTTCTTACATAATCTACAGAGGCCGGAGAACTCAAGGTATGATCTCCGTTCTTGTCTCTCGTTTCGTATGTAGAACTAAACATTTGTTTTGTTTTGCTTTGACAACTCCGGAAACTCAGGTTATTCACTAGATCATCTTATTTATTTTCTTGATTCTTTCCATGAACTACACAATTTGGTGTGACCTTTAATTTTAGACTTCCATGTTTATTCATGTTCATCCCCTATAGTTTTTCTCTACTAAAACGGTTAGTTCTATCAACATGATGTATAATTTCCCTCCCCGTGTCTTCGGCGGCTATCGCTGCCGTTTCCGCCACGACTCAACTAGGGATGGCAGCGGGTCGGGTAAGAACGGGTACAACGTTTGCCCACCCGACAGCGTATCCGCACCTCCAGCTTTTGCCCGCCCGCGGGCAAAAATCTCTGCCCGTGCCCGTACGTGACGGATATCCGCGGGTACGGGCAACCCGTCACCCACCCTCCCAGTCCGCCATGGAGAGCCGCTGGCCGCCGCCGCGCCTGGCAGATGCAGTGCCTGACGAAGGGGTGACGGCCGACGCTGGAGCAGATGCGCCGCCGGCCCAGATGTGCCACCGAGGATCTGCTTGCTGGTGCAGATGCTCGCCAGCCCACCGCCCACCCGTAGCAGACTAGTAGCGGCGTCAGGGAGCCGTGACGCCGTCGGGGAGCCGCACGTCGTCGCGCCGTCAGGGCACACGCCGGGGTGCTGAGAGGAGCCTCTGTCGGAAGCCCGGGTTGGTAGATCGATGTGACGACCCTAGGCAGCGCGACAGCACGCCAACGAGCTTTCGGGCAAATCGACGCCGGGAAAGGGTGGCGCTGCTGGGAACGGAGGGGAGAAGAGAAACTCGCCTCCGGCGAGAGGTAGACGACAGGGTAAACTGCTTAGGGTCTGTTTAGTTGGCGTACTAGTTGAGCCTGGCTTGTATCTGGGAATCAGGCTCACATAGGACAGACTGAACGCATACACCATATTGTGTTTGGTTGCATGTATCTGTTTAGCCTGGCTGAGATGGGATGTTGTTTGGTTGCCTGTAGAAAGACATGTTGCATGAAATAAAAATATTCTAATCTTATGATTATTTTTTTATTTTGTGCAAATACACTCTTAATGTTCTTATTTTAGATAATTATGCCTTAAACATCTTTAAAACATATTAATATCACTTGATATTCACTAAATATAGACTAGTACCATCATTAACGGACTAAGCGCCACACCGAGTGAACCAGGCTCAGAAAAAACAGCTGATTCAGACGTTTTTCTGGAGCCAGGCCCGGAGAGGAATCTTACACGAGCGCAACCAGGTTCAGGCAGGTCCAGGCAACCAAACAGAGCCATGTTGCATCTCGGGAGCCTGGTTCGCCATATGCAGGCAACCATGGACCCGTTAGCGGGCTGATTAGGGACCCGAATTGTACAGTTTTGACACACTTTAAAAGTTTATAGACCGAGATGACACATCACAGAAAGTTTGTGGACCGGAGTTAACTTTACTCTTACTGATTCATCGATGGCCATTCCGGTTCAGGTCCTTCGTTACAAGTAGAGCCCACTTGGGCCAGTTACACGGCCCAACTGGCCAAACACCTGGGCTCGCAGGCCCATTTCGCGCACCTAACTTGACCCATGGCCTGACATTCCCTCCCCCTTAAAACAGCTTGCCCTCAAGTTGTGTCGTCTTCACTGATCATGTAGAAAGCAGTATATATAGCAAAAGTCTTGAACATACATTAAGGTGAAAAGAGCCTAACTGCCTGATAATACCATAAGCGTTGCTTGGTCAGAGCAGAGGTCTTGATATTGTCATCGCTTCTTCAACTCATATGTCAGGGGTCTTCGACCATTGAGTTGTAGAATTGGAACTCCGGAATACGAGAACCATACACTGTCTTGTAGATGACTTGAATGATGCTTGAACTTGATTGTAATAGTGCCATAGAATGCTTTCCTAACATGCTCCGTGTGATCTTCCACTTGATGACAGTAGTCTTTTTAGCCTATCTTGTTTGTTGAGATTTTGAATGAAGCAGATCAAAGAACACCAGCTGTGTCAGGTCTTGCAAGCAACCGAGTGTCGCAAGTGACATTGCCATAGAGTGATCTAGCAATCTAATGTGCTTTTCATGATTATCAAGCAAGAGATCTCTGACATGGTCCTGCTGTTCATCCGCAAGGCATACTAATGGAAGCATCAAAATGACAGAAATCTGGAATGCACTTCCTGCACTAACTGCCACTTCAAAAATGTTGCTGCTAATTGGTTTAGTAGTTGATGGCCAAAGAATTCCAGGCTGCTTCTCAATTGAGTGCATATTACCCTTCAGGCAATCACTATAAAGCAACTGAACTGCCACAAACAAGCTACTTGACTGCAACATCAACAATCTGTGCTCATGTGTTGGCCATCGAGATAATAGCAGACATAAATTTAGTGCATGGCATAGGAGCACACCAGAACCTCTGCATTTAACTCCAACCCATATTCCATGGCATTTGTAAGATATCGAGTGCAAACTGGTTGACACCTGCACAAAAGCACTCCACCGTAGCCCATCATGTATCTGAAGTACTTGCTCCGCTGCTGCTGCTTGCAAAGCAATCAACAACAACAACAACAAAGTCTTTTGTCCCAAGCAAGTTGGGGTAGGCTAGAGATGAAACCCAAAGGAAACCATGAAAGGCGAAACAAACACACACACGAAGTGTTAAGGGTAAACAAAGGGTGAAACAGAGGTCATGGTTCAGGCACACTGATGGCTAGTCTCCAAGCACTCCTATCCATAGCTAACTCCTTGGGGATGTTCCACTCCTTAAGGTCTCTTTTAACCGCCTCGTCCCAGGTAAGTCTAGGTCGACCTCTACCTCTCTTTACGTTATCGACCCACTCTAGAACCCCACTACGCACCGGCGCCTCAGGAGGCCTCCTTTGGACATGATCAAACCATCTCAACCGATGTTGAATCAATTTTTCCTCAATCGGTGCCACTCCAACCCTATCTCGAATATCTTCATTGCAGACTCTATCCCTTCTTATATGCCCACAGAGCCAACGCAACATACGCATCTCTGCTACACTCAGTTGCTGGACATGTCGCCTTTTTGTAGGCCAACACTCAGCACCGTACAACATCGCCGGACGAATCGTCGTCCTGTAGAACTTGCCTTTTAGCTTTTGGGGCACCCTCTTGTCACATAGGACGCCAGAAGTTTGACGCCATTTCAACCAACCGGCTGAGATCCTATGCCTAACGTCTTCATCAATGTCGCCATCCTTCTGTAGCATCGATCCTAGGTACCGAAAAGTATCCTTCTTGGCCACCACTTGCCCATCGAGGCTAACATCTCCAATCTCATGTCCAGTCGCGCTGAAATCGCACCTCATGTACTCAGTCTTGGTCCTACTGAGTCTGAAACCTTTTGACTCTAGCGAGTCTCTCCACAACTCAAGCTTCCGATTAACCCCTGCTCTAGTCTCGTCAACTAACACTACATCATCAGCAAAGAGCATACACCACGGGATATCATCTTGTATATCCCTTGTGACCTCATCCATCACCAAAGCAAAAATATAAGGGCTCAATGCTGATCCCTGATGTAGTCCAATTTTAATTGGAAAGTCACTAGTGTCACCATCACATGTTCGGACAACCGTCCTCGCATCATTGTACATATCCTTGATGAGGGTAATGTACTTAGTTGGGACTTTGTGCTTTTCCAAGGCCCACCACATGACATTCCTTGGTACTTTGTCGTACGCCTTTTCAAGGTCAATAAAGACCATATGCAAGTCCTTCTTCTGTTCCCTATATCTCTCCATTAATTGCCGTATTAAGTAAATCGCCTCCATAGTCGACCTCCCAGGCATGAACCCAAACTGGTTTTGGGTCACACTTGTCCCTCTTCTGAGGCGGTGCTCGATAACCCTCTCCCAGAGCTTCATTGTATGGCTCATTAGCTTAATCCCTCGGTAGTTGGTACAACTCTGAACATCTCCCTTGTTCTTGAAGATCGGTACTAATATACTTCTCCTCCATTCATCAGGCATCTTGTTTGACTGAAAAATAAGGTTAAAAAGCTTAGTTAACCAAACTACTGCTCTAGCACCAAGACATCTCCACACCTCAATGGGGATACCATCTGGACCCATCGCTTTACCCCTCTTCATTCTCTTCAAAGCCTCCTCGATCTGCCTCCTGAATTCTCCTCACAAAACGTCTGTTGGTATCGTCAAATGAGTCGTCCAACTCCACGACAGGACTCTCATCCTCCCCATTAAACAACTTATCGAAGTACTCTCGCCATCTATCCTTGATCTCTTCATCCTTCACCAGAAGGCGATCTGTCCCATCCTTGATGCACTTGATTTGGTTTATGTCCCTTGTCTTCCTCTCTCGGGTCCTAGCCAACTGATAAATGTCCTTCTCCCCTTCCTTCGTGCCTAGCCGCTGATAAAGGTCCTCATACGCCTGGCCCTTGGCTACACTCACAGCTCGCTTTGCAGCCCTCTTCGCTGTTTTATAGCTCTCGATGTTGGCTGCACTCTTGTCAAGGTGGAGGCGCTTGAAACACTCCTTCTTCTCCTTAATAGCCCTTTGCACCTCATCATTCCACCACCAGGTGTCTTTCGCTTCTTGTTTGCCTCCCTTACTCACGCCAAGCACTTCTGCAGCCACCTTCCGAACACATGTTGCCATCTTTAGCCACATGTCATCTGCATCTTCTCCTACCTCCCATGGTCTCTCTCCTAGCAACCTGTCCTTAAACATTTGTGCCGCTTCCCCTCTAAGCTTACACCACTTTGTTCTCGCGACCTTGGCACGTTTGTTCCTGTGAACACGTACCTGAAAGCGAAAATCTGCCACCACAAGCTTGTGTTGAGAAACAACACACTCCCCAGGAAACACCTTACAATCTAAGCAAGTACTTCTATCTCTCCTCCTTGCAAGGATAAAGTCGATCTGGCTCGAGTGGTGACCACTCTGAAAGGTCACTAGATGGGATTCCCTCTTTCTAAAGACGGTATTTGCTATCAAGAGGTCGTAGGCCACCGCGAAGTTCAAAACATCCTCTCCCTCTTGATTCCTACCACCATACCCAAACCCCCCATGCACTCGCTCAAACCCTACATTCGTCGCTCCCACATGGCCATTGAGGTCTCCTCCAATGATGAGTTTCTCATTGATCGGCACAGTATTAACCATGCTATCCAAGTCGTCCCAAAACTGCATCTTGGTGCTCTCACTAAGACCTACCTGAGGGGCATAAGCACTGATCACATTCAAAGCCAAATCCCCAACTACCAACCGAACAAGGATAATCCGATCGCCTTGCCTCTTAACATCTACGACTCCACCCTTAAGGCTTTTGTCGATCAAGATGCCTACACCATTCTTGCCTGATGTTGCCCCTGTGTACCAAAGCTTAAAGCCAGTATCCTCCACCTCCTTCGCCTTCTGACCCTTCCATTTAGTCTCCTGGACACATAGAATATTTACACGCCTCCTAATTGCTACATCGACTAGCTCTCGTAGCTTCCCCGTTAGGGACCCTACGTTCCAACTACCTACACGAAACCTAGTTGGCTCGACTAGCTTCCTTGCCCTTCGCACCCGCCGAGGGAAGTGCAAAGACCCTTGCTCATTTTTCACTACACCCGGGCGCCGATGTAGCGCGCCACTAAGGAAGTGACGACCCGGTCCTTGCTCACTTGACACCGTGCCCAGACCACGACACGGCGCGTCACCAAGGGGGAGACGACCCGGCCCTTGCTCATTTAACACCATACCCGGGTTCCGATATGGCGCGTCGCTAGGTGGGTTACGCCCCAACGAATTTCTCATAGGTTTCATCTCCATAGATCGGCTAAGTACAAGGATGGTTCGCCACACCTATCACCCGCCCTCCTCCTTTACCAGGGCTTGGGACCTGCTATGTTGAGACGACTAGGCTGAGAGCTAGTCTTCCAGTCACACAGGCGGAGTTGCTGCTTGCAAAGCAATAATGTCCAGAAATTCTGAGAGGGAAACTTGATCAGCCTGCAACTCACAGTGTGCCTTCAACTCAAAGGGTGCAACCTTGCAATTCGATGCTTCGGAATTTAGGCAAGTAGCTGTCACAAGCTTCAGTTAACTCAACTAACCACCATAGCCGTATCTCACCTATCTCCACCATGCTAGCTGCATTCCGAAATACACCCCAATTTTCATTGCATGAGAAAGTAGTAACACATATTAGGTAGCTGGAAATTCCTTGAAAGTTATCTTGATAGCTGAGCCTATACCTCCCTTAACCATCGGAATAAGAGAGCAAATAAACCACACTAATCTGCTCATTATGACAGCTCCACACTATCCATGTTCTGACTTCAACAGCCGTCAGTACATTCACAGAAATGGCAAGTACTGGTCCAATCCATGTTTTCCCCATATGTGATTTGATACAATATGCACTGAATGGCAGCCATGGCAAAGGTCGCAGCTGTGCCTCATAGCCAAGGACATATGCTTGAGAAGGAGGTGGCCAAGGTCGATGCGTCAGAAGCTCACCATTAAAACACCACACCATCTTGACAAATGAATTGACAATGAACATGCAGGTTACCTGCTCCCTAACAGCAACCTTAAGTATATATCTTGCACCAACAGACTCACACTTGCTCCTGAGATTCTTGTCAGATTTACCAAGTAATAGTGCCTCAGCTAGAATTGTATGCTGCAGAATCAGATGTTGCCATACCACACATCCATGCGAATTGGGCTGCCACCCTGGCCAATAATTATTGACACTAAATACCAGCTTAGATGCATTAAAGGCACGAGAACTGAAAATCCCAGTTTTAGCATTGTGTGAACTGACCAAAACATAAACTGTTGTTAGCCATTGATCTTCTGACAGTGTTCCAAATTGATAGAAACTGAAAGCTGGCCAAGGTCGTGGTCTCAAATCAGCACCACTATCCACAATCTCCATTTGTGTTGGTGGCAGTCAAGGAGACAATAGCTGTACCTTGGATTGGCAGAATTTTAACCAAGGCCATGGTGCTTTCAACTGTACAAACACACCTTGCCAACTGAATTTGAAGGATGGCCATGGCCTGGGTCGTTGCACCAAATTATCAGGAACTAGTGCTACTGCAGGTGGTGGTCATGGTTGATGCAACTCTAAGCACTCACTCATTTTTAACATGTTCAGTAATAGGATCAAGAGCCTTATGGTTGCCAGCATCTAGTACTGAAGACACAGGGTCACAGAAAGCATGATAGAGAACCGGCATCAAACAATTGGAGCCTTATGGTTGCCAGCATCTGGAACATCTGGAAGGGGCGCAACGCACTTGTGTTCAGCTCCGAGCTCATCCCCCCTCGAGTGCTTCTTCATCAAGCTGGCCAAGACCTGCGTCTCTGGGTGCATTGTCTGCGCAACCTAGGCCACCGGGACCGACTATTGCTGTGGAGTAGTATCTTATGTAATCTAGTCTAGTGATGCCTTTTTCCCTCATCACCCTCTTTTCACAAATCATGTATGCCTAAACTTGCATATACCATCAATATATCGTTCAGGCCGGCTTCTTGCCTGCCGTAGTTGCCCTAAAAAACAATTGGAGTGTGCCACCAGAGGGTACCAGCTGATGGTGCTTGGATCAGCGAGGCAGACATCCTGGTGCCTGGTGAACGTTGAGGAAGCAGAAGGCAGTGTCGATGCCGTGGTCGTCGATGCCGAAACTTGGGTAGTCTTGTAGAGGCCCAGCGTCGAACATCTTATGGGCGTCACTGGTGGAAGCTCCATGGCCAAGGTGGGAGACGCAGCAGAGACACCCCGTGGTGGAGAAGAGGTAGGGGCAGCGGGCGTCGAGGACGTCGGAGTGGTGGAGATGGAGGTGCGGTCGACGGAGGTCGGGGCGGAGCCTGTCGGAGCCGACGGTGCGGTCATGGACGGTGGTGTCGTAGTAGACGAGGCTGACGAGGTGGTTGATGCGGCTGCTGCTGCTACGTCCAGCATCGAAACCGACGCCGAGTACGCTGCCGGCGAGGTCGGCGGAGGTGCTGGCATGGTGGCTCCGCGCGCCAACGCGCACTCGTCATGAGTGCGGCCCGGTGTCGAACACCTTGCGGGCGGTGCTTGCAGGGGCTCGGTGGTAGAGCGCAACGTGGTCAATGCCGCCGGCGTGGTGGTGAGGCCAACCCTGGCGGCGAGCTTCTCGACTTTGGCCGTGAGCTCGTCGAGCTTCTGCTGCAGCGTCGTCATGTTTGCTGTTAGGGTTGGAGGATTCGATTTCCCCCGATTTGCGGCTGGTTTGGGCTGCGGTGGTGGCGGATCAGTGGTGGTACTGCGGTGGCGGCGGAGGTAAAGGCGTCTGTCGCCGGATCGAGTGAATGACAGAGCAATCCGGGGAAAAAAAATTTCCTGATCCCACCAGACCAAGCTCTAGATATTTGGTTTAAGTTCACACACAATAAGTGTTGTACAATGTTGTTTCTCATATGGTTTGTTGTTTGGGAAGAAACTGGAAGAGTCCCTGACGAAGTGCTGCAAGATTATGAGATGCTAGGAAGCTAACACTAAACTACATCACTAAACTACATGATTAAATCATATGCTCGGTGGCCTAGATGCAATCTGCCGCTGGCAATGACAGAGGGAGTACCATGAGGTTTCTGGTCTTCTGTACTTCGTGATTCAGAAATGCTTATTCTTTTTTTTTTTGACGGTCAACCGGGGGTGGGAGAGGTTCCCCTACCTGATTTTCATTACCATCAGAGCGTCATCGCAGGTGCGACGCCGAAAGAGTTACAACAGGGGGTTTTGAAGAGGAGAATTACCGTGTGTTTCGTTGGAGAGCGGCGGGAGCGGAGCGGAGCCGACCCTCATTTTGGGGACGGCTCCAACCCTTCTCATGTTTGATTGCATTTTAGATTTTGGGGACGGAGTCAACCCATCTCATGATTGGTTGAAGGAATTGAAAACAAGGTTGGATGGCATGATAACAGCGTTAGTGAGGGTCCCACTTGTCATTAATGGACCCCACATGTCATGGTGTCAGCATTTTCTTTTTCTCTTTATTTTTTTATCACCTTATCTTCTTCCTCCGGTGCCAAGCCGCCAAGCCCGTCGGCCCCGCGCCCGCAGCGAGTTCCGCCGGCCCCGGCCGCGAGCTCCGCCGGCCCCGGCCGCGAGCTCCGGCGCCCGCGCGAGCTCCGCCGGACCCAAGGTCGTCTCTGTGCCGCCGGCTGCCGTCGAGCTTCACCCCAAGGTCGTCTCGGTGCCACCGGCGCAGCTCCCACGGCTGGCTGTGCGCTGCGTGCCGCCGCATCCACCGCCGACGCAGCTCCCGCGGCCAGCGCTACGGCTGCCCCGTGCGCCGCGCGCCGCCGCATCCACCGCCGGCTCGCCTCCCACGACCTGCGCCGGCCGTCTCCGCCCCGACTAGCGCCGCGGCTGGTCTGTGCGCCGCGCACCACCACGGCCGCTCCCTTCCTCGAGCTCGTGAGTTGCCAGATGAGAGAGAGACAGGAGAACGCGAGAGAGACGGAAGAAAAAACGGGAGCGGAGCGGCTCCATCCGTCGAATTTTGAGGGACGGAGCGAACCCGCATCTGGAGAGTATATTCCCTCTGGAGCCGCTCCGCTCCCGCCGCTCCCCATCCAAACAGCCGCGGGAGCGGGTCGGCTCCGCTCCGCTCCCGTCGCTCTCCAACCAAACACACGGTTACAGAACCATGCTGCCGTTGTGTTTACATGGGGGAAAACGTTGAGCACCAGGACTCAGAAATGCTTATTCTCAAGTGGTCTACTGGCAGATTTGGCAGGTAGATTTGTTGTGAGAGGAAAATATTATGTGTTGATTGCGTCGGCAAATTTGTTGTGAGAGAAAAAGACTGTAGCAATAAGCAAGTTGTCGGTGTCCGGATTAGCACCGGCACCAACTAGTAATTTGCGCTGAGATCAGCTCCTCGATGGTCGGTGCTAAGCTAATAGGAGACAGAGATTATCCTGGTTCCGGCCACGCGGTCGTACGTCCAGCAGAGTGTGCTTATGCACTGTATTAACTTGCACCGGAGGTGCCTGTAGAGGGGGGTTACAAGCAAGGCGGAAGAGGAGGAAATTCCCCTAAGTCCCTACTACAATGATTGAGGCAAGTGCCAATATCGGGAACGGGGTGGTGTGCTGGTGAGCAGATGAGTGTGTGCGGGCGAATGTGCGTCGTCCCGTTGCGGGGCGTCTGCCTCTCCCTTTTATAGGCCAGGGGAGGGCAGTTATAGTAGTGCTGCACAGCAGCCGGCACAGTGGCCATGTACTAACAAGTATGGTGCCGGCGGTCTTGTCTCCGCACGTCTGGGCTCCTAGCGCGAGTCGGTGATGACCTCCAGCTTCTGCGGGTGGCGTGACGGTTCCTGTCGCTTGTCCTGCCTTGACTTCGAGGGATCACCTTTGCCGAATCGAGGGTCCAGCTGCAGAGGGAAGGACGGGAGTCGGCGGCACAGGACTGTGGGATGTCACCGGCCTGTCCGCACAGCGGCAGGGATGACGGCACAGTGCTGGGGATGGCCGCACAGCGCCGGAGTTGGTGGAGGGGACGCGGCGCACGCCGCTCGTACGGCGGCACCGGTCAGCGCGTGCGTCCGCTTGTCGCCCGTACACCTTTCGAGGGTGCCCCCATGGCCGTTCGAGGGTCTTACCGCTGGGGGAGGACGGGAGCAGGTAGCACAGTACCGCGGAATGACACCGGTCTGTCCGCACAGGGCCGCGCGGTGCCCGCACAGGAGCAGGGATGGCTGCACAGTGGCGGGTTAGGCCGCACAGCGGCGGTGTCAGGTGTGCAGACCGTGTCAGCCGCGCGACGTGGGGGGAGATATGCCTTTGACTTCGGCGCCCCGGCGCGGAGCCTGGCATTTAATGCCGTCGTCAGGCGGGGCAAAAAGCGGGGTGCCGTTTGTCAAGGGATGGTCTCGAGCGAGGCGGAGATGGTTGCTCGCTCGAGGGGGGCGAGTCCCTCGAGCGAGGTGGAAACCTGCTCGAGGGGCCGAGACCCTCGAGCGAGGCGGAAACTCGCTCGAGAGATCGGGGCCCTCGAGCGAGGCGGAAATCCGCTCGAGTGACCGGGACCCTCGAGCGAGGCGGTCAAGCGGGCCTTCTCGATGAAGGTCGTTGCTGGGCCGTAGCAGGTCGTGGGCCCGTGGTGTCCCGTGACTGTTGGGTTTGGAGATTAGTCCATAAGTAATTATCCTCTTAGTTAGGGGACTCCTAATGACCGTCCTCGACACAAGCCGAACGCAGCCCAAGACCAAACAGTGGGGAGTATAGCTCAAATAATGTAACTGATATTGCACAGCTCTGCAGGTGCAAATGTGATCTTATTACTGATGGGGTTTCTGGCAAGACAAAGGTACCTCAGTATTGGCAACTCAGTGTGGTGATCTGGTCTCCAACTATAACTACTCAGAAACTAAATTTGTGGGATTTAGATGGCAATCAAGGTTTGGTAGTAACAAAAATGCACTAGACGACAACAACCTACACATAAATACAGTCATGGTTGTGCATATTACAAGATTTTTGTGTGCAGTGGAGTTGTCACTACATCACATGCTCAATAGCACAGCAGCACATATGCTCACCGGTCATCTGAAGCTAACCGTGAAGCACATATCTGTATCTGGTATCAGTCTGATTGATGGTATTCTGCCTAGTGCCAGCTATATCTTTCGATCAGCCTATTCGCCTGCAATACATATTTGTGCACATCATGCAAGGACAGGTTCAACATTGACTGGGTGGCAACCTAATAGACAACCCCTGATGGATTTGGTCAAACAAGGACAACAGTACTAATGCCTCTGTTACGTCCAAGACTTTAGTTTTTCTTGCCTTCCTGATGATTGGGCAACCTGGGAGAAATTGAATGTGCTGCAACAGAAGTTTTTATTAGCACTAGCTTCAGGGCACGCTAGTTTTCAAGGAAGAGGGAATGTCAGAACCTCGGTTTACTGGGCCGTATTCATTCTTGTAATGGGTCGTAGGTCCGGTTACCTTGTGTAATGCTTGGGCCCAAAGCCAGAAACTTTGTGGGCGGAGCCCAATTGGCCACCGCGTCGGCCTGTGACGCGGGTAAAAGGACGTCATAATCGAGTCGAGCGACGGACGAGTAGAACGAGAATGAGCGACGGACGAGTAGAACGAGAATGAGAGGTGGGTGGGCGGCGGCGAAACGGGCGAAACGGGTGGATTGTTGACTTGTCGCTGGGGCTTGGACGGTGCGATAGTGCAGAGGCAAATGCTTACGGTTTTTTTTTTTGGCTTGGGCTAAATGTTGATTTTGGAGAACGAGCAGTAGCTCGGTTGTAGGCGTTGCAGATGGACACACCGCCGGTCTGGGTTCGAATCTCATCGAACACAGGTTTATCTCAGCGGGGATTTATTTCCCGAAAAAAATCTCCTCGCCAGTGAAACTGGGATTCGGGGTTTTCTAAACCGGGAGGAGGCTTTCTTCTCTTAATGAAAACCGTGGGGCGGTCTTACCCCCACCGGCTTAGTTAAATGTTGATTTTGATGGGCCTTAGGCCCTCTCCCACGGGGAACTTATAAGACTAACTCCAGCAGCTTCCCCTCCCCCATGCGCAAACAGCCCTCCCTGAGGAAAGGAGAGAGAACGCTACAGTGGCGGGCACTCCAGCAGCAGCCCGTTCCCCCACCCCATCCAGCACCGGCCGTTGCCTCCCGCGCACCCCTGGAAGCAGCCTAGGAGCCGCTGCCGAGAGGGAGCCGCCGCCTGGGCTCGAGCTCGAGGCCGAAGCAAGAGGGAAGGGGGTGGGGAGAAGAGGAGCACCGCCGGACCGGGAGAAAGGGAGCCAGGGAGGGGCGGCGTAGGTCGCCGCCGGCCGGATCTGTGCTGCCGCCGGCCGGATCCCTCCGCCGCGCCCCTGGATCGAGGGAGCTAGGGTTGGGTGGAGGAGCTAGGTCGGTGAGGCCGTCGCCTCCTCCATCTCCGCGGCGGCAGGGAGGAGGCGCCGCCGGCCGGAGCTCGTCGCCGCCGCAAGGGCCCGAGGCCGGCGCGGCTCCCCTCTAACGCAGGGGCTCGAGGTCGCCGCCGGGGCCCTCCTCCGCCGCAGGGACTCGCCGCCGGGGCCCTCCTCCGCCGCAGGGACTCACCGCGGGGGCTCGCTTCCGCAGGCGCGAGCGAGGGAGGTGCAGCCGGTAGTTGAGATGGGGAAGCTGCAGTGTTTCCCCAAGAATGAGGGTGTGGGGGTGGGAGCTGCATTTTGCAGCACCGGCTGCAGCACCTGCTGGAGCCGAAATAGTGCCCATGCCTTCCTCATTTCCAGGATGCGGCAAGGGATCCGGCTCCTGCTGGAGTCGGTCTAAGTAGTTCATAGATTAGTTTATTCAGTGAGCAGTGCAAAAAAGAAACGCCAGTCGCTACATCCCACGCCAGCTCGCTCGCTGCTCGAGGTGAGGCTCTCTCACACCAAACAACTGCACCAATACTGTGATTCTACTTTTTACTGTAGTCATGAGCTGTTGCTGACTCTATCCGTTGAGGAGGGCCTTATAGTTCTATTGCGGGTAACAGGCCGCGCCCGCGGGTGAGGTTTCCTGCCCGCGGATGATAATCTTTACCCGTACCTGTGTCCGCGGGTGAGAACTGTTGGCCATACCTTTGCCTGTCGGGTCGGATATCCGTGGATATCCGTGCCCGCGGGTAGAATTGCCATCCTGACACTACCCAAACGACAAACTCTTCCGCTTTGACCAACGGCACCACCGTCACCTTATCTTCCCGCTTGTATGCCCCTCACTGCAGGACCAGACCTACTGTTGACATCCCTCTCTAAGTCCAGTATATTCGTAGGAAACCTCCACCCTCATGAATGTAAACTTGCTTGCTTGACGAACTTATTGGAAATCCACCCTAAAAAGAAATCAAACTCCTTTCGATTAAAAATGCAATGCTACCAGATTAAGTATGGTTATCATTCGGCTGGTAATAACCGAGTTACTTACACCTATAGTAAAATGTACGTGGGGCGGCACGTACGTGTCTAACAACACAGAAATAAGAATTTTTGTTTATAAAATGAAAAATGGATATATTTAATAAAGAAATTACGCCTACCCTCGATGTTTAAAGAATAGTATTCCACTTGCATCCATCTCATGTTCGCCTCCGCCCTACCCTCTCCCCCGCGTCTTCGGTGGCTATCGCCGCCAAATCCGCCCCCTCTCCCACCCTATGTCACCTCCCGAACGTTGTCGCCCCCTCAACTTCGTCCTTCTAATCACAACGGTCGCCACTCCCTCATCATCCGTCACCGTCAATTTATGCCTACCCTTTATGTTTAAAGAATAGTCTTCCACTTGCATCAATCTCATATTCGCTCCCGCCTCATCCTCTTCCCTGTGTCTTCGGCGGCTATCGCCGCCACCCGATGCCACGTTGATCTTACCCCCGATATCAAAGACAAATGCTAAATCTAGTAAAATGCACGTGCGACATGCATGTGTCTAAAAAACAATAATTAACATTTTTTACTATAGCCAACAATCTCATCGTCAGGAGAACGTGATGTCCCAACAACAATCTTGCGATGGCGTAACCTACAAACGAGATAACCCTATTGTGTTCGCCCCGCCCTCCCCGCGTCTTCGGACGCTATCGCCGTCGTTTCTGCCACCACTCCACCCCTCTCGAGCACGCTAATCTTCCCTCGATATGGTTTCCCTAACCCGACACTACCCAAATGACGAACTCTTCCGTCTCGACCAACGGCACCACCGTCACCTTATCTCCCCGCTCATATGCCCCTCACTACAGGACCCAGACCTACTGTTGACATCCCTCTCTAAATCCAGCATATTCCTAAGAAACCCCCACCCTCATGAATGTAAACTTGCTTGCTTGACGAACTTATTGGAAATCCACCCTAAAAAGAAACCAAACTCCTTTCCATTAAAAATGCAATGCTACCAAATTAAGTGGGGTTATCATTCGCCTAGTAACAACCGAGTTACTTACACACATAGTAAAATGTACGTGGGGCGGCACACACGTGTCTAACAACACATAAATAAGAATTTTTGTTTATAAAATGAAAAATGGATATATTCAATAAAGAAATTATGCCTACCCTCGATGTTTAAAGAATAGTATTCCACTCGCATCCATCACATGTTCGTCCCCGCCCCACCCTCTTCCCCGCGTCTTCGGCGACTATCACCGCCGAATCCGCCCCCTGCCCTCCCCCTACCCCTTCCTGATGCCATGCTGATCTTACCTAGTATCAAAGAAAAATGTTAAATCTAAATCAAAGATGGTTAAACCAAAAAAAATATGAGATTGGTGTATGGAAAACCATAAAATCCAAAAATCGTAGCAATTATCAAAGAGAAAAGCAAGTCTAAACCTTCCTCTAAATCATAAAAACACGGAAATGTAAAGTGCATGGCATCACACACGTGTGTAACAACACATAAACAAGAATTTATGTTTATAAAATAAAATAAATATGGTTGTATCAATGACAAAATTATGCCTACTCTCAATGTTTAAAGACCAATCTTACACTCGTATCAATCTCATGTTCGCTCCTACCCCACCCTCTTCCCTGCGTCTACGGCTGCGATAATCCGCCCCCTCCCCCCACCTGCCAAGCCCCCTCCCCACCGCCAACCCTCCCCCCAATCACACACCCACCCACCCCCGATGCCATGCAGATCTTACCAGGTATCAAAAATAAATGCTAAATCTAAACTAAAGATGGTTAAATCCAAAAACGAATTTACATTTATAAAATAAAGAAATATGAATATATTCAATTGGAAAATTATGGGTACTCTCAATCTCATGTTAGTCTCCACCCCCACCCTCTTCCCTGCGTCTTCGGCAGCTATCACCGCTGAATCCCCCCCCCCCCCCAAATAAACGAGAATCCGCCTTTCATAAGAAGATAAAGAATCATTGATTGGAAACAAATTTTCCATTTCTCTTTATCCTTTATTTCTATGGTTCAGACATTTTTTCTTCCATACAAAATAATGGATTTAGTTCATGTTCACGAACCTCTAGATTTGAACCAACTCCTCCACCACCCAAGCCGGCGATGACTGCAGCGCCGCCATGCCGCCCCACCTCTCATTGCCACCCCTCAACCATGTCCTTCCTAATCTCAACGGTCGTCACACCCCCAACATCAGTCATCAGCAATTTATGTCTACCCTCGATCTTTAAAAAATAGTCTTCCACTCACATCAATCTCATATTCGCCCCCACTCCATCCTAAAAGGATACCAAACTCCTCTCCATTAAAAATGCAACATTGCCAAATTAATTGTAGTTAGCATTCACCTAATAATAATCGAGTTACTTACACCCATAGCACGTGTCTAAAACCCCCACAATAAATAAAAAAATATTTAAAAAAAATATTTGGTACATAGGCATATTCATTAACACATAAATCTAATCTGTACAAAAATAATTTTACAAAATTTTAGTATCTATGTAAACAAGATTCAGACAGCAAAGAAGTTTACATGTACGCATACATATATCCAAACTTTGACACAATTACTCTTTCCTTGTCATTAAAACCGTCACAATTACTCTTGTCATTCACACAGTCAGCACAGCAAGTGGTTCCACACTCCTAAATCCTAACCACCATGTCCTAAAATAGACCGCTGATGTGGAGATGCCTATGATCAATAGAATGTTGAGTCCTTAACTTAAATAAAGCTACAAAAATTCTGCACTTTCTGATAGCCACTACCTGGTGCTTTGTCCGCTACCTTTTCCATCAATATTATAAAGGTTTCTTGAAAATGCAGATGACAAACTATATAAGAAAAATATGACTTGGTCAAGGAGAGAGAGAGAGAGAGAGAGGGAGAGAGGGAGAGAGAGAGAGAGGGAGAGGGATAGGGAGGGAGGGAGAGAGAGAAGAGAAAGAGATGCGGGCGTGCGGGAGAGAGGAAGGGGGGCAGACGCTGTACCAGGCGAAGGAGCCGCCCGATCCGCACCGCCACGGGGTAAGGAGGCGGACAAGCGCCGGGAGGGAGGGGAACCAATAAAGAGAGGTGTGGCCCGGCTGCAGGTTTTGCAAAATTGCAGCCGACTGTACTGAAGTCATTACCTAAAACAAAAAAGGATTCTAGGAACCTTATGAACTAAAATGTTAACCTACAATATACCTCATGAAAAGGAACTTGTCGTTGAGATATAAAACCTGACATGTCCATATATGTCAGAGTAGCTTCTTTGCTTTTGGAATGTCATACTCCAGTAAAGCATGGTAACAAAACCTTAACATGAACACCAGCTAAGAAAATGTAGTAGAGATACAGGTCACCTATTAAGCTCAGTAGTTGATGCGACCTCCCACTATCCTGGAACAGTGCTTTCTTCTGGTCCTTTGTTCAAAACAAACACCCCACAACATGAAAACTTAGAAAATCCTTACCATTGAGAAATCATATACATGTTCAAGTAATACAGAAAATTAAGTTAGTTTCTTATACACGCTAGAGATGATTAGGTAAATAAAAACATAGGACCCTGCAAGGAAGATGTTGCATATCACCGGGTGGAATGGGAGATAGGAATGCACGTATAAGTGTATAATGCATCAGGTGGCAAAAAAAATGCAAAACACACCAGCAGACATTCACCCACCAAGATTCAGAGGATGTAAATTACTCTGTGACATAAGTAAACCATTAATTATAGAAGAAAAACCATTAATTATACATGTAGTGAGACATCAAAGGAATGTCGCTGAGTCTGGGTTACCAATTTTAAAAATCCAACCCATAGCTTTTGCATTTTCCATATTTGCAGCAAGAAAAACAACCCCAAAGGCTCAGAGCTCAATAAGTCAAAATAGCAAACTGATTTAATGACCTCTATCCCTATATTTTTTCACAATTTAAAACAGAAGATAATTTCATGCATGAGATGAACCATCATGCTCATGGACAAAACAATGAGATGAATTAACACTAAATTGGAAGAGGAAATAAGCCAACTCTAAGTTACCTATCTACTGGTAGCTGCTGATATTTCCTCCTTCAAAATTTCAGAGGTTTCAGTATTGTCAGAGTTTTAAGATGACAGCATAAGGCATCAACAGGTTGTAGTTTTAAAAATACTCTCTATCTCTACTTCTTAAAAGTCTGTAACAGCAAAGATGGCAGTTTAAAATTTACACGGACATTCACAACCTCATTATTGAATTCAAGTTTTATCAATGAATTTGCAAGTTCTCTTCTCAACAAGAACACCAAAAACAGAAAAGAGGCAGTTTGAAATTTAGAGCTAGCCACATGATCTACTGTACAAGTTAGCTAACAGCAGCATCACAGCAAAAATGGCATCTTACCGAAGTTTTCCTGACAAATGTGATTGGTTCCTCTCCTAGTCCAAGGGCAAGAGAAAAAGATGCAGACAGCAAATGCTGATTTATCTCCATAAGCTTTTCAAAAGGTTGTTCAAACCTATGGTAATTGAATAAATTTCACGCATGAGGTTATTTGGTCAAACATGATAGAACCAGAAATAGAGATGAGAACTGGTAAGCTCTATAACCTTCATGACCAATCTTCTACAGAAATCACTTTATGTTCATTCATGTATGCAAGATATGCAAACAACAAAGACATTAATTATGGCACTGAACGCTTAAGGTTAATGTACCAGTCTATCAATGAGTTATGTTGGCCAAGGATACTTATGTGCTTGAGATAAGAACATAGCGCTACAATGCTTAGGCATGAAAAGTACTTACATGTAAGGTCCTGCAGCAGAACGTTAGCATGTCAAACTCTACATGCTAAATTTGTTTAGAAAACAATAGGAAGAACAATGTCTATCCTCATCAGCATGGTTGCAGCAAGCCCATTCCTATACACAACAAGATATGGGTCAGTAATACTTAGAAAGGACAACTTTCAATGTAACAAGATCTCAAATTCTTCTAGCTAGAACCTAACTCTATAGTAGGGCAAACTGTCTACTTTACTACATTGCAATTTCGCGTACTTATGGAAAGAACAGAACCCATAGTAAGATATTCTTTTCTTTTGTCCACAAGCACATAATTAATGAAGCATCCTCACAAGCTGTGCACCAGTGGATTAGCTGGAAGAGTACTCCAATTTTGTCTGTTCCATGCTAGATATTGCCCCTACCCAAGTAGAACCACAACTTAAGAATTCTAAATCCAAATTATTATAAATTTCCTCTGTATATTGTGGCCATGGATCCAGTTCTTTACAATCATAGATTAAAGATCCCCAAACATCTATGCCAGTAAATTAGTTCAGCTATACAAGTATATCCTTTTCCCATAATTTCCATATTCAGTATTTCAGTACCCTTTTCCATATAGTAGAACTTGTCCCTATGTGATTTGTTTAGAGGTTATCATCAAAGTAAGGGTTGAAACAATTTAAAAGGTCCTACTTAGAGTAACATAGAAATTAGTCTATGGGACAACACATATGTGGATACAACCTACAATTTTTCCTTTCAAGGAAAAATACAATTTTTCCTCAAATCATGGGCTTGGGATACAACCTACAGGACAACACATATGTGGTTGTAGGCAAAATAAAAAATAGTCGCATCTAAACATGATTTATATGCACATTACTTGATCATTTCATCAGGAAGTGACATCGACCTCCAGTCTGCATTTTGATACCTACAAGAAAATGTATCCTTTAATCAGAATTTCCATCATAGATTCAAGGGAGGTCAGAGTGTATCTTTATAAATTTATTGCGTAGAGTCATACTCCTTTGTTGTCACTCCACAAAAGTTAAGCAATAGGTAGTTAGTCTATGTTGTATCTGTCAATCTGTAATCTCCTTGAAACCTGACTTGAGTTTGGAAGAAAAAATCAAGCTTCAGTAAACATTAAAATGAGTAGGAGAATACATAAAGAAGCAAAGTGCAATACCTATTTTGAAAATTACCTGTCCTGTGTCAAAAAGATTGTGAAAATCCCGTTGGAGCCACATTATATCACGATCTGCACCATGCATTACCTATTTCACAAAGAAATAATTAGCAACCAGAAATCTGAGTGCATATAGAGAGAAACTACTGATGAGTTCTTTTAAACCTTTCTCCTGGTCAGATTTTTAAAAGGTTTTTGCAAGTAGAGACCAATGTATATGCGAGGCTTAAGAGTGTCCACAATAAGTCTTCTGTTCTGGTTGAAATCTGCATCAAGCAGGTCAAACCTTGAAATGACCTATACTGATTGTGCTCCAGCCAAAAGCCAAAGGCAGCAAAAATCGTGCACCAACAATTATGGCAGCAAGCACTTGCAAGTGACAAACAAACGAGGTGTTATAAATAATCACTACACCTTTCACTACACCTGAAAGAAATTGAATTCAAAGGACTCTCTAATTTAATTTAGAAGGTAATAATGAAATTGAATTATATACCCAGAAGAGTTTCCAATTCAATTATAAGAAGGTAATAATTATGAGGCTTGAGTAAAAGGGTGAAACATGCACTTTGTCACATACCTTCCCCCGTTAATTAGAAGAAATTGCATTTGATATTTTCTCAATAATATCAAGTGCACTTTGGCCATATCTTTCAATGCACTCTCAATCCGGTCACCACTGTTTATAGCTGCCCATAACATCGGATCTGCCTTGTTTGGGTCCTTTTCAATTACCTGGAATGGATAGAAATAACATAAGAAAACAAAAACTTTGCATATTCACTGACATAAGGAAACAAAAACTTTGCATATTCACTGACAAATGATCTAAGAAGGTATACCATTCTCATGCTGTGCTTTAAACTACTCTTACTGTAGAGGCTGCCTGATGGTGTTCCATTGAGAGGGGACATTCATGTCTTGCTTCTGGGTGATCCATCCACAGCAAAATCACAGGCAAGTATCGTTTGATTATTTTATAGCATTTACTTTGATGGCAAAATTAAGTGACAATAAAACTCATTTGGCATACACCTGGTTTAACATTATGTGAATTTGTACTTTAATTCAGTATCAGTAATTGGCCACTACTGCATATGATGTTTCGCCACTATTTAAAAGCATCTGCTTTGCATCATGTGAACTTGTACTCTCGGTATGAGTAGTTTGACAGTGCTGTGTATGATTGCTCTGTCACTATTTAAAACTAAAGGTCCCTAGTTTGTTAACATGCATGTCTATGTTTCGACAGTTCCTCAAATTTGTAGAGAAGACAACTCCTATTGCAGTCTATACATCTGGAAAAGGTTCCTCTGCAGCTGGTCTTACGGCATCTGTAACACGGGATAGTAGCTCGATAGGTTTATTTCACTGAATTGTTGTTCACTGAAGTTCTGTTTCAAATGCTGTAAACATTTCTTTTCCTCTTCAGCGTGAGTTTTATTTGGAAGGAGGGGCCATGGTTTTGGCTGATGGTGGAGTTGTTTGTATTGATGAATTTGACAAGATGAGACCTAAAGACAGGTAGATGTTCTTGTGAAACTAGAACAAATATAGTAGTCTTCACAATTTTTGGTGTGCTTTCTTGTAACCACATTAACCTAGTGCCCCTTCTTTGCAATTCCAGAGTTGCAATTCATGAGGCCATGGATTGGCAGCAGCAAGAACTGAAGTCCTTGAATTGAGTTGTAAGGCTAACTTTATTTTCTTGGCTTCTGATGTATACTATTTTTATATATAGGTACATTGAGTACTGCCGTGCTACTTGCAAACCACAGCTTTCAGAAAAAGCAGCTGAGATGCTGCAAAACAAATATGTTGAGATTAGACAGGTATGCACTAGACATTTCCACACAATTAACTGGTTTAGGATTCTATTCCTCTTATTCCAGATGTCATTTGCATTGCTGACTCGAGTTCAAAACTTCCTTGAATATAACCCTTCATATGTGTTCATCTTCAAGATAGCCAGAAAATGAGACAGCAAGCTCATGAGACAGGGAGGGCCGCAGCAATTCCTATCACGGTGAGGCAGCTTGAAGCCATCATACGTTTGAGTGAATCTCTCGCAAGGATGAGATTGTAAGTACTACACATGCTATAGTTGGAAGATGTGTATATATCCATTCTCGTGTGCTATGGTTCTAGTTTAATTGTTTCATTACAGTCATGACTGATGTTTGAGTGACTCTTAGGACAAGTGTGGCTACGCCAGAGCATGTTGAAGAGGCATTCAGACTATTTAATGTCTCCACTGTTGACGCCGTAAGATCTGGAATCAACGAGTATTTGAACTTGTCACCAGAGATTGCAAACGAAATCAAGGTTAATCTTTGCAACCTGAAGTTAAAATTCAGTTATCTAACCTTGCATTTTTTGAATGCCTTTCATTTTGTTCTGACAGCAAGCAGAGGCACTAATAAAGAGGCGAATGGGCATTGGAAGCCACATATCTGAGCGGCAGCTGATTGATGAACTAACTAGGATGGGAATGAATGAATCCATTGTAAGGGTCTCATGATATATGCCTGAAATGATATTCAAGTTTTAAGTAACTGTTTTCTGATAATCTCATCACTCAATGTGTTTCAGATAAGAAGAGCCCTTCTGATCATGCACCAAAGGGACGAGGTGGAGTACGAGAGCGCCGTGTGATCATCCAAAAGGCTTGATCTTGATGTGGGTGGAGAATACATATCAAATGACATTGGAGGCGTCCTCTCTACAACTGTCCTGTGTGTATACCGTCATTGGAGGTGTCCTTCCTGCAGGATGAGGCACGCAGGCTCTAGCTTATCTCTGACTGGAATATTGTGATCTGCACAAGAATGAATGAATTTCTTGCATCGTAGAGATAGCCAGATGTGCAGTGTACCACATAGTCTGTTGCTGTGACTGATCCAAATAGAAATAGAACTTCCATATCAATAAATTGAAGTATATAACTAAGTATCGGATCACCATTTTTTCCCCATCCCTTCCTAGTATCACATATTGGATTTCTACGAATGATGAATATCAGTGGCTCTAAGCTGGCAATCAGGTAACAGAGTTGTAAATATGATGATCATTGTGGTTGCAACGCCTATGCGACGAGTGTCTTAATATTATTAGTTGCAGCAAGACTAGCAATTTGTGATTCCAATTCTCCAAAAGGATAATAGATAATCGTAGGCGAATCAGTAAATTCTACAGATCAGTGAACACCATTCGCTTAAGTAAATTTGCTTTTAAGAAGCAAATCATATAACACAATCTAGCCATGATCGCATAAACAAGTCATTTGACAAGAAAGTGTCAACAAAACGCGGCATTAAAAAACATTCAAGCTGTCAACATAATGATCCATGGCTCTTTTACTTTGGGTAACATGATCTGTCAAGGTAATTTGGTTCTGTAGTTGCTTACACAGAAGAACTATTAATTTCACAAACAAAATGACTGCATAGCAGTGATTATGTTCCAGTAAAAAACGTAGAGGCTATATACAATTGAAGCTATAAATGTAGAACTGCAGTCACCGTAATATATACCCTCAAGCAGAGAGCCAGGTAAGCCCCGTACCCCAGGTCCTCAAGCAGAGAACCACCCCTACCCACTTCAGGCGAAACTGACCAATTGGTTAGGACTAGCGCGGCTAAGAAAGCTGCAGACAATAGGAAACCATGCCAGAACAGAGCTTTGTCATCAGCTCATTGCATGGTCATCAGGATGCGCCTCTGGACGACCGCCTTGGAAGGCTGAGCAGCCTTCGGAGTTTTCTTCAGGTTCCGCCTCACCATCTTCTCAACTTGCTCTATCGAGCTGGACAGTTTCTTCTCTATGAGATCAGAGAGAGCTGAATCATTTGGTTTGGATGGAGTGGTCTGCAAGAAGCAGTCAGATGGAGTGGCCTTCAGCTTGCCATTGGCCAAAGAAGTTGTAGGGGTTGCAACAGCCTGAGCTTCCTCAGTTTTCGGCATGCTGCTTTCTGCTTGAACTAGAGTTATTGGACCCACAAATGGTGAAGAATCTTCTGTCCACTGAATATGTTGCCGAGCTGCAGCATGCTGTAGGCGACTTCTCTCAAGAGCCTGCAAGTTTAGTACATCAGTAGATCTCCAAGGGAATGTAACTGAAAGCATCTAAACTAGGTATGCATCTAACATCCAAACAAATATTTTGATCCTGCCATCCCCATGGTCAGAGTTACTTTTCCCGCCTACTAACAATGGACAAACAATTTGTTAGCATTTTACAAATAACAGTATAAAACTATCTCTAATAGGTTAAAGGTGTGGATAAGTAAACTCATTATGGGCAAATGGACTACAGAGGAACAAGCATAATTTTTTTCTGAAATGAAGCAAAGTTTGCTGCAGAATTTAAATTACTGTCAATATGAACACTAATATTGCTTCTTTATGTGAACTAATTCATATTTTAAAAGCATGCTTATTTTAATCTGCAAAAAAGATTCCAGTCAAACACAATTGTACCAACTTTTAGCAGTGTCAACAAATTCCTAGCGTAGTCATGAAGATAATTTCATAATACAAATCACGTCAATGGCAAAACCAGTAAAACAGTGATGAAGGATGACAATGTATCAAATATCTTGCATCAATTGAATCGTTCTGCATATAATGTCAAAACCTACACGGCTATACCATGAGCCTATGATTACAGTAATCTCTGCTTCACTAGGTTCTGCATATATTTGAGGAAGGTGGATTGTTGCAAGTAAGATCCTCAACAACTTAATTAATTCCGATCAACTTCTAAACATTAACTTGTATATAACCTTTTATACTGGTCACAAATTCACCCTCTATAATGCACCTAGATCATAAATGCCAAGTCGCCATATGCTGTAACATCTTAACAAGCTGACACATGTGGAACATTGTAATTGCAGTAGCTAATTTCTACAACCAAACCAGTGCAGTAATTCAGTCATGCGGTAAGTGAACCTCTAGCATGTTTGAGGAAAAAATGCAAGTGCACCTCTAATATCAGACAATTCTACTCGATATTATGAACCTAGATGATAAATGCCAATTGTTGTATCTCGTACAATACTTTTTAATAGAACAGGTTGACATGTGCAATTCTGTTGTATCTCGTACACGGAAACATACTTCTTAGTTGTAGTACGTCATCTCAGTCATGTGATAGTGAACAGAATATTTAAGATCTAATATACTTGGGGTTAATAAGGGAACATGAGGTAAATGGAATACAACAAAATTGGCCTTATTGCTTACTGGACCATTATGTAAATTTAAGCACATTTAAATTGCCAGGCAGCTAAAGTCGAGTAGACAAGTAAGACAGAACAAAAAAAACCTGTTAGCCTTGTTAGAAAATTGTTGCTAGGCCATTTGAATTATAAGACCGAGACGAAGGCTGGGTAAAATACGACCTGCGTGCGGCCGCTGAGGACGTCGACGGCGGCATCGTGGATGCCCGGGATGCGTTTCACCGACCCCGCGCACGCAAAGCACGGCATTCGGATCCCTTCGAACACTGCCACCTTCTCCTTGACGGCCGCATCGTCATCGGGCAAGACGGCGGGCCCTCGCCGGATCCGGAGGGGAGAAGCCGCCGCTCCGCGAGGCAGCTCGACCGGCTGGCCGGTGCTGCGAGTCCCGCCCTCGTCGGATCCGGAGGGGAGGAGCATCGCGGTGAAGAGGGCGGGGAGAGGTGGCGGCGCCAGCCGCCGCAGCCGCGACCCTCGCCGGATCCGGAGGGGAGGAGCCCATCATCGACGAGCCGCCCGAGCCCACCGCTGCCACCGAGGAGGATGATGGCCCACGGGTGCGGCGGCGCGGGGGAGGATAGAGGAGAGGGATGGAGACGAGCAGGGAGGGGTCGCACGGGAGCGGTGGTGGCGATGGCGAGAGGAGAGATGGGAGGGGTGGAGGCGAACGGGCGAGCAGCGAGGGGGCGCGGAGCGGCGGCGGCGCGAGAGGAGAGGGCGGGGTGACCGCTAGGGTTCGGGGTGCGCAAGTGAACTCGAGGCGGTTAGATGAAAGGATGCGGCGGGATTAGAGGTGAATGTGACGAATTACGATAAGGTGAACTAGTTAAATAAGTTAGCCTTTTTCTTGTAATGAAAACATCTTAGTAGTGCAACGGTAGTTCACCTTGAGTTTAACCCACGTCTCTCAGGTTCGAACCTTTGTGGGATGCATTTATTTTGGTTTACTCTTTTTTTTCTTCTTTTGCTATTTCTATTTTATTTTATTTTATTGACTTTTTTGTGTGTGGGCATGGTAGTAATATTATTCTAATGACTTTGTGAAGGTGGAACTACACATCCTACACATTTGACTACATGTCTCACTTGCAAACATTGAGTATATGTGAGACATGCATGCTTTACAAAGATATATATTTGTGTGTGGGCATGGTAGTAATATTATTCTAATGACTTTGTGAAGGTGGAACTACACATCTACACATTTGACTACATGTCTCACTTGCAAGCATTGAGTATATGTGAGACATGCATGCTTTACAAAGATGTATAGTACCACTGAAACCAATAGGCCTAGACAACGTTGGTTGTTAAAGTGCACCCGTCGCTGTATTTAATGAGGGTAAACATGGAAAAATTACCCTTAATTAATGACTACTTGGTATGCACAATCATGTCCTAAATGACCTCTAATCCCAAACTGGAGGGAGTATAGTCATGTGAGAATGTGGTGATACGCATCATTCACAACCATGAACATGTGCCACATAGAGTCATGTGACTAAGTGAGAGAGGTTCATGGTTGTGATGGATGTGTAGTGTCACTTTGTCCAAATCATTTGAAAATTTAATGGTATGGTAATGGAGACAAACTATGATTTTGCGTGCATTTGTATAATTTTCTGACCATGTTTATCTATTATTGTGATTATTTTATGGTAAAATGAAGGATAAATGTAAAAAAATAAAGTTTAGGTAGAAAAATCTAAAATCTTGCATGGACAACTCATTTTGGTGTATGATCATGACATAAGAATTTCAAATAATTTAGAGAATATCGTGATACATATCCTTCACAACCATGAACATGTCTCACATATACTCATGGGAGTAAGTGAGAGATATTTATGATTGTGATGGATGTATAGTTGTGTATGGTTCAAATCATTTAAAAGTGTATACCCATATATTTTAATTAAAACAAAGGTAAAAATGACAAAGAAAAGTGAAATAGGAACAAATAACCAAAAATATTGTAAAAACATAAAAAAGGGCATCTATGGGTTTCGAACCCGAGACGTAAGGATCAAAATGCTAGAGGCCTAGCCATTGTGCTACTCAAGTGTGTTTGTTAGTTGGGCAGCGCTGTTTGTTTTTTAACCTTAATTCATCTCGCAACGTAAGACGGATGGCTGGGTCACATCGGTTTTTTGGGTCACTTCGATTTGCTCGGCCCAGAGAGAAAAGAGAGCGCAGTGCGCAGATCAGATATTCGCAATTCTTAGTCCCACCTCGCCTCTCTAGCAACGACGATCCATACTTTTTGGGCGCATCACCCTCTACCTAAATTTTAGCAGTTGAAAATGATTCAAGAGAGAATAAACATCATGTTGCAGCTTTTACTTATTTTTGCATCCACGACCAGATTAATGCTCTGTTTACCTTTCTCCCAGACTCGCTTAGATTAGAATATAAGCGAAGATTTTTTCGCTTTTCGTCTCGTGCAGTTAAAATCTCTTGCTTATTTTCACCGATAAAGGAGAAATAAACATAAACGCCCCCTAAAGCTATCAGAAATTGCAGCACAGTTTTCTCCAGATGAGCCTCCAGTATTGCAAGTTCGTTCAATTCAGTTATTACTTTGTGAAGTACACTACTAGAAGGTGTCCATTCACTATCTTCTTCAACTAGAAGGTGTCCATTCCCCAACCGTGTCCGAGGAAAATGGTGTTCTGACAGTGCGGTCATTGTTAGGGTGTGTTTAGATCCCAAAATTGGAATGAAAAATTCTGAGATTTTGCATGGATTTTGGGCTGAAAAGCACTGTTTCAAACTGAAAAGCACTGTAGCACTTTTCGTTTGTTTGTGGTAAATATTGTCCTACCATGGCCTAACTAGGCTCAAAAGATTCGTCTCGCAAAGTACATCCAAACTGTGTAATTAGTTTTTGATTTCATCTACATTTAGTACTCCATGCATGTACCGATATTTTTGATGTGATGTTTGATGTGATGGGGAATCTTCTTTTTGCATAATGTATTTTGGGGAAGTTTGGTCTCTAAACACAGACTTACTGAAAAGAAGAGGCGTTATCAGAAGCAGAGCACTTGTAGCATCGTACACGAATCACACGCCGCGCACATCCTCAACCACGCACAAGGCACAACAAGATGCCATGAACTGAGAAAACAACCGCATCGGGGTGACATTGATTAGGTAATGATTAAAAGGAAAGCAATTTCTTATTTTTTTAACAGCATAGTTCAAAAAAAGTCTGGCTGTGTCCTTTATTTTATTCAGGAGTAGAGTGTACAGTAAAAAAATAGGGCTCAAATTCAGAGAAAGCAGTAGCCGGCAGTAGAATTTCAATGAAAACGACAACAAGGCAACATCTTTTCCCTGGCATGTCTCTTTCGCTTTTTTTTTTTCCAACCCCCATCGAGCTCCTGCTCCTCGCTCGGGTGTCGTTTCGAGACCTTTTCCCCCTTTCACTTTTCTCATAGAGATCTTGGGGCCTGTTTGGTGGCCAGCCACAGCTGGCCACGCCACGCACACGCGCGCCACAAGTTGTGGCGGGCTTTTCCAGCGCCACACAAAGTCACAGCTTCCGCAGTTGCCTGTAGCATGGCGGCACTGTTGCATGGCGCGGTGAGTGTGGCGGTGGCGAACTGTGGCCAGCAACCAAACACTCCCTAGTCTCCCACGGCAGGCAGGCACTGACCCACTCACCCACGGCATCAGGCGCAGGCGGGGCGGTGATGATGCCTTTCTAAGCGCGGCATGGGGCGATGAGCTTTTGCTGCCACCGCAGCTATGCGTCGCTTGGAATAGTACTCCTAGATTCTCTTTATTCGTCAGTCCCTCCCCGCGACGGCTGCCTAATCTGACCGCAGGTGGTACGTGTCGTTTCCTGATTGTGGTGGACACGGGGCCTCGGCCACTGATGAATCGCTTCAAACATGGTGATAATCCCGCGTACGTATCATGCACGCACGACCTACCTGGAACAAGGAACCCGACCTGGGACCTTTCGGCGATGGCGTTGTTGCGTGCGTAAAAAATCGACTGTAAAGTGAGGCACACACGTACGGGGTCCGGTGACGAGTGAATCTTCTTTCTCCTTCCTCGAGTGTCCGGCGCGTCCACACACACACGCAAAAAAAAAAAGACACGAAAGTCAGCCGTAGGCGACGGTTGTTGACTACGGTGGGTGCACGGAGGAAAGTTGTACAACTCAAGAGTAGTTTACGTGCACAAGTGTAGAGTAGTATAAATAGCAATGTTGTGTTGCATTACGTACGGGACAAATTGGAAGAAACTAGAAAACTTTTGGAGGCTCTCTTCACTGCACCTCGCCGCTCTTTAATTTAAGGGAAAACGATTTTGTTATGCAAGTTGCATTGTCTCCTCACACCTTCCACCATCTAGCCTCGCCGTTCTTTTTATGCTGCCATAAGAGCAACTCCAGTGGGGGCCTCCATATGGGCCTCTACTCCAAAATTTGGAGGTTTGGTGCAAAAATTCAACTCCAGCAGAGCCTCTAAACAGGCCTCTATTTTGCATACCCCTCCAAATTCCCCCTCCCAGCCTCCATTCTTGGAGGCCCTCCATTCCCCCCTCCAAATGTGGGACCCACCATTTCTTTCTTTTTTTCCCATCTCCTCCCCCCGTCACGGCTCGCATCCCGTCGTCCTCCCTCGAGCTCCCTCTTGTCGGGCCGCCGTCACCCCCTCGATCTCCCTCACGTCGAGCTCGCCGCGCCACCTCCGCCCGGAGCTCGCCAAGCCGGTCATGGAGGGCACTGCGCCCCGAATCTTGCTCCCGCGGTCGCCGGCCATGGAGACAGCGGCGGCGGACGAGCACGGCGAGGGAGGCGGCGGACGAGCACGGCCATGGAGACAGCCGTTTCTTCTTCCCCGGTCCAGAGATGAGCACAGCTGAGCAGTCACCACTGCCGGCCAAACCCGACACCTCTGCTCCACCAGCTTCAAATCGCCGCCGCACTCGTCTCTGTGTCCTCGTCCTTTACCACCTCGACCACCTCCTGCCCGTCGCCGTAGCCATTGGCACGGGGGATTTGGGATCCCGTGGTAGCCATTGCCGCGCTCGCTGGCCGCGCGCACACCTGCACGGGACCGGGCTCGCGTTGGCTGTCGGGCCAAAGCTCGCCGCAGCCCCCGCGCGCACGCACGCCGCACCTGGAGGCCGCCGCACTCTTGTTTGACGCCGGGCAAGAGCTCGTCGCGGCCCCCACGTGCACGCGCACCTTGACGCCGCCACGCGCGCACCTGGACACCGTCGCGCTCGCGTTGGCCGCTGGGCAGGAGCTCGCCGCGGGCGGCACGACTGGAGCACAAGCACGCCTGCGCGCTACCGATGCCTGCAGGAGAAATCGCGCAGCGGCAGGAGCTCGCCGCGGCCCGCGTGCCGCCGCTCCCGGCGACGGGCAGGAGCCCCTGGACGACGCCCGCACGAGCTCTCAGCCAAATCTCGGTTGCGGAGTGGGCGCCGGCCGGAGCTCGGCCGCAAGGGGGACCTGCCCGAGCTCGCCTGCCCTGGGTGCGGCGGCCTGGGCTCCCGGCGGGGCTGCTCGCGGCGGCGGGGGCTCGCGGGCACGGGAACGGATAGTCTATCCTGCTGACACGCGGGACCCACAAGGAAATAGAGGTCTATTTGCATGTCTCTGCTGGAGTTAGTATGTAATCTTGGGCCTCTATTTTTTGGAGTTGGATATGCAAATGGGATTTGGAGGCCTCAATTTGCAGGGTATGGCAGGAGTTGCTCTAAGCCCCAAAAGCACCCGATAGTTGTGATGGAGGTTAAATGTGGAAGGGCGAGGTGCACCTAAAAAAAGATCAGAGGCGGTTGATGAGAAAAAAAAAAAGGGACAGCGAGCAGATGGGTCACAAGCTCTGTGAGTACTACTCCTAGTACCTTTTTTAATGACTTGTGGTGTCGCGTCAACTAGACACGCCAGCCAGATTCTCTCCACTCTTCCTTTTAGGGATGGAAATATGGAAATGGAATCCGAATTATCCGATATCCGTATCCGCTAAAACGTAAATATGGATATCCGTATCCGTATTCGAATTCAAATGTGGTAGTAAAGTGGATACATCCGAATTCGTTTTTGTCGATTTTTTCTCTATCCGATTCCATGCGTATTCGGCAATATCCGGCACTATCCGTATTCGACTATATAAAACTGTAACTTATCTCTATAACTAATGGTAAATTAGGTTCAATAGAATATTAATAATAATAGTGTATAATTGAAAAAATTATATCCATAACTAATGATTATGACATTAATCTTAATATTAAAAATATTGCGTCCATAAAACAATTTAAAAGTTATATTTAAATTTAATGACCAATATCATTAATTTTAATGATAAAAATACATTAATATAAAGTTTAATTTTAATTACCCTACTAGTTTATTTATGTATTGATGAAAATATTTTTCATGTATTTTTTATTATTTGTTTGATAAATGTATATATATTAAAAATATGTATTTATTAATAGTTTTATTTATTATATGATTAATTATTAAAATAAATATAGATGAATGTGATTATTCTTAATAAACGATCTCTCTTATGTACTAATACGTTAGTCTTTACATGTTTGTAATTATAAATTATCAATAAAGAAAATTGGTAAATACTGTCTTCCGAATCGAGTAAATATCCGATTCGTTTCCGAATTCGAGACATCCGTTTTATATTCGTATTCGAGAACATTCGAATCCGTATTCGTATTCGAGTAAAAATGTGGTAAAAGGTGCTATCCGAATCCGATTCCATGCGAATCCGATCCGTTTCCATCCCTACTTCCTTTCGTTGCTTTTCTCCCACCATCGCGATTATGACTGCAAGCAAGTACACCCCGCGACCGCGACGGCTGCCTAACCACTCGTTTTCTCCCTTCAAATCTGACCGCAAGGTACGCCGCCACTGATGAATCGCTTCAAACCTGGTGATAAGCACGCGCGCGTATCATCGTGCGCGGACCGCGGCTGACTGACTACCTGCGACACATACGACCCGACCGGTCCCTTTCGGTTTCGGGCTTTCGGCGGTTATTACAAAAGCCACACGGGGGAGGCGACATTCACTTTTCCTCTCGATTCCGTGTGCAAAACTAAAAGAAGGGCAGCAAAAGTCAGCCCTGTTCTAGCGAGTCCTGGCATCGAAAATCCAAAGATCTAACCACCGGCCGCACGATCGATCAGCCTCGTGAATCCCTCGAATTGGAGAAGGAAGCGCTTGTCCCCGTCTCTACCGCCACGCCGCAAGTTCGTGATTGTTTGCCCAGATTATTTTAATCATTTCTCAGCTCTGGGGAAGAAAAGGGAGAGAAATGTCTTTTCTTTGCCCTCGTCTTCAACCTCTGTCCGTTTCGCTAATTATTTGCTGTGAAACATTGCCGCCCCCGATTTGATCGTTCGTCGTCGACTGGCGAGATCCCGACTTGCGTCGGCAGTGTGAGGTCCGTGGCGCCCGTCGACGAGATCCTGACTTGCCGGGCCCAACAACAGTAGCACATGCGCTGCCGGGATGTAACGACCCGTTGTCGCCGGCGAGCCACCACCGGGACGTGAGCACGCGCACAGAGTGTCGCCGCCGAGAAGACAGTCGACGGCTTGCCGTTATCGCTCCTCCGTGAGGAAGCATGCTGCCGCGGGATGAAGCCGATCCACTTTTTGTATTTCTTTTCTTGATTCCCCCGAGTGCGCTGCTGACTAGAGATGGTAATGGGTACCCGAAATCCGAGTACCCGATGGGTTTTACCCGATAAAAAAACGGGTATGGAATCATATTTCTACCCGCGGATACATAAATGGGCAACATCATGTACTCATCGGGTAAGCGGGTGCGGGTACATACTACCCATACCCGCGGGTAAAATATACCTGTCTACAATTTGTGATAAACTTGTAAAATTGCACACTGTTAGTGAAGGATAATTTAATATTGATAACTAACAAAAAAATTCATGATTTATTAGACTATTAATCAGTTATGAATTGCCATTTTATCTTTTTTTATTTATTCAAATTTGCTGGTATATGCACTTTATCATGTGTTATGTTCTCAATTATATTAGTTTACAATGGGTATGCTACCGGGTACGGGTTACCCGACGGGTAAAAAAACCTGCGCGGGTGCGGGTATGGGTAAGAACTTGTACCCGCATGCGGGTATGGTTTTTTTAGCGGATAGAGTTAGAGTTGATGGGTGCGGGTATGGAATGGCACTACCCGACAGGTTTCTACCCATTGCCATCTCTACTGCTGACCTAGCTTGTGTAGGAGAAGACCCTCTGCTTGGGTTGGGCTGATACTTCTGTAATTAGGCTCGATAGGCTGGGCTTTCCTTGGGTTATATTGGGTCATGACATTACCGACCCTTCGAAACACAGCTTGTTCCCAAGTCGTGGCCGCAATAATGCCTGGATCTCATGGCCTTTCTCTTTCCTTTTCAGCCTCCTTGTCTGATCACATTATACCTGAGCATTTTTCGGGCTGAGCCGGAACAAATCCCGCTTATTTCGGGCCGAAAAAATCTTGCCCATGACGTCCCACTTGGCAAGTCGGGCCTAACTTTTTGGGGCCGGGCCCGGGCTTTGGGGCGGGCCGCCCGCATAATTTACCCTACAAAATAGCTAAAAATGTATATCGGGCTGGGTTCGGACTAAAAATAATTTTATCGGGCTGTGAGATCTCTGCCCAGACCCTGTCCATTAAGGTTCGTAGGTGAGCCAAAACACGTCGGGCTCAGGCCGGGCCTGCGGGACGGGTCGGGCCGCGCTAGGTTTGCTCATGTATAGATCACGTGAATACCAGGCAAGAGTACCACATCCATTTTGATAGCCATCGATTTCTCTTTGACTTCTATCAGCACCCCTGGCAGACTTGACAGTATAGATGGTAATTTGGCCCGCCCAGCCCAGCCCAGCCCAAGCACGACGCGGCCCAGCTCGATGTGGCTCGATGGACTTCGTGCTCGTGCTGGGTGGCACTATGGGCTGAGATCACAGCCCAACACTAGCCCGAGGCTAATTTTTCGTGTTGGGCCGGCCCGAGGCACGACTACGGCCCAGCGTGCCGATGGGTTGCGTGCCAGCCCGCAGCACGGCATCAAGAGGGTGCGGAGGAGGGAGAATGCTGGGCGCTGGCCGGCGGCGGATGAAGGTGGGGCGGAGGTCACTCGCCGTTGCCGCCACCATCAGGCTCGTCGTCATGCCCATATCCAAGGTCGATGTGTCTGGATCTGGGAGCGCCAGCCACGAGCTCCATGGCGGGACCTCCCATGGCCGCCCCCGGAGGTGGAGAGGATGAGCTCCTCCGCCGATTGCCGCCGCCTGGATGGAGGCGCAAGTGGCGGCTCCGCACCACCACCACCAGCCAGCAGAAGGCGGCCAACCTGGCGCGCACCTTTACCGAGTTTCTCCGCCGTCCCAGGGTCCGTGGTCGGAGGAAGAACGGGACGGGGTGAGCCGCGACGGCGAGCAGGAGGCGACATCGGGGACGGGGTGAGCCGCGACGGTGAGCAGGACGCTGCGTCGTGTGGAGGCATCACGTGGAGGCGGTGACGGGAACGGGAGCTGGGGGTTGGGGGCTAAGGTTTCTGGGGTGTGCTCGGCTTTTATACGAGGTGGTCGGGCCAGACGGGCCTTTGGGCCATCCTGCCAGTCCATGGGCCACGTCGGGCTGTCCTGTTTCGTGCCGTGCTGGGCTGGCACTATGGGCTGAGAAGAAGGCCCAACACTAGCCCGACTTCGTGCTCGTGCCGGCCCAGGCCCGACGCCATCGTGCTGGGTCCGTGCTCGTGTCGGGCCAAAATTTCGTGCTTTGGGTTAGCCCATGAGCCTCGTGCCAAATAGCCAACTATACTTGACAGTGCTAAAACACATGCACCGGAATGCAGGAACAATGGTACCAGCAGAATGTAGCTCATCTCCTTAGGTTGTACCAGAATGTAGGAACAATGGTAAATCGATATCTAGCTCCAGAGAAACCGCATTTACCATCCAAATCCTCTCAATTAGAAACTGCCTCCCCAGATTCTTTTTACGAGTGTCACTATGTGAATTTTCAATGACACTAGCATTTTCTGCGTCAATCAGCACAGTTGTTAGAAGACCGGACGAAGAGCTGTTTTGTCACGCATTCTTCAATTTTGGCACCGCACACCCACTAGCCACCCGCTATCTCCTTCCTTCTCCCACCTGGTCACCTCCCTCCCTCCCTCCCTCCCTCCCTCGTGTTGCTAGTTTCCATCGCAAGCTGGAGGAAATAAGGACGCGCACTTATCATGCACGGGGCACGACCTGGGACAACGTACCCGACCCGGTTCCATTCGGGCTCTCGGCGATGCCACTTGGCGATGCACGGGCCACTTTTTGTGTAGACTATAAAACCCGACGGGGTTCCGGGAACGAAATTCTTTCCCCCCTTTCTTCTTCCTTGTGGCGTGCGCGTCCAAGAACAAGACATTCAGCTGTGTTTGGAGCCAAGAGCACCATGCCGATGGAGTCCTTGGAGCCAGCGGCCTACCGGGCTTTGGTGGCTAACGCCGCGGCGTTGCTGCACGTTCCGAGACAGGAGGACTCCGACGCCGAGCTTTCCAAGTCCGTCTTCTTCCGTTGTCAGTAGTAAACAGGTTCTGTTTAGAAGTCAGATTTCCCCCAAAATTCACTATGCAAAAAGAAGATTCTCCATCATATCAAACATCACATCAAAAATGTCAGCACATGCATGGAGTATTAAATGTAGATGAAATCAAAAACTAATTACACAGTTTGGATGTACTTTGCGAGACGAATCTTTTGAGCTTAGTTAGACCATGGTAGGACAATATTTATCACAAACAAACGAAAAGTGCTACTGTGCTTTTCAGTTCGGAACAGTGCTTTTCAGCCCAAAATCCGTGCAAAATTTCGGAATTTTGCAACCCAATTTTGGGCTCTAAACACACCCTTTGATGCTCTTTTCTGCACAAATCTGAATCTTTTCTAACTTATATGCAGGAGGATGCAGATGTGCGGTATCAACTGTGGTCCTGCAGAATGCAGGGAGATCATCAACGGGTGTGTTTAGATGCCAAAGTGTTGCACCAATTTTGCAAACTTGGTGCAAAATTGGTACGAAATACCCTGTAGCGTCAGATGAATAGTGAGAGGTGATGTGATGGGATGTGACAGATGGTGGGATGTTTTTTTCAAAATTTTGTCTTCTAAACACACCCAACAGTTTTCTGCACACGTACCGTCATTTCAGAATTCAGGCCTGCTGCCCGTGTGCGAGACGCGTACGCGGGTTTTTACGAAGAACTTGAGACCATGGTGCGCAAGCTTGAGGCCGTAGCCGCCGGGCCAGCGAAGCCTGTTGGTGTGGGAGAAGCAGAAAAGGTTGATGACGCGGACGGTCTTCGTGAAGCTCTCAAGAATCAAGAAAAGCAAATCGAGCTTGTGCTCCAAAAGCACGAGTCCAAGATGGAAGTTCTGCTGTCCTCTCATGAAACCCGAGTGCGAGAGATGCTACTGGCCTTCCTCGGAGGCTTCGGCGGCGGTAGTGGAGGCGGAGGCGGAGGCGGTGCAGGAATCGTCGACATCGGCGCAGGCGTCGTCCAAGTCGGCGGCGGTGGTGGGGGCGGCGGCGGCGGCGGCGGTGCAGGAATCGTCGACATCGGCGCAGGCGGTTGGGGCGGTGCAGGCGTCGTCCAAGTCGTCGGCGGTGGTAGGGGCGTCAGCGGAGGTGGAGGCATCGTCGACATCGGCGGCGGCGCTGCAGGCGACGTCGACATCGGCGGTGGGAGCGGTGCGGGCGTCGTCCAAGTCGGCGGAGGCGGCGTCATCGGCGGAAGCGGCGGCGTCGTCGACATCGGCATCGGCGGCGGAGGTGCAGGCGTCGTCGGCGGGGGCGGAGGCGAGGAGGTGCGCGCCGACGACATGGAGCTCGAGGACATGGTGCAGCAGTTTCTTGCTCCGGACATGGCACCGTTCGACTTGAACCAGGTGGACCCAGGGCTGGCTGCAGAGCTGCAAGCATTCTCGTAGGGCGCCGTGGATTCTCTGACAGAGAAACACTGTAGTGTGACATTCACCTCTCTGTGAACCGTCCGATCACAGATGGACGCGCAGGATCGAGTGCTACAGTACCATGTGAACAGTATTTTCGTGACTTTTATGACTCAGCTTACTGTTCCTTTTCGTGACTTTTGTGAAGCAAGTCAGAGGATCCGGACCGCTCGGAGGGGTTCCCGGCAACCGGAGCATGACTCTACTGAGTAACTGAGGTGGCAGTTCGTCAGGATTAACAGGGGAAGAGGGAGAATGGTTATAGTTATATTAGAGCAACTACAACAGGTATTGTATAATCTTGACTAAATTTAGAATTTTAAGAGGATTCTAAAAAATAAAAAACTTCATAAATGAAGGAGTTTTCCAACAGCCTCTTCAATTCTTCTCTCCGTATCCCAACTGTGGGCTCCAAATCTTTTTTTCCTGTGCCGGTCCACATCTTCTTTTTTCCCCTGCGACACTATTCCTTCAATCCATCGCCGCGGGTGACGATGCCCGGCTGCCCGCCCAGTCGCCGCGGGAGCACTCGCGCGTGGAGGAACCGGGCGCGCTCCGAGTCCCGACGGCGGAGGATGCCGGTGACAGCGTCGCAGACGCAGGGATTGGTGACGCGAGGGGTCAGCGACCCGACCTCGATGTCGTCGACGAGTTGCTCCCAGTGGAGCTGCAGGAACCGGATGACGCGGAGGAGGCCTGACGCGAACACGGCGCCCACGCGGAGCACGTCGGACGCCGCCTCGCGCCGGCGAAGAGCGCTGGTGGCAAGCCAATGCCCGCGGGGAAGGCCAGGTGGGAGGGGAACGGGAGCACAACGGCCTGTTCGCTTGGCTGGTTGCTGGTGCTGGTTTGTTCTGAGAGAAAAGTACTGCTCACTGGTTGCTGGTGGCTGATTTTTTCTGAGAGAAAAGTACTGCTGGCTGGTGGCTGATAAGCCAGACGAACAGGGTGCAAGTGCGGCGCCGGACTGGCAGCTCGCGGCGCACCGCTCCCCCACGCAGGTCAGCGGCGGCGCGGCTCCCCTCGGGAGCTCGCGGTGCCTCGCCGGCAAGCGGCGCAGTGGCGGACTGGCAGCCCGCGACGCACGCGGCTTCCCCTCACCGGTCAGCTGCTGCGCGGCTCCACGCAGGGGCTCGCTGGCGGCGGCATCTCATACTCCACCCCGACGGAGAGCTCCTCACTGTCTTCCTCGTCGGCGGGCCGCACACCGCGGCGCAGACGGAAAAGGAGGCAGCAGCGAGACTGCGGCCGTGCGAACGGAAAGGGGACGGCAGCTACGATGCGGCGGCGCAGACGGAAGGGCGGGAGCAGCAGCGGAAGTGCGCGCGGGAGCGCGCGAAGGAAGTATTGCGAGCCGAATCACTCGCCAAACATTGCGAGCGGACAAGACGCGATGACGAGCGAGATGGCGAGCGGGCGACGATAGCGAGACTGTTGGAACGACAAATATCGGTGTTTTGTTTTTTTTACCGATGCAAAACAAATATCGGTGGTTTTGTTTTGTTGGAACGACAAATAGCGAGACTGTTGTTGGAGTTGCTCTTATACTCTGATCATGTAATTTAGAAGACTTCGGTTATTATACTCCTACCAGCGGATCTGGGCAGAGTATCACCCTGTCTAGTACCGATTGAGATCCTCTGCAGTCGACTGCAGAGGACACTCGCCACTGCGTGTGGACCTTAGTGGTGCTACAGTGATGGTACAGTGGCATCCCGCTCTGCAGTCGACTGCAGAGGAACCGATTCCTGCTCATACTACATGGCATCCACCCGTGTTCTCCTTCCCATCGTGTTCAACGACTGCGGCGGAGCAGGAGGGGGGCGGCGTGGGCGTGGCGGTGGAGAAGGAGTCGTCGGACCCGCGCGCGTGGGCGAGGTCTGCACGCAGCTCGACGGCGCCGCCGCAGTCCTCGCCCTCAACGCGCCGCGCCACCACGCCGCCATCCTCACCGCCTTCGCCGAGGTATGCACGCAGCTCGCCGGCGCCGCGGCGCCGCGGCGGCCTCTCCTCCTCCCCACCAGCCGTCGGCGTTCTGTGACCGCAGCGTCGACCTCCAGATGCTGGGCAGCGGCGCTGCCATGCCAAGTCCTCGCCTGCTAAAACTTGCTTAATCTGCTTGGAGCCGCGCCAATCCGGCTCCCCTACTTCCCCAAGCTCTACCGAATCCATGGCCCCCCAGGGCGCACGCGGTGGCGGATAGCACCCCGGCGGCCCCGCGGCCCGCGGCGAGGTCGCGTGCGGCGGCCCAACGGCGGCGGCGCGGGCGACGGCGAGTTCTATACGTGGGGCACAAAGGCAAGTTCGGGCACGAGTTCCTCGATTGCGGGTGACAACCACATTCGATTTGCTTGCCTGCTTCATCCCCGCCGCAGATTACGAAGGAGGACGACAGCAACTGCCCCGAGCCAGACCCTCCGCGGCGAGGGCCTCCGCGGGGAGCGGCGACGCCAACCCGGCGTCCCGGCCTGAGCTCGCTCGCGGGGAGCGGGAGCGGCGGCGAGCTTGCCCACGAGGAGCGGCAAGGCGCGCGCCCCTCGCCGTCGCCGCCTCCCTCTCCAGCGCCCCCTCCCGCCGCACGCCTCATGCCCGACGGAGCGTCGCGGAGCCAAGGACGCCAAGTTGGTGCGGCTCAGCCTACACGGTACGCCCGGCCGCGGCGGCGTTCGAGCTCGCGCTGGGGTCTTCCTCCGCGACGTCGTGCTCCCCAGCATCGCCAGCTCCGTCGCCGTGCTCCCCAGCATCGCCAGCTCTGTCGTCGTGCTCCGCAGCTGCGAGGCGCTGCTCCAGGGCACGCTGGCAGGAGGGCCGCCTGCAGCCGGCAGGGAGGGCGCCGTGGCAGAGGACGGCTGCCCGCGGCAGGGCGCCGGCCGCCGGTCGCCGTGGAGGGACGCGCGCGGCGAGGCTCAGGTGGAGTGCTCTGCTCCTCCAGACCCAGCCGCAGCTGCTGCTCCTACAAATCCAACCAATCCCCTCCATTTTCTCTAGCACAGGCAACCACATGTGTCGGTGCGCGCAGGTGCCGGTGGTGGCGCCCAGGGGAGTAGATGCAGAGCGGCGGCGGCGGGCCGGCGGCGAGCGCAGATGCGGGCGCGCGTAGGTGCAGGGCAGCGGCGAGCGCAGGCCCGAGCGAGGAGCGCGCAGGGGCGGGGCAGGGCGACGGCGGCGAGCGCGGCACGCGCAGCACGGCAGCAGGGCGGCGACGCGGCGAGCGCAGGTGCCTGACTGCCAGGCATGATTTGGGGGTGAGATTTTAGGGGTCACCGTTGCAGACAAATGGCATTTAGGGTGCCAAATTTTTTTAAGAACCCTGCAAATGTAGGTTTAGAGGGTGAATTTTGGAGGCCGCAGCCTGATTGGTTTGAATTGACATTTTTTTAAAAAAAAACCTTGTTAGTTTCTTGTGTGCAGGACATGGCGCTGTAAACAAGATGAGATGTATCCTAACTTGTTCCCTCCCAATGTTTTTGTCTGCAGGATCTGAAGTGTTTTGTGTTTTCACTCATCAACCTCCACTTCAAGATCAAGCCGATTCAGTCCTGAGTTCCATTCCATGTTGTCTCGTATTTGTTACTCTCTCCGTCTTTAAATATATGACGTTTAGGATAAGTAAATTAGTTCAAAATGAACTAATTTTCTTGTCATAAACGTCATATATTTAAGAAGTGAGGGAGTATGTGATAGTGTAAGTGTTCAAGGGAGAACCCTGTACCATGTAAGATCCTTGTTTGTGATTATGCACTCGCTACTCGGGTTGTGTGGAGCACTGGGTGGAACCGTGGAAGTAGACCCTTGAGTTTGCCTGGGATTGTTGTTTGGATTGTGCAAACTGCGAGTAATGATATTTATGTTCCTTTTCCAGTTTCCTGTTAGGTGGAGTCTTGTTATCTTTCATGTTGTTTGTGCTGAACCTAATGTGACATTATCATCGGTGCTCTGCGGAAGCTGGCGCAGCACAGTAACCTGTGGTGATCCAAGTCCAGCCAATTGCCATCAAAGGGTAATCTGCTGTGGATTTCTCTAGGGGCCTGTTTAGTTGGCTAAAATTTAGCCAAAATTTTGTTACTTTTTCAACTCTCTCCATCACATCACATTAAATACACCAAAAGACATATGTTCGGAGCAGTAAATGTAGGTAAAAAAATAACTAATCACACATTTCTGTTGTACATCACGAGACGAATCTTTTGAGCCTAGTTAGTCCATGATTGGACAATATTTACCACAAACAAACGAAAGTGCTACAGGAGTGCTACAGGAGTTGAAACAATAGCTTTTGCTACTTTTTAGCCAACTAAAAAGGCCCTAGGTAGTGGGTTGGCTGTCACAAAACGATTGCATTCATCAAAGACGGTGCAAGGAACCTTTGATAATTTCTTGGGGTTGTGTAGGGGGTGTAGTGGGTGAGTTGTATAGAGCTCATTTTTGTTTTCTTGGGGTTGGTAGTGAGGTTAAGAGAAGAAAATGTACAGTAGCTGTTTGCGTGGAAATTCGTGGCGATACGGGTAGGAGAATGATGATGTAAAAAAAAGTTGAAAAACAGAGATTCTAGGCGCACGGTTGCTGGCGACGTTCGTCGTCACCTTACTTTTGACGGGGTTCGCCGAGCACTTTGCAGCTATGGTTCCGCCTTTTGTGACACAGATCTGAGGATCTGTTTCGTGAAAAATTTTGTAGTAAATTGAATATCTTTCAATATCTATTAGAGATAATAAAAATAAATTAATTATAAAACTAATTACACAAATGGACGGAACATCGCAAGACGAATTTATTAAACCTAATTAATATGTGATTAGATATTGCACTGTAGCATAATATTGTCTAATTATGAAATAATTAGACTCGTTAGATGCATCTCGAAAAATTAGTAGGTTATGAAATGAGTTTTATTATTAATTCACATCTAATACTTTTAATCAGTGTTCTAAAGATTAATAAATATAATATTATTTCTTCAAAAAGTATATAATATTCTTATAATACTTGATGTGACCAGCGACCCAGCTATCAGCGTCCGTGTCCGCAACTTTTTGGCCTTGCTTGGTTCCAGGTGTTACTTTTTTAACACCTCCTTTGACCGTTAATTAAGGGTATTAAATAAAGTCAATTTACAAAACTAACTCCACAACCCCCGGTTAAATCGCGAGACGAATCTAATGAGGCCTTTGACCGCATGATTAGAGAATAATTACTGTAGCATTACTGTAGTAAATCATGGATTAATTAGGCTCCTTAAATTCGTTGCGTAAAGTTGCACTCATCTGTGAAAAGGTTCTGTAAATAGACTTCATTTGGTATTCCATGCATGCAAGATTCCCAGGTGTTAGAAAACTAACACCTGGAACCAAGCAAGGCCTTTGTTTTTATAACGACTGCGTGTCCACTATACTCTTGTACTCGGATATAAGCTCGGGCACTTATCAGCGCTGGTTAATATATTGTGTCGTCCACTCGTCCTGCACGGGCCACGACTGGTCGGTGTGCCATCAACTCGCGTCTCGCTGTGGGGACAGATGGTTGAGTTGTCAATTTGATCAGGATAAGTTCCTAGTGGTTAGAGGAACCCCGGTAGCACATCAGGTCCTGGGTTCGACTCCCGGTGAGAGCAAATTCCTCAGGATTTAACGGCGTTTATGCTTTCAGTGGTAGGCGACGTTCTTGTCGACAGCGAGGTGCCTGTGGTGACATCGTCAATTTTGAGAAGGAGGTGGGAGCGCCGACAGCGCGGACGCGGGGGAGAGGTGGATGGTCGACGGGCGGTGGCTCGGGCGCGGGGAGGAGGAGGGCTGGAGGAGGCTAGCGGGCGGCCGTCGTAGTGGAGGCCGGCGAGCGGCGGGCGTGGTGGAGGCCAGCGGTCGGCGGCCGGCAGCCGTTGCGGTGTTGATGGATGGCCGGCGAGATCGGAGCTGGAGGCCACCAAAGGGGAGCTGGAGGTTGGGGAGTGTCGGTGAGGGACGCAGGGGAGAGGTGGATGGTCGGCGGCCGGCGGCTCGGGCGCGGGGAAGGTGGAGCTCCTCCGGCTCGGGCGCGGGGAGGAGGAGGGCCGGAGGAGGCCAGCGGGCGGCGGGCGTAGTGGAGGCCGGCGAGCGGCGGGCGTGGTGGAGGCCGGCGAGCGGCGGGCGTGGTGGAGGCCAGCGGTCGGCGGCCGGCAGCCGTTGTGGTGTTGATGGATGGCCGACGAGATCAGAGCTGGAGGCCACCGGAGGGGAGCTGGAGGTTGGGGAGTGTCGGTGAGGGGAGGCGCGGCGGGAGTGGGACGACGGGTGCGATGCGACCCATGCAGGGAATGGATAAGGGAGGAAGGAGCTACGATGGAGAAATAAAAAATAAAAAAAATGAGAAGGAAAAAAGTAAAATAAAAAATAGGAGAAAAAAGGAAATAAAAAAGAAAAGGAAGGGTATTATGGACATTCAGCCTTTACACGGCCAGGAGAAACTATTTTGCTAAATGTTTTTTTTCAAAACGGTTTCAGATTCAGCAGAGAATTTGCTCCACCAACACAGCCACAGCCGGAGCAGCCACAACTGTACCAAACACATCCTAAATATAAGCATTTCTTGATTTCTCTACATCACGTTTGATCATTCGTCTTATTCAAAAAATTTATGAAAATATAAAAACAAATATGATATATTTAAAAGTGCTCAAGTTATGCTTCAATGCTTGTAGACGCGAAACCAAAAGTGCTCAAGTTATGGAGGCTCTTTCTCAACTCACAAAGTCTCACACAATCTCACAATCTCAACCCAACTCAAGAATATGGTTTGAATCCACAAATCTCACAAAGAGAGATTGGGGACTGCCACTAAGGCTTTGGCTTGGCTTAGAAAGGCTTAGAAGCTCAGCAACAACCAAAGAACCAGCAGCCCTCCAAGGAAGGGGACGTGGGGTATAAATACTCCACTCCATAAAAACTAGTCGTTGGAGCACTGGGCACACTGGTCAGACCAGTGCGTCATACCGGTCAGACCAGTATTAAAAAACTAGTCATTAGAGCCAAGGGGCACCAGTCACATCGGTGCCCCACACCGGTCAGACCAGTGTAGGCAGAGTTAGTCCCAAAATCATTTTTCTCACACCCACACTTCATCGAAAAAGTGAGGTGGCTTTGGTTAGGTTTGATAGCACTGTTAGCACACTCTTAGGCACTTAAGGCTATTTCTCACAAATGTTTTCTAAGAGCACTTTTTTACTTGGTCATAAATCTAATGTTGCATCCCTCTTGATAGTACGACATTCATATACTCAAGATTAAAGATAAAAACTAGATCAGCCACTTGAGCTTGTATATCTTCAAACTTGCCATACTTGAACAATTTCCACTTGAGGGCTTCCAACATTGCTATTTTCATGAGCACGTCCATACTTGAGCTAGTGACTTAAGATCTTTCCATATAGCATAAGAATGCACACTTAGATCCTTAAGCCACTCCATATTGCCAATCATAACAAGTAGATGAGTTGCATTGCTTCCCTCGGTTAAGCTATGAGTATGATGCTTCGAGACCCCACGGATACTAGTTACTTCACCTGAGCAAAACACTAATGGTAGCCACGCTAGACCATAAGATTGCTTAGTACCTCGCTCTAGTCATCTTGGTTGATCTCTTCATCACTTACCCAAGTCACGTTTAGTTCGGCTTTGCTTCATCAAGAATTAATCTTCATTTGAAATGTCGCTTCAAATATTTGTTCTTGATTGACAATGAAAATGCAAGCTTCCAATTGAGGATCATCAAATATATACTCATCCTTGTATCCTTTTATAATTACCACATGAACCCTTGCATTGATTATTCTAAAATATCATTTCTCAAAAAATAATCCGTTTCATTTGCGCCCAAGCAATTATGTGTATTAGAGACCTTGTAAATCAATCTGGAACCAAACTCCAACATCTTCTTCAATTTAGCTTGTCATTTATCAATACTTGTATAAGGGATCAACACTTGCTTGCTTTCATTCATGTGAGCTATACAACTTTCATCAAATAGAGTGAAACACAAATATATCATGAATAATACATTTAAAACCTGCTCACATTCTTAAACAAACAAGTTAGTTCTTTAATCACTTTGTCATTCAATTCACCAAAATCCACTTAGGGGCCTAGATGCACTTTCACCTTTCAGGTACTTCTAATGCTTATTTGCAGTTCGGGAAATCTAGAGATGAACTTGTTGGTTATGTTAATTTTGATTATGTTGATGATTTGGATACTAAGAGGTCTCTCACAGGTTTTGTTTTCACCATTGGTGGTTGTGCTGTGAGTTGAAAAGCATGTTTACAGGCTACTTTTACTTTGTCCACTAATATAGCTGAATATATGGTTGTTTCTGAATCTGCTAAAGAAGCTACTTGGTTGAGAGGTTTATACTCGAGGTGGTGTTATCAAAATACACAAGATAAATACTCGTGACTACAGCTAAGTTTGAGATATGCTCAAGCTTGGTTTGTATTAAAGTTTAAGTCCTAGTAACTTTTGGCGCCGGTGATTATTTATTATTGAAGTGAGTTCATTGATGATACTTCATTCGCTGCGAAATGAAATTCATCTCAAGGTGAAGTTTGTTGGATATGATCCGAATTTCTAACATGTGTCTTGTGGGGACGCCTGGAGGGCCCACGGTTCGGGTTATGTGTTTACAAATTTGTTTCCATATTTCACTGTAGTCAGTTTAGCCCATCATATATACATCTTGTAAGCTGCATGGGAAGAGCACAACGACTCATTGTATTCCCTGCGTTGTAACTCTCTCGTCATAGTGAAGATCTCTGGTTGACGCTCGTAGATTTTTTCCCGCAAGGGTTTTCCACTTAAAAATCGTGTCTCATGTTCGATCTTGTTTTCACATTATTTGCTAACATTATGTTTCGAAGTGTGCCTCAAATATATGTCAAATCGAAAACATTATGGCGGGTACATAACATAGTTATGGAAAATATTGTGGGGAAAAGAAAAATTGTCATGAAACATATCACGATAGCACATGTCATGCTGATGAAAAGAAAACAACATGTTCAGGAGCACCAAAGTGCATACAAAGTTCAGTTTGGAGGTCCTTACTCTGTGTGTTGATTCCATAAGGTAAATACGATTTCTCTCTATTGTGTTTTTGGTTCAGTGAGCCATATTACAAAATGAGAAAATAAAAACAAATGATTAGAGCAACTTTGAAAGTCTAACTAAATCCATTTGTATCTATGAAAAAACTTGAAAACACTGAAAAAATGAACCCAACAGCCTCTGCATCTTCCCCTCTTTTCTATCTGCCTCGACACTCGACATCTTTGTCGAGCGGCTCGGACTTGCTATATCACTCGTACCCACAAGATGTTCTTACATTTTGTGGCTATTCTTTTTCTCTATTAGATTTTGTTTGACGTCACTTATTGTGATGAGAACTTTAGACACATTTCAAAATATTTTGCATTCAAGAAACACTAGGATGCTTCGGCCTGAATGCAACACACATATAGAACCATTTTATTTAATTACAAAGACAATCAAATATTTTCTTAAACTAAATTTCCTGTAAATAAAATAGATGTTGAATTTTTTAAAATTATGAGAAAATTATTGTTTAATTATTTTTCTAGTCACATCTTAAAATTCTGAAATTTTAGAGTGTGACAAATCTACCTCCCTTAAAAGAAATCTTGTCACGAGATTCAAAGAGAGAAGAAACAAGGAGTAGTGAGACAAACAAGATGATGTTGGTAGAGTGGACAAGCTTTCCTCTTTCATCTTCATCTTCATCTTCTTGGTTCTTGTAATATTCATTAAAGTGTGATTAGGGTGACGAGAGTAAGGTCTTCTTTTCTTCAATTTGCTTCTTGTTGACGGCTGTTAAGTACCATTTTTATGGTCGTCAACTCCTACATTTTGGCACATGAATTGCACATCAACGCTAGAATCGGAGCTTAAACTAATACTTTCCACAAGTGTCGATGTCTATTCGAATGCAGTTATTTAGCAAAGGAAATGAGAGGAATCCATGCATAGTTGATCCAAGCTAAACAAGCTTCAGTCAATGAGAGGCTACCACATAGGATTCCCCTGTATCAATGATGTCACCAATCCATGTGAAACACTTTTGACGAATCACGCGTTGCCACGTTAACATCACATGGATCCAAGGGTCCACTTGCTATCCAAACCGCTAGGAATCTTGCCATACACCAAGGAGAGATCATGGGGCCCACATTCTAGCCACCTCGGGGAAGCACACCAGGACACGTGGCATGAGAGTGTCGACCGATCCTAGGATCGGTCGAACCACCTCTAGCCCGTGTGATCCTGGCCTTCCACGTGGTGGTCCATGATTGGTCACTTGCTGCATCCCGGTGTGTTTTGGTGACATTTGATGCTCAAGACCACACACCCCCTTACCTATAAATAGAAGGGGAGGGGCCTCATTTCCAACACACATTCCAAGCTCTCAAGCGTTCACTTCTCTCCTTGAGTAGCTCTCCATCTCTCCCATTCTGCCTATGTGAGGTGATTCTCACCTCTTTATGGTGGAGTAGAGATGAGGAGAGATCTAGACTAGGATTTATGAGAGATAGAGTATGAGTGAGGAGTGAGATGAAGTTCTTGTGGATGTCTTTGTTCTTCATTTAGACCAAAGTGAGTATTTCGACATTTCTTATTTAGACTAAAGTGGAATTCATGTATTGAATGATATGTTCTTGTGTTCCTACCTCTTTCATGATTTAGAGGCTTGTGTTCTTCGTAACACATAGCTTTGATCCTTTAGAGCTAGTGCATCACTGCAAGTATATGTTTGCATGTTTGATCCTGTTTAGCTCAGTAAGAGTGTTGTATCAAGTTCGCATCCAAACCTTCCTATCGCAACATAACTCGATGACTAGTATGATCTGAACAGTTCTCGCGGGTTTGTCGTTCCGTATTTATACGGAGTGCTTTAGCATTGTTAGCGGGTCGACAGACGTAACCGTGCTCTAGTAGTAGCCAGTGGTTCAGACATGGTGTTTGGACTACGGGTTACCCTTTGAATACCACGTGCTCTCGCGTAACGATAGAGGTAGGCCGCGGTAGTGACAGTCGTTGGACCCTTTGAAGTCCTCCGCGCCCAGGTACCAAGTAGGGCCACAAGTCAAAACGCCTTGGACCTTTGAAATCCAGGGTGGGTCGGCGCCCCGAAGTGAGATCCATAGCGGTCGATCCATCTCGAGAGTTAAGACCCTCAGGAAGTGCTTCTCATCTCCAACCTATCTCAGCATTAGCTTGGTGTCCTTGGGTAGACGCCCGATCAATTACCTCATTGTCCTTTAGTTTGATAACCATCAGAATACTCCTTCCCTGGGAAGTGCTACAATGGTATTTCAGTGCGCTTGCAGATCCTTTCGTACTCATCGGTGTACCCAGGTTGTTCTTACGCTCACCTAACAGGTGTTGTTTGTAGTGACGTTAAGAAACGCCAATAAGCATTTCTGACATCGTTGCCGGGGACGGGTGTTGTTAACCTTCAGACCTGTCTATCCTCATATCTTTTATCTTTTCCTTTTTGTTTTTATCCCTACCCCCGTTATCCATGGAAGGTTATCCTTGTAAATATCTTTCACCTTCGAGGAGTGAACCCTTAGAGCCATCCTTGTTCGAACCTACTCTTTAATCTGGTTGTCGGATTCGCCCCTCTCTCATGAAGCTAATTCAGGATCCTTCCTTCTCGGGGTTAATTCATGAGAACCCCTTCGACCATGTGAGAAGCTATGAGTGTTTGGTTGAAACTCAGGGTAAAACTGGAGTGTCATCAGACACTCAAAAAAGGGATTTTTTTCCTGTTATCCCTCTCTGGGAAAGGAAGGGATTGGCATCGTTGTTTTGGTAGAAACTACCTCACGTGGGAGAGTTTGAGGACAGCTTTCTGCTCTCGATTCTTCCCGATATGATGTGTCATCTTGTTAAGGACAAAGATTCTTAGTTTCAAGCAAGGTAAGGAGGAATCTTTAGGTATGGCATGTAATCGTTTCAACTCCTCGGTGGAAGATTGCCCAGTCCTCCACATCCCCGACTAGATGCTGCTTCAGCACTTCTGGTATGGGTTGCAGAAGGACGATGCCATGAGACTTGATGCTCTCTCTGGAGGCTCCTTCGTACATTTGGACGCTGCCGAGCGGAAGGAGATCGTGGAAAACCTCCGGGATCTCACCTTCCTTTGCATCCCATCCGATGAGGTGCCTATCAGAGGAAATGTTGAGCCACCTAGGTCTATCATCAGTCGAGCTCGAGTTTGCATATTCATCCTTTCCAAGCTCTGGCTGAAGATACCATTCCTGAATAGCAGGAATCTAAGGGAAAGATTGCCTAGTGCAAATTCTACCTTTGGGTTCCCCTCTCGCACCTCCTCTTAGATCTTCTACCCGAGACCTTATCTCGAGGGAGGATGAAGAGAATAATTTAGAAAGGACGATCATTCCCGGCTAGGATGACTTGTTCGACCCTAGTTATGACCTCCTAGGGGGAGTACGATAGGCTTATCATGTTCCTACGTCTCGGCTCCAACTGAAGTGTTCTGCACTGAAGTTCAAGCTAAGGCCTTGGTCTCATCATTATAATCCATGGGATTCATTTATCAGACCAAAGGAGCATGATCACGCACCGATCGAATCGAGTGAATTTACTTTTTCATCCTAAACTCGATGATCGATTGATGTTGATCAGTCAAGAGAACTATCATTTCCTATCTTACATCCTGACATGATCGATGCCCAATTGGAGTTGAGCTTATCAGTTTATCTATAACCTTTTGTTGGAAGCTTATGTTGGAATGTTGGGTGTTTTATCATTTCGATGGAACACGTAGCTTCATACCTAAGGTGAGGGTGAGTTGATGGATACTCCCTCCTCACACAGATCCTAACTATTGAATGTGCATCGAGCCAATAGAGCTTCACTCTATCCTTTTTCGAGGCCCGATACGTTCCTGAGTTCCTTTCACTTGGAGATCTTTTCTCACTCTGAAAGCACTAGCTTTAGTGTTTCCCCTTCCATCTTCGAGGTTCATCTCCTGAGTGCTATAGTTCCCGAGTCCTGTGATCACCCTGGGTGTTCACCTGGGAAGACCATGTTTGCCTTTTGCTTTATCATCTCTGGGACTCGTGTTCGCATATATGCATTGACCTTGAAGCTGATACTTCATCATCATACAACACTATCTGCAAGGAAGACACATGGACACATGGGGTTAAGGAGGAGAATGCTCACGAGACACCCTAGGTCCGAGTATTCATGATTTCATTTATTTTGGTCCTTCGGGTATCTTGTGAACACTAACCATGCAAAGGAAGGTTATGTTAAAGACAACAAAAGGAATAAGCGAAAGAGGCACAAATGACAGCACCACTATGGCAACACAGTGAACACTTCACGGTCTCCGCCGAAAAGCTCTACGCCTACGGTGGACTAAGGTATGCTGTCAAGGTGAGTCCCCCAGAGTAATTAATAACTATATAAGAGGCTTAGCCAAAGTTATTATAAAATAAAGGTTGATTATTCAACTCCAACCTTATCGTAGCTTTAGCCAAAACCCACCTTGCCATCTCGGGGCACCCACCTGGGCCTATGACCTCCTAGCCTGCTAGAGCCCACATGAGAAAAGGGAAGGCCGTTCGGGCCTACCTGGGGCCGGCCAATCCTCGGATCAGCCGATCCCGGGGTGCCGCTGCCTCCTATCTTCTTTCGCATGTGTGTCTCTCCTTCCTCCACAAACATATTCCCTACCACACGACGAGTTTTGAGTCACGCAGAACCCATCTCCTCCACCTCCCCTCCTTCAACCCATCACCGCCATGGCCGGCAAGAGCGTCGTCCCTTTCGTCGGTTCTGGTTCGTCCACCGGCCTCGGAGGGGAAGGCAACCCCTCCATTGCTGCCGCCCCTGCAGAAAACCTAGTGTTGGTGGCTAGTGCCTTGGACATCACGCCGCTCGCTTCCATCCTGCCTGGCAGGAGGATCCTAGGCACCCCACCGTCCAGACACTCTGCCTCATCTGGGAGGACCAAGCGCAGAGGACGGACGACCAGCCCTTACAGCAGGCCGGCTATGGCCGACATCCACCCGAAGGGGTGCCATCTATGCCTCTACCACCACCCAATGTGCCAGGGTCATCGCAGGCTGCATAGTCACCTCAGCCGCTAGTGAACTTGAGGGCGGCACTGCTGAAAGACAAGGTCCCGGAGAATCCAAGCAAGAAGGATGCACGTCCAGCACCCGTGATGCCGGAGGAGGATGAGGACCTTGGCCCGGATGACGGGCAACCACCACTGTCCCAGACTAAGAGGTCTAGGGAGAGCACTCGGGATGCCGAGCAGCCTCCCAAGATGCCTTCAGTGGCCAAGCTGACCCCTATGATGCGAGACTTGGAAGCGCGCAACGAGAAGCTCGGGATCACCTTTTTGGAGCTGAAGGTGGATCTGGCTGAGCTGAAGGATGATGTGCACGACCTTCGCCATGGCCTTTGCGCGAAGATGAGGCGCCTCTTCTTGGCCACAGGGCATGCAGACCTTTATGATGCCGTGTAGAGGGGATTCACCCCAATTTAGTTTCCAGTAGGCGCTTAGTATAAGTCTAGGTTTATACCTTCCATTTAATTAATTAATTAATTAATTTCCCTTCCGAACTTTTATTTCATCATCATGTGTGTAAGCGTCTAATTTATATTAATACATTTTGGAATTGAATAAGTTGGCTGGCCAGTCATGTAACCCAATCAAGCCACATTTGTGTCATCACTTTGGATATTCGTTGTAGAAAGACACCTAGGTTCGAGACAGTGTGGGGGAGAGCCACAACTCTCCCTAAGCAGGCACAATGCATTCTCATGCCCACATTGCGAGCGTACCGCGCTACACGATCGAGTACACAGAGAACCCGATGGGACCCGCACAAGTTCACTCCTGTGGAGAGCCTCTCACAGTTCATCCTCTTCGCACAGTGCTAGTTTGCAACTCTACATATCACTCTCTCACTCCTGAGTTTTATGAGCCATGATCGCTTATTTCATATAATTAAAACTCAGATGTTTGTGCTATGCTTACCCCATTTTACATGATGCCTGAGTTGACTTGCATATGTTTTATTCCTCGTTATCTATCTTGATGCCTGTGAACAATATCCATCTTAAGGACAAGCATGTTCATCTAAGTAATTGACGTGTATGATATGGCTTGATGACATGATCTTCTGCTCTAATGATCAAGCTTTCTTCGGTTATTTATTTTTGAAAATATAAAACCTCTTGGAAAAAGCTCCTCTTTGATATGCCACCGCCCTACCAGAGCCATATGATGTTCTTAGTAGAAAACTCTATACGCATATGTTGTTTGTCTTACATTGAGCTTTGTCAAATTCTGTGACCCCTGTGAAATTTCTCGCCATGCTCTCATGATAAAGATCCATGTGCACTATTTTCTCCCTCTTGCTAAGCCTCTATACTAGAGATTAGCATTGTACCATCCATCCAAAATATTACTCTACTATGAGCATCAGTATCTCTCTCCTCTCAAGTGTTTACAAGAGAGGCATGGCTGAGAGAGAGAGAACGGGAGGGAGGGACACATGAGGTCCCCAACAAAAAAATGTGGGCACAAGAAGGTCCACCATGAGGCCATGCCTTCATAAAGTTTTTAGGAGAGAGAGATCCATGCAAAGGAGTTAATCATACCTGCTGTTCAAATATGGTAATAACTAGCACCCATTCCGGGCCTAGTGTCCACCTTACCATATCCATCTGCCATAACCATCATTCATAACTTGTGCACATCTTGGTCTGATTGTGTGACTAGAATTTCTCTATGGATCCGGTTTTTGACTTTGCAATATATGTGATGCAAGTATGCTTACCTCTCTTATCCTACCCCCGAGCTCTGCATAAGCCATCATAGAAGTAGGAAAGAAAAAGGAGACAATCTAATGCCCTAGTGAGGTCTTATACACAATGAGTAATCTGAGAGAATCAAATAAGGATGCTGCAAAGAGCTTTATTTATAAAAACTTTGCAAAACCCCAAGATGTTTGTCATCAGATGCATGAGTGACTTGATCCGTGGTTGTTCTACTTTTCAATCACCTTAGAAGACATGATAGCCAATCCACAAAAGTTCACAAGGACAAGGTATGACTTGGAATATCTCTTATGCTTGCTCTATATATTTGGTACACATGACCCACTTGGCCTTATTTCCCCTTCGCTCGGGACGAGCAAAGGTCAAGTGTGGGGGTGTTGTTGACGGTTGTTAAGTACCATTTTTATGCCTGTCAACTCTTGCATTTTGGCACATGAATTGCACATCAACACTAGAATAGGAGCTTAAACTAATACTTTCCACAAGTGTCGATATCTATTCGAATGCAGGTATTTAGCAAAGGAAATGAGAGGAATCCATGCATAGTTGATCCAAGCTAAACAAGCTTCAGCCAATGAGAGGTTGCCACATAGGATTCCCCTGGATCAATGATGTCACCAATCCATGTGAAACACTTTCGACGAATCACGCGCAGCCACGTCAACATCACATGGATCCAAGGGCCCACTTGCTATCCAAACTGCCAGGAATCTTGCCATGCACAGAGGAGAGATCTTGGGGCCCACATTCCAGCCACCTGGAGGAAGCACACCAGGACACGTGGCACGAGAGTGTCAGTCGATCCTAGGATCGGCCGAACTACCTCTGGCCCGTGTGATCCTGGCCTTCCACATGGTGGTCCATGATTGGTCACTTGCTGCATCCCGACGTGTTTTGGTGACATTTGGTGCTCGAGACCACACACCCCCTTGCCTATAAATAGAAGGGGAGGGGTCTCATTTCCAACACACATTCCAAGCTCTCAAGCGTTCACTTCTCTCCTTGAGTAGCTCTCCCTCTCTCCCATTCTGCCTATGTGAGGTGATTCTCACCTCTTTGTGGTGGAGTAGAGATGAGGAGAGTTCTAGACTAGGATTTATGAGAGATAGAGTAGGAGTGAGGAGTGAGATGGAGTTCTCGTGGATGTTCTTCATTTAGACCAAAGTGAGTATTTTGACATTTCTTATTTAGACTAAAGTGGAATTCATGTATTGAATGATATGTTCTTGTGTTCTTAGCTTGTTCATGATTTAGAGGCGTGTGTTGTTCGTAACACATAGCTTTGATCCTTTAGAGCTAGTGCATCACTGCAAGTATCTGTTTGCATGTTTGATCCTGTTTAGCTCAGTAAGAGTGCTGTATCAAGTTCACATCCAAACCTTCCTGTCGCAACGTAACTCGATGACTAGTATGATCTGAACAGTTCTTGCGGGTTTGTCATTTCGTATTTATATGGAGTGCTTTAGCATTGTTAGCAGGTCGACAGATGTAACTATGCTCTAGTAGTAGCCGGTTGTCGGGGTTTGTTACCACCGGCAAGTAAATTTATACGGTCGCGTGTCGGGAACCGTACGGTGGCACAAGAGACACAAGGGGTTATACTGGTTCGGGCCTCCGGAGAGTAATACCCTACGTCCAGTGTGAGGAGGAGTGTTCTTTATGCTTAAGAGTTCGTAGTAGGGGTTACAAACTGGTCGGGAGAGGGTCTCTGGGCCCAAATCCCTGGTGCACGTGGTTCTTGTAGCAGAGTTCTGCTTACGTGTGAGTGTGTGAACGACTATGGGATGATATGAGATGAGATATCGATCGACCTCTTGTGTTCGTCCCCTCCTCCCCCTTTTATAGTTGCAAGGGAGAGGCCTACGGGGGGTAAAACGGGAATGGCAAACTAGATTACAGTGTAGGGCGTCCTTCTCCACGTCTAGGGACTGTAGTGGAGTAATTGTTGATGGTATAGGCCTCTTGGAATTGCGGGCTCCGAGTAGTTGGCGTTGGGACTCCTCGAGCTCGTCTTCGAGTAGTCTCGTCGTCGTAGGTCATAGGCTCCGTACCATGCTCATGTCAGTGGAGTTGGTATGCGTCTTTTCCCGGGTACTGTGGGGCTCCTGTGTGGACGGAGTGGCCCGCACTATGCCGTTCGTGGCGTAGTGGGCGGCACGCACTGTGTCGTTTGTGGCGTAGTGGGCAGCCATGCTTCCTTGACACCGGACACCCCATGTCAGTACAACCCGACATGGAGGGGGCTGCACGTGGCAATGCGGGAGTGGGCGTGCGCGGAAGGCCCGCCATATCAGGAGTGGGCCCCGGCTGTAGTTGCCTTCGCCGCGAAGGCTAGGCCTGTCGGGGATGAAAACTACTCGTGCGAACGAGTAGTCGTGGCGCGGGGTGGAAACTTGTCGTTCGGGCCGCCACGCAGACGGAAACTTGTCGGACGGACCCCCAAGTACTCGGAATTCTGAAACTTGCTGGATGGGCCGCCAAGTACTCGGGGGCGGGTGGTTCCCGCTCGTGCGGGCTGCCAAGCACTCGGTCCTGACGGAAGCTGGTCGTACGGGCTGCCAAGTGCTTGGGGACGTAGTACTCGTTGTACAGGCCGCCAAGTACCCAGTGTGTTAGTCCGTACTACTCCTTTTGGCAGTCGTGGTGGGCCCTAGTCTAGACCCTCGTCACCAGTGGTGCAGATGTGGTGTCTGGACTACGAGTTACCCTTCGAATACCACGTGCTCTCGCGTAACGATAGAGGTAGGTCGTGGTAGTGACAGCCGTTGGACCCTTTGAAATCCTCCGCGCCCGGGTACCGAGTAGGGCCACATGTCAGAACGCCTTGGACCTTTGAAAGCTAGGGTGGTTCGGCACCCCGAAGTGATATCCATAGTGGTCGATCAATCTCGAGAGTTAAGACCCTGAGGAAGTGCTTCTCATCTTTAACCTATCTCAGCATTAGTTTGGTGTCCTTGGGTAGATGCCCAATCAGTTACCTCACCGTCCTTTGGTTCGATAACCCTTGGAATACTCCTTCCCTGGGGAAGTGCTACAACGGTATTTCAGTGCGCTTGCGGATCCTTTCGTACTCGTCGGTGTACCCAGGTTGTTCTTACGCTCACCTAACAGGTGCCGTTAGTAGTGACGTTAAGAAACGCCAACACTTCTACCGAGATGGTGGTGATGATGATAGCCTCTACATGTTGGTGTTGCCTTTAGCTTCCTCATTGACATTTTCCTTTGAAGTAGGGTGAAATGAAAGGGAGATAACAAGGAGGTGGGAGGTAGAAAAGAAAACCCCGGCTAGGTAATTGATGTCATTGCAGGTAGAAGATCCACAATACACCAACAATCATTACAAAGAAACAACCAAACAAGTTCATAAAGACAAGCGTCATCATGCAAACACAGAATTTCATCAGTCAACACACAATCAAGGGACAATGCTAATCGTTGTTATAAGGCTGCAAAGCATCATCCTAAGCTGGGTGTTGCTTCATCGGTCGCTGAGGCTTGACTTCAAGCGATGAACTAATAGCTTTGTCCTTGGGGTGACTTGAGTAGGCCTTAGGATAGGTGGGGCACATTATTTAAATATTTTGAATCGGCCGAAAAGACACTTTGGAATCAAAAGTCAAGGGAAATATCCAAAGTAGGGTTAATGGAAAAGTAAGGAGAGTTATGGTGGGAAAGATGGATATGCCCTATCTATTGATAAAGAAAGATAAATAGATGATTAGATAGATTCAATCCACGATGGTTAGATAGATTCAATCCATAATTTGGAGTATATATATCGAGATACCATTAAATGTGTGATGAGTTTGGTATAAGGTATATCAAAATTCTATGTATGAATCAATTAGATATTCGAATTCAATGAGTTATGTCAACTTTGCCTATCTATCGGTTGCAGGATTTTCTAGCATTATTTTTTCTCCAAGAATAGTTTTTAAAAACTTCTAAAGATTTGTTTCTTTATTTAATTTGTGACTTCAACTTTGGATGTTGTGCTATAAGTCTTAGATTTGTCAGCATTAATTTGTAGCAAGACGCGGCTTTTGATGTCCTCTAAATAGAAGTGTGCACACCAAGTGTGATACACATAAGGATCAATACTCACCATTTGTAGGCTTCCCACAAAGGAAAGACTTAGTCCTAGAACATGAAGGCTACTATAAAAGTAATCCTTCAAGTCCTAGTTTTTGCTTTAGTTTTTTCCATGCTTGTAACACATCAAGCTTGGGGTGAGGGTGATTGTTACAATGATAAAGATTTGATTAAGCACAAATGCGAGAAATACATCAAAATCCGTGGTGATTATACTCGTCCAGGGAATGAATGTTGCTGCTATTAGAGGATCCGACATGGTTTGTGTATGTCTGATAATTTCTTTAGAAGAGGAGGCCAAAATAAGCATCGCTAAGATCATTTATGTTGCACGATACTGTGGCAAGCCAATCCCAGCCAGAAGCAAATGTGGGAGTAAGTACCTAATATTATTCGTTTGTCTTATAATTAATCTTATAATATATTGTCTTTATAAAGTAACTACAAAGCCAAAATTGTAGAAACTCTTTGACGAACCTCATTTGTGCACACATGCAAGTTGTAATATAAATGTAATATAACATGGATATTTTTCTTAGGTTTTACGCTTTCATCGAAGATGGACAGGCAAATGAAGAATCATGGCATGGATGAATAATTCTTGCTCAAATGGCTCTCTGTATTATGTATGTTAATAAATAAATAAATAAATAAATAAATAAATGATACTAATATATTGTCACATGAGTATTCTGATCCAACCCTACATCCGACCTCACCCCTTCCCATTTTTCTTCCGATTGTTGGACCCACGAAATCATCCCACCCGTCTGTTTCAGTTCCTCCTTCCCTCCCTACAAGAAATAAGTCGACCAGTGACGAAACTTTGTTAGCATATTTGTTCTCGTCATGGATCTATGATGTTCCCGGTTGATATCGTCAAAAAGTTTCACATCTGAGTGACGTTACAGAGCGTCATAAAGGTTGTCACTGTAGCAAAAAATCGCATGTCCCTGTTACATGGTGGTTTTGTGACGACATAAACTTCAAAAAATGTCATAAACCAATCATGGTCCCACATGTTAATTCAAGCAGATAAATAAGATTGTAAAATAAAATGTATGAGTAGTCTTCATCGCGCCCGGGTCTCACATGTCAGGTAAGTCCAAAATCAAAGAAATTTCCTTCTCACCTCCTAGCCTTGTTGCATAGAAGAATGCATGTCCATTGCCTATCCCTTCCTTTCTTTTAAGAAAAGCATAATGGATCGAGATCCCTCACCTTGATCTGAGTCTAGAGTTTGGATCACAGGGTAGGGTTTTGGGCATGGTTCGAGGTTGGTGCTGGGGACGGTGTAGAAGGAGATATCTCATCAGCATGTGTTGGTATTTCTTAACGTCACTACTAGGTTGCACCTTTCTAGCATTGAAGCAAGATCACCGGGTAGGTAAACTTACGTTCACGAATAAATCCGCAAGGGCACATATACTGTTGTAGCTTTCCCAAGGAGTATTCCAAGAGTATCAAATCCAAAGAACGTGTGTGCAAACCTATGAAACGACTATCTAAGGATATCAAACCTCAGCTAAGGTACATAGATGGCAAAGGGGCTTTCTAAGAATAACGATTCTAAAGAAAGGATCAATCACGTGTTATGGAACTCACTTGGGGCACCAACCTCTTATTTTTTTGACAACAAACATTTCATTCATTCATTAGCAGCATGAAACTGCTAGAACAATTACATCAATGATGGTTACAAAGTGGAGTGCCTGTAGGAAGGGGCACCCTTGAGCATGAAGAGGATTAACACATAATCCTGAATAATCTAGCTGATTGTTTTGTGACAAAGAGAAACTTTGTTGTGCTAAAGAATCAGCCATTTGATTGTGATCTCTTGGAACTCTATGCAGCGCTGATGAGGTACCTGCAAGCATGTTTTTGACAGATTGAGTAAATGGTGTGATTCTCCAATCCGGGGGATTGGAGTAATCAGGACCATTGATGTGGTTGACAAGAGTCTGATTATCAACAAGAAGGTGAGCATTGGTCAGTTGCATGTTATGGACAACATTGGTCGCCAGAGCTAGGGCTGCCCATTCAGCCATGAGAACTAAAGAAGCACACCGCATGGAGGCTTTGATGAAGATGCTGATCGGCGGGGACACATCTGTGTTGATGATGAAAACACCCAAACCGGCTTTCCTTTCAGCAAGACCCATGATCTAGAAGAAGGGATCCATCCGAGTAGCATTTGAAACCCTGTAAATGAGAAGGATTGGACACCAGGAACAGATCGTGATCCTGAGGGTTAGGAATAGCATTGGAGGTATTATGATCAGCTGTAGTTCTTTTGTGTTGTTCCCAGGTAGATATGTGGGTTTGGAAGTGAGGTGTAGCCGCCTGCTGTACCTGCAAAGAAGTCCAACTTTTTCTTTGGAAACAGTGATCATTTCTAGTTTTCCAGATGTACAAAGAAGCATGAAAGAGTTAATTAAATTTTCTTGTTGTCGTGACGAAAGCAGCAGGAGGAAGGAGGAGGGAAACGTACGTACCAACCACCTCGAGCACAACCGGCCCACCTGCCCACGTTCGACACGGCCTGTGTGGCCAATTAATGGGCCGCTCGGAAGGTGACACTAGGTCGTCTTCTCTTGGGCTGCCAGCTAGAATACGACTGGGCTGAAGAGAACTCCTCCTGCTCCGCGACCACTTACGGAATCTTTTTTAAATTTATTTTCTTTTCATTTTGCGAAAATATACTACCGTTTCAAAATTTAGCAAAACTAGACTACAACCGCTGTGGCCTATGGCAGTTTGTCACTACCACCATGGGGTACGACGGTTGTAGCCTAGTTTCGCTAAATTTTGAAACGGTAGTATATTTTCGCAAAATTAAAAAAATAAATTAAAAAAAATTCCCACCTACGATGGTGGCTAGGCCAGAACATCCGACCTCTACCAGCGACGGATGGGGTCAAAACGAGGTGATGTCAGTGTCTCCGGGATGGGTGGTGAGGCCGGCCAGTGACCGTCTCCTCCATCATAGGGTCGGTCGCGTGCATGGGACCCCCGCTGCCAACGCAAGCACCATGTCCCTAGGGCCTGGTGATTCCTCACCAATCCTGGCTCGACAACTGCTTCACGGTCGGCAAAACATGCCCACTTCCCAAAGCGTAACGGAGTGGGCAAGCTCCATGCCAGGCCTCTAGACCCAGATCAGCCATTTTACTTTTCGCAACTCGATTTTCTGGTAGCCGCAGGGTTCACAAAATCGGAACAGATCCGGTTTTTCGAACCTAAAAACCAAACTGGTTAACGAGGTGCTGATTTTTTAAACTCGGTTAGGAGGCAGTTAATTCGTCATTTTTCTACCGTGCCGGTCCGGTATCATCGAATACCGCGGAATTCCGACCGGTATGGACCGGTATTTAAAACCCTGGTTAGCCCTCCCCTTAACCACTTCATTATCTGCATTTGCTTTAAGCGTGTCCTACCTAAGGTTGGACCTTAGTCCTTAGATGTGAGAGGTATCTAGATGTAATGCAGATGCTCTGATAGCACAAGTGCATGCTTCATTGATTTAACTAGGAGATGTGGCAGATTGTCAGGTAAGAACAACTACTTTGTCACACTGAATCATATACTAATCAAATGGCTTTTTTATTTGTACCTTGTTGGAAAATTGGACAACCGCATGATTAAACTTTGAACTAGATTTATCATCACAAGAGTAAAACCTAGCATGCAATTCTCTATCATACTATGTAACAGAAAGCACATCAATATGATCTCAGAAAACATGCTGAAATAACAGATCGGATTCCAGTATACGTACTCAGCAGGTATAGCTGGGAGGATGAGCGGCGCCGGTAGGACAACAACGGTGTTGCGGACGGCACGTTGCAGACGACATTGATTCGCAGCCGTCATGGCAGATGGAGGACGCGCCGTGGTGAAGACCCTTGAGCAGTCGCGTGGAGCGCTTCTCAAAAACCTTATTTGCCCTCTCCAGGTGCACACCGGCGCTCGGGATGGAGTAGACTACGGTGCCGGTGATGCAACAAAAAGAGGTAAAAAAACCTAGCCCGAATAGATGTGTTTTTAGCAGAGGCCATAGGTCGTATATACAGGGAGAGCCCATGATTTCACATCACGATTGTGATCTAAACCGATTCGGTTTCCATGTATTTCAAAAACTTAAAGACCAAGTAACTTAAAAATAAAACGACAAAAGGAAGTCGCTGTTAAACATGTAAATGTGTGAGTTGTAACAAGATGGAACAACCTAGTGCTAGTAGTTAGGATTAGATAAGATCCTTCCCTTGTAAATAGGAGATGCCGGCCAGGTTGTTCCACACATATCTGTAATCCACGCCGGGGGATGTTCCTGGCCATATAACACGCAAGGCGCGACCCCCTGAAGTGCAACGACGCTTCCACCAAATTTTACAAGGTATCACGAGTCTAGCCTCAATCCAATCCACAAATCCATCCAAATGTCGTTGGTGAATCAATCCAGCTCTTCCACCGGCGGCCAACCTTCGTCGTCGCCGCTCGGCTTTGTCTCCGAGAAGCTGTCCAGGAGTAACCTTCAACTCTAGAAGATGCAAGTGCTACCGACCATCCGTGGTGCTCAACTCGAAGGGTACCTTGATGGGACGGTTCCTGCTCCATCCAAGGAAATCACCGTCAAGACCGGTGAGGTCGTCACCCATGAGGCCAATCCTGAGTACGCCAAGTGGCTTGCTCAAGATCAGCAGATTCTCAGCTATCTACTGACTACGATGACGCGTGAAGCTCTCCTCCAAGTCGGCGCTGCCATGACAGCGGCCGAGCTCTGGGTTGCAGTAGATGAGATCTACTCGTCGCAGACCCGTGCCAGGGCGGTCAATACCCGCATTGCCCTGGCCACCATGAAGAAGGGTGCTATGACGGCATCCGAGTACATGTCGAAGATGAAGTCGCTGTCTGATGAGATGGCGGCCGCCGGGAAACCTCTCGGCGCTGAGGAGTTCATGTCGTACATCTTGGTCGGCCTCGACATGGAGTACAATCCCCTGGTCACGTCTATGTTGGCCAGGAAAGAGCCGGTGCCCTACAGCGAACTTCTTGCTCAGATGTTGAGCTTTGAGAGTCGCCTCGATCTCCTGATGCAAGGCACTGGTGGATCCAACACCTCCGTCAACTCGGCGTCTCGCACTGGTGGTGGTGGCTGTGGTCGCGGTGCGCAAGGCGGGCGTGGTCGCGGTGCGTCAGGTGGCCGTGGCCGTGGCGGATCTGGTGGTCGCAGACGCGGCCAATCTGGGTCCAACTCTGGAGGATAGAAGCCTCGCTTCCAAGGACGGTGCCAAGTGTGCTTCGAGGAGGGGCACCACGCCGTTACTTGTTGGCATCGCTTTGATGCTGACTATATTGCAGATGAGAAGAACGCCAACATCGCCAGCCATGCGTATGGGGTCGACAACACATGGTACACCGACACCGGGGCAACCGATCACATCACTAGTGAACTTGACAAGCTCGCCATCCACGACAAGTACAACGGGTCTGATCAGATTCGTACTGCAAGTGGGGCAGGTATGAACATTAATCGCATTGGTAAAGCTATTGTTAGTACTCCCAATCGCCCTCTTCATCTTAATAATGTTCTCCATGTTCCCACTGCAAAGAAAAACCTTGTTTCTGTTCACCATCTTGCTGCTGATAATCATGCTTTTCTTGAATTTCATCCTGATTTCTTTGTGATCAAGGATCAGGCCACGAAGACAACTCTTTTGGAAGGCAAGTGTAGAGGTGGTCTATATCCCTTCTCCGAGTCAAGACGTGAAGCTCACAGTGCTGTCAAACCATCCACGGCCAGATGGCACAGTAGATTGGGTCACCCTGCTTTTCCTATTGTTCATCGAGTCATTAGTTCCAATAATTTACCTTGTGCTAGGGAAGATAATCAGCAGTCAGTTTGTGATGCATGTCAACAAGCCAAAAGTCATCAACTTCCCTACCCCAAGTCGACTAGTGTGTCTCAATTTCCTTTAGATTTGATATTTTCTGATGTATGGGGGCCTGCTCCTGACTCTGTTGGGCGAAATAAATATTATGTGAGCTTCATAGACGATCATAGTAAATTTGTTTGGATCTATCTTCTTCGATATAAGTCTGAGGTGTTTGAGAAATTTCATGAATTCCAGCAGCTAGTTGAAAGGAGATTTGGTAGAAAAATTGTTGCTATCCAATCTGATTGGGGTGGAGAATATGAAAAGCTTCACTCTTTCTTTCGTATGGTGGGAATATCTCATCTAGTTTCATGTCCCCATGCTCATCAGCAAAACGGTGCGGCCGAGCGCAAACACCGTCATATTGTTGAAGTAGGTCTTTCCTTGCTAGCTCATGCATCTATGCCCCTCAAATATTGGGATGAAGCCTTTTTAGCTGTCACATATTTAATTAATCGTATCCCATCCAAACTTCTGCAATACTCGACTCCTCTTGAAGTTTTGTTTCAAGAGAAGCCTGATTATTCCATGCTTCGGGTCTTTGGGTGTGCGTGTTGGCCGAATCTTCGTCCTTATAACACACGAAAACTAGCCTTTCGTTCCAAACGTTGTGCCTTCCTTGGTTATAGCAACATGCATAAATGTTTCAAATGTTTGGATATTTCCACTGGCCGCATCTATATCTCACGCGATGTGGTGTTTGATGAGCAAATTTTTCCCTTCTCCGAGTTGCATGCAAACGCTGGTGCAAGGTTGCGCTCTGACATAGAGCTTCTTTCTCCTACTTTGTTTGATTCATCCATGCCTTTTGGGAGTACTACAGTACCTATTACTGATGTGGTTAATAGTTCTACTAATACTGCTCCTCATCATGATGAAAATTCTGACGAAAATCCAGCCATAGTGCCGGTATTTCATGCTGTTCCACAGGGGGAGACAGGCCCGCAGCCCGAAGCAGATTTGCCTGCTCCTGCGATCGCATCGTCCTCGGCGTCTCTGTGCGAATCCGCCTCGGGTTCAGCAGGCCAGCCGGTGCACGCCACGCATCCACCGCCCGGGTCCGCCTCCACTCCGACGGGCCAATCCGCGTCTGCCACACGCCCGTCAGCAGCCCCCCGCGGGAGCCCCATGTGCGGGCGGTCGATAGCACGGACACGTGCCGCGACGCCACAGGCTCCGCCGTCCCTGGAGATTCGCCTGCTGCGCCGTCTGACGGGCTAGGTGCGGCAGCTGGGGGATCCGGTGCGGCAGCTGGATCTGCAGTGCCGCCCCTGCCTGAGCCCTCGCCTGTGTCTTCCTCATCGGACCTGGTTCAACCTCTACGTCCACGCACACGAGCACAGGACGGCATTCGAAAGCCCAAGAAGTACACTGATGGGACCATCAGGTATGGCATGATTACTACTACTGAACCAACTTCTATTGCTGATGCTCTGTCTGATGATAATTGGAAAAATGCTATGGACATTGAGTATAATGCACTTATGAAGAATAAAACATGGCATCTTGTTTCTCCTAGTCGTGGCCAGAATATTATTGATTGTCGTTAGGTATATAAGGAGAAACGAAAAGCTGATGGTACTCTTGATAAATATAAAGCTCGTCTCGTTGCTAAAGGCTACAAGCAACGTTATGGTATTGATTATGAGGACACATTTAGTCTTGTGGTGAAGGCGGCCACCATTCGTCTTGTTCTGTCCCTTGCAGTGTCTTTTGGCTGGAATATTCGCCAATTGGATGTTCAGAATGCGTTTCTTCATGGTAAACTTGAAGAAGAAGTGTTCATGAGGCAACCTCCTGGGTATGAAAGTAAGACTCATCCACACTTTGTCTGTAAACTTGACAAAGCCCTTTATGGTTTGAAACAAGCGCCGCGTGCCTGGTATTCTAGACTCAGTACAAAGCTTCAATGTCTTGGCTTTACACCCTCCAAAGCTGATGTGTCTCTTTTTGTGTACAACAAAGGGGGAGTAGTGATATTTCTCCTAGTTTATGTTGATGATATTATTGTGGCAAGCTCCTCTGTTGCAGCTACAGAAGCACTTCTTAAGGACCTCAAAGCCGACTTTGCTCTTAAAGATCTTGGTGAGCTTCATTATTTTTTGGGTATTGAGGTCAAGAAGGCACGTGATGGGATATTGTTGACACAACAAAAATACACATCAGACTTACTGCATCGAGTAGGTATGAAAGATTGCAAACCTATGAACACTCCAATGTCTTTTACTGATAAATTGTCAGTTCATGATGGTGATCCACTTGGACCGAAAGATGTGACAGAGTATAGGAGTATTGTTGGGGCTTTGCAGTATTTAACTTTGACACGGCCAGATATATCTTTTGCTGTTAACAAAGTTTGTCAATTCTTGCATAAGCTAACCACAGTTCATTGGAGTGCAGTTAAGCATATATTAAGATATTTGCAATCTACAACAAGCATGGGGCTTCGAATTAATAAGTCACCATCTGTTCTTGTAAGTGCCTTTTCTGATGCTGACTGGGCTGGGAGTTTAGATGACAGAAGGTCTACAGGTGGCTTTGCAGTTTTCCTTGGATCAAATCTTATATCATGGAGTTCAAGGAAACAAGCAACAGTGTCTAGATCGAGCACTGAAGCTGAGTATAAGTCTTTGGCAAATGCTACTGCAGAAATTATGTGGGTTCAAACTCTGTTGAAGGAGTTAGGAGTTAAAGGACCCAAATTTGCTAGATTATGGTGTGATAATCTTGGAGCAACATATTTATCAGCAAATCCAGTGTTCCATGCACGAACAAAGCATATAGAAGTAGACTTCCATTTTGTCAGAGAAAGGGTTGCACAAGGACTTTTACAGATCAGGTTTATATCTACAAAGGATCAGGTTGCAGACGGGTTCACGAAGGCTATCCCAGTCCGACAGCTTGAAGAATTTAGACGCAATCTTTGATAGACTCCAGTGATCTACTAGACGCACATCTAATCGGGTAGAACCTTTCACTGTGTGATAAACATGTGTGTGTGCACCGTGAGAGAAAGAGATAGAGAGGAAGAAGATGGGAGAGGGAGTATACCATCTCCGGCAGGGGTGCTGCCGGAACCACTGGCCATGTAGGAGATCTGCTCTTAGGCAGCGACGCAAAGTGCAGAGTCTGCGCTAGGGTAGTGACGGTTGATGCAGTGGCGGCGGTGGAGCTTCCCGTTGCTCCTGCGCTCCCTGCAGATCGGCTAGGGTTGTAGGTGGGGTGTGTGGGGCTGGCGGTGAACCTCGTGACGCGAGCCTGCGGCCCCCACCTCCTTTTTATAGCGTAGAGCAATAGGGGCCTGCCAACCATATTAGGGTTGGGCGCCCCCGATCAGGGCGCGGGATTAAGGGCCCTATGGGCCGTTGGGCCCATGAGGGAGGAGATCAATCTAACATTCTCCCCTTTGATCTCATCACATACTTTTAACTTTATCATTTACACTTTATTCGTTCCATCACAGATTAGTACATAGAGCATGCTTCATCGTCACGACTCGATTGTCGATAGACAAAAACAGCTACAACATACTTCTCCATTTTGGAATAAATTCTTTTCCTTTTGGGCCACAACATAATCCAGGAATTATAGGCTTTCCCTTAAACCCATGCCGGCTAAGTGTTCTCTAAACACATTGGGTGGTAAGCCTTTCGTGAGCGGATCCGCAACCATGTCTTTTGTCCCTATATGCTCGAGACTTATGGTCTTATCCCGGATTCTATCCTTCACAACATAAAACTTTACCTCAATTGGTTTGGAAGCATTACTCGACTTGTTGTTGTGAGCATAGTATACTGCTGGCTGATTGTCACAGTACATCTTTAGTGGTTTATTAATACAATCTACCACTTTCAAGTCGGGTACAAATTTCTTTAACCATATCACCTGTCCAATAGCATCATGACATGCTATAAACTCTGCATGCATCGTCGATGATGCAACCAACTTTTGTTTGGAGCTTCTCCATGAGATAGCTTCCCCAGCGAGAGTGAATATATATCCAGACGTGGATTTTCTATCATCTCTATCTCCCGCATAGTCTGCATCTGAATACCCTTTTATCTCTAGGCTATCTAACTTCCTGTATGTCAGCATGAAATGCTTTGTGCCTTGCGCATAACGCAATGCTTTCTTTACCATCTTCCAGAGCCCCATGCCTGGATTATCTTGATATCTACCAAGTACTCCGGTGATAAACGCTAAGTCAGGGCGAGTGCACACTTGTGCATACTGTAAGCTTCCAACAGCTGAAGCATATGGTACTGCTTTCATTTGATCGAGCTCATATTTATTCTTGGGACATTGAAATTCTCCAAAACTATCGCCCTTTACTATAGGAGCAGGTGATGCTTTACTCGCATGCATACTGTACTTCTTTAAAATCTTTTCCAGATATGCATTTTGCGATAATCCTAAAACCCCATTCTTTCTATCTCGGTGAATTTCTATGCCTAAAACATATGAGGCTTCACCAAGATCTTTCATATCAAAGTTTGAGGACAAAAACTTCTTTGTTTCTCGCAGTAGACTAACATCATTTCTAGCAAGCAAGATATCATCCACATACAAGATCAGGAAAATATATTTCCCATTCTTAAACTTTGCATAAACACAGTTGTCCTCTACATTAGGTTCAAACCCAAATCTTTTAATTATATCATCAAACTTTAGATTCCACTGTCAGGATGCTTGCTTTAATTCATAAATGGATTTCTTTAGGCGGCATCCTAAATGTTCTTTTCCTTCCATGACAAAACCTTTCGGTTGTTTCATGTAGACATTTTCTTCTAAATCACCATTTAGAAAAGCCGTCTTTACATCCATCTGATGCAACTCTAAATCAAAATGTGCCACTAATGCCATTATTATTCTGAAGGAATCTTTACATGAGACTGGAGAAAATGTCTCATTGTAATCTACTCCTTCTCTCTGGGTGTAGCCTTTTGCCACGAGTCATGCTTTATACTTTTCTATGTTCCCTCTAGAGTCACGTTTAATCTTGTAGACCCATTTACAGCCTACTGTTTTGGCTCCTTCGAGAATTTCCACTAAGTCCCAAACATCGTTGGAACTCATCGATTTTATCTCATCTTCCATGGCCTCCAACCACTTCGATGAGTCAGCACTTCTCATGGCCTCTTCATATGAAGCGGGATCACCCTCCATATGAGCAACTTTTGTATTATAGACTTTATAATCACTTGGAATTGCCGATCTTTTAACTCTTTGAGACCTCCGAGGGGCCTCTTCTGTTTGCACACTCGGTGCCTCAACATCTGTTGACACATCATCATGAGATGGCTGCTGCATCTCTTCCTCATGTGCAACAGTGGGCTCAATCGAATCCTAAAGGACAGGCTCCGGATCTTCACTCACTGTTGCCATAGGTTGAGTTACAACAGGTGCTTGCACCATAGCCTCAGGGGCTGTCGGTGCAGGCACAACAGGTAGTGAGAAACATGGCTCTTGGATCATCGGATTGGGTGCGTACACCCGCTTCTCCTCAAGATCAATTTTCCGCACTGCCGTGCTCCCCCTCATCATTTCGTCCTCTAAGAAAATGACATGTCTCATTTCTACAAACTTTGTATATCTATCTGGACAGTAGAAACGAAAACCTTTTGACTTTTCAAGATACTTAATGAAGTAGCAACTAACTGTTTTGGAATCTAACTTTCCAATATTTGGGTTAAAAACTTTGGCCTCAACTGGGCTCCCCCAGACACGTAAATGGTGTAGAGAGGGTACTCTTCCCGTCCACAGCTCGTACGGTGTTTTGGGCACCGATTTGCTTGGTACTCTATTGAGAATGTGAATAGCGGTTTTTAACGCCTCCATCCACAATCCCAATGGCAAGGTGGAGAGTAACTCATCATACTGTGCACCATATCCATCAGTGTACGGTTGCGCCTCTCAGCTACTCCATTTTGCTGAGGCTCGCCCGGCATTGAATACTGGGCTACTATGCCATTTTCCTGTAGGAACTTTGCAAAAGGTCCAGGAACTTGGCCAAATGGGGTGTGCCGACCGTAGTACTCCCCTCCACGATCAGATCTTACTATTTTAATTCTTTTATCAAGTTGATTTTCAACTTCAACTTTGAATATCTTAAATTTATCCAGCGCTTCCGATCTTTCTTTAATTGGATAAATATAACCATAATGGGAGTAATCATCTGTGAATGTTATGAACGAGTCATAGCCATCCACGCTTTTCACAGGAAACGGTCCACAAATATCAGTGTGGATTATCTCTAAAGTTCTTGTGCTACGTTTTGCACCTTTTTTAATTTGCTTTACATACTTTCCTTTAGCGCAATCTACACAATGCTCTAAGTCAGAGAACTCTAACGAAGGAAGAATTTCATTTTTAACGAGGCTCTCTATTCTCCCCCTCGAAATATGGCCTAAACGACAGTGCCATAATTTTGACGAAATATCATGAGTTCTCTTTCTTTTCTTTTGAACGTTCTCTGACCCGGAAACATTCACATCATTCATATTCACATCATTCACATTCACATCACATAATGAATTAACTTTTTCACGTAAGGATAACAAATAAAGCTCATCATGAAGGTAAGCAATACCAACACAAGCATTATTACACCAAATGGCACAACGGCCATGTCCAAATAGACATTCAAAACCATCTTTGTCCAAACGTGAAATACTAATCAAATTTCTGTTTAATGAAGGAACATAAAGAACATCTCTAAGCAAAAGTGTAAAACCATCAACTAGCTCCAGAGAGACATCACCAACAGCTTCAACTTCTGCTTGGACTCCATTTGCAACTTCAATGCATCTTTCTTTTTCTTTCCGTGCTCCGGGTCGAATGGAATCCCTGTAAAGAATTTGCAACATGAACAGTTGCACCCGAGTCAATCCACCAAGTAGATTTAGAAAACTGTGTATACAAGGATTCATTTACAAAAGAAACAACGTTCTTACCGTTCCTTGCCATGATGGACTTTAGAAAATCAGGACATTCTTTCTTGAAATGTCCCTTCTTGCAGTGGAGACACTGATCCCTCTCTACTGGAAGAAAGCTCTTCTGAGGCTGACGCTGCTGTTGCATGGGACCTTTACCATGTGGCTTTGAAGAAGAGCCTTGATGGAAGTTCTTTTTCTTCACAAGGTTCAAAGAACCTCCATTGTTGGACTTAATCCTTTCCTCTTCCTGCACGCACATGGCTATAGTCTTTTCCAGATCCCACTGCTCTGGATGAATGTTGTAGTTGTCAACAAAAGTGTCAAACTCCTTTGGCAGAGAAGCCATAACCAGATGAACAAGGAGCTTGGGCTTAATTTCCAGATCCGCATCCAGTGGCTTTAGCTTCGATGCCTGGTTGCTCATCCTAAGGATGTGCTCCCTTATACCTTTTCCATTGCCTGTATACTTTTCATTCACCAGCTGCCTCAGCATCATGGTGGCATGTCTTTGAAGAGCCAGTAAACTGACTCTTTATCCTGTCAAGTAACTCTGTGGCAGAGCTACAACCATCAACTGAGCTCAAAAGAGAAGGCTCAATTGTGTTCTCTATGAAAGCCATGCACTTTTTGTTTGCCGAGGTCCACTTTTTGTTGTTGATGGACCACGAAAATTCTAAAGAGGAATAATCCTCTTCTTTCTTTTTCCATGCAGCATAATCATCTTTATCATCTCTCTGTGGCTTTGGTGGCTGAGGCGGCTGTGGTTCCTTCAACACCCAGTCAACCTCAGCACAAACAAAAGCCAGATTCACTTTTCTGCTCCATTCCTTGTGATTCTCAGCATTGAGGACAGGAACAGAAGCGATGGAGTTCATCAAGTTGAACCCTCCTGAAAACCATAATCATAATGATAATTGCATGCATTAATCCAACGTTGGTCAAAATTAAAACATACAACTGTCTATGCAATTAAATCTATATCACCGTTGGGCAGAAAATAGAAATAAATGCACATAAACAACCTTTTAATCATGATGATATTATTAACAACGTTGGTCAGTAAATAACAGCACCATAATTACCATAAAAATTACTTTAACATGCTTCTTTAAAATTTAATTTTCCCGTTGGTTCTAATTAAATTTAAACAATAAGCATTTCTTTAAACAGTTCGCAGCGCAAACATGAATAAAAGTCATGAAAAAAACTTTCTATTCAGAAGTAATATCACTATTTACTTTACTTTTATCTAAGCAAATTATCCCGTTGGTTCAAAATTTGAATAGATATAAAAACTATACAAAATTTATCAAGAAATTACTTCTGAGAAAGATCAAAAATAATAAAGAACCCACTGTTGGTTACTGTGTATGCGGCCTGTGGCATAAATCAGGCCCACGGCCTTCTCCTGGCTCCCGCCTAGGCTCGTAGCCCACAAACCGACGGCTGGGCCGCCTAACCGGCGCAGCTCCTCATCCCGCCTGGGCTCGAATTAGCCCAGCAGCCGGCAATTGACGACGACCGTCCAGATCCGTTCGATCCCGCGGATTTCGATCGGATGGACGCCGGCGCGTGTCGCGCGTATAAAACGCTCCGCGTCCGATTACCCCGGAAACCCTAAAACATTTTCACCCTCTCCCCCGGTTCTCTCTCGCACACTGCTCTCAGCGGCGGCGGGAGGAGCACTGCCCGTGGCCGGCTGTTCGCCGGCGACGGCAGAGAAAGAAGAGTGCCGCCAGCCAAAACCGCCGGTCCTCTCCCTCTCCTCTTTCTTTGCTGTCCAGTCCCCTCCCCCTCTTCTCCAGAGCCCCAAACTAGTGAGGTCCAGAGAGAACCCAGCCATGGTGGCCAGTGGAGAAGGTGGTGGCCGGCGTCGCCGGGAGTCCCACCGTCGGCGAGCGCGTTCCCCGCGAGGGAGAGCGCGCCGCCGTCGGTGGGTTTCACCGCGGCGCCCCGTGCCCCCGGTTCTCCGACGGCAGACCACCGGCGAGAACAGGGCCCGGAACATCTGTCCGCCGGCGCGCCCAAGGCGACGACGGCGGCGGCATCGACGGTGAGGTAGGGTCCCTGGTAGGTACTCCTTCTCTCCCGCCTTGCCTCTTTGCAACTTTAGATCTAGGGTTAGGGTTAGGGTTCCATTTCTCATTTGCCTTTTTCGATTCGAAATCGATGTTTATCCTTTCTTCTTCTTCTACCCAGACTAGATCTACGACCTAGCATGGCTCAGGTACCATTGATAGACTCTAGTGATCTACTAGACGCACATCTAATCGGGTAGAACCTTTCACTGTGTGATAAACATGTGTGTGTGCACCGTGAAAGAAAGAGACAGAGAGGAAGAAGATGGGAGAGGGAGTATACCATCTCCGGCAGGGGTGCTGCCGGAACCACTGGCCATGTAGGAGATCTGCTCTTAGGCAGTGACGCGAAGTGCAGAGTCTGCGCTAGGGCAGCGACGATTGACGCAGTGGAGGCGGCGGGGCTTCCCGTTGCTCCTGCGCTCCCTGCAGATCGACTAGGGTTGTAGGTGGGGTGTGTAGGGCTGGCGGCGAACCTCGTGCCAAGAGCCTGCGGCCCCCACCTCCTTTTTATAGCGTAGAGCAACAGGGGCCCGCCAACCATATTAGGGTTGGGCGCCCCCGATCAGGGCGCGAGATTAAGGGCCCTATGCGCCGTTGGGCCCATGAGGGAGGAGATCAATCTAACAATCTTAACCTAGATAGGTTATGATTGAGGAGGGGTGTTAAACATGTAAATGTGTGAGTTGTAACAAGATGGAATAACCTAGTGCTAGTAGTTAGGATTAGATAAGATCCTTCCCTTGTAAATAGGAGATGCCGGCCAGGTTGTTCCACACATATCTGTAATCCACGCCGGGGATGTTCCCGGCCATATAACACGCAAGGCGCGACCCCCTGAAGTGCAACGACGCTTCCACCAAATTTTACAGTCGCGCCCCCGCAAAGCGAGGAGGCAGATTTCGGTAGACTATTCACACAGACGTCGTACGACAGCACCTTTCGCCCCACCCCACTGAGGCGAGCGAGCACGCGTGTGGTGCTTTCCTTCTCTCCCTACACACACGACTCGAAGGAGTGATGATCATCTCCATATTTAAGTTGATCTCCGAGTAGCAATGTGACACTAACATTTATTTGGGAAATACCCCCCCCCCCCCACACACACACACGGAGGGGGAGAGAGACGGTAGAGCCCGAGGATCTAATTTACAAAAAAAACCCATTTAATCACACACCGGCGGTGGTGGTCGTCGTCGTTGAGTCACCGTTCGTCCGTTGCTCTCCATTTTTTCCCTCACAGGGATTGCTCTCGAATGCAGTTCGCGCCACACTCTGTGCTCTCTCTGATGGTCTTGAAATCAAGTCCCAGGTGAGGCCTCAAACCTTCTACGCTGTCACATGTTATCATACTTTTAGGTCCTGTTTTTTACATCAAAAAGGAACAGTGAAAAGTACTATTTACTTGTCACATCCATCACATCTTCTCTCAAAAAATACTATTCACAACTTTATTATTTCTTTTCACAGAAAAGAACAGACCCTTAAATTCAAACATCTCCCACCCCTGAAACTGAAATGGAATCCACCCCTGAAAAAACATGGACGCACATACGAACGTACCGCGTGGACCTTATCTCCCCGCGATCAATTCTTTTGCCAACCATATCACCACTGCACCCAACATGAGCACCACTCATCCATCCCATCGCATCTTCAGTATTCATCCGACCAAGCAACTCCCCTACGCAAAAGCTCCTAGTGTATAAATACGAGCCCCATCAACACGGAGAAAATCGATCCCAGCAAGGTCAACGACTACACCACCTGAACTCATCAAAAGTTCAGCACAACAACGACAGGCAATATGCCTCGTCGCCGCCTCCCCTCCGCGACCGCGGCGCTCCTCCTGCTCGCCGTCGTCCTGCTGGCCGGCGCCACCGCGTCCGCCGACGCCTACGCGCGCGGCAAGAGCAAGAGGACGACGAGCCTGGCGTCCGCCTTCCTGGACCCGCACAACGCCGCGCGCCGCGCCGTCGGTCTGCGCCCCCTGAAATGGGACGAGCGGCTCGCGGGCTACGCGCGGCGGTACGCGGCGGCGCGGAGCGGTGACTGCGCGCTGGCGCACTCGCACGGGCCCTACGGCGAGAACCTCTTCCGCGGGAGCGGCGGCGCCGGGTGGACCCCCGCGGCCATCGTGGACGCCTGGGTCGGGGAGCGGTCGCTCTACGATGCGCGCGCCAACGCCTGCCGCCGCGGCGGCGAGTGCGGGCACTACACGCAGATCGTGTGGCGCGTCACCACCGCCGTCGGGTGCGCGGTCACGCCGTGCGGCGGCGGCCGCTCCACGTTCGCCGTCTGTAGCTACGACCCGCCCGGCAACTACGTGGGCGTCAGGCCCTACTGATCGAGTGATCGTGACAAAGGCGTGGGCGATACGTGTGGCGGCACCACCGCGCGCGCCATGTCTTCTCAACGGGAGGGCGCGTGCTGCAGAGTTGTTCGTCGCATCATCATACGGCGGGAGAGAGGTCAATTTGTGTCAAATTTTTCACGGCGATCTTGCGGTTAAAGTGGATCCCCTCTTTTCTTTTCTTTTCTTTTCTTTTTTACTGTTTCATCATTCTTTTGCATTGGTTCAATGATATGAATGGATAAATAAAATAAAATGCTATTCCAATTGGCCAATGTGAGACGCTGATAATAGCTTCTTTTTTTTTAGATTACAGACGCTGATAATAGCTTTGAATCGACAATCCAATATGGCATTCATCCGTTGAGTTATAGAAATTGTGGAAATGTAGAGGCAGACAGACAAACGTGTCCACTCCATGTCTCCGTCAACAGATTTAGCCTGCCGCAGGACGGCGGTCGGTGTGCCTGACATAGTGGCATGCCATCTCGATTTGCTCCGTTCGCCGATCGCCGCTGTTTAAAGCTCGACCGGCCCAACTAATCTGTACCGACCAACCATACGTTCATGTTCCATTCAATTCCGGTGTTTGTGCTGCACAAGTCGCTCGCGCTTCAGCAACGCAAATCAAGCATGCCCAGCTAGCATGATTGCCAGAAATTCTAAGCTGTCTGATTTGAGGCCGTACGCGAAATATGCCTGGCCACATTCTTCCCCGTTTTCCCTTTCGTTCGCTTTTTCTTTTCATTCAAAACTCAAAGCACTTGTAGTCTGAATTTCTAGCTTTCTATTTCTAACCTTGCCATAACATATTTGAGGAAAATTACTGTGTTCAATGGCTTCCTTTCAAAATTCAAAGCACTCCTAGAGTCCTATGTTAACTGAAACAGGCAAGGAGGATGGGGCCAAAAAGGAGTTAATACAACTTGGAGCATTTGACACATTAATCAGACCCTGTTTTCTTCTGTTAAGCGGCGCACTCTTTCAGGGGACCATAGTTTAATTATGTGCTAATCATATACTACTCGTAGACTAGTAGGATAATGATGTGATGGTGCTCACACTCAGCAACTCCTCTCCTCCCCTGCTAAAACTTTTTTTTTTTGAAGTAAAGCAGGAGCACTGCTACGTCATTTAAGAAGAAGAAGCATGAACAATTTAAATTCTTGGCACCCAGCAGGCACTGAGCTGTCTTCTCCTAACCCTGCAGCCATATCTTCCAAATGATCTGTACTCCTAATTTTATCAATATTGGTAAGCACTCGTACACAAGCAATCACTACCAGCTGCAGGAGAATGTCAAATTTGTCATGCTCTTGCCTTGTGCAGGTGTGCAGCTCGGGGCAGGCAGGGGTCGCCGGCGCCCTCCAAAAAAAAGTCTCCATCAACTCCCCTTGTTTCGGCGCATATTGGGCGGCGTCTCTTGACAGACAGTGATTGGCACGTTTGTATTCAGTAGGTTATAGGTATGCACCGAACAGAAGAAGCCTTCTTCCAGCAGCCATGATCGCTGTACTGTAACCTTGATATTCCTGGCTATTCGGTAGGTCTGGTTCTGAATGATGCTCAGTGCCTATTTTGCTCTTAAAGAAATGACATGTTTTGTTGCAAATGGAACGTTGTGATTACTTGAAAAACAGGGTTAGATGCACATGGTCTTGTGCCATGGCTACATCCTTGACCTATGATTATGTCAAAGTTTCTGCTGGGAATCCAAACTGAGCATATGAGTCAGGGAAACAGGGAAAGAAAAGTTCAGGTAAGTCAAATGACAGAGCACAATAGACAAACCAAGGTAGATTAAATTAAAATCTTATGCGTACGAGTAGAAATCTGCTAGATCGCTGGAGCTGCATTGCAATTGTTTTTGCAAGCAGGAAAGCTGCCTTTATTTGTGGAGGACGCGCTGTGGATCTCGGAGCGCCGCATCACTGTTTTGACAGCAAAGCTGAGTTGTAAAGAGGGACTCTTTTGATGAAACGAAACGATGAGGCGCGTCAGTATTACACACAGGGTCTCGATCGAGCTGTATAATATTGCCATCCGCTCATCATGGTTCCCGCCGCGGATCAAGCGCTTCAAAATTTTCAAGCAATTCCAGTTGTTGCTTCCTTCTGAAATGGCTCCAAAAAAGAATGACCGGGCTGCTATTTTCAGGAACAGAGGATGGCACTCTGAATCTGCTACACTAGCCGATTGATCTGACCATTCACAAATCCTAAACTCCAGCAACTGCACAGCACATTTGACAATGTCCCTGGCTTCCTCTGCGAGCTGAAATTTCTCCTAAATCCAATCCAAAAGCAGCTCATTTTCTTTGCTTTCTGTTTGCATGAACAGTGACAAGGCAATCAACCGAATTCAGTTGGACACCGGGGCCTGCCAAGAGCTACTCCACCTACTAACAAATCAATTCTTCCAGTTTCATCAATTCAAAGCCAAAACACGGTTCTTCCTCGATGGATGGATCGATCGATCGACCACCGCCTCACCGGGCCATAATTCAGCAGCCGCCGCTAGTGCTAGGTGCTAATTGAATTCCGCCGGTGGCACATTTAGGTAGACCTTCCATAGCCGTATTATGTGTCACAATCATTAGCGAACATGGCTCGTGTTCCCCCCAACATCTCCTCCCCCCTCGCTCCATGTATTTATATGGAAGCGCCCAGCCGCGACCCACTGGCGGTGGTGGCAGTACAATCCCCAGCTCAGCGTCGCCTCCCATGGCCTCCTCTTCCTCCTCCTCCAGTTGTCGCAGAGGTCAGCTCGCCGCCGGCATTGCGCTCCTCCTCGTCCTCATCGCCGGCAATGCCGCCGACGCGTACCCCGGCGGCGGCGGGGACCTGAGGTACCAGTTCGTGTCGCAGCAGAACGCGGCGCGGGCGTCGATGGGTCTGCCGCCGCTGGCGTGGGACGAGCGCGTGGCGTCGTACGCGCGGTGGTACGCGCAGTCCCGGCGCGGCGACTGCGCGCTGGTGCACTCGTCGGGGCCCTACGGCGAGAACCTCTTCTGGGGCAGCGGCACCGGTTGGTCCCCGGCGCAGGCCGTCGGCGCCTGGCTCTCCGAGCGCCCCCGCTACGACTACTGGAGCAACAGCTGCTACGGCGGCATGTGCGGCCACTACACGCAGATCATGTGGCGCAGCACACGCCGGGTCGGCTGCGCCATGGTCACCTGCTACAACGGACGGGGGACCTTCATCACCTGCAACTACGACCCGCCGGGGAACTACGTCGGCGTGCGCCCGTACTGATCGAGCGGCACGGCGGTCGGCGGCTAATGGTTGACCGGTGGCCGGCCGGCCGGGCGGGCGCCGGTGGATGATCACCTGCGGTTACCTCTTCTTCCATCCACGCCTCTGCTCTCTCTCTATCGCCGTGATCCGCGGGGCCACCCTCGCCGCACCGCACGGCTGCTAGCTGGCGACATTGCTGGCCGGCGTGCCGTAGCAAGGCTGTACGTCTATCTCGCTGCCCGCCATTAATTCCTTGTCACGACGTTGGTCGAGATGCTACAAGTGTACAAAAATGCATCATTATTGTTACGGTGCTACCGTTACTATTTACTTCTTTCTTCTTCTTCTTTTTTTCCCCTGCCAAGATATACCTAATATATACTGCGAGGTTATTTGTAGAACCCGGGAAATTGCAACGAAATTTGAGCTACCAAAATGAGAACCCCCCCTTGCACACTGCAGTTTGTCCAGCTCTGCTGTTGAACTCATGCGTTCGTAAAAACTGAAAAGTGATCTCTTGATGCTGCTGCGAGAATGGCAGCATTTGCGAAATGATGCTCGTAGCTTTGCTTGATCCAACAAAAAAGGTCGCTTTCTCGCGTGGCTTTTAGGCGATTCGATTCCATTCCTTGTTGCTGTCGCAGCTGCCGCTCCCTGACCTGATTGGTGGTTGGTTGGCGTAGCAACTGCAGTCTGCAGATCGAGCTCTGTGGAGACGCCTAGCGTGCATGTCAGCATGTGGCTGGACGGAGACTGCACGGGGAAGAGTGGAAGACGCCGCTGCGAGCCTGCTGCCCTTCTGGGCACTGGGGCTGCTCCTCGGTCCTCTGCGCCCTCTCGCTCTGAAGTCTGAAAAGCCTGAACGTGTGTGCGTGATGGGCAGGCAGTTGGAATCCGATGCGATGCGATGCGACGCGACGCCACCGGCGTCGTGCCTTTAATGAGATCTCCCCTAACTCCGCGGCGTCGTGCGGTTGCAATCCAATCCTCGCGCATTCATCATCCTCCCGACGCCACGGCCGCCGCCATGGCCGATTGGCAGTGCAGCGGAGCGCCGCCGGCCGGATCCGTCGGGAGCAGGGAGCGAGACTGCGAGAGCGAGCAAGTGGCCCATCGCCGTGCGCCAGTAAACAACAGCACGGCCGTGCATTTGGACAGAGCTGCCTGCCTGCCTGTGCTGCTGTGCAGTGCGCACGCGACATCTGCTCCAACAATTATACTGCCACGATGCCGCCGCCGGAATCTCGCCGCGGCGGCGGTGCTCTGCGCCACATGTTAGGTCGCGCCGCTGCCGGAATTCATTTTCCTCCGATCTCGAAGCCGATCGAGGGGGACGGACCGCCACGGTAGCGACATTTAACGCACGTTGGCTGCGTTGCGATTGCGAGATTACGTTGTCTCAGACGGGGTCGTCAAGCGTGAAGGAATCCAAGAGTTCTTGAGCGCGGTCAATTGGACGGGGCAGTCGCGGGCTCGCAGCCGACGTGCGCGGGGATACGGGTTGTTAGGGCACGTACAACGCGTCGGTAAGCCGCGTCGGTAAACCGATCTTTTTGCAAAAGCCCCCCGCGACCTCCTACCGACGGCCCCCCGCGTCGTCTCAGGACTCGACGGCTCCGTCCCGTTCCCCGAGGTCGAACCGACGTGCGAGACGGGGTTGTAGCGGTCGTCTTCTCCTGTCGCCGCCGCACGCTGGATCCCGCGCGCCCGCACTCGCGCGCCTCCTCCCCGCCAAAACTCTCTGCGCCCGCAAGCTCGGCTCGACGTAGCGCCGCCGCCCCCCCGGACTCGCCGCCGCACCATGAGGCCGCGGGAATCCAGCCTACGGAGCTTGCTGGGCGCCTGGGCTCACGGGCGTGCTCCATGACCGTCGGGATGCGCTTGGAGGAGCTCGCCGGGGCGCCGCTGTCGCACACGAGGTCGTCAGGATCCACCCGCAGAGCTCGACGGGGACGCCTCCATGCTTCAGGCGGCGGGCCGAGCTCGCGAATCAACGAGCCACACACGGATTGGAAGCAGATCCGCGAGGTACCGCGGTCGCGCACCGCTGCGTGCTCCAGGAGTGGAGGGAGGCCCCGTCGCGCAGGTGCTCGCGTTGCCTCAAGCGCGTGCTAGGTGAGGGAAGGGAGCTCGGAGCGAGAAGTTCGAAGCAGGAAGGGAGGCCGGAGAGAGACGGAGCGCGCTGGCCACTAGCACACGGGAGAGATAAGATTGAGCAGGGACAGAGGGCTGGCTAGTGGGCACTAGCACATGGGAGAGATAAGATTATTGGAATTTGATTCACTTATTTTGTGATCTTCTAATTTTATTAATTCACTTGTTGTATTTATTTATGTTTGATATTGTTCTATAAAAAGCCACACAATGATATACACAAATCAATTTGTAATTGATCTTAAGCTACATGCAAAACATTAAACAGCTTACAGACGACTCGTCTGTCTGTGGGTTGTATGAATTGTCTTTATATCTGTCTGGATGCTGAGTTCGAGATTCTGCAGACGACTCACCGTCTGTGGGTTGTACATGCCCTTACTCGCGTTCTCAACAGTCGCGACTCACGACAAGTCGCTGGTTAGTGCGGAGTACTAACATGTGTGTGTGCGGGTTTGACAATTGGCGAGAGGAAGAAGAAGGTGCATGTGCCCTCGCAAAATCGTCTCTCCTCGGGCACTGTTGCAACATGTGCCATTCAAGGAGGCGATTTGGTCTGAGGATACCAAAGATGCAAGAACCGTTCGATTCGGAGCTCGATCAACGCCGCACTGGTACATCTCTGCATCGTTTGTGTGCTGAAAATTTTTTCCTGAGCTTTACGATCAGCAATGCAGTTCATGCGACTGTGAAAACCAAATTCCAGCTACAACCTCTCTCCTGCAAATTAAAGTGCAAAGCAAGACATATACGGAGTAGTACTACTGTAGTAGACAGGAGACCGCAGAATAATTTGATCGTCATTTCGGACATAGCTAGGTCCCCACTTTTCATATGGGAGTAGTATTATACGGTATTTTTGTAGTCAAGTGCTGACATAGGCACATACGCCCTGCATGATCAGGTCAGAGTCAGACTCGATTACAAAATACTGGTGCCTGGGTCTGGTTTGGTCTACTACGCGACATTACATACGGACCCAGCGGAGAACCATAAAATACCCCGCCGCCCATTTCCAGCGAAAATGACTATTCCTGCTGCGTGTGCTAATGGCGTGCTGCGGAACAATATCTAATCTCTGCGCCTCATGTTCTCCCCATGTGCCCTGGCAAACCGACTCGCTTAGACCGAGCTCGTTAATCTAATTTCGGGTTCTCTCATCAAACTGTCATGTCACGCTCGCATGCGTCATGCGTGGATACGTCCACGCAGATATGCACGCAGCGATCGATCTGCAGCGACGGTGGATTTGACAGAAGCCGAGTTGCGTAAGCATAAACACGACGAGTGATTGCTTTGCGTGGTTGTCTTGGCCCAGTTAGCACCCGACCCGCATAAAAACATGGAAAAAGTGTTTTTGACGTCCTCTAACTATCATCGAAATCTGGTTTTCGTCCCCCATTCGAAAAACCGGGTATGTGACATCCTCCAACTATCTAATCCGTTCACTTTTAGTCCCTCAGCTGTTTTGACCTGGTCCACGTGGATAAATATTTACTCATAGCCCCTTGAAATTCTTTTATTATTACAGATCGGTCCTCATCTTCTTCTACCTACCTTCTTCTACCTTCCACCCATGCTCCACCGACAAGCTCCGTCGAGCTTGGTGCCGTGGCCGCTGGTCGCGCTAAGCTTGGCGCCGGGGCCGCGCTAGCCGAGCTGGCCACCGAGGTGCCGGTCGCACGGGCCGGGGTCGATCCTCGCGCCGGCCGCTGGTCTGCTCCCGCGCGGACACCCCCTTCCAATGCCGACCGCGGTGAGCCAAGCCAGGCCGTCGACGCGCCCCAGTCACCGCGGCCAAGCCAGGTCGCACCCTCTCTCTCGGTTTCTCTCCCAATCGGTCGGCCGCGTGCGCGCTCATGCCTCCGGCGGCGGCGGAGCGTCCATTGCGGCGCGGGGACGACGCGGGACCGCCTCCATAGCAGGAGAGGGCGGAGCTCCGCGGCGGCGCGGGAGAACGAGGCGGAGCTCCGCCGCCGTCCCAGCTCGATGCGTCGCCGCCACCGGAGCCCTCGTTCGTCGGATCCAGGGGAGGCTCGGCCCCGCCTGCGCCGCGGTGTCCTCCTCCACCCTGGCGCCGCCGCAGCCTACGGCCTCCCCGTGCTGCTCGCCGCGAACGCCGCCGTCGCGCGCCCCCGCGGGCTGCTGGGGCAGTGTAGGGAGGCCGCCGGGAAGGCCGACGTGGGGAGGTCACCGGTGCTGGGGGAGAAGAAAGGCAACAGGGCCCATCCTGACACGTGGGGCCTACGGCCACGTCATCCAAACCACCGTCAAAACCAGTGAGGGACCAAAAGTGAACGGATTAGATAGTTGAAGGACGCAACATACCCGGTTTTTCGGACGGGGACGGAAGTCAGACTCGGATGATAGTTAGGGGACATCAAAAACACTTTTTCCTAAAAACATACGGAGGCCGATCTGCGTAGGCCTCCACTGGGCCTCCGTAGACGCGACGGTAGCCCAAGTATTTTTTTTTGAATTGCTAAGCAGCGCGCGTTCTCTCTAACAAATACTACTACCGTCCTCTCAAAAAAAAAACAAATACTACTACCGAGCTGATGACGCATGCACATAACCAACCTGCGCCACGACGCGGAAGGTGAAGCGTGGATCGATCGGAAAAGGCAGCTGACACGCGTGCGGCCAGTCCCTTCCCGTGCGTGACTGCGTGGCAGTGGTTGGTAGCAGCCGGACCCGCCTGCACGGATGATCAAAGCAATCCAGGAGGCAACTTTGCATCGCAAGGCTCGTGACCACGGCGGAAGCATCTGGAAGACTCGCCGTGCATGGGTCACGGACTCACGGGTGCCGATCACTAATGTGCCCATCTACTGTAACATGCTCTATCTGTTTCATACTGTATTACCTATTGTTTTGAATTTTCTAGATAAATTAATTTTACTTTTGTTATGTACCTAGACATAACAAATCTAGGTGCGTAGCAAAGAAAGTATTTAAAAAATCAAAATGATAAGTAATATTAAACAGAAGGAGTATAGTAGTAAACGGTTAAAAGGTGCGACAGTGCTTGTGTAGTTCTGTGCATGTTCCTCACCGTGCAGTGCTACGTCGACCATCAATAATGTGCTCTCTCTGTTTTTAAATATATGACGTTTAGGATAAAAAAAATTAATTCGTATTTTGAACTAATTTTCTTATCATAAACGTCATATATATTTAAAGAAGGACGGAGGTAGTGTTAGAATAAATGGGCCTAGAGTTATTTATTACAATAATGAAAGAATTAGAAACCCATTTATTTAATGCTACGGAAAAGTGATAAATACCAAATGGGTATTAGAGGAGTCTCCTATCCAACTTATGAGGTAGTCTTTCGGTACACCTCTTGTGAAGTTGAATAAAGGAGATAGGCGTGCCACACGCGCGCGCGCTCGCTCGCCTCGTCGAGGCCGTGGACGTGACGAGCGGTGCGGGGCGGACGGACGGACGTGAGGAGTTGCGGGCGGGAGCATTTTTTTGCTGTTGGAAAGGAATAATAGCTCCTTAACTGCGACCGTTACTGAGCCTTAACCATGGTGTCTTAACCGCAACCATTACTACCAGAGGAGCCTTTACCGCGACGTCCAGGTTCATCCCCCCTGCGCCTGCTCGCCTATATAAGACGCCTCTGCTCCTCCTGCTCGGATTACCAATTCACACTCAGGTACTCCTGTTCAGGAGACCTCTCCCTCTCTCCCTCTGTTTGCTGCTTCTTTTGCATTCTCATCGCTTGCACCGCGCGCACGGTACCGGCGAGTGCAGAGCCTCCGGAACCTTGTGTCTTAACCGCAACCGTTACTACCAGAGGAGCCTTAACCGCGACGTCCAGGTTCATCCCCCTGCGCCTGCTCGCCTATATAAGACGCATCTGCTCCTCCTGCTCGGATTACCAATTCACACTCAGGTACTCCTGTTCAGGAGACCTCTCCCTCTCTCCCTTTGTTTGCTGCTTCTTTTGCATTCTCATCGCTTCCACCGCGCGCACGGTATCGGCGAGTGCAGAGCCTTCGGAACCTCGTCCTGCTACTGAGATCCTGCTCGGGATAGGCGGGCGATAAGGTTTTTGGGGAGCGTCTTCACGCGACTGCTCGCTCCCGTACGACTACTTCCTCTACATCGACTCCGAACGACTACTTCCTCTACAACCGGGTCTTCACTGCGATCATCTTCCTGCACCGAATTCGTACGGCTACATTGACTGAGGTCACTCTACGATTAGTATGACTGATCCAAGTGATAGCGGAACTTCGGGTGACGCCGTCACCCGACCTTCCACGGGGTACAATCTTAAACTAGTATTCATGTTTATTAGTTGTATAATCATGAATAAGTTTATGTTTAATTGTTGTTTAAACATGAACATTTGCACATGGATTGTTTCACTCACAGCAATATTGAAATGTCTATTTAATTATGGAATTAAAATATACCGGAACATTGCCTATCATCTAACAATCCAAAAACCTTATCATGTTGATAGGAATATGTTTGGTGTCACTAGCTTTGCAAATGCAATTAAGCCAAAGCCTTTCGATGGTTCCAATTTTAAGAGGTGGCGTGAGTTGGCCACCCTGTGGCTCACCGCCATGAACGTGATGTACGTCATCACCGGAAAGGCTCCCGAGGGTGTCTCGGGGGAAAAGTTTAATTCAGATGATAATCTGTTCCGGGGTGCCGTGATCAGCATTCTGATTGACAATCCGGTGGATACCTATCTCCGTTACAAAACGGGAAAGGACATTTGGGAGGCTCTTGAGGCTCAGTATGGAGCTTCTGACGCCGGCGGTGAGCTGTACGTAATGGAACTATTCCTAGACTACAGGATAGTTGAAGACCGTCCTATGGTGGAACAGGCCCATGAATTACAGGCGCTGGCTAAGGAGCTTGAGAACTATAGCAGAGAGGTCCCATGTGTGTTGCCCGAAAAGTTTGTGGCTGGAGCTATTATTGCTAAGCTGCCACATTCTTGGAGGGACTTTGCTACCTCTCTAAAACACAAGAGAAAGGAATTCACTTTTGATGACCTTGTTGCGACTCTTGATGTTGAAGAGAAGGCGAGAGCAAAGGACACACGTGGAAAGGCAATAGCCGGCTCATCAAGCGCAAACTTTGTGCAGAGGGGCAATCCCAAGTTCTAGAACAACCAGAACAAGAGGAAGAAGCCTTCACAGAACCCGCCCAAGGCTAAGCAAGCCGACGGCCCTGATAAGAAGAAGAGAAAGCCGGGGGGTGCTTGCTACACATGTGGCAATCCGGATCACTTTGCTGCAAAGTGCCCGGATCGCAAATATCGCAAGGCCCCAAAGACAGCAAACATGGTTGCTAGCGAGGGTGGAGGAACATCGGGGTACGGTAATTTCTTACCTATAGTTCTTTCATTATGTTCTTCACCAGAGTGGTGGATAGACACCGGCGCTAATATTCATGTATGTGCTGACATTTCTATGTTTTCTTCTTATCAGGTCGGGGGGACTACATCCTTGTTGATGGGGAACGGTGCCCATGCGCGTGTTCTTGGTGCTGATACGGTCACTCTGAAGTTCACTTCGGGGAAGACCATACAATTGAAGAATGTGCAGCATGTACCTACCATCAAGAAGAATTTAGTCAGCGGGTCTCTACTGTGTAGAGACGGTTTTAAGTTAGTCTTTGAGTCGAATAAATGTATCATTTCTAAGTTTGGTACCTTTGTTGGAAAAGGCTATGATAGCGGAGGCTTGTTCCGCTTTTCTTTATCGTTTGATAATAATGTTGTGAACCATGTGATGAATGATGAATCAGATGTTTGACATTCGAGACTTTGTCATGTTAATTTTGGTTGTATGTTGCGCTTAGCTAGTTTGAGTTTAATTCCAAAGTTTACCTCTGTCAAAAATTCTAAGTGCCACGTATGTGTTGAATCAAAACAAACTCGCAAGCCACATAAGGCTGCAGAGGCGAGAAACTTGGCACCTCTAGAATTAGTTTATTCTGATCTGAGCAAAATGAACGGTGTTTTGACAAAGGGCGGTAAAAGATATTTCATGACTTTGATAGACGATAGCACTAGATTTTGTTACATCTACTTGTTAAACTCAAAAGATGAAGCGTTACATTATTTCAAGATCTATAAAGCTGAAGTAGAAAATCAACTTGAGAGAAAGATTAAACACCTAAGGTCTGATCGAGGTAGCGAATACTTCTCTAATACTTTTGATTCATTCTGTGAAGAACACAGTATCCTTCATGAGAGGACACCGCCTTATTCACCCTAATCCAATGGGATTGCCGAAAGAAAGAACCGCACGCTGACTGACTTGGTGAATGTCATGTTAGAAACCACGGGACTATCTAGGGAATGGTGGGGTGAGGCGATATTGACGGCCTGTCATGTCCTGAACCGTGTGCCTATGAAGAATAAGGAAGTAACACCATTCGAGGAATGGGAGAAGAAGATGCTAACTCTTTCATATTTACGTACTTGGGATTGTTTGGCCAAAGTCAGTGTGCCAATCACCAAGAAACGTAAACTTGGACCAAAGACGGTAGACTGTGTCTTTCTGGGGTATGCTTTTCACAGCGTCGGATATAGATTCTTGGTAGTAAGATCTGGAGTGCCTGACTTGCTTGTCGGCACAATTATGGAGTCCAGAGACGCTACATTCTTTGGGAATATTTTTTCAATGAGAGATGAAACAAGTTCATCTAGGCAAGAGTCTGTCGAGAAGGACGACTCCACCAAGCCGATGGAACTCAATGAGCCTACACTTATTGAGCATCCTGAGGAGGATAATGATGAGGCTCCTAGAGAAATCCTTTGGAGATGATTTCATCGTATACCTCGTGGATGACACTCCCAAGACCATTGCAGAGGCCTACTCTTCACCTGATGCTGACTATTGGAAGGAAGCAGTGAGGAGTGAAATGGACTCTATCATGTCAAATGGAACTTGGGAGGTTGTTGAGCGTCCTTACGGGTGCAAATATGTGGGATGCAAATGGGTGCTCAAAAAGAAGCTTAGGCCTGATGGTACTATTGATAAGTACAAGGTTAGACTTGTGGCCAAGGGTTACACCCAAAAGGAAGGAGAAGACTTCTTTGATACTTACTCACCAGTCGCTCGATTGACCACCATAAGAGTACTACTTTCTCTGGCAACCTCTCATGGTCTTCTCGTTCATCAGATGGACGTTAAGACAGCTTTCCTAAATGGAGATTTGGAAGAGGAGATCTATATGGATCAGCCGGAAGGATTTGTAGTAAAGGGTCAAGAAATAATGGTGTGTAAGCTGGTGAAGTCTCTCTATGGCCTCAAGCAAGCACCTAAGCAATGGCATGATAAGTTCGACAGAACTTTGACATCTGTTGGCTTTGTTACAAACGAAGCTGACAAATGTGTGTACTATCGCTATGGTGGGGGCGAAGGAGTTAATTTTGTGTCTGTATGTAGATGACATACTTATCTTTGGCACGAGCCTTGAAGTGATCAAAGAGGTCAAAGACTTTCTATCTCAAAAGTTTGAGATGAAGGATTTGGGAGATGCTGATGTTATCCTTAACATAAAGCTGATAAAGGGAGAAAATGGTGGGGTGACTCTATCACAGACTCACTATGTTGAGAAGATGCTTAGTCGGTTTGGCTACAGCAACTCTAAACCAGCATCAACTCCTTACGACGCCAGCTTGGTTCTAAGTCAGAACCTGAGGATAATGGTGGATCAGCTGAGATACTCCCAGATCATTGGTTCGATGATGTATCTGACTAGCGCCACGAGACCTGACATTGCATATGCAGTTAGTAAACTGATCCGGTTTGTTTCAAACCTGGGCAGTGAACACTAGCGTGCTCTCGAGAGGGTAATGCGCTATCTAGTGGGCACAATGAACTATAGCATTCACTATTCCGGAGACCCCAAAGTCTTGGAGGGATATAGTGATGCAAACTGGATTTCTGATGTTGATGAGTTAAAGGCCACAAGTGGATATGTGTTCACACTTGGAGGTGGCGCTGTTTCCTGGAAGTCTTGCAAGCAAACCATTCTAACCAGGTCAACAATGAAAGCAGAACTCACAGCATTGGATACTGCCACTGTCGAAGTCGAGTGGCTTCGTGAACTCCTAATGGACTTGCCGATAGTTGAAAAACCGATACCGGCAATTCTAATGAACTGTGATAATCAAACTGTGATTGTCAAAGTGAACAGTTCAAAGGATAACATGAAGTCATCCAGGCATGTCAAGAGGCGGTTGAAGTCTGTCAGGAAATTGAGAAACACTGGTGTCATAGCTTTGGATTACATCCATACGTCTAAGAACCTGGCAGATCAATTTACAAAGGGTTTATCACGTATTATGATAGATAATGCATCTATGGAACTGGGCTTGAGACCCACGTGAGTTTTTCCATAGTGGAAACCTGTCTTATGTGATCGGAGATCCCGTGAATTAAGATGGTGAAACAAGCTATGGTTTGACTGAGAGAAGAGAACCTTTGAGAAGGCTCGGTCCATGGAAAGATGCATTTCTCTTCAAAACTGTATGGCAGGCTGGTATGTATACCTTAATGTGCTCCAAGTGGCTTTCATGAAACAAGGTAGTTGTTTCTCTGAAGTAAATACATAGTTCTACAGTATGTCTTGAAGGAACACACCTATATGAGTATCGACTACTGGTCATAGTCTATGAGATTTGGGTGATCTCTAGAAAACTCATGAAGAGGCACGGAGTGTGACCCATAAGCTCCAACCCGCGGGGATGCTATGTGCAGCAAAGTATCAGTAAAGGGCTCTAGCCAAACTTAGATGCACAAAATTGACAATTCAAGGCATAGTCCATTGTTCAGTTGCAAATAAGTGTAACTTGAGTTCCTGGTGGATGTTCAACTTAACAGTCTCCATCGCAGTGCTGGTATATCGAAAACAAAAAGGGAAGATGAGAGCATTTCCAATGTGACTTATAATTCTTGGTGGGGATTGTTAGAATAAATGGGCTTAGAGCCATTTATTACAATAATGGAAGAATTAAAAGCCCATTTATTTAATGCTAGGGAAAAGTGATAATTACCAAATGGGTATTAGAGGAGTATCTCATCCAACTTATGAGGTAGTCTTTCGGTACACCTCTTGTGAAGTTGAATAAAAGAGATAGGCGTGCCACACGCGCGCGCTCGCTCGCCTCGCCTCGCCGAGACCGTGGACGTGGCGGGACGGACATGATGAGTTGCGGGGTGGGAGCATCTTTTTGCTGTTGGCTGTTGGAAAGGAATACTAGCTCCTTAACTGTGACCGTTACTGAGCCTTAACCATGGTGCCTTAACCGCAACTGTTACTACCAGAGGAGCCTTAACCGCGACGTCCAGGTTCATCCCCCCTGCGCCTGCTCGCCTATATAAGACGCCTCTGCTCCTCCTGCTTGGATTACCAATTCACACTCAGGTACTCTTGTTCAGGAGACCCCTCTCTCTCTCCCTCTGTTTGCTGCTTCTTTTGCATTCCCATCGCTTGCACCGCGCGCACGGTACCGGCGAGTGCAGAGCCTTCGGAACCTCGTCCTGCTACTGAGATCCTGCTCGGGATAGGCGGGCGATAAGGATTTTAGGGAGCGTCTTCACGCGACTGCTCGCTCCCGTACGACTACTTCCTCTACATCGACTCTGAACGACTACTTCCTCTACAGCCGGGTCTTCACTGCGATCATCTTCCTGCACCGAATTCGTACGGCTACATCGACTGAGGTCACTCTACGATCAGTATGACTGATCCAAGTGATAGCGGAACTTCGGGTGACGCCGTCACCCGACCTTCCACGGGGTACAATCTTAAACTAGTATTCATGCTTATTAGTTGTATAATCATGAATAGATTTATGTTTAATTGTTGTTTAAACATGAACATTTGCACATGAATTGTTTCACTCACAGTAATATTGAAATGTCTATTTAATTATGAAATTAAAATATACCGGAACATTACCTATCATCTAACACGTAGTACAGCGTAAGGACGGACGGTTTCTTCCAACTTTAATTTCGAACTAATCGAGTACTACACTCATTATGGTACAAAATGCAGGTATCCCATTATATGTGATGTCGGCCTTCGTACCAAAACCTGCATCATTAGCGCCATAAAACAAATTCACCAGCAATCAAAATTAAAACCAAACCAGGTCGTCCTTTTGTCAACCCAAGACGACAAAAGCCACGCGAGTATCAAACCCACTCGCAGGCTCACGGGTTGCAGCGACAAGCGAACGTCGCTTAAATCCCGAGCCCCACAGCTCCCGCCCACGACGCCACGCAGAGCTAGCGACCCAGACAACAACGAACGCCATCATGAGGCCACCCGCGGCGGCCCTGCTGCTCTGCTCCCTCCTCTGCCTGCACCTACTCCTCGCCACCGTCCCTCCAGCGCGCTCCTCCACCGGCCGCCAGGGCGATCCGCGGCCGTACGCGCTCAACGCGACGGTGTACGAGGCATCGGCGGCGCTGTGCCCGGGTTGCGGCGCCGGCGGCGGGGCGTGGGCGGAGCCGCTGGAGTTCCTCTACTACCACAACCTGGTGCGCCTGTCGCGGTGGGAGGTCCCCCTGTCGTGGTCCCCTCGGATGGCGTCGTACGCGCGGTGGTGGGCGGCGCAGCGGCGCGGGGACTGCGCGCTGCGGCACTCGTTCCCCGACGGCCAGTTCGCGCTCGGGGAGAACATCTTCTGGGGCGGCGCCGGCGCCGGCGGGGCGTCGTCGTGGCGGCCCGGGGACGCCGTCCAGGACTGGGCCGCCGAGGGCGTCGACTACTCCTACGCCGCCAACGCATGCGCGCCGGGGAGGGAGTGCGGCCACTACACGCAGATCGTGTGGCGCGACACCACCTCCGTCGGGTGCGCCAGGGTCGTGTGCGACGACGGGGGAGTGTTCATCACCTGCAACTACTACCCGCCGGGGAACGTCGTCGGACAGAGGCCCTACTAGCTAGGAATCGTCGTCTGTGTGCAGATTCGCGTGACGGAGTATCAGAATTCGGACTCGATCGTGTGTAAATATTCAGCTAGCTGTTCGTTCTCGGCGGTGAAATGATGCAGATCAGTGGAGTATTTCACTAGTATTTGTCTCCGTAAATCAGGACTTTCTTTCGATGATGTTTTTTTATCTGAATAAATTGCGACTTACAATTGCATTCACTGTGCTTTACTGCTGCTCGTCCCTTCGTTGTGGCGGGTAAATTGGTGGATTTTGTGACTACAAGGCCTGCTTGGTTCCCGGCCACTCCTCGCCACACCAGTGTGCGGCTCGCCATCAAACCGCGGCGGTCGTTTCGCCCGCCACGGAAAACACTGTTCCGTGGTTGGGGCGTGCGTGGCGAGGCGGCATGTGGCTGCCAACCAAGCAGGCCATACGTTTGCAACATTACGCAAGGTGCGTGCTGTGTGTTTGGTGGGGGATGGGGGATAGCGGGATTTTATATATATATATATATATATTCTCTCAATTTTACAAAAATAAATGTCTTTCCAAAGATTTAGCAAATCTATACTACTGCGGCACGGCGGCAGCTGCCGTGGCCCACTGGCAAGGGCACCAACCGGCCTACCGCCCGGCGGCAGCAGAGCCTGCAGCAACCGCCGTAGAGCACGACGGTAGGTCGGTAGTTTTTTTTTGGCCTGGTACGTTACATTTTTGAACCCATGATACTTAACGACCAATCATATAAATAAACAATGGCACGTACGACGCAAATATCCTAACTTTGTGCCGCTGCTAGTCCTAACGTGCCTTAGGGAATTTAGATAGACGGTTACAACATTTCTAGTCTAGTTGTACGAGTAGTACCCGGACATCATAGACCTGCCGGAGTGCTGGGAGGGCATGTAGTACCCGTACCCTGGCGGGGGTGGAGTTGGATCAGACGGTGTCGGGAATGGAGTTGCTGGTGGAGTGTTGTCCTTCTTCTCGTGGCATGGACAGCAGCAGAACTCGTCCTCACAGTCGGTGTTCGTCTTCACCACCATTGGTCCGGTCACCGGTCCGTCGTCGTCGTTGGTAGATGTCGGATCTAGAGAAGCCAATGCCGACGCGAGCTCTTGCCTCAGGTTGAAGATGACAACATCCTCGAGGTAGTCGATGTACTGTTGATACGGGTGAATAGCTGGGGGATCCACCTATTGCACGAAACCGCAGTTATCTGGTTGGTCGGAGTACTGCAGAAACCGAGATTACATTAGTAAACCATAAAATGATAAAGGACAAAGGTCATGTAGTTTTGCTTACCCATGCTCGTGAGCAATGCCAGAAGCGTCGACCAGAGTTGTTCCATCCCTAGTAAACTTGCATCACACAAAACTCACCGTGTACACACCTTGGCCAGTTCACTGTTTGATTTGGTGCGTACTTTCTAATATCACGCATGGATTTGAAATCTATCTTATCTAAGACTGGAAAATTGCTGTTGAACTCTGTATCTTGCTGGCTCCACAGTGCTGGACCGAGGGAGCCATCATCATCCCCAGTCCAGAAACTCATTGGTGCTTGTTGTGTTGAGAAGTGGCACTGGAGAAGAGTGCTCACATATATGTAGGCAATGAAGGAGACTGGACGGTGGGCCATTCGATCCGGGGCAAGAGAAACGGGCAGTGACTTAGAGGAAACACACCCTAGTAATAGGTTCACTGTTTGATGCAGTGACTCACAGAAAACACACCCTATGTGTTCCCTGTTTGATGCAGTGACTGACAGGAAACACACCCTAGTACTAGGTTTACTGTTTGAGGAAACAAGCTCTAATGCATCTGAAATCAAGTTCTTAATGATACAAGCCGACTCTAGTGGATGATGAAATGAAATCATAGTATTTTAGAGATACAGTAGCACTCGGCGTCTAGTACTCTACATCTACTGGGTACAACGGGAGTATTTCCCCTCCTCATGGCATCCGGCCCAGCTTTCTTACCCCGGCGAGCTCTCTCCCTCTTCCTCTCTCTATCTGCTTCACGGGCCGCAGCCGCTTCACGTTCTTTCATCTCCCGGCGAATGCGAATTTCCTCCTGCTGCTCCTTACGTTTTTCTTCTTGTTTTTCTACCTCAACCATCATTTGCCACCTCTCACGTGCTGAACGACCCATCGCCTCGACGTAACGCTTGTCTTCTTCGGACTGCTCACAATCTAGCCACTGCATAAAATCACAGAGAGGAGGTGGAGACTTTTTTCAAAGACAAGTTAGCACATAATAAAATAGCAATAACATATTATTTATTTAGTAATGTAGTTTGTTCTTACTTTGGGTCTAACATTGCGACATGGCGGGATCGGGTCATGCTCGTAGTTCACGCACATAAAGAATCTGATTATCTCTATACTCCCAGGACACATTCTCACCAGGATTCACAGTGAGCTGTGAGAAATTATAATTGTCCCAGTCCCTTGGCACTAGCGGGTCATCCTCATCATCTGAGGAGTCCTCTTGCAACCCATGTTCATCGTCACCGGCCTCCATTTCGTACTGCCTCAATACTTCTTCATTAACTTCCCCCCTCGTCAATTTCACCGCGGGCCTCAAAGGGTGTGTGACTGTGTTCCTCCTGAACTCCTACTTCTGCCTCAGTCGCAGCACCATCTCCTTCTTCTGCCTCAGTTGCAGGACCATCTCCTGCTTCTAGTTCAGCCTCACCCTGGTGAGCACCACTACCCTCCTCATGCACTTGACTACTAGACCCAGCGTTGTGAACAGTTTGGACAAACAAAATCACAGGCAAACCAATTTGACATGCAGTTCTGATATAACTCCTCTAATGTTCAGTGCCTTGAAGTGGCATAAGCTCCCAATATACTGCCTCACTCCTGTTGATTAGAGCCATAATGGACAAGTCATGTTGCTCTACATCTACATAGAATGCCTTATAAAAAAGTTGGTTATGGCCCCCAAGTTCTTTCTGCTGCTCTTCTAATCACATGGTCAACCGAATCAAATTCTGACAAGTCAACTCCATTTTCACCATATCTAATCTGGCCATTACCGAAATACAACTTCACAGTAACTGCATCCGACATGTCTGACAGCATGAAAAAAAATAATCGCTATTAACAAGTGGATCTGTAACTACAAAATATATCTACTCAGATCTACACTTAAACTATAATTTTACTAAGCAGATCTACACTAGAACTATAATTTTACTAATCGATCTACACTAAAACTATACTTTTACTAAGCAGATCTACACTAGAACTATAATTTTACTAATCGATATACACTAAAACTATAATTTCACTAAGCAGATCTACACTAAAACAATACTTAAAAATATGAATTATCAGAGTTCAAAATATGAATTACCAGAGTATTTACCTCTAACGAGACGAAAAACCGGCAGAGCTTCGCACCTTCGCCACCTCCTCCTCACTCCCTTCTCTTCTCCCCACCCCCTCTTTTTTTTCTGAATTATTATGACATTTTCGGCTAAATTTCGACCTTAAATAGGCAGCAGATCCTACCGCTGTGTGGTACGGCGGTTGCAGGCCTGCAGCCGTCGTGCCATACGACGCTAGGACCTGCCGCCGTACCACACGGCGGTAGGGACATACCGCCGTGTGGTACGGCGGTATGTTCATCGGACAGTTGGGTCCCGCGTCCGGGCGTACCACCGTGTGGGGTAGGGTAACTGCCGCCGTGCCACACGGCGGTAGGAACCCTACCGCCGTGGGGTACGGCGGCAGAAGTATAGATTTGCTAAATTTTTGGGAACGCATTTGTTTTTGCAAAATTGAGAATATATATATATATTCGGGATAGCGAGTAGACAACGAATAATACCAAAATTTTGGGCTGCAGTTGGGCCTAACTTTAAGGGCCTTTTTAAGCCTCCGCAGAAACAGCTATGGCCTTCTGGCCCAGTTCGTCGATGCAGGTCTTACAGGTGGATAAGCATCATAACTTTCAACCCACTAAAACCCATCTAACTTGCTAACTGTTATTTTCCCACCTCATGACTGTTAATTAAAAAAAAGTTCTAACATTTTTCAGAAACGTTCCAACATTTTTAAGAAATGTTGGTTTCGTCAACTATTTTTGTCAACATTTTGCAAAAATGTTGCAACATTTTTTTAGAAATGTTGGATAATAATTTCTTCTGTTCCAACATTTTTAAGAAATGTTGGTTTCATCAACTATTTTTTGTCAACATTTTGCAAAATGTTGCAACATTTTTTAGAAATGGTGGACACCACTTTCTTCCCAAACTCCGGCGGCGATGGCCGGACGCACGCCGCGCAGAGCCCCGGCGGCGGCGCGCGGAGCCCGGCGGGCCGCGGCAGCGGCGGCGGAGGCCGGCGAGGGCTCCGGGAGGCCGGCCATGGCGGGCGGGGCGCGCAGGGAGGTCGGCCATGGTGGCGGCGGCGGGTCTAGAGGAAGAAGATGATGGTGCTAGGGTTCACATTGTTGAGCTGGATGGGCTACTATTGGGCTTCTGGTGGATTATGGTTGATTTGGCTACTATCTTCCGGAAGATATATAGGATTTCCCAGGTCTTACGGGATAGATGATTTCCGAAGAAACTGTATGAATTTTGATCTAATTATGTTTGTCATGGTGATTGAAAAAAATGTTGCTCATGCAAATTTCGGTGGATTGTTCGTTATTCCCACTTTACACTGATGAAAATGCCTGTATGCACGCACGGACTCACATCTACAAACACACTGCTACCCTCTTCGGCCCTTGGCTTAGAAGTTTTGCGCGTAAGCAAAGGGCTTTAGTGATTGCAGGGTAGCTGCTTTTTGTTGGGCGTTATGGCTCAGTAGAAATGATATTGTATTCCAAAAATCAAAATCTAAGTCTATTCTGCAGGTGATATTCAGGGGAACCTTCTGGATCAGGAGCGGGTCCATATTATCTAGAGAAGAAGGAATGAGCATCTTAAAGGAAGGATACCGGTGTTTGGAGAATTGTGCTTTGGAGTTTCTCAAGAGCAGCAGGTGGAACGTTGTAAAGCGTATCCAAGCCTAGATTATCTTGCTTTTAGCTATCTTTCTTATGTTTGTAAGTTGATGTCTGGATGCTTTGCGCCTAGGGTCTGTGCAGTCTGCGTGCTAGTGTCCGGTGTTTAGGCTTGGATGTAGCGTCATGGTTGTTGGCAGTCTATGTAATGCAGGTCCGTTGGTTCGTGTGTGGTTGTAGACAGTCACTTGTGGTTGTTGAGACCGGAGTTTCTCCTTAATCTAAAAAAAATCTACAAACACACACAGGCATATTGTAACAAATCAAGTATTTATTTTTTATCCATATAAAACTTAATTTAATGTATGAAATTCAAGTGGAATCGCTGGTAACTCGCTGTTTCGTTCGCCCTAGTAAATATTTTTGACCATTTGATTTGTCAACCATTTGATAGATCGTTTACAGTCTAAACAAACATACTCCTAGTTAACACATGTCTACCATTTGGACGCCATTTTAAACAGTCATTTAGGTGAACTCTGTAGGTCATTGGATCTTATCATTGATAAAGTCAACACAAACACATCACCTATCGCCAAAATTATAACACCGGAGATTCCTAAAATAATTTTAAAATACAAGTATTCATGCTGTGTCTAAGGCCCTCCGCTAGAGTGAAGCTAGAAAAGGAGAGAGTGTTTGGGCACCACTCAACACACTGCTGGTAGAGATGCCAGGGCTTGAAAAACTGGGAGCGGTGAACCTACATGCGCCGATGCCAATTCATTATAAAATTTGTTTCTTCGGTGCAGAGAGAAGATGGGGAAGAGATGACTTGCTGTCATTGGCTCAAGCATGAGCAAGTGGTTGAGATTGAGCTATATTTTAATTCATCTAGCCCCACATCTGTACTTCACATCAGATATGCATGCAGTAATTTCTAGAGCACTTGTGGCTCCACTCCCAGGTGGCGCAGATGAACAGTATTAAGCTTCACTCACACTGTGGAGGGCCTAACCTATGAGGACAATTTTTTCCATGAAGTTTACGATCCCTCTTGTGAAAAAAATCGCTTGCTGCATTGAAACGCCTTTTAACACAAACAAAATTCAACAGTAACTGAAAGAAGGAACTCAACACGGTAATAAACTAATAAAGATAATGTAAGTTGAGATACGAGGAGACAGACAGGTTGTGGTTCTCATCACGAGTTCATGCCATGAACAAAACAAACGAGGGACAAAGCTACAAGCTCGTCACTCTCGTGCATGGCATGCACTCACCTAACAACTGAATTCCCAACAAATACAGTATATAATTAGCTAGGTGTAAGAGGAAATGTAATTATGTAAAACAGGAGCGCAAAAGCAGCATGATATCGATGAGGAACGGTGGTATGTAGCGGCACCATGCATCCACCGGCGGCCGGCGGCGAGCCGATGCTGATCTGAGGGATCATCGTCGGAGATCGATCAGAAGGGCTTCTGCCCCATGACGTTGCCCTGCGGCTCGTAGTGGCACGCCATGAGCGTGTCCCCGGAGGCGCAGTCGATGGTGGCGCAGCCGAACTCCTTGGTGTTCCGCCACACCATCTGCATGTAGCGGCCGCATCCCTTGCCGTCGGCGCAGGTGTTGGAGCCGTAGTCGTAGTGCTGCTCCTCCTCCGACCACGCCGCCACCGCGTCGCTCGCGGTGGCGCCCGCGGAGCCCAGGAACACGTTGATGCCGGCCGCCGGCGCCGCCGCCGCGCAGTTGTCCCTGTACTGGGCCGCCCACCCCGCCGCCCGTTCCGCGAGCTCCTTCGTGTACCTGAGCGGCTTCACGTCGTGCATGGCCCGGAGGTGCGCGTGGTTTACGTCGAAGTCCTGACCGATGCAGGTCTGGAGCAGCCGGCGAGGCACCGCCGCCGAGCCCGGGGAGGAGGCCAGCAGGACGACGCCGACCAGGATGAGGCACCACGAGAGCCTGCTGCTGCTTATCCTTGAGCTGCACTCCATGGCGACGACTAGTGTTCTTCCCCGGCACTAAATGAGCTAGAGCTATGTAGCTATAGTAGCCTTTAGCGGTGTAAGAAATGACGATGCCAATGGCTGGTTTTATACACGAGCATTGCCGACAGCTATAAGAAATTCACCACCGATGTTTATGATATTTATTAGTTTACGAATTACCATTAGTATATGCATCCAGTGGCAGTGGTGGTAGATCGATGGATCGATCCACTGATCGATGAAGAGAGAATCATGTCATGTGATCGTACATTGAGAGGAAGGCGTCCTGCAACTTCTCGCGATCGAGGCAGGAAGCAGGATCGGACGTCGTGTGCCCTCGTTTGACCTGCGATTTCATTAGTGAGCGGCGCAGTGTACGGCCATTCTAAAATGTTTCTCTGGCCTCCATTGGTCGGTTTGACACATTGGGCAAATCTATGGAGTCCGGGTCAGAGGATGCCGGCCTAGGACGATGTGGAGTCCTCGTCAGTTTGCACTGCTGCTGAAGTAAACGCTTTGAAAAGGCCACTAGGGGTTTGAGGGCGATTTGTTCAGTGTCGTCAGTGCAGTTTAATGGTTTCTCTGCAGAGATTTTTGTGCAAATAGAAGCATATTGACATGGGAACACATGGTTTCATGTGGCTCAAGCTGCGTGCCTGACAAAGCTCGATCGACCACATCTAGGATCTAGGGACTGACTCATCAGTCGGTGCGCTGCGTCCCCTGTGTGTGTGCGTGGAAGCTTCGTTTGCTGCAGTTCTCTCATGCCACTGGCTGATCGACAGATTAAACAAACTTCTGCAATCTTCATAGTACGGTCGCTTCATCATTTCCTAACGAGCGTAGAAAAAAAAGTAGTTTTGCTCTAAAAAAAACGAGCGTAGAAAAAACTGTCTAAAACAGGTTTGCAATTTGTTTGGAGTCAGTCGGTACATTAGGCCCGTCAACAATAGGAAGTTCATGGCCCAAGTCTTCAAAAAGAAAGTTTAAGGCCCAATGTCAAAGCTAGTCTTATTGGGCCTCCCAGTCTCTTTATTATTAGATGGCCAACATCTTAAGACCATCCACACGGGTGTTCCTCCATTTCCTCCTTCAAACAGGAATATTGCATCTTACTCATCCAAATCATCTCCTTTATACTACTTTCATTCGCGCTCGTCATCCTTTATTTCCCTCCTCCATCTCAACTACCCACGTGCGGGACCCACTCATTCTCTCTCTTCCTTTTACCTCCCCATCACCCCCTCCTACCCATTCCCCTGACTCTCTCTCTCACACACCCCGCCACCTCGTCCCCGACGCCGGCTGGCCGGCCTCACAGCACCACTCCAAGGTACCGTGGCGGCGGAGCCATGGCCGGCACGGAGCTCCTCTGCTCCGGCGGACTCCGGCAGCGGCGCAGGAGGGTGGCCCGACGCTCCCCCTTCCTCGCCGGAGCTCCCCCGGATTTCCTCCTCCCTCTTCTCATTGCCGAGCTGAGCTCCTCCCTGGTAGCCGGGATTTGGAGCAGCAGCGCGCCCCTGCTCCTACGCTCCCCGCCACGGAGCTCCTCTGCTCCACCTCCACGCTGCTCCTCTGCTTCGGTGGCAACGCCGAGCTACTCCCACCGCGGCACTCCATCTCCGGGTCGTCGCTGCGGGGCGGCGGTGGGGCAGCCTCGGCACGCTGGCGAGCCTCTGCCTCGGTCGAGAGGAGGAGGAGCGCGGCGGAGCTCCTCTGCTCCCCGCGCGGCCATCTTCCCCAGTGGCCGTGGGAGACCGCAACGCGAGCTCCTCGAGACGCCTCGTCTGCTGCCATGGCGGGCCAGACGCGCGGGGATGCGGCGCGGCGCCGGAGCTCCACCCCGGCGGCAGAGGAGCCTCCTCCCCCGCTGCCATGGCGGGCCAGACGCGCGGGGATGCGGCGCGGCGCCGGAGCTCCACCCCGGTGGCGAACTGGGGACGGCCCCGCGCCCTCCTCCCTCTCCATCCGCCTCGACAGGGCGGCGACGCTCTCTCCGTCAGTGTAACATCCCTGATGTTTAGGTAACAGTGATCACCATCGTTAACAAGGCTAAGCATGATAATTTAATTAGTTGACTTGGTCAAACCCCTAACCCAAGGTCAACCCTCTCAAAACTAAGGTCAAAACCCTAGAGCTCCATACATATCCTTGTTAATCTAGCGCGTTCTCCACTTTTCATATAACAACTTCAAAATCGACCAATATGAAAGTTGTTCATTTTTGCACGGGACACATTTCATTCAATTGGCGGCATTTGAAATTCGAAGTGGAAGGCACTCAAAATCTTGGTCAAAGATCAGAGCAGAGTTTTGACCAAACAGAGAAAATCCCGTACTTCAAGCCACTGTATCTCCAAATCCATAGACTTTTACATAGGACGGCCTTTACAAAAATTGTTGCTGGATAGTGAAAGGACCTTGTGATGCCTAGAGGGGGGGTGAATAGGATCACTTCAAATTTCTGAAACAATTGCAGCGGTTAAAACTCCTATCGGTACTACCGACGCTGTGCCGGAACTACCGAGGGGGCTCGGTACTTCCGGTACTGGGTCGGTACTACCGACAGTTTAGAGAGACTTAGGACGAAATTTGAAATGTAAATCAATTCTAGCAATTCTACTTGAATCAAGAGTTTAGATTAGAAGCTAAGAACCTCCTGCAACCAAAGATATGAGTTGGAACACAACTAATAGATAGATCGGTCACAAACAAGTTCTAGGGTTAGAGAAAGACAAGGAAATCAAGCAAGCAAAGGAGACACAAGATTTAATCCGAAGTTCACTCCCACAAAGGAAGCTACGTCTCCGTTGAGGATCCCACAAAGGGAGGGCTATCACCAAGAACCTCTTTTCCTCACCCAATCCCCACAAAGGAAGATTGGTGCTCACTAAGAATTCTCCACCAAGGAGAGGGTAATACAGACGATCCCGGGTGCTCCACACCAAGAGGGCACTCAACGGGAGACGCCTAACCGTCTAGAAGCAAGCTTCAAGAGTAACAAACGCGAATCGATGCTTGGAGATGCTTCAAGTGCTCTTGAGATGAGGGAATTCGAAGGGGCTCTCAAAGCTTCTCTAACTCTCACTAGGAATCACTCCTCTACCCAAATTCTAGCTCAAAGGAATCAAGTCTTGGCTCTAGGAGGGAGGAGAGAAGTGGAGTGAATGCTCAAGAGAGTGTTTGTCCCGTGGTTGGTCAACAATGAGTGAGGAGGAAGAAGGGGATATTTATACTAAGCCCTGAAAACTAGCTGTTACTGTGCACTCACGGCACTTATCGGTACTTCCGACACGGGGTCGGAACTACCGATGGGTGCCGGAGAAACCCAACAGTGAAGCCATATCGGTATTACCGGCCCGAGGTCGGTACTACCGAGGCCCTGGCTAAAACTTGCCAGAGAGGCCTTGTCAGTACTACCGACCCAGGGTCGGTACTACCGACAAAGGCTGAGAATTGAGGGAAAGAGGAGCAAATGTGAACGTGTCAACTCGGGTTCCTTCTCACTCACTTAGGTCACCTCCTTAAGCACTTTTAGCATCTCTTGGCAGTCAATTCGTATCTCCCTTTATAGTACGGTGTTTCCTATACTCAAATTCAAAAACAAGATTAAATTAAGCCTTGACTTGAGTTGAGAACGCCGAATTGGAGTTGGGGGCCTTCTTTTGGTCAAAACCATGATTTTCAATAAAGTAAATCCTGCACACATCTTATTCAACGATTAAATACAACAAATTGTGTTTGTCACCATCACCAAAATAATTAGGGGCCAAGATGCACTTTCAGATAGCTGGTCTACGACTTTGGTTTTTGGCGATTTTTCAGTGCAGTTCAAAAAATTGGAGTTAGCACCGGTCAAACAGAGCCTCACTGAAAAATTTCGGGAGCACGACGCTCTGGCCGCGCGCTCGGCGTCGCGTGCGCGCGCCAAACGCCGCCCGCCCCGCGCCCCGGCTTCCGTGCTGCACCGTCCGTGGGCCCGCTCTGCGCCATCAGCCCCGTCACCAGGTGCACCTCCCCGAGGCACCCACCGGCCCGGATAGCCCGCGCCAGGGGGAGGTTCGCCGCGCCGTGCCACGCGCCGCGCCTGCGCGTGCGCCGCGCGCGCTCCCTGCGCCGAGGCGCCTTGCCTCCCGCTTGCGCGCGCGTGTGCTGGAGGCCGAGGCCGCGCTGCACTGCTTCCCGCGCGCCGCCGCTTATAAAAAGCCGCGCCCCGCAACGCCGCGCTATCGCCACCGCAGCTCCGCCGGCCGCCATTGGAGCCCCGCCACTGAGCTCACCCCTCCGCGCTACCTCGCGCCCCGCCTGAGCACCCCGGCTCCCTCCCTAGACCCTACAGAAGCTTCCCCGACCGCCTGTTGTCGAGCTCCGTGCCCCTGCTCGCCGGAATTGGCACCGCCGCGGCGACCCTGCCACTGCTCTGCTGAGCCCCCTCGCCGGCGCCGTCCCTTGCCCAACACCGACCACGGACCAGTCCTGGGTGAGCACGTGGTCGACCCCCGGCGCTTGCCCGGCCAAGTCCGGCCCAACCTCACCGCCGGCGATCTCACAGCGCCGCCGAGGGTATAAGTGTGAACATCGAAATCTTTCTAGGGGCTTCTGTGCAAAAGCCAAGGGTGTTTCTGCAAAAATATTCTTCCTTTTTGTTTTAAATCTTCTGAATCTTGTAAAATCGAGATCAATTCACAGAAAAATCGTAAAAATGCAAACTCAGTTGTGTTGTGATCCTTATGAATAGTAGAAACTTTTCTACAAAGGAAGTTTTCAAATTTTTGTGTAGTTTTTAAATAATTGTGAATTTACCAGTTTGAGTAGATCTGAAATAATTCAAATTCTATGCATGATCTGAAGCTAAATTTTGTATATGTTGTTTGCCTTGATATGTTGGTCTTCTGGTTCATTTGGAATAAAGTTATCAGGTAGATCTTTAGTTATGAATTAAAGTTGATTTTCAGCATTGTTCGTGTTCATGTTTTTTGTAAATTAATCTGTGGATCTTTTGGGTTCCATCTTTTTGCTATGACCCTGTTTAATGGTTTTGCACCCATGATAAATAGTAGAGATGTTTTTACCATGTTTTATAGGGACAAGTAATTTTTGCACAAGTTTAACCTTCTTTCATAAATTTAAAGTAATTTAAATTTTCTTGGCTGAGTAAGTGCATATCTCTTCATGATGAGATATTTTGTGCTTCTACATGAATTTCTAGCTCAAGATGTGGTATATTTATTTCTCTTTGATTTATTTGTGTTTTTAATGAGTTAATCTAGTTGTATTTTTCATGCTAAATATATGGCTTGGATTGATCTAAATTTTTGGCAGTAGCTCATGTGTAGTATGATGTGCCTCTCTGCAAAGTTTCATGGTAACCTTGTTTTTATTTCTTCCTGAATGAATTTTTGAAGTAAATCAAGCTTAATCCAAGGAATAAAAGGAAAATAGAAATTGCCTTTGTTACTTTTTGAATCTTTTGTTTAAAGCTTCACCAAATCACACCATGAACAACACCCTTATTTTGGTGAAGAAAAATTAATTAATTAATTTAGATGTGCACACAATCACCATCAAATAAGGAGTTAAACCACACACACATACCCCTTTCTTTGATAGGAAGAGTATGCTGGATATATCCTTATCCAGGTGAATGTGGTCACCCATACACCCCTACGTTTACTCTTCAATTCTAAGCTATGTTCTCACTCCTCAGTTACAAATACATGAAGTTAATGCATATGCATGTCGTGTAGAACTTCCGGACGGGAACTACGAGTTGGTGCCGGAATCCGAGGGAGACCTTGCGGAAGGAGAAGTGAACGTGGTGGAAGTGCAGCAAGACCCGAACCAAAGCTCGAAGGATTTCTCCACTGACTTTGCTAGTGAAGGCAAGCCCCGGAGCATAACCCAGTTTTCTAACTTTTACAACTATGTTATGCAGTGTTTGTGCATTTACGTTTCAGGAGTTGAATTGAAACCCTAGATACATGATCCTAGGCTCCTATGCTCAAATACTAGCATGATAGGTCGCTAGTTGCCATTGCTCTAAGGACACGGTAAAAGTCGAGTGATGTTCGTCACTCGCGAGCTATAGGTCTCTTATGTTGGAATCATAAGATTTTGTTAAATGGATATGCTCATGTGGTAAGAGCATGGGACCGGCTCCGGCCAGTAGGTCTGTGGTTAAGCGTTTGAACGTACTAAACATTTGCCGGGAATGAGACCGGTAAACCTAGTACCTTCTTGATTCGGTAAGGGATCTATGACCACTAATCTTGGGAAGAGTCCCCTCTGCCTGTAGCAGAGTGGTGCATGTGTGAAGCTGAGCGGCGTGTGTCTCCGTGGCCAACAAGCCTTGTACCAAAGACTGTAGAAATAGATACTGAGTCGAGGACAGTTGGGAATCGCCTGGTTGGTGCACACCCCACCCCTGTTGGTTTCTAGTTGGCTATTTTTCAGGGTCTGCATTCTCCCGTGTGTTTAGGTTTCCCTTGCAAGGTTATTAATCGATCGATCGTCGGCCTCTCACCGTTACCCGAGATTGCTTAACCATACACTCTATGTCCCGTTGCTGATGGAATCAAGATTTAATTTGGATATATGCTTAATTGTTTGCACAACTTATGCTTGCAATAGTTGCTTACTTAGTAATGGATAATCAACTAGAATTTTGAGTTAAAACTTGAAGGTAAGGACATACTCTTTGTTGCTTTTCAGCAAAACAACCCACTAGCCAAAGAGCCTTGCATGTCTAGAGAGTTGGTGATTTTTCATCACCCGTCGGTTAAGTCTTGCTGAGTATTAGTATACTCAGCCTTGCTTTTGATGTTGTTTTCAGGTGATGTGAATGGTGATGGGTTCCCGTGGCCTGGTTCTCTCCCACCCGGTTGGGAAGTGGAGTGGGAGGATGACAGTGATTAGTGACGTAATGGATGGCCTCTTATGACGTTACCTATGACGTTTAGTATTTTATTTCCGCTCTGTCTCAAACTCTGAACTATTTACATTATGCAAAAGATCTGGTTTGTAATATTAAAACCTTATGGAGCTTGATGTAATAATTTGTGAAATGTTTATCTCTGGACTCGCCGTCGCGTGAATTTTAATGTACAAGTCTTCGATCCTGGTTAAAGTGATTCACCGGGCTTGACCCGGCAGAGGCGACAAGTTACTTCTGTATTATTGCTTAATGACCAAATGGAGTGATTTAGGCAATAATATGAAATTAACTTGGGCGGTTCTATCACAGTCCGCCGCTCCCCCATCGACAGGTAAACCTGTTAATGGTTCAAGAACTAAACCAAACCCACACCAATCTATTTACATATACTACAATTCAAAAGCCAAACCAAACCAAACTATTGACCCATTCATCCAAACAACTTCAAACCATTTAGTCTTTTTCTTATCTCAAAACTAATAAAATTAGTTCAATTCTCTAATGTTAAGGTCCAACTTTGGGTGTGGGTCCCACATATAGATTTAGCTTCGCCGATTTGCACGGAGTAGCGGACTATCATACTGAGCATCTCCAGCAAATTTCGGTCATATCTGCTAAAATTTTATAGTGTGAACGCGAGCTTTTAATTCTAGGGTCCGGCTCTGGACGTGGGTCCCACATATAGATTTGGCTTCACCGATTTGCACAGAGTAGCGGACTGTCATATTAAACATCTCCAGCAAATTTCGGACTTATCTGCTAAAATTTTATAGTGTGAACGCGAGCTTTTAATTCTAAGGTTCGGCTCTGAACGTGGGTCCCATGTATAGATTTGACTTCACCGATTTGCACGGAGTAGCGGACTATCATATTAAGGTTCTCCAGCAAATTTCAATCATATCTGCTAAAATTTTATAGTGTGAACGCGAGCTTTTAATTCTAGGGTCCGGCTCTGCACGTGGGTCCCACATATGGATTTGGCTCTATCGGGTTGCATGGAGTAACAGACTATTATTACAAGATATCTCTAACAAATTTCAGTCAAATTCGGTAAACATTATGTATGTTAACATGGTCTTTAAATTTTTAAGTCTGATTTTTAACCTAACTTATACTTTACACAAAACTATAATATTGTTAAATCATTCTCATCCAATATAACCATGAAACCAAACCAAACCAAACCATTATGGATGCCAAACCATTTTGAACCAAACCAAATTGAACCATGTCTAAAACCAAACCGAAAAAACGGGTTCAAACCGAACCATTAACAGGTTTATCGACAGGGCGAGAGGATGAGGACGACGGCGAGCAGGAGGCGGCGGTGGCGGAGAGGCGCCGCCATCGTGCGATGGCTGTGCTGCGTGCGCCGCTCTCTCCGTTCGCCGCTCCCCCACCGGCAGCCGGCCACCCCTCCCTCCCTCGTGGCGACGACGACAGCAAGGCGAAGCGCGGGCTTCCTCGCGGCGAGGCCGTGCTGCAGCAATCGGACGACAGCCTCCTCCCGCCTCCGTTCACTTCGCCTGCGTGGCCGGAGTTCGCCAGCGTGGCGGCCCTGTCCCTCTCCCACCGCGCCGGCCAAGCCGCGGCGGCCGGATCCAGAGCTCGCTCCTCCTCTCTCCTCCGCGGCATCCCTCTCTCTCCCCCTCTTCCTGCTGCCGGCGCGGACAAACAACCGCACTGTGCGCGAGCCCGCACCTGCCGATGAAGGAGGTTCGCCAATCCTCCGGATACGAAGGAAACGGGAGGCGACTTCATTTTGAAGGAGGTGATAAAGGAGGCCGCTGCGGCCCTTTTTCCTTCATCCCCTCCTGGAGGAGGGGATAAAGAAGCCGGTGCGGATGGTCTGAGAACCGCTGGATGTTGTCATACGGAATCCGCCCGCCAATCGCTGTCGTCGATTTCCCTTAAACAACGGCTCATCTCCTCCGCACCAGTTCCAGAACTGTCCGACGTGGACCCGCAACTAAACCGGGGAAATGCCCGCGTCTTCCAGATTCTACACTTCCGCCACGTGCTCCCCCGCCTCCGCCTCCTCCCGTTCCCCTCCTCATCGCCGCCGCCGCCACGCCTCCCTCATGGGCCAGTCTCCGAGCGCGCCCCCGGGGCGCAGCCGCAGCCGGAGCCGGAGCAGCTCGCGGAGGCCGCAGCCCGGGCTCGGGCTCGGGCTCGACCTAGGGGTCCTGCTCGGGCGCAAGCCGCGGCCCGGGGACGAGAGGCCGGACCTCACGAACTGGATGCGATGCTTCCTGTCGCAGCGCCTACCGCCTCCGACCGTAGAGGCGGAGGCCGACGCCGAGGGGAAGGCCGCTGGGAACCGCGAGGAAGACGAGGTCGGTGGCGAGGAGGCGGACCACCTCGTCGTCATGGTGAACGGGCTCTACGGGAGGTGGGCACTCGATGGTTCCATTTGGCTGCTTCTTGTTCTCAGTTTGATGCTCTTGTGGATTCTAATTTTGGAGCTTCGAACAGTTCGGCGGATTGGAAATTTGCAGCGGAGCAGTTCGTGAAGAGGTTGCCAGGGAAAGTGTTTGTGCATCGTGAGTGTTTATATTCTGTAGTCTGTAGTCTGTACTAGTTTTGCGCTTTGAATTAAAATGGAATGTGTCGTCACAAAGTGCGGATGGGAGGTTGAGACATAGAAGTGTGGGGGTCAGTATTCATCTTGTAGGTGCCTGTTAGTGCAATCGCTGTGCAAATTTTTCTACACTAATTAAAACATGATATAGCAATTGAGAATCATAGCTCGGAACCAATGGAACCAGCACACTGACATGATGCAAATGGCCAAATGGGAGTGATGTTCAGCGCAATCTAGTTTACTAGTTGTAATTCTCGTATGTCTATTCTTATGGGTATATCATGCTACCAGTTAGTTTGCCATGACAAGTATGTTCCAACTTCCACTATACACTTAAGTAACAATTGACCTGATTGGTTCAGCATAATATAACGTGTGCTACTGTAAGAGTACTTGTATTAAATATTTCTGTATGGCAGGTAGTCAGAGCAATCATTCAAAATTAACATATGATGGAGTTGATTTGATGGGTGAAAGGCTAGCTGAGGAGGTACAACCAACAACTAGCTCCATTAAACCAAGTATTTCGTCTTGTAATTTATTCATTTTTGTTTACCTTGAGATTTGCCAATTCACAGCTGAGTATTTTTTTTAGTTGGTAAAGTTGACAGGAAATTATAGAATTTATTAGAAGGGTACATGATGAAATGAATATCTGTCGTGCAGGTTCGACAAGTTGTTCGGAGAAGAAGAAACTTGAGGAAGATATCTTTTGTTGCTCATTCGCTTGGTGGTTTAGTAACAAGATATGCAATCGGAAAACTTTATGAACCTGCCACGAATGAAACCTCTTCTTTTGATCCCGATAAGCTTTCTGATGAACAAGAAACACCTGGTGCTGGTAAAATAGCTGGTTTAGAACCAATCAATTTTATTACATCTGCTACACCACACTTGGGCTCAAGATGGAATAAACAAGTAAGTTTCATGGTTATTCACTTATGTGAAGCTGTGAATGCCTGGTACATTCTTCTCCTATCTTATTATCAGCATTTTTATCGCCCAAGTCTCATGAGCCTCCAGCTATTATGAACATTAACTCTTAGTCCTTCTATTGACATGGACAAACAGTTCAAAAAAACGATCCATTTGTTGTGTGTTGCATTCTTATACCTGAATACCTTAACCTTTTTTCTCTAGTCATTTTTTGTCATTGTGGTCGCGTCTTAGTTCCATAGCAAAGCAGTATCAGTAGGCCAATAACTAAGACCCTGATTGCTTTTCATATTTGTGTTTTTCTTCAGCTTCCATTTCTTTTCGGTGTCCCAGTTTTGGAGAGAACTGCTGCAGGAACTGCACATTTCATAGTTGGGAGAACAGGTAAACATTTATTCCTTACAGACAGGGATGATGGGAAGCCTCCACTTCTGGTCCGCATGGTTGAAGACAGTGATGATGGGAAATTCATGTATTGATCCAATAACTGCACCAACTGGTATTGATATCTATACTTCATATGATGCCTTCACAAATACTTATTATGCTTTTTACCTGATGCAGGTCTGCTTTGCGCTCTTTTAAGCGTCGTGTTGCCTATGCTAATGTAACATATGATCGTATCCTACTAATGCTGCACATTTTCTATTTTCTGTGTCAAATTATGATTCAATGTCAAAGTTATATGTTTGGCTGTGCCCTTGACTTATGGCAAAAAGATATAGTTGGTTGGAGAACATCGTCGATTCGTCGTCAGCATGAGTTACCAAAAGTAAACCAACACTGCTATTTACTAAGAGGCAATGGAAGTTTTCATGAGCTTTACTACTAATCTTTGTATAATGTGGCCTTTTGTTTCCCAGCTTAAATTAACAGCAAAGGATGAAAAGTATCCTCATGTTATTAATGTCGACAAAGGAAATTCAGAGAATCATCAGCAAGAGGAGTCTGAAGAAGGTTCGCTGGCAGATAGCTTAGAAGGTAATAATCATTGTGATATATATGTGATACATTTGCAGACTTGCTCCTGTGGGCTTTTGCTCTTTTTTCTGTAGACTGGGTAGAGGTGACTGTTAAGAGTTGAAGGAAAAATAGAGAAGCTGCAAACTGAAATGCTGCTGAGTGCTAGCCGTTGATTGATAAGCTTTCTCTAATTTGAAATTACTGATGCAAGTAGGATGTGCAGTGCTCATGTTTCCAAACTAAAATTTTTGATTGAGTGGGATTTTCTTCTACCTGTGCATTAAGAGGTATTTTTACAGAGAGGATGATCCGTGGCCTTACACAAGTTAGCTGGGAACGCGTGGATGTCTGCTTCCATAAAAGCTGGCTAAGATACAACGCCCATAATAACATCCAGGTAAGATTAGACCATCCTCAATTATTCTAGTACAGTTGGACTTGCATTCATGTTTTTAACGAACTGTGGATTTATATTACAACTAACTCACCAATTGGGCGTTGAACTGCTAAGCATATGGCATTGCACCTTTTGGGTAGCTGAGGAACAATCGTATGTCATTCTTATTATTCTAGTACCTAGCCAGTAGCTGTGGGCCTTCGTGCTGGCATATGTGATATTTCCTCTTTGGTAGTAATAGACATAACTTCCCTAAAAAAGCTACATGATCGAATGTGCATGAACTAGGTGCTGTAAGACAGACATTCCAGGGAAGTTTAAGCATTCACTATTGATTTATAATTCGTGCAGGTTAGGATTCATCCAGTTAATTCGGATGGGGAAGATGTCATATACCATATGATAGATAATTTTCTAGTCTAGACGGCTAGACTAGCTTTACTCAACAACTCTTTCTGATGAGTTCCTCATGAGAGGGTCATAATCTTTTATGACGTGTCCAGTGAGAAACTCAATCTAGATAGTTGATTGGTATCAGTGTATCATGTACTCAGGCATACTGTCAGGTGATTAGAGCATGCGACCTGATTTCGTTGCTGATTGCTGACAATGTAAAGTATTAGTAATGTAAATGTTAGCTTGATAGTTCAAATGCTTGTAAATATGCATTGTTAAAGGTTGATCAAATTTGGGAATTGCGATGATGTAAATTTGCTGGTTATCCAAAATGAATATGACCTTTTTATGCCTGTCTGCTTTATAGTTATCCACTTATTCTGCATCAAAATACTCCCTCCGTTCTTAAATATATGACGTTTAGGACATTATTAGTTCATTTTGAACTAAAATTTTTGTCATAAACGTCATATATTTAAGGACGGAGGTAGTACCTGCTTGAAGTTGTGTCATCATCAAGGTGACAGGTTTTGTCCTGAGGTATTTCTGAAGTACTGACAAAGTGGCTTAATGTCAGATCCTTATCGTTTTCATATTTGGCATTAGCGCCACCAACTTGGCAGAAAATGGGAAGGGGATAACTGGTGGCTACCCGTTAAATCAGCTGAAATTCCCATAAGGAACACGATAAACATTCCGAAGTCTCTCTAATTATAGTCAACAGAGGTCAGAGAACGGGAGAGGAAGTCTAAAAGAGATGCCCCAAAATCATCTTCTGAGCACCACCCCCTCCCCCCAAGATCTTCGAGGGGATGACCAATAGCCGACATCAGAATTATAGAAACTTAGCCTAGAAAATTATAGCAGATCAGGCATTCTATACCAATCCAAATAGCGCACTGCGTGCATCAGAGCAGGGGGAGCAATAGCTGCTCGATCGGGGGATGGGCAAGTACAGCGACGGCAAGGACGGTGAGACCGGCGGCAGCTACCCGCTGGTGGCGGTGTGCATCGACAAGGACAAGAACAGCCAGAACGCGCTCAAGTACGCCACCGAGACGCTCGCCCACAAGGGCCAGACCATCGTCCTCGTCCATGTCAACACCAAGGGCACCTCAGGAAAGCTTCCGTGCCGCATCCCATCCCGAGCATTTCTCTCTGATGCTCGTCGCCGGCGAGCTCCGTGTTCTGACGGCGGCGTGCGTGTGCAGGAGGGGTGGAGGACGCCGCCGGGTACAAGCAGCCGACGGACCCGCAGATGAAGGACCTCTTCCTCCCGTTCCGCTGCTTCTGCACCCGGAAAGACGTACGTCCGCGTTGTGCGCATCGAACGTGACGTACAGCGTTCGCCAAGCCTGTTGTGTAACGTAGTATAATACGTGTGCTTTCTTGCACGCAGATAAACTGCAAGGACGTGGTGCTGGACGACCACGACGTGGCCAAGTCGATCGTCGAGTTCGCCGCGCACGCCGCCATCGAGAAGCTCGTCGTCGGCGCCACCGCCAGGGGCGGCTTCGTCAGGTGAGCTCTCCGTCCACCGTGCCTGTTGATGTCTGCACGTGCACGTCCAGCGCGCGTTCCTCAGTCAGGCATTGCCGCCGCATTGGAGGTAGCTATGAATAGTCAGTGAAAGAATAGAAATCCCTTCTTGTGAAGGTTCAAGGCGGAAATCTGCAGCACCATCTCCAAGACGGCGCCGGACTTCTGCACCGTGTACGTCGTCACCAAGGGCGGCAAGGTCACCTCGGTGAAGCAGGCCATCCGCCAGGCGCCGGCCGTCTCCCCGCTGCGCACCATGATCCAGGGGCCCAAGCCCGACCACGCGCACGCCCACCTGCACGCGGCCGCGGCCACGGTCGCGCAGAAATGGGCGCCGCCGCCTCCATCCTCAAGAGGTTTGTTTGTTTGTTTGTTTGCAGCACCATCACTCACATACTATCCAAGATAATCAACTAAAATTTAAAATTCAAATTCTGGCAGGTGATGCTGTCGGGACGCCAATGATCCAAGATAATCCCATCATGTAAGTTTCGGCGCTCACTCTCTTGCGGTCACCGGCGACGAATGTGCCACGAAACGAACGCATGGTGATCTCGATGGGTTTTTGTGCACGGGCAGGTCGCCGTTCGCGAGGACGACAGGGCTGAGCGCGGGGTCGGCGCGGAAGCCGTTCCCGGAGTTCTCGCTGCCGGAGTCGTCGGACATCTCGTTCATCGGCGCCGCACCCCGCCGGAGCGTGGAGCGGTACCCTCCGCGGCTGTCGAACGGTTCGGACGGCCTCGACCAGCACAGCTTCGAGGCGCGCACGCCCAACCGGTGGGGCGACTCCTTCGGCAACGACAGCACGGGGCACTCGCAGACCAGCACCTCCTCGTGGTGCTCCCAGCCCAACGACGACATGGAGGCGGAGATGAAGCGGCTCCGGCTGGAGCTCAAGCAGACCATGGACATGTACAGCACGGCGTGCAAGGAGGCTCTGACCGCGAAGCAGAAGGCGATGGAGCTCCAGCGCTGGAAGGTGGAGGAGGAGCAGCGGTCGCAGGAGACGCGGCTGACGGAGGAGTCGGCCATGGCGCTGATCGAGCAGGAGAAGGCCAAGGCGCGGGCGGCCATCGAGGCTGCCGAGGCGGCGCAGCGGCTGGCGGACCTGGAGGCCCAGAAGCGGATCGGCGCGGAGATGAAGGCGCTCAAGGAGGCCGAGGAGCGGCTCCGCTCCATGGGCTCCGGCGGCGGTGCCCGCGAGTCCGTCCGCTACCGCAGGTACACCATCGAGGAGATCGAGCTCGGCACCGACCACTTCAACGAGGCCCGCAAGGTCGGCGAGGGCGGGTACGGCCCCGTGTACAAGGGCCACCTCGACCACACCCCCGTCGCCATCAAGGTGCTCCGCCCCGACGCCGCGCAGGGCCGGTCCCAGTTCCAGCAGGAGGTGGAGGTGCTCAGCTGCATCCGCCACCCCAACATGGTGCTCCTCCTCGGCGCCTGCCCCGAGTACGGCTGCCTCGTCTACGAGTACATGGCCAACGGCAGCCTGGACGACTGCCTCTTCCACCGCGGCGGCGGCGGCGGCGCCAGCGGGCCGGTGATCCCGTGGCAGCACCGGTTCCGCATCGCGGCGGAGATCGCGACGGGCCTGCTGTTCCTGCACCAGGCCAAACCCGAGCCCCTGGTGCACCGGGACCTCAAGCCCGGGAACATCCTCCTCGACCGCAACTACGTGAGCAAGATCAGCGACGTCGGGCTGGCGCGGCTTGTCCCCCCTTCCGTGGCCGACAACGTGACGCAGTGCCACATGACCTCCGCCGCCGGCACCTTCTGCTACATCGACCCGGAGTACCAGCAGACGGGGATGCTCGGGGTCAAGTCCGACGTCTACTCGCTGGGCGTGATGCTGCTGCAGATCGTCACGGCGCGGCCGCCCATGGGTCTCACGCACCACGTGGGGCGCGCGCTGGAGCGCGGCACCTTCGCCGACCTCCTCGACCCGGCCGTCCACGACTGGCCCATGGAGGAGGCGCACCGCTTCGCCGAGGTGTCGCTCCGCTGCTGCGAGCTCCGCCGCAAGGACCGGCCCGACCTCGCCACCGTCGTGCTCCCCGAGCTCAACCGCCTCCGCGCGCTCGGCGAGGACAACATTGAGTACTGCAACCCCATGACCGGACGCGGCGGCGGCGGCGGCATGCACAGCTCCTCCGGCTTCCACTACTCCCAGCCACGACACGTAACGCCGCCCTTCCACCTTGGCCCTTGCTGAACGCGAATGCAGTATCCGTTAACGCTGGCAATACATCATCTGGCATAATCTGCTATTGGACACTGATCGAATTGGATGTGCAGGATCCGGCGACTGATCCGACGCTAGGGAGGCCGCACCACAGCTCCCACGGGAGCCAGCCCGCCATGCTTACAAGGAGGTCCAACTTCAACTGAGATGTGGCGACAATCACCAGTGGAGTGACCATAACCAAGCCATCAATCGCCAAGGATCACTGCTAGACTGCCCACTGATGCCTAACTGTAACTGAACTGAATCCTCTCCTGATCTGAGTAGATAGCTGCTGTTGCTAACCGAAGCAGAACCAAAAGTAACCGGACCAGGGTTTTTTTTTACCCACCGGTATATTTATACCGCTACCCAGCGGTAACGGTATACCGCTATTTACCGCTCGAATTCAAAATCCAAACCAAAATGGCATATACAAACGGTAAGCAGCGGTATACCGCGGTATAAATTATTTATACCGCTGCGGTACGAATTAAAACCGCTACGGATTGCATTAATACCGCTCCAATGAAAAAGGGTCTCCGGCTTGAAAGAAATGAAAATTTTGGCATGATGTTGGCACAAAGTAGTGTTAAATACCACCCCCAATCAATAATTTATAGTTATGCATAGAAATACCACACCAAACACAATAATATTAGGCGTGCATAAGTGAGTTGATAGTTCAAATACAAATAATTCGATACAAGTCATACAACACAATAAAAGTTCAATGGTAGAAAGGAAAGACCCCCATTTGGGACGCGGAGTTGTACTCGGTGATGGACATGACATTCAAGCCTCTCACCCTAAGCAACTCAGCCTTGTACTGTTGCCAAGTTAGGCCCGTCCACGCCGATGTTGTCTGCCATTCACTGACTAACATGTTGTAAAAATGGGGGTCTTCCCATTCATACACCCATGTCGTCTGTGCCTGCGCGTTTATGTCAGGAATGGGATAAAAAGACTGGGACTGGGAGGTATCACTGTGGGAGGAAGAAGAGTACGCCAGGTCGTATTGCGACGCTCCAACCGTTCTCCTCTGCGACTGCGGTGCTCCATGGTCACGATCCTGAGTAGCATGTGTGAATTGAGTCTCCCCTACAGTCAACCATGGATCATAATTAGTACATATAGTTAGAAACATCATACATGTGTGTAAATGTACGTGTGTATACCTGTGAAACGAATTCCACCACCACCACCACCACCACCACCATCACCACCACCACCACCACCACCACCATCTCCATCAGCATCATCATCACCATCACCATCATCATCATCATCACCGTCATCTTCATCTTCAGCTGAGCTGCTATCCCCAGACTCCTGGTACGGTGGACTACGCTGACCATCACCATCATCAGTGGAGGCGTCGCTGGTCACTGATTTTTCTGGTGTCTTTGTCTTGCCTTTTTGACGCTTTGGCTCACCCTGCTTAGGCCCACTCTGGAACATCCTCTTCCCTATGTGACTGCTACCCACATATCTTCGTGCCCAATCACTAATGCAATCATCACCCGTAGCGGTTTGGAGATCTTTGGGGGTCTATCTGATCCCTCACAAGCTGGGACGGGATAGGAATGTTACTGTCTTCATCCTCCTCATCAAGAACCGGCTCCCGATTTGATCTACCATATTCCATCCATTCCCGCACCGGATTTTTCTCATCATAGAAGTTAAGTTGGTCAAGATGCTCAATAATATCACCTTCATCATCATCACGCCGATTAGAGACATCCTCAAGTCGCAGCCGAAGGTTGTAGTTGACATAGACAAGCTTGTTAAGTTTCTTGTGTGTCAACCGGTTGCGAACCTTTGTATGGAGCAACGCAAAAGTACTCCAGTTACGCTCACATCCACTTGAGGAAACACACTGTGAAACAAGCCGCAATGCAAGGCGCTGCAGCTGTGGAGTGGATCCACCGAACATCATCCACCAGGCCGCTGCATGTGCAACCGATTGTGTAAGCAATATATTCGAGTAGCGGAGAGAATAAGGTGTCTTCGGGAAGAACTCTTACATGGGAAGCTACTTTCTACACAAATGCAAAAAAAAAGGCGAACTCACCTGAAGCCGCGGTCTACCGCCACTTCTACCGCGGTATACCGCCGCACCCGCGCGGTAAACCGCCCCGGCCGAGCGGGAGCGAGCGGATCCGGCCGCGGGGCGGCTTACCGCAGCTCCCGCGCGGTATACCGCGCCCTGGCCGCGGCTTACCGCCGCCGGCGGCGCGGACGAACCTTCCAGGCGGTGGACTGGAAGAGTGGAGCTGCGGACGGGAGTGTCTGAGCGCCTGAGGGTCGGGGGCGACCGCCTGGAGCCGCTTCTAGGGTCCTTTGGACGCTTTGGGCCTTAACGGGCCGGCCCTTTTTTTTTCTTTTTCTTTTTTTCTATAACTTCTAAACCTCGAAATAAATACTAAATGCACTCAAATTTGAAAACTTTTGACACCATCAGATTCTATAAATCATGAACTATTTTTTGGGGATTTTTATTGATTTTTTTGAATTCAAATTCAAATTTGAAAAATCCTAGGGGAATCTACCGCTCGGTACCGTTACCGCACCGGCGCGGTATAAACAGTAACCGCGGTTACCGGTGCGGTAACGGGCGGTAAGAAAAACCCTGAACCGGACAATGCCAATGGTGCGCACTTGGTATAGTAAGGCCTTGTTTAGATGGCTAAAGTTTCTAACTTTTTTTCCACTCTCTCCATCACATCACATTAAATACGCCAAAAGACATATGTTCGGAGTATTAAATATAGATAAAAAAAATAACTAATTACACAGTTTGGATGTCCTTTGCGACACGAATCTTTTGAGCCTAGTTAGACCATGGTAGGATAATATTTACCACAAACAAACGAAACGTGCTACAGGAGTTCCAGCAGTTAAATTTGCAAATTTTTCAATCAACTAAACAAGGCCTAAGATGTGTAATTACGCAGCATGTAGTCTCCAAATTTCTTCATAAACGACCTGATGAAATTTCAAAGACAAATTGGGTACCGACACTTTCTCTCCCAAAAGCCATTCTGCAATTGGCATCGTGTGATGTGTATCTGGACACTGGAACGGGGACATTCTCTCTGCCTCTGCCTGGCACTGAACCGGCAGCGCGTTTCGTGCAACGTGACGCTTGCTTTGCCCTGTCGTGCTCGTGTCGCCGCGGCCATTTCCACGCTTTGTCCACATATTACAGACAGGCGGGGGGTACATGGTTTGACGTGCTGTACACCGACAGGCGTTGCCCTGTCATCGTCGTCAGAACCCCTTGTCTGAAACTGCGGCGTAAAGCAGCGATTCGGCGCTGTCAACTGACGTAGCGTAGGCTTTGCGTCCTTACAGTATATGGGTTCATGAACATTAAATTCGTTGTCACATTTGCAAAATGATGACTTGACAAAATCATTACGGGATGAAGTTTATCATACAGAGAGGAGCAACATCCTCACGACACACTCAACGACCACACACTCAACGACGACTTGGTAACCCTTAATAAGGCCCGTTGAGTTTCATGGAAACGAAACTCCTTCTCTCCTCATAAATACCTCATCAAGTCAGCAATATTGACGATGTGATATTAAAATAAATGTTTATGAAAAAAAATAGGAGCACCACTAGCGGCAAAGTTAATGACCCATGGATCAATTGAAGTCTTTGTTTAGTTCGCAAAGTTTCTACAGTCGACCCATCACATTAAATGTTTGAACACTGATTAGAAGTATTAAACGTAGATTATTGACAAAAACTCATTTCACAATTTTGAATTAATATGAGAGGCAAATCTATTAAGACTAATAAAGCTATCTTAGTAATGGAAATGGAGATGCCTCCGTTCAAAAAAAAAAGTATAATAAGGTTATGATTGTATAATATAGTGCTACAGTAAACATGTGCTAATAATAGATTAATTTGGCTTAAAATTTCATCTCACGGATTACAATTCATTTGTGTAATTAATTTTATTACTATATTATATTTAATCTTTCTAGTTAGCACCCGGAAACTCGACATGGCATTTCAATAAATAGTTTACTACAATCTAAACAAGTCCTGAGATAACACCATGACTAGGCAAACTACTCCGGCAGGTTCAGGTTCGACGAACCTGTGGAGGTCGACAACCCTGGTGGTCGATTGCCGAGAATCTATGCTACGGAATTCGGAAGTCTCGCACAGCCGGATTGGTTTGGTAATTCTGGGTGCTGGGAGAAAGGGAGACACCATCATGGTGTGGAGCGGGCCAAACACCCTGCACCCTTCGTGCCTGACACGGCGGCGGTGATCGTTCGGACTACTCCTTGGGCCGTGTAACCCGGCCGTCGTTGCGGGAGGCGGCCAGCGGAGGGAGAGACATGGACATTCCTTGGACATTGCTTTCATGTGAGCTCCATAGCCTGGTCCCTCGGCGGTCTGTACCATGTCTCCCCACCACCCGTGGCCACGCCACGCCATGCCCGTGCACTGGTACCGCCGGAACACGATCTGCATCGCCGGAGTATAGTCCGGACTCTGGAGAGCAAGCGCGGGTGCCTAGCGCCTGCAACCAGTGCGATGCGGACGTTGCCTAGCAACTGCACGTCTGCACGCAGCCTTGGCGCGAGGATGCCTAGGGATCCGAGGCGCGGCGCGGCGCCCGAAGCCCGGGGGCTCCAGATCCCAAACGCCCATTGGTGGTGCGGCATGCCTACGTAGGACTCGTAGAGAGCAACGCGACGTCCAAAAGAAAATATGCTATTTTTTAAAAAAGACCAAATTCAGAATGCTTTGGAATTTGGCCAGGTAGATGAGACCTCACATCTTTTTTTTTTAACAAAAACCGTAAGTATTCGTGAGAAGAGAAGAGAATGAGACCCAAAGCCCAAAGGGGTGTTGCTCAAAGGTGAAACACCCAAAGGGGCCCAAAAGATGAGACCTGTGCGCGTTCCTGCAAAAGTGCACGCCCCTCTGATCTGACGCAGCCGTCTCCTCGCAATTCGCATGACGCAGCAATGGCGCTGGTGTCAGAGCAGGCTGCGCCACCGACTGCGACGTCTGCTGCTATAGATGGGGTAGGAGTAGGTACAGATCCTATCCTACTGTAGATACGGTGACGCCGACGTGGCGACGTCGCCGAGGGAGGCGAAACTTCCAAACAGTGCGCAGCGGCTACGCGACACGACACCCTGCGCTTCGCTTCTGCGCTTTTCCTTTCACTTTTTTCTTCAGAAGAATCCCCAGCGCTTTTTCCTGCTCTCTTCCTTCCCTTTCCCTCTCTCCTCTCGCTCTCCTCCAATCACAGGGGTCTCCCTTCTCTCTCTCGCTGCTCGTGGCGTGTGCACTCCACGGCGGCGTGCAGCTGCAGCCATGGCCCCCCCATGGGGAGGGGAGTGGCATGGTCGCATGGAGCTGCATCGTCCGATCCGACGCCGTTCCGTTCGTTAAACAAGGTGTCGTTCCATGTCACAGGCACTGTTATTCTGGGCATCTTTTTTTTTTTGATGATGGAGATGCACAGATTGGATATGCAATGCAACTGGTACTACGGATATCTTGTGGACACAATCACACAGCGTTGACTTTTTCCTGCGCCGCCGCCTCGCGTGCAATCCAATGACGATAGCACGGTGAGAACACACACCAGCACCACTGCACCAGACACTCATCCTAGCGTGGTCGTGACGCTAGCAGGTGCCAATAGAGGGAGAGAGGGAGAGAAAAAAAAAACCCTAGTAGGCTCTGTTCAGTTCGTTGGACGTTTTTGAAAAAAAAAATTAGAGTTCCCTTTCAAGGTCTATTAAGAATATTAAATGTAGACTACTTACAAAACTAACTACATGAATGAACTAGAAATCGCGAGATGAATCCATTAAGCATAATTAATCCGTAATTAAAGATTGGTTGTTGTAGCACAATGTTGTCTAATCATGTCATAATTAGGTTTATTAGATTCGTCTTGAAAATTAAGGTAGGGGTTGTGGAATGAGTTTTATTATTAATTCACATTTAATACTCCTAATTAGTGTTCGGAGATTGATGTGACGGTTAGTTGGTGAAATATTTTGGAACTAAACAGGGCCTAAGCTTCTCGCTTTTTTGTTTCGTGATCAGTGGAGAAAAAAAAAGGTTTGTATCCAAAAACCAAAATCCTCATTCGCAGTTGCCGTGACCTGCAACAGGCTTGCACAAGGAGCTGCGTCGTGAATCCGGGGCGAAATGGCAAGGGAATTTCCTTCATGCCGAGCTGGGATTTGCTGGGGGGTCGGTGCAGTTCGTCGTCACGAGCACAGTAAGCCGATGCGCACGCACGGGCACGGCACGAGAAGGGTGTGCCTCCATTTATTTTACTGCCAACAAAGACAAATAGCTATTCATCACTCTACTTCCCCCCTCTCTCCGCAGCACAATGAGCACCACGGACGATTCTCATCCGGGGCCCACCTGGCAGTGCCGGCTCACGCCATCCCCGCTTTTGCCCCTCTCCTTCCATTAATCCGTTTCCTATGTGCCGCCCCTTTCGCAGGCCTACAAATCTATCCATTTCCAAGCAACTCTCTCCCTCTCTCTCTCTGAGCTGAGCTGAGCTGAGCCGTGCAGAGAGCAGGGGACCTTCGCTTCGCTTCCCTTCCGCTGCTTTTGGCTGTCTCCTCTGTTCGCCCTGCGTAAAAATGACATTGACACGCCAAGCGACGCCTAGAAATGACCAAAACTCCCTTGCTTGCATGCAAAGTGGCGCCCCCCCACAGGCCCCAAAGAAGCAAACGGGAGAGCAAAACGAGGAAAAAAAAAAGAAAAGCCACCCATTGTTGCAGGAGTGTGCTTTGCCTGCCGGCCTCGGCAGAGCCATCCGTTCGTTCTTGCAACACCCGAGGAATGAGTGAGCGGGGAAAAACTAAAAGTCGATTCGGTTCTCGTTTGCAAGATTTGTTCCAAATTATTGTACTATTTTATAAGAGATAATAGAGGTAGAAGAGGATTTGATCCGTCCAATAATCCATCATGGATTACGGAATCCAAGAAGCCGGCCGGCATCAACGCCTGCCATGTTGATACCGTCATCATCTTCTCCACCAGGAGTTTGATGGATCACCACCACCACCATCAGCTATTGGTAGTATTAGAGAATTCAGAAATGGAACGCGATTGCTTTCTTAACAACCCATATTATATGATTTATCATTTGGAAGAACATGAACAACATTGGAGAAGAGAGAAAAAGGGAAAAGTGCTAAGACGCCGACTTAATTCCTGGAGCAACAGCAGCAGCAACAACAATGGATGCTCATGCCGCCGGTGCCGTGGTGGTGGCTTGCGAATTCCCAAAATGGCTAGGGAGGAGAACGTCCCTAGATCCCAACATCTTCATTGCCTGCCAACCAATCTCAGGCAACCAACCTTTCCATTCATGATCAATCCGTCCGGTCGGATCAGGAGGACGGGGGAACCAATCAATCGGTCGGAATTGATGAGTGGATTCGTGGCGAGTCATCATCATCATGACGGCGGCGGCGCGGCGAGGGGCTGCGCCTGCGCCTGCGCCTGCACCGGCGGCTGGGCCACGAACGGGTGCTGCAGCAGGCGCGTCGCGGAAGGCCGGTTCGCCGGGTTCTTCTGGAGGCAGAGGCTGATGAAGTTCTTGAAGTCGGGCGAGGCGGTGCGCGGCGCCTGCGGCGAGTCGGAGTAGCAGATGGCGCACATGAGCGCGGCCCAGTCGCCCTGCTTCCCGAGGTTCTCGCCGAGGGGGAAGCGGCCCAGGTAGAACTCGAGGATGCTTAGGCCGAAGCTCCAGATGTCGCCGGCGTAGCCGTCGTAGGCGCCGTCGTTGAGGTCGGTGTTGATGCGCTCGGGGCTCATGTAGGCGATGGTGCCCACGGAGGAGTTGCAGGGGTCCATGGTCTGGTTGAGGATGCGGCCCACACCGAAGTCGGCGATCTTGACGCGCCGCCCGGAGTCGATGAGGAGGTTGGAAGGCTTGATGTCGCGGTGCACGATGTGGCGCCGGTGGAGGTAGGCGATGCCGGAGAGCACCTGGCGCGCCACGTGCGCCAGGAACGCCTCGTCGGCGATGCGGTGGCCCTCCAGGGAACCCCCGTCCATGTACTCGAGCAGGATCTGGAGCTCGCCGGCCTGCTCGTACATGCCGTGGCACCGCACCACGGCCGGGTGCTCCGCGGTGCGGAGGATGGCGATCTCGCGCGTGATCTGCCGCCGCACCGCGTCGTCGTGGTTGCCGTACAGCACCTTGAGCGCGTAGGCGCGGCCCGTGGGGCGGTGGCGCACCATCCACACCGTCCCGCCGGCGCCGCTCCCGATGCGGCGCACGCGCTCCAGCTCGCACAGCGGCGGAGGGTTCGGCGGCGCCGAGCCGGCCGAGGTCGGCGGGGTGGGCGCGCCGAGCGACGACGGGGCCGACAGCGCCCCCGACGACGACGTGGACGACGGCGCGGAGGACGGCGGGAGCGGCAGGGGCAGCGGCACCGCGAGCGAGTTGAGGTCCCGCTGCGGCAGCGGCAGCGTGAGATACGGGCGCCGGCGCGACCGCCCCGGCGTGCCCGGCTGCTGCAGCGCCCGCGAGTTCGGCGGCCCGCCCGGCCTCATCGCGCTCGTGCTGCGCGGTGCCGGTCGCGCGGCGGAGACGCGAACGGGAGGAGGAGGAGGAGGAGGAGGGAGGGGAGGAGCACCTCGCGGGACGGACGGGGCGCGTGCTCTGATGAATGGATTGGTGTGGCTCTCGTCACGTTCGAGTTGCGTTTTGTTTGGGCTCGCGATGCGAGTGGGCAGGAGGGAAGGCGGATGCGAGAGGGACGAGTGTTTTTTATAGACGAGACGACGGGCCGGTTGCAAAGGATTTGGCCGGTTTTCCGCCGATGGCGATGCGGTATTAACTGCTCCGGTGTTTCGAGTAACTGTATTTAGCATTTCCAAGTTACCGCTACTGAGGTTATCCGAAACGCTTATTTTCACATGTACTACAATCTCTTTTGTGCATATGGTGCCAAGGTTAGTTGCTTCCTTTTATAAATCGTATCTCTTATCCACATTCAACCATCTTCGTCCCTATACATATTTGTGTTATTAGTTTTCTTGTGGTGCTATCTGCAATTGAAAGTAGCATAATCTTTTTGATCTAATAACTCATCAAAACTTTCTAAAGTATGAGGAAAGCCGAAAACAAAGCAACCAATAAACAGGGTCCACTCCATTGTTCCATATCCGAAATAGGATGTGTAACTGCCTAAATGTATTTCATTTTCTAAGCATTTCGAAGTTACAAGTAAACATTTCACATGTGCACGCCAAAAACATTATTACTCCAATAGTGTGATCGGAGCATATTCGTTACCCCTTTGGGAAGTCGTCGTTCTTTCTAAATTCTTCTAATATGCTACACCTTCCTCTCTCAACAACCTTCTGATATTGCTGCTCATATCATCTCATATAGAGTGAAAACCACATGTTCGTGAACGAAACCGGTCCTCGTCGTTGTTGCTATGGAATGTAGGTGGTAGAGGACGAACCTTGCTGGAGGTTATACTAGCTCCAATAGGCTAATTAGGATATATTTAAGGCAAGGTGCGCTGTTAATTAGACCTTTGAAGTTTCTAAAACATAGCTAAACACAAATCAACTCGTATCAGTTAAATGAGGAGTTTTTAATATGTTCATCGAATACTAAAACACACGAGTCAATCAATTACGGAGTATTGTTTAGAACGTAGGAACAAAAATTCGCGGTAATGCATGACGAAGTTACAATTAGAACTCGTCAAATGTTAATATTTGTAACCACTAGCATATCCAGCGGTTAATAAAATACAAAAGTCATGAATATCCTTTCAAAGAAAAATGCTCACGCCCGGACATCTAGATCCAACAATCCATTTGGCTCCTGTCAGATTTGTCTTCGCTCCATTAAAAAATAATACTCTCTATGGTTAGATAGGTTCAGCTTAGGAGAAAATGATACGTACGATCTGAGAGATAGGATCATTTTGATATTTCATAATAGAGTCAGTGAGTCACCAAGACTAAACTATCATATACTTGTGTTCGGTATACTTAACGGTTTCTAATAAGCTGGATACTTTAGTTCAAATGATCAACTTATTCGTAAATAAATTCTAGATGTTTGACAAGGAGAGAAAAGAAACGGTCCACTCAGGAAGACCCACTCGAATGAGAGGGGGAAATATTTGAAAATGGTTAGTGTAAACAGAATCCACCAAACAGGTTTGGGACGGATTAAAAAAAAGGTGAGCAAATAATCGAGTAGCAGACTAGCAGTCGGAGGGAGTTAACTAAACCCACTATCATTAACATATGGTTCCTTGTTGTTGATTCCTGGTTGGAGAAATTTTGCAGAATCGACCACGCTAGTGCATTATTGCTCTATCAACTTTGGAATTCTAAACCACTTCTATTTCAATATGGAGGCTGGGACCTCATCAGTTGTGTGGTCTGTGGTGTGATAGTTGATTTTAAAGTTATTAAATGCAGTGTCTTAATCTGTATTGCTAGTTAGACAGTCTTAGTGCAAGTTTTATTACACATAGACTAAAAACTAGGTAACTCAGTTGAGTTTCATTAGGATAAAACTCTTCTCACATCTCATGAAACTCTCTCATTATCTCTCATCGTCATATCAACAAATTTAATACATGAAACTCTTCCAAAAAACTCCATTAAGACTGACCTTAACATACTCAACCGGAGCATAGACATATTCCCAGCGCCATGTACACATGGTCTAATTACCGCATGGACCATAGGAAAAAAGCACCTCTAGATCTCAGAGTAAAGAACATGACGGTGCCACTACATGAATCGTTAACGAACTGCACATCAGCACATGTGCTTCGACTAACTAATTAAGATTTTTTAAAAAACTTGCCCGCTAAGCCACTGGAGAGACGGTTTATAGCCAGACGCGCGCGCAGGAGATTTGCAACATTTGGCGCTTCAGTTTTTTGATTGACTGCATTTCGACTCTCTCTCTCTCTCTTTTTTTTTGGAAAAGTAGTTAATGGCAGCTCCATTTTTGACTCCACGAAGCGAATCCACGCATCTCTCGGGGCCCACGTCGCAGCGGCGGCAGGCAGGAGGAAAATATTCTGAGGTCCCAGCGAATGTACGGCGGCGTGGTGGGGGTAGTTTCCGGCAGCCGAGGCGCGTCGGAATCGCAATCGCAATGGCAGTAGTAGGAGTAGGATGATCGATCGATCGCTCGATCGGCCGGGGAGACAGTTTCTTCGGCGCAGGGATCGATCGCGGGACGACGACGACGACGGCGACGGAAATCACCGCGGCAGTTTTTTTCACCGCGCTCGCCAACGCCGTCGGCGCATCGAGATTCACGGGGCCATAACTAGGGCCACACGCGGCACGTGGGTTTCGGCCGCCGCGCTAGCTGCTCTGCTGCTGCCGGCTGCCCGCCGCCTGTGCCGGCGCGCCGGCGCCCACCGCCACCCGATCCGGCTTCCGGCGACACCTACCTGCCAATGCCGTGTACTCCTACGGGGACCAGGCACGGCGGTGCCGGTGCCGGTGGCCGGTCGATACGATACGTTCGTGATTTCTTCTTGAAAAATTGCTTGCAAAAAAAAATATAGTCCGAAATGGAGCAGGGGCGTGGTAGCGTGGGGACAGGGAACAAATTGGTTGAGGGTACAGGGCTACACGCGCGAGCAGTGCGGCGCGGCGGGCGGGCGGCCTCTCCCCTTTCGTACTCGTCGGATTCCCTTTCCCTCTGGGCGGGCGTGGAAAAAGAGGCGGGGGGTGGTGGTGAGGTGACGGGACGTGGCGATGAGAAAAGGCGACGGCACAGCCAAACCCCAAACGCGTGCTGCCAACACCTACTACTCCTTCCACTGGACCGACCCACAGAGGCTGATGACATGCGTTGCTTCGTCTCTTCCCTTTGTTCGTCTTGCCTCGGGCTCGAGCGCTCACAAGGAATTACCGGCAGTAGAATTTCCACTGAAGGAGCGCTTCAAACCATTTCCACGGAACGATGATGCAGCTGGTTTGCTTTAGCTTTACCACAGTTTATTTTTGTTCACGGATTGGGCGTGATTGACTTCATCGTTGCAAGGTTCTGACGAGGGTTTTATTATTACTAGGAATGAAGTTGGAGAAATTTATATTCTCTCGAAAGAGGAAAAAAAAGTTGGAGAATTTTGTAAGCAGAGAAAGGCGTCTCCCGTGACCGGAATCAAACAGACAGACCCAAGTCGTTGTCGTTCGTTCTTGATCCCTGGCTTTTGCTGCCGAGATCGATCGGAACCGATCAAACCGCTGACCCCTTCCATATCACTTCCGCTTGGATCAGGTCAGCGTCCCCATCTTTTTTCTACTAGTTGTGGTAGTTGATGTTCAGTCCAGGAGTCAATTCCTGGTGGATATAGGGCATTTCGTGTTCAGATTACCCGATCGATCGGTCACGCACAGGAAATTAAACCAATTCTTTGGTGACCAGGTTTCCGACGAGCCTGGTCAAGAACAACGATTTCAGGTTTCATAACGCAGACAAAAGATCGACCCAGGCATCTTTCATCTTTGTTTATTTAACACTGCAAGAACTGAAATAAATAAAATCATGACCTCAACATTATTGGCCCACAGTAGCACTAATAGCGTGGCGGGGCTGTCAATGTCAACGCTTCACTGACTTTTTATTTAACTCCCCCAAAAAGGACAGGCCGCCACTGTCATTTGTCAACGCTTCCCTGACCCAACCGGAAAAGAAGAAGGAAAAAAAGGGGGCGTCGCGGTGGCCGTCTCGGACGGACCAGGACGACCTGTTCCCCTCTCGCGCCCGCGGCTTCGTCGGCCCTTCGCCGAAGGGGAGCCGGGGATAGGGGGTCCGGGGTTGGGTTGGTTGGCCGCGCGGAAGGAGGCAGGAATCGGTGCTCTGCCTCTGCGGCGACCGGGTCCGACCCGGCAGTCTCGTCTTGCTGGCTAGCTGCGCGCGTACGCTGCTCGTCGCCTGGCGGACGGGGTCGTGTTCGTGCCGTGCGTGCGTGCGAGGTCGCGCGGAACCACCGGTGAAGTTGCCGGTGGATCACGGGCTCACGGCCACCACCAACCTTGTATTGTATTGTTTCCCCGGGCAACGAACGATCAACAACTTGGCCTACGGATTGGATTGGACGGGACGGAGGGGGGATGGGGATGGGCGGGAGCGTCGGGTTTGTCGTACACTCTCTCGCGGGGCCCGCACCGACGCAGGAGCATGGGGGCCACGTGTGTGTCACGGTGACACGTCAGCGCTGCTGAGGCCCGTGGCCGTGGTGAAATTGTTCGGAAAAGAAGGCTGCTGCTGGCGGCCGTGACGGGAGGGACAAGTGCGTGGCTCTGGCCGAGCGCCCTGAGCCAGCCGCTGGACGGGCGCAACGCGATGCAGATGCAGTGCGACGCAGAGGACATGGGACGTTGACACGGATAAGATGTTTGTTTGGAGCACATCGCTGCCTAGAAACCACAGCCGAAAGAGAGAGCCTTCTGGGGGTGACCCACGGCTGATGGCGATAGAAAAGCATGTGGGGGCTTCATCGAAACGAAGAGAAAATGAGATCCCTGACGATCATGACTTCATGTTGTGCCACTGACTGACTGGAGTGCCAATGCAACTGATCTGATGATCACCCCGGCCGCACTTATCTCTGCCCCCACAAAGGGAAGAGAAAGGAAAAAGGATGATGCTGCGAATTAATGGCCCAGTACAGAGATTCTCTAATGTATTGCACCCAATCATTAGCAGCTGCTCGTGTATATATATAGTTCCTTGTAAACTTGTAGTACTAAACATTATGTACAACTTTCCCGAGCTTTTCAAATCATTGCAAGATTGGTTGGAAAAAGAAAAGAACACAAGCAACTTTCTCATTCTTGCCGAAAGTTGCTGGACCGCCTGCATGCAGTCATATGTAAATCCAATATGATAGTCTTGCAAACTAGTCTTTGCGGTAAAGCGCATTGTTGTTTCATTTATTCACCCGTCCGGTGGTGACCGTCTTGCAAACTAGCTAGTCTTTGCGGTAAATAAAGCTCTTGATGTTGATGTTGGGCCAGTTAAATGCCACTTACTACTATATACTAATTTATCACTGCCCCGAAAGGATCATCATCTGTGTTACTTTTATCATGACCAGAGGCATGCATGTAGGCCAAATTAAAGGTGGTCACCTTTGCATACCAACATAAAAAGTCTCTTACGAAAATGCAACCTGGACGTCATTACACGTCTAATAACTATACTAGGCTATGTATAAGTGAAGCTAACAAGCACTACCTTCGCATCAATATCGCTCGATTAAATGTTGTACTAAACTTCCAAACAATACTTACCAGAAATTTAACTAAGCAGGGAAGGTTTGAGGCATGTATTTTTTTCAATCTGATGATCAGCCTAGCCGCACTGATCTCTGTCCCACAAGGGAGCATCCTGCTGCGAATTAATGGCCCAGGACAGATTCTGTAATGTATTGCACCCAATCATTAGCTGCTCGTATATATAGTTCCTTCTAAACTTGTACCAGTATATGTACAACTTTCCCGAGCTTTTCAAACCATTGCAATAAAAGAACACAAGAAACTTTCTCATTCTTGCCGAAAGTTGTTGGACCTGCAGTCATATGCAAATCCAATATAGTTAGTTCATTGTTCTTTCATTATCCATTGGTCTGATGATCGCCTTGCAAACTAGTCTTCACGGTAAAGCTCTTGATGTTGATGTTAGGCCAGTTAAATGCCATTTACTATATATAAATTTGTCACTACCCCGAAAGAATCATCATCTGTATTAGTTTTATCATGACCAGAGGCATGCATGTAGGCCAAATTAAAGGTGATCACCTTTGCACACGAACATAAAAAGTCTCTTAAGAAAATATTACTTCGACCACTTGTAACAAGAAAAAAAGGTGAACTTGCATTCAGACTGCAGAACCGGTAATTAAAGTTCATACGAAGTTATTGTGTGATAACAAAACCTTGCGTAACCTGGACGTCATTACACGTCTAATAACTATACTAGGCTATACTATGTAAGTGAAGCAAACAAGCACTAAAATGGCTGGCACTAATACTATACTGGGCATACCTTCACATCAATATCACTCAATAAAATGCTGTACCAAATTTCCAAAAAAATACTTACTAGAAATGTGACTAAGCAGGGAAGGCTCGAGACATATATTTTTTCACTATTATATATTTTTTTTAAAAATTATGCATTCCTCTTCAAGGTTGCGTTATGTCGATGCAAAGAACTAAAGAAGAGTCGATCCAAAGAAAGAGGACGGCGGATGTTTGGCGAGAACACACAGAAGCAAGCTGTTTAACACACATTTCCACTTCCATATATCTATCATTTGGCAGTTTGGGAACCTTGCAACAACGTATATATAGTATAACGTGTCCAAAACCAACGGCGGCGATTCGCGTATAAAACACAGCAATTCTACTAGACCATATCGTGATCTACCCTCAGAGGTAAAAAAAAAGGAAATAATTAAGAAGAGGTTGAGTAAAGAATGGTATCTCCAAAGCCAAACGGTGCTTTTCTGTGGGGTACATAGTAACAAAGATGGCCTTGTCTCTCGATGCTAGTAGCTTGCTGTTGGATAATAACGCCCATGGATAAATGGGGTGACTGACAGAGATCTGTCACTTGCTTTTCAAAGTGCCGATAAGATCTGTCAATCGTAATTGGTTAGTGGCAGGGGAATTAATGGGGGTTGCTTTCGGCATATGCAAATGTTTTATATCGATCTGTGTATCTTTCCATGTCAATGAACTCCCTAGCTTCTTGATTCAGTTCACCGGTTATTCTTTCTGGGATTAGATTGGCAATTCTTAATTAAAGTCCCTGCTACCATAGTTGAAAATTTGTATTCGCATATGGTACTACTACAAACAGTTCTATAATGCACGCTGAAAATCCCCCTCCCTCCCATAGTTCCCATGCATCATCCTCTTGACGATGATTTGCAAATGAAAAGCTCAAGCTTTCCCATCGGCCCCGAATATATGAAAGAAAAAGGGAGCCTGGCCTTTTTTTTTTTTTTTGCGTATGCCCTCCTTTTCGTTGCAGCTTCACATTTGACATTTGGAGAAAACAACAAAGAAAGCAACGCGTCCATGTAATGTAGCTGTCCCGATCAGAATTCCAGTCGGGGTTGAAAAGTTTCCGCGCCGACGTGGACGGGTGATGAAGGGCCCCGGCCGGCCGTGCCGGGGTGCAGTGGATGGCGGCTGTCATCACCCGTGCGTCACCTCGACAACACGCTCAGGAATTGACCCCCAGCGATTTTTGCTGAGCTGAGCATCGTGTGTTCTGTTCCAGCTCCAGTACGTGAAGCCGGAGGAAGGACGGCATCAGGCAGCTCTCCTCCGACGACGGTTCGACGAGAGGCTCCCCGATCCGACGACGAGTCACCTGCGCGCGGCAACGATGACCTCCCGCTAACGATGCCGTTGGGTAGGGAATGGGTCACCCGTACCCGTCCCCACTAATCACCCATCCCCAAATTATCCATACCCAAATAACAAGGGTAATCCCCAATGGATATGGATAACCGGATGGGTAAAAGGGAGCACCGGCGTCGGCATGGCCATGGCCATGGCACTCAGCCGCCTCCTCCTGCTCTTGGTGACCATCGCTGCCGCGTCGTCCCAGCTGGCGGCGGCGTCCATGGCCATACTCCACGTGCGCACGAGCCAGAGCCACCGTCCCACTCCCGGGAGCTCCCGACCACCGACCCGCCGTCCGTCGTCGTCGTCGATGACGCTGCCCTCCATGGCGCCTGCGGCAGTCTCATGGTCCCCTGTGACATGGTCCGCACCGCTGCCCCCGTCGGCCCGCGCGGGGTCTGCAACGTTACGGTCGTGTTCCGCACCACCCGGCGCCGCGGCGGCTAGTACTACCACAACGTCTCGGCGTTCCGGGCTCCGTCGCCGGAGACGGTGGCGGCAGACACCCCAGGAGTTCGCCACCTTCCTCTTAACAGGTCTCACCATAAACGGTGTGCCTCAAGCCGATTATGGACATCCAAGGCGGCGACGACGAGGCGTACTCCAGCGACGACGAGGCATACTCCGGCGACGACGCTGCCGTCCCCGCCGTGGCGCCGTGAAGTCCGAGTTCTCGTCGACCTCGTCCACCATGCCGACGCTGTGAAGCTGCAGCCCCACGCCGGTGATATCTGACCGCCATGGCGCCATGCGAGGTCACGGAGGCAGCGATGCGGCTGGCCGCCGGCCATCTGCAAATTTGGAAGAAGATCGCAAGTCTGGAGAGTAGAGCCGTGGAGCCGCTTTTTCTTATTGCAATGGGTACACGGTTAAATGGGTAAATACCCTTCAATACCCTACCCATACCCATAGATTTGTGGATAATCCAAACCCTCCCCAAACAATTTGGGTATGGTTTTGGGTATGGGTATTGGTTAACCACTGGCATCGTTACCTCCCGCCAAGGCAAGGGAGACGACGCGCGAGGCGATGAGGATGGAGATGGCGGCCGCGGGGCACCTGCCAGGAGGGGGTGTGAGAAACGCATATACCTGAGCATTTTGAGCCCGGCCCGGGCCCGGCCCGCCCATGACCCTTACTGGACGGGCGTGGGCAGAGATCTTGAAGCCCGCGAAATTTTTTTTGGCCCGAGCCCGGCCCGAAATGCTGTTTTTAGTTGTTTTACACTATAAAATACGCGGGCGGCCCGTCCAAGCCCGGGCCCGGCCCGAGCCCGGCCCGAAAATTGAGGCCCGACGCGCCCAGTGGGATGGTCATGGGCAGGATTTTTTCGGCCCGAGATAACAGAAATTTTTTTCAGCCCGGCCCGAACCCGGCCCGGCCCGAAAAATGCTCAGGTCTAGAAACGCACGTACGTGCACGGTGCGTCCGGCCGCGCGCAGTCGCTGTTGATGGACGGCGCGGCGCGTCCGGGCGGGCGAGGGATGGGGATGGGCGCTCCCACGGCACCCATCGTTGCCAAGGGTCCCCGGCCGGGGCGTCCGTCCGGAGACGGCGGTGCACGCACCCGTCGCGCTCGCCGAGGCAATGTCAACGAGCGACGACACCGGGCGGCGTCGTCACACCGTGCCGTGGCGTACGTACGCATCAGCCATGCGACGACGACGCGCGACTGCGCGAGCAGATAACGATGAGGCGACGAGGTGCTACCGTGCTACTCCTAGCAGCTTGTGCACGTCGCGTCGGCGTCGGCCGACGAGAGATGGCACCGGCCGGGGGTGCCTGCTTTTCGGCTTCAATACGGGGATGGCGCCGGTTGCCCGCGGCGCACGGCTCTGGCGGCCAAGTTACCACTTGCGCTGCGATCGTGATGTGGAGTCGCTGACACCACCACCTGTCCGTAGTACTAGCTGGTGTGGCATCATGAATCGCGCCGAGAACCTGGCCAATACAGCGACGACGCTGACATGCGCGCGTTCACGTACAGACACGGAACCGAGTCGTGCGTTTTTGTTGTCACGTTCGCCCGGTGTGCATGGGTACATGGATCGAGTCGCGGCCTGACAAGTATCATCATCGGTCGGCAAAGGCTCAGTGGACGTTGTGCAACGACGCCTGATCGGCGGCGGCCGGGGGGCTAGAGGCCTAGAGCGTCGCCAAACATGGCAGCATGCATCATATCACGTGGGAACCCGTGTGTTCTCACGTCCCTTTTGACGCGCGCCGGATGGCAAAGAAAGTGGCCAACGAAAGAAAGGAACGCGGTCCGAATCCGAAGAGGACGCTGGAGCTGCGTGAAATAACCACGAGGAATGCTGTGCTAAGTGCCGAGTGATGTCCTGTGGTCACACTCGCAAGACGCAACTCTGCTGCAAGTGCTGACGCGAGCACCAATCAGTACCAACTCAAAAAAGATGCACAGTTGATGGATTCAAATAAATATATATAGCACGTACGCAGCAAGATATGGGTGCATGCGCACGCTGCTGGGTCATCTAGTAAGGAAAGCTCGTTAATTACTTGGTGTACGTAAAGCTAGATCATCTATTCCGTAGTAAGGTAGTACGCTAGTAAGTGTACATGGCCACATGGAACATTACTACGTACGACAATCGTATTGCTAGCCACTAGTTAAAAATATCAAGTGTTCAACCAGAGCACCAATCGCATTCCCGTGTTAAAAATTTCTTATTAAACTGAGCAGAAAGCCCATTCATCATCCGTTCATCCGAACAATGTTTCAGTTAACACGGCGGACCCTCTATCTGCCGTCAAGGTGGCAAAGCGAGGAGAGGTGGTTCGAATGCGTCGTCTCGGTGAGGCCGTCGCATCACTGCCTATGACGACGACTACACGTGCAGCGGTCGAGCAATTCTTCGCCGAAAGACCTTCGCCGAGTAACATGGATGTCTTGACAGATATTTTCCCGGCGTTCAGGAACAAGAGTAAGGCCTCTCCCTTCATGGGATTGAATGTTGGCTGAGGGTTCCGTGTTGAGCCAGTTGTTTAGGTCGTCTTGGATGTGAGTAGTTCTTATGAGAGTTTCTAGTTCGGGTTGTGTTCAACTGGTGTGCCGTGGCTTGCGTTCATCTGGAGTCCGTTCCATTTGGGTTGTAACCGAAATTGTGCCAAATTACTGTCTTCTTGATACAATGATTCAGTTATAATGTCATGAACACTAGCAAGGTCACTCGACCTAGACAATAAACGAGTGACCTCATTAGCACTACGATTTACATGAACAAAATCAATAGAACTCACTACGGATTTGGTGTCAGCGACAATAGAGCCTGTAATCTTTCTGTCTCTGATAATTAAACACAGTTTGTTTGATTTACATTTCCTGTGTTGTCGTTTCTAAGATGAACTACATGCAGAGTGCTGAAGGAAAGCAATACAAACTTGTAGATCATTCCCCACAATTAATAATCAGTGATATTATATATTGTTAATTTGTTAGAATTCTCATGAAGAAACTAGAACAATGTAGAACCTACATATTTATCTAGAAAGTCTCTACAAAAGGGGGGGGGGCACTTATCTCAACCTCATGATTCTCCTCGGACTAAAAATAGAATCTCCCTTCCATTGCCATGCTATTCATCCATAAGGATGGTGAATGAGAGGGTATGGTAGATTGACAGTAAGTTAGTGGTGCTAGTTACAAGAAAGAGTGAGTGTGAGTTTTATGCTTGCCACCTAAAAGTGTAAAGAGTGCTATGTTGTAATACTCTTGTTGTGATAATGACAATATTTTTGTTAAATTCAGATCTTCATATTAGTAGTAATAGGTCCACCCAATCTCAACACAACATACATACTAATGTTTACTTTTGGAACAAAATAAAGAGATGAAAATACTACTATAACAAGACCAAAGGAAAAGGAAGGTACCAACTTAATAATTTTTACTCAGTAGACACGTGATGCACTAATGATAGTAAGTCTTCCTGTGAAGCATTATCATCATGTCATTTGTTTCCGTCCTACAAATTTGTGTGTTGAAAGAGGAAATAATGAGATGTTTTCTTTCATATACAAACCAAGAATTCATAAACATAAGCATAACCTATGTGTGAGAGAGTCTACAATAGTTGTTGATATCAGATCATCGATTTGGAGGACATGATCAGCTAGCAACCTTGACATCTCCATTTCACCAGGATTGTCTTGATTTTTTGGATCTGAAATTAAAGAAATTTAGAGTGCAGGACAGGGATACTAATTTCTGAAACAGAATAATTTCTTTTATTCTCTTACCAGGGATTGAAGATATTTTGCGGTGTAACCACTTAGCAGAATTTCACAATTCTCAAGAGAGCACTCAATATTAGAATAAGGCTCATAGATGGATTTGAAAGCATCTTGAATAGTCAACCATATGTATAATTTCTTTTATTCTCTTACCAGGGATTGAAGATATTTTGTGGTGTAGCCACTTAGCAGAATTTCACAATTCTCAAGATAGCACTCAATATTAGAATAAGGCTCATAGATGGATTTGAAAGCATCTTGAATAGTCAACCATATGGTGTACCCTCGATAGCTCGGTAGAAGTGCCTGATTGATGTCTGGGATAGTGTGACTACGAGGGGTTGTTCGGTAACAGGTGGCGAAGGCCTCATGCCTGCCAATGATAAAATAAAATACAATATCATATAGCAGTTTAGCGGGGTGGAGAAGAGGGGTTGGTTGGAGTTGCCCTAACCTCATCACCCCTCAGGTTACTCGATCGGGGGAGGCACCATCTCGAGATCACACTTCGAGTACAAATCCACCAAACTCGCCTTCAAGCCAGGTATATTTTATTTTAGATAATGAAATTTTCCGACCTATACAGTTTAGCGTACACAACCTTCAGTTATTACAACCTCTCCAAATATATAGCTCTCCAATTTTTTTGCAAAACTATATCGATGCCGTCGTTTCAAATGACGGTAGCACTACAACCACCATTTCAAATGGCGGTTGGGAGCTACCACCATTTCAAACGGCAATAGTGAACAGTACCCCCGCGGTGGGTACTGTCACTCCTAACCGCCGTTTCAAACAGTGGTAGAGGCAAATATGTTTTCAAAAAAATCATAATTTTTTTATAAACTCGGATGGAGATAAACTTTATATGAAAATTGTAGATTTTGTCGAGATCTACAACTTTTTAGTTCAAACATTTTTCATTTGAAGTCTTTTTGATGCTCAAATAATCGATACAAATGTTTTTCTTCTCTTCACATCATATGTTTTAAAAAACATGTTTCTTTCATATGGACTTCTGATGCAGATAAAAGTTATACGAAAATTGTAACTTTCGTCGAGAGCTACAATTTTGTAGGTCATACTTTTGTCATTTGAAATCATTTCGATGCTCAAATAATCGACATTTGGCGAGATTATTCTCTCGACACCATATCTTCAAAAACATTATAACATGCACCACTCGGATATGCAATAGGATATTGAATCATATATGGTTTCATGTACATACTACTATAATCAGCAGGTGAATAATAACAAGGATAATACCAAGAACATGGCATAACTGATCCAACAAAAGGATATGATGTAAATGCAGAATTACCTTGTTGGTGATGCATACCTTCATGCCTTGGTGGTGCTTTTACGCTCTTTGCACCATTCGGCAGATTACTTTGATTCCTAACATCTCTTTTCCTCTTATACTTGGTTAAGAGTTCTTCAAAACTCGGCCTTGCTATTTTCTTGGGCTTGGAGCATCTCGAACCTTTCTGGAGGCACCGGTCAGACAGGTCTGAGACGCCGGAGTCACCAATTCACATTCGGCTTGTTAATTGAGGTTAAATATACCAACCGGCTAAAAAAATCTCAAAACGCTATTATTTAGTGAAATAAGGACAACACCAACATCTGAGAAATCTTGCAAACCAATTTAGTAAATAGAAACTCCATAGTGGTAAATTACTCTTTTTGCTTAAGTCTTGCCTCCCGTGCACTTAAGGCACCAAAAAATTATAAGAAACCTTTCATCGGGAAGCTATCACTTTAGGACGATGATCTAAGAGATTCATCGGTCATGTATGTTGTCAAGGACGATAATTCAATATCATCTATAAAGAATCCATCCATAAGAATATGCACAACCGAAATAAAAAGAGCAGAGATATATAAATTCAGAAATTAAAACTATCTCTAAGAACTAAATATCTCAGCTATTGTTATTGATTAATATGCATAGCAATATGGTGATGACCCTCTATGATATGAAGATGATTCATGTGGAACCCAAAGACCAAAATAAGAGTGTGAGGGATAGCCAAACATATCTAAGGATGAATTCCAGCACGTAGGTATATACGACATTTGTAAAGCAAATGGATGAGGTAATGACCAATAATTTTGATGATCTGGTGCAAACCTCATATTTGAAGGCTGTCTTTCATATATTTTCTTCTCCTTCAAATGTGTCACACCTTTTGTTTGAGCATCATCCTTGTCTTGAGTTTGAATGCTTCCTTTAGGAATCCATGCCATGCCTCTCTTTTTCAGCTCTTGAGCACTAAGCTTTTGTAGCTCCTTTTTTTGCCAATTTGATAAACAAGTGGATGACTTGGCTTCACTTCAAATTTGGACACCAGTGCTCTTTCCTTGTTTTTTTACCTCTTCAACTTCTTTTGCTCAGATTTGGCATTTGGAAGATCAACAACTGATTTTTCCTTCCCTTTGCCACCGGTAGCCGAAGTGATCAACACATTAACCAGCTTTCCATTAATTGAATTTAGATCTGAACTTTTATCCTTCTGACCATCTCTTTTCACGTGGTAAACTTGCTTGACATTTTTTTTTCTTGTTTTGAGCACTAGACCGATCTTTATACTCAAAACAGTTACTTTCAACATATGGCTGCCTTGCACGTGATGGTCGCCTTGGAGCTGCATACTCAACATGATATGGTCTGAAATATGAAGGAGTATGTGCCCATGAATCACTCCACCCCCATGACGAATAAGGATGAACACTAGTGGATATGGAGCATATGAAACCGGTATTAATGGCTCAAAAGGAGAATATGTTGTCGCTGACTGAAAACTCTTTTTCTTTACCGATTCTAATTCTCAAAATTATGTTTAGGAGGCGGTTTTGATGACTTAACACCATTTGACCGATTAGCACGCTTGTCATCATTTTCTTTTTGATATTTAGCCAGAAGTTCATTAAAAGTGAGCTTCTGCTTTTTATCATTGTGCTTACCATGGTTTTTACCTCCATTTACCTCAGGATGTCCAGATTTGGGCATCTCTGGTTTTTTCACACCATGACTGGTCTACCGGTCTGAGTGACCAGTCTGACCTGTCAGTCTGCACCGGTCAGACATGTGTACCTCACCGGTCTGACATGTGTCTTCAGCACAGGAAGAGTAATAGGTTCCTGACTTGATGGAGAAAAATCCTTTTGCTCCCCAGTAATTTCTGTGATTTTGATAAGTCATCGTCCTCGATAATTACTTGATCTTGCAAATCATGGAGGTAAACTCTACACAGGAATTGTGTATCTCGACGAGGCCTACAACTTTGTAGTTCAAATCGTGTCCATTTGAATTCATTTTGACGGTCAAATGATTGAATGTTTAGATTTAAAATTCAAATTTTAGATCTCTATAACATGTCGATTATTTGAACTTCAAGATGACTTCAAATGAAAAAAATTGAACTTCAAAGTTGTAAATATCGACAAAAGTTATAATTTTCATACAAAGCTTATCTCCAGCCAAGTTTTTTTAAAAAAGTTATGATTTTTTGAAAACAAATTGGTCCTACAGTCGTTTGAAATGGCGGTTGCAATGTTACCGCCATTTGAAACGGTGGTATCGGTGTTGTTTTGAATTTTTTTGCCGAGCTATAAATTTTTAAAAATCATACAAAATAAAAGAAAATTCAGTGGACCCCTAGGACCTTTGAAAAAGGATATCGATCGGAGCCGAAAACAGATCAGGCCAATCAGGGGGCAGCATAGGCCGGCCGATCTGCCTGCCTCCCCATCCAATTCCTAGCCTAGTGACTCTAGGCGTTTGGCTGGCCCAGCTCCGCCCATGACGGCGTTTGTACGCAATGTTGATTCTGCGGGTGGCCGCACACTGTCTTGTGACCGGTCGATTTCACTGCCCCAAGCACATGGTGGGACCCGTATCTTATCACTTCACGACCGCATATCCCATTCTGGTTTTCCTTCCCCGACTTCTACGATTCTACCCCCGGATCCACCACCGAGCGACGGACGGACGGAGCGAGTTGGGTGGGTGAGCACCCAGACGGCGTCTTCCCCGGCGGTGGTGGCGTGGTCGCCTGCAGCAGTGGCGGCGACTTCCCCCGGGTGAGCTCCGCCTGGAGCGGCAGCGCGGGGTGGAGCATGCCCTCCGGCTGCGTGCCCGCGAGCTCGCCGCGGCCTCATCGAGAAGCAGCGGCGCGGGCCGAGCAGCTCTAGCTCGCCGCCGGCGCGACAGGGAGCGGCGCCGGCCAGGCAGCCCACCATTTGCAATCTGTTCTTCGTAAGTTTTTTCTCGATTTGATTTTTTTTTCGAATTTTTGTTTCGAACTTTTCTCCAAAAACTTTTCCTCAGTTTTTTGTTTCTGAAATTTTTTTGACAAACTTTTGCTCAATTTTTTAAAAAATTTTTGACAAACTTTTTCTCGATTTTTTTAGAATTTTTTTGACAAACTTTTGCTCGATTTTTAAAAAAAAATTTGACAAACTTTTTCTCGATTTTTTAAAAATATTTTTGACAAACTTTTGCTCGATTTTATGTTTCTAAAATTTTTTTAACAAACTTTTGCTTGATTTTTTTCTGAAAATTTTTTGACAAACTTTATTCGAATTTTTTTCTGAAATTTTTTTGACAAACATTTGCTTGATTTTTTCTGAAATTTTTTTGACAAACTTTATTCGATTTTTTTTCTGAAATTTTTTTGACAAACATTTGCTCGATTATATGAAAAGTTTTTGTTCCCAAACTTCTGCCACAACCATTTTGCTTCAAAAATTTTAACTCATTTTTGTTATATATCTTTTTAACAAAAAATATTATCCCAACGTGGGACAGGAAATGGAACGCTGGGACCCACGTGACCTTGCGGGCGCGTACACGGGACCCACGTGCGTCGGTAGGAGGATCGACCGCACCGAACGCTTCGCACGGGCGCCCGTAAATTTGAGTTGCCCGCGTTTGTATCTCTTCTTTTTCAGGTGCAAAACATTAAACAAACAGGGAAATTCTATATACCTTCTGGAAGATTTTTTCTTATACAACTATAACCCACAAGAAGCCCAAATAACAGTCCATCTAGCCCAATAACTACAAACCCTACCTCACCTTCTTCCACCTTCCCGCGTTGCCGCGACGTCCACGCGCCCGCCGCAACCACCCCGACCCTCGCCGTTGTGCGTACCGTCGTGGCCGACCCGAGCTCCATGGCCGTGCAGTCGCGCCCGCCCGAGTTTCATGGCCGCACGACTGCCTGCAGGGGCTTGGGTCGTGGCCGCCGCGCCGCCACGGGACGAAGCCCCCTGCTGCGCCGGCTGCCTGAGATGAGGAAGAAGACAGGTTAAAAAGTCAAAAAAATGTTGTCGTCGAAAAGATGTTTACGAAACTAATATTTTTGTAAAATGTTGGCATATTTTTGAAAAATGTCGGAACAGATGGAATGTTGTCCAACATTTTCAAAAAATATTACAACATTTTGTAAAATATTGACAAAAATATGCTGAAAAATAATATTTTTAAAAAATGTTAGAACAGAATAGTAATAAGAGACAAGATAAACAAATTTTTGGTAGCGTGGAAGTTTGGGTTATCCAGTCACGTTCCAAAAGCCAGCCCCCGACACCACCCCCCTCCGAATCCCGTCCCACGCCGCCGCCATCTGAGCCTCCTCGCCGTCGCCTTCCCCTTGCACCGGCCGCATCTTCTCTAGGCCGTACGTACCCTCGCACCTTCTTCTCGGCGGCCGCGAATCGTCTCCTGCCTCCCTGTACATCTCTATTGCCGGCCCTGGTCAGCCCGAATCCTAAACATGCGAGAGCTCGCCCTAACTCGCCGCCGGTGAAGACGACGAACTGCCTGCATAGCTCGATTAATCTGATCTCCAGGTGAGAAATTTATTTTACCTGACTGTCATACGGCAAAAAATAATCATTTGTTGTATTCATTGCCAGAATATCGACATCAAGTCAACCAATAATCTAGATTCTTCCTCCCTCTAGGGAGGGGGATTAGCTAGACTGTCCAGGCAATCAGATCGAGATGAGCCGCCGCTTCGTAAATCTGATAGTCGAGAGGTATATCGGTCATTACCCTGCCTCCACTCTGCATCGCATCAACCCATGGAGATGCTTCTACCCAAGCACACAGCAGGCGTTGGCAGCAGCTGAAAATAAGGCAAATTTCGTGGAGGACGCCCGACTACCTCGCGCCGCCATATCCTTCTACGAGCCCCTTCGGACAAACGTCGGGGACGTCCATTTCGCTTCTCTAGGCAACAGCAGCAACAACATCATCTCCCTGTACCCCGACGGAAACACTTTCGTCTTCGACGGCGCCTCCCGTGGCCTCCGCGTGATGCCCGCGCCGCACGCGCCCAAGCGCGTTTCCGTCTCCCTAACCGTCGGTGACGACCTATACATCATCAAGAGGAACCCTGAAACCGCCGAAGAAGATCATTCCTTCGAGGCTCTCATCCACGTCGGCTCGAGCGACGACATCTTCAAGGACGACGAGAAATGGTTCTGGCGCTCTCTCCCGCCGCCTCCCTACCCCTTTGCCATCGTCGCCTACACGGTGGTCGGCGACTCGCAGATATGGATATCCACGAAGGGCGGCGACACCTTCTCCTTCGACACGACAAGCGGCGTGTGGAGCGAGGCCGGCGACTGGGCGCTGCCGTTCTACGGCCGCGTCGAGTACGCCTCCGAGCTCGGGCTCTGGTTCGGCTTCACGTCCGAGGGTCGGCAGCTTGCTGCCTGTGACCTTGGCGCGGCATCGCTGATGAGCCCACCGGTGCTGAAGGAAGTGTGGGACGAGATCGAGCTGCCGCCGCGGTGGGTCCCGGTGATGTCGTTCCTCCTCCCTCTCGTCGGGGGCAGTTCTGCGTCGGCCGGTTGATCGACCTGGCACAAGAAGGCTATTGTCGGGGGAAGAGCGGCAACGACTACCTTGACTTGGAGACCTTCGTCGTGCTCACCGGCGTGGAGGTTGTGCGCGGCGCGCCGGCGGCAGAGGGGCGCTCAGGATGATCAGGCACAAGTCCAGGCGTTACCGCTTTGGCTGCGAGATGGCCCTGATGCTGTGAACGAATGCTCCTGAATTCCTGATCCCCCGCTCTGTCGTATAGGCTAGAATAATCTACTCCTGTATCTTTGCATGGTCAAATCAATAACAATAAGCATACATGTCTGATTATCACCTGTCAAATTTCTTGTGTCGTAGGCTAGAATAATCTACTCCTGTATCTTTCGCTCTGGTCTGATTTAGCAAAGTGCAAACCTGTGTTGAGTGACTGCCCAAACATGGACTGATGGGTTTTTTTCTGCAAAAGTTACCCTGAATTTCTTGCCATCGTCAGGGCACAAGTTGCCACCTGAAAAAAAGAAAGAATTCTGTGATTAAAGCTTGCAGATTTGAGAGCCCTATCAGGAGGATTTCGTTCGTGGGCATATCCTTCGGATGGCCCGTGTTCCTTCGGATGGCAGAACCGAGAAGACCAACAATATCCAAGAAACTCTCCTCAACCCTAGTCGCCCAACGCCACAAAGTCCCAGGACTCGCCGCCGCCGCAAGTCCCAGTACCCTCTTGCCGTGGCCTTTCCTTTCACCGGCCGGATCTGTCCTCCACGGCTCCACCGACCACCGTCACCGTGCCCTCTCACCTTCTTCGCTGCCGCCCCGAACCGCTTGCCCCCACGCCGGCCTATCACTATACCGGGGATTGGCGAACCCAAATCCTCTATCCTCGGGGAGGGAATAACTCCGCCGGAGAAGACTACGAACTGTCCTCGTACCTCGATCCAGCAAATCACAAGGTAAGAAATTCGTTTTACTTGGGTGTCATGCACGCAGAAAATTAATCATCGTTTTGATTTATATTACCAGAATATCGACCAAAATTTCCCTCCCTAATCGAGGGAGGTGAAATAGCTAGACAGGCTCGGCAATCGAATCAAGGCTCGGCAATCCAATAAGATGAGTCGCCGGTTCGTTAATCTGATTGTTGAGAGGTGTATCGGCCACCACCCTGCTTCTACTCTGCACCGCATCAACCCCTGGAGGTGCTTCTACCCAACAACACAAGAGGCATTGGCAGCAGCAGAAGATACTGCTGCTGCAAATAACAGGCCAATAACGGAGGAAGCTAGGCTGCCTCCCGCAGCCATGTCCTTCTATAAACCCTTTCCGCCGTACGGGGACATCCACTTGGCATCCGTAGGCAGCAGCAGCAACGACATCATATCCACGGATCAAGATGGAAACACTGCTATATGACGCCGCCGCCCGCGCCATCCGGGTTCTGCCCATGCCGCATGAGCCCAAGCATTCACCCATTTCCGTGACCGTCGGTCACAGCCTCTACCTCCTCAACAAGAATCCTGGGCCTCTGCAAGATCATCCCTTCGAGGCCCTAGTCCACCGACCTCGACAAAATTACTGCTTCAACGACGTCTCCGACGAGAAGTGGTACTGGTGCTCTCTTCCGCCACCTCCTTATGCCTCTGATGATGCCTACGGACACGGGAAGGTGGACAACGACGAAGAACACCGCAGACTCTGTTATGAGAGAAACGGGAAGGACCCCTATGTCATCGGCTCTTACACGGTGGTCGGTGATTCGCAGATTTGGATATCCACTGAGGGTGGTGGCACCTTCTCTATTAACACGGCAAGCGGCTTATGGAGCAAGGCCGGCAACTGGGCGCTGCCGTTTTATGGCCGCGTTGAGTACGTCCCGGAGCACGGGCTCTGGTTTGGCTTCACGTCTGAGTGCAGGCAGTTGGCTGCCTGTGACCTTGGCTCAGCGACGCCGACGAGGCCACCGGTGCTGCACAAAGTGTGGGACGAGCTCAGACCACCATTGCCGCCGCGGTGGGTCCCAATCACGGTGTTCCTTCTGCCTCTTGGTGGGGGCAAGTTTTGCGTCGCTCGGATGTTCGACCTGGCACAGGAAGGCTGGTGCCGGGAGAAGAACAGCAACGACTATGTGGATGTAGACAGCTTCGTGGTATTTACAGGTGTTGAGATTGAGTGCGGCAGCAAAGAGGCGCTCAGGATGATAAGGCACAAGTCCAGGCGTTACAGCCTCGGCCGCAGGATGGCCGAACTGCTGTGAACGATGATCCTGATCGACCACATTTCTTGGTATTGTAGGCGATAATAATCCCCTGGTGTCTTACTGTATTGGTCATACTAATCAGGTTGCAGGCAGAGTTGATTGGTATCCATGTTTAGTTATCGTTGATGTGATTTCTTCTGTTCACCTGTCTGATTTCTTGTGCCCATTGGCCCAAGCATAAATGCAAAGTAAGCGGTGGAGATTTTCTGCAAAAGCTCCACTGAATTTTTTTTGCCATCGTGAGTGCAGCAGTTGCAATCTGAAAGAGAATTCTCCTGTGATTATGGGGCTATGAATCTATGATCAAACTATTGTGGAAAAAATGCATATCTGAGACTGAGAGCGGGATCAGGAGGATTTCGTTCGTGTCATATTCAGCACGAGCAGTAGCTGTGGCTGGCTGCCGAAACCTGAAAGTTCAGAGCTTAGGATGGATGGATCATAGTCGAACAATGTCGGTTGGTGTAGGATTTGTGGGGCTTTGCGGAAGATAATAGATAGGAGTTGAAGCTTCTGGCCTATTAATAGCATCTTCAAGGGTTCCTTAATTTCTTTCCTAACCTTTTGGTTTCTAGCAAGATTGTGCGTTGCTATGGGCAACAAATTTATATTACAATATACTAAGCATTCAGCGCACCCAAGAACATAGTTAAGATCCCTCCTAGCTCAATCTAATCAAAATGCACACATTACTTAATTTATTTAAACTGTCGCTGCATTAAAATTTCAGAAAACTAGTTTCTATTGATAACTGATGTGTGATATCTTGTTCTCTTTCCAAATTTATGCCAGATCCAAAATCTTCACTATAGAACCCCCTTGAGGTGATGGCTGGTAGTTCAAGGTCAAGAGTAGTATACCAACCTATTTGGAAAACAATACAAGCCTTTCGAGACAGTCACCAGGTCAACTCTGCTGCCAATGCCAAGGATTGCAATTTAGTTCTTTGAATACCTATGGAAAGTAAAAATCTCATATCCTAAATGCCTTCTTTCTTTTACATAAAAGGGAGAAGGATCTGATAAAAGGCGTTGGTCCGCTAGAATCGCAAAAGCAGATCCAGACATGTTTTCCTGTTAAAATCCTCCTGATAAAGGAGACTCAACCGTCTCCTTATTACAAGATAACTATGGGGATTTCTTCTTTAAATGCTTCCAAACATACATCCCGGAATTCCCCAATGTATGACGGCCTATCAATTACATTTTTCCTAAAGCAACTTGAACTACAAACAGGCTGACACTAAATACAATGTTTTGCGTATGGGATATCTTGTTGGGTGCTGAATGCTGGGATCTAAATTGTACCTGTTAAAGGTGACTTCTCGACTTTTTTACGCGATCTTTTCATTCCTTCTAGCCACTGTACCCACCTCTAAATCAACAGCTTTCATATTTCAAGAATAATCACTCTGTCAAATGTTTTGGCTGATAGGTAAATATTGAGCAGTCAGGCCTTCATTCAGCTCCTCCCCTCACACAGCAGCTGCCACGCCGGCCCGGGCCATCTATCTCGCTTTGCGGTGACCCGAAGGCATCCTCCCGATTCCCCTCCCCCGTTCCGGAGACGGCACCACCCTTGCTGCCGGTGTCGTCACCACACCACACCGTCACCAACCCACACCCCAACCCCTCCTCCTCCGCTCCACCCCACCCCACCCCACCGCAGGCGAGGGCGACTCGTTCCTTCCTCGCAGCCGCCCGCCCCCTACCCCGATCGCCTCGCCTCCGAGCTGCCGCGGCGCGCGCGCAGTGTTCTCCGCCGACCCGGCCGGCCTCTCTGTGGGAGGGCGCATCTGGTGGCTACCTCGCAAGGCTAGGGTTGGGTGGCCATCTTCTACCTTCGTCTCGCGCGAGCAGAGGCTCCGGCCGGGCGCGCGTCGTCGTCTCTCGCCGTTCCCGGTTGCGACCGTGTGCCTTCCACGCGAGCTTTCTCTGCCACGGGAGGGCTGCCGACGACGCAGCTCCGTCCACCGGCGAATTACCTACAGGTACGGGCGCATCAAACCCCTGCCCTCTTCGGTCCTCCCCTTCCCCAGATCTGGCCGCTTGGTAGCAAAATTGAATTCGTTCCCGTGTTTCCTTACTACCTCGAGGTTACCCAATTGCCTGGATGTGGTTTATCTCATGAGTTTTCGTGTGTACTGTGTAGTACCAATTCATGTCTGCTGTGGGCCAATTTCAGTTATGTTCAGATTTATGTCGGTGTTCTAGTGGATGCATCAGGACAGGGAAAATTGGACTTCGTGTTGATGCAGTTGGACAGAGGCTGCTAATGTGGTTACCTTATCGACTGTCACCCTACCAGTTATGTAGATTGGGGGAAAAAAACTAGACCTCGAGAATTGTGAGGCTGGGAGTGTTGTTAGTGATCTGGAGTAGATTAGAGCATAGATGATATGGATAACAAACGGTTGAAGTTTGTATGGATGCTATGGGAAGAAGGATGTGTTCTGCATAGAATGGTTTATCTAGGATTTGATAGCCATAGACTAAGACAATGCTCATGATGTGATGTGGGGTAGGGAATCTGAGCCTTTAAACTGGGCCATCCATTAGCGTCGTATGAAATTCCCAATCCAACTCATTCGATGATATATTCCAAAATGTAGCACTCTTTAAAACCATGCTGTGCTATGTTGGAATTGAAGCAAATCTCCCCTATCCCATGAACTTGCCCATTTTGTTATTTATTTGACTTCCTGATGTGCTGTTCACTGGTGTGGGCACCAATAAAACTATACGATTTTCCTTCTATATGCCAACCTCACTGTTTGCTTGCCTTTCCTTGAGAATTCAAGCATCGAACTATACTCACCCCTACTCGTCACTTGTATTTCATTGTCGTTGTAAACTTGTGAAAGCCTAACTACACAACTGGTTCTTGTTGTACTGAAAATTTTATGCCATTCCATGGATTAAAGAGACATTATGCTATCATATCATGCAGACTTTGTAATTTTCTGTTGCTGCTAATCATATTTACATGAGATTGATCTTATGCTAAATTGAACGTTTAACTGTGTGGAGTGCTTATTTTGACAATATTTTTATCACGTCTTTTTTATTACCTGGCAATATTTTATTTAGTGACCATTTCATCTTCAGCCTGATTGATGTGGTATTTTCTAGGTGAAACTATTCATAACGCTTAAGATATTAAGATTATAAAATGATATTGCTGGATTGGTTCAGTATGTGTCGTAAACATGTTTGTGTTTTGTCAGTGCACGTGGCAACATTTCATGTTTTTTTCCCTCATGTGGCATTGCAGAACAACTATCTCGTGAAATATCTGCTGAAGAGTGCATAGAAATATCTCCTGACTTTTGAGGAAGACTACAGAGATTCTAAATGTGAAACTTCTCTTTACCGGTCACTCCTGGATGCTGTTGAACTCAGCCTCTCACGTTACTTGAAGCTCAAGGTCGAACTGATATGAACACTTCAAGGATGGAACAAGCAACAGGTGTAAGTGGTCCTGAACACATTATTGATATTCCAAGGGACACAGGTTCTTCTGCTTCGGTTTCTCGCAGTGCTGATAGAGAGAACCATGAAGAATTGAATCCTGTGGACAGGCCTTCAACTAGAGCTCTAGTACCTGCCTTGCAGGCACCGTCAGCAATAGGTGCTGTACCTACCGCAGGGCAGACTTCAGGCACTAGGAGAAGTGATAACTATGTTCGTCGGCACAGAAGCCCTTTGAATTCTGGACTGTGGATTTCAATTGAAGTTATCGTCAACGTGAGCCAGATTGTAGCTGCCATTGTTGTTCTTTGTCTGTCAAGAAAGGAGCGTCCACAAGCTCCATTACTTGAGTGGGTCATAGGTTATACGGTTGGTTGTTTTGCAACATTACCCCATCTCTATTGGCGCTATATACATCGTAATATTGTAAATGGTGAGCATGAGCCAGCACATGCGCCTCAAGGGTCCTCTCATAACAACTCAACTGAAGCCACTCATGCAGCAAGTGCATCAGAGCGTCGTAGGAATGCTGCACGAAATGCAGTGCTCGCTAATCCCAGGTGCAGACTCATATCTTTATGGTTTTACTTGCTTTGCCTTCATTTCTTAAATTGGGATTGATATTGAAAGCAGACATGCAGTGAACTGCACTTTTTTTGTTCATGTATGTATGCTGCACCAATGCTGTGACTATACATTAATGATGAATGCACTGTGCCATGTGCAGGATTAATGCCCTGTTTGACCACTTCAAGATGGCCCTGGATTGTTTCTTTGCTGTATGGTTTGTTGTTGGAAATGTGTGGATATTTGGTGGGCGTTCTTCTGCTGCTGATGCTCCAAACTTGTACAGGTAAGTGCAAACTGCCCTTCCATGAATGAGATGTCGCCTCCTTTCTCCTGTTGCTGACTTTTGCTTCCCCCCAGGTTATGTATTGTGTTCCTCACTTTTAGTTGCATTGGGTATGCCATGCCTTTCATCCTCTGCGCAATGATATGCTGCTGCCTTCCCTGTATTATATCTGTTATGGGTTTTAGAGAAGATACAAACAACACGAGAGGGGCTACATCAGAATCTATCAATGCTTTGCCTACATATAAATTCAAAACCAAGAAACGCCGCCATGGTTCAGGAAGTGAAGGTGAAGGCCAAGAAGGTGGTATAGTGGCTGCAGGCACTGAGAAGGAGCGATCACTTTCTGCTGAAGACGCTGTATGACCATTTACTTCTTACTGGACTCAATTTCTTTTACAAAGAATTAAGTTTTTGATCATCATCACTCATGTCTTTTCTTGTACCCTTTGGTTTTACAGGTTTGCTGCATCTGTCTTGCCAAGTATGCACACAATGATGAGCTTCGTGAACTTCCATGCTCACATTGTTTCCACAAGGATTGTGTTGATAAATGGCTCAAGATAAATGCACTTTGCCCTTTGTGCAAATCTGAGATAGCAAGTTCATCTAGCACTTCTGATGCACGTCAATCGGACCAGAACGCCATTCCGGTGCAGGAGATTGAAATGCATTAAGTTGGTCTGCTCTCCCTCCCTATCACATAAGAATACGCAGTCTGGGGTTCCCTGCCTTCATGTATAAAGTTGGAGATTGATGTATGGATTGTAGTGATGCCTAGGGTTCTTTATATCATTGTAATCATGGAGATGGTACAGCTCTTCTCGCTGTCGCCCAACAATGCCAAGCCAATACTACCCAGGTTTTCATCAGCGTGGATTGCACCTTGTGTTCTGTTTTGGAAGACACTGGAGGCTACTTTGTAGTTTCTAGTACAAAAGAGGTGGGCAGGTCCAGGTACATACATGATCCGTTAATTTGCGTGATCTTAGTCAACTTAGCTATATTTTTCATTCATGAAAGATATTCAGTTGGTGACTACAAAATCTGGTAAAAACCTGTGTTCCACTTGGTATGAGGCGTGAACTTTCTGTCTTACGGATAAAACTTGTTTTGGATATGTCCATCTCTGTTATTCTGTGTGAACTTATGAATGAATGCCAAGACTTGCTTGATTTGGTCGGCCTTCTGGATAGTGATATTTTGTTGTTATATGGCCGTTGATAAATAGCTGGGTAAAGTCTGCAGCTGTTGTTAACTTGTTATATAGTCTTTGACAGATAGCTGTGTAAAGTCTGTTAGCAAAATCGTGGTTTGCCAAACATCAGCCAATATTGTTTGGTTGATTGATTCGTTCCAACAATGCAAGATCGGTGTCCATGTTAAGAACTCACGATTTTGCCATCCTCGTTTGCCGAAGGCACAGCTTGTCTCCAGATCAGGCCGGATTTGGTCTCCATCTACAAATACTTGCACAAATTACGTCATTTTGTATTTTTATCTCTTCACTTTCACGAACATATTCACGGGGATGACGGTAGCTGAACCCGTAGCGACGGCTTGCGCTCCGGCGTAGACGCGCATTTCTCCGTGCCTCCCTCCCCTCTCTGCTCGAACGGTGTCCTGAACTCGCCCGACCCCTTCCGCTCCAGCGGCGAAGCCGAGTCCATGCGGGAGTGGTCGCTGAGAGGAGGCGTCCCCGGGCCACCGTAATCGCGCGTGGCCGTGGCTTCCTCCTGCTCTGCTTCGTCCCTCTTCTTCTCATGTCTGCTGCCGTTCGTCGACGGCGGCGACTCTCTCCATGACTGCTGCTTGAAGTGGGGCGCCGTCATGTCCTTGCGGTCGTAGTGCTGCAGCCACGCGCGCAACCTCTTCAACGACACGCTCCTGGAGCCGGGCTCCGCCGCCCGGAGCTCGTGCCGCTCCCGGTAGACGAAGGTGGCGAGGTAGGCGATGAGCACGAGCGACGACGCCACGGCGGTGATGAGGAACAGCCCGCTGAAGTTCCACAGGGTGAGGCTGGCGGTGGACGCGTCCACACCGTCGCCGCCGCAGGCCCCCGGCGCGCCGAACCATTTCCTCTCGATCAGGCCCATGTCGACCCCTTCCGTCAGCCCCACGATGGCGCGCGACACCTCCGGCGCCATGGGGGACCCTTTCGGGAACACGAACCCGAAGCCGGTGCCCTTGTAGACGGGTCCCGCCATGGTGTACCCGTCGCAGTACTGCGACATGAAGATCTTCAGGTACGGGGCCTCGTCGAACACGGCGGCGACACCGCCGTTGTCGGAGCCTCTGGACAGCGCGTCGGCGTACTCGGCCGGAGTCCTGTAGCTCCTCAGCTTGCTCTGGTGGAATTTCATCTTCAGGAGCTCGCCGGCGACGAAGGAACCCTCCTGGTACCCGACGTAGTCGCCGTTTTTGATGAGGTCGTTGACGTCCGTCACCGCTGGCTTGAGCTTCTGGACCGTCAGCATCGATGTCAAGCTGGCCGTGTAGCTCGACGTCAGGATCAGGACGGCGAACACCCATATCACCATCAGGAACTTTGACAGGTTGCTCTCCACATTCTCCCCTGCAAACCATGCATGAGAAATGGCCGTTTTAAGTAGCAGCTCTTAGTGCCGCCCCCCCCCCCCCCCCCCCCCTGAAGAACCTGTCCAGAGCAGGGGTTTTGAGCTCACTGTGTGAGAAGACGAGGGTGGAGAAGGCGAAGTGGAAGATGATGCCGAACTGCTGCAGCGGCGTGCCACGGAACTCGGGGTTGATCCGGTGCTCGATCGCCCAGATGACGAAGCCGGTGAAGATGAAGGCGGCGAGGCTGGCGAGCCAGAGCGCAGGGGTGAGCGGCTTGAGGAAGAAGAACGCTGCACTGCCACCACCATCGACCACCCGGACTCGGTGAACGGCATGGTGAAGTCCACATCGGGCATCCTGCTCCCGGTGATTGTCACGTCGCCGACGATGGCATCAGCTTTCTGCAGCGGCAGATCAGTAGACAATTCATGGTGAGTAGAGTACAGTCGAGGGACCATATTGTCAAGCCAAGTGGCCAACTGCTCAAGAAATCGTCAGCAATTTGACGGAGCTCACCTGTTCGGTAACAAGGTCAACCAGTTGATCGTAAGAACCCGAGTTGTCACCGCCAATGCCGTAGAATGGCTCGTACCGGTAGTAGACCGGAACCAGATACTGCAACTGCAGGGCCTTGATGGCCGCCTCGAACACATCGATGCAGTAGCCTGATATCACCGTCCTATTGCTCGTGGTGTCGTTGTACACCTGCACAAACTCCGGGAACCCATGCTTCACCGGCACGGCGATGACGAGCTCTTGACCGGCCGGCGAGAATGCCCACCCTTTTGGAACTCGAATGTCTGACTGTTCCAAGCCGGGGAAAACGACATCCTTCAAACCTTCACCGCCAGCGAACTCCGGTGAGATCCCAGATTTCCTTGTCCAGAACCCCACCGTCCTGGGCCCTTCTGCGACGAAGTTCACGATCTCGTACGCCGGCGTCTGCAGCTGCCCGTCCAGCACCCTGAACTTCCCGGCCAGGCCGTCGAACGCCGTGTCACGCAGAGCCTTGAGCAGTTTTTCGCCGGTGGCCGACACGCCGAGCCGGTCCAGTTCCGTCGGCCCCGTTCTCCCTTCCGGCGTTTTGAAAGCAGAGCCGGAAATCCCGGCCACCTCGACCGCAGCAGCGGTTGCCCATGCCGCGTCGTACGCCCGGAGCGTCGACACGGTCGGGTCCGGGATGTCTCGAGCGCCATCGTTGTCCTGCTGGATTCTCGCCGTGAACCGTTGCGCGAAGTCAGCGGCCTGGCTCGTCGGCGGCGCGTAATGCCGGACGGCGACAATGCCCCGCATCGCGTCGGCGTCCTCGGGGCTCAGCGCGCCCGCTTCGCCCACGGCGGACGTGGCGATCCAGACGTAGCCTTCGGACATCATGCCGGCGGTCACGGCCCTGCGGAACAGCCTCAGGGCCAGGGGAAGGGGCATGTGCACGACGAACACGCGCGTCGTCGTCGCCGCCGAGACGCGGTAGAGCACGGCGTCGAGGCGGTCGTCGGACGCGCCGGCCGGCACCGCGGCGCGGTGCGCCACGCTGGCGCCGACGCCCCGGAGCGCGTCGGCGAGCGCGGGGGCGATGGCGGCGCCGGAGCGGGAGTCCTCGTGGAGCAGGACCGCCGCGCGCCACCGGAAGTTTCGCAGGACGCCGGCGACGGGTGCGGCCTGCGAGGAGTCGTCGTCGGCCGAGGCGCGCACGGAGAACGGCGCCGGCGCCGCCGGGGTGGCGGAGAAGGAGAGGACGGGGACGTGCGCGCGGCCACCGATGCGGGCCACGAACTCGGCCTCGGCGTCCGTCTCCGCCCCGTGGATGATGACCTGCACCTGCGCGTTCCTGATCAGGTCCACCGCTGCAAGCGACAAGAGTTCCGTTGAGAAACCTCTGCACTGGCCTCAGTCATGGTCACTTGGTCAGCCGAGTGACGCTGAGCTCACCGGCGGAGACGGCGGCAACGGCATCGCCGTAGGAGTCTCTGAAACGTAGCTCGACCCTCGTGGTGGAGTTGGCGTGCACGGCGTAGTAATCCTCCACCGCCATCCGAATGCTGGTCCGCCACCTCCTACCGCCGACGGACGCCAGATCGAGTACGACGCCGACGCGGACGGGCTCCGCCGCCGCGGGGGCCCGGTGGCCGGCCAGCGCGCCCAAAAGCCACAGCGCGACGAGAGAACCGGCGGTGGCGGCGAAACGAGTCCCCATCTCCACGGCGGTTGATTGCTGCTGTCTTGCCCCGCTTGGGTCCAAGGGACCGGCCGGACATTTTTATACAAACAGGTCACGACGGCGAGGGCGTGGATAGCCAGAATTTGATCAGAGAAGACTTGGTGTCTCGTCTCCCGGCTAGCTATCAGCATCCAGCATAGACGAATCGAAGCTGATCGAGCCCAGGCATTGCTTCATTTTATACCTGTTATAAAATGAGCTGTGAGTCCATATCCAACACGACCAGCTGGTGAATGGTATCAAAGAAAGGAAGAGAGTAATCATGGCTGCACTCCACATGGCTGCATGATATTGATCTATAGGCGTTAATCACGGTGTTACACATACAGGAATTCCTCTCTCTGTGACTCTCTCTCTCTTTGGAATGTACTTCGTGTGCAGCTCACGCCGGACACCACCGGCTGACGTCTTCTGGACGCTCACTCGGTCACTCCACATGGCGAGTCTACAGCCGCTTCAGCTCTTCATTTGTTTTTTTAGAGGAATCTAGGCTCTTATTTATGCTTGCATAATATTGTGAGGTACTCCCTCCGTTAATAAATATATCACGTTTAGAACAAATTAGTTGGTTCATTTTTTAACTAATTTACTTGTTTAAAACGTTATATATTTAAAGAGCGGAGGTAGTACTAGTATATCAGTTCATGCAACATCATGGAGTGTCAAGCAGAGTTCACGAGATCCCAAAGAAGTTCATCAAGGCATCAATTGACAATTGTGGTGGCCTCTGGCCTCTGTGTGCTTCTCGGCCCGTCAGTCGTGTGTGTGTTGCGGAGAGGCATTTCTTGGTCTCTTGATGCGGTTAGAGTCGAGCCCAATGGTTTGAACCTCCCTTGGAGGAACTGTACTTTTTTTTCTACCTGCGTGCTCAGTGCTCTCAAAGCTGTATACACTCGTTGTTCAATCCTCCGTTCCTCTACCAGGCTACAACAAACAATATTTACTAAATGGAGGTGATGCACTAGGCAACTTATTTACTCAGAGTAGGACTTAATATCTCTTGCAGGTATGCTGGTAAATCTCACCAGACTAGTCTCACAAGTCAGAGCCAAAGCTCTTCTGGGGACCAAACAACGTTGTCCTGAAACCCTGACCGGTCTACCAAAACTTCAGCTTCGAATGCCCATCAAACAAGTTGCTGCCAGCCCTTCTCTTACGTTAAAACAACATATGTTCTTCACTTCATTCTTTTCTTAGTCGCCATGTTTAGTCTGGTCACCAATTGCCATTCTCCCGTTAGAAAATTACTGCTCCCATGGAAACCGCTACACGTTTTCAGTAGTAGGATAATAGTCTAGACAGGATGATAGGCAATAGACATTATGAGTAGCGATCATTACCGCCCCTTGTTGGCTATTGTATAGTAGAATCACCATCATAAGAATGCTTATTTAAGGGCTCTGTGTCTCGATGCATGGTTCAAAACTACTCCAGTACTATGGGGCAGCCTCAAATTGTGGTTAATCCTTTCATCCCTGATGCCTCTCAAAGATGGTGCAACTGATATGTGCCTTGAATTATGTGAGGCATTAACTCGTAAATTCTATGGTGCATCACATGCACTGTTTGTTGGATCCTTTTTCCCTTCTGGCATGTTCATCGTGTGCATCATACTCTGTTTACCTATGATTTGTTGATTTCTACATATATTGATGCAAATTTCTGTAGTCAAGGTTTCCTTTTGAAGGTCTGTGGTGCTTGGCATATGCACTGTATTTATTCTGATTTCAATCTATAAAACTTCACTTTCAATGCTAAAATTAGTTAAAGTGTTGATGATCTAATGAGAAATATGCGATCAGTATGTGATGTCGGCTAAAAGCCTGGATAGACAGGCACTTCACGGAATAATCATGTGCATGCGTAGGAGCTCGAACCTGGCAATTGGTTGCCAATTTGGATGGCTTGAGTTTGGTTACTATGATTGTGAGACAGTGATCTCTCTCAGGTGTCCTGGTGCGTTGGTTACTATGATTGTAAGACTCCTGTGTTGGCCCTGCCAGATTTTTCCCAACAATTTGAATTGGAAACATATGCTTGTGACACAGGGATTGGTGCAGTACTCTTGCAACAGGGCAGGCCAGTGGCATACTTAAGCAAGGCATTGGTAGTGCAACATCAACATCTTTCAATATATGAGAAGGAAGTCTTAGCTTTAATCATGGTAGTACAGAAATGGAGATCTTACTTGCCAAAAAGGGAGTTCATCATTAGGACTGATCACAAGAGTTTGTGCTATTTGGGAGACCAACACTTACACTCTGAGAAGCAAAAGAAAGCCATGACCAAACTAATGGGCTTAAAGTTCAAAATAGTATATAAGCAGGGCAAGCAAAACATAGTGGCTGATGCATTGTCTAGGGTGGGTCATCTCCTAGCAGTGAATCTGGTTTCTGAAGCTAAACCTTTGTGGGTACAGGAGGTTACCAACTCTTATGCAACAGATTCAGAAGCTCAAAAACTTCTACAACAACTAGCAATATCATGCCCCCAATGAGCAAGGTTTTTTTCTCCATCAAGGTCTAATCAGGAAAGGCCAGCAAATATGGATTGCCAACAACTCTGAATTCAGAACCAAGCTCATCACAGCCTTTCATTCTACTGCATTAGGGGGTCATTCTGGGATACAGGGAACACATATAAGGCTCAAGATGCACTTTGTCTGGAAAGGGCAAAACCAAGATATAGAAGCATTTGTTAAGCAATGCTCTGTGTGCCAGCAAGCTAAGCATGAGTTGACACATCCTGCTGGGCTCTTGCAGCCACTCCCCATTCCTGAAGGAGCTTGGCAAGACATCACAATAGATTTTATAGAAGGTCTTCCTAAATCAGAGGGGTATGACACAATACTAGTTGTGGTGGATAGGTTCTCTAAGTATGCCCATTTCATTCCCCTCCACCATCCATTCACAACAACAGTGGTGCCACAAGCTGTTTTTGACAATGTGGTCAAACTGCATGGGATGCCTAAGTCCATTATATCTGACAGGGACAAGATTTTTACAGGGCATTTCTGGACTGAACTGCTCAAACTCATGGGCACTACACTCAACTTGAGCACAACCTATCACCCACAAATAGATGGGTAGAGTGAAAGGGTAAACCAGTGTCTGGAGATGTTCTTGCGATGTCATGTGTATCAAACACCAAAAAATGGAAGAAATGGTTGGCTCAGGCAGAACTGTGGTATAACACTAGCTATCACTCATCTCTTCAATGTTCACCATTCAAAGCTCTCTATGGTTATGACCCCAACCCAGTTGCTGCTCCATCCACCAGTGAGACACCACACACATATGTGACTGAATGGGTACAGGAAAGAGAAGCTTACAATGAGATGCTTAGCTCTCAGCTGCTGATGGCACATAACAAGATGAAGCTACAGGCTGACAAAAACAGAACTCCCCTGGAATTTCAAGTTGGGGAGCAAGTGCTCCTGAAACTCCAGCCATATGTGCAGAAGTATGTGGTCGCCAGACCATTCCCCAAGCTGGACATGAAGTACTATGGTCCTTTCAAAGTGCTGGAGTGAGTTGGGAAGGCAGCCTACAAGTTGGAGTTGCCCGCAGATGCAAAGGTACACCCAGTCTTTCATGTTTCGCAACTCAAGCAGTTTACACCTGATTATACTCCCGTATTCCACACACTGCCCAAAATGCTGGATCTGGAGAAAGAGATGGTGGAACCTGCTGAAATCTTGGAGCGTCGTCTGGTAAAAAAAAGGGAGCATCGCCATTGTCCAACTCCGAGTCCGATGGACTAATCTACCTACTGAAGTCCATACTTGGGAAGATGAGAATGTCTTGAAGGTAAAGTTTCCATCCTGCCTTGCTTGGGGACAAGCAAGTTCTCCAGGAGGCGTACTGTCACCACTGCATCAGATGCGACAGTTGAGAAGGAAGACGCTAGCGAGGAGTGAAGACGTAAGTGGAGAAATGCGCTTCGTAGTAGTCAATGACTGGTGGGCCCTGCGTGGCCGGGGACAGCGAGGCTTATATGCAAGCCCTGTATCATTTCAAAAGACATGAATGTTTATTATTGTAACTCAATGAATGTTTATTATTGTAAGGGTCCGTTCTTTTGGGTGAAAAGGAATACTAGTGAAGTTGCAAATGAATAGTGTTTCTTTTGAGAGAAGATGTGATAGATGTGATGAGTAATAATGCTTTTTCACTGTTCCTTTTGAATGAAAAGAACATGGCGTAACTCTGAAACCGATCGAGGAAGGGAAGGACTAAGGAGTTCTTCCCCCTCTTACCTCTGAGATTTAATCTATCATGTGCTCTTAATTTCTACTGTGTTTGTTCATGCTCCCAGTCTAAATCTCCTGGTGAGTATAGTTACACGTACGTCTGATGGGAAACGGACCGTATCCGGCAAGGTGGGCACGCGTGCTCCTAAATTTTTTTCCGTTTATTACTGCTAGGCCAGCGCCCAGCCTGTGGGGCGCGTGACCCGGCGGCGGCGGCCCGGGGCGGAGCAACTGAGGGAGGCCGGGTCCGGCCGCGCTTGGTCTCGTTCTCGTAACTAGTCTACCCAAGCCTGATGTGACGTGACCTGGAGTCGTGGACCTGCCTGCCTGCGCAAACCATGTGAGCCCGGGTCAGCCCGGCCGGCTGGCCAGTTCCGGCCGGGTCCCAGTGCCGTGCCGTGGTTTGCGTGACCGTGATGGCTCAGCCAAAAGCCAATTTGATGCGGTGGGGGATGCGAAAGGTGTGGGCAGCCCGGCTCCTCCAAAGTCTAAAGCACCGATGGTGAAAGGCATCTTCTCGGACGAAACGCTTGCATGTGGCATGCATTATTGCATGTGGACGGCAAGATGGTGGGGCGGAGGTGGGTGGCTGCCTGGCTTGACACAATTGTTGAACGAGGACGGCAAGGCATCGATGCACCAGTCGCGCTTTGGTCGGCGTGCCACGATTTGATGGGCGGGCCGGCGAGCCAGACTGTCATTTTAAATTGTGCAATTAATAAGAGCCTGCAAAACCAGCCGCACGATCCGTGAAAATCTCCTCCTCCCTACCCATCTCTCTCCCATAAGTAGGCGCCTCTTCTTCTTCCCCAAACCTCCTCCCCCTGTGTAGGTCTAGGTCTACCTACAAACTCTTCCCATGACGAGCAGAAGACCCCCCCATGGCGAGAAGAAGAACCAACTCTTCCCATAGTGAGAAGAACAACCCCCATGGCGAGAAGAAGAACCAGAGGAAGCCATGGCGAGAAGAACCAGAGGAGGCCATGGGGGCTATCTCGCCTTCCTCTCTTTCACGTGAAGATCCTTCTGACTAGAGGGAGCCATGGGGCTATCTCTGCTTCCTCGTCCACGTGAAAATCATCTTCCATGGAAGGAGTGTCCGGTCACCGTGTTGGTGTACCACGGCCCATACTTCTCCTCCTCTCTCGGCTACCCCCGACAGCCATTCGCGGCGCCGCCGTGTTCATCGACGTGTGACGTGTCCAAGAACAGGTAAGCCGCCGCTGTCTCCTAGCCCTTACTTTTTCTTTTCAAACCTCAATGAATCTTTTTAATTTTTTTCAGATCCGGGCAGTTTCGTGCAGACATCAACGGAGACGTGGGTAGAGGCGAGTCCACACCGACTTGATTTCAATGTTGCAGGCAGGACAGCCTAGGGCTCCTGTCTATGCGACACGTTAACTGGCAACACGGAATCCAAGCATGGTATTGATGTTTTCTTCCTCATATGCGACTCTAAAGGATTCAACAAGGTTTTTTTCTCCATCTTTGTTTTGAATTGAACCTAACCATGGTCGTTTCAAACAGATCGACTGGTGACCTGACTCGTTCTTCAGTGCATCAATCCAAAATTCAGTCAAAGCTGCTCCTTCGACCACTGTGCACGGACACATCCACTACCGATGACCATGAACGTGCTCATAAACACCCGATCTATCTCGAGAATGATCTACTTCGAGAACATCATGGTATGGTTTTTAAATTTTGGACAATTGTGCATCAATTTCCTCTAATCTTATTTGGTTTGTGCCCAAATTTGATTTGTTATTTACCTCAGGCCGATCTGGAGGAGCAGGCCATCTTGACCATCCACAGGCCGAACTGGCCCTCCACAGCAACCACGGCCTGCTACTCTTAAGATTCGGCCTTCTCCAGACTGGTGGAGATAGCAGGCCGGATTGGAGTAGGCCGGATTATCCACGAGATGGCCCTTCTCGGCCCTGTCGAAATGATTCAGAAGCCACTCCGCTATTTATAGTCGCTGTTGTTAGGGTTTGCCTCCCCACATCTCAATCGCTCTGCCACGCCGCCGCGTCGTCTTGCCTCTGACGTCGAAGAAGGTCGTGCCCCAGTGACGATGTCGTCCTCCGAGGAAGAGGAGTCGTTGTTCGGCTACTCCGTGCCGAAGAATGTGAGGGTTCACATAAGTTCAACTCTGCACACTCCTCTGCTCCTGTCACACCCTTTTTTCCGAAAAAAACCAGATGCATCTCATATGTGTGCCAGGATCAGAATTTCACACATACGATAGACATAATGAGTGTAATATCAGAAACAATGCTCAAAAACGTATAAGAAGAGGTTTATTAACTTTTATTACACTCATAGATAGACACGAAGGTCTTTACACGAACATCGATAACTATGACGTCGCAACTCCGTCTTCAACTCAACAGGCATCTGACTGGGGGAAACGCATGCCTCAGAACTCATCGCAGCCGCTGAAGTACTCCTCCCCAGTGTTCTCCTCTGAACAGCAGGTAAGCAAGGGTGAGCACACTTATGGTTGGAGCTCAGCAAGTGGGGGGAAAATGCAAAGCTATCAAGGATAGGCTAAGGTTTTGCAGCGGTTAGCATTTTAAGTTGGTCAAATTTTATTAGCAAGCACCTATTTACTAGGTGTAAGTTTATACCAACCCAAAATTAAGCATTTAGAAAACATTATCTCAAAACCATATAAACCATGATTTAATTCCATCTTCAAGTTCACTTATCATGTGAGGGTCCAGGCCGTTCTTGACCGTGAGCACGACTGATCGATCAGTTTTAACTCTGCAGAGGTTGTACACTTTCACCACAGCTCATGTTCCCCATGTTGCCCTGGTTGATCAGACCCTTAAACACTTCCGAGGTGAGTGGCTAGGGGTCCACTATGAAGCCTTTACAAAGATATGCAGAAGACCAACAGTCCGCATAGTTACAGTAGTAGAACAGACCATAACCCTCCCTAATGGTCAGCACCTAAGCAAAGGCTGCTACCCCAAGAGGACCAGGCTATACCCCTTCAACTCTGACCCCCTCTGCTCCTTTCGGATAAGACTATCAGATAATTCCACACATCTAATTAATTGGCTAAGCCAGAGCCATATGGACTGTGGTTGCACTGTTTTCCTGGGTGGTTCTCCATGTTCTAATTAATTCATATGATCTTGTTATTACCAAAGTTCACCAAATCTTTCTCATCATTCATCATTTTGTAAAGTTTCATTTCAACCATCCCAAGGTATAGCAACTAAGCATTATCTACCCAAAACATTCATTTAAAATCGGGTTGTTCAAGGTAAAGGGATAAAATCTAGTCATGTCCTTAAAAAGGTAATTTTCCCATCAAATTATGCATAGCAACAATTAAATGTAAATTTTAGTTATTATGCAAGTTGTGTGGCACAAAATAGAATACGCAGGGGAGGAAATCCACTTGCCTTCCTTGCTCAAAAACTGGGATTCTTCTTCCTTAAAAAGTTGCTCTTGATCTTCGATCGGAAGCTCAGCACCCACTGTCACGATATCTACACGCATACCAAAAATCATACAATAAATAGAAACAATACATCAAATATTACAAAAAACTAAAACAAGCTTCTAAAACTGACGAGCACTGAAAGACGGTCGCAAGGACACCAAAAATGCCTAAAACGGATAAAAGACGCAAAAGATATGGCTTAAACAAGGTCTAGGGGCTAGATTGTAAGAAAACTTGGACTCCAGGGGCTTATCTGCAAGAAATCAGGGACCTAAACCTAATTATGTATATAAACCAGAGGTTTATAATGTAAAAGGGCGAAGATGGACCTCGGTTGGAAAAACCTAAGAACTCAGGGGTCTAAACATAAGAAAACAGACCTGATTGTAAGGATTTTATATAGGTGGAAGGGTATTTTTTTATATTAGAAACAATAAGGACTTTTTTGTAAAGTGGTGGTGACCGGCTGGGGTTGACCGGTATGAGATCCGGTTGACTCGGAGAGGGGCGCATCCGGGCCGTTGATCCACAAGCGGACGACCGCGGTGGCTTGCAAGCGGCGCGCGGCGGCGGACGGCGGCGGCTCACTGGCGCTTGCCCTAAGTCGAGCTCCCGTGCACGAAAAGTGACAGGGAAAGCACCTAGGCAAAGCTGGGGAGCAAAGGAACTTACCCAGGGGCTTGAAGAGGCGGGAGAAGCGGTGGAGAGGGAGATCGACGCGGCGGAGCTCCGGCGGCAGCGGTGCTTCGGGGCGGCGGCGCTGCGAAGGCGAGGAGGAGAGGAGGAGCGGTGCGGGTTGAAGAGAGGAGCTCAGGCGTCCTTTTATAGGGTAGAGGGGGGAAGAGGAGAGGCCGGCGTGGCGGTGGGCGGTGAGGCTCGGTGGAGCTCTGGTGTGGCCGCCATTAATGGCCACGAGCTCGGTGGGGCGGTTTTGGAAGGGGAAGGGGCGGGGCGGCGCACGGGTGAGTGCGTCGGTGCACTAATGCGCACCAGAGGGGAGGGGAGGAGGCACGGAGAGGGGACGGCGCCGGGATGGCCGGTGGCGCTCGGCTAAGGGGAAGAAGGGCGGCGGCTGGAGGTAGGGGGTGAACCTGACAAGCGGGGCCCGCCCGTTTAGCTGCTGGGAGAGAGGGGAGGGGGAGATGGGCCGGCGGGATGTGGTGGGCCGGGAGGAAGTTGCTGGGCCGGCTGAGGAGAAAGGAAAAAATTGAAAGAGGGAGGCCTGGGCTGAAAAAGAAGGGGAAGAGAGAGGGAAGGGGTTTTGGGACTTTTTTTCTTTTCTTTCTTTCTTTCTTTTTCAACACACAACAAACAAAACAAATGCAACCAAAAATTATGCACAATCACTTGGGTGATTCTAAATTATTTAAATATTATTTAATATTTAAAATGCAAATTTATTTAATCAAATTATTAAACCCTTAGATAATAAAATCTAACCTTGTTGCTATCATTTTATTGTGATGGAATTTTAGGGTGTTACAAATCCTACCCCCTTAAAGAGAATCTCGTCCCGAGATTCGGAGAGATTGGAAAACAACTTGAGGAGATTCTAGTACAAGCTAATCTTTAAATGTGTCGGGGTACTTGCTCACAACCTTAATATCATCCACGGATCTTGTTTCACTTTTCCTTCTTCTTTGGGCTGGTAGTAGCAACAAACTCAATCCTATCCCCTTGCGGACTGGTCAAGAGCACCGAATTCTTAGCACACATAATAATTCCATCATGTTTGTCTAACCAATCCATTTCAAGGATCACATCTATTCCACTGGACGTTAGAACTACTAAGTCAGTTTGAAAATCTATCTCTCTTATTTTAAGATTGACCTGTGGGCATACATGGGTGGATTTCATTTCACCATTTGGGGAACCGACTAGCAAATGTGTCTTCATAGAACTCATGGGTACATCATGCTTTGCCACGAATTGTTCAGTAATAAATGAATGTGATGCCCCGGAATCAAATAAAATTGTTGCAGGTACAGAGTTGATAAGGAACGTACCAAGCACAACATCTTTGGCCTCTTGGGCTTGCTCAGCTGTCACGTGGTTCACCCTACCACGCATGTAGTTCTGTTGGCCTCTGTTACCTTGAGAATTTGGATTCCCGGTGCGTACTTGAGACGATGGCTGTCCGGACCTCTGACCATTACCTTTCTGAGGTGTCTGCATATTACGCTGGGGACAAATGCTGGCATAGTGTCCCAATTCTCCACAGTTGAAACAACCACTAGGTCGAACTGGGGTGTTGTTCCTCACCGGTGCACCTAAACGATTCTGAGGAGGATTTGGAGCATGTGGTGTTACTTGGTTGAAATCTTTAGGTTCTGGAAATAAGTGCTGAAACTACTGATTCTCTTGATAACTTCTACCTTGTTCACCAGAATGGAACTTAGAGCTCTGTGATGAGTTGAAACGGGGGCGAGTGTTGCGGCTAGATTGTCCTTGAGTCTGAAACTTGCGCTTGCATTCAACAAGTTCCATACGTTTGTTTTCCAAACCTATGGCCTTGTCTAGCGAAGTCTGAAAGTTAGGGAAAGTGTGACTCTGTAGCTGGTAGTTGAGTGGCCCTATGAGACCATCCAAGAAACGTTCTTGCCTCTTTGGGTCTGTGTCAACTTCATCTGGAGCATAACGAGATAACTGGGTAAATTATCTCGGTACTCACTGACAGACATGTTTCCTTGCTTCAAAGCAAGAAACTCCTTCTGCTTGAGCTTTATCACACCAGCTGGGATGTGATGTGTGCGAAAAACCCTCCTGGAACTCCTGTCAAGTAATGGTGTTAGGAGCAACATGTGCGACAGTATACGCATCCCACCAATCAGCTGCTGCGCCCTCCAGGCATCCTGAAGCATACAATACTTTCTCACGATCATTGCATTGTACTATATCCAGCTTCTTGTTAACAATCTTAAGCCAATCATCCGCATCGAGGGGTTCCACTGAATGGGAGTAAGTAGGTGGGTGGTGGCTCATAAACTCTCTATGTTTGTTTGCAAGTGGTGGAGGTGCTTGAGGTACTGGCTGGTTCTGTTGAGCTTGCATGTTTTGAACAGTAACCATGAGTGCTTGCAACAACTGTGTCTAGGCTACTAGGAATTGTTGCATTGCTGGATCCATTGCTAGATTATGTGGTGGAGGTGGTACTTGATTTCGCTGGTTAGCGATGTGAGCACAAATCACAGGCGGAACGTCCTGTCCTCCTCCTGACCTGGTGTTTACCATCTGATTGTTAGGGGAAGATATTCAGATAGGAAGTTGAACTGATAAAGATAAATAGAAGAATAGGGGGTAAAGACTTTAAATTTAACTTAATTATTTTATTGATGCTCTTATGGCCATCACTCCATAAAGCATTTCAAACATGACAAAGATCCAAATCAAACATGTTTTCACCCAACAAAGTATTATTACATCGCATACGTCCTCGTAGGAACGGATCTAGCGATCATAACTCAAAAAGGTAGGCATCCTACTCAAGAAGACCGGTTGTAGCAATGGACGAGCCGTAGCGGAGCCTCTTGCGGGGTGGTGACACCGCAGTGCAAGGGATCTCGGCGGGCTGCTCTGGTGGCTCCCTGCCGTCACACTCGGCCTCCAACCGCGTGATTTTGGTGTAGGCATCCTTCAGCATCCCGTGGGTCTGGTCCAACTCAACAGTGGCAACCTCCAGATCGGTGTTGAGTCATGCAGCGACCTGTACGAGGATGTTGAGGCAATTCTCCCCGTGATATCCAACTTGAACCACCGTATGCTCAGTGACATTGGTGCGTCGTGGAACGTGACGAAAGTCACTGATATTCAGCTCATGGTGGTGCCTGGAACGAAGAGACCACAGAGCCCTTCTTGCAGCGTTGCTGACAGAAGCACCATAGGTGGAGTAGGGTGTGGTGGAGTCATGTGCCTTGATCGTTGGGTAGCCTCTGGTAGTCTCCTCAAAAGCCCTGACGTGGACTCAAGTCATGTAGAAGGTACCAAGTGGTGGCTCGGTCCAGCTGTGGGTGACGTAGAGAGGCTTCACTGTGTTCCCACACTCCCGCAGCATCTGCCGAAGCAGGTAGGGAAAGTAGCCTGGCTCTTTCTCTGAGGAGTGAATGCGACAGGTCGGATCCCCTTCACGAGGACCGTCGTAGTAGTACTCTTCTGCATCATCGTCGCTGTCACTGCCATCACTAGGGCCTCCACGAATTGCTCAGCTAACGGGGGCAGCTCCACTCAGTTGTTGGCGTACGGCTGAATCCCGGCCAGCTGATAGAACAAAGCTGAACTCAGAGCAGAATAAAACAAAAGGGTACAATTTTAACAAAGGACAAATAAAATAGATTTTTAGGTGGAATTAAGATTTATTTTGAAGAGCTGACACGGCTTTCTAGAAAGTGAGTCCTTATTTTGACCATTTCTATCTAAGGCTGCGTCCTATAGTTAGCATAGCTCTGGTACCACTCTGTCACACCTGTTTTTTGAAGAAAACCAGATACATCTCATATGTGTGCCAGGATCAAAATTTCACACATATGATAGACATAATGAGTGTAATATCAGAAACAATGCTCAAAAACGTACAAGAATAGGTCTATTAACTTTTATTACACTCATGGATAGACACGAAGGTCTTTACACGAACATCGATAACTATGATGTTGCAACTCCGTCTTCAACTCCACAGGCATCTGACTGGGGGAAACGCATGCCTCGGAACTCATTGTAGCCGTTGAAGTACTCCTCCCTAGTGTTCTCCTCTGAACAGCGGGTAAGCAAGGGTGAGCACACTTATGGTTGGAGCTCAGCAAGTGGGGGAAAATGCAAAGCTATCAAGAATAGGCTAAGGTTTTACAGCGGTTAGCATTTTAAGTTGGTCAAATTTTATTAGCAAGCACCTATTTACTAGGTGTAAGTTTATACCAACCCAAAATTAAGCATTTAGAAAACATTACAAAACCATATAAACCATGATTTAATTCCATCTTCAAGTTCACTTATCATGTGAGGGTCTAGGCCGCTCTTGACTGTGAGCACGGCTGATCGATCAGTTTTAACTCTGCAGAGGTTGTACACTTTCACCACAGCTCGTGTTCCCCATGTTGCCTGGGTTGATCAGACCCTTAAACACTTCCGAGGTGAGTGGCTAGGGGTCCACTACGAAGCCTTTACAAAGATATGCAGAAGACCAACAGCCTGCATAGTTACAGTAGCAGAGCGGACCATAACCCTCCCTAATGGTCAGCACCTTAGCAAAGGCTGCTACCTGTTAGCGGTCGATTTTCGTCAACCTAGCCACATGTTTACCTTCTATGTTGGTATTAATTTGTTATTCCCACTAATGATCCTAACCCTCATTATATGTCAAGTTCGCACTCGCATGTGGTTTTTGGAGTTTATTGTTTACACAGGAATCAAGAGCTTAAATGAGGACTTCCGGGTAAAGTTCATCAAGGGTTTTACAAGGTGATCACGGACCCTGGGACAAGTCAAGAAACAAGATGAACATGACTCCAAATGAACCAAGGACTAAAGCGTGAAGCCGAGAAGTGCTGAGGATCTAGACGGAAGATGCAGGAGTTCATACGCCAAGCACCCTTGTCTAAACCGCGAGGAAAATAACGTCAAGGACCCACATGCAACTCGGCAAAAAGTCAGGAAGTCGCGAGAAGCAACACGGAGGAAGCCGGGGCCGAACTGGGCCCAGGCCGGTCGCCCCAAGCCAGCCGGCCCAGCCCACTCCGGGCTCGGTTCGGTGCCCCCTTTGACCTAGGTGTTCCTCGGGTTATTTATAGCCCCCGTGCCTCGAGCCACGAAGGAAGCAATTCGTCATCCGTCGCCGAGGAGCAGAGAAGAGAGGGACACCCTTCCGGAGAGGAGAGGGTCGAGATGGTTGACTAGGGTTTCCCTAGCCGACGTGGGAACCTTGCATGGAAGACCACGTCGGAGTTCTAGAAGCTAGGAGCAAGAATTAGGTAGGATCCCGGTGGTGATCTTGTCCATGTATTATACTTCATGTTGAATTTGCAAGATTGAATCCGATTTCTAGTGATCAAGTGCTTTCACTTCGATTTTGTCTTCGATTGGGTTTTCTTATTCTCCAATCTATTCCGGATAGATTGCTTAGGATGTTCTTGTAGCCATGGTGGTTAGAGGTGCATACCTGACCTACCGAGCGTTTTCAACACGTTCCTCGTGAACGTGCTCTTAGGTTCACCTACACAATAAGCGGGACATCGTGACAGGATGTTTACCATGTGTACGGTAGGTGCCTATGAGGGTTGGCACGGAAGCCAAGATTTAAAGAGGCTTTAATAAGATTCATTTGCTTTATTCTTCTTGGTTTTGGAACTTCAACAAAAGACCTGATCCAATCTCTAGATTGGTTTTACCTCCTCTTTCTCTTGCTACCTCCGGTGTTTAGTAGATTAGATGTGTTTTCATGGTTCTTCCATAGATTAGATGCAAAATCCCTTCTCAAGATCAAAGTATTTTCCGCTTATTAGATGAGATCTTGCATTACACATTGTTCCACAGATTCGATACCTTGGGTTCACCACTCAAGGGAAGAAGGGTCCCTTGACTACGACGAGGGATTTGTCCGCTTCCAAGTCCAAACGAACTTTGCAACGATAATCAAACGTCAACACCACCCCAAGAGGACCGGGCTATACCCCTTCAACTCTGACCCCCCTCTGCTCCTTTTGGATAAGGCTGTCAGATAATTCTACACACCTAATTAATTGGCTAAGCCAGAGCCATATGGACTGTGGTTGCACTGTTTTCCTGGGTGGTTCTCCATGTTCCAATTAATTCATATGATCTTGTTATTACCAAAGTTCACCAAATCTTTCTCATCATTCATCATTTTGTAAAGTTTCATTTCAACTGTACCAAGGTATAGCAATTAAGTATTATCTACCCAAAACATTTATTTAAAACCAGGTTATTCAAGGTAAAGGGATAAAATCTAGTCATGTCCTTAAAAAGGTAATTTTCCCATCAAATTATGCATAGCAACAATTAAATGTAAATTTTAGTTATTATGCAAGTTGTGTGGGACAAAATAGAATATGCAGGGGAGGAAATCCACTTGCCTTCCTTGCTCAAAAATTGGGATTCTTCTTTCTTAAAAAGTTACTCTTGATCTTCGATCGGAAGCTCAGGACCCACTAGCACGATATCTACGCGCACACAAAAATCATACAATAAATAAAAATAATACATCAAACATTACAAAAGACTAAAACAAGCTTCTAAAACAGACGAGAACTAAAAGACGGTCGCAAGGACACCAAAAACGCCTAAAATGGATAAAAGACACAAAAGATATGGCTTAAACAAGGTCTAGGGGCTAGATTGTAAGAAAACTTGGACTCCAGGGGCTTATCTGCAAGAAACCAGGGACCTAAACCTAATTATGTATATAAACCGGAGGTTTATAACGTAAAAGGGCAAAGATGGACATCGGCTGGAAAAACCTAAGAACTCAAGGGTGTAAACATAAGAAAACGGACCTGATTGTAAGGATTTTATATAGGTGGAAGGGTATTTTTATGATATTAGAAACAACAGGGACTTTTTTGTAAAGTGGCGGTGACCGGCTGGGTTTGACCGGTATGAGATCCGGTTGACTCGGAGAGGGGCACATCCGGGCCGTTGATCCACAAACGGACGGTCGCGGTGGCTTGCAAGCGGCGCGCGGCGGCGGACGACGGCGGCTCGCCGACGCTTGCCCTAAGTCGAGCTCCCGTGCACGAAAAGCGATGGGGAAAGCACCTAGGCGAAGCTGGGGAGCAAAGGAACTTACCCAGGGGCTTGAAGACGCGGGACAAGCGGTGGAGAGGGAGATCGACGCGGCGGAGCTCCGGCAGTGGCGGTGCTTCGGGGTGGCGGCGCTGCGAAGGCGAGGAGGAGAGGAGGAGCGGTGCGGGTTGAAGAGAGGAGCTCGGGGTGTCCTTTTATAGGGTATAGGGATGGCAGCGGGTCGGGTACGTGCGGGTACGGCATTTACCCGCCCGCGAGCGTACCCGCGCTGCCAGCCTTTACCCGCCCGCGAGGCTGCCTGCGGGCGAAAACCTTTGCCCGCGCCCGCACCTGGCGGATACCCGCGGGTATCGGATTTGCCCGCACCCGTAGTTTGATAACATATCAATATGCCCGAGGAAGGGGGCGGCGCTGCGCGCGCGCCTGCGTCGGTCGCCGATGAGCCGCCAACCGCCGGGCGCCGCCTGCTCGTTGGGTCGCGAGGGAGTGGCGAGGTGGCTGTAGCCGCGGCCCGCGGAGGTGGACAGCGGTGGAGGAAGGGGGTGGCTCTGCGTCGGCCGCCGGCGAGCCGCCAACCGCCGGGCGCCGCCTAATCGTTGACTCGCGAGGGAGGGGTGAGGTCGCGAGGGCAAGCCGCCGTCCCTGTGCGCCGCCGCCCGCCGCCCGTCGGGGTGCGCTGCCACCGGGGTGCCAGCAGAGCAGCGCCGCCGCCGGGTGCTGTGACGAGATCTAGAGATAGAAAATGAGATGAGAGAGGGGGCGACGCGGGGGGATGGGTGGCCGGGTGGGAGTGAGGCTGGCTGGGGATGTGGATGGTTAGGGTTTGTGTTAGTGGGCTCCTGAGCTTTGACTATATCTATTCATGGGCCTTTTCTAAGTTAAGCGGGTAGCAGATATATCCGCGGGTGAAAATTGCTGCCCGTTAGCTGCCCGCGGGTGGATTTTCCTGCCCGTATCCACGCCCGCGGGCGGATTTTCCTGCCCGTACCCTTGCCTATCGGGTCGGGTATCCGCGGATACCCGCGCCCGCGGGCAAAACTGCCATCCCTAATAGGGTAGAGGGGGGGAAGAGGAGAGGCCGGCAAGGCGGTGGGCGGTGAGGCTCGATGGAGGTCCGGTGTGGCCGCCATTAATGGCCACGAGCTCGGTGGGGCCGTTTTGGAAGGGGAAGGGTGCGGGGCGGTGCACGGGTGAGTGCGTCGGTGCACTAATGCGCACCAGAGGGGAGGGGAGGAGGCGCAGAGAGGGTACGGCGCCGGGATGGTCGGCGGCGCTCGGCCAAGGGGAAGAAGGGTGGCGGCTGGAGGTAGGGGGTGAACCTGACAAGCGGGGCCCGTCGGTCAACCGCTAGGAGAGAGGGGAGGGGGAGATGGGCCGGCGGGATGTGGTGAGCCGGGAAGAAGTTGCTGGGCCGGCTGAGGAGAAAGGAAAAAAAGAGAAAGAGGGAGGCCTGGGCCGACGGGATGGGCTGAAAAAGAAGGGGAAGAGGGACAGAAGGGGTTTTGGGACTTTTTTCTTTTCTTTCTTTCTTTCTTTTTCAACACACAACAAACAAAACAAATGCAACAAAAAATGATGCACAATCACTTGGGTGATTCTAAATTATTTAAATATTATTTAATATTTAAAAGGCAAATTTATTTAGTCAAATTATGAAACCCTTAGAAAATAAAATCTAACCTTGTTGCTATCATTTTATTGTGATGAAATTTTAGGGTGTTACATCTCCTCGATCTGCATCTGGCTGATCTGATCCCTTCTCTAACCCTCGACCTCGACCTGCATCTTGGATTTTCTGCTAATCAGTTCCTTTCATGTTCATTCCTAGTACCCTGTGCCGGCCCACAGGGCGGGCAACCCACTCAATCACAATTTGTCTGAGAACTTTGGTCTTGCTGGGGAGCAAATCAACATTGCCTTTGGGATCATTCAGGACAATCTTGATAGGGATCTCCTCAACCCTACCTCAGGCACCCAACTCGACGGTATGGCCTGATTCTTTGTAACATAGGCATCTTTGGTTGTTAGGAAGTCTGTTTCCAGTATGGTTTCCCTATGGAATTTAGTAAAAGAAAGGTAGCTGTTTTTTTCCTATATAAGGTCCTGTAGATGGTTGTTAGGAAGTCTGTTTCCAGTATGGTTTCCCTATGGAATTTAGTAAAAGAAAGGTAGTTGTTTTTTTTTCCTATATAAGGTCCTGTAGATTGGAGGTGGTTAGGTTGTTTGCAGGGTTCTGTTTTCATATGGTTTCCTTTATGGAATCAAGATGATAGGCAATAGACATTATGAGTAATCAAATTTAGTTAAGTGGTTTAACCGAATTTGTTTCCTTGGTTTTTGAGTTTGTACTTGTGCACTGATCTATCAATTGGTAAGTTGCTGATCTATCAGCGGTAGGATGATAGTCACTTCGCCAGTCTTATTCATGCTATGGGCCGGGATGACGAAAGGATTGAGGTTTGCAGTATATCCAAACGTCACTGCCAAGATCAGAGGTGGCTTTCGATCAACAGAGAGGAATGCAAGCTTGTGGTGCTCGTTACTTGGGCCGGGGTTTGATCTAGAAGGCTAATTAAGTTGAAAGCAGCATGTGTTTGATTTCCGACCAGTGCCTCGTCAAGAAAGGTGTCAGGACTTCCATTCCATGCATGTACCATGTAGTACTGGAACATTGCAGCAATGGAAATTACTATGCAAATTCGAAGGCTTTCATTGTCATCACCGATTCAATATTCACCAGTCCTGCCCAGCAGACAAAGTGACGAAGAGTGAGAATGAATGACCAAGTTTTCAGGCCCTAGGGACGAGGCGGCTGTTGCTTTCACGAGAAATGACTCAGTGAGATTAATTCAAGGTCATCATCATCAAGGTTTTCATGACAAGAAATTCTATGGAAATTGCTGAACTAAGCACATCCTCTTATATTTGATAGTGTTCATGAAAGTGACCAAATTCCACAAGGATTGTTATGAATTTTGTTTGAAAGTTTCAACATCTCGTTATTACATGCAGCACGCATGCATCTCCATTGAAAGTAAAACGTATCACATGCATTGGAAAACCAACCCAAAAAAATACATTATCATTCATAAGCTGACTCTGCATTCAAGTTTATTTCCTCTTTTTTTATAACATATTTCTGTAGCTAATAATCTAATATACGTGCTAGGAGCTTTGACATTGTAACGCTACAATATTTTTCCCAGTAGCACCAACATCCATGACGTCGACACTATATTTCTACCTTAAAATGTTTACAAATAGAATAGCATTGAAGTGACACCAAATCGTAGTGTCAAATTAAATAATTTGTAAATAATTAGCAGGTGAGTTCCATTCAACCGGAAAACCAGATGACGAAATTCTGACTTTCTTGTGTCAAGCTGAAGTTTGACAACCCCAGGAAATTGCAGCTCTTCTTCCATCCTTTGACGAGTGTACAGAAAATAAAACTATATGCATGGGTCATGTTGATTGGTAGCTTTCAGTTAACATTACACCAAATATACCTCTGATCAGGGCGGATCCAGGATTTCGAAGGAGGGGGTTGAGTTTCCCTTCTTTCTCCTTCCTCCTCTCTTTCTCTTCTTCCTCCTCTTCATTTTCTTCTTACTCCTCTTCCTCCTTGACTGAAATTTCTTGGGGACTCAGGGGGGCTTCAATGGAGTGCGCCGGGGTAGGGGGGCTCCTAGGGATGGCAACGGGCAGAAATTACCCGCGTGCCCGCGGGTGAAAACCCGGTAGGCTGAGGATACGGGTTTGATTTTGTGCCCACGGGGAATGGCGCGGGTCTGAAGTTGTGCCCGTGGGCAAATTATTAGCGGACATGAAAATGTCTTACCCGTGCTGGCAAACCTGTGAACCCGCTATTTAGTTCAATGACATGTGGACCTCTTGTGTAACTATATAAGAGAACTGGTGGATTTCTTGGGTTCCCCGATTCCCTCCTCATTCCTCCTCCCAGCCGCACAGGCCGCCGTCGCCCCTTTCTCCCCAGCCCCACGACAGCGATGCGTGCGACGCTCCCTGCGGTGCGGCTTGCTCCAGCCTCCTGTGCTCCTCCAGGCCCTAGCCACCGGCCGCCGCCCCTTTCCCACAGAAGGCTCCGTCGCTCCGACCCCGAGCCACCGACGTCCCCCGGCGGCAGGCCCCTTCCTTCTTCTGAGCGAGCAACCGAGCACCCTAGGCCCTCCGTCACCACCGCCGCCGCCTGCCCGTCCGGTCCCTCCGGTTGTCACCACCACCGCCACACCTCCACCCCACCACCCCTCCGTCCCTTCAGTCCTCCCCACTGTCGTTCCGCCCCCAAGCCGTCGTCACCTTGCTGATCCAAAGTTAGTGGGCATGGGTGTGCCTGCGGGTTTGGTGTGCCCGCTGGTGACGGGCGTGGGCACAGCTTCTTGCCTATGACGGGCGCGGGCACGGGCACGGGGTTTGCCTCGCGGGAGCGGGTCTGTAAACCCTCTGCCCGCGGGTAATGTGCCCGTTGCCATCCATAGGGTCTCCAGCCCCCCCCCCCCTTCCCACACACACACCCACCAGCCTCCACGCTGGATTCGCCCCAGCCTCTGATTTAAGTAAGCAATCAGATAGTTTGTACTATAGTTGGATACTGTTGTACCTTTACTTTTCAACAACTTTCAAGTCTAGGTTTTAAAAGGCAGCTTACAAATCTAATGAAATGTTACAAACTACCAACAACAGTTAAGATCCCTACCGTGCTCAGCAAAAGATTCCCTCTGCTCTTGTGACTTTTCTGCATTCTGAGACAAACATCGTCTAGTAGTTCCCTTGAATTGGGTTCAAACGTTGTCTGTTAGTACATGTTTGGTGGTACAAATCCTCTGTAGTTCAGAAGAGACACATGTACAGGACACTGCACATTTGCGAATTTACGATAAACTGTACTCCCTCCGTCCCGTAAAGATAGTCGCCAGACAAAAAACTCTCAACCCAATGCAAGTAGCAAAAGTCACTAATACCCCTAGAACTTCGACAACGACACGGAGAGAGAAAATCGCTGTGGCACCAAAGAGAAATCCCAGCCGAGCACATCGCTGCCGCTCTCGATTCAAGGATCCCCAAGCTCTATCTGAGGCATGGGCGGAGCTTGGCCTCCGTCCGTAGGTGGAGAAGTCCAGCACGGCGAGGCTCTGCAGCCGGCCGAGCTCCGTGCGGACACCGCCGGAGAACACGTAGTAGCCGAGGTAGAGTTCCCAGAGCGTCGTGAGGTTGCCGAGCTCCAGCGGGATATGGCCCTGCAGGTCCGGTCCGCTGCAGCCCGCTAGCCCTCCGACCGCGGATCCTGTCAGAGCTCGCCGCACCGGCCGTGCGTCCCCGCCGGAATTCGCCATGTCGGCCGCTCCGCTGCTGACTGCTTCTTGACGGCGTCGGCGTACACGGCAGCGTCAGCATCATGCACGACCCCTGCCAAGAGCCCGTGCAGCTCCTACTTGAGCCCCTTAGCCTTCACGGCGGAGAGCAGCTGCTGGAACAAGTTGAGGCTGAGTTGAGCTCGACGAACGTCGGCGGCGGCTTGAGCTGCGCTCATTGCAGGTCCTATGCAGCACCCGCACCCACCGACCGCCGGTCGCCGCAGCGAGCCCGTCACCGGAGAGGGGAGCACTACCTCGGGCCGACCCTCTTCTCCGCCATCGGCTCCGCGGTCGCCGCGGTCCGCGCCACGCCGTGGACGGCGGCGTTGAGGATGTTGTTGCCGCGGCCATGAGCTAATGGAGGCGTCGGTCGGCATGCGCGACGCCGGCAGCGGGGACGACGGCCACGGCGCCGGGCGCCTCGTCGGGGTCCCCGCGGAGGAGATGAATGAGGCTGCCGAGGATGCACGTGACGCGACCGTCGTCGAAATCCTCACCGGGGAGGAAGAGGACGCAGGCAAGGCAGCCACCCTCCCGCTGACGAGCTGCGCGCCGGCCGCCCTGCTGCTGACGCGCTGACGCAATCTCGCCGTCTCGCTTGCCCGCAGGCCGGCCTCATGGCCCTGCTCGCCGGAGTTAGAGCCTGCGCAGGGAGTCAACAGAGGACGGAGCAAGGATCTCTCGCGCAAAGTTGAGGACAGAGGAAGAATCTTTGGGTTTGTTTTTTTATCAGAGAAAGTTGGGTGTGTGGCTTCTGTGAATCCGTGAGGGACAGAGGTGGCACGTGGTGGAGCGCAGAAGCTATGGGCAGTAGGCGGCGACAGTCTTTACGGGACACAATACTGTAGCTAAAACGACTATCTTTACGGGACGGAGGGAGTATGTAGCTCAAGTGTTATTGTTGTCTGTCACGGGATACAGATATGGAACACAGATTTTATCATATCTTTCACTACGGGAGACGCCCGCTTCCCCGAGTGCCAAATGCACTCGGGGAAGGCCCCAAAACACTCGGGGAAGGCTTCCCCGAGTGCAACACTCGGGGAAGGCCTACCGGGGACGCTTCTCACGGGGAAGCGGCCTTCCCCGAGTGCCAAATCTCGTGCACTCGGGGAAGCCTTCCCCGAGTGCCATGCTCCCTCTCGGGGACGATTTAACGCCGTCGGCGTCATCTCCCGATTTTTTTTTAAATTTTTTAAAAAAAACTCTTCCCCGAGTGCAACACTCGGGGAAGAAATTTCTTTTTTTTTTTGAAACCTGCACTCGGGGAAGAATTTTGTTTTTTAGAAACCCTCTTCCCCGAGTGCCACTGACCAGGCACTCGGGGAAGCCCCCTTCTTTTTTTTTTCTTTACCGTGGCCAGGCACCCTCTTCCCCGAGTGCCACTGACCAAGCACTCGGGGAAGCCCCCCTTCTTTTTTTTCTTTACCGTGTGACAAACAAAGCATATATTTATACAAACCACAAATCGACTTCAATATATCACAAACCACATTTATAAATGACAAACGACACATCCAAAAGTACACATCCAAAAGTGTGACCAAATATCTCCGGAATCCACAATATATTACAAACCACACATCCAAAAGTACACATTATTCCAAATTCACAAGTACAATACATAAAAACGAGTCCGCGGGCGGCTCACGGCAACCGGGAGGGTTGGGATGTCCCAACGTGCGATCCCGGCGATGCTCTAGCTGGGGATGGCCCGACGTGCGATCCCGGCGACGCTCCAGCTGGGGATGCCCCGACGTGCGACACCGGCGACCCTCCGACATGGTTCGACGACGCCCCCGAGTGCCGCTGAAAAAAGAAAAGAAATTGCACGTGAGTGACAAGATAAAAATATAAGTTGTAAAGAAAAGTTGAAAATTTCGGCAACACCTCCCCTGCATGGGGAGGTTTCCAAAACCTGCAAGAAGAAGGTCGACACGAAGGCCGACAACCACATTTCCGGCACGAAAGCCGACAGATCAACAACTCCGGCACGAAGGCCGACCCATCAACAAATCCGGCATGAAGGCCATCACTAGGTTTGACACTAAGCATTAGCACAGAAAGTAAAACAATCGTACTCATACTCACCGGAGTGGACTCTCGACGAGGTGGTGGAGGTGGTGCAAGCAGTTGTGTTGGGATCTGCCAACCTTGCTGCTCCCCAAGTTGTTGCACGAACTTGAGCAAACCTTGTGTCTGGGCCTCCAAAGCTTGTATCCTCTGATGCTCGGCCTCCCGCTCGGCCAGCTGAGCCTGTCGGGGAAGAGGCTAGCTTCCCCGAGTGCTATGGGGAGGCACTCGGGGAAGGAGCAAGCTTCCCCGAGTGCTAGGTGAAGGCATTCGGGGAAGAATTTTTCCTTACGGTGCCGTTTATTTACGCCGTCAAATACAACTTTTCTTTTACGTGTGCATCTCTTCCCCGAGTGTTGCACTCGGGGAAGATGGCCTTCCCCAAGTGCCTAGCTTCCCCGAGTGTCTTTCTCTTTTTGGCACTCGGGAAAGCCTCTCTTCCCCGAGTGCAATTCGTCCACGAGAGCAACACTCGGGGAAGAGTGACTTCCCCGAGTGCCCGATTTTTAGCACTCGGAGAAGCATTTGGCACTCGGGAAATTTCGCGTCTCCCGTAGTGTTTTCAGCAGCAGGAGCAGGTAAAGGCCTGTTGCGGTCAATTTTTACTACCAGAACACATCGCTTTTACGGGATGCAGATTTATTTCCGAATGAATGCAGCAATGTTCTTCCTATCAAGCGCGTAGCGGGTACGATGAGATCATCTTGTCGTCGCAAAAGTCCAGTGATGTCAATGTTTACAAGCTCATTGTCGGGCTGCAAAAACTACGCATCTGGTGCAGGCAGTAACGTAACTGGGTTAGTTTTTTCTTCGTTCCATTCTTTGTCTCGCCAATACACAACTGACAAACCGAGACCAGCAAGACGACCAGGAGGGAGCACGAGGAGGCCGGCCGCGTGCCATGGAATTGGTCGCGGAGTTTTCGCCGTCTCCACTAGAACGAACAGGCCGGATCCCATTCCCATCCGAGCCGATGCCGCGCGCGACCCCAAGCAAAGTCTTGGGCTCCTCGACCGCTTCCGCTCGCTGCCACGTTCATGGCAGTTAGTTCCTGCGTGCCCGTGCCCCTGCCCCACGCACGCCGCGCCACCCCCACGTCGCATCCTCCAACTAGTCAAGTCAAGAGCGCGCATGCGAATTTATAATTTTCCGGTGAGAAGCGTCGCTCTCCGAGTCTCACGCGGCATCTCTGTCTACTGTCTTCTCCTCGCCGCCCGCGCCGCGCGTATAAAGCGAGCGGCGGCCCCGTTGCGGCGCTGGGCAGCAGCAGAGAGACCAGTCTCGATCGCGAGTCGTCTTCCTCCTCCCACAAACTTGGCCTGCTGGAGCTGCAGTGGTAGTGGTAGGTAGGGTAGACGATGGGTAGACTGCTACTACGCTGCTCTTCTTGTCGCTCCGCCTCCTCCTCCTCCTCCCTCCACCTCCGCCGCCTAGTTCTGGCTTGCTGCTGCGTCGTGGCGGCGAGTTTGCTGCAGGCGGCCACGGCGCAGCAGCAGGTGCGCGTGGGCGTGATCCTGAACCTGACGTCGCCGATCGGGCAGAGGCGGAAGGTCGGCATTGAGATGGCCCTGGAGGACTACTACGCCGCGCACCCGAGCTCCAGGACCAGGGTCGTGCCGACCTTCCGGGACTCCGGCGGGGAGGTCGTCGGCGCCGCGTCCGCCGGTAAGCTCCCCTACACACGCTGCCTCGCCGTTTCGGAATTCAGATACATGCTTCAAGCTCGTAGCAAACCTCTATACTAGACGTCCTACTGGCATGCATGTTCAGTTTGAATGTTTGATCTGCTTGCTTGGTCCATATGTTAATTCACAAAGTTTCTATTAATCAGGTTATTAGCAACTAACGTACTACACTGTTTAGTGCCTAGGCTGTTGTTCAGCAGAATCGATCGCTGATTTGCAGTGAAATATAATAGCAGTGCAAGGGCAGTAGAGTTCAAGGGACCTGGATCGCGTGGTAGCATATCTTTCTCGCGTTCGTCTACCCAGCGGCGGTATCGTCCTCTAGCTAGCTGTGTGATGATATGATCCATGAACCACCACCAGTAGTTGCTGTGGCTCTGCCAGCTCCAACCGCAGACATCAAGGCCGGCCGGGCCATGACTGCCTCTACATTAGTTTGGCATGTTCCTTCGCGTCTCGATCGATCTTCTGCTCCGATTTCAAACCGGAGTTTCGCAATCAAAGTTTTCTTCAACTACTGTGGAGTTGCTTTCAAGCTTATTAGTGTACCTGCTGTAACGTGAGGGTCCATATATGCTGTCTCCCGACCCATGTATATATATATAGTATATCAAGGTATAACAAAGACACACAGCACAACAATTACCAAATAAATTGAATCTCGCTTTGGATCTCAACTAATCCCTTGTCCCTGCAAGCAACTAATCTGCCATTTTTAATATGCCATTTGCACTGCTACTAGTCGATCAGTACGTAGCCATGGTCTCCTCGAGAAGAAAATAGCGCTAGATTTCTATAAGGATATGGTGCTGTTACATCACATCGATCGCTCGTCTCATACGTGTCTGCCTGCCTGTGGATGCGATAAGCTTGTTTTTAGAGACCACACAAAACAAGGCTCGAGCTCCATGCATGATGCAATCCCATGCCTGTCGCGCCTTCGATCCTTGCCTTCAGATAAGTCAGACTCTTGACTCCTTCAACGCGAGCCACGTGCGTTGCGAGCAAGATGATAGATCCATGGTCCAGTTGAGCTCGCGGGGTGCCCAAATCTTCAACAATATATGCTATAGACGACTTCAGTCCAAGCACGAAAGCAGCTGCCCCTGACAGAGATGTAGATCGCATCTGCCGTTAACCCTTGTCCAGTTTATTACCTACAAGATTCATGTTCTTGACCTAGCAAATTTTAACCACAATTGACTAGTTAAAATGACTTCGTTAGATAAATTTTGGAAGAAAAATCTCGAAAACACTCTTCCAACAGACTAGTTATCTGCTCAACTAGCTATACTGACTAGCTAAATTCGTTGCTCTGCTAGCTATCTTTGGCTAGTGGCTAGTGACTAGGTATCCTGATTTTCATAAGTGTGACAGACGGGACCCACTGACGGTGGAGCATACAGAGAGTTCAGTTTAGAAAGGTTATTGGATGTCGACAACTTTTTACTAGCTATTTCATTTTACATACTAGTTAAATCAGAATTTTAGCTAATGATTTTTAGAGAAGCTCGGTAATATTGTTACAGTAGTGTGCAGACTTTTCACGACAGGATGATCGGGTCAGTTTTTACCTTTCGGGCACACAAATTACGGGCGCGTGAAGTGGACGTGAGCAGTTGCCAATAGTGTATATAAGTAGGTCGTTTAAGTTCAGACAAGTCCTCGTCAGACACCAGTACAGTGACAAGTGACGACGACTGAAGACTGGACACCCTTATTCGTATTGGCCGCAGCCTTGATATACGAAAATTCATCGGTCTTTCCGCGTGGAAAATTAGGCGCGATCGGATCCGCTGCGGCTTGCATAGACTTGGTTCGTTAGTCCTGGAATAGTCGGATCAGCTTTAAAATCGCCTAGCTGCTGAAAAGGATTAGCTACTGTTCAGTGTCGGTAGCTGCCATTCGTCCATCGATCACTTGCACAAAACCACAGAAATTAAATAAAATCAGACTACTACTGCATGCTGCTTCTTGCTTGGCAGCCAAGCACTTCGAGGTCTGGTGGTCCACGAAATGGTTGTACAGGAATCTGGCTTTGTAGAGTTCTCTCACCGAAAGATAAAGCCATCTCTTTTTTGTGTGTCTGTACATGTCTGTATGGAACTATTCTCGCAACGGTTTCCTGTTCCATACAAGCAAATTAAAGCATCGAACTACCTTTACCAAATGAGATAGAAAATTTCAAACTAGCAAAATATAAAGAGGTATTTTACGGTACACAATATCATCTTGTACCACCGGTTAAAAAGGACTCGTATGTAAGAGAAAATGATCTATATGTAAGGATCCGACGGTTGAGATTAATTCTGTACCACCAGTTTTTTTTTTGTGTGAGTGATATTCATAGATGGTACGAATAGTATATGGTATTATCGGAAGTGCAAAATGATATTGTTGTAATATATGAAATAAAATATATGAAATAGTTTAGGTATTACAGGCGAAGGAGGAGAAATTTTTTTCAAATAATATACATCGAGCGAATTATCATTTTACCCATAGCAAAAAAATCGAAAAAACTGATAATACCACCGTACTACCACTGAGTGGTATTGTGTACCGTAAACACAGGCGGACCTACCCATATGGCAGGGTGGGGCAGCTGCCCCAGCTACCGACGGATTAGAACCACAGCCCCCATGGAGTTCTCAGGCCGCCGGAGCAAGGATTTGAAGGTCGGAGGCAGCGGCGGCGGCGTTCTGGCATCCGTGGCCGGAGAAAGAAGAAGAGGAAAGAAAGAAGCCGTCGTGGGCTGGCAAGCAGATTTAAGTGGAGAGGCCCATCTTTGGCCCAGGTCCACAAAACCAAATGCACAACACCACCGTGACCCTGACTGCCTGCCTCCGTGACCCCTGTTGTCCGCCCGACTCTGTCTGCTGCGCCGTCCGCCCCCGTCCCGGCCATCGGCAAGAAGTCAAGAACCCTAGAGGCATAGACAGCGCCTGCCGCCGTCCCTCCGTAGCGGCGTGGCCGCGCAGCTGCTTAGCGCCGGCGCCACGGGAGCGAGCCAGCCAGCCAGGAGGGCTGTGGTGGAGGGCAGCCACGGCAGCCCCATCTAAAATACCTTCACATTATTAGTTTTTTTACTAGTAGAATATGTGTTGAAGTTTATGTCATGACATCTTAATCTTCATATACATGTCGTTTGTAGTACTACTGTTGTGATTTCAATTTAAATGTCGCATGCAATTGTTTTTTTTTCCCCTCATGTTCGTCGTTCGAGTCCGCCCCAGCTACAATTTTTTCCTAGATCCGCCACTGACAGTAAAGATCTCAATATAAAAGGAATATATTTCTAGGTCAATATAAACGGAGTTCTTGACTAGGTAAACTAGACCTGTCAACATTTGTCGCTATTTTTTCTAGAAAATCTGTCGCTATTTTGATGTCAACGTTCTTTTGTCAGCAACGAAAAACCGTGTGGACAAGCAGTACATGTGGCCCAGCAGCCAAATTCTCGTTTGGGCCGAGATGTTTGTGGGCTTTGCGGTTCATATTTCTGAACAATAGTGTTTCAATTTGGTTTTGTTTCAGCGGTGGACCTGATCAAGAACGAGCAGGTGCAGGCGATCATCGGGCCGCCGACGTCGGCGGAGGCCGCGTTCGTGGCCAACATCGGCAACAGCACGCACGTCCCCATCCTCTCCTCCACCGCCACCTCCCCGGAGCTCTCACCGCTGCGGACGCCCTTCTTCGTGCGCACCGCGGCCAACGACTCCTTCCAGGCCTCGCCGGTCGCCGCCGTCCTCGCCGCGTTCCGGTGGCACGCGGCGGTCGTCGTCTACGACGACTCGCCCTACGGGTCCGGCATCCTACCTGCCCTCGCCGACGCGCTCGAGGGCGTTGGCGCCAGGATCATGGACCGCGCCGCCGTGCCGGTCGGCGCCGACGACGGCCACATCGACGCAGTGCTCCGCCGCTTCATGGCGATGCCGACGCGCGTGTTCGTCGTGCACATGAACCTCTTATCCGCAAGGCGGCTGTTCCGCCGGGCCAGTAAAGCCGGCATGATGTCGAAGGACTACGCCTGGATCGCCACGGACGGTGTCGGCAGCGCCGTGGACGCGTTGGACGCCGACGACATCGACGCCATGGAGGGGCTTGTCAGCCTCCGACCGTACGTGCAGGTGACGGAACAGGTCAGGAACTTCTCGGCGAGGTTCAGGGCGAGGCTCCGGCGGGAGAACCCGAGCGCCGATATCTACGCCCACGACCCGACCATTTTGATGCTCTGGTCGTACGACACGGCGTGGGCGGTCGCGGCGGCGGCAGAAGCCGCCGGTATCTCCAGCCCGGCGTTCCAGTCACCGCAGAAGAGCACGGTGACGGACCTGGACCGGCTCGGCGTGTCAGCCACCGGAGCAGCGCTTCTCAAGGAGGTGCACGAGACGACATTCGACGGGCTCGCCGGCAAATTCAAGCTCGTCGACGGGCAGCTGCAGCCGCCGGCCTACGAGGTCATCAACGTCATCGGGAAAGGCGCGAGGGCGGTGGGGTTCTGGACGCCGGACGCCGGGATCTCGCAGGCTCTCCACCCCAACGCCGCCAAAGGTCTGAAGCTCAGTACTGTTTGGCCTGGTGATGCGACGTCGCCGCCCAAAGGCTGGGTCGTGTCCCCGAACGGCCAGAAGCTTCGCGTCGCCGTGCCGGTGAAGGGAGGGTTCAGGCAGTTCGTCGACGTCGGCAATGAGTCGGCCACCGGACACCAGGCAAACGTCACCGGCTATTGCATCGATGTGTTCGAAGCCGTCATGCGCGAGATGCCATATCCAGTGGGCTACGACTACGTTCCGATCCCCAACAGCTCGGTTTCGTACGACAATTTCGTGTCCCTGATTCCAGATGAGGTCAGTATTGCAGATAGATTGAATCGGTGAGTTTGTGTCTGTCATCAACTTATAACAAGTTGAGTTGAGCTATGACGATGTGATTGCAGAGAGCGGACATCATCGTTGGCGACGTGACGATCACGGCGAGCCGGATGGCGAAGGTGGACTTCAGCATGCCGTTCACGGACTCGGGGTGGTCGATGGTGGTGGCGGTGCGCCCGGAGACGAGCACGAGCATGTGGATCTTCCTGCAGCCGCTCACCACCAGCCTCTGGCTCGCCAGCCTCGCCTTCTTCTGCTTCACCGGCTTCGTCGTCTGGGCCATCGAGCACCGGATCAACCCCGAGTTCCGAGGCACGCCGTGGCAGCAGTTCGGCCTCATCTTCTACTTCTCCTTCTCCACCCTCGTCTTCTCGCACAGTAAGCGTGCTGCGTGAACCTTTTATTCAGTTCACAAATCTGGAATACCGTACCAATTGGTTGAACCATTTGCAGAGGAGAAGCTGGAGAGCAACCTGTCCAGGTTCGTGGTGACCATATGGGTGTTCGTCGTCCTGATCCTGACGTCGAGCTACACGGCGAGCCTGACGTCGATGCTGACCGTTCAGAAGCTCCAGCCGACGGTCACCGACGTCAGGGAGCTCCTGAGGAGCGGCTACCACATCGGGTACCAGGAGGGTACCTTCATCGAGGCCTCTCTCCTGAAGCTCGGCTTCGACAAGGACAGGATGAAGAGCTACAGCACCGCGGAGGAGTACGCCGACGCGCTGTCCAGGGGCCCGGCCAATGGCGGCGTCGCCGCCGTGTTCGACGAGATCCCCTACCTGAAGGTGTTCCTGTCTCAGTACTGCGTCGGCTACGCCATGGTCGGCCCGGTCTACAAGACCGACGGCTTCGGTTTCGTGTTCCCGCTGGGGAGCCCGCTGACGCCGGACGTGTCGCGGGCGGTGCTGACGCTGGCGGAGGGGGAGGAGATGGCGCAGATCGAGAAGAAGTGGTTCGGCGAGCCCGGCGCGTGCCCGAGCCAGGACAGCGGCGCCACCACCGTCGGCTCGTCGAACCTCAGCTTCCGGAGCTTCGGCGGGCTGTTCCTTATCACCGGCGTGGTGTCCGGCCTCATGCTCCTCATCTACCTCGCCACCTTCGTCCACCAGGAGCGCGGCGAGGTCCGGGCGGCGGAGGAGGAGGGATCTGGGAGCTCGTCGGTGCGGCGGCTCCGCGCGTGGCTGCGGCACTTCGACCAGAAGGACCTCAAGTGCCCCACGTTCAAGACGTGGAACGAGGAGTCCGTCCGGGACGGAAGCCAGACGAGGAGATGGGTCGATGACACCGTGCGGAACGGCCGCGGCTGCGCCGACATCACGGTGCCAGCGGCGGGTGAGGAAGCCATCGGCATGAGCCCCCTCAGCATCTCCACCGCCTCGGAGATGATCAACACCGGCTCATCGCCGGCGTCGGAGCTCGGGACATCGTTCGAGAAGAGGATGCAGGAGGCGCCACACACTGCGGAGATGACACATACTGTGGAGATGCCTAGATCAACGGGCTCGTAACTGTAAATTTCCATATGTGGATGCAGGGCAATTGCTCCCTAAATGGTGTTGCACATCTGGTAGAAAACCCTGACCAGTCAATATGTCCGTAAATAGTAGTAAGTACATCAGCTTAGCAAGAATGTGAATGGTGCTACCTGTAATTGTGGAACAGTATTTGACCTGTGTGCATTCATCAGGAGAATGTTTGTGTTCGAATGCGAATCGATGGTAACTTGTTCAGATCAACAAATGACAACTATGTGACATGATATGTCATGTTACATGTATACAGGAACCAACTCAACAAGAACAACTGACCTCAACCATTAAACCAACTCTTTTTACCTTTTCACCATGATGTAGTAGTGATGTGAAGGAAAACTTGGAGAGCAAATTAAGCTGTATGCAAATGAACGTGCTCTAGAACAGCGCAAACAGCCAACTGTCCAATTTTACTGTCAAAATGTTGTTTCCAGTGCAAACAGCAAACTGTCCAATTCTTCCGCATTTTGACACAACGTTACAGTGCGAAATAAATTAAGCTCTGTTTCTTTCCATTCAAAAGAAATTAGGATACAACACATATGATACAATACAACAATGCACGGTGCATATCATGCTCTTGCCATGATTTGACCATGGCATGATGAAGGCCAACAAACATGCACCCGCCCGCTGCAGCCGACCCAGTTACAAGAATCTAGTACTCGCTGCTCCTGAACTGTACACAATTCTAACGATCTAAGAATGCAACCCTGGTGCAAAATGTTAAGTGTTTGATTAGAGAGGTTGTATGAGAAAACGATATGGTGTATAGAGCAGACAAACATGCCAGCAAACGTTAAGGAAATGGACTTTCTGGGATCTTACCTGATTGGCAAAGAAAAAAATCATTGCTCCCCAGTGATCATGAGAGAGTGATTCGGAACTTTGTTTATTTCCAGAACGGTTGACACTTCCTGAATAAGCGGTTGTTTCCATGGCTCTCCATCCATTTGAACATATGCTCGATTCCACTCGCCTCCCCTCATTTCAAACTTTATAGCCGCAGCCTGATAGCAGGAGATGGATTTGGTCATAGTAGTTCATTAAAAAGTGTAGGTAGCAAAAGAAGCATAAGAAACATTCAGAACATTGACCAAGACAAGTCTACCACTGCTCAAAAGATCAATTAAAAGTCCCACAGGCTTCTTAATTCAATAAAACCTAAGCCATCTAAAAAATCTTGTGGCTAGCAAAATATCCCAATATCAAGAGTCTCCTAGAAAAATTATTGATTACAACAAAGCCTGATGCTTATTAGTCAGATTATCTTTTGCAGACAGGTAATGCAAAAACTAAGGAAAAAAATACCTGGGCAATGTGCTTTGCCTTAATAAGCTCAGCCATAACAAATGAAGCATGCCAACCTTCTTTCAGTCCAAATATTTCAAGCAAGCCATCATCTGAATGAGCTTCTACAAAACCTTTCTGCAAATCAGCATAGAATGCCAACATCATTTCTCGTGCATATAAGAAACAAAACCTTGCACAGTTACACCACCATATGCTTCTTCATTCTAGCTACTTGTTCTCAAAAGATACAACAATAGTTCCCGAATGCACTTATAACACATGCTAAGTTGATCCACTTTTATTGCAACATCAAAGTCATTTATCGCAGTCCTCACAACATGTATTCAGGAACAGAAGGCAGAAATGTGAAATCATATGGGAGTCGCATTAACATTCAACAACTAACCTTTTCAAGATACTCAGGTTTAAGATCACCCCATGGATGCCTTCCACTGCCATAGTTGTATAAATTTAAGACAACTAGGGATCTAACACTGCATTATCAGGGAAAAAGATGTGAGCACAATTCCAGAATCAACACCACAACAGTTAATAGTTTAGACAGGTCTATGAGGCAAGCTCATCTAGCATCTAAGCAGATATGTTTTCCAGGCTTCACAATGGTATTAAAATACATGTTCAGAATAGTTCCATTGGAAGTGGTGTCTGTTTGATACAGTCAATAAACAATATGTACAGGATAAGCACCGCTCGTTTTATGATATCCCACAAGAACATCAAATATGTTTATGTTTCTAAAAGGTAAGGGTCAAAGAATAGGATGAGTTTCTAAGCCATTCAAGGATCAATTAATTAACTATAATATTCTAACAAAATACATGTCTAAAAAAATGATGTGCACTTTAGGTAAAAAAAAGGTCCCAATTAATCATCTTCGAAGAGTACAGTTGTGACTATTCAACAAAAGTTATAAAATGACATGCAGAATTTGTGTTCCTAGTAAACCGATTATATATAGGACACTTAAAACTAAAAAATGGTGAGCCATATGGATGCAAGTTTCTGTGAAACCAAAGCATTGTACACCAGCAAACCAGAGTCACTGCTATGTATAAGCATAGTTTCAAGTGGTAGAAACTAATTCCTAAACTATGAGAGAAATTCGTCTATAAAGTGTCAGCACATCACAGGAAGTTCTCAATGGTCCTTAAGGCTCTTAGCTGTAGCCTGTCTAATGTAAAAGAAATCAGCGACTTGCCTTGAAGGCATTTGAACTTGCTCCCATTCAGAGCAATTGGCCTTTTTAATGTAAAGTCGCAAAATGTTCTTAAGCCCCCTGCATCAACAAAGTATTATGTGAGCAAGATAATTTTTCCTCATCTTAGAAAAAGGAAGAGCATTATCACAGTCTGACTGCAACTTAACACGTGAACAATCAAAGCGGAGACAAAATGCAAAACATGAGGCTCATTTTTATTCCATTGCATCATATTTAGTATTACCATGGGCATCAACCTTGTACAAAATACTCAGATGTCAGATGTCACATCTCAGAAATTACTCTATTCTGCATGACCATCATATATATTAGGTATTCCTTTTATAAAGCACAAGAAAGCTTAGAAATTCGGGGGCATCTTACAGGATAGCTTCACATCATGATAACGACTGGACTGGGTCAAAGTAAATTAAATATTTTACACATCTAAACATTCAGAAAAAAACTCAAAAATATTTTTTAAAGCAGATCATGTACCTTAGCTGAGGACTTGCTGTACAAGGTGTACAGAACCACCCCTGAGTGCAGCTATATCCTGCATAAATCAACTGCATAGGGTCGAAAAAAAATATCATCATCAGAACACGAGACATGATTCTGAGATACCAAATAACTTATGCTACTGAAAATGAAATAGAAAACTGCACATGCATACAAATAAGCCTTTGAAGCTTATTCCTTCAAAAAATTAATGTAATCTTGAAGAACTTGCATTGCCACAGGCCACAGCCAGCTCATCCAACAGATACATACTTGCCCAGAACATACTGTGAAGTGGGCATTCACAATTTCCTTTCTTTTTTGTGATATTACAAGATATAATAATCATCATATTTTTTAGGGGAACAATAATCATCATAATTAAAGATAGATATTGCTCTGGCAGTCTGAATGGAAGGATATATATTGTTCACTTATTAAAAGAAAATTTGCTTACTGTGCGCTTCCAAATAACCACAATTCACACTTTATAATGATGAAACACGTAGCAGAATATTTTAAGGTAGTCAATGCTACGTATTACAAAATTGGAGGTGTTTATTGGCAGTTTGGCACCTTATTTGCAACCGGTCCTTGTGCAAGATACGGCTTTTCATCACGAAGATGGTGGAAGCCATATGCAACCTGAGCATCCATCCCTGTTCAAAGTAAACCGCAAGCTTAACAATGACCATAAACTATCAAATTTCAAATTTTCATGAAACATAAGAAAATGGTACATTTGTTCTAATTCCACTTATAGTCGCACAAGTTAAATTAATTAAGTTTAACTTTATTCATTGCACTTCAAACCATTGAAGGATTCAAATTTGAGCAATAATCATCTCTATTGAATTACAATCATCAAGCTCAGTGGATGATTAATAGCAATCTTAACAAAGAGAAAACTTTTAAATAAGAAAATGAAATACCAATACTAAGGTAGTTGTAGAATACTCCTTTATAGCAAGAAGCCTTTTCAGGTAACTCACTGCCGCTCTCCTGCACCATATTAGACGAGCCATTTAATAAATCTAACCAAATGCATTGTAGCTACAAAATACAATATCCAGTGCCTTTTCAACAAGCAACCAGATTATTTTTCTGTTACTGTCTTGTTGTAACATTATTTTTCAGTTTTTCTGTTCTCACATGCTATCATAAAGTCTTAATAATAATTTTCTGTTATCAGTTCCAATCTTATTGGCGTGCATGATATAAATAAACTCACAAGAGCAAAGGGATTTAGAGTTTATAATGAGAAACTAATGCATATAGGGGATTTATGCATAAGTCGAGCATATAAAATCAGGTGAGATCATAGTCAGAACCTGGCTGATCTCCAGCCGATCTGCAGGCTCCACTTTCTTAAGTGCATATGGCAACTCTTCTATTTCTCCTTCTGGCATCTGAATGACAGTTTGCCAACTGCAAGGACAATAATAGAGTATGTCAGTGCAGAAACAGATGAAATGCCTAAATAGGGAACATAATATCTAGAGCAGATACCATAAGTTGATGCTACAAAATAGACGTACAAACATGGATGCTTAACCCATTAATATCTTGATACTTTATTCTACCTATCTTGGTTAAGTAGTCATCTCATGTACTAACAGATAAGTATGACAAAGATTTTCTTTAGTTGCACTGAAATATAATTTGGTTTGCATTATCACCAAACTTATACCGGATATGTAGATCAGAAGTTTTATTTAGGTGGAATAAAAGCCAAGCTGCTCCCCAACGTTAAAATCTTTTTTTCTCCTAGATAAGCAACTAATAACAAAATGAACTTGAATGACTGTACAAATGAATTAGAATGTCAAAAGCAATTAACAGTGATGTCAAGATATTAATAACAAAAACACCTGTCAAGACGGCAAATAGGACCAGTGGCAGCCTTGCTTAGATAACGCTTTACAGCTGAGCGCCAACCAAAGGGAAAAGAGCCACCCTGTGCATGAGCTAATTAGTCGTTTGGCTTAAAAAAAACAAAAGGATTTAAATAGAACAAGTATCACACATATAGGTTATTACCCATCCAAATGATCTAGCAAGATCATTTCCTGTACCGAGAGGAATAATTCCTGTGGGTGGAACTGGTTCCCTTTTCATCTTATAAAGATCTGATAGACAACCAAGCATCCAACCAACTGTGCCATCACCTCCAGCAACCTGCCAGGAAAAAACTAGTGCTAGGATGTTACACGAAGTAGTTGGAAGATGGCGAATAACTACAGTCGCATAATTCAATTAGTAAAGAGGAAAACACAGGAAATAAACTAGATCTGCAGTAAGGTAAATATAGTAGGGTAGGGGAGACTCCTACTGTGGAAAATATATTAATATAGTTAAAGAAAAGAGGGAAAATGTACAAAGGGGCCTAAAGAGAAAACGAAAGCAAATGAGAAGGAGTGAAAGGCCTCTATTCAAAGAAATTCCTTTTAAAAAAAAGCATGTACCCAAGCTAGGAAAGGGGCTGTTTTATCGTTCTTGAATCTGATAACTCCTAATACTAAAAAAAAATGTAATGTCCTTACTAAAGGCATCAAGCACATACCACAATCCTCATTTTTTGACGAGCGTCTTTCGCGCAGTTATCACCTTGATCAGCTAACCTCTCCAAACAACTCAAGCCATAGTGAACAAAATCTGAAGGCTTCACAACAGAAAGATCGAAGACCTGAAAAATGCTGTGTCAGTATATTGTCTTCTCACAAAAGGAAAAGGAAAAAAATCTTAAAAGAATGTGTTGTGAGTGCATAACATGATCACACAATTGATAGCTACAAACAATTTTGGAGTAGAGTCTTGAATTTAGCTTATCTTCCAAACCACACTAACATGCTACATAAATTGTCCAAAATCTCAGGAATATCCAATTTCATTGGTTCTAGTGCATAGTTATGTCAGCAACCCAACCAGTTAATGTCAAGTTCCACAACATCTGATGCATAAAAAACACATCAAGCAGTGCTGAAATGACTAATGACTTAGTGGGTGTTTGGTTCCGAGGGACTTATAATAAGTTCAGTCACATCAAATGAGACGAAGCTATTTAGGAGGATTAAACATAATTTAATTATAAAACTAATTGCATAAGTACTAGGTTTTTTCACGAGACGAATCTAATAAGCCTAATTAATTCATGATTAGCACATGTTTACCGTAGCTTCTAGGATTATGAAATTCGTCTCCTGAAATTTCAAATTTGTCTAATCATGGTCTAATTAGGCTTAATAGATTCGTCTCGTGAAAAAGCCTAGGATTATGAAATTCGTTTTAGCATTCATCTACATTTAATACTCCTAATTAGCCTAGGATTATGAAATTCGTTTTAGCATTGATCCGATGGGACAGGACTTATACTTTTAACCAATCCCCCCTTAACAGCCTGTTCGTTTGGCTGGTGGCTGGTGCTGATTTGTTCTGAGAGAAAAGTACTGATGGCTGGTTGCTGGTGGCTAGTTTGTTCTGAGAGAAAAGTACTGCTGGCTGGTGGCTGATAAGCCAAACGAACAGGGCGATTTGTCACAGGGAAATGTCTAGATAAAAGAAAAGAAAAGCAGTCCCACACAGGTCTCTTTGAAAGGATTATATTTCATTTTCTTTTCCAAAAAGGAAAAAAAACTTGGAAGGATGATGATACATGATCTCTATTTTAGAAATCCCATCCCTCCCTCCCCTACCTGCTACCAACCAAATTGAATATGTAATGTTCTGTCTCCGCAGCTAACTTTGAGCCGAGAACAACATTTCCCTCGAGACGTCCAAAAAAAACACTCGCCTGCCGACCTCGCTTTCACGTTTCTGCCTTCGGAGTATCAATCGGTAATCCGCAAAAAAGGTAGCCGATTCTGTACTATACTACTGCTATGTAGTAACATCGGAATTTCGTCTGCAGAGAGCGAGACTCCTGTAACGTCACGCAGATCGCATGACGCAGGGCACTCATTCTGCTCTCCTCGACAGTAAAACCGAATGACGAACGTTACCCAGCGAAGCAGCCAGATTCCGCTGCATATGTCTACGGGGTCCAAATTTCGCTGCGAAATCCGACGCAAAAGCTCGAAACAATCACTCGCAAGCTGCATAATTAAACCGGAGCGACCAACAAAGCAAACACCCCCCATACGAAAGCAAGCTGGGAGCAAAAATTCGGGAAGTAAGCAAAGAGTTGCACGAGCGCGGCGCGGGGAGCGAATCGCGATGCCGTCACCACCCACCTGCTCCTCGGTGATGAGCTCGTGCAGCCGCACCTTGAGCTCGGGCCCGTGCCGCCCGCCGCTCTTGGAGTTCACGAACACGACCACGGGCGCCACCGTGGGCCCTTCCTCCTTCTCCCCCTCCTCCTCCGCGGACGCCGCCGCCGCCGCCACGCCGGCGGCCTCGTCCTTCGTCTTGACGGCCGCGGCGACCGCGCGGCGGAGGTGGAGCGGCATGACGACCTGCCTCCGCAGCTCGGCCTTGTCCACCTCCTTCCCCCACACCCCGCACGCGCGCACCGACTCCCAGATCGACACCCGCGCCGACGGAGCCGTCGACGGCCTCCGCGCGGAGCCGTTTCCGTTGGCGTTGGCGTTGCCGGCGGCCGCCGACACCTCCCCCGCTCCCTCCATGGCTGCGGCTGGCTCTCCGCTCCGCTCCGCTCCGAGGACAAGCGCAACAGCTCAGCAGAGCACCGAGCTATTTTTATTTTTCCTTCCCTCCCTTCCCTCGTGCTTTGGTCTGGTGAGCTTGCGGATGGAGAGGAATTGGGGAAAGAGAGAAATTGATGGGGACTTTATTGGTGGGCGGGCGAGGTTTTACTAACGGAAGGTTAGTCAGGTGGTGGGGCTTTTGACTGTTGCTGATGCCTTTGCCGGCGCTCTCCCTTCTTCCCTTCCGCTCTCGGCAGCGAGCAAACGCGTGGTCCCGTTTGTCGTGGTGACTGGTGCAAAAATCCTGCGTTGGATTTTCTCCGGCCGGACGGCACCAAAATATGGCAGGGATTCGATGCTGGAAATACGCGTTCTATTTGGTCGGAATACGTGTTCAGAATCGGTTCGTCTGGCTTATCAGCCACCAGTCAACAGTATTTTTCTCTCAGAACAAATCAGCCACCAGCTACCAGTCAGCGGTACTTTTCTCTCAGAACAAATTAGCATCAGCCACCAGTCTTCAGCCAGACGAACAGGATAGAATCTTTCTCGTTGAGTAATATTGCTAGGAATGGTCACACCTTTAACCAAACATTAACCGTATTCAGGATGTGACATCTGAACTTTGAATAATACTTTCTACGTTGAAGATAAACTTTCTTATGGTTGACCCCATCTTATCGGTCTTCACCAACTAACCACCGTAAATAAATACATTTACCCCCACTAACTCTATCATTGTAGATGGATAACCATCACAATACATCTAAATGGATCTTCTAGCGAGTTTCCTCGAGAAATGTTTAGCCAAGCTGAACTGTGAACTCAAACATAGTCAATCTTCTCCTTTATTTGTAGGCTGTCACTTTTCGGAATGAACATACGAAGTTTCTTTCCATCTGAATATACAAGAAGAACTATTGAAATTAGCCTAAAATAATTGGTTGGAACGTCAAATAAAAAAGAATGGAGTTAATATCAATTATTATACGACTACTTTACTCGAAATGTGGAAGAAATTCATTTCCTAATCACTTTATCCTTAGGTAATAAGGTGTTTAGTGATTATAATACAACCAAACAGTAAAAGGGTATTGCAGTGGCTTGCTCAAGAAACATTAGCTTAGTTGACCCGTGCGCTCAAGAATAGTCAACCAGCATTTTTTAATTAGGTTGCCACTTTCACAACGAGCATAATGCAAGTTTATTCTGAACCAAATGTCTATTGACCAAGCAATTATCAAACGACTACTTTACTCCAATGGAAGAGACTAGTATATATAGAAAGGGTTTGTACTAATATAGACTTTGTTTTACGATCGAATGGTGTGTATCTTTTCATACTTAAACCTCTTGTACTTCATTTAGGCCATCTGGTTTCATGTAGCGGAAGGAATTGAATGGATGCCTTTCCAATTGGAAACCTGACAGCGATCCATCTTACGGTTGGAACCAACGCAAATGATGCTCCATATGTTTACGTCCCAGTGTCGCGTGCGCACCTAACCAGAACCAGCCATATGCGTTGCTTTGGCTCGCTAGCTTTTCCTCGCTGGCTGTCATGTGTAACGCCCGGGCGGCGGAATGTTGTTGGCACCCCAAGCAATGCAACGCAGCTACCACGCTTTCGCTCACTTTATTCCAGTGTCTGGCCTGGCCACTAGTGCTGCTGTCAAGCGCACAGTTGGCTGTTACGCAGGCGGTAATCATCCGCCAGCAACCATCTACCATGCGTAGATGTCATGTGAGCCCGGACGGCGGACGGGAGACGGAAGCGGCACGTATGCGCCGAATTTCGGCCGCGACGGGGAGCGTCACCTCGCCTATGTTACACGGATACCGGTACGGGTATCGGATACGATACGTATATGATATGCGGATACACACTTTTCCAAAAAAACACTGATACGAGAATACGGTTAGGATAATTAATAATTCCTCCCTCTGTCCCACAAAGAGTACAATTATAAATTTTTTAGGACAGATTATTAGTGGTATGAAAAGACTTTAATACCCTCATTTGTTAGCCAAATACAGTAAGTTTTGACATTCATATCAAATCTGGTTGTTTAATTAAGCAACTAATTAGATCTATTTTCTAAAATTGCACTTTTTGTGAGATTTTTTTCAAAAGTTAGAATTGCACTTTTTATGAGACGGAGGGAGTATATATATAATATCATATATATATCCGAAGCTAGAGAGATTTTACTCTCGAGTAACTTTACGTGCAATACTTGTATCGTCACACAACATTACCTTTAGAGCTAACGTAGAATATTATTTCATAAGAGATTCTTCATCGGTTGCTGCTCATTAGTTCTACCGGTGCCATCTCATACTACCAAAACATCAAAAGAAAGAAGAAAATGGAGCTTTAGTGTAGAGCACTAGAGCAGAAGGTGCAAAACATGGCAAGGAGTAGCTGTCCACGAAAAAACTTGCTTGCTTTGAAGAGAAAATCATTGTCGTGGCTGCTGTTAGGTCACGTAGGAGGGGTGTAGTGTAACTGGTACAGACTAATTGGGCTAACTAAATGTATCAGATACGTGTATCTAAGTTAATACGTATCTAGCTTTTTGGGATACAGCTGGAAAAATATCCAAGATATATCCGAGGAGTATCAGTATCCGATACGTATCGGATACGGATACACCACCATCTAGGAGTATCCATGCAACACAGCACCTCACCGTCTCACCAGCGGGGGCTGGTCCTTCTTCCAACGAAACCCACGAATGTGAAGCAGATGCACATTCCTGTTGCTCCCGTGCGATGCTACAACCCCGCTGGTTGCTTGGTTGTGAACTTGGTGCCGGAATGCGGTTCGCAACAATGAATTGCTCCCTCGCCTGTTTATTCAGGTTCCTGTTTGGGAGGGCTCGGGCTCCTTGCAAAAAAAGATGGATCCGGAGTTGGAGTTGGGTTTTGTGGTTCCATCGGTTCCACCTCTTCGCAGATAAAGCTGCAACTTTACATTCTCACATGTTACAGTATGGAGCCGCTTCATTTTAACCGTGTGTTTGGTTGAGAGATATGTGGATCCAACCTAATTTTTTTGGGTTAGGTTGAACCAATCTCAGTGTTTAGTTACACTTTTGATTTGGGGGACGGATTCAACCCATCTCATGTTTGGTCGAAGGAATTGAGAATACGGGTTGGATGGGTAGCTAAAACCGTTAGCGAGGTATTTTTTTATCAGAACCCCTCAACTATTCAGAAATCAGCGAAGCTTATATCACCAAACCTTTCTCTCTGACGTTTTTACATCAGGAACCCTTCAAGAAAAACTAAATTGATTTTTCGTCCTTCTTCTGCTTCCTTCGAACAGGAGCGCCGCCGCCCCGCGACCTTCGGCGCGACAGGGAACATGCCGCAGGCTCCGCTTGCCGACCACGAGCTCCGCGAGATCCGCCGCCCGGACTCCGCCTGCCGGCCGCAGGCTCCGTGAGATCCGTCGCGGCGTGCTCCGCGAGATCCGCTACCACGGGCTCCGCCTGATCCGCCGCCGTGGACTCCGCGAGATCCGCCGGCGCGAGCTCCACCTGGAGCGGCTCCTCCCGTCCCGCCTCGACATCCGCCCGACCCGGCGCGAGCTCCGCCCTGGCAGCTTCGCCCGTCCCAGTTAGGAGCTCCGCTGCCGCGTGGAGAAGCCGAGCGAAACGGAGATAAAACGAAGGCGCACGCGAGGGACGGAACCCAGCTGGGTTCGCTCCGTCCGCCATTTTTCGAAGGACGGACTCAACCCGCATGTTCGCTCCGTCCGCCATTTTTCGAAGGACGGACTCAACCCGCATCTGGGGCGGAATATTCTCTCCTGGAGCCAACCCAACCCTCTCATCTTCCATCCAAACAGCCGCGAGGACGGGTTCGCTACGACCCAGCTGGCTCCGCTCTCCAACCAAACACACGGTAAGTGTTTGGTAGGACTCCAGCAGGAACCCTGCCAAATAGGAACTCAGTGTCCACCCACACCTAGTGGCGTGGGCTTATTTGCTTGGAGATCCGGAAAAGCTGCTTGGAGCAACCTCAGGCGTACGATTTCGTCGACCTGACAAACCAGTGCACGGTTGGTGCGTGGCAGCACTCCAGGTCTCCAGCGACCCAGCCAGCCACCAACGGACCCGGGGCCGGTCCCGGGACCCACCTGTCATGCAAGCGAGCGGCGCTGTCGGCGTATCAATGTGACCTCCTTCCTCGCCCGGAGGAGACGGCAGCGGCCACGTGCGCGCCGCGGTGGCGTGGGCCGGCTGCCGGCAGCATCGATCGTCGTCGGGATGGAGACACCAGACAACAGACATGGATGGAGTTGGAAGGAGAAAGGACGGATCGCGGATCGATCGCCGGCTGTTCGAATTGATAAATAGCCACATCCCATTGCACTGATCGGGGTCGCTCGTAGTGACTTAGGGGGTCGAAGACCAAGAAGTGGCTTATTTATACCAAGCATTCCTCTTATGGCTAGATCCAATCTCCTGGTCCCTGCAGAAAGGAAAAAGAATTTCACGTTCTTCCTTTCAGGAAGGGAGGATTAGGGACGATCGAGTGGTTGGTCCGGCTTCGTAATTGGACCGTTGGGCAGGCGCGGGCGGAGAACGCGAAGCCCCCCGCTCCACAAGACCACAACTCCTCCTTTTCTCCTTCATCAGAACTGGACCAACAAACGTAATAGTCCGTATTCTAGACCATTGACGCTGAAGCCTCCATTATTAGCTCTAGAACGACACTACTTGCGCACATATTAGTCAGTACGCTTTTGCCGTCTGTCTGGCCTATGATCATATCTCTCGCTATCCTCATCAATTCTCCAAGGAAGCAAGCCATGAGGAGTTGGGGGCACACAGTTTGCAGTCTCGTGTTTATAAGGTATCGAATCATGAGTGTCATGAAAATTGTCATCCACAGTGCAATGAAAATCATGCATTGACACTTGCCTAAGGAATGTTTGTTTGCCACTGGAACCAACACGACATCTCTAACTTTGGTCGGCTAAAATTAAAATTTTGCATTTGCGCTATAGAAAGTTTTATTAAATATAATAACGAAAATGGAGAAGAAGAAACAAATGAATCTTACACCACGGTCCAAAACACCACCTTCCACCTTCTATCAAGAATTCGTAATAAAGAAATCATGAACGCAATTACTCAACATAACAATTTTATGTTTTTTTACCTAGATCCAAAGTCCACACCGAGACTGGGTGAGGCCGGCTCCGCAGCTCTGGCTAGCGCTCGCGCGGTCGCGCCATCGCGCGGGGCTTGGGCGCGCCGCGAGCCCGCGAATGGCTGCGCGCAGCGCGCCTGCGCCGCTCCCGCGCGTCCCGCGTCCGACGTCGCCGCGTCGGGGGCTCGGGGCGTCGGGCGTCCTGGAGGCCTGGAGCCGTGCGCCGCGCGCCCGCCCTTGACACGCCGCCTGCTCGTCGTTCGCCGGCTCGCCGCCGTCCGCCTGTCCCGCCTCTAGGGTTCGCCGGTCGCCGCCGAGTCGCAGGCAGGCAGGAGCGGACGGAGCTCGACTCCGAGGCCGACTGGTCGAGGGGGGACGGACCTGCCTTTGCGGCTCTGCCTGTTGGTGGTCCACTGGGCCTTGAGACGGTTGGTTTGTGATGGGCTGGCCTGTGTATTTATTTGTTAACTTGTTGCCTCATTGCTTGTTGGGCCGAAATACCTCTTCATCCGCTGGCCCATCTCGCGTGCCCCTTCGTCCGCTGGCCCATCTCGCGGAAGCGGTCGTCTTCAACCTCCAGAAAAGCATCCAGCCCCTCCTTCTCTATGCAACCATGGCAGAAATTTCTTGAGGGGGGGGGGGGGCGGGCTAGGGGGCTTCAAGAGTTCCGTGGCAGTAGGGGGGCTCTAGCCCCCCCCCCGCCCCACCGCTAAATCCGCCACTGGACCGGCCGTCCTGCTGGACCACGCGGAGCTCGTCCCGCAGCGCCGCGGCGCGGGCGTAGTCCTCATCCTGGATCGCCGTCTCGAGCTCACGTCGCAGGGACTCTTCGTTCGGGGTGCCGGCGGCGGCGCTCTCCGTGCTCGGACGCCCTTCGGCTTCCCCGCTCTTGACGCGAGCAGCTAGGAGCCTTGTGGCTTGGTGCGGACATGTGCTCGTCGTTTGGAGCCCTGCACTGTTGACATGACCGGGCACTGTTGACATTAACCATGGAGTTGCACAATCGTAGGGTTCAGGTGTGTTTAGAAGCCCAACTTCTCCCAAAATTCACTATGCAAAAAGAAGATTTCTCATCACATTAAACATCACATCAAAAATGTCGGCACATGCATGGAGTATTAAATGTAGATGAAATCAAAAACTAATTACACAGTTTGGATGTACTTTGCGAGACGAATCTTTTGAGCCTAGTTAGACAATGGTAGGACAATATTTACCACAAACAAACGAAAAGTGCTACAGTGCTTTTCAGTTCGGAACAGTGCTTTTCAGCTCAAAATCCGTGCAAAATCCAGAATTTTACACCCCAATTCAGAGAACTAAACACACCCGTAAAATCGGAAGTTTGTGAAAAGGGTGATGTGTGACTGTATATGCCAGCAAGATTTCACATTTTGACCGGAACACTAGACTGGAGAAATAGGCACGATTTTAGCTTTTCACTTCTCAGGCCGAGCTCAGAAGACCCTGTCATGGCTGTAAAGCCAAAAATTATCTCCGGCACTATTATACGTCGAGCCTAAGCCCGACATGGAGACTTCAGATTCACTAAACAAACTTAACACAGTAATTCAGGTGAAGAAAGGCATGTGTGTGTAGCATTTGCTGATTATGACGATGTAACTGGGAAAAGAACCTGAACCCTGAAGCCAAGCATAAGAATGTTGCCAAGTGCCAGGGATTAATTAGTAAGCCCCCGAACCCCCTGATTCATAGATGCTGAGATGTAGCAAAACCCAAAATTGCTCGATTACTGCACGAGTACTCGACTCGCTGCAGATTAACGCGAAAAGAAGCTTAGAGAAGAGGGTCTCACAAGCGCCTAGCTCCGACGCGGAAGCGGCTTTCGGACGCGGACGCGGAGGTCGCCGGAATCGCGGGCCGCCACGAAGCCCTCGCCGGAGAGGCCGCCGCCGCCGCCATCACCACCATAGCACATAGCAGTGGAGATATGGTCGGCTGCTGAACGGGTAAGAGCAACTCTAACAGTCTAGCTAAAATATTAGCTAAATATGAAGTTTTATCTCCTTTGTATAATATACAAAATCTCTTAAATTGCTAGGAAAACCAACAGCCTCTCTAAATCTTATATCCATAATTCAAAAACAACGAGTTGTTGTGGCTCCCCCCGATTGAGCCTTGCGGCCACCTCACGACCATCCATTATCCATCCCCTGCTACAGAAGATCTGAAGCAGAGGAACATGACGGGAGCTGGAGGCTGCGCGTCCACGGAGGAGCGAGCAGGCACGCGGGCCTGAGGAGGAGGCATACTGCGCCGCGCCACGCCGTGCTGCTTCGCTGGAGGCCGCCCGCTGGGGAGGAAGAGAAGGGACTGCGCGAAACGAGCCGGGGAACAACGACGTAGCTGATACGCGGCGGAGCGGAGGTAGAGGATGCAGCTGAGCGGGTAGCCCCACGACGGCCTCGATGGCGCGCAAGCGGCTGTCCCGCGGCGACCTCGAGGGCGGAGGAGCTAGGAGGACAGCAACCGTGGAGGGCAGCGGAGTTGTTACATGATGCAGCTGAGCGGGTAGCCTACGGAGACTTCGATGGCGCATGGCAGGCAGCGACCCCACGGCGGCCTCGAGGGCGCGTGACAGACGGCGGAGGAGGGGCGTGGCGGCTCGGCATCACCGCCACCTCCAACCCAACCCAAAGCTCCTGCAGCCGCTGCCGATTTAGCCCCACCTCCAGCGCTGCCCAAAGCTCTTGCCACCGCTGCCGCCGATTCGGCCCTGCCGCCACCTCTAGTGCCGCCGCCGCCGATCGGCCCTACCGCCACCTCCAGCGCCACCGCTGTTGATTCGGCCCCGGTGCCACCTCGAGCGCCGCGTGGGAGGAAGAGCAGAGCAGGGCATTCGTGAGGAAGACCGGCGCGCAGGAGGAGGAAGAAGCGTACGGGTCCACCGAACTAGGGGATGGCGAGCAGAGGGGACTCGCGAGATTTGACGAGCAGTAGGTGCGGGATACCGAGCCCAGGTAGCGAGGATATAATTTGGAGAGACTGTTGGATTCAATTTTTATTTCAATTTTATTATTTTTAGCTAGTTAACTTGTTTTACAGAGTCTCTTGGAGTTGCTCTAAGGTTTCTTGTTTCCTCAGTTTCCACTTTTTTTTATCCTCAGTTTCCACTTTGCCTACCCTTTCTTTCTTTGGCCTCTCGGGCAGCTAATAGTCGGGCTTGGGCCGAACAGCTCAGCCCGAATTGTCACTAATTCTCCCAAGAGATGATCACTCACACAATAGCGGACTAGGGTTCGACGACTCCGACGGTGATTTGGCGATCGTCTGAATGGAGGTCCGTTTTCGACACCAACCCCTTCCTGCCTGCGGCGACTAATCTCCTGAGGTGTTCGGGCTGACCAAGGGGCTGATCCACTCAGTTTCCCAGCCTTGGCACCGACGGTAGATTCGATCTCAAGGGCGGGAGTTCACTTGTGGAAACATGGCGGCGGCCGGCGGAACATGCAAGCTTGAAGACGGGGAAGAAGGAGTTTGGAGTTGAGGAGCTCCTCCAAAAGCTACGCTTGAGCGAAGCAGAGAAGGAAGGTGTGTCGCTGTCCAAGGCGGACAGCGCGGATCTGCCGTCGATCAAGTGGATGGCTGCGGCAAAGCTGCTGACGGTGAAGGAGTTCAGCAAAGCATCGCTGATGAATACCTTGCGTTCAGCATGGAATTTAGCCCGGGATTTCACCTTCCAGTCGGTCGGGAAGAATCTGTTCATCGTCCAGGTCTTTTGTTTGGGTGACTGGAAGCGGATCATGGAGGACGGACCTTGGATCTTCCGAGGATGTGCGCTTATGCTTGAAGAATTTGATGGTTCAGCTACCATGCCGGCGAGCCCTCCGCACAAAGTGCCAGCATGGGTTCAGATCCATAGAGTGCTCCATCTGTATAGAACTGAAACCATCTTGAAACAGCTAGCGACAAGGATTGGGGAGCTCATCATGGTTGAGATGAAGGTGATTCCAACACCGAATGGTGGTTCTCAGAGGGTTAGGGTGAATCTTGAAGCTTCATCCCCACTAGTTCGCTTTGTCTCCTTGAATCCAGAGGGGAAGGAGAGCATCATGATCCAAATTAAATATGAGAAGATTCCACGCCACTGCTCTTTCTGCGGCTTGATGGGCCATGGCCATCTGGAGTGTGGCACTGGGGAGCACACGGAGGAAGAGCTCCAATTTGGTGACTGGATGCTTGCTGATGAAGCTACTTGGCGGCCGGGGACACCTCGCGTTCGTTTCCTGGCAAGCAGTGAGCGTTCTAGGCCCAATGCGGAACATGCTGGACGTGCTACAGTGCACGGGCACGGAGGACGAACTGGACGTGGACATCAACACTGTGAGACTGTATGGCGGGCTAAACGGGCTGGCTCTGAGGATGGGAGTCGCAAGCGATCTTCCACAGAAGCAGGCCTGACTGGCAATGATGATGATGTGCGGGACACGGCGAGCAGCCCGGCGAAGCCAGCGAGCGGTATGAAGCAGGGAGAGGGGGAGGACACTGCTAGGAAGCAGCTATTCACGCACGAGGCAGAAAACATCCCCCCGCCCCCGCCCAAGTACATCTCGCCCAGCGACATCAGGCGAGAAGCAAAGAAGAAATATAAGAAGAGTCATGAGGAGGAGAACCAAGATGTGGCGGGCTCCAGCACGGAGCGCCACCAGGCGCAATGAGTTGCTTAAGCTGGAACTGTCGCGGCTTGGGCAATGCTGCGACAGTTAAAGAGCTTCGCGAGTTGGCGAAGAAGTTTGCCCCTTCGGTGCTTTGTGTGCTGGAAACTCAGGTTCATAAAGTTCGTGTTAAGTCGCTTAAGAATACTCTAGGTTTTGATCATTCTTTTGCTGTTAGTAGTTCCGGGCGCAGTGGCGGCCTTGGTCTTTTTTGGAACAATAATACTAGAGTGGAGTTGTTACCGTATTCGCAGTACCACATTGATTCAATTATTACGGAGTACGGGAAGGAGCCATGGAGGCTTACATGTGTTTATGGGGAAGGAGCGTCACAAAACATGGGACATGCTAAAATTCATTAAGTCCTCATCACATCTCCCTTGGGTCTGCATCGACGATTTCAATGAGGTCCTCTTCCGTGAGGAGCATAAAGGAGTGCAGGAGAGAAGTAGTGCACAGATGGCAGGCTTCAGGGATATGATTGATGTGTGTGGACTGTATGACCTCGGTTATGAGGGAAGAGACTGGACTTTCGAAAAGAAAGTTTCAGGGGGATCATTATGCCGTGTGAGACTTGATCGTGCCTTGGCCACCACAAATTGGTGCTCAAGATACCCTCTTGCGCGTTTGAGTCATCTCACAGCAGCTGCGTCGGACCATGATCCGATCTTGCTACGATGGGCGCCTGAGGAGCGAAAGAAAAAGAGGAGAAAAAAACTTTTCAGGTATGAGATGATGTGGGAATCCCACGATGATTTTGTGAATATGCTCGCACAAACTTGGCAGGATGCAGGAACAGCATGTACTCTGCGGGAGCTTCGTGACAAGCTAGCCAATATTGCGGGCAGTCTGAGTGTGTGGGGTCTCAATACCTTCGGCCATGTCCGCCAGGAGTTAAAAGTGCTAAATGAGGAGCTGGTGCGGCTAAGATCAGAAGCTGATCGGGAAGGGAGAGGGCCCTCCCACGTTGAGATCAAAGTGGTAGAGAGAATTATGGAGCTGAATCACCGTGAGGAAATCATGTGGAAGCAGCGGTCCAGGATTATGTGGCTTGCGGAGGGTGATAAGAACACACGATTTTTCCATCTTTGCGCTAGCCAACGGCGAAAGAAGAACCGCATATCAAAGCTCAAGAGACCAGATGGCACATTCACAGAAATTGATGAAGAGATGGGATCCATGGCGACTAATTTCTTCAGAATGTTGTACACCTCAGAAGGCACTTCGGAGATGGACCGTGTTCTGGATTCTGTTCGAGAGAAAGTTTCAGCAGAAATGAATGAGGACTTGTTGGCACCTTTTGACAAGGATGAGATCAAGCGGACTTTGTTTCAGATGTTCCCGACTGAAGGATCGAATTGGCGACCAGAGAGGGGGGGAGTGAATGGGAGCCGATAAAAATTCTTCTCAAGAACTAGACCTAAACCCCAATATCACTTCCAAAGAATCCCGCACAAACTTGCCAAGTTCACGTAGTCACAACGGACCTACTGACCCTAGGAACAAGTTAGGACAAGCCTATAAACAAAGCGGAAGCAAGCTCAAAAGGAAACGAGAAAAGAACGAGCTCAGGACAACCTACAGCAGGTTTTGTCGGAACTTCCGGCCAAGTATCGGAACTTCCGATAACAGGTTCTCTGGCTATCAGAAACTCATTATCGGAACTTCCGGTACAGGGTCGGAACTTCTGTCCATCAGAACTTCCGGCCTAGGGTCGGAACATCCGAAAAAGACTTTCTGTCAGCCCGTGAACAAGTTATCGGAACTTCCTGTACCAGGTCGGAACTTCCGACAGCCCCAGAAAACAGAGAAAAACAGCCCGCGAGAGAAGGAAGGAAAATTCAAAACTCGATCAAACGATCTCCAAAAATCACGAAACTTTAACCATAGCTTCTTAACAACACAAAGAAGTTTTGCCCAAAAGATCTCCTCCAAAAGATCAAGGAATCACCACCAGAAAAATGATTTAGTCTATGAACCCTAGAGAGGAGACATATCCTCAAATCGATGGATCTCCCAAACGGCTAGAGCTCTTGAGACAAGATTTGGGGGAGATGAGAAGCGTCACAAGAGGAAGCTATGCCCCAAAAATCTCGGCTCTAACTCACTAAATCACCGGGAATCGTGGATCACAAGAACCATAACCAAGAACTCGGGCTCCAACCAAAACTCGCGAATCAAAGGGTTTTCCCGGCGTTTGAGGGGTCAAGATCACACACAAAGATGCACAAGGCATCCACCCATGATCCCCTCAAAGAAATCCGAGAGAAAACGCCTTCAAATCAACGAATCGAGCGAAGAACAAAAACACCCAAAAATAGCTCCGAAAATAACACGAAAATCACAAAGAGCTAGGAGGGGAAAATTATCACAACGCCGAATGCTTCCATACATCCAGAGGTCAGAGTCTATACAAGAATCTAGCCTAAGGAAAGCAGAGGAAAAAGAAGCAGTCCAGAGCGATCTCCCGAGGGAGGAAACCCTAGAGTCCAAGAGAAAGAGATGCCATCCACCTCTCCGCTATTTATACGAAGTCCATCGGAGGGAGGTAAATGACCACGCTACCCCTACAACTTGAAATGAAGATACAACCACTCAGGGGCATTTTGGTCAAGTCTTCATCGGACGGACATGCTTCCACCGCGGCTTCGCTTCACATCGACGCAAACCCCGCGATCACGCCACGTGCCCTCCGCCTCGAAGCTTCCAGAAGCTTCCGGATCACCGTCTCCGTCGCCTCGGGCCTCCGGGCGTGGTTTTGAGGCCCAAACCAAGAAACCGTCCAACGATGGTTTTGTGGGCAAACCAACAAACCCCACGTGCAAGCTTCGGGCTTCATCCGCTACCTTGCACCGGCCCATGTTCACGACTTCAGCCCGTCAGTCTTGTACCGCACGGCTCGCACTTGACCCCATCGGCCACCGGGTCCATCGAACCAAGCCTACTTGCCTCTCCATCACCCGGAGCCCGCCACGGCTAAGGCCTTTCGCGCTTGTTCGTCACCTGCACCGACATGAGTCAAACCGCAACCTGTACCTGCACACTTAGCCAAGCATCAGTCCACACAACGTTGTCAATCACTCATCACTAAGGAGCGATCCTCCACTGGTCCTCGGACACACCTGGTCCTTAATCTCCCCCTTGATGAGTGCATTGACAACACCCATAGTAACCATGATAGAGAACAAGAAAAGAAAACAACCACGAACACAAACCTCCAAAGCAAGTGATCCAAAGCCAAAGAACAAGCGAAAATAAGATCACTCACCAGACTAAGTCTCGGCCCCCTAAGACAAGGGCAACGGCTCGACACAGTCGAGACAAAACAAAGCTCACAAGGAGCACACCACAAAGCACATAACTCAGGAAAAAAATAAAGGAGCCCCCCTGTACATATGCAAACTCCCCCTAAGCAATGCAACCTCCTCTTCTCAATTTTTCTCCTCACATGCAACATCTCACAAATGCGTACCAATTTTCCACAAAAGTTTCTAATGCATGAAAATTCTTCCCAAATCATACATAACTCTCCCCCTTGCATGTATATTCTCCCCCTTGTTGACAATGCATGAATCAAGGTATATGTGAAACTCTTCCCCTTGTTTTCATGGAAAATGCATGTCAAAGCATATATACAGACTACCAAGCTGCTCAAATATACAAAGAGCACAACAAAATGCTACACATGAGACATAGAGCAAGCAAAGTAGATATGGTGTAGTTAGCACATTGCCATCTAGAAGGTAGAGACATATAAGCATGTGACATGGCCAAAAGCAATTTTAAGCAATTTTTACAAATAAGCATTCATCTCATGAGAAAGACCCTATTCATAGCAATTTGAGCACAAATACATTAGATCATCCAAAGTTTATGCAAGAGCACAAATTCTCATCACAAGATCATTATAAACGCCCACAAGCTACTCAAGTCATGTTAAAGCCACCGAGCCATGTGTCTACTTCTTAAAATGAGACTTCTCATGGTAGACAACATGCTACGGTTTAGCACCCAAGATATGAATATTAAAACATAAAAACATGATTGGGAGCTCATTTTTAAAGCATAAGACAATTCACACACCAATTTCATTTTAAAGTTTAAACATGGTACATGAAATGCCTTTGCGGCAAAAAGAAGCTTATACTCCTCCCAAAGTGAACAAATGGGTTAAACATTTACAATGACAAAAGATCTTTGACCCCAAGCAAAGAGAATATGATCCTCAAGCACAAACTGAGCATGATATAAACATTTGAGCACAAATTTAGCAAAGACAAGCATCTACTCATGAGAGAGGCAATTTTATCATTTTCACAAAGAAAATGCTATCTCATCATACATATATAGCAAAACCATCAAGAGCATAGCATTCACATCACCATTTACCAAACATGCACATATCTCACACATAGCACATCTGTGATCAAAGTATACGAGAGAAGGTTTTCCTAGCACAAGTGATCCAAAGATGGCTATCCTACCAGGTTTTGTACAGAAAGTAAAATGCATGTATGGAATGCAATAAAATGAAACATATGGCACATATATACATAAGAAGCTCCAAGACCCTGCTAGAAAGGAAAGCACACCCCAAGTTCACCCCGCAAGCGAGTGAAAGTGACTTGGTCAAGCGGTTTGGTAAATATGTCGGCTAGCTGATCTTGGGTAGGGACATAGGACAAAGATATGTTTCCCTTCTCAACATTGTCCCTCAGAAAGTGGTACCTCACTTCTATGTGTTTCGTTTTGGAGTGGATGACAGGATTTTTGGCTACACTTATGGCACTGTGCTGTCACAGAAAAGTGGAACCTGGGAGCACTCCTCACCAAAATCACTCATGGTGTAGGTCATCCAAAGCAGCTGGGAACAACAACTAGCAGCAGCTACATACTCAGCCTCGGTGGTGGACTGGGCTACACTGGATTGCTTGCGAGATGACCAAGAGACCAAAGAAGAACCAAGGAACTGACAACACCCAGAGGTAGACTTGCGGTCCAATCGACACCCAGCAAAATCAGCATCGGAGTACCCGTGAAGTCTGAGTGTCGAGGAGGCAGAATACCAAAGACCAAACTCAGGAGTGTAGTTTAAGTACCTGAAAATCTGCTTGACGGCCTGCCGATGTGAAGTCCTTGGTGAAGCCTGAAAACGAGCGCACAGACACACGCTGAACTGTATGTCTGGCCTCGTCACCGTCAAGTAGAGGAGGGAGCCGATCATGCTCTGGTACTCCTTCTGGTCCACGGGTTCACCGTCCTCGTCCGCGTCCAAAGCCGTAGTGGTACTCATCGGTGTAGTCAGCAGCTTGGAGTCATTCATGCCAAACTTCTTCACCATGTCCCTGGTGTACTTCGCCTGATGTACAAAAGTCCCGTCCTTGCACTGCTTGATCTGGAGTCCCAAGAAAAACTGCAGCTCGCCCATCATGGATATCTCAAATTCCCTGCTCATGTCATCTGCAAATCTGGCAACAAGATCATGAGAAGAGCCACCAAAGATTATGTCATCTATGTAAATCTGAACAATCAAAAGGTCATTCCCATGCTTAAGGAGAAACAGGGTCTTATCAACTGTGCCCATCACAAACCCCTTACTCAGCAAAAACCCTCTCAACCTGCCATACCAAGCTCTAGGTGCCTGTTTCAACCCATAGAGCGCTCTCTGGAGTTTGTATACATTGTGTGGGTATTTCTCACTCTCAAACCCCGGGGGTTGCCTCACATACACTTCTTCCTCTATCACCTCATTCAAGAAAGCACTCTTCACGTTCATTTGGTACAACTTGAACCCTTTAGCCACGGCAAAGGCTAGAAGGATCCTAATTGCCTCCAAACGGGCCACAGGAGCAAATGTCTCCTCATAATCTTTGCCCTCTTTCTGGTTGAACCCCTGAGCCACCAACCTCGACTTGTTTCTCACAACCATCCCATTCTCACCCTCTTTGTTCTTCCACACCCACTTGGTACCTATGGGACGACATTTTGGCGGTGGATCGACTAACACCCAGACTTGGTTTCTCTCAAAGTTTTCCAACTCCTCATGCATGAAATTCACCCAATTCTCGTCAGACAAAGCGTGTCGAATATCTTTGGGCTCAAACGACGCAACAAAAGCAGAGTGAGCGAAATGAGAAGTATTCCTTGACCTCGACCGTGTAGTGCGTTCATGAAGGTCACTAATGATCGTTGTAGGTGGGTGATCCACTTGTACACGCCGGGGAGCCTCTCGCCTGGACACAATCTCCCCCTCAGCAGCAGCCTCCACTCGAACAGCCTCAGTCGTAGTGGGTGTAGGGGATGGTCCATCCTCGATCGTCGTCGTAGTAGTGGAAGTAGCGTGTACACAATCAGCCGCTGGAGCATCTCCACCATCATCGTCGTCGTCTCCATCTCCATCCTTCTCGTCCTCAAAGATCCTCGCTCCAATCTCCTCGTCACCTGCACACTCAAAGGCAAAAGAGCTACATGGCTGTGTCTCGTCAAAGGTTACCTCGCAAGTCTCCATGATTCGGTTAGTGTCAAGGTTGAGCACACGATATGCTCTAGAATGAATCGCATAACCAAGGAAAATCCCATCCGAACATCTAGACTCAAACTTATCCAACCAGCCCTTCTTCAGAATGAAACACTTGCAACCAAAAGCTCTAAAGTGACTCACCTTGGGTTGTCGTCCATGCATCAGCTCATAAGAGGTCTTCTTCTTAAAGGCACGAAGGAAGATGCGATTTGAGACATAGCAAGCAGTATCGACCGCCTCGACCCAGAAACGCCTAGGAGTCCTATGCTCATCGAGCATCGTCCTGGCCATCTCACAAAGGGTCCGGTTCTTCCTCTCCACAACGTCATTCTGGCAAGTGACGTATGGAGAAGAGTACTGATGATCGAGACCAAGATCACTGCAAAAGGCATCAAAATGAGAGTTCTTAAACTCTGTGCCATTGTCACTGCGTATAGCTCGAATAGCATCACCATGTCTCTCATTCTTCAACCTCAAGATCAAGTCCCGAACAAAGCCAAATGTCTCGCTCTTATCCTCCAAAAAGAAAACCCAAGATACCTCGAAAAATCATCAACAACCACAAGAACATACCACTTCCCACCAGCAGAGCGAACATGAGCTGGCCCAACCAAATCCATGTGCAACAGCTCACAAGGTCGCTCGGTCATGACAACAGTCAGAGGAGCGTCAGAAGCAGCAACCATCTTTCCATGCCGACAAGAAGCACAGACCAAATCCTTCTCGAATTTCAACTTAGGCAATCCTCGGACAAGATCAAGACCACTCAAGCGGGAAAGCAACTCAAAGCTCAAGTGTCCCAACGTCCTATGCCATTTCCAAAGCTTGGCCGAAACACCAGCAACAAAGCATCGAGGAGGACCAACAGACTGGAAAAAGTCGGCACGAAAGATTTGACCCTCGGGGACGATCGTACAGACAAGATCGCCTCGAGAATCAAGCACACGAGAAGCACCCGACTTAAAACGAACCTCAAAACCTTCGTCCAGTAACTGAGATACTGACAACAGGTTAAAACCAAGTGACTTGACCAGGGCCACACTTCTTAAGGTCACCTTGCTACTCACCTTCACCATACCTTCAGCAAAGCACTCGTCCTTTCCCATTGTCCCCGAAAGTGATGTACTCCCTCGTACTCACCGGGGTAAGGCTGGAGAACCACCCACGATCTCCGGTCATGTGTCGTGAGCAACCAGAGTCGATCAACCAAAAGTCCTCCAAGCCTCCCACCTGTAATAAAAAACGAGGACGAGAATGAGTAAGCGACTCAACACTAGGGTTAGTACCAAAAGAGTCAAACCAGTGTTGAGCCATCTGCTCAAAAGAAGGGTTAGAAAAATCCATCCTACCAAAACCTCTAGGCGGAGCCCTCTCACGCCTACCACCAAAGGACCTGTCATGTCTCACTGGAGGAGTACGCGCACCACGAGGGGGAAAACGTGGCCCGTAGTCCATTTGAGACCCAAAGCTCCGATCGTGCCTCCCAAACTCGTAACGGTCACGAGAAGGAGCATGTCGAGCCAACTCACCACATCCAAACCCAACACGCCTGTCTCTCTGAGGAAACACACCTCCACCTCCTCGAGTGGGAACTGTACGCACATACACCTCACCCCTAGGTAGAGGCCCTCTACGAGGCTCAGGCACACCACGAGAAAGGTGATACCTGTCCTTGTTTGCCATCTCCCTAGCAAACCTCTCATCTCTCTTCCTTCTGAAATAGAACTCATCCTTATGCCCATCCCTTCCACAATACTCACAATGGAAGTGGATCGGCTGTGGCTTAGGCGGTGGCTTTTCTGTGGTATTCTCAACATCTTTCTCTCCAGACTTCCCACCAAAGACACTCCCCTGTGTGCTCACAAACTTGATGGGTTTTTGGTAGTTCTCAGATTTGTGGGGGAACACTGGAGGATCTGGGGTTGTGTCTAGCTTGTTTCTGAGATGGTTTGGCTTGGGTGCAAATTTGTTCATGGGTGTGGTATGTGGTGGAATTGGAATCTCTCCAGCTTTCTCTTCTCCCTCACCACTCTTCTCACCACACTTGTCAGCCCCCAACGCCTGACCATCAAACCTCTTGAACTGAGCCAACATCAAACTCAATTGTGGCTCATGCCCAGACAACCACCCCATCATTTTCCTCAACTCACCATTTTCATCCTGCAGACGATCAACATAGTGTGCACGTTCCATGTTTTTCAAAATATGCATTTCATAGGTAGAACATGATGTAGGAAGAGGAGCTTTCAATGCCGCCTCAAAAGAAACAATTCTAGTGTGAGATTCATCTAGCCTAGCATGCAAAATAGGATATGAGGTACAAGCTCCTAACAAAGCTGGCCTAGACTTCAATTCATCACACTCAATCCTAACCACATCTAGTTCCTCAAGAGTAGAGGCATGCTTCTCCTTGAGAGCAGTCAAACCAGCAAGAAAAACTGAACAATCACCACAGTCAATCTCATCAAACACCACAGGAGCAGATTTCAAAGCACCTATCTCATTTCTAGCATCCGCAAGCAAGGATTCAAGCTCAGCTATCTTATCCTTAGCATCACCCAACAGAGATCTAAATTCTCTCTTCTCCTTGTTGGTTTTCCTAAGCACATCATCACGGTTATCAAACAACTCATTAAGCCTAGCATTCTCCTCTAGCAAGAAGTTGGGATCCTGACGTACCTCTTCCTCGGAATCGGAGTTCGAATCCGAGCCGTGCCTCCCACCCTTCTTGGAATGCGCCATGCCGCAAAAGCCTCCTTGTGCGACGAAGCTCAGGCCGGTGAAGTTCTTGCCGGTGTTCCGCTTGTCCTTGCCCCTTTCTTGCTCTTCCTCGCTGCTAGAGTCGGAAGAAGCATCGTTTGATGTCGAGTCGATGTCGCTCGCTACGGCCACCATCGCTCGAGCGGTTTTCTTCTTGTGGCCGCCACTCTTCTTGTGTCTTCTCTCGCCCTTGTCCTTGTGCTTGTCCTTGTAGTCGTTCCGGAAGCGGTGCTTGTTGTAGTCGTGCTTGGGCTTGCCCTTGTAGTCGTTCTTGATCTCCATGGCTTCAGGGCATTCGGCGATGAAGTGCCCGTGCTTCCCGCACCGATAGCACATCCCCGAGCTCCGCCTTGCATTCTTGCGGTTCTCGTACATCCGCCCAAACCTCTTGCTCAACAAGGTGAGATCATCCTCGCTCAGCACCTCAAAGTCCTTATCTGGCAAGGACACAAGACAAGACAAGACAAAGAAAAGCCAACAAAGTTAGCGTTAGTCCTCGATCCTGAGACAAGAGCCAAACTATGAGGATCAGTGGGGCTCTCGCTCTTGGCTCTCAAGCCACGATCAACCTCTGAAGACTTGAGCTTGGAGAACAGCTCGTCAAGCGTCAGCGTATCATACACGCTCGACTCCTCAATGGCCTCGACCTTGGCACTCCACACAGACCTATCCAAGGCATGCAAAAGCTTGATAGCTTGATCATGATCTGTGTATGAGAGCACTGTCGCATTGGCCCTCATGTTGTTAACTATGCTAGTGAAGCGCTGGAACATAGCATCGGTCGACTCACCCGGGAGATGAGTGATGTTCTCGTACTCTCTCCGGTAAGTGGAAAACAAACAGGCTTGCACTTGGGCATTGCCAACATGAGCATTTCTCAACTTGAGCCAAATCTTTCCGGTCACATTCTCTCCGTACACTCGCTCGAACTCCGAGGCACAGAGAGCACGGAACAAGTAATCAACGGCCTTGCTGTTGGCCTCACATATGTCCCGCGATCCTGGAAGCAGAAAACTATCTGGGATGACATAATGAGGATTCTGAGTGACCTCCCAGATCAGAGTTCCCTTCCCATGCAAAAACGCGCCCATGCGCCTCTCCCACATCGGGTAATTGTTGCCATCAAAGTGCGAAGGACCCAACCCCTTGCCATAATTGCACATCTTTGGATCTTAGACTGGTTAGAATCAAGACGATCCGTAACCGGCTCTGATACCAATTGAAGGACCGAATTGGCGGCCAGAGAGGGGTGGGGGAGTGAATGGGAGCCGATAAAAATTCTTCTCAAGAACTCGGCCTGAACCCCAATATCCCTTCCAAAGAATCCCGCACAAACTTGCCAAGATCACGTAGTCACAACGGACCTACTGACCCTAGGAACAAGTTAGGACAAGCCTAGAAACAAAGCGGAAGCAAGCTCAAAAGGAAACGAGAAAAGAACGAGCTCAGGACAACCTATAGCAGGTTTTGTCAGAACTTCCGGCCAAGTATCGGAACTTCTGATAACAGGTTCTCTGGCTATCAGAAACTCATTATCGGAACTTCCGGTACAGGGTCGGAACTTCCGGCCTAGGGTCGGAACTTCCGAAAAAGACTTTCTGTCAGCCCGTGAACAAGTTATCGGAACTTCCTGTATCGGGTCGGAACTTCCGACAGCCCCCAGAAAACAGAGAAAAACAGCCCGCGAGAGAAGGAAGGAAAATCCAAAACTCGATCAAACAATCTCCAAAAATCACGAAACTTTAACCATAGCTTATTAACAACACAAAGAAGCTTTGCCCAAAAGATCTCCTCCAAAAGATCAAGGAATCACCACCAGAAAAATGATTTAGGCTATGAACCCTAGAGAGGAGACATATCCTCAAATCGATAGATCTCCCAAACGGCTAGAGCTCTTGAGACAAGATTTGGGGGAGATGAGAAGCGTCACAAGAGGAAGTTATGCCCCAAAAATCTCGCCCTCTAACTCACTAAATCACCGGAAATCGCGGATCACAAGAACCACAACCAAGAACTCGGGCTCCAACCAAAACTCGCGAATCAAAGGGTTTTCCCAGCGTTTGAGGGGTCAAGATCACACACAAAGATGCACAAGGCATCCACCCATGATCCCCTCAAAGAAATCCGAGAGAAAACACCCTCAAATCAACGAATCGAGCGAAGAACAAAAACACCCAAAAATAGCTCCGAAAATGACACGAAAATCACAAAAAGCTAGGAGGGGGAAATCCTCACAACGCCGAATGCTTCCATACATCCAGAGGTCAGAGTCTATACAAGAATCTAGCCTAAGGAAAGCAGAGGAAAAAGAAGCAGTCCAGAGCAATCTCCCGGGGGAGGAAACCCTAGAGTCCAAGAGAAAGAGATGCCATCCACCTCTATGCTATTTATATGAAGTCCATCGGAGGGAGGTAAATGACCACGCTACCCCTACAACTTGAAATGAAGATACAACCCCTCAGGGGCATTTTGGTCAAGTCTTCATCGGACGGACACGCTTCTACCGCGGCTTCGCTTCACATCGACGCAAACCCCGCGATCACGCCACGTGCCCTCCGCCTCGAAGCTTCCAGAAGCTCCCGGATCACCGTCTCCGTCGCCTCGGGCCTCCGGGCTTGGTTTTGAGGCCCAAACCAAGAAACCGTCCACCGATGGTTTTGTGGGCAAACCAACAAACCCCGCGTGCAAGCTTCGGACTTCATCCGCTACCTTGCACCGGCCCATGTTCACGACTTCAGCCCGCCAGTATTGCACCGCACGGCTTGCACTTGACCCCATCGGCCATCGGGTCCATCAAACCAAGCCTACTTGCCTCTCCATCACCCGGAGGCCGCCACGGCTAAGGCCTTTCGCGCTTGTTCTTCACCTGCACCGACACGAGTCAAACTGCAACCTGTACCTACACACTTAGCCAAGCATCAGTCCACACAATGTTGTCAATCACTCATCACTAAGGAGCGACCCTCCACTGGTCCTCGGACACACCTGGTCCTCACCGATGAAGGCGCCTGGACCAGATGGTTTGCCGGCACAGTTTTTCCAACGCCACCGGGAGTTGTGCAGCGACGAAGTTACTGTTGTGGTACTCCGGGTTCTGAGAGGGGAAGACGACCCCTCACTGATCAACAGCACTTGTATTGTGCTCATACCAAAGGTGGAAAACCCAGAGGAGTTGGGCCAGTTCAGGCCTATAAGTTTGTGTAACGTGATTCTCAAGATAGCCTCGAAGGTGTTGGCGAATAGATTGAAGATTGTTTTGCCTGAGATTATTTCCGAGGAACAATCAGCCTTTGTCCCAGGGCGTCTGATCACGGACAACATTATTACAACTTATGAGTGCATGCATTTCATGAAGAAAAAGAGAGCACAGGAGGAAAGAGTTTGCGCTCTGAAGCTGGATATGAGGAAAGCCTATGATCGTGTTGAATGGGGATACCTGAAGGTGATTATGTTACGCCTTGGTTTTCACAGGTTGTGGGTGGAGATGGTTATGAGATTAGTAACAACTGTTTCTTTCTCAGTTTTGTTCAATGGAGACCGACTCGATACTTTTACCCCCTCTAGGGGAATCCGTCAAGGCGATCCTATCTCACCTTATTTGTTTTTGTTAGCAGCAGAGGGCCTCTCGTGCCTTTTAAACTCAAGAATTCAGTCATCGAACTTATGTGGAATTAAAGTGGCGGCATCGGCTCCGATGATTAGCCACCTTCTCTTTGCAGATGACAGCCTGCTGTTCTTCAAAGCAAACAGGGAGAGTGCTGGGATAGTCAAAGAGGCTTTGGATGTGTATTGCCAAGCTTCAGGTCAGTGGATTAATTCAGATAAATCCTCCATTCATTTTGCCAAAGGAGTTAGTGGAAGCGTTCGGGAAGAGATCATGAACACCCTTGAGGTCCACAACATGGTGCTAAGTGAGAAATACTTGGGTATGCCTACCGACGTTGGTGTCTCAACCAATGGAGCTTTTAAGTACCTAAAGGACAGAGTTTGGAAGAGGATCCAGGGATGGTTGGAACATACATTATCTGCTGGAGGAAAAGAGGTGCTAATTAAGGCAGTAGCACAAGCAGTTCCAACATTCTCCATGTCCTGCTTTAGACTCCCAAGAGGTTTGTACCAACATATTGATAGTTTGCTAAGAAGTTTCTGGTGGGGTAGCAAAGAAGGCAAAAGACGAACATGTTGGGTAGCTTGGGAGGATATGACAAAGCCGAAATATATGGGCGGCTTGGGTTTTCGTGACATTGAATTATTCAATCTTGCTCTCCTTGCAAAGCAGGCCTGGAGAGTTCTTGAGGAACCACAAACCCTCAGTGCACTAGTTCTAAAAGCTGTTTATTTCCCTGAGACAGACTTCCTATCGGCCGAGCTGGGAGCTTCCCCATCTAGGATTTGGAGGGCTGTCATCGATGGAAGGGAGGTTCTGAAGCAGGAATTTATAAAGAGAATTGGGACTGGTGAGGAAACAAATATTTGGCACACAAACTGGATACCGAGGGATGGTATGCTGAAGCCATTTTGCTGCATTAGTAATGATCCACCAGTGAAAGTCTATGATCTTATTGATCCAGTACGATGGACATGGGATTTGGAAGAACTGAAACGACACTTCCTGCCCATGGACCGGGAGGTGATAGAGAAGATTCCTTTGCCGTTAAATAGACAATCCGATTTTTGGGCATGGCATTATGAGAAGTCAGGGGTATTCTCAGTTCGATCAGCTTACCGAATGCTTGTACACACCCGGGAGCGTAGGACGGATTGGATCGAGCACAATGCAGGGAGATCAGATGTGGGAGCAGACCAAAAAGAATGGGCGGTGCTATGGAAAATCAAGGTTCCATCCAAGCTGCGAGTTTTTCTATGGAGACTTGCAAGACAGTCACTCCTGACCGGGGATGTCCGGCATAGCAGACACATGGCTGAACACGGCAACTGCACCATTTGTGGGCAACCGGACTCCTGGAGACACTCCTTGCTCGACTGTAACATGGCACAGTGTGTGTGGGTTTTGCAAGGGGAGGAAATTCTGAATTTTGTGGCGCAAAATCAGCACGAAGATGGGCGAGGTTGGATTCAGGACGCCAACACAGCTCTGAACTATGGGGATTTCTTGAGGCTGGTGGTGACCCTTTGGGCGGTTTGGTACGCTAGGAGGAAGGCGATCCATGAGGACTTGTTCTAGAGCCCATTGTCGACTCATGCTTTCATTGATCGCTTCCTGTCAGACATGGACACGGTGAAGCCGGAGAAGTCGAATTCGCGAAGGACACGGTCCCTGGCAGTACCATGGATCCCCCCTCCGTCGAGGCTGATGAAGATCAACGTCGATGCATCCTTGTCAAAAAACTCAAACCTAGTTGCTGTGGCTGTAGTGGCAAGGGATGAAGCTGGGGCCTTTCAAGGAGCATCGACTCTGGTGATCGACGGAGTTTCCTCTCCGGAGGTGGCAGAAGCGATGGCGTGCAGGGAGGGCTTGGCCCTTGCCCGGGATTTGGATATGCTGAAACTCGTAGTTGCCTCCGACTGCCTGAATGTTGTACAGAGTATTCAGGGGCCGGGCATGTGCGAGTATGGCCACATCGTGAAGGAGATTAAGCAGGAGATGACGAGTTTTGAAGCTGTCCGTGTCGTCCATGAAAGTAGGAGTTCGAATGTGGACGCACACACTCTAGCTAGAAGCTCGGTTTATAATGCAGTAGGAAGATATGTTTGGTTTTTAGATCCCCCTAGTGGAATTTGTACCAGCTACAATAATTAATAAAGTTTGGTGCAGTCTCAAAAAAAACTCACACAATAGCGTGTGCTCAAAAAAAACTCACACAATAGCGACAATGTACTAACAATTTCTATGACAATGTGCCAAAGTCCACAATTAGAACAGCCACGGGTGCACCACGTAAACGTGGTCGCCCTTGGCCCAGGCCTGGTGCATCGCCAGTCGCCACGAGGGCCGTAGAACCGGGATCTGGTTCCTCATCCAGCTGGATCACCGTCTCGAGCTCACATCGCAGGGACTCTTCGTCCGGGGTGCCGGCGGCGGCGCTCTCCGTGCTCGGACGCCCTTCGGCTTCCCTTGACGTGAGCAGCAGTCAGCCTTCTAACTTGGTGCGGGCAGACGCTTGTTCTTTGGACCCCTACCCTGTCGACATGACTGGGAAAATGTCACAATCACAACATGCACAACTCAGCAGTCCATTAATCACAACATGCACTTGCAAAGTTGCAAGTGATATACTGTACATTCATAATGGATTGAGAAATGGTACTGCCAAAAGAATGAATCATGATAGTAGATGTTTATACCAAAGCTCCTGTAGTTTACTTGGTTGGAGGAGCTGAGGTACTCAGGTTCGATTTCTCATCGGAGCGAATTATGTAGCTGGTTTTTAAAAAATCTCCTCACCGGTGAAGTCGGAGTTCGAGGGTTTTGTAGGCCTGGAGAAGGTTCCTTCTTCTTAACGAAAACCCGTGAGGTGATCTTACCCCACCGGGCCTAGTTTTATAGTAGATGTTTATTTCCATAGGACAAACATGATAGTAGATGTTTATTTCCATAGGACAAGCTAAAGAAGAGGCCAAGAGGACTCCAATGACATGAAGATGCTCACATATTGTAAGGAGAAACTGACCAGCGCACCAAAATATATGCTCAATGCAATGCAAATACATCCATATCCTATTCTCATGTCCCAAAATTGAAAAGACAAAAACTCAAGCGAAACAAGGTTACAAGCAGATCGGTAAATCTTCAATGAATTTGAACAAATGCAGAGCCTATAATACTTGCCTGAGACCTTATACCTACAACTAGAACACTCAGGTCAGACAGTGCCTCTCAACCCCAAAAATGCATTGCCAGGATAATATATGAGCAAACAGTCAGACGATTAGGCCAGGTGCCAGACAACGGATGCAATGCAAGTGCCTTCAGCAAGCAATCCCAAGCAAACGGGCTAGTAAGATGACAGCAGGGATCTACCATCATTTTTTTTGTAGCAGCATGAAATTATTCAACACCTCTTTTTTGACTGTCCAATGGCTAGGATGATGTGGATGATAATAAGTATTACTTTTGGTATTAGAGCACCTGCAAATATTGCTAATCTCTTTGGTCCTTGGCTTAGAAGTTTTTTAAATAAGCAAAGGAATCAAGTATTAATCGGGGTGGTAGTTTTTTGTTGGGCTTTATGACTCTGCGGGAATGAAATTGTGTTTCAAAGATCAAGATTTAAATCAATTTTGCAGATGATGTTTAGAAGAACTTTTTGGATAAGGAGCTGGTCCATCCTATCCAAAGAAGAGGAGAAGAGCATTTTGAAGGAGGGAAGTTGTTGGTTGGAGATAATGTCGCTGGAGTTATTCAACAAGAGTGGGGCTGGAGTTTTTGCTTCTATTTTGAGTCACCGGTCTTCTAGTAGTGGGGCTGGAGTTTTCGTTTCTATGAGTCTGTTGTGACTCGTGTCGGTCTGAACTTGAGGGTGTAGTTTCTTAGCTTGTCATGTTGATCGCTTGGAGGCAAACTGTTACTGGATTTAAGGCCCTGTTGGGTTGCAACTGTGTTGCTGCATACGTATTTGTTGGCTGTAGGCACTCGCCTGAGTGCTGAGGCCGGAACTCTTGTTCCTGAATCTAAAAAAAGATGACAGCAGGGCTAGCACGGGAAACACAAACAACTAGTTGTGAATCTCATTTTCATTTCCCAACTGCAGCACATATCACAACCCAAGCAAACTGACAACATCTATCTTCTAAACTTCACATGAACATTCCAGCCAGATTACAACAGTCATTAACCCAAACAATCAGATGAACACAGAAGTCAGAACACATCACAGCCGAAGCTCACACAGTTGTTTATGGTAAGCTAGGAAACAAGAACCAACAACACCAGCATGCACACACACAAAACCTTCCTCAAACAGAAGACACAAGACCCCAATCCCAGCATTTAACATCCACAAGCTTCTAGAAAGGGATGAAGACCAAAAAATGGAAGGAATTTTTTCAAACGTCACAAAATGGAAGTATGGAACTCACCCATGAGGATTCCAGAGAGCCTAAGACTGTCTCTAGGAGTTTCTGCATCCGTCGCTGCAAACTCAAAATGAAGGGGAAACGGGTACTGTAGATCCTCCAGCAGCTTCTGCATGGATCGCTGCATTTTGCGAGTGCTGGTCGCGGGTAGCGCATTCTCGGGACATCCTCTGCTATCTGCATCCATTTTTCTTTTCTTTCTTTCAACCGCCAGCCACACACCCTGCCCCCTCTCTCTCTCCTTCATCCCCGCGCCGCGCCGTGCCACTCCTACCCTGCTCCCTCCCCCACGGAGCAGACACACCGCGCCTGGCCCACCTCTCTCCCATCCTTGCGGCGGCGCGATGGCTGACGCGGAGGCGGAGGAGGCGGGGTCGGGCGGATGCAGAGGAGACGGGGACCTAGGGGCCCGGAGCTTGGCGGCGTGGCTCGACGGAGATGACGAGGCGGAGGAAACGGGGGCCTCGGGGCCCGGAGCTCGGCGGTGACGCGGCGTGGCTCGGCAGTGACGCGGCGCGGCGCCTTCCTCTTCCCGCGGCAACAGCGGATCGAGGCCGCAGCCTGCCTGTCGCCGCGCCGGCAACACATCCATCATCGTCGCGTCGCATAGTATCACCGCCTGCCCGGTGCCCGCTGCCTCCTCCTCCGATTCGCGCCCTTGCTCGCCTCCGCCGCCCCCGCCGGCAGCTCCGCCCCTGCTTTGCCTCCGCCGCGGAGCCCGGCTTGCTGGGGAGCATCGCGCGCGCCGACGTCGATGCCGACGCCTCTTCGGCTTTCACCTCCTCCGGGCTCGATTCGGCCGGCGGCGACGCAGATCCAGTCGGCCGCGACCTCCCTCTCCCCTCTCCAGCCCTGGATCCGGCGAGTCCGCCTCCTCCCCCATCTTCGCCTCGCTCCTCCGCCTCCGGCCACAGCACGCTCGATCCCAACGCCCGCGGGAGCACAACCGACTTGTCGTTGCGCGAAGGGAACGGGGAACATTGCTGGAGACGCACCTCTTTTGCAGCACGGGATCCTGCTCTCTCGTGCTGCATATCGATGCTTTTTGCAGATGCGCAACGGCAACCTGCTGCGGATAGTCTAAGAGCAGGGGCAGCGTATAAAGGCTGTGTTTGGTTGGAAGTGTCAAAAAATATTCACCTACTTTGACCATTAATTACGAGTATTTAAAAAGTCAATTTACAAAATTACCTTCACAACCTCTAATTAAATCACGAGACGAATCTAATGAGGTCTTTGACCGCACGATTAGATGATGATTACTGTAGCATTACTGTATCAAATCATCGATTAATTATGCTCATTAGATTCGTCACGAAAAGTTGTACTCATCTGTAAAAAAGTTTTGCAAATAAACTTTATTTAGTGTTCCATGCATTAAAGATTTCTTTGAACAATTTTTTGTCTGGTGCCAACCAAACACGGCCAAAGCAAGAGGTAGTGCTAGAGCTTGACAAGTTAGGTAGAAGCAAAGCTTCAGATTTCTCTCCAGCATGTAGCTCCCCCACCAAGACGTTGCATTAATTGCTGGATGCCGTAGCTCTCTCACCACAGAGCAATTTTTTATTCCCAGGCACCGGCGGCTTATTACTTGAGCGCACAGTGGCGCACAGTTCAAGTATAGTCGGATATGGTGACACAGTTCAAGTATAGTTGGATATGGTGAGATAGGAAAGACTACAGTGGCCCATAGTTCTTTTAACATTTCACCAACTTCTTAGGTAGAAACATCATATGTTGTACGGGTCCAAAGCTTCAGGATCTGTGTTCCAAGTACCTTTGTAATTGTAAGTCCCAAACAAATCAACATCTGCATTGTGAACGATACACATGCTAGGTATTAGAACAAGACAATATTTTCACAGGTAACAAGAACAAATTATACGAATCTGAATTACCTTGATCATTGGTACTTATGATACTTGGAGCATAGAGCGAACTATAACAGGCAAGTAAGCTAAATAAATGGCACACAGTGAGGGGCAAATAACACCACCAGTTTGGTTTACCCTTGAGAGACTAACTGAATTATTGACTGTGGAGATATATTATGTAACAGCACACCACAACCTGATAGAAAAAAATGCTTGCAAATATAAATTAGAATGCCGATACTCTATGTAGTTGATCCGCTAAAATAACAAACACGAAACAACATTTTTGAGACAAATACTGGTACTGTGGTCATGGTAAGCTCATGTTCCTACCAAAGGACACCTAATGATAGTACCGAACTTGAAACAAAAAGTCGGTTTCATAAGGTATAGAAATTATAACTCCAGTTCATTCAAGTATCGATAACCAATTTACAAAAATAAACCAAACCTAGATTCCATTAGCTCATATAAACACATCACCACATTTCTGCTTCCTCTTACCAATTGTCAGAAATAAACTCAAACCTAAATTCCATTAGCTCATATAATTAAGCAGAAGTATTAAGTAGAATTCAATTTAGGGTATTCATGAGGCATGGTGTGGAATTTTACAGTTATTTCATCTAAGGTTCTTTTGCACCTACGAAAAGTATTGTAACATACATTTATGTACCAAAACGGGCATAAAATAACATGATCACTAATCAGTATAATGCAATCTGTCTATTAGTATTACATATATTTTATAATAGTATAATGAGCTTCAGCTTACCTCAATGCATGACAGCAGAAGATGCTGGAATGCTCATAAAACCCACACTTGCAACTATATCTACTACCACCATCCAGAACTTATACTTCAAAGCTGACGTCCTCCCACTGCTCCCTTTCACTTGCATTCCAGTGTGTACTGTGTTCACTTTCCATCACTGGCAGTACCTTTGGTTATGTGACTTGTTAACCTCTATGAAACATTCAGAAAGAAGTTGCACTATGTAATTCCAATGCAAGCTTCTCTATGCCACATGCAGCTTTGAAGTCTCTTAACCTGAGGGAAAAAACAATAATTTCAGTTGCAGTGATTTTCATCAAACATGATGTACTCGCACAAGGATAAGTATAATACATGTCATGTTCATGGTCTTCCCTTCCTGCCTCCACTACCACAAAATCGAGATTTCGTGAGAGAGGCATAATTTTCGTGAGAGGATTTAACAAACCCCCATGAAAACGTTTATTTTCGTGAAGGTGAGAGAAAAACTCTCATGAAAACATATTTTCCTGAAGGTACTCACCAAACCTTCATGAAAATGAACATTTTCGTGAAGGTACTTAGCCAAACTCTCACGAAAGAGGTGCATATTTCGTGAAGATGTGCTTCGACCTCCCACGAAAATCCTCGTACTCTCACGAAAATATAAATGCTGCTCTCAAATTTCACTACTACGAAACAGAGATTTCGTGAGAGGAGCACCATTTTCGTGGCGAGTAAACTCTCATAAAAATAGTTCGTGGGAGGCAATCCATTTTCGTGAGAGGATTAACAGCTCTCACGAAATACTTGGACACATGAAGTAATAAGATTTTTTTTGTCTTCTCACCTCAAAATATTTTCATAATGTTTTCATACGACTTCAAATGAAGAAAAAGTGTATATCCAAATTGTATATCTTGAAAATATATATAACTTTTAGTAAATAAGTTTTTCTAAATTTTCAACATAAATATGTGTTTTCTTTTTTCGATTGAATATAGAAGGGATACTTGTGAAGCAACCTATACTATATTTATCTTCTATACCCTAAAACCTTTTGACATGAACTAGACTACATATGTGGTGTTTTAAAAGATTTTTAAGAATATTTGGACTTATATACTATTTTTCATGCTTTAAATGAATTTATGAGTGATTATCAAAAGTAATTCTAAATTGAACTACATGTACTTCTAATAAATTTCAGAAAATACCATAAAACTATATTAAGGAGCAAAACTTTATTTCTAGCCATTGTTCCAGAGATAGATGAAAAATTCATTTGTTTGCTCGGGATAATTTGGTACTCCATATCTAAACTAACATAAAACAATTGTAATAATTTCCAAATTTTATCACAAAAATCTAAAATTTTGAATGACAACATATTTTTGATGTATTATATCAACATAAAAATTTTAGATGCATATGAGTTCAAAATTATTATGAGGTCTTCAAATCTCAAAGTTCTACTTTAGTTATTTGAAACTATGTTAATGATGTGTCCAATTATGCACAATGTATATTACTATTTTTTGAATTTTTTATAACAAGTTTATACACCAATAATATGTTGCCACGTAAAAATTTAGATTATTCCGACAAAAAAAATCATATTATTGTAATTATTATGTACTAACTTGGAGATAAGTGTTCGAAATTGAACATACAATACAATTGATTTTTTCATACACATAGAAGAAATGGGATAAAATAGAATGCATGAGATCGAATATATTTTATACAAGTTTTTTAAAATAATATTTAAGGTACACATAGTTCAACATAGAATTATTTTCGATAAACACACGGAAATTCAGTTAAAGGATAAAAAAATACCAAGATCGTTAAAAATGTTTGAAACTTCTAAAAAAACACTAATATTGAGTCTATTTTATATAAAAAATATATTAGGATATATTTGATAATTATTTGTATATGCTCCTTCACAATGGTGTAACAAAACAAGAAAAGAAAAAGAAAATTGAGTATATGCTCCTTCACAATGGCGTCAGCCCAAATGGCCCATGGCCCAATAAATGACGACCGTAGGATCGTCAATCCGACGGCCCTAATTGTGTCTCGTTCGTATAATAGGCTGTCCCTTTCAAACCCTAACGCCCCCACCCCGCACCCCCCGGCCGCCTCCTCCCCGCGCACAGTGCGCCTCTCGGCCGCCGCCTCCTCCCGCGCACCCCATCCGGCTTCCTCCTCCCCCGGACTCATCCTCCTCCCGCCGCCGAGGTCCCTGGCCACTGCGCGCCTCTCCGCGGGCCGCACCAGTGGGCGCCAACGGCGCGGGCGGCCCCAAGCGCCGCCACTCCCCTGCACTAGGTCCGCGTGCTGGCCTGCCCGGGAGCTCCCTCCAGGCCGGATCTGCCCTCTCCGACGCCGGAGCTCCTATCTCTGCTTCTCCGTCCCTCGATTTCCTCGATCCGCGATGGGAAGCTCGCGGGGGCAGGCGACGGTGCTCCTCCTTGCGCCGGTGCTGCAGGCTCCCCTCGCGGCCTCGGTGCGGCGGAGGAGCAGTCTCTGCAGCGGGCGGGCCAAGGCAGCGGCGGAGGTGCATCGCTGCAGGTACGTCGCCTCCTCCCCTCAGATCGACGATCCCCTATATCAGCCTCTGCACTCCAGGTTCAGGTCTCCTTGCTTAATGCTTAGTTTTTTTGATGCTTTTGTTAGTAAACATGCACGTTATTATTACGATAGTATCAGTGTTCAAGCTTAGTGGGTTTAAAAGATTGAGATAGTAGTAAAACTGTGATATATCAGCTTATACATATGTCATGCACAAATGATGCGTGCTCATGACTTTAGAACCTATACTGGAGTCATTACTTACACCTGAGATATCTAGCCTGAGACAAATTGATAGACCTTAAGAAACATTTGGCTCAGGTTGTATAGCTGCAGCTTGTAGGCACTTGAGTTCTGAACATCACTGTTTGCATCTCATGCTATCCAAGTGCTTTGAATGCATGAATGTTTGCGCATGTCTTGATATATCTGCATGTTCTGAATGTTAGCATACATCTTGATATCTGCCTGACCTGCTAATGATATTTTCAATTTTTGTGAATTTCTGCATCCCGGGACTGGGAGCAGGTTCTACAGGTGAGGAACCGGCTACACCAAGTGCTTGACAAACACAAGATGCTCAGTTGTGTGGGTTTCTTGGTCAAGGGATTCTGTGTCATATAGTGAATAATGCAAGCTTTATGGTATTCGTGAGGTAGCTCTAGAGCATCAGGAATTCAGGATCGATGATATAAAGTGGTGGATCATTTCGGCGATGTAGTGATCTGTTGATGATCCACCACCATCCATAACCTTTGCTAACAATAGCAGTCAGTTTCTGTTCAATATCACGATCCACCACCATCCCTAACATTTTTCCTGTCAGCTTGATTATCTAATCAATGTCATGACACATTTACTTGGTGTTGCATGCATGCTTGTAGCTGTGTAAGATCCAGACATTCCTCTTTTCTGTTTATTTCAGTTAACTCAGCAGTATGACAGTATTTCATGCCTATGCAGGTTTCTTGAGCTATGCAATTTCGAGAACAATGCATTTTTTCATGATTATATACAGTAAGTGACCTTATCTTTATATTGAGTGCAAATTGTATCTGTTAGTCCATGATTATATCTTGTACCTTGTTATATACTATGCATGTCTTGAACCTTTCGTAGTCAAGTTGGAGTTGAACCTAAGGGCAAATTTGCACAAGAGCAAGAGAAAAGACAAGTATGTGCTTTTAACTGTTTCTAGTAGTTTGTAATAGCTTTAGATTCAGTGGAGTAAGATTTGAGTAAGATTGGATTTGTGTGGTTATTAGGCTCTGTTACAAGACTATTTAGTTTTCAAGGGGTATATGTATGTATGGATGTAACTGAGCATGTGTATGTATAGATATTGAGCATGTGTATGCAACTATGTACAGATGTAACTGCAAAAGAATAGAAATTAATTTGATTTATTTTTTTTGTTTTTTTAGTGATTATTTCATGACGGTACTACCTCTCACTAAAATCAGATGTGTCACTTGTCTTTGAAACTATTTCGTGACGGCGTATGTGATTTTCATGAGAGTTTGAGGCTCCCAGGAAAAATAATCGTTACTTTTCGTGGAGGACGGCTCTCATGAAAAATAGTTTGGCGACCAGGTGCCAAAAAGTATTTCGTGGAGGACAGACACGAAATACTCTCACAAAAAAGGATCGTGACGGTAAACTCTCACGAAAATCGTGTTTTCGTGATGCCATATTAGTGAGAGGCTTTTCGTGAGAGCATATCACTTCACGGAATACTGTCGTGAGGGTTTTAGCTATTTTCGTGAGGGTTTTCAACTCTCACGAAATACTATCGTGAGGGTTTTAGCTATTTTCGTGAGGGTTTTCAACTCTCACGAAATCTCCGTTTTCTGGTAGTGCTCCATCCTCTGATCAAAGATAAGCTTGCTGCAGTTCAGCGCGAACATGTTCATTGAAGAATTCCTTGGTGGCGGGGTCCCCCTCCTTTGTATAGTTTTTTAAAAAGAATTCCTTGGTGCAAGTATTTTCACCATATGATTGGCACGTTCTACTCTCTGGGTGCTTAGCATTCTTGCACAGAATTACAGAATTATCTTCGGACCATGGTTTTCTACACTCATTTCCCGATCAAGAAAACATAATCTATTGGGTTGTAATCTTGTACAGCTCAAGCATATTGTCCTATGTTCAAACTCTTCAAATGTCAACACGTCAACAATACACCTATGAAAGAAATCTTTGAATTTCCAGTTTTTTCTGTATATAGGACCAGGATCCTTGACACTTGAAATGTCACCATAAATATGTGCCAAGAATCACATAAGCTATAGGCTATAGGGACACCCCCCGTCATTGAACTATTTAGGATGAAGAAACAATGATCAGAAACAAATATTGCATTTTTAAACAAATAATTCACATTATAGTAGAATAAATAACATATAATACTAATCAAGCACTGTAAAAAAGTTTCATTATATGCATTTTGATAACATAAACTAGTGCATAATTGACTGACCTGTAAGATAATCTGTCTTTCCACCCATCAGGATAAAAATTCAGTGAACACATTTAAGAATTGAGACACACAAGTTATTATTTATTTACTAGTACTTTACTTTAATTGTTAGAAATTGTTGTTTACTTTTATTATGAGCATCGTAATAAGGTTCACATAATTTTGTAACGTGGACTGTAAATATAATATATTAATTAGCATTTGGTCAACATAATTGGGGAGCAATAGAGAACCTTATAATTTTAAGATTGTATTGCATAATATGTTTGAAAAATAATAAGTACAATTAACTTTGTTTCATTGAAAGATCCACCGCAATAATAAGATGCAAATCTCAGTGTTTCTTATCTTCTTCTTGTTCTAGTTTGCTCCTAATGTAGCAGTTATCAGGGGATAATTTAATTTGAGTATATGGATGACTTAGAGGCCAGTATTTTGGAATTGAACTATGTAAATATTTGCATTTAAAATGACAACGGTTAGTTCATGATCTATAAATGAATAATTAATAACTAAAACTTGTTCAGATCATTATATGTAACGGTTTCACCAATGTATTATTTGTTTTATGTGTTTCATGATTGCCTTCATTTTTTCTTGGATCATGTTACGGTTGATGTCAGGTATCACTAGTGAATTATTTTGATGGGCACTATAGAAGATATTTTTAATTCAATGGAAGTTTTGTAGCAGGCATGCAACTGTTGAAAGTATTGTAGTTGCTTTCTACGAAAGAAAAGAGAATTACTCGATCAAGAACCTAATATCAAGGATTTTGGTAAATCGGAAATTTGTCCTTGATTCTTCTACGAGTCCAATGTGTGTTGTGAGTCCTATAAAATCTATGAAACAAAAATATGAATTATTATTAGATGACCGTCAAATGAGTAAAAGTGTAGAAATTGTAAAGTCGGTAATATTTTACCTGATAGGTATGTGTCCACATTTATTCTTGTTGAAAGCATATCCATACTCATGAACTTAAAACTATACTTTGGAATGTCTTCGTTATCTTTGAACCTTTTTAGAGTAGTTGTGGGCAAGAAGTTCATGTACTATCCTATTATTTTCCATGGGCCGATACTTCTATGTTGTTGGTGTGACTCTGACATTTGCAATTATGTACACATTTTCTTCTTCAATCAGTGGTTTGAATTTTTTCATATAGATCTTATTGATAACACCGTGCATCATGATTTCTTATTTTTTTATCATCATTAATAATTTATGAACTGAAAATAATACAAAAGGCAATCAAATTGAACATCTATCCACAATTTTGCTACTCTTTCCTTGATGTTCCATAATTCCTTTCCCGGTCTAATTTTACTTAAGGTTTTGTTCACCATTGCAACTTGTTCAACTGCATTAACAAAAGATGGTGATGGATCTAATTGTGTTATTTTTCCATACAAAAGACATAATATACAAATATGATACACAAACAATAATCAAGTAAAATATATTTCGATAAAAGAATTGAAAAGAACAACAGTTTGACAACAATGATGAGAAGCAAGTTATCTATACCTAGAACGCAACAGGCCTAACGATAAACAAATAATTTAGTAGTCATACCATATGCTATGAAAAAACTAATCTAACTGTAGCATGCATCATAAAAAATACTCCCTCCGTTCCTAAATATATGACGTTTAGGACAAAAAAATTTAGTTCAAAATGAACTAATTTTGTTGTTCTAAACGTCATATATTTAAGGACGGAGGGAGTAATAAACAAATAATTTAGTATTCGTAACATATGCTATGAAAAATTAATCTAATTGTAGCATGCAGAAGACCAAACAATAAATAAATAATTTAGTAGTCGTAACATATGTCATAATAAAAAATTATCTAATTGTAGAAGGGAAATCAAATAAATTCCAAAAATAATGTATCATCGTGGATTGATATCTAGTGTAACCAATGGGTGTAAAAGGTTACGTGAAGCCATAGAAGAATGGTTAGGTTGATTGTACATCCCTGTTGCATAGCAGCAGGAGGACCTAGTTCCGTTGATGAAAGTAGCAGCATGCCCTACTCGATGAAAACAGTACATAAAAGAGATGTTTCTTGAAAGATGTTAGCTCTATTTTTATAATTTTATATATGCATGTGCAGAGTATATAATTTGTTATATTATCTAACAACCTTTTAGGATAGATTGTTTTTATGATTAAAGTATGGAAGAGAAATTCAAAGTCAGAAAAATCTGATCAGCAGGCATATACACGTACGTATCTAGTTTGTTAGTTGTATTAGCTAAAGATCCTTTTAGGATAGATTGTTTTTATGATTTAAACATGAGAGAGATAAAGTGCAAGTGAATAATTATGTCACATTACATTACATGTGACAAGCACGATAGGATAGTTGGAAATTTTTTATTTGAAACAAAGTGATTTATTGTGTTAGATGTGATCGGGAGATGGTTTAGATTTAAATTTTCTCATGTGGATAATTTAGACAAAGATATAAGAAGGTTGTTTTTGTTAATTCTTCATACTGGCATAGGTGGATAATTTAGAAACAAAATACGTCCAACAACTCTTAAAATCAATGACATTTTTTTAGAGTGTCCACATAGGATTCTTAGGTGGCTTCATTTGGAGGCTTCTCTTTTTTAGACTGTCTACCTAGGATTCCTAGGTGGCTTCATGTGGAGGCTTCAAAAGGAGCCTATAATTAGTAATATTAAGATGCTAATGAAGGACATCCATGTATTGACATCACCAGTGATTTCGGCCAACTATACCATTTGCTGAGAACCTGTTGAACTAGGGCGAGGATCTAAGATGGATTCAGATACCTTATTGGTAGGAGTAGGACCAACAGCTTCAGCTGGGAGATGTGAACAACCAGATGAATAAAAGAAGAAGTTGGTAATTCCAACTTGTAGGCGACAAAAATCAATCTTGTTGAGGATCTTAAATGAACCAAAGAACTTGAATGCTAGCTTCGGATTAGCTATTGGTGCCAAAGAAGATTGAACATAAAGTTGAAATTTGAGAAACACTAAATCGACAACCTGGAATGAGCACTCAGAGTTGTTTTCATCAACCTACCTCTTCATTCTGTGCTGAGCATGATGGAAGTGTTTCTGAATTAAACTAGACATTAACTAGTAAGTGTGGACAAAACACCTGAGGAAGGTTAGGTATCCAGGCACTGATTGACTTGTTCAGGTTCAGGTTGCAAATTTGTTTGAGAGTGGTAACTAAAGCTCAGACAGAGAGAAACTTTGGCCAAACTTGAAGGGCTCCTGCCAGAAGTTGCTTGTGAAAACTTTGTCCCTGTGAGAAATGATGGAGTCTAGAAGACCATGAAGCTTATAGATTTTTTAAAAATATACATATTTTTTCACGATTTTTCAAAAATAAATGCCGAATCCAAAAATTTTCAAAAGTAGCCTTCAACCACCGTTTAAAAGGGCGGTTGGGGTCAACCACCACTAGAAAAAGCGGTTGCTACAGTAACCCCTGTGCGGGTATTGTAGCAGTTCCGGCCGCTGTTTCAAATGGCGGTAGGGACAACCTCTTTTCAAAAAATTATAATTTTTTATATGAACTCGGACGGAGATAAACTTTATGAAAATTGTAGCTTTCGTCAAGATCTACAACTTTGTAGTCAAAACATTTTCCATTTGAAGTCATCTTGAGGCCCAAATAGTCGATATACTATCCAGATCTGGATACCGAAAACTGAGATTTGGGTAGTATATCATTTTTTTGGCCTCAAGATGACTTCAAATGAAAAAAGTTTGAACTACAAAGTTGTAGATCTGGACGAAACCTACAATTTTCATATAAAGTTTATCTCCATCCTAATTCATCCAAAAAAGTTATCAATAGTACCATTCCCTAGATCGGCTGATGGTACCGGCACTTCTCATAAGAAGTATCAGATTCATATATCGTAAAGCAAACAAGACATTTTTTAAAGAGGTTTGAGGGTAAGAGAATATTTCTACCAAAGGTGAAACCTCAAACTTGCAGCGGAGATCTACGTAGCAGGTCCATTACCTCATGCAACTTGTCCGGAAACAGGTGGGGCAGACCCTCCCCTGCAATGAAGCTCGTCCTCTCTTTCTTCTGAATTGAAGGGATAAGGGAAGCAAGAGTGAGCACCTAAAATATGTACTCAGCAAATCCCAACATATAGGAAATTAACCTATGTCTATATGCGAGATTATCAATGGAAAGGAAACATGTCTTGATAATTATAAAAGTAAACTAATGCAAGTGAAGTAAATTTCAGAGAAAAGCTGAAAGTAAAGAAAGTTTAATAAGTAGGTTGGTCCTGGAGAGGGAACACGTAGCCTCCCCTACCAGTCCCTAAGTTTATTAAACTCAGCGACCGCCGGGGTCCACTGAGCCGGCATCTGCCGTATCACTTTCTAAGAGCCACTACCCTGTCTCACCCTATCCATTCCCACCCAAGATGTTTTTAATCAACGGGAGCTTTTACCAAGAGTGCTCATGAAACGAACCGGGTTTCCCAGAAAGGAAACCCGATCCCTGCACCTCGGTGATAGTCCCAGGAGGCTATCACGTGCAAATCCCAGTCTCAGAAAGTAAAGAAAACCGTACAACAAATGATAATATACGAAGGTCCACATAATAATAATATAATAATTAAGCATCTGAGTACAGCATTACAGCACATGCCGGGTACAAGTCCAACAGGACTGAATCAAACAGAGTAAACATCTATGCAGCAGATCTCATGTAGCGAAGAAGACTCCATTTCCCAAAGGCAAGCTCGAGTGTAGGGCGGCCTCAGTCATCCCATCCATCGTGCTCAAAGTCGTAGTCCGGCTCCTGGTCTGAAAACCTGTCATCTACTCGATAAGCGAGTAGGTCATGTCAGCTTCCCAACAAAGAGCATAAGCAAAAGAGAATAATTCTAGTATGCATGGATATTCCTATTTATGGTTGTAGAAGGTTATGCAAGCAGCGGTAGCAACATCAAGGAATGCAGAAATGCCAAGAGGTCACCATCTCCGAGGAGATCCACACCTCCGAGGACAACACCTCCGGGGTCAACACCCCTAACAAGGAAAGAACACCAAGCACTAGATCTCAACCGAGATACAGCATCCCACTCTCATCTGCGACGTGGGGTCACCAACTCCTATCCCCACGTCTCAACGGCACGAAGCCGGGCTCACACACACAGGGGAGAGAAAGCAGCACAAGAAGAGACTAGCTAGAGTAATAGAACCATGGGCTGTCCATACCAGTGGACACGGACTATAGCTATAGGTTTAACACTCTGCAGAGGTTGTACAACTAGACCCGCCGGATACGGCAGAAACGGATGCCTTCGATCCACATCCCTACCTAACGATCGGAGACCTAGCAGTGGGTGGCACTCTCCTACCTCTTCGAGCCTGACTCGTCCTGAACTGGGGCGCGAAACTTGCCAGCAGGGCCTCGAAGCTGTGAAACCTTCCCCGGAGGAGCCGGGGCGACGTCTACTCGGGGGGTATAACTCGTACCCCTGACACGACCACACCGGTCCGCCTACAAGCTGAGTGCCAACCACCAACTAGTTCTTGGACCGAACCCCGCCCATACGTGAGCGAACGGTTTGTACGAAAATAGCCCAAAGCTCATGGTTAAACTGTCGATCAGTCCTTAATTTCAAGAGCGAGCACTCACCAACTCCTACCGTCTGACACGCCGCTAGTGCGGGAGGCCAGGTCGCAAATCCCCTAGACAAGCATTCACGAGTAACCAAAGCGGCTCGCTCTCGCGGTAACACGTCAAGGATACACACTCACCCAAAACACACGCTAGAATACCGAGATACCCCAATCTCAGTCCAAACCAGAGATCCATCCATAACTAAGGGTAAAATTTATGGATGAATTAAGCCGGGAACTAGCTAGGGGTCTCTAGCTAGTTCCAAAAGTAGGTAATTCAAGGATAGGATTAATCAATTTCAAGGCATGGCTAACAATTGTCTATGCAATTCCAAAATCATGCACAAATAATAATTAAGCACTAGCAACTAGAGCATGCATAGGATCTATATGGTTGGGAGTGACATGACACCTGGCTAGCATTCGTAGTCCTGGTCTGGGTTGAAGTCGGGGTCGTAGGCCTCCTCCGGGTCGTAGCTCGGGTCTGTGCAGCACGAGATACGAGACGCTAAATTATCGACAATCAACTAAGCATAAACCCAAAGAAACCCAATTTTAAAAGATCCAAACTATCTACAATCAGCACCGTCTCATTTTTAGAAAAATAATGAAACTGGTTTCATACTTTTCAGAGTTATAAATAATTAGTTATGAATTTCCAAAGGTTAATGGATTTATAAATTAATTTTCAAATTCATTTATAAATCAGAAAAGGATTTTTATTTTTGAAAATAGGTGATGACGTCAACATGATGTAAGCATGACGTCAGCGTCACAGGTTAGTGGGCCTTAATGGGCCGAAAGTGTTAGTGGGCCAAAATAGGCCCAATGGACTCAGCCCAGTGGGCCAACCGAGCCAAGTCCAACCATGCACCCTGGATTAAATTCAGAGTTCGAAAGATAAAAGAAAAGGGCCGGTACACGGGCTGTAATGGGCTACGGCCCATGCGGCTTCCCTGGCGTTCACAGAGATGAAGTCCACCGCTGCACCCTGAATTCAGCTGGTATGCAGCGGTGCACCTCGCCATCCGCACGCGCGTCGGTGCGCCCCAGCGCGCGTCCAGCGGTGACAGCGAAAGGCGATCGGTAGCGGTGAAGGCTCAGAAAGGCGAACAAGTGCAGCACGAGGACCACTAGGGTCAGGGGATTAGGTTGGCGCGGCCATGGCCCTGGGGTAGGGCTTATGCGGCCGTTGCGCGGTGCGACGCGGAGAGGAACTCGGCGCGGCGCGGATCAGGGTGGCAGCGACGTGGTGCGCGGCGATCTGTGGTGGAGGCGTGACCATGCGGCGTGATGGTCTTGCACAAGAGTGTGTGCGACCGAACACGCGTGTGTGCACATAAGTTGGCGTGGACGCGACTCGGAAGGCCGAGGCATGGGTGCCCGGCGTACCCGAGCCGCGGCGCGGCGCAACAACGGTGGTGGCGCTGTTGGCGAACGACACGGATCACTCGACACGAAAGCCAATCACAGGCAGAGATAAGAACAGCGATGCGCGACATCAAAGTAAAGTAGGACGGCGAGGGCCGGCGCGGCGCGAGGGTGCACTGCGGTGACGAGCTCGCGGAATGGCTCGACGCGAAGGCCGGCCGGTGCATCGCAGGCAGTTCAAGGGGAAGGGAAGAAGCAGATGGCGGAACGGCGGCTCACATTGGGGCGTAGATGTAGTCATGGCCATGACAAGCATCGGGGAAGCGGCGGTGAAGTCACGGCGGCGCGGTGAGTCGATGCGGCGGCGTCTTCCTCTGCTCCGGTCCCTGCTCGGCGCGGACAGCGTGCTCCTCAGTCCGGGCAACTTTGGCTTTAACGGCTCTAGCGTCGGCGAGGTGGCACGGCAGTGGAGCGCGCTCCCTCTCCTCTTCTCCCTTCCTTCTTCTCCCTCTACTCCTCCACCTTTCCTCCACCGATGGCAGAACAGGGGAAAGGGGACGATCCCCAATTGCAACTTGACCAGCAAGAAGATGCCTGGCCTGGGGGTTTTAGAGGTTGGAGCGGTGTGGCGCAGGGGCAGGGGCGTCATTGCCGAGTTCCAATTGGACGGCCGCGGTGATCTCGTCGACGTGTTCGTCCCTCAATGGCTGGAGTGCCCCTGCGGGCGTGGCGCGAGGGGTAAATGGGGCTTTTCCCACCTCGGATCCTCCCGCGCTACTTGGTTCCGGTGCGGTGCCTGGCTCGGCGTCCGTGCCGGCCAGGGGGTGCGTCCCATCACGCGTGTGCGCGCGTGCGGCGCGGCGGCGTGGACGGGGGGTTTAGTTCGGGTGCGGAGGCTTTGACCGGCGAGATGAGGGGGATGACCAGGTGCGGTCCCACTCGTCATTGTCTCAGCCGCGGGGTGAGGAAGACGGGCCGAGTTGGGCTGGCTCCGGGGTGAAGCAAGAAGGCCAGGGTGAAGAGTCGATCGTGGGCTTAGAGTCGAAGGAGGTCGGTTGGACTCCAAACTTAGTTAGCTGGCCTTGTTAGTATAAAAGGTTTTGAATTTATGTTTTGAATATAGGGTTTAAACTATATGTATGAATTTGATTTCACTCAAATTCGAAACACACCCATTTGAAACCAAATAAAATCCATGAACTCCAAATCACATACTTTACCATAATTTGAATTTATATTTTTATAATTAGGTTTTATTTGTATAGAATTTTAGATGAGAAGCTAACAAAGGGTTTAAATTATGTGATCACTTCATCAAACAAATAAAAGTTCAATTTTTCATACATTTTCATACTTCTAAATTTCTAGGATGTTACAGCTCATAACCGAGAGCCACAACTATTCGAATAGATTAAACTCTATACAGAGGCGTACACTGTACCCATACGTCTGACTAGCCCATACCACAGCCTTGGTGGAACTGGCACATGAACCATAGCCACCGACGTCTTTGTGTGGACTACATTCTTATCCACCCGTAGACAACATTCCCTAGCTCCATCCACGTCTACACTAGGGCCTAAGTAGGGGTCATTCCACCACCACCCGCCTCGCGGGTCCACGTCCCGAGACAAAAGCATATGCATAAAAATGTGGTATAAATACCACCGCGTCACCCTGACGCCATAACATACCCGATGACCCGTACCGGCCAGACCTGGGACTATGCAAAGGTCCTGCTCCAGCGCATCCGTTGCCCACTATCGCCCCTTGGGATGGTTTACTAGGTTCAGTGGTGGGGTGCGATCCAAGGCCGCACATAAACAGGCATTCCCAACAGGCTATGCCTTTTTGGCTACATATGGTCGTACTGAATCACCGGAAATCTCCCGAGAACCGATCCTTATATGACCGGAGTAAGCATGGACAGGATCCTCCACTGAGGCTGCCCCTATACTCCCATGTCCGTCCTTATGGATGTCTAACTCTCTTAAGTGGGTTCATTTTATTATTCCCAATCTACCTCTCCCTATCAAATAAGATCCTTTCATGAGTATATATGAATAAGTAAACTAGGGGTGATGCTCGATCATCAACTGAGTCGAGATCGGGATCATCGAGTCCTTAAAGCAGAATGCATATCAATTTAATATATGGGTTCATTTTACTTTATAAACAGTGGATAAAATATGATCAAGGGGGTGTTGCTGGGACTTGCCTTAATCCAAAGATGGGAAAACTATAGAGTTATCTTGAGCTTCCTTGTCTTGATCTCGATCGTCTTCTCGAGCTTTTCTTGATCTTCCGATGAATCACACTCGATCTATAGTAACTCAGTTATACGTATGAATGTAAATCAACCAATAATCATAGCAATCATCAAGCATAGGTTAGAGAGATAAGAACCTGATCTAAGAAACTAGAGCAAGATCTTAGGATCGAAAGTGATGAATGTGATGTGAAACGATCGATTCGGTCGCATAAAATATGGACCTTTCTATATAAAGGATGGGTGCCTAAGTGATCTAAAAGAACAAAATAAAATCTAATATCTAGAAATGTGCCAGAATGAATTGGACAGCACTTCTAGGGTTTTTAAGGCCTCTAAGATTTATGGTTAATTTTTGGGAATTTTTAGAAATTTCTAAGATGGCTAACTAGAACTTGGTGGGCACTAACTCGGGTGGATCTAACAAGAGTCAGGGAAAACAACGGCTGATAGGTGGGGTTGGGAGCTGACGCGTGCATGGGGAGGCAGGGGCTGATGTCGCGCTGACGCGACGCACACGTGGCCATCCACGTGGTGGACCATGCCGGCGTGGCACGCGTGTGCCCGCGGTCCATGTGGACCAGGTGTATGCGGGAAGGAGACAGTGGAGGCAGACGACAGGGTGACGCCGTGTTGCCCGGGCCCGCGCGTCGGCGACCCGGTGTGGGACGGCGTCAGCTGACGGGCGACGGCGCCACCCAAGATGGGTCGAGGCGCGGCGGCGGTGCAGAGGAACTCGCCAGAGCTCTCACCACCGACCACTACAGGGGGTTTCCGGCGACAGCAAGCGGCTCTACAGCTTCGGGGGGACACGACGGAGCTAGGAGTGGTGCAGTGGTTGCCGGGAGGAGCTCGGTGGCATGGCGTAGGGTCGCCGGAGCGGCGACAGCGCACGACTTCTCACGGAAATCACCCTGGAGGGTGTTTGATGCCAAAGGAGTGTGTGTGTGCGTGTGTGTGTGCCTAGTGAGGGGAGTCGAGTGCCTAGCGGAGGCCGCGGTGGCTGGAGCGCAGCCGGGAGCTCGCCGGTGCGACGGCGGCACCCTGGCATCACGGCAGCGAAACTGGGAAGGGGTGGAGAGGGAAGAGGCGGCACGGGTAGTGTAATGGCTATACCTGGAGGGTTCCGGCGCGGCGGCGGCCTCAATTCTGGCAGCACCTTGGAATTAAGCTTCACCACGGCGGCGGGTAGCAGCGGCAGGGGCAAGCGGCGGAGCTACTCCAGGCGCTTTGGTGAGGCCAGGTTACAGCGGAGCAGAGCTTCTCTTGTGTGCGTGGTGGCCAGTGACCTCGTCGGAGCCTTGGCTCTGGTGTAGCTCGGCAGTGGTGCTTGGCGGGGCGGCGACGCTCTAGCCTAATGCCGGTGAGGGTGGAGTGGAGAGGTGTGAGGTGCTCCGGGTGGCTGTGAGGCTATTTATAGGCCAGTCGGGTGCTTGTGGTCATGCCACATCACTTGGAGGTGAGGGAAGGCGGCCGGATAAGCTCGGCGACAGGTGAAGGGTATGGCGTCGGGGCGGCGAGTACGGCGCAAGGGGCAAGGGCGAGAGGGGGCAAGGTAGGTTGGGGATAAGGGCGCGATAGCTTTTGGTGGTACGGGTGTGTAACATCCCTGATGTTTATGTAACAGTGATCACCATCTTTAGTGAGGCTAAACATAGTAGTTAGCATGGTTGACTTGGTCAAACCCCTAACCATAAGTCAAACCTCTCAAAACCTAAGTCAAACCCCTAGAACACTATACCTTTCTTTGATGATCTAGCTCGTTCTCCAAATTTTCACTAAACACTTCAAATTATGCCAAAACAAAAGTTGTCAAGAATTTCATGGGACACAACTTTGTCCATTGGCACTTTTTGAGATTTGGCTTGTAATAGGGAGAAAAACCCTAGCTATCTTAATCACCTCCTAAAGCCCCCTTTTGACCTCTTTTGATGGCTCAACTCAAACTCCAAATTTCATATAACAACTTCAAAATCTGCCAATACGAAAGTTGTTTAGTTTTTCATGGGACACATTTCATTCAATTGGCAGCATTTGAAATTCAAAGTGGAAAAGCATTAAAAACTCGGTCAAAGCTCGAGATATCATTTTGACCAAACTGAGAAAAACCTAATCTTTGCAGCTCTTTTTTGATCAAATGGTTAAGTAAAACATAGGTGCCTCTTACAAAAGTTGGAGCTGGATAGACAGTCTACAGGTTTGGTATTTGGAGATTTACAAGTTTAGTTTCAAAATTTTGCGTTTACACTGGTCAAACATGGCTTCACCGAAATAAATTGGACGCCGGCGCTCTGGCCGCGCGCTCTCACGTCGTGCGCGCGCGCCGAGCCGCGCCGCCACCCATCCCGACGTCTGTGCCGTGCCGTCGCTAGGCCCGACTGACGCCGTCAGTCCCGTCGACCAGGTGAGCCTCCCCAGGGTGGAGCCGGTCCCGTTGGCCGCGCCAGGTGGCGTGCGCGCCATGCCCCGCGCTTCGGCGGTGCTTGCGCACGCCTTGGGTGCTCGCCTGCGCGCGCGGGAAGGCAGCCAGCCTGGCCAGGACCGTGTGGCGTCCACGCGCTCGCCGCCGCCTATAAATAGGCCAAAGCCTCCTTGCTCCGTCGCCGCCCCTTTTGCTCCGTCACCGCCATTAGAGCGTCGTCGTGGAGCTAGCCGTCCCGCTCAATCTTGCCGGCCGTGAAACACCCCGGAGCCACCACACGCCTCCACTCGAGCCTCCTGAGCCTCACTTGGCCCAGCTCCGAGCCCCACCTCGTCGGAGCAAAGCCTGCAGTGGCCGCCGCCGCGCTGCTCCGCCGAACCCCCTCGCCGGAGCTCCCCCGACCCCAACTCTTGCCGCAGATCGACGCTAGGTGAGCTCCTGGTCACTCCCGGGCGCTCGCCCGGGCAGGTCCGGCCCCACCTTGCTGCCGGCGAGCTCACCCGTGCCACCAAACGTAGATTTGTGAACATCGAGTTCTTCCTGAGGGCCTCCGTGTAAAAGCCAGGGACCTAACTTTAAAAAGATTCTTCCACCTTTGCTTCAAATTCCTGAATCTTGTAAAATCGAGATCAAATCACAACAAAATCGGAAAAATGCAAACTCAACTGTTTTGGAATCCTTGTGATGAATACTAGCTTTTATAGAAAGGTTGTATATGGTTTTACTGCATAGTTTTTGAATAATTTTGAAATTACCAGTTTGGCTAGATTTGAAATAATTTAAATTCTATGCATGATCTAAAGCTTAATTTTGGATATGTTGTTTTCTACGTCATGATGGTCCTCTGGTGCAAATATGGCACATAGTTATCGAGTAAATCTTTAGTTATAAATTAAAGTTGATTTTCAGCAATGCTCCTGTTTATGATTTTTGTAAATTAATATACTGATCATATGGATCCAATCTTCTTGCTATGGTCCTGTTTGATGGTTTTGCACCCATGATAAATGGTAGATATGTTTTTAGTATGATTAATATGGTCAAATAATTTTTGCACAAGTTAAGCCCCCCTTCATGAATTTAAAGTAATTTAAATATTCTTTGCTGAGTAAGTGCATATCTCTGCATGGTTAGATGTATTGCACCTCTACATGGACTTCTAGCTCAAGATGTGGTATATATATTTCTGTATGATTTATTTGTGTTTTTAATGGATGAATCTAGCTGTATTTTTCATGCTAAATCTGTGGCTTGGTTTAATCTGAATTTTTGGCAGTAGCTCATGTACAGTATGATGTTCCTGTCTACCAAGTTTCATGGTCACATTGTTTGTCTTTCTTCCAGAATTAATTTTCAAAGTAAATCAAGATTAATTCAAGAAATAGAAGGGAAACAAAGATCACCCTTGTTTACAATTTTAATCTTTTGTTTGAGCTTCACCAAATCAACTCATGAACAACACCCTTAATTTGGTGAAGAAAAATTAATTAATTAATTTAGATGTGCACACAATCACCATCAAATAAGAAAGTTAAACCTCACACACACACCCTTACTTTGGTAGGAAGAGTATGCTGAATATATCTTTGTCTAGGTGAATGGGGTCACCCATGCACCCCTTGTTTACCTTTCAATTCTAAACTACGTTCTCACTCCTCATTTATAAATACATGAAGTTAATGCATATGCATGTCGTGTAGAGCTTCCGAACGGAAACTACGAGTTGGTGCCGGAATTCGAGGGAGAGTTAGCTGAAGGAGAAGTGAACGTGGTGGAGGTGCAGCAAGACCCGAACCAAAGTTCGGAGGACTTCCCTACTGACTGTGCTAGTGAAGGAAAGCCCCGGAGCATAACCCAGTTTTCTAACTTTTACAACTATGTTATGCAATGTTTGTGCATTTAAGTTTCAAGAGTTGAATTGAAACCCTAGATGTATGATTCTAGGTTCCTATGCTCAAATACTAGCATGATAGGTCGCTAGTTGCCATGCTCTAAGGACACGATAAAAGTTGAGTGATGTTTGTCACTCGCGAGCTATAGGTTTCTTATGTTGGAATCATAAGATTTTGTGAAATTGATATGCTCACGTGGTAAGAGCATGGGATCGGATCCGGCCAGTAGGTCTATGGTTAAGCGTTTGAACGTACTAAACATTTGCCGGGAATGGGACCGGTAAGCCTAGTACCTTCTTGATCCGGTAAGGGATCTATGACCACTAATCTTGGGAAGAGTCCCCTCTGCTTGCAACAGGGTGGTGCATGTGTGGGGTTGGGCGGCAGAGGTCGTAGCCAAACCACCTTGTACCAAAGACTGTAGAAATGGATCCTGAGTCGAGGATGGTTGGGATGCGCCTGGTTGGTGCATACCCCACCCCGTTTTGGTTTCTAGTTGGCTATTTTTGGGGTGTGCATTCTCCCGTGTGTTTAGGTTTCCCTTGCAAGGTTATTAATCGATCGATCATCGGCCTCTCACCGTTACCCGAGATTGCTTAACCATACACTCTATGTCCCTATAATGATGGAATTGAGAAGTAATATGGATATATGCTTAATTGTTTGCACAACTTATGCTTGCAATAGTTGCTTACTTAGTAATGGTTAATCAACTAGAATTTCGAGCTAAAACTTGAAAGTAAGGACCTACTTTTTGTTGCTTTTCAGCAAAACAACCCACTAGCCAAAGAACCTTGCATATCTAGAGAGTTGGTGATCTCCCATCACCCGATGGATAAGTCTTGCTGAGTATTAGTATACTCATCCTTGCTTTTGTTGTTGATTTCTGGTGATGTGAATGATCATGGGTTCCCGTGGCCTGGTTCTCTCCCACCCGGTTGGGAAGTTGAGTGGGAGCATGACAGTGCTTAGTAACATCATGGATGGCCTCCTATGATGTTACTTATGATGCTTAGTATTTTATTTCTGCTGTGTTTCGAACTTTGAACTATTTGCAGAAGACTTGATTTGTAATAATGAACCTTATGTAGCTTGATGTAATAATTTGTGAAATGTCTATCTCTGGACTCACCTTCGAGTGAGTTTTGATGTACAAGTGTTTGATCCTTGTTAAGTGATTTACCGAGCTTGACCCGGCAGAGGTGACAAGTTACCTCAGTATTATTGCTTAATGACCAAAAGGAATGGTTTAGGCAATAATATGAAATTAACTTGGGCGGTTCTGTCACAGGGTGGGTGCGATGCTCACCTCGGCTGCGATCTTGGAGCAGCAGAGAGAGAGATCGAGCGGCGGCGGCTCTCTGGTGCTTGGTGTGAACCGCGATCGTGGCGTGAGTTGTGCAGGCAGATGAGGGGCTGGGATGGAGTTCAAATGGCACGGGACGGTTGCCTTGGCGTTGAGGTTTGCAGTGCTCATCTCAGATGGATAAGAGGGGCGCCAGGCGAGGAGATCGGGCGGGGTACGACCGCCATGGAGCTCCGGGGTGCGGTACGACGTCGCGGTGGATTGCAGCGCTGGGCTCGGTGAGTGCCTCCCGTTGTCAAAAGTTGCGCCGGAGCATTAGGCAAGTGCGGCGAGGACGCGAGCAAGGCGGCGGGAGATGGAAAAGGTGGCGCGCGGGAGGAAATGGCGGCAGCACCACGGCGTGTCGGGGAGTAGGGAACAGGGAGGGATGGGAGGAGGATGATGATGACGTCGACACGGCGGGGGTATTGGGCCACCAATTAGGCTGTGCTGGGCTGTGCGCAAAAAAGAGGAGGGTGGCGGGATGTGCGGGGAGGAGGAGATAGAGGGGGTGGGATGAACTTCACTGGGCTAGGAAATGGGTAGCCATCCCACCAGTGTTTGAAAGGGTTTTTCTATTACTTTGAACTTGAGTTTGAATTCAAATTTGGATTTGGATTTCAAATTTGAATGGACCTAGATGTGTAGGTGCTCTAGAAAATCCTTAGAAAAAGTTAGAAAAGAAATTTGGGGGTGAGAAAAGATGTTAGCCACTCAAAATGCATATGGAACCTAGGGTTTGATTTTAAAAGTGCATTGAAAATAAAGAAAAATGCAAGGGCCTTTATGTGAAATTGCTATATGTTTTTAGAAAAAAATTTTAAGGGGCTATATTTAAAGGTTTTGAAAAACCGGGATGTGACACTAGCCAACACCAAAATATAAGCATAAGGCACAATGTTCAGAATACATGATCGACACAATATTCACAAACATCTAATTAGTCTTGCCACCGAGGCTACCCATTTATAATCATAACGATTGCTGGAACTTCTCCAGCTCATTTCTGGCCTCCTGGAGCTTCGTACTTTATGTTCTCTTTTTTCAACTGGGATATATTCTCTCGGGTCACTTGGTTATACTCTTCCATCAATTTGCAAGCCACTTTCAACAGGTCAGTATGATCGTTTTGTAACTCATTATATTTTTCCAGCGCGGCTTTCTCTCGTTGTAACAATAGCTTAGACATGTCATCCAGGTGCTGTAATGTTTGCTTATATAGGCCCTTGTATAGTACAACCTCTCGTAGTGTTGTTAGTTCTCTGACTTCTTGGTCTTGCAGGTCTCTCTTCACCTTCTGGAGCTCAGCAACAGTGGCTTGAAGCTCTTGCAGAAGCTAGTAAAATACAAAAACCTATAAATCCATCAAACGATGCAAATTGGAAACTAACTGAATCTAACACCTATGAGTTGTACAAAGGATAAGAATCATGAAAGAATCCATATGTCCCTTCACAATCTGTAGCTCAGAGATAGTCTCTTCAATCTACCAATCCATAAAATAATGCAAATTGAAAATATAAGGACCTATCAATCCTATCAATTGTGCACCTCTAGAAAAGTCTATAAAATGAATAGCATGAAGAACATCCAGAAGGTACTAAAATATAAGAACCTATCGTAAGATGATGTAAATTGAAAACTAACTGAATCTAACACCTATGAATTGTCTATAGCCTATCAACTTCTAACACCAATCGAAGTGCAAATCTAAGGATACGATGAAATCTGAATCTAACATATATGATCATCAATCCTCCAGATCCCTAAATCTCGATATCCCCAAACCTAGGAAGATAGGGGAACATATAGCGGCTCAAACCAAAGGACTGACCTCGTCGTGCTGTTTCATTCTCTCGTTGCTTGGATGTGGCGGCGCAACCATCTTCCCATCGCCGTTAGGATCCGCCATTCGTGCCAAAAGTCTCACCTTCGAATTGCTGATCTGTGTAGCAAAAGTTGAGAGTCTTTGTGAAGTCAGTGAAGCGTTTCGCCTTTGAATTACTGATTTATATTAAAGATTCACCTGAAATTACTGATTCTGGTCAGGGAGAAGCCACAACCGCCCCTACAACTTGACGGTGATGCAGAGCCGTCCGGGTCGTCTCCTGTTCCACGCCGCTCGCGCTCACCGGGGGTGGACCTGCAGGTCGTTCTACCCGTCCACAGGCCGGTCACCGCCAGTCGTGTTTGGCATTCCACGTTGGGCAGCGCGGTGGGTTCGACGTCCCCTCGGTCACCAACGTGTACGTTGGCCCCCCTTCAGCAGTTAGACGTCTCGAGGGAGTCTGGTCCTCCGCCTATCCCTCTCTCCGCGGTGTTCGCACGGCTGGGTGCCTACTTGTTTCGTGCGCCGCACACGGCGGGGCTGCTAGCTATTGAGGTTGTTTTTCTTGCAGTTGACGTCACGTTGAGGACGCTCGAGCTGCCAGGCTTCTGAGGTGAAGCAGTCACCGCGGAGGCACCGGTCATCTCACAGCTAATCGTTGTCCCCGGCACCGCCTCTCCCTTGGCCCCGCCCTCTACCGTGGCGGCGTCCGCGACTTCACTTGAGGCGGAGGCCGCTGGTCGGGCGGTGGATTTCTTCTCATCCATCTCCAAGCAGGCTCCTCCGTCGGTCGCTTAGGCACGTCCCAGGGCACGTCGCGCTCGTCCGCCGCCTCCTGACCCGTCTACTCTGCGCCGGAGCAGTCGTATTGCGGCTCTGGCCAAGAGGGGAGCACCCCCCTTCATCACTCGCGGTTAAAATGCCGTGATGCGCCAGCTTGGAGTGATCGGAAGGGATACAGCCCCGGACGCTACTACCTTTCAGGAGTACTTGCATTTGTTTGCTACAGCTCTCTCGGACAACCACTGTCAAGCGATCCGGACGTTGTTCGGGGTGGCCCTAGACGATGCCATCCAGGCTTGTATCCTCGAGGACGAGGAGATGACATCTACTGCTCAGGAGCTATTTGCCAACGACAGCGTGGTCGAGGGGGCTAGGTCATCCTAGTCTACTTTGTTTGGTCATTGGTCGATGTAATTGTTTTTAATGGGTGAACGGCTTGTACTTTGGAATGCACGGGGCCTGAACTGGCGTGCTCGGCGCACGGTGGTTCAGGAACTCGTTTGGTCGGAGAGAGCTTCTCTTGTGTAACGCCCTGGGTTTTCAAAAATAGAAAACCCAGTATTCTGTCTCGTGATAGTCCCTGGATCAGATGCTATCACGCACAGGCATTCATCACAGATAAATATCACAGTCATACAATGAAATCAGAGTACAAAACATAGTATTTACAACCGATTACAACTCGGTATATGATTTTAAGTACATGCCCCTTGGGCTAAACAACAAGAAGAAACTCCGCAGCGGTAGCTAAGGCTTCAGGGCTTCATCCTCAATCTTCACCACAGGCATCCTTGAGCGAAGCGACGAACCCTTCCTCCATGGATTCTTCGAAAGTGGTCTTTCGCTTCAAGTCCAATCCTGCATGCTCATAAACTATCCCCAAGGAATGGGATAGGTTCACGTCACCAACCGTATGCAAGCTTTAAGTGGCCTACCTCTAATGGTATAAAAAGGTATGAGGTAAGAGCTGGGGTTTCCTAAGCAGCAGCAGCAGCATCTCATAAAGAATAGAATCTCCAATTCCCACCAAATCCCATAACTCTCATCCGCAAACGGATACACCTGGTCACCCAGATCTCCGTCACCATCACCTATCTCCATCTAGGGTCGGTGCGAGAACTCCCACTCCTCGCACCTCAATGGTTGCACTCGGATCCGCGAGGTAGAGGGAGCAACTCTCCTCTCCCCGAATACAACCACGGCTCACCATACACTCTCATCCTATAAGGGGGAGGTAGAAATCCCAAAACGTAAGAGTCGGAGAAACAACGGGCATGTCCATGACCGAGGACGCGGCTATACGTATAGATCTAAACTCTGCAGAGCGTGTACACCAGTACCCAACTCGGAATGGCACCCGACGGTAGCAAGTCGACCGAGCCCATCCTACCGAACGAACACCTAGGAGTTACGGTTCCATCCTGCATCCGGGTCTCGATGTGGTCCCCCGCAGAAGACCACCCCAGAACTGTGAAAATGCCCCCGTGTGGCCACACGGGAGTCGCACTGAGAGGGTGGACTCACTCCCACCTCTCCCCCACTGATACCCCGCTATCCTGCTGGCAGGTATGGTACCGCACTTGCTAGGGTCGAACGGCCCTATCCCCACTCTCGGCGAGGTGGTGTGTACGAAAGTCCCGTGTAACAGGCGACCCACTCGGTTTCAGACCGGGGCGAGCTCATATCCTCCAAGTCATCACGAAATCCCCAACACCTGTGCTCCTAAAACAGTGTACCCGCCATAGGCACCAAACTGGGCAACGTCCGAGAAGACGATCCCTGGCCCCCGATCCCAGATCGGGTTGTCTCGAGCTCACCCCCGCCAAAATATCCCAAAACACCTTCTCCTGCCGGTTTTCCCCACACACGCCAAGAAACTACCACAATAATCCCACACATGCATAGCAAGCTCAGCGTATCATCACGTATATGTAAAGTAGAAGTAGTAGGTCAATCAAGGACAAGTATGTAAAAGAGGCTATGCACGGTTTCATCATATTCATCTCTATGCATTAAATAAAGCACTAGCAGTTCTAAAATAGCCATGCCTAATGGGCATTCAAAGATGGTCGGGCGTGAACACCTGCGTGTAAGTAGTTGTCGTAGTTTCCGTAGCCATACTTGATCATCTGGCTTGTCTCCTCGGCTCCGGGGAAATCCTAGATTCGGAAATATAAATAAACAACGAGGATCTATTTGCAAATAAACTCCAAAGAGAAGCATTAAAGAACCAAATAAATCCAAACTAGCTACAAGCAGCACTAGTTTAAATTAAGGAAATCAAAGTAATTAGTTTTATATTAAAATAGTTTTAAACCACTAGCTTTGTCTACTAGAAAACAAGTTAGAGAGAAGGGTTAGTTCAAGGTTGGGTGGCCGATCAAAGGCTAAGGGTCTTGGTGATTGCGCCTGCAAGGTATTAGCGCAACAGATAGGTGCAACGACGCGGAAACTCAGAGGATGAAGAGAGAGGAGTAAGGCGAAACGAGTTAGGCAAGGTATTATCAGAACAAGGTGTGCGGTGGCAGCACCGAGAGAAGGTAAGGATCGACTCGTGGTCGATAAAAGGATGGTGACGTAGCAAGACGTGCTCGGGAGCACGGTGGAGCAAGTGCTAGCAATACGACTATACACATGGCGTAGTAACTAGGTTGCAACGCGGGGTTGCCGTGCTTTGAAACAGAGGCCTCTGCTCAAGGCACGACCGTCCATCACACGCGGCCTTCCGGGTTACTAACGTTGGGTACGACGCGTGCTACACGGCTCGATGCAAGGCAAAGAGAGAGAGAGCGGGTATGCGGGTTGTGGCACAAGGCGGTGGAAGCGGTGCAAGCAAGGATGGCAGTGCGAACGCATCTTGGGGACGTCATCCCTGTCCGTGGCAAGCCAGTGGCTAGTTGCGGGGATCCGGCGTCCCAGACCCTCAATAGCGCAGTGGCAGACATCGGCCACGAATTCTTCTCCAAGCACAAGGGCAAAAGAGGTTCGGTTCAAGGGCAAGAGCGGGTAAAGATAGGGTAGCAGCGAGCGTCTCGGAATTATGAAACCAACGCAAGTGGTTTCATAATTTTCGGAGCTCCGGATAATTAGTTATGAATTTTTGAAGGAAAAAGGATTTATAAAACATTTATTAAATCATTTATAAAATCAGAAAATAATTTTATTAACATAATGCTGACGTCAGCATGACGTCAGCGATCAGTGGGTTAGTGGGCCAAAGGTAAAAGGTTGCCGAGCAGACTTTGGCTGCTGAGTTTGAGCCCAAGACAGAAGTTAGCTTTTGCAATTAGTTTTGACTATAGTTTGATTTGTAATTTGAATTTGAATTACTTTCAAATTCAAACTCCACACCAATGAAATCCAAATAAAGTCCAAGAAAATCCAAATCACATTTATACCATAATTTGAAAATAATTTTTATATGGTTTTATTTTATTTGGAATTTGAGATGAGAGCTAGCAATTTGGGATAAAATTTGGGGACTCACATGTTCAATCAAAAAGTTTTAAAATTTTGGGAAAATTCACTCATGGAAAAACATCCAAATTTCAGGGATGTTACAGACTCCCCCCCTCAAAAGAATCTCGTCCTCGAGATTAAGCTCGTACCGGGGGTGGTGAGGGCCTTCTCTCCGGTAGGTCTTCGAGTTGTTGATGTCCTTGTCGTCGTAACGCTTAGTCGACAAGATTTCCTAGGTTCCGCATCTCTTATTCCCATGAGGGCTTTCGAAGCCAAGTGCTACTGCAGGTTCTCGTGCGTTAGCATCCATAAGCACTTGCGATGTACAATCCGGGAATCTCGGGAGCTATACTCTTGTCACAACTTGCGACAAGCTCCAAGAATCGGCTAGAGCTTCCTTTACCTCAATCTATCTCTTCCAGCAGTGCCACACAAGTTTGGTGACCTTAGAACAAGTCAGAGCTTGGCTGTCTCATACTATTCTAGTCCTCCCACTCGAGGTTACTTTCTTCTTATCTACCAACCTTATTCAAATATGATTCCATATGAACAAGGTCATATCCTCATGGCGTTCATTAAGTACCTTTAATCCAATTAGGCCCGAGTCTCCCACTTCCTTCCACATGAGGGAGTCGCATACTTTATGCCTAGCAGAGGTCTGTATCTCCGGCGGTATCTCTGAGCCTAACTTGCAGCAGGTAAAAGGCTGGTTTGCCTATAGCAAGCTCTTATTCAATTAGTCGTCAAATACTGAAGCTTGTACTCTTAACGTACCCATAGGTATATTATTATCTTGGTCCAAATTTGACTGCTTATCCATAAGAGGTACGCTAAGCATAAGTGGAGTCTCAGAAGTATCTTATCTTCATCCGTCTTTTCATATATTCGCTAGGTTTTCCCTAGTTTATCCAAGATATCTTCTTGAAGCCATATCCATCTCGGATATGTTGAAGGTGTAAAATATTATCTTTTGTTCCGTAAGTAGATACCCTAGATTCTTCAAAACATTAGTGCATTCGCTCCTCTTATAGCGTGCACTCTCGATGATTGGCTGCACTTGGGTGAGCACATCTTCCTTTACGTAGTCAGTCATTCCGTGACTTAGGAATTATCTCAGCTTATTTATTTAAGCATATCCAAATAGTGGGCCCTATTGCAGTACTTGAATTTCGTCATAGGGTCTTGTGTTAATCAAAATTCCTTGTATCCCAGGGCGATTTCTCATCGTCCAGGACCTCTCTGGGTGTCCAGTAATCTCCATCGCTCTTTGGGTGCCATTCTTATAGTAAAACCATTCGTTGGTTTAACTCGTCTCCGACGATTCTTGCCAGAGGGCTAGCAACATCAGACATGTGCAATTAGCTCTTGGTCGTTAACACTATGAATGGTTACTTCCCATTCATGATAGTCCATGTTAAGAGGGGTTATCTGCAACTCCCTCGACTGTGCGAGTAATTCTTCCCGTCCGAAATCTCACACTAGTCAATTTGGTTCCAACTCCTTGGGATGGATCTTCACGTGGGAGTCACATCTATCTTACTCTTGTATGCTTAACCAACTCTTCTGACATATCTTCCAATAGGTAGGTTCCAACTGCGAGGTTGAGCAGATAATTTGTGTCCAGTAGTTGCTGACGTAGATCTTTCCACTAGTTCATTTTACGGTGTCCAGTAGAGCTCCCTTATAGATGGCTTATTCCAAAAGTGGGATCGACCAATCTTATCCAAAATGCATTGCTGACATTATAGGGTACTCAACTGCTTCTTAACCAATATATGCTTCCATGGAGGTACATACTCTTCTGAGCTCCCGAGGTTTTCAAATTCTCGGGTACTCATTTTCTGGTTTGCGAACTCGATTCCAATGATCATCGGGTAACTCATCTGAAACCTTGGTTTGATTTGTCGAAGTTACTAGAAGTTCCTCTCTTCTTCTGAAGATTGGTCTTGCTGTATGCTCGACACGTCGGTCTTCATTCTTCAAGCTCTTGATCTTGTAGGATGGGAAACTAAAGCCTCTAAAGGAGTCATCTAAAGATCTAGCAAGCATAAACACTCAATACAATTTCACACAAACATGAAGAGGCATAACAACCATAAGATCACAAAGATCCAATCACTCAAACAATGCACCAAACAAATGTGTATCTCAAGGCTGACTCCTAATACCTCCGAGAATACACCAGGGGAAACATTCTAGTATATCGTGGGTATTTGGGGGATTTCTCTATTGTTAGAGTTACATCACTAGAAAAGGATACATTCCATTTGACTTCTTGGTGTTGAACTTTCTGAAGCAGACTGGCGAAAGTCTTCGCCGAGCTGGCTTGATCGAGGACCCGTAAGTTGTGTTCCATAATCCTCTCTGGGTCACACGACTTTTTGTCGTCCACCTGACTCGTACAGTTCTGATGTTACATCCTGTAGCTATTGCTTCCTTCACAAACATCCAGGTTAGGGTCCAATTACCGAAATCATCTTTCTGACTGAGGAGGTTCCATTCGTAGCCTAGGAGGATCATGGGTTCCTGTGGGAGGGAGCTAAAATCTTCTTGATCTTAATCCAATACTCCTTTTCCAATTCTCCCAATTCAGATACTCCATCTTAGTTGGACTACTCTCCTTCATCCATGGTCCTCATGGCTTTGCCCTTCCAAAAGGGGTGCTTTATGTTTATCATTTTATCCATGCCCCGTGTTTCTCATTTGTTGATCTTGATCCATCGTCATCTCTGGTCGGTTGGGGAGATCCAGATTCAAGCATCCCAATTTCACACTTCTCGTCAATGGGGAATTCCATATACCTATCAAATCATGATTCCAAGTATTTGATGCTTGCTCCCAGGGTGGTCGTAGCTGTTCAATCCAATATTTGCCTCTTGTAGCTGCAGCTGATCTTAATATCTTAGTCCTTTGTGACTCGGCTATTCGTGTAGCTTCAAGTCGACGGGTCTTTATCCAAATGCTGAGCTACGAGCATCTCATGGGTTCCGACTCCTGCGACCATGCTTACGTGTGCCAAATCCAAGTAGTAGATCACCAGTTCCTTATGTTGGCGCACTTGGAATCTTATCTCATCAGTAGCTTCAAAGTGGTGTTATCCAAGCTTCGCCCTGAGCGGAGATGGGGAACGGAAGGGTGCTTATTGGTCTTGTGGCTTCTCTTGTATGCTGACTTCATGTGGCACCATGGTGGTAGTCTATTCCATCTTTGGTAGTCTGAACTCCATTGTAGGGCAACTGTGATGGTGTAAACTTGTACTGAGGGTTTAACAGGGGATATTCCAATTAAGTCCTGTAGGGTCATCTTCATCTTTTCCCTGTACCCAATCTTCATAGCTGTCATTGTAGTGGTTGCCTTTGTCTTGTACGAGGCCTCCTTCTATAGTATGGCTTGGTCTTGATCAGGCGACGTCTGTTGTTCTTCATAGGTCAGCAACCACGTAGAGGGGTTGTTAGTAAGTTAGTCAATTAGTGAGAAGTCAAGGATGTATTAGTAGAATTCAAGGTGTTTATATAAAAGTCAAGGAGTATATACTCAATCAAGGATGTTTAGGCTGTCCTGAACTATCGGCCATTGCTAGGGCTCGTCCTACGGTCAAGTACGGCTCTGATACCACCTGTAACGCCCTGGGTTTTCAAAAACAGAAAACCCAGTATTCTGTCTCGTGATAGTCCCTGGATCAGACGCTATCACGCACAGGCATTCATCACAGATAAATATCACAGTCATACAATGAAATCAGAGTACAAAACATAGTATTTACAACCGATTACAACTCGGTATACGATTTTAAGTACATGCCCCTTGGGCTAAACAACAAGAAGAAACTCCGCAGCGGTAGCTAAGGCTTCAGGGCTTCATCCTCAATCTTCACCACAGGCATCCTTGAGCGAAGCGACGAACCCTTCCTCCATGGATTCTTCGAAAGTGGTCTTTCGCTTCAAGTCCAATCCTGCATGCTCATAAACTATCCCCAAGGAATGGGATAGGTTCACGTCACCAACCGTATGCAAGCTTTAAGTGGCCTACCTCTAATGGTATAAAAAGGTATGAGGTAAGAGCTGGGGTTTCCTAAGCAGCAGCAGCAGCATCTCATAAAGAATAGAATCTCCAATTCCCACCAAATCCCATAACTCTCATCCGCAAACGGATACACCTGGTCACCCAGATCTCCGTCACCATCACCTATCTCCATCTAGGGTCGGTGCGAGAACTCCCACTCCTCGCACCTCAATGGTTGCACTCGGATCCGCGAGGTAGAGGGAGCAACTCTCCTCTCCCCGAATACAACCACGGCTCACCATACACTCTCATCCTATAAGGGGGAGGTAGAAATCCCAAAACGTAAGAGTCGGAGAAACAACGGGCATGTCCATGACCGAGGACGCGGCTATACGTATAGATCTAAACTCTGCAGAGCGTGTACACCAGTACCCAACTCGGAATGGCACCCGACGGTAGCAAGTCGACCGAGCCCATCCTACCGAACGAACACCTAGGAGTTACGGTTCCATCCTGCATCCGGGTCTCGATGTGGTCCCCCGCAGAAGACCACCCCAGAACTGTGAAAATGCCCCCGTGTGGCCACACGGGAGTCGCACTGAGAGGGTGGACTCACTCCCACCTCTCCCCCACTGATACCCCGCTATCCTGCTGGCAGGTATGGTACCGCACTTGCTAGGGTCGAACGGCCCTATCCCCACTCTCGGCGAGGTGGTGTGTACGAAAGTCCCGTGTAACAGGCGACCCACTCGGTTTCAGACCGGGGCGAGCTCATATCCTCCAAGTCATCACGAAATCCCCAACACCTGTGCTCCTAAAACAGTGTACCCGCCATAGGCACCAAACTGGGCAACGTCCGAGAAGACGATCCCTGGCCCCCGATCCCAGATCGGGTTGTCTCGAGCTCACCCCCGCCAAAATATCCCAAAACACCTTCTCCTGCCGGTTTTCCCCACACACGCCAAGAAACTACCACAATAATCCCACACATGCATAGCAAGCTCAGCGTATCATCACGCATATGTAAAGTAGTAGTAGTAGGTCAATCAAGGACAAGTATGTAAAAGAGGCTATGCACGGTTTCATCATATTCATCTCTATGCATTAAATAAAGCACTAGCAGTTCTAAAATAGCCATGCCTAATGGGCATTCAAAGATGGTCGGGCGTGAACACCTGCGTGTAAGTAGTTGTCGTAGTTTCCGTAGCCATACTTGATCATCTGGCTTGTCTCCTCGGCTCCGGGGAAATCCTAGATTCGGAAATATAAATAAACAACGAGGATCTATTTGCAAATAAACTCCAAAGAGAAGCATTAAAGAACCAAATAAATCCAAACTAGCTACAAGCAGCACTAGTTTAAATTAAGGAAATCAAAGTAATTAGTTTTATATTAAAATAGTTTTAAACCACTAGCTTTGTCTACTAGAAAACAAGTTAGAGAGAAGGGTTAGTTCAAGGTTGGGTGGCCGATCAAAGGCTAAGGGTCTTGGTGATTGCGCCTGCAAGGTATTAGCGCAACAGATAGGTGCAACGACGCGGAAACTCAGAGGATGAAGAGAGAGGAGTAAGGCGAAACGAGTTAGGCAAGGTATTATCAGAACAAGGTGTGCGGTGGCAGCACCGAGAGAAGGTAAGGATCGACTCGTGGTCGATAAAAGGATGGTGACGTAGCAAGACGTGCTCGGGAGCACGGTGGAGCAAGTGCTAGCAATACAACTATACACATGGCGTAGTAACTAGGTTGCAACGCGGGGTTGCCGTGCTTTGAAACAGAGGCCTCTGCTCAAGGCACGACCGTCCATCACACGCGGCCTTCCGGGTTACTAACGTTGGGTACGACGCGTGCTACACGGCTCGATGCAAGGCAAAGAGAGAGAGAGCGGGTATGCGGGTTGTGGCACAAGGCGGTGGAAGCGGTGCAAGCAAGGATGGCAGTGCAAACGCATCTTGGGCACGTCATCCCTGTCCGTGGCAAGCCAGTGGCTAGTTGCGGGGATCCGGCGTCCCAGACCCTCAATAGCGCAGTGGCAGACATCGGCCACGAATTCTTCTCCAAGCACAAGGGCAAAAGAGGTTCGGTTCAAGGGCAAGAGCGGGTAAAGATAGGGTAGCAGCGAGCGTCTCGGAATTATGAAACCAACGCAAGTGGTTTCATAATTTTCGGAGCTCCGGATAATTAGTTATGAATTTTTGAAGGAAAAAGGATTTATAAAACATTTATTAAATCATTTATAAAATCAGAAAATAATTTTATTAACATAATGCTGACGTCAGCATGACGTCAGCGATCAGTGGGTTAGTGGGCCAAAGGTAAAAGGTTGCCGAGCAGACTTTGGCTGCTGAGTTTGAGCCCAAGACAGAAGTTAGCTTTTGCAATTAGTTTTGACTATAGTTTGATTTGTAATTTGAATTTGAATTACTTTCAAATTCAAACTCCACACCAATGAAATCCAAATAAAGTCCAAGAAAATCCAAATCACATTTATACCATAATTTGAAAATAATTTTTATATGGTTTTATTTTATTTGGAATTTGAGATGAGAGCTAGCAATTTGGGATAAAATTTGGGGACTCACATGTTCAATAAAAAAGTTTTAAAATTTTGGGAAAATTCACTCATGGAAAAACATCCAAATTTCAGGGATGTTACATCTTGTTTGTCTACAAGAGACCAAACTTGATGTAATTGATGATGTTATTATTAAGGATATGCTTGGCTTGGATTTTGATTATTTCGCTTTCCTAGCTGTGCATACGTGTGGTGGTATTTTGGTCGCTTGGGACACTAATTGTTGGTCGGTTTCCTCTCCAGTTATAGGCTCCCACTCATTATCGATCAAGGTGGCCCTTCGGTCTAATCGTGAAGCCAATTGGTGGCTAACCAATGTGTATGGTCCTCAGGGGGATGCAGTGAAGGTCGGCTTTTTGCAAGAGTTGCGTGACCTACAGCCGTCTTTGTTGGGCCCGTGGGCAATTTGTGGGGATTTTAATTTAATCTACCAAGCGGCCGATAAGAACAATGGTCGTCTTTCTAGGAGGAGGATGGGTCACTTCAGAAGGTTACTTAATGACCTTGAGTTATCCGAGCTGTATCTCAGTGGTCGCCTGTTCACCTGGAGTAGCGAACGGTTGCACCCGACATTGGAATGCATTGACAGGATGTTTGCCTCTGAGGGTTGGGAGTCCCTCTACCCCCGGTCGTACCTCCAAGCCCTATCATCTCGATGCTTGGATCATGCTCCTTTGCTCCCGCAGTTCGATGATGGGTTTAACCCCAAGCGGCGCTTCTATTTCCAGGCTTTCTGGCCGCAGGTAGAACGCTACCTTGACACTGTGGCGGCTGCATGGTTGACCCCTTTGCCTTTTGCTGATCCGTTGCGTACCATCGACCAACGGCTCCGCGAGACGGCCAAGGGGCTGAAAGCTTGAAGTGCCAAATCTATTGACAGATTCATACTCAGGTACAGGTCGCAAAGGAGGTTATCTTTCATTTAGATGCTGCCTCCAGGAACGTGCACCGTAGGCGGATGAACGTGCAAGCTTTTTATAGGTGGCGTAGATGATGGCTTTCAGGAAATTTTATATCAACCTATTTAGGCTATTACACAAAATGAAGGCATCTTTTTTATATTTCAAATTTTCAAAAATACAATGATTCAGATTTGTAGGTGAACAAAAGCTTGCAAGCAATTATAGTAATAAGTAATAGAGAGATCAGTATATACATATTTTTCTGCAGAGCAATGTTCTTCAAGTAGACATTTCTACAAACATATTGTACATAGTGGCCAACACAACAAAGGGATTTTAGCATGGGACTCTTAGCTTAAGGATGAATTCTACATTCCGCTGAGCCTCAAAAAAAGATTTCATGAAGCAAAAAAAAAAATCAAAGTCAGCCCTAATTGCCTACTGAAGTTGTGAAATAGTCTACAACATACCCATGAAGTTGTCTATTGGACATCCTTCTCATGTTTGGTTCCCTGAGCCCAAGTGAACATGCACTTTCTGTTTCTGTTGCTCCTTTCTCTGTCATATGGACCACACAAAGTTTGCAAATCACTTGCTTTCATCACCCACTATTTCCTTCTACATGTAAATTGCAAAAAAAAAATTATTTAGCATGAAAATAAGAAACATATAGCTAACTCTGCATCAAAGACATTTTGACAGGAGATTAACACATACATAATGAGATTCTTGATCATACATCATATCTTACCTATAAATAAGTGTCGTAAATAAATCAATTCTTTCCTGTCAAATAATATAGTAAGCATAGGGAGAAATGATATAGTTTGGTTGATGAAGTATTAATTTTTCTAGGCTATGGAATAGATAACTGGCAATTAATTAATTATACAGTAAGCTTAAAAATTTAGAATACAAGTATCTCATATGAATGAACAGACAAAATTTACCCCACATTTTAGTAGCTAGAAAGTGCATAAGACAATTGTCTCTACAAGCCAAGAATTCCTAGCTGTTGTGTGATTTGTGAATACAAACAAAACAACACTGCTATTTTCCCATATAGTGTATAAGAATGGAGAAGCAGCAGTTACAATAGAAAAGGCCTGCTCTACTCCTTTACTAACACAGAAATGCAAAAGGTACAGGACAAATTGGTCAGTTGCCCCATAGATTCAGAACTAATCCTACTACTTTTCTAAAGCAGAAACGCAAGAGGTACAAGACAAATTGGTCACTTGTCCCACACATACATTTAGAACTCATCCTACCCATTTTCTAAAACAGAAATGCATTTGATCCATCCTAACAAGATAGCATCTATTAGCTCGTAAAAAGAAGCTAGTGAAATTCGTGTCAAGGATGCTAGCAAAATTTCAATGGCAGAGAAAAGACTCTATAAATGTATTAAAAAACTTATGTGTTTGAGGGATGGTGAAAAATATACAAACACAAGCATGCAGTTGTAGAGTAGTACCAACTACCAACCCACCTGGATCAGACTGCTTGTGCATGGGAAGGTTCGGTGCCTTGTACTCATACTCCACACCTGGATACATAAACAATGTTAAGGACAAAGCACACATTGGATCAACCAAATCCAACCGAACCCAGTGTCCCAAATTCCCAAAGTCCCAGTATACAGTATGAGTTCGCACTCTTATTTAGCCAGTCTAAGGACTGTAGAGTTAACACGGCATCATGAACATACGGGTATGCAGGACCGAAGGTACTACAGGATGGATTAAGATGAAGGAAAATCGACAGGAATAGGCAAAACGGAACGCGGCACGATGAGGATCTCACGATTAAGATGATGGGAAATCGACAGGAACAGGCAAAACGGAACGCGGACACGATGAGGATCTCACCTAGGGGTTCGTAAGGAACAGCGCAGATGCAGACAGTGCTGACCGGGCGGCGAGGCGGTGGCGTCAACCCGGAGACGCAGAGGGTCGTGGTCGGCGAGAAAGGCCGCAGAGGGGCGACACCACCTTCTTCTCCCCCCACGCGCTTACCGCCGTTGGCCCGCGCTGGCAGTTCCTACCGCCGGATCCAGTGCCGACCGATGGAGGCGGAGGAGGCACCGATCTGGAGACGCAGACGGTGGCGGAGGAGGCGTCGACCGGGTGCGGCGGCGGCGGCGATCCGGAGATGAAGAGGGGTGACGCTGCCTTCTTCTTCCCCCCACACGCGCCCGCCGCCTCACTGCTCCCCATGCGCGCCGCTCCCTCGTCGCCTGGCCGGTGGTCGGCCCATGGACATGAGGGTGGGGAGCGCCGCCGCCGCCGCGTGCGAGGCAAGTTAGGGTAGGGTTTGGGAGGGGCACTCGGAGGAGAGTGGAGGAGGAGATGAGGGCGTGGGCTGAGAGAAGGGAGGATGGCGGCGGATCCCGACGACTGAGAGGAGGGAGGATGCCGGCGGCGGCGCGAAATCAGGCCGACACGAGGGGTTGACGGGTAGGGATGGGGGTGGGGGCGTTTTTTTCACAGCGCATGGGCGGGTGGGGGGGGAGGCGCGAGATCGGGCGGGGGGAGGCGCGGATGGGCAGACTCACGGAGCGGCAAACTCACGTACCAAGAAATTATCTCCTTTTCATTCTTTTTAGTAGTAGAGATAGATCACCACTAACTGGTGCTACCTACAGTTGCAACTTGCAAGCAACCCCATGCATCTTGAATTCTTGATACGCCTTGCCACCATGGTCCACAAGTGGGTCGAGCACCACCCCAAGTTGCATCTTGCATGTCATCGCCGCCTCGTTATTCACCTCCTTCCCACCAACAGTGCAACCCTTGTGATCAGTGCTGGCGTCCATGGGCGGAATGAGGCAGCAGGGGCCAACCATGGGATTGAGATTCAGTGACTTGCTGAAGGCAAGGCACCGAGTACTGTAGTCAGGGACGGAGCCAGCTAGGGGCCAGCGGGGGCCACGGCCCCCCTATGAATCAAAAACATTTTTAAACCTCCCTCTTTCTTATAGCATATTTCTCTCACATAAGCATGTAGAATGTTCCAATACTAATAAATCTCTAAATTCTATTGGATTGGAATCATAGATATTTATCTATGTGCGTACATCTACAAATACTATTACATTCCATAGAAGAGTACATAATCTCTTTCGAGCTTTTAGCCTCAAAGTCAAGCCAAACCTCACGCATGGGTGGAAATGCTATAGTTCAAGAACTCTCTGCCACATATTTTTTCCTCTTGAGCTTGCTTGCTAATTATACTCTCTTCATTTTAGCTGACAGGTTGATAGATTCTTGTTTAACTTTTTTCTGCAAACTAGATCTAGATTTATATGTACTGTAGCTGGATGATTTGATTTCGCTGGCCCTCCTCATGTTAAATTCCTGGCTTCGTCCCTGACTGTAGTGGTGCCTTACCACACTTCCAAAGCCGTTCGTCGCATGATCAACGGTCAGATCTGCAGAAACAGTTCACGGGCTACAGAATCAAACAGTATCTGTGCAGCAATATTTTTTCTACAGTAGCTGCTACAGATGAATGACAAGATTAATTTCCAACAAGGACTAGGTCTGATCAGGTATTTACCTTAGCATTGGGAGCATAAACATTGTTATCCTCCCAATCATTATATGATATCTTTGAGCAGATGATCTGAGTGGAGGTGACGACAATTGCAGATCGGTTTACTTCAATCCACTCGATGATAACACCACTGCAGCGGCTTATCTCTTTGCCATCTGTACATCAATTGTAAACTTGTCAGAACAGCAAATGGGCGTGCATATGCTACATTAGAGGGGCAAAGATAATACCAAGGACGGAAGAAATGCTCAGCACTGATTCCGCTACGTCTAGAACTGCATTCTTTGTCTTAATGTCATGCCAATCAAAGATATTTTGGGAAAGCTTACACTGCTTTAGCGTGGGTAGCTCCTGTAGACGAGCTATACACATTGCAAAATGCATGCATTAGAGGTAAAACCAATTGGGAATGGCCGATTTCAATCCGAATCATGAATCTGCATAAGTAAAGGAAGGGAAACAAATCGACCTAATTTCTTCTGATACTTCTGGAAATCTCTGTGGTAGGCGTCGACGGCCTCTGGATCAGAGTTGTATACATGCTCAACATCCCCGCTGCTGTTTGTCTGCTCTACCAGCAGAGATCTGGGCCGACGAACTGGTGAACTATATCCAGAGGAGGAGTCAGTGTCCTTCTCCACCGCCGCATCGCTGCCCTCGCCCACGTCGAGATGATGTGGGGACGACGTGGTGGGCGTGCCCCGCCGCCTCTTCCCCTCTTGCGATTCGAAGGGTCCGGTGCGGTTCGTTGCGCGGACAAGGACGGCAGGTGAAGGAGATGAATCCACTGCTGCTTCCTCTCCGCTACCTGTGCCGAAGGCGTTGGCGATGCCCGCCTTCCGCTGCGTCGGCGGCCACGCCCCGTAATCCGATCCGCTGTCGGTGTAGCTGTCTTCACTTAGCTGCGTCCTCGTCTGCCGCCGCGTCGGCGGCCACGCCCCATAATCCGATCCGCTATCGGTGTAGCTCTCTTCACTTAGCTGCGTCCTCGTCTGCCGCCGCGTCGGGACGGGGAGTGGAACTCGCTGCCGTGGCATGGAACCCAGCGGATCGGGCCCAAGCTGCCTTCGATTCACACCCTCTTCCTCCTGCTCCGCCGGCAGACCGTCGTCGCCGCCGCCGCCTGTCCGCATCGTCGAAGAATTTGGTGCGATCAGTTGAATCGATCAGTTCCTTTTATTTGGGCCTTTTCGGCGTCTCAGTTGGGCCAACCGGGTAGCTTTGTTTGGTTGGGCCGAAACTTACCAAATGTTGAGGAAGAGGCCCACCTACTTACTCTTCACAACCCATTCGAAAAAAAAAGATATCTGCCAGCAAATTTCTTTTCTCAAAAATCCGTCAGCACTACAGCAGCATGAAAAAGAAGGAACTTTCGATAGCTCACAATACCCTAACAAAAATAACGCTCTCAACAATGAAAATCAAATCAGTATGCGTGTGCCCGTCCATTTTATTTTCTTTTGCATGAAAAACAAATCAGTACTGTACCACAGACCAGTGACGAAGCTGCAAAGCAAGCCCTAGCTTGGCATCTTGCAAAGCATTAAGCACTGCTGTAGTGGTAGTTTGCTGTCGCCGAAGGCACATCTCTGCCGCGGCGCTGCCACCACAGCACACAGACACAGTGTATACGGCGCGGCATGGGGCTTGCAGGTGGAGTTGTTGTGTTTGCTTGCCGTCGTTGTTGCCGATGGGCGATGGCATGGCACTGAAAGCGTGGGGGCGACCGTGGAGGAGCGGAGTGGTAAATTCAGAAAGCTGGCGTGGGCGCGGACTTTCACGCGCCCCACTCAAAGTCTGAAAGAATGGGGGGAGCGGATTCAGGCCGGCAGCAGCAGGTAGCAGCTTCTTTCCCTCTCGTCGTCGTCGATTCCAACGAGTTGTAGCTCTGATTTCTGCTAAAGCTGCTGCCGGCGGGATGGTTTAGCGCTTTATCTCTGATGAAGGTGTGGGCATGCAATGCAACAAAGGTGGAAGTGGAGGTGGTTAACGTGCACCTCGTTTGTCCTCTGGCCCTTATCCCTAAACATGCAGCAGTTTTGTCCTTGGCGTCTACCTCTCGATGATCCGCTTTGTTCCGGCTAGGCTACCATGCATCTGTGGCCTTTGTCGACCAAGCTACCTGCCCTCTTCCATCTCCTTGTCGCCAGCAGGGCTGCACCTACTGCTGCAGAGGGATAACTAGATAAGCTTGCTTCCGGGGTTTATTTACTGGATTAGTCATAAATTACATTACTATACTGCCGTATATTACCATCTTACTAAGTTTATCTATCTGATCTGCTGAAAGATAAGCTTGTTCTTCTTTCATTCTTCTCCAGTTCCATGCAGGATATATGTGTAGTAGCATCAGGCCGTCAGTAGACTATTTGCAGGACCATGCATGTAGCCGCAGGCTGTAATTTTTTGGTCTAGTTGATCGATTAGCGATAATCTAGTCTGAATGTCTGATGCATATATGTGCAGTAGTGCAGCAATGTTGTTGGTATAGGAGTAGCATACCACATTCACATGGGCCAGCTGAGAACTTTTTGTATATTAATCCGAGCTGAGAGTCCTTTCAGAGGCTGGCTGTACGTACGTAGTAGCAGGGTCAGGGAGTGGTTATAACGAAACTTACAGTGCGCGTTTGTCCTCTGGCCCTTATCCCTAAACATGCAGCTGCTTTGTCTCTGTCAGCTACCGCCGCTTAACCACTCTGTGTAGTGCTTTTATACTAGCTGCAAAAGGGCAATTCAGCGCGGCGACAAACCAACATTCCCTCTATTCCCTTCCATTTCAACACACGAGATGTACCTACCTCCTGCTGAAGCTGCTGAACACTGCATGCATGACGGGATGGTTTAGCATTTTGTGCATTTCTAGGGGATAACATTGGTGCTTGTGTTCAAGCTGGGCTATTCAAATGGCCTCAGCAGCAGAAGTAGTTTGGATCTTTGGATCCCCTCTCTTTCTCTCAGACCAAAAGAGCATTGAGAGAAAACAACTTCAGCCGCCGAAAAGATCGACTTAGCCAACAATAAGGGTAGAACTGCATTATCGGCATGGCTCAGCAGATCTTTTTCTTTTTTTCTTTTTTGGTTGGGATGGTAGGGGTAGACCGGGTTCAGTAAAGTTACCAACAGCTGTTACAAATAGAACTCCTGAGATTCATAAATGCCTATAGGCAATATTTGTCCTAGGGTGTTGGGAATTCTCAATTGAAAAATACACTTCTGATGTGTCAGTTTCTCACCAGTGTTAGCAGCAGTAATGCATGGTTCATCATTATGTGATGATAATCACACAATTTGAATGCTTGTCACCGAGTTATCCATCCGAGAAATATTTAGGAAGATCAGCACGTTAATTATACAATTATAATCCGATCCATGCAGTAGTATCGCCGCCTCCAAAGCCGAGATCAAGTAAAATACACGAGCGCAGCAGAAATCCCCGCATGAAAAGGCGGGTAGATCATGCGTAGTAAAAAATCCAGACGCGGTGGCCATGGTCCGTACGGTGATTATGGGAGGAGCCAGCCAGGCCGCCCGGCCGGAAGAGGTGGGGTGAATCTTTGGAGGCCACTCGCTCCCAACCAATCGGATCCGTGCGTACGTACAAGCGCCTAGGGTAGATTACTACAGAGATTAGATTAGATTAGATTAGCGCGGGAATTAGTTACGGCGTGCGCCTGCCTGCGCCCCCCTGCGGTAACTTTTGCTTTTCATCAACCCTCGCGTCATCCGCCTTTGCCTTTTGGTTGGCGAATGGATCGATGGATAAAGCCGCGGCTCTGCTGATCGGCTCATCGGCCGCTTCGCAGGTCGGCCGGCCGGCGACCCGCGTGCGATGCGCTGCGGCGGCGTGCGGTGGTGGTGGCTTTCGCACTGCACCTGCAACTACAAGCCTCTGCGGCTCTGCGACGGGCATGCCTTGCCTTCTTCCGGGTGGTTGCTGCTGCTGCCGGCATCCCGATCGAGGAGCGCGCGCGCGTCGCGGACGCGGAGCCGGCCTGCCCTTTTTTGACCGAGACTTGCTCTCGTCGGCTGCGCGCGTAGCTTGATCCGGATCAGATGGGCTACGAAACCTACGGTACAAGAATCCGTATTGCAATTAGCCTGTTAAAAACACTGCTGCAGCAGTGTATCTGTACCTCAGTACCTGGTACTAGGAACATACTATAATGTGCAGTGGAGACAGTACTTCATGGGATGCATTATATTATTGGTAGCACCATCATATCATGCATGCATATACCCAAAGTGTTTACCCATGAATGAATGTCGTGTAACAGAGTAGAGGTGTATTATGATCAAATAATGATGACTGTCAATTAATCACACTGCACTATAGTACTAGTTGATAATTGATGAAAGTCGGCCTGCTGCTTTCATTACCTAGAAAATGTACTGTGCGATCAGTGTTGGATGCAACACGAGTGGTATACTGGAAATGCTGTCTTTTTTACAGCACTTATAGTTTCATTCACAAGTTCAGAACTTCAGATGCATGCATCCGCAGCAAGCAAGGCAGGCTGCTAGATCATACTACTCATGTACCGCTGAACAAGACGCGAATCATGCATATAGATGCATGGTTGCCAAGTGAATCCATGACTTCAGTGAAACAGAAGCAACATGAGAGGGGGGGGGGGGGCGCTACTTGGCTAGCTTCTAGATCCCGTCTCTAATACTGTCTCTGTAACCGGTGCTGCAAATTCATTTTGCAGACGCGGCAGCCCGCTAGCGGCTCCAGCAGTAGCCCCAAAACCTGCCGCAAAATGCAGCACGGCCGCCCAGCACGCGCATCCCTGGGAAACTGCCGCTTTCTCTCTCCTATCTTCATCCAGCCTGCTCGTCGCGCACGCCCCCTCGTCTCTTCCTCGGGCGCCCCTCTTCCTCCTTCTGCTCCGTCCAGGACGTCGACGGCCGCCCTCAATTCCGGCAGAGCTCCGGCCAGGACGAGGCGCTCGACACCAGCAGCGACCGCGCCGCAGCCCTCCGTCGCCTCCGCACGGCGCGGCACCTCCTCCGCCCCCCGCCTCCGCCATCTCCTCGAGGAAGCCGGTGGGCGGAGCAGGGGGCGCGCCGGCGGGCGGACCAGGGGCGCGGGGTCGAGGCGCGATCGGCCGGCGGAGCAGGGGCGCGGCGGACCCGGACGGCGCGAGGGGCGGGGGGTGGGGTCGAGGTGCGCCGGCGGGCGGACCAGGGGCGCGGGGTCGAGGCGCGGTCGGCCGGCGGAGCCTTCCTCGGCGTAGATCCAGGGCGCCGGCCGCCGCCTCCTTCCTCGGCGCAGACCCGGGGCGGCGGCCGCCGCCTCCTTCCTCGGCGCAGATCCAAGGCGCCTTGGTGGAGGAGGACGCCGTGGCGCAGGCGGGGACGGCGGAGACGCCGCGGCACCGTCGATTCGCGTGCTCGATCTTCGATCCACGAGCTACGCCGCCGCGTCCACCACCCGCTCGTTCCCAATGCCGGCGGGAGCACAACTTCCAGAGTCGTTGCGCGAAGGGTGGGGAACACTGCTGGAGACCTCCTCTTTTGCAGCACGGGATCCTGCTGCATATTGGTGCTTTTTGCATATGGGCGACGGCATCCTGCTGGAGACAGTCTTATGCATGACTGACTGCTAGTTTTTCCGACGAAGCAAAAAAAAAAACTGATTGCTGAAAATTTACATGAATGTACTAATGTACACCGTCCATGCTCGATCATGCTTTCTGATGACCAGCAAAAAAAAAATCAGTTGCCATCGACGGTCACCGGCATAGGGAACACCTCGCCGCCCTTCCTCCGGCCGCTGCCTTCCACCGTCGTTCCGTCCACGTCGTTGGTGCTCAAGCTTCGCTTGAACTGCCGTAGGCTAGGGCACAGCACCTCGCCCGCCCACGCAACATCCAGGGCCGCCGTGGCTGTCGTCGTCCGCACGGCGCCGGCGGCCGCTAGCCTGTCCAGCAAACCGTCATCGACGTGAACGGACGGCGGCCACCCACCGCCCGTGACGTCTCCCAGCTTCGCCGCCGGCACCAGGTCGGAGAAGCTCCGCTTCAGAGGCTCCGAGATGACTGGCTTGAACACCACCACTCCGTCCACGGCTTTGATGAGCTCGGTCACATTCGATGGCGCCGAGCCGCACCTCGCCGGAGCGGGCTGGCCGTATTCCTGTTCGTGATCCACGGTGAGGTCACTGGACGAGTTCCGTGATCCTTCGCCGCCGCTGTCGTCTACGGCGTCGATATGGTCATCAGACATGGATAGATTCAAGTCCAGGGGGAGCGGCTCACGCGCGGAGTGATCTTTACGTGCCCTCGTGCGCCGATCTCCTTCTAGCTCCTGCTCCGCCCTGCGCTTCCCGGTCAAGTGATCCGGCGACCATTGCGACACCATAACCACGAAGATGTTGCTGCCGAGAGCGACGTCGCGGCCGTGCGAGTCCGCGAGCCGGCCGGACTCGATCGCGCGTACGATCGACCCGTGCACGACGCCGTCGGCGTGGTCGACGCCGTCGAGCACGACGACGCGGAACGGGTTCGCCCTTATCGCTTCGGCCACGCGGTCCAGCGCCGTCCGCCCGCGGCACGACACGACGGACTCGCCGCCGTCGTCGCCGGCCGGCGGGCAGCCGAGGCGCACGGTGACGGCGCCCGTGCCGAAGACGGACTTGGAGAGCGCCTCGGCCATGTTCCTCTTCCCGACCACGTCCGGCCCGGCGAAGACGACCCACGCGTCGGCCTTGTTGCCCCCCGCGCCGCGCCGCCTGTATTCACCGGACCTGGCCTTGGCAATCGTGCTGGCAACAGCGGCGGCGGCCTCGGGCTGCCATCTCACCGCCTCCGTCAGCCGTCTCGCGAGCAGCTTGTCGTCCGTCTCGCACGCCGGCCTCGCCGCCGCCAGGCCAAGAGCAAGATCCGTGTCCACCGTAGCCTTAGGCTGCACCGGTGGCCGTACCGGCGGCGCCGGAGGTTGCATGTTGCCAAGAATACTAGCGGCCCCGTTCCACTTCGAGCAAGTGACCAACGGCGGTGGCCGGCCATGCGAGTGCAGCTGCGCGCACCGGTCGCGCCACCGGCGTCGCAGCTCGTCCGCCTCCCGTGCCTTCTCCTGCAACGCGACAGGTTCCACGAGTCAGACCGTTTCCTGCGCCATAGGAGTTGAGGTGTACGTGTATGACGTGGACACGATCGACGTGACGCGACGGCTGACAAGAATTACTGACCTGCGCGCGGTCGACCGGGCGTGCGCTGCTCGGCGTCCCGATCTGCAGCCACTGCGACATCGGCTGCTCGGCGTGACAGGGAGCACGGTCGGCGGAAGCCATCTCGGCGCGCTCGCGCTCGTACCCATCGACGCAGGCGTTGCAAAGGCTCGGCGCCCGTTGCATGGTGGCTGTCATCGCCGTTGACAACACCTCCACCGAGCTGCTCAGGATGCCCCTGTTGGCTCCGACACTGTCACATCAGGAGAACAAACAAACATAAGGATTCAATGATGAACAACTGTTCTGTCAGATTTCTCTTGGAAAGATGCAATGAGACAGATGGTGCAGTGATCGCGACAGATTCGAACCTCGTCGGCGAGATCCCGAGCGGCGGCGGCGGCGGCGGAGGCCTCGGCGTGATGGGAACGGCCTGAAGGTCCCACTCGCTCTCCAGCGCCGGGTGGTACACCTGGCATTTGAGGTACGTGGCACAGGTCGCCGTGCCGATCACCCAGACGCGGTGCTCGCCTTCGCCGGACAGGCTCAGAACGCGCGCCATCTCCGCCACGGCGGCTCGCGCGGTGTCGAGCACCACGTCCCTCCTGTTGTCTTGCTGCTCGCCCTGACGAGCCGCGCATCTCTCCTCGACGAGCCACTGCAGGTTGCCGAGGTTGACCACGACGCCGGCGCCAGTAGATGCCGACCTCACCACCTCGCCGAGCTCCTTGATCTTGGCGACGAGCTCTGCCCTGTCCATCTCCACCAAGTCGCCGAGCTCTTTGGGGAAGGAGATGACCCGCGCGTTGCCGAGTCGCTTCCTCTGTATGAGCGCAACCACCTCCTGCACGACTGCGTCCACGTCGGCCGTGTCGCCGACGAGCACCGGGTTGCGCTTCTTGCCCCTCTTGAGCACCTCCACCACTTTGGCCACCTCCTCCTCCCGGTGGGAAGCCTGCCGCTGCATCATCCGGGCGTTGACGTAGACGCCGGAATCGGGAGCCGCCGGATCGGAGAGGGACCGCAGCATGGCGGCCTTGACGGCCGTGCTGGAGAAGGACGCCTCGCGCATGACGCGCGCCACGGACGGGTCGTCGAGGATGGCGAGCACGAGGTGCGGCACGCCGACGCGGTGGTCGTCGACCTCGACGCCGCCGCTCCCGATGCGCCGGTGGTGCGCGTAGGCGCGCTTGAGCGCGGCGGCGAGCGCGTTGGAGAGCGGCGGCGCGGCCGCGTGGAAGGCGCCGCCGCCGCCGTCGTGGTGGTGCTGGAGCTCCGTGGAGGTGGGTAGGCGGTCGAGGGCGACGGAGAAGCAGAGGTCGAGCGCGCGGCACCGGAGCGGGTGCGGGGACGCGAGCCCCGCCACGCAGGCGTCGCGGAGCAGCGGCGCCGGGCCGGAGAGCAGCGCGGCCGCCGCGTGGAGCGGCGTGGTGTGCGCGTGGCGGCGCCTGGACGCGTCCGCCGCGGCGCGGGACAGCACGGCCGCGGCGTCGGGTGTCAGCGGCGGCGCGGCTGACGGCAGCGTGGCGACGGCGGGTGCCGCCGCCGCGTAAGCAGCTCTCATGGCTGTGCTCGTCGTCCGGCGCTGCTTCGGTCAGTCACCGGCGGGCGGTTTGCGGTAGCGGTGGTGTTATAGGTTTTAGCTGCAGACGGGGAGGAGGTCTACGTCGTGGTGGTGTTGTGGGTTAGTTTGGTTGGGCGATGTGATTGAGCTCCAAGACTTGGAGTGGTGGTAAGTGGTAAACAGGCGAAGCGTGCGTGCAGCTGAAAAAGAGGCGGGGGACAGGAATGAGATTATTTAACGTGCAAGCATGTGTATGTGCTTCTGGCAGAGTGGGCCCGACGCATCGAGCAAGCAAGAGAACTATTCAGATTGGGCCCTTCCAAAATCGCAAATTCCATGTCGTGCAAAGGAAAGAATGATCACAGCCATTTTTACTTTGATATTTTCATCCATGCTATCACTTTCAGGTCGCCTCCTCACTTTTCATCCATACCACGAGGCTAGTCAATTACTACTTTGTGAGATGTCCTACGTGTCATTGACATAGGCTAGTAGTAGTATCCATAAAACAAAGTTCACCTTTATAGTTTTATAATAAATGAAAATATTTCATCATTATGACATATATTTTTGTGTTATGTGTTTTAAATTCATCAAAAAATATTTCTATATGAATATATTGTAATTGCTACTTCCTCCATTTTTGTTTATAAGACACGTATTCAAACATTACAATCTTTGATCAATAATTTAAACATGTTTGGAGTACAAAGATTATACAAAATAAGTTGGGTTTCCGCGCTGAGTCCGGTAAAAGCAAAATTGAACTATTATTATTAGTATTACTAGTCCATCAGCCCGAGCTTCCGCACGGGCTATATTTTTATAAATTATAACACACACCATTTGTGTATACCTTGATTATTATATCATATGCCAATAGTTTAAGAAATAGAAGATCATTCTAGAATCATATTTTGATTTATAATTTTAATATAGGTCATTTTTATTCAAATTTATGGTTACCTCATGTTATTTTGGTGCAAATTTAAAAGGTTATTTTAAAGTATTAGTGGCGAACAACTTATTTACAAATATAGGGGGTTATATTAAATTATTTTTATAATGATATAAATGGGAAATTTGATAAAGATTAGAGGTTTCTTTAGTTTATTTTATGTAATGGCAGAGGTGGGTGATTTAGATATAGATTTAGATGGTTACTTTAGACTATTTTCATAATGACATAGGTGGGTATTTTTTTTTGAAAACATAATAAATCCAATAGTTGTGATGATTTAAGTCAGATGTTTTTTTTTGTGAGAATTTCTAGAATTTCTCTTTTTTTTTCTATAGTGTCCTATGTGGCTTCACCTGAGTACTTCAAAAGGAGTCTTTAATTAGTAATAATAAGATTATTATACAAACAAAATTGAATGTATTGTAAGTTGCATTACGTGTGCTCGATCGATCGATCGATTGAGATCAGGAGTTGAGGACACAGCCACTAACAAAAACAACCATGCATACATGCATGGGCACAACACAATTAACCCTGCGGTGGTAGCCGGCAGGTACGTACGTACATGCATGATGCATTGGATGAAGTTTCGCTTTCACGCACGCACGCACGCACGCAGACCGTATCCATCCGTAGCACAGTGACGACGTACGCATGGCACTGCACACGCTATGCAAACCAGCTAACCTAAAACCAAACGACGACGACGCCTCGTTTCGCCCGGGCACGGCGAGATCGATCGAGCTGAGGGAGCACACAGCACAGCGAGCTAGCGAGCATAAGCGCCGGCCGCTAGCCGCCCAAGCCGCAACGCAACAAGCCGCAAAAGGGGAGGTTCCGTGTCGTCCCCCCACCCCCGGCGGCCGGGTCCAGCGTGGCACTTGCATTTGCATTGTAGTAGCCGTCTCCGTCGTCGTAGTGGAAAAAGTGGCCGTGCCCCCGCCGGTGCCTACTGCCCGCCCGGGCGCGCGCGCACGGCGGAGCAGGTGCGCGTTCGTTGTGGCCAGGGCCAGCACCATCAGCAGCAGGTTCCTTTCATTTGCTCTCCATCGATCGATCGCTTTGCTCCCCCACGACGTACGATCCCGGCCGCGCCGGATCGATGATCCCCACACCACCACACCGATCCAGCCCCCATCTCCTTGTCCGTCTGCTCCGCGCCGAATCATATATGCGTGTGCGTGCGTGCTCGCCCCGCGCCATCGATCGATCATAGTATAATATGAGTGCGCGCGGTGACCCCCTTCGTCTTCCCCACACACACAGCTGAATAGCTGATGAGCAGCAGCTGAGAACGAAGAAAAGGCATGTGCTGATGATGATATGCATGCAGCAAGGCAAGCGGGATGGTGAAATGGGGTCGTGTGGCGCTTGCCTTTTTCGATATACCACCCCCTTTCTCTCGACCCGCGCCTCCTTTTTTTTCCGTCAGTGGGTGTGTTTAGATGCAGATGAATTGGCTGAATTGGGAAAGAATAGGAGAAGAATTGATGTAAATGCCGTCAGGCGGCCTGAAGCCCAAGTCCAACGGAGCTCGACAACGCTGCGTCTTTCAGGTAGGAATGATGCGAGCTATCTTGTCACATAATAATTCAAAATTTTCCTCCCTTCCTCCTCCTCCTTTTAATTCCTCCCCTTTTTTTGACAAGCTGCTGCGGCGGTGTGCGTGCGTGCGTAATTATTGAGGAAAGGTGAGAAAAGGTGAAGCCCAATCGAGCGTGCATCGTTCCTGTGCAGCACCAATAATGTAAAGCGGCCTAGTAGCGTGGTTTATACACGCATAATTTCACCCTTTTCCTCCCTCCTCCTCGGTTTTCATGTCTTTTTAAGGAGTGGCCTGGCCTTTGTTTTTCCCTTCAGTAGTCTTTCGTTCAGTGGACGGCAACTTTGGTGGTGAAATCATGCCGATTCTTCATTCGTGCATGCCATTGCCACCATCAGATGCAAGCAAAGTTGCTTGCTGCTTTTCTAGCTAGTTTCACCTCTCCCCCCTGCTTCTCATATCTTGAGCCGAGGATGTTATGGATGTAAGAACAAAGCTAGAAAGATAGCAATCCATTCCATCCATCGCTTTTTTTCCGGTTGCTTAAGTTACCGTGCATCTCTCTCTGCTGCGCAAGCGCAACGCAACTCAAAGTAGGGCATGATGAGGAGGCATAATGGGCGCTGCCCGTGTGTGTGTCAATCCTTGGCTTGAAGAAACAAAGTTGGTGCAAAGTGAAAGCGTGAATCGCATCCGGGCCATCATAGTCCACGCACCCACCCACAACACCTAAATAAAGGTTGCACCTTTTAACCACCATCATTACCTCTATCAACCCTTTAATCAGCCACTGCAGGGCAGGGGCAGCCTAGCCTAACTTTCTCTCTCTTTCTCATTATTTTATCTTATTCTATTGTGTAGCTAGTGATGCAGGTTATTACGTTTTAACCATGGGATAATTGCAATGCATGCCATGAGTGAAACACTCCAGCTCAGGCAGCTTGGATTGAAAAATCGCATGGCCACCAGTAAAGCTGGCAAGCTTTACAATTGATTGCCCATTTGAGTGAGATGGAGATGAAATGGGAAGGAAGGCACCTGGGGAGGTGAGGTCTTGACAAACTGAAAGAGCAGAGCATCATGCTCCAGCGGACCCACAGCATGGATGGTGAAGGGTGTGGCGAAAGGACGGCATGGCATGGCCATGCCCTTTTTGGGGGTGGGAAAGGAGGAAAAGGCCAGGGAGTTTGAGACACCAATCAAAGGAAGAGAAAGGATTAGCCACTTCTGAGGGCAGAAATATTGCACTACTAAAAGTCATGGAGGGAAAAGAGCGCTTGTCTTTTGAGATGGGCCGGCGGGCTACCGGAATGCGAAGTGGGATGCACTCTGCAAAGATGCCCGTCTTTGCATAAAGGCAGCAGCAGCAGCTGCTGCTGCACACACACACGAACTCTTCTTTCTGTTTGCAATCGAGAGAGGGAGAGGAGAGGGGCCTTTTGGTCACCTTTGGATTCCTTAAAACAAATGTGAGGTGCCAATGGAAAGTTGGAGCCCCATAAAGCGGCAAACTCCGGCTTTGTGTGAAAAGTTCCGCAAATTAAAGCAAAGCACACTCGCCCGCCGGGCTTCTTTTGTGCGTGCGGGGGTTTGTCAAGCTAAACAATTCCCCTGCCTTTTCGTTCCTACTACCCAGTGTGAGTGTGTGTGCATGCCAACACAATGTTCCTGCTGCGATGCGTAGCGTAGGAATATTGGGAGTGTTTCATGTTCGAGCTACAGCAGCCTCTTTTAGACTTTGGTGCCAGTACTGCTGCTTTTCTATGTTGCGCATAAAAGCATGAGCTGCCTTTTTAATCATTCAAGTGCTTGCATGCAGGGAATGATAACCCAAGAGATTCTTCTCTCCAACACCCACCCATATAAAGAGGCTGCCAAGGAGATATATGGAGTATGCAAATCCTGTTATGTCCTTGTCTTAAAAGGGCCCATTCCCGTTATCCTTCTTCCTCCCCCTATTCCCAACCCAAGAAAAAAAAAGACCAAGACCAGGCAGAAGGCAAGCAGAGAGATCATGATAACTTGATAAGGACCGGACCAGCCCGGCCCATCTACTAATTCCCAGCAGCTAGGCCTTTTCAGGCCTGTTTCTCTCTCCGTCGTTTCCCCGTGTGTAGCAATTTTTCATCGGAAGCAGCGAAGCTGCGAGCAACAGCCAACAGGAGGAATGGAATATGGAATCTTGAGAGCTGTGATCAACTGGAGATAACCTGATAAGATGCCTTAACAACACACAGGATCTAACAGCAATAATCGACAGAACAGAAACATGCTACAGCGAAGTGATAGAGAATGAAGCAGCTAAAAAGGCACATGCTTACATTATTGCGAGTAACGATATGCAGGTTTTAGTCGAATATGTATTTTGGTCCGAATGATAATCTACAGAAACCTCGGAAATTCTAGCAAAAATTTTGATCGTACGCAACATATCTGACCATTTTCAGAGGTCCCACAAGCGGAGTCAGGTAATGATCTGCACGTATTGGGTTGCAGCTGCTGAAGATTACTGCTAGTAGTAGAGCTTAGTAGTTTTCTGCAATCCTTTTTACTGAGGAGTACGTCCCGAGGGCAGCACTGAGGACGCCCAATATTATGATGCCAATGCTTGCGATTACCTGAAATTGCGGAATCAAAAGTAAACATATAATGATATCAGCCATCAAGCTTGCACATTGCCACCGTAATCAGAGATCTCCAGTTGAGAGCTTGATGTGCAGGAAAGAATGTGCAGGAAAGAATATTCATTTGGTGATAACTCCTATTTGGTGGTCATCATTTACCTGTGAACGAGTCGCTTTGTTCTGTACAATCTTCAGGAAGCACAGGGCCGGCATTATGACTGCCTGCAATCGTGGAAAGTACACATTTGTTATTCTATCATCTATGCTTCTCATCACTACTTAGGCGAAGAAACAGAGAACAATGCATGGTATATCAGAAAAAAATTTGTCTGATTGCTTTATATAAGTCTGTTAGCTGTATTCATCCGGATTTATGTTCTCGGGAAACCGTTGAATCATGCGATGTATGTAGTTAGGAAATGTTTTTTAGACATGAATACAAGTGCCAAATCGGTCTTATCGTTCCATCATAACAACCTTTTATCTTAACAAGTTCGCTACTTCAGTCTTGCAATACAGCTTAGTATAGTTATAGCCAGTTAAATGACAAAAAAAAAAACGAATGACTTACCACAAGTATACTAAGAAGTGATCCAATGAGAGCCATCACAAGACCTGAAATATGCAACACAGTTCAGCATTCAGAATTGCAGGGTCCAGTCAAGACAGTAAAGCGGGATGCCTCCTGAGGTATAGTTGAAAAAAGATTAAAGCATTCCGAAGAAAACAAAACCAGGCTTGACTATACTGTAAAAAGTCTGTAGACACGATGCTGAAAACTTTCAGGATAAACAGAAGCAGAGAGATGAAGTATGCACGATTCAGGAAACACATGCATGCTTACCAAAGAATGGCAAAAGAAAGGCAATGCATACAGTTGATGCAACAAGGGCAGTCCTCAGTATAATAGTACACGATGTTTCATTCATAAAACCTTCAGGACGCAACTCTTCTAAACCTCGAGCTATTGGGTTTAACAACAAGGCATATCTGGTTGTCATTAAGGATGAAGCAACTCCACAGAAAGTTAGAACAATTGAAATCAAAATGTTATCCTGGAAAGCTAAAATTTTGAGGTTTCAATGATAAGGATACTTGGTGAAAGGGTTGATCACCTGAAAACATACAAAAAATTACTTAGTAGTATAAAGAAAGTATTTTTGGAATTTGAGGAAGTAAAGTTAGGTCAAGAGTTCTTACCGTGGTCCATAGTGCAACTTTTGAGGCAATCGAATGCTTTGGAAGATTTAAAGTGATTTGTGACAAAGTATTATCCCCAAACATGAGAAAGCCAATGACAGCAAAAGAGCCATATATTGCTGTGCAAATTGCAAAACTGCAGAACACCATTACAACCTTGAGAACAATCATTATCAACAATAAGATATACCAAATCAGTAATCAGTTCTAACATACCATATAAACAGTGCCTTAGGGAACTTAGAGCGATCGGACATCGATTGGTAGATATTTGGAAACACGGAATGCCCAGAGTAGCAGAATCCATAAACACCAATAGCAAAAGGCATGCCACTCCAGTTTACTACCTTCCCCGTTGAATGGAATCCTATATTATCAGTTACACCGACTAAGCCAACAGACACGAATACCAACAGAGTTGCAATCACACCACCCGCTGCATGTATAATAAAATATTAATTAGTTAAATCAAGCCATCTTGATACTTTTTTCGATATTACTAATATACTGTGCAAACAAAGAGCAAACTGTGATAAGAGCAACCTGAAAGGTACGAGAGCACTCGAAGATCTCGCAGCCATACTGTTGGTAAGACCAAAATAGCAGTTAACACTCCGAAAAAATGCTTCGCATCAGCATGAATTCCAAGCCAATCAAAACTAGCTTTAGGAAAAAGTGATGTGAGATTATCACCCTCCAGAATAATGAATTCCACACAATATGACTGCAGCCAGTAAATAACATGACACAGAAAAATTTAGTCCAGTGATTTGTGCTACAAACAACTAGACGACAGACTATAGAAAATGATATACTTACATATAGCTCAGTATACAAAATAATCTGCATGAAAAATAATCACCAGTTAGTTTTTCTTCCCTAGAAACAAAAAAGTTTTAGAAAACATAAGCATGGTAAAATAAAATAAAAGGGGAATGTGAATTTTCCTAGCCTTGAGGTATCAATGGTTAAATGTAATGTCTTCTCAGATTCATCTGTGTGATATGCAATATGAAAAGGCTGCGGCATTTTTTTTAAAAAAATAGACTAAGTTTGAGCAGATAGATGCTTTAGCCTAACTACAAACTTCACATACGGAAGTATTGAGGTGAGGGGCTGGTAGTTGACAATCAATATGACAGTAAGCCCATGCAAAGAAAGTGTGCCTGTGGAAAAAAAAAATCAGCAGTTGTTTTTAGGTATTGTGACATGTAACTTAGTTGGTGCACATGTATTTCTACATACTCTTGAAAGATAGTCCTAGTTCTTTCATCTAAAGATACTAGGACTTACAGATATGAACAGGCGACCAATTCTCCCAAATGCAGCCTCCCCGATGTCTGGATAACTTGAAATACCATCTTTGCTCTCAAAACAATGTTTCAGAAGAATTCCGGTATAACAGCAAACAATGGCAAAACATACTAGAACTGCAAGGCCTGTCCATCCAGCTTCATGAATTGTAAACGGAGTGGAAAGAAGGCCAATGCCGGCAAGTACATTAATTCCTGCCAAATAACAAAATAAATATCAAACATGTTTGATAGTAAGTAGGTAATTTGGGCACCTTTGTATTCAAATGATAGTACCATTGAAGACTGTCTGAGTCACATTGCACCCTTGACTAATGTAGACTTCTCCAGTGTGTTGCAAATGAAACGAGACTCTCTCATCTCTTATCGAACCGAGTGTTTTAGGCAAGGTCTTGACGGAATCTTGCTTTCCATCAGCATTGTCGGATACTAAAGGCAACTTCAGGTCAGAGCCCAGACCACTACGACCAAGATCGAGGAGGGAGTATTTGCTTGTAGAAGGGCCCAAGTAACCGAAGCTCGGGGATGCAGCAATTGTGTAGGTATCAGTTGTTTCCCTGAAAAACAAAAGAATATCATTATCACATTACTTGTACATAATGATCCGCGAATAAACTTGTTGCTCGTGTTATTCAAGTATGATCACTGCTAGATGTCATGAAATGTATTTAAGTTCTTGTTAGTGCAAACTCATCCTAGATTAACACCTTATAAAAAAAACCACCTCAATTATAACAAAGCAGAAATGATCAATTTGGTACAGTAATCCATTTTTCTTTTCAGAATGCATAGCAATAGCACCAATATGTTTGGTAAAGAAATCTAAGCTTCATAACCTGATAATGATTCTCATTGTTTTTAGTAAAGAAAAAAAATCCCGTGTATACTGATGAAAGGAGTATGTGTTCTGCATCCCCGCCATGTCAAATGGCATCTGTCACCGTCATGCTTATCGGCGCCACGTTTCAGTTTCAGAATCAGAACAAAACATCGCCCTTCGGAACCGTTCCAGTTACTTTCAGAGCACAGCCGCAGGCGATTAAATATGAGATAATGGGGGCAAAAAAAACGGCAGCTAAAATTCTCCCAACCAGACACGTCAGTGTTCCGAAACAGTGGTTCCACATCCTGTCCCGATCACGGAATTGACAATTCGACCGAGGCCACTAATCAACATAGAACTTTACCAAAAACAGGGGGAATCAACGAAGCAAAAGCAACCCCACCACACCATCAGTCCAAGTCCATCACCACTAGTTAAGCACAGTGCTACTCTAAACTACTGTAGTAAACATCATGCTTATAATACTAATACGGAGTATTTTCTTACCTGTAGCTCCGCGGCCACTGGCGGGACTGGAAGGAGCGCGGCGAACCGACCCCATCGCCGTCCCGCTCCTCCTCGTCGTCGTCGTCCCCGGCGTCGCTGGCCTCGTCGTAGTCGTCGCCGTCCTCGAAGCTGCGGCGCGGGCTCTCGATGCCGCCGTCCTCCAGCACGAGGTCCTCCTCCTCCGCCTCCTTCTTCTCCTGCTCCTTCCGGGGCTTGTCCTCCGCCGCCCCCGCCGCCATCTCGAGTCTCGCCGCCCGCTGACAACTGGAAGCGTGGGTTGGACGTTGGAGAGTTGCGTAGCGGAGGCGGGGAGGTTGGAGGAGACGGTTCCAGACTAGCGGAGGAGGGGGCGACAGGCTTTTAATGGCTGCGACCTGCGATAGGATCGGAAGGGATGGGTGGGATCGATCGCGCGTCGCGACAAGGCGGCGGGAGGCCAGGGCGGGGTGCTCGGAACTCGGGAGGAGGAGGGAGGGTCGCTTGCTGTGACGGCGACGCGGTCCCCGTCGCGTGTCACTGGCGAGTGGGCCGCGGGTGCACGTGGCGCCGCCAAACGTCGCGAGCGGGAGGCGTCGGTTCCGGCCACATTTTAACGCTGCTGCTAATTTCACCGTCGCGTGGGACGACTAATAATCGTGCAGTTCGCGCGTAAACTTGTCGTCACGGGCTTTCCGGGCCGAGTATGTTACTGGGCCTCAAATTCTTCATCTCGCTCCATTGCAAATGTGCTAATTTCTTTTGCTGATTTTCTTTCCCCGAAAGGTAAATGTTTGGATCTGACTGAGTTTATACCTTTGTGTTGTTTAAACGTTGAAACAGTTGTGACAAATCCGCACACGCATCGAATTCTCTCCAAAATATCTCCAGACAAGCCGTATAAATTTGCAATCATGCGACGGATTTATTTGACGAATGCATCCAGCAGAACGAATATGTCAGGCGAAGCGAATGGACCGTGCCCACACATGCCTGACGAAACAAATGATATCTCTAGGACTCGGTCGGAGCACGGTCATGTGACCGCGCACACCGCAAGTGCAGGGACAGGACAAGGAGCCTCGGCAGCTGGCGAGTCTTGTTCTTCATTCTCATTCTCCGATCCCCCATGCATGCCAGGCGATTGGCACGCGGAGCCTCGTGTGGATCGGAGCGCTGCTTGCTTGTTGCTTCTCCCGGAACGAACGAATGCATCACGGGATGCGGATTCCGGCGAGGAGATCGTCAGAGATGAGATCACCGCCATGGATATTGTGCATGCGAGATGATCTGCTGCCCCATGTTACGCCGCGTCGGCGTCGTCGTCGTCGATGAGGCAGATTCCCCAGCCCGCCGTCGCGAGACATTCATTCATAAACCTACTAGTGCGCTGGGTGTGATTCAGCGATAGATGTGTCCGGTCCGGGGTTGGTTAACCCGGCCGGCGACACGCACGAAATGCACGATGCTTGTGTGGTGTGAGGAAAAACCGACAAGGGAAGGGATCGAGCGAGCGGGAATCATTCCTTATCATCCACGTCGTTAATGACTCATCACTTCCTTAGCTTCATCGGCAATTCAGCAGAAGAACCTAGCAGCACGCCGTGATGGCTTGCAGTTTACTCGACGGGATTTTTTTTTTTTTTGGCCCCATTCTTCTTCACACGAAAGGAGGAATGGCGGGCGCGTGAAGGTGAAGCCCAGCCCAGAAACAGAACGTCCTCCCGTGCGTGCCTCCATCTTGGTCTTGGATGCTTCTTTCTCAGTAGTAGTAGCTCTCAGCAATCTTGGCGATGGCGTTGTACGTCCCCAGGACGGCACAGACGGCGCCCAGCACCACGGTGAGGACGCTCGCGATCACCTTCAACAGCAGTTTGCAGCAGCAGAGAGAGTGAGGAACGACCAGCCGAGTCATTGTTACAACAGGATTCACTTGTCTGCATTGTGTTGCAGCTTGCAGATGTTTGCTTGTTTGTTTTGTTTACCTGCGAGCGTGTCGCTTTGTTCCGAGCGATCTTCAGGAAGCACAGGGCGGGCATGACGAGCGCCTGAATATGATACGCGATCATCATCCGTGCGTGTGCTGGTGGAGTGCAAACTGTAATAACTGAAAAGACCGATGTTGTCGCGTAGTATGATGCTCAAATGAGGCTTCATCAATCAGTTAGCGTAGCTTTCCTTGATATTCAGATGTAGTATATAGAAGAACATGCTCTTTTTTTTTGCCTTTTAAAAAAGATATATACACCGTGATACAAGGACGATCTACCTTTGTTTCACTAGAGTTATCTTTTGCCTTTTCAATTTTTCTCATGCGTTGGATATTACTAAAGTAGCTTGTCTATTAAGGTTCTATTCAGAAGGAAATTGTGCTGTTTTGTGACTTGTGATTGTGATCATACAGGCTGAAAAGTAAACTGAAGCAACATACCACAAGTATACTAAGGAGAGATCCAATGAGAGCCATCACAAGACCTGCAAATGATGGGGAACACAACTCAGATGTTATACATTGATAAACTAGAAAGAAATTAACCTTACTAGAAATTGAATATGCATGGATCTCTTCACGGCCTAATAACAACTATTCTTGCCCCTTTTAGCAGCAAGAGAATCATTTTCTACTCCTATAGAATGGCAGGAGCGCTTGGTGGAGCGCTTACATACCAAAGAATGGCAGGAGAAAGGCAATGCATACAGATGATGCAACAAGGGCAGTCCTCAGCGTAACAGAGAAGACTCTATCAGTAAGAAACCCTGCTGGACGCAACTCTTCTATACTCCGAGCCAATGGGTTTATCACTATAGAATATCTGCATGCATATAAGGAGAAAGCAATCTGACAAAGGACTTGGAGACAGCGACAAACACAATGTAATCCCAGAAGCTTCATGTGTCCAAAGTCTGATGACTAAAGCGTATAAGGATACTTTGTGAAAGGAATAATCACCTGGAAATAAAAAAAAAAGGGTACAATAAGGGTTATAGATGAATAAGGAACATAAAGATATCTTGCCAACTGAACAAGGCAAATAAACAACATTTACCGTGGTCCACAGTGCAACTTTAGAAGCAAATGAATCTTTTGGAAGATTCAAAGTTATCTGTGATAGAGTCTTGTCTCCAAACATGAGATAGCCGATAACAGCAATAACACCATATATGGTCGTGCAAATTGCAAAACTGAACGACACCAAGTATTATTCAGAACATTCAGAAATTTCATTATTGGAGATTGAATAAGCCACCAACATCATAATGAACTGAGTACTTGATACTGAGTTACCTACCATATGTACAGTGCCTTATTGAATTGTGTGCGATCTGACATTGATTGGTAGATATTTGGAAATACCGAGTGCCCAGCATAACAAAATCCATAAATCCCAATAGCAAAGGGTATACCATCCCACTTCACTGCTTTCCCCGTCATATGGAATCCTACACTGCCAGTAGCACCAACTAAACCAACGGATAAGAAAACCAGAAGAGTTGCAAACACACCGCCAGCTGGACAAACAATTAGGGCATGCTAATCAGTACACTATCTTAATATTATATTGGTGATGAAGTGGGGAAAATGAAGTAGCATGGTAGCAGTGAAACCTGAAACGTAAGATATCACTCGAAGATCACGCAACCATACACTGGGCAAGACAACGAGAGAGAATAACACTCCAAAGAAGTGCTTCCCGTCAGCATGAATTCCATGCCAATCAAAAGTGGTGCTTGTGAATATTGATGCTAAATTATCACCTTCCAAATTAATGAACTCCACACAAAAGGACTGCAATAAAAATATATAGGTGATTCTAGGGTAAGAACATGAAGTGGTACTGTGTTTCGCTCAGGATAAAAAAAAAATGCACAGCAGAAACTGGCAAAGTGAGTTGCTTACATATAGCTCTGTGTACAGAACAATCTGCAGAGACAAAAACATAAGCATCAAACGGTTAGGAACTCGGTAGAATGAGATACTAGAATAATTTAATTTCATCTATACAACATGAGACAGTGGTTACAAAAATATATAAACCACTAATCTATTGCAAAAGCTTGCAAACATCTGTTGACTGTTGTTGTTTTCACTTGTTATCCATTGATCAGTAAGTATTATTGGTTCCTTAATGTTCAGAGATTTTTTTTTTAAGTCTAGCTAGTGAGAATTTTGTTCGGAGATTCTCTAGCATATCAGATATTTTCTCCGAGTCATTTAATATAATTATATAATAAATAAACAGGACTTACAGAGATGAGAAGACGACCGATCCTCCCAAAGGCTACCTCTCCAATGTCAGGAAAGGTTTTAACACCACCTTTGCTCTCAAAGCAATACTTGAGAAGAACCCCAGTGTAGCAGCAAACAACAGCGAAAAAAGCCAGAACCACAAGGCTGGCCCATCCGGCCTCACTAATCGTGTATGGAGCAGAGAAAATGCCAATACCAGCAAGCACGTTGACCCCTTCCAGCAACAACAAAGACGTAAAAAATGAAAAAAAAATTATAAAAAGGAAAGATATACGAGACATGTCCAATATATCCTAGGAAAGTAAGTGCCATTTTCAGACAGATATATAGCACTGTACCATTGAACACAGTTTGTGTTAGGCTGCAACCCTGAGTGTTTGGGGGTGTCGCGGCTTGTTTCAGATTATCTGAGGGTTCTGCTGGTAAGTTCTTGACTGAATCTTGCTTCCCCTCTGGTTTGTCCAACAAAAGAGGCAGCTTCAGGTCAGAGCCCAGGCCACTGCTGCCACCACGGCCGAGATGACCGAAGTCCGGAGGCGCGGCAATCGTGAAGGTGTCAGTCGCCTCCCTGAAAAACAGTAACAAGCGGCGTCTCACAACAGATGAAGGAGGTCGTTTAATCGTCTTCGAAGAAGATCACTGATTGCCGCTGATGAAACGAGCGAGATTGAGGAGAGAGAGACGCGCACGCACCGGAAGCTCCGCGGCCACCGCTGGGAGTTCAACGACCCCGCTTCCGACTCGTCGTCGCTGCCGCCGTGACCTCCACCGAGCAGGCAGTCCTCGATGTCTCCATCCTCCATCGCCGAATGCTCCTCCGCCTTCCAGTCCGCCGCCGCCATCTCGCCCGCTTCTCACGCGTGTCAGTGGACGGGTTTGGGGGAATGCAATCAATCCGCTTGGAGACGAGTGGGAGTGTTTTCGATGATATGGCGGGGTTTAATTTGGAAGGCGCGGTGCGGCGGCGGGTGAGGGGGGGCGCTGAAATAAGGGAAGGGAGGCCGCGTGCGCGGGCGGCGACGGCGCGAGCTGCTCGGAGTCGAAGCGGGGCCAGTTGGCTTCCCTGGACGCGGACGGGAGGCTGACGTGCGGGCCCGAGCAGCGAGGCGTGCGCTAGCGACTAGCGTGTAGCCGCTTCGCCTAGGCGGCGGCTGCGAGAGGAGGACGTGACCTGGCGGCTGGTCGTGCAGTGTATTTCCATTTGGGAGTTTTTCGGCTCCTCCAAATCGACGCATGCATGCACCCTCTACCCTCTCAAAAAATAAAATTAAATCAAGTTTTTCGCACCTGAGCGGCATGCATGCAGAATGAATGAATTGATAAACTGCCAAAGAGAGTTTCATCATGCATGACGCATATACACAAAGATCATTTTTTGGGGCCACTGGCGGAAGTGGCTAGGGTTCCTAGCCTACGGGAGTAGCACGAGTAGAGAAGGGTAAATACAATCACACAGAGGCCAAAACAGAACAAAGATTTACTGGTTTGCTCTCTGGCCGTTGAGTTTATATTTTGTTGATAGAGTGAAATGCAATTGCGGTCCTTAAACTTGTCCAGCTGTGTCACATAGGTCCTCATACTCTCAAAATGCATTTTTGGCTCTCTAAACTTGAGCTCAGGTGTCATTTAAGTCCATATACTCTCAAAGTGCATATTTATCTCTCTAAACTTGACTTCGGGTGTCATTTAGGTCCATAAACTTTGTAAAGCATTGTCATCTCAATTAAATTGATAAAAACTTAATTTTATACATATATAATTTAACTATAGTAAAATAAAATGTGTTTCAAATCACCGTATGTGTAGAATATTGATATGATGAATCCAAAAAGATTGATATTCTTTTACTTTAGAGGAGATAATATCATATAGGTGCACATGACAGACATGCTCAATTATTTTTGAAAGATTATTCAAATCTGAATAACTCGTGGTTGCACATTACAAAACTTAAATTAGGGATTTTTAAGATAAATTACTACTAGAAGGGTGAAGCTAAAGAAGCAATAAAACAAGTAAGAAAATATGCTAATGAAAATGATGACTTGCTTTAAAATATAAAGTTTGATCTTATCATATTAAGTATATTAGTGGGATGACAATGCATTTCAAGTTTAGGGACCTATATGACACCTGAAGACAAGTTTAGGGAGTTAGATCTGCACTTTGAGAGTATATGGACCTAAATGACACCCGAGTCCAAGTTTAGAGAGCCAGAAATTCATTTTAAGTGTATGGGGACCTAAGTGACATAGCCAGACAAGTTTAAGGACCGGCTATGCACTTTACTCTCGTTGATATGTGTTTCTACAGGCCACTAAGAGCTAGCTAGTAGTACTCTTCTATATATGCAAGACAAAATCCGTGTTTGAAACATCAACTAAACTTGGAGTGTCGGGAAATATATTACTCCCTTCATTTCAATTTATAAATCGTTTGACTTTTTTAACTCGAAGTTTGACCACTCGTTTTATTCAACAAAATTGTGCAAAATATATTCTTCTTTTTTGCTGTGAATTGCTTCATCAATAAAAATTCTTCAAGAATGACTTAAATTCGACTATGTTTACACAAATTTTTGAATAAGATAAACAGTCAAATCTGATGTTAAAAAAGTCAAACGACCTATAATTTGAAATGGAAGAAGTAATCACTAAAATAAGCACCTGCAATCAGCAAGAAAACACATGTAGTGTTGGCTACTAATTTGATATGTACTACTCCTAATCTCCTATATTATTTGACGATCGACCGAGCATCGGATGAAACCCACGTACACCAAGACATCTCTCTCGATCGTGTCCTATGTTAGCCACGGGCTGGATGTGCATTGGAGTACTGATTGTAATCACCTAAATCACGCTAAGCGCGGAAGCAATAATTGTTGTCGAATGGAATTTCCACTGACAAGATGCACGATGATATCTCCACATACAGGTGTCCGGATGAGATCGTCTGATCCAAGCCAAGAATACCTATAGCTAGCTACCGTACCGTGTTAATTAGCTTCATCGTCGATCACTGGTGGCCGTCATGTGCACAGTGCACGTACTACTAGCTAGCTAGAGAAGATGTGATAAGTGAGAGGACCCGTCTAGCAAGTGATAGATCGCCGGTGCTGGACCAAAACGAGGGTCGATCGTCTTAAATACCCGTTGTGTGGGCAATGCAAGTGACCCATGTCATCAACAGTTGCAGCAGCGAAGGAAGCTAAAGCAAAATTGAGGGGATGCACCACTTTGCCACGAGTACAATGACACTATTAACGCACTTACTTTGTATATATATAAAAAGCGTTGCTAAATTTTCTTCATAACGTTTGATCATTCGTTTTATTCAAAAATTTATTTAGAAAAAGATATAAGTCGTTGATGATGATTACATTTTTTTGAATAATGACCAGTAATCATTTGGCTCTGCGTTATGATTGACGCGACGGATCAGTTAGATATGCTCTGTTTAGTTCCCAAATGTTTCACCAAAATTCTCACCTAGAGGACCGTGTCAGTTCATTTCTTCTCTACGCACGCGGTCTAATGCAAAAACTTTCACTACTTTTCATCAAAATTTCACGAACTAAACAGACCTAGACACGTACGATAGCTCGAGGCGCGTGTGGCTCCGCGGGGGCGGCGGAACAGGAGCTACTCCTCCCAGTCTACATCTATCACTGCACTGGCAGGATCGATCTGCACGTAAGTACTGGAGCACAACAAGTCAACAGTACTTACTCCATTCGTTCCAGAATTATTGTCGTTGTTGGTTTCCGTGACACAAGTTTAACCGAGTTTGTAAAACATATGTACAACATTTAAATTATTAAAAAATTGTAAATAAACTAGATTTAAATATCTATGGTATTAATTTTATACTATAAATATTAATATATCTGCATATATATTCAGTCAAGCGACAATCATTTTGGGACGGAAGGGGTATAATTAATAGAGAGCCAACACGTTTTTCATGCAGGTGAAAGCGCCCATACGTACGATCGAGCGAGCGAGGAAGGCTTGGAGTTTGGATTATCGATCGATCGTCTGGCGGCTGGCGATATGCATTGGCTCAATTATCGCGCTTGCAAATCAACCCGTTTTTTAAGCCACATTTTCTCTGAGCATTGCTGGTCGATCGACGACAGACACGCAATGTGTGTGGAGGCCCAGCCAGGATGGACGATGGACGACGGGGCAGGGCAACTTTTTGGGGGTACGTGACAAGTACGTGTGGCGTATTGGGGGGACGGATACGGAAAGTGTGCCGGCCCGGCATGTGCGTGCGAATCAGCAAGCAACACCGCACACTGATCAGCTGACAACACATGCATATCAGCATATGCATGCATGACAGTTGACAGCATGAGAGAGGAGAAGGAGACGAAGAAGAATATCCTGAGCCTCCTCTGAGGACATATGTATGTGCGACGTATACATTGGTTCGATCCTCCCAACGGCATGGGTAACATGCACGTCAACAACTCATAATAACAAGGTGTTTGTTGTTGCCAGCTTCTTGTCGATCAGTTGTCATCACCTCAAGGCGCCGCCGGCCGGCCGGCCGGCGGGCGAGTTTGTTCAATTCTGTTTGTTGTTTACTCTAGTACAATGCATGTGTGTAGTGTAAGAAATGTAATGTGTTTTTAAGTTAGGCATGCATAATGCTGACATGCGAAAGAAACTCTAGTATAGTTGGTTATAGAAGGACTGAGGACCATAGTCGTCGTCTTAGTAGATTTAAATTTAATTTGATTCCTCATGAGAGCGGATTTCTCGTGAGAATTTTCAACCTACTACATTTTTTTTTTACTTTTTGAGGACTAGGGCTGTAGGCTTGTGCCGAAACAAAGCAATGGCGCGGCCTACTTGTCGTAGCATCGCATCAGCAGTAAGCCGTCAGCCATGCAGCGTGGCCGCATGGGTTTGGTCCGCTGCCCTGCCTCATCACTCTCCTTTTCAGCTCTCTCGCCGGGTCCCCGCGCGCGCAGCCGAGCAACGGCCGTTCCGATACGTTCCGCCTGGCACATGGTGGGCATCGGCGCATGGCAACGTGAAGACACAGACCCCAGCTTCATGCAGGCTGGCCTCGGTTCGGCTTCCCATCCATCCAACAGCTTCTCCTTCTCGCACCAGATTTTTGTCCACCAACATGGAACGTAGCATAACACATACAGTAATAAACAGCAATATAATACCCATTTTGGCCGGTATCATTTTTTCTCTGTAAAAAGGAATTACATAACAACATCAGAAGCAGAGATGGATGTGTTCAGTGTAGCGCAGGCACCCGACACATCTTTTTTCTCTTCCGAAAGAAATACTACAGCCAACCTCACAATTTACAGACACCACAGCCACAGGCAACGGTTTCACATGCTTCAATTCAATGTTAGATTCGTAAGCTATCAGTCTGTGTAAATGATGTACTTTTTCTTCCTGTTTCAAGAATTCTATACGTATACAGGCCGGGCGTCTGAATTTACAACATGACAACACCAGAACAACATCTAGTTAACTTGCAACCGTTCAACCTATCTCAGTCAGAAGGCCTCGTCACGTTTCGAGCTTTGAGTTACCCTTCCTCACAAGTCACAACACCCAGTTCAATTCACTGTAATTTGTATCAAGTTCCCTTGTAGCCCCGTGTAGTGCAAGCGAATAGTGCAACTGGCAGCAGAGTCAGCAGCAGATGCGGAAACAACCAGCGCCGTACGTAGCACAGGACCTTAGTCATCAGGTTCAGCTGAGAAATCCGGTTCGTCTGGCTTCGTTAGCGTTGGCAAGTCTTTCGTTCTCTGAGGCGCTTTCCTAGTCCTAGCTATAAACTTGAGCGCGAGGCTATTCTTGGGTGGGGATTCATCTTCCTCATCCACTTCATCTAATCTCATGGAATTGAATGACTCCCTCATACTCAAGTCCTTCGCCATCTTCCTCCTCTTGTACCGCCGCCAAGCAGCTTGGATGAAGCACGAGGCCCATGTTCGCCAGTGGTGCGAATAGTACCGGAAAGTGTGCTGCAACTTCTTGCTGTGCAGACGCCTGAACTGACTGGCGACAAACTTGAGATCCTCAGCCTGGAGGGAAAAGGCCTCTACTTCTATGAGTGCCTTCACGGTCCGAGTGGATGAAGGCAAGTTGGTAGTAGGCTTGGGGACAAGAGCCCATCCAAGAAGCTCCTCCCCGCAGAAATCACCAGGTTTCAGAGTGATTGAATTGAAGAAGCCTGAGCGGCCACCATTCGTTGTGGAGCTTTCCAGTTTCCCACGAATGATAAAGAGCATCTCAGTCACAGGGTCACCTTCACGGACGATATATGTGCCCTTTGTGCAAAGTGATGATACAAGACGCTCACAGATGGCGTCAAGAAGCTGATTATCCATCTGGGAGAAAAATGGAACCTGAAACATTGCAATACGATGAGAGGTTAGCACACAATAAAGCCTAAGGCGATCTTTAGTACAAATTAGCAATGATTTTCGTTTTTGGAAAGAAAAATGCATATGGATTGCTAAAATTTATCATCTGGGACTCTCAGTAATATTGGGATGGTACAGTAGTTTTTGGAGCTCATAAGTGCAGACAGCTAAATTCTCTACCTCACAGAAAAATTGATAAGAAAAGCCATCTAGGAGGAACATTTCTTCTTAACAATGTCAACAGGGTCATAACATCTGTTTTACCAAGAATTTGATTTACCGAAGATATTATTTTCATAGCTCGTATTAGAAGCCACTATCACCAGCCTGCCTACGGTAAAATGACTGCGTACTGTATATTTTATACAATGAGAAAATTGTGCTCGTAACACTACCAATGTGACACATACTTCTAGAAGTTAGGTATATACAGAAACATTGTGCAATTATCCATCATCAATACGACAGACATAGTAGTTTCAAACATTTGCTTGGAATGTACATATAAAAGAATTTACCCGTCGAACAAGACCCAAGCAAAGGTGACGCTTAATGTCACGGCGAAGATCTGCAGGTAGGGCCTGCAATATTGACTCTTCGTTCACACCCCGAGTGGCAAGCCACTTGTATTGGATAAATCGTCTCACCCTTTCCCGCAGTTCCTGAGGCAGTTGGCGATGTCTCATCCACTCCTCAGTATCTCTTTGCTTTAATCTCCATTCCTCAACCCTCACAGTGATAGATTGCAGGTAGGTCTTCAAAACAATTGTCCCATTAACTCAGAATGTTCCAAAGGAAAGTTCAAATACATTGATGTTACATGAGCTTCTACAATAGAGTACAATGAGGTGCGGATAAAAAGTACCTGCACGTTTCCAATCAAATGCGCAAACAAGACAAGACCAAGTACTGCCAAGAATATACAATACAGAGTCTCACCAAGATAGGTACTCACAGTAAGAGTCTGGCCATAACAGCTGTTTGGAAAATGAAAGAAATACATATTATGCCATTCAAATCATATATTAGGTTAATAACTTAGAACTGGTAAAGTAAAGACTATGACAGCACTAAAGAACTAGATTGAACTTTATAGCAATTAAACACCAAACCTACTATTACAATCATAAGGGTAATCGTAATAGTTTGTTAAACAAATGATATAAGTGTTCTTCCCGAGGTCCCCGACCCACCCATGCAGAGGGATTAAGCGATAACTGGTTTGTCCACGAGGAACTTCAATTGACTTAGATATGAAAATATGTGCTTAAGAAATAAGAAATACCTTAAATTCTGCAAACCCCACCAAAGAGAATAGAAATACTTCATCACAAAACGTTCCGCAGGTGCTTGATTTGTCAATGCAGGCAGGAACATGCCAAAATCAAAACTGATGGAGCTATTGCTAGCATTACAGTTTCTGAAGATGGTAGTGATATCTGCCCAAGAACGATCTGGGGTGCGATCACAATCTAGGAACTTAATATTGCAACCAGTTTCGTCCCTGCAATTCTTCTTCCAGCAGGCTGTCTGGCGATCGACAGATAGCAAATACCACAGTGCACCAAGAACCTGAGAGAAGAGAAACAAAGGATAAAACTCCACATCTATTGTGAAATTTTGTATACGAGATAGAAAATGATGAAAGTATCATACATGGCTAGCTATCAGATAGAGCACCAGGTTGTATGCAGCCCCTTCCCAAGCAGTCTTTGCAACAACTCCAGTAGTTTTGACAATTTCATAGGTCAAGGGGAATATGAGATACAACCTTGGGAGATACTGAGCAAGAACTATAAGCACCAGAATGTTATTGTTATGCTCAGAAGTGGAATATTTTATAGCTGGTATCACAAACCAGATAATGATCTGCAGAGAAAGTTGAAGATAAGTAAGCAAAAGGTATAGTCTGAAGTGAGGTATATGTTAACCTAAAGCGGTATATGATCATGATATTCACAGCTGTCCAGATAAAGTTGGCATACGAATTTGAGACTGTTTTGAGGTCTGAGAGCATTACTGGTTATAAGGCATATATAGCTGATTGAGAAGAAATTACTTCATTAAAAAAGTTCCATATTTCAGATACTATTAAAGTAACATTTAAAATCATAACTGACAAACTAACATAGTTAAGAATTGGGAATAAACAAAGACATGAAGAAACCGTATGTGTGTTTGGCAATGATGCTACAACGGCAGTTTTTTTTTTTAACGTTACAACGCTAGAATACCTATCGGAATCAATGTGCTTGTTTCGAGAAGAAACAATAGATGCACTTACAAATCTTATGAACAGATTCAGGAGTGCCATATGAAGCTAAGCAACTATCTCTTAACATCTGCAATATCTCTAATTGTCATTTAGAATATTAAGTAGATTTTTTTTGGGGGGGTAAAGAACTAAAGATTATCATGGTTGAACTTAAGTGACATCTATTTAGCAAAAGCAAAATCTTTTACATAATGCCTTCTTTTCAAACAATCAGGGCCAACTTGGAGATAAAATGGCTGAAAAAGCAAGGTATTGTAATTAAAGCATGACCTGTGCAGGATTAACACATACTATCTACATATAGTATTTATTCACATCATATTTTGAAATTCAACATCACCATGAATTTTGTCCACTCAGTACCATATTTGTATCAACATTCAGTCAACAGTTACCTAAAATAGTATCAATCGTAACAAATACTAAAGACAGACAGCCTAACACCAAGGATCATTAGCACTAGCAACACTCGAGTTACCAAGAACCAAAAAAAACAAAAACAAAAAGAGTACCCAGTTACCTGTGGCAAAGGCAATGCAGCCACCACATCAACTGCAAAGTCAGATCTCAAATACTTCCATGCGATTTCCTTGGGATTCGTGACAAGATCTCCTCTTCCAAACACCCTCAGAGTCGCGCTCGGATTGATATACGCTGTTCTGAACTTGATTACGATGTGCAAGACGTATAGCAAATCGGCAACTGATCGGAGGAAAGTGACAATGACGGCTAAATGGATGTCCGTCCCGACACAAGAAAGAGAGCTGCCGTAGGTGATCTTGGGAACATAGAAGTAGAGAGGGTCTATAAACAGCGCGGCGAAGCTGGAGACGAGGAAGACGCGGTTCCATGTCAGGATGAAGTCGCTTGACGGATCGAAAATCCTGCTGTACCACTGCTCATCGCCCGCTACGAATGCCCTGTGCTTCTTCGAGGTCCCCACACCGAGCTTGCTAGCAGCTAGCCCCGCCTGCTTCTGGTGGAGCGGTATGGCTGGCTTCATTGGCGCCGGCCCCGAGAGAATCAGACGACCCCAAGAAAATTTCTGAAGGATAAAATCTGGTGCCGCTGCTCCACCACGCACGCAGCGAACAAATCGCAATCCAACCCGGAAGGGAAGACTTGTATCCGATTACTCGTAGCAAATAAACTGAGGACTAGAACTGACCCTCAGAACGATCCATCCGAGCTGCTTCCTTACCAACGAAAGGAGAAATGCGTCGAATGGATCTGCGCTTCCTGTACAAGCCCAGAAGCGGCGGCGGCAGCGGAGGAGGATGGAGAGGGAGAACTGCAGAGGGGTCTTCGAGCCCGGCGTACTTCGATGAAGGTAGTCAACGCCCAAGGAGCGTTCGGCGGCGCGGCCAGGCGAGGAGTCGGGCTCGTTTGGCAGTGGCAGGCGCCAGCGGTGAGGGCGACGACCCGGCCGCCGGCGAGGTGCTGGAGACCAGCCAGGCGAATCTGGGATCAGGAGGACGGCAGGCGCAGGGAGGACAGCGAAGCGAGTCGGCGGAGTTGGGAACAGCCGGCGGCGAGGAGTTGGAGGAAGTGGGAAACGGCCAGGCGGGGAGGGCGTGGGAGCGGAAACTCCCGGGGGATGCGGATGCTTCGCCTGTGGCTTAATTACTTTATTAGACGGCGCTAATCGACGGGCTTTGGGTTAAAACTTGGGGTTAGTGGCGTGGTTTTCACTGTGGTTAGTGCTAATAGCGGCGGTAAATGGAGTTTTTCCTCTGTGGGGTTCGGCGATGATGGTGGCGAGAATTGAGAAGAGGTGGCGCGCAAGTGGTCGCCGGAGACCGGTCCCGCGGCGTGGCATCTGAAAATCTGAAACGGGTTTGACTTCGGAGAGCTTCCAAGATTCTTTTTATTTCTTTATAATTCGCTCGTCCTAAATAAAATTCGGTAGAGATTCAAAGGCGGGGCCTTTTAAATTGGGCAGGAGGCTTCGAAATTCATCGCGATTGGCTGGAGAAACAAATCAAGCGACAGGAGATCGAGATCTCTATGACCTGTTTTCAGCTTCGCGCAGTCGCACTTGACGCAGTGACGGCATCCGTCCGACTGTCCCAACTTGCGAGGTGGTTTGAAAGATGGAGATGACGTGCCGCTTGCTTCTTGGAGGGGCATGATCATTGGGCCGGCTCCCGACAAGACTTACCCCGAGCCCGCTCGGCTTGGTTCAGCTAGTTAGTCTAGTTAGTTTGACTTGTTAATAAAATGAGATTTTTTTTATCTTGATCTGTTAATAGTTCGAGCTAGTTTGTTAGGCTCACGAGCTAGATGTTGATTTATGATTAACATCTCAATATATATATATATATATAATATTTTTAAAATTAGTAATTATTATAAACTTCTAAATGTTAAATTTCATAATGTATAGAGCATCTTTATATGTGCAAATTTAGTTTTGGTTTGGTATTGATATCTCGACTTCATATGTTGGATATTTTGCTTTCTAGTTTGTTTGGCTCGCGAGTAGCTTGCGAGTTACCTCGAGCCAACTCATTAACAAAACAAGTAAAAAATATTTGTTTGGCTTGTTACAAATTTGACCAAACCGAATCGAGCTACACTGACCCAACTCACGAGGTTTGTGACTCGGGGTCCAGCCCTACTCACGACCAACCGTCAGGAGTAAATTTATCACATACTAGGGATACAAGAGGTAAACATGAGGTCTTTCCGCGCTGCCTTTTGTCCGACTCTCTTGCGACATAACCAGTTGCCCCTTCCTCATGCCGTGGAGCCGGAAATATTTTCGTTGGTGCGCTGGGCGCGACCAAACGGGAACGACCCGAACGAGGCGAGCTGGCTCACGCGTGCCAACCACGCCGCCCACGGCAGCTGGTCAAGACCGGAGAGGTCAAATCGAGGGAGGCACCATCGCACTACCATCACCCTCCGAGTTGACACGAGTTTTGTTCGGGAAGAGCAAGCAGGTAAGGTGTAACGAGGCGCTCCGTCAGCTCAGTAATGACCATGGGCATGCCTCGCCAAACGGTCCGCGGAAGCAACACACAGACTCAGCTAGGTTAGCCAACACATGTACACAAGCATAGCACGACCACGGAAAAAACAAGCTCGAGACTTAACCTAGCTGACTATCGAATCAGCGAATCAAAAGACCGTGTCACGACATATGTCAACAAAACATGATGCACGAAATACTTAACTCACACAGGGAAGTAGTAGTAGTAATAAAAAGATGTTGAAGAGGATCTAGCACAGGAATTAAGTTTGTCTGAGGGGGCACCAGGTATCGACCTACTTCGCCAATGTTTAACGAGCAAAAAGGCAGTGATTCAAGTGTAAATCGATACAGGATGGTACATGACTCGTTCATGCACTTCCTATATAGCTATGTTACGTGATAAAGCAATGGAAAGATCAGTTAGAAGAACCGTGAGCAACACAGACCATACACCATTTTATACCAAATACATATAGAGCACATGGAAAAGTGGGCTTCAAATGTAACATGACTGCACAAAGGTACAATTGATTGATGTAGCAACTGAGAATATCAAGCAGTACGAAAAGGGCAGGGGCACACTGAGAAGGGCAAGCCCAGCACTGCCTAAAAGAAGTTGAACATTGTGAAAAGGTTCTCGGCTCAACATCCAGTCCTCAAATCTAAACAATTATTTGAGGAGGCACTTGCATACAATTACAATTACCTAAAGAGAATTTATAATACAAATTGAAATTAACTCTAGAACAACCGCTGAAGACATGAACTACCACAAACACAAGTCATTATCCAAGAAGGCAACCCAATGGCAGTGGTGCTGGGAAGGAAGAACACAGGAAACAGAAAAGTGAAGAATGCAAACAACAATGAATGCAGCCCAATGGCAGTGGTGCAGCGAAGGAAGAAGACAGGAAACAGAAAAGTGAAGAACGAAAACAACAAACAATGCAGCTCAATGGCAGTGGTGCAGCAAAGAAAGAACACAGGAATCAGAAAAGTGAAGAACGAAAACAACAATGAATAAAACCAACAAGTCAACTGGCTGCCGCTCTTGCTGAAGCCAGCCCTGATCCATGGATGCCAACTAGGTTCAGCTGATGCCTGATCCATGGATGCCCAACTAGGTTTCAGCTGAACACATCATTCACCCCGATCCCCAGCATGCAGTGGTAGATTTATTTTCATACGGCAGCGCTAGCAGTATGCTGTGAAGTTCTTTGTTCTATGTAGAAAATCGATGGTCCTATTCTTTCGCAAGCTGCATTTGTTAGTTCTCAGTACACTCAAACCTTATCAACTATGTGGAGAAAAAGGATGTTACTAATTTGTGACGAAGTAGCATCCTCGGTGAAGAATTTCAGTCATGATGATGACTTGATGACTGATGAGACATCGAAGGCAGAGAGTAATGGAAGATTGGCATTCGTTTGCAGACAAGGGCGTGCGAAGAATGGAGGAACAAAACCATGCAGATTACAACTGAGAGCCGCAGATGGCCGAGTCGTTTAAGCAGAACACGCCTTTTTAACACACAGAAGAAAGGTAATGTCTTAGTTGCATAATACATCCAAATATTAATATCTTTAAATGACATAATAAAGACAATCACACTAAGCTAAGATAAAGTTTTAAACCTGAACTGAAGTCATGCAGTTGACGACAGTTCTGAATTTGTTCCTGGCAACCAAACCAAGGAGCAGGTTCTCACAGAGAACATCAAGCACGGGCTTCAGGTGGCATCATTATCTCTGCAAAACAGCATGTGATAATGTAAGACATAATAAGCTCTGTAAATCTGCGTAGCAACTTATAATTTAAAATTTCACTAATTGGAATTACCCATTACCATAGGGAGATTCATGTTGGTCACAGTTGTACTATGGCGACCTGCTATAGCTGCGTCCACGAACCGGCGAAGGACTACGGCGCCTTGGAGAGCGGTACCGAGGGCTATAGCTTCTACAAGAAGAGTAGTTAACCAAGTCAGTGCTTTGTACTACATAATTTGAAAAAAGAGAATTATAGAAGGTAAATGACAAAATCAATTGGGAAAAGTAGAAGCGAATAGCAGACTCGCCAAGCCCATGATGAATCAACAATAGGAGGGCATTAAAAAATGATGTCAGATTCCAAAGAAACAACTAAAGTTTAACAGCACAGTGGAGATTTAATTTTCCCAACCAAAGTCTACAGAGCTAATCAAAACGAAGGAAAACATGATTACCTTCTACTATAGCTTGGACTCCTGCGGTATCTGGGGCTGCGGCTGCGGCTGCGGCTGCGGCTCCTGCTGCGACGTCTTCCACTGCCAAGGCCTCCAGAGCCAATACGCAGACGACATTCACGTGCAAAGTGCCCAGTCTCACCACACTCGTAGCACTTCGACTCGGATCCACCATACCGATCACGACCACCACGACCACTGGAACTACGAGATAGCTCAACTCTCCATCCATTCTTACCTATTTAGAAGCCATGCATCGAAGTATAGTTAATGCCAGCTTATAAGTAAGGCCTAGATGATGAGTAAAAAAGTGCAAATCCAGAATGACCAAAATATTGCTTCATGCACCCAAAAAAGGTTAAAACTGGGAAGCGGGTTTCACATGCCTGATTAAACAGTTTCAGGAAACTTTGAATAAAATTGAATAATGTCCAGATAAGCTTTAAGCAAGATCAACCAAAACGCACTGCTACATACCATCTAGATCACGAATTGCATCCTCCGCATCCCTCTTGTCATCAAAATCAATAAATGCAAAGCCAGGGGGTTTACGCGCAACCCAGACACTGCATTAGAAACAACAGTTAGCAAATCATCACTGAAGAAACAACTCCAAACTTCATATTGTAAAACAAGTCACAAAGGATATGCAACAGGTACGGCTCACTAGAACCTAGACGATAAAGTATCAATGTATTATTAGAAACAGTATTCATAAAGGAAACAACGTTGAAAGGACTGAACGATGAACACAACCATTACAAAGCACCTCAAAATCTAAAAAACATTCATATGCGGATGATAATCAATAAATTTTCTCAGCGGTCAGAGCCTTCGGAAAGTGAAATATCAGTGTATGAAACAAGTCAAACGAACTGGAAAAGGGATTGGTCCTTTCAAGCCAACACAAGCATCTGATCAGCAACGACGGAACAATAATCATGGTGGTTATGAACTATTGTTCTCCCCAAAATGTTAGTGAACCTATTCATCTCTAAAACATCATGAAGTTATTACTACAAACATTGTTATACAAAAAAGTTAGAACAAAAGTTACCTTCGCAGAACTCCAAACACACGAAACTCATCTTCAAGTTCCCCAGAAGTCACCCGGGCATCCAAGTTGCCAACATACACTCGAGCCATCGAGAACAGATTCCTGAATTTAGTTAAACAAGGAACATTTGACATAATTAAAATTTGTATTATAAATAAATTAACTGAGACAACACATTCACAAACGATTATCATGTGCCAAAATATCCAGAATATTGTCAATATAGCCTCATAATTCAACAATATATACAAACATCGCAAATCTCAAGCAACAGTAGACTGAATCGTACTGGGAACTTGGGAATACGAAATAATTTCCTATCCCTAAACCAAGGAGGTAAAATTCACACTGCGGAACAACAGAACTAACAAGCAGTCGCATGTTAACAACAGTATTAGGAGTCAGATGAATACGACACGAACGCACAACAACTCCGTTTCAACCGCGAGATGGTTAGGGTATGATCACTCGGAACAAAAAGTGCTAGCGAATCGAGCCACCTCCGACCAAACGAACTACAAAATCGCCAGCCCAGTACAAGGATCCAGACGAGACGACGACGAAACCAGCAGACACGTCTCTAGGGTTACGAACGAAATCTAGGGTGCCTAACTGATGCGGAGTCACACATGATACGATATACCAGACAGATTCGGGTTACCTGCGCGGAGATCAGATAACAACAGGCGGGTGGAATCGGCACGAGCCAAGAGGCAAGTTACCGCCCGCGGCGGCTTCAGCCTGCAGGTGCGGTGGCGGCGGCGGGCGGAGGGCAGAGTGAAGCGAAGAAGCTTCTGGTTGTGTGTGGAGGCGATAGGAAAGAGAGACACGCACGGACGGGCGTCATATATCGGGCGTTCACGCGAGCCGGAATTTTTTTTTTACATTTTTCTTTCTTTTTTTGCAAAAATATATGGTCCCTAAAAAATTTTGCAAAACTATACATCTGGCGCCGTGGGGGACGACGGCAGGGACCTACCGTCGTGCTCCACGGCGGTCGCGCCTCCTACCGCCGTGGAGCACGGCGGTAGGGGTCCAGTCTCTTTTCAAAAATTTGTAATTTTTTTGTTTGAACTCGGATGGAGGTAAACTTTATATGAAAATTGTAGCTTTCGACGAGATCTAACTTTGTAGTTCAAAGTTTTTCCATTTGAAGTCATCTTCATAGTCAAATAATCGATAAACTATCCAGATCTCAGTTTGCAGTCTTCAGATCTGAATAGTGTATCGATTATTTGAGTACGAAGATGACTTCAAATGGAAAAACTTTGAACTACAAAATTGTAGATCTAGTCGAAAGCTACAATTTTCATATAAAGTTTACCTCCATCTGAGTTCATGCAAAAAAGTTACAATTTTTTGAACGTAAACTGAAAACTGAGATCTGAATATGAAAACTGAGATCTAGATAGTATATCGATTATTTGACTATGAAGATGACTTCAAATGGAAAAACTTTGAACTACAAAGTTGTAGGGCTCGTCGAAAGCTATAATTTTCATATAAAGTTTATCTTCATCCGAGTTCAAACAAAAAAATTACAAATTTTTGAAAAGAGACTGGAACCCTACCGCCATCCCTCACGGCGCCAGATGTATAGTTTTGCAAATTTTTTTACGGACTATATATTTTTGCAAAATTGATGTGAAAAAAATGTAAAAAAAGAAAAAATTCCGCGAGCCGTATGTTTGCGTGGGCCTTTGGATTTCTCGGCCCAGCACGCAAGGCAAAGGCAACCGAGCTTTTCTGCGGCCTGGCCCAACGATCACCAGTGGCTTTCCCTAGTTCCCTTCGCCCACCCACCTCCCTTTCCTTTTCCTTGTGTAAAAAAAAAGAAAAAAAAACAAATCCATTCGCCCCCTTCGCGAAGCAAACCACCTCGCCGTCCCCGGCGCGTGGGGCGCGTCGCGTCCGGCGCACGCGCCGACCATCCCCTTGCCCTCCCCGCGTCCCCCATCTCGCAGCGTACTTATACACGCTCCCCGCCGCTCCGACCTCACTTTCCCCGCCCTCCCGTGACGAATTCACGACCTCCTCTCCCGCACCACACGCGCCTCGCAATCCCCTCCACCGCGCGCCGAATTCCCCTCCACCGCAACCGCCATGGGCGGCTCCCACAGCCGCGAGGACATCGACCTCACCTCCTCCGACGAGGAGGAGGACTACGGGGACGAGGACTACGACGCGCGATCCCCCATCTCCGACCCCGCCGCGAGCGCGGGCCAGCGCGACGACGACCTCCTCCGCACCGCCACCCCCTCGTCGCTTGAGGCCATCGACGCCAAGCTCCGGTCGCTCGATCTCAAGTACCAGCGCCCCACCGCCGCCAAGCTCTACCTCCACGTCGGGGGCGCGTCGCCCTCCGCGCGCTGGGTGCTCGACGAGCGCCGCGCGAGCTTCGCCTTCGTCGACAAGGCGAGCGACGACGCCTCCTCCCCCAGGTGGTTCCTTGAGGTCGGCCCGGGGCCGCGGGTCTCCGCCCCCGTGGACTCGGCGCTCCAGCTCAAGACGGACCCTGCTCAGCGCCGGGCCGACTTCGCCGCGGGCGGCTCCGTGTGGGCTCTGCGACTGCCCACCGACGCCAAATTCCGCCGCTTCCGGGTGGACTACGAGCGGTGCCTCTTCGAGAACACCTACGGGGTCGAGGCCACGGATGAGGGCCGGAAGGAGGTGTTCGGCGCCGACTTCGCCGCGTGGGCGCGCCCCGACGAGGCCGACGACGCCGTGTGGGCCGACGCCGAGGAAAGCCTCACCCCTCCCGTCGTGGCACCAGCGAGGGACCTGCTTGAGGAGTTCGAGGAGGAGGCCGGCGACGGTGACAGCATCCAGAGCCTCGCGCTGGGGGCACTTGACAACAGTTTCTTGGTAGGCGGCGCCGGGATACAGGTTGTCAGGAACTTCCGGCACGGCTTGCACGGGAAGGGCGCGTCGGTGAGGATCTCAGGTGGCCGAGGCGTCAGTGCTAGTGCCTACTCGACGCCGAAGAAGGCCCTCCTGATGCGCGGCGAGACTAACATGCTGCTGATGAGCCCAGGAGAGGCTCTGCATTCAAATGGAGTCCACCACGTTGATATAGAGACTGGAAAGGTTGTGGCAGAATGGCGATTCGAGAAAGATGGAACTGACATCACAATGCGAGACATTGCCAATGACACTAAGGCTGCGCAGCTGGATCCTTCTGGATCGACATTCTTGGGTCTGGACGATAACCGGTTATGCAGGTGGGACATGCGCGATGCCAGAGGCAGGGTGCAGACGATTGGTAGCTCATCAGAATCGCCGGTGTTGAACTGGTCACAGGGTCATCAGTTCTCGCGGGGCACTAATTTCCAGTGCTTTGCAAGTACTGGGGACGGTTCAATTGTGGTGGGTTCGGTGGATGGCAAGATCCGACTTTATTCAAAGAGCTCAATGCGGATGGCAAAGACAGCATTCCCAGGGCTTGGGTCCCCGATTACACATGTTGATGTTACTTATAATGGGAAATGGATCTTGGGCACAACTGATACATATTTGATTTTGATCTGCACAATCTTTAAGGACAAGGATGGGAAAGAGAAGACTGGGTTCAGTGGTCGAATGGGAAACAAGATTGCTGCGCCAAGGTTGCTGAAGCTCACCCCGTTGGATTCAATCTTGGCAGGGACTAACAACAAGTTCCATGGTGGGCAGTTCTCATGGGTAAGTTCTATTTTGAGCACATAATAATAGTTGTTCCTATTGCTAATCTAGTTAAATTAAATAGAAGACTTGTTCAGATGCACATGCTAAACAAATTATCTAGATTTCTCTGGTATTGGTTGTAGTAACAGTTTATTATTGCACTAACTAATATATGCAATTGTTTTGTAGTATCCATAATGGCTGTTGTTTAGTAAACTTGCTATAACTGTGGAAACCAGTCACATTACAGTCATAAGACGTATATCCTTACCAAATTAAATACCAGTTTGTTAGAGTATGTGTGTGTATGGCCCATATAGGCCCATGTATCACTGTCTATATACCCACCCATCTAGGGTTGGAAGAATACTAAGGAATTATTCCTATCTACATGGTATCAGACAGGGTTCTCCTTCCCTGACCTCTAGCCGCCGCCGCCGCATCCATGGCTGGCTGGCAGCACCCTCCTCCCCTCTCCTCCTTCCCTCCCCTCTCCTCCTTCCCTCCCCTCTCCTATGCCTCTGCAGTAGCCAACGGCTCTGCCTCGAGCTCAGCCGCGCGCGGGCTCGTCGTCCAGGCGCCGTCGGCACTCGTCCAGGCGCCGCCGCCTCCTCCTTCTCCGATTCCGGCGGCCACCGACCCCCTCCTCGCCGGCGACGACTCGGGGGGGCCCTTCCTCGACCCGGCCGCCGCCGCCGCCGCTCTGCGCGCCGCCCAGTTGGGTGCGGGCGCGGGCGCGGCCGCAGGCGCGGGGCCTCTGCAGGATGCCGCGCGCGCCTCCTTCCCCGACCCTGCCGGCGCACGCGGCTCCCTCCCCGACCTGGGCGTGGACGCGGGTGCCGCGGCTGGGCAGGCCGCGGCTGCCCTCGACGCCCTGGCCGCCGCCCAGGGGCTCTCCCCGGCCACAGCGGCGGCGATTGCCGCGGCCGGGCCCGACGCGGTGGCCTCCGCCCTTCGCATCTTGGCGGCCACCTCCCGTTCTGCTGCTCCCCTGCCTCCTCTCGCGGACAGCTCTGCTGCTGCAGGGGGTCCTGAGGCGACGGCCTCTGCCTCTACTGGCGCCATGGCAGGCGGCCCGGCTCCTGCTCCTGGTGGCAACCCCCTCCTCCCGGGCCACCCCTCCATCGACGCCGTCTCCTCCCTCTATGGGTTCGGCATGCCCCCGACGGCCGCGCCCTTCTCCGCCACGGCCTTCCTTCGGGCCCAATCGCCACGTCCCACCTCCGTCGCAGCCGCCGACAGCACCCTTGCTGCGGCTCTCGAGAGCGCCAAGACCAAGGCTGCCGCCGCTCAGGAGCGTGCGCGCTTGGCCGCCCTCACCTGGGAGCACGAGCGTGCCACGGCCGACGCTCTTGCTCGCCAGGTGGCTGAGGCGGAGCACTTCCTCCACGCGTCTGCGGTGGAGCACGCCGGTTCCTCCTTCCACCAGGCGTCGCCCACCGCCCCCGTCGCTCAGAGTACCGGGACCCAGCTTGGCCAGGTCGACCCCATGACCGCCTACCTCCACCTTCAGGCCGCTGGGGTCCCGCACATCAAGAACCTGGTCACCGTCCTCCTCGACTCCACCTCCACCTCCTACGCTCGGTGGCGGGACCAGATTCTTCTCGCGCTCCGCCGCTACGCCCTCGACGACCACGTCCTCACCGACACTCCGGCCTCGGCTCGTGACTTGTGCTGGCAGCGCCTCGACAGCATTGCGACGTCCTGGGTTTTTGAGACCATCTCCCACGACCTGCAGGACATCGTGAGGACGCCGGGCGGCACCGCGCGCACGGCCTGGTTGGCTCTCGAGACTCAGTTTCTCGGGAACGCCCAGACGCGTGCCCTCCAGCTCGACACTGAGCTCCGCACCCTCGAGCTGGGGGACATGTCCGTGGGAGACTTCTGCCGCAAGATGAAGAGCACGGCCGACGCGCTTCAGGACCTTGGGTACCCGGTCCCGGAGCACGTGTTGGCGCTCAACGTCGTCCGGGGCCTTCCCGAGAGCTACGTGGCCCTCCGGACGATGTTCACCCATCAGAAGCCGACCCCGACCTTCCTCCAGCTTCGTGATGCCCTCACCCTGGAGGAGCTCACCCGGGGCCTCCACACGCCTTCCTCGACCACGTCGTCGTCTTCCGCTACCTCCCGTGCTCTCGTCGCCGCCCCGCCACCGTCCTCCGCACCGCCGCCCGCCTCTCTCCTTGGACCTCCTCCCCCCGGGCCGAGCGGGGGTGGGTGGGCCGTGGGGGGCGCCGTGGTCGCCGAGGACGCGGCGGTGGAGGTCGTGGGGGTCGTGGGACGCCCACCCAGGCTCCGACCCCTGCTCTCGCTCCTCTTCCAGGAGGTGCGCCCTGGCCGACCATCAACAACCCATGGTCAGGACGCATCTCCATGTGGCCTTACCAGGGTCCGGGAGGGGGGCCTCGTCCTCCACACCAGCCGGCTGCCATGGTCACGGGTGCTCCCTCCTACGGGCCGGCCTGGACTCCACCTCCTCCTCAGCCCAGCACGGTGTGGCCGGAGGGGTGGGATCAGGCTGCTCTGGCGCAGTCTTTCAGCACCATGGGCCTGACACCGCCTGTCAGCACGGAGTGGATCGCCGACTCGGGTGCCTCCTACCACACCACCCCTGATGCGGGTATCCTTTCTTCTGTCCGCCCTCCTCACCCCTCTTGTCCCTCCTCCATCATGGTCGGTGATGATTCCTGTCTTCCTGTCACCGCCGTGGGTTCTGCTCCCGGTCCTTTCCGTCTCTCTGATGTTCTTGTGGCTCCTCAGATGGTCCACAATCTTCTTTCCATTCGTCAATTTACTTCTGACAACTCTTGTTCAGTTGAGTTTGACACTTCTGGTCTTTCTGTGAAGGATTTGGCTACCGGGCGTTCACTCCTCCGATGTGATAGCTCCGGGCCCCTTTACACCCTCCGCCTTCCGGCCTCCGCTGCTTCTCCTTCGACTTCTTCGTCCACCTCCGCCGCCCTTGCTGCGACGCCGTCTTCCACCACCTGGCACCGCCGTCTTGGTCATCCTGGCCGAGATGTTTTGGCTCAGATTAGTCGTAGTGCAGATGTCTCTTGTACTAGGACTAGTGCTGAGCACCTCTGTCATGCGTGTCAGCTTGGTCGCCATGTTCGGCTTCCTTTTTCTTCTTCTTCGCATGTCTTGCATGCCTTTGATCTCATTCACTGTGATTTGTGGACATCTCCTGTACTCAGCATGTCTGGTTATAAGTACTATCTTGTGATCGTGGATGATTTTTCTCACTACTCCTGGACTTTTCCTTTACGTGCCAAGTCCGACACCTTCCCCACCCTCCTTCACTTCTTTGCCTGGGTGTCCACTCAGTTCGGCCTCACCGTCAAGGCCGTCCAGTGTGACAACGGCCGTGAGTTCGATAACAACACCTCTCGAGCCTTCTTCCTCTCCCGAGGTGTCCAGCTCCGTATGTCTTGTCCGTACACTTCTCCCCAGAACGGCAAGGCCGAGCGCATGATTCGGACCACGAACGATGTGATGCGCACCCTCCTCCTCCAGGCCTCCCTGCCCCCGCGCTTCTGGGCAGAGAGCCTTCACACTGCCACCTACCTTCTCAACCGTCTTCCTTCCACAGCTTCACCTTCTCCGACTCCTCACCACGCTCTCTTTGGTACCCCACCCACTTACGCCCACCTCCGTGTCTTCGGGTGAGCTTGCTACCCGAACCTTGCTGCCACTGCTCCTCACAAGCTCGCACCTCGCTCGACACGGTGTGTGTTCCTTGGTTACTCCCCTGACCATAAGGGGTACCGTTGCTTTGACCTCTCTACTCGTCGGGTTCTTATTTCCCGACATGTTGTCTTTGACGAGTCGGATTTCCCCTACTCCTCCACCTCCACCCCGTCCCCTGATCCTGACATTGAGTCTATGTTTTCTGACCCGGTGGTTCAGCCATCTGTTTCTGTTTTTCCTTTTCCAGCAGGTACTTCTGATCCACCACAGGCTCCGGCGCCTTTACCTGCGCCACGCGCAGCGCCGGAGCCTCTTCGTGGACCACCCGCTGTTTCGGTGCCCTTTGTTGCACCCGACGCGGGACTGGTGCCCTTGGAGCCTCCCGCCGCGCCTTTGTTGCCCTTGGAGCCTCCCGCCGCGCCACGCGCGGCCCCGGCGCCTCCGGTGCCTCCTCCCGCGCCACGCGCGGCCTCGACGACGCCTGCCTGCTACGCCGAGCCGGTGCAGGTGTACCGCCGCCGTGCCTAGCTACCTCCTCCTCCGGCTCCAGTTCCCGCGGTGCCCGTGGACTACGCGCCCCCTGTGCGCTATGTCTACGAGCGCCGCTCGACGGCCTTGCCTCCTCCACCACCGTCTCCGGAGCCGTCTTCGCCTCCTCCACCGCCGTCCTTGACGCCGTCCTCACCTCCTCCGCCACCGCCACCTCCACCACGTCGTTCTCGAGTGGAGCCGGCCGTGTACCACCCGCCGGTCATCTATCGGGATCCTCGCCACACTCATCCCATGGTGACCCGGCAGGCGGCTGGGGTTCTTCGGCCTGTGGCTCTCTCCACCACCGAGGGAGAGCTGCGGATCTCTCCGATCCCGACGTCAGTTCGTCAGGCACCGACGTCAGTTCGTCAGGCACTGGCAGATCCGAACTGGCGTCGGGCGATGGAAGAGGAGCATGGAGCACTTCTTGCCAACCAGACCTGGGATCTTGTGCCACGTCCGTCTGGTTGCAATGTGTTGACCGGCAAGTGAATTTGGACCATCAAGCGCCGGGCAGATGGTACTCTGGAGCGCTATAAGGCGCGTTCGGTTCTTCGGGGGTTCTCTCAGCGCCCTGGTGTGGATTATGATGAGACTTTCAGTCCAGTGGTCAAGCCTGCTACTGTGCGTACTGTCCTCTCTTTGGCTCTCTCTCGCTCTTGGCCGGTGCACCAGCTCGATGTCAAGAATGCGTTTCTCCATGGCACCCTGACAGAGACAGTCTACTGCAGTCAGCCAGCAGGTTTTGTGGACTCCAGTCGTCCGGATTTGGTCTGCCGGCTGAACAAGTCTCTATATGGTCTGAAGCAGGCTCCTCGGGCATGGTACTCTCGGTTCGCGGCTTTCCTGGTGACATTGGGCTTTGTTGAGGCCAAGTCTGACACTTCACTGTTCATATATCACCATGCTGATGGCATTGCCTACCTCCTCCTCTACGTGGATGATATTGTTCCGACTGCCTCCAGCCCACAGCTTCTCCAGCGGATTATCTCCTCTCTTCAGCAGGAGTTTGCTATGAAGGACCTGGGCAAGCTCCACCACTTCTTGAGCGTGACAGTTGAGCCCCGCCCGGATGGTCTTCTGCTCCACCAGCGTCAGTATGCCATTGATATCCTGGAGCGTGCTGGGATGACTGACTGCAAGCCTTGCTCCACTCCTGTTGACACTCAAGCGAAGCTGTCCGCTACTCTGGGTGACCCGGTTGCTGATTCGACTGCCTATCGGAGTCTTGCTGGAGCTTTACAGTACCTCACCTTCACCAGGCCGGACATTACCTACGCTGTTCAGCAGATCTGCCTCCATATGCATGATCCTCGGGAGTCTCATCTTGCTGCCCTGAAGCGTCTTCTTCGCTACATACGGGGCACGATTGGCTTCGGATTGGTCCTTCACCGGTCTTCTCCTGCAGAGCTTGTGGTATACACTGATGCTGACTGGGCGGGTTGTCCGGACACTCGCCGTTCTACCTCAGGCTACGCTGTCTTCCTGGGCGGCAACCTGGTCTCCTAGTCGTCGAAGCGACAGCCGGTTGTCTCTCGCTCGAGTGCCGAGGCGGAGTACCGGGCTGTTGCTAACGGAGTGGCTGAGGCGTCCTGGCTCCGGCAGCTCTTGGCTGAGCTTCACAGTCCACTCGCCAAGAGCACGCTTGTCTACTGCGACAACGTCAGCGCCGTGTACCTCTCCACCAACCCAGTTCAGCACCAGCGGACGAAGCATGTGGAGATCGACTTACACTTCGTTCGTGACCGGGTGGCTATCGGTGATGTCCGTGTTCTCCATGTACCGACCACCTCCCAGTTTGCTGACATCTTCACCAAGGGTCTTCCCTCCTCGACTTTCTCGGAGTTTCGGTCCAGCCTCAACATAGTCAGTGGCTAGTTGTGACTGCAGGGGGCCTTGTGTGTGTGTCTTTCTTTCTTTATTGGCCAGTCTCGTACACCGCTGCGCCGGTAGTCCAGACTGCGGGGGGGTGTTAGAGTATGTGTGTGTATGGCCCATATAGGCCCATGTATCACTGTCTATATACCCACCTATCTAGGGTTGGAAGAATACTAAGGAATTATTCCTATCTAGACTGCGGGGGGTGTTAGAGTATGTGTGTGTATGGCCCATATAGGCCCATGTATCACTGTCTATATACCCACCCATCTAGGGTTGGAAGAATACTAAGGAATTATTCCTATCTACACAGTTTACAAGGGGAAAGAACTTGTTCACACAGTGTTGAGTGTTCTGTGTATTCTAGCTCTAATTCATGTTTATTTCGAAGTGTAAAAACTACTATTAACTGATTATTTTGTAATCCATGTCAGTTTAGACTGCATGACTTCAGTAAGAAGTATCAGTTTGAAGTAGGGGCCATATAATTGTTTTACTTATCTGCCATTTTCGAGTCAAATTATATTTGTGTGCTTATACATCAGTACAGCCTTCAACAACTGAGAAGGCGAAAAATAAGCTTGCTTAAAAGACCACCTTCAAATGTATCCTGGTTTGGTATTTCTCATAGCATTTAATGGTAATTTGCTGTTCGCCTGTTCCTATTACAGTAATTGCATAGGTAACAGGTTAATGGTCAGGTGCACACCACAAGTCCGCAACCAATTGCACTCATGCACACTCATCTATTTCCTTGTGATCATTTGCTTGTAAATTGGCTTGTGATTTCTCAATTTCTTCAGCATTCATTCTGATCATTGTTCCTACTTATACCAATTTACTTCCTCAGGTTACAGAGAACGGAAATCAGGAGAAGCATCTCGTTGCTACAGTCGGCAAATTCAGTGTCGTATGGAACTTTCAGCAAGTCAAGGACAGCCACCATGAATGCTACCGCGATCAACAGGGCCTCAAAAGCTGCTACTGTTACAAGGTGGTCCTCAAGGATGAATCGATCGTCGACAGCCGGTTCATGCATGAGAAGTTCGCGACTAGTGACTCTCCTGAGGCTCCTCTCGTGGTCGCTACACCGATGAAAGTCAGCTCCTTCAGTATGGCAAATCGACGTTAACTCTGGTGGTTTTGGCTTCTCTTTTCATTCTTGTAAGAAGTAAGATAGTGTGGGAAGTTGCATGTTTTTGTGCAGTTTAGTGGTTAAGTTCCTTCGTTTCCTTACGGGTTGGTGACATGGTTGACTTTATGGTTTCTTGGTACAGAACTGTTCGAGCCTCCTTCAGGAAGATGTAAAAAAATAGTAGTTGTACGTGTGGTTATTGTCATTTGTGGTGTGCACTACCTGTTTGAGTGGTATGCACTACCTGTTTGATGGACAACGTGTGTAAAGAGGGTGTGCAAACAAAGAAATGTTGATTTGAGGCTTGAGTCCTCCTGGTCCAGATGAATGACTGCATGTTTGAGTTTGAGCTCCCCGTCCGAGTGGTGTGCACTATTTATTTGATGGACAGGATCTGTTTTGAGAATAGAGACTTGCTTGAGTCATATCCAGTTGAATTGCTTGTAGTTTTCAAGCCTTTCTTCTATATTTTGATCGAAATTTCTATCTAAGTCTTGTTGTTGATTTTTTTCCCCCTCTTCGGTCCTTGCGACCTTTGTGAAGGCCTGCCTGCCATGTGGGCTTCTTCGGACTGCTTCGACAAAATGGCCCACCATGTCCAAAACACAAAGTTCTTCTCCTCCTGTGCGGCTGGCGGCTTGTGCAGAGATGACTCGGTGTGTAAAAGAAGTTGTAATCAGGTAGCTGATTGCTTAGCTGTTCATGGCGCTTATGTATTGACCTCTGGCTCCGATGTGTTTATGAGTCAAGTCCCAAGTTTGTAATGATCCTTGTTTTGGGTGATTTGCCTGCCAATGATATCTAATGCAGTTGTGTTGTGATTAAAAAAAAAAGTGTGGCTTGTGCAGAGATGACTGCCAACAACCTTCACGAACTGTTTGTTAATCCAGACCCTCTCCCGTGCACCACACACACAGCCAGCCCCCCATTCTCTGATGCCTCACCGGCACGGCACGACCCATGATGACGAATGTCATGCCATCATCACGGGACGCAGCCACGCAGGGGAATAGCATCATCATCACAGCGACGCGCCACTGTTGGTCCGCTCCCGTCCAATCTAATCACTGTGCGCAACTAGCCAAGTACGGCACCGGCCCCGTCCTAGTCCTTGCTTAATCATGAGACGATCGATGATGGAGAGAAGCAATTAACAACCCCAGTCCGACGGACCAATTAGTAACCTCGCTCCCTCCCCTTCTAGAATGGGACCCGGATAAGGCACCACGCAACAGTTGCACAGCGGCCATTGGCCATCCCCGGCCGGCGGTAGTTGAGCTTGCGCCCTTCCCTTGTACTCCCTCGCTCTGTCTGCACGAGCAGTCGAGCACGACGCGCCCTGCCTGCCACTCCGTTGCCATGGGGCAACAGGCCATTGATCGCGTCCTCTGCTAGCTGCCTAGCCGCTGGCTGTGCCCAACGGCCCCGGGCACGGAGCCAGGACGATTGGCCGGACCGTGTCCAAAGGTCGCCTAGTACTACGTGCTGGCCTGGGAGACAGACAAGTCCTCTACGTACTCTCTCTGTCCCTTCCCTGCCTGCCTGCCGCGCTTATCCACTCGACGAGGCCTCTTCCTCGCGTTCTGCTGATTTTTTCGGTCAGGTACGTACGACGTGCCACGCCCACGAGACGACGCCGTCGGGCGTAAAGCGCGGCGTGACGCGCTGCGCGTATTGATTGCCGGGATTCAGTAATCCGGCGATTTGAACAATCTAACCACTTCTATTCTATCGAATGGCGGCACGGTCGTCGTCTCTGAACGAACGGGACAGATGGACAAGTCTCCGACGGCCATGTCAGCCGGCGAAAGAATGGCGCCGGTGCCACGTACACCGCCGCCCCCGGCCCGGCGCGGTTCCCCGGCTGCACGACCAGTTCCGCCAACCGCCGGAACGTTGCCTTTGTTTATCTCCCCCGTTTCAAAGTCCCATCCCAATCTCTCCATCCGTCCGGAAAATGGAAATGTAGTTCCTGGTCTTGGGGACACGAAGCAGTACGTGCCACACACGCATGGAGCTCCTCCTCCGATATGATCCTTCTCTTGTCTCGCTCCGTGTCGCTTCCTGTCTCCGGGTGGCGTGGTGAGCTGTTGCGTGCGGCACCATCGCCATAGAATGGATGCAGAATCAAGTTACTGGCACCGGCGGAACACTGCGCCCTACCGCGTCAATCTTTTTCCGCGGCCGCTGCTGGTGGTGGTATCCCTGTCGTGCCGGGAACACACGCCGCTCCGCTCGGCTCCGGGTCTTGTCTCCCGTCCTGCGTACCAAATCATTTCACATCAACAGGCTTGTTATTAGTTAAAACTATAAGTTGCTGATTTGGGTATGTAGCGTCGAGGCTAATCGCAGCGCGTGACGAAGAAGGTCGTCGGTCAAGCATACATATGGTTGTCGCAGGCTAATTTGCAACCCCGTGGCCGTGTGAACTTCCAGCACCTAGCCGGCGCCGCGGCAGGAAAATGGCGGCAAACGGGCAGGGAGTCCTCAGCGACAATGCATGTGCGTACACGTACATTAACCAATCGATCTACTATACGGACGGAAATGGAAATTTCATCACGACCATAAGTTCCAGTCTCCCCGGCCGGCCGTATACTATACGAATTCAAGACGCATGGATGATACGGTGCAGCCGTGCAGGTAGTAGTAGGCCGGAGTACGCTGCAACTTGCAACGACGATTTGCGAATTCTTTTGCAAACCGTTGGCAAGTTGCCACGGCGTACGGCGCCCCGCGGATATATGTTATCCTCCTAGCAGCAGCAGCAGCAGCAGCAGCATGCGGAATCAGGGTGTGAAGATAATCGGATAAGATCGATCGGGGGCGTCCGTCTCCAACTTTAGCAATAACTAAAGTGATCTCCGGCCCGGGATATAAGGCGTGGTAGTACGTGTTTGGCGCCAAGCATGTCCGCCGCCCAACAAACGGTGGCCAAAAAAATGCCCGGAACATTTGCCCTTGCCTAACTGCCGCCGCCAGACTTGGCTCACCACTCTCTTCCGTGCTGCCTGCTGATGCTAGAATGGTCCGGCCTCTCAACTTGTACCGTCGTCGGCCGCGATCTGCGCCTCGGCGATTTGCAATTGCTACCATTCGACAAAGAAGATCTGGAGCCATAATGCTCTCTACCTAGCAGCAGCCGAGGTAGCTTTAATCGTGAGCTTAATTAAACAAGCAGCAAATTAACCGGCAGAACGTACGTACGTCCAACAAGTCAAACCCAAGCAATCACGGCAAAGATCTAGTAGCAATGAGCTAGCCGGAAAGCAAAAGCAAATCACATCCACTACCACTACACTACACTATCCGTCCCAACTGCTGCTGCTGCTCCTCGTCCTCGTTATCCTCATCCTCAGAAGCAAGCGACCTCATCAGGTAGTAGAGTAGAGCTAATCCCCCCCCGGCCCGGTCTTTGTGGTTCAGACCGGCCCGATAAACCTTATCCCCAGCAATGGATTTGGACGGGACGACCAATCATGCGTTTGACCACCAACGAACGACGACGCTTCTCTGACGAAATTTCAATGGAATTCTTTTCGTCAGGTTTTAGTAATTGCAGCGGTAGTAGGAGCAGTAGTAGTTGTTGCGTCTGGTCGGACGACGACGCCGGAAGTAACGGAGGAGTGCGTCAGGGATCAGTGCGCGTCGGGTTAGCAAAAGAACACGGCATTCTCGCCGCGGAGGGCACGGGTGATTTCGCTCAATTCTTTTCTCGCGTTCGCGTCAGAGGCCCGGAGGAAACCGAGACCCAGACGGCTTGTCCTGGAACACGGCTCGGCACGAGGGGTTGACCTCTCGGGGCCGCGCCTGCCGGCAGGCGGGGACGACGCTGCGGTGGGTTGCCGCCCCCGCCCGGCAGTTTCACCGCGCGCGCCGCGTGTCGGCACGGCATGGCCGCATGGGCACGTCGGGGGGCAGCTGGGCCGCGAAGAGCGGCGGTGGTGGTGGTGATGCCGCCGGGGCCCGATCGAGGAGCTGAGATGCTAGAACCCAGGCAGGGCCAGGGCGTCAAGCATTTCGGCGGCGGTAAAGCGAAAAGAGGCGCGCCGCCGCGAACGGATCGGAGCATGTTCTGGGCGCGCTCGAGGTCAAAACGGGCGTGCCCGCTGCCTGGCCACGGCGCGACATGGGCACGGGGACGGATCATGGAGTCCAAGACTCCAAGGCAAGAATAATCCTGCCTGGATGGGTAGCAGTGGCGCCGCGCGAAGCCGCACATCGGCACATATGTCCCGTCGAGCCGGTGCTTTGTTTCCAGGGAGGATGATGCATGCATGGGTGTGCATGCAGACTTGCAGTGATCGATGAGCTTTTTCGGCGCACAGTGAAGTTCGTCTGGGGTGTTCGTTGACATGGACACCTGGCCGCGCGCTTCTCTCACATTCGGAGCGCTGTAGCGAAAAGTTCGTCCCTGTTCCAGACCTGAAGTCAGCAAGTGCCATCCTTTCGCAGGAACATGCTGTGTGGGCTCATGGAAGAAAAATCTAACGTGCGTGTCGGCGTGTCGGACCCTCACGACGTCTCTGGTGTTCGTTGCGGAGCGAGAGGGTTAAAGTTCACTAACAGTACAGAGGCTTTCGTCCCAGGGTAAAAATAACATTAGTACCGGTTCAGTTTGCCCACCTGTGCTAATGTTGTAAGAACCGGTACTAATGTCCTGTGCCAAAAAGGAGACGAGCGGAGCCATCCCGTGGCAAACATTAGTACCGGCTCTTATTGAGCACCGGTACTAATGTTCCCACATTAATACCGGGGCTAGTTCCCACCCGGTACTAATGTGCCACATTAGTACCGGGTGGGAACTAGCCCCGGTATTAATGCACATTAGTACCGGGTGGGAACTAGTCCCGGTATTAATGTGGGAACATTAGTACCGGTGCTATACAAATACCGGTACTAATATCTTCCACGTTCAGATCCGTGAAGTCTCTCCGTCAAAAAAAAAAATGCAACACGCGCGCGGCCTCCCACACCGTCCGCGTCCTTATCCTCCCAGGCTCCCACACCTCCTCCTACGCGTCCTTATCCTCCCACACATTCTATCTCTTTTTCTTCTTCCTTATCCTCACCTTCCCCCTCTCATGGATCTCTCTCCCTCCTGAAGGGAGGCGCGCAGGAGGCCGAAGGCGCGCGGTGGCGGCGCACGCGGGCGCGCGCGGGATGACTTCTTCCTCTTCCTTCGATCTAGTTCTTGTGATGATTTCTGTTGCTCTTCATCTAGTTCTTGTGATGATTTTTGGGATAAATGTGTTCTTGTGATGATTTCTGTGATGAATGTGTTCTTGTGATGAATGGATGTTGTAACATGTGTATGTGAATGATTGAATTGATGTTGTAATTTGATTATTTATTGTTGAATCAATCTATGTGTGTGAATACTGTGTGATTGATTGAAGAAGAACCTTAGAAAATAAAGGAAAAGAGAAGAAAAAGAGGAATAGAGAAAGAAAAGAAAAAAAGGGTGGACGGGGGACGGACGGGAGGATGGGGTGACGGACGTTCACGGAACTAGCACATTAGTACCGGTTTTCAAAACCGGTACTAATGTGATTTCACATTAGTACCGGCAGAATAATACCGATTTGGAAACCGGTACTAATGAGGGTTATAAACCGGTACAAATGAAGAATTCCCTAGTAGTGGTTGAAGACACGAAACAACAAGTATAACCCAACCAAGATAGTAGATGGCCAACAACAACACCGCATCATCCGCCAATCCACTACCACCTAGTAGTGCCTGCGACTTGTTGTGGAACAAGCATTTTATTTGGTCGCAGCACAGCACGAGCGAGGTTAGTTGTTCGCTGCGCTAGCTTTACACATAGCCAATCCCAACGGCCCCCGCCGTATCCCGACAGAGCCCATTCGTATCTTCACGTACGTCGATCTCGTCGTGGTGGAACGAGCGCGAGCAATCGATCGAGGTCATCACGAGAGCGAGCCTGGAACGAACGAAGACTACGCACACGCGTCGCGTCGCGTTCGCGTCGAGCCAGCGCCTCGTGACTCCTGGCAGTGGCAGCTGTATAGATGGGCATTCGTGCCGCCCGACCTGGCCCTAGCCCGGGCACGGTGCGGCCCGCTCATTTACGGGCCGGGCCAGCCCGGCCCTAAGCTTGACCGTACCGTGTCGTGCCCGCCCACAGGCTGTGGCGACGGCCCAAGCACGGGCCCGTCGGGCCATTTCGTGCCGGGCCAGCCCGGGATACACGGGCACGAACGGGGTGCCGGGCCAGCCCGTAGCCCGTGGAGGCAGCCACCACTTCACATTCTCCAAATTTCACAAACAGCACAAAAATTCACAAGGCACAAATAGATAACAAAGAAGTGAAGAACTGAAGAAGAAAAGGAAGATACACAACAAGTTTCTAACTAAAGTTCACCACTTCATATAGGTGATGAAACAAATTGTAGATCTGTTTACAAAATTACACTTGATCATTATGATCAAGTGTGGCTGCCTCATTAAAAACCTTCCTAGGTAAAACTCACCCTTGTGAGAAACCCTAAGAAGGGAAAAAGAGTACAGCCACAGATCTACAATTTTAAGTTCAATTGTTCATTACATTACATGACAATTTTACAAGAATAGAACACAAATGCATGCATCACAAAAGTTCCAGACTTCCACAGACCACAACCCACAGTTTGCTGCTTGCACTTGCACTCTTGATTCTTGCTTCCAAAAGTCCAAAAGCCCCAAAATGTTATCTGCCTTCACTTCACTTCACACAGTAGGTGCAGACCCAGTGACAGACCCACTGGCAGTGGAGCCATCAGTACTCCTACCAATTAGGAAACAAATCAAAGTATATAAACATGGCAGTAATCACTAATCATAATCAGTACACAATGCAAAAATGTAAACATGGGGCATGGCCTTACTCATTTTCTGGTGGCCCTTCCCCTTCTGCTTCCACTAGACCATCTCCTTTCAGCTCTATCATGCCCTTCTCAACCTCGTGTTGTGCCCTTGCATCTCCAAGTTCCCAGTCCTTGACGCAGGTCAGCATCTCCACCGTAAGAGGTTGCAACCGCCGACGCCGCTCCTCAATCACCCTACCAGTTAAACTAAAACAAGACTCCGAAGAGACTGTAGGAACTGGAACAGCCATTATATCTCTTGCCATTATAGAAAGAATAGGAAATGTAAGTTTGTGCTCATGCCACCAATTCATAAGATTGAACTCATCATCAAAACAGGTGACAGTGTCGCTGTCCAAGTAAGAAGCCAACTCAGAAACAACAGCTATAGCAGAGGCAGATGAAGGTGTAGATGAAAGAGGAGTTGAAGAACTAGGAGGAGCAGCAGGAGCCCCATATATCTTACCCCATGCAGCAAATTTCTTACCAGTAGATGCTGCTGCTTGATTTCTTTAACCCCTAACTGCACCAAACTTGGTTTCATACTTGTTATACAGTTTATATAATTCAGTTCTTACCTCATTGTAGTAATTAGAATAATCAAAACCAATAGTCTGAGAGAGAATCTGGAGAACATTATGAAAACCTCTCATCTTGGCTCTAGGATCCAAAACAAATGCAAATGAATACAAAAGAGGTATGTTCTGCTAGTACTTAAGAAACTTCAGTTTCATAGGAGTCACAATGTTCATAAGTAATGCATTATTCTCTTGAGCATACAAATGACTAGCAATCTCAATTATATGATGAAGAATCATAGGACTGGTAGGATAGTAAACACCAGATAAAGCAACAGTAGATTCATAAAACAATTCAAGAAACTCCAGGATTTTTTGAGCAACAACCCAATGCCCCTCACTGAGTAGAGGCTCACCATTAACCAAACCATAATTAGCACCAATAAATGTAGAGAATATCTCTTTATAAGGTAAAAGGTGCTTAAGCATCAAATAAGTTGAATTTCATCTCACATCCATATCCAAACCAAATTTACGAGGCCGAGACCCCTTCAAAAGGCAAAAGTTATGAAACTGAGCAATGATTTGGTTAGAGGAATTCAAAAAAGAAATTGCAGTCCTGAAAGCCTCAAGCCTCAAGATAAACCTTGATCCTTTTCAAACCAGACTTGACAATGAGATTTATAATGTGGCATGCACAGCGCTGGTGCAAGAGGCCACGCAAGTTATCATTCTCTCTGTCAATTGGTTCAGGATCAGGACCAAGATAACCAAGAAATTTAGGTATAAGCTTAGACATGGCAGAAGCATTTGAAGAAGCATTATCAAGTGTGACAGAGAAAATCTTATCCAACAAACCAAAATGAGAAACTACTTCTTCAACACGCTCAGCAATGTTAACACCAGTACGTGCACAATCAATGAGCTTAAAACCAATTACTCTCTTCTCTAACTCCCAATCAGCAGATACATAATGAACAACCACACTAAGGTAGTCTTTCTTAGCATTGCCAGACCAAATGTCAGATGTCAAACAAACAGATGAAACAGATTTAAATTTATCAATCAGTTCAGACTGCGAGCCGTGATTCATGACTTTAGCCTTCAGGAGAGAAAGATTCCCGAGAAAAAATGAAAGAGGAAGAAAAGGGGATGGAGTCATGGAGCTATTGCTACGGAAGTGATAAGGCGGGGTCCACCACGTGCTGATGTGTGTGAGCCTACCGGGAGAGAGAATGGAGGGCTGCTTGCCTGCTCGCGTGACCGCACGGTTTGCGGCCAGACGCGGGCCGCCGCGTGTGCCGCAGGAGCGACGCGGCGTGAAGCGGGCTGCTGCGTATGCCCGCAAAACAGCTCGCGGCGCATGTGGCGGCGGGGCGTGCAGCCGCAACCCGCCCCGCTTGCATCCGTATTCTCGCCGCGGAGGGCACGGGTGAGATTTCGCCGAATTCTTTTCTCGCGTTCGCGTCAGAGACTGAGAGGCCCGGAGGGGAAACCGAGACCCAGACGGCTTGTCCTGCCGCGCCGTGGAACACAGCTCGGCACGAGGGGTTGACCGCTGGTGCCGCGCGTGCCGGCAGGCGGGGACGCCGCCGGTGGCCGGTGGGTTGCCGCCCCCGTCCGGCTGTTTCACCGCGCGCGCCGCGTGTCGGCACGGCATGGGCACGTCGGGGTGGGCCGCGAAGGGCGGCGGTGGTGGTGGTGCCGCCGCCGGGGGCCCGATCGAGGAGCTGATGCTAGAACCCAGGCAGGGCCAGGGGCGGCGTCAAGCATTTCGGCGCGGGTAAAGCGAAGCGAGCGAAAAGAGGCGCGCCGCCGCGAACGGAGCATGTTCTGGGCGCGTTCGGGGTCAAAACGGGCGTGCCCGCTGCCTGGCCGCGGCACGACATGGGCACGGGGATGGATCATGCATGGAGTCCCAAGGCAAGAATAATCCTGCCTGTATGGATCGATCGAGAGTGGTCGGAGCAGTGGCGCCGCGCGCGCATGTCCCGTCGAGCCGGTGCTTTCTTTTTCGAGGGAGGATGATGCATATGTACGTATGCATGGGTGTGCATGCAGACGTGCAGTGACGAGCTCTTTTTGGCGCGCTTCTCTCACATTCGGAGCGCTGTAGCGAAAAGTTCGTCTCTGTTCCAGACCTGAAGTCAGCAAGTGCCATCCTTTCGCAGGAACATGCTGTGTGGGCCCATGGAAGAAAAATCTAACGTGCGTGTCGGCGTGTCGGACCCTCACGACGTCTCTGGTGTTCGTTGCGGAGCGAGAGGGTTAAAGTTGAAGACACGAAACAACAAGTATAACCCAACCAACAACAACACCGCATCATCCGCCACTCCACTACCACCTAGTAGTGCCTGCGACTTGTTGTGGAACAAGCATTTTATTTGGTCGCAGCACAGCACGAGCGAGGTTAGTTGTTCGCTGCGCCAGCTTTACACATAGCCAATCCCAACGGCCCCCGCCGTATCCCGACAGAGCCCATTCGTATCTTCACGTACGTCGATCTCGTCGTACGTGGTGGAACGAGCGCGAGCAATCGATCGAGGTCATCACGAGAGCGAGCCTGGAACGAACGAAGACTACGCGCGCGCGTCGCGTTCGCGTCGAGCCAGCTGAGACTTGTGTCGTCTGGCCAGCCGGGGATCGGATCGGGAGTTTCCCTCTGCGTGACGCGCACGGCACCATGCATGCGGCCGCGGCACGAGTCAAGGGCGAGAGGGATATATAATACGATCGATGGAGAGACGTCGACAAGAGCTCGGAGGCGTCGACGACGGCGACGCCTGCGTGTGAGGCCGCGCCGACAGGCCGTCTCCGGCTCTGCGGAGACGGCGGCGAGCGTGGCACGCCCAAGTTGTTGCGAGGAAGATATATGAGAGCGAGGTACACGTAGCGCTGCAGCCCTTTACAGTTCCTATCAGAGGGGGGAATAATAAAACTAAACCGAAACGTCGTAAGAAACGATTGAGAGGCTGATATAAAGTATGATCGGAATTCGGAACTGCGGAGCGGAGACTTGAATATTTCATTTCACACTCGTTAAGTTGTTACGGAAACGCTACTACGGGCACGTCGTGGTCAATTCGTGGTGCAGTAAAATAGTGGGAGCACTAGCTACTTCTCCTAATACTTACTAGTCTAATATAAGTGCGCGGTCACATGCCTGGACCCTAGCTATTAGTGGTGGTGGCGAGTAAGTAGCTAGCCTTATCCGGGAGAGATTACTTGCACACTGCTAATCCGATCGTGTCTACTACTGCGCTGGAGTAGTAATAGTTTAATTAGCCGCGCGTGGAGTAGACCATCGTTGTAGCTACACTGTCATGCGTTGCCGGTTTTAAAAATCCGATCCTTCACGTCCCGGGCAAATCCAGGCCGGGGCCCACGGTGACACTCCTGTTTCATCTGCAACCAAAAAAGTTTCTTTTTTCCCCTCTCGTACTCATACAGTCATACCTAACTCGATCACCGAGACAGAGCACAAGGGAAGAAGAAGAGTCGCCCCTCCTCCTACCTTCTCCCGATTGACTATCCGTAGCAGCAGCAGCAGCAGCAGCAGCATTTGTTAATCGAATCAGTCGCCAAAAAAGAAGAAAAAAAAAAGCTGTGTCGGCGCCCGAACGCATGCAACAACTCCCTTTGTTAATGTTATATCCCTGTCGTCCGAGGATTTTGCCTTTTGGCAAGGCGATCGCGTGCTTTGCTTTCGGATCAAGATCGGTGACTTTGATGGCCGCGCGATCGAGCCAGCCAGCGTATACTAACGTTCCTTTCTTGCTTCCCATGCCAGTAGCCAGCTTCACCTTGTGTGCCAGTAATTAACGCACAGGCTGGCTGTTTCGTTCGGATAGGATCGAGATCAGCGGCAGCAAGTTGCAGTATGGAATGAGGCGGTCCGTACGGGTTTGGGGGGTCTAGGCTGGGTCCCCCGTCCCCCTGCCCAGTGCCCACACGACTGCTGATACTCCTGTTTCGGACGAGGACCGGGCGGGTCCACCGCGCCTGTGGCTTACGCGGCACGGAACGCGGGGCCCACGAGAGGGGGAGTGGATAACGTGGGGACGGACGGACGCACCGGCGGCGTCTGCTTCTTTTTTCTCGTTTGCCTTTAACAGAAGGGTCCCACGGGCCCACAACACCAGCGCCGGGTGGGCCTCCGCCTGCCTTCTTCCTCCCCACGGCTAAAACAAATTGGATAGGATCGACGGACGGACGAGCTGATACGAGCGAGAGTCGGTGATCTGACCTTTGCTCTTTTCGTGCCCCTCCCTCCTCCTCCTACGGCGCCGAAATTCCGTTTCCACGCGGCCCGTAGCAATCCCGCGCGCGTAAAATTGCCGTGGCCTCGTGAGCATTGGATTCGATGGTTTTGACCGGTTGTTTTGAGATTGAATCATGGAACGGATTTGTTCTTACAAGGAAGATCAAGGCAATTATTATTGATCTCAGGTCATCATGAGGAAAAAGTAATCCAAGCGATTGAGCTGGAATAAAATTAATTAAGACGGGCTCTTTTCTGATCTGAAACCGAACAATTATTTTGTGTGTTTGAAACGAATTTTAAACCGGTTTATCAACGCAATGCGTGCGAAATAAATTTAGTTCCGGAAGACGGTTCCTTGAGAACAAAACTTAGCCTGAAACGTGCGACCTAAGCAGAGAGCTTGGCTACGACCACTTCTTCTTCGTCTGTGTATTTTCTTTTCTAGCTTCCTGCGGAATCGTCAATGCTAATCTGATTCCGAACGGTCAATCTACATGCGCTTGAGAGTTGAGACGGCCCCCTATCAGGTCTCGTTTAGTTGGTTGAAATTTTGGTGAAATGAGTGAAAATTTTTCATTAAGTTGCGTGCGCAGAGAGAGAAGAAATGAATTGCAGCGCATGGAGACGTGGCGCCTCAGCGATTTATGGCCCTTGCCTGCTGCGATACCATGCGCCCGCATGCAAGCCGGCAGCAGCGCAGCAAGCTTGCCCCGTGATGTGCCATAACGAGACCCACACTCTCTCCGCTGCACCAGCTGCCCGAAATGGAGTGGTGGTTTTATCTTGCTTTTCCATATGTGCCACGCCGCCAAAATATATATCGCGCAGCTCAGCATTGACCCTTGCTGATTACTGCCAGATCTTATTTTATTCTTCGGCGTGCTGCGCCCCTCTAATATTTATTGATGGCAAAAAAAAAATCATTTGCAGCCGTGTAGGAATAGTAGTTCTCCAGCTCTGACGCGTGGTGGATTAGTAAGATCGGATAACGTCTGGCTGCCATAGTATAGTACCTACCGGTATTTGGAGATATTTGTGTATGCACGGAACTCACTTCTCCTAGAAAAGTATGAGGCTTAAAACCCTTTTTAATTTGTTTATACAGTAAAAAGGAAAAGTTGAAGACTCAATCCTTTTTTTAGAGTTTTTTATTTAAAACAAAGGCTGAGGCGTTGTGATAGGCACGCGTACACGTCGGAGCGTGAGAACTATTCCAAGCCAGTGAGGTCGGCAACTCGGCAGGGCAATGCTCACCTCACCTCACCTCACACGTGGCACACAGCCAACGCCCAGCTGTCCACGGAGCGGGCCCCGGCCGCGGCCGCCAGGCCAGGGAGGGGCGTGGTTCCGCGCAGGAGTGAGTGTGAGTCCACGTGAGCGGCGGGCGGCCTCGGGTTGGGTCCACGCGGCTGCGACTTGCCTGTGTCCTTTATTGTGTCTCCATCAGTGTCCCGAGCCACGTGGAAATCATCTGTTCGGTGACTTTAGGAGGTGGACCCTCTGTTAATTTTCCGTCCACTCCTCCGCGTCAAGGAAACGGACCGTCTCGTACCTTCCGTTCGAGGCTCCAGACTCGTCGCCTACCTCTTTTCCCCACCGGCGCACGGTACTAGTCGCAGCCCACCGGGATGTCGTCGGTCCTGTTGTTGGGTTGGCGTCGGCCGCAAGGGCCGCCGAGCGCCGCCGGCCGCGCGCACCATCGGACAGCGCCGACGAGGTCCGACGGAGCAGTACAAGGACGGCTAAAGGTCCTCGCACGCGTTGCGCGGCGACGGTCATGACAGCTGCTGGGTGGCGTCGGCCGCGAGCACCGCCGAGCGCCACCGGCCGCGCGCACCGATGGGTAGCGCCGGCGAGGTCGAAGGTACGAGGTTGCTGTCGCTGCCACCGTTCTTGGATAGCAGAAAGCTGCCAAGCTCGAGCTTGGTGGGGGCGAGCTGATTCTGGTGGGTACGTCGATTTTGGGTAGTCATGGCGTTATATTCTTGCTACTTGACACTGATTTGGGTAGCCTGGACCTCGACTCCTGGTGTAGGGTCTCGATTTGGGTGATGAGTATTTCGATTTGGATGGCTCGGACCTTAATTCGTTCTGTAGGATCTACATTTGGGCGATGAGGACTTCGATTTCAGAATTTCTTCACTGGCTACGTCGAACCGAAGTCAGCATCAGAGCTGAGAGAGTGAGAGGCATCATGGAACTATTCTCACATCAGAGTGTGGCTGCAAAATTCTCCCCGCAACAAATTTTATCTGGTTAGCTGTCCCTCTTTTTTGTTCCGGAGGAATACACCCTTTACAAGTGTAGTTTGATACTTCGATTTTACAGAAAATAGTAGACCTTTAATCTTTATAGAAAATAGTAGACATTTAATCTAAGATCATAGCCTGGTTCAAATCAAACTTATTAGATAATTAAACAAAACACAGCGAACCTAGTTCCTTGCTAAAATAAATTGTTGCATACATAGGAATTTGATGGTTAGGAGTCCCGATGAAACATATTGTAGTTATAGGGATTTGCATCAAATGACCGAGTAGAATTCTCCAGTTGTGTATCTTGGCCATGTCCAGGAGTTCCGAAGAAAGGTCCGAAAGGCAAAGGCATGAAAGCATTGCCTACTGGATAGTAGCCAGGATAGTTGCCTGGTACCTGCATATGTTGGTGTGTGCTATTCCCTAAATTGCCCTGCTCCGAATTAAAAAAGAAAACTAATGTCATTGCTAAATATAATTCTTGACAATGGTAAGTATTGTTGAAATATCATACCATTACGTTGTTTGCTCCCATTGCAGAACCAGTGGTCTTTGGATCTTTCTTGGTCTTTTTTCTCTTTTGTGTTGCCTTTTCAAAACCAGATGTAGAACCTGCTGGCACTGTAGAACCAGATGCTTTTGGATCATTCCTGGTATTTTTTTCTTTCGTGTTGCCTTTTCAAAACCACCAATTGGTCTCTCAGATCCACAAATTTCCTTCTCTTTAACCTTAATGCCTTTTGGTTTTATGGACTGATCCCGCTGTTGTGTTTCTGGAAAAAATCGATTAGCAAAAAAACATAGAAGTTAGATCGTGATGCGTATGTGGTCTTAACACAAGTATTAGTCAGGTCATATCACAGTGCAAACCTGGTGGATAAGATGAACTACCCAAATCTTGATCATGTCTCTTTCCCAAGCTTTTCTCGACATCTTCTGCTAATTTCTCTGCACTGCTCGCAGCCATGAGGTATGTTTCATCAGATTCTGCAGCTCGGGCAGCTAATTTAAGATATATTCTGCACAACTCTTTTCTGCGTCGTGAGAGCTTTATTTTGGGATCATCATGTGTTTCAAATTTGCTCTTTATCTGAAGTACTTTCGCATCAACCGTCCATCTATTTAGTATGTACTGCTCAGGAATCTTTTTGATATTGTTAATATCAAGTATCTTCAACGCATGACAACATAAGATTCCAACAAAATTGAACTTTTTGCAGCTACAATTCACTTGACTTCCTGATGTAGAAAACCTCACCACATGCTCAGATTTCCGACCATAAACCTTTATTTTGTACACCTTTTCATCATTTACATCAGGACAACAGAATATATCACAGTTTAGTGTTTGCATCACCTGTTCTTCGAATACCTTATACACTACTGGAGTGTAAATTTTTGCTGCATGCCTTAGTATTCTCAGATCTGATTTCAACTTTGGTGTACTTTGTGTTGACTTGAAATCACATTTCACCTCCTCATATCTTTTATCTGCCACTAACCTGTCAAAATGCTCAAAGAAGGTAAGTATGTCGTATTTGACACTAATATATCCCTTCAACTCATTATTCATGCTTTCACTTCTTTGAGTGCTAACCATATCAGCAGAAAATGTATTCCGTCCGTATACCAATGCCCATTTCTCCCTTTTTTTAAACAACCTTTCAAGCCAGTCATTGTCTCGTAGCTTATACTTGTCTAGCAAACTATGAATGATACTATTAACTTACATTTTCTAATTCTGTTGCTTCGGTGTCACCAGCTTGAATGTTGACCCTGGAGAAATTTGGCGAGGATGTGGCAGCAACAGAATTTGGCAAGGAGGTGGTGGCTACGGCGGCGGGAGCAGACAACGTAGTGATTGTTGGTACTTGTGCAACTATTGGTGCTTCGATCTCCATGTAATCTGTCTGGTTTGATGTGGGAAGATTCAGCGGAGACGCCATTTTTGTCTTGTGGTTGAGGAAGATGCTAATCTGATGGTTATTTTGATGATAAAAAACCCTTCAGTTGTAAATGGCGCCACATTTTTAGTATTTGGGGTCTTTTTTCCCTCCAGACTTCTGTGAATGTTTTTGTGACGGTAAAAAAATAATATCGCGCGGGATTAGATGGGCGCCGTGAATGTTTTTCCCTCCAGACGAACTGACGGCGCCGTTTTCTCTTGTGTGGGCCGCGGCACAAGAAAAATAGATGGGCCAGCTTTTGGCAGAGAGTGAATTAGAAGCCTCCACGTGTAGGGGACACCGATGGAGACACAGTAAAGGGGGACAGGCAAGTTGCAGCCGGTCCACGCTGTGTTGCCCGGGGCCCTTTCTTTGGTTGCGTGGCGCCTGTGCCCAGCCTGGCCGCCACGGCACGCGCGCGTCGCGTGGGAACGAACGAACGTGCGGTGCAGCAGCAGCGGTAGACGGACGGGCGCAGCAGTGTCCACAGCCATGGAGTACAGCTGTGTGGCGCACTGGCGCTTGACGCTGGCGTTTACTTCTACTGTTCAGCGTTCACGCGGCTTGTACCTCCGACATGCGCAGCGCAGACAGATACCTCGGCCGCGGTTTCTTTTTTTACAGTACCCTCTAAAAAAAAACTATCTAGATAATTTATTGCCCCCTAAAAAAAACTAGCTTATAAAAATTTGGGTAGGCAAATTTCGAGTTTGCCCTGTGCAAGTCTATCTAGATAATTTACTGTTTAATTTACTTTTGTACTAGTATAAGTAAGCGGGAAGTCTGAGCCTCTTTCCACATTCCCCAAGAAGGATAGGAGCTGGCTTACTGCATTTACCTTAAGTTAACGCTCCATCCCTTATAAGGATAAGGAGTATAAGAGATGGAGCGTTGACTTAAGGAATCGGAATATCACCCTGAAACTAGACCCGCCAATGCCCATGGATTGTTGTGGGCACAATTTTTAGTCCAAAATGGACATTTTTTTTGTTCCAACTTGCAAAGTGCTCATATCTATTTAGTGTATATGCAATATTATGAAATTTGTGGAGCCTAAATGGATCATGCTGGTTCATAGATATTCTTTTGATATGTACCATATTGGTCCATGAATCTTTTGCATATCTTCATGCCGTATAATTATGATATTGAGAATTTGATCATGTATAGGATCTCGACTTCTTGAGCTTGCAACAAATTTGTCATCCAACACTAACCTACCAATGTTCACTGGTCACAACCACCGAAAATATATATCATACATTTAACGAATTGTTTTAGAAATTTTATAAAAATATTTAATTTATTTATCAATTTCACTGAGATATTTGCTTTGTATATCACCTCTAGATCGGTCTGGTTAGGGCGGCCCGGCACGGAAGGGTCAGCACGTGGCGCCACGTGGCGGTTTGTGGGTTAATGTGCCCAGATATCACGGGATATTGGCGGGGGGCCCACGCTGCTGCATTCTTCGTTGTGAAGCCTTGAACTTGTTGGGGGCGGAAAACTACTCGTGCGAGCAGGTAGTCTATGCCACGCCTTCCGATACTCATGGAGTAGCGCGCACTGTGCCGTTCGTGGCGTAGTACGCCCCGTGCCATTCGTTGTACGGCACGCAGTGTGCCGTTCGTGGCAGGGTGGACGGATCCGCTCTCTGACACCAGATCGGCCTGGCCAGGGCGGGCCGTCGCGGAGGAGCGGACGCGTGGCGGCGCGGGGGAGGACGCGCGTGGAGATCCCGGGATCTCAGCGGGGGTCCCACGCCATCGTTGCCTTCCACGCGAAGCCTGAACCGGTTGGTGACGGCAACTACTCGTGCGAGCGAGTAGTTGGAGGGGAAGACGGAAACTACTCGTACGAACGAGTAGTCGGAGAGGGAGACGGGAACTTGTCGTGCGAACCGCCAACCGGTGGAGAACTTGTCGCGTGGGCCGCCCAGCTCCTGGCCCATGACGGAAACTGGTCGTACGAACTCCCAGGTACTCGGAAGTATAATACTCGTTGTATTAGCCGCTAAGTAAGCTGCGTGTCAGTCCGTACTACGTTTTTCAGAGGTCGTGGTGGGCCCTGGTCTAGAGTCTCGTCAAAAATCTTTTTGTGCCACCACTAATTTGTTCTAGAAAAAACTAGGATTGCACTTTTTATGAGATGGAGGGAGTACATTGTTATTGCACATATTTTCTATACATTACTGACCATATTTTTTAAAAAGAAAAATGATCAGTATGAATTATTTTTTATCTAGAGGCAGGAATTGTAATACTGCATTCCATTTATGCGCAGAGACAAAAGCAAAATTCTTCCAACCTTATACTAGTTTGTCATCCCCCACCTCTCAGGCTCTCACTCATCAGAGTACCTGTGCATATCCTTTTGCATAAAAAAAAAGAGAAGAGAAAAAGAGGACTAGTGAATCATTTGCTAAATCGAAGTTGATCCCGAAGTCAGGACCGCTATTCCTACAAGTTGATATTCACACCCCAAATCGTGTGTGTGAAGGGTTGATAGACACTCCACATTCGTCGACACAAAAAATCTCGTCCACTCGTGTACGTTACGAGCAATCCAGGAACGGACGGTCAAATTACACACGGTTAGTTGTCAAAAAAAAATACACACGGTTTAAATTATTCCCTTGATCTAGCAATGACTCCATCCAACCTCAAAGATCGCTTCAAACTTCGTTATCTGATAAAAGTCAGACCTGCTGTTCTCTGGTGCCCAATTAGCATTGCTTTATAAATTATCAGACCCAAAGTACCCCCCTGATTTGTTGGAGCACCTAACCCCCGAAAGACTTGCGAGCGTAACCAAAGGAACAGCCTTTTCCCACGTGTCTGTCATCCACCGGAGGCGTGGCATCTACCAGGTGGTTCGCCGCGTGCAGCAGCTGCGTACAATACAACGCATGCGCACGCGAGAGTATACGTCGGCACCGCAGTACCAAAGGGCCAGAGGCGGGCCGGGGACGACGACGACACGGCGCGAGGGAGACGGATAGATAACCCCAACCGTTAGCGACCGCGACACTCACCTATCCACTCCCCATCCAACCAGACCTCTCCCACGTCGCGGCGGGGGCAGTCCCGTCATTTCCGCGCAGCGCGCGGTCTGCGTTGCGAATAGGCGATGTGGAAATTGTGGATAAGCCTCGTGCCAGGCCATCACCACACCGCTTCCAACCGGTCGTCGTCCGCTCCTTCTCTCCTCCGGCTTCACACGACACGAGAGAGGACTTGCCATATTTATCCCCAGAAGAAGAAGAAGCTTCGGCAAAAGCGATCGATCCATCCATCCACCTCCAATTTCCCCACCGCCGCAGACCCACCCTCCTCCTCGTCGCGTCGCGGCGCTTCGATCCTCTTCTTCATGCGCCATCGCCGCCACCTCCGCCTCAGCAGCAGCACCACCCGCGGATAGGAATAGAGGGGGTGGTGGTGGGGTCGGGACAGGTTGGCGATGCCTTCGCTCTCCTGCCACAACCTCCTCGACCTCGCTGCGGCCGACGAGGTTCCCCCGTCGCCCACGCCGCTCCGCATCCCGCGCGTCATGTCCGTCGCGTCCCCGGCCTCCTCGCCCACCTCCTCGCCGCCCGCCCCGCCGCGCCGCGTCATCGTCTCCCACCGCCTCCCGCTCCGCGCCGCGCCCGACCCGGACGCGCCCTTCGGCTTCGCCTTCACCGTCGACGCCGGCACCGTCGCGTACCAGCTCCGCTCCGGCCTGCCCGCCGCCGCCCCCGTCCTACACATCGGCACTCTCCCGGCCGCCGCGGCGGAGGCCGCCTCCGACGAGCTGTCCAACTACCTGCTCGCCAATTTCTCCTGCCTGCCGGTGTACCTGCCCAGCGACCTCCACCACCGATTCTACCACGGCTTCTGCAAGCACTACCTCTGGCCGCTCCTCCATTACCTCCTCCCGCTGACGCCGTCGTCGCTCGGCGGCCTCCCGTTCCAGCGGTCCCTCTACCACTCCTTCCTCTCCGCCAACAGGGCCTTCGCCGACCGCCTCACCGAGGTGCTCAACCCCGACGAGGACCTCGTCTGGATCCACGATTACCACCTCCTGGCGCTCCCCACCTTCCTCCGCAAGCGCTTCCCGCGCGCCAAGGTCGGCTTCTTCCTCCACTCGCCCTTCCCCTCGTCCGAGATCTTCCGCACCATCCCCGTCCGGGATGACCTCGTCCGCGCCCTCCTCAACGCCGACCTCGTCGGCTTCCACACCTTCGACTACGCGCGCCACTTCCTGTCCGCGTGCTCCCGCCTCCTCGGCCTCGACTACCAGTCCAAGCGCGGATACATCGGCATCGAGTACTACGGCCGCACCGTCACCGTCAAGATACTCCCCGTCGGGATCGACATGGGCCAGCTCAGATCGGTCGTCTCCGCGCCGGAGACGGGGGATGTCGTGCGCCGGGTCGCCGAGGCGTACAAGGGCCGCCGCCTCATGATCGGCGTCGACGACGTCGATCTCTTCAAGGGGATCGGCCTCAAGTTCCTGGCCACGGAGCAGCTGCTCGTCGAGCACCCGGAGCTCCGCGGCCGCGCCGTCCTCGTGCAGATCGCCAACCCGGCGCGCAGCGAGGGGCGCGATGTGCAGGGCGTGCAGGAGGAGGCCAGAGCCATCAGCGCCCGGGTCAATGCGCGCTTCGGCACCCCAGGGTACACGCCGATCGTGCTCATCGACGGCCCCGTCACGGCGCAGGAGAAGGCGGCCTACTACGCGGCGGCCGAGTGCTGCGTGGTCAGCGCCGTGCGCGACGGCCTCAACCGGATACCGTACATCTACACGGTCTGCCGGCAGGAGAGCAACGCGCTGGGTGAGGACTCCCCCAAGCGCAGCGTCATCGTGCTCTCGGAGTTCGTCGGGTGCTCACCGTCGCTCAGCGGCGCCATCCGCGTGAACCCGTGGAGCGTCGAGTCCGTTGCCGAGGCCATGAACGCCGCGCTGCGGATGCCCGAGGCCGAGCAGCGGCTGCGGCACGAGAAGCACTACAAGTACGTCAGGACCCACGACGTCGCCTACTGGGCGCGGTCGTTTGACCAGGACCTGCAGCGCGCCTGCAAGGACCATTTCTCGCGGCGGCATTGGGGGATCGGCTTCGGCATGAGCTTCAAGGTGGTGGCGCTCGGGCCAAACTTCCGGCGGCTCTCTGTCGAGCACATTGTGCCATCATACCGGAGGACGGAGAACCGGTTGATTCTCCTGGACTACGACGGCACCGTGATGCCGGAGAATTCGATAGACAAGGCGCCAAGCAGTGAGGTCATCTCTGTCTTGAATCGCCTCTGCGAAGACCCCAAGAACAGAGTGTTCATCGTGAGCGGGCGGGGGAAGGACGAGCTGAGCAAGTGGTTCGCCCCATGTGAGAAGCTGGGCATCGCTGCCGAGCACGGTTACTTCACCAGGTAAAGATCTCCTTGCATTATGTCACTGCTGAATATCTGCTACTAGTTGGTACAAAGTTTGCTTTGCTTGGATTTGGGTGCTTACTGTTCCAGATTCGGTCTCTAGGATGGTTGTTAATTAAGCAATGATACAACGAGGTACCGTACATTTAATTATAGAAAAGATTTTCCTTACGAACAGCATGTCTAGTCTAAAATCACAATTGCTACTACTTCGGTTCTAGAATAATCCTAGGACAATTACTACTTGCAGTATGTTCTAACTCTATTCCACTTTTGATTCAACTCAACACTATTTTACTTTTGGTTCAGCTCACTTTTGGTTGCAAGGAACATTCCTAATGAGTCAGTTCAGCTCACTTTTGGTTGCAAGGAGCATTTCTAATGAGTTGGCCAATACGTGATGGCTCATCTATGCTTGTGACTGCAGGTGGAGCAGGGACGCGCCGTGGGAGACCTCAGTGTTGGCCGCGGACTTCGATTGGAAGAAGACAGCTGAGCCGGTGATGCAGCTGTACACCGAGGCAACAGATGGTTCCTACATCGAGCACAAGGAGAGCGCCATCGTCTGGCACCACCACGAGGCGGATCCGGACTTTGGTTCTTGCCAAGCAAAGGAACTGCTCGACCATCTCGAAAACGTGCTCGCCAACGAACCCGTGGTGGTGAAGAGGGGCCAGCACATCGTCGAGGTTAACCCGCAGGTACGCCAAACGCGTGCATGTTTTTTCCATGCTTTCAGTATTACTATTCTACTACTGTTGTTGGTTGTTTAGTTCATTTGAGGACGTGTATGAAACATGGCGATCAACCGCACGTAGCTTTCAAACTAAAGGCACCGGATAAGGATTGATCCAATCCAGTCCTCATCCACTACATGCCTGGGACAATATGCATCTTCTCCACATATAGGAATTTTGAAATCAGCATGGACCACGCGGCGCCTCTTGTGGACTGGGGAAACCCGCGAGAACAGGGGCCTCGTGGTCTTTTTAAGTGTGCCCCTCCGAAAGCAACCTGTCACACTGCTGGACCATCCATTTGTCTCATTGCCGGCAACCACTTGGAAATTTCTGGATTTGCAGAGGGATAACATTCATTAACGTGCGCAAAAAAAATATCTGTGGTGTCATGCAGGGCATCAGCAAAGGCGTGGTTGTGGAGAGCCTCCTGTCGTCCATGGTCAAGACGGGGAAGCCGCCGGACTTCGTGCTGTGCATCGGCGACGACCGGTCGGACGAGGACATGTTCGAGAGCATCGTGTGCCCGTCCAACACCAGCGTGAAGCTCCCGGCAACCAGCGAGGTGTTCGCCTGCACGGTGGGCAAGAAACCGAGCATGGCCAAGTACTACCTGGACGACACGGTGGACGTGATCAAGATGCTGGAGGGCCTGGCCAACGCGCCGTCGCAGCGGCCGCGGCCGGCGGTGCAGCTCCGTGTCTCGTTCGAAGGTTCTCTGTGAGGGTGAGAAGGAATTCATTGCACAGTATGGTAGTAGCACACATCGAGGAAGAATAACCAAATGATGATGATGAAGGAGGAGAAGATTCAGACGTGTGGTTTAGGATTAGCTGCAGTTATAGGATCGACAGGTTTTTCTTTTTGTTTCTTCTTTTAATTATTCTTTTACATCTCTACTATAATCCCCTCTTCGTTCGTGCCTGTATATGCTCCGTATGATAATATTCAAGAATGTTCCGACCGCCTTGTATATGAATGTAGTTGACGATGACGATGAATGAAATCAGAAAAGGAAAAAAACAATGATTCTTTCACTTTGCTTGCCCTGTTGGCTGTTGCTTGGCTTCCTCCTGGCAGTCCCATTCAGTCACGCTTTTCACCTTCGCTGCATTATGGAAGCTCTTCGCAGCCGGTATATGGATGCCTGCCGGATAGCATTAGCACCATCCTAATCTGGCGCCCCACCCACCCAGCCAGCTGCGTCGCTTGACGGCAACAGGAGTCACCGAGTGAGAGCCTGATCTGCCATGTCCTGCTCATTGCTAGCTGTGAAAACGAAGATTGTCAGAGATCTAGGTGAGGCGACAGGAGCCCTAATTATTATCGCCAACTTGCAGTTCGTATCGCAACAGGACAATTTTTTTTTTCTTCTATCGATAGACTCGTGCACGCCTGAAGCAGACGTTTCCTAGGATTAGGAAAGGTTTCGGTGGTAAAGAAGATAGGGTTGAGCCTGTTGCTGCCATGATTGCTTGAGCCCTCTCGGACAGCAGCTAGCAGATCCATGATCCTCATCTTCATCCTCCTGTTTGTGTACTACCAGCATGCAGTAGCTTATAGCCGATGTGGTACACGCAAGACGTGATGCCAGTTAAAAGGGGGCCACAGCAGGCGCGGCCGGTGATCCATCATCTCATTTCACCTCGCCGGCAAGGGACTTTTGGCGCAATGATTCAGACGTCCGGCTCAGCAACCACAAACTGTCGGTAACGGGTAACACCAATTGCATAGTACCGGATATATAGGCAAAAAGAACAAAGAAGCAACCTGGAACTTAACCAAGATTTTAAGAGAAGAGAGAAAATGGCACGGCCTTGTTGTGAAATTTCTCAGCATCCGCAAGCTCTAGTAAAGTTTTCAACACAACAGCCCGACCTTTTACGTTGGAGTTAGCATGGCAAAGGCTATTTTGACCCGGTAATTTGCTGGACTAGAGAGGTTTATACGAATCTTTCCGTTGCTTGGACTTGGAGGTTGGAGCAGCCAGCCCTCTCTCTGGACAATGTCCACTGCAAGCTCAAGTCAGCAAAAGGTAGTCTGCCTCTGACCGTCTTTTGTGTGCTATATAGGATAAGATAAGCACACGCCAACGCACGACGAGAGCTTTCCTGTTGCCTTCGCTGTGCACGTAGCCGGGGTCGATTCGATGCCGCGTTGCCGTCTTCAGGTTTTGGCCCCAGGCGCCACCGCGACCGGTGGCTGGCTGGCTGGGCTCCCGTGCCGCGTGCATCGAGACGCTTACCGGCCGGCCGGCGGCCAACCCCAGCCTAGCCGATCGGATGGTCCAGGCCGTGGGGGCGCTGGTCTGAAACTGAAAGATAGGGGAGGGATCAGGGGTGCGGCGCCTGCCGTTCTCTGACCAGGTTCAGAGGAATTCCGGGCGGAAACTTGCTGAAAGGAGCCTGGATGGTCACAATCACTTCGCCATCGAGCGGCTGCCATGGCACCCTCGTGCTTTTTTAGGTTAGGCGAGCTCCTTTCGATCGGGACCCCGGGGTGACCGACCGGGGTTTTAGGTAGGTGAAAAAGGGGTTTGGATCGGGCGGGGGTGTCAAACACGTCTTGCTCATTGATCGCAGTCGGAGTTGCCAACTCGATCGCTCCGGGTCGCACACGTGATGCTATGCTAAAAAGGAAGCGCCAACGATACTGATTTCTGAAGCTATTTGTGTACATAATAACGTCAGTGGAATTTTCTGTAGACCGACAAGTAGCGTTCACGATGGAACCACTCACCAATAGTAGCTCAAAGTAGTTCCCCTACCTGCGTGTTCAGAGTTCAGCGGCTGTGTCTGCTTGCAAATTACCTTGGACAAGTCTGTACGTAGCAACACCTGTTCTCCTCTAGAGCTATGGCAATTGGCACACTGTGAATATGTGATCCCCTGTTTTCTGTTATCTGTCATTCTGTGTCGTGATACACATCAGAAATCTTTCTTTCGATCTGACGATCTTATCGCATTATCTGATCACTGGTGCCGTCAGAACGAACGTCGACCTCCAGAGATGCAGTGCTAACTAATCCGAGTTCTTCAGAACAAGGGAAAATGGTCCAATCGAGATCAACTACACTGCTACGCTAGTAGGGCGCTCATGCAGACAGATGTTTGGATATGACAAGTTAGGCTTCCAAACCTCATCAGCTCGATCTCACTTGTTCTCTTAGCCACGCGACGCCGGCCACCACTACCGAAAGCTCTGGATTATCCGATGCCACTTTGGAGTTTTCCAGTTGCATGAATTGAATTGCATCCGTTATCCCCCGGACGAAGCGAAGCGAGAAGCTGGAGGAGGCAAGGCACATGTGCCCGATCGATGGATGGCTGCTGGCTGGCCGAATAATTAGACCCACCAAATTAAAGCCAAGAATATCCTTCCTTCCTTGCTCCGTTCTCTGTACCGCGTCGTCCATCATTGGGATCACATGCGGCTTCTTGTTCAGCGTGAGACATCATCGAGACCGAGAAATCCTTATCGGCACGGCACGGAGAGGAAGATCCATGGCCAGGCCAGAGGACACGACAGTACAGGCTTCCTCCCAAGTCAGATTTATATATATCTATATACATACACTTCGTGTCCTCATCAGCGGGCATTGTTCTAAACAAATTGGTTGATCCGTAGGGCATGTGCCGCCGCGAACGAAGACGCGTAGGCACGGTATCGGGCGTAGCATCTCTCGTTTTAGCTTGGACGTCCGGGAACGATCACCACCTCGCGGCCGGCCGGCGTCTTATCCTTGTTGACTTGTTGTAATGAGGCTTTGTGTGGGATATGCCTCGCGCCTTGTGCGGATTCCGCGGCAACGGTCGCCGGGGCTTGAGGCCGGCCGGCTGCGGACGGCGACGGCCGGCCGCCACTGCCGCTGAGAAATCGTTTTCCGGCTCGAGGCGCCGCCGCGAGAGCACGGGTCCTTGTGGCGCGCGTCGAGTACTCGAGGCATGCACAGCAGCTAGCTGATCTCGGGCTCGATCGTCTCGTCCTAGTCGAAGCGGGCATGGACGGCAAGCTACGTTCCAAAATGGAGTCCGGCGGCCGCGCCTCGTGACCCCACTTGGGTTATCCAAGTTGATTCCCGTGGTACCGTCCGTTCTAGTGGACGATCGGAGGGCATATTCGTCGAGAGTAGTAGCTTCCTTCCTGCAATTCCTTCCTTGGTGTGCGTACTTTTTTGTGAAGATGACATGTTTGGTTTTTTTTTTAGAAACCGGGTTTATATTTCATTCATAATTTTGGTGATTACAGCTCATATTACAAAGACACTCTTGAAAGATACAATAATTACAATCTAGTCTTTGTAAAGACCTCCCGGTCTTCCTCGCCACCGGCGACCAGAGATGGCAACCTGAGGCCGGCCACCTCCCTGGTGAAGAAATGAAGATTTTTGGTGCCGTCTTGAGCAGCACATCGAAAAAGACATGCTTTGTTGACGCTGAACGATCCGGCTGTAGAAGATGGCCACTGGCCATCGCATCGCCAGGCCGTGAGGGATCTGACGCCCCAAGAACCGCCGGTCCCGACACACCAGATGACGAAGAACCCCGAAGGGGAGCTGAACCACCAAAACAGGTGGTAGACACAAACCAACCCAGTTTCGTAGCGAGTTGGTAGACATACCTCCTACCTTCTTCACCAGAGCAGCTATCCTCATCGGCAGTAGCACCGGAGAAGATATGGGAGGGACAAAAGATGAACCTGCCTCGATCCAGAGTTGGCAGCACTCCAGATCTGACGAGGTCGTACCCTTCACTGATGCAGCTGGTACCCGCGCAGTCTGGGAAGCCGTCGTAGATGTCGGAGCCCTCCTCCGCCCGTCCACACCGTCGACCACAGGAGCCGCCACCCAGGAAGAGGAACCCATGCCTCAGCATCGGCACAGGAACAACTAACCCTAGCTTATTTAGCCTAATAAGTAAGAGTATATACATATCCTCCGTCGATTCATCCAACCTCCCTCCTCCTCCGACGCCGACGAGGGCACCAGAGGCGAGGGCGGCGGTGAATCGGCGGGGGAACGCGAGATCGCCCCTGGTCGCCGCTCTCAACTGTAGACAAGCGAGAGGGTTCGAGAAAGATTCTCCTGCCAGATGACATGTTTGGTTGACAAGTGCCAAGTGAGATGTATAGCCAAACTACCGGTGTAACGCTTAGTTGGGGTGACCGGGACCTTCAAACGCTTTTTGTAGGCGTTAATTAGTGAGGTACTAACGATATTTTGGGCCGTTTTTTTCGTAAAATAGCCGACAACTTTCGGCTATAGATATTTTTTTAGGGGTGCTAAACTGCTAATAGATATTTTTTAGGGCAAACTGCTAATAGATATTTTGTCCTTTGGAGGCGGAGAGAAATAGAAATCAAAGCAAAGAGTAGGGTTCCTCAGGCCCATTTGTAGGATTGTAGCTTACAGGCCTCGTGTAACACGTCTGCTTTGAAATGGGCTCCGGCGTGAGCAAGGAAGATCGTTGGTGGGACCCAACAATGTGGGCATATAAGGCCCAGTTCTTAGGCCGCGTCGCGGTCTAATGGGCTCTGTGTATTTATTAAGCTGCCGACTGAGTGTAGTAGAAAGGTGGTGGTGGGCTGGAATGCTCAGACCCATTTGAAGGGTTGGATCTTATTACAGCCATGTCTGCTTCGAGATGGGCTGGCTCCCCAGCCTGATAAAGGAAGATCGTTGGGCCCAATTGTCAGCATAAAAGGCCAGTTTATCAGGTCGCGTCGACCTGATGGAAAACCGAAAAAGAAGAAGCTTCTCTACCCTGCAGGCGCACCAGGGTTCCTGTTACTCCCACTGAATCTCCGGTGTGAGTTCGTTCCAATCTAGCTCCAATCTGGTAATATTCCCATCTGCTCCTAGTTCCCCTTCGCAATTCGGGCTGGTTAAAGGGCAAACATTGGGTTTGCTGCTCGGCCTTGGTTGTGGATTGGGGGTACTCGTAGCGGCGTCCACTGTTGCCAGATTGGGGATTACAAGCGAATCCAACCTAGGAATGCAGTCTGAAACGAAAATGGAGAGAGATTTAGATGAGCTACTCCAGCAATTAGAGATACGAGAGGATGAGGACCAAGGAATTGTATTGGAGGAAGACCTTGAAGAACTAAAAGCAGGTGCACGGTGGACAGCTTTGGCAAAGGTTAGCTCCCCCAAACCTTTTAGTCATTCTGCATTCTTTGCGAAAATGAAGTATGCTTGGAGTTTGGCAAAGGATGTTACCTTCAAGGCCATAGAGGAAAATTTGTTCGTGATCCAGTTTTCTTGCTTGGGGGATTGGCGTAAGGTGATGGAAGAGGGTCCATGGATTTTCAGAGGACATGTTGTTCTTATGGAAGAATACGATGGAATTACAAAGCCCTCCAAGGTGAAATTCAAGAGTTTGGCAATGTGGGTTCGTATCTACGATTTGCCAACAGGGTTCAGAACAAGGAATATAGGGCGGCAATTAGGAAATAAAATTGGTGAATTTGTAAAAGTGGATCTGGGTGATGATATAAATGGATGGCGTGACTACCTGCGGATCAAGATAAAACTGAATGTGGACAAACCTTTGTCTAGAGTTGTATATGTTTCTGTGGGAAATGGAAAACGGGAAGCATTTCGGGTAAAATATGAGAAGCTCCCTAAGTTATGTGCTGTGTGCGGGCTATTGGGTCATATTGATACTGAATGTGGCGATGGAGTGCATGACAAAGAGGCATTTCAGTATGGGGAATGGTTAATTGCTAGTCCAGAGAGGAATGTGAGAGTGAAAGGAAGCAAATCATCAGGCTCCAACGAAACGAAGGCATCTGATTCTAGAGAGTCGACCGAGCCTTGTTCTCAAAGGAGAAATGCTGAAACTAAAAGTGGAGGGAGGGACCAAAGGGATTCTATCGATGATGTGGCTGATCTGCAAGATGATGGAAGAAGCCCCCTGAAGAGATGTAATGATGGACTTCCAAAGTCTGATGGAAGTGAAACTCGAAAACTTCTTACAGTTGGAGATGCTGGAGACCCATATGGCAATAATTTGACAATTGCACAAGTTCCAGCAATGGTTAAAATGAATGGATTGGTGGAAAATTCAGTAAACAATTATGGCTATTTATTATTAACAGGCACAGATCAGAATACATCGGGTAATGTTGGAGAGTTGGATGGGCGAGGCACAAAGCGATTAAGATCGGAGAATGGCAAAGGTTCAAATGATGTTGAGATGAGATCGGCGGGCTCCCTAGAGGAGTGCCGCCGGAAGCAATGAAAATCTTAAGTTGGAACTGTCGTGGGATTGGCAACCCTGCGACAGTTAAGGAACTTCGCGATCTTGCGAAGGATTATGCCCCCTTGGTTCTCTTTATCATGGAAACACAAATCCAAAAATACCGAGTGGAAAATTTGCGATACACATTGGGTTTCGATGTGAGTTATGCTGTTAGTAGTTCTGCGAGGAGTGGAGGTCTTGGTTTGTTCTGGAAGAATGACGTGATGGTATCTATACAAAAGTTTTCCAACTACCATATTGATACATTAATAATGGAAGCTGGTAAAAATCCTTGGCGCATAACCTTTATATATGGGGAACCGAACAGATCGCTAAGGTATCGTACTTGGGATCTGATGAAGCAAATGAGGAGTGACTCAAATCTGCCCTGGGTATGTTTGGGAGATTTTAATGAAATTTTGAGAAGGGAAGAGCAATTGGGACCAAATAATAGGGAGGAATATCTCATGGAAGGATTCAGGGATGCCGTTGATGTATGTCAGCTATGTGATATAGGTTATATGGGTTTGGACTGGACTTTTGAAAAGAAGGTGGCAGGTGGTCATTTTGTTCGTGTTCGACTAGATAGGGTGCTGGCATCGGCTAGTTGGTGTGCTCGTTTTCCTCTTGCTGTTGTCCGTCACCTCACAGCGGTGAGATCTGACCACTGCCCCATTCTCCTATCCCTTGTGCCAGATGAAAGGAGTGATATTATTCATGGGCAAGGGAAACCTTTTAGATATGAGCTCATGTGGGAAACAAATGAGGGATTATACCCCCTGATTCAGCAAATCTGGAAGGATGGCAACCATTGCAACACAGTAAAGGATCTGAAAGACAAGTTGTTCTATCTTGGGGAAGAGCTTAGATCCTGGGGACAAAAAACTTTTGGTGCTGTGAGGAGAGAGCTGCGTGCTCAAAAGAAGAGGCTGGAGCAATTGAGATCTGATCCAACAAGAAATTTTGTGTCAGAAGAGGAACAAAAGGTAGTAGATCGAATTATTGTGTTGAATTATCAAGAAGGTATTATGTGGAAGCAGCGACCGCGCATTACCTGGCTTCTAGACGGAGATAAAAATACCAGTTTTTTCCATCAAAGAGCAAGCAGAAGAAGAGATAGAAATAAGATTGTAAAGCTGAATAGACCAGATGGCTCAGAGTGCACAAATGTTGACGAGATGCAGGGGATGGCAGTAAATTACTATCATAAATTATTCGAGTCAGAGGGTACATCCAACATGCACCTAGTGCTTGACCATGTACGTCGAAAGGTAACAAATGAAATGAATCGCTTTTTATGTGCTCCTTTTGATGAAACTGAAGTAAAGAATGCTCTTTTCCAAATGTTTCCAACCAAAGCGCCCGGACCTGATGGCTTTCCTGCACATTTTTTCCAGCGCAACTGGGATGTTTGTGGTGATGATATAACAAGAATGGTGCTGAAGGTTCTCAACGGAGATGAGCAGCTAACTGAAATTAATGGTACGTTCATTGTTCTAATCCCGAAAGTGCAAAATCCAGTTTCCTTGAACCAATTTCGACCAATAAGCTTATGCAATGTGGTATACAAAATTATATCCAAGGCACTAGCTAATCGGTTGAAGAGGGTTCTCCCTGATATCATTTCCGAAGAGCAGTCAGCTTTCATTCCTGGTAGAATCATTACCGATAACGTCCTGGTGGCATATGAATGTTTGCACTTTATGCGCACAAATCGATCAAAAAATAATTCTCATTGTGCTTTGAAACTAGACATGGAAAAGGCTTATGATAGAATAGAATGGAACTACCTGGAAGAAATAATGCTAAAATTGGGATTCAATCGATCATGGGTGGATAAAATTATGAAGTGTGTGACATCTGTCTCCTTCTCAGTTATGTTTAACGGAGAAAGGCTACAAGAATTTAAACCAACCCGAGGAATCCGGCAAGGGGATCCAATTTCACCCTACTTATTTTTGCTCTGTGCAGAAGGACTGACAAGTGTGCTTAAAGGAGAAGGTGTAGAAGGTGGTGTTCAGGGAATTCAAATTTCTAACACTGCTCCAAAAATCAACCACCTCTTGTTCGCCGATGACAGTCTCCTATTTTTCAAAGCTGCAGCAAGTAATGCACGAGCAGTACATGAGTCCCTGGCTAAATATTGTGAAGCCTCTGGACAAAAGGTAAACCTGGCAAAATCGTCTATCTTTTTTAGCAAAGGTTGTAAGTAGATCATGCGGGATGAAATTAAATGCATAACACATGTGGAGAACGAGTCTTTGAATGAAAAGTACTTAGGGCTGCCTACAGAAGGTGGCAGGACAACAAATGGCGCTTTCAAATATTTGAAGGATAGAGTTTGGAACAAAGTTCAAGGGTGGATAGAACAGACTGTATCTGCTGGAGGGAAGGAAATTTTAAACAAATCTGTTGCCCAAGCAATCCCTACATATACCATGGGGTGCTTCAGATTGCCGAGGGGATTGTGTGAACATATAAATTCACTGCTACGAAAGTTTTGGTGGGGCAGCAAAAGAGGCAAAAGGAAAACAAGTTGGGTGGCATGGGAAAAGATAATCCAACCAAAGTATATGGGTGGGATATGATTTAGAGATATAGAACTATTCAATCTAGCTTTGCTAGCAAGGCAGGCATGGAGGCTTCTCATCAGGCCAGATTCATTATGCTCACAAATGCTAAAGGCAGTTTATTTTCCCTCATGTGAAGTTCTTGATGCACCTATTGGGAGTAATCCATCCAAGACATGGAGGGCAATTTATGATGGAATAGATGTGTTGAAACAGTGGCTGATCAAATGAATTGGGGATGGTGAAAGCACACAAATATGGGGATGCAACTGGATCCCAAGAGCTGACATGTACAGGCCATTATGCTCAAAACATCCTAATCCTCCAACACGAGTGTGCGAACTGATTGATCACACTTCTATGACATGGAAAACTGAGGTAGTAAATCACTACTTTTCTCCTATGGACAGTGAAGCAATCCTTCAAATACCTCTAGGCATGAGGAAACAAAATGATTGTTGGGCATGGTTTCATGAGAGAAATGGTATTTTCTCTGTTCGCTCTGCTTACAGAATGATGATTGAAGCAAAAAAGAGCAGAGAAGATTATTTTGAAGGGCGGGCAGGATGCTCTGATATTGAGACAAGGCAAAAAGAATGGAAACTTCTGTGGAACATGAAGATGCCTTCAAAAATCAAAGTGTTTTGTTGGCGTCTTGCATTGAACTCTATTCCCACATCTAGTGTGCTGAAAGTTAGAAATTTATCAACTACAACTGAATGTCAAATATGTGGTGTAAATGAGGATACATGGGAGCATTCCTTACTACATTGCACAATGTCAAGATGTATCTGGGCTTTGGTGGACGAGGAGATAACAGAATTGATGGCCACTCTGTGAATTTCAGATCCGAAGCATTGGGTTCTTTATATGTGCTGCAATATTCCTCAAGTTGATGGGGTTAAAATCCTTATTACATGTTGGGCTATATGGCATGCGAGAAGAAAAGCTATTCATGAAGGTGTTTTTCAGAGCCCTATGTCCGTAGTGGCAAAGGTCAATCAGTTAATACAAGAGATGGAAATTGTTAAGGAAATTGAATCAAAAGGAAAGAAGTATCAACCAAAACAAAGAGCCCAACACTGGATAGCACCTGAGCAGGGTCTATGCAAGATAAATACGGATGCTGTTGTGGACCGATCAAAATCTAAAGGAGCTATTGCTACTGTATGCCGAGGAAATCAAGGTGAATTTATTGCAGCTACTGCTACGGTAATACCTCATATAATTGAACCTGAAGCTCTGGAAGCGATGGCCTGCTTGGAAGCACTTGCTCTTGCTGACGATTGTGCTCTCCGAAAACTGAAAGTGGCATCGGATTGCCTGAGTGTTGTCAAGAATATTAAGGAGATGCCTCGATGTGCTTATATGATGGTACTCCAGGATATTCATGAGAGAGCAAAGTCTTTTGAATGTGTGAGATTCGCACATGAAGGTAGAGATTCCAATAGGGAGGCTCATTCTCTTGCTAAATATGCGTGCTCAATGGGAGCTGGCCGACATGTTTGGCTAGGTACCCCTCCTGTATTCCTGGATGTAAACGTTGTAATGAATAAATAAAATCCCTATCTTCCTCTCAAAAAAAAATCAGGTCGTGTCGCCGCCGGTCGCCGCCCCTCTCTCTCTTCTTCTCTCCCCCCCTATGCACAGCACACGCGCAGCACGTGCACGTACGTGACCCAGCAAATAGTACCAGGATTCCATTTCAAGTTTAAACCAGGGCATTGACGACCAGGTGGCACATGGACATAACAATGTGGTCAACGGAGTGCTCGGACTTTCTCGAGAGACCCCGACATGGTTTGTGCGTGTGCCGGTGGAACAAAATTCGTAATCCTATCGTGCATAGTACTCAAAACGGGCCGCCCGGCCCTAGCCCGGCCCGGCCCCGGCACTATGAAGCTCGATGGATTCTTCGTGTCGGGCCGTGTCGGGCGTCGTGCCGGACTGGCGGCCAGGTCGGCCCTATGGTCTATTTTTCGGGCTGGGCCGACATGATGTCGAAGACAGCCTGACGGGCCGCGCCCGGCCCGGCACTACAGATCGTGCTGCCCCATCGGAGGAGACGGAGGCGAAGGTCGGCGCCCCTGCGTCTCGCAGCAGAAGCGGAGGCCGGCGCGGTTGGAGCTCTGGCCCTCGCGGTGCAGGCCAGCGCAGCTGGAGCTCCGGCCGCCGCGGCAGAGGCGGCACTGGAGTGAGGGGCAGTCGGGCGGTGGCTGATGGAGGGAGGAGGAGCAAGATGGGCGGCGCCGTTGCGTCTTCATCGACCTCACGTCCCCGGCAATCCTTCTCCTCGTCCAACAAGGTGCCGCTGCGGCTGGTGTACGGGAGCAAGGTCGCCGCCGGCGGCGGCTGGAGGGAGGAGGAGCAGGATGGAGTGGGGCATAAGGTAGCGGGATCGTGAGGGGAGGGGTGGCGGCGGCGAGATTCGGAAAGGAGGGAGCGGGCGACGGGATCGAGAGGTCAGGGGAGGGGAGGGTGACGGGATGGGGAGAAGGACGGCTGAAGAGTGGAGGTAGAGGAGAGAAATTAGGGTTCGTAAGTATTTATATGAGTTGGTAAATTCGCTATCGAGCCTCCTATCGGGCTAGCAAAAATCGTGTCGTGCTTCAAGCCGGCACTATGGGCCGAGGTGGCAACCCAAGCACTAAAAGGCCGTCAGGCCGGACCGGCACTAAACACTATTGATCGTGACTCGAGCCGAGCTAGAGTCATGCTTTTTAGAGCCGTGTCTGTCTCTGATCGTGACCGACCCATTTAGAATACTATACCTGCCGCAGCACCCGGCGGTGGCGGCAAGATGAACCCTTTTCTGTGAAATCACCCCGGTAAAATCACATGGCATCACCGCATCTTGCTGCGTTTGAAAGGGAATTGATGAAGGGAAACGGGTGTTTTATGGGCTGGGTCCATGAGTTTAAACCCTCCCCGCGGTTACATGCGTTTTGACATGTTTTTGCTCGCATTGACCACCACCGTTCTGCTCATGAGAAGCGGAATAAACAAAGAGAGAGAGCACGCCCTGCCGAGGTTGTTCGGCTGGTAGAATGAATAGTGCTCGGCTGGTAGAATGAATAGTATTGTGTGAGATGAAATAAGCCAAAACAAGTCAGCCGAACACTGTCCACTAGACCAGCCGAACAGCCTCGATATTTGCGCTGCGGGGTGGAGCAGTACACTCCTCCAAAAGAGCATTAACTGTTGGAACAGCCTGTAACCTGAAGGTCTGAAGGAGCCCACCGTTCCGTTGCTAGCATGCATCGTGTGATGGTGGAACTACTGTGGAAGAACAGCTCACCAACGTCTAAAACCTAGAGACCTCTTTCCTCCACGACCCCATTTGCATTTCCATCACAAGCATAAAGCCATGAACAGTTGAACACCATCACCAGAAAGTTGAGCTGATCGAGCTTCAGATTGCACTACATTCTGTAACTGCTATGTAAGTAAGCAAGAACTGATAGTAACTGACACAACTGATCCAAAAAGATATCAACTTTGCAACTCAAATATTCGAATTCTAGGGTTCATCACATCAGAGGCAGAGGAAAAGGGGGAGAGACAGTAGTCTACTAGTATATACAGTGGCAGAGTTGCAGAAGAAAAGAATCTTTGTTGAGCTGAGCCGGGCATCCTTTACAGGTCAGGTTAGGATGCCCACCTTCCTAAACTCGACGGCACGCCTGCGTTGCAGCTTCTGAAAAGGAGAAAGCCACCCCGCCAGAATTCCAGAAACAAGCGGGAGCAAACAAAGGAGCACGCAGGCGCGCCACGCTCGGCTCACATGCCCGTCACCGGCAACCAAACAAGCCGCCCCGACCCCGATCGGATGCGTGGATCCAACCAAACCTCCTTTCCCATGCGCGCAGCGCAGAAGCTCCTTCCTTTCCTTGCCCCCGGCCGGACTCGCATCACGATCACCCTGGTTTCTGAATTTCTGAGCTGAGCAGCAAGCAGAGGATCAGTTAAAGAATGGGCACTGCTCCCAAAGTATTCTTAGTTCAGCAAACGGAAATTTCAGTTGCGATTTACAGTACTATCAAAGGTTGCTTCGATAGCAACTAAAGATGTTTTTTGCAGAGGTTGGTTTGTTCTGATTGATTGCATGAATGGTTTTGCAGTTCAGTTCATCACTGAGAACACCATTCGACTGTTGCTTCTGATCAGAATGTCTCCTCACACAGTCACACTGCTGAAAGCCTGAAACGAAGCCGGATCCAAATGCACAAGCGAGAGGGAGGGGGAAAAAAAAAATCTTCAGAGCTGTTTGAGTTTTACCCATTTCTAGCTATTGCAATCACTACTCGCTACCACCAATGTACCAAAATAACACAAAGAAAGAGAGAACAAAAGAATTTCTTTTTTTCTTTCGGTTTTCTCTTCAGGTGTCCTGATCATGAACAGCTCCGACTCTGCTCTGTTGCCGGCCTCCGACGACCCAGAGCAACGTTCTCCTCGCGAACGACGGCCTCTCCTCGGCGAGCGAGGACACCACGCTGTTGCCGCCGCAGCTCCCGGCCTCGACGTCCCAGTCCGCCTCGCTCCCGCTCTTCTTGTCCTTGCCTTCCTCCTCCTCGTCCTTGCTCACCGGCCACCGGAACGACACGGCGCGCCTCTCGCCGGCGGCGTCGGGTTCCTTCTTGGACGGCAGCATCCAAATCTTGGACACGGAGAAGCTGTCCTTGGATAGCTTCGCCATTGCCGCGTCGGACTGCTCCTGCTGCCTCTGGACCATCGCCGTGAACGGAAGGCGGAGCGATGTCTCGCCGCGCTTGGACGCGCCGAACTCGCACTCCGACACGGCGCCGCCGCGGCGCGACTTGGAGACCGCGGGCTTCTTCTTGGGCGGCTTGATCGACACGCGGAGAGAGGCGCGCTCGTCCATGACGTACTCGTAGGACCCCATGGAGTGGCACCTTCTCTGCCCGAGACCTGCCCTGGCATTGGCGTCGCCATTGGCGTCGCTGCTGGTCCCGGCCCCGTCGCCGTCGTTGGCGGCGGCATTCGCGTTGGCGTTGCCATCCACGCACATGAACTTCCCCAGCTTCACCTCGACCACCTCCTCCGCTCCCTCCTGCGCCAAAGCGAGCCCGCTCGGCTCCCCGTCGGCGTCGTCGGTCGCCCGCGTCGCCGGCGCGCCCATGTCGCGGGAGCTCTCGGACTCGAGCACCATGACGACGGGGCTGCACGTCGGCGAGAGCTCGGCGAGGAGGCTCCGTCGGCAGAGCGGGCATGTGGAGTGCGAGAGCAGCCACGTGTCGATGCACTCGAGGTGGAACGCGTGGCTGCACTTGGGCAGCAGCCGGAGCTGGTCGTCGGGGGAGAACTCGCAGAGGCAGACGGCGCAGTCGAACGGGTCCTTGCCCTCTCCCTTCTCGGCTTTCTCGCCGCTGCCGCCGCCCACGACGTTCCGGTAGAGGAACACCGGGAGCGCGTCGATGAAGGCCTGGTCGACGCCGGCGTCGTGGAGGTGGAAGAGCTGCTGCAGCTGGCCCTGGAACGCCGTGACGCTCTCGGCGTCCTCCCGCGCCCGGCGGCGGCGGCGGAGCCGCAGCAGGTGGCGCACCATCAGGTGCAGCAGGCCGCAGACGAAGAAGACGATCGCCAGGATGGCGACGATGAAAAGGATGCTCGGGCTTATCTTGGCCTCCGCGTTGTCCAGCGCCGACGGCGGAGGCTGCGGCGGCGACGGCGACGGCGGCGGAGGCGTCAGCCACGACGAGTTGCTGCTGCTGCTCATCGCAGCTCGGAGCCTCGGATCAATCAATCACACCAGCTCACGACGACGCCAGAGGAAACGAAACCGCTAAAAACCACTGCGGATCAAAGGAGAAGCTCGGTGCTTGACGACCAATCCAGAGGACTGAATGGATTGGAATGGAATGAAATCTTCTTGGAGAGGGGAATCAAAATTGCTGCGCATGGCGCATGTGCTAGAGGTTGGGGGAGGATCTTGGCGTGGCCATTTCGGAAATTGGAGACCTGCCCTCGAATTCTTTGCTTTTCCGTGGAGCAGGTGGCGGGCGGGATGGCGATGCAACAAAAGAAAAGAGCAGAGTACTCCGAGTCCCAGCTCTACAAGTACTTGTTGCGGTTGCGGGTGTTTGGAAGTGAGGGAAGCTTTGCGTGAGGAAGGCACAGAGAGAGAGGAATGAAATTGCGCCTAACACATGGTTGGATTAGAAAAGGCAACGGCATTAGGTGTGGGTTAGCGGAGCGGCTTGCTCAGGACACGCGAGTGTGGGTGGGTCACTCCGGTGAGGTGAGGTCACCTGGCAGCGACGGATCAGTGGAAGGATGGATGGATGGATGAAGCATTAGAAAAGAAAAAAAAAACAAATCGGTGGTGATGGTAGCTGCTGATGGCCGTTGCTGTGTTGAGATCTGCCTCTGCTGCCTGGCCTCTCACGATCGATCGCCTCCTTTTCTTATGGTTTTGTCGGTGTCTCTCGTTTCCTGATTCTTTTCTTGATAGTATTATAGTCCCCCATTGACTTTTGCAGGGATTAACAATGACGTCTGCGATTCTCCTCCTGCCCAGTGCCCAGTACGTTTCTGATGATCGCGTCGTGGTTCAGCATTCTCTTGCACTTGGGTTGACATGCTGCAAGCCTGCAACCGCTGTTCTACCGGCGGGGGCACAGGCTGAATTCGAATGATGTCGAATCACGAGATCGTCAGGCAGGAGCAGAGAGGGGATTCTCTGCTGTCGCCAGTCGCCCGCACGTGATCGACGCCAAACGAAACCTGCCAGAAATGGCTTCCTCTGATCTCTCACGGCCTCACCCCTTAAAATGATCTTGGATCGTCGTTTCGGCGTGGCACTGTTAGAAACGTGGGTGCGAGATTGAGATGGTTATGGCCGTTATGCGTCGATGAGGCAGGCGCAAGCGCAAACGGCCGGATCTGAACCTGATCGGGCACCACCGGCCGGCCGGCCGGCCGGGACAAAATCTGGGGGCAGGACGAATTAATGGCGTGATTTGGGAGGGGATGGCGTTAGCGTTAGCGTTACCGCCCCTGTGAAATTTCCATGGCAGCTTCTGCGATTCGATCCGCTCGTCCGGCAGGTCCACCGCGGCACGGGGTCGGGGCGGACAGTGAGCGAGAGAGACGGCGAGAAAGGCCACGAAGAGGAGCCGAGGAAGAGGGAGCAGTGGCCGGCCAGGGAGTGAGGAAAAGAAGCGGGGCGCGAATCCACACGCGCCTCAAATCCAGATGCTTTGTGTGATCGTGATTTGACCTCGCCAGATTCCAGAAGCCTTTTGCCGCGGCAGGACTCCGAAGGGCGCGGGTCAATCCCCTTTCCCCCCCGCTGCCCGTGCAACATGACACGAACCGGCCGCGCTGCATGGGCAGGCCAGGGGCCCTTGCTGCTATTTACGCCCCGGCGAGCCTCATCAGTCTCGTGATCCTCTGCTGGACTGCAGTGCAGCAAGTCAAGTTTGGGCACTGCCGCTGCCACTGCCCGCTGCCACTGCCACTGACCACTGTCATGGGGGAGTAAAACAGCTCAACATGTACAGTAACAAGCAGGATTTGACCACGTTTCCTTGTCCGAATTGCTTGAGCTGACGGACGCACGGTCAAAGTGTACTCACTCAAAGCATAGTAGTACGACCGCTCTCACCGTGCTGCCAGTGCCAGCCACCTGGACTGTCTGTACTGGAAGTGGCCATGGCCAAGCAGAATTAGCTGGCAAGAAGGTGGGGCGAGGCGATGGCCAGCCACCACGAGTGTACAATACAACTAGTAGCTCTAGTGATGATGCCAGAATTAAGAACAAATGAATGAACAATCAAACGGAGGGAGCGTCTCTATGCACGGATTATGGGGGGTTTGACAGCGGAAATGTCCAAGGCTCCTTTCTCTTTCTCCACTGTTGATGTTGAGCAAGCTGGGCTGGGCGTCAGTCATCTCAGGACTCGTGCGGCCGGCAAAAATGGGGGTCGATCGCGCCGACACCGAGGCGGCGATGGGTTCGATTCGATTCCCCTTCCAAAGTCTTCTCGGGTTCACGCACCCCATGGGGGGTCTCGGGGCTCGCGGACTGTTTCGTGTGACCGTGCGTGTAGGGTCGCGGTCAGCGCGCGCATCCACCGTAATTGTCCCCGGTGATGACGACGCGCAGTAATTCGGGGGGTTTAATGGCCTTGGGATTCTCTCCACTTCCATCTCCAACCCCTAATTTCCTTTTTCTTTTTACTGCGACCCCATTTCCAAGTTGAAACGAGCACTGCATCCTCTGTCTCTCGAACCTGGGATTTTGACTTTCTACGGGGCAAAAACTGCCGCTGTTTTCCTCTGCATTTTCACGTGCAAAAAAAAAAACCATGCTCTTCTTGCCCGGCATTGCTAGTACTAGACGCAGAAGAGCCCCGGCAAAGATTTGATGCGCCGCACTTGCTCGTTTAGCATCAGCCAGTACTACGCGGCACCAAAAAGAGTGGTTAGCCGTGGAGGCCCTTTTTGTTTTGTTGGGGGTTCCACTCCACATCTCGTCACATCATATCGCCAGAAATTAATTCGATTTCGGTGTGCCGGACGGCCTGATGCATGCAGCATGCATGATTGCCCCCGCGCGAGCTGCTAATCTTGTTCGCATCTGCACCGCGCAAACAGGGGATTATTCGGCTTGTTCTGCTCCGATGAGCTGCAGCTAGCGCCGATGGCTGGCTCGCAGCCAAACCACGCGAGGCCAAGTGCACAGTATCAAGTGTAACAGTACAAACGGATCATTCCCTTTGGTTCAGGATGCGTGCGTGGTCTTCGGACAAGCGGGAAGGGACAACGGGGATTTGCGTGGAGATCCGTGCAAAGCTTGTTTAGTTTTAATTTATTTTAGCAAAGCTTCAGCTTGTTTAGTGGCTCCTGCGTGCGGTCCTGCTTGCCTGCCTGGTGGTGGAGATGGAGATGGGCTTTGGTGTCCACGCAGAAGGAAGGAAACCCATCAGGCTCGGCCCACTGACAGCCCATACTGACAGGCCCAATTTGTCAACGGGTTCCAACGGCCTGGCCCATGTGCTTTCTTTAGCTTCTCCTCCTCCTCACACGCACGAACGGTCCAACATCAATCTTAAGTCATTCTCTAAAAAAAAAAAACTTAAGTGCTTCTGTTTAAAATGTCAAATTGCCACATCTGACGATGACTTCAACCAAAACAATATGGCATGTTGCTATTTCTGTAGTAATTTGTTCTGTTCAACGTTGAAGCCACGATCCAACTTTCAGATTGTAAAATGACAAGGTAGCAACTGAATGCATTTTTTTTGTGAAGAACTTCATTGTCACAACATACGCGGGAACGTTGATAGGCTATTATTGCGAATTCCGGTTGGAGGAAAATTTTAATCTCTCCGTTGCTGCTGAGCAACCAAACCAAATCTTTGCAAGGTTGACCTTGATAGACGAGTTGTTGTATGTGCCGCGTTGTTAAAATCAACTCGGTGGTGTCACCTCCAATTACTCATTGGCCTCTGTTTTTTTTTTTGGAGCAATTCATTGGCCTATGTGGTTTCCTGATTTTGGAAGTGATTGTCACTGTCAGCAATGGTAATATGTTTTGACACTTTCATTTAGATTCTTCCATCCATTTTGTCGATGTCATGGTTTGTAACAATACTCCCTCATTTTGCTGTTGCGAGTCTTCGGACTGATTCAAGTATAGTTTGATACAAACATTTTCCTACGCACGAAATGCGCGATATTCCACTGAAGATATAACATGACGAAAGTGGACGGCTGCGTGCTGAATGCTTAAATCCATCTGGAAAAGAGAAAAGAAACCCTAAATAAGAATTAGATAAAAACGAACACAAGAAAGGAACAACTGGAAAGTAATTTTCACGTTGAAAAATTTAAAGGAAAACAGCAAAAAAAACCTCGCGTCGCGTCCTTGCATCAGCCATTGTCTCCGTCTCCCCACCTTGCCTTCTCCTTTCCAAGCTCCGAGTACAGGACACCGGCACCACTTCGTCCTCCTCTAGTGATAATCATCGCTTTCGCCTCCTCTTAATTCCAACAGCTGCTACCCGTGTTCTGGAAATCAAAAGAAAGAGACTTGGAGCGGCATACGGACCGGGGTGTCCTGGGGGCGTGGAGATTTTTGGCCGCTACCTGCATCGCCGTCCCAATCAAGATCATTATTTCTTTTCTCCTCCCTTGTCCCTGCCCAAATCACAGGGCTGCGTTCTTGCCAATCGCCTCTGGCTTTGCTCCAAGATTCGCCGCCCTGCGCCCTCGCTGGAATCGTGGGCGCTGAGGAGGATTCGAGGCGGCCGCCGCTTGACTCGCGAATCCCCGCCGGCCGCTGCTTTCTTTCGGCGATTCGGCCTGATTTAGAGGAGAGAATTGTTCGTCCTCAGTCCCGTTCTGCTCGGTTGGGACCGATTATTCCGGACAGTTCCGAAGGTGCGTTCTTGTGATCTCCCCCCAACAGCACTCACCCTTCAACTACAACTCGGATTTCTTGGTCTATGTGAAAAGTCTACGTTTCGTTTCAATTATTTGGAAGAGTTTATTGCTATTTGGCAGCATTATGCCGGACTTTGTAAGTCAATTTGATGCGTTCCTTGATTAATTTTGGATTTTCGCAGAAAAAAAATAGGTCTTTCTTGCCGTTAGCTTGAGATCATTCACATCTGCTCGCCGCAATTGAACCCCTCAACCTGTCTCGTAATCGTGCTGGAATGCGGTTTGCCGCAGCCTCGTAGAAGTAGAAGATTGAGAAATTCAAGAGGCATCTGATACGAGGTCTTCCCGTGTGCGCTCAAGAAAGCGTGCGGTGCCGTCTTGGGCATCCATGGGGTTCCTCAGCCTTGTGGGCAACTCCTTTGGGTGCTCTGCTTCCGGTGAGCGGCTTGTCTCAGCTGCCCGCGACGGCGACCTGCAGGAGGCGCGTGCGCTCCTTGAGTACAACCCTCGTCTTGCCCGGTACTCCACATTTGGCGGCCGCAACTCACCGCTGCACTATGCTGCTGCACAAGGGCACCATGAGGTAATGTCATTTGTCTCCTAAAGAAGCATCAGCATTTGAGTTGATGGGCATACCATTTGCATTCAAATCTGTCTGTTCTTTGGATGTTCAGATTGTCTCTCTATTGCTTGAATCTGGAGTTGAAATCAACCTTAGGAATTACAGGGGCCAGGTAAACACAATGCCTGCGATGGCTGTGTGAGATAGATAACATACATGGTTCAACATGTTATATCTAAGTGTATGCTCTTCTAATTGTATATAGACTGCTTTGATGCAAGCATGTCAATATGGCCACTGGGAGGTTGTTCAAACATTGATACTCTTCAATGCAAATGTGAGCCTTTTCCCTCTTCAATCGACATTACAGTTTCTCGGACATGTTGTTCTGACACTGTAAAATGGTTTACAGGTTCACAGGACAGATTATCTCAATGGTGGAACTGCTCTCCATTTTGCTGCACTGCATGGTCATGCCCGATGCCTTCGTCTTGTGCTAGCGGATTATGTTCCAAGCATACCGAATTTCTGCACCTTGATAAATCATAGATCATCCGAAGAAGATTCAGCTTCTGATTTTGATCATGAGTATGTTCGGCAACTAGCATGTTTTCTCTGGTTTAGTTTAGTGCACAAATCATGCAACGGTATGTGTTTGTTATCAGGGCTTTGGTCAAGATGGTAAATCAGAAGGCAGATGGAGGCTTAACCCCACTTCATATGGCTGCATTAAATGGGCATGTAGAGTGCGTGCAATTGTTACTGGACTTAGGAGCATCTGTTTCCGAGGTCACTATAGAAGATGGAACGACTATTGACTTAATAGGTATTTTGCTACCGTTCCATTTTAACTGCTTTTCAACTGTTAATTCGTTGTCATGTGCTCTATACTTGGCCATTTAACACCTTTACGGCTTTACCTTTTTGGTTGCATGCTCTTGTTTTAAGCGCTTAACCTATTGGTGGAATGGTGGCTACGTATATGTTGCTTTGTCTAAGAAATGGTTCTGATCATTGTCTTGTATGTGTATTTTGTACATATGCTCATGGCATGATAGGACATTTCCTTAAGCGACTTGAAAAACCTGCAAATCCACGTCATTCAGCTTTGTATTTTATTGTTCACTTGTTCTCACATATTAAGATATGCTACTTTGCTAAGTAACCAATTTGTCTGTTATATTGTCATTTAGTTCATTACACTGTTTAAAAAGTACTTTGGCTTCTATGTGGCAGGAGCTGGTAGCACCCCACTCCACTATGCTGCTTGTGGTGGAAATGCTGTCTGTTGTCAAGTATGTTCTGCTGATCCAAGATTTGTTCAAAAGTTTGGCTGAATTCCTTTAATTATATACTAATAACAGGGATCTATTCAATGCAGCTCCTTATTGCTCGAGGAGCTTGCATTACTGCACAAAATGCTAGCGGGTATGATTTCGAAGTTCTGCTGCATGCCAAAATAGCTATCAGTGTTTCTGTTAGCACTATGAATTGTCTAAAATACAAGCTCATTTCTGTTATGCAGATGGACCCCATTAATGGTTGCTCGTTCCTGGCAAAGAAATTCAATTGAGGAAATTTTAAGTAAAGAACCAGAGGGCCGGATACGCACCCTTCCATCTCCATATCTCTGTCTTCCACTTATGAGTATCATGAACATTGCCAGGTGATGCCCTTGATTTAATTATGCTTCTTTCTTCCAAAAATTTAGTTATTAGTATGCTTCTAAATAATTGTGCATTGCTTCTTATTGGTTCATTGGTTCTCATGTGGTGTTATTCATTAGTATACTTCTTAATTCCCTAGTTATGAGTGGTTGCTATTGTTTTCCTTAACCACGTAAAAATTCCAACACCTTAGCAGCTTATCATATTGGACTTTTTTCATTTTCTGTATTGTAAATATCTGATGGCTTGATGGTAATTCAATTTATAGGGAGTGCGGATGGAGATACCTAAATCAGTCACCTGTTTGTATTGACCCCTGTGCTGTCTGCTTGGAAGGGAGCTGTTCTGTTGCTGCAGAAGGTATGCTGTCAAATATGCATGTTTTACTGGCCATTGTAGTTGATGCTTATACTGAATTTGTACTGGGAAAATGTTCTCCGTAAACCTAGCATACTACTACTAGTCTGAGCTTTATATCAAGTGCACATAACACTTTATGCTCTGGTTCACAGCAACTTAGTAACTCATATATTCATGATTAAAAACATTGTATGTAACTAGACATATAGATTTGTTTCAAATTCTAAACTGGAGCTCTGTTCCATTTTGTAGGTTGTAAACATGAATTTTGCACAAGGTGTGCGTTATACCTTTGTTCAACCAGCTACACATCAGTGAGCCCAGCAGGCGCAATACCATGCCCTCTCTGCAGACACCCGATCATCTCTTTCATGGCACTTCCTGGTACGAGCCCAATAAGAGAGCTGCCGAGAAACAGCCTCTCACTGTCGTTTTGCACGACATGCCCAGCCGTGAACTCCGATTCTTCCGCTTCGATTGCTGCCCATCTGTACCGGACTGAATTCCAGTGCGGGCGCTTGCCTCCGATGGGTTCGTCCTCCTTCCGCTCCCTGAGCTGCCAGAGGATTCCCGCGATGAAACTCAACCCGGCATTTTGTATGGGCACCATGGACACAAACCCCTGCCTTATAAGATGCTCGAGGTTCGGGTCTAGCTTGCGACGCTCGGCTTCCCAGGGAGAGGCTACGAGAAGATCGTGGCCTATAACCTTTAACCCAATTGTTGCTACTGGCAGCTGATGGAGTCGACAGGCACTGCATCTCCCAAGTTTTGTGCCCCGTCTTGAGGTCTGGTTTTCGTGTATTCTTTGGTTTGGTTTGGTGTCTGATGTTCGTGTTCCCATGTCATATGAACTCAGCCGGTCCCCAACTCCTTGTTGATATACCAGGAGCAACATGTGATGCACATAGTTACCTGCCCTTTGGTTTGTAAATAACTTTGTGGTGTTGTATATTTTCGGGAAGAAGCAATGAAATGCAGAGGCATCGAATTTTCTATGCATGCACCACCCCTGAATGGCTGAATACCCTTTTTGTTTGGACCATATCATTGGTGTTGTTCTCAAAAGTGGCGGGCATGTGTTGCTTGCGGCTGTTACAGCCGTGCATGTCGTAGTATGCGCTTTTGGTGAGTTCCGATAACTGTCCATGTGCTGCTCTCCACGTCGTACCGTTTTGTTTATTGCCTGTCTGCTACGTTTGCTGTCACCAAAGACGCATTCACACACGGATCTGCTTGTCGGACTGACCACCATGATCTCTCTTTGCTTTGAGGTGGCCAAGTACGTTGCATTTGCATGCATCACCAAGAACTGGCCAAAGGCGGCTACTTTTTTTCGCCTTTGGAACCTCGTTTCTGTTGTGATCTACTGTACTACTTTTCCGTTTCGATAATCCTTGCCTTTCAGGATTCTCAGAAGCTAACCGGAACAGAGAGACGCTGTTCAAGGCCCCGGCGGAGGAATTTCGACATTTTGACGTCGAATACACTGGCTCCGGCTGTCGGCGCGCACCGACCGCCGGGGGCGTTGGGCTCGTGAACGTGCCGCGCACCCGTCCGATCCGATCGATCGCTCGAAATCCAGGTGGAACGAACGGAACGATGACGACACGGCAGCAACTTTGGGATGAATCGAAAAGACGGAGGTCTGGTTGACAAACAGGGGCGTCATGGCACATCCGTCGGTGTGGACTCTTCCTCGACCAAACGAAGGAAAGCACATACTAGGACCTTTGCCTTTTTAACATTTGGAACTCCTGTAGTACACTGTAGCGCGTTTCGTTTGTTTGTGGTAAATATTATCATACCATGGCCTAACTAGACTCAAAAGATTCGTGTCGCGAAGTACATCAAAACTGTGTAATTAGTTATTTTTTTACCTATATTTAATACTCCGAACATATGTCTTTTGGCGTATTTAATGTGATGTAATGGAGAGAGAGTGGAGAAAACGTTAGAAATTTTAGCAAACTAAACAAGGCCTAGTTTTGCAACCAAAACCAAATCAGGCCGTGAAAACTGAGCACCTGCAATTGCTCCGCTATCTCTGCACACACGTTAATGTGGATGACCTACACAATACACAGTACACACACAGCAAGAAACAACTGAAGCACAAATGCTTTTAGTTCCCAACATATAACTCGGTACATTGCTTAATTCATGCCTTACAAATCGATACACATAAGAGGGAACAGAACAGCCATTTACATGCAAGCTGAGTATGTAGCTCAGGAGGGATAGACGGGAGAAGAGAAGAGCGGCAAAGTAGGAAGCCGTAGGAGCATGAGAAGCGACAAGAGAGGAGTGTGGCAGCGGAAATGGAGCAAGACCTGTGGACAAAGGCCTTGCAAGGTCAAGAAAAACAAGGTAAGAATGCGTTGTCGCGGGATAAACTTCCACCTTATTAAAAGCGGAACACATGATTAGCTAGAGGGAAAGTGTCCGACAAAATAGGAGAAAAAGCTCAGTGAGGATAGCACCCGCAGGGAAGTTAGCTAAAGATTTCGCGGTGGAGCCCATCAGGAACGACCGTGGTCGTAGTAGATCCCTTCTTGTGGCACCATCTCGCCCCAGATCGAAGGCACAGGGCGAGAAGAACACCCAGCCACCATGAACTCGAACAAGCCACCAGTGTAGTGATAGGGTGATATGAAGCTAAGGAAGCTGAGAAGATATGCTTCTGCTTGTTGTTGGGGACAAAAGCCATGGAAGCTAGTTTGCACAAGATGCCTGAACCTGAACTCCCAAGTTGCTTGCAGCTACGATCCGAGACATCACATGAGATGGAAGGGACCCCATTTTATACTGCGAGGTAGTAGGAGCTAGGAACACGAAATGGCAGCGAGCGAGCGAACTCGGAGCAGGCAGGGGATGCAAAGCCGCTTCAATGGCGCCCTCGCCTGCTCTTGCGCTTATCGCCTTGCAGAGAGCTGCAGCAGCCACGATCGAGAGGAGTTATTGGCGTCGCCACTGTCCTGCAACAAGGTGATGTTACAGCCACGTAGCGAAAGCTACTGTACTGGGCTCTGCTGATACCTGTTCTTGACAAATCGACATGACATTTGTTGCCATGCGTTTGGATGGTATAGATCAGGATTATACTGTGCTGCTGCCTTCTGTGCTGTAAGTACTCTATACTGTGACAATCTTATCCTTGTACTCCGGTCTCGGGATGATCTCCTTTGGCGAGACTACTTTATATATTGGATCAATAGCTAGCATGAATAGGAGTGGCAAGACCATCGTTTCTGCATCACATCTTGGGCAATGCTTCATCGGACGCTTTATTTGCCCTGAGCTCCTCACCTTGTACATGTTGATGCACCCTTTTTCAGAATTCTGAATACTCTTGCATTTCTCGTCTAGTACCACACGCAAGAGGTGTGGTGTCAGCTGGTTCACGGCTCATTGTCTCGGTACGTCATATATTGAATTGAAAGCCGATCGATCGGCTCAGGTAGCTGGCAGAAGTCTTCGTGGACCTGTTTGCTGCGATCCGCATACAGTTTCATCATCATCATCATCTTCTTCTCTCTCTTTTTTTTTTAATGTTTGGACTCAAATCCTGGTCGGGCATATTTGCTGTGACATCTGAGATCCCTTAATGAAACTATTTTCATTAAACAGGGCGTTGAATTTGCTGTCGTTTCATGTTCTTCACAGATGTTATGGCGCTATGGTGCTGCTGAAAGTCTGAAACACCTCACTCATAAGATTCAGACATTTGCAATTTTGCATGAGAATTGGAAACCGGCAGCTGCAGGGGTTCAGGAAGAGACGACAGGAGTTTTAGATACTTGATAGCTATTTACTGCTTTGCTTTAAACTTGCGAAGCACGGGTAAAGCCCTGATTGGCTGTTGCTGTTTGATTTGGGAGCATTGAGCGGGAGCAGAGCACAGATCGGCAGAGGGGTCGATCCCGCGGCGGCAAGGCGCATGCATGCGCATGCGCGCAGTGCAGGCAGGCTGGGATAGATGGTGGTGGGGATGTGACAACTCAAGTGCTCCTCCGATCCACTCCGCCCATATCCATCCTGGCTGTGGCTGTGTCCGAGCCTGTGAAAGGACAGTGCGACGTGCGAGAGAGAACAGCAGAGCAGAGCTCACCGTCGGTCCATCCATCCGTCCGTCGCCGTGACTTGATCGATCCTGCGTGCGCCTGGGCCGGCCGGCGGCCGGGTCCCTCTCTCCCTCCCTGTGCTTCTCGCGTGTTAGGCTGCTGCCTGCTGCTAGCGTCGTCGTCCGTCGACAAGGCGGGAGAGGAAGGGAAGCCGGACGCGGTGCCGTGCCCTGCAGGCTGCAGCAGCGCGCACGGTCGGGTCGACGTCCGTCCGTCCCACGGCCACAGGTGTCGCGCACCAGCAGAGGCGGGCGAGCAGTTGCCACCACCCCCGCCCCGCCCGTTGGCTCGTCCGTCGCCGCCGCATGTTCCCCGGATCATGCCGGCCGGGCCCGGGCCCCGGCGCGCACGCGACCCGTCACTTTCGGGCGAAAACGAGGTACTAGATGGAGAGCGAGCAAAGTGGGATGGAGGCGATCGACTACACACACGAGCGCTCGCGCATCAGCAATTCGATCAGCGTGCGTCCGCGCGTGCGCGCACACGAGCTGCTAGCTCCTGCTGCGGCACCGCAGGGACAGGGGAGGTGGATGTGGATGGACATGGAACATGGCACATGCTCGGCGCCGGATCCGGCCGAAGCTTCCGAGCGCCCTCGCTGCCTCGCACCCCCGGGTTCCGCTGCGCTACGTGCGGCTTTGCTTTGCTAATGGCTAGCGACCCGTCGTCCCGCTTAAATTGATTGGCTGCTTCATCAGTACGTGCCCCGTGCGTGCACAGTGCCTGTGCAACTAATTCATCGCCGTGACCCTCAAAAAGTGATCCATCTCCATCCATCCATCGTTATATATAATGCCTTGCAGCTATTCATCCTTTTATTACCTTTGGCTTGCTACAATTTGTCCAGAAGATACTCTCGGTGAAGATACAATTGGGTAGCCGGCCGCTAAAGGTCCGGTTTAGTTAGCTGAAATTTTGGTGAAATGTGTGAAATTTTTTGCATTGTGTTGCGTGCACAGAGAGAAGAAATATGTGAAATTTTTGGAATTTTGGGGAACTAAACGAGGCCATAGTAGTTTATACCACGTGAAGATACGCTCGGTGGATTGGTGCAGAAGAAAAAAAAATAAAGGTTATACAGATACAAAACTAGAGTGAAAATACCGCAGGTATAAGCGACGGTAAATGGATTCAACTTGTTTTTTCATATGAATTTTTACAAAAGTTGTTTGAATCTCAACTTTTGGGACAATGCACATCTTGTTTGGTAATATTGGTGTGCAAAAGCTCAAAAAATTTCAAAACTTCTAAGTGAGACATGCAACACTATTTCGATAAGCTCCGCGGTCACTTATACCTGCGGTAATGCATTTCTGGATACAAAACGGTTATCTTGATCCTCGACTAGAATCGACATGCATGGTTTAATTTTGTCCCATGAATCGACCGGGAATGTTGGGCGCTCACAAGTCACAAGCAATTGAACGAGAAATTAAGGATAACTGAGGGCATACCACCGTACCGTGGGCATATGTGCAAGCAGCCACATGCGTGCCACCATCAGAGACTAGAGGCACTCATAGTACGGGGATAATAAGCTACCCATCCCGCTAATCAAGGGCTATGACTATGACCTACGAGACATGCTCATCACCGTAGGAGTATTCATTTAGCCCAACTAACCCATTCATTACCGTTCCCCAGGTATACCCCTGGTTGAAGCTAAACTCCTACTGATCAATTGCATATATACAATTCGATCGTTCCACACTGTGTTTTTGGCCGGAAAACAACGGTAATTTTAATAAAACCTACTAATCTCTTCTTTTGCGGGCAAAAAACCTACTAATTTCAATGATTGAACAGCCCACTGAAATACTATCTCTTACCTTAAATTTAAAACGAAAAAAAAACTATAACTGTGCCCACACACGTTTGTGTACACAGCATCAATCGATATGCATGCAGAGATGATCATGCAACGATATTAAATTCTCAGAATTAAAGATAAAACGCATCACTATGCTATTGTCAACCCTCAGGGACAGTGTACTGCTGCTAGCTGTGGTCACGTAATAAGGCTAGCTGGAGAGAGCTGCTGCTCAGCTCATGCGTAACCATAACATGGGAGATTGGGAGGTCGATGCAAATGGGGCCTCTCTCTAATAAACTTTCAGCAGGGGGGACATGGCGATCGAGTACTGCAGGTACTTGCTAACAGCAGCATCGTATGCCGACCGAGTGAGTATTAATCCAAGCAAGCAAGCTAACAGAGGGCGTGGCAAATTGCTTGGCAGTGTGGACCTGGGGCTTGACCTCTCCCATGTGCCTGCATGTGCACTGTCTCCTCGCCGGCCGTTTAGCGGTTAAGGGCCTCTCCCAGCCAGCCAGCCAATGGAAGCGTCATAGTATATAGCTATAGCCTCTGATCCTCCCGTTGCCACACACTCATCACCACTCCTGTGCTGTGCTGTGCTGTGCTGTGTTGTGTGTGATCATCAAGCTAACACAGCCTCTCTGTTGCCTCCCTAGCTCTGCTGCTTTCCCTTTCTGATCCCCTCATCATCAACTCACCACCACAACAAATATCTCCTCGATCTCTTCCACGAGCTGATGCAAACATCAGTGCTACTAGCTCGATCAATCGACGAGATCGTCTTTGATTAACCAGGAAATTAGCAGCCGGATTTATTTAATTTCCGAGTTGTTGTGATTGCAAATTTGCAATAATATTGTTCTTGTTCCACTGCTGGCCGCCGGCGCCATTTGTTCGTCATCACCACCGACGATCGACCTGCCGGTGTGTGTGTCTTTGCTTGCATCTAGCTAGCTAGCTCTCCGTTATAGCTTCTCCATGTCGTCTTCGACGACACCGGCCAGTAGCGTGGGCATGCCGGGGTCCAAGAAATTCAGGCACGCCATCCTCAAGAATCTTATCCTAGGGCTCAGGAAGGGCGGCGCCGCGTCGTCGTCGAGGGGCATGGGCATGGGCTTCCACGAGAGGAGGGGCGCCATCAGGCGCGCCGCCGACGCCGCCCTCGCCACCGCCAGGGGCGCCGCGCCGCGCTGGAGCCGGTCCCTGGCGGCGGAGCTCATCGTCTCGCAGGGCGACCGCCTTCCTCCTCCTTCCTCGAGCGCGTCCGCTTCGTCGTCGTCGTCGGAATGCAAGCCGCCGAGCAACAAGATGTCCTGCTGCGCCAAGAGGTGGAGGAGGCTCCGGGCGAGGCCCAAGAGCGGAGCCACGGCGAAGGCACTCGCGAAGGTCATGGTGCGGAAGAGGGCACGGGCGCTGAGAGCGATCGTGCCCGGAGGGAGAGGGATGATGGACGAGTGCACGTTGCTGGGTGAAACCCTAGACTACGCCGTGTCCCTCAAAGCTCAGGTCGAGGCGATGCAGCTCCTGCTGAGAACTCTTCAGGGCCCCAAGAACCCTAGTGGTAAGTCTCCTCCTTTATTTTCTGATCTCGTCCTAAGTGCTCGGAATTTGGATGTACATGGTGGTTGAGGATGAAGGGTCTTCTAAGTTCCTTGTGGTTTCAGCGACCATTTTATTTTTCAGACTGATATCTAATAATAATACAGCGTTGGATTCTTGTGGTCTTTTTTGCAGTTCCGAAGCATCTGTGAGAGATGGGAACTGGATGGGGCCATGGGGGTACATACTGATGAAATGTGATCAACATTCACTGGGAAAGCTTGAAGACTATTAAGAGTCCCCCCCCCCCCCCCCTTCCTCCTCTTCCTTTCTGCTGCTAGCTTCTCTGTAGCAGTATATGCATATGTACAGTACCAGTGACAGTGATGAGCTACTCTGCATGTATATACTGTTACTCTCTATTTAAGCAATGCAAGCCGTGCATGATTAAATCCATGCACAACTATGTAACTCTTCTCTCTGCAGTCTGTATAATTAGGAAGCAAGTTTTGTAGATTTGCATGCGCTGTATTCAGGCGCTATCTGTATTCGAGTAGGAGTATCTACCATCCGGGATGATGCTGTGTATGCATGTGTGTGTGTGCGCGCGCATCCTATTGCCTGTTCTGTTTGCAAGAGGAAATGTCTAACGCCAAAGAATGCATTTGGCTGTATCCACATATAATTGTACTCCTTTTTTTTCTTTCAAAATTCGAATGTTGGCCGGCCGGTACAATCGAATTTATCGATTCATTCATAATGCCATAATGGTACTCGGTAGAACACACAATTTGAACCTGCAGTGGTAAAAAATTGTGGTGTTCAAAATTAATCATTACTTAGATAGCTTCTTGTACGTTCGTTGCTGCATATGCGTGTTGCACACATTATATTCCAGCGGTAATTGGAGGGTCAAAACACAAGATCTACTCGATGGGGACGGTTGCCGGCCGGGAGATCTAGCGGATAGTCGGATAGAGAACTCAATCGTACGTGTGAAGAGAGATTACGTGAAGCATCCATCGGTGGAATGCTCACTGAACGCCGCCGCGCCGATCTACAGGACGAGAAAGTGCATGCACCGACACGTACGACAGGGAAGAAAACATAATCAGGATGGCACTATGGCAGAGGGAAACAACAAGGATTCACATGCATGTGTTGACCTTAATGAATATGGCTTTACGGTTGCAAGGACTACTGTCGCCACATGCATGCACGATACACATCACCACCAACATCATCGTCATCATCACGAGAGTTAACTAACCAACTCGACCGATCAGTCTGTGCAAGCAAACAACGGATTAGATTGGTTGGTCGGTTGGTTGGCTGGTCTTTGCAGTACTGACGACTACTGTAAGTAGCTAGCATTAGCATATCATGTGTCGTCACGCTATGCATGCAATGGATTTAAAGGTCAGTATAGTTTATTAATTAGTTGCTCGTGGTGGCCAATAATCCAAATCGACGATCACTACCGGCTGCTATATAGTAAATACTCCCTCCTTTTTTAATATATGATGTTTAAGATAAGAAAATTAGTTCAAAATGTCATACAGTATATTTAAGAACCGGGGTAGTAGTTGGCTGCTAGGTGCTGTACAGTGATCGTGCTTTTTAGCAACATGAATTCAACAGCTGATTTAATATTTTTAAAAAATTCAGCAGCTGATGATGCAGGTACGTGCAGGTAAGCAGCAAACAAAATCTGCCTCTCTTGGTGCAGATTTTGAAAATCTAGGTCGTTGCGCAGCTCCTGTTGGGCCGATGATCTGATTAGGGGTGTGTTTAGATCCAAAAAGTTTGCAAAAAACATCTTATCATCTGTCACATCACCTCTCAGTATTCATCTGTATTTACACCAATTTTTCCTTAATTCTTCTCCAATTCAGCCAATTCATCTGGATCGATCTAAACACACCCTAGGAGTTTAATAATTTCAGTCTGCAGCATGTAGAAAACAAAGCACAGCAAACATTACTTACGTCAACAGGACCGAATTACTGATGAAGTGTCAATTGTCACATTAACTTTAGCAGAAATGCAATGCATGCAAAGGATCAGAAAAGGTGAGGAGCCGAGAGAACAAATGGCGACAGTGAGAAAGACCGGAAACATTGAACGGAATGGTACACAATGCACACGTGTCGGCGTTGACGGCCGTGACGCTGGTGCGTGGGGGCGTTCTGCTTCTGGGTTGGAGCAGCCCTGAACGCTCGATTCGTGCCGAGAAGGCGGAGCCGTCCGATCGGTCCATCACGACGGTGAGTATCCGGCGTTGGCCACCTGGGCCGAGAAGCAGCGGTGTTGTTGGTTGGGAGGAGCACGTAGATATTTTGGGCCGGTCCGAACCACCACTTGCGGCCATAAGAGCAGGTCCAACAACTGTAGTTTGCGCCAGACACATCAGCAAAGAGAGTGAGGTGGAAGAGAAAGAGGGCAGCTTGTCGCTGCATCCGGCGCCCAGCTCTACACGAGCTCCGAGATTTCTACAGTACATACTTGAGACTGCACTCTGTCCTTTTCCAGACTGCAGCGACTGGCGTTCGTTGTTGTATCACTAGGCTCCAGAGGTGTCTCGGATTCATGTGGCTTGACTAAGCCTTACTAACCATGCTCCAAGCCGGGCTTGGCCTATTGGCTATTGCTATTGACCGAAAGGCCCAAACCACCACCGTCCACGAGACCAGCCAGCAGGACCGCCGGAGCACCATGCCGCAGCATGCAGGACGGCTGCCGGCGGCGAGCATTGCTGGCGTGCAACAAGAGCCTGTGATGACCAAAAACCCTATGGAGAGAGACCCAGCGCATGCGGAGTAGATGCTTCCGGATCCGCCGGGCAGGACACGTCGTCCTCCATTGCCTACACACTACACCCACGCGCGCAGACCCAGCTGCTACAACGCCGTGCGCAGGCGCAGGTGCGCTTTCTCTAGAGTCAGAGTCCAGATCGACGCGCGCGGCTCAAGTCGGGCGTCACGAGCGTGGAAACTGATGTGGTGCGTAGTACGTGACTGCACACTCGAACTACCCGATGCCGTCAGCGCCACTACAGCAGGTGTGTCGTCGTCCCAGAGCTAGCGACAAACAATTGATCTGTGCCCCGGCCCGGCCCGTACGCACGGCACCAGTCAACAACACGTACCGGCAGCCGAGGAACGCGACCGCTACGTGCCGTGGCCATGCATGTGTTGGCGCCAACTAACAGCTGCCACATGCGCGCGCCGGCCGTGCACGCAAGCGCGGTCGTCTCGCGGCCTCTCCGGCGCGGGCGCGGCGCCTCCCAGTCCCAGCGCGCGTACTAGTTTCCTGCGGGATCGGTCGGTTCGTACGTACTGACGTACGCCACCGGCCGACTGGGACTGGAGAGGACGGTGGGTACGCAGGCATGCTTGCGCCTGAAGCAAAGCTAGTAGTTCTTCGAGAACGAAGCCGCCTCAGCAAATCGATCCAAGTGGAAGAAAAAACACATGAAAAGGGATCGGAGGAAGTTGTTACCGTGTCACGCTTACATACGCCACGCGATCTTTGATGTCGCTGTCGTCTGCTTCTGGCCGGGCAAACTGTCTGTATAGCGACAAGGATATATTTTGCCGCGTGGAAGGAAGAAGAAAAAAAAGTCGTCGTTGTCACTTTTCAAGACTAATTAATCCTCACTTATCGCCATTGTCCACTAGCTAACTGCCAAGAGAAAGAAGAGAAGAAGCACAGCAGCTAGCTTAGCTAGGAGGTCCCATGAGTTACGGTGTGTGTTGCCGTTCTTTGTAGTACGCCAAAACGGGATTGAAAAGCTAGCGACCCCGGTCGTCAACCAACCTACCCATCTCCGAAACCCGGCAGATCCCATCCATCGGCCGCACACAGCTCCATGTCCTGGTTCGTACGATATTGTTAGCTTTCGCTGTCGACGAGCTTTCAATTCCGCCAGCAGCTTCGTCGTAGGGAAGCAGTCTGCCAACTCGGACGCTTACTGATCTCTGTGTAACCCAAATATAGCCAGCCTATTGCTATTCTAGCATAGTACAACTAGAAAATTATAAAGGCAGATTCAAGTTTGTTGGCCCAAATAAAGTGAAGCTAGCTTGTTTGCTTGAAGCTCAAGCTCAACGAACTACTAACTAATCGTGGGGTCAGTACTCGGTAGTGTGCCTAACCATCACTGTACTGCAAAAGTGATCCCAAGTGCAGGTGGAAACGAATCGGACAAACTCCAGATATGCTCATTGCAAAGTCACCAGACGCGCGCGCTTCTCTTTCGGCCGTATCGAATTCCAAAAAAAAATTTCTCCTCTCTCCTTCTTTTCTTTGTTTCTTTCTTTTGTTCTTGCTTTAGACTATTCAAAATCACACTAGATGTTGTCAAAAAAAAAAATCACACTAGATAAAGCTTGATATCTACCCCTCACTTTTTTTTTGTCTCGTCTGAATTAGAAATATCATTATTTGCTATGATTCTACTTTTACATTACTAGCAGAACACAAAACAAAACAAAAAGCAACCCACTTATATGTGTTGTCATGCAGTATATTGATCTTCTCCGCACATTATGTTATTCATTCATCATCGTAGCGCTACTATCAAATCGAAAATACAGCATACGAGAATAAAAATGAACAATGTGCTAAAAAAAAGCATGGGGCCACCTAAACACAGAATAGCCCCATGCCGTGCCACCTAAATCCAAAAAAAAAAAAAAAATCGTAGCTGCGAGTTTTGCCATTGCCGGCAGCGATCACATGCAGAGCGGGACGTGGTAGCAAGAGCAACAAGCTGTCAATTTGGTATCTGTTTCTGGACAAGCACACCACCCCTACGAGATTCATGTATTGGGGAGGGATCATCATGCCAGCCAGGCAGGCAGGCAGGCTTTGACCACCCTAAAATCTGAATCCCCAAGCCACAGCCCGCCGTACGTGCGCCCTTGTCCCACATTTCCATCAGGGGATGTTGATGATTAGGCATGCTGGTGTTGTTGCGGTGGTGGTGATGTGATGATTGACGCTGCTGGTTAATCTAGTGCGCGGCGCGCACCAGCAGGCAGAGGCAGCTTCACTGGCCGGCCGTCGTCGGGGCACACACTACGGCTCACATGGGCACTGGTGGCCACTTGGTGCGTGCAACCGCAGGCAGCAGCGGTCGATGGCAAGTGAGCTGCCGCCACTTGAGAACACACGGCCGGACTGCGGCAGGAAAGGTCAAAAGGAGCACATGAAATTGAAAACGTTGCCTCGGATGCTTTGTTCCCAAGCGCAGGAGCATCCAGTGCACGCCGGCGTCTTCTTCCTCCGGCCTCCACACAGTCCAGTCCAAGTCCTAGGGCCGCGCCAATGCGGACCGGTTGATGACGCAGGGAGAAAGATGCATGCCGGCGGGCGGCGGCGTCGGGGTGCCAACAGTGAACTTGTCTTTGGCTGTAGATCGAACATCGAAGGCCGCCGCCCGCGTCGCGATCTGGCGTCGCGGACAGGTTCCCCGGAGGAGTGAGGAGGGGCTTTTGGGGTAGGGGATGCCCAGAAGGGGTAAGACTGTCTCCAGCAAATCCCCGTCACGCATCTGCAAAATGAATCGATTTGCAACAGGAGGAAGGTGAATCCCGTGCTGTAAAAGAGAAGAGTCTCCAGCAGTGTTCCCCTTCCCTTCGCGCAAGGGTGAAGCGGTTGTGCTCCCACGGGTGTTGCGATCGAGTGGGCGGTGGGATCGAGCGAGCTGGCTTGGAGCGGATGCCGCGTCGAGAAGGCCCGCCGCCGTTGGGAGTCACCGCCGCCGCGCTCCGCCTGGCAGAGGAGCTCCCGCCGCGCTCCGCCTAGCAGAGGAGCTCCCGCCGTCGTCCGTGCTCGGGGAAGCCGCCGTCGTCCGTGCTCGGGGAAGCCGCCACCGGCCTGGGCTCCGCCTCCTCCGCCCGCCTGCCGCCGCCGCTGCCGCGAAGCCGTACTCGCAGCGGCGCGGATCCAGTCCGGCGGGACCTCCACGACGCCACGGAGCTCCTCCGCGCCTCCAGGCCCCCGCAGCGGCGCGGATCCAGTCCGGCGGGACCGCCGCGACGCCCATGGAGCTCCTCCGTGCCGTCACCTGCGCTGCACCGCGGAGCTCCTCTGCGCTGTCCCCTGCGCTGCGCCGCGGAGCTCGAGCGCCGTGGTCACCGCAGATCTGCCACGGCAGCGCGGCCTCCTCTTCCCGCGTGGCACGGCCAGGGAAGGCGAGGTGGAGGACCGGGAGAAGGAGGGTGAGGCGGAGGACCGAGAGGCGTGCGGGCGTGCGAGGCGACGGTTGGCGGAGCGAGTTTGCAGCGAAGAGAGATACCCCGAGTTTGCGCGTGGGCGAGAGGGTTACCGCATTTTGCAGCAGGTGCTGCGGTAGCCGCTGGAGCCGTCATAGTACCGGTTTCTTCCTCATTTTGAGGATGCGGGGGGCTATGCAGCACCCGCTGGAGACAGTCTAAAAGAGACGAAGCGGATGCGGGAATGATCCTCTCATCTTTGGTGATGGAGACGCCGGGAGACGCGTATGCAGAGGGCAAGTCGGTTGATTTCTGAACGATCCGTTCACCACCAATCGGAACAGAGAAGGCGGAGGAAGGAAGGGATGATAGGCGACTCGCGTAGAGGTGACGAATCGCACTGCACGTAAATACTGGCCACGAGTAGATAAGGCTGGACCCAGTATCTTAACAGCTTTGCACGTAACCTGCATCTGTCTATTTAGTAATTTAGTTCACTAGTATGCATAAAACAGCAACATTTCCACTTCGAACAAGTACACGCCTTCACATGTGGGCGTGCATGATAGACGGTTACCCAAGGGAGATCACCTCTTTATCACAAAAAAAAAGGGAGATCACCTCCTCCTTTTGGAGCCTCAAGGTGCTATGGCAACCAACCTCAAATCGATCCATTTATTCCTATCTGCAGCTCAACACCACCTAGTAGTTTTTGAAACCAAAGGCAGCCGGGAAACTTTTTATTTGTATCTTTTAAAAATTTTCAAACTCGTTTAACTCGCTTCCACGTGAAACGTGAATTCTAATCTGGACCGGGTGGGTGCTACTCAGATGCTCGAACCATTAGACAAGAGTTCCTTTCGCAACTCAACACCACATTGTAGTTCAAGGATATACACTGCCACAAAATATATTCTCACGGATGGATTTATACTGGGAAGAACCACAATATTACCGACCAGGTCATACATTAATAATGGAGATGAATTTGAGAAAAACCTATTTATTCGAAAACACCTACGATGAGGGGGGAGCGAAGAATGTTTTAAAGGGAGGAATCCATTTCTTGTATTTATTTTAAATGGAAGAATCCATTTCTTGTATTTATATCTGAGCTGCCACTTACACATAACAAAATTAATGTCATTTTGACTCTTTTTAATCATAGATGTATATCCAAAATAAACGATCAACTTTTTGGGAGGGATGAATTAAGAATATCATGTGGCACTAGCACATGGAAATCAGACGAGCCAAAAAGAACAAACCAAAATCACAATAGTCTGTTCGACATATCTTAAAACGATTTCTTTTGATTTTACATGTGATTTGTAACGAGAGAAAAATATTGCGTAACGAAGCACACATACTGAAAAAAAGCTGCTCTCCGTATCAAAGTTGTGTTCAGTTCATCAAATTTGTGCAAATGATTAGTGCATCATTGGCGAAAAATTGTTGAAAAAATACGCGTTGGAGCGTATGTTATGAGAGAAGATGTGACTGTAAATTGGAGTCTATAAATTGGAGAAACTAGACAGACCTCCTCAAATCCAAAAACATGAAGAGATCGACAGTGTGCACTTGGAAAATTATATATCGAGGAATTTCCCCCACGCGCAGTAATCACATTCACATTTCACGCGCAAAAACGTTCATAAATGCGATGAGCCTGGAAAACAAAAATAGCGCGTCCGTCGCAACCATCTTCACCTCCTGCGCAGGCAGGCCGAGCCCAAAAATAGGCGGCTAGCGCACCCCCCGAACCGAACGCTCCAATCCCGTGCCCCCCTCTTCCCGCTGCGGCCACCCTCACCGGCGCCGGCACCGGCGCCATCCTCCGGTGCCCACCCGCCACCGCTCCCGTGGCTGTCGGCCCCGCTCCTCTATTTATATCCCCGCCCCGCCCACCTCCAAGCTTTCCTTAGGCAGGCGCGCGCATCCGGCCCCCTGCCCTTCCTTCTTCCCCTTTCCTCTCCTCCCTCCCCGAATAAAATTTCACCCTCCCGAGGAAACCTACCCAATCCATTCGTCCGGCGGCCGATCCGTTTGTACGTCCAGGGAGAGGAAGGAATAATCAGCCCGTCAGTCAAATCAATCGGAGGAGAGCAGGAATCCAGCGCGAGCGCGGTGCGGGTTGATCCCTTGCGTCCCCGCCCCCCTGCCGCGCGGCGGCGTCTTTGCTGTGCTTGCCGCTTGCGTCGCGGAGGAAGAATCTGTGTGTAGGAGGAGGGGCTCTTGGATTGGCATCTTCCTCGTTGCGGTTGCGCACGGCAAGACGGCGGCCTTGAAGATGCGGGTGCTGGAGGACGACCTCTTCCCCTCCACCCCCGGCAAGGTCAAGATCGAGAGGGCGGGCACCATGAACCGGCAGCTGCACCGCTGCTTCGCGTCCACCAGCACCATGTTCCTCTGGGCGCTGTTCCTCGTCGCCATGACCGCGTCCTACCTCAGCTTCCAGTCCTTCGTCGACACCTCCTCCAAGTACTTCGCCGCCTCCTGGGGCGGCCTGCACTGGGAGCGGCAGATCCGCGCGTCCGCCGCGCCGAGGAGGCCGCCGGGGTCCGCGGCCGGGGCGGGGATGTCGGTGCTGGTGACGGGCGCCGCCGGGTTCGTCGGCACCCACTGCTCGCTCGCGCTCCGCAAGCGCGGCGACGGCGTCGTCGGCATCGACAACTTCAACTCCTACTACGACCCCTCGCTCAAGAAGGCCCGCAAGGCGCTGCTCTCCTCGCACGGGGTGTACGTCGTGGAGGGCGACATCAACGACGGCCGCCTCCTGGCCAAGCTCTTCGACGTCGTGCCCTTCACGCACGTGCTCCACCTCGCCGCGCAGGCCGGCGTGCGCTACGCCATGGAGAACCCGGCGTCGTACGTGCACTCCAACATCGCCGGCCTCGTCACGCTCCTCGAGGCCTGCAAGGACGCCGACCCGCAGCCGGCCATCGTCTGGGCGTCCTCGTCCTCCGTCTACGGCCTCAACGACAAGGTCCCCTTCTCGGAGCGCGACCGCACCGACCAGCCGGCGTCGCTCTACGCCGCCACCAAGAAGGCCGGCGAGGAGATCACCCACACGTACAACCACATCTACGGCCTCTCCATCACCGGCCTCCGCTTCTTCACCGTGTACGGGCCCTGGGGCCGGCCGGACATGGCCTACTTCTCCTTCACCCGCAACATCCTGCAGGGGAAGCCCATCACGGTGTACCGCGGCAAGGACCACGTCGACCTGGCCCGCGACTTCACCTACATCGACGACATCGTCAAGGGCTGCCTCGGCTCCCTGGACACGGCCGGCAAGAGCACGGGCACCGGCGGCAAGAAGCGCGGGCCGGCGCCCTACAGGATCTTCAACCTCGGCAACACCTCGCCCGTGACGGTGCCCAACCTGGTGTCCATCCTGGAGAAGCACCTACGCGTGAAGGCGAAGAAGAACGTGATCGAGATGCCCGGCAATGGCGACGTGCCCTTCACCCACGCCAACATCTCCCTCGCGAGGGAGCAGCTCGGGTACAAGCCGACCACCAACCTCGACGTCGGCCTGAAGAAGTTCGTCAAGTGGTACCTGTCCTACTACGGCTACGCCAGGGGATCCAAGAACTTTCGGCAATAGTCCGTGCTAATCTTTGGTCATCTGATTCTTTCTTCTTGATTTTTTCCCCTCTTTGGCCCGGCCGCGGCCACCACTCCCGGATCAAACATTGACATTCTTATCTGGATTTTTTTTGGTGGAAATGTTTTTAGGGTGTTCCTTGATCAGAGAAAAATGCTGGGGGGAAATTCTTTTCTTGGTGAGGAGAGGGAGGAAGAAGAGGGCAATGGATAGCAGCCGTTTCTTTTTTCTTTCTTCATCTTCCCTGGGTGTAAATTGGTGGTTCTCCATGAAACTTTCCCCCTCCATCCTCAGAAATATCAAATCCTTGCCGATCCGATCCGATGGCACCAAGCTTGCGTGGCAAATGCTGGTAGTTGCTTGAGATCGATCTCCGTTTCAAAATTCAAATTCAAGCAGTTCGTCCTGCCGTTCGAGTACCCGCCGGAGAAGGCGGGGGGCGGCGGAGGGGAGACGATTCAGACGAAGAAATCGGCGGGCCGGTCGTGGCAGTCCTGTAAATAGCCCTCGGAATCGTGGGCCTTTTTTTGTTCGATAAGAGCCTTTTTTTTTTTGTTCGATAAGAGCAACTTCAGCAGCTTCCCTATCTCCTTCCCAATAGAAAAAAAAGGCTATTACGTTTTTACCCCTATTCCAAAGTCCAATTGCAATTTTACGCTCACTTTTCCTCATGTTGCGATTTTACCCCTACTATTTGAATATGAAGCCTCCGTTTACCCTCATTTTTAACTCTGTTAGATTCATGTGTAATAAACCAAGTCACATGCCGGTGCCTCCGCCGGAGGTGAGGGAGCCGCCGTCGCGCCCGCCTGCCAGGCCACTGCCGTCGGATCTCTGCCCTCGGCGTAGGCAGGGAGGAGGAGCAGGGCCTCCCACCACCCATGTCTGCTTGAGGAGCAGGCCGCCAGAGGAAAAAGAGCCTGGATCTGCACATGGGAAGGGAAGGAGAGCGGTCCTGCAGGTCGGATATGGTTGGGGAGTAAGCGCCGCCGCCGGATTTTGGCATGCTCGGGAGGAGGGGGTTGGCCGGCTGGGAGGAGGAAGAGGAAGAGAACAAGGGGGCAAAACTTGTCTTTTTTCAGTTCTTTTTGACACCGTGATGTATTACTCACGGAGTAGGGGTAAAGTGAGTGTTCATTTTCAAATAGTAGGGGCAAAATCGCAACGTGAGGAAAAGTGAGGGTAAAATCACAATTGGACTTTGAAATAGGGGTAAGAATGCAATAACCCAAAAAAAAAGTGATATAGGGGATGAAGTGCAAAAAAAATATCTCCAGCAGATTCCTTTTTTCCTCCATTGACTAAAAATTCCTCTCCATCCCCTCTATAGAGGGGATCTCTCCTCCACCCCTCAAACTAGTAGGGAAGTAAAATAGGGAAACTGCTAGAGCAAATTGTGTTTTAGGGATGAAAATATTTTTACTCAACCCCCAATAATTTTATATAGGGATCAAATTTAGGCAGTGTTTGGTAGGGGGTGAAAACCCCCTATTAAATGTTACTTTGACCACTAATTAAGAGTATTAAATAAAGTCAGTTTCAAAACTACCTTCACAATCCCGAGCAAAATCGCGAGACGAACCTGATGAGGTCTTTGACCGCATGATTAGAGCATGGTTACTATAGCATTACTATAGCAAATCGCTAATTAATTATGCTCATTAGATTCGTCGCGTAAAGTTGCACTCATCTGTGAAAAGGTTTTGCAAATAAACTTCATTTGGTACTCCATGCGTGCAAGATTCCCTTTGCATTAAATTTTTTTGCTCTGCAACCAAACACGGGCTTAGAGCAACTTCAGCAGCTTCTCTATCCTCTCCCCAATAGCAAAAAAATAGTGATATAGGGGATGAAATGCAAAAAAAACCTCTCCAGCAGATTTCCTATGACCCCCTTTTTTCCTCTATTGACTAAAAATCCCTCTCCATCCCCTCTATAGAGGGGATCTCTCCTCCACCCCTCAAACTAGGGAAGTAAAATAGGGAAACTGCTGGAGCAAATTGTGTTTTAGGGATGAAAATATTTTTACTCAACCCCTAATAATTTTATACAGGGGATCAAATTTACTCCATCTGCTGAAATTGCTCTTACTCCATCTGCTGAAGTTGCTCTAAGACTGACTCTAGCAGCTTCTGCAACCCTTGCCGCATCTTCATTTTGCAGCAGCAGCGGCTACTGTAGCGGCTGCAGCGGCTTCTGCAGCACTTGCTGCAAAATGCAGCAGCCTTCCGCCATCGCGCAATTCCGGGAACACTGCATCCCAACCGCCCCGCTGCTCCCTCTCTCTCCCTGTCCTGGACTCCTCCGCCCGCCCTTGCTCCCCGTGCGCGGCAGCGCCGCTGCTCCCTATCCCCGCCGGCGTCGCTGCTCCCCATCCCCGCCGGCGCCGCTGCTTCCCATCCACGCCGGCGCCGTTGCTCCCCGCTGCTCCCCATCCTCGCCGTTGCTCCCCATCCTCGATACGGCGCGCTCCTGATCCGGCGACCCGCGAGGCGGGAGGCGGAGAAGCCGGAGCAGAGGCAGGCGGGAGCCGGAGGGCGGAGCGGATCCGGCCTCTCCGCCCGCGGCTCGGGCTGGCGAGGCCCCCTTCTTCTCCGCCTCGCTCCTCCCCAAGCCGGCGGCGACCTCGAGGTCCACGGCCGGACTGGAGGAGGAGGAGGCCGAGCCGCCGCGCTGCTGGATCCCGCAGTGGCTCCACGCGCACTGCCGAATCCGCCGTGGCCGGTGCACCGCGGTGAGGGAGCTGGCCGACCGGGCGTCGTCCTCCCGCGTGGATTCGACCGCCGCCGCACGGAGCATCGGAGCCGCCGTACGGCTGGTGCATCGGAGTCGCTGCACGGCTGGTGGAGGAGGAGAGAGGGGGACGCCCGCTGGATCCGGCCGGGGAAACACGGATCCATGGCCTCCCGACCCAGCCGCTCGCCGGAGAGGAAGGTGACCCACGGCGAAGCTCGCTTCTTCCGAATTCTTCCCCGGCCTCCGACCGCTCGCGGGAGGCAACTGCCGCGAGGCGATGCGCGAGGGGAGCGCTCCACTACTGGAGGCCGTGCTCCTTTGCGCGACGGAGACGTCTGCATACTGTTGTTTTTTTGCAGATGCGCAACGGCAATCTACTGGAGACAGTCTAAGATAAGCTGCAGGCGTGCGTGGGGTGGAAGCGGGAGGCACCTCGAGCGAGGCGCGCGAAGTGATCACCAGCTGGCTCACGCCTTGCTCTAGCGGTGGGCCCTCGGGTGCTTTATTGGCTTGTGGGACCACATGGCTGTGGGTGGAATTTGGTCCGGTGACGCAAGTGGTGGTCGGTGAGTAGATCACATGGGTGGGCCAGTGGACGCGTTGGCGCTCGTCTGAGCTAGTGAGCTGTCCATGAACAGCCATTCTTTTATGTGTTTTTTCTTCGCCCCGGACGAGCTGATGCATTTCTTTTCCTTCGTCTGAGCTGTACAGGAATGACACTGATGGGAATGTGTTTTTTCGCAGGAATCTAGTACTGGAAATTGAAATAAACCCATTTTGTTTAAAACTAAGCATTCGGAAATCCAATTTGAAAACTCAGCGTATCATATCCCGTTGAAAGACACAGTGCGATGATAAGTCAATGTGATCTGCGGTATGCCAGATAAAAATGTGAAACGAATATCTCTCGTTTTTGGTGAAACGAATACGCGAGGGGCTCCGGCCGGCGCGTCGGTTTCTGGAAACAAAGCCCCGTGAATTTTCGTGGAACTCGATCCGTACACTGATGACTGCCCGCACGGTCCCAGTCGACAACCAATTGGGCGGTGACCGCCGCAAGATGGAGTCACGCAGGCAGGGGGCGCGTGTCCTGTCTGACGTGGGCGTCGAGACTGGCTGAGATCCGCTGCTGATTTTTTTTACACAGATTATTCTAATAAAAAATATTACGCGCTGATTTGATGCAGATTTATTTGAGAAAAAAAGTACTGCAGAAGAAATCAAAATAAAACAAATTGAATAAAGCCTAAAAGACCTCAAAGAGGCGAATCTGCAACTCTTCTTTTTGGACGAAATTTGCTGAATGCATGAATCTTACCAGTTTTGTTGGAATAGGACACTATCGTGATTCTTAAGTGAGTGAGACAAAATCTCTCACATTGCAAAATGTTGCTTACCAAATGAAGCAAATGCATCTTGTAACGATTAGAGGTGGTGGATCAGTACATCTAAGGACGCAGGGGGGGGGGGGGGGGTCAATGCCCCCTCAACAAAATTATCCTTTTTTACCTCAAGTGCTCAACACTAAAATCCCACAGGTGTACAACGTAGCAGCCCGCAGCCGGTTTGCAAAGAAGATTCGAACACAACCTTGACGGCTCAAACGACCGCTTGACAGACTGCAGCTTAGCGAGACAGTAGTGACGTTTCAGTTTCCCGTCTAGTATTCCTCGCGACCTCACAATATTTGTGATATTTGCATCTGTTGCCGTCCAGAGCCCAGACCAACGTAGCGACACCCAACGGCAAGGGCACAACGCATAGGTGGGAAGCCGACGACGGGACAGACGACGGGTGTGACCACGTCGGCCGGCGGCTTGGCCGCGAGGCGCGAGCACGCAATTATGACAGGGAACAACAACGATGGGTGGGAGTAGGGCTGGACACCGAGCCGGTTCGGCTTGTTAATTTAACGAGCAATCTTGACTTGGCTTGTTAACAAAATGAGCAAAAACGCTCGCTCAACTCAACTCGTTAGTAGTTCGAGCTAGCTCATTAAGCTCACATCGATATATATGAACACAAAATAATGTAGTAATTTTAAAATTTTAAGTCTTCGAATGCATCATGCTTAGGAAGTGCAAATGAAGCGCACAAGTCACAACTAATCAAAAGTAATACTTATTACATATATGATATGTATTAAAAAAAACAATTAAAGGCGTTTAAAAAAACAATTAAAGGCTAGCCTTCCTTTTCTATACATTATTAGATTGAGCGAATTTTAAATAAAACAACTAAGCAGACGAGAATTAATTAGGAATTTTGAAAGATTAATTTTGCTTCTATCACCTCTCTATGTTTAACTTTACGTGTTTGCTCGATTGGCTTGCGAGTAGATCGCGAGCTGGCTCGAGCTAGCTCATTAGTGAAACGAGCAAAAGCAGTTGCTTGGCTCGTTAGAAAATCGACCGAGCTGAGCCGAGCCAAGCCGAGTTGCGATCAAGCTGAGCTAGCTCAGGAGTTTCTGGCTTGAGGTCCGGCCCTAGGTGGGAGCAGGCAGGCATCACGGGCAGTTCTGCTGCTTCTAATGTTCCTTCTCCATCTCAAACCAATGTAAGCGCTATTTTCTCAACGCGTATCATCAATTCAAAAGATCTTCAATTTTATTTCGATAATGAAGGTCACGACGGGTTCGATTATTGATGAATTTAATATGGTAAAAAAATGTGCACTGAAATTTAAAGAGTAAGATGTACTTACCACTTTAGCTGTATTAACGCTGAATATAGCTATTCAGTAGCTATCTTATGCTTGAAAATAAGGACAAATTAGCAAATTATTGAACTGGCAAATTTGGTTAGCTGACCTCTTAATTTTCTCTCTAGTTGCGCCGCTGAGGACATCCATTCTCTCTTTAGAAGCAGATGCCACGACCCCATGCAGTCCGAAATTCTGAAGATACTATCAGTTCCCTTTTCACACTGCTTTCTTGGATTCTACTATGCCATGATATCTTCATTCGCTCAGTTGGCAGTGCACGGTGGTGGCCGGTTGGACCACCTCGCCGCAGCGGTGGGCGGCTGGTGGTGGTGGTGGTGCGGGTAGGCTCGGACGCTCGGTGGCCGGGCCATGGGCACCCCCGACAGCAAAGCAGAGCAGCGACAAAAACATGTTTCAGCACAACACACCAACAGAAAAGCAAAGCACGGTAGCAGTATTTTCTGCGATTGGTGCTGGAGAACATGCTGTTGCTTGATGCCACCTGCACTTTCCCGTGGCCCGGTGGTGGCTTGTGCGGTTGGGATCTCTGGGAGATCTTTCCTACTATACGGGTTGCATACACCAGGCCATGGGAAAAGGGTGACCAAGCTTTGATGCTTTCCCGTTCCATCACCCTCAGCCAGCCGTAGCCGCCCCCGTGCTGCAAGTTACTGGTATGTGGCGTCACTGGATCCGTGATGACGCACAAGATAGTTCTTCATTCCCAGCTGCAGCACCTGCACGGAGTGGCCTTTTACAGCTCAAGTCCCCTCGATCGCGGCCCATTGACCCATTGTTAATGGCTACTCTCCAGACTCCAGGAGATGGATAATGGATGCTACGAATTCCTCAACAGTAGCGGGAGTCTGAAGGGGACACGCAGAAAAAAAAAACTTGTTTTTTCACTAAGCTGAAGCTCAAATTGCAAAAAATGGACAGCAAAAAATTTTTCCGTTGCCGGGACTTGAACCCGGGTCTCTCGGGTGAGAGCCGAGTATCCTAACCACCTAGACTACAACGGATTGTTTGAGCTGGCATTGGATTTTATTTATCAATACTATTAAACAAGCAAAGCTGATGCGTATTTTATCTATGCTTAAAACGTCGTCGATCTGTGCCTAGAGAAAGTAACCGATTTAAGCTTTGATGAGGTGGCACGACACTACAATCCTGACCAACGTCATCCGTATGTTCCTCGAACTAGAAGAAAGCAATTCCGCTTGAAAAGGTATACAAAACAAGGGTGTGAATCTTCTGCAATTCCATCTCAAAGAACCCCTCAAACTAGAAGTAATAAATTCGGCTCGATGATGCATTCGCATAGTGTTACCACCATGCAGCTTTACCCTCATATTGCATCATTCGTCGTCCCAAGGGGCATGCTCCTTCATACAAATGTCCTCCCACAGAGGGAGAACTTCAAGATATACTTGACACGTTGACCATTATTTTCTCTTATGCTACACGGCTAATGACCACAAAATTAACATCTTATAAAAGTACTTTTCAATATGAATATAGTGATTGCTCATTCGAAAAATGAGTATAGTGGTAGTCAATTGTTAGCCAAAGATTAACATCATTTCTAACAATTTGGTAAAGGAATTAGTATTTTTTGGCAATTTGAGAAAAACCTACCTTCCAGCACGTAAATATACACGTACGTACTCCGTGTGGCATCGACGTTTCTCACGGTGGGAAGCCAGGTGAAAGAGTGGAAAAAGAAATAAATAATACAGGATGGTACCTGATTCAAATGTACAAGAGAGAAAGAAAGATTTGACAATTAAAATAGCAAACTTCTGGAGATGCATTCTTTTTTTACTTGGTAAATCTTTTAGGAGTTGGCAAATCATAAAATTTGTCAAGTTAAAAATAGCAAACTTTTAAACATGCTAAAAAGGTTGAATTTTAATTTTCACCGCGCCTTGAAAAAAAAAGGGAAAAGGAGGACATGTAACCGCATAGCAAATGCTTTGCACAACCGAGAAACCAGCCTGCGAATGGGCTTATAGTCCAGTGGTAGGACGGTCCAGTGGGACGCTACCCACCAGGGTTCAAATCCTGGTGCTCGTACCTTTTCCTGAATTTATTCCGGGATTTTCCGGCGTTATGCATTAAGTGGTAAGCGACGTTCCTGTCGACGACGAGGCGCCAGTGGTGACTTCGAGAATCTCCAGATCTGCCGGTGCTCAGTCCTTCGGAGATGCTCCTAGAGGTAGAGTTTGCGTACGTGTATTCATAGGGGTAGGTGTGCGTGCGTGTTGTAAGCGTCTGCGTTATACTGTGTAATTAAAAAAAAACCGAGAAACCAGTTGAGGCGGCGTCACCCGGGCGCCGCATCATCCCGTCCCAACCAAGTGGCGCTCTCCCTGCATCCAAATGTCCGGCTCCCGCTTCAGGCACGCGCCCCCATTTCCTCCTCCCCCGCAGCGCGCGGCGCGGCCCTTCACAGGCGCCCCTACCCTCCTCTCCTCCCGTTCCACCTCGTCGCCTCCGCGCCACCACTTCTCACGCGTGCGGTGCGGGACTAGGGTTTCGTCGGCCACCTTCCCTCCGCGCGTCGGGAACCCACGATCCTGGAGCTTCGACTCGGTCGTCGTCGGCGATCGATCACGCGCGCTGCCTGATCGTCCGGCTCGGGTTTCGTCGGGGATCGGCAGCATGACGGGGACGGCGGAAAAGGCGGCGGGCGGCGGGGGAGCCGCGGAGAGGCGCAAGTACCCGATCCACGTGGAGGACTACGAGCTGTACGAGGAGATCGGGCAGGGCGTCAGCGCCCTCGTCTACCGCGCGCTCTGCAAGCCGCTCGACGAGGTCGTCGCCGTCAAGGTGATCGACTTCGAGCGCACCAATAGCGACCTGGTACGCGCTACGCCATTTCCCCCGGACTGCTTCCCTCTCATTCACTGAACGATGATGCGTGATCCCTTGTTTTCTTTTTTTGTTTGTGAAGAAAATGATCATGTGTATAATAGCTGAAAAATGAAAATGATACTGATTCCGCAACATATTTGCCCCCTCCCACATTTTGACTTTGATTTTGGGGATACTTGGACCAGTGGTGTTCAGGAAAATGGCTTGGGTGAATTTGTTTTCTGAAGAAAAATGACCCTATGTATCATATATATAGCTGAGAATGGCACTGACTCTGCAAATAAATGAATATTTATTTCGTGGGTGCTGGTTAAATCTGAAATATGTAAGGGTGTCGATAGTTTGCATATTCTTTCAGTTGCACGTCATTGCATTTTTTACTGTCTTGGCTCTTTCTAGTGTCTGAATAACAAATTTAATACTCAATGCAGAACAACATCATGCGTGAAGCTCAGACAATGATTCTGATAGACCATCCTAATGTTGTCAAGGCACATTGTTCATTTACAAAGGACCAAACGTTATGGGTAATTATGCCATATATGGCTGGAGGATCTTGTCTTCACATAATGAAATCAGTCCATCCTGCTGGTTTCGAGGAAGCAGTCATTGCAACGGTGCTTCGTGAAGTCCTGAAAGGTTTAGAGTACCTTCACCATCATGGGCATATACATCGAGATGTGAAGGTAACAACAAGCTTTTGTCACGTGCATTTGCATTGCTTTCTGTTCCTTCTTTCTGATTGCTACATTTAGTTATCATGCCATCTTCCTATTTAGTTGTTTCAGCAGATTTAAGTAGTTATTTTGTCTTCCTTTGTTTTGGTTATAGGCAGGAAATATTCTAGTTGATTCTAGGGGCGGAATTAAGCTTGGTGATTTTGGAGTCTCTGCTTGCCTTTTTGATTCTGGTGATAGGCAGAGGGCCAGGAATACTTTTGTGGGAACTCCTTGCTGGTACAGGACCTTAAATAACACGGAATACTATTTCAATCCTGACATGTAGAGCTTTTTTTTTCTAAATGTTCATCTTGGACATTTTTTTAATGTTTTAGGATGGCTCCCGAGGTTATGGAGCAGCTGCATGGATATGATTTTAGGTTTGGTACTAAATTTTCCTGGATACATGCTAAGTAATTTTCATCTGCACCACTACTGTTAACTGGAGTTACTTCAATATACTACAGAGCAGACATATGGTCCTTTGGAATTACTGCACTCGAACTTGCCCATGGTCACGCTCCTTTCTCAAAGTACCCTCCCATGAAGGTATATTTCCCTTAGCTGTCATTACATTATCTTTGGAGTAAATCCTTGCTATGTTTCAACAATATATACAATTCCTGCTATTTGTCAGGTCTTGCTTATGACGCTTCAGAATGCTCCTCCAGGCCTGGACTATGAGAGAGATAAGAAATTCTCGAGGGTATATATTTTAGATCACCTCCATATTTTATCTATGTTGAGTACAACTTATGTCTGAATTAAAATCTTATAATAGAACTTCAAGCAAATGATTGCTATGTGTTTGGTAAAAGACCCTTCAAAGAGGCCTTCGGCAAAGAAGTTGTTGAGGCAACCCTTTTTCAAGCAAGCTCGTTCCACTGATTTCATTGCTCGAAAGCTTTTGGAAGGATTGCCTGGCCTTGGTGCGAGATATCAAGCTTTGAAGGTATACTAGTTTAAGTTCTACTTTGTGGCCAAGTAGTCTTCTTTGAAATTAATATAGAAAGGTTCTCCTCTATGCAGGAAAAGGATGAGAGTTTAATGGCTCAAAAGAAAATGTCTGATGGAAAGAAAGAAGAAATCTCACAGGTGCACATTCTAAATATCTGAATCGACGGAAATCGCTCTATTATTATAGTAACTTGAGTAAACGTTCCACAGCTTGGGTCTACCCACAGAAAAGTGTTCCCAATAAAAAACAGCACCCTTCCATATTACCCTAAACTAGCTTTCAAATTATTAACTTAATTCCTACTATTTTTTGTTTTGATAGGATGAATACAAAAGGGGTATTAGCAGTTGGACCTTTGACATGGATGACCTGAGATCCCAAGCTTCACTGGTAGGCATATACCATCTCCATTGTTTCTTTTCACACCATGTAATTCCATCTATTGACCTTTTTTCAGGGCACAGAATGTGACGACAGTATATTGTGCAAAGATTCAGATACATCTTTATACGACTTGGACAGCTTGCAGGAGCAAGCACCTGAAGGTCCTCATTTGTCAAGAGATTTCTCAGTGAAGTATGATGCTGACATCGTAAGTTTCTATTCCTCTGGATGTTTTGGTGTTAGAACTCAGCATAATGTTTGGGCTGACATCTAACCCAAGCAAAGTTGGTAGGAAAATGATCTGACGGCCAATGATAACTCAACTGCTTCATCCCCTGACCAGCCTGCTTGTTTATTAAGGTAATTGACTTGACTCTTTCCAGTCTTGACCTTCGAATTTATATAGTGCTGACAAGATCTAGTTCTATGAGTGCTACATTTATGTATATGGCAACATAAATATTCTCTTCTGGATTTTTTTTCATTTCTTTACACTGTCAGGAATGCTTCTGTGCGTGGGATGCCCGTAAACGATCTTGTCAGGAAAGATAACTGTATGGAAAGCTGTGATTTGGAATGTCAAGAGAGACACCCAGACATTATTCCAACTAGCTCAATGCATGAAAGGAAGTTAAGTTCATGCTCATCGGATGGACTCCTTTCGTCCAAAGAGAGGTTCCTTCTTGTTTACATACTACAACTAGATAATACATTGCACATTGTACATCTGAACAACTGCCTACTCTAAAGCAGTGACATGACCAGAATTAGAAGCAAAACCTGTTCTCTTAATGACTGACGTGAGAGATCATATTGCAGTAGTGTTTCTTGGTAGTCAAAAGCAAGCTGCTTGAGTATACATTGTTTTCCATTTTATCCCATGATGTATTTACACAAGTTCGCTGGCCTTGGCAATAAACCAATTAGAAGCAGGTTGCTTTCATATTCATCACAGTATGACTAATACGTAAGCTGCACAACTTACCAGAAACCCCCATTATAAAAAAAGGAAAGTTAGAGAAGGCTCTAATTTCACATTGCATTTCTGTCCCGGGAACTAAGTTTGTAACATTTTGGCACTGGCTTGGTGTTATTCAAAAAACTATGATGCTGCTATGAAGCTTTTATATGTTTGGTTGCCTGTAATGGAAATGGGGGATCCCCCTCGGTTCGAAAATATGTTTGGTTGCCTAATTTATCTATCTTCTCAGATAAATATGTAACTAAGATCTAATCCTTTCAGCTCTAAACTGCAAAGTAACATTCATAACCGTGACAAGTGTAATGGAGCACCCTGGCATGTATCAGATGAACCATCTCCTGAAGCTGTTCCTAAGGCACATAAATTAGCAGGTGAATGTGCCCTCTTACCAGGAACTTAGGGGTTCTATATATTTCAAAAGTTCAAATGTGGCTTTGTGTACCATAAGCTTGCTACCTCTTATTGTGTTAACTTTAATGTGATTCATTCTAATGCAGAGGAACATGATGATAGATCAAAACCTCCACTTATAAGAGGTCGATTTAAAGTTATACCTGGGCATGTCGACTTTGATAAGGTATTGGCAAAAATTAACAGTCAGTGCACAAATATTCGGTTAAATTAAACGATGACATATCTTTTATAATATCAGGCTCAACCACCTGGCCTACAAAAGTGTCACAGCATGCAGGTTACAGGCTCCACTTGTACAATTTTTGTTATTGTTTTTGGAAAACAGGAGGGGGAAAATGTCTTATATTTCTTCCTTTTGTTGCTTATAACAGACTGCCAAAAAATAGCACCATTTTCCTTTTCACTATTGAATGTTTTTAACTAAAATTTCAATTCTGCTAACGCGCAGACAATTTCTCGCCTTCCATCTTTAAGCATACCATCTTCCGCAGAAGCAGCATCAAGCATTATTGGTGGCTCCTTTTACATGCAGCTACATAGCATTCTTCAGACAAATATGCTTCAGAGGGTAAAGCCACCTGTAAAAGATGCACAGACAAAAGAGAGCACCTATCCATCAAACAATTCAAAATGAAGAGCCTGAACTCTATTGAAATGTTTGATGCCCTATCTTTGTCCTCTCTTGCAGGACCAAATACTTCATGCAATGAAGCAGTTAAGTGGTTCTGACATGCCGTCACCAGGCGTACCTTCTATGGCTTCACCGTGTATCCCTTGCACAAGCCGCTCAACATCTCCGTCAGGGACATTATCAGTTGACAGATCTATGGTGAGCTGATATTGTAGCTAGACTATGCTTGATCCTTTGGTTATGAACATCGAAGTGTCATAAAACAAGTGAAAGTCTCCATAGTCATAAATGAAAGAGGAAAACCGGAAAACATTGATGAACAACCTACACTCTTCTTATGATGATGGTAAACATAATAACTGTGGCTGCCTGTCCAGTTGGAAGCTGCACATGAAAAGGAGAAAGAGCTGATGAATGAGATATTGGAGCTGCAATGGCGGTAATCATTTTTAATCTGGTCTTTCCAAACCAAAGTATGACATGCAGAAATTTAAAAACCTCAGTTCCGATTCCTGAAAGTTTCTGAGCCCTGCAGGTTATTGTGTACTCAAGATGAGGTTCAGAGGCTCAAGGCAAAGGCAGCACAGGTGCACACAACATTTATCCTCCTCTCAAACTATTTTGTGTACATCTTCCGAGAATCTTTCTGCATGTGTAAGGACGCTTTGTGCAGTGGATACCCCAGGAATCCCTAAGAAAAAAGTTTACCAATGTAATTTTTCTGCGTATGTAAGAACGCTTTCTTATTGACAGATATGAAGCTGCGAAGGGAGCAATCAAGGGCGCGTCATATGATTTGTGTCGTCTGTTGATGCCGTTTTCCAGTGGCTTTTTAGCATAGAAGAGAGAGATAATAAGGATGTGATATATTAAAAATAGAACTAGCAAGCTCGAGTGTTCATTCCTGTTACAAAAGGACACTACGTTGGTTCTGAATATGTGCATGTGTTTCTTTATGGCCTGGCGCTGTGTTTTTGTTGGAGCGCTGTGTCCCGTGTGGGGGAGAGAGAGTTGAACATGCCTATTATCTGTAAGTATTTGGTCCCTAGCAAGGTGGTAAAACCCAATATAAGACAGAGACCTTATCAAACTGTCAGAAACGTTTCATGATCAGCTGAGAAACGTTTCATGATTTTCCATTACAGGTAGTGAATGCCGAAGTAGGTGCACAGGATCGTGCAACATGAAAAAGAAATCATAGCAAGGGTAATAACCGTCACAGAGTGAAAAAAAATATTTCAAACTACAATGGAAGGGAGATTATTTCAACAGGTTCGATTCTTTTTTGTATGTATTGCATCAAACTCGCTGTTTGCTTCTATACATAATTTACATGCAACACAACACACCAATTAAGTTGAAAACACACACAACATACCAATTCCCACCAGTGATGGGCATCTCTACACTATGTACAGTTGAAGTTAGTACCAATGCACGGTTAAGGCAGACTTTATGTATATATACAAAAAGAGGCTCCGGTGGGAGCAGAGTGGTCAGCAAGCATTACAGTCTACGACTCGATGTGCTGCTCATTCTGCTTGAGACTACTCAAACCAGCTTCCAGGAGATTGAATTCACGCTCCAACGACCACGAAGATTCATTTGATTTGGTTGTGCCGATCACATACTCCCGGAAGTATCCATCATGTGTTACAATATAAATTACAGTCCTGCAAAATACGGCACAGGTGATTTAGAAATGTGTGGCAGTTAGCACATTCCACATCAACAAAAACGAAAAATCATCATGGATGGAGGATGAAATCGTGGTTCTTACTTCAACGCAGGTAGCTTGGAAGAATTTTGGGAATTTTCAACACTGTTTACTGCCAGACAGCTACATTCCAAAGGATGATGTTAGAAAAATCAATTATAAAGTTTGTACAGAGTGGAAGAAAGCAGAAGAGCTTGAATAGACCTCTTGATGTTTGCAGGGACAACGTTGTGAATAACATGATGATTAGCTGGGTCCAAAGCATCTGTTACTGATCCAGGAATTACTGAACTGAGAAATGTGTTTCCATGTCTCCTGAAAAAAAATGGGTATCATAAAGTAAAATCACGCCAATGAAAAAATGGCTCGCAAATTTATAGCGGAGGCAAGAAATGTACCTCCCATTTCTGGCAGCGTCAAGGAAAAACATGTGTAAAGAGCCTGATGAACTTGTGGCAGCAAGAACGTTAGGCAGATCAGCTGATGGACTAAATGCCAGTGAATAGATCGTTGATGGGTATGTTCCCCGTCGAAAACTATGTGACTATTGAAGTAAAAATGCAAAAAGAGATTAGGCGAATCATAGGGAGCTCAATGTAAAAGGAGAACGGTGTAAGTTCACCTTAGTTGCTTGTGTGACGAGATGCACTCTAACCATAGTACCCTTTTCCGAAGCAGTTGCCAGGTACATGCCATTCGAAGAAAAAACCATTGCAGCTAATGGAGCCTGATGAGCATCTATCTGTTGGCCAATTGCACAGGATAGTGAGAAGACAGAAAGGGAAGAAGAAGAAGAAGAAGAAGCAGCAGTTAATTTACTCTGCAGAGTTCTTATTGAAGAAATTTTATACGGGCATATCATCCGGAGGGTTGAGAATTTAGGCAATTCCATCTATTCAGTAGAAAGATTAAACATTGAAAGGTGCCTAAGGCATGTATTGCAAGTTTCTCATACCACCATAAGCATGAGCTTCAACCCGTTTTACTTCTACACCGATAAATAAGCTAAATGGTGCCACGTCAGTTGCATAGTCATTGGCTTGTTTTCTATGTTTGAAATGGAGCAAGGAGGGGTCCTAAATAATTAGTTAACTCTAAATCTCCAATACACTTTTATAGTGATTGACAACTGAAGAATAAAACAGTAATCTTTACTGAGCTGTACATGAGAAAATCATAATAGGGAAGGATCCAGACCTCCTGGAGCCAACACTATGGCACATGAAGTGAGGAAATAACAAGATTACCTGACATATTAATTCAGGTTTTGATGCTTTGTACACTAAAGCAGATCCTTTGGATGTGCTGGCTGGCAGAGCCAAATAACACTCTTCTGAATTAGGAGCGAATGCACATAGACCTGATTATAAAACACAGCAATATCAGCGCAAACACCGCAAGTAGAAATAGCTCATGAACTTAATATTTTTTCCAGCTTGGCAACAATAAATATAGCAGGAGCAATGATATGAATATTTGGTAAAAAGGCAGCGGTAGGATCCATACCTTTTGTATTGGGTACTGTTTCAATTTCTTCCAAGATGGTAGTTTTATTTAGATCATAAACAAAAGTCCTGTCCTGCAATACAACAATAAGCCTGCACATAATGTGACAACTATTTTACTCAAAAGAACACTGCAGCTTAAGTATGCACAATAAAACAAGATCCCAGTTTGTGTCTGGGAGACTAGGATTTGGTAAGCATCAATTAACAGAACAGTCAGTATAATCGCCACAGGAATTGATAAATACAGTGAAGCAACAGTTTACCTCTTCATACTAAATCGAACTGCCAAAATTGAAGTCCTAAAGTTCAGATCTTTCTTCGATGCTCCTGTTCTGGTATTGAACAAGCAGAGACGGCGTGGAGACATTGCAGGCTGCAAAAAAGGAAAAAACAAATGAACTGGCAGTCAACAGGTGAAATCAACTAACACATGCAAGATCATAAAGTCTAGGAGCTAACAATCAACAGGAACTAGCCCAACTGGTTCAGAAAGCAAAAAAGGAGAAATTCCTGAGGCACCTTTTCACCGGTTCCGACAATGGCAAGAAGGCTCGAGCTAAATAGCATTTCCACAATGTTCAATCCCCCAAGATCTGCAGACACAGAGGTTCATAAATCCTCAGCATTTTAGCATTACTATTATTACAGAGAACAACTGTTTTCACAATGGAATGACCAATTGATGTTCTTTCATAAACAAATTGGAGTGTTGTTTGACTAGATTCTGGTAGACGGTAGTAATGTATTGCTGTTTTCACATTTAAAAAACGATATTTGTTTCTAATCTTACATGACAGGGCGTGGAAATTCGATTGCTCCCAAACCATGGTATATTTCCACTAAAACTGAAGGAAGCAGGCAAAGGAAGAAGAAAAAAAACAGAGAGATGAGAGCTTCTGAAGAACTCAACTCTTTTCATAGCACAGCCTCCCGTTACGAGCGTCGAAGATCTTGAATCCATCCTTTGTGCCGACAGAAAATAAGCTGAACAACAACACCCAGAAACCAGAATCAGAGCTGTCGCCCCTGATCCAGCTATCGCCCCAGAAACCAGAATCACAAGCAAGTCATTCCCGCTGCTCCTGTCTCGCACGCACCTGTTGTCCTGATTGAAGGAAGCGCATATGATCCGCGACGGAGCCGAGCTGCTCGCCATCGCCGGCGCAGTCAGAATTCCGGTCTTTCTCGCCGGTTCCCCGTTCCGTGTCAGCGAGAATTCCGGTACAGCCTTGGTAGGTGGGTGGATTCGATTAGAACTCCACCGTGGAAGCAACGTAGGGTTCCGCGCAACTGCGAAATCGATCCCGATTTTGGATGGACCTCCACGCCACGCAAAACCAGATACCCCCACCCCCAGACGTCGGGAGGAGGACGACGACGAGGAGGACTAGGAGGAGGAGAGTACGATACGAGGGCGAGCTCCTCCACTCCACCTGGGAATCCGGTTCGTTGTCCTGGGCCAGGAAGAGCACGATGGATGGATGACAGGCCGGCCGTGGGGGCCTCGCTTTGGCCCAGATGTAGCCCAACACGTTAGGCCCAAAACTAAAAGAAAATAGCAGTAGTCGATCATCGACCGATTACTTCCGGAAAAAGTCTACTTTAGACCGTCTCCAGCAGATTGTGCATCGCCTGCTATTTTGAAGAAGGAATAGTCACTGTTGGGGCTCCAGTAGTATCTGCATCGGCGTCTGCAGTATGGGCATTCCCCCTCGCCGAACCGCAATCCTGGGATACTCGCTCCTCGCTGCAACGCTACAGCGCCAACCGTCTCCACCTCCGCGCGTCCGCCTCGCCTCGCCTTCCTCCCTCCCTGCAGCCTCGACGCCGTGCGAGGAGGCGACATCTGGGGCGGTGACGTCGAGGGACTCCGCTGCCTCCTCGACCTTGTCGTCGCCCCGCTGGCCTCGACCCGCCGCCGGGATTCCGCCGCCACCGGACTTGACTGGCCGCCTACCGTCGTGCCCGTCGAGTAGATCCGGCCGGCGAAGGAGGTGGTGGCCGCCCGCGACCTTCCTCGGGGACTCTGACGGCGCGTGCAGATCCAGGGCCCGTCCGCCTCTTTTCTCGTCCTCCATCTTCCTCCGCCCCGAGCTCTCCGACCCATCGACGGCGGCTCCCCTCGGAGCTGGAGGCGGCCTCCCCGGCGCGGGAGCCAACTCAGGGCGCAGAGGCGGCGGCGGTGTGGCCTCTCGGAGTAGCTCGGCCTCCTCCCCACTCTGGCGTGCGCGGGTCAAGGTCAACGCCCCGCCTCCACCGCCGGTCGCGCTCCGGCGTCGAGCAGGACCGGCCTCCTCCGCGACGGCTTCCGGGCCCGCCGCCCGCACCACCCGCCACGGTGTCCTTCCCGGCGGTGGCGGACAGACTCCCTTGCTCCGCCTCGCTCCTCCGCTCGATCCCGCCGCCCGCGGGAGCCAACGAACCCGCGAGGATGCGCTTCCATTGAGCTACACTGCTAGAACCTTTCCCCTTTTGCGGCACGGGATCCTACCGCATATGGAGCTTTTGCGCATGCGGGTAGGCTTCGACTGCTGGAGACGGTCTTACCCCAACCTATAAAGGCATCACCCTCCAACTTATGAAAATGGATTTTTTACCCTCTGAATTTTTTAAAACAAGACAAATTACTTCTGAAACAGTTTTGAAAAATCATAGTAAATCATAAAAAAAATCATAAAATGAAAAATCAAAATTATGTTGGACTTCAAATTAGTAGTTCTACGTAGTGAACGTATAATATGGAATGCTTTAGTACATTTTTTCTGTAACTTTAGATCTATGCTTTCTTCATAGCTGTAAAAAAGTACTAAAACATATCATATTATATATTCACTGTGTAGATCTACTCATTTAGAGTCCAACACAATTGTATTTTCCATTTTATGATTTTTTTGTGATTTATTATGATTTTTCAAAACTGCTTCAAGAGTAGTAATCTGTCTTTTTCCGATTTCTTCCCGGCCTCAGCTTTGGCACGTCGTGACAGCGAGTTGATTTCAAGCGACTGGATTCCTCGTTGCCAGTTGATTCAGGAAAGGTTTTCCTTTTGACGGCACCGCGCTGTACGAAAAATTGCAAAGGTTTCAAAGTTGCGTGACTTTTTTTTTTCCCTACAGGAGGGCGTGTGCCTTCTCTGTCTCTCTGAAGATCAATCTCAGCCGCATTTGATGACATTTTTTGCTTTCCTTCTTTTGTGACCGCAGGTTTACCGGGACGGAAAAGGTGTGCGTCGAGATGCGTGCCGCGCACACAGGCACGGCGGGCGCTCCGATCCCCACCAGTCCGCACGCAGAAGCGGCAAACGACTCGTGCTTTCGCTGTGCCCGGCTGGTTGGTGCATTGCTTTGCCACGCAGGCCAACACCATGCCAGCAGCGCAGGCTTGCTATTGCCGCAGTGGTCCGGCGCGGCGATTCCTCCGGCGGCCCGCGCCGGTGGTGGTGCCTGTACGACACGAGTCACGCACGCCAATAATTGGGAGCAGCATCGGCGCGCCATCCGTACGCCATGGTACGTCGACTCATGCACTGCTACGACGCATCGTAGCCTAAGCTACTGCATACGGTGGTACAAGCATATATACGCCAGTTCTTGCAGATGCAGGTTAAAAGGAAGGGTCTCGATCGCCAGTAATTGAGTACTGTAGAAAGTAAAAACCGACGACGGAGATCAAATGAACCTCCATCTCCGTACCGTTAAAGCGATCGATGTGTGTGATATCTGCTGCATGCCCCGGTCAGAACTACAATGAGAGACTGGTCCAATTAAGGGCAGGCACAGTGGCAGTTGCTGCGGAGTATTGGCAGTGATCGAGTACTCTTGCTCCGGTGTGCCACGTGAGCTCGCTTTCTGCATGTTCATTCCGGGGCTTATGGTACACTGGTGGCGCCAAAATCGCTGGGTTAGTTTTTGCCCCAGGCCCCAGCACGCATTATTGCACGTTTGCACTTGCACGCGTGGGGCCTTCGTTCTTTTTCTCATTTCCTGCACCCAGAAATGCATTCAGGTTCTCACGTACATCCGGCTGAAACCAACCATGAAATGCATTCATATCGGAGGGCTGCAGTTCCAGGCCGTGATGTAAAGCCAGGAGGCTCGGCTACTTCTGATCTTCTGCAACAGACAAGGCAAAGAGCACGAACGATGTGCCTTTCGCACAGCTTCGTGAGCCGCTTAGGCGGCTGTTTTTCAGCAAGCTGAGCACAGAACAGCTTCGGCGGGGAAGCGAGCGCAAAAACCACTCTCTGGAGCGTTTTGGTGCAGGCGCAGCGGAAAAATGCCCCTTCGCCCCCCGTTCCACACCACGCCCTTTCCAGTGCTGCCCCCGGATGCGGTCCGTCGGGTCACGGCGCACGGTGAGATGGCCGCGGCTGGAGGTGGCTGGAACCGGACCGCGGCGGGTCCGACAGAGCTAGAGGAGCCGGCAGCGTGGCTGGAGGCCGCGGTGGAGCTGGAGGACGGCGGCTCGAGGAGGTGGAGGCCGCCGGCGTGGAGCAGGGGCGGCGCCGCGGAGGAGGCCGCCGGCGAGGGAGCAGAGATCCACCGGCGGCGATGCGGCCTCGAGAGCCACGGCGGCAGCGTCGTCGGGAGAGGCCGCCGTGCAGTGGCCACCTTTCATGGCTGCAGCTCCCCTGCGACGCAGTGCTCGAGGTGGCGCGCTAGGGAGGGGGCGGTGGCGCGTAGCAGCTGGTGGGGAGGGGGCGCCGGCGTGCACGGGGCGACGGCGGCGGCAGGAGATCGAGCAGGAGCCAGGAAGTGCGAGGGAAGAGATGGAGACCGAAGGGGAGGAAGAGGAGACGGGGTGACTGGATAAGGTAGGTTGGAAAAAAAACAAGGAAAAGGAAAAAAATAGGAAAAGAAAAGGAAAATAGAAAAAGGAAAAAGGAAATAGAAAGAAGAGGGAATGATATTATGGACATTTCACCCTTCTATTCGTGTTACACTGCTGGGAGAAGCTGTTTTGCCAAACGTTTATCCAAAACAGTTTCAGATTCAACAAAGAATCCGCTTCACCAGCATAACCACAACCGGAACTGCCACAGCCACAACCACATCTGTGCCAAACCCACCCATTGATGTCCCCAACCCAACCGAAAGGCTGTATGTCCAAGTGGTGGTGTGCACGAGACTTGTGATCATGTTTTTAGGAGAGAGAAATATTGCGCAAAGACATGGTGCAATGAGAGAGAGATGCATGGCTCGCCCTGCAGCCTGCACTGCTGCACATGAGCACATGTAGCAGGTACACGCAACTGGGCATGCAGCCGTGGACCGGTCGCTCGTCCTCGTCCTCCATATCCACAAGCCCAATGGGAGGGGCCGTGGATGTGTATCGGGGATTTTAATGAAGCTTTAAGTAATGAAGAGCACCTGGGACAAACTAGGAGAGGTCAGACCCAAATGCAGCAGTTTCGTGAATGCTTGGAGGAATGCCAACTTGTGGACCTGGGTTTCAGCGGACCAAAATATACCTGGAACAACAAACAACATGGAGATTATAATATTCGGGTTCGATTGGACAGAGTTGTCGCCAATGGCCACTTCACACACCTTTTTGATGATACACAAGTTGAAAATATTATCACAAGCTCCTCCGACCATTATGCCGTGTATTTGTCTATCTCAAAGCATGCTGAAAGCAGACACAGGGTGCCAAGAAGCCACTTTTTTAAATATGAAGCTGCATGGTGTAGGGCACCAGATTATATGGAAACAGTGGAGAAATGTTGGACAGATAGTTTAGTAGGGCCAAGAGGTTTACAAACAACATGGGCCAACCTGAACAAGTTGGCCAAATCATTATCTGATTGGAACAGAGACTCATTTGGGTCTCCCCGCAAGGAGATCAAAAAACTCGAAGAACAGTTGGCGAGGCTACAAACTGACAGTACCACAAGGAATTATTCTCAGGAGGAAAGAGAAATTGAACGGAAGCTCTGCGAGCTGTTTGAGAGGGAGGAAATAATGGCACGCCAACGGTCAAGGGTGGATTGGCTTCAGGCGGGGGATCGCAACACTTTTTTTTCCATGCAAGGGCCACAACTAGGCGGAGGACTAATAAAATTAAATATATTTTGCGGCAAGATGGGAGCAAATGTGAGGACCAATCGGAAATCAAAGAGATGGCACGTTCATTTTATATAAATTTGTTTACAACTGAGCCACAAGTTGATTTGAACCAAGTTCTGGATGCAATTCCTTCCTGTGTTGATGAAGCCTCTAATGAAATATTATGCAAACCTTATTCTAATGAAGAGATTAAAGAAGCTCTCTTTCAAATGGGACCAACAAAAGCTCCTGGCCCAGATGGCTTTCCAGCCTTATTCTATCAGAAGCACTGGGCCATGCTAGAAGAAGATATTTGTCAAGCAGTGAGAAACTTCCTAGAAGGAGATGACATACCAGTGGGTCTGTGTGACACAACAATTGTGCTCATTCCTAAGGTGTCGAAGCCTGAGCATCTAACAAATTTCAGACCAATCAGCCTATGCAATGTGCTGTACAAAATTGCATCTAAAGTATTAGCCAATAGGCTGAAAGGGTTGTTGCCGAATATAATTGCAGAAGAGCAAAGTGCCTTTGTACCAGGAAGGCTGGTTACTGATAATGTGTTGATAGCCTATGAATGTATGCATTCAATTAGAAGACAGCATGCGAAAACCCCCTTTTTTGCCCTCAAGATTGACATGATGAAAGCATATGATCGAGTTGAGTGGAACTATGTGCAGGGAGTCCTTCAGAAGCTGGGATTTGCACAGAGTTGGATTAACAGCGTTATGCGCTGTGTCTCCTCAGTTCGCTACTCGGTGAGAGTGAATGGAGAACTTTCAGAGACTTTTATACCGACACGGGGATTGAGGCAGGGGGATCCTATCAGCCCTTACCTGTTTTTGCTCTGTGCTGAGGGCCTTTCATGTTTATTAAAGAAGGAGGAACATGCAGGTCGCCTAAAGGGGGTGAGAAATGGTGTCTCAGGACCGACTATATCACACCTTTTATTTGCTGATGATAGTATTTTCTTTACACGTGCAAATGAAAGATGCATTAATTCTTTGAAATATGCTTTGCAGACTTACAGTCAAGGGACGGGCCAAAGAATTAATCTACAGAAGTCCTTCCTGTACTTTGGGGATCATTGTCCTGCTCATATTAAAAAAAGGGTAATGGATTCTTTGAATGTGCATAATGAAGCTCTCCAGTCCACTTATCTTGGTATGCCAACATACGTGGGCCAATCGAGAATGAATGCCTTCAATTTTATTTCAGAACGTATGTGGAAATGCATCCATGGGTGGACTGACAGGCCAATGTCTAGAGCAGGAAAGGAAGTCATGCTCAAATCCGTAGCACAAGCCATCCCAACCTATGTCATGAGTTGTTTTCAGCTCCCTGATGGCATTTGCGAAAGGATGAGGACAACAATTTCAAACCACTGGTGGGGTTTTGAAGGAGATAAAAAGAAGATGCACTGGCGATCTTGGGATTGGTTGACAACACCGAAATTCATGGGAGGAATGGGATTTAGAGATATGAAGCTGTTCAATCAAGCAATGCTCGGGCGTCAATGCTGGCGACTAATTACTGAACCTGATTCCCTGTGTGCAAAGGTTCTTAAAGGGAGGTACTACCCGAAATGTTCCTTCATGGATTCTGGTCCCACGAGATCGAGCTCTTTTACATGGCGAAGCTTAATGTTCGGTAAAGCCCTCCTTGATCGTGGCATTCTTTGGCGAGTTGGTAATGGGGAAGAAATCAGAATTATAAAGGACAGGTGGATCCCTGATGCACTATGTCATCCAATTCGTCCTACTGTCCAAATACCTGAGGACCTTAAAGTGAGATGCCTAATTGATGAGTCCTCTAGACAGTGGAATGAAGAAGTGGTACGCATATGCTTCAGACCAGCTGACGCTGAATGCATCCTAAATATTGTTCTCAGTCATAGTCAGGTTTGTGATTGCGCTTCCTGGCCATTCACAAAGACAGGCACATATACTGTAAATGTGAGGCAATACATCTAAAAGCCAGTGCTAAGGGCAAGGGGGAGTCTTCAGATCAGGTACGTATTGCAAATGAGTGGAAGCGTCTGTGGAAGATAAGGGCTCCACCCAAGATGAAAATTGTTCTGTGGCGTTTTGCACACGATTGCCTCCCAACTGGACAGCAACTCAGGTCTAGAAATATCCCAGCTTATGATCTTTGCTGCCATTGTGGAAGAGATGAATCCATAGAACATGCCTTCCTCACATGTCAATATGTTGCAGAAATTTGGAGAGAACTAAAGATGAGGTGTGGCTTTCGGAAAATGTCCATTCCCTTCAGGTCGCCTCGGCAATGGATTTTTGAAACATTGGCGGGATGTTCAGAGAGAGAGGCCACTATCCTAGTAATATCTTTTTGGCATATCTGGGAAGCTAGGAATGCAGTTCGCAATGGAGAAAAGGAAGTGCATCCCCACCATATAGTTGAAAAATTGATTGCTTATGTGGATATGGTGCTGCAGCATGTGTATGATCCGATTATTCCCAATAGGTGTGACTCCTTTAAGTCTCAACATTGGGATCCACCGCCGGAGGGATGGGTCATGGTAAATGTTGATGCTGCAGTCTTTCAGAGTGCTAATCGAATGGGTTTGGGAGTTGTGATCAGGGACCATAGAGGAGAGTTCCTGGCTGCATGCAGGCAGGGTATTGATAAGGTCACAAATCCTGAATTAGCAGAGGCTATTGCTTTCAGAAGGGCTATTCTCTTTGCTTCTAGACTCCCATATAATCAGGCCATAATTGCAACCGATTGTCTTTCTTTAGTTCACAAACTCCAAGTGGATGGCAAGGACCGCTCCCATTCAGGAATCATCGTCCAAGATATCAGGAAAGTGGCACATGATTCTACCTGTGTCTTTTCTTTTACTCATGTCAAGAGACAATGTAATGAGGTAGCTCATGTACTTGCTAAGTCAGCCGATCAGCTCTCTGAATCGGTCTGGTTTGATGTAGCGCCAGAGTTTCTTTGGCCCTATCTTTGTAACGATCGGTTGAATGAATGAATAGCTACCTTTTTGTCAAAAAAAAAAACCCGGAGTGAACCCTGTTGTCAGCCGGTGACCACTGCACCCGGCCGGAGCAGCGGCGCCATAACTGATGAGGAAAAAGAAAAGACCCGTCGTCGCCCCTGCAGCTAGCGCCTCCCGCCTGCCTGCTGCATCATGATCGTCTCCACGGCCATCTGCCGCCGGCGTGCTCGAGTAATTTCCTTTCTCGTACCCGGCGGGCCAGGCCAGCGGCTGAGCGCGCGCGCGCGGCGGCGGCGCCTCACGGGGCTCCCGAGCAGCCGGCAGCGGCCAAGAGTGGTGGTGTGGTGCTTGCTAGTGCACGCTGCAGGGTGGCGCATCGCACTATCGCACGACGCAGTGCGCGGGACAGGCGCTACGTATACTCCACTGTGCGTCGTTCCAGGGCCATCCTACACTACACAGTGGTGGTTGCGTCGGAGCAGGTAGCGCGGCCCCGACCCGAGCGAGTGGCGGAATGGGCATACATGGAGAGTTGGAGACGTACTCCAAGCTTTTTGGACCATGGCTCCACATACGCACTGCCACACTAGCAAAGTGGTGGTCGCAACATGCAACATGGCGATCGCGATCAGCGTGGCTTACCAATATATGCAAATTGCCACTACTAGCTCCATCCCGCATCTCCGATCCATCATATCGGTTGCTCCGATCCATCTAGATCTCCAGGCTTTTCCGCCCGAGGTAACGTAGTATATATCTGCATGCTTCGATCGGCCTTTCACGAGAGCAGCAAGCAAAGCAACGAGTCATCTTGTGTCGCGTCTCGATCAAGATCGGCGTCCAGATCGACCAGGTGTCTCCCCGCGGCGCCGGAACGAAGAAGCCAAGAGGCATGCATGCACGCACGGCCAAAATCGCACGCCTGCGCGGGCGACGGGCGCGGAAGCGGACGCCGCGTCCTACCAACTCGCTCGTGCTTTCCCGTGTTTTTCCTGCCGGTGCGGCTGCCGACGCCATCAGCTGCGGCTGCTCAATTGCTCATGTTCTAGTCATGTGACTCACTCGCCTCGCTACATTGCATAGCGTTTCAAGTCCAGCCGGTGCTTGCAAACCGCCAGGCCTTTGCTTGGGCATGCAAGTCCAGACGACGACGACACAGTCGGCAGGTGCTTGTCTTTTACCGTCTCCTAAAACTGTGGGGGGCGCCTCTGTTGAGTCGACAGCATGCACACCGCACAGGCAGGCTGCATCGTGATTCGTGCCCCCATCAGCCATCATGGCAACTCGGTTGCTGCGGTGGAGATCAATCTAACTAGATGAAGTTAGTGGAGATCAATCTAACTAGATGAAGTCAAGATAAGACTAATAGTTTTGATCTGGTGTGCCCCTCCTACTTCAGTTTTCGCCACTCTCTTGCTAATAAATAATCAGGCAATGCATGGATCTATCTGGTTTCTGATCTGGTGTAGCCTTATCCGAAATTGTAGGTGTTGGAGCTGGGTGAGGCAGGAGCCCCCAACGGGACCGATCTACTACGGGTAGACGGGCACTGTTGGGTTTTGATTTCCCTTTGGCCGTGTGGGTGCAGCGCAGGAAGGTGGAGTGGGGAGGGCAGCAGCAGTGTGCAGTGACGAGTAGAGTGAGTGAGCTGGTCCATTCATCTGGTGTTGGGATATGCGGTCGCCTGGGGCAGCCGAGCACATGGGCGCCGCGCACCACCGCAGCCTGCACAACGACTGCTACCCCAAGTCCTCGTCTTTCCTACCGTTTTCACACTCACAGACTCACAGCCATCGCAATAACCTGATCTTATTTTTTAGGTTCTGTTTGAGTGAAAAGTAGTGAAAGTTTTTACATTGTATCGCGTGTGTAGAGAAAGAAAAATGAACTGACAATTTTGATAAAAATTTCACGAAACTAGGCCTTAGAGATCGCGCGGTCGGCGCAAAGCAGGCGGTCCACGCCAGCAAAAAAAACAAATGATTACGTCCGTCCGATAGCGATCCGATAGCTAGTGACGCAGCAGTGGTTGTGGATGTTTTGCATTTAGGTCCTCAAGTTTCCATTTGCAAGCTGTAAGTCAAGAGCCATCTTTCACCCGACTCACGATTTGTAATTTGAGATTGTGTCAGGATTCCAAAGGCATTGCCTTGTGAAATTGTATTCCAATATTGCACATAAAATAAAATACCACATACTCTCTCCATTCCTAAAAGACTGTCGTTTTCGCTTCTCGAGTAACAACTTTGACTAAATATATATTAATATTTATAGTACGAAATTAATATCATTAGAAAGATATTTGCATCTAGTTTTTAATAAATTTATTAAAATTACAAATATTGCACATATGTTCTACAAATCCAGTCAAAAGTTGTGGCACGAAAACCGACGACGACAGTCTTTTGGGGACAGAGTTGTTTACTACTTTTTTCCATGAGTCTATTTGTCTCATTACATCTCTTCTAGAGTATTATTGCTAAATTAAGTCAACTTGCACTCCATGGCCATGTTTAGTTCGTGGGAAAATTTGCCTTTTCAACGTTTTGAACTCCTGTAGCACACTGTAGCATTTTCGTTTATTTGTGGTAAATATTATCCTACCATGACCTAACTAGGCTCAAAAGATTCGTGTCACGAAGTACATCAAAACTGTGTAATTAGTTATTTTTTACCTATATTTAATACTCCGAACTTATGTCTTTTGGCGTATTTAATGTGATGTGATGGAGAGAGAGTGGAGAAAACGTTAGAATTTTTAGCAAACTAAACAAGGCCCATGTATAAGAAAATGGTAGCAGGTAGCTTGATGCAACCTAATAGTCTATTTAGTCTTACACTGCTCCCTGTTCTCTGGAAGGGATCGCAGTTAACGAAATTGTATGACTTCTTTGCAGCGTATCATATTTCAGTGTGAACAAGGACAAGAGTAACAATAACTCAGAAATTGCAGTATGGTAAGTAAATTTCAGTAACTCACTTTCCTTACCGTTTAATCTAAGCCATGATTTTCCTAATTATACAATGGTGCACAAATGTACCGTTAGTTTAGCATTTCTTCTTTGTCAACTCCTTTTCGTCTAATGTCTGCATTTTTTTGTTTTGCTGTTGTAGGCTATGTTTTAATATGTTTGGTTATGGACTTATGGTTCTACAAATGACAGGGTCGATGCAACAATGATTCTGCAGCAAAAGGTAGTTTTCTCAGTCTCAAGGTAATTCCAGACCTAATACTGCATACTTTAGATGTTCGTGTGCCGATACAAGTACTAGGCTGAAGAAAGCTTTGAATTATGGGTTCATGTCTACTGCATTTCATTTCAATTCTCTGTGAGGTACATCATGCTACTAGCAGGCAGAACATTTGTGTTTCCCTTGACACAATTAGCTTTTACCGATATTGATTTGAATGCACATACACTGGTGGAAAAACGACCTTTGTTCCTACACATTAGTCCCAGTTCAACTTTGGAGCCTAGACTAAAGGTTTTGGGGCGATGTGGCCTAAAATAGTTGTGAACGCCCTCTAACCTTTTGTCTCGGTTGGTGTTACCAACCGAGAATAAAGGCTCCACGTCCAAAGATATTGCAGCAGCAATCACCTTTAGTCTCGGGTGGTATTATCCTTTAGTCTCGGGTGAAAACACCACCCGAGACTAAAGATTTAGTCCCGGGTGGGAATCCCACCCGAGATTAAAGGGGATCCTTTGCTCCCGGGTGAGAAACCCACCCGAGACAAAAAAAAAGCTCCATCACCCCCGGGGTCTTCTCTCTCCTTTATCTCATCTCATTTATTCTCTCCCATGAGCCACTCATCTCTATCTTTTTCTTCTATCTCATTCTCATTTCTTCCTCCTCTCATCCAGGCTTGCAGGAGGAGGAGGTCCGACAGGAGGCCGGCGGCGGGCGCGCGGCGGCGCGGGCTGCAGCGGCGCTCGCGGCTGCATGACCAGGTGCGGGAAGCTGCGAATTTGTGAAGATTTTTATGCGAATTTGTGTTGTGAGATTCATGTGTTGTAATGGTGAAATTGAATTCATGTGTTGTGAGATTCTTGTGCGAATTTGTGAAGTCAATTGTTTCCAGCTCTTAAATTGTTTGTGTATGTGGTGGATTTGGAGATGAAGGGCATAGGTCGATTTTAGAAGTGTATGTAATTCGTGGAAGTTCTTGTGTTCTTGATTTAGATCTAGAGCTCGAGCTTCGAGGACAGGGGTAGGGGATGCACCAGATGGGGATGGGGTTGGAGAACCGGATGAGGCCCCGGGTACGGGGCAGGGGGCTTTTTTTGTTTGTTGAAAAATCCTTTGGTCCCGGGTGGTACCACCACCCGAGACAAAATGTACTCTTTATTCCCGGTTGCTCACCCGGGAATAAAGAGGGGGTCTTTTGTCTCTAACAATTAGTCCCGGGTGGGTCTCAGAGAAATAATGCTCTTCCCACCCGGGACGAAAGGTGGTTTTTCCACCAATGATAGCCTCTGTCTCTGTTCAACCACAATGAACTAGGCAGTTCTCCTATTATTTATTTATTTTTGCCTCAGAGCATCAGCATAATCTTAGTTCTTAAGTTGCTTTGTTACAAAATTACTGTTCCATTTTCATAACCATGTTATTTTTCAATCGCAGCTTGCCTTAAATCGTTTGGAGGTGCTTAAGATTAGTTGGGTGATGGTGATGATGTTGCTGCATACAGCTCTTCTGAACCGTTTCACTTCAGACCACCCGCACCGGGGGACGGGATATCCCCCGGCATCCCTGTCCCGTTGTACTATGAAGGAAAAACACGCCGCAGCGGGGCACTGGATCACTCACGGGGTTTTCCTGTCTGCCCCCGTTTCCTTCGTATTCGGAGGGATGGAGAGCCTCCTTTAGCTGCGCCTGGCCCCACCACACGTCATGCAGCCGCCGCCGCCAACGACTTCGCACCCGTGCTCGAAAGCCACCCGGAAGGGAAAGAGGGAGCCGCGGGAGGAGAAGCCGGTGATGATGCAGGAGGTAGAGAGGGAGGGCCGGCAGGGAGCTCGGTGGGGAGGCCGGCACAGAGGGAAGGGAAGCACCTGGCCCGGCGGCGCGGGCGCGAGCGCTGGATCTCCGCCGCTCTTCGCTCCTCCGTGCCGCCGCCGCGAGCTTCACCGCGCCTCCTGATTCTCCAGTCGCCGGAGACCGGGACGTCGCACCGTCACCGGCGGAGGAATCGAGGAGGGGCCGCCGCGCCCCTGCTCCAGCGCGACCGCGGGCGGGCGGAGATGGAGACGAGCGCGCCGACGCCGGATCCACCAAGCCAGAGCAGGGGAGGGGCCGAGGCGGTGCGCGGCTGGCGTCGGCAGCAGCTCGCGGAGGAGGAGGGGATGGGAGCTCCGCCGCTTCCACCGCGGCCCCTACTCGATCCGCCGGAGGACGGCCGCGCCTGGGCTCTGGGGCGGGGAGCTCGAGGAGGAGGGGCGGCACCTGCCTCCCGCAACCTCGCCTCGCCGCCACCGGTCCGCCACCGCCGCGCTGCCTGGACCCCCACCGCCCTGCTCCTCCGCCACGACTCCGCCACCGCCTGGACATCGCCATCGCCGCCAAAGCAGAGAGAGGGAGGGAGAAAGAGGTGGCCAGGGAGGAGGAGCTCGTGGAGCACCTACGCCAGGGCCGCGCCGCAGCCGTCGCTGCCGAGCAGCAGCAGCACCTCGCGCGCCCTCCTCAGCCGTGGCCGACAACCTAGGATGGAGCTTGTCGCCGGGATCCCGCGCCCGCCCGCGCTTGTAGAAGAGGAGGGAGCGGCCCGCCGGAGGAGCTCTGCCTGCTTCCTCGCCGCCGGAGTGGGAGGCCGGCCATCGCCCCTGCTTCCTCCGCGCCGAGGAGCAGGGGATGCGACGCGAAGCAAAGTAGGAGGGAGAGAGAGAATGGAGGGGCGGGTGGGGGTAGAGAAGAGAGGGAAAAGGGGATGACATGCGGGCCCCGCGTATGGTAGTTGGGATGGAGTGGAAGATATAAAGGATGACGAGTGCGGGAGAAGGAGATATGAAGGAGAGAATCTTGCTGACCAGGCAAGAATATTCTGTTTTGAAGGAGAGAAATGAAGGAGACGAGTGTGGATGGTCTCAACAATTTATACTACCTTCCCGCAATATCTGTGTAATCATATACATTTCGCTCACTGTATGTTAATAAGATGAATATATGCATTGAATCAAAGTATATTACAGAGTGTCTTTTTTGAAACCCCAGGTCTGCTTATTGATGCTGATGGTTTGTTTTCAGTTAGGCGGAATAGCCAAATTCGTCTCTGAACTATCGTCGAAAGCTCAATTTCGTCCCTGAACTACGAGAACGGCCGTTCTCGTCCTCAAACTTTCGCAACCGGCTCAATTCCATCCCTGAACTACGAAAACAGCCGTTATCGTCCTCAAACTTTCACAACCGGCTCAATTTGATCCCTGCCCAGTCAGCTATGGTTGTGAATTACTAATTGTACCACCTTAGGATGCTATTTACCTAGCATTTTTAGGATGCTATTTACCTACCTTGGATTTTAATTTAATTGCTTAAAAGATGGTATGCGAAAACAAATGATACATTATATCTGATGTGACACCTTTAATAATGTATTTCAAATATTGCCAGCCATTTTTTGCACATCACATTTTTAGCTACGGTCTTGGTGCCTAGAGTGAAACAAAAGAGTGAATATATTTTCATGCACACTTTTCTTATAGCAGTGGTTCCTTTCCATAGTAGTGGTGTGTTGGCTCGTGTCGACGTCCCAATCCAACTGAGCAGAGTTTAGTGGAGATGGTTGAGTTGTTTAGATCGGTGCGTGTTGATGTCTCAATCCGATCCACCTGATCGTTTCAGTTGAGTTGTGCGGTGCCGGTTGATGTCCCAACCCAACCCACCGAAGTTGTATGGTCTGCGGATTAGAGTTGTTCGGGTTTTCTACTCCTTGAGTTGTACGGTCGATGGAACGGAGTTGTGAGGGATGATGCTTTACATCCCTAGTTGTACGGTCTTCGGACTGAAGTTGTATGGTTTTCAGGTCCGGTTTTTCTTTATAAACTGGGTCAACTCTCTTCTTCTGATAAAAATTTGGGAAAGCGTAAGCTTTCACCGTCCGTTAAAAAAACTTTTCTTATTTATGTACCAACAAATCATTTTTCAGTCATGCTCCAACCTTTTTTTTTTTTTGCAGTGAAGCAACAAATACTACATCCGCAGTCACTCTGATTCAACCATTTATATCAACTTCATCATCGTACAACCACTTAGGTATTAACTTTATCTCATGCAACTGCGCAAATTGCTACTTCTACTGTGTTCCAGTCCAAAATAGCAGTAAAAATCCATGTAATGCTGCAGTTAGTCAGTGATGCTCCACAGTCACTGCTGATGCATTGGTAGGAGTAGTTTCCACTTCCCTACCCCCATGATTTTACAATTACCATAGGCTACAGCACCGAGGTAGTACCATGGCATGGCAGTACAGTAGTATTTGCTGCCTACTGGCCGGTCAGCTATCTACTGCCCCCTGCTACTGCAGCAGGCCGCTGCAGCGCGTGCAGCTGCGCCGGGGGTGGGGGGACTGACACGGTGGCCCCACTCGCGTACGTAGGCGCCCTGGGCGAGGGGACGGCTCGCCTCGGCTCGAGCTCCCCGCCCCCTCACCGTGGATACGTAAAATCCGGGGGAGTGCGCCTTTCGATGCGGTGGCCACCGGGGGCGCCCGGTTCTGCCCCTCGCCGCGGCGGGGACGCAGGGGTAGCCTGGTCATTTTGCGCCGCCTCTCGTTCGTGCTGGCCGCAGATCTAGGCGCCCTATTTCAGGGCCAGGGAAAGCCAATTCGTGTGGATTGGACACTTCAAAGAAAGCCCCCGCTGAGAAAAAAGAGAGGGTTGGTGGAAGAAGAGAACAAAACTTCAAGAAGGGCGAGTAGAGAGAGAGAGAGAAAGCTGTGGCCTTTGCGTGGGGAGAGAGAGACAGGCAGAGGGAAGCCATTGCGCAGTTGCAGAGGGAGGAGGGAACGAGTGCTGCGAGAGGAAAAGGAAAAGGAGGTGAGTGAAACTTACCACTGTTGCAGCAGCAGCTGCTGCTGGTGCCTGGTGCTTTGCAATTGCAAGCTCACCGAGCTCATCTCCCACCTCGCTCCCTGCCCCTGCACGCCGCACCGCTTGCATGTGTATGATCTTTTGGTCCAAAGGCAGGCCGCCGTCCGTCCGCCGTCGTCCTTGCATCCAGGGGGCTAGCTCCCTACTGCATGTTAACGTTGCCGCATGGCAGCATGGATTTGTTTATTGTGCACAAGCCTGTCTCTTTCTCTCTCTCTCTCTCTCTGATTATCTGTGCATGTGCTCTCTGCTCTGTTCAAAAGCTTTGCCTCGTTGCTTTTTTGCTTTAGCGGCCGCAGCTCGCTCGCTTACACCTGCCTTTTTCTTGCTGCAGGAGGAGGAGGAGGAGCATGGAGGAGAGAGTGAAGGGTGGACGCTGGCCAGTGGAGGTGGAGCAGCAGGAGCGGGCAGCGAGGCCGGCCAAAAGGAGATTTGGCGCCGTGGGTCCGCCACCCTCCAGCTGAAGCGGCGAGGTGGTGGTGGTGGTGGTGGTGGAGGAGGAGGGAGGATCTCCTCTCACGTCAAAGCATAAAGCAGGGAGGAGGAGAAGGGGGGGAAGGGAGGGGGAGAGCTTCCTTCCAGAAAAGGCTTTCATCAGTCAGAAAGAGAGAAAGCTTCAGTGGAGGAGCAAGGCATCCATTGATTGTGCTTTGTCTGCTGCGTGTGAGTGAGTGATAAATAGCGGCTGCTAGTGCCTGCAAGAGGACGAGAGCATCCGGTGCTCTTGCCACTACCGGCCGGGCCATCGCCTTCTCGTCCTCCATTGTAGGTGCTGTGGTAGCAGGTGGTGTGTTGAAGCTTGGTGATGGCATTGCAAGATCAGGAAGAGGAGGGCGGCGATGATGGCGAGGAAGAAGAAGAGGCAGGGAGGAGGATGATGAGGGCGCGGGAGAGCTGACGGACGATCTCTCTCTCTCTCTCTCTCCTTGTCCCGAGGTGTGCTGTCCACTTGTTGAGTAGTAAGATATTGGCACAATAGGCTCAATCACGTTTCTTTTCTTTCTTTTTTCCCCCCTCTCGGTTTGCTGTGCTTGCTTGCTCTGTTCTTCAGTTCTTCTTTCGTCTAAATATATGCACCATTACATACTCCTTCCTTCTCGTGTTCATTCCGGATTTGTTTGTCGTTCCTGTTGCCTTTGCCATGTTCAGAATGGGAAGGCGACGATTGGCAAAAGAAAACACACACACAAAAAAAAGCAACAGGAAACAAGGGAGAGGGGAATGGAAACGAAACATCCTCTCTTCTCTCTCTCTCTCTCCTTCCTTGTCCTCTCCCTCTTGTCCGTCCCGTTGAGATGGTGTGAGGTTGAGGGGTCTGCTTGCACTTCCCTGTTGCTGTGCTCCCTCCCTCTCTCAGGTCTCTCAGCTCGTCGCGCGTGCGCATCAGCAGCAGGCCAGCAGCAGCGCAAAATGCGGTTGGTTGGTTTCCGTGTCCGCTCGCCATCATGGGGTGCCCGGCCGGCCGTTCCAGCCCTGCTCTGCGTCCAGAAGCAAAGCTCCAAGCAGACGGGGACGAAGCCGAGGAGGGGGAAATCGGAGAAGGAGCCCGCCGCGCGCGCTTTCGCCTGCCCTCCCGCGCGCTTTTAGCCGTTTCGGGCGACGACGTCGCCGTGGGCCGGCCGCTTGCTTGCGCCGCTTCCCAATCCCAACCCACCAATAATCCTCCGTGCTCCGCCGCCCCCACCGTCGTCGTCCCGGCAGCCGCTGCGGCGTCCTCACCGGCAGCGCGGCGCACGCCACCCGGGCTGATGGCTGCCTCCTCCCTGTCACAGTGTGGGAGAGAAGCCCTGGCGGACAGCGAGCGGCGGCCGCGCGCGCCCCTCCCTACCCGATCGGTTCGGCGGTGCCCGCCCGGCGGCGATCTCGCTCGGCCGGCGATGAAGGGAATGATGGGTCATAAACGCCGTCTGAGTAAAGGCCCATTTGGTCGCGTGTCAGCAGATTAATGAATGGATATGGGCCCTCCTTTAAGCCATCGTGGGCCCGGAACCCCTGCCCTGACCACCCCCCTGCTGCTACTGCATTTGCCCCGGCTTCAGTTCAGGCTTCGCATGTGCTCAAATCAAATGCTCGTATTCATGAACAAACAGTAGCATAGCAGCAATGCAGTGTACTGGTGCAGTACGTATCGCAAACAGTATACCGTATGCGAGGCGTATTGTACGACGCTACTGTGACGCCTCGTTGGTGTTTTGCTGTCTGGAAGGGAAGCCAAGGGATCGGGAAGGGGGGAAGATTTGGTGGGTGTGGCTCGGGAACTGGAGACGGGAGCTGGGAATGGCGCCATGCTGCATCGGGCTCCGGCGGAAAAAGCAATCATTGTTAGGTTTAGGTCGATTGCGAGTCCCGATAGCGGCAAAAAGACAAGCCGAGGTCAGTGGTCACTGATAGGCTACCGTTGCTACAGCTAGAGTATTATTATTATTTTTTCTTCGATAACGAGATTGCCATGGTTAACCCCCAACCCAATGCATTCTGGTTGTCAGGCTCAAGTTACGATCCAAATCCATAGAGACGGACGGGGCACATGTTACTGTGTGTGTTGTTGTTGGCCTTGGGTCTGGCTGGGCTGGGCAACGGGCGCACAGGGACAAGATCACGACCAAGAGCCCTAACCGTTGTCCAGTGGCGCGCTTGGATTTTGTCAGTTTTTGGTAGTAATAATGATGATGCGAGGCGCGGCCCGGCCCGGCCCGGCGTGTTTAAAGTTAAAAGGCGAGGGATGATCCATGATGGCTCCGACAGAGATGCATGGCTGGGGAAGAAGCACAAGCTGCACATGGCTGCCCGTGCGAGTGAAGCCGTGCTGCGGAGAAGCGGCCGTTTTCACGGCTGTACTCGTGTCGCCTAGGATACGGGCCGGGGGAGCTCAGTGCGGCCAAGCACTCACACTTATGTGGTAGCCGAGGAAGGTGTTCGAGCACTGCAGCCTCACGACGACGATCGTGACCATGAGCAAAAAAACCATGCACGGTTCCGAAGGAAGGACGACGTACTACCCCCGTAGAGAGAGGCTCTTGCACAGGGATCACATGGGCATGTTCATTCTTATACGGGCCGTGGACGTGACGGAGGACGCACGCCAACAGCAAGCAAGCGGCGCGATGCATGGGCATGGGCATGGGCATGGGTGTGACGTGTGTGAGGAGTTGTCATCTGACAGAGGCAGCGGCAACCTGGGCATGGTTTGGGCGATTGACCGGTGATGTGACCCGTGTACTATTCCACCCTGCGCGCCTGTTGGATCACGACCCATACTTGACGAGACAGCACGTACGACCCATACTTGCGACGGGGCCAGGGCCACAAGCCCACAAGTGGAGGCCGCCGATAGTTGTATACTCTGCAGAGGCAAAGCAGGATGAAAGCAAAAGCCTGTGGCCGCCTGTGGGTGAGCAGAGCTGAACTGGTGATGAATGATGATGATGGCCGAATTTGTTTTCTGTCACCTCGAGCAAATCATGGGGGTGGGGACATCCAAATCCCCATCACCTGCAGTGTGATTAGCGCGGCGGCGGCGGTGGCGTCATGTCATCATGATTGCGCCAATCCGTTGGTAAAGTGGCACTGCTTTTTCATTCTGTGCTCTCTCCTCTTTGCATGATGCAGAGCCAGACTGAGCAATGATGAGGGGGCTGGGCCGCCGGGTTAATCATGGCCTGCCGTGACGGGCCTGGCTGGGCCGAATGCACCATGATTTTTTGTGGACTGGGCCGGATCACGCGTGATAGTTCTGGAGGAAAAGAAATCCCTATTCATTCATTCATCTTGCTCGACCAGTTTAGCCTAATAATAACTGATCCATAACGGTCCAATAAATAAACCCAATAGGAGTATATTAGATGAATTATCTCAATATTTTTATATAAATAATTAGCGTAGGTAAAAAAAGTTAAGTAGAAGATGTCGGCGAGTGCAAAAAAAAAAAGTTACAATGCTGTTGGTGAACGTCGGTTAATATCAAGAAATGTTCATAACAATTTAGATTTTTAAAAAAATGTTGATGAATGTTATACATAAAGTTTAATGTAGATTTTAAAAGGTTTCACAAGATATATAGGAGCCCTGATATTTTTCATTCATTCAGACCATACGACAAAGTTTTCGTCTCTTCTTTGATTTTTCCGTCAAAATTAGAAACAGCATGCACTCACAGCCGAATTTCGCTTCCCCCTTAGCACATGAAAACGGATGTGCACCGAGCACCTAAATGCGCTGTAAAATCGAGCAACTATACATGTACCATGCATCACTTTCAGCTATTTCCTCTTACAAATTTCTTGAGCAAAAGATGAGCGTTGAATTCCAGCTCTGGATGTGTACATGTGTGTGACTGTGAACTTGCCACTTGGACGAGACTTGAGAGTGACACGAGACCGATGCGAACTTGGACACTCTCGTTGCTAGGCTACTGTCGTGTGCCGCTATTTTTCTTTTTTAAGGAAAAGCTCCTGCCAGCTTTTATCCTGAGATCGAGCGCTCTTCGCCAACCAAACGCCAAATGGGGCCAACCTTGACGGCCGCTGCCACGGTGCCCCTCCTCCTCCGCTTCTCCTCCGTTGCGGCTGCGGCAGCGGCAGCTCCACGTCTCAAGATCCCAGCGGCCACAGCACCTGCAGCAGGAGCCGTCCATGGCGTGCGGTGGGCGGGTGCCAGCGGGGGGAGGAGGAAGAGGAGGTGCCGGGCGGCGGTGGTGGAGGAGGCCGGCGCGCAGGAGGACGGGGTGCTGTTCCCCAAGGAGGGGGATGATGCCGCGGCTGCCGCGGCGGCGGGGCGCTACGACTGGAAGGAGGAGTGGTACCCGCTGTACCTTGCCAAGGAGGTGCCCGACGACGCGGCGCTCCCGCTCACCGTGTTCGACCGCCAGCTCGTGCTCTGGCGCGACGGCGACGGCGTGCTCCGCTGCCACGAGGATCGGTGCCCGCACAGGTGAGATCAGTTGTCGCAGCATCGGTCTTCTTTATGGGCAACGAATTGCGATTGGCTTGGTTGGAATCAACAACCGGAAATGAATCATCACTCCCAATTCCCAAAACGCTCATCAGGTTAGCGAAGCTTTCGGAAGGCCAGATCGTCGACGGCAGGCTGGAGTGCCTCTACCATGGCTGGCAGTTCGACGGCGAGGGCAAGTGCGTCAAGATACCGCAGGTCTTTCCCTCCTACCGATCGCATCCATCTACATGTTACATGTTTGTGCGTTGATTTCGTCTGATCGAATGCTGATGCCGGCAGCTGCCCGAGGGCGGCAAGATCCCGCGGAGCGCGTGCGCGCGCAACTACGAGGTGCGCGACTCGCAGGGCGTGGTGTGGGTGTGGATGTCGGACGCGAACCCTCCCGACGACCGGAAGCTGCCGTGGTTCGAGCCGTACGCGCGGGAAGGGTTCACGGACCTGTCGACGGTGCACGAGCTCCCCTACGACCACTCCATCCTGCTGGAGAACCTCATGGACCCGGCGCACGTGCCCATCTCCCACGACCGCACCGACTGGACGGCCAAGCGCGAGGACGCGCAGGCGCTCTTCTTCGACGTCACCGAGCGCACCGCGCGCGGGTTCGCCGGCTACTGGGGCCGCACGCGCACGCCGCACCTCCGCAACCTGCTCCGCTTCGAGGCGCCCTGCGTGCTCACCAACACGCTCGAGTACACCGACAAGGACGGCAACGACCAGTGCTTCTCCGCGCACTTCCTCTGCCGCCCCGCCGGGCAGGGCAAGTCCATGCTCCTCGTGCGCTTCGGCTCCACCCTCAGGTCGCCCATCGCCAAGCTGCTCCCGTCGTGGTACCTCCACCAGAACGCCTGCAAGGTGTTCGAGCAGGACATGGGGTTCCTGTCGTCGCAGAACGAGGTGCTGGTCAGGGAGAAGGTGCCCACCAGGGAGCTCTACCTCAACCTCCGATCCTCCGACACCTGGGTCGCCGAGTACAGGAAGTGGATGGACAGGGCGGGCCACGGCATGCCCTACTACTTCGGCCACAGCAGCCTCAAGCCGCCGCCGGTGCCGGCCGTCGTGGAGCAGGCGCCGGCGGGGGCCGTCGCGGGGATCTCGGCCACGTTCCCGGCCAAGGGCGGCGTCGGCACGGTGCACGCTCCCAACCCGACCAACAGGTACTTTCGCCACGTCGTGCACTGCAAGGGGTGCAGGGCCAGCGTCAAGAAGTACACCTCGCTCAAGAACGCCTTCGCCGTGCTCGCCGCGGCGGCCGTGGCAGCGTCCATCCTCGCGGCCACCAGGCAGTGGAAGGCTGTCTTGCTGGCGGCGTCGGCTGTGCTAGCCGCGGCGTCTTATGCGTGTGACGCGGTGCTTTCTTTGATCACAACGAACTTCATTAGGAATCATAGGAGGCTGTAATGACCGTAGCGGTGTTGTATTTAGTAGGTAGAAAAAAATTTGGAGGAAAGGGCCCCTCTCGCCCTTTGTGTATTTGCATCTAATAAATGAGTAATGTTTTGGCAATCTTCTGTGAAAATGTCAGCAGCAAACGAAAAACGAAGTTGGTGATTTTAGGCTTTCAGTCATGCATGATAACAGGACGCTGTGAATTTCTGATGAACCAAATGACATACAGGCATTTTGAACGCACTCCAACTCGTTAAGTCGTACATTGTCATTCGAACAATGCAAAATAGACATGATAAACTCCAATATATACAATACACACAGCACAATTTCACTGTTTCACATAATGGCACAATGCCTGATGCCGAATATTATTAAGTTGACAGACTCGATAACCATCGACAAACACTGACATCATTCCATTGATTTTGCAAACACCAATATATTGCAAACCAAATATTTTGATAGGATAGATCAGCTACCACAGTAGAAACGCTTGATGCTCCAAAGGGATGCATGCATCCACAGGTTGTCCAGTTGATCTAGAATTCCCTGTCGGGAAAGAGGATGGGAGCAACAAGGGACCATATGAACAGACCTGCAGTCGCCCACTGGGTTGCAATCCGGACCCAGACAGATGGCCACCCGACATCAACAAGCTTTCCGCTCTCACCAATGGAGGTTGACCAGCCAGTCAAGAGCATTGCTGAGTACATGCTGGCCAGGGAGAAGATGAGGTGGAAGAAAGAGTAGGAGTATGTCACAGGCCTTGGCACATCCTTCTTATCTTCTTGTTCATCTGCCTTGCTGAAGGGAAGCAATGGCTTGTCGGCACCTGAAGATTAAAGGAAAGGAATAAACAACAGTGCACCTCACACTCTACATTTGCAAAAGTAGTTCATTAGCTGGAGAAGGAGATCTAACCACGTGGTGAGTCTGGTGGAGAGAGCACAGTTGCGGAAGAGCCAGCACGGACAGCAGAATAGACCACGGAAAGGATGGTGGTTAGCAGTCCCAGTGTAAGGCTACCAGTTGACACAGCTTTTGAGTGATTGTGAAGCCCGTTGCACTCGTAGTCCCTAGGCTCACTAGAGAGTCCACTGTAGCACAGATACATGCAGTAGAGACCGATAACTGATGCAGGCAACAAGCTACCATTGATCTGAAAATTAACAGGTCAATTTCACCATTAACACAAATGTGAGTTAAATTCAATAGAAGTACTGGTTTATGGGCAGCAGAGTTAATATGATTTATTTGAGATATACATATAAAAGGAGCATCTAGCATAGCAAATATATAAATGCACAAACACATTTGAGCATAACTTATCATGGTACAGCCAGGAATGATATATTCTGCCTGAATAAGTAAAATGAAGAAAAAAAGCTACAAGATGATACCTTTGGGTGCAGGGCAACAATAGCGAACGCAAAAACAAGAATCAATGTGAAGACAATGAAGAACAGGTTGAGTCCGCAGTCATGTCCGGATGGGGTGAACCAGTGGAACAGAAGACCCGAGAATGAGAATGTGGCAATGTAACAGACAACTGAGACAACCAATAGAGCCATGTACCTGCAGTGACAAGGAAGTTTAACACCACACTTTGAGAAATCGAAGTTCAGACTAAACCATGGAAGCACAACTACAACAAGGGCAGAAGCAAGCAACCAACCAGAACTGTTCATCCTTAGCAACCCAGTTCTCATTCCATCCATGCACAAAATCCAACAGAAGAACAACCTGAACAAGAAGGAACAGCCCGGATCCAAACTTGGAAATCGACTCTGCAAAAGTACAACTTCAGTGAGAATCCTGCTTTACAATGATGACAGTCATATAACCAAATAGTTCAAATAAACACAACATTGTACAGATACTATTGGCAGTGTATGATCAGCCATAACAGAGTACCAACACAATTTGTTCAGGGAACTCAAGCAACTCAACCATTCCTTTGTTTCTGAATCTAAAAAACAAAGCAGCAAGTTCAACTAAAAGGTCATGAGCCACATAGGCAGATACATTTGCGTTGCCAATTGGAGGCATCCATTGGAAATACAATAGGTCTATAGACCGATAACTATATTAGTTAGTCTATGATCACATATTTCTGAGTAAGCAATCTCCATGAAACTAATCCAACTCGAAAACGTTCTTCATCGAAGTGTTTTTGGCTGAAGAAGATCAGGCAATCTACCATCAATTTCCATTGTTAATATGGCCAGAAATATCAACCATTGTTAATATGGCCAGAAATATCAACCACGTGGAACTGTATCAAACGGTTTGACAAATAAAACAGATGAACGGAAGAATGCTCACCATAGAAGCTGACGACTCCATTGGGGACGAAGAACATGAGGAAGACGATAACGGCCCAGCAGAAGATCTTGGTCATCCATCCTCCGTGGTGGATCTTGTCACGGGGGTCCTTCTGGTCCTTTATCCCGGCCATGATGACGGCGAGGATGGTGAAGAAGAGGAAGTTTCCGAGGCTGACCCTGAGCACCGCATCGGTCTCGAACCACTCGCGGTCCGGTGTCTTGTGGAAGTGGTTAATCCCTGCAGCAAAAAGAAAAAAGAAAAGAAGAGAACGAAACCCCCATGAATATCTCGACCAAGGTCAAAGCGTGAAATCGAACCGATCGAGAGGGGGAGGGGAGAGGATTCGGGCTACCCACATGGGATGGACTGGAGGAGGGGCGCGGCGACCTCGCGGAGCGCCCAGGAAGCGAAGAGGGAGAGCGCGAAGAGGCCGCAGTAGGCGATGCGCGCGGAGCGGCGGCCGATGCTGCCGACCGCCGTCCGGCAGGCCTCGCACGCGCACGCCGCGCAGCACGACGCCAGGCACGACGCCGCCCACATGGTTGGCTGGCTGGTGGAGGATCAAGCCGACGACTCGAGGAAGGCGATCGAATTCGAAGTCCGCCGCGGCGGATTTGGGGATTTCTAGCTTGGTGGGGAGAATTTGGGGGAACGCGTGTTGGGGAGGGCACGGAGAGGAAGGGGAAAGGAAGGTGGATTCGGTTATCGCGCGAGCCGGGCCGGCGGGGTGGGTTAGGTTGGACCGGATAAGGAGACCGAGTCGGGCTGCCTCTCTAGTCCGGTTTTTAACGTCTTCACCAGGATACCCCAAATACGACCGTGCGTAATTAATGCGAGTTACCAAGGCGAACTTGTTGACTTTGATGTCAACGACCCAAAGGTGACGAGTCAAAATACTGAATTGCAGTTCAAAATCGAACACAAAAATTTCACATGAATTCTGCAGAATTTTATGGGAACAATTCAATTTCCTGCATGATCCGAGGTACAAAACGATCAGCTCTAAAATCGAGGTCTTTTTCGGTACACAATACCACCACTTTAAAGGACTCATATGTAATAGAAAATGATCTATTTGTAAGGATCGGACGGTTGAAATTAATTCTGTACCACCGGTTTTTTTGTGTGGTACGGGTGGTATTGGTAACATATGAGTATTATTGGAAATGCAAAATATTTTTGTTGTAATATATGAAATGATTTAGGTATTGTACGCGGTATGTTTTTATTGTAATCGTCGACAATATGTTTTTTCCAAATAATATTCATTTACTAAATTACCATTTTACCCACAACAAAAAACCGACAATACCACTGTACTACCAAAGAGTGGTATTGTGTACCGAAAAAGGGAACACGAGATGCTTGCTGCATGGGGCATAATTGGGTTAGGATTCATCCATCTGATGATATTACCGAAATGCAAATGAAAAGACTACCTACCAAATAGTAGTACTCCGTGATGGTTATAAGGAGCCACAAGCTCCTCTAAATAGATACCATGTCCATTTAATAATTAAGTATATTACTAATACTTCTACAACAGATCTCCTAAGACCTGACAGACATACAAGTGCAACAGGGCTAGCAGCTGGCTGAAGGGATCGTTGCAAGTCGATACATCACGCCTGATTCTTATCAGAAGATAAATAGACGACAGAAGCACCGGCACATCAAAGCTACATCAGAATTTCAACCATTTCTTCTCTTTCTCCTTTCTGGAGACCTCGTTAGTTGCTGACGCGTGAGTAGCTTCAGCATCCGTGAGTGCCTTACGAGTCTCTTCCAGTTTCCTTGAAGCAGCTGCAAACACTGCCTTGTCTTTGCGGTTTCGGTTCTTCATCTCTTCCAGTCTTTCAACTTGAATCCTCAATTCTTTTACTTCCTCGTCGTATGCGAGTAAGGATCTTCTATCCTCCTTCTTAGCATGCCCATTGGCCTCAGCTGACGGCCCCTTTCTAACTTTGATGGCTGAACCTTCAGGCATATCTTGGTTCACTAGATGGCTGTTGATAAAGCTGAAGACAGACCTCTCTGCTTCTTCAGCTTTAGCAGCTCTCGCCTGTTCTGCAAATTTTTTCTCACGCTTCCTTTTACCACCTCGACTGCGCTTTTTACCACTGCCAACACTTCCATCAGCCTCGCTTGTAGCAAGTGCGTGATCAAGTGATTGCTTTGGGGGTAGTACCTTGACTGGAATTGGATCAAGCATGCCTTGTCCAGATACACCTAGCCCCATCCCCTCTCGGTACCCCATCTTTGCCATCATTTTGGAGGCAACACCTCTGGTGTGGTGCTCCCACTTTGCAAAGATCACGGTGTCTGTCTGAATGCCGCTGAAATTTGCGGGCTCTAAAACGCCAATACCCTGGTGAACGCATCCATCCTCTTGATCAGCATCGTCACTAAACTCAGATTCTTCCTCACTCGAGCTTCCTTCATCATCTTCGCTGCTCATATCAGCATATTCTGATAGAGAAAGTGAATCACTTGTAAGCCTTGCAGAACTCCCATCATCTACAAAGACAACCTGGCCAAGCTTCAGATTATCATCCCATGACTCAAGTTCCGCTCTCCTCCAAAGGCCAGATTGACGCCCGGAAGCTGCCAGTATGCTGGAGCCTGCCAAGGACTGCTGCCATCTAGTTGGAGTGAATTTCTTCAATGCTGAAGTAGGAATTACAATACCTGAACATGAGTTCTGAATTAGTCATGTCCCCAAGCCCGAAGAGGCAGAAACAATATACACATCTACATGGCACACAGGCAAAAGAAGCAGGAAAACAATATACAGCATCCATCAACAACACAACATAGTCAACTGAAGACCAACTTATCTTGAAACGTTTACACCCACAACATGTTATCTCTATTACTTTATGTGAAAAGGCGAAGGTAGAAGAGCTCAATAACAAAGGGCACTTTATTGGACTTAGATCTTCCAACAGCCAAATAACCATTACATACCATGGGACATGCGGCAGTTACTACCAAATCGACATCGCTGCTGTAGAAAGAACTTGCACATCTGCACTATGGGCAGATTTGTATTAGTTAGTTTGTTCATAATAATGGCCCATGCACTCCAAGCATTACATTCATGTTAACCAGAATAAAATTATTGCAAATTGAGAGGTAGCTGCAGTTGCAGGGTACCCACCTGTGACTTTCTCTTAGTTTGTAGCTTCTAATTTATTTTCTGCTAGGGATGGGATGGGATCAGAGCAGAGGGTGCCATGTGTTACAAGGTTCTTCATGGTGTTTATTCTAACTTCTAACTAGTATGTAGCAGCGACTACTAATTTTACCACAATATCATCAACGTGTCCTACATCTTTAGGGTTTATCAAATATAGTCTAAGTAATGTATTTACACATATAAGACATAAATAATTCCAAGTAATAGCATGATTATAGCAGAAAGTTGTTCTATTGAACTGAACATTGAAATCATCTGTACAGCATAGAGATGCCCTTGATGCATATTTGTGACATTGGAAATTTTAGGTCCATACCCATGAGTCGCCATTCATGAAAAGTAAAAACATGCAAGCCTGGCCCCATTTGTTAAGTATGTGTGTGCATCTTTCAAGAACAAAAAGCAAAAGAGCAAATCAAAGGTTATAGTGAAAACTAAAAACTAAAATAATGTTCCATTGGCTCGAAATAATGTTCCATTGGCTCGAGTACCAGTGGCATCAATATCTTTTTTGGAGCATCAGCACCAAGCATGGTTATTATCAGGCAGAGAATGGATGACACCACTAAAGAAAATCTTGGTTTAAGAATAATAATCATATCAGATAACTCACCGCCATGTTTTCAGATGTGGGTGTCAGAAATGAGATCCTTGCATCGCTTGAACCTTCAAATCCTATAATGCATCCATTATACCAGCGACCATTGTTGTGCCGGAATCTGCACTTCGATCCAACTGAAAAATCATGCGACACCAGTGGTTCTCGTTCAACATCATCTGGATCTAATGGCTCAGCAGCAACTTCTGGTGACTGGGATGCTGGTTCTTCATTTGAAAAAATATCATCTACTTGCTTCACTAGCCTAGAACGCTTCAGGTCGAGAAGTCCCTCCTCTGCATCCTTAATCGCAGCAAGAAGTTCCTCATGAACCTGTAAACAACAACGTCAGCAACAGATTTATTAGCTAAACTGTATTGATAACAGTCGTAAAAGTCTGAAAACAACAAGATGTGAACACATGAAACATGAACATCGATATTTTGCCAAACATTATTACAAGGCAACATTCCCCAACTCAGGAATGCAAAGGGTAAAAGGAAGTCATTTCTCCTATACACGTTGATGCCATGCAGAAACTCTCATCAATGAATTCTATCTGGAAGAGATGAGCTAGTATGTGAGATATCGCTCACTCTCGCAAAAACTCACCAGTCACCACTGATATCCTCCACGAAATGATTATGATGCATTGATGCTTACAAATGTGTGCAGTAGGATCTTCCAAGAAAAAAGGCGCAGCAAATTAACAGCCGAGATTACTCTAACTTCTCAACTTTGCAGTGATAACTGGCAGAGCCTCATACAGATGAATCGGGGATGTCCCCTTCCAAAAAGTTTAGTACTTCACATGCACAGTCCAGTGATCTATTTCTTTCATGTTTGAGTATTCCTTATATATTAGAGTCACTCTATTAGGTTCTGCATAGACTATGTTTGGCAACATAACAAGGTTGGATGATATTTTGACCATCACATCAGCAACATGATTGTATGGAGGCAGTTTTACGTTTATGTTCACGCTCCGCCAATAGTGGTGTTATATCGCAGATGACTTAGCTAACTAAACCTTGACTACGGTTTCGACAGACAAATGAATCCACCTTCCTGAAATCTGGATTACAGGAGCAAATCCAATACATATCCTGTTTCCACTCGATTCATTCATTAACCCAAAAAGATACTGCCTGATTCCATGACCTATAAAATGGACAGGCAAGCTAAGAATCGAAGCACCATCAAGCACCGCTAGTTCGCTAATATGGTACTAGGTCCTACTCGTACTCCAGTGTCCAAGAGCTATCCTCTCCTTTCTGCCAATGCTATGAATCACAGTACCCTCGAATCCCCATACCCTAAGAGTCGATTCGATTTCAAGGGAGATAGCAATTAGTCAGTTAAAGGACGTGGTAGGAGGTGGGGTCTCTACGAGGCGGTGATAAGTGATATTGCGACGCACCTCGAGTAGGTCGGCGTTGGAGGGATCGGCTGCGAGGGCCTCGTCGACGGCCGCGAGGGAGGACTGTTGCTCCTGCAGCTGCTGCTCAAGCTGCCGCTCGATCGCCGCTGCCTCGTCCTCTCCATCGCCAGCCATAGGACACCAACTGGATCGGGCGGCCAGGCGAGGGGTGAAGCGTCGAGAGGCTTCCACCTTCCAGTCTCCCTCCGCCCGGCGCGGCACCGTTTCTTCCCCTCCTGCCCGGCGGGTGTGGCGGCCGTCGTGTCCGTGTGGGTGAGGAGGCAAGGAAGGAAGGACGACGAGAGAGGAGTTGGGGCGCTATGATGGGCCGAGCCCACAGAAAGGCCCTAAGATTTCTTGATAGGCCTGATGAGGTGGGCCTTAGTAATGCAGTTCTAGCCCGTTAAATAACGGGTACAGCTGCGACCCGTTTTAGGCTTTTAGCGCAACCTGGATCATGGGTGTTCATCAGAACTTCAGGTTTTGCCAATTAGTCTATGCAATGTGATATATAAGATTGCATCGAAGGCTATGGCAAATAGACTCAAGGTGGTTTTGCCACAAATAGTTTCAGACGAACAGTCGGCTTTTGTCCCAGGCCGCCTGATCACAGATAATATTATTGCGGCGTATGAATGTCTACACTTTATGAGGAAGAAGAGAGGCAAGACCAAGCAATATTGTGCTCTCAAACTTGACATGACGAAGGCATACGATCGAGTTGAATGGAGTTATCTTAAAGCAATAATGGAGAAGTTGGGTTTTCACCGTATCTGGATCGACATGATCATGCGACTAGTAACATCAGTGTCTTTCTCAGTGTTAATGAATGGAACACCACTTGAAAGTTTTAAACCTTCACGTGGTATTCGCCAGGGCAACCCCATTTCACCCTATTTGTTTTTGTTGGCAGCAGAGGGCCTTTCGTGCCTCTTAAAAGCAAAAAGTCAGTCATCGGGTCTACAAGGGTTAAGGGTTTCAGCGTCGGCACCGGCGGTTGACCACCTATTGTTTGCAGATGACAGCCTGCTGTTTTTCAAAGCAAATGAGGAAAATGCTCAGGGCTTCAAGGAGATCCTAGCAGCTTACTGTAGGGCATCTGGACAACTGGTAAATGTCGCAAAGTCTTCAATTCTTTTTAGTAAGGGTTGCTGCAGAGAGGTTAAGGAGATGTTAATGGAAATTCTGGATGTCAACAATGAATCCCTCAATGAGAAGTATCTAGGTATGCCATCGGCTGTTGGTCGTTTGAGTAATGGGGCTTTCAAATACTTGAAGGATCGAGTATGGAAGCGTGTGCAGGGATGGTTAGAACAGACGCTTTCAGTTGGTGGGAAGGAGGTGTTGATAAAATCGGTAGCTCAAGCGATACCGGTTTATTCTATGGCATGTTTCCTTTTGCCTAGAGGTCTTTGCCACCACATTAATGAATTGTTACGTGATTTTTGGTGGGGTAGTAAGGAGGGCAAGCGCAAACCTTGCTGGGTTTCTTGGCGAGAGATGACACAACCAAAAAACATGGGAGGCTTAGGGTTCAGGGATATTGAACTTTTTAATCTTGCCATGCTAGCTCGACAGGCATGGCGTATTCTGCAGGATCCCGACTCACTCAGTGCAAGGATTTTGAGATCTGTGTATTTTCCAGATGGTGATTTTCTAGAAGCTCAATTGGGTTCCCGCCCCTCACATATTTGGCGTGCTATCATGGAAGGAAAGGATGTGCTAAAGCAAGGACTAATCCGTCGAATAGGGTCTGGGGAACATACTAATGCATGGAACCAAAATTGGATCCCACGTGATGGTTTATTGCGTCCAATAACTTGCTTAAGGGAGAACCCACCTATGCTAGTGGCTGAGTTTATTGATCGCTGCACCTACGCTTGGGACAAGCAGAAGTTGCAGGACTTTTTCTCCCCGATGGATGTGCAAGCAATCTGTAATATACCGATCAGTTTGAGCAGGCAAGAGGACTTTTGGGCCTGGCATTATGATCGAAAAGGAGTATTTTCTGTTCGCTCGGCATATTGGATGCTGCTGAGCACAAGGAATAGAAGAGAGGCATGGTTAAATGGGATAGCGTCAGGATCAGAATTCAAGAAAGTAGAGAATAGCTGGACCTCGCTTTGGCGGGTGAGGATTCCAGAAAAAATCAAGCTGTTTGTTTGGAGATTGGCAAAACAATCATTGCCGACTACTGATGTTCGCCATCAAAGACACATGGCAGATACTTCGATCTGCTCTCTTTGTGGGGCTGAGGATTCTTGGAAGCACTCGCTTATGTACCGCACCATGTCAAGATGTATTTGGGCACTTGAAGATGATGAAGTTACTGAACATGTTTTCTGTGCTCAGGAACCTGATGCTAGAAGCTGGATCTTTTCATTGATTGAGACATTGAAACATGAGGACCTGGTTCGGGTTTTGGTTGTGTGATGGGCTATCTGGTATGCTCGCAGAAAAGCTATACATGACAATATTTTTCAGAGTTCATTATCTACTTTTGCATTTGTCAACTCCTTCATATCTGATCTCTCGATGGTGGAAGACAAGACAACAATGGAAACAAAGCTGGACCATGCACAACATGCAGGTTGGATCCCCTCACCTCCAGTAATGGCTAAAATTAATGTGGATGCTGCCACATCAAAGAACACAAACATGGGAGCAGTAGCAGCAGTAGCAAGGTCGGTGGATGGCAGTTATTTGGGCGCTTCAGCTGTAGTGTTTGATGGTGCAACTGATGTGGAATCTCTGGAGGCTTTGGCATGCAGAGAAGCGGTAGCTCTTTCCCAGGACTTGCTTCTTCGCAAGGTTGTGGTGGCATCTGATTGTTTGCCCGTGATTAAAAGTTTGATAGCAGGATCAGGAGATCAAGGCACAACAATCCCTCTTCGAAGATATACGCTTCACCTACGAGAATCGCCAACATAATACACATGCTCACAATTTGGCAAGAAGTAGTATTTATGCTAATGTTGGTAGGCATATATGGTTGCTTAGCCCGCCTGAAGGCGTTTGTATGTCAGAAACAATCACTGTATGAATGAACTATGTAGTTCCTCAAAAAAAAAAATCAGAACTTCAGGTGATTCCATTGCTTTTCCCTATTGGTATTTCAACTAAGTACCCGAACAAGCAAAGAAGAAGTCAAGTATTGGAATTACCACCCTAGATATTGATTCCAATTAGATAACTAACCCTGCTGCATTGTCTTGATCTCTCCCCTTTGTATAAATATTTCACACTCCCAAGAGCAGATTCATACGCGTTACTCACCCGTTCGCCACTGAAAATACCACTTCCCGCTTTCGGCCTCCCATTATAAGCTAGATGACTCTACTTTGACATGTTATGACGATCTTGAAGCCCTCTTGCCTATGCAGCTAAATCGATAGGTATAGCCGTGTAGGATTTCACAAAGGAAAGGACGGGTGGACATACGTTGCGGGTGTCCAGTTGGCATGGGTCTGGGTACGGCTCATCAACTCATTCTCGACCCGTTTTCCTGCCGTCGCCTTCTCCCACTTACGAATCGTTTGAACAGTCTACGGAGTCTCCGTACCTAATCGCTGGATTGCCCAGCGCTTCGCTTTCTCGCTTGTCGCTCACGCACGATCGACGCGCCGCCGCCCCGATGGCTGCTGCGCCGGAGGAGCGCCTCGACGTCCTCAACGCCGCCGGGGAGAAGACCGGCGTCTCCAAGCCAAGGCACGCCCCCGTCCCGCGCCGGACTCTCCCGCCTCGGTTGGGTTCCGTCTGATCGGTCGGATCGTGGGATTCCGCCGCTGATGCTGCTTGCTCTGTTCTTCCCCCCTCAGGTCGGAGGTGCACAGGGACGGCGATTACCACCGGGCGGTGCACGTGTGGATCTACAGCGAGAGCACCGGCGAGCTGCTGCTGCAGCGCCGCGCCGACTGCAAGGACTCGTGGCCTGGGCAGTGGGACATCTCCAGCGCCGGCCACATCTCGGCCGGTGACTCCTCGCTCTTCTCTGCACAGTGAGCTCTCTGATCCCACGATATTACTGCTGCATCGGAACACCACACTGTGAGTACATAGAGTTGTTTTCCGCGCACTAAGCAGAGTGGGATGCTTAAAACATTTTAGTAGCAAGTGAAAACTCTTCTCAAAGCTATCTTCCTCTTAAATTCTTCAAGTAACTGTTGCAAATAGCATGGCAGTTGTAATTCTGCTCTTGTTCAACCCTCACAGAGTGTTCGATAAGAAACTTTATGATGCTTTTTCTCATGAATATTTGTGCACTTGTTTTTAACTGAATATTTATGCACCTGTTATTCCATAACGTTGCATCTGTTGGTCCCTTACTCTCAATACTACGACTCTATCTAGTTTATCTTTTGTTTATAGGATAACTTATAATTGGTACTACCATGTAATGTGAATCATCAGGAGGGAACTTGAGGAAGAACTAGGCATCAAGCTCCCAGTCGATGCCTTTGAGCTGTTATTTGTGTTTCTTCAGGAATGGTTAGTATATTTACCTTGCAGTTGCAGATTTGCAGTCCACTATATTTTGCAACAAACGGCACCATTGTTATAAGACTTGAGTATCAAATTGCACGTCCCATTCCCATAACAACTTTGTAGGACATTTAACCACATGTTTTTGTTGGAACATCAATGGACACCTGCACCGTACCAGTTTAATAAGCACTTAAACATCAGTATTCTATAAGAGACTTGTTAGGTTCGTCACATTTGGTTTTGCATGATGAATTTCCAACCATCACAATCTGCATCTTGGATATCATAAATATGATATCATCTAAACCTTTGACTCTTTGTTGCAGTGTTATCAACAACGGTACATACACGAACAATGAGTACAATGATGTTTACCTTGTGACTACTTTAACTCCAATTCCACTTGAGGCCTTCACTCTCCAAGTAAGGATGCTGTAATACTTCGCACAGTTACTGTTGGACTTATAACTGTATGCTCATCTAGTCATCTTAGTCGAGACCACTAACTTTTTGCATCCAAAGATAGTATTTACTTATGTTGACTGCTGCTTGCTCGTAAGGAAATATATCCTATTCCTAGCAAGGAATTGTCATTAAGATTTACATACTATACAGTATTCTATTGCTTATTATGCCCTATATTTGTTCTAATGAATTTACTTTTTTATTTTTTATATAAGTATTATAACTGTTTAACTTTTAGGAAAGTGAAGTATCTGCAGTTAAGTATATGCGTTGTGATGAGTACAAGAGCTGCCTTGCAAAAGAAAGTGGAGAATATGTTCCTTATGATGTGAACGGGCAATATGGCCAACTATTTAATATTATCGAAGAAAGGTAAGCAGCATTATTCTATGTCCAATTGTACTTTTGTCAATGTGTGGGCCTTCATTCTTGAAGAAGTAGATCATAATACTTTTGGCATAACTTTGAATATACAGTTTTATCAAAATTATCCTGCTTCAACCTTTCATGCCACCTTTTGTAGGTACAAAGACAATACAGAGTCCCGCAGTTTAACTTTACAAAAGCAAATTAACCGTTATGCTCCCATCCATATGGAACCAGATGTGAGTTTTTCTTTCAATCATCTTGCAGCTTGGCTTGCAGTTCACAAATATCTACAATTTCATTTAGGTTTCTGAATGCCTTGAAACCATAGAAATTTACGTGTGGCATAAGGAAATCCTTAAAAGATGCTCCAGATATTCACACAACAATTTAAAAACTGCAGATACATTGAATGATCTCACAAACAATTTGAATACTTTTCAGTTTGTTATGGCAGTCCAGTGTGTATTTAAGGTGGATGAAAAACTGTGTTTAACTGCCAGAGTGGATGGCATCTTATCCAGTAGTACTTCTCTATTCATGTGATGGTGTACCAGTACTTATCTTGCTTTACACAACAATGACAGCTAGATTCTTATGCTGCAAGTTCATAACTTGTATTTTGATACATTGAATAGCAGGAAGGACATGGGGATCTTAATATATCATTTCCTGCTTTTATATATTGCACCATGTTTTTCTTTTGGGATGCTTGACTTCTTTATATGTTTCCTTTGCAGTTGACTACTCTATCTGAAGGAGACAGGGAAGCCTTGGGATATATTCTTAAAGCAGCAATAGTTATTGATGACATTTTTTATGAGCAGGTTACTTCATCAAATGTTTTCCAGATTTTGTTTCTTCTATTTCTTATAGGTTGGATGTGCCATGTACTATTAGTCAAAAAAGCTATCTTCATTGGATAACCATTATTTTGCATTGCATATTTCTTATATCAAACAGTTTTGTGCTGAAACCTTTTACTACTTTGGTTCTCCAATAGGTATGGACTAGTAACAGAATGCTTAGAGACTGGCTGAAAGGACATTCTGAATCCTCAGCCTTTGATAAATTGAAGTGGGCATACTATTCGATTAATAAGAGTCCCTGGTAATACCTTTTTCTTAAATGAATATTCTTGATTGATTGGAATATCTTAACACATTATTCAATGTAATTTTCTTAATGTGTGACAGCTGCTTTTTCTTAAACTATTTCCAATTAGTATGCCATCTTGCTTAAAGACTGACATTGTGTTATGGTTTAATGCTGTCATATTGATGTATATCGTTTATAGAGTGTAATATGAATGATATATACTTAATACTTTGTTTCCTGATTGGAACATCTGCCTTTTATCCTCCAAAACGAAACATGGTTGTTCAGATCCCCATAATTTTGACCAACAATTAGTCAAATTATATACATGCTTACCTTATGAAAGTTGCAATGTTTCACAAATCTTTGAATATGAAATTGCTTTTTTAGCAATTGATATATATATTGTAAGAGACATTGGAGGTCAAAACATACCTCTAAACAATTTCAAATCCTATTGAGTCTTATAAAAAACGGAGGGAGTATATGCAGGTTTTTTCTTCTTGTCGTAGTATATGTATCTCTAATTATGAAAAATATGCCAGTTTTTCCTTCTGATCTTAGTCTGTATCTGTTGGAGTATAAGTGAATTGCCCACCTTTCCTCATCAGCTTAAGCTTTTGGGTTGAACTGGTTGGTGCATGCAACTCAATATGGTATCAGAGCCAGAGGTCTCGAGTTCGAATCCTGGCGGACGTGTTAATTAAAATAATTACAGCCCACTCCAATATCCACGTATGCGGCCTGGGGGAGCCTGCACGTGAGGGGGAGTGTTGGAGTAAAGTGAATTGCCCACCTTTCCTCATCAGCTTAAGCTTTTGGGTTGAACTGGTTGGTGCATGCAACTCAATAGTATCTCTAATCATGAAACACTTCTTTTGTAAAAGCAACATGATCTATTGCAATTTTCAAGATTTTGGATTGTTCAACTTTCAACTTCAACTTGCGCAAGTCTAAAAGGTCATACACTTGCTTACTTGCGAATACATTTATTTTCTGTGGAGATAAATGAGAAAGTGGAAGCTAAAAGTTAAAACCATCTTCTCATTGTCATGTGGGTCTTCTGAGATCAGATTTTCTTTGTGAAATAGAAATCTCATTTAACGCAATGTTTTCTTCATACATCATGTTTAGACTGCACTTGCTTACTTGCGAATAAATTTATTTTGTGGAGATAAATGAGAAAGTGGAACCTGAAACATAGCATTAAAACCATCTTCTTATTGTCATATGGGTCTTCTGAGATCAGATTTCCTTGTGAAATAGGAATTTCATTTAACACAAAAAATGTTTTCTTCCTACTTACCATGTTTAGACAGTAATGTTTGTATCAGTTGATTTACATGTAACTGTTATATATTGCTTACCATCATGATAGATGTTAACGTGTTTTACATTCTCCATAACAGGTCCTGCCTTGATGAAAATAAGGCTTTTCTGTCGACTGCAGATTCTGCTGTGAAATTACTCACAGATTCTACCAAGCCAGTTTCCGGATGGAAGGGGGTTCAGTATCGAGCAGCATTTCCTCTAGATAAGCCTCCTGGTGCTAACTTCTATCCTCCTGATATGGACAAAAAGGTACATTAGCATCTACTAGCCCAACCCACCCACATAGTGCTCTATTATATCCAGCAGAACATATTTCCTGTTCATAGTGCATTAGTGCATGTCTCTGTAGGATTTGTGCGTTTTATGTGACTCTTGATTCTGTACTAGTAGCTGAAGTGAATTAATTTTTACGTATTTTTTCTATGGCTGTAGGAGTTTGAACTTTGGAAGAGTAGTCTGACTGATAAAGAACAAAAAGATGCCACTGGATTTTTTACTGTAATAAAAAGGCATGACTCTCTATCCTCTCCGTCATCAACAACACATTCAGATGGATCAGACCGAACCAAAACTTCAGATGATCTTTTTATAGTTCCATACTCCAAGGAGTACAGATCATCCCTTGAGAAAGCAGCTGAACTTCTTGAGAGAGCCTCAGTGTGCTCTGATTCTCCAAGGTAAGCTAATATGGTTTTTTCTTTCTGAATTTTTAATTCATTTGTGTGTAGATTCATTTATTTATTTTTTTGTCTTGTTGTAGCCTCAAGAATTTGCTGAGAACCAAGGCAAATGCTTTCCTTTCAAATGATTACTATGAATCTGATATAGCGTGGATGGAGTTGGTTAGTATCATAATTCTTTTTAGTCCATTTCTCTGCTCATATCCATATGATAATGCACCACTGATCTTGATTCTTCTGCTTTGTGGCAAGTTGTGTTGGTTGTTACTCTGTCTCTTATCTTCTATAACTGCAATCATGGTCTGGGATTGTCGGCAGTCCAGATTACTGCCAAAGTTTGAGTAAATGATCTATGATCCCTGGAAGATCTTTTACTAGTATATGAAAGCAAGTTTGGCTAGACTGTGGCTAAATACAATTTAAGGAGTCATTGAACAACAAAAGGTCAATTTTACACTGCAAGAAGTACATTGCTTTGAACCATAAAAGAGTTATTGAGAAAAATTCTTATTTCCATATGATTCATTTCAGATTATTGAAAGGTTACATAAGCTAACAAGTTACTAAATTTTATTTAGAAAAAAGGCTGGTGTGTCATACTACCTCCATTCATGAATAAGTGATATTTTTGTTTGCGTGCAGTCAAACTATATAGATTTTGGTCACCAATATCACCTTGCATTTTGAGATTGAACATTTGTAAATGATATATGTAGATTTCTCTATACTATATAAACATACTATGATAGAAATTAGTGGTGAAAAAAATACATCTTGTTGCCCATGTCAATGTCCACATTACTTAGCTACAACATTTGGTTTCTCTAAGTTCTTTGCATTTATATTTGGCATTCTTGTCTTGTATGCAGGACTCCAACTTAGATGTCACAATTGGCCCATATGAAACATATGAAGATGCCCTATTTAGTTATAAGGTATTTTCTTCACAGGATCCTTGTCCCACATGTTCTTGGCATTTATATTTGTTTATTTATCAAGTCTGAGCCTTAAGTCACACCACATACAGTTTTGAATTTTGTCCTCTTTGGAACACTCTTTAATTTCATTTCACTGATGCTAGCACATTGACACTAGTTGCACTGAACGAAGCTTTCAGCCATCACTTATTTCCAACCTTGCTCCCCACAAGGTTTACCATTTTAGCAACTTAAGTTTGTAGGTCTGCAATATGCTGGGTTAATTCTAGAACTTCGATATCTGCTTTGTCCCAGCTTCTCCCTACTAGGCAAATATTGCTTTTAGATCTGAATTAGGTTTATTTTGCATAGTGCACATGGAGTTCAATACTGTTTTTTGTTGTTTTCTCACTTGTATTTACCATTCCAAAGGCAACTTTTGAAGCATTTGTTGGAATACGTGATGACACAGCAACTTCTCAAGTTAAACTCTTTGGTGACCAACTCCAGGTAATCTCACTAAGTTTCCTTTAAAAAGATATTGAGTTTGGCTTTACATCAAATTTGATTTGAGTTCAGGATTTGGAAAGAAACCTTCCGATGGACAATATTTTCAAATCAGATAGTGTATCTGCTGCTCCAATTCGTGTGATCAATCTTCTCTACAATTCGGGGGTATGTTACTATTTTGATGTTGACAGCTAAAAACCGGATATTTGTGGACGGACATAATCAATATTTTCTTTTCTTTCTGTTTGGTTTACAACAAGTTGGCAATAAATTCCTCTATGAATTGTTCTCGAATATGCAGGAGAGCTGCATATCATTGCATTAATAGAAGGAGAGTTTTGGCCAAAATAGCCTTACACCACACACACACACACACACACACACACACACTATGAATTGTATGACTCATAAAATTGATTTTTTTTAAGACGTGCAAAGCACATTTTTCATTAAGAAGAGAGAAGGTTTAACAAAGTTTAGACAAACATGCTTGTGCCCGAGGCACGAAAAAAAGGTAAAGGCAAACGACTAAACACAGGGCCCTAAGAGGGAACCCCCACGGGCAGCACCCTGCACGGGGTTCCTAACAGAACGGCCAACGAAACGAAACCCGCACGAGCCCACAGACGCACCTCCTCCAGAACCGCTCCCGCAAGAGCCACCGGCTGCAAGGCTTCCCTCTCGTGAACGCGGCGGTTTCTTTCCTTCCAAAGCGACCAAGCGACCATCCAAACCAAGGTGTCGAAACCCTTGCGGGCGGGCTTCGCGACCGCCTTCCGCACCCGCAGCCACCAGACCGCCACGGCTCCTCCCGCAACGGAGCCAAGCCCACAAGGCGGAAAAACCGAAGTACGCGGAACCAAGTCTCCCGGCTGTGAACGCAATCAAGGAGCAGGTGATCCAAAGTCTCGACCTCTTGAGCGCAGAGGGCGCATACGTCCGTGTCGCTCAGCCCATGGCGACGTAGCCTATCGGACGTCCAACAGCGACCATGTAGAACGAGCCAGCCAAAGAAGCGGACCCTTCCCGGCGCCCGCGTCTTCCAAAGCTGTGAGGCACCCAGGAGAGGCGACCTCCCGAAGAACAATGCTCGGTATGCCGAAGCCGAGGAGAATTCCCCAGAGGCCGTCCACTTCCAAATGAACCGATCCGGTGTGTCAGTGAGGGTAAAGTCCCGAAGAAGGTCCCAGACCTTGATGTACTGCACAAGTACTTGAACCGTCGTGGCCCCAGTGATGTCCCGCACCCAGGACCGGTCCAAGATATCGTCCCTCACGAAGCGAGAGCGCCGGACCCTCGGGGACACCGCCCCCCAAAGATTGGGAGCGATCGACCGGATGGAGCTCCCCTGAATCCAAGCATCCGACCAGAACAGGGCCTTCCTCCCATCTCCCACCGCGACCGAGATAGAGGCCGCAAAGAAGCTTTCCGCCAGGTTGTCGTTCCCGAACCTGAAACCCGACCAAGTTCTTTGCGGATCCGTCCTAGCAAACCAGAGCCATCGCATCCGGAGCGCCATGCCCATCAACTGAAGGTTGGGAATGCCGAGACCTCCCAGCTGCTTGGGGCAACAAGTGTTTACCCAAGCTACCGCGCACTTCCCCTCGGATGCCACCTCCGTCCCGCACCAGGGTGGAGATGGCCTTCACCGCCCACGGTGCCACCTTAAGTGCCATAGAGATGTGCACCGGGATGGCGCAAAGGGTGGATTGCACAAGGACAAGCCTACCGCTCCTGTTGAGCAACCGCCCTTTCCAAGCTGGGATCATGCCAGCGACCTTATCGACTAGCGGCTGCATCGCCGCCCTCGGTAGCCTCCCCGGCGAAAGGGGGACACCAAGGTAAGTGCATGGGAAGGAAGCGACCGCACACCCAAGCAGCTCCGAGATCAGATCCGTATGATGTTCGTCGCATCGGATAGGAAAAGCTTGGCTCTTGACGTAGTTTGCTACCAGGCTTGTGGCCCTGAAGAACAAATCCAGGATCGCCTTAACAAGAAGGAGATCCCCCGCGACCGGCGAAACAAAGACGACCACATCGTCCGCATACAACGAAATATGATGCTTAATCGCCGAAGATCCCAGGGGCAAAAACAACCCCCGTTCCTCAGCCGCGGTAACTAGCGCGCTGAAGCACTCCATCACCAACACAAAAAGCATGGGAGAAAGCGGGTCCCCCTGCCTAAGTCCTCGACCATGGCAAATCCTGCGACCGGGCGAGCCATTTAGGAGTACCTTCGTGCTGGCTGTGGACAAGATCGTGGAAACCCAGTTAGTCCATGCCCGCGGACATCCAATGGCCGTCAAAAGGTCCAAGAGGAAAATCCACCCGACCGAGTCAAAAGCCTTCGCTAGATCAATCTTCAGCATGACTCGTGGTTCCCTCTTAGCAGCCAAAGATCTTGCCGTGCCCAGCACACACCTAAAGTTATCTTGAATCTGGCGACCTTTGATAAAAGCATATTTGATCATAAAATTGATTTTATTTGTTGCTTCATGGTTGGCCAAGCATATTTGGACTTGCAATTCGTAGCTTGCATGTTCACCTTACTACTTCCTCAGTTGCATGGTTACCATACAGGTCTTTCAAGTTTTGGAATGATAGATTAAATTACCATACAGGAATTTTTTTGCAAAAGATTTTTTTTATGTCAATGGTTTCATGTCAACAGCTTTATGATGCTCTAACAAGCACTGCTGGTGTAGGATGTGAAAGGTCCACAAACCATTGCTTTCAATTTGCCCAATGATGAACGGATTGTAAATGAACGAGGAACTTCCATGGTTATGCTTAAAAACGTTTCAGAAGCCAAGTATGCCTTTTTTATTCTTATTCATTAGTTTTAATTGCCAGTTAGGTATCTCACACTCACAACAGCAATAAACATAGTGGGTTATGCTAATGTTGCCGGTTATATTTCTATTTTATTCAGGTTCAAGCATATCTTAAAGCCTATAGCTGATGCCTGTATCAGAGAGGAGCAGAAAGAATATGTTGATTTCGAGCCTTATTATACACATATTGTTTGCCACGAGTGCTGCCATGGAATTGGACCTCATTCTATCACCCTTCCAAGTGGTAAAAAGTCAACAGTACGATTGGTATGTACTCAAACAGCAATTTGAAAAATCACTGGTTTTAGTTCAACACCAATATAAATGTTCCACTTCCCCTCAAAATCCTGTGAACAGAACATTTCAAAATTTACCTTGTAATGAAGCACATAAAAAATGACTTGCAGATATGTTTTTTTTTGTTACAACAAAATGTCTAAAAAAGACCTAAGTTGCAGGGTATATTCTTTATAGTGTTGAGTTTCTTCCTGGATGATTTTAACCAAAGAAGTCACTGTGTTGCAATTCAGTATCTTTTCTTCTGCATAAAGTTTCTTCATAAATACTGAAGTCAGTAGATTTAAGAAGGTTGGCATGTTTGCATGGTGTCTCCTGTATTATTTGCCACAAAGTCAATCTGCTTCGACCTTGTTTTTCATAAATGTATAGGAACTTCAAGAATTCCATTCAGCATTGGAGGAGGCAAAAGCTGATATAGTTGGTCTCTGGGCTCTAAATTTCCTTATCAAGAAGGTTAGTAATTCCATCAATTATTGGGATACCATTGCACTCGTGTTACCCTGACCAGGCATTCACGTTTGCTGTTTCTATAATGAATCTGGAACCTGTGAACTTGTAGTTATTTTCCTGTATTTTTGTTAATTCAACTATTTGCTTCTGTTCTATTAGGGATTGCTTCCTAAGAGCCTATCACAATCCATGTACGTCTCTTTCCTGGCTGGCTGCTTCAGGTCAATCAGATTTGGACTGGAAGAAGCTCATGGGTAAGGCTGTATCTTCCCTTCAAGCAAACTGAACTTAAATACAAAACAGAAAGACATCATGCATTATGTCTCGTACCATTTTTATACTCTCCTTATCATGGTAAACTAATTTTTACTGTGTATGTATTATTGGGTATAGAAAAGGACAAGCTCTGCAGTTCAACTGGTTGTATGACAAAGGGGCATTTGTCTTGCACTCTGATGGAAAATTCTCAGTGGACTTTACAAAGGTAGTTATCTGAACATTCGACTATCTTATTACTTCCATGTTAGTATGTTACCACTGCTCACCCAGAGTTTGTACTGTGGAAGGTTGAGGACGCTGTAGAAAGCCTGAGCAGGGAGATACTGACAATACAGGCAAAGGGAGACAAGGCTGCTGCCCAGTCTCTTCTCCAGTCCCGTGCAACCTTGACGCAACCATTGTGCGTGGCATTGGAGAAGATAGAACATATGCAGGTAGGTGCTCCTCATCTATGCTGGTTTGTGCCCCCGAATGTATTTCTGCACCGAGTTTAGATGTGTGACTGTTTTGCCCATTTATATTCATTTGAATTCGGGCGAGCAGCATTTACACCCTTATTTATGCTCTTTTCCAGGTACCTGTTGATATTGGCCTGATATTTGGCACCGCAAACAAGCTGCTTGGAAACATATAACCAATCGGGCACTGCAATTCAGCAAGCATTGCGCTTCAGTACCCAACTCAAGAATGCGAAACATAAAAGGAAGTTCCTACACACATTAATGTGAGAAGCAGAAACTTGAGATGAGCGTATGCGAGATATCACTCTGCAATTAGCCAATTAAAACCTCACCACTGGTATCCTCCACCAAATGATTATGAGGTGACAATTGCAAAAAAAAAAAAAAAAAGGTGCAGCAAATGAACAACAAAGATTATCTTAATTCCATAAATTTGCAGTGATAACTGGAGAGCGTCATGGAGATTATTCGGGGATGTTCCCCTCCCAAAATATGCTTGATTAGTTATTATTACTACATCCGTCCTTAAATATATGTTGTTTTAGGACAAGCTAGTTAGTTTAAAAATAAACTAATTTGCTTGTTCTAATTTCTAAACGCTGTATATTTAAGAACAAGGAGAGTACTTCCAACTACATGTAAGGTCCGGTGATTCATTTCTTTAATTCTTTCGCTTTCGATTATTGAAGTGGTATAGGTCCTACTCGCACTCCAGCCTCCAAGAGCTATACTACCCCTTCTGCCAACGCTATGAATCAAAATTCAAAATACCCTAAAGCGCGCTTTGCACCCGCAAAGCCAAGTCAAGCTCGTCGGCCCGTGATGTGGTTGGGCAGCAGGAGGAGGAACCAATCAGAAGGCGAGGGCTGCTTTCGGCCCGTTGCCAGCCCACAGCTGCTGAGACGACGACGCACACGACCCGCGTGTGTGGCCCATTCATTAGCGCAGCCGAGCACAGGTAATTTCGGCCCACACTGTAGTTCGCGGCTCAAAATGCCTTTTTCATATATTTCCTTTTTTTATTTGCGGGGTACATATTTATTTTTGGAACATATCAAGTGCAAATTAGACACCCTATGTAAACTTGAAAACTTTCAATCAAAGTCATAAGATGTTCATTCAAGAGTAGAGGAGAGGGAGGTTATTTTACACATAACCGCTCAGTCGCTCACCACTAACATCTCCAATGAAATTTTGTGATAACCCTCCTCCCTCCTTAGATGAGCATCTTGTGATCTTAATTTGCTTTTTTTTAAAAGAAAACGGCAGGAGGCCCCTACCTGTATTTATTTATTTATTTATATATATAGAAACAAAAGATATGTACAATGTTAAAGTTGATCTGAGGAAAAAGAGTGAGAAAGTACATAAAGGCTACTCAGCCACAAGTGTATTTTCTCCCGAATAGCTGGTTTGACCCTAAGGGTAATCAGGTTCATATCAGCTAAAAATAAGGCCCTCCAACCGGCAAAAGAAAGAGAAGCACCATAAAAAATGATTGAGTTGCTTTTGATGTGATTATATTTATTCTCTATGAAAACAAACGCGCAAACTGCATGTACATGTTCATTTTTATAGTTTCATGATGTTATATTATTATTTTATGATTTAATTTATCCGCAACATTAAACTATATGCTCGCATTTAAGAAGTCGTAACATATCGAACCCATTTTCTGGCGTTGCCGACTAGGATCGTTTGAACAACACTATCCAATTGCTGATGCCTGAAATCCTGAATTGCTCAACCCAACACTTCGCTTTCCCGCTAGTCGCTCCCGCACGGTCGCCGCCAGCGGCGCCGTCCAGATGGCTGCTGCGCCGGAGGAGCGCCTCGACGTCCTCAACGCCGCCGGGGAGAAGACCGGCGTCTCCAAACCAAGGCACTCCCCCGTCCCGTGCCGGACTCTTTCGGATTCCTTCGATCGGATCGTGTGCTTCCGCGGCTGATGATGCTGCTTGCTTTGTTTTTCTCAGGTCGGAGGTGCACAGGGACGGCGACTACCACCGGGCGGCGAACGTGTGGATCTACAGCGAGAGCACCGGGGAGCTACTTCTGCAGCGCCGCGCCGACTGCAAGGAATCGTGGCCTGGGCAGTGGGACATCTCTAGCGGTGGCCACATTTCCGCCGGCGACTCCTCACTCTTATCCGCGCATTGAGCTCTCTGACTTCACGATAGTACTGCTGTCTTGAACAGCTACTATCTGAACACCGCACTGGAGGTTGTAGAGTAATTTGCAGCAAGTGGGAACTCTTCTCAAACCCTTCAAGTAACTGTTGCGAATAGCATGATAGTTGCAATTCTGCTCGTATTCAACCCCTCACAGAGTGTTCGACACAGAAACTTTATGCTGTATTTCTCGTGATTATTCTATGCTGCCTAGTCAATCCTTTGTTTATATGATAACTTATAACCATGTAACATGAATCGCCAGGAGGGAGCTCGAGGAAGAACTTGGCATCAAGCTTCCAGCCGATGCCTTTGAGCTGTTATTTGTGTTTCTTCTGGAATGGTTAGTATATGTACCATACCGTCCATTATATTTTGTAACCAATGATATCATTGTCATCAGGCTTTTGAATATTAAATGGCACATCGAATTCCCATAACTTGGTGAACCTTTAACAACATGTTTTCATTGCAGCATCAATGGCCACTTGGCCTTGTACCAGTTTATATAAGCAATTAAGTCTTATTATTATGTGAGATTTGATAAGAGCTATTTCATCACATTTATTTTCCCATGAATTTCCAACTATCAGTATCTGCATCTTGGATATCATAAATATGACATCATCTGAACCTTTGACTCTTTGCTGCAGTGTTATCAACAATGGGGCATACACAAACAATGAGTACAATGATGTTTACCTTGTGACTACTTTAACTCCAATTCCACTAGAAGCCTTCACTCTCCAAGTACGAATGTTGTAATACTTCGCATAGTGACTGTTGCACTTGTAACTATATTCTCATCTTAGTCGATATCAATTGCATTCAAAGATAGTATTTGACTTATTTTTACCGCCATTTACTCATAAGGAAATATACCCTTTTTTAGGAAGTAAATGGAACTATTACATTATCTGGTATTCTATTATTTGTTATGCTCTTATCTTTGTTCTATTTTTTTAATTTGTATATGTATTATAACTTTCTAACTTGTAGGAAAGTGAAGTATCTGCGGTTAGGTATATGCGTTATGATGAGTATAAGAGCTGCCTTGCAAAAGAAAGTAGGGATTATGTTCCTTATAATGTGAATAGCCAATTTGGGCAACTATTTAATATTATTGAAGCAAGGTAAGCAGCATTATTCCATGTCCAATTGTACATTTGTCAATGTGTGGACCTTTACTAAAAAGTAGATCATATTCTTTGGACATAACTTTAAAAATACAGTTTATCAAAATCATCATGCTTTGCAGGTACAAACACAATACGGAGTCCCACAGTTTAATTTTACAAAAGCAAATCAGCTGTTATGCTCCTATCCATTTGAAACCAGATGTAAGTTTTTCTTTCAATCATCTTGTACCTTGGCATGTACTTAATAAATATCTAACTATTTAGGTTTCTGAATGACTGTTTTGTCCTGAAAACTAGAGAAGGTGTGCCCATGGCATAAAGAAATCTTTAAAAAATGCCCCAGGTGTTCAGATAACAAATTAAAAATAGCAGATACATTGCCTGACCTCACTGAAAATGAAATGTTACTTTTGTCTCATGGAATGGATGTGGCACTGGTGACACTAAGGATTAAGGAGACTTGGTGTCTTCCTACTTTCCAATTTCACAAACGATTTGAATACTTTTCATTTTGTTATTACTGTCCAGTGTATGTAAGGTGGATGACAAACTGTGTTTAACTGTCAGACAGTGGATGGCATCTATTGATTCTCCTTCCTCTCCTTTGCTAGGACAAGTCTTTAACTAGAATTAGTTCTGCTTTTATATATTACACCTTGCTTTTCTTGTGGGATGCTTGGCTTCTTTTTCTTTATATATGTTGTCTTTGCAGGTTACTACTCTCTCTGAAGGAGACAGGGAAGCCTTGGGATATATTCTTAAAGCAGCAATAGTTATTGATGACATATTTTATGAGCAGGTTACTTCTTTCATCAAATGTTTTCCGGAAATGTTTTTATTCTATTTCTTATTGGTTGGACGCACCATGTACAATTAGTCAAAAAAGGTACCTTCATTGGATAGCATTATTCTGTATTGCATACTTCTTATATCACCATTTAGTTTTGTTCTGAAACCTCTTGCTACTTTGGTTCTCAAACAGGTATGGAATAGCAACAGGATGCTTAGAGACTGGCTGAAAGGACATGCTGAATACTCACCCTTTGATAGATTGAAGTGGGCATATTATTCTATTAATAAGAGTCCCTGGTAATACCTTTTCTTGAATGAAGATTCTTGATTGGTCGGAATATCTTAACACATTATTCAATGTAATTTTCATAATGTTCGACAATCACCTTTCTCAAACTAGTTCTTCTTGTATACCATCTTGCTTAAAGACGCTCTCATTGTGTTATGGCTTAGTGCTGTCATATTGATGTATATGGTTTAGAGTGTAATAATGAGATATATTTTGTTTCCTAATTGGAACATCTATTCTTTCATCTCACAAAATGAAACATGGTTGTCTGGAGGTGGAGGAACATATGTGCTTTCTGTATTTTATTTCCAATTCTGCAGTAGGCTTATGTGCATGAAAAAATATGTTCATTCCAGGCTGTTATCATCTTAGCCATTATGAACTAGTGGGTCTTACTTCGACAAAACATACTCCCCCTGTTTATCTTTATAGGGTGTATTATAATTTGAACAGGTACTTCCAAATTTTGACCAACAATATATGCATGCTTAGTGTACAAAAGTTGCAATCATATTTTATGGATCTTTGAATATTGTGTTACCTTTGTACCAAATTACCAATTGATATATATAATATACTGTAAGAGATCGGTGGTCAAACATACCTAAAGAATTTCAAATCCTAATGGGTCTTATAAAAACGGAGGGACTATGTCATTTTTTTCTTGTTATCTCAGTATCTGTAGCTCTAACAAACATACACTTCTTTTGTTTTTTAAATATATTGCATAAATTTTTGGACCTTAGGCTGCATGAGTGCATAAATTATATTCCCCTATGAGACAAGTTTGTCTTTTGTAAGATCAACATGATCTATTGCAATTTTGAATATATTGGATTGCTCAACATGCACAACAGTCTAAAAGGTCATACACTTGCTTACTTACAAATTGTTTTTTTTTCTGTGAAGATAAATGGAAAGTGCAACCTGAGGATAGCATTGAAACGATCTTGTCATTGTCATGTGGGTCTTCTTAGATCAGATTCCCTTGTGAAATAGGAATCTCATTTATCCCTTATTAGATACATCAATGTCTGTATCAATAAGATTTACACCTAGCTGTTGTATATTGCTTACCCTTTTGATAGATGTAACGCGTTTTTTTTATATTCTCTGTAACAGGTCCTGCCTCGATGAAAATAAGGCTTTTCTATCGACTGCAGATTCTGCTGTAAACTTACTCACAGATGCCACCAAACCAGTTTCAGGATGGAAGGGTGTTGAGTATCGAGCAGCATTTTCTCTAGATAAGCCTCCTGGTGCTAACTTCTATCCTTCTGATATGGACAAAATGGTACATTAGCGTCTACTACCTCTGCCCACCCAACACTCTGCATGTTTTGGTGTGCTGTACTGTATGCATATAGTTGTATGCTTTACATGGTTTGATTCTGTACTAGCTGGAGTGCTCATTTTTGCACATTTTTTGTATTGCTGTAGGAGTTCGAACTTTGGAAGAGTAGACTGACTGATAAAGAACAAAAAGATGCCACTGGGTTTTTTACCGTAATAAAACGGCATGACTCTTTATCCTCTGCGTCATTAACACAGTTAGATGGGTCAGATCAAATCAAAACTTCAGATGTTTGTATAGTTCCATACTCCAAGGAGTACAGATCATTCCTTGAGAAAGCAGCTGAACTTCTTGAGAAAGCATCAATGTGCTCTGATTCTCCAAGGTGAGCTAATATGGTTTTTAGTTTCTGAATTTTGAATTCGTTTTTATGAAGATTCATTTGTTTTATCCTGTTGTAGCCTCAAGAATTTGCTGAGAATCAAGGCAAATGCTTTCCTTTCAAATGATTACTATGAATCTGATATAGCTTGGATGGAGTTGGTTAGTATCATAATTCTTTTTAGTCCATTTCTATGTTCGTATAATAACACACCACTGTTCTTGATTCTTCAGCTTCGTGTCAATTCTTGTTGGTCTCGTCTTATATGCAGGACTCCAGCTTAGATATCACAATTGGCCCATCTGAAACATATCAAGATGGCCTTTTTAGTTATAAGGTATTTTCACAGGATCCTTGTCCCACATCTTCTTGGCATCTCTATTTGTTTATCGAGTCTGAGCCTTAAGTCACAACACATACAATTTTGAATTTTGTCCTCTTTGGAGTACTCTTTTAAGTTTTAACCATCGCATAATTCCATCCTTGCTCCCCGTTAGGTTTACCATTTTAGCAACTTTAGGTTGGTTTGCTCTCTGTTAATGTACCGCAACTCTGCAATACTGTTGGGTTAATTCTAGTATTTTTTATACCTACTAGGCAAATATTGCTTTTAGAATTTCATCCATGTAATAGCCATGCTAGGATCTGAATTAGGTTTATTTGCATAATACATGTGTTTAGGCAAATATTGCTTTTAGGTTTTTCACTTGTGTTTTTTACCATTCCAAAGGCAACTTTTGAAGCATTTGTTGGAATACGTGATGACACAGCAACTTCTCAAGTTAAACTCTTCGGTGATCAACTCCAGGTAATCTCACTAATTTTCCTTTAAGAAAATATTAATCTTTGCTTTACATAGGATTTTATCTGAGCTCAGGAGTTGGAGAGAAACCTTCCGATGGACAATATTTTCAAATCAGACAGCATATCTGCTGCTCCAATCCGTGTGATCAATCTTCTCTACAACTCTGGGGTATGTTACTATTCTGATGTTGACGGCTAAAAACTGGATATTTGTAGACAAAGATAATCAAAATTTTCTTTTGCTTCAGTTTGGTTTACAACAAGATCACATTAAATGCCTTCTACACTAACTGTATGATTCAAGAAAAGTGATGAAACACTAGAATTCCATGAAATGGATCATGTTGTTTTCTACCCAATTTTATGTGTTCCTTGTCTTGCCAAACATATTTGGACTTGCATTTTCGTAATCTGCATGTTTACTTTACTACTTTCTCAGTGGCATGGTTGTCATCCAGGTGTTTCAAGTTTTAGAATGATAGATTAAACTACTTAATTTTGCCTATTATTTATCATTGTGAGTATTCTTTGGAAAACTTTTGTGTTTCCATCCCCTTTATTGTTCATTAACAATTATTCTCATGATGAAATTGCTTGTATCATGCCTTGGCGGCTTGAAATGTCAAGAAGCTTGTAACTTTTCTATTTACTATTTACCCTGCATTTCCTTTTATATAAAATTTAGCTTCCGGTGATAGTTGGTAGGTTGAGGAGATTCAACATTCAAGAACCTGTAGGCATAGGGCAAATGATTTTTCTGTGTAAGTGGTTTCCTCATTAGCAGCTTCATGATGCTCTAACAAGGAAATGGTGCAGGATGTGAAAGGTCCACAAACCATTGCTTTCAATTTGCCCAATATTGAGCGGATTGTGAATGAACGAGGAACTTGCATGGTTATGCTTAAAAACGTCTCAGAAGCCAAGTATGCCTCCTTTATTCTTATTTATTAATAATAATTGCTTATACTTACAACTGCAAGCAAAATAGGAAGTTATGCTAATGTTTTCAATCATATTTCTGTTATATTCAGGTTCAAGCATATCTTAAAGCCTATAGCTGATGCCTGCATCAGAGAGGAGCAGAAAGAATATGTTGATTTCGAGCCTTATTATACACATATTATTTGCCATGAGTGCTGCCATGGAATTGGACCTCGTTCTATCACTCTTCCAAGTGGTAAAAAGTCAACAGTAAGATTGGTATGAATCAATCGGCAATTTGAAAAATCACCGGTTTTAGTTCAATGCCAACAGAAATGTTCCAGTTCCCCATGAAATCATTCCATTTTCCCAACTATTTTTAATTGTGTAAACATTTCAAATGACTAAGTTACAGAGATGGGCATTCTGGTAAAAACAATATCTAAAAATGACCAAAGTTGCAGGGTATATCCTTTAGAGTGGCCCATTTCTTCCTAGATGGTTTTAACCATAAAACTATAAAAGTCACTGTAATGCAATTCAGTATCTTTTCTTCTACATAAGTCTCTTCACAATCAAAGATTTTACTTGTGTGACAAATGCTATTACGTTTTTATGAGTTTGCATGGTATCTCCTATATAGTTGCCACCAAGTTGAGCACCAGTTTTTTCTTTCATAAATGCACAGGAATTTCAAGAATTCTATTCAGCATTGGAGGAGACAAAAGCTGATATAGTTGGTCTCTGGGCACTAAATTTCCTTATTAAGAAGGTTAGTAATTTCATCAATCATTGCCTCATTGGGATATCATTGCAGTCATGTTACCCTGATGGCCTGATGAGGCATTCAAGTCCTGCTGTTTCTATAATGAATATGGAACCTATGACCTGTATGTTGTTTCCCTGTATTTTTGTTTATTCAAACAGTTGTTTATGTTCTATTAGGGATTGCTTCCTAAGAGCTTATCACAATCCATGTATGTCTCATTCCTGGCTGGCTGCTTCCGGTCGATCCGCTTTGGGCTGGTAAAAGCTCATGGGTAAGGCTCTATCTTCCCTGCTAGCAAACCGAACTTAAATTCCTAACAAAATAGACTTGTTATGTATCCTAAACACTTGGTGATGAGCTGATTTTTGGCTGTGTATCCAAATGTAGAAAAGCAAAAGCTATGCAGTTTAACTGGTTGTATGACAAAGGGGCATTTGTCTCGCACTCTGATGGAAAATTCTCAGTGGACTTTACAAAGGTAATTATCTGAACATTCAACTATCTTGTTACTTCTCTGTTACTACTGCTCACTAGAGTTTGCACTTTGGAAGGTTGAGGACGCTGTGGAAAGCCTGAGCAGGGAGGTACTGACAATACAGGCGATGGGCGACAAGGCTGCTGCCCAGTCTCTTCTCCAGTATTGTGCAACCTTGACACAACCATTGCGCGTGGCATTGGAGAAGGTAGAACGTATGCAGGTAAGGTGCTCCTCATCTATGTTGGTTTGTGCCCCGGATTTATTGCTGCACTGAGTTGACTGTTTCACCAATTTAAATCCATTTTCATTCAAGCGAGTAGTGTTTACACCCTTATTTGTATTCATTTCCAGGTACCTGTTGATATTGCCCCAAAATTTGACACGGCAAACAAGTTACTTGGAAACATATAAGTATATAACCAGTCGAGCTCAGCAGCTGAGCAAAGCGTTGTGCTTCAGTACCCCAAAACACCTGGATGGAAATAGGAGCCATTCAAGAATAATGTATCACTCCATGTCAAGCGAAGCAGAGGAAAATAAATACAATGGCCTTAGTTGTGGCATCTGGCATATTTTCCCCTATTTTTAGGGTTGAAAATCACTGAATCTCATTACGGATGTCATGAAGTAGCCACATTTTTTCTATCTCAAGCGGTAAGTAGTAAATGCTGATCCCGATCTTTTACATATGTACAGTATATGATCTAATTTTTGGTCAAGAGACAGATTTTGACTAAACCAGAGCTTAAAACTTAGGCAGATGCTGTAATTTTATAGTGATCTTGCCACCACCACTCCATATTTTGATCCTACAATATTGATCTTATCAACACAAGCATCAGTGTGTCGACACTCGACAGTGCTTGTGTGTGAGAGAGAGCTCCATTTGACATTGTGATCATCTCGTTTAATTTTTATTGTAGCATTTGAGAAACAACTTTTACAGAGGTATAAAACAGCAGATTGCCAATGCTGCACACGCTTGATCTAGCAAACAAGAACAGAGGTACTGGCCGGTTCTCCTTTACAACGCGAAAAAACACAAATTCCGGCAACAACATCACAAGCCAAGAACTCACTGCTGAATGTGTTTCAAATGTAATCCAACAAATATGAACATCTTGACGCAAACTGTACCAAAGCACTTTGGCAGCTTCTACACAGGCCACATTCAAACTGTTCTCATCAGTAGATAACAGTCGAGAAGAGGATCTGGTTCGCATCTTGTTTCTTGTCCTCCCCTGCGAGCATGAGGAGCTGAGTCACAAATCCTCGGCAAGCATCATCACCAAACACACGCGAGAAACAAAGGGTAGGCAGAGGAGCTTACCAACGATGGGTTTCATGTGCGCCCTCCACTCGTCGATCACCTGGTCGAAGCTGTTCTGGGCGACCTCATCGGCGTCGGACAAGGGGGGCAGCCCTGACGCGGCGAGCAGCCGCTGCGTCGTGGCGCGATGCGCCACCAGGTTCATGCTGATCCGGTCGATTAGCTCCTGCGCAGATAGAAAGGCCAGGATCAGCGGACCAGAACCTAGGGGAAATCGAAGCCACGGATTTGGGAATTTAGGGTTCAGGGGAGGGGAGCGCCACCTGCTTCTGGATGAGGAGGTCCCGGCAGAGGTCCTTGAGCGCGGCCACCTCCTCCTGGACCCGCTTCACCCGCGCCACCAGCTTCGCCGGGTTCGCCTGCAACCGCCGCCGCAGATCCCGTCAGCCGCGCGCCGGAAGGAGCGTTAGGGGGGAGGAGGAGATTACTGACATGGTCGGGGTAGGAGGCGCGGAACTCGAGGTCGAGGCGTCGCTGCACGTCGGTGAGGGCGGCGCTGGCGTCGGCGAGAGTGGACAGGATGTCGTTGACCGCCGGGTGGTGCCGCGGCCGCCGCCCGCTCGGATCCGCCGCCATCCCTGATGGCTTTTGGCTGGGAGGGTCGGGGGGTACGATTTGGGCCTGTCCGCGGCGCGCCGCCTATTTTTGAATTGGAGTGGGGAGCAGCGGGAAAAGCGTCTTCAGTGTCAGTGATCAGTCCCGGTCCCAGACTCCCAAGCACATGACGTGAACGGTGTGATCCGGTCTTCAGTCCCAGCACACGGCAGCGTCCTTTGAAAGATGAAGGAATGTGGTGTTTCCGTTTTCGGACTGCGCACACCACAAGTTTTCACCTTGGTCTTGGGCCTTGTTTAGATCGGCAAGATTCTACTATTCATCTTTGACATCGAATATTATTATGCTAATTAGATGTAGAATAATGACAAATTATTTCATTATCTTTTGAGCCTAATTAGGTCATGATTAGAATGTGGTGTTACAGTAAACATATTCAAATGATGGTTTAATTAAGTTTAATAGATTCGTCTCGTGGTTTCTAGTCAATATGTGTAATTAATTTTGTAATTAAATCATGTTTAGTCTTTCTAATTAGCATATGTAAACTCGATGTAACATTTTTAGCAAATTCCTTCACCAAACTAAACACAAAAAGTCTTTTGAACCTTCCTAAATGCTCTATTTACACATGTTTTGAGCAAGTAACCTACCAAATGAAGCGAAGCTTCTCCAATCGAGCGGACATTATAGGCTAGCTCACTGAGATACTAAGCCATCCACAAACAAACCCCAAATGCCAAACTGAATTGTAGATCTAAGATAGCGTCAGGTGACAACCACATCAATGACTATGCAGCGTCAACACGAATTATAACTAAAGGGGAAACTCAATAGGAAACTTTCTATTGTTCCATCTGAATATGCTATACAGCTGGGATTACCAAGTATGCAGAGCGTAAAATGATAACGCAGCTTTCTTTACATATTACGTAATTTATCAAGTCTAATTTATCAAAAAAATAACTATTAAGATGTTAAGTCGACAGTACATTCACAAAGGGAACAAAAATAATGCCAAGCTGTGGAAACGGCGACAAGTTAACAATGTATCTCTCTTGTTGATACTTCGAGGTGTTCTTCCCAGGATCCTTCACCGCAAAAAAGCAGGACAAAACAAGGGCACCATGATGGACGTCTGGAAAATCTTCAAAATTCCAAGCTCCAAAGATCATGGAATGCCATTAGAAGAACTGCAGAAGAATTCATCAGGTAGTAGACACCATGAAATGGGTCAAAAAAAAAAGACAATTAAGTCTCTATCCAAAAAGGCAGCATCTCGGTTTGCATTGGTATGCTTTATTGAGAAGAAGAAAGGCTCCTCTGTTTAAGAAATAAAAATTTCAGCCTTCGCTGGCTATTCTGAGAAGGCTTTCCTCAGCTTGCAACCTCAACAACAGCTTCAACCTCAACCTCTCCATCGCTGTAGTCTGCCCAGGATTTGGGTTGCTCGGTTGCAATAGGCTCTTCAGTAACATCTTTTGCTGTCACTGCTTCTTCTGCAACTTCAGGAGCTGTGGTCTGTTCAGGCTCCACTTTTCCATCTTTACTTTCTGTGTGGTTTGTGTCGTCTGTGTTCTGCTTTTCATCCCCATCCTCAACATTGACTCCGCTAGATGCATCATTTCCTTCAGGACTGGTCTGGCTACATTCAGAAACTTGTGGGGATGCAGTTACCGGTGATTCTACAATACTGTCTGGAGAGGATGGAAGGCCCTGTGGGGAAGATGTAATACCACCTGGTGATGTTAAAGAACCATTTGGAGATCCTGGTTGTCCATTAGGACTCCGAGATTGGCCTGGTACAAACTCTGGAGCGTTAGGGTTCATAACTCTGGGCGCAGATGTGTTTGTTTCTGTAGGTGCTTCTCCACTTGGCAACATAGGCTTGTTACGAGCTCCCCGATGCCCCGATCTGTTGTAACCTCCAGCCAGACGTGGACCGTAAGGGACTCTTGCTGTTGCAGATTGGTGAGGGTGCTTACGTAGAGGGATGGACAACATAGGGGGTACATTGGCTGGTGATGGCAATAATCCACCATGTTCTCTGAAACCTGGTACAGCCATTGAACCAAAAGCTGGTACGGTGGACGGATTGAATGGAGCCGCAGCAGCAGAAAGTTTACTAGTTGTCTCTTTCTTTTCACTCTCAGATGCGGAAGATTTCTCATTTTCCCCTCCACTTGACAGCTGTTCTGGTGTATCATCTCCTGTGTCTCTTTCATCATTGGAGGAAGAATCGTTTGCCTCAATTACAGTTGGCGCTCCTGCATCTGCGACATCAGCCTCAGTTTGTGTTGCAGATGATGTGACTGAGGCAGCAAGATCTGTGTTCTTCTTCACTACAGATGTCTCTGTTGCATCTGAGGTATTTTTATGTTCTGTATCTGGTTGATTTGAACCAAGCAAAACATCAGTTGGCTCAGATTTACCATCTGTTGATTTTGATACTTGGGAAGTGTCACCCTTTTTTGACACTTCTGTTGCTCCATCTTTCTCTGCAGAAGGGTTATCATTGCTCTCTTTTGGAGGCTTAGCACTCTCAACACTTGCACCTTTGTCAATTGTATCCTTTTCTTCTGTATGTACCTCACTAAATGCTTTGACAAGAGTTCCTGGTGCAGCTATTGCCACTTCCTTGTACGAAAGCGACTTCCTCACAGTTTGACTGGTAGCTGGTGCTGTGGATGGTATCACCTTGGCAGCTGCTGCAGTAATGGCAGGGCTTGCTGGCTTGGAGTTGGGATTGGAAGAATTCTCACCACTGCTTGATGAGATAGCAGGGCTAACTGCTTTGGAAGTGAAGCTCGAATTCTTACTTAATTTCTTTGCAAGAGGACCAGACGCGACAGGAGCTGCAGTCTCATTAGGTGAAACTCGAGGGGAAGAGAAGTTGGATGGACCCCTTCCTTTGTATCTTCCATTCTCACTGTGAAACACATTAGTACTGATTTTCGCCAGATTTGGCTTCCTTGTGCCTGGACCAGTTTTGCGGCTCCCTGTGGATCGTCCCTTTGGAACAGCTGCTTGCCACCCCTCATCAGATGCGTACTCTTCAGTAAAATCATCTTGAGGTATGTGGTTTGCAGTGTTGCTTGGTATTTCATCTTTCACTTTCACATGCTCAACAAAGGTTCCATTCTCTTTGACTCTGGAATCTTCCTTCGCAGTTAATAAATCATCATTGTTAAGTGAAGGGCTCCTTTGATCTTCATCGTCGACTAGGTCAGATGGGTTTTGCCCACTGCGGCCTTTGATCTATGATTCATAATGTGTGTGTATGAGAATGACCATTGGAGGAATATAAATGTAATATGCTCTCAGTGGAAGACCCTGAAGATACCTTAGCACGGGCTTGTTTCTTTTGCATTTCCTTAGCCTTGAGCTCATCATCCGGATTGATATAATCCAAAAGATCTGATACACTGACAAAGGAGAAAATAAGAAGATCAACACCTAAGTAGATAATGATATACTAAATTCAAAGGTATGTTTCCTGTTTATCCACTGCCTCTGACAGTATCAAGATGAAGAAAACAGTCACCAGTTTAGAGCAAGCTATTACTAATAAAAGCCATGTTCACATTTAATTATTCAATAGCAAATAAAAATCACTCTCACTTTTCCAGTCTCTTCAATGAAAATATTTAGCAAGCACAATCAATTTATGACATCTACCTCAGATGTCCTCTGCTTGCTATTGAAGCATCAGGCTTTGGAGTACCATTGCGTGCTGCTTCCTGCTGCTCTAGTGCCTTAGACTCAAAGTATTCCAGCCAAGCAGTAGCATCCTGTGGAATATATGGTTATTAGGTTACCTTTTTGCAGAAAGAAAGGTAAACCATTAACTGAAACTGAAGGCGGTGTGGAAGAAGAACGCATAATTAGGAAGCATTTTTTTCTGCTTACCTGGGTCCGAAGATCTTCTGATCCAAGCTTTGCTTGAAGTATTCGTAGAGTAGTCTTTTCATGTTGGACACTCAGCGAGTATGCTTCCATTAAAGACAAAGCTATAGCAATAGCATGATAACTAGCTGCAGTCTGTCATTAAAACATAGGCATAAGATAACCTTTTAGTGGCAGCCTGGGAGGGTTTGTTTAAATTGTGAAACGTAGTTCTAAATGTTAGAAATGTGCACATCAAAATTGATATGAGCAGGCAATAGATTGCGCAACTGTATATTCACAAGAGCACAATATAATCGCGCTGGAACACTGGAGAAGGTTGAGCTGCCCACCTGTATGTGATCAGCGCCAAGCAAACGCTGATTGCATTTTAGAGCTTCATGCAGGTAACGGAGTGCAACATGGACATTACCCAACCCTTCTTCCATCATTGCGACATTGATGTAAGTTGCTGCGGTGTTGGGATGAGAAGGACCACATGTAAGGTGCAAAAGATATAGGGCACGATTCACATACCTGAAATATAACAATCGGAACATGAAGTAGTAGAAACATAAAAAAGGTAAATGAAACAGTTGCCATAGGTAAGGAAAAACATAACAATGCCTGGTCAGCTTAAGTAGATGACACCGATAACTTACTTTAGGGCCAGTTCGGTATGTTGCAGGCGATAGTAGAAAACAGCAAGATCTCCATAGCTTTTCATTGTATCTGGGTGGTCAAGTCCAAGTTCCCTCTCATTAATATCTAGAGCCTTCTGTTGATAGATGGTTGCCTGGTTGAAAAAGCATCAACATTTATAAAATTAAGCCCTCACGACATGGGACAGAACAATGCTTCTGTGCATAAATAATTAAACAACCGACAAGGGCATGCCTAATCCAGGAAACTCGGATAAGTAACACTATAGCGTTCACTAACTAAAGCAGCTTACAAACTACAATTATATATGATTATCCTGTTTAAGTGTTGAGCAAAATGTGATTCCAGTTTCAAACGCAATAACATGTCTAGGATTGCGAGGCAATTTTACGACTGACAGTATCTGCACTCATGGTAATGCTTATGTAACTAAAATTGACCGATATTGCAGAATAGCGAATAATACTAACAAGAACTAACAGTGAAGTTCTACAAAGAATATACCTGGTTGAAGTCGCCAGTATGATAAAGCACTACTGCAAGAAGGCTGTATGCTCCTGCTGTCATTCTGTGATAAGGACCACAAACAGCAACAAGTTTTGCAAGAGCCTGCATTGTCATAAACCATGATTGCAGATTAGTATGACGGAAACCTAAATGAAGCATCATTTAAGAACTCATCGCATTTGGATGCAATTATAAGACAAGGAATGTGTTACTTTTGCGCCATAGTTAACAGCATCCTCAAGTTTTCCTTTATCCAGGAAAGTTTTGGATGACTCCAGCAGGGTGCGGCCATCAGCTGATGAGCATGCAACATGCTGCCGATAAAAACAAATGGTTGATGTCCATGGATTTTCTAAGAATGTCTTATTCAACCATTTTATAGAAATTAAAAGGTTACCTTGTAGATAGGAACGACACTGATAATATCTGATTTTCTGAATGGATGCGGCATATCCATGTCATAATCTTTGGTTAGTAACTCAAGTCCTACCTAAATTGCAAGAGTTATTATCCAAAATCATGGCTCCAGAGTGAACAAAGTATAATATAAAATGTTGAACCACAATGAAATATAAAACTACAGCACAAAGGTTACCTTGTGGCAGAGACCACGGAGAATGGCATATTTTCTTAGATCAAGGGAATATTCATCTTTCCACTTCCAGCCAAATCTCTTAAATAAAAAGACCTCCAGCCACCTTTTCCTGAGATTGTGATCCTCGCCACAATTGCCATCATTGTTTTCTTCTGGAAATGGTCCCAGCAAAATATTTAAACATGATGCAACTGAGTTTGCCACATCATTTACATCATCAACAGCTGCAATAACAGCCCGAAGTATGTGCTTAAATGCTCGAACTACCATCTCATGTATACACAGGGACTGTATATGTGGAAGCTTGTCAGAAAGCTCAACCTGAAACACAGCAGAATAAAGTAGCATTTCAGCTGTTAGAATGAATTAACATTATTTTTTTCTATGACTCTAGAACGAATCCTGAACACAATCATAGCATGTACCACTCGTCCCAGTGACCGCATCTGAAGGCCCCTAGTGTGCATAAAATCTGTCAGTGTCCTTCCATCAACAGGGGAGAGCTCCAGTGAACCAAAGTCTGCTACCTGATAACACAGAAGGATGACAACAAGTTACAGTGCAACTCAATACACATTTTTTATTGTTGCAAGATAGATATGTATGTTACCAATTTAGGCAGGGCAGTATCATCATAATACTTGTGTGCCATCTCAATCAATTCATCCAGTGACTGCACATGGAAGCATCAAATCAGAAGGCATAATGTAACGATAAAGAATGAGAGGAGCATTTTAACAGACGTACACCCTGCCGACCTACAGTACTCTGCCATTCTGGTCCATGCAGTAAATAAAAATCACTAAACGGGCTAATTCTTTACCATAGGTGAAATTACCAACATGATAAGCTATACCATACAATAATACACTGAGGGGCTTAGCAGTAAAATTGATGAACAAAGAAAATGCAGCAACAGTTGACAAACAGCAAGGCCACCAGTGAGCTAGCATGGATGTTCATTTGGACACCTGTGCTATGTAAGATTGGCTAATTACCCCTAAAAATGTTTAATAAATCTTCAAAGCTGAAATAACAGGGTTAAAACCTTAGCATGAAGTCCAGTGTCAGATTCCTTTAGCCTTTCGAAAGCAGCTTCTGAAAGCAATCTCTGAAGAACAGGCTCCTTATCCTCCTTTGCCCTGGTAGTGTTGTCTGTAGATGCATTAGCTGTATTAGGTGAAGTGTTTTCTTTTGCATATGCTCCTTTTCCACTCTTGTCATCAGTCTTCTTTTTTATCCCTTTTAACTGACCAAATTGTTTACCCAAACCCTTTACTGTAGGAACATCCTTAGTCTCCTCACTTTTCTTAGCCTCTGTCTTCTCAGAAGTCTGGTTCTGTAGATGTTGTACCCAGCAAGCACCAAGTTCCCATCTGATCGGTCTTGTTACCATTGAAGCCTCACTTTCAAGCTTCTCTAGGCTGTCTGTCAGTATCTTCCGCACAAAACTTTGGTTAGTCTCATTGTCTTGAGGATCACAGCCTTGCAACCGCTGAACTCCATATGATGGAGCACATGATTTATGGAGTAGCATCCTTAAGCTGGTACAAGGAAAGGTGGTTATCGGACTGATCTTATCTAAACAAGATTACAGGCCAAGTGTAGAGAGTTGACAGCTATGTATGCAAAAGAAAGAAAGAGAGGCCATGCAGACAGAGTTTATATGAATTCTTGAGACCAATCAGACACATATATTGAGAAATATTGATAAAGCATAAGAATTTATTTGTAGATCATATCAAAGTCCCGATTACTAACCTATTGACATTAAGAGCATTGCTACCTCCCTCAGGCTGGTCTTCAATGTGGATTTCCTGCTGTGCTAGGTTAGTAGTTGACAGATCCGGATCTACTGGAACTTGGACAACAGCTGTATACCCACAATGTTTTACAATAACCACACCAAGAGTAGCAGTATCCTGTAAACCAATAACACAACTTCAATAATTGACAAAAATGAGAAAGGAAGAAGAAATATAAAAGGTTGTGCAGATGGAACTCCTACATGTACTGTTGCACTCTCGTCAGCAGTGATGCCTTTCAACAAGTTTCGCTGAGCAAGCTCATCAGGAGACATCCCTGGAGCCTGGCTTCCATCCAACTTAACATCTAACTTGGAACTTGCATCTGCTTTGTCCTTTGTGATCATTATTTTCATATCACCAATTTGCTCTGTGTACAAGACTGGCCCTGTGGTGCCATTTGCTGTTTCATGGGAACTCGTATGGTTGGAAATCAGTTTCTGAATAGATGCAACAGCTTTGAGGACTGCAACATCTACAAATAAACTGTGGAGTAGGAAAGCCTTTCTGTCTCTGACTTGCCTCTCCTCAGCTGTTTTGCAAGGCATTGCAGCAAGGATGGCAAATTCTTTCACCCATGGTCTATGGTCGTGCTTTCCATCCCTTCCTTGACCACCACCATTGCCACCCCAAGTTTCATCTTCAGTTGGAAGAGGTGGGAACACTGATGGTGAATCAGCTACAACAGGGGGAACCACCCAGGTATTTGATCGGAATCCGTAAGGAAGATTTCCAAACTGATAAAAACGTCAGTAAAAAAGTTAACTTCAGTCTCAGCATTAATAGCCAAAACAATAACTACACATAGATTTAGAGGTTGTTCGGCTGGTTTGTTCAAGAGTGCTCAGCTGGCTTGTTTCGGCTTATTTCCTCTCACATAATACTATTCATTCTATCAGCGGAGCACTATTCATTATACCAGCCGAACAGCCTTTTAATACATAAAAAAAATCACACCTTGTTGTGCTCGACAAATGCCTTCATCAGAGCCTTGTAAGCCTGCAGATCGCATACACATTTTCATGTCAATAAGAAGACATCCATAGACGACCAGGTCATATAAGATTTAGTGATACTTACTCCATCAAATGCACGGCTTGTCTGCTGCAGCAGTCCAACAAGGGAGCGGCTGATGAGTGCACGTTTTCCTGCGGGGTAAAACCCTGCCTGGGATGCCACAATCGTCACTGGTTTCCCGTTACAAACTCTTACCTGAAACAAAAACCCAAATTACACATGATCCAGTAAAAACACACATGCAGGTGCTGTTAGCACCTTCTCTGACCAATATACAGCAGGCCACATAGATGAATACTGCGTCCTACGATACGTATAATCTACTTAACAAGCATCGGTTCTCCCATCAAGTTGGCATCTGTGCCGATACAATACAATCAAACTATTTCAAAAAATAACTTGGTGATAAACTGTGCAGCAAACGCACATCGATTTGGAAGAAGTCGTCCTCTCTCTTGTCATCAACGAATGTGCGCGTCGACCTCCTAATATCTGCAGCCAATCACATTCTATTAAGAAAAAACTAAATGTGACTCAAACCTACTCAAATCTGAATCAAATGTGCTCCGAAACAGAAGCAAGAGGTGCATCAAACGAGTGGCAAGAGCACTCACAATGCAGAGGTGGCGTGAGGTGCGAGAACGTGAAGAAGTCGTAAAACTGCGCCAGCTTCGGCGGCGGGTACATGGGCTCCTCACCGCCTCCTCCGCCGCCGGGCGCCGCCTTACCGGGCGACCCGGGCTTGGCGGCCTCGGCCGCGGCCGCGGCAGCATCTGGGGAAGCGGGCTTCTGCTCCGGCTTCTTCGCCCCGAATGCGGTGGTGCAGGCGACGATGTCGAGCAGCCGGCGCACGTGCGCGACGGCGAGCTCCTCCGTGTAGTCCTCTGCGCACGGCGGCGAGCGAAGTGCGGATCAGCGACTGCTCGCATTTTGCGTTTTGGCCCTCGGGAAGTTGGGTATTCGCTGATCTTACTTACCTTCGACGATGCTGAGGTGGCAAGGCTTGAGGGAGGCAACCTCCACCGTGTCCTTGAGCTGGGCCCCACGGACCTGCATTGCGCGCGGAGAAACGAAACGAGACGGGGTCTGTCAGCTTCGCGAATCTCGAGGCAGATTTGAGCGGCTGGGGATGTGCTTGGCCTGGGGAGCTGTACCTCGTGGGACAGGGAGTAGCTGGTGAGGTGGCAGGTGTCCACGTGGACGGCCAGGAGCTTCCGAATGTCAAGGATCCTATCAGTTGATATGCCCTGCAGGGAGGCAGCAACCGGCAGTGCTTTCATTGGTCAGTCGTCAGTAGAAATGTTTCTCAAAAAAAAAAATCGTCAGTTGAAATGCAGTAAAAATAAGCCGAAAAATAAAACATTAACTTGAGCTTTGGTAGTCCTTTTTTCCCCTTTTGCATTGCATTCAGTAATATATTTCATCATGTATGTATACAGATTAATTCGACAAAGTGCTAGTTTCAGGAGAGAAAAAAACAAAGAGTTCAGAGTTTGTTTCCTCCGTCACTGAAACTGCTTAATTCTTCAGTCAGTCAAGCAACAAGCAAACACTCTGCACATATATTTTCAATCACATGCTACACAACACAAAGTGCCCCCCTGTGCACGTGCTCTCTCTGCTGATTAATGTTAACATGCACATGAATCCCATGCATCATATGCTGTGTGCTTGCTAATTGCAAAACTGCAATCAGGCAACAAGAGACAGAAGAAGGGTTGTCATGTGCATGCTCCCGCAGCAAACACACGAGCATATGCACGAACACAGCCGTAATAGATAGATACTCTGAACTGAACAATACGTCTGTGGAAGGAGGGAGCAGGGATAAGGCGGTCTCACTCTCACCTTGAGCGTGAGATGCGTGTAGTCCGGCGTCTCAACGGTGACGTCCAGCACGACGGGCAGCACTGCGGCAAGGGTTGTTCTTCCATCAGTTCCACACGAAATCGAATTAACATTAGGCAGTTATGAACTTGCAGAACAAACATCATTAGCTTGCAGATGACATCCCATTCTCATCATCGTCAACAATTCACAACCGCAAAACAAAATTAATGAAACAGTCTTCCTGTCTCTGGGTCCGGCCGGGAGACCATTCCGAAAATTCTGAAGACAGTAATTCATTCTCTTCACGCGATGGAAATTAAAGAACCAACGGATTGCATGCAGTTTCGCTCTGCACCTTTCTCCTCCTTCTTCTTCTTGTCGCCCTTGGCCTTGGGCTTGGCCTTCCCCGCCTTGGGCGCCATGTCCGCCGCCCCAAGCAGTCAGCTACCCGAGCTCTGCACTGCTGCAAACTCTACCTGCAAGCCTCAGCTCGCAACTAACCTTATCGCCAGCAATCGCGACACCGGAGAGGAACACGGCTAAGGTGCCCTTGGCATTGCGGTGATGAGGCTTGCAGAGTTGTGTTAGCCTGGAGAGGAGGAGGAGAGAGATAGCAAGCGAGCGAGAGCCGGGCAGTACTGGAGAGAGGATAAGGTGCTTATGGGGATATATAGTTGTAGCTACGAGCTAGCTACTACTAGCTTGAACCTGAAGCCTCAAAGGGGTTCCTGCAGAATGAGAAGAGCACATCAGCAGAAGATAGCTAATAGCCTAAAACACTACTCCTTTTCTGCTGGAATGGATGGAGAGGTTATATATATGAAAGCAGATACTACTCTTTTTATTCTTTGTTACGCTTCCATTTATATTTTCCTGCAAGCTCAAACTCTTAATGGCCTAGATGTATATGTTTCTTATTAGGTTTGTTTTGTTTCACAGTATAAAGACCCATTTTTAAAATATTATATATGCTATACTGTGAGCAGTGTTTCTGAATTTTTGAGAAAGTGACGCAATTATCCGGGTAACTCATGGCGCAGGAGCATCCACCTGCACTTTTTTCCCCCTCTCACATACGGCCTCTGGAGAGATTTCTGTACTTTGTGAGGGTTCTCTTTTAACTGCGGGTCATGAGTCATGACTCACGAATATTGCGAGCCGCAGAAACGTATGCTGGTCGCTGGTCCTAGTTGCAAATCCAAACACTGAATTTCTTCAGAGTTCTATTTTTCCCACCAAACTTTGAGTGCACAGTGACCTGTGCCCCCGGCAAACTTGAACCAAGCATGCAAGCCTTCTGCTGCTGCTGCTTATGCAGCAGAGTTGCAGACCAATTGGGTGAATTTTCAGAAGAGTTTTTGAAAAAGATGACAAAAGCGCAGTAGTACTGCACTGGCCGCTGCATGCAGTTCCATTTTGAAGCTTGCCAGGATAAACGGACCAGTAGCGCAGAAATGGAATGGGAAAGGCAAACTGCAGAAGAGGAGGAGGAGGCGACTTGTACTTGTAGCTTGCGGTCGTGTGTGCTGAGAGCAACCGGATGCGTTGGCCCTCGGCGGGACGCGCGGGGGGTGGGCAACCAATGGCCAGCGGCAGCCTGGGTCTCTCCTGGCCTCATCCCGTGACGCACGCCTCTCCCTATCGGCTATCGCGCGCCGCCCAATCCCAGCTCCCGCAGCGCTCCCTCGTCTCATCCCATCCCATCTCGCCCCCACTTCCTATCTGCTGCTGGCAGTGCTGCCCCCACAAGGGCACGTCGCACGGCGACGTATCTGGCCGAGGCCCTGCGGCCACACGTTTGTCACCGTCGCCGCGGTTTTTTGACGGCGCCGGGTTCGGCGAGGCGTGTGACACTGGAGTTGCGTTTGCAACAACCAACAACCGCGCGCAGTTCGCGACGCCGGCCACGGCGCGATCTGGAGCCGAGCGTTTTCTGGCGAGTGGAGCTCTGCTGGTGCAGGGTCGTGGGGACGAGGACGACGAGCGCTGCCATGTGAACTGGGCGTCTGGGCGGTGGCGAATCGGGAGCGGCAATTTTTTTCTTTTCTTTCCCACGTAACAAAACAGTGGACATGAGCTGATGAGTGATGAGCCCATGACTCGCTTCAAGCCCGGGAGTTTGCAGCAGGCAAGCCAGGCACACAAAGGAAGGAGGTCCACGAAAGTGCTCTACCCGACTACCCCCACCTCTTCTCTCTCTGTATTGAGGTACTAGTTGCCTTGTTTAGTTAGTGAAGTAAAAAATTTGGGTTATCTTTGAAGATCTATTAGGAGTATTGAACGCAGACTAGTTAAAAAATAATTAGACGAATGAACCGGAAATTGTGAGACGAAACCATTAAGCTTAATTAATCTGTCAATAGAGATTGGTTACTGTAGCGCGACGTTGTCCAATCATGACATAATTAGGCTTGTTAGATTCATCTCGAAAATTAAGATAGAGATTGTCAAATAGATTTTGTCATTAATCCACAATTAATACTCTTAATTAGTGTTCGAAAATTGATGTAACCGGTAGTTTGTGAAAATTTTAGGAACTAAACAAAACCTCAATGAGTGAGTCATGCATGAGTGGACCCAATTCTGAGAGGAGGGCCTGCAACCTTGTGGGTGGGTCTCGAGTTTGTGGGCCTCTCAAATTTTGGGACGGCCCAAAGCCACACAATAATGGACAGCCTTGTCGTTTCACTCTCCAGAAGGGCAGTCGCCAGTCGCGTGCCATTCACGCAGCCCGCTGCTCAATCTACTGCTGGCATCACACGGCGAATTTTTTTATTTTTACATTTTTCTTTCCTCTTTTTTGCAAAAATATATGGTCCCAAAAAAATTTGCAAAACTATACATCTAGCGCCGTGGGGGACGGCGGCAGGTACCTACCGCCGTGCCCCACGGCGATAGGAACGCGCGCCGTACTGTAGCGCCTCCTACCGCCGTGGGGCACGGCGGTAGGGGTCCAGTCTGTTTTCAAAATTTTGTAATTTTTTTGTTTGAACTCGGATAGAGGTAAACTTTATATGAAAATTGTAGCTTTCGACGAGATCTACAACTTTGTAGTTCAAAATTTTTCCATTTGAAGTCATTTTCATAGTCAAATAATCGATAAACTATCCAGATCTCAGTCTGAGATCTGGATAGTTTATCGATTATTTGACTATGAAGATGACTTCAAATGGAAAAACTTTGAACTACAAAATTATAGATCTCATCGAAAGCTATGATTTTCATATAAAGTTTACCTCCATCCGAGTTCATGCAAAAAAGTTACAATTTTTTGAACATAAACAGAAAACTGAGATCTCGATATGAAAACTGAGATCTGGATAGTATATCGATTATTTGACTATGAAGATGACTTCAAATAGAAAACTTTGAACTACAAAGTTGTAGATCTCGTCGAAATGTACAATTTCCATATAAAGTTTACCTCTATCCGAGTTCAAACAAAAAAATTACAAATTTTTGAAAACAGACTGGACCCCTACCGCCGTGGGGCACGGCGTCCCCCACGGCGCTAGATGTATAGTTTTACAAATTTTTTTGCGGACCATATATTTTTGCAAAATTGAGAGGAAAAAATGTAAAATAAAAAAAATTCTCACACGGCCGGTGCCCACCGCTTCCTCCGCCGCTTCACTCGCAACCCGCAACCGCAGCCGCAGCGATTTTTACGACACCTACCGCGCTGCGCGGCAGCAATCAGCCGATCCCCCCCCCCCTCTCGTCTCGCCTCCCCCCACCACATCGAAGCACGATGGCGACGGAGCTGACGGCGGCGCAGCTGCGGGCGTACGACGGCACCGACCCGTCCAAGCCGATCTACGTCTCCATCCGCGGCAAGGTCTACGACGTCACATCCGGCCGCAGCTTCTACGGGCCCGGCGGCGCCTACGCCATCTTCGCCGGCCGCGAGGCCAGCCGCGCCCTCGGCAAGATGTCCAAGGACGAGGCCGACGTCTCCGGCGACCTCTCCGGCCTCACCGAGAAGGAGCTCGGCGTCCTCGCTGACTGGGAGACCAAGTTCCAGGCCAAGTACCCCATCGTCGCCCGCCTCACCGATGCCTGAACTCGAAACCTGAATCCCAATCGCCGGCGGCGGCGGCTACCATCCACCTCTCTGACGGGGATAGTATCAGTGTAACTGTATTCTACCTCTTGCAGTCATGTGCTTGCTTGCTTGCTTGCTACATTAGCTACCAAATAATCTCAAGGGAAGGATGTATGTGCCTGCTACATAACTCCCTGCGTACACTGTTATCTGTCAGGATGTATATGTGCTTGCTTGCTGTGTGATTGCATAACAAATAATCTGAATGAAAGATTGGGGTTAGTTCAACTATTGAGCTGTGTGGCTTTGTAATTGCATAATTTCATATGCAAAAGGTTGTCTACTCTACCTGTACTTTTGTGGAACCAGTGCTCAATATCCAACCATAGGAGTGCTGTTGTTCGGATATGCTCACTGATCTACTTTGAGTTGACTTTTTCTTTGGATAACACAATCAGGTAATCCTAGTCTCCTAGATATATCAAAACATCATGGGGTGTGTGTGCGTCCCCTTATCTAATCCTATATCACCATGGCGCTGCAGTCCTCCATGGCTAAGTGTCGCATGTTATTCTCGTGCTCAATATTCTAATCCTAAGATCCCTTCATACAGTGATAGTGGACTTAGTCAGTGAATATATGCGTTTGCTTGCTATACATAATAACCTATTGTATAATCTGAATGGTAGGACTTCCCGTGACGTTTTAAGACAGGGCTGATATCCTTGGATTGCACTTGATTTCAGATGTATTAGGCAGTCGAATGGTTTGATTTGACTTAGAAGTAATCCTGCTTGAAAGTATGCATAGCGTTAGCGCTCAATCAACCATATAGAACCTATGGTCGTCTTCGAATTGGTTCATTTCACCTTGTTTGGCCTGGCCAGGTTGTTTTGCCAGTAGCTAATACATCACAAAGGTAATATAGCTTCCTGCCTGGTGATTTTGACAAAGCAGGTTCGTTTCCCAGTTCCTTCTGGCAGCCTATTGATGGATCACCACATGTAACATATAGTGGGGGTTGTTTCTGGTGGATGGGTAGAAATTTGGTAATTTGAACAAGTTCTTTTGTTCTGAATCTTGTATATCCCATCGACTTGTTAAAATATAAAACCTACCATTTTCTGAAACCGTTCTTGACACTGATTCATGGAGCATAGCATATGGGTAGCCAACTAGCCATTGTGACCACTGAATCAGAATAATCTCGAATGGACTATTGTCGCTGTTCTCTTGTGGGCTATTGTTCCTGGTGGGCATCTTGTCCAGAATTGCAGCAGGTTATGCGTGAGCAACTTGGCATATGACTGGTTTCAGATTCGAGACCTGACCGTAAAGTCTGCACATACAATTTTTGTGCATCTGCAGGGCACTGCGTGTACCTGCTATTGCCTTTGCCTGCACGAGTCTGATATTGTCTGAAAAACGTCTCTGCACTGCACATCCTCACAGTATTCAGGGATGGATACACGTACGTACACCGAAAGCAACTCAAATCCGTCGACGCCGTTCAGATTGCCCTGCCTTCGTCACGCCTTAGACTGTCTCCAGCAACGTTACTCACCTGCATCCCGTATGAAGATAGGAAAGAGAACAACTCCATCTCGCAAAAGAAGATGGTCTCCAGCGGACAAGGCAATCCCGTCGCCCATCGGCCAAGCAGTTCGCTCCCGCCCCCCCCCCCCCCTTTGCATCTTCCCGTCTTCAGCTCTGCGGCCGGAGGTTCCCTGCGCCGGGGTGGTGCAGGCTCCCCGCCGCCGTCCGCACCTCCCCGCCATCAGCTCTGCGGGCGTGGCTTCCTCCGGCGTGGAGCAAGGCGGCGGCGGGAACGAGGCAGGGAGCAGGGGAGGGGCACGGCGGCGGCTCTGGCATGCCCGCGCCGACGGGGAGCAGAGGAGAGGCGCGGTGGCGGCTCTGGTCTGCCCGTGTCGGCGGGGAGCAGAGGAGGGGCGCGGCGGCTCCCTCTCCCTGCCAGCGACGGCGGGCCTCGCTGCGGCACGCGGATCCACCACGGCGTCCTCACCTCGAGCCTCTCCCGTCTCCTTGGTCTCGATTTGGCGGCGGCGGCCTCCGGTGGCACTCGGGTCGAGAGCTCCTCCCACTTCAGCATGGCGGCCGACGCGATTCAGAGGCGGGGCTACACGAATGGGGATGGGGCTCCGGATTCGGCCATGCCGGCGCCGGATCCGGCCACCGCGGGGGCTGCCTCGCCTTGCCGTGGAGGTGCTGCCGCGCCTCCGCTCTCCGCCTCGCCGCGGCACCGCTCTCCGCCTCGCCGGCGCAGGGAGGGAAGAAGGGGTCGTGGAGCTCCTCCGCCTCCACGTGGGCGTGGAAGCCGGCGGAGGGTCGCGGCCATGGCGGTGTGCTAGAGGCAGGGTGTGACGGTTGGCCGGGAGGAGGATGCAGCAAGGAAAGAGAAATCCCAGGGATGCGCGTCGCCGAGGGAGCAACTGCAAAATGCAGCACGCGAAGCAGCAGCTGCTGGAGTTCAAATAGTAGCGATGTCTTGCTCATTTTCCAGATGCAGCGGCATTTGCAGAGACTGCTGGAGACAGTCTTACATCTCTGCATTTTGCGGTCTGCTAGCATGATGAGTTGGATCCTGATTCCCCGACTCGGCAGTGCTTTCGGCAACGACGTCCCGGCCGGGCGGAAAGACCAGGCACATCCACAGATGCCAATTCAACTTAATCTAGATCTGCCATTATCGTTTGGCTTAACACACCTTACACACTGACGATCCGGACCCACCCAACGGGAGGCCCACGGCACATCACCTTTCCGGCGGCTGCCATTTGGTCCCACTGGCGCACCTGGACGGCCGCCCGTCTTGCCGCGGGCCCCGCCACTTTATCCATACCATATTCTGCGCGTCCCCTCGCCGACAGGTGGGCCTGCCGTCACGTCCCCACGTGCCAGCCGCACAGCACGGGGCCTACATGTGGGAATGTGGGATTCCCCCACCTCCCCAGGTGCCAGCCAACCCAGCCCGCCTGCCGGCCGAGCCCGAGCCAGAACAACTCGCCGCGCCGCCGCCTCGACCGCGTCGTCTCGTGATCTCGCCCGCCTGGTGGATTCGCCTCGACATCGAGGTGGAGGCTGGGTAGGGTATCCGGAGATCTCAATGGTTCACCTTCCGGGGTCAGGGAAGCGCCGCGCCGCGCCGGCGCCGGCCGTCAAGGTGGAGGAGGGTTTCGGCGGCGGAGATGCCCCACCTCACAAGCGCGTCAAAGCAGCGCCCCCGCCGCCCCCGCCGCAGGTAGACTGGCCACTTCCGCGTTTTATTATATTTTTTTCCCTCGCGTCGCGGATTCCGTTCCGTTTATCACGGCCGGTGATCTTACCGCCAGATTTGGGTTTAGTTGTCGCCTAGGAGTTAGTCTAGGAGGTATTGAGACTGAGGACCACTATTCTTTCGATGATAGTCTAGGATTAGACACTCATGCGAGACAGAAGTAGGCCGCACTCTGAAAGGTCTCACTGCCACTCTCGTGTCAGAATCTGGTGAAATTGTTGTGCCGGGCTTTTGTGTTCGGTTGATGCTGCATTTTCATTACTTAGTTCTATGAAACACTGAGTTTCTGGTACAAAGTTACATGGTTTCAGCCTTCCAGGTCGATATATGGTTTGACTGCTTGAAATCATGAATGTTGTGCAGTCTTTATCCTGCCTCTGGAATGGAAGTCTCGAAAACATAAATGTTCCTTATGAAACCGGATAATGTTTTCGCATGGTAATTTTGCACAGCAGAAAGAAGTCCTTGATAGGAAATCTACGCACATGTGTAAACCTTTCAGGATAGCTACCTGGACCGAGCCTTTAATGTCTGCTAGGTTCTTTAGAGATACATCATTGTTCTAAAGTGTTTGCAAAAAATATCTCTAGCAATGCTAGATCATCATTGGTTTTTGGTTAAAGTATTATCAGTTTGTTGATATAGTGTCTAGACTGCAAAGCGCTTTAATTCATACTCTGATTACAACATGGCTGCAGGACATGTCCTGTGATGTGCTTGATGAACCTAGCCCGTTGGGTCTGCGACTACGAAAAAGTCCGTCTCTGCTGGATCTGATTCAGATGAAGCTTTCTCAAGCAAAATCTGCTAGGGAGCAGTTTGATGAGCACAACACTACTTCTGAGACACCCAAGAAGAAAGATGTCAAATCTGGGGCTCCCACAGCTGGTGAACGGATGAAAGCTTCAAACTTTCATGCGAGTGTTTTGAAAATTGGTAGTTGGGAGGTAAGAAATTTCCTATTTTCCAAGAATATGTGGATTTCCTCATTGTTGTGAAATTGTGATACTATATGTTACTGGATCAGTGCATGCTGGAGCAATTATTTTGTAGCTTTCCTGAACAACCCAGTCTAACAGTGAGTAATATTTATTTCTCAGTACATTTCACGCTATGAAGGTGATTTGGTGGCAAAGTGCTACTTTGCAAAGCATAAGCTTGTCTGGGAGGTCCTGCATGATGGTCTCAAGAGTAAAATAGAAATTCAGTGGTCAGATATAACTGCTCTGAAGGCAACCTACCCAGAGAATGAACAAGAAGCGACCCTAGATCTGGTGGTAAGTTCCTGAGAATGGAACATTTCTTAGTCTTTTAAGCATACCATCACTAATTCCCCTGACAACATCCAATTTTCTTTTCTGAAGTTGGCTCGACCACCCCTTTTCTTCAAAGAGACCGATCCTCAGCCAAGAAAGCACACACTGTGGCAGGCTGCGTCAGACTTCACTGATGGACAGGCAACCTTAAACAGGTGAAGAACAAGTTCAAAAATGCATTTTTCCAGAGGTCTTTTAGTGGGGACTACTAGGGAGTTCATAAGCTATGTGCATGGTGCTGCCGCTGCTGTTTCATGAACATTATTTACTTTTTATATGCATATATCTGTTTTTACTAGTCCATTGACATATTTGATTACTAGCTATTTGCCCTTTTCGATTTCCATGAATGCATTTTGGTGTATTTCATGACATACCGATTTCCTCACTATGATTTTCGCTACCTACCTAAGGAACTAAGTACTAAATGGATCTGCTTGCAGGAAACATACCTTGCAGTGCCAGTCAAGTTTGTTAAGCAAGAATTTTGAAAAGCTCACTCAGTGTGATCAGCGGCTATATGAATTGAGCCAACAGCCATATGCCACATTGGAAACTCCAGATTTTGAACCTAAGCGCTCTATTTTTGAAAATCCAAATGATTCAAAGGACTGCCTTGGTTTTAATGGTTTGAAGTATGAACGAGAAGCATCTTTGCCCAAGTTCAATGATCCTGCCTCACCTTGTGCAATTTCCTCACTGTCTAAGAATGTTGGACAGCCAATAAACATAGGTAATCATTTGTGGCCATATGATTTATCTCAAACTGGAAAGCTTCTGTAGTTAATGTGTTGCATATAATTAACTTTTGATGTAGTCACATCTAATTCCAGGGTGTTTACAGGATCTGGTGCTATAGATTTCCAGGGCCATGATGTTCCTCAAGGACCAAAGAATTGCAATCAATGGGATCAGCTGAAAGTGCCTGGACTAAGAGCATCAATATCTGTGGAAGATTTGGTTAACCATCTAGGTGACTGCATAGGTGAGCATAGGAGTGCTGGTGACCCTCCTTTGGCCAATAATGAGGGACAATCCAAAGAAGTGCTGGAAGGCCTTGTTCAGTACCTTTTCAGCGATACACAGGGTCTGCCAGCCTCAGATGATAAATATTTGATGGCAAGGGTGGACTCCCTGTATTCTTTGCTTGAGAAAGACACAGCACCATCCACCATACCCAAGCCTGAGTGCAGTGGCAGTGGCAACATTGGCGTAATCCAAGTGGATTCTGATGGCTCTGATGAGGAACTCAATTCATCACCTGCTAGGAATACTGCAGGCAGCACAGAAAGGCCTGCTATCTCCAGAAATGATTCATTCGGGGAGCTGCTACTGAACCTCCCTCGAATAGCTTCGATTCCACAGTTTTTGTTCCACATACCAGAGGATTCCGATTAATAAAGCACGCTCGAATTCTGGTTCCCACTCCTGTGGCCGTTGTGCAAATTGTAGATGTTAGCAATAAGTCATCAACGATAGAATGCTGTTTTAGCCCTTCCCCTGTAAATAATTCAGTAGATTGTCCCTGCAGAATTTTGTGCCCATTTTAGTTCATTCTCTGTGGAAACTCCATATTCAACATTGAAACATCATTTTTATGGAGTTCCTTTTTTATTTAAGTAAACTTTCACTCATCAAATTATTTATGTTTCAAATACTCAGCTTGTTAAATGCATAACAGTTATAGGCCCTCAAATGGTCAGATACGCCCCCAAGAATATCAATCTTGTCCGGGATGTGATAGTGTAATGTTGTATTTGCATCACATAACTGTGCCTGTGAGCCTGTGACTTGTGATATGTGGAAGCAGAAATGCTGGAGTCAGGAAGACATTGCACAGAAAGGCAGGAAATTCATATAACATGTACAAACACTTCCATTCAAATATAATATGTCTCTAGATTCTCACATACATTTTTTTCAAGAATTTTCTCACATACATTTGAAGCCTAGAAAGGGGCAGGTACAATAAACAGGCACCCTTTATCTACAGAAAACAAGCCACGGAATGGAATAGGACAAATGAAATTCTACACAGGATATATCTCTTGGGTACCCTGAAACCAGCACCAGGAGATTCATGGTTTGATATTGTCGGGAATGGACAGTACTGTATAGTGCTTAATCAAAGGAATCTGGAGGAGGAGCTTCTCCTTCCTCATCGAAGCCCTCATTTTCGTCGAGCATGTTCATTAGCATGGACACCTGTTCATGAAGCATAGAGTTCTCCTTCTCTATCTCAGCCCGCTTCTTGCGTTCATCCGCGAGCTGCTTCTGGAGAAGCTCAAGCACGCGGGAGTCTTCCTCTAGCTGCTCGTTCAGTCCATTGATCTCACGGTCCTGCCACAACAATTCCATGGCAATAGCTTTGCGTCAGTCATGATGCACATTCAGCAACAACAAAATCACATACAGTTTACCTTAGGCGGCGCACAAGAACGATATTTCCTTAACACAGACAAAAACAGATATTTAACGTTTCAGGATTTTTCAGCCTGACATTGACATCGATGTATTTGCTAGGAAAAATAGCATTTGAATGCTGCGTGATATCATGCTGGTATGAACAGTCAGACCACTAGAAAGATTATAAACCTTTCTGTTCATTTCTTGGACTGCAATTCTCCTCATGCTCTCCACAACATCAACATTGACGAGCTTGCGCTTCTTGCCCACCAACCATCCCTTGGGATATGATGTGGGCTCAAAGTCAGGTGGTGGAAGCAGCATTTCAGCACTGCGCTTGCCATTGATAGGTTCCAGAGGCTCAAAGAGAGCCTTCCGCTTCTCAGATAAGTTAGCTTTTGGGTCTGGTTGAACATCCTCAGCTGTATCTGTTGCATCGTCGATCTTCATGGATTCCTCTTGAGCCTGCTCATTCACTTCTTCGGTAGTATCTTTGTCAGGTTCTTGTTGCAAGCTCCGGCCATTGGCTGGAACATACATATTGTTAGTCAGATCAATTGTCAGTGCACTTTCCCAGTTAATATCTAATGAACACATGACCTCTAGAAACATGATTAGATGAAAGTTCATTCACTTTGATAACTGACATGTTAGCGAGCAGCAAGATGCAAGAATGGGTTTGGATGAGCTCGTGAAGAGGCCAAGGGACATGTTTTTCAGTTATTGGTCAGATCTTTGCAGCCTTCAGTGTCTTACAAAGTATGCTACACGTATATGCCATCCTTGACAAAGAAGCAAAGGAAGAAGGGACTGAAATTGAAGACTGCTGAACATACTACTAGTATTCCCAAGAAGATATAATGACAAACTAATAATATCATAAGCTGTGAAAGGAAGACAGGTCCATTGTTTTTATATATCTGTCTGCGAGTGATTCAAAGAGCTGGTTTATTTTGACCTAAGCTAATCTGTCAACATCACAAGTTTAGAGAACATACTATTGGTCAGTATCAACCCGATGTGGCATCAGATTGACCTGATTAGCATTCCAACAGGCCGGCCTGCACGAGCATGCAATCCAACCCCAGTTTCTTGATGAAATGTTTGCACAGGCAAATTTTTTTTAAAAAAAAAGGGCCCACACGACCATGCATACTGCCGTCTGGACATATCTTATGTATAAAATATTAATATGCGAGATAAACAGATCATTGTAAATTATACCTGATGTTTACCAGATCATTGCAATTTTCCTGATGCTGCAAAATTATTTATGTGACCATGCGACCATGCCTAGAGGACTAGAAGGCTAGAGCGGAAGCAAACTTTTCTGGTCTGTGACCACGCACCCATGCCTAGTAGATGACTAGAACTTTAGAACGGCAAAGAAAAACAGAAACAGACACAGAAGAGGCAATGGCACAGAAACCTCATTCCCCAACAGCAAGCTAAGCACTCCTGCTGCAGAGAGTGTTAACTTGACGAAGGGATATGATTTCGTGCTGCAAGCATATTCTCGAGACCACTAGGCACAACACCGACAGCCGCAGGCTTTGGGGTCTTGGCGGTAAAGACAAGCGAAGGGGGGCCACATCGATCTTCTTGTGACGAGATGGAAATGTCCACCCCAAAAGTCGTAGCGGCACCTCACGTGAACCACCAAACCGGTCGTTAGTTATCAGAGGCAGCAGTTAACTATTCCACGGGTGTGATTAACGTGCCCTGTTAACTAGTCCTGCCGCCGCACAACAACGCGTGTGCGCTGGCGATCATTTATCCCCACACGAAATATCTCACCGGCACATTTCAGGGCATCAGTACCAAAACGTAAGGACAAAAAGGAAGGAAAAATGTTCTGGTCCCCCCAAAAAAAAGTGTTCGTAGAAGCAAAATAGCCAAGATTACTAGTGTTTAGGTGTGAATATATGTAATTTCTCTATGATTCTCTTTCGGGCAGAATTTGAGAAATTTGCAGGAAATTGAACTGAAATTAGGCAGCTTTCAAGAAAAGAGAAAACAGATAAGGATGGATGAGTTACGAGAAAACACTTGAAATCAGCTGAGATTTTTGTTGGTAGGAGTCGGGATAGCAAATTAGCAAGCACCTGATCTCCTCGACTTCCAGAAAATCCTGGGGGGATCAGCGGGAGTCGGGTCCTCCATGCCTTGCCGCTCCCTCCCCCGCAGGTCACGAACCTGCAGCACAAAACGATTCCACCCATCAGCTGCTAAATCCCCTGCTTCCTCCGCCTCAAATTCCTCCTCTCTTTGCAGGCCCTCCATGGGAAGGGAAACCATGTCAGCGGCGACTGCGACGGCGAGCGACGAAACTATCGAAATCTCACCTCTGCTAGCTCCTTGTCTCCGGTGCTCCCTCTCGGCTCTCGCTCTCTCTCTCTCTCTCGCGGCGTCTTCTTGTTTGCGTTATCTTGTGGCTCTGAGTCTGAGCCGAGGGATGGATGTGTGTGCTGCTGTTTCGAGTGCGTGAGGCGGGCGGGGTCGCCTTGGAAGACACTCCCGTTTCCTTGGCCGTGCCGTCGTTGGCTTCGGTTTTAGTACTTCTCATGGACGTAACGATGGCGCAAACGGCGTAGTACTTCGCCCGTGGGTTGACGGATCGGGCGGGCATTACACGCCACCAACTACCTGTACCCCAGTAGCCGTGTTCCGGTCGGATCCTTTGTGGTCAGCAGCTCACACTAATGCCTGCCTCAGAATCAGTCAGTACTAGACTTTTGTATTTGGCGGGTACTTCATTCAAATAATTCGCATGCAAAATAATGTTGAAACCAGTTTAAAATCACTAACAAACATGGAGAAATTGGCCCTAAATCAAACCCGCGAAAGGGAGGGGGAAAAACACTACAAAATCTCGATTTCCAGGTCGAAATTAGCGGTCAGCAGGACGCCAACCACTGCCGCCCCGGCCTCTTCCATATTTGTTGCGCTGGCAGTCTGGCAAAGTGCCACCTGCATCTACATGCAGCGGGTCAATGCGAAGGAAGAGGGTGAGCGACATGTACTGGGCCTCAAGCCCTCAAAGTACAACGCTCTCCCGCGTAGGCACGGTTTAGTTCGTCAAATTTTTGGTGAAAGTAGTAAAATTTTTGCATTTTGAAGTGTGTTCTGTGAAAGGTGACGTGATCTGAAATTTCACATTACCATTTGGGCCACCAATAGCTTGTTGTGTGGGCTATGCCTCCGAATCTGCATGATGCCAGATTTATTACAGCACAAGCCCAGTTTTAAACTCATAAAATAGCACAAGATTTGGTAGATTATCAGGTCAGACTGCAGATTTTCGCCATGACAACAAAACAGTTAACGGGCATGTCTGATGATTCAGCTCTCCATTCAACTTCAATGATGGCTAATTACACTAAAGCCAACAGAAATGAGGTATCAAAACTCTGTTTCCAACCGCCTATACCAAAGAAAACTCCTAGCAATAGAGATATGAGACTACCAGGCATTCTAAAGGGAATTTCTGTACTATAAGGCTATTTCACAGCCCATCAGGCTAAAACTGAAGCTTCTTGTTAGTCATCAGTGCACTGCCCCAGGCTCAAGACAGGCAAGGCACTCGGCAATCTCAGCGAGGCCGTAAATAGACTCGATACAGCTGCTGTGAAATGCATGGTGGCATGCCAGAACTGCGACAACTGGAGGAGCTTTAGCATCACGGCCAGCATCCCCCCTTGGCCGGAAAGCAACATCCAGCTTGCAGAGCTGGCACCTCGTTCCCAAGGGCTCAACTGGTGGCGGCTCCTCGGTCTCGAACAGAGCTGAAATTGCAACATGAGGGAAGTTATAAAGAGGTCATAATACAGTCATCAACAATCTGCTACAGTGCTGGAAACATCAAGAAAGCAAACCAAATTCTTTCAGTTGAAGTCACAGAATTTTACCTGGCCCTTTGATGTGGTGATGCGGTTGCTGTGGAGGCCCCGCTTTATAATGCTGCAGCAGCTGCTCTTGCTGCTTGATTAAAAGAGCCCTCGCATAAGCAGGATTCGACAGAAGATTGGAAGTGTTCTGTCCCTTTCCGATTTCTAACTTCGGTGCAACCAAGTTAGCAGTTGCACCACCCAACCGACTGACCTGGTTATGCACTATGGGTTGACTGGCAGGCTTTTTCTCATAATCAGTTTGAAGATTTTGCTTGGGCAATGTAAGAACTGCAGCAGCCAACTGATTCACTTGACTTGTTTCATTGGCAATAGCTTGTGTGACAGCATTGGAGATCTTTGCAGTGCCAAGTTGCTGCTGCTGAGAAAGCAATGGAACTGAGGTAACAACTGCAGCAGCCAACTGATTCACTTGACTTGTTTCATTGGCCATAGCTTGTGTGGCAGCAGTGGAGATCTTTGCAGTGCCAAGTTGCTGCTGCTGAGAAAGAAATGGAACTGAGGTATCAACCGACTGATGGATAACATTTGTACTAGCAGAAACCACTTGTGCTGGTACACTAGCAGCATTCTTTCCAGTTTCAACTTCAGACTTCCCTGTGGACAGAAAAGCTTCTCTTTTGGCACCCAAGATCCTGATAGTTGATTTCCTTATTGAAGGTGAATCTGAAGGGTCTTTGCATGTTTGCAGCTTCTTTGGGGGAGATGGCATGACCGCCCCATCCAACTCGCCGTGGCTTATGTCTTCTTCATCTCTGTACTTGTTGCCTGGAATAAGATGAAGTTATTAAGGATCTGAAATCAGAAGACTACTAATAAAAATGAGTTGATAAAGCATCAAGTAAGCACCGCTAGGGACATTTTTGTTAGCTCTTGATGAAGCTGAATGGTTGGTCGAATCTTTGACAGCTCGGGATGAAGCAACCCTGGAGCGCTTAGCAGTAGTGAGGCCTGCACATTTCCTCTCTTCACTCAGAGCAACAGGCTGAGTAAGAGGCTTCCAACCAGATGAAGTCACTTTAAGAGGTGTCCGGGCATGAGTTACAGTCGGCCGTGAGGCAGCCAACTGAATGCTAAAAGAAGCATCTGAAATACTTCTATGAGTGCTTGTGCTAGCAGATCCTCCTTCCTTCAAGCCAGGTGAAGCCGCAATAGGAGAAGGCGCACGGGTCATAGAACGAGTAACAGGGCGAAATTGTTGATGCGCCTGTGCACCGCAAGTTGGGTTGGAGTGGCCAGCATTGCTGCTAACTGAAAAATGAAAATGCAAAGCGGTAAAAAAATAGAATAAAATATCAAACTGAATACATTCTTTGGGATGCACTGTTAGCTAATATTTACTTGTTTGAGGTGTGAGGAATTACTAACATAACGATGCTCCTGTAGAAAAATACTACACTACAGATCAGTTCAGTAAAAAAAAAATGCAGTACAATGCAAATTGCTAAGATGGAAATATATAACACAGGGAATAAACCTATCTTGTAGCATATGTTAAAATGAATCAGCAGGACAGCAGCTAAGCATCTTTAAGGCCTAACATCTGAGATAACACAGAAGGTACACTTTTATCAACTATCCCTCACAACCAGGTTAGTATTTAATGGAATTGTTGAACTGATACAGTATTAAAGACCAAATAACTCGGGAGCCTCAATATCAGGCCAGATATCTGGATTGGAAAACTCAACATCGGATCAAATAATCGGATTTTAAGCAAATAAATGTTTTAGCATCAGTGGGTTTCCCCCACCTGCAAGAAAGACCATACAATCCCTAAGCAAGACCCACCAATCCAGTGGGGAAACAGTTCAAGGATCACATATATAGTATCCTACAGTGAATTCACATTCCAGTGGGACAGATTGCATTCCACTGCAAAGAAACAACCAATTTCTATGGATTCTCACAAAAGAATTATAATAACCATCTAAACAGAAATTCGATTCTGGTGTGTTTCCCAATCCGAAGGTAACCCAATTCAAGAAACTCTTGCCCAGATTTACAGAATTCCGGTGCAAAACAGAGCCATCCCACCAACAACGCCGTACCCTGAATCTCTGATGTTTCTGAAAGCGAGAAACTGATAAAAAACCTATAAACTAGACCGATGTGCCAAGGATTCCCGGGGCAAAAGCAGGGCTTAGTTGCAGTGATAATTCCAACACGTATTCTCGCTGTCAGATCCAAACACCATGTGGATTCAATCAATAGTCCCATCAACGATCCGTACACCGCAGACGCAACTAAGCCAATCAGTCGGGAGAGCACCCAAACGCAATCCCAAGCCCAGAAAACCGCAGTTTCTTGATCAAGCCCATCGCATTGCGCCGGGAAAGCGAATTCGCCCGCCCGGAACGCTAGGAACTCGCCGGGAAGGGATCAAAACGGAACCAGCCCCCAAGAGCCCGAAAACCCCCCCGCGAGATAGGCCGCTCCCTTACCATTCTTGGCCGCGGCGGCGGGGGCGGCCGCCGGCGCCGCCGCTGCCGGGGGATTGGAGACCCTCGAGGCGTGCGGCATTGGACTGGACGAATCGGTGGAGCAATCGCGGGGAGGATCGAGGAGGAAGCCCTAGGATTTTGATTTTTCTCTTATTTTTTCCCCTTCTCCCCCTCGGCCCCTCTCTGTGCGTGGGGGAAGAGGAGAGGGGAGCGGAGGGCTGCCTCTTTCCTCTCTCGCGGCTGGCGCACTTGACTCGCGCAGGCAGGGAAGGAAGAGGGGAGAAGCAGACGGGGTGGGGAGGTGCCGGATTATATAGTCTTCGGGCGTGAGACGTACGCGTGGCCCCACGGTTCAGGTGCCGATGGGCCCAGTTCGCCGCACTGGGTGGTGAGGCGCGCGGGGCCCGGATAGGAGGTGTCACAGAATTTTTTTTATATATTTTTTCGTTGATTTCCGAAAAATAAATGACGCAAACAAAAATTACCAGAAATATACCTCTGCCGCCGTGCCACACGGCGGCAGGGATGCTGCCGCCGTGGGGTACGGCGGCAGGACAGTAGGTCTGGCGGCACCTCCGTGTGGCACGGCGGTAGCATCCTAGCGCCGTGCCACACGGCGGCAGGGGCCTGCCGCCGTGCCACACAGCGGTACCACCCTTTTTAATTTTTTGAGAATTTTTCATTTCGTAAAATATTTTTTCCATTTTTTAAAAACAAGAAAATGATAAATTTAAACATAATCACAACACAAATTGTCATATATAAAAGAAAAGATTATAATCAACGAGTAGATGCAAAATAGTTTATACAAGATCATGGTCAAAGTAGTGCTGTGACACAACACTAATACATCTAAATCTGTCAGCTCCTCTTCGGCCTAACAGCTCTAGCACCAGCCCTGGTGTGATCCCGGGTGTACGTCAAGGGGTCAGGTGCCCTGATGACCCGGGGTCCGAGTTCGTCGGGAGACGGTGTCGCCATGGCCGTCTGCGACGAGCTTGCAACAGCCGGTGTCGCTCCGCCCGCCTGCGACGAGCCTGCACCAGCCGGTGTCGCTCCGCCCGCCGGGCCTGCCTCTGTCGCTCTGTGTCTCCTGCGTCCCAAGAGGCGGCGCCTGTGTGAACTGTGACGCGCCAAGCTCCTCAACATCCTCGCCCGCGAGCAAGTCCTGGACCCTAAACTCATCCCAGTCCAGCTGGTCGTCAGGGGACTCCATCGAGGCTGCGGTCGGGTCGAAACCTGCAACGAATAGTATTAGTTTTCCATGTTACTAACTAAACTAAACTAACTAACTAAACTACACTAACTACCTAACTAACTAAACTACACTAACTAACTAAACTAAACTAACTAAAGTTAGGAACATACCTGAGTCAAAAGTGCTCCGAAGGGTTGAAAGCCGAAGATTTAGGAGGAGAGAGAAGGAGGGGAGGGGCTGGCGGCAGCCACGGCCGCTTATATAGCGGTGAGGCTGCCGCCGTACCCCACGGCGGCAGGAGCCGTGTGGCACGGCGGTAGAGTTCCTGCCGCCGTGTGATACAGCGGTAGGAACCTGGCCCCACAGCCAGCCCCCTCCCCCCGACCGTTGGCGGCACCCCTGCCGCCGTGCCACACGGCGGTAGGAGTCCCTGCCGCCGTGTGGTACGACAGCAGTGGTATATTTTTTATAAATTTTGTTTGCGTCATTTATTTTTCGGAAATCAAGAAAAAAATATAAAAAAAATTCGGTGTCACAACAAGGCAGGCGGTGTGTCCTTCGTTCGGCCCAAACCTCTTTTTCTTGCACAAAATTTCGACTTAACAAATGTAGATCATTCTATCACGTGCAAGTGCAACAATATATTCTTTTTGGAAAAATAACGTGCAACAATACTGAGCATTAAGACGAAGCCCGAACGACGGCCTAGTACGGTTGAGTATAAGCCGGGTTTGAAACTGGTTTTAATGATTTGGTTTTTCTAATTGGTGTTGGTTGGTTTGGTAAATAATATGATGACTTATATAATGGTTTGGTTTGGTTTAACAAATTTAATAATCTGGATGGGTTTGAAATGGTTTGAATTGGTTGTATGTGTCACTCAGGTCAAAAGTTGGACTCTAAAACTAAAAACTCCCGTTCACATCTAAAATTTCAACGAATTTTACTAAAATTTGTTGGAAATGTTTTAGAGTGACAGTTCGCTACTTTGTGCAAATTGTCATACCTAGATCTACACGTGGGCCCCACGTCGAGACCCGGACCCTAAAATTAAAAACTTGTGTTCACACTTTAAAATTTCAACGAATTTGACTGAAATTTGTTGGAAATGTCTTAGAATGACATTCTGCTACTTTGTGCAAATTATCATACCTATATCAACACGTGGGCCCCCACGTCGAGAGCCGGACCCTAAAACTAAAATCTCGCGTTCACACCTTAAAAATTCAACGAATTTAACCGAAATTTGTTGGAAATATCTTAGAATGACAGTCAGCTACTTTGTGCAAATTATCATACCTAGATCCACATGTGGGCCCCACGTCAAGAGTCGGACCCTAAAACTAAAAACTCGTGTTCACACCTTAAAATTTAAACGAATTTGACTGAATTTGTTAGAAATGTTTTAGAATAACAATCTGTTACTTTGTGCAAATTATCATACCTAGATTCACACATGGGCCCACGTCAAGAGCCGGACCCTAAAACTAAAATCTCGCGTTCACACCTTAAAATTTCAACGAATTTGACTGAATTTTGTTGGAAATATCTTAAAATGACAGTCCACTGCTTTGTGCAAATTGGTACAGCTAGATCCACACGTGGGTCCATCTTAAAAGCTAAACATATGATATATATGAAAAATGAGTTTTATGTGACATAGAACCGGTTTGAGATATGGTTTGGTTTGGTTTGTAATCTTTTACACCACTTAGTTAGTTTGGTTTGGATGTATAAGAGAAATGGATCGGTTGGTGTGGTTTTAAATAAATTTTCTTTTATGTATCGTTTGGTTTGATTTTGAGGCGGTTCTCGAACCATTAGCAGCCTTAGTTGAGTACGCTTGACCTTTCTCCCTCCTAGGATTTTCTATGTGAATCCATGATTGTATTTTGTAAAAAAATTAACATGATTGTATTGTTTAGTACCATATGTGCCGATTTTGTGTTTATTGCCTACACGAAATGGTGATGGGAGTCATGTTGATTCTTCATCTATTGATGTATTAGCGAAAACAAGGATATGGGGTACATCTATATAGTATTATTTATAGGCTTTCTAAATTTTTTTTTTGCTAAACACATTGATATGGTGTCATTTGACTTTTCAAGATGGTATGTGTGGGAGATGCCAGTGATTTTGACCTTTGAGTGATGTTGATTTGGACTTGACCGCTCATGTGACTATATATTTGACATGCGACTGAAAATTGTGTCAATCTCACTAAGGTTGTCGCTAAGTGTCATTTTAATTTGCTGGTGATATATGACATTGTGTGCCTAGCTCTTTTGTTTTTTGAGTCACGAAGCTGGCTCTAGCTAGTTTGCAGTAGATCAAAAGTTCATTGTATATGTATTGTATATGTACACTTGTGAAATCCATGAGATACTGCAGGAGCACCGATTTGCCTCAGATAATGAACGATGATAATATACATTGCTATCAGAGGCGCTCTGAAATCTGAAGCACATTCATATCACTCCAACTTCAAATGTTCGACACACTCAACTCTGACTAGAAGTTAGCATACCACAGCACAATTTAACAGAAATGCATATATTCAGTTGACCACAACTGGAGGCCTACATGAGTTTTCGAACAAATACAATAGTAAAAGAAATAGTTAGGCTGACGATACCAGACCTACATGAGTTTCAGAACACGGGCACATCTTTTTGGCTACTAGTGAACCAAACAAAAAGGCAGTAGCAGTAGGAGAGCACGTCACTTCTTAAGAGAAAAAATGTCAACTCAGCAAATGTGAAATCGCCTACTCCGAAAAATGTCAGACATCAGAGAAGCATTGTGAACATCCGATCCATGCTTTATATCGAGCTGAGTTTTGAACGACTTCAATAGTTCTCACATGATTCAAGGTTATCCGTCAGTTTGTTAGCAGAGGAGCATCTCAACAAGCTACATCAGAGGCCTGCATATATTTTTAGCAATTGATCAACAAAAGCAAAATGGGTTGTTTCTTAGTGAGTGCTGTGGGGACAAGCAAATCTACTGATTTACCTTATTTTGGACAATGGACAGGAGTACCTGTTTCATCAAGCAAAATCCTAGTTAGAGATGGCAACAAGCACAAATCCGCTGGTTTTGCCATCCCAAACTCATGACTCGCGAATAAAAAAACCCGCCCATTAAAAAACTCATGACTCGTGACGGATTTAATTTTATACTCAAATCCATACTCATCGGGTTAATGGGTACCCACGGGTTACCCATGGGCACCAAATCAAATAACCCGGAGAAGGGAGCGCGTCCAAACACCCCCAATGATTTGGAGGCCAGGGACGACATCGTGGTCAGCGCCAGCGACTCGACGGAAAGCCTATAACGGCCTGGTAGCAAAGCTGGGCCTTCGGTGGCGCTGGATGTCGACACAGGGCTTCCTGGACGGAGTGAGTGGTCGCGGCAGGCGGGATTACTGTAGCAACCACGTTGAAACGACGGTTGAGCCCTAACCGCCGTTTCTAGTGGCGGTTGAACCCAACCGCCCTCTTAAATGGTGGTTGGAGGCTGGTTTTGATAATTTTTTAGCTTCGATATTTATTTTTGAAAATCGTGAAAAAATATTAAAAAATTCGATCGAGCGAGACAACGGGAATTTTTATTTTTTTTTATTTTTTTTATTTTTCAAAAATATACGATGGATCTCAAATTTGGCAAAAATATACTACAACCGCCATACCACTTGGCGGTAGGGACCAACCGCCATGAGGTACGACGGTTGAAGGTGCTACAATGCCCAACCGCTGTGGGGTACGACGGTTGGGAACAGTACCCTCTGCGCGGGTCCTGTAGCACCTGCAACTATCGTGTCCCATGGCGGTAGGGTCAGTCTGTTTTAAAAAAATCGTAACTTTTTTATGTGAACTCGGATGGAGATAAACTTTATATGAAACTTGTAGCTTTCGACGAGATCTATAACTTTGTAGTTCAAACACCTCGAACCATCGTGCTCTATAGCGATTGGTCCCTACCGCCATATGGTACGACTCTTGTAGTATAGTTTTGCAAAATTTGAGATCCATCAAAAATCGAAAAAAATAATATAAAAAATAAAAACTTCGAGACAACGGGATGACACCTGACGGGTTGGAGGAGAGGGTGTGTCCGCGGGCCGCCCGCCTGTCCAGGATAGCAGGCCGAGATGCAAGCTCATCACCTATGGGGTCCGTCCCGGTCACCGCCGTAAATGGGCCGCACATGCCGCTAAAGCGCCAAACGCGATTTTTTTATATTTTTTCCCCCTATTTTGCAAAAATAAATGGTCCGCCAGAAATTTTGCAAAACTATACATCTGCCGCCGTGGCCCACCGCCGTGCGGCACGGCGGCAGGGGTCGTGGCCCACTGGCAAGGGCACATACCGCCGTGGGCCACGGCGTTAGGGACCTACCGCCGTGCGGCATGGCGGTAGGAGCCTACCGCCAGGCGGCAGCGCGGCCTCCAGGTAGCGCCGTAGGCCACGGCGGTAGGTATGGACCTACCGCTGTGCCCTACGGCGGTAGGATTTTTTTTTTTTGTAAATTTCAATTTTTTGAAGCATTGATACTTAACGACGAACCATTGATACTTAACGACAAATTACAGAAACAAGTAATAGCATGTACGACACAAGTACCCAAACTTTGTGCCGCTGCTAGTCCTAACATGCCTTAGGTAATTTAGATAAACGATTACAACATTTGTAGTCTAGTTGTACGAATAGTACCCGGAGAACCCGGACATCATAGACCCGCCGGAGTGCTGGGAGGGCATGTAGTACCCGTACCCCGACGGGGGTGGAGTTGGATCAGACGGTGGCGGGGGTGGAGTTGCTGGTGGAGTGTTGTCCTTCTTCTCGTGGCACGGACAGCAGCAGAACTCGTCCTCACACCCGGTGTTCGTCTTCACCACCATTGGTCCGGTCACCGGTCCGTCGTCGTCGTAGGTAGATGTCGGATCTGGAGAAGCCAATGCCGACGCGAGCTCTTGCCTCAGGTTGAAGATGACAACATCCTCGAGGTAGTTGATGTACTGTTGATACGGGTCAATAGCTGGGGGATCCACCCATTGCACGAAACCGCAGTTATCTGGTTGGTCGGAGTACTGCAGAAACCGTGATTACATTAGTAAATCATAAAATGATGAAGGACAGAGGTCAAGGAGTTTTGCTTACCTATGCTTGTGAGCAATGCCAGAAGCGTCGAACAGAGTTGTTCCATCCCTGGTAAACCTGCATCACATAGAACTCACCGTGTGCACACCTTGGCTAGTTCACCGTTTGATTTGGTGCGTACTTTCTAACATCACGCATGGATTTGAAATCTCTCTTATCTAATACTGGAAAATTGCTGTTGAACTCTGGATCTTGCTGGCTCCACAGTGCTGGAACCGAGGGAGACATCATCATCCCCAGTCCAGAAACTCATTGGTGCTTGTTGTGTTGTGAAGTGACACTGGAGAAGAGTGCTCACATATATGTATGCAATAAAGCAGACTGGACGGTGGGCCATTCGATCCGGGGCAAGAAAAACGGGCAGTGACTCGCAGGAAACACACCCTAGTACTCATTGTTTGGTGCAGTAACTCACAGAAAACACACTCTATGTGTTCACTGTTTGGTGCAGTGACTCACAGAAAACACACCCTAGTACGAGTTTTACTGTTTGCATCTGAAATACATCTGAAATCAAGTTCTTAAAGATACAACCCGACTCTAGAGAATGATGAAATGAAATCATAATTTTTTATGGATACAGTAGCACTCGGCGCCTAGTACTCTACGTCTACTGGGTACAACGGGGGTATTTCCCCTTCCTCATAGCATCCGGCCCAGCTTCCTTAGCCCGGCGAGCTCTCTCCCTCTTCCTCTCTCTATCTGCTTCACGGACCGCGACCGCTTCACGTTCTTTGATCTCCCGGCGAATGTGAATTTCCTCCTGCTGCTCCTTATGTTTTTCTTCTTATTTTTCTGCCTCAACCATCATTTGCCACCTCTCACGTGCTGAACGACCCATCGCCTCGACGTAACGCTTGTCTTGTTCGGACTGCTCATAATCTAGCCACTGCATAAAATCACAGAGAAGAGTCTTTTTTCAAAGACAAGTTAGCACATAATAAAATAGCAATGACATATTATTTATTTAGTAATGCAGTTTGTTCTTACTTTTGGTCTAACATTGCGACATGGTGGGAGGGGGTCATGCTCGTAGTTCACGTACATGAAGAACCTCATCCCGTAGCAGTACCCGAAAACGTTGCACTTGACAAGCTTACAGTTGTCACCGCAGTAGCACATAGGAGTGTGGATCCCCTTTGGCACCGCAACCTTGTCCTTCCTACTGGTGAGCAACTCTAAGTCCAACTCAGGATCCGAGGAAGTCATTGAAAGCCTACAAAAAAGATGAGAAATATGAAAATTCATTACATGTTTCATTTGAAATTAGAGAACAATACATAATAAGATATGATAATAAATTTGACGGCAAGAAGAAAACAACAAACAAATGAAAAGGTAGTTCAATTATTATAACACGATAACATGCATAAGTTCAAATATTACAAGACCTTGCCAAATCAAATGGTTCAAATATTACAAGACGATAACATGCATAAGTATTTCAAATATTACAACACGGTAGCACAAACAAGTACGATCACTGCATTCCTTCGTTGTACCGACGGGAACGACGTCCACGTGCATTAGCTGAAGGCGCTGGAGAAGTGGCAGTGGAAAAGTAAGATGCTTCGGTGCATTTCTTGTAGGAGTGTCCTGGATTGTTGCACTTAGAGCATATCTGCACCGGAGGTCCAGCTTCAGTCTCATCCATGTTGTTCCTAATCCTCTTCTTCTTACGTCGACCGACACCTTGGCACATGGTTGGATCTGGATTTGGTATGTGCAACGCACTGTCTTTGGGGTCTTGAGTGAAAATTCCAAGATGCAGGTAACCCTCAATAGTGTGGTTCCAAGTGTCTAGAATGATTTGCTTCAAAAAGTATTTAGGCACGTAGCGACCCCAATGGTTATCTTTGTTGCAAGGCATGTAGCGATCACATGTGAGCAGGGGTAGTGTAGCAGCAGTGGCTTCTGGCAAGAGCATGAGCATGTCTGATTCCCAATAACTGTTTGTTGTATTGTTATTTCACCATTCGCTTTTTGTGATTTGGACTGGCAATTTATCCGATATTTCCACTGAACTTTCTCGCCGGGATCACGACGTAGAGGTTGTGGGTAAGATCTGTGAGCAAGAGCAGCCTTCTGTTTTGTGGTCAAGTACTCAGTCATCTATATTGAATACACCTTTTGACAGTCCTGCATAGCTGCATGTGCTGCAGTAGCACGCTCAAGAAAGTACTTCATTGTGCGGTACAAGAAGAACTCAATGATACCAACAAGAGGGAGAGCTCTGGCACCACACAAAACCGCGTTGTAGACCTCAGCAAAATTTGTTGTCATTATCCCATGCCTCACACCTCCCTTATCAAACAGGAGACAACATTTCTCCTTAGGCTCATTCTGAATCCACAGGCTGAAGGTCTTCACAGCACGTCCCCTTCTCCTTCTGACATTTGGAGCATCTAGCCCCACGTCCTCCAGAGAAACTGGCTCTTTCCCGGGTTTAGTACTTATTGGCTTCTTAGCTATCTCTTCTGATGCTTTCTTCGTAAGATCATCTAATTTTTGTCATAGCTCGTAAAACTTTTTCTCCTGATTGGTCGAACATAAGCGCTTGAACAATTGTGTAAGTTCTTTGTTCTTGAACTGGCTATAAAAGTTTGCTGCCATATGCCTCATGCACCACCTGCTATGCACATCTGGCCATTGTGGTGCTCTGTGACGTTCTTGGCTACCTTCTTTGATGTCATTAATAGCCTGCAAAATACCTTTGTGTCTATCGTGTATCACACACACGTCTGACCCATCTCCCACCACCATCTGTTTCAATCTCTCCAGAAACCAATACCAACTGTCACCATTCTCTCCCTCTGCAAAAGCAATTGCCAATGGTAACAACTGATTGTTGCCATCTGCAGCCACAGCTGTAAGGATTGTGCCCTTGTATTTTCCTGTTAGGAATGTGCCATCTATGCAAATGACTGGTCGACACTGTTTGAAGGCAGCAGTAGTTGGACCCAATGCTAAGAATGCCCGCTGCAAGACTTGCTTCCCTGGCCTTGATACAAGATTATAAGTCTTGATATCATAATAACTATCAGGATTGAGCGTGGCAATTGTGTTCAGCAATCGAGGCAGATTGTCGTAGGATGCTTCGTAAGTACCCCACCTCATCTCCAATACCTTCTTCTTCGCCATGTATGTCTTACCATAACTTATCAGGTACCTAAATTTCTCCTCAATTGCCAAGATAATGGACTTGGGCTCATAAGCAGGATTTTCCACAATCTTAGCAAACATCTGGCTGGCCACAAAACCGACCGACAAATTATGATAGCTTGCATCTAGCTGCTCAAGTACACAAGTGTGATCCACAACAGATCTGATCTCCCAGTAATTTTTCCACTTGCCCTTGGAAGCATACACTCGAAAAGGACAGTTGAGCTTCACACATTGTACATCATATATGTGTGGAGAACTCTTCACTACCCTGAACTCTCTCTGCAGAGTAAGAGTGGTCCACCTCTTCACTGCATCCTTCACCTCTACTGCACTCTTATACATGGCGCCAACAGAAACCTGAGTGTCTCTATACTCTCAGGACACATTCTCACCAGGATTGACAGATAGCTGTAAGAAATTGTAACTGTCCCAGTCCCTTGGAACTAGCGGGTCATCCTCATCATCTGAGGAGTCCTCTTCCAACCCACGTTCATCCTCATCAGCCTCTATTTCGTACTGCCTGAGTACTTCTTCATTAACTTCCCCCTCGTCAATTTCACCACGGGCCTCAAAGGGTGTGTCACCATCTCCTTCTTCTGCCTCAGTGGCAGCACCATCTCCTTCTTGTGGCTCAGTTACAGGACCATCTCCTGCTTGTAGTTCAGCCTCATCTTGGTGAGCAGCACTACCCTCCTCATGCACTTGACTACTAGACCCAGCCTTATGAACAACTTGGATAAACAAAATCACAGGCAAACCAATTTGACATACTGTTTTGATATAACTCCTCTAATGTTCAGTGCCTTGAAGTGGCATAAGCTCCCAATATACTGACTCACTCCTGTTGATTAGAGCCATAATGGACAAGTCATGTTGCTCTGCATCTACATGGAATGCCCTATAAAAAAAGTTGGTAATGGACCCCCAAGTTCTTTCGGCTGCTCTTTTAATCACATGGTCAACCGAATTAAATTCTGACAAGTCAACTCCATGTTCACCATATCTAATCTGCCCATTACCGAAATACAACTTGACACTGACTGCATCCGACATGTCTGACAACATGAAAAAAAAATGCTATTAACATGTGGATCTGCAACTACAAAATATATCTACTCAGAGCTACACTAAAACTATAATTTTACTAATCCATCTACACTAAAACTATAATTTTACTATACAAGTCTACACTAAAACTATATTTTTACTAAGCAGATCTACATTAAAACTATATTTTTATTAAGCAGATCTACACTAAAACTATATTTTTACTATTATCACAGTTCAAACTATTAAGTACCAGAGTATTACCTCTAACGAGACGAAAAACCGGCAGAGTTTCGCACCTTCACCACCTCCTCCTCACTCCCTTCTCCTCTTCCCCCTCTCTTTCTTTTTTTTTGAATTATTATGACATTTTCGACTGAATTTCGGTCTTATATAGGCAGTTCCTAGCGCCGTGGGGCACGGCAGTAGCAGGCCTGCTGCCGCCGTGGGCTACGGCTGTATGTCCGTCGCACGCTACGGGCCCACGTCTGGCCGTGGGTCACGGCCCCTGCCGCCGTGCCGCACGGCGGTATGTTCCTGAAATTTCTGGCGGATCATTTATTTTTGTAAAATAGAGAAAAAATAATATAAAAAAAATCGCCAAACGCGCGCTAAGGCTCTCTCTGTCCCTCCCTGGGGGCGGATGGATGCGCCACCGCATCGATGACGGCGACTTCGCCGGTTCGCCCTCATCGGGCGGGGTACTAGCTAGTCCGACGAGGACTCTGCGGCCGCGATGAGGGTTCAGGTGAGCCCGTTAGACGCCGGTGCGTTAGTTGATTCGGCTTTGGGGGTCGTGTAGTTGGTCACGCTGGATTCAGGGTTAGGGGTGATGTTGAATTGAATTCGCTCGCTTGATGGCGCCATGGCGGTTGATCTGGGGTTCCGTTTCACCCACCGTGTATGTGACTTTGGGTTCCACCGTGTAGGCTGCTTTGGCGCCATTGATTTCGGAATCTCTTTGTATGTTCCTCTGCTGATGTCAAATGCAGCAGTTTGTTCAGACTAGCGAAGAGTGAGCACGGGGGAGCGGCAGCTTGCCAGGGAGGTGTGAGATTCTATTTCCTACGAGGGGACTGATTGGAGAGTGAGGCTGATCTTCTTATCAAATTCAGTGTAGTAGCATAATAGCAGCTGAATATTCAAGTGCTTTAGGTGCCTTTCTCTCTGTTGAATCATGGCATGAGGCCCGTATCACTTAGGCATGTTAGTGACCATGATCATGTCTCAAGTGTACAGACAGTCGAGCTTAATTACTAGTACTCATCAATTTGAAGTGTCCCACAGCTGCCCCATTTTGCTGGTAACTTTGATGTCTTTCAGGCTGTCATGGGATTCAAGAGTATAAGTGGTATACAAAAGTTTGCTTTATGACAAAGCAGGTAATCACAGATTATGGACTATGACAGGCATGTAGAACTAGAATGGTGGTCTTTGCAAAGGTTTTGCTTTCAATGTAGCTATTTCCAAGCGACGGCGACCTCTTCATTTGTTTTGCTAACAATTTTCCTCGCCAAGTTTTCGGTAAAGGTTGGTAAGACAGGAGGCTTCTTCAAGTGTCAACATACAAGCCTTTACTGATTAACTGGTAAGGTCCTCACGCCTCACTGTTCTTGAAAAGAAACTAAGTACACATGCCCACATGCACTAGTTTGTTGGAATAGCAAAAGGCTTCGGGTCTCCATTATTGCCTATCTAGGCTGTTCATGATATCACATAACAATGTTTTAGACTTGCTAATGATTGCGTGGGTACCCAGTAACCATAGTCATAACTCCTGCAATCTTTATTTTTTTAAAAAAGAGGGAAGATGTCCTAGAAATCTATAGTAAGATGTATTAAAGAAAGACATGTTTAAGTGGATAATGTTTACATTTTGAACAACCTTGCAGCATCGTGTGTTGAATAAACCTACTCTCACTTCATTCCTTTTTTATAACATGATCCCTTTTTTTGGGGGTCCAGTGGCATACTCCTGACAGTCAAGAAGCTATTAGTTTATTCTCCCCTTTGTAATGGGAAAAAAGTGTGGGTAAAAGTGGTAACTAAACTATTGTCATATAACTCCATTCCAGTTGCTGCAATCATGCTTCAGTTTATTGTTTGATTTATTGATTGGAAGCTAGAAAATTCTTACAATCAGATAGTTTTTAAATATCCTGGACAATGGCCATCTCTTCTTGCAGACTGTGATAAGAGTTCTTTAGATTCTCTCCTGAAGCCTCGCCACCTTTACTTGCCATTTGCTAATGTATCATGGTCCCAGTTACATTTCCATTTTTTGCAGGAGATGGTCCCAGTTACATGGTTCCATTGGACACGATGAAGCTATCCAGATATGCTATCAAATCCTCCTAGTTATGGCTTTAAATTGTACCATGCTTGTTTAATCTTCAGCTAAGCAGAGCATAAACTATCAAAGGATCCTGTTACAGACCCGCGCACATTCGAGACATTTCTGTAAGGTGCTTCTCCAAAGGTGAAGTTTACCCTCTCGGTTCTGCTGTTTTGAACTCAAAAGGAAAGGGATGAAGTTTTTCTAGTGATTTTCAGAGCAACATGATGCTTTTAAAAAAAAAAATGCTATAGCTTCTGCATTTAACTAGTTATATCAACGACATACTACCATAACTAGTTCAACGTTCTTTCCTGATTTATTGACCTCCTGAGTCCAGATATAGATGCTGCTCAGTCTGTAACATTGATGATAATGAGCCAAGGTGTCGGGCACACTTGAATACATGATACCAGGGTTCATGCTGATGTGTGTTAGACGTCATCATTATACAGCAGCCAGTAAGGTGATGTATGAATCATTTGTATCTGACGCGTTACCTTTGTAAAGTATACCTGAGATACCCTGCTCTTTTTTTTCGTGTACAGCCAGGAGCTCCACTTTGGCTGCAATCTGCTTCTTCCACTCCTGAAACTGTTATCCTCTGAAGGCAATGCGCGTTGCATTCTGCCTGCTGGAGCCCTCATCCAATCAGTGAAGGCACTAAACCCACGAGGATGGGTTCTGCAAGCAAGGTCATGCACATCTTGTTGCTGGATGAAGTTGCTACAACCTTCAAGGTACGAAATCTGTATAAAGCAAGCAAGACCATGCATATACCTTGTGAGTCTGTGACCTCTGTAAGCCAATGAATCCACTGATGATTCTGCTAATCTAAACATCGTTGTTGGCAACAGGAGTGAATCTCTAGATGATGACTCTGCACCTAACCAGTTACCCAATCTCTTCGCCTCCGTCCAGTCCTGCCCACCAGCGGCTCTCGTGTAACTTTCCATTTACATCTTGCAGCTGCTGCAGTGCTGCTCTTTCTAGCTGGCCTGAACTGTCCACCGTCGGACCGTCCCAGTCCCAGTCCCCTCCAGTCACAACTGCTTCGCACTCTGCCCGCTGATGAGGTTCGTACAATCATCTGCTGCTTTCTGTTTTCCCCTTTCACTTTATGCACCTGGATCAGATCGTCAGAAGAGCAAGCAAAGCAAGCGCCGTTTGCGCCGGTGCAGGCTGCAGAGGGGGGTTTCGAGTGGCGACGGCTGCTTTGGAGCCCAATCCCGGTATGTGTGTGTGTAGTGTGGCCTGGTGGTGGTGACGCGGCAACGGCTTGCGAAGATATTCACTTGCTAGGTTTGCACGCAAGTCGTGTGCTCGTGGACGCTAGTGCAGATTTGGTGCTGCTGGAGCATTAGGGAAAGGCTACTCTGGACACTTAATCGTGTAAGGTCACTAGGTCGGGTGTGGTGATACTATCTGCTTATCATTGAGAATTGGGTAAGGCCGTTTAGTGTGATAGAAAACGTCGACCGCTCTTTTGACAAATCGTCGGAAAATTGTACTACTTGATTGAGATTTGCATTCAAACCGAAATCTGATGAATACAAGGTGGTAAGCATGAAGCATCAGCGTCACAGGCAGTGCAGCCAAAGGCTGTGATCGCATTACCAAATTTTAGCGGCACGGGAAGTGACCCAAAATGTTGAAACAGAAAAGGGGTTTGAAACAGAAAAGAGGTTCATCTTTAAAAGTGAAGAGCTGCAAATCGAGTGATGAGCTCACTGGGGCAAGGGGGAAATTGGTTGGAAATGGAGTGCTTGTCATTGACATTTGGGCTCTCTTTTCTCCCCAACAGCAACACAGCGGTACAATTGCAGTTGGTGGGGGTGGTCGCAGCTTCTGCTGTGCCGCCATGCTGTGCCGTTGCTTGGACGGCGTTCCTCTAATCACTCATCACACTCTGCTTAATCTGTCTCCATGGTAACCCATCGCAGCTAGCGGCAATTAACTTTTTGTTAAGGGGAAATCACGACATGATTTCTTTAGCGCACCGGTGGACAAGTGGCAATCAAGAAAAAAGGGAAGGGGAGGTGGAAAGTGAAAAATGTACCTTGATTGGTTAATTTCCGGCTTTTGTGTTTTTTGACCTCCGATTAGCTAACTTTTGCATTTATTACCGTTTCGTTTAACACAAAGGAATTCTTCATTTAATTACCCCACTACGCGGAAACAAAAGCTCCTCCCTCCCTCCCCGTTGCTTTCTCAGGGTCGTGCCGTGCGTGGGCTCGTGGCAATTCTCCCCCCTCGTCTTCCCCCCCACGTCCTCGCGCTCCCTCCACAGCACCTGCTCGATCGTTTCCTCCAGCCTGCCCGTCCGGGATCCCTGCCCCCAAATCGGATTGCGGAAGGTGTTCGGGCGTAGGGTGCGGCGGCGGCGGCGTGCGGCGGTTCTCCGGCGCCGAGGAGGTCAGAGGTCAGGCTCGGGTCGCCTCTCTCTCTGTTATTTTTTTTTTGTTTCTGGGCGGCGGCATTTTGTCGCTGCCGCTCGGAATCGTTTCCAGGGATCGAAGCTGCTTTTGTTTCGATCGCTTGTCGGGATGGTTGGAATCGGCGAAAGCTCGCGGGATGATGTGCCTGCCGTTTCCCTGGACGCTTGTCGTGTCCAGAGCTCCAGAGCTCGAGAAGAAAACCCGTCAATTTTTTCTCCCCTCTTCCCGCATCGGTTTCCCAATTCCAGCCACCTGGGGCGCACCGATTTTTGTTGCTTGCCCTTTGGAATTTTGCAACCGCCGAATTCTTTTTTCGTCCGTGTGTGTATAGAGTTTCTGACTTTGGCCTTCGAAAGAAAAAACCTGGGAGCAAGATGCTCAAATGCGACTGGCTGCTGCCCGCGTTGAAGAATTCGGCGAGCTGATAGAGAATTTGCGTCGTTTTTTTTTTCCCCATCTCGCTCAGCGGCGGCGACGGCGAGACGAGGCTCCGCCACCTGCCGCTCCCTGGCTAGCCGTTGGGGTCGCACCAACGGGCACATTCCCCTCCTGGCCCAGGGGAGCGCGGCCGTTTCAACGGAGGTGAACGTGGAAAAAAAATGACGCCTTTTTTTTACTTGCCCCGCATGGCCGCGTCTCTTTTTTTTACCACCAAGAAAAAGCTCTTTCTCTGTGCAAGTTGCATTAGTTTAAGCTCGCTACGCGAGCAGCCAACCACAAAGCGCGAGGGTACTTTTAATGGGGGACTTGCATGTACTAATCATGATAATTAAGCCACTGGTTAGTCGTCCTCGTCCCTAACCGCGGTGGCCTGGGCGACCGGGCACCCCCCACACCCCACAATTAATCTGCTTCCCGTTTCTCTTTCTCCCCCACCATCTCTGGCAGCTTGGCTTCGCCATTACTTGGCTTGCAGGAGCTGGCCGTGGAGTTCCCGTGAGGTGGAGAACAAGCGCCATGACTGGCTCGCTCGCCCCTACCCGCACCCGAAAGAGACGCTTTCGCAATTCCTGGGCATAAATAGGAGAAAACAAAGAGGAATTCGAGAGAAAATCACCACCCATCTCTCTCTCTCTCTCCCTTTCTTCTTCGTCCAGCCCTTTCTTTTCTCCTTTTCCACCTACCGAATCCCGTTGCCGGGGGTCCTCGATCTGGTTCGTTCGCTGCGTGATTCCGAGCTCCTGAATTGTCTTGTTGCGTGCGAGATGGATTGTGTATCTGTGCTCACATTGGATTGCTGCTCTTGTTGTTGCTGTGTTGGCAGGTTGGGACGGGTGTTGGCTCCGTGGCGCTATCAATGCGGGTGGATTTGAGCACTGCCGGTGGGTGCGCCGATGGACGCCTGCGAAATCCGGGCGCCAGCGGCAGGGCTGCTGCGGAAATCTGAGCTGCAGCCGGAGAAGAATTATGCTAACGGCCACACTGATGCCGCGGTGAAGCGCAGGGCAGCCGCGATGCCAGCGGCGGCACCTACTACTCCGAGGAGGCACCCGTCGCCGAATGCCGGTCGGGCGTCGTCCCCGACGCCGGCTGGGTCACAGGCGAAGAGGTCCCCGTCCACAGAACGGCGGCCGGGAACTCCGTCCAGGCCGTCTTCCGGCGGCTCGCGGCCGACTACCCCGTCCAGGATCTCCGTCCCGACGTCGCCACCGTCTGCGCCATCCAGCCCGTCCTCCTCATCCTCCAGCTCATCGACGCCGGTGCGCGATGCTGTTTCAGAAACGCAGAGTGCTCCCAGGAGGTTGTCCGGTGGCCGTGCTCCTGATGGGTTGTGGCCTTCAATGCGGAATCTGTCGTCTTCTTTCCAGCTCGAATCAAAGGGGAAAAGGATCACAAGCAGCTCTTCTGCAGATCAGGCCAAGATGAGGGATGCAGCTCCAGCTGATAGGAAGAGGAGCCCCTTGAGAGGGAGAGCTACCCCTGAGCAGTCGGAGAATCCACATGCCAAGGTCATTGATCAGCATCGCTGGCCTGCTATGATGGGAGGCAGGGTGTCTGCAAGCGCAATGTCTAAGAGCATGGATCTCACTGATAAGATTAGTAGGTCTGCTCTTCCATCAGTTCCGTCACGTGGGGTTTCACCAAAGAGAACAACAATGTCCTCCGCTGCAAATGCATTGTCAAGAAGTATTGATCTTGCTGATAAAATTGACCGCTTGGTTTCTTCTTCAGTGTCATCACGAGGGGGTTCACCAAGAAGATCACCTGCTTCTAGTGGTGCAAATGATGTGTCTAAAAGCATCAGTGTTGGTAAAGATCCCAAACCTGCATCCTTGGGAATTTCATTAAGAAGGGCATCGCCAATAAGAAAAGCTGCATCAGATGGCTCTAGGAACCTATCGGAGAGCATGGATCTTACTGAAAATGATAACAGTACACCCTCCTCATCAGTTTCATCACCCAGTATTTCACCAAGTGCATCGGTGTCAAGTGTGTCTAATGCTGCATCACAGACTACCACAAAATCATCTGAGAGACTAAATGGATCCGTTTCCAACCTGTCTTCATCAAGAGGACTTTCACCTAGAAGAACAACCTCTGGTGGCATTGGTACTTTATCGAAAAGTATTGATTTCCCTGAAAAAGATAGGAGACCAGCTTCATCAAGAGGGGTTTCACCAAGAAGGCGACTCGCCTCTGATGGTGTTAATGTTATTGTGAGAAATATGGATTTTTCTGAAAAGGACAACAGAGTAGTCAGCTCATCAATTCCATCTCGAGGGGTTTCTCCAAGGAGAAGACTTGCTTCTGATGGTGTAGATACTATATCAAGGAGCATTGACTTTTCTGGAAAGGATACCAGACCATCCACCTCATCCTCTGCATCACGCGGGATTTCTCCACGAAGAAGGCTTGCTTCTGATGGCATCAGTGCTGTAACCAAAGGCATGGACTTTTCTGATAATGCTAACAGACCATCTACCTCTTCAGCGGCATCACGAGGCATTTCACCAAGATCTCAATTAGCTTCTGATGGAATTGCTACTGTATCAAAAACCCCAGATCTTGCTGATAGACATGACAGACCATCAACCTCGTATGCAGCGCCACGAGGTATGTCACCACGACGTAGATTTGCATCTGATGCCAGCAATGTCACTTCAGAAAGAATCAGTTGCACCGAAAAGGATTCTGGAACTGTATCCTCTTCGGTTGCACCTAGAGGGGTCTCGACATTAAGGCGGCTTTCCTCTGATGGTGTTGAAACTATTGCAAAGAGTACGGACATTGTTGAGAAAGATACCAGATCTACCACCTCCTCAGCTGCACTACGAGGGCTTTCACCAAGAAGACGACTTGCCTCGGATGGTGTCAACGTGATCTCAAAGAGCATGGATTTTTTTGAAAACAGTAATAAACCTGTCACCATGTCAGTTGCGGCACGAGGGGTTTCACCAAGAAGACGGCTCGCCTCAGATAGTGTCAATGTGATTTCAAATTCAAAGAGCATTGATTTTGTTGAAAATAGCAATAAACCCGTCACCATGTCTGCTGCAGCACGAGGGGTTTCACCAAGAAGACGTCTTTCGTCTGACGGTGTAGAATCTATATCAAAGAGCACAGACTTTGCTGAAAAAAGTACCAGACCTTCAACCTCGTCAATGGCATCACGAGGGGTTTCGCCAAGAAAGCGGCTGGGTTCTGATGGTGTCAATGCTATATTGAAGAGCGCAGAATTTGCTGATAAAAACTGTAGGCCATCTTCATCGTCAGCTGCTATACGAGGGATTTCTCCCAGAAGCAGATCTGCCTCTAATGCCATATCAACAGGAGTGGATTTTGCTGAAAAAGACAGCAGGCCATCCACCTCATCAATTGCATCGTGTCAGACTCCGCAGAACAGTAGACTTCAGTGTGATGGTGTTAATACCATCTCGAAAGATATAGAAACCTCATCAACTGTATCTGGCTGCACTTCAGAGAGTAGACTTGATGACACTAGTGCTTTAGGAAAAGGCGTAGATGTCACTGAGAAAATCATCGTGGCAATGCAAGATGGTGGTGATGGTGATGATCCAGGAAGAATGGATTCTACTGACATAGGTACAGGTGCAGTCCCGTTATCCATTGCATCTCAGGAGAGATCATCGAGCAGGCCTGTTACTGATGACGTTAAGAATACATCAGAGAATGTTGATGCAACTCAAAAGGGTAACAGAGCAATCTCGGTGAAAATTCCATCTCGAGGAGCTTCTCCAAGAAGGCGACTTGCATCCGATTGCATTGACACTATATCTAAAAGCATTGATTTTACTGAGAAAGATAAGAAACCTATGACAGTGTCAGTTCCATCACGTGGAGTGTCACCAAGAAGAACAGCAAGATCTGACAGTGCTAATATAATGTCAAAAAGTATGGATTTTGCTGATAAATGTCATGGACCAATATCTTCGATGATTCCTTCACGAGTGATTTCTACAAGAAGAGTACTAGGACCAGATGGTGCTAATGCAATGTCAAGAAGCATGGACCTAACTGATAAAATCAGACAGCAAATCTCTTCAACTGTGCAATCATCCAGAGCTTCACCAAGGAAAACACCTCTTGCTTATAACAGAGTAAAAGGCCCTGAAGTTTTGTCAGGTGATGTTGAGAGCCCTGCTTCTGCTGATGGAAATGATAGTCAAGAGGAGAATTCCAGTTCAAGTCCAGATGCTCCAAATAATTCAGAAAAAATTACACCTCAAACACGGTTAGCTAGGACATCGTCTTCACCATGTCGTGTTCTAATACGCCCTTCATCACCATCCAATGCTTCATCAACATCATTGTTTACCTCTAGGAGATTACCAAGCCCATCAAGGACTAGACCCTCAACACCTGTCTCACCATGTAGTTCTGTCAGATCCGATTCGGCCTCTTCTATTCTTAGCTACATTGGTGATGCTACAAGAGGGAAGAAGAGCCCAGCTCACATGGAAGAGGCACATCAGTTGCGCCTCCTGCATAATAGGAACTTACAATGGCGTTTTACTAATGCTTACGTTGATGAAATGCAATCGATTCAGAAAATGAGTGCTGAGGTAAATCCATATCACTTCTTCCCATCAGATTTCCGATAGCATTGGTGCTTAACTATCCATTCATCTTAGATTTCAATTTTGCCATATCCTGTGTTAGGTATATAACAAGGCTCTTTTCTTCATTCTGTTGTGTCCTTGTTCCTTTATCTGTAGTATCAGAGTCCAACTAGCCATTTATCTTGTATTAAGGCAGTGAGGAAAAAATGCAATGAGTGTTTTGTGCAAACCCAAGATTTTCTGATGATGCCCTCATTCTATGTGTGGTCAAGCTGTAAATATGTCCTTTTTTTCTAAACCTAAGATACTTTTATTCTTTATTACCCTCATTCTAATATGTGGTCACTGGTCAAGCAGTAAATAAGATGAGTTTATTTCTTACTTTATTTATTCATTTGGAGCAGACTATGCTGTACAGTGTATGGGATGCTAACTCAAGGATGTGTGACTCTATGGTTATGAAAAGAAGCAACGCACAAAGACTACGGCAAGAGGTCAAATTGGGGATAGTGTTGAAGGAGCAAGTAAGATATATTAGTTTCTTGCACACATATTTATTCGTGGTTTCATGCCATCTAGGCAGAATTAGGTCTATTTGGTCATGTCTGCACTTTGGGATTTGATGGTCACACCACTGATACATAGAGTAACTCAAGATGCAATTTGGTGTTTAAAAGATGACTTAAGAGAACCTCCATCCAAACAGATGCATGTTCATTACAGTCGCTAACAAAGCACACCTCTTCAAAAAATATAAGAGAACAAGAGTAAATTCTAACCATGTTTTTTTAGTTCAGGTGTGTTTTTCCCAATTTTTTTTTGTTTGTAGAAATACATTCCTTATATGTGAGCTACCAGCACTTTTTGGACTCCCTATGTGCCAATATGTACAGTATCTCTTCTTGAACCAATTTTATGTACAGACATTTGTTTTCAGAAAAATGCATGTACTAGGTTGTGTTATCTTATTATCAGACCTTGATTGTCTCATCTTTTATTATCATGATGTAGATGGATTACCTTGATCACTGGGCAGCACTGCAAACAGAGCATTCGTCTTCTTTATCCAGCGCAACTGAAGCTCTTAAAGCAAGCACATTGCGTCTTCCAGTTTCAGGAGGAGCTAAGGTGTCAACAATTCCATTTAAAAAACAAAATAGATTACACGAAGTTATAAAAAAATAGTGTAAATATTTAAATATCATGACTCCTGGGAAAATTACAGATTATTACATGCTAATTAAGTACTCAACTTCTCTTTCAGGCCGATGTACTTACTGTTAAGAATGCTGTCAGTTCAGCAGTTGACATTATGCAAGCAATGGGGTCATCCATTTGCCATTTGCTATCAAAGGTTAGTTTGAAAGGTGGTCCTTTTACTTCTGCTATTAGTGCATAACACATATCATCCTGGTGATTCTTATGGTTTATACTTTGATACACAGCATTGATCACTTTATAAATTGCCAATACCTATTGTGGTTAGTAGACATTTACGAGTTGGAACCTTCAGGTCTAACCATTAATTTGTTTGCTCTGCAGTTACAGGGTACACACTCTCTGGTTACAGAACTTTCAGCTGTTGCTGCTAAAGAAAGTACCTTACTTAATGAGTACAGAGAACTCTTGGCAACAGCGGCAGCACTACAGGTATAATCTTGGTTTCTATTTGGTATGTCAGTTTCAGTTCTTTTGTTTTGGGGAGTTTAGGGGTACAGATAATTTTGAAAAAACAATGCCATTAAATCGTAATAAATGCCTATTGAGCTTTGAGCAATATTATGTGATCTGAGCACAAACGATTACATGAGTATAATTTTTTTTTGTGAGAGGGGGGGGGGGGGGGGGGGCAGCCTGTGCGACGGCCATGGGCCCATGAGGCTGGGGGCCTATGAGAGTATCAAGTGTTTAGACGTGTCACGTATAGTAGATACTCCGTAGTTCGTACGCACGAGAGAAGAGGAGGGTGACGGGCTGACGGTTTGGCGACTAGGGTATCCTTGACACCAGCCGCATCCTTCCTGTTCACCTCCTCCCTTTCCTTGCCAGCTCAAGGGCCCTTAGTGTCTTACTGGCCCAAGGGCCCATAAAATTTGTGGGACGGGGCTGTGCATAAGTACAATCATGCTAGTTAATAAAATATAACCATGGTATGAAGCCTTTTCATTTCATCTCGAAAAAAAATTCTTAAAAAAGAAAATTGTGTGGCCGAGTCCCTGATAATATTTTCACCTGATCACTGGGTGCACTGCGATAATTTTGTACCCCATTTCAGGACATCCTCTATCTCTTCCTCATGCGATAGTTGCATCTGTCTACTATTTTGTTGCCATGTAAAAACTTATGAAAATGATTATTTTCTTGCATCTGGCTTTTTTTTTTTGAGAAAGTCTGGCTATAAACATGTTTAGGATAATGTTTAGAATGCAGGAATATGATATTGGTGTCATGAGAAGCAGTTTAGTTTTGTGAGTATATACATGTTTGTTTTTTTCTGTACGACAATTTTGTACAGTTTTCTGATGTCAAGTATAGAACAAGTTCCTTTGTCCTTCAGTAGACAGTGGTCATGTTTCAGATTCTTCTGAATTCCGAGCATCAAACTGCTATCATAATATATGAATATAAAAAAAGAAACATTGTGGTTTGATGCTCAGTTTGAGTTATAAATACTCATCTTCCTCTGAACAGGTCCAAGAGTCCAGCCTAAGGACACAACTCATACAACAAACAGAGTGAACAGGTTAAGGTCCTGTATGTCTAACTAGGAAGATAGAGGTAAACACCATTCATTAGTTTCAGTAACTGTACGGTGCATATGTGTATCCTTGATGTCATCGTCATTTTCTTTTCCCCTTCTTTTTTTCACTTATTAGCTAGCCCCATTTTTTTTTTCATTTCTACTCCCCCGTGTTCTTTTCTGTTTGAACTTTCATGGAAGAGAAGTGAAGCAACACGAAATCATGGTTTTGTCATGACTAGGCTGCCAATGTGGTCATTATGCATGTCAATGTGCCAGAAAAACCTGATAGCTTGTTGTAATTGTATTTAGCGATTATATCTTTCATTCAGTGTAATGCCTTTAGATGTTCCTTAGATTGCTCTCATCATAAGGAGTTAGGGACTTCTGTAAGACAGATACTTACTGCCGGTTCCCAATCCAAGCAAGGGGCGACCACAACTTCTAACCTAGCACTACAGAATAGATGACAGGTTTACGATACCAACTTCATTGCTAACACTTGTAAGTACTATATGTCCAGTCATGAGAATACCATATTTTGATATTCACTTCTTCTCTTACTCTGACGAAACTTGTGTCCTGTCAGGCAAGTGTTGTTATCTTGCAGCAAGTTGTTATTTGCCATTGCTTTCATTTGCATGTGCTATGCTGCTAGATTTGCAGTCTCTAAGACTTGTGGTCGCCTTCAGTGCATGGGTGCATGCAGACCCTGATGCTGATAGCTGAACATAATTTGGTCCCCAAGAATGGGCTGGTCTAGGCCTGACGGCATCATGGCGTATTGCTTAGGCTGATGGCTAAGCTGCTACGACTAATTTCTTGACGTCCTTTAGAGGTGTGGGGCGCATGCAGCAGCACATTTTCCTGATTTCTTTTATGGATGCGAGGACATCTTCATCTTTTGACCTTTGCCATTTATTATGGTACCGATCATATCTTTGATGCTTTTGTTGCGTGGTGTGGCACTGTCACTTTTGGTAGATTATGGTTTGCGTCGGAGGAGGTATCCGATGACTTCCTTAAGGAAACGAAGACATGTAGATCTTTAGTTCATTGTGAAATTTTTATGGTGTCACATCGAATGTTTTATGCACGATTAATTTCGAGAACTCTGTTTGGAAATCACGAGATAGCACGATTTTGTTAAATTGGAGATAGCACGATATTGTTAAATCGAGATGGCACGATATTGTTGAATAACAAACTAATTAAGCTTGATGAATTCATCTCGCAAAATTATTGCAACCTGTGCAATTAATTATTATTTTACATTTAATACTTTATATATGTATGTGACGGGTGAATAATGCTTTTTAATGGAACTAAACAAAGCTGTATTTCCTTAAGGTCTATAACTCATTATAGTAAGCAGTTATCGAATAGTTACACGTGATCTTCTCTACAACAACGATTGAAAATGACAAGGCGAAAACAAAATCGTGTGCCAAGTGCACCGTCCTGAGCGATTTATAGTAAAAAAAATGCTTCTCCTGTCACTACTGGTGTCGCTTTCAATCGTGCGAGGCAAAGTGATCCGTAGCTCTCGAAGTATATCCTCCAGGTTCTTTACAGACAACATCAAGCCTTGTTCTGTCAGAACGCCAAGGCGCCCAACCGGACGCTTGCGGAGATGATGTCAACAGATATAATTGTTGTACAGTGGCACCAGCCTTGTATTTACAAGAACTGCAACAGTAGAGCAACTGTACCTGCACGGGAACACATATGTACTCAGGAAAACAAATATACGACATGAATCAAAGATAGTATGATCTTGAAGTGCATGATACCTTGTTCAATCTGAGCAAGCGCCCTTCGCATTTACAGTTCAATCAAACATTGGCTGAGACTTCTGCCTCAGGTTCCTTACTTTCCTCCAAATGCTCTGTCAGAGGTTCATCACTGTCTGATAGGTCTTTCTCGTCTTTTGCAGTATCCTTTCTGTTCAGCTCATCCTGTTCTTTCTGTATAGCTATCTTATTGGGAACAAGAACCAGATATATATTCCTCTCTGCGAAATTTTTGCTTTCTTCCGTCGCTAGCTGAAACATGACTAACAAGTTTAATGCTTGCAACTAGAAGCATGAGTTTATTGAGAAAAAAACTAAATAAAAAGCTGTTTTAGGACCAGATTACCTCACCGACATCAGTTTGGAATCTTCTAAGGAGTTCAATAGCTTCTTTTTTATACAAGTTTTCCCGTCCTTTCAAGTTCACTATAATCTTAACCTGAAAAAAAAAGCAATTTCAAACAATTAAGTCACACTAGAAAACACACATGCACACACTAAATGAAAATTGTCACCTTGTCACCAGCTTTAAGGAACTTTCTTGCAGCTCTAAGTCTCACACTGTAGTCATGGACGTCAATGTTGTACCTGGCAACGAAATACATGCAGGATTCCACCTTAATTTATAAAGAGTTAAGCGCATGCATCTGTTGTATTTTAGCAGCCTTGTGATGCCACAAACCAATCAATAAATTGCTACTACAAAATTCATCAATACATCACATGAAATAGGCATGAAAACTCCTATCAATATGTCTATGGAATTGCGCATTTCTGATACATCCAAATACTCAAATCAGCTCCAGGCATCTCCAGCCAAAGACTGCCCCAGTCCCCAAATGAGTTTTTACACACTGTAAGGTACCTCAGCTATGCAAAGCGCAAGTAAATTAAGAATTATCCTTCTGAGCTAATTGAGAAGCACAAAAAGCAGAAGTTTAGGCATAACATAAGCTTAAATAATTTAGGGAATTGAGACAAAAGTAAAGCTGGCATGATTCATACCCCATTTTCAACTCCTTCAAGCCCATGCGTTTTGCTGCAGGGAATAAACAAAAGCAAGCATCAAAGTTCAATGTATTTGACTTATAATCAACAAAGGCTGCAGAACAAAAAATAAGCTGCATAAGTTTACCAACAGATCTTTTCTGCTGAGTCTTTTTCTTCTTCTGCTGTTCGTACCTGTGTTTTCTGTACAAAACCAACAAAAATGCATTCATATGATCCCAAAATGAAGCAGTCTGAATCAGAAAATCCATGTGTCTGTACAAATAAAATTGTTTGAAACAATTCAAATTATAGGTTGGTGTGACGTTAATTGCAACATACTTGTAATCTTTCTCCTCAAAGAGTCGAAGTACTGGGGGCTCTCCATCTAATGATAATATTGCCTGAAATAAGAAAACATCAGAAATCCTAATTGGTGTAGATTGCTGAAATAATACCGATTTCATCTAAGGAATATCTTGTTTTAAGCTAAGCATATGTCCTGTTCATGAAGCTAGCATGTAAAGTTAGTGCATGCATCTGCAGGGGTTGCCCAGACCCAGAGTGGTGTATGAAAAAGTACAGTGTACTGACTGATAGACTTTGTTGCTCCAGTAACAAGTAGCTGGTGTTAGGGCTAGAGTTTTAAACATTGTGAACTGCAACAGTCATCATTGCATTACCAAAGTGTTTTTCTGTTATAGAAGCCCATGTAGACTACTGTATTATTCAAGATTGGTAGTGAACGGTCCTCAGTTCCTAATCCTATTTGTACAGCTATATGCTGAATGCGCTTTTTTGGAGGAAATGAATAAGTAGAAACATCTGAGGTAAGTAAGGTACCAGTATAAGATCATTGTCCTCTGCAATCTTAACTGCCTCGTTTACAGGTACCACACCAACCTGTAGGAGAAGAACGAAGTGGAATGGCCAGATTAACAGATAGTCACCGACTCGCAATGATTAAATCGAAAATGAGTGAAGCAGCAGAATTGGAAATGAGCATTGGTTACCATTCTTTTCTGTTCATCCAAGAGCCTCACAGTTGAGGACCTAACAAAGAGAAGCATCTCAAAATGTGAATAGACTGAGATGAACATGGTAGCATGTAGGTTTATTGTGACGACTTTACAAAATTCAAGACAGACGGGATGTATACTCGATTCGTTCAATGTCAAGGGCGGGGTCGTAGTCGGGGTCGGGCCCGCGGTCCCTCCTTCCCCACCCGCCGCCTCCGAGCTCCTCCTCATCTTCCTCCTCCTCCTCCTCGCCCTCGTACGAGGACGAGTACCGCGCGACCACGACGAGCCTCGCCGGCGCCCGCGCCCGCGTCCGCGTCCGCGCCCATGGCCTGGCCGAGAACCGCGTCGAAGAGGAAGGGCCTGAGGCATGGCAGGCGGCGCCGGGCCTGTAAGGTACGCGGGACACTGCCGGCGCGAAGGCGAAGCCTGCGGCAACGCCGACCATGGCCGGCGGCGGTGGTCGGGGGCGGGTGGCCGCGGGCACGGCGGCCTTATCTGCTTGACTGCTTCGAGGGCTTTTGCCGCGAGAAGGGAAGGAAAACGAGTGGAGGGGAAAGGGCGTTGATTTGGTGGGGCTTTTTGGGTGAGGCAATGTGGGAAATGGTATCTCACTTGTGGGCCGGTGGTGTCTGACGTTTAGGGTCCTCCTAAGTGGTTTTGGGCTGGAAGGCCCAGCAAGATGATCGCACCATGGGGCCGGTGTTACGTCTATTATGTATGTCTGCACGGCGACGATTTGTGGGCTTGGAGAGCTTTGGATTTGTATAGAGGGAAGTGAGAATGTTTCTATATTTTTGTCTTTTCTCTACAAGACTAGTCTCTACTCCTATACTCCTACTAGGTTCGTGCCCGTGCGTTGCTACGGGCATCCAATACACAAAACATACAATAAAAATTATGTAGTACAACATTGGATTAATCAATTTAAGACATCATATCCAAAGAACTACTTGAAGTTGAGAGCACATTTTGATCTATTAATCTGGTAATTTGCCTAAATAACTATGACAAAGACACCCACAATGCCACACTCCATCTATTCAAGATCTCCACCTGCGATGCGCCGAAGATAGTGTTTTACAATGATTGGTAGGCGCTTTCTACAGGCATTTGCTTCATGCACCACAAGATCGACGAAGAAGTTACGTCGCATAGCAAGAGTATCATGTAACGTGTGATATTTACGGTGTCTTGCAGCTTGTAACTCCAACAATTGTAACATGCTATTACAACACTCCAACCATTTCAAATTAGTAGACAGATTAGTACTATGAAAAGTCACAAAAAAATGTTGTATTTTCAACCTTGCAAACCTTATAATCATTTTTACATTCTTACATACTGTACTTTTCACCAAATCAGAGTAGCAGACCTTGTAAAATGTCACAATCTGGAAGCAACATTTTAAAATAGTAAATTATCTCTAGCTGAAGGTATGACCTATTACAACTAACTCTGACTATGTGACTTAGATGCGAATTAACCTAGATCCACAATAGTAACACTAAATGTTAAGGGGCTTAAGCTTTGTCAAAACAGTAGTACAGTATGTCTACTTGACATTGAGGCTTTTTTGGTCATAATCTCAACAAAACTGCACAATCATGGTGCATTCCCTCGATTAAAAAATACAATGGTCGAAAATTTTATTTTAAAAATGGCCCATCTTCTCATGTAAAGTATAGGTTATTTCCATGCATATTAGTGGTTTGAAATTTGAAGTCATTTCATTCCATGGTATATATATTTTGAACAGAGGAAGTGCAAACCTATAATTCCATGGGGCCTTGTTCAAGCTATCAGTACTCAAGGAGGAGGTTAACAATTATTCTGATAGGTTGCACATTCCTATTATGCTCTATAGATGCTTTACAATAACCTACTTCTGTTAACAAGCTCAGCAAACCAGGCTGGATCAAATAAGCCTCACTGATTTCTGTGATGATTACCTCGGTATTGTCCATGACTGACTTTATGGTGATCCCATCAACATTATTATTTGTTCAGTAGCAATGCTTGCTCCAATTCCTCTGCCACCATGTTCATTTCCTGCAAGTATCCCATGTGCGCAGACCGCATATGTAGGCACATTTCAACACTAATGCATGTTTAAGTAGTTAAGAAACTTTTTGAGCTAACAGACTACCGGCTTGGAAAATATTAGCACTATTTTCTACCGTTATATATTTTTCTTCAGTGCTTTAATCATTGCCGGAAATGTGGTTGCTTGCTTTTGTAATGGATTCTGCATACATGACTGCAATGGCCGAATGGTTAATCCAAGGATAAATCCATTCAACAGAGAGAGATGTGAACGGCTAGTTAAGAAAGTGCTATCCATGTGATTAGGAGAGTATTGTCAGTTATAAGGCAAAACATTGGTAGAATCTAGATGTTCAAAACAACAATATAGTTTGTTTTACAAATTCCAGATAATCGCCATATAAAAAGAATGTGGAATCCAAGTGAGAATGTACAGGGCTAAAAGTCATTCTGCTTCCAAAAGTCATTCTGCTTCCTCGATAATTTAGTGGTAGTAAATTAGTATAGCAGAAAGATTAGACTATAAGTTAGATGTTGGACCTGAATGTAGGGAAGCAAATCAATTTGATCGCCCGAACATGTTCGTCTTTGGAGCGGACGTCATCCTCCTCGATTTCTTGCCAGACTTTAGTGCTCTTGGCTAGTCAGCTAGCAGCCATACTGTATTTTTACTGCATGAATAACATCAAGTCACCAAAACAAATCGGATCAGGGTACACCATGGCTTTTCAAATGCAAATTCATGGAACACCATATCTAGCATACGCAGTTCACATTAGAGCGTTAGAAAAGGATCACATGGCTACAGACCTAACTGAAACAGCAGCAGTAGAGTATATAATTGAGTAACCAATTGGAATAGCACAACGCCTTAGAAATTTGTAACAGCCAAATTTAACCACCCAGATACGTGTTTGTGCTGAATGCAGCCACAAGAAACAGTCATGCTCTGTAGGAGGAAATGGCACACAACCAGACAGGGAGTATATAATGCAACAAAACAAAAGGTAGATATATACCCAGGGAGTAGCACATATGAACATTTGAAATTCTCCCTCACCAAGATAGCATAGACAGCTCCACATGCATAAAAGATCCCCTCTGATTTCCATTTTTCTATCCTACTTAATGCATAAAAAAGTACATCTGATATCTAATGGCATATCTAAATCAGCACGAAGCATAAGCAGTTTACTCAATTGTACACTCAATTTGGCTGATAAATTGTGCATCGACTCAGGATGCATCTATCTTGGAGACAAGTTGAAAATGCCAAGAGGAACCACTATATTGTTAAGAGCTACCAAAGTTTAATTTCATCCATAAAATGACATTCATTGGTTCCACAAGTATATAAGTCTATTGCACTCAGTTAAGGCATTAACAGAGAATTCAGCTCATGCCAACAACAACAACTGACTGCTCACACGATAAATTGGAGAATGTACTGACCAACTATCCTTCAGAAAAATTTATACCTTTGACTTGCCCTGCTACTGGGTATTGTCCAACAATTGCAAATTTGCCCATTTCCCATCAGCAGCACAATTAACAATCCTAAAAAAGAAAGAAAAAACTTTTTTTTCTAGAGGTCCATCTACAGTAACTGTTGATATCACAGTTAAGGCAAATTTTTCTCTGATTGTCTCCTTCCAAACTGTACTAAAAATAATGATAGGCCAATAACCAATAATTAAATGACATGCAAATAAGAAGAAACAGTGCTGACCCCACATTTGACCTCATGCCATGCCTGCATAGCTGGATTTAGGCCATGCTTCTCTCCTTCTCCTTCCTGCCCTTTGCCGTGGGCTTGATTTTGGCAGCAATTGAAATCTATTTGGGTGGAAAAGATATTTATAATTTGATATGGCTGCACATATATGTTTAGTGAGATAAGAATCAATCTGAGTGAGGAGATGCTTCGGATTAGAACAGAACCTGGTTGAGCACCGATTTGAGAGGTCAATGTCGCTTGTTTCCAAATCGCAACCGTTGGGTTCTATGTCACTGATGGCATCCATGAATCCATCAGCACAAGGCAAGTGGATTACGTTTGCACCATCGAACATATGAGTACTTGGTGTTGGTGCGTTATGCGTGGAGATGTTGAGGTGCCGCAGCCATGATCCATGGGGAGCACCCCTGATTTCTTGCCGGAGATGGATGAGGCCTTCTCTGATTTATTTATGTAGATGGTCGTCGCTGCTGAAGCTCCGCAGGAGGCTGGCTGCCCTCCACGCCACGTCGCGCCGTGCTCCAGCGGGGAGGAATCGGCGGCTGCGCGGCGGCAACACAATCAAGGACGGGATCAAGGGTCGCTGGCGTGATGTTGACAGACAAAACCGTCAACACAGAGAAAATGGCCTCACCTCGGATCCTCCTCGACGGCAGGGGTAGAGAGAGTAGAGGGAGGTTACGGCAGACCAAATACGAACCTGGTGCCGTTGTCGATCCGGAGACGTCGGAGAGGGGTGGTGGTGCGGCATGGGATCCGGCGGCAGCACCGACAGGAAGACGTGAAGTCGAGCCGGCGGCGGCGTTGCTGCGGAGACGCCAAAAAGGAGCGGTGGCGCGGCGACGGCAGCAGCACGAAGCGCCGGCCGTCGGCTCAGAATGGGGCGGCAGGTCCGGGGAGGTCATGGAGAGGCGGACGGTTGCTGCGAGATCCACGGCAGACGGGAGCGGCGGGGCAAGGGAGGCATCTAGGATGCGCGGCGCGGAGGGGGTGGGCAGGGGGTGGAGCGGACGGCGCAAAAGGCGGCGTGCGGAGGGCGCGGAGGCGGCGCGGAAGGCGGCATGCAGATGGGGAGCGCAGGCGATTGGCCCGGCGGGCGGCGGAAAATTGGAAAGGGGAGGCAGACTCGCGGAGGCGCGCACACGCGAGTGGAGGGCGGACGCACGGGCGTGAGGAAAAAGGACTGACGGATTTTTTTCTCCACTTCATATTTTTTTAGGAGCAGAGAAAAAGTATGAAGTGGAGAAAAAAATCTTGCACCTCGTTTCTCCGCTCCGCCCGCGCGTCCGCCCCCCACCGTGCGTCCGCTTGTCGTTTTCATTTTTGCCCCTGGCTGACGCACTCACGGGCCCATCCAATTCCAGCGCACCCCTCTGCACGCCTTTTCCCCGCGCCGCCGCCGTCCCCCACGAGACACCGAGCCGCCGCCGTTCTCTCTGCACGCTGCCGCTCCCCCCTCCCCACGCAACGCGACCACCGCACCACGCTCGCGCCTCCTCCTCCTTCCCTTGCTACACCGCCACACAACGCGAGCAGTCGGTTGCTCGAGATCCGTTTTCCCCGGAAGCCGCTGCACTTCGCGCCCCTCGCCAGCTCCACGCCTCCATGCTTGTTCCGCCGCTGCCACCTGAGTCGGAGATCGCTCCCGGCGACGACCGTGGGGGTGCTTCCTGAGGAAAGCATCGCCGCCGCCATCGACGTCGTCCTCCTCGCCGACGCCGTTGTCGTCCCCCTCCTCTCTGCCGCCGTCGCCCCTCTCTGGCGCCGTCGACATCCTCCCACCGCGCCGCCATCGACGGCCTCCCTCTGTGCCGCCGTCGACGTCTCCCTCCTCGCCACCGCCATCGACCACACCCGCGCGGCGGCGGCGCCCCTGTCGAACGCGCCGCCGGCGACGGAATCCTGCGTTCGTCTTTGTCTCCGAGCCAGGCCGCACCGCCAGAGACCACGGAGTCTCGCGTTCGCCTGGTAGTCCCAGGACAACCGCTCCTCTGCGACCCTCCGCTCCCTCCTCTACCACCACCGGACGCCGTCCACGGTGGAGGGCCACCTCCGCATCCACCCGGCGCCGTCTACTGGTGTGAAGTCGCCCGCCCGCTCGCCAGGCACACCGCGTCGCCGCCGCGCCTCGCTGGGTCTTTTCCTCTTCTCGCCGTCACCGTCGTCCGTCGTTCCAGGTAATCCGTCCACGCAGCCTGGAACGAGAACCTTCATGCATAAGCTGTCGGGGACGAGAACCTTCTCGCGCACGGCTTCTCAGCGGAGTTGGGGTCCTGTACGCGCGGTCGCTAGAGCAAGGTGGCCTCCCATTGATGCTGCTCCTTGCGACCTCCACCCTTCCTTCCTCTCTCCCTCCCTTCCTCTCTGATTTGATTTCCCAAATCGATTTCAGTCCTGATATAGGGTTTGGGCCATGGAGGCTGCTGCTGGTCAGCGAGGAAGGAGTCCCTCCATCTGCGTGGAGTAATCAGCTAAGCTAAAGCAGTCAGGTACAAAACTATTGGTTAATCTCTATTGAAGGTAGCACCTCCCTTGCAGCATTGCTGCAACTCTGAATGGATATCTTTTGTGCCTTTTTTCCTATCTCCTACACATTCTTTTTCTAGGTTACAGCTTGACTTTGTAGCAATCCACCTGAAGTAGACATATGGATATAAATCTCTGATCTGCATGCAGGAAACATCGTTGTTCACTCTGTTGTTGAGCAAAACATTACCTCTGACCCTCTGCCATGGATGTTGATGGTCTCCTGTTTGTGCTGGTGTTGGAAGACTGGCTGCTGCAGGAGGTTACATTAATTATAACTTTGAAGTTTAACTTAATGATTGTTTCGTTTGTTAAACTAAGACATTGCTGCATACAAATATATATTTCTTTTGAAGAACTGCAGTAGAAGATAGTAGAGTCGACTGTTCGTACAGTATTAATAAATCTCAGTAGATACTATAGTTTGTATACACTCAATGTAGAACTAATGAATATTTTCCCAATCCGGTTGACTTTGCTTAGGACTAATGAATATTTTCCAATCAGGTTGACTTTGTTTAGAACTAATGAATGATGTACCTGAACCTTTGCCTCTATCAATCTTGTGTGTATCCTAATGATGGCATGAGTTAATTTCTTGGCAGATTTTTTGCTGGGTTCTGGGAAGAAGAGGAAGTAAGTGACCCATGTTGGCAATGGCTGGAAAAGCGTGCGCGCACACACACACACACACTCACACACTGGTGGAGAAGAAGAAAGCAGAGAAGAGAATGAAATGGCCAAATGGGGCTGCTTAACTTCCACGAGCAGCTGCTGCTCTTTATATTCACAAGCAAGGGAACAAGGACAAGATACAAGGTATGGCCAGGTATGGCTTACCTCTACTCCTACTATTATAGCCACTACTTGCTACTGCCACTGTTTCCATATTGCACATTTTTTCCTTTTACATTGATTTCATTTGGGCTTCAAGCCTTATTTACATTTTGGTTCCTTGCCATTTAGTAGAGACACGATATAATGGAAGGTTAACAGAATGGGAGAGAATCCCCACCCGAGAAAAGGATTATGAGCCAAATCTCGGCAGTCGTACAGTAAAACGCATCGCTGATGTCTTCAAACTGAGAATCTATCAATTCCCGCAGATTTTCTCGACCTGCGCTCTTGTCACTGCATTCCAATTTGTTGCCAATGAAATAAACTGCATTAGTTGTTTTTTTTTTGAAAAGTAGCATTAGTTGCTACTGCATAGGTAACATTGGTCCACCCGCGCGTCTGCCTTCCGCTCCTCCTCCGTGCCCCCTCGCTCCTCCCGCATTTCATTTTTGCCCCTCTGATATTTTTTTTCACGAAACCCTACCGCCCGCTGCTGCCGTCCACTGCCCCGGTTACGGGCTATGAAAATTTCAACTAGGACGGGGGATTCCAACTAGGAAATGCCCTAATGTTCATATTGACTGAGTCATGGCAATTGTAACGCAGCAACACCGAAGTTGGCATGGTCACATCAGTCACCGCAGATTAATTTGTCTTTCTTTACCAGATAGTTGATTTTTGTCTCATGTGTGGTGCCTTAATTTTCAGTATGAGCGATGTTGCAAATATGCTTTGTTTCTTGTTAGCTTTATCCAATTATTTGTCTTTTAATTTCTAGCCTGGTGAAGTTTGGGATAATATTTTTAAGTTAGGGGGTCTAGGGGCTGAGCTGATGTAATGGGTGGTGGGGAATTTAAACAATGGCTTGATGCAAATCTTTTTCCTCCCAACAATTTGCTATCAAATATTTATGTTCAATAAAGGGCGGATTGTGGGCAAGTTAGTGAAGTTAATGGGCTTAAATTCTTTCAACAGGTGGCATCTGCCCTTTGGGTTGCAAAATTATTTCTTGGAAAAGAGGTAAGCTGCCCTTTGGCATCAGCTATATACCAATCCATCTTTAATTTGTTGGTGTATTAAGTGTTTCATTGTGATAGCTATGTATTTGGGACTTGTCCAAAACTCTCCAAATAAACTTCCAATGAGGTGTGTCTGGTTTAGCTTTTTTTTCTTGATACTAGGCCTTATCACACAAATGGTCATAATGTAGCCTCTGAAGCACATTCAGATCTTATTGCCAGCTCCTTACTCCCAGTAGGCATATCTGTGGTTTCAAGTTTCTCATATGTTGCTTTCTATACTCATGTTCGAAGGATGCACCATCACAAATATTTTCCTTGTTGACATAGGGCTCAATTTTTTTGTTTAAGAACTAAGATTAAAATCTGATTTCATATAATTTATATCATTATATTATCAATACTTTCTAGCATATTGTTATTTTTTTCATCATTGCTGTCCTGGGTATGAATAACATCCATGCTAGGTCCTTCTTTTATTTTTACTTTGTATTGAAATGGATTGAGAGCATGCTTCCCGAGATAATAGTTATTCGTTGTGTATAATAGCATGAGTGATCAATGAATGACCAAATATTTTGATGGTAAATTACACATTTGGTCTATTCAAGTATTAGCTGTCAGCTTAGAGCTTGTACTAGGAAGTTCATTGTTGATCAGGGCTGGGCTAGAGAGCGGAATATGTTGAATCTCCAGGAGCGAGTATTCTCTCCCATTTTCTTTCATGATAAGATCAACGGAAGGATCTGGGAAAAATATTTGTATCTAAGTTGTTCCCACTTGCATAATATCACTCATGAATGTTGACAGATGACTTAGTCATGTAAGGTTTTTTATTCCTTTTATCTTGATTTTTGGTAGTATTTGAAGCAATAGCCTAAAAAAATAAGTATTTATACATTTGGTAAGTGGCATCCGCAGCTCTTTTATCAATATGAGAAGCAGTCATCATATTGGTTACTTTGTTGGTTCTCATGTCTCCAATAGGAACCTAAGTTGATCACTGTGATCACCCTCTGTTAATTCCTTCCTGGTAAGCTCTGTTAATTCCTTCCTGGTAAGCATGACACCCAATCTGCAATGGAATTGAGCTCCTCACTGCTGAAGAAAGGATTTATAATTGTAGTGTTATCTTCAGTCTTTTAAGTTGTAAACTGAAACATCAATATCATTTTTTAAGGAAGAAACACAACGTGTCAGTTTAAACATGATGTATCACATGCTGTTTTTCCTTGTTTTGTTCCTTTCTATGTTGTCTTATAATGGTTGTAGGAAGGTGTGGGTTGTTCAAAAATCCTAGCTGGTCTATACAATATTTTGTCAAAGTGTAGTCTTTTTTTCCCAAATGGTTTACGCACTTGAAATTTTGTTTTTGCCCGTGGCAACGCACGGGCATGATCCTAGTAGCAACATATTTGTTATTTTTGCTGACGTGATGAGTCAAATCACCCCTGTCATGATAGATCTGCACGTAAAATGACCAATACCTTTGCTCATGTTAGCTATCCCTCCCCCCTCTCCTGTCACTTACTTGTGGGACCCATGTATCGGTTAATCTGCAACCTCGGTCATGCAGCTAGCAGATCGGAGTACGTCAACCTCCTGGCTGGTGTTACTAGTCTTTAGTCTTTACGGTGTTACCAAACATGATAACAAAAATACGGATGGATAGAGGAAGCAATCATCTGTGTGCGTGCAAATTTTGAGGATGAACAAAAACTTGTGCAAGTAGAGAAAAAGAAAAATCGACATTTGAATAGTTTTTTTTTTCGAAAAGTCACTTGAACAGTTACAGGTTGCGGATCGGAGATGCACTATAAAGTGTTGATTATGAAAATTGGCTTTTCATAATAAGATCTCATGTTTATGAAATCTGGAACACTGCAATAAGCTAAACACGTACATCATCTCCGTATTTTTCTAGAGATGGTGGAAGTGGACACCAAAAATGTAGAGTTTGTGGGGTAGAGTTACTTTTTGGAGGTACAGTGCTGCCAGACACCTTTTAAATGACATAACCTCAAGGTTTCACTTGATCATATTCTCTCTGTTCCAATTGTAGATCGTTTTGATTTGTTATGTATACTTCATTATGTACATATAAAAATATTTATAAATGTAGAAAAGCAAAATAATCTACAATTTGAAGCGCAGGGTAGCACATAAATCACACATGTACTGATTACACAGGTATATTATTATGATAAAGATTACTCCCCCTCCCAAAATATTGTTCGTTTTGGTTTCTGTAGGAACATATATTTTTGCTATGCATCAACGGTATGTCTAGATACGGGGTACTCCTCTGTCCCCTTTTAAGTCGTTGGGAAGTGTTTGAGAGAGATCCTTGTGCTCCAGCAACAAATAAAGCGGGACGGAGAGAATACATAACAAATAATACACATTTAAAGTCAGAATGAATAGTAATTTTAAGATGGATGGAGTATAATACTCTCTCTGTTCTTAAATATAAAACTAAAACATTCCGCGCGCGATGCGCGCCCTACCCTTGCGACAATCAAAATATAAGCAAGCAGGTGCATAATGAGCTTTCATTGTCAATGGATAAGCACAATAGCAGAAAATTCGATACAAAATGTACCATTTATATACTGCTAAAGAAATAACAACAGAGACGAAACATGCAAAATAAAGTTCATTGGAATAACAAATTCATGGCAAATGTCTCATGCAGATAGATATTCTTGCAAATGTACACAGTGCTTCGATCTTTTCTCTGAAAGTTTACCTTTAGAAACACCAAATCGGAACAAATTATTATAAATGTGTGCCTCTGTTCATGGCAAAAAAACACAATTGTTTTTTTTAACATAGCAATGCTTTGATTTGCTAAACCATGCAGATATTTAAGTTTGGGTACTGCATACTGTCAAACCCTAATACTTTTCATTTTTCTCTAACTATAGGTTTTTGACAAACATTGCATGTCACAACCTATGTACCACTATATCAGTACTTAGCTGTCGCAAAAAAACACATCTTCATATCCTTTCAAGTGAGGTCTCTGCTCCATGCGGCTCCTGCAGCCACCTGGCTGTGGTTATATATTGACTTTCAATTCAATTAGTCACAATTCATTCAAAATGATAACATTTGTATATAACATGTTGAACTGAAATAAACCAAAACAAGGCCATATCCATTTTCTCTTCCTTCAAAGGAAGTTCAGACAGGTGTCCACCAGAACCAATACAAATTGGAAATCTCACTACCTAAAAATGCAAGAGCAAATCTCATTAATGATCCCCACTATTATCAATCAAAGATAACACAAATACTAAAATGCAGGGGCAAATCTCATGAATGATCGTCACTATTACCCTAAATAAACCATGATGTAGTGACAAGATCTATGCATAACAGGCAATCAAAGACAACACATGTACTAAAACGCGGGAGCCAATCTCAGGAATGATCCTCACTGTTATCATAAATAAACCATGATGCACTGAGATCTATGCGTAACAGGTTTACAGTGGATGATGGGAATAGAGAGGAGAAGTTGTAGAGATGTAAGCCATCAGCCCATCACCTGACCTCCACACTCGCACTGATACACACAAACCTCAATGAGAAGAGAAAGGAGCCATGTGTCAGTAAGGTGAAAAATAACTGGATAGAATTTGAGAGCAATGCAACTCACCCCAAAGGAGCCTAACTTGTCATTCTCAAGCAGCCTCCTCTGTGATCTCATTTGCTGCCTTCCTATCTGTAGGATGCCATATTCAGAGATAAGCTAATTCTCCAGAGCAAGTTGAACAGATTGGGGACTGTAGAGAGAAGAGAAAATAATCTCACCCTGATTTAATAGAAAGGACTAAGGTGAACATCAATAGTCACCAGAATCCAAGAAAATCTAGCATTCCATGATGCCAATCTGGAATTTTATACCAGCCAGGTTTTTTAGATGCCTAAAACCTGCAATGCAGAAAAGGAGACAATACTGGAATGAGCAACTGCTTGTTTTCAGATGCTAGGAGGTGCACAATCAGGAACTATGACAGAGAACTTCTCGCTACAGGGCTGAGAGCTTTTCCTGAAAACAAAGTAGTAGGCACATGAGTACAAAAGCAAAGATCTGCTTATGAACGTACCATCTCTTGTCAAGCCATCCAAGTCCCTTAGAAAGCATGCCCATATAAAGTATGATCACACCAATATATCGCATGGAATTGCAAGGAACTCAGGCAGGTCATATTCCATAAAACACAGATAAATATAATAGTTTTTGTTAGATGGCATTAAAAACACAATTCAATCAATGACAATATTGTAAGAATCTTTGATTTTGAACTACAAATCAGGTCAAGACTGCAATCCATGATATTTAACAAACAGAAATGCAACAATGGAGACTTATCCTATATCAGATTTGCCAACATCAGTGCTAAGTTATCACATTGCAGGACAATCATAATCTCTCAAGCAAACAAGTAATAAATCAGTAGCAGCACGACTCAACGAAGAAGGCGTACCTGACTCAGACCTAAACTGTGGGCTGGACGGTCGGCCGGAGATCGGGCAGAGGCAGAACCGGCGGAGCAGTCCAAGGCCTGGTCACCGTATCCATGGCTGCCTCTGTACTGCTCGGTGTAGCCCCCGCGCCAGATTTGGAGAGCAGGACTGGGCGAGACCTCGACGGGAGACTGCTGGGGCCGCACATGTCGACACAGCAGGGCCATGCTGGGGCCAGCGAACGTCGTCTCGCCACCGCCGTCGGGTCGCCACCACACGCAGCACCCGCACACGCTCTGCCGGGGCCGCCGCCGCGGGCAGCCACTTCACGTCGGGCGCAACCCCGCTGGGCGTGCCCCCTGCACGCTCCACCGCCGACGTCGTCCCCGCCGCGCTTCCGCAAAGCTACCGTAGACCACGCAGCCCGCTGAATTGGGTCGCCGCTGTGCCGAATCTGGGGCCCGCGAGCTCCCGCGCCGGAGACGACGATTGGGAGGCAGATAGCACGAAGAGAGAGGGCGGTGTAGGGAGGAGGATCCGGGACGGGGCATTGCGACAGCGAGGGGTGAGGAGAGAGAGGAGCGGGCGGGGTGGCGGCGACGGAGGAGGAGGAGAGCGGGTAGAGGGAGAGGGCGGCGGCGGGGGAGTGGACTGAGTTAGGGTTCGGGTGGGCGGGTGGGGGTCGGGGTGGTGGGAGGGGGTGGCCGCAAAATGCCCCGGGGGTCACTTGGAAAATCACAATTTTCTCTTCTTTGCGTACAAATAAAGTTTAGTTCGAGAGTTTTTGCGCAAAGTATATGAACGCGGGCACTGTTCGTTCTGGACGTGGTGGACCGATTCATAATTCAGAGAAACACAGAGGGTTTTTTCGCAAAGAAGCCAAACCGCTCACTTTTGAACTAGTTTTCTTGTCTTAAACGTCATATATTTTATATTTAAGAACGGAGAGAGTAGTAAGATTAGCTGGTCTAAGTGGGGTGGAAGATATGAGCGAAGTTTTTATCCAATTAGCAACGGTTAGCTAGTCTAACTTAGTTTGGTGGGGTGGAAGATATGATTAGTACGTAATCTTTGTGCAGGGTTGCAGCGAGAGGTAGGTAAGGATATACTGATAGTTTTGATCTAGAAGGTGCGTGCCTGAAATCTTGAAAAGCCAATCATCCATATGAGCACCTGTCGCTGACTGATTCATGGTATATACATATCATACTGATTTGTGCTGAGAAAAAATTAGTCAGGTGGTGGCCGGAAAGGGCGATAGAGAGCCCTGGAAAGGTGCAAGACGACTGTCAGACGAGTGGAGACCCATCACTTCGTTCTGGCACCATCAAGCAAGGCATTGATAGCGTCCGAAATACTCAAGGACAGGCGGCCTTGCATGCACTCGTCGTGTCGATGTGCGTTTGTATACAGCGCAACGTGTGGATACACGCGATGGGCACGAGGCGTTTGAATTCGAACGGCACGTACGAGCGAGTGCACGAATTGAACGTTGAACTACTACGCGTCTACTACTATCTCGACTGTGCGACAGTACATCATCTGCTTCCATCTCAACTTGTCGGCATGTGATACTGGTAGGCGGCAGTAGAACTGTAGATTTATCTGCGTGTGCGTTCGATCTGGTGCCGGCCTGGCATGTGGCATGTACGTGACCGATCGATCGATCGAGGCGGTGCCGCATGTCGCGTCCACGTCAGCTCCACCCGGTGATGATGGATGGAATCTCTTATCCATCACCCAAGGCCCACAAAGGCCCATTAACATTTGGTGCTTTATCCTTAACGGACGAGCACCAGCTTCCCCGGCGACCCTTCCCTTCACCCGCGCGCTAACCCGACGACTTCCACGCCCCCGTTGCGCCGTCCACCCACCATCCGCTGCCACCACCTCCTCCTCCGCGCCCCCGCCGCCAACTACCACCCACCAGATGTCCTGTCCTATCCTGCCCTGCCCGGCTGGCGGCGCCTTACCTCCGCCGCCGGCCAACCCGTCACCTCCGCCACCCCCCGGCCCTCCCTCTACAGCCGGAGGTCATGGAGGCCAACCCCCAGCGAAGCCCCGAAACCCGAAGCCCCCAAACCCTAACGACGGTGAACACCTGCGCCGCCCTCCACCACCGTCTCCGGCGACTCCCGCGCGCCGCATCCGCCGCCGCTGCCCACCGCCGCGCTAACCCGGCTCCTCCGGGGAGCTCGCGGCACCCGGACGAAGGAGGAAGAAGATTCTTACAGGTGGGTCCCGCCCTTATGCCACTGACAAGTGGGTCTCACGCGATGGGATGCAAATCATCGCAAGCGCGATGTATAGTTGCCACGTCCCGTGGCGACTTGGCCAACCCATGCACCCGTGCGTCCATCGTCATCGTCGTCGATGTCGGCGCGACAGAGTTTGTTTAGTTTCTATCAGTCAGTGGCGAATCCAGAAATGATACGTAGGGGGGCTGAACAGTCCACGTCGTGGCTTCAGGAAAAAAGGCTGGACGGCCTGTTGCCAGGGAGGTGGAGAGAAAATAAAGGCCTTGGGCCTTAGCTGTTCTCTTGGGCCAACTATACACCGTGACTTAATAGCCTGATGGCCCATCCTTACTCATCTTCAACCTCCAGATGACCAGGTCGGCATCGAGCTCCACTCATCCATGGCAGAAATTTTAGGAGGGGCTAAGGGGGGGCTCCAAGGGTTCCACAACAGTAGGGGGGCTCGAGCCCCACCCGCCCCACCGGTAGATTCGCCACTGCTATCAGTGGCGAATCCATGATTGGCTGGTAGGGAGGCTCTCCTTCCTCGCTCCTTCTTTTTCCTCTTCTTCCTTCTTCCTCCTCAAAATTTTTATGAAAAACTTGAAGGATTTATCATGGGAGTAAGGGTGGTAGGGGGGCTGGAGCCCTCCCGACCCACCCCTGGCTCGCTGGTTTCCATCACACCGTCCGTCATCGGTTTGGACTTTGGACCTGAAAAACCGAAAATCTTCTTCTCCTGAAGTTGGGCCCAACCCATCCTCCTATAGGAGAGACTGGGCCGCGGATATAGGGCCAGATTTCGATATAGCGTGGGGTGGGCCAGTTTCCTCTTATTTTTTTCTCTATATGCCAATGGGCCGGGCCCGGGAACGCATTAGGCCGGCCAGGTATTTCTTTCGGGAAAAAGTCTTTTTGACGTCCCTCATCTATTACAGAAGTCTAAATTTCGTCCTTCATCTGCAAAACTAGATATTTGGGGTCCCTCAACTATCAAATCCGGTTATTTTTTGTCCCTCGGCTGTTTTGGAGGGTGGTTTTGCCGCAACTGGCTATATAAGGTCCCTCAACTATCAAATATGTTTATTTTTGGTCCCTCAACTATCAAATCTATTTATTTTTTCCCTTGACTATTTTGGAAGGTGATATTCGCATGACGTGGTGTTGGGTCAACATGCCAGGTACATATGGAGGTGGGACCCGTGTCATGTGGCTATCTTCTCCCCTTTCTCATTCTTCCTTCCCTCTCCCTAACACTTCTTTCTCTCTATCTCCCCATCCTTATCCAGAACGACGGAGCTCTAGGGTCGTCGATTCCAAAGGCGGCAAGCTCGTGCGATGGAGAAAGACAAGAGGAACTGCGGCGGGTTCCTGTGATGGAGCATGCAGAGCGATACGGCACGACGGGCTCGTGTGGCAGAGTGGCTCGTGTGGTAGAGCAAGAGGAGAGAGAAAGAAGGAAGCCACATGACACGTGGGACCCACCATCACATGTACCTGGCATGTAGGACTCATCATCACATTATGCGAAAACCGCCCACTAAAATAATAGAGGGACCTAAAATAAATATATTTGATAGTTGAGGGACCTCATATATGTGGTTGCGGCCAAATCGTGCGAAAACCACCTTCGAAAACAGCCAAGGGATAAAAAATAAACAGATTTGATAGTTGAGGGACCTCAGATACCCAGTTTTGCGGATGAGGGACCAAAATCAGACTTTGGCAATAAATGAGGGACGTATGAAGGACTTTTTCCTTTCTTTCGTTGGCGAGGCAGCAGCGCGCGAGTGTGTGTTGCAGCGTCGTGGTCTTCCTGCGCTCGTCGTTCTCCTCTCTCACTGTCTCACACAGTCACACCTTGCCGACCGTCGTCGGTGTTGCAGAGAGGCGAAGCATCAGGTCGTGACCACGTCAGACACGGCGCCGGAGCTATCGGGGTCTGTTGAGTGTCGACTTGTCGGGTTTTTTTTCTTTTTTCTTTTTTGATCGTGAAACCGTGAGTTGTCAAGGTGACGTACTGTGAGCTGGACCGACCGACTCGGTGCAGCCGTGCAGGTGTGTGGGAAGCGGTTCCTCTGCAGTTCGGCCTTCTGCCGTTGAGTCAGGCAGAAGGCCGAACTGCAGAGGATCTCATCGCGGTGTGTGGTGGGCTGGCGCGGCGGATGGGTCGTTGTTCTACGTACCCTTCTACGACTGACAGTGCCAGTATAACCCCCATAACGCACCCTTCTGACGTTGTCTCCAACGTCTTTTTTGGACCACATCTATTTTGGAGTATGTAGATGTGTGCAGAAGTAGATCTAGCGTACGTACGTATTACGGTGTGAGTTGGCGTATATTGTCTGGAATATGCATGACCATGTACCGTACCACAGAGTAGGAAGTAGGTCCGGCACACGCATCTGGTGCCGACGAACAACCCTCAACCCTGTTTAGTTTCAAAAAATTTTCCTAACTACCCGTCACATCAATCTTCCGACACTGATTAGGAGTATTAAATGTGAATTAATGACAAAACTTATTTCATAACCCCTACTTAATTTTTCGATACGAATCTAACGAGCCTAATTATGTCATGATTAGACAACGTTGTGCTACAGTAAATAATCTCTAATGATGGATTAATTAGGCTTAATGGATTCGTCTCGCGATTTCCTATCCATTCGTGTAATTAGTTTTGTAATTAGTCTATATTTTTTACCTCTAATAGACTTTCGAAGGGGTTGCCAAAATTTTTTGCCAAAAATTTTGGCAACTAAACAGGCTCTAAGGATCATGGGGCCACCAGGACTAGGCGGTGGTCCCGGCCTTTTAGTGAAAAATGCAACTTGTTGCAATATTATTGTTTTCTTTACGAGTCCAAGACTCCGTAACATCGATCCAATCAAACTAAAACGCCTTCTAAGCAAGTTGATCCACGCATTTCGTGAAGAAGAAGCTTTATTATAAAAAAAAACAAGAAGAAGAAGCTTTGACAAAGGAATTATTTATTCCCATATGTAAGCAGCGGATGGTGGGTGTAAACCAGAAGGTTGTCTGAAAAGATCTGTTCTTCATTTTGTAGTGAAATGGGTGATACACATATTAAAGGCTCTGAGCAACAAGCAGACTCTACTGTTTGCTCCAAGAAAAAAAACAGACTCTGTACTGTACTAGCCGGGCTTGGCCTAACTGGTTGAATCCATTCCATATATAGCGTCAAGAACTTTAGCATATTGTTTTTTTAAGCATATTGTTCATCATCTACTGTACGTACGTATCAAGTACGATCGTACAAGTGAATGAATACGCATACAAAAGTGTACATGCAGTTAGGAGTCAGCCGATCGAGTTAATTGCATCGAGAAGCCAATTCAGGGCATCAGGGCGCACGCACGTACTGTCGCTTAAAAATGTCATGTAGCTACCAGCCAACCGAACAATGCGAGATGTTTCCAAAATGTCATGTAAGTAAGGTAATATTTAATTATATTTTTGTTGCGAAATTGATAGTTGGAAACTTGGAATAGTTTCAAACGATGTCTTGTTTCATGCATTTTGTTTTCAGGTTATATATGTAAGACACAAACAATGTTGCAAAAAAAAATGCAAACCACTGAAAACTCATTTCACCTCTCTTTATTAACTGACTTTTTGACACGTCATAAGAATGCTGATATAGCACTCTATTTAATGAGAAGAAGCTGACAATATGGAAAAGAAGCTGCATTGTTATTCTTTGGGAGAGGCTCTGAATTGAAGGCCATCACAGCGTTGCGCAGTGACACGAATGACCTTGAGTAGCGTCCACAATCCCACGTCATGTGTGGTGTCTACACGTAGCCACCGTTGACACGAATGACCTGCCCGTTGATCCACCCGGCTTCGTCGCTGCACAGGAAGCCCACCACCGGCGCCACGTCCACCGGCTCGCCGATCCTCCCCATGGGGCACTCCCGCGCCACGGCCGCCACGCGCTCCTCCGTCTTCCCCGCGTAGAACATGGGCGTGGCGATCGGCCCCGGCGCGACGCTGTTGGCCGTGATCCCCGTCCCGGCGAGCTCCTTCGCCAGCACCTTGGTCATGGCCTCCACGGCCGCCTTGGTCGCCACGTACGCGCCGTACCCCGGGCGCAGCGACCCCACGTTGGACGACGAGAAGGTGACGATGCGCCCGCCGCCGCCGCGCACCAGCCGCCGCGCCGCCTCGCGGCAGCACAGGAAGGCGCCGCGCGCGTTCACGCCGAACGCGGCGTCCCACTGCTCCGGGGTGGTGTCGGCGATGCGCGGGTACGCCGCGTCCTGCACCCCCGCCGCGGCCACCAGGACGTGCAGGTCGGGCCCGAACGCCGCCTCCGCCGCGTCGAACAGGCGCGCCACCTGCGCCGGGTCGGACACGTCGGCGTCCACCGCGACGGCGCGCGGCGGCGCCGACCCCGAGTTGAGCGCCGCGACGAGCTGGTCCGCGGGGGCCGGGTCGCCGACGTAGCCGACCACGACGCGGGCGCCGAGGGAAGCCAGGTGCGCGGTGACCGCGGCGCCGATGCCGCCGGAGCCGCCCGTCACGATGGCCACCCGGCCTCGGAGCGGCTCGGGCGGTGTCGCAGCTTGGTGCGAAGCGCTGCTCGCTGCCATCATGCTCCGATTAGTGCTTGGACCGGATGTGTGCACCGCAGGCGTCGAGCCGTCTCGCATTTTATAAACAGATGCAAAGCGAGATAGATCATAGATGCTGCAGTGTTGCTGCTGACCTGCTTACAGTCATGCTCCGGTGTGCTTCGAATTTAGGCCCTTACGATCTTAATTTTAAGACTTCAATTCTATGTTTCTACTCAGTAGAATCAATATTTTCACGATTTATGAGATTGAAGACCTTATGATCTTGATCGCACATTCGCACTTGGTCACTTGAATTCGGTTGGACTTTTATTTGCCTTCAAATGCAACGCATGGAGTAGTGCGCACCAGATGCCAATGCAAAGTGCTAGTAGTAGGGAAAGGAATACAGAAACACAACAACGCGAGGATCGAATTCGAATCCATTTCACAGGCTGCTCCCGCTGCTACTTCAGAGGTCGTCGTAGAGCAGCTCCTTGAACCGAGCTAGGCTCTTGGGCTCCATGGCCACCACGACGTCGAGCCGGCCGTCGCCGTCAGGGCCGGGAACGAGGTACACGAGGCCACTGAACTGGAGGCAGGCCCGGCTCATGAACGACGGCCGGCCCCAGCCGAAGTCAGCGTCGTAGATCGGCAGCCCCTGCCAGCTAATCACCCACAGGTCTGTCTCCGGCATGACCCACTCCCCTTTGCGCAGCCCGGCGGCGTCGCTCACCACCTGCTCCAGGTGGTCCACCAGCGACCGGACGTACTCATCGTCAAGCCGGGCGGTGGCGCCGGAGATCATGTCCGCGGCGGCGTCGAGAGGCCCGGAGACGACGTCGCCCACCTTGGCCACCGCCGACGCGCGGAAGATGGCGTTGCCGAGGTACCCGTCGGGGAGCGGCGGGGTGACGCGGGAGCGCGCGTCGGCGGTCATGTACAGGCGGGTGTCCTCCACCGCCGCGAGGCCCCGCGCCCTGCACGCGCACCGCCACACGTGGGCGACCACGGCCTTGAACGTGGACAGCTTCTTGCCTCCCTTGAGCGCGTCGACCTGGGCCTTGGACAGGGGCAGGATGGCGGAGTCGAAAGGGACCTTCGAACCGGCGCCCCCGCGCCGGGAGTACTCGGCGTGGTCGAAGCGCACGGCGAGAGGGGAGCGCGCGCGGAGTAGCGTGCGGTCCAACCACGGGAGGCGCGGAGCGGCCTCGCCGACGGCGCCTCTCGCGATGGCGGCCCACCTGTTCACGAAGTCCAGCGCCGCGAGGCCGTCCGCTGCCGTGTGGTGGATTGCCGCGCCGACGCACACGCCGCCGCACTTGAAGAACGTCACCTGGAACATGGCCAGAATGCCGGCGCGCTCGTCGGCGGAGGGGACAAGCATCCGCCGGAGCTCGTCGGACGGGACGAAGCCGCCGAGGTCTTGGAGGGCAGCGTCGGTGCGCGCGGTGACGAAGAGTACGCCGTCGCCGGTGCAGTGGATCTCCGGGCGGCCATCGCCGTCAAGCGCGAGCCGGCCGGCGAGGGGGTAGAAGGGGACGAGCGCCTTGGACAGGGCGGCCTTGAGAACGTCCGGCGAGAAGAAGGCCGGGACATGGCTGGGCCGGTACACGTAGATGGTGGGCGTGTGGCTCCTGGCCACGAGGAGGTCGAGGTTGGAGAGCCACACGCCATGCTTGGGCGTGGACGCCTCGCTGGGCGTCACCATGCAGGACTCGAGGATCTCCACCGCCATTTCTGCTAGGAGAGGGAGGTGGATCGATGTCTTCACTCCTAACTTTTGCAGCTCAGTTGTCTGTCGGGGCCTCTGCTGGGTGTTCTTATTCTCCGTCTTCACGCACGAGTCAAGATCTTGATGCTCATGGATGGTGCTCGACGATATGATTTTGGTGGACGATTGATCTCGAGAAACAACGCCACAAGTTCGGTTATTGCTCAGTATATGGAGGTCTCGACACAACACTCGCCGGCAGTATATGGGAGAGAGTGAGATCTTTTCAAAGAAAAACAAAAATTGTACCTCTGATACAAATTATAGGCCATTTTATCTTTTTAATCCATTAATCTTATTATGCAATTAGCTCTATATCTAGATGTATAATAATATTTATGCATCCATAAAACTCAAAATAATGTATAATTTGGAACGGATGAAGTACTGCTCAACAAGATTAAGTAAATGTTCAAGATTTACAACTTGTTGCTCCACATTTGTGCCATTTTTTAGTGGCTGCATGGATGTACATGTAGCGTGTCACACCTGTTTTTCCGAAGAAAACCAAGTGATAGCTATATGTATGCCAGGATCTAGTTTCATACATATAGTGACATCATAGTGAATAACAGAAACAATATCACGTAAAGAATGAGAGATTATCAGAGATTTACAGCGGAATCCTGGGGAAGCAAAGGCTCCAACTTCACAGGCAATCGACTGGGGGTTGCGTACGTCTAGCACCATCTTCTGGATATCATTCACCTTCTTCTTCTTCTCTGAACAGCGGTTTAGCAAGGGTGAGCACACTTATGGTTGGAGCTCAGCAAGTGGGGGAAGATGCAAGGCTATCAAGGATAGGCTAAGATTTTTGCAGCCGTTAGCATTTTAATGTTGGTCAAATTTTATTAGCAAGCACCTATTTACTAGGTGTAAGTTTATACCAACCCAAAATTAAGCATTTAGAAAACATTATCTCAAAACCATATAAAACCATGATTTAATTCCATCTTCAAGTTCACTTATCATGTGAGGGTCCAGGCCGCTCATAACCGTGAGCACGGCTGATCGATCAGTTTTCACTCTGCAGAGGTTGTACACTTTACCCACAGCTCGTGTTCCCCATGTTGCCCGGGTTGATCAGACCCTTAAACACTTCCGAGGTGAGTGGCTAGGGGTCCACTACGAAGCCTTTACAAAGATATGCAGAAGACCAACAACCCGCGACAGTTACAGCAGCGGAGCGGACCATAACCCTCCCTAGTGGTCAGCACCTTAGCAAAGGCTGCTACCCCAAAAGAACCGGGCTATACCCCTTCAACTCCGGCCCCCTATGCTCCTTTCGGATAAGGTTGTCAGATAATTCCACACACCTAATTAATTGGCTAAGCCAGAGACATTTGGACTGTGGTTGCACTGTTTTCCTGGGTGGTTCTCCATGTTCCAATTATAACATATGATCTTGTTATTAACCAAAAGCATCATCTTCACCATAGTTATCATGATCAACATTCATCATATTGTAAAATTCCATTTGAACATTTATATGAAAAAGGTTGTTCAAGGTAATGAGGATAAAATCTAGTCATGTCCTTAAAAAGGTAATTTTTTCATCAATTTATGCATAGCAACAATTAAAAGTAAATATTAATTTAATATGCAATTATTTAGGACAAAGAGGAATATGCAGAGGGAGAAGTCCACTTGCCTTTCTCCAACGAAAAGCTACTCTTGCTCTTCCGATCAGCAGCTCGATCTTCTACTCGAAACAAGCATGAGGCACAAACATGCAAAAGCAAACGATCACAACTAAGAACAATACACCAAGCATGAAAGGCTTAAAAAGAGGACAAGGTTTGGCTCTAGGACCGCGAACGCAAGAAACACTCAGAACTATCGAGAGATTTGGATTATATCACATAAGGTTATATGCTTGGTATATTTTAATTAAAAGACATTCACATAGGTTATTTCAGAGAAATATCCTATTTAGAATTAGCAAGTTTAATTTAGATATAAAAGGACGATGTTAAACTTAGTCCAATTTTATTTATAATTATTCAAGTATAATTTATGCAAATTAAACATTTAACTCTAAAAGAAGCATGTAAAGCATCTAAACGTATAACTCTATGTTTCGAGTTCAACTAAGCAAATTATAATTCAGAAACACATTTAGATTTATATTAGTCAAATTAACAATTCATAAGAAAACACCGGATAGAACCTATGTTGCTTTTATTTAGAAAGCAAATTGCATAAATATTAATCAATTTAACATTTAGCTATGAAAAACCATTATATAGGCACTAATAAATTATTATTAAGAAAAGACATTATAATAAACATTAATCAAACTAATTTAGGATAGCTTCTCAAAACATATTTTATGGTGATCATGTCTAGCGCATTATTTATGGTGAGACGAGACTAAAGCGACAAGAACGAACTTAAACGGAGCTAAAACATGAATCTATGGATTAAGAAAAAGGGTTAGGGAATCTAAACAAGATTAACTGTAGATTGGATGGAAGATTTACAAAGCAAAGAGTAGATAGAGACATGGGCACATGGCTTAGATTACTAGATATTTACACGACATGTTGGCTCTTGAAGGAAAAGAATATATATGACATAAGCATGATGTCATGCTCACATCAAGCAAGCAAGGAATGAACAGATACGTGATCTACACTAGTGTGCCCATTCTGTTTAGTCTACAGAAACGTCAAGCACAAGCACGCCATCAGTTTGCACGCTACTGTTTGGTGGGCTAGCTTCTGACGGTTGGTAAACAGGATTCAAACATTGATTTGCGAAGAATGATTATGATGTTATAAACAGAGCAGGCACTGATGGACTACAGATCAAAGGATATATATTGTCAGGCTTCAGTTCGTGATCACTAGTGCATGGTAAAGAAGGATGGAAAATAAACTACAAGAATTAAACTACTGAATTTTGCATGCACCAGCTACTGCATGTGGCCAACGTGAGAACAGAGATAACATGCTAGTGATGAGCACTCTTGAACACAAAAACAGAATTAGAAGAGCATGAGGCATCTCACCTCTGACGTGGTAACAGATGGTGAACGGCGTGGAGCTGATGAGGAAGGAGCGTTGGCGCTTGCTTGGGACAGAAACGACCGGACTCCAACCAAGGCGTCGGATTCAGTCCCGGCGAACAGCTAGCAACAGCGGCGAGTCGACGGGCAAAAGAAGACGGATTTTGGAGCGGATGACAGAGACGGCAGGTAGTAGTTCGAGACTTAGAAGCTGCAGGTCCGTTCTGGGGTGTCCGGCGACGGGGAGGTGGTGCAGCGGCCGGAAACTTGCAGGCGGCAACGGAACGGGCAGAACTGATGCAGCTTGGCGTTGTGGTCCGTCATCGGCTTGGCCTTCATGTGAGGAAAGCTCCTCCTGTGTCTGCATGAAGACGACGAGCGCGGCGGCGGGTGTGCAGCTTGACGACACGGAGGTCCTGGTGGCGTCGGCCTGGTCCAGCAGCATGCGAGCGCAACGGAGCGACACTGGCACTCGGCGGACAGCATGAAGGGGCACGGGCTCCTCTTCGTGAAGCCGTGAAGGTGCTCCGGGCCTCCAGCTACGAGATGCGGACAGGGGCTGGTGCGTGGTGTAGAGCGTGGCTTCGACGTCGTGGTGCTCCTGTCCGGCGCAAGGCGGTGACAAGGCAGGCGTGCAAGGCGACAACGCTGCGCAGGCGATGCAGCAGGAGGTGAGCAGACGGCCATGCATAGCAGGGGACGCGCGGAGGGCTCGACCTTCTGGTTTCATAGGCGCTGAAGTGGAAACGTAGGCGGTTCTGGTGGGATTGAAAGCGAGTGATGGCCGGCCATTGATGGCCATGACAAGCGGCCGTTACCAGAGAGGAGGAAGGGGAAACAGAGGGAATTTCGGAGGGGATTGAAGGGCCTGCCATTGCTGCCATGGGGGCTGGCCGTTCAGTGGAGCCGTGAAGGGAGGCAAAAAGGAAGGGCACGATTAAATGCTCCATCGAGCATTGACGGGAAACGGCGCGACACTGCAGGGGGAGAGCGAGCAGCGCGGCCAGGCGCGGGTGAGCAGAGCCGGCCGAGGTGTGCGGCGTGCGATAGGTGGCAAGGGATGCGCGGGCACGAGAACCAGGCGGGCGGCACGCTGCGCAGGTACGTGGTTTGGGTGGGAAGCCGGCGTGGACAGGGACACGAAAGGACAACAGACGTGCGGTCGCGCAGGGGAGCCGTGTAGGTGCGGCGGCGGTGCAGACACACGAGTGCGTCCGGGCGTGGGTGCAGGATGGCGAGCAGGTGCGGCCAGGGAGGCCGACAGGTGCGCGTGGTACGACACTCAGGCGCGAGCAGCAGGACGACGCGTCCATGCGCCGGTTTTGCAGACGGTCGGCCACAACATGGGAGAAAGGCCTGAACATGCAGCGCTCGCACGTTGATGGAGAGGAAGCGGCGCGGCCGGGGAAGAGGATGGGTGCTCGTGAGCTGACCGGCTCGGTCACGGGCGAGCATGTGCGTGAGGGAACCGGGCAGATGCGGCGGTGCACGACTCGGTCCGAGTCGGTCGTGTGTGCGAGACGAGGGAGACGGGCTTGACGCTGGCAGCGAGATAGAGAGGAAAAGTGAGCTGGCGGGTTAGATAGCCTGCAAACGTCACGGGAAGGCGAGCGGCGACCGGGGAGGCCAGGCGGTGTGGGCAGGGCACACGCACAGGAGCCGAGCGAGTGCTCGGACTCGAGTCTGGCTCGGGTCGGATCTAAAGGAGTGGGATGACAGGTGGGGTCCACCCGTCAGCAGTACAAAAGAGAGAGGGAAACAGCAGGTGACTAATGGGCAGCAACCATTGATGATGATGGTGACTGCGACCGTTCTTGCAAAAAGAATAAAGGCAGGTGGCCAATACGTGTGGAGGAAAAGGAAATGGGAGGGCCAACGATTGATTGCAGGCCGGCATTGCGGAGCGGAGAAGTCGGGCGTCGCGGGCATGGGTCGGGCTGGAGCGGCGCCGGCCAAGGAGGCGGACAGGCGCGCGGGAGGGCGAGCGGGCACGGAGCCGAGGAGGCCGAGCGACGCGGCCAGGCGGATGGCTGGGCGCACACACTGAGATGGCGATGGCACACTGATCGGCTCGGGCACGATCATGTGCGGCCGGAGATTGGAAATGGCCTGGCGCATGGGCCCAGGCCATCACGACACGTGGCCACGCGGGTAGGATGTGAGCTGGCACGGGGGAGCCGAGCATGTGCAGTGGCAGCGCAGACGTGGCGGCGGCGGGGTGCAGAGAGGCACGGGAGCCGAGCGGCTCAGGCGCAGATGAGCGCCAGCACATCGCACGGGTGCGTAGAGCCAAGCAATGCGTGCGATGCGAGGTAGACAACCAGAGATGCGCGGACACATAGGCCGGGTGGGCGGCGCACCGTGCAGGCGCATGAGGGTGCGCAGCTCGGGTGTGAAGCATGGTGCACAAGCGCTGGGCGGCCACGGGCAGAGGCCTGGCGCATAGGCCAAGGATGGTCGGATGGGCTGGAAAGAGAGATGGAGAGAGGATGAGTTGGATGTATCATAAAAAGATAGATAGAGATGAACAAAGAGATTTGTGTCGGGGACAGCCATAAGGGTCCCCTAATGACAGGGGAAATAACCTCTTTCCAAAAAATAATGAAAGCGAACAAACAAACCCACAAACCGCAAATCACGCCACGCATGACTGCGGCCCAAGGCAGAGAAAGGCCCACGGCCCAAAAAGCCTCAGCGGCCCATCAAATAGCCGGCCTCGGCACCCCTCGGGCGAACCTCCGTCTCGCTCGAGGGCCAGGCCGTGCACCACGAAACCTCCGCCTCGCCCGAGGGCTTGACGCCCCCTCGGGCGAGTTTCCGCCTCGCTCGAGGCCGCTCTCGACCCGCGGCACCGCACCTGCTCCCCCGACCGGAGCATTAAATGCTCTGTCGCCTCGCGGGCGCCCAGGTCAAAGGCGAATCCCCGCCACGCCGGTCCTCTGACACCGCCTGGGAATCAGATCCCGGCGCTGTTCGACCAACCCGTGTTGTGCGGCCATCCCCAGTGCTGTGCGGGTGCTGTGCAGGAAGGCCGGTGTCATTCCATGACACTGTGCCGCCTACTCCCGTACCTCCTTCACGTCGCCCCCCTCGAAAGAGGACGGCGGCACCCTCGAAAGGGGTACGTCCACCTACTCCACACCCGCCTGGGACGACGCCGTGACGTAAGGCCAGCGGAGCGCGTCTCCTCCATCACCTCCGGCCCTGTGCGGCCATCCCCGCCGCTGTGCCACCATCCGGGCACTGCAGAGTCATTCCCCGCACTGTGGGGACCCAGGGTGACAGAACATCGTCACACCCGCCGCTATGCAGCCCCCGGTCTTCCGTCAGCCAAGCCCTCGAATTGGCGTACGGACGACGATCAAGCGAAGACTCCGCCGCTACCGCCCTCGAAGCCACCCCTGGACGGGCACAGGACCTGCCACGACGTCTGCCAGGGGCAAGATTCGCCAGGACGGCTGTCAATTCCTCGACACTGCGCGCCATGCCGCCACACAGCACCTGAAGCCATGCGGTATGACTGTAAACCGCCTCCCCTTGGTCTATAAAAGGAGGAGGCGGTCCCCTGGCCGCAGGGGGAGGGGGGATAGCTAGTTCATTCACCTTTCCGCCCTCACCCACGATATTGGCACTTTGCCTCAATCAACCCTCAGGGACCTGGAGGCTCCTCCTTCTCTCCCGCCTCGCTTGTAGCTCCCCTCTACGAGCACCACGGTGCCTAGCAATACAGCGCCACGAGCGCACCTCTGCTGGACGTACGGCCCACGGCCGGAACCAGGACAAACCCCGTGCCCCAGCATTGCTTAGCACCGGCCATCGAGAGATCGATCTCAGCACTCTTACTAGTTAGTGTCAGGACTACTTTCCGCACCGACAGTTGGCGCGCCAGGTAGGGGATACGCGCTGAGATCAGCTCCCCACCAGCAGTCTCGATGGTGATTCGCACCGAGTTCAGGTCCCAGAGGTACTCCATGGGCAGCTCAGACCCTTTCCCAGCCGGATTCGAAATCCGGTTTGGGAGCCTGAACTTTCAGGCCACAGGGAACGGCTACCTCATGCGCCTCACCAACCGCGACGAACTCCACCCGTGGCAGTCGACTAGGCCAGGCCCAATGCCCACCTCGCATGCTACTGACGCTCCGGCACCCGCCCAGGCGGCTGCTGCGAGCACCTCGACACCTCGGCGCCGTCGGCGCTCAGGCCAGCGCTCGCGCCAGGCACGTATGGAGCGGCGCCGGGCCGCACGCGCCGTAACGCAAGGTGACGCACCCACTGACGGTGCAACAGCGCCCGCGGGGCCGCAGTTCCCCTACGGGACGCGCAACACTGCCGCGGCGTACGCCTCATTCGTCAGCACGGACGTGGCCGCGTACGAGGACCTTCCGGGCCACCACCTGCTGGCAGTCCGGAACCTCATCGCCACCACCAACGACGAGTCGTACCACGGCTCAGCCACCGAGCTGCCGCCCTCAACCTCGCATGGTTACGCGGAGTGGGACTTCTCCGGCGTACCAGACCCCGTGGTGTTCCGGCGGTTCCTTGACGCTGCGGACTACTGGTTCGGTTGCTCCGACGACTCCAGCGAAGGGAGCTATGATCCCTCGCGCGAGTGCTTCGTTGTCGTCATCAACGAGCATGCTGACGGCGCGAACGGAGCAGGCGACGGGGATGCGGCCCAGCATCCAGAGCCAAATCCGCCACCGGCCCCACCAGCGGGCAATGCGGATATTAATGCGCAGCTGGCCCAGGCGCGCGAGCTTGAGGCGAAGCTCGCAGAGGAGTACCGGCAGGTGCGGCTCCTGCATGCTACCATCGCAGGAGAAGCCTCGGCGCGCGGCGAACGCGCCCGAGAAGCCGGGAGGCAGGCTCGCGAGCGCATCAACGCCGACTTCAATGTGGACAACCCACACACGCCGCCTCGGGCCAGCCAAAAACTCATCGCGGCGGTGACACTCCTTCGGGCCATGCCCGAGCCATCGACGCCCGAGGCACGTAACCTGCGCCGCGAGGCACAGGCTCTCATCGAGCAGGCGGCCGTACAGCAGGCCGAGAGCTCCGCGTCCCGCATACGCAACCAGTCCAGCGCGCGGGGCGATGGCGACGCGCAGGACCAGGAGGCGTCCGTCCACGTGGACGGCGCGGTGGGACAGCCGGCAAACCGGGGCAGGACGCCTGTCAGGGAGCGGATCCTTGACACGCGCGGCCAGGCCCACGATGGCGATGCCCGCAACGTCCTGAACGCCAAAAAAAGGGGCGACGCGGAGGCGCGGACGGCAGCAGGCTACCACCCTCGGCGAGGTGGTCGCTACGACAGCCGGGAGGACCGCTCGCCAACACCGGAACCCCCGGGAACCCGTGTGTTCAGCCGGGAGATCCGCACGGCGAGTTTCCCTCAGCGTTTCCGACAGCCCACCTCGATCGACAAGTACACGGGGGAGACGGACCCTCGTGTGTGGCTCAACGACTACCGCCTGGCTTGCCAGCTGGGCGGCGCCACCACCGATGCGGTGATCATCCGCAATCTGTCGCTGCACCTCGCGGACTCGGTCCGAACATGGCTTGAGCACCTGCCACCCAGCCAGATCCACAGCTGGGATGACTTGGTCCGCACATTCGTGGGGAACTTCCAGGGCACATACGTGCGCCCTGGGAACTCCTGGGACCTGCGGGCGTGCACCCAGAAGCCCGGCGAGTCGCTCCGGGACTTCATACGGCGCTTTTCAAAGCACTGTACTGAGCTCCCGAGCGTTGCTCAGTCCGAGATCGTGCAGACCTTCCTCGAGGGCACGACCTGTTGGGACCTCGTGCGTGAGCTCGGGCAGAGCCCGCCGGTCGACTCCAACGAGCTGTTCGACATCGCCACCAGCTTCGCTTCCGGAGAGGAGGCGGTGGGGGCCATTTTCGACGGCAAGAAAGGCAAGCGCGTGGACGACGCACCCGCGGAGGGCAGCAAGTCCAAGGAGCCCGCGAAGAAGCAGAAGCAGGGCAAGAAGGGCAAGAAGCCCCACCATGATGCGCGCGCGCAGGGGCGCGGCGAAGACGACGACGAGGCCCTCGCCGTCGACCCTGCCCGTAAGGGTCCTCGAGGGCCCCCTCGAGGCCCCGGCGTGTTTGACGAGATGTTGAAGAAGCCCTACCGTACCACAAGACCCCGGTCAACCACACCCTCGAGCAATGCGACATGCTCAAGAAGTACTACAGCCGCGTCGCCGCGAAGGAGGACGAGGCCAAGAAGGATGGGGGTGACGGAGGCGCTGACGGCTTCCCCGCGGTGGAGAACGTCTTCTTCATCTTCGGGGGACCGACGGTGGACATGTCCACCAGCCAGCGCAAGCGAGAGCGGCACGAGGTCCTCGCCGCGGAGAGGGCTCCTCCTTCCTTCCTCGATTGGTCGGAGGACGCCATCACCTTCAGCCGTGAGGATCATCCGAACCGCATCCCCAACCCGGGCCAGTACCCGTTGGTCGTCGATCCCGTCATCGGCAACGCGCGGTTCTCCAAGGTGCTGATGGACGGTGGCAGCAGCCTCAACATCCTCTACGCCCACACCCTACGGCTGATGGGGATCGGGTTGGACCAGCTGCGGCCCAGCACGACGCCGTTCCATGGCGTCGCGCCAGGCAAGCGCGTCCAGCCCCTCGGGCAGATCGACCTGCCGGTCTGGTTCGGCACGCCGAACAACTTCCGCAAGGAGACCCTCACCTTCGAGGTGGTGGGGTTCCGGGGCGCGTACCACGCCATCCTTGGGCGTCCGTGCTACGCCAAGTTCATGGCGGTCCCAAACTACACCTACCTCAAGATGAAGATGTCGGGGCCAAAGGGCGTCATCACCGTGGGCTCATCGATCGAGCACGCATTCGACTGTGACGTCGAGTGCGTCGAGCACGCCGAGGCCCTGGCGCTCGACGAAGCGCTTGTCGCGGACATGGAGAAGCTGGCCAACGAGGGCCTCGACTCCTCCGCCAAGCACGCGGGCAGTTTCGAGGCTGCCGAGCAGACCAAGGAGGTACCCCTCGACCCCACTGCCCCCGAGGGCGAGGTGTTAAGGGTCAGCTCCACCCTCGATCCGAAATAGGAAGTGGTGCTCGTCGACTTTCTCCGCGCCAACGCCGACATCTTCGCGTGGAGCCCCTCGGACATGCCAGGCATACCGAGGAGGTCGCCGAGCACTCCCTTGACATCTTACCTCACTCCAGAGCCGTGCAACAGCGGCTGCGGTGCTTCGACGAAGAAAGACGCTGGGCGATCAGAGTGGAGCTGCGGAAGCTCCTCAAGGCCAGATTCATCAAGGAAGTTTTCCACCCTACGTGGCTAGCCAATCCTGTACTAGTTAAGAAAAAGAATAGGAAGTGGAGGATGTGTGTAGATTACACCGGTTTAAATAAAGCATGTCCCAAAGTTCCTTTTCCTTTGCCACGAATCGATCAAATTGTGGATTCCACCGTGGGGTGCGAACTTCTATGTTTCCTTGATGCCTATTCGGGTTACCACCAAATAAAGATGAAGGAGTCCGATCAACTCGCGACCTCTTTCATCACACCGTTCAGCATGTTTTGCTACGTAACAATGCCATTTGGTCTCCGAAATGCGGGCGCTACATACCAGCGATGTATGCAGCACGTTTTCGGAGACCACATCGGGCGGACAGTGGAGGCCTACGTAGATGACATTGTCGTCAAAACCAGGAAGGCGGACGACCTGGTTAACGATTTGCACGTCGCGTTCGATTGCCTACGGGCAAACGGGGTGAAACTGAACCCCGAGAAGTGCGTCTTCGGAGTGCCGCGCGGCATGCTACTAGGGTACATCGTATCCCAACGGGGCATCGAGCCCAACCCCGAGAAGGCCTCAGCCCTCGACCGAATGGGTCCGATTCGAGACCTAAAGGGGGTGCAGAAGGTGTTGGGCTGCCTGGCCGCCTTGAGCCGTTTCATCTCACGGCTCGGCGAAAAGGGTCTGCCCCTCTACCGACTCCTGAAGAAGCACGAACGCTTCTCCTGGACCGTTGAGGCCCAGGATGCGCTCGATAAGCTCAAGGCAACGCTCGCGCACGCGCCGATCCTCACGCCGCCTCGAGGCGGCGAGCCTCTGTACCTTTACGTCGCGGCAACCACCCAGGTGGTCAGCGCGGTTATCGTCGTAGAACGAGCGGAGGAAGGGCACGCCCTACCAGTCCAAAGGCCGGTATACTACATCAGCGAAGTGCTGTCCGAGACCAAGGCACGGTATCCTCAGATTCAGAAGCTGCTTTACGCGGTGGTGCTCGCACGGCGCAAGCTGCGGCACTACTTCGAGGCCCATCCGGTCACGGTAGTCTCATCATTCCCGCTGGGGGAGATCATCCGCAACCCGGATGCCGCGGGCAGGATCGCGAAGTGGTCCGTGGAGCTCATGGGCGAAACGCTCACCTACGCGCCGTGCAAGGCAATCAAGTCCCAGATCCTCGCGGATTTCATCGCCGAGTGGACGGACACACAGCTGCCCCCGTTGCAGATCCAGGCCGAGTGTTGGACCCTCTACTTCGACGGGTCGGTGATGAAAACCGGGGCGGGCGCGGGCCTGCTCTTCATCTCGCCCCTCGGGGAACACATGAGATACGCCGTGCGTTTGCACTTCCCCGCATCGAACAACATGGCGGAGTACGAGGCCCTCCTCTGCGGCCTCCGAATCGCCATCGAGACTGGCATCAAGCGCCTCGACGTTAGAGGAGACTCGCAGCTTGTGATCGACCAGGTCATGAAGAATGCGAGCTGCCACGACGAGAAAATGGAAGCTTATTGCAACACTGTGCGCGCCCTCGAGGACAAGTTCTACGGCGTCGAGCTCAATCACATTCCCCACAAGTACAACGAGGAGGCGGACGAGCTCGCGAAGATTGCGTCGGGGCGAATCACCATTCCCCCGAACGTTTTCGCGCGAGACATCGCCAAACCGTCCGTCGACCTCACCCCGGCCCCTTCGAGTCGGGAAGAACCCTCGGGGGCTCCCTCGAATCCTGCGGGTGCGGAACCCATGGACGAGGACCCATCGAACGAGGCGTTCGTGCTCTCCCTACTCGAGGGGTACGGCATGGACGAGGCCGAGGCCATGGTGACCGAGGAGGCCCCCCGCGCGGAGGATTGGCGGACCAAGTACCTTGCCTGGATCAATTGAGGAGAACTCCCCTCGGATCGGACCGAGGCTAGGCGCATCGCCAGGAAAGCCAAGTCATTCACCGTGATCGACGGCGAGCTGTACAAGCGCGCCGCGTCTGGCGTCCTGCAGCGGTGCATCCCCATTCCCCACGACCGGGAGCTCATCCGCGACATCCACGCAGGCGTGTGTGGTCATCACGCGGCACCGCGCACCCTCGTGGGCAACGCGTTCCGCCAAGGCTTCTACTGGCCCACCGCGGTCGCCGACGCCAACGAGGTCGTACGCAACTGCGAAGGGTGCCAATTCTACACGCGCAAGACCCACCTCCCAGCTCACGCTCTCCAGACCATACCCGTCACATGGCCGTTCGCCGTGTGGGGGTTGGACATCGTCGGGCCCTTGCGAAAGGCGCTCGGGGGCTACACCCACCTGCTAGTTGCCATAGACAAGTTCTCAAAATGGATCGAGGCACGCCAAATCACCAACCTCAGATCAGAGCAGGCCGTGTCATTTTTCACTGACATCATCCACAGGTTCGGATTGCCAAACTCCATCATCACCGACAACGGCTCCCAATTTACCGGCAGGAAGTTCCTGGAGTTTTGCGACGACCACCACATCCGCGTGGACTGGGCGGCCGTCGCACACCCACAGACCAACGGCCAAGTGGAACGTGCCAATGGCATGATACTACAAGGCCTCAAGCCCAGGATCTTCGACAGACTGAACAAGTCTGGCCGGAAATGGCTTCAAGAGCTGCCGGCGGTCATTTGGAGCCTCAGGACCACTCCGAGCAGAGCCACGGGATTCACGCCATTTTTCCTAGTCTATGGTGCGGAGGCCGTTCTCCCCACGGACTTGGAATACGGATCACCCAAGATCAAGGGCTACGATGAAGGTTCGAGCCAGCGAGCTCGCGAAGACTCGCTGGATCAAATAGACGAAGCCCGTGACGTGGCCTTGATGCACTCGGCAAGATACCAGCAGGCGCTAAGACGGTACCAAGCCCAGAAAATCCGGCGCCGAGACTTCAACGAGGGCGACCTAGTGCTAAGGCTGCGCCAAGACAACCGAGGCCGCCACAAGCTATCACCACCATGGGAGGGGCCCTACGTCGTCGTCGAGGTGCTCAAGCCCGGCACGTACAAGCTGGCGAACGAGCAAGGCGAAGTCCTCACCAACGCTTGGAACATCCAACAGCTACGTCGCTTTTACCCTTAGAAAGGATTTCCAAGTCTTTTTGCACATACCCGACGCCCCAGTCGGCTGTACAGACGTAAAATTTTCTTTTGAATAAAGTCAAGGGCGACTCGGTTTTCTCCCCGAAAACCAAGTCCCCCTCGGGGGCTACTGCGGGGGGTATCCCCCCTAAAACGGTCCCATTTTTTCGCAAAAAAGCTTTACTTCAAAAGCGCCAAGTACGTCTCGACCCGGGAGTTTGGGTGAAATGACGCGGGACGCGAGCGGCCAAAGGGCGAAGACGGGTGAGTCAGGGATAGCCTACGCCTCCGGCAGGATACGGCCCTTCCCCCTCACCACTTTGCCTATAAGCTACTCGCGAAAATGAACGATTCCAGCTAAAATTCGCCCAAGCAAAAGGAAGAGACAGAACGGCACAATCACAAAAACGAAATAGCACTTATCTTACAAGTACTTCAAATAAACTATATTCATTACATGAGCCGCGTGGCCTGAATTCTAACTGCAATCTAAGGGCCTGAGTGCCCAACTACTTTCAGGGCTCAAGGGGCCCGGCGGGGGGAGCATCCGGGAAGAGGATCTCCGCGAAGTCGTCGGCGAGGATGTCGGCGGCAGGAGCAGCAAGCGCGTCCAGGCGGTTCGCCTCGGCCTCCGCACCGTCGTCATCAAGATCGTCGGCAACGATGTAGCCCGTAGCCAGTGCCGTGAGGTTAACCCGGTAATGCGACTGCACCACACCGAGGGTCTTTTGGATCCCCAGGCGGAGCGCACCCCGCATACGCCGGGCTACATGGCCGCCCAAGGCCCGGAGGCGGCTCGCCACGGAGCTCCCGGCTTGCCCGTCGCCCTCGTCGACGCTCTGGCACGCCTCGAGGGCTGCCTCCTGCAGAGCCTCCAGTTCCTGCTGAGAGGAATTGTAGGCCGCCAGGAGCGCCTCCGCCTGCGTCGTCGACGTCCCGAGAGCAGCCCGCAGGCCTGAAAGCAGAAGACGAATAAGTTGAGAGCGGATCTCGACGAACCCAAGCAACAAACGAAGAATCTAAGAGAGGCGACTCACCCTCAACCTGCTTCTTTTCTGTCTCGAGGGCCGCGCGCCCGGTCTCGGCCGCCTGCTGCAGCTCGAGGATAGTGGTGTCCTTCTCCTCGTCGGCATTCCGTAGCTCCTCGTACGACACGGCTTCCTGGACCAACTCCCCGGTGAGCCGCGCGATCTCCGAGTCCCGGAGCTGGAGTGTGGCTCGGGCCTCCCCCAGCGCGGTGCGCTCCCGCTGCAGCTGGCCTTGCGCCTCCTCCCGAGCCGAGCGCTCGCGCTGGAGTGCGGCCCGAGCCTCCTCGAGGGCGGACCGCTCCTGCTGAAGCTGGCCCTCCACCTGCTGACGCGCGCTCCGCTCTTGGCGGAGCTGCTCCTCCGCCGCGGCGAGCGACGTGACCTTCTCCTGCAGATCAGCGCTCAGCTTCTCGGCCTCCTGGGCCTTTTGCTCGGCCTGAGCCTGCCAGGACCTCGCCCCCTCGAGGGTGGTGCGGTCTTGCTGGAGCTGGTTCTGCGCCGCGACGAGGGCAGTCTCTTTCTGCGCCAGTGAGGTCTGCGCCTCGGCCAGGGCAGCGCGCGCCTTCTGCAGCTCCCCGTTCGCTGTCGCCAGCACTCCCTCCTTCTCCAGGAGCACGGCCTTCACTCTGTCGACCGCGGTGGTGCCCTCCGCGGTCAGAGTGCGCTGGTCCAGGAGGGCGTCCTGCACGGCCCTTAGCCGGTACTCCAGCCAGCCGTTATCCGTCCGCAGGGCCTCCACCAGGGCATCCAGGGCCTCGTACTGCCCCCGATACCAGTCGAGGTCCGAGCTTAGCTGGGAGAGGCGGTTGTACTTCTCGCGCGCCTGGCCTTGCAGCTCCTGCGGGCGGCGACCAAAGGGCAGAAAGAAGAATCAGAACGTGAAACACTCGAACGAGAAACAAACGAGAAAATGAACTCCAACCAAGCAAAGACGCTCACCTCAAAGAGCTGGAACGACCGGCCTCCGTGGAGTCGGAGCGCCTCGGCCAGCGTAGCGTTGAGGGAGGCGCCGTGCTCGCGGAACTCCTGCCACAGCGCCTGCTCGGCCTGGGCCTCGTCGAGCAGGGTACGCGGCACCCTGGGAAGACGCAGCCCCTGCTCCAACTGCGACGCCGCGGCGTCAGGTGCTGGTGGCGCGGCACGGGACGTCGACGCCCCGGCGTCGTGTGCCGGCCGCTGCGACATCACGCAGCCGTCAGCCCGTACCACCAGCACCTCGGGCGTAGGCTCGGGGGCTGGCCCGGATGACCTCCTCGACCGGCCCCTCCTGGGGGCGGAATCACCACCAGCAGGGGCCTCGGCTGTCTCGTGGCCCCTGATGGACCGGCTCTCCGAATGAACCAGCCCACACCCTTGATGAGGGTCACGGAGCACCAGCGCCTGCTGCAGCATCGCGGCCGCCACAGCCGCCTCCTGTTGCGACCTCGCGGCCGCGGTCGGGGCGCGTGATGGCTCGCCCGCCGCCGCCATGCTCACCGCCGCCCGTGGCGCCCTCTCCGAGCGCCGCCCGGTCGTCGAGGACGTCCTTAACTTGAGCGCCTTGGCGGGCGCAAGATCGGGGACGGCCGGCGACGCCCTGACAACGAAATGAAAGGGGGGGATGAGCGGCTGTGTCTCGAAATCGAGGGCGTGCGGGAAAAGATGCTACTTACCTCAAACTGGAGAAGCCACGCTTCCTCTTCCTCGAGGGCTGGGGGGCACCTCCACTGTGCCCACCGGCGCCTCCGCGGTGCCCGCTGGCACCTCCACCGACGACCCGGCGACAGGCGGCTCCGTGCCCGCCTCAGAGGTCGATTCCGCGGCCGCCCCCTCGACCCGCAGGGACGGGGGCGCCGCGGGTTCCCACCTATCAGAGGTGGTCCGCTCCCCGTCGCTCTCCTCCTCGTCTGAGGACGAGTTCACCAGCACCGGTGGGGGGAGAGACCTTGCTGCTCGCGCAGCCGGTACTCCTCGTTGTACTGGTCGAGGCGCTCCTGCCTCTTAATCCTCCTCTCCTTCGCGAGTGCCGCCCGGTCCCGCTCCCGCCGCTGCGCCGCGCAGCCGGCGGCCTGCGACCGAGGCGTCGATGGGTCCGATCGGGCGGCATTGACGTTCACCGCCTACAGGCAGTGACTGTCCGGACGAACGAAAAACGCGAGAAGAGAGACACAGGGCAAAGGAAAAGCGGTGCTCACCGGCCCGGCGTCGGGGATCATCACGAACGACCACAGGTCGTCGTCGTTGTGTGGCACCACCTTGAGGTTGACCGCGTGCCTTGCCCGCGTGGCCGCGTACCCCTTAGGGAGCCGCTCCTGCAGCAGCCGTGAACGTGCCAACGACACAGGATTGGCCGCGTCGCTCATCTCGAAGATGCGGAGCTCCCTCTCCATGAGGGGGATGATCCGCCGGTGGTGGAAGTTGGCGATGACAGACGTCACCGCCAGCCCGGAGTCCGCCAACTGGCGCAGGGCGTCGGTGAGGGACTCGAGCCTCCTCTTCCTTGAAGGGGGCGACACGCCGTGCACCCAGGCGTCGGGTTTCTCCCTCAGCACCTTCCCGGTGTACGGCGGGAGGCCGGCGCCGTCGTTACGAAGGTAGAACCACCCCTTCTCCCACTCGGTGTTGTTGGATGTCATGGTGCACGGCAAGTACAGCTCCTTGCGCGTGTCCCGCAACGCAAGCGTGAGGCCGCCGGCGCGAACCGCTCGACGCGTCCCCCTCTCGCTCGTGACGAGAGTGTGGAGCTCACCACGGAAGAGGTGGACCCACAGGTCCCAGTTCACCGGGATCCCCAAGAATCCCTCGCAGACGGCGACGAAGGAAGCCGCCTGCGAGATGGCGTTGGGGGCGAAGTTGTGGAGCTCCACCCCGTATTGGTAGCACAACCCCCACATGAACCTGCTCGCAGGGGCGTTGAATCCGCGCTCGTGCTGGCGGATGAAGCTCACGACGTAGCCCGGTGGGGGGTTGGGCTCCCTGTCTGACGACGGCGGGACCATCCACGCCGGGCGCGGACCGTCGCCGGCCGGCGTCAGCTGCCCACCGGTCACCAGCTCCTCCAACGACAGCCGGGTCGCCGTCGACCGGGGCCACGGGAAAGGGTCCAGCACTCGAATCGGAGCCATGGAAGACAAGAGTGGGGAGCAAGGACGGCGGCAGAAGCAAAGAATGCGCAGACGAATCCGAAGCGGTGGGGCGCGCGGCTGGGAAGAAGATGGACTGTGTGTGGGGGACGGATGCGAGCGACAGAGGTAAGGCGCCTCACTCCTACCCCCCCGTGATTTATAAGATCTGAGGGAGCAACGCCCCCGGGAACGCCGCGCGCGGGGACGGTTAATGCGGCCAGCGCCCTGCGTCGCTGACGAACGGGCCCCGCCGCGCCGAAACGGTCACGCGCATGCGCGCACGCTATGATTACAGCGTATTGCCCCAAGGGACGCGGCGCCCCGTCCCATCGCGTTCCCGTGTCGCCCACGACGCCCGCGCTGCGCCGCCTGAAAAGGCGCGCCCACTCCGCACGACCGCGGCCACGAACGCGGCCCGTTAATGGTGGGGTTCCTTCCTGAGTAAGGATGACCCCCTCATGAAACCAGAGCCAAGAGCTCAAGGACCGACCCCTCGCGGGTGCGATCGATGCCCCGATCTAAAACGGGCGGAGCCGTGGCTCACTTTACGAACTCGAGGGCCGGACCCCTCGAATGCTGCGTTTACTGATCAGCGGTCTAAAGACCCGTCCGTCGAGGACGGGCACCGCAGATGCCCCTCGAATGAGGACTTACTGATCAGCGGTCTTAAGCCCTGCCCGCCGAGGGGAGGCACCGCAGATGCCCTCGCTCCGAGGGATTACTGATCAGTAGCCCAAGGGTCGATTCGACCGCAGCCCGGCGGGCTCCACAGATCAAACCAAGACGGGGGCACCTCAGAGCCACCCCGCAAAGGCCCTACTAATCAGGGGTTCGAAGCCTGACCCTCGAAGGGTTCAAACAGGCACCCCAGATTGACAAAGTCAGGGACGACCAGGGCGCGCGCATTCGAGCCTGACCTCGAGCTCACAAGCTCGAGGGCGCCCCATAGTTCGTGTTCAAGGCCAACGAGGGCAGCTAGTCGAGGGATCCCATCGAGGAAGAGCTTCCGCGCCCTCGGTCCCAATCGAACGGGACCGAGCCCTGCCTAGCACACCCACGTAATGCGCTCTTATGGACGCGTCTCCGGACCACGAGCCGACCCTTATCGAACGGGGCACGGGCGTCCACTTGAACCACCCGTTAACAGCTCAACGAGGGATCCATGATTCGCGACCCGCGCGATGGGAGTCATGGACACCTCACCCCTCCACCCTGCGGAAGGGCGGCGAAGGGGCGTACAGACAAGCCGGAGAGCTCACCCCGATCACCTCGAACGGGCCCAGGCTCGGGGGCTCGACGCACGGCTACACCTCCTGGACGTGCCCAAACGCAAGCAAGTGCCGGATCACGCGCATGGCACCGCCGAGGCCGGCTGAAATATCGCTGAGGCCGGCTGAAACAAACACCTCACACGCCGGCAGCACACTGCGAAAAGCCTTGCAGGAATGCGCGCACTCCTCCAAGGCTTCGGGGGCTACACCCGCGGGTGCGCTAGCGCGCCCCCACGGAACGGCACAACGCCCAGGAGGGAAGAAAGTCCCATCAGGAGGCACCAGCCTTTGCAGGTTCCTACGGATACCGCTGCAAAGGCTAGGGGGCTACTGTCGGGGACAGCCATAAGGGTCCCCTAATGACAGGGGAAATAACCTCTTTCCAAAAAATAATGAAAGCGAACAAACAAACCCACAAACCGCAAATCACGCCACGCATGACCGCGGCCCAAGACAGAGAAAGGCCCACGGCCCAAAAAGCCTCAGCGGCCCATCAAATAGCCGGCCTCGGCACCCCTCGGGCGAACCTCCGTCTCGCTCGAGGGCCAGGCCGTGCACCACGAAACCTCCGCCTCGCCCGAGGGCTTGACGCCCCCTCGGGCGAGTTTCCGCCTCGCTCGAGGCCGCTCTCGACCCGCGGCACCGCACCTGCTCCCCCGACCGGAGCATTAAATGCTCTGTCGCCTCGCGGGTGCCCGGGTCAAAGGCGAATCCCCGCCACGCCGGTCCTCTGACACCGCCTAGGAATCAGATCCCGGTGCTGTTCGACCAACCCGTGTTGTGCAGCCATCCCCAGTGCTGTACGGGTGCTGTGCAGGAAGGCCGGTGTCATTCCATGACACTGTGCCGCCTACTCCCGTACCTCCTTCACGTCGCCCCCCTCGAAAGAGGACGGCGGCACCCTCGAAAGGGGTTCGGCCACCTACTCCACACCCGCCTGGGATGACGTCGTGACGTAAGGCCAGCGGAGCGCGTCTCCTCCATCACCTCCGGCCCTGTGCGGCCATCCCCGCCGCTGAGCCACCATCCCGGGCACTGCAGAGTCACCCCCGCACTGTGGGGACCCAGGGTGACAGGACATCGCCACGCCCGCCGCTATGAAGCCCCCGGTCTTCCGTCAGCCAAGCCCTCGAATTGGCGTACGGACGACGATCAAGCGAAGACTCCGCCGCTACCGCCCTCGAAGCCACCCCTGGACGGGCACAGGACCTGCCACGACGCCTGCCAGGGGCAAGATTCGCCAGGATGGCTGTCAATTCCTCGACACTACGCGCCATGCCGCCACACAGCACCTGAAGCCATGCGGTATGACTGTAAACCGCCTCCCCTTGGTCTATAAAAGGAGGAGGCGGTCCCCTGGCCGCAGGGGGAGGGGGGATAGCTAGTTCATTCACCTTTCCGCCCTCACCCACGATATTGGCACTTTGCCTCAATCAACCCTCAGGGACCTGGACGCTCCTCCTCCTCTCCCGCCTCGCTTGTAGCTCCCCTCTACGAGCACCACGGTGCCTAGCAATACAGCGCCATGAGCGCACCTCTGCTGGACGTACGGCCCACGGCCGGAACCAGGATAAACCCCGTGCCCCAGCATTGCTTAGCACCGGCCATCGAGAGATCGATCTCAGCGCTCTTACTAGTTAGTGTCGGGACTACTTTCCGCACCGACAATTTGGATTTGATTTTTTTATGATTTTGAAAACACTAACTCAAACAAAACAAAAGGCAACAGAAAAAAAAACAACACTCAGAGAATCATTTTATTTAATTTAGAAAAACAAGCAATTTTTCTCGAACACAAAATTTCCTGTAAAGAAAATAAATGTTGAGCAAAATTTTAAAATTATGAGAAATTATTGTTTTATTATTCTTCCTATTAACATCCTGAAATCGGAAAATTTCAGGGTGTTACATAGCGGTAGCAAATAATAATAATAAAATCAAAGCACAATACAGACGCTCATGGATTTTTTTTTAAATTAGCTTTTTAAGCCTTATAAATGTTCAAAAAAAATTACCACAGCTAGTCCACAAGAAATTAACACAGAAGGCCATAATCTATATCTATCTATCTATATAAACTATATAATTGGTACCCACTAACGATTTCTCTTGCCTCTCAACGTGCCACGTCATAACCCACTACACGCCATGTCACTATCCACTATAAGCCATGTCAACATCCACCAAACCATATATTTATGTCTTCATCGATTTTATGTGACTAATAGTATGTTGTATTTGCGAGTAGCACGCCATAAAATTCTCGTAATTGAAATACATGTAGGATCAATCATTTAAAAATGGTTCTCTCAACAAAATTAACATACTTTCATATATAATATTGTTTACAGAGGAATATCGCCATGTAATCGTTTTGGTATTTCTACTTTCACATTTCACCTTAAAATTTTGTTTAAAAATTCTCGCGGCAACGCGCGGGGTATCACCTAGTTAACAACTTATTGCTTACTTCTTTTTTTTGTGAGAATTACAACTTACACTGGTGGAAAAACACCATTCCGTCCCGGTTGGTAAAGGCTTTAAGTCTCTAAAACCCACCCGGGACGAAAAGGGAGAGACAAAAGGCCCCCCCTTTGTCACCGGGTGGGCAACCGGGAATAAAGGGTGGCCTTTATTCCCAGGTGGTAGCCCCGCCCGGGACAAAAGGGGAGGGCACACCAACGTCTGTGCGCCACCCCTTTAGTCCCGGGTGGTAGCCCCGCCCGGGACAAAAGGAGAGGGCACACCAGCGCCTGTGCGCCACCCCTTTAGTCCCGGGTGGTATTACCACCCGGGACTAAAGACCCCGCTGTGAATTTTTTTTGTTTCAATTCCAATTGTTCTAATAATGTTATACGTGTATATTCTCACGTATTTGGGTGTAATTTACGTGTACGTATAAATGTTTGCACTAATTATACGTGTCTACTATACGTACTATATGAAGAGAATAAACTTATAAATAAATATACACACACATTATATTACATCGAAAGCATAGATAGTATTTTCTGAAAGTAGTATATATATACATCAAAATACCGTTTCATTCTAATTCTAGTCTAAAGTTCCACCGGAGGTGCTAATTAAACTTTATGAATTGGATGACCGTCATAGTGATTTCTGCCTTGTGGATTAATCACCTGGTCCATTATGAATCCGCAGAGACTTTCTTGAATCGCCAAGAGTCGGTCCTTCTTAATGATCGCGTCCCTAATCATATTGTTCTGTAATGTGCAAATAATTTAATATATTACACACAAGAATTAAATATATAAGCAGTTAGAAAAAATGTATTATTAATTGGTTTAAAATAATACTTACAGTATAATCTGACGGGTCTGCCTCGCAGAAATTGTGGATGAACTCACACACATAGTATGCACATAAATGTGTCCCTGGTTCCTGTCTTATACACTAAATTGAAGAAGATAATTATGAAAAATTAGTGTTATACATTTTTAATTTGCCCAAGCTAAAGTTGTTATTTGGTTTACGTACCGGAAAATTTGTAGAGAAGTTTATTCTAGGTCTCCATGTTCTAGGGTTGACAGCCTTGAATTTTTCCCAAGCTCTGGCAGAAAATAATGAAAGTTAGAGCTAGATAGTGTTAGTAAAAGCACACTATTGCATAAAAGGGAACGTATGGATAGAATTATTACTCTTGAAACATATCTTGAAGGTCCAAGTATTTGTTCGGATCTCTTCTCAACGAATCAAAGACAAAGACGTTGCTTCTGTTGACATCAATTATGAGAAGAATCCAGTGGAAACTGTATATACATGGAAGCTCAAAAGATTAGAACTAAATAATGTTAACTAAGATAATTAGAAATGCGAACCCATAGTAATTAAGATGGTAATCACACTTACTCGAAGTTGTAAGGTAGAAGTATCAAATACTTGTAATGCAAATTACACAAGGACCTTAGGATTGTTTTGAATGTTGTTTCTGGTTGGAGCTTTACTTGATCTTGATTAACTAAAGATGGGTCCATGAAACCTATTCGTTGGTAACTATTCTTCCGCATGTTATGCATTTCCAGGCTACAGAAAATGAAAGACAAAGTTAATAATTAGAGTATGCATTAATTTGTTAATTAGGGTATGTATTGCACCGTCACTTACAGGCACCAGGCCATGACAAGATCGGTATTCAAGGAGTAAAGATGGTAAATTTCATAAATATCCTTGAATCGCAGCCAGACCAACTTCTCGCCTTCACCAGCAAAATCTCCCGGTTTAACAAGCATGCCAATCATCTCCAGGCCCGCCTTAGACGTCTTCATGTAGAAGTCATGCAATCTGCGCATCTGAGTAGGGAGTTTCTTCACCAACTCAGGCCTGACAAAAGATTTCCCATGCTCGTAGTGCTATCTAGGTATGAAGTTTTTGTCCCGAGGAGGTGATTCATGGCCGAGAACATATTGTAGTGGGAGCCCTGTTGCTTCTTGCATTTGAATGACATGCGCTAGTTGTTCTGTGTCCATAAGTGCAAGAGCTCGTTCAGTTGCAGTGTGGCCGGAGGTGACGTAAGTCTGTACTGCCGACGTCGACGCTTCTGTTGCCTTGTTCGTTGAAGGCTCTTTCACTGACGTCGACGTTTGTGTTGCCTTCTTCGTTGAAGGCTCTTTCACCGACGTCGACGTTTGTGTTGCCTTCTTCGTTGAAGGCTCTTTAGTCGACGTCGACGCTTGTGTTGCCTTCTTCTTCTTCCTATAATCCTGTGGCATCGTCGACCCCGGTACTTGGTCGATGTAACTATTTGGTGACCCTCCTTGTCTCTTCTTCTTTAGGGACTTGTGCAGCGACCGGTCATAATCACTTAGTAGGGGTTTTATAATTTGCTTTTCTGCTTCCTTCTTCTCTATGAAAACTTTGAGTTTCTGCGGACGATCTTTATTCTTTTCTGCTTCCATTTCTTTGAGTAGTTTTTGTTTAGCAGCCTCTTTATTCCCTTCAATCCACGCCTTGAGTTGCTTATCACACTCCGCCTCATTTTCTGATGCTGTCATGTCATATGGCAACTTCCTTTTAACAGGCAGCTTTTTCCCTTTCTTCTTCGGGGGATCCGGATTTGACACGGGCATAGACGCGGTAGATTTTGATCGGGACCGCCTCTTGGCAGGCTTTGGTGAAGGCTACTTTGGTGGTGATTGATGCTTTGGTGGTGATTGCTGACGATCGTCATCGCTCGCGGCAGGAGAATTCCCTCGTTGTGGAGACGGTGAGCTCCAATCATTCGGTGACGACCGTCCCGGTGACGGCCCGGGAGATGGTGGCTGCTGCTCGGCAAGACTCGGAGGGATCAGTGGCGGCATGTTAGGTATTATGATGTAACGTTTGGGCCACAATATGATACTGTGAAGCGCATCGCGGAGTGTCCTTTCCCCGTCACCTCCTTCGAAGTCTAGCTCTATGTCGTTAAACTTTGGGTCAGCAATCTCCTCCAAACCAACTGAGGCGTAGCCAGTTGGAATCTGCATGCCGTGCCTTGTACGTCCTGGGAGATGTGCTAAAGTCATTCCGTACGCCACCTATATATATGTAGAGAAATGATCAAGTTATTAAATGCCTGAGACATGCATCAAAGGTTGAGATAATTGCACGTATAATTAGGTTTATATATACCTTCATTGTGATGTTGCCGATCGGCTTGTGCAGCTCACATGCGGTGCGCTGACAGAGTTCATCCACAGGGTACCGTTCGTTGTCCTCTACTTGAACTTCTTCTTGGTTTGCTGCCCTTTGTTCTTCGGGGGCCTCTGTGGAAGCACAACTGCTTTTGCGAGCGGAAGGGCTAATGACGGGATCCACCGGTGCTTGGGGCAGTGCTCCGGCAGGGGTGATCTGAGCTACCGCGGGGGCCACTCGTCATTCAATCTCTGCATTCATACGTTCTTCTTGTTCTTTAAGTCTCTGCTCCATCATTTCACGCCACCGCCCCTCTTCACGCTCCCTTCTTCTTTTGCGGCTTCTGTAGGTGTCGGCGCTTCCCTTGAAAGCAAACTTCCACGGGACTACCCCGTAGCCATTGCAACGTCCTGGGTGTTCTGGATTCCCGAGCGCCAAAGTTAGCTCATCCATGTCTCTATCAGGAACCAATCTGCCCGCTTTGATGTCTTCATTCTTTTTGATTATCTCATGTGCCGCCTCCCGTAACGTGGGTGGGAATTCGAGGGAACCATCATCAGAGTTCAATCTTCCACTGCGGGCATAATACCAATTCTTCGATCGTTCTTCCCAGTCAAAGACTGCTGGTACGATACCTTTGTTGAGGAGGTCTTGTTCAATCTTCCGCCACTTGGGTGCTGCAACCATGTAACCACCGCGACCAAGACGATGGTTGTAATCCGTCTTCTTACAGGCACTTTTCTGAGCTCGTGCGCTCTTGTTGGCGAATTCTTCACAATTCTTGTAATCCACAAAGGACTGCCAGTGATCCTTTAGCTTGGGATAATCATCAAAATTTGGAGTTCGATTCTGCTTGATATAATCTCTGTGCAGCTGCTTCTTGAAACTCTGTAATTGAGTTGCCATCTTCGTGAGAGTCCACTGCTTCACAAGGTTTGCGTTCACGCCCGGTGGAAGTGTGAAGTGTTTTAGGATATCATCCCATAACATATTCTTAACTGAATCCGGAACCGCCCATGGATTATCTTCCCTTCCCTTCTATTCTCTATATGATATGGGCACGTTGTCCCTCACAATAGCACCGCATTGGGACACAAACTTGTCCCTGACCTTCTTTGGTTCCCATGGCTGACCAAGCTCGTTGACTTCAGTGATATGAAACTTCACGTCATGATCAACGATTACTTTTGTACGGCCTCTCTTAGTCTTTTTGCTTGTCGAGGTTGAAGCCTACAAGTTGCGGATTTGTTATTCACGCGGGGTTCCAGAATGATATATATACCTCATTGTTAATGCATTTATGGATTTGTTAATGCATGATATATATACCTCGTTGGAACCTTCTGCATTAACTATGAAAAGGTCTTCATTATTGCCCTCGGCGCGGGTGTCGATGTCCGCGGTGCGGGTGTCGATATCCGCGGTTATGTTGAGGAACGCGTCCGCCTGGCTACGCTCCTCCTCGGTGAAGGTTGGGACCTCGGTATTTGGACCCCCAGCAATAAGGCTCTCCATCAGCCGCTCCTCCTCCTCATTGTTATCCATAACTAGAAATTTTTGAAAACATAAATGAATTTCTGAGCACATAAATGATTTTCTGAATACATAAATGAATTTCTGAGCACATAAATGATTTTCTGAGCACATAAATGAATTTCTGAATACATAAATGATTTTCTGAGCACATAAATGATTTTCTGAGCACATAAATAATTTTCTGAATACATAAATGATTTTCTGAATACATAAATGATTTTCTGAATACATAAATGATTTTCTGAGCACATAAATGATTTTCTGAATACATAAATGAATATATAAATGATTTTCTGAGCACATAAATGATTTCTGAATACATAAATGATTTCTAAGTGTCGGGCGAGTGTCGGGCGGGAGTCGAGCGAGTCGGGCGGGAGTCGAGCGAGACTACCTAAGTGTCGGGCGAGAGTCGAGCGAGTCGGGCGAGAAAACCTAAGTGTCGGGCGGTGTCGGGCGGGAGTCGAGCGAGTCGGGCAGGAGTGGAGCGTGTCGGGCGGGAGTGGAGCGTGTCGGGCGGGAGTCGAGCGAGTCGGGCAAGAAAACCTAAGTGTCGGGCGGGAGTCGAGCGAGTCGGGCGGGAGTGTAGCGTGTCGGGCGGGAGTGGAGCATGTCGGGCGGGAGTCGAGTGAGTCGAGCGATAAAACCTAAGTGTCGGGCGGGGTCGAGCGAGTCGGGAATGAATCGAGCGTATCGAGCGATATATATACTATCTAATTGTCGGGCGAGCGAAAAAATTAATATCTCTAAATACATATTTCATCTCTAAATACATTTCATCTAAAAACACTAATTAAATTCAAATCTAAATCTCTAAATTCAAATCCACCCGAGACTAAAGACCCCCCTTTAGTCTAGGGTCGTAACACCACCCGGGACTAAAGTGTAATTTTCGGTGGGAACTGTTTTCCCCTCCCATTTCTTTTCTCATTTTCACATTCTATCTCTTTGAAATAAAAAACTATAGTAACTTTTACTATTTTTTCCATGCAAAATTATATTGAGTTAAAATATAATAAACTGTACTTTGCTATGCAAAAATTATATTTTAGAGTTGTAAACATTCACTTTCAATTTTCATTTGCAACATTGATGTGTATTCCCACTAAAATTCAATTAAACCAAAAAAATAGTAAAATAATTCAGAAAAATCTCAAACTTGGTGGGTCAATCCCACATGACATATTCAAGCTTCATAAAAGTTTTGAGACTGATACAACACTGCAAAGTGCATGGGCTTCAGAATCGTTAAGACATAAGTGGTATTGACATGGTTCGATGAAAGGTTCCATATAGTTTTGGGAAGCACGTGTACTCCATCTATGTCGAAATGGTCTGAAATTTTTTTGGTTGTCATTTACACTCAAAATATTAGCTCACGCAAGATCTTAGATTTTTCTGATGACTAAATGTATTTTAGGTTTTTTCTTCGTGGTAAAGGAGCGAGAATATTGTGAATTACACATCAATAACTCAAGAATTATGATTCGACTTCCAGATAAATTAGACTCCTAAGTCACAAGAGAACTTGTGGCCAAGTTTGGCACCATTCCAGATCGTTTCAGGGGTGCTCTCAGCTCAACTTTTAATTTCTAGGTGATGTCGCACGGAAATTCAATTAAACCGAAAGAAATAGTAAATTAATTCAGAAAAATCTCAAACTTGGTGGATCAATCTCACATGACATATTCAAGCTTCATAAAAATTTTGAGACCGATACAACACTGCAAAGTGCATGGACTTCAGAATCGTTAAGAATATAAGTGGTATAGACATGGTTCGATGAAAGGTTCCATATAGCTTTGTGAAGCACGTGTACTCCGTCTATGTCGAAATGGTCTGAAATTTTTTTGGTTGTCATTTACACTTAAAATATTAGCTCACGCAAGATCTTAGATTTTTTTGATGACTAAATGTATTTTAGGTTTTTTCTTCGTGCTAAAGGAGCTAGAATATTGTGAATTACACATCAATAACTCAAGAATTATGATTCGGCTTCCAGATAAATTAGACTCCTAAGGCACAAGAGAACTTGTGGCCAAGTTTGGCACCATTCCGAATCGTTTCAAGGGTGCTCTCAACTCAACTTTTAATTTCTAGGTGATGTCGCACGGAAATTCTATTAAACCGAAAAAATAGTAAATTAATTCAGAAAAATCTCAAACTTGGTGGGTCAATCTCACATGACTTATTCAAGCATCATAAAAATTTTGAGACCGATACAACACTGCAAAGTGCATGAACTTCAGAATCTTAAAATTGTTGGAGACCAATAAAAGAGTTGATCACATTAGCATTACACAATTGATTTGATCAATAATCATTACATTACGACATTAATCTCAAGCATGTAAGTACGGTGTCTCTTCACGTCCAAGCAATATGCTTGGGTCAACTTCGACAGCGAATGGAGGCATGCCATCAAACTGATCATAATCATCGGATTGATCTGTTTTGTCCTCGACTCCCACGATTACTCTTTTACCTGGAAGAACTATGTGACGCTTTGCCTCTTATGGTCCTGCTTCTTGGGGATTTTTATTCTTCGGTATGCTAGTCATATCCTTGACATAGAAAACCTGATGCACATCTTTGGCAAGCACGAATGGATCATCTTTGAACCCAATCTTGGTAAGGTCCACTATTGTCATTCCATATTCATCTTTCTTTACACCATTCAGGTTTACCCATTGGCAAAAAAACAGAGGGACGTTCATCGCTCCGTACTCAAGCTCCCATATCTCTTCTATGATACCATAATAGCAGGTCTTGCCCCCATCTTTTCCGATGACGTCCATACGGACACCACTATTTTGGTTTGTGCTTTTGCGATCTTGAGCTCTCATGTAAAAATTGTAACCATTCATATCGTAAGCTTGAAATCTTGTAATTGTGCTACAAGGTCCCCTGGCTAACAAAGCTAGTTGTGGATGAATCGTTGAGTTTCTGATGAGTTGTTCACTCAACCATGAGGGAAATGTTTCCAAGTGACGACGTGCAATCCAGACTGGGGATTTGGTTGGATTTTGAGAAGCAATAATCTGCTTGTGTTCCGTCCTATACGGAGTCACCAGTGATGATTGTTGCAGGACTGTTAGGTGTGCTTTATGGAACAAATCAGTATTATTGCTCAAACTTGATTTCCTTCCGATGGTACCCTTTCCCTGTAGCCTCCCCTCGTGTTGTGATACTGGAAGCCCAATCGAGTCAATTGTGTCGACAAAATCAACACAAAACTCAATGACCTCCTCAGTTCCATATCCCTTAGCAATACTTCCTTCCGGACGGGCACGGTTAAGAACATATTTCTTGAGGATCGACATGAACCTCTCAAAAGGCCACATGTTGTGAAGGTATACTGGATCGAGAATAGTAATTTCTTTCACAAGATGTACCAAGAGGTGCGTCATAACATCGAGGAAGGAAGGTGGAAATGCCAACTCAAAGCTGACAAGACATTGAACCGCATCATTCTGTAGCTTTCCTAGCTTGGCTAGATCGATTGCCTTCTGTGAAATTGCATTGAGAAATGTACAAAGCTTTACGACCAGTAATCGTACATTCTCTGATAGAACACCCCTCAACGCAACTGGAAGCAACTGTGTCATCAACATGTGACAGTCGTGGGCCTTAGATTTGTGAACTTCTTCTCTTTCATATTTATGATCCCCTTTAAATTTGACGAGTAGCCAGACGGAACCTTAATACTGTTCAGGCAATCAAACACGCTTTCCTTCTCTTTCTTGGTGAGAGTGTAACTAGCAGGACCAAAGTAATCAACATCATCATCATCCTCTTCCGGATCAGTTTCATCATCACCCTCCCGCGGAACTTTGGGAATCTTATGAAATTCTTTCAGGTCCTCTCGTGCTTCGTTGGTATCCTTCGGGTTACTGTAACAACCCATGAAGCCTAGCACATTCACGCAAAGATTCTTCGTAAGGTGCATCACGTCAATTGCGTGTCGGACCTCAAGGCTACGCCAATAAGGTAGCTCCCAAAATATAGATTTCTTTTTCCACATTGGTGCATGCCCGTTGGCGTCAGTTGGAACAGGTTCACTACCGGCACCCTTTCCAAAGACTACCCTTAGATCATTTACCATCTCAAATACGGCATCTCCATTAAAATGGGGTGCCTTCGTACGATGGTCAGCCTTCCCTTTCCAATGCATCCCTTTCTTCCGTAAGGGGTGATTAGTTGGAAGGAAACAACGGTGACCATTATACACGACCTTCTTACAGTTTTTGAGATGAATACCTTGTGTTCTATGTAAACAGTGCGTGCATGCCCGATATCCCTTGTTTGTCTGCCCAGAAAGGTTACTTAGGGCAGGCCAATCGTTGATGGTTATGAACAACAATGCTCGTAGATTGAAGTTCTCTTGCCTATCCTCATCCCACACATGTACACCCTCTTCCCGCCATAGCAGTAATAGTTCATCGACCAACGGTCTTAGGTACACATCAATGTCGTTGCCGGGTTGTTTTGGACCTTGGATGAGCACCGGCATCATAATGAACTTTCGCTTCATGCACATCCAACCAGGAAGGTTGAACATGCATAGGGTCACAGGCTAAGTGCTATGACCACTGCTAAACTCCCCGAATGGATTGAAACCATCCGTACTTAAACCAAACCTTATGTTCCTTTCCCCGTCCTCAGAAAATGTCTTGAATTCTCTATCAATCTTTCTCCACTGAGACCCATCAGCCGGATGTCTCAGCAGGTTGTCTTGCTTACGTTCCTCGGCGGGCCATCTCATCAACTTAGCATGTGCTTTGTTCCGGAACAAACACTTCAAACGTGGTATTATAGGAAAATACCACATAACCTTCGCTGGAACTTTCTTCGTCTTGTCACGGTGCCCCTGGAGATCACCAGCATCTTCATCTCGCCGAATCTTATAACGTAGCGCTTTGCACACAGGACAAGCATCCAAATTCTCGTAATCCTTACCCCGATATAGGATGCAATCATTAGGGTATGCATGGAACTTCTGTACCTCCAACCCAAGAGGGCACACAGTCTGTTTTGCTTGATATGTGGTGGACGGTAATTCATTGTTCTCCGGAAGCTTGTCCTTCACAATTTTTAGCATCCCTTCAAATGCCTTATCAGACACACCATGTTTTGCCTTCCATTGCAGCATTTCTAGTGTAGTACCAAGCTTTTTGTGACCTGGCTTGCAATCTAGGTATAACGGTTTTCTGTGATCTTCGATCATACGTTGGAACTTTGCCTTTTCTTTTTCGTTTTCACAGTCCCTTTGTGCATCCTGTAGAACCTGGCCGAGATCATCAGCAGGCCCGTCAGCATGTGCTGGTAACTCTTCTTCGTCAGCATCTTCCATTAAAGTATCTGCAAAAGCTTGACCTGCGGCCCAGTCCGGAATACCCTCCTCCTCTTCTTCGTCGTCTTCCATCACAACCCCTCTTTCACCGTGCTTGGTCCAAACCAGATAGTTCGGCATGAATCCGTATTTCAACAAGTGGAGGTGAAGTATGCCCGGGTCATGGTAGTCTCTTTCGTTTCTGCAATCGGAGCATGGACAACACATGAACCCACTCGCATCCTTGGTTTTTTTCGCCACTTCGAGAAAACCATGCATGGCGGTAATGTACTCCGCTGACCGTCTGTCGGTGTTGTACATCCATTGCCGGTTCATCTGCATCATATTAAGTGAAAAATATCCATGTTAATTCTACAACACTATCCCTAAGTATCCTTTTCTAATAACTAAATTAATAAATTCTATTTTCTCTAATATTAAATATAGCTAGCTAAAAGTAAAATTTATATAAAAACAAGAAAAAAATCTTAGTACAAATGAATGAAAGAAGATAATCATAACAAATGAAAACTACTTATTACCAAATCTAAAGTATACTAATATAAAAACTACATCTCTTAGCTCTTAAATCAAATTTTCTATTTTCTTAATTGTGGCATAAATTTTAAGGATAAAAAATATACACTATCCCTAGGTCTCATTTTCTAATAACTAAATTAATAAATTCTATTTTCTCTAATAATAAATAAAGCTAGCTAAAAGTAAAATTTTTATAAAAACAAAAAAAACTTAGTACAAATGAACGATAGAAGATTATCATAACAAATGATAACTACTTATTACTAAATCTAAAGTATACTAAAAACCTCATCTCTTAGCTCTTAAATTAAAATTTCTATTTCCTCCTTCTCTAAATCATAAAACGAAATTTAAACACAACAAATGAATGGAGGATGAAGAATAATACCTTAGCAACACCTTGGAGGTGAGAAAACTCCAAAAATTGATGAGGAAAAATTTGGGCAGCACCTCCCTAGGTTTGAGGCGCCATGGAGCTGAGAGGAGCTTGCTCTTTGAGCTCTCGGTGAAAAATGGTCGGGCAGGGAAGAAGAAGGGTGCGTGCTGTCGATTTTGTACAGGGGAGGCATTTTGTCCCGGTTGGTAAGACCAACCGGGACAAAAGGCCTCTGAAGGCCGGCCCCGCCAACCCTTTAGTCCCGGGTTGGTTTACCACCCGGGACTAAAGGCCGGCCCTCCACGGGCGGGTTGGTTTACCAACAGAGACTAAAGGGTCGCCCTCCCCCCCCACCCAAATGACCCTGTTATTTTTTTAGTTTAATATATATTAAGGTCTCCAAAATTTGTGATAAAGGCTAATATTAAGGCTTAATCAATACTTTGGAGGTGAGAACCCTAATATTAAGGTTTCCAATAAATTAGTCACTGGCCTAACGTCAATACTTAAGGTCTTAACAAAAAATATAAAAAAGTTCATACATCGATACTTAATTAAGGTCTTACAAACATAAAAAATTCATACATGAATACTTAAGGTACGGTCTTAACAAAGATAGAGGGGTGCATCAATGCACGACACATATTTCATACTTCGTTCTTCTTCCTTAGATAGTCCATATAGTTGAAGTCTCCGATCTTGAAGTCGAGAACTTCAACGAAATATGCCAGAGAATGGATCAGTGCACTCTCTATCGCTTCACAATTATGGTCACATGGACTTCCATAAATTTCAAACAGTGGCGAGGAAAACTGATATGGCATGCAAAATGAAAGATGAGCCTGATACTTCCAATCTCTTGTGCGTGTAGCATTTGAAGCTCTGTAAGAAAATCCTATAACATCCATCACTTGCTCTAGAATTGCATGAAAGCTCATTGCCGCAAAGGTTTGACCAAACATATCCTACAGTTAAGAATAATGTTATTACGACGCATTAAAAATGCTGAATAAGAAGATTAAAAAAAGTTAAATGGTGCTCCATATCATGTCATGTTCATTTAGCCGACAAAGTCTCTCTGCGGTCGTGGTGACACTTTCTCCTTCCTCGAGTGACTTTATTAGAAAATAAGAGTAATCTGGCACAAAATACCCATTAGCGTTTAGTTGTTGTAAGCATGTCTGCACGGCGGTCCTTTCATAAGTCCTCTTAACCAGTGCAGGGGTACCCCACCCAACAATCGATACCATTTTGATGGGTTCTGAAGACAGCGAGGAGTGATTTTGTCCTCGAACGGCTATGACACGAAAACTTGGCCGGTCAGTAAAAATTTTCGACCAAAAATTAATCTGGCTTTTTTCAACCCGAGCTGCAAAGTTTATTGGCTACCCATGTTTCTTCATCTTATATTCATGGGTGGAGATCGATTTTATTGCCTTCATGATTTTGCTAGATGGTCGGTGTCAAGAAACAAACACCAAGTTCGAGCGTATAGTGTAAGGAGATGGACAGAACACTCGACAGCTAGCAGATCGATTAGCATAACAGTACGTATAGCATTGGTCTCATTTGCCCAGCATTGGAGATCATTCCAAAGAAGAAAAATAGATTATTCTACAAGGCTACACAAGCGTATACTTTGATGCTCGATATCCACACAAGTGGATGCTCCACATAGTCATTTTGTCGTCTTTTTTCGAACATTGCATTAGTGACTTTTTTAACTGTACATTGGTAGTTTTTTTTAAAAAAAAGTATAAATGCATGGAGGCCGGCGCGGCCGCGAGCTTACGAATATATGCTGTTCTTATGTGTAGACGTGTAGGACTCGAAAGTTTGTGACAATAAACAATTTGATGAACTTAAAGAAAAAAAACTTTACATAACTTGACAATCCATGCATATTACAAGCAGCCCATAAACCAAAGGCCATCCATCCCTGTCGAGGTGAGAGGCCAGTCTCCTTCACGTGTGCTACATGATCTTGTCTGATGACCTAGTAGCATGCATGCATGCATGTTTGATTGTACATGTCTTGTGGTAATTGCATTGGGGCTACGCCGTGCTGTTAAAAGCTGTACTGATTACCGTTAATCCGTGGCCGTCAGGGTTACTCGATCTGAATGATTAGTTGTTGGCTTATCGCTTTATTAATTTGCTAGTATATGCATGCCCTGAAAGGCACCACAGTTCCTATCAGTGTCCGCTACTCATCAGCATGTAGCCTTGCAGGTCACCATCACGTGTTGGGTGGTGTAGCATGTCATGTGCAGGTACTAACGCACAAGCAAATGCAATACGTGTCATTGTCGCCTCCCCGGGCCAAGCGCTACTATACAAGACAACATGACGATCCGCCGACCCCAAGGGGAACCTATAAAAATAATTAAAACATAATATATTAATAAAAAAATAGAGTGTTTGAAGAAAAATAATGTCGGCCGGATGTAGAGCTGAACAAAAACTCGTAGCTCGCTCGTTTTATAATGAGGCAGCTTGAGCTGGCTGCTCGCGAGCCATAACAAGCTAAATTAATTCTCAAGCTAACAGTTAAAATTGGCTCAGCTCATATGGTCATACATCCCTCGGCCCATATTGCAAAAAGATAATTGTCCATGACTATTCACTTAGGATGATTGAGCATAAATGAACTATCCATTGTTAAAATTACAAGTATTTTGTTTTTTTCTCACTTGCTTTTATAATCTCCTCGTACTATATTTTTATGATTTAGCTCGCGAGCCAAAAGAGCCAGCTCGAGCTTTCTAGCAAGCCAAGCTAGTCTGCAGGCTCGTTTGTGTAGCGAGTCGAACTGAGCCAGTGTGTTAACGAGCCGAGTCGAGCCGAGCCGAGCCAGTGTGTTAACGAGCTGAGCTGACTTGATATCCAGGCCTAACCGGATGATCTTGAAAAGATCAAAACTGGAGCTAATACGATGAAACATCATATTCCCTCGTTCTAAAATAAGTGCACATCCCACTTAATCAGAATTTTTGAGTTTGATCAAATTTATATAAAAAAATACTACTACTTATAATGTATAATAAGTACATTGGATCGAGCATTGAATATATTTTTAATTAAAATTTAAAAATAATAACTAACGCGCACAAGACCAGCAGGACCCTGAAGTCCTGAACACAGAAACGGTGAAACACCGGGTGTGTTTAGTTCCCTGAATTGGGATGCAAACTTCTGGTTTTTGCACAGATTTTGGACTGAAAAGCACTATTTCGAACTAAAAAGTAATGTAGCACTTTTCGTTTGTTTGTGGTAGATATTGTCCTACCATGGCCTAACTAGGCTCAAAAGATTCGTCTCGCAAAGTACATCCAAACTGTGTAATTAGTTTTTGATTTCATCTACATTTAATACTCCATGCATGTGTCGGCATTTTCGATGTAATATTTGATGTGATGAGAAATCTTTTTTTTCATAGTGAATTTTGGGAGAAGTTGGACTTCTAAACGCACCCACCAGTCGGCCGGGACTCGGGACACAGTCACAGTACAGGCATATGGAGGCATGCGATGCACGTCAGCACGTGTCGCAGCTTCCTGGCGTCGCTGGGAACACGAATGCAGAGTGCAGCAGGCGAGGCATCGTGCACCGACGCCGGGGAATGCAGAGTGCGCCTAGTGGATGTGACCGTATGGCCGTATGGGCATTTCGCCGCCTAGGGATCGGAGTATTCCCAGTCCCCTTGTGATGGAGGAGAACCGAGATCCATGACCATGAGGCACGCACCAATCTGTTAGAATAAATGGGCTAGGGTCATTTATTGTAATAATGAAAGAATTAAAAGCCCATGTGTTTAATGCTAAGGAAAAGAGAGAAATACCGTATGGGTATTGGAGGAGTCTCCCATCCAACTTATTAGGTGACCTTTCGGTACACCTCTTGTGAAGTTGAATAAAGGAGATAGGCGTGCCACACGCGCGCGTGCGCGCTCGCTCGCCGGGCCGGGCCGGGCGTGGGCGTGACGTGTCGAGACGTGTCGAGACGAGACGAGCGGGCGGTGCGGTGCGGTGCGGTGCGGTCGGACGTGATGTGTTGTGTTGCGGGAGCACCTTTTTGCTGTTGGCTGTTAGAGAGGAATGATGGCGCCTTAAAACCGCGACATTACTGGACCTTAACGATGAGCCTTAACCCCGCGACAATTACAGAGCCGTTACTGAGCCTTAACCGCGACCGTTACTACCTGAGGCGCATTAACCGTGACGTCCAGGTTCATCCCCCCGCGCCTCCTGCTCAGGTTGCCAATTCACACTAAGGTATTCCTGTTCAGGAGACCTCTCCCTCTCTCCCTCCGTTTTGCTGCTTTCTCTTAGCATCCCCATCGCCTGCACCGCGCGCACGGTACCGGCGAGAGCAGAGCCTCCGGAACCTCGTCCTGCTGCTGAGATCCTGCTCGGGATAGGCGGGCGATAAGGTTTTTGGGGAGCGTCTTCACGCGACTGCTCGCTCCCGTACAACTACTTCCTCTACGTCGACTACGAACGAGCGAACGACTACTTCCTCTACGTCAGCGGGTCTGCACTGCGATCATCTGCCTGCATCGACTGTGTACGGCTACACCGATTGAGGTCACTCACAATGAGTGATATCGGAAAGTCGGGTGACGCCATCACCCAACCTTCCACAGGGTACTCTCTCAAAACAATATTCATGTTTATTAGTTGTATAATCATGAATATTGTTATGTTTAATTGTTGTTTAAACATACGCACATGCACATGGATTGTTTCACTCACCGCAATATTGAAATGTCTATTTAAATATGGAATTAAAATATACCAAAACATTGCCTGTCTTCTAACAATCCAAAAACCTTATAATGTTGATAGGACTATGTTTGGTGCAACTAGCTTTGCAAATGCAATTAAACCGAAGCCTTTTGATGGTTCCAACTTTAAGAGATGGCGTGAGTTGGCCACCTTGTGGCTCACCGCCATGAACGTTATGTATGTCACCACCGGAAAAGCCCCCGAGGGTGTCTCGGAGGAGAAATTCAATGCGGATGATAATCTGTTCCGGGGTGCCATCATTAGCGTCCTGGTTGATAACTTGGTGGATACCTATCTTCAGAGGAAGACGGGGAAGGATATTTGGGAGGCTCTTGAGGCTCAGTACGGGGCTTCTGACGCCGGCGGTGAGCTGTATGTAATGGAACAGTTCCTAGACTACAGGATGGTTGAAGACCGTTCTGTGGTGGAACAGGCCCATGAAGTACAGGCGCTGGCTAAAGAGCTTGAGAACTATAGCAAAGAGGTCACATGTGTGTTACCCAACAAGTTTGTGGCAGGAGCAATTATCACAAAGCTGCCACATTCTTGGAGGGATTTTGCTACCTCTCTAAAACATAAGAGAAAGGAATTCACTTTTGATGACCTTATTGCGACTCTTGATGTTGAAGAGAAGGCGAGAGCAAAGGATACACGTGGAAAGACAATAGCCGGCCCCTCAAGCGCAAACTTTGTGCAGAGGGGCAATCCCAAGTTCCAGAATAATCAGAACAAGAGGAAGAAGCCTTCACAAAACCCGCCCAAGGCTAAGGAAGCCGACGGGCCTAATAAGAAGAAGAGAAAGCCGGGGGGTGCTTGCTATACTTGTGGCAGTCCGGATCACTTTGCTGCAAAGTGCCCGGATCGTAAAGATCGCAAGGCTCCAAAGACAGCGAACATGGTTGTTAGCGAGGGTGGAGGAACATCGGGGTATGGTAACCTACAGTTCTTTCAGTGTGTTCTTCACCAGAGTGGTAGATAGACACCGGTGCTAATATTCATGTATGTGCTGATATTTCTATGTTTTCTTCTTACCAGGTCGGGGGGACTACCTCCTTGTTGATGGGGAACGGTGCCCATGCGCGTGTTCTTGGTGCTGGTACGGTCACTCTGAAGTTCACTTCGGGAAAGACCATACAATTGAAGAATGTGCAGCATGTACCTACCATCAAGAAGAATCTAGTCAGCGGGTCTCTACTGTGTAGAGATGGTTTTAAATTAGTCTTTGAGTCGAATAAATGTATCATTTCTAAGTTTGGTACTTTTATTGGAAAAGGCTATGATAGCGGAGGCTTGTTCCGCTTTTCTTTATTGTTCGATAATAATGTTGTGAACCATGTGATGAATGATGAATCAAATGTTTGGCATTCGAGGCTTTGTCATGTTAATTTTGGTTGTATGATGCGCTTAGCTAGTTTGAGTTTAATTCCAAAGTTTACCTCTGTCAAAAATTCTAAGTGTCATGTATGCGTTGAATCGAAACAATCTCGCAAGCCACATAAGACTGCTGAGGCGAGAAACTTGGCACCTCTAGAATTAGTTCATTCCGATCTGAGCGAAATGAACGGTGTGTTGACAAAGGGTGGTAAAAGATATTTCATGACTTTGATAGACGATAGCACTAGATTTTGTTACATCTACTTGTTAAAATCAAAAGATGAAGCGTTACATTACTTTAAGATCTATAAAGCTGAAGTAGAAAATCAACTTGAGAGAAAGATTAAACACCTAAGGTCGGATCGAGGTGGCGAATACTTCTCTAATACTTTTGATACATTCTGTGAGGAACATGGTATTGTTCATGAGAGGACACCGCCTTATTCACCCCAATCCAATGGGATTGCCGAAAGAAAGAACCGCACGCTGACTGACTTGGTGAATGCCATGTTAGAAACCGCGGGACTATCTAAGGAATGGTGGGGTGAGGCGATACTGACAGCCTGTCATGTCCTGAACCGTATGCCTATGAAGAATAAGGAAGTAACACCATTCGAGGAATGGGAGAAGAAGAGGCTAACTCTTTCATATTTACGCACTTGGGGTTGCTTGGCCAAAGTCAGTGTGCCAATTACCAAGAAACGTAAACTTGGACCAAAGACGGTGGACTGTGTCTTTCTGGGGTATGCTTTTCACAGTGTCGGATATAGATTCTTGGTAGTAAGATCTGGAGTGCCTGACTTGCTTGTCGGCACAATTATGGAGTCCAGAGACGCTACATTCTTTGAGAATGTTTTTCCAATGAGAGATGAAACAAGTTCATCTAGGCAAGAGTCTGTCGAGAAGGACGACTCCACCAAGTCGATGGAACTCAATGAGCCTACATTTATTGAGCATCCTGAGGAGGACAATGATGAGGCTCCTAGGAGGAGCAAGAGACAAAGGACAGAGAAATTCTTTGGAGATGATTTCATCATATACCTCGTGGATGACACTCCTAAGACCATTGCAGAGGCATACTCTTCACCTGATGCTGACTATTGGAAGGAAGTAGTGAGGAGTGAGATGGACTCTATTATGTCAAATGGCACTTGGGAGGTTGTTGAACGTCCTTATGGGTGCAAACTCGTGGGATGTAAATGGGTGCTCAAAAAGAAGCTTAGGCCTGATGGTACTATTGATAAGTACAAGGCTAGACTTGTGGCCAAGGGTTACACCCAAAAGGAAGGAGAAGACTTCTTCGATACTTACTCACCAGTCGCTCGATTGACCACCATAAGAGTACTACTTTCTTTGGCAGCCTCTCATGGTCTTCTCGTTCATCAGATGGACGTTAAGACAGCTTTCCTAAATGGAGAGTTGGAAGAGGAGATCTATATGGATCAGCCAGAAGGATTTGTAGTAAAGGGTCAAGAAGGAATGGTGTGTAAGTTAGTGAAGTCTCTCTATGACCTCAAGCAAGCACCTAAGCAATGGCATGATAAATTCGACAGAACTTTGACATCTGTTGGCTTTGTCACAAACGAAGCTGACAAATGTGTGTACTATCGCTATGGTGGGGGCGAAGGAGTGATTCTGTGTCTGTATGTAGATGACATACTTATCTTTGGCACGAGCCTTGAATTAATCAAGGAGGTCAAAGACTTTCTTTCTCAAAAGTTTGAGATGAAAGATTTGGGAGAGGCTGATGTTATCCTTAACATAAAGCTGATAAAGGGAGAAAATGGTGGGGTGACTCTGTCACAGACTCACTATATTGAGAAGATGCTAAGTCGGTTTGGCTACAGCAATTCTAAACCCGCACCAACTCCTTATGATGCCAGCTTGGTTCTAAGGAAGAACCTGAGGATAATGGTGGATCAGCTGAGGTACTCCCAGATCATTGGTTCATTAATGTATCTGGCTAGCGCCACGAGACCTGACATTGCATATGCAGTTAGTAAACTGAGCCGGTTTGTTTCAAATCCGGGCAGTGAACACTGGCGTGCTCTCGAGCGGGTAATGCGCTATCTAGTGGGCACTATGAACTATGGCATTCACTATTCCGGAGACCCCAAAGTCTTGGAGGGATATAGTGATGCAAACTGGATTTCTGATGCAGATGAGTTAAAAGCCACAAGTGGATATGTGTTCACACTTGGAGGTGGCGCTGTTTCCTGGAAGTCTTGCAAGCAGACCATTCTAACCAGGTCAACAATGGAAGCAGAACTCGCAGCATTGGATACTGCCACTGTAGAGGCTGAGTGGCTTCGTGAACTCCTAATGGACTTGCTGATAGTTGAAAAACCGATACCGGCAATCCTAATGAACTGTGACAATCAAACGGTGATTGTCAAGGTGAACAGTTCAAAGGACAACATGAAGTCATCCAGGCATGTTAAGAGGCGGTTGAAATCTGTCAGGAAATTGAGAAACACCGGTGTCATAGCTTTGGATTACATCCATACGTCTAAAAACCTGGCAGATCAATTTACAAAGGGTTTATCACGTATTGTGATAGATCATGCATCTATGGAACTGGGCTTGAGACCCACGTGAGTCTTTCCATAGTAGTAACCTGTCTTATGTGATCGGAGATCCCGTGAATTAAGATGGAGAAACAAGCTATGGTTTGACTGAGAGAAGAGAACCTTTGAGAAGGCTCAGTTCATGGAAAAGATGCATTTCTCTTCAAAACTGTATGGCAGGCTGGTTTTTATACCTTAATGTGCTCCAAGTGGATTTCATGAAACAAGGTAGTTGTTTCTTGGAAGCAAAGACATAGTCCTACAGTATGTCTTGAAGGAGCACACCTATATGAGTATCGACTACTGGTCATAGTCTATGAGAGTTGGGTGATCTCTAGAAAACTCATGAAGAGGCACGGAGTGTGACCCATAAGCTCCAACCCGCGGGGATGCTATGTGCAGCCAAGTATCAGTAAAGGGCCCTAGCCAACCTTAGATGCACAAAACTGATAATTCAAGGCATAGTCCATTGTTCAGTTGCAAATAAGTGTAACTAGAGTTCCTGGTGGATGTTCAACTTAACAGTCTCCATCGTAGTACTGGTATATCAAAAACAAAAGGGAAGATGAGAGCATTTCCAATGTGGCTTGAAATTCTTGGTGGGGATTGTTAGAATAAATGGGCCTAGGGCCATTTATTGTAATAATGAAAGAATTAAAAGCCCATGTGTTTAATGCTAAGGAAAAGAGAGAAATACCGTATGGGTATTGGAGGAGTCTCCCATCCAACTTATTAGGTGACCTTTCGGTACACCTCTTGTGAAGCTGAATAAAGGAGATAGGCGTGCCACACGCGCGCGCGCGCTCGCTCGCCTCGCCGGGCCGAGGCCGTGGGCGTGGGCGTGGGCGTGACGTGACGTGACGTGACGTGACGTGTCGAGACGAGCGGGCGGTGCGGTGCGGTGCGGTCGGACGGACGTGATGTGTTGCGGGGCGGGAGCACCTTTTTGCTGTTGGCTGTTAGAGAGGAATGATGGCGCCTTAAAACCGCGACATTACTGGACCTTAACGATGAGCCTTAACCCCGCGACAATTACAGAGCCGTTACTGAGCCTTAACCGCGACCGTTACTACCTGAGGCGCATTAACCGTGACGTCCAGGTTCATCCCCCCGCGCCTGCTGCTCGCCTATATAAGGCACCCTTCCCCTCCTGCTCAGGTTGCCAATTCACACTAAGGTATTCCTGTTCAGGAGACCTCTCCTTCTCTCCCTCCGTTTTGCTGCTTTCTCTTAGCATCCCCATCGCCTGCACCGCGCGCACGGTACCGGCGAGAGCAGAGCCTCCGGAACCTCGTCCTGCTGCTGAGATCCTGCTCGGGATAGGCGGGCGATAAGGTTTTTGGGGAGCGTCTTCACGCGACTGCTCGCTCCCGTACAACTACTTCCTCTACGTCGACTACGAACGAGCGAACGACTACTTCCTCTACGTCAGCGGGTCTGCACTGCGATCATCTGCCTGCATCGACTGTGTATGGCTACACCGATTGAGGTCACTCACAATGAGTGATATCGGAAAGTCGGGTGACGCCGTCACCCAACCTTCCACAGGGTACTCTCTCAAAACAATCTTCATGTTTATTAGTTGTATAATCATGAATATTGTTATGTTTAATTGTTGTTTAAACATACGCACATGCACATGGATTGTTTCACTCACCGCAATATTGAAATGTCTATTTAAATATGGAATTAAAATATACCAAAACATTGCATGTCTTCTAACACAATCATGAGCAGGGTGCCACTGCACGTGCTTGCGGTGTGCTATGTATCATTGCTAGCGGACAAAAAAAAATTACATAACGCATCTGAAACTTTTCATATAAATAGTTTTTTATAAGTATTTAAACACAACCTTATATTTAGATAACTACTACGTAACAAAATGAAAATATGGAACGGCCTACGTTTTGAAACGGATAGAGTATCGTCTACGGAGTACTCCTTTGTCTGATCCCAAAGACGTACACGTGACGTACTGAGGGTTTGATCTGCAAATTTTGCAAAACCATATTTTTGCAAATTAAATACAGAGAGCTATTAGCTATAATTCTTTTAGAGATCGACAGGGAGATGAGCTATATATTATGCATGTATATATTTTGCACTATGGTCTAATTTACTCTTTTAATTATCTAAAAATAGCATTAAAAGATAAATATTATGCACAGACATGCATGGACAGCAAGGGATATACTCTAAATTACTGTTCATTTTAAAAGTTTTTTATATACATAATTATTTTTACATAACTAAATATACATATATATATTATATCTTGATATAGATAGCAAAACTCATACAGTATATAAAAACCAACATAAATAATAATTTAGTATGTACCAGTACTAGCTACTATCTGTTTCCGATCGAGACTGGTAAGGTATCCCTAATAGTAGGCCTTGTTTAGTTCGGTGAAAAATTTACCTTTTCAACGTTTGGAACTCCTGTAGCATACTGTAGCACGTTTCGGTTGTTTGTGGTAAATATTATCCTACCATGACCTAACTAGGTTCAAAAGATTCGTGTCGCAAAGTACATCAAAACTGTGTAATTAATTATTTTTTACCTATATTTAATACTCCGAACATATGTCTTTTGGCGTATTTAATGTGATGTGATGGAGAGAGAGCGGAGAAAAAGTTGGAAAATTTAGCCAACTAAACAAGGCCTTGAACTAGAAGCTAACACAGGCACACACCTGAACATCAGGGACTGTCTTTCTGAACATTAGCTCTGTTTGGATACTCTAACAGGGTTAGAGTTAGAGTTAGTTTCTAACTCTAGCTCTAGCCCTAAACTAACTCTAACTCTAGAGGTGTTTGGATGTAATAGTTAGAATAACATTAAATGTACTTTTTCAATTATTAGGTGTGGGTGGAGTGAGAGAGAAAAGTCACTTTTTGATGGATCCAACATGAACTAGCTCCAATAAACACCTCTTGGGTGTGATAGTTTTTTGAGGTGAGTTAGATGCAAACTAACCCAATCTAACTCTCATGTTTGGATACTTTGTGGTTAGTTGAGCTTCAACTAGCTAAAACTAACTCTAGTCTATGGATCCAAACAGGACCATCAACCTCTAGTACTCTACCAACTTCAACTCGGCAGCACTCCGAAGTCTGAACATCAGGGATCGTCTTTCTCTCTATCATCGGAGAAGCATAGTTGAGGCAGTGACAACATAACATTGCAAGACAGAGGACCGTGGTTTAATTGGAATATTACTGGAAAAATCACAAACTTTACTGATATTTATAGTCTGTGCAATGCATCGGTTGGTATGCGGCAATAAATTTACATTCCATCCGTCCTAAATTACTATTCATTTTGATTTGATTTTTATAGATATATAACTTTTGGTATGCATCTAGATTGATATTATTCTCATATACATGTATATTTGGTAAAAAAATACAGAATGAATGTATATTGAGACGATGTGAATTCTTATTGATGAATATAAAGCGCGAGTGGATACAAAATAGGTACTCCCTCCGTCCCTTTTTTATGGTCGCTAGGGAACTGTGCTGCCCTCACAGTTGCGATTCCCGAGCGACGAAGATAGCGGGACAGAGGGAGTAGTCCTGAGAAGCTACAGACTTTTTTTTTTGAGACAGAGAAGCTACAGAATTTAAACAACAACGACAACACTTGCAACCATGGAAAATCACGCAGCCAAAGGATAATGGTGCACCGGTGCAGTGTTCACACAGCATTGCCGTACTCTGCAGATTCAGTTAGCAGAGGCTGGCGAACAGGTCGACGCAAAACGTTCGGAACGCCTCCATCTCCGCGCGTGGCAGTGCCAACCCGACCTCGATGCCGCCGTCCCCGTCGCGGCCGCTCTCCGCCAGCGCCACCGCGCCCGTCCGCTCCACGGACGCGATCTCCACCTTCCCCGGCCGCCCCCACGCCCCCCCGAAATCCGCCGCCGCGTACAGCCGCAGCTTCGGCGACCCGGCCACGGTCACCGCGCGCGCCGACGCGTACTCCCGCACGGTGCGCACCCACCCGCGCGCGCCCCGGAACGCCTGCCCTTCCTCCGCGAGACCCTCGATCACGCGCCATATGGCTGCCGAGGCGGCGGCCGCGGTGAGGCCGCGCGCTCCGGCTTCCACGCGGCAGACACCCAGGCAGTTGCCGAAGTAGTTCGCCGGGATCGGCGGGCTCGCGCGGGGCTTGCACCCGGTCACGAACCCGAAGCGCGCGGCCGCTCCTCCGTCCACGTCGCCGCCGCTGACGCTGCGGCGCGCGTGCAAGATGCCCGCCCACGCGGCGCCGCACGCCAACGCGTAGGGCGAGCACCGCGCCGAGGTCTCAGACTCGACGTGCGTCCCGAGCGCACGGAGCAGCTTATCCGTGAACCGGAACGTCGCGAGCACGACGCCAGAGCGCCGGCTGAGGTCCCAGTCGCCGAGGCGCCTGTCGCCGGCAGCGGCGAGAGCACGGTGGTCGCGCAGGAACGCCTCCCGCAGCCCAGCTCCGTCCCGCACGGCGCCGCGGTCGAACAGCGGAGGCACGTCCATCGCCGCCGCCGCCGCCTTCTTGCAATCGGGGCCGAGGCGGTGGGTGGTGGCCCACGTGTCGAGGAAGTGCGCGTAGCTGGAGCCATCGGCCACGGCGTGGTGCAGCGTCGTGCCGATGCAGATGCCGGCACGAGGGAACACCGTGACCTGAACGGCGAGGACGTCCTGCGACCGTGAGCCGCCGTGTTTCCGCAGCGCCGGCAGCAGCGGGTGGAGCCTCGTGGTGTCGCGAGGGTGGTCGCCGGCGAGGTCCTCGAAGTCGTCGCCGCTGACGGCCACGGTCAGCGGGACAGAGTCGCCGTGCGAGAACACGACCCCCGGCGCCACGCCATCGGACAACTCGCACGGCAGCTTCCCGGCCAGCGGGTAGAAGTGGTGCAGCGCGGCGGCGAGGGACTTCTTGAACTTTGGGAGCTCGCGGAGTATGAAGTCGGAGGCGTCGAGGAGGTCGGCGTTGTCGTAGAAGAATAGGCGTTGCACGGGCGGGAAGCCCCAGAAAACGAGGTCGAAGAACGTGAGCGGCAGCTGCCCTGCCGCCGGTGCCGGCGACGGCGAGACGTGACACTGCTCGAGGACAGTCACGGGGTGGATTGGTTCAGGCGCCATCGTGGCGAGCAGAATCTCTTGGTGCAATGGTTTTTTCCCTTTTGGCTCTGTTGGCTGTCGCAGTGATTCCTCTCTTGACCTGCTGAAAGCAACGATATGTCGCTGGTTGTATATGTTGGTGATGGACTGATGGTAGGCCAATGGGAGCTAATTATGAAGCAGAGTATATGATGGTAACTTTTCAAATTTCCCCTTGATGCCCCTAAAAATGAAAAAAAAAACTTGCAGCAATGGCAAGTGAGCTGTGAGCAGCAGCAGGCAGACCACCCCCATGTTACCAAGACCTTATTAAAAGGCGCCATCCCCTGCAGCTGATAGCTCGCACAAACAAGAACATTGAGCATTGAGAGCAAGGAGCAAACGCTCTGCACGAACGTATCCCCCATCCGCGTCAAACTGACAATGTCGCCCACACCTTCCCACCTCGCGGGAGCGGGCGCCGCCGCCGCCGCCGTCGGCGGCGCGGAGCCGTTCCGCGTGTTCGTGGGGTACGACTCCCGCGAGGACATCGCGTACCGCGTGTGCCGCCGCTCCCTGCTCCGGCGGTCCTCCATCCCGCTCGACGTGATCCCCATCGTCCAGCAGGAGCTCCGGGAGGCCGGGCTGTACTGGCGGGAGCGCGGGCCGACGGAGAGCACCGAGTTCTCCTTCACCCGCTTCCTGACCCCGCACCTGGCGGGGTACCGCGGGTGGGCGCTGTTCGTGGACTGCGACTTCCTGTTCGTCGCGGACGTGGCGGAGCTGGTGGCGCGGCTCGCCGCCGGCGCCGACCCGCGGCACGCCGTGCTGTGCGTGCACCACGACTACACGCCGACGGAGGCGACCAAGATGGACGGCGCCGTGCAGACGGTGTACCCGCGCAAGAACTGGTCGTCCATGGTGCTCTTCAACTGCGGCCACCCCAAGAACCGCGCCGCGCTCACGCCGGAGGCCGTCAGCACGCAGAGCGGCGCCTACCTCCACCGCTTCATGTGGCTCGACGACGACGAGGTCGGGGAGGTGCCCTTCGTGTGGAACTTCCTCGTGGGGCACAACAAGGTCGACCCCGCCGACGAGGCCGCCACGGCGCCGCGCGCCATACACTACACGTCCGGTGGCCCGTGGTTCGAGAGGTACAAGGACTGCGAGTTCGCCGACCTCTGGGTCCAGGAGCGCGACGCCTACGAGGCCGAGGAGGAGGAGAAGAAGAAGAAGAAGGCCGACGAGGAGGAGGCGGCGGCGGAGCAGCAGGATGTCAAGGCCGCCATACAAAGGGCACCCGCGGCGGTGTCGGTGGACGCATGAGATGAGATCTCCCTAGCTCGCCTTGCTCGTGCTATTTTTCTCGTAGACGTTGTTGATACCTACGTGCATGTGGTGGTTTGTGCAAGCGTGTGCATCTGTGTCCGTCCCGTGTTTCATTTATTATTAATAAGAAATAAAAGATGTGGTCGAATGGGTCGATCGATCACGTTACAATAAGAAATGTATCCATTGCACGTACATGATACATCAAATGAAGACCTCTATGCGTGCATGTTTTTGAAGAAAATGGAGCCGTCTGCTACTGATGTAGAGTCCGTTTGCTAGGACTTCTGCCGCGGCTCCGCGAACCGTTTTTGGCGGAGCTCCGCCAAAGGGTGGAGCGAAACGGCTCCCGGACGGGAGTGCCCCGGATTTTTGCTCTCTGGAGCAAAAAAGGAGCGCCGGAGCCAAAAAATCGCAGCCCCCCGGCTCCGTTTGACACCCATGAACCCCGTTACCAATTTGCCCTTGCAGTTCGCGGAAATCACAACGAAAATGCCATCGCCCCCACCTGCTGATGCGCCCGGCGGAGGGGAGCTCGATGGCGGCGGCGCGGTGGAGTCCGGCGCGCTTCTGGCCGCCACCCGAGCCCGCGGCTTAGATCCACCGCAGAAGGACCTTGCGACTCCGACGGCACGCCATTAGCTGGACGGCGGCGGCAGCGACGCTCGGAATCGAGGGAGAAGGGGAGACGGGGGAGAGAAGGAGAGTTGTTGCTGCGAGCGTTAGGCTGGGGAGCTGGAGGGCGTCGGGCGGAGGAGGGGGATGGCGCTGGCGCTGGGAGTGGGGAGGTGGAGGTAGCTCGACGGGAGGCCGGCGGGCACGGTGGAGGCGGAGGCCGCCTCCATGGACGGCCGGTGATCTCCGTGCGGGCCGCTTCCATGGCCGGCCGGCGGCGCGAGAGAGGCCAGTGTGGTGACGGGAGCGAGGTGTTGCGGCTGCGGCGATGGATAAGGGAGAAAGGGTGCGGTCGGGAGTGGAAAGAAATTAAAAAAAGAACAAAGTGAAGGAAAAAAGAAAAGGAAAAAGAAAAGAAAAATGGGAGGAAAAAAGAAATAAAAAAGAAAATGAAAGGGTATTATGGACATTTCACCCTCTTATCCATATTACACAGCTAGAAGAAGTTATTTTGCCAATCCTTTTATTAAAACGGATTCAAGTCCCTCACATAATCCGTTCCACCAGCACAACCACAACCGGAACTGTGCCACCTAGGCCCTAGTGTGCGTGCAACAGGGGACCTGTGACGTAGAAAATAGGAGTACAGTGGTATAACTTGCATGGCAGTTCACGGTAAATGATCCCTTGGGTGTTTTTGTTGGTCCTGGTGGCCCCATGATCCTTATCAGTTTGTTGAGGGTTGTTCGTCGGCACCAGATGCGTGTGCCGGACCTACTTCCTACTCTGTGGTACGGTACATGGTCATGCATATACTCCAACTCACACCGTAATACGTACGTACGCTAGATCTACTTCTGCACACATCTACATACTCCAAAATAGATGTGGTCCAAAAAAGACGTTGGAGACAACGTCACAAGGGTGCGTTATGGGGGTTATACTGGCACTGTCAGTCGTAGAAGTGTACGTAGAACAACGACCCATCCGCCGCGCGCCAGCCCACCACACACCTGCACGGCTGCACCGAGTCGGCCGGTCGGTCCAGCTCACAGTACGTCACCCTTGACAACTCACGGTTTCACAATCAGAGAAAAAATAAACGACAAGTCGATCGACACTCAACAGACCCCGATAGCTCCGGCGTGTCTGACGCGGTCACGACCTGATGCTTCGCCTCTCTGCAACACCGACGACGGTCGGCAAGGTGAGAGAGAGAGAGAGAGAGGAGGAGGACGACGAGCGGAGGAAGACGACGACGACGCTGCAACACACTCGCGCGCGCTGCCGGCTGACTATTACTATCGTGCATCCACACACACAGCACGTACTACCTGCGGAGAAACTAACAGTACACCACATGTCGTTCTTGGCAGTCGGTGCCAGTTCATCAACAGTGTTAGTTGTGTGATAGGTCGAGATCGACCGATTGGTGGTCGATCGCGAATTCTCGATCGATCGGCCGGCCGGCCGGGCAGACCACGGGCATCACCCTGGGCTAGCTGTCTCTGCCCCCCTCTCGGCCACACGCGTAGTTCATCTATCCCCGTGTGGATCCGCTCGACGACCGGTCGGTCACTCATGGCGCCGACGGCGACCGATGGAGGGCTAGCTGCTAATTCCACGTGTGGAGGCTCCTGCTGCTTCAATTCCACGTCCGGAGTCTGTAGCCTTCTGCAGTGCACATACAACGCGATGTACCATGCCACAGTCCACACACAGATCCTCGCGCGCATCGCCGACGAAGCGGCGACGGCGCAACAGGCGACGGTCGCTGCCTTGCCGGCTGGCCGATGAATTGACCTCCGGTCGGCTCCCCGCCGTTGTCCGTTCCTAAATATATGACACTGTTGACTTTTTAATCCAATTTTGATCATCAATATCCATTAAATAAGTTAGAGTCTGTTTAGTTTCCAAAAATTTTCCCAACTACCCATCACATCAATCTTCCGACACTGATTAGGAGTATTAAATGTGAATTAATGATAAAACCTATTCCATAACCCTTACCTAATTTTTCGATACGAATCTAACGAGCCTAATTATGCTGTGATTAGACAACGTTGTGCTACAGTAAACAATCTCTAATGATGGATTAATTAGGCTTAATGGATTCATCTCGCGATTTCCCGTCCATTCGTGTAATTAGTTTTGTAATTAGTCTATATTTTTTACCTCTAATAGACCTTCGAAGGGGCTGCCAAAATTTTTGCCAAAAATTTTTGGCAACTAAACAGGCTCTTAGTTAACTAGAGTAAAATTTGGATCCTTATTTCTATTGTCAAATGTACTTTAGATTTAACTTGTAGATTTATCGATTTGCAAAAATATTTGTAGAAAAGACGAATAGTCAAACGAATTTAAAAAGTCAATGGTGTCATATATTTAAGAACAGAGGTAGTAATTACTATACGTTCCGGGAGGATAAAAAGCCTCCTTTTCAGGATCCGGCGCCCGCGCACGCATGTGGATGTGCCTGCCTGCTGCGACTGCGAGCTGAGCTGCGACGGGCCGGGGGTGAATGCGCGCACATGTGTACGTGTGCTGTGGGTAGGGTTTTTTAAGCTGTGGTTGGAGCGGTTGCATCGAGGGAAAAAAAACCGAGCGGTAAACCGCAAAAACCGAGCGGTAAGCCGTTGGCTCCGGTTTTGTAGGTTCGGTTAGATACTTTTTACTGCGGTTTTTTTAAACTGGACCGCAGCGGTTTTAGCGGTTACCGCGGTATAAATTGCGGTTTGCAACGATAAAAAAAAACCATGGCTGTGGGCACGCCGCCGCGCCCTGTGCATCTGGAGTGTGTGGTGTGTCGTCCTCAGCTCGCCATCAGATCACCTGCTTTGCTTTCAGGCATTCAAATCGTGGTAGGCGTACTTCTTCCATCTGATTCCTATCTAGCTCATCCCTTCCATGTGTCGTTCTTTCTTCATGCATATGCTTTCGAAGAAACTAAGGGGATGTTTAGTTGGAGGCCTCACCCCGCCACGGAAGGTGTGGCTCAACCGCAGCTTTGCCGTCATTCCGTGGCTCGCCATGCTGCAGCAGGATGCCTGCCAAAACTGAGGCGAAGGATTTGGCCGCCACAGCCATGGCGAGAATTTGTACTGGAAATACTAATGGCTGCCACAGCTTTGTCAGGAAGCAAACACTAGCCTATGGACCTATGGCCGCCACAGTTTATGGCAAGGCGACAGCAGCAAGAAAGCAAACACTAGCCCTGTAACGGTGGCAGCCACAGGTGTGGCGTGGCGAACATTGGCCGCCAACCAAACATCCCCTAACACGGGCGGCTCTGGTGGTTTCTTCAGCTTGAGTCTCTAAGGTCCTGTTTGGTTCTTATAAGTAGAGTGACTTAAAGTGTAAAAAATGTAAAATAAGTGTGACAGAACCGTCTAAATTAATTCCAAATTAACACACATAACCTATCCACTTGGTCATTATGCATTAAAGAGGAGTTAACTTGTCGATATCTGCCGGGTCAAGCCCGGTAAATCACTTATAACAAAGGATCGAAGATTGTACACTAAGACTCACGTGACGGCGAGTTCAGAGATAATTAAAACAACCTTAATACATCATATTCATCAACTATTCATTATTACAAAACCAGTTCCATACAGGAAAGTAAACTGCTCAGAGTTTGAAAACACAGCAGAAATAAAATACTAAACGTCATAAGCGACACCACGGGAGGCCATCCATGATATCACTAAGCACTGTCATCTTCCCACTCACTTCCCAAAGGTGGGAGAGAACCAGTCCACGAATACCATCAACACATCAACACCTGCAAAAGGTATCAATAAAGCAAGGCTGAGTATACTAATACTCAGCAAGCCTTAACCGTCGGGTGATGGAAAAATCACCAACTCTCTAGACATGCAAGCTTGTTGGCTAGTGGGTTTCTTTTTGCTGAAAAAGCAACAAAGAGTATGTCCTTACTTTCAAGTTTTAGCTCAAAATTCTAGTTAACTATCCATTACTAGGTAAGCAACTACACAAACAAAATTGTGCAAACAATTAAGCATACATCAGTATTCTTCTCAATTCCATCATTAAGGGACATAGAGTGTATGGATAAGCAATCTCGGATAACGGTGAGATGCCGACGATCGATCGATTAATAACCTTGCAAGGGAAACCTAAACACACGGGAGAATGCATACCCCATCATACGACCACGGCCCAACGGGCGGGGTACGCACCAACCAGACGGTTCCCAATCATCCTCAGTTCAGGATCAAAGCCCACAGTCATCGGTACAAGGATCACTGGCATAAGGCCCAACGTCCTTCCAGTCTCACACATGCACCACCGGTTGCAAGCCGGGGGAACAAATCCCAAGATTAGTGGTAGAGAGTTCCCTCACTGGATCAAAAAGGTACTAGGCTTACCGGTCCCATTCCCGACAAATGTTTAGTACGTTCAAACGCTTAACCACAGACCTACTTGGCCGGAGCCGGTCCCATGCTCTTACCACATGAGCGGGTAGGTTTAATCATCTTATGATTCCAACATAAGACACCTATAGCTCGCGAGTGACGAACATCACTCGACTTCTACCGGGTCCTTAGAGCATGGCAACTAGCGACTTATCAGGCTAGTATTGGAACATAGGAACCTAAGATCATGCATCTAGGGTTTCAATACAACTCCTGAAACTTAAATGCACAAACATAGCAGAGATAAATTGCATAAGTTGAAAACATAGGTTATGCTCCGGGGCTTGCCTTCACTTAGCAAAGTTAGTTGGAGATCCTCCGAACTTGGTTCGGGTCTTGTTGTAAAACCACACGTTCACCTTCTCCTTCAACTAGCTCTCCTTCAGCTTCCAACACCACGCGTAGCCCTTGACCGGATGTTCTACACGACATGCACATGCATAACTTAAGTGTTCGTTTTTAAGAAGGAAGAACTTAGTTTATATTTAAAGGATAAACATAGGGTGTATTGTTGGGCACATTCACCTGGATAAGAATATATCCAGCATACTCTTCCTTAATTAAGGAATTGTATGTTTGTTATTTATCTTTCTTATTTGATGGGGATTGTGTGCACATTTAAATTAATTAACTTATTTAACTTCACCAAAATAAAAGGTGCTGTTCAGGGTGTGTTTTGGTGAAGCTTGGTGATTTAAAACCAAGTCACATTAAAGATGATTTTGGTTGTTCTTTTATTTCACTTATTAACCTTGACTTACTTTGAAAATTACTTCTGGATGTTTCACACACAAACAAACAGAGACAAAATTCATGCAAGTACATTCCATGGCAACAAATCTACTGCCCAAAATTTAGATCAAACTTAGCCATAAACTGTACATGAAAAATCTAACAAGATCTAGCTGCCCTAAACATGATTTATTTATTCAGAGAGATCTATACATGATATAGATTCAAGAATTTACACAGAGCATAAACATAGCATCACTGAGCTACTCACAAAAATTCAGATTAAACCAAGCTATAAATTTAGCATGAAAATTACAACACTAAAACACTGCTGAAAAGGTAAATAAATCATACAGCAACAAATAAGCATGCATTAGGTCTACAACTTTTACCACAACTATAACAAGATAAAAGAAGATTACTCAGAAATTATCGTGGACAAAAACTGCTTACAACATGCTTTATTAAAAAGGCTCATATTAAAGACCTAAATTAATTAGAGCGAGATACACATGTTAAGGCATAAACAGGCTACTGCAAAAAGATCAGATTTATTTGTTTAACAAATTATTTAAAACTAAACAGGAACTTAATTACTGCCTTATATCAAAATTAAATCATAACTCGAGATATATAACAGATCTATGTGCAATATTTTTATAAAAGAGCAATCATATCAAGGCTAACAACATATCAAAATTTCACAGGCAGATCAGTTATAGATTTCAAATAATTGCAAATCTATTCAAACTGATCAAATCAAAATTATTTAAATTCTAGAAAGAAATTTACAAAATTCCTTTCTAGAAAAGTTGTATCTATTCATGTAGAGCTCATAACATTTGAGTTTACATTTTTCCGATTTTTATTTGATTTTCTATGCATTTTAGAAGGTCTCAGCATATTTAAACAAAACTTATAGAATCTATTTTCATCGGGACCCTTAGCCAGGAAACTTATTCACAAGCATACCCTTATCTTTACACAAAGGACCCTGCATTTACAGTTCGAACCCCGAGAAGATTTGTTCCTTCACAAATCGGCCCTTGGCCTTGACCGCCGGCGGGAGTGGCCGGATTCCGGCGAGCGGCGGCGAGCGGCGGCGGGGAAAGAGGCGGGGGAAAGACCAGGGCCTCACCTAGGGTCGGCTGGGTGGCTTGGATGCGGCGGAGAGGTGGCCGGCGGCGAGGTTCGGCGGCGGCGCAGATCTCCGGCCGCTGCTGACGCTTCTCCGGCGAGCTGGTCGGCGATGATCGTCCACACGTGGCACGGGGAGCATCAGGAGGTCGAAGAGGTGCTGCCACGAGGCTTGGACGGCGACGGAATGGCTCGGAGGCGGGAGCTCGGCGACAGGGTGGAGTTCCGACCGCAGAGACGGTCGCTCCGGTGAGCTGTCCGGCAATGCACGGCAATGTGCGCCCGGGGGAGCTGCTGGAGGGTCGTGAGGTCCTGCTAGTGAGCTAGGACTGGGACGGGGAGGCTTGGAGGCAATGGGTCCATGGCGGCGCTCTGGCGGTGAGCAGAGGCAGCCTGGCGGCGTCGGACGGCGGCGTGGCGAGCTCGGGGAGGTTCTACCCCTTTTATAGGCGGCGAGGTGTGCCACTGCATTGCCACGAATTCGCCCTGCCAGTTGGCCAGCACGGCAAAGGAAGGGGAGGGCGTGGCGCGGTCCAGCGGCGCGCATGGCAGCAGCGCGGTGGCGGCACGACGTGTGGCCAGTGCGGCAAGGGATCGAGTGCCAGGGCGCGAGGTGATGCGGCTCCAGGAGCTATCGGCCAAGGCGTGCAGGCGTGCGCGTTGGCGTGCCTACTTCGTCCGACCGGCACGGCAGCAGGGCAGGGGTTGCGGCGGCGCGTGTCATCGCGGAACGCGGAAGAGGGAGGAGGAGCGGCAAAACCGTGGGCGGCTCGGGGTTTTGGTGGCCACGTGGCACGGCCATCATCGGGCGACGCGGACATGTGACGGCGGCGGGTCCCCCTCGGTGTGCGGGCTAGGTGGCGCGGGCGAGACGACACGCGCACGCGCGGCGCATGGCGCCGGGGTGAGGACGGGAAGCGACGTTGCGGTCGTGGGCACGCGCACGGGCGGCTGTTGCAGCGAAACCAATTCGGTTTAGGCCTCTTTGACCATGCAGATCAATTCAAATCCAAATGGAAGTCAACTTTTGGCCAAAATAGAAGTTGTAGCTGGGACTACCCTCTACAACTTTTGCAAAAGCCGACTACTGAAATTCTCCACAGATTAGGCAGAAAACTAGCTTGAAAATCTGCATTTTCTCAGCGCAGTAAAAGTAGTGCTCTGGCGTTTGACCAAGTTTTTGAGGCTCTTCCACTCAAAATTTGAAAATCCGCCAATTAGAGAAAATGTGTCCCATGAAAATCTGCACAACTTTTGTATTGGCTGATTTTTCAGTGTTTTGGGAAAATTTGAGGATATGGCCAAAGTTCTAGAGACATGTATATGAACACAAGGGTTTGACCTTGATTATGAAGGTTTGACTTCAAGGTTTGAGAGCTTCTCATTCAAGATTTTTACTCCCATCCAAAAGATGAAATGTTAGGCTTGAGGAATCCATCAACTCTCATATTGGTTGATTTTTGAGTTGCTATCTAAAATCTTGAAATACTGGTCAATTCATCCAAAGTACTCAGAAATTCCTTTAGGGAGTTTGACCAAGTACGATAGGGTTTAATCCCCTCTTTTATCCTTGATTTCCAAAAGTGACAAACATCAAGGTCATATTCTTGAATCTTGGTGACACTGTTCATAATGGCAAAAGTTCGAGCTCTGAGTGAAAATTGATCTCAGTTCCAAACTAAACTTTGCTCCTAATGGTGTCTTCACCAAACTTGCATTGATTTTTCTTTCAACACCATTAGCTTTAGGTTAACTCCTTGATTAAAAAGAGATAAACACCTGGGGTGTTACAACCTACCCCCCTTAAACAGAATCTCGACTCGAGATTCGACAACAAGCCTGATAGACTTTTCAGGGGAAGGTAGAGATTACAGAGAGAAACTTAACAGAGACAGGCTAACTCTCTAAGATCTAGAACGCAAAGACGATACAAGATACATGAGTTTCAGGACAAACTTCCATTTAACTCATGAGGAAGCGGGCGCTGAATGTGCTCATGAAAAGCTATAAACAAACATAGCAGAGGTGTAAAACAAATCAACACCATCAAGGCGTCCCAGCAATCTGAATCACATATCTCAAGAGATCGATCCATAGCTGGTGATGCAGGATTGGCTTCTTCTGGCGACCTTCTTCTTGAGCTTCTTCTTCTTGATGTAGGCACCAATCCTTCAGTAGACGAGCTTCGAAGAAATGCTTGCACGGGCTTCAACTTCTGAAGAGGCTTGATTCTTCTTCACCTTGTTGGAGAAGATGGAGGAAATGCTCGAGGCGATGAAAATGGCCGGTGTGTGCTCAAAGAAAAGAGTAGGAGAGCAGGGAGGGCGACGGGAGGTGGTGGCTCCAGTGGATGCAAAGGGAGGGGTAGTGGAAGCCAATGTAAGGTGGTCCATTTATGGATGCTCACCATGGTGTAGTTGCGGTGGTGCTTGCGCCACTTGTGTAGGGGCCGGGGTATGGAGGCATGGAAGTGCGGTGGTAGTGGCATGTGACACGGTGGTGGTCGGCACAAGATGCCCATGGGGACAAGACGGCTGTCGTAGGGTGTGCGTAGGCGGCGATCAGCTGCTGCGGTAGAAAGGTGGCAGAGCGACGGCACAGCACAGAGCAGACGGAGCACAGATACGGAGGGGTCAAATTGATGCTCGAGAGAAATTGACTATGAATTTGGGAAACACGAGAAGATCCTGGGTATCCACAATTCAAACTAAAACTCATTTTTGTCGGGAAACTGTCAGGGCTTCTGTCCATTATTTCTTTTCCATTTCACTGAGTCTCTGGATTTGGTCGAAGCTGAGAAAGGATCACAGATCATTGATTGGTATAAAACTCCTCGTATTCTGACTTTTAGAGAACCTTGACTGCTCAAGCTCCTTCAATCTACTTGGTTGATTTTGATATTAGGTAACCTTTGAGATTGCGACAGAAGAAGACCAAATTGAATGGTTTCATAGAGATGCCTTATGAAGAAAGGGAAGGCTAGTAAACAAACATTTGTTAAATTTGTTTACTGAATTTCTGAAGTTGTGCTAGGAAAACAACGAGTTGTGTACTCAGAGTACATCCTTGGAAGTATCAACTTGCAGTTGACAAAGACAAAACTTCTGGAAAAGATAAAGGTCAACATGCATACCAAAAGATTCTGCTACTTATGGCATTGTTATCATTTGCTCCAATTTGTGAGAGCAGGATTAAAAAATATACGATTTTGAAGTTGAGAGATCGAAAAGTGATCCACTCAAGGGTTCCAACATAACTGAAAAGCTGAGTGCTTCAGAATGCATACACATAGTGGAAATGACACAGGTATTCCGAGATATCATGCTTGCATTGCCAGGATAAGATTACAAACTAAGAGTAAACTCTGAAGATCAAGTCATTAGCAACACACTATTGTGGTTCATACATAGCATTTGTACATCTCCTTATTTTATTACACTCGCGACAACATCCAAACTAGATCCACTAGCTAGTACTAGGTTAACCTTTTTATTTTCCTCAAGTTGGAAACAAAGGCTCAGGGTGATGCAGACTCAGACTCCACTCCAGATTCTCCTTGAATCTCTTGGTGATTCTCACCATCTTCAGGTGGAGGAATAACAGGTCCTGGTGGTGGAGCTGCTACTGCTTCTAATTGATTCTCCATGTCTAGCATGTGTAGGCCGGCTTGATGTAGCATATAGTCTTGGTCCTGAATTTCTTGACGCAGTTCTAGTATTTTTGCTTTATCCTTGCGTCTTCCTTTCTTAAGAGCTTTTATCATGGCTTGAGCTTCCTTCAACTCATGTGTGATACTTTCCATTTCTCTAACTTGATGTCTATAGATTGCATTTTCTTTGACCAGCAGTTGGTATGTATCATACATTGCTTTGGAGAAACGAATTGAGGTGATCAGGTCAGGGTTGTAGTGTGAGATTTCCTGAACAGAGATAAGAGACTCCTGCTCAGTCCATTGTCCATGGTGTTGCTCAGGCCGGGGAATTACCTTGGCTGTAGTGTGAGCTACCAATGCAGAATGCTTCCCACAAAAAGTGGTGAGTGCTTCCAGAGCAGCCTTTTACAAGGTGTCAGCACACTCTAAGCCTTGTGCTTTACTTTCCCAAGTTTCCCAGCTTGGATTTGTGGGACAAGCTGAAATCTTCACTTTCACTTCGCAACTAGGGATTTGTCCTTCGTTCATGAACTCACGGTACATATACTGTGGTTGGGTAGTATATCCAACGTCCTTCAAAGTGGTCCACAAAATCAGGGGAAAACCACTCTCTTGGGGGTAATCAATGTGAATCCATCCTTCTTCATCAACGTTTGTGAATCCAGAATTGGCCATCTAAAAAGAGTAACATAAGTAAGAAACCAGATGGATGTATTGGCATTAAAGATAGATTTTAGTAGTCATACAAAGTTTATCATATTTGGAAAACCATGAACTAGATGTTCCTAACTTCCATCAGATCCTCATGAAGGTAGAAACAAGCTTTGCATTTTCCAAATGGGGCAAAAACTAAGGGTAACATGCTCGAAAAAAAAATTTAGAGACCGATGCTCTGTCTTGGCTGATGAACAACATGCAGAGGGTTACTAAAAAGTTCATAACTCTCAGCATAAGAATGCAACGACACTCAACTTTTACGAGCACACCAAACTTGAAGTTCCAAACAACTTTGGTATTCCATGGTTGGGCTACAATTGTTGGGAGAAAGGGTGATTGAATCAAACTTCAGTTGGCTGTTGATCAGGAATTTTCAGCAGACAGGCAGTTACTCAAATTAGTGTAACTGAAGTTTTGCTTAGCCAAAAATTCTGAAATTTTACCAGGTACTCAGTAAGGTTATGAAGTACCAAATTGGTATTCAAAGGTAGAGCTAAAAGCTAGAGGAAGATAGCCAAAAGAATTAAAATTCCAGTGGCTGTCCCTCAGGAAAAACAGCAAACAGAGCTGCACCATTTTGGTCATAACTCAAAATTCCTTCGACCAAAATTCCCGAAATTTTTACAGAAGATGCTTGACAAGATGTGGAACAACTTTCCTATCTAACTTTTCTTCAGAAAACACTTCCTTGGGGGTCCAAAAATTTCAGAACAGAGAGGCTAACAGATTGACGGCTAGATCAATCCTTAAGGAAAAGATCATCTCTTGAGTTTGGCTGATCCAAAAATTTATGAAAATTTTACAACACCTTCATTGCAAAATTGGAGACAACTTTTGGGTAAAAGATCTCTGGAGAAAACTCCTTTTGCTAGCCCGAAGAATTTCAAACCAGCAGATCTTTCAGCAGACACTAGAAAGACTTTAAGCTACTCGACAAAAACTTGGATGAAAGAGATTTCAAGTTGTACTCATTAACTTTGAGGTTCAGTTTTAAGGATTTTAACATGATGCATGCAAAACCTATTCGTCCTCACAGACAATTCCTTGTCAAATTCGAAGTTAGCGCCGGTGGCATGGCACAATATAAGACTCTCCCTATAATAGCTAGTCGAATCCTACTCGATCTTAGCACTTACGAATCGGGGTTAGTGTATCTGCAGAAAATCACAGAACATTCCGAACCTTTCGTGCCCGCACTCATGAAAGCGTCCACAAACATTACCGTTCACTATAGAAACGGCACCCATGCGTTTAATGCTGCATGGACAGCGTCCAACCTGAGACACGCTCCGTTTGAATGGAGGGCGTCCCCCTTCACATGTTCGTAATGCGGAATCATGCACACGTATGGTAAAACGTGGCGAGACACAGACGCGACAGTGGGTTTCCTTTGGAATAGGTTCCATCCATCCCTCACATGACTTTCATGTGGCACCATCACATATAACAAAACGTGATGAACTAGTATGGTTGTACGAGAAAGTAAGTCTTGACAGATAAATAAATGTGCTGGGAGTCAGTTTAAATAAACCATAGAGTACTAGCCACCTGAAAGAACCCAAAAATACCTCTAGGGCCTCTCGGACTAGTTAATCCTTAGCGTTCCTAACGCATTTTGCAAACACCTGAATCTTGCAAGTTTTATTCCAAAACCATGTTATTAATGGTGTATTAACATCTCTGATGTACAATCAAGTTCTGATGCCAGCTGTGACAGAACCGTCCAAATTAATTCCAAATTAATACACATAACCTATCCACTTGGTCATTATGCATTAAAGAGGAGTTAACTTGTCGATATCTGCCGGGTCAAGCCCGGTAAATCACTTATAACAAAGGATCGAAGATTGTACACTAAGACTCACGCGACGGCGAGTTCAGAGATAATTAAAACAACCTTAATACATCATATTCATCAACTATTCATTATTACAAAACCAGTTCCATACAGGAAAGAAAACTGCTCAGAGTTTGAAAACACAGCGGAAATAAAATACTAAACGTCATAAGCGACACCACAGGAGGCCATCCATGATATCACTAAGCACTGTCATCTTCCCACTCACTTCCCAAAGGGTGGGAGAGAACCAGTCCACGAATACCATCAACACATCAACACCTGCAAAAGGTATCAACAAAGCAAGGCTGAGTATACTAATACTCAGCAAGACTTAACCGTCGGGTGATGGAAAAATCACCAACTCTCTAGACATGCAAGCTTGTTGGCTAGTGGGTTTCTTTTTGCTGAAAAAGCAACAAAGAGTATGTCCTTACTTTCAAGTTTTAGCTCAAAATTCTAGTTAACTATCCATTACTAGGTAAGCAATTACACAAACAAAGTTGTGCAAACAATTAAGCATACATCAGTATTCTTCTCAATTCCATCATTAAGGGACATAGAGTGTATGGATAAACAATCTCGGATAACGGTGAGAGGCCGACGATCGATCGATTAATAACCTTGCAAGGGAAACCTAAACACACGGGAGAATGCATACCCCATCATACGACCACAGCCCAACGGGCGGGGTACCCACCAACCAGATGGTTCCCAATCATCCTCAGTTTAGGATAAAAGCCCACAGTCATCGGTACAAGGATCACTGGCATAAGGCCCAACGTCCTTCCAGTCTCACACATGCACCACCGGTTGCAAGCCGGTGGAACAAATCCCAAGATTAGTGGTAGAGAGTTCCCTCACTGGATCAAAAAGGTACTAGGCTTACCGGTCCTATTCCCGACAAATGTTTAGTACGTTCAAACGCTTAACCACAGACCTACTTGGCCGGAGCCGGTCCCATGCTCTTACCACATGAGCGGGTAAGTTTAATCATCTTATGATTCCAACATAAGACACTTATAGCTCACGAGTGACGAACATCACTCGACTTCTACTGGGTCCTTAGAGCATGGCAACTAGCGACTTATCAGACTAGTATTGGAACATAGGAACATAAGATCATGCATCTAGGGTTTCAATACAACTCCTGAAACTTAAATGCACAAACATAGCAGAGATAAATTGCATAAGTTGAAAACATAGTTTATGCTCCGGGGCTTGCCTTCACTTAGCAAAGTTAGTTGGAGATCCTCCGAACTTGGTTCGGGTCTTGTTGTAAAACCACACGTTCACCTTCTCCTTCAACTAGCTCTCCTTCAGCTTCCAACACCACGCGTAGCTCTTGACCGGATGTTCTACACGACATGCACATGCATAACTTTAAGTGTTCGTTTTTAAGAAGGAAGAACTTAGTTTATATTTAAAGGATAAACATGGGGTGTATTGTTGGGCACATTCACCTGGATAAGAATATATCCAGCATACTCTTCCTTAATTAAGGAATTGTATGTTTGTTATTTATCTTTCTTATTTGATGGGGATTGTGTGCACATTTAAATTAATTAACTTATTTAACTTCACCAAAATAAAAGGTGCTGTTCAGGGTGTGTTTTGGTGAAGCTTGGTGATTTAAAACCAAGTCACATTAAAGATGATTTTGGTTGTTCTTTTATTTCACTTATTAACATTGACTTACTTTGAAAATTACTTCTGGATGTTTCACACACAAACAAATAGAGACAAAATTCATGCAAGCACATTCCATGGCAACAAAGCTACTGCCCAAAATTTAGATCAAACTAAGCCATAAACTATACATAAAAAATCTAACAAGATCTAGCTGCCCTAAACATGATTTATTTATTCAGAGAGATCTATACATGATATAGCTTCAAGAATTTACACAGAGCATAAACATAGCATCACTGAGCTACTCACAAAAATTCAGATTAAACCAAACTATAAATTTAGCATGAAAATTACAACACTAAAACACTGCTGAAAAGTTAAATAAATCATACAGCAACAAATAAGCATGCATTAGGTCTACAACTTTTACCACAGCTATAACAAGATAAAATAAGATTACTCAGAAATTATCATGGACAGAAACTGCTTACAACATGCTTTATTAAAAAGGCTCATATTAAAGACCTAAATTAATTAGAGCTAGATACACATGTTAAAAGCTTATGATATTTTTACCATAGCTTTATCTAGGCATAAACAGGCTACTGCAAAAAGATCAGATTTATTTGCTTAACAAATTATTTAAAACTAAACAGGAACTTAATTACTACCATATATCAAAATTAAATCATAACTCGAGATATACAACAGATCTATGTGCAATATTTTTATACAAGAGCAATCATATCAAGGCTAACAACATATCAAAATTTCATAGGCAGATCAGTTATAGATTTCAAATAATTGCAAATCTATTCAAACTGATCAAATCAAAATTATTTAAATTCTAGAAAGAAATTTACAAAATTCCTTTCTAGAAAAGTTGCATCTGTTCATGTAGAGCTCATAACATTTGAGTTTACATTTTTCCGATTTTTATTTGATTTTCTATGCATTTTAGAAGGTCTCAGCATATTTAAACAAAACTTATAGAATCTATTTTCATCGGGACCCTTAGCCAGGAAACTTATTCACAAGCATACCTTTATCTTTACACAAAGGACCCTGCATTTACAGTTCGAACCCCGGGAAGATTTGTTCCTTCACAAATCGGCCCTTGGCCTTGACCGCCGGCGGGAGTGGCCGGATTCCGGCGACCGGCAGCGAGCGGGGGCGGGGAAAGAGGCGGGGGAAAGACCAGGGCCTCACCTAGGGTCGGCTGGGTGGCTTGGATGCGGCAGAGAGGTGGCCGGCGGCGAGGTTCGGCGGCGGCGCAGATCTCCGGCCGCTGCAGACGCTTCTCCGGCGAGCTGGTCGGCGATGATCATCCACACGTGGCACGGGGAGCTTCAGGAGGTCGAAGAGGTGCTGCCACGAGGCTTGGACGGCGACGGAACGGCTCGGAGGTGGGAGCTCGGCGACGGGGTGGAGTTCCGGCCGCAGAGACGGTCGCTCCGGCGAGCTTTCCGGCAATGCACGGCAATGCGCGCCCGGGGGAGCTGCTGGAGGGTCGTGAGGTCCTGCTAGTGAGCTAGGACAGGGACGGGGAGGCTCGGAGGCAATGGGTCCACGGCGGCGCTCTGGCGGTGAGCAGAGGCAGCCTGGCGGCGTCGGACGGCGGCGTGGCGAGCTCGGGGAGGTTCTGCCCCTTTTATAGGCGGCGAGGTGTGCCACTGCATTGCCACGAATTCGCCCTGCCAGTTGGCCAGCGCGGCAAAGGAAGGGGAGGGCGTGGCGCGGTCCAACGGCGCGCATGGCAGCAGCGCGGTGGCGGCACGGCGTGTGGCCAGTGCGGCAGGGGATCGAGTGCCTGGGCGCGAGGTGATGCGGCTCCAGGAGCTATCGGCCAAGGCGTGCAGGCGTGCGCGTTGGCGTGCCTGCTTCGTCCGACCGGCGCGGCAGCAGGGCAGGGGTTGCGGCGGCGCGTGTCATCGCGGAACGCGGAGGAGGGAGGAGGCGCGGCAAAACCGTGGGCGGCTCGGGGTTTTGGTGGCCACGTGGCACGGCCATCATCGGGCGACACGGACATGTGACGGCGGTGGGTCCCCCTCGGCGTGCGGGCCAGGTGGCGCGGGCGAGACGGCACGCGCACGCGCGGCGCATGGCACCGGGGCGAGGACGGGAAGCGACGTCGCGGTCGTGGGCACGCGCACGGGCGGCTGTTGCAGCAAAACCAATTCGGTTTAGGCCTCTTTGACCATGCAGATCAATTCAAATCCAAATGGAAGTCAACTTTTGGCCAAAATAGAAGTTGTAGCTGGGACTACCCTCTACAACTTTTGCAAAAGCCGACTAGTGAAATTCTCCACAGATTAGGCAGAAAACTGGCTTGAAAATCTGCATTTTCTCGGCGCAGTAAAAGTAGTGCTCTGGCGTTTGACCAAGTTTTTGAGGCTCTTCCACTCAAAATTTGAAAATCCGCCAATTAGAGAAAATGTGTCCCATGAAAATCTGCACAACTTTTGTATTGACCGATTTTTCTGTGTTTTGGGAAAATTTGAGGATATGGCCAAAGTTCTAGAGACATGTATATGAACACAAGGGTTTGACCTTGATTATGAAGGTTTGACTTCAAGGTTTGAGAGCTTCTCATTCAAGATTTTTACTCCCGTCCAAAAGATGAAATGTTAGGCTTGAGGAAACCATCAACTCTCATTTTGGTTGATTTTTGAGTTGCTATCTAAAATCTTGAAATACTGGTCAATTCATCCAAAGTACTCAGAAATTCCTTTAGGGAGTTTGACCAAGTATGATAGGGCTTAATCCCCTCTTTTATCCTTGATTTCCAAAAGTGACAAACATCAAGGTCATGTTCTTGAATCTTGGTGATACTGTTCATAATGGCAAAAGTTCGAGCTCTGAGTGAAAATTGATCTCAGGTCCAAACTAAACTTTGCTCCTAATGGTGTCTTCACCAAACTTGCATTGATTTTTCTTTCAACACCATTAGCTTTAGGTTAACTCCTTGATTAAAAAGAGATAAACACCTGGGGTGTTACAATAAGTCACTAGTGAAACCAAACAACCCTGACTTAAATGGTCTGACTTATAAGTTGCATAAGTAGCTCCACTCCTACTTAAAGTGACTTATTTCCACTTTTCATCTCTCCCACCCTGTGTGGAGCCCACTAACTTATAGTCACTGCAACCAAACAGAACTGACTTAAATCCAACTGACTTATAAGTCGGGTGACTTATGGGAACCAAACAGGGCCTAATAAGGTGCTAAAGGCCGTGCCACACGTACCGGAGTTAGCAATGCAAGCTATCCGTCTTTAGGATAGAGCTGGGAATCAGCCTCAGCGAGCCAGCAGTTATCTTGTGTGTTTGCTGCATGTTTCGGTGCTTTTTTCAGGAGGCGGTGCACATCATTCTGAATTTCTGATCAGCTATCTGCTTTGCATTGTAATGGCAGTGGGTTGCATTGTCTAGTTTCATATCTGAACATCTAATTTCAAAAAAAAAAGTTTCATATCTGAACTTAATTATCTGTGCACACACACTAGTGTTCTTTTTGTGAGATGGGGAATTAATTGTTGGATATGGGCAACGACGCGAGCAAATCAATTAATGGGTTCCGTGATGATCCCATGGGCCTTCTCAGTGCGACAGTGACATCAGACCGTTACATGTGGGCCCAAGATCATGAAGGGGATCAAGTCTATCTGTGTCGAGTAAAATTCAACTCTCAAAATGCACACCTAAGTTCCTAAATTTGTTAATCGGATATGCTAAAAAAACTTGCTAATCGGTTCATGTGACATCTAATTCTTCAGAAACCTAGTTAAATTGCATACGTAGCAGAGTGATTAAGACGCTCTCAAAATGCACATTTTGTGGAGATTTAGATGTCACACGAACTGATTATCAAGTTTAAGGATTTGGATGTGAATTTTGAGAGTTCGGAAACCTGAATGACACCCCATGCATGTCAAGTTCGTGTACCGCTGGTGAATTTTACTCCTGTGTGTCGGTGCCGGCCGGGAACTCCTGGCAACACGATACACGAAGCCCTAGCTAGCACCAGTGGTGTCGGTGCGAACGCGCTTGTAGCGCAGTGGTTCGCTCGCAGTGTGCGAAGCGGCCGGTCGGGAGTTCGACTCCTGGTCTCGCACCGGGGCTCAGTCCCCAGTGGGATTTTCCCAGAATTTGTTTCCTACAGGTCCTGGATATTCGCGTGATGCCACAATGGGACTACGACGTGCCCGTCGTCTACGAGGTTCGTGCAACTTCGGTGATCTCCAGAAGGACGCGAGATGTGTATGAGTTGTAGTTCTAGGGGTGTGCGTGGGTGTGGTGTGAGTGTGTTGAGTAGAGTTCAGATACTACAGCTTGTGTACTAGGGATCCGGGCTAAAAAAAAAAGCTAGCACCACAAATGCACAGCGAAAATATCGCAACAAAATCGGCATTAAATTCTTGCGCCGAACACCTGCATGCGGGCCTATCCAGTCGCTATACTATACTCCATCCGTCCCACTTTAAATGCATCTGTAGGACCCATGGCAAGCAGAAAGCACGCAGCTTTGAGTTTCAGCTATCCAAAAACTGAAAAAAGTTGAGAGATATCTGCAGCCACCCTAGCTACTCCTCCTCGCAGGGGCGGAGTCAGGGGAGGGGCCTGGCCCCCCTAATGCTCCAAGAAACAACAAATTACCGTGATGCAAATCAAAAAAATTAGTGCAAAATCAGTAAAATTAGTTGATTTTAACTTAAAAATTAGTTATTTGGCCCTTCCTAATGTTTGAATCCTGGCTACGCCCCTCCTCGGTCAGTCCTTTCCTATCCTTGCACCATCATCAATGTAATTCCGTGCAACGACGACTTCAATCCAATTCAAAGATCAGCTCCCATTTCAGTGCTGCACCCTCCCTCGATGCAATGCACCCGTCGTCCCCAGCTACTGCCTTAGCATACGGCGCATCATAAAACTGTACGTCGTGTAAAGCCTTTTCTGTAGGGTTGGCCTGGCTCATTTGGCTTGGTTTGTACAAGTCGTACATTCTACACTGGTGTATATTAACCTAGCAGCCTGGCTCAGGTAATTAATCATGTACGTGGCTGTTGTTTACAGGGCATTTTCAGTCGTCGAGTGATCGAGGCCATTAGCATTGAGAAAACGACAACATATAGCTGTTGTACATACTCGGTTTGAGATCCCCTGATGCTCTCTCTAGACGACGACATAATAACTGTGTCTAGACACACACAGTGAGACAGGCACACAGCGCCGTGCCATTGTTCAGATCAGGGAACAAAACAAAAGCATATATAGTTGTTCCTGTTCCTGGCTGGGAGCTGGGACGACCGACTGACTCTGGGACAGTGTGTGTGTGACAGTGTGAGGAAAGAAAGAAAAAAAGAGCAGGATCTACCTAGGGGAGAGCTACTCTATCTACACGTTTTAAGAATAATTAAGTTAGAGTTTAGAGGAGATATATAGCTAGTGAATAGATGATGCATATGTCCAGTTACCCTTGTAGCCTTGCGTTTGGACTTTTCGAGTAGTAGTAGGTAGCAAACACCATGCATTAATCTAGCAGGCATGGCACCCCGACAAGGCTGCCTTCGTTCTGAGCAGAGCGAGCGCGAGAGATATGCTCAGAGTGATCAGAGTGAGCGAGCACTCCACGAGCGAGCGAGACTGTTAGAGCCACTCCAACAGCTATTGTATAATCTTAACTAAATTTAGAGTTTTTGAAGGATTCTAAAAAAACAAAAAACTACATAAATGATGGAGTTTTCCAACAGCCTCTTCAATTCTTCTCTCCATATCTGAACTGTGGGGTCCACATCCTACCTTTTCCCCCTTTGACACCTATAGTCCTATATCCGTCGGAGGCCACCGTCCACACATCCTACTTTTTTTTCCTGTGTCCTATGCGTCGGAGGCCACCGTCCACATTCTTCCGTTCCATCCGTCGGACGCCGCCTCACACCGGCGAAGAGCGCCGGTGGCAGACCAACACCCGCAGGGAAGAGCAGGTGGGAGGGGAACAGCGGCGGACTAGCAGCTCGCGGCACACACCGCTCCCCCACGCAGGTCAACGGTGGTGCGGCTCCCCGGAGCTCGCGGCTCCATGCGGTGGCTCACCGGCAAGCGGTGCAGTGGCAGACTGGCAGCCCACGACGCACGCGGCTCCCCTACACCGGTCAGCAGCTGCGCGGCTCCACGCACGGGCTCGCCGGCGCTCCTTCCCCGCGGGAGCTCGCGGTGGCTCACCCAGCAGCAAGCGGCACGGTGGCAGACTGGCAGCCCGCGACGCACGCGGCTCCCCTTCACTGGTCAGCAGCTGCGTGGCTTCACGCAGGGGCTCGCCGGCGCCGGCATCCGCAGCAACCCCGTGCGAGCAGTCGACGCCTCCTCCGCGGCATCCCCGTGCGGGCGGCCGACACGTCCTTCCCGAGTCCGCGGCAGCCCGGTGCATCTCGGAGTCATCCTCCTCCACCTTCCCGCGAGCGTGGGCGGCCGACGCATCCTCCCCGGCGGCCGACGGCGTCCTCCTCCAGACCTCCACCTCCAGCTCTCGATGCGCCTCCTCCACCTCCCCGCATCGCAGGCGGCCGGCGCAAACTCCTCGGTAGCTCCGCGCGGCTGGCCGACGCGTCCTCCTCGGCAGCTCGACGGCGTCGTCCTCTACCTTCCCGCGGCGAGCGCGGCACGATCGAGCGAGCGAGAGCACACCCGCGAAGGCAGGAGGGTGGGACCACACGCAGAAGCCGCGGATTGCGAGCGAACCCGCTCGGGAAAAATGGCTAGCGGCTGGCGGGGGATACCGAGCCAGATGGACTAGCTAGTTGGATAAAGAGTCTGTTGGATTGAGTTTTTTTCTATCTTCTTCATTTTTTAGCTAGCAAAATAGATTTAGCGAGTCTCTTGGAGTTGCTCTTAGACCGTTAATGACAGAGCATAATGCATGCGTCCTAGTATTTCATCACGAGACCCATCCACTGGCACAGTAGGATGAGATTAAGGGCATGTTTGGATCCACCTGCCTAGAGACTACTTGACTAATTCTAGTCACCTTAGACCGTCTCCAGCAGTTCAGCCCTTCCCCATCAGCAAAATCGACACTTCCGCAAAGGAAAGAGAGGATCCGGTGAGAGCGCCTCTAGCAGTCCTCGCGCTTCCCCTGCTGCATCCTCCCGGGCCGTTGGCTCCCGTGCGCGGAGGGAGCCGCGGCGTCCCGGAGCAGATCCGGCGGCCGGCGAGCTGGGGAGCTGGGGACGATCCGGTGGCCGGCGAGCTGGGGAGCTGGGGAACCGCGGCGCCCCGGAACAGATCCGGCGACGACGACGAGGCGGGCGCCTGAAGGTCAACGCACCGCGCGGAACACCCGCGGCGGCGGCGGAGGCGCGGTCCATGGCGAGGCGAGGGGAGCTGCCGCGCCGCCGGTGGCCTCCGTCGAGCTCGAGCCGCTACATCTCGTCCGCCATCCTGGAGCCGCCGCTTCTACTCCGCCTCGCGCCGCCGTCGGTGCTGTGCCGGAGAGGGAGGGCGACCGGCGACCACCGTCATGGTGCGTCTCTTCCCTCCGCCGAATCCCCGCCTCCTCGGCTCCTCCTCCTCGCCTCTTCCCTCCGCCGACGGCCCCGAATCGATCGAGGGAGGAGGAGCACCGCGGCCTCCCGGAGCAGATCCGGCGACTGGCGGGTCTCCCCTACCTCCCTCGCACGCGGCCTCCTTGTCGCAGGAGCAGGGCGGCCTCCGAGCTCGGCGCAGCGGCTCCTCTCCGTTCGGCGCAGAGGGAGGCGGCGGAGTCACCGGGGAGAGGGAGGCGGTGGGGCCCGCAGACGGTTGGGATGGGGAAAGGCCCCAACACCCCCGAGAATGCGGTGACCGGTGGCCTTGCTGCAAAATGCAGCAGGTGTTGCGGCTCCTGCTGGAGCCGCTACAGTGCGCCTTCCATCTGCAAAATGCAGATGCAGACCCTGATTCAGCAGCTGCTGGAGATGGTCTTAGGGGACTAAATCCCCAAACACCCCTGACTAAAGGGTAACTAAAACTAGTCTAGTCCCGGGTGACCCAACTTATAGTGACTAAAATCCCCTCTATCACCTCATTAACGGCTCCTCCCATTAATCCAGCGGGCCCAACGCCCCCTCTCATCCGCACCTCCTCTCCACAACGGGAGGGAGATGCGCCGCCCCCAATCCCCGCGCGCCCTCCCCGTTCTTCACCCGCCGCGCCGCCGTCCCCCTTCCTGCCCTCTTCCATCCGCCGTGCCGCCCTCCTCCGCCGCTGCTCCCCACGCTCGGATCTCGTCATGGGCCAGGCCACCAGCGCCATCAGGAGTTCATGGAGATGGAGCACGACAAGTGCTTGTGCTCGCCCTCGTACGGGGCCACCAGCCTGGACGCCGGCGGCCTTGGCCCGTTGCCGTCGAGCGCGGGACGGAGCAGAGGAGGGGTCGGCATTGTCACTCGTCCGCCACCTCTGTAGAGCCGACGCACAGATCTCGGGAGGAGACGCCCCGGATCCTCCTCGTCGGATCCAACGGTGGCGCCCCGGGGAGAAGGGAGAGCCGACCATCGGCGAAGCGCGGGCAGGGACGTGCAGAGGCAGGGACCTCCACCGGTGCAGGGAGGTACACCGCTGCCGCAGGGGAGGGAGAAGGGCGCGCAACCCTCGGAGGGAGGGGCGCTGCGAGGCCCGGCGGCGGGTGGAAGAGAGAGGCTGACTAATTTTAGTCACATTCCTTGCAGAGGTTGACTAACACATCACCGCGATGAAGCAGCAACTCCATTGAAGACGAGACGCGACGGGCGGCATCATTCTCATCTGCTCCCCGCGACGCGCGCGAGACACGACGGGCGCGCGATGCCGCCGAGGTGGAGTGATTGGGCCCTCATGGCAGGAGGGATTGGTTTTGTATCCGGTCAAATTGTCAACGTCGGACACACACAACACACAGGGTTGTCGCTCCGCGACGGCGACGTGGGAAATTCGTTTTTAACTCCTCTGCACCCGGCCGAGGCGGCGCCGTGCCGATCTTGTTGTGCACTAGTCGTACTACCTGCGACGCTGCATGCGTCAGTTGTTGCCGCGCAGCGCAGGCACAGCCTTTCTCCACGAATGGCAAATCGTGGCTGAAATTGAATTTTTCCCAGGGACGGTGAAAGGGGGATTGGAATTTGGAAGATTCGTAGGAGGCGAGCTGTCGATCGTTGCTACACGGCCACGCCATCAGCAGTGTAAACTATCCCTGCATGTGAACCTACGTATCTCTTCCTCCAAGAAATTCTCTCCTGCGAGATAGGAGGGTTATATATATTACGTCGCTTGATTGAGCGTGACGATAGGGCCGGATGCATGACACTATGGCATGGCTGGTATAGTGGTATGGGCTTCACAGTCATCTCCACGTATAAATGTTTGTTTGATCGGGACCGAAAAAAACAGGAGTAAGTCAGGACAGCTATCGCCATATACACTACACCATCTAATAATGGAGCACATGAACTGTGCAGTAGTTTTGTGTTAGTTTGGAATAACACCCCAAAAAAAACTAATCCCTCCAAGAGGTGGTAATTGGTGTTAGTTTTGGTGGGACTCACTCAAATTTACTTTTTTTCTCTCTCCCTCTAGATCCTCAAATGATTGGAAAAGTAGCATTAAATGCAAACTAACACAAGTATACTCGCTCGTATACCGCTAGTAATGGTTACTGTACTACCTTCAGCTGGTAGCTAGCCAATTGCAGGCCAGGCTAGCTCTATTCATGGCTCGCTGCATCTGGACTCTAGCTATTTCCTTGCTCCTTACCAAGGCAAGGCAAAGCCCTATATTCCATGATCCATCTCATCTCACGTTTCCTCGCCTTGTCAACGTTGCTTGCGATGTACCGCTGCGCTCTACGGAGTACTTTTGCATGCAGCATTACACTCCTACTGACCTACAGAGTACTCCGTACATAGCAAGGAATGTCAAGGTAGACTTTGAGTTATTTTGGAGTATAGTCAAGCACGCTTACTGGCACTGTCACAGTGTCACTGGATCCGATGCCGTCGTCTTTTACTAGTGCTGAGCAGTTATGCTGATGATGCCTGCCTGCCTTCTTGTTTGGGGGGTAAACGATGGTAGCACACGCTTTCCACAAATGGCCTCCAATAATCTGCAGGGAGATCGAATTGAAGTTGCGCAAATGCCAAGCAAATGAGGCGATCATCGCTCGCAGTCGCAGGCCACCAGAGCTAGGGAGATGCCCTTTGACATTCGTGCAGCTTTTGTTTCGACCGAACCCAACAAGCGCGCGCCTATAATGCGGTGGTGGCGTGACGACGAGGGAAACCGAATGTGTGTAGCGCCAGAGCCCCCCATAGAGCTCCAGAGGAAAGAGAGAGAGAGGAGAGCGTAATGCTCTGCGTGCCATTTATGGCCTTGGTCATCTCATCCCTACGGCCCCGGCCCCCAGCGCAGCAGCAGCAGCAGGCGGCTTGGTCATCTCATCTTCTACCTCTCCTCTCGTCTCCTCTCTCCTCTTCCTCCGATCCTCTGCCAAGGTCGGAGGACTATTAATGGCGGCGTAGCGTAGCTCACCTGCCCCCTCCGACCCGTCGCCCCGTCCCCTCCCCCCTCCCCCTCCTCCGCCACCCGCGCGCAGAGCCATCGTAAATGCCCCCGCGCACCAGCTCGCCCGATCCAATGCTCCATTATTACCACGACGACCACCCCACTAGCCACTAGCAAAGCTGAGCGTGTGCGCGGCCGGAGATATCCGTCGATAAATACCGAGGCAGCTGCTCGTGTGCAGCTACCTTGCTTCGCCTTCTCCTTCTTCGTTCCTCCACGGCACGCTGCCGGAATAATGGCGACGACGACATGGCGGCGCGTGGCGGGCGTTACGCTGGTAGCGATGACCGCCAGCTGCGCGGTGGTGGTTGGGGGTGCCGCCGCTGCCGGCACCACCACCGGCGGCGCCGGCGCCGGAGCGGAGGAGGAGTGCGAGGAGAGGGCCCGCGGCGGCGACCGCGTGGAGGCGCTGCCGGGGCAGCCGCCGGTGGCGTTCGCGCAGTACGCCGGGTACGTGACGGTGAGCGAGGAGCGCGGCCGCGCGCTCTTCTACTGGCTCACCGAGGCCGACGGCGACGCGGCCAGCAAGCCCCTCGTGCTCTGGCTCAACGGAGGTACGCCAGTGATCTTTGCTCTTTGCATTGCTCTCGCTCGTTGTCCATAGGCAAAGCTATAGCTCTCTTATCATTTCGTCGTCACGCGCTCGATCTTGCCATCCTGTGAACTGCAAACATTAATTTCATGCATCTCGCTGCCTGCAATGATCTTCTTTTCATGCAATCATATGGTAGCTATTAGCAGGTGACAGTAGCTTAATGTTGGTTTCCACTGATGCTTGTATGATCTTATACTACTCCGTACCATCATACTACTTCAGTGTACAGTACGTCCCTAGCAGTCGGTTGACTGTTGACCAGACAGTAACTGGCACGAGTCTTTTCATGGGAGCTCTTACCTTTGCTGGCGTTTTGGAGTAGTTTTAAAATGAGTCATAGGCAGCATATAAAAGCAACTTTCCAACGCTTTTGACACAAACTTCAAACTTCTTGTCACACGACAAGCTAACGGAAAGCGCCATTCCATTCCTTTCTACGTACTGTACGTAGTAGTTGGAGTAAGCACCTCCTCTAATACGAACGAACATGATGAACTTCTAATTGCACGTGATTTAAAAACAAAATAGAAGAGGAAACATCATCAGTCAGAGTGAGTTTTACGTACACCGAGCAAGTGGCCGCTGTATAAAGGCACGTACGCACAGTACGAGGTACAGTGTGGTGCAGTATAGTACTCCCTCCGTCTCACAGTATAAGGACTTGAAGCATTTAAATTTCAGAAATAACAGTGAAGTAAAATGACGTCTATACCCCTCATTTTACACTACCCACCAACTCTTCATCCCACTCATCAACCTCATTTAGTTTTGTCCTATCCTTCCAAATCCTTATATTTTGGTACAAATTTTGAACCCTCCAGGATCTTATATTATGAGACGGAGGGAGTAGTAAATGCCGGGAGTAAATGTGTGAAGAGACATGACCCACTGCCTGAACACTATAGTACGTGCAGGCAGTGTTTTGCCCTTTTTGTTTGGCATTTTGGCATGGAAGCTCATTAGGGTACACTTGTGATGGAGAGAGGGGACAAAAAAATTTTAGAATGAGAGAGGGGACAAAATTAAACCTTGGATTAGGGCCAGGAAACTTCATGTTCGGCGCCCCCTGTGATCCTTGGCAGGGCATATGGATAAGCTACAGTGCTACCAGTAATAAACTATGACATTATCATACTAATAAGTTCCTGACAAGCCTAAGTACACTAGTGTCTGCATTAGTAGGTCCTATCCTATGCCAAAAGCACTGTCGAGCTTTTTTCGTATTTACTACTATCACCAGACAGTACGTAGCACTCGTAATGGTGTCGCTTTCTGCAGTGTTTGTTTCCTGCTGTTCTACATGGATGCCTGCATGTGACACGAAGTTTTTTTTTTTTTTTTGAGTAGAGCATGTGACACGAAGTTGAGCACCTTATAACCATCCATGATCCATGCTATATGGCATCATTGCCATGAGCTACAATAATTCTGTCCCTTTCTCTCTGTCTTGCCACTAAGTGTAGTAAGCTCCAACCGGAAGTTGTGGCCTAATATAAGATTTTATTTCTCCCCCTCAGTGGCCTCGATCTATCAGTTAATTCAGTCTACGGTAGAGTGATCGCAAGCGCGTGTTGTCCAGATATTTGCAGTTGACTCCAGCTGCGGACATGGCATGCATACGCACGCACGTCCGTTGATCTCGCTGACGAACTGTTATCCCAGATTTTGGACTCTTTGACTCCGGCTTCCAATCTCTCGTATTGTCCAGCATGCCGAGATTGTTGTCGCAGTAGTCCTAAAGCCAATGCAGGCTGAGGTCATTGTTTTATGAAGGGATAAGCTAATGATTCTCATGCTTCAGACTCTTCTAACTATACAAACCTCCAACCAGGGTTTTCTTGGATCCCATTCCTCTGACTCTTTTGCCAGCAAACACACACACACACACACACGACTGCTGCACTGCTAGCATTATTCAAATGCGCTCTGCTAGCTGCCGACTGTGCTAGTGTGCTGGCGCAGCGTCGTCCTCGTCGATCACCCTGCCTGCCCTGCCCTGAGCCCCTCATATCAACAACAGTAGCGAAAAAAATCCCCCGGATTCCACCCATGTCGCGAGACGCTCGCTATCGATCGTCGCTGCCTGCGGCTGCGGGCTGCGGCTCCCCAGATTCAGAGGCTCTCGCTCCTCTGAAACCTGAAGGCCGCCACCCGCAGCGGCTGCCTCCTGATGAATGAATGAATGAATGAACCCGTCCTTTTGAGATCGGCGCAATCTTAGACACAGGGTCGCCGGCCACACCCTCACCGGCGTCATGTGACCGCGAGCCTGCCTCTGCCTGCCCGGCCGCCTGCGAGCGAGGGCCCGCCCGAGGCTGCGGAAACGAAATGATGAGGCCGCGTGGTGACCCCCATCGCCGGCGCAGAGAGGCGGCCGTGCCCGTGCCATGCTCCTACTGCTGCATGCCATGCGACCCGAAAGCTGCGTGCATGCGGCGGAGGGCAGGGGCGGCACCACCACCTTTCCCTGTAGTTTTATCCTAGTCTTCCGCTGCTGCTTGCTGTTGCTGGGGCTCGCCTCGCCCACACCAACACCAAGCACACAAGCAGAGCTTATTCTTATTCCCTTTGCTTCGTCTCCTGTCATGATCACGCGCCGGGTAAAGCCACGAGCTAAACACCAACAAGAGTGCTTGCCCCCACGCACACAGCCACTGCACAACAACAAGCTGTGTGAATTGTGTGTGCCTGTACACATGCAGAACTGCAGGCGCAGCCACTCGCTTCATGGGCCATGGGTCGGTCACCTTTTACACATGAAAGGAAATGGGGGGAAACAAATGGAGTACAGTGCAACGGGAGTCACAGAAATCTGGGTTCCACTGCCACCATGGATGGATCATGGATGGATGGCTTGTTTCCTTGACTTGGTGGCGCATTGGGAAATGCAGCCGGGGTGGTGGTGGCGTGGTGCAGTGCAGTGCAGTGAAGGGCAGAACGGGCGGTGCACGCTTCTGCTGCTACAAGTGCTGCCACCTCAACCTTTTTTCCATGGATGCTCCAATTTCTCTACCTTTTTGATAGAATAGATTGCTAGCAGTAGCACTCACTATATCTTGAGGGGGGATTTGGAACTTGAACAGTGATGCTACTATGCTTCTGAAGCTAGATAATAGATGCTTTACTTGTGTAGTGTGTAGGGTGTGTTTAGAGCCCAAACGTTTGGGCAAAGTTTGGCAATTCTGGTCAAAATTGGTGCAAAATACACTGTAGCGTCAGATGAATAGTGAGAGGTGACGTGATGGGATGTGATAGATGATGAGATGTTTTTTGGAAAAATTTAGGCTTCTAAACACACCCGTAGTCGTTAAAGCTATCTGCCTCTGCTCTCAACATCATTATGGAGGTCAACTTTGAGCCTCTGCCAGTCGTGCCATGATGCAACGATAGATACTTGCTCAACAGCAACAGATGACCCTAATCATTTCCGATTTGATATGCCAACAGAATCTTGAATTTTTGTCCGCGAGAACGAGACATCATACTTGTTCTGATTGCCATCAGATCGTTCTTTTGTTGTAACTGCATTTCCCACTCATGGTTAAAAAAAAGAACACTGTGGAACTGTTTTAAGAACACCAAACTTGATCCTTAATTTGTGCAGGTCCGGGTTGCTCTTCGGTGGCCTATGGAGCATCTGAAGAAGTAGGTCCGTTCCGGATTAAACCAAACGGGACAGGCCTCTTTCTGAACAAGTACTCATGGAACAGAGGTAAGGTGACCTGACCTAAAGAAGAAATTGTAACAATGCCATGTGATCGTCAGTGACTGATGCAAAAGAACGGCAACAATTGTTGTTGCAGAAGCAAACCTTCTCTTCCTCGAATCGCCTGCCGGGGTCGGCTTCTCCTACACCAACACCACCTCGGATCTCAAGACAACTGGCGACGAGAGAACTGGTAATCCGGCGCAGGTCTTTTCGACGTTTTGTTGACTGAATCTTGAAACCACCACCGTCTCTGTTGATGCCAATGTGAATTATTCGGTGCAGCTCAAGATGCACTGCAGTTCTTGATCAGTTGGATGTCACGGTTCCCGCAGTATCGGCACCGGGATTTCTACATAGCGGGAGAAAGTTACGCCGGTAAGTCTGTCTCTGGTGTTTCACGGTGTAACTGTAACATTACATTCAGTTTCTAATTTTTACCACACTGAAGAAAAGTAATAAAAAATAAAAAAAGAGAATACTGTGACAACCTGTTCTTATTCCCACCCTTGATTCCAGGCCACTACGTCCCCCAACTGGCAAGGAAGATTGTTGAGTACAACAAGGCTTCACCATACCCCTTCATCAACCTGAAGGGAATCCTTGTGGGTGTCATGAAACATGATCAAACTCTGAAACTCTAATGCTATGGTTCACCTCCTATTCTCACCCAAATGTGAATTTACCCTGACAAAAAAAAAATGTTTCTCCTGCCCCCAGGTAGGCAATGCGGTCACTGACAACTACTACGACAACATCGGCACGGTCACCTACTGGTGGACGCACGCCATGATCTCCGACCGCACCTACAAGGCCATCCTCAAGTCGTGCAATTTCAGCAGCACCAACATCTCGCGCTTCTGCAACCGCGCCATGAACTACGCCATGAACCAAGAGTTCGGAGACATTGACCAGTACAGCATCTACACGCCGTCCTGCGCGGCTGCCAGGGCCAACGCCACCGTGCTCAGGTTCAAGAACACCCTCATCCGCCGGCGATCTTTCGGCTACGATCCCTGCACCGAGACCTACGCCGAGAAGTACTACAACAGGCTGGACGTGCAGAAGGCAATGCATGCAAACATCACGAGGATACCCTACAGATGGACTGCCTGCAGGTTTCATACCTTCCTCCCTGACAACTTTTCACTCTATTGCTAATGGTGCATTCAGCTGTTTTAACAGAAGACAGCCAATTTGTTTTGGATTTCTGAACATTGACGATTAAGTTTCCTAACATTGACAGTGATGTGCTGATCAAGACATGGCAAGATTCAGAGTTCTCCATGCTGCCGACTTACAAGATGCTGATGAAAGCTGGAATGAGGATATGGGTGTTCAGGTAAGCTGAAGAATCTGAAGTGAGGAAATTATACTTGCGATGCAGAAGTCGAGTGAGCATGACACTTCTTCAATTGATGAAAATGCAGCGGCGATACGGATTCAGTCGTCCCAGTTACCGCTACAAGGTTTGCAATCAGCCATCTTGGTCTGAAGATCAAGATCCGCTGGTACCCATGGTACTCGGCTGGACAGGTATACTGAATTTTCTAGTGATGTTTGGCACTGCACTTGCAGTTCAAGCAATCGTCTTGCTGGTACTAACATCTTTGCGGTGCATCTGTGTTTGTGCAGGTAGGAGGATGGTCTGAGGTGTACGGAGGGCTCACGTTTGCTTCGGTGAGGGGTGCAGGGCACGAGGTGCCCATGTTTCAGCCCAGGAGGGCGTTCAGGATGTTCCAGTCGTTCTTGGCTGGGGAGCCATTGCCTAAATCCTGAAGGTTCGCACCAAAATTGATGTGTACCTGATGTCTAGCTACAGTCTGAACAAAATGCAAAAGATGGATGAGAAGGTGGTGGGAGAGTGTTTGCAAGTAGAAAATAATTAGTAGTTGATAGGCCTGAAGTTCATAGCTGAGTAATTGATTGGGGTTGGGAAAAGGATGAGGGAACAATAAGGATGGTCATGCCATGGAAACCATGAGCATTGTTGTGAATTGTGATGATGAGCAAATAAATTTCAAGAATCTCACTCTCAATGTGTTTCATCACTTAAGATACTTCTAAAGATAAGTTGTTTATTCCATCCAATTCTGAGCACAAAAAAACACATTAAGTAAATTGCTCAACATGACCGCACCACTGTCATCACTTACCAGTAACTTTATTTTCTGAGAAAATAGGCAATTGGTTTGCTGATGATACAAGACAGGCCAGCATGCAAGGCATGTCCAACTAATCTATAGGAGTCCCGGTTTCTGTCACACCTGCTCTGTGACTTCCATGAAAACGAATTTAACATCTTCAGCAGACTCGACAAGAATCAGACATTGAACCCCTCAGCACGGAGGCATCGCTTGTGAGCTTCGATCCATTTCGTGCAAGCAGATTCCCCATGCTCAACGACGCACTCATCTCTCAGCCTCTTGGTATCAGGGCACGCGCAACATATCTTCTTTTTTGGCTTGGAGTCGGTAGCAGTTGCTGCAGGAGCTGACCCTTCATTCACAGCTGGGATTTCAGGTGACGGCACAGCCACAGGAAGTGGGACTTCGGTGCTACCCATTTCCAGCAGCAGTGGCTGCTTCAGGTATTTTTTTTTATCTGCAAAATGGTGGCAAAAAGGAAACATCATTCTGTGCATCACTAGGGTAATATTCCCACAATCTTGTCTCGTGGAGTCGCGAGTATACAGAAAGAACATAGATGTGGCAAGAAAATGAGAAATGGCTCATATATGAATCAATGATGACATGAGCACTGCTAGTTGAAGTGTTGAACTCTGGCTTTACATGATGGTGAATTGGATCAACTGTTGCTGAGTAGAATTCAGCAGTAATATTCAGATTTGACATAACCTTTTTTTTAATCAATTCCCATTTCTACCCTATTCAGTGGAAGATGCAGATAGTAGTTGGAACTATTCACCAAATTCAGCCAGTCTGAACATTTAACATAGTACCGTAATACTACTCTATTTCATTTACCGAACAAGCTAAACAATCGAGCCCCTGTAATACAACTACAGATCTATCAAGTTCATAGAACCCATACACCCTCCCTCCAATAGAGCATTATTATTGCAAAGCATTCAGGCACCTTCAACTTCTCTTGCATCAAAAGTTCAAAACCACGAAAATAAGCAGATACGGCAAGATGGATCCTACTAGCTACTATCCCAGGCATCACGAAACTCAAGAGGGAGAGGGCGAGAAGAGAGAACGAGAGAAATGGGACGCTTGCCTGGAGGGAACCTGCCGGCGTGCGGTGGCTCCTCCGTGTCGTGCCGCTGCTTTCCCTTCTGTTTGCGGCGCGGCGGCCGTGCGCGTGGCTTCTCCCTTCTTGTGTCACAAGTAAGAAACGCCGAAAGGCCGGTCCGGCTTATAGCCCATAAAGAACCGGCCCACGATGGATGCTTTTTTCTTTGTCTCTCCAAAATAAAATAAAAACATCTATCTCTCCAAAATAAAATAAATAAATAAAACATATTCCTCTCCAAAATAAAATAAAATAATAAACATCTTCCTCTCCCTCTCTTTTTTTCCCCCGAATTACACAGGAGACTCTTATAACCACAGGCTAAAAGGAAAAAGAACAGGAAGAACACACGCGCGCGAAGCGTGGAAGCGAGAGGGCGAGACGTTCCACGCTGCGTGTCACCGTCGAGCGACTTGCCCTGGCCGTCGGTCTGTCACGCTCACCCACTTGTATGGTCTCCCGGAGTGGGAGAAGCATAAGATGCATCAACTACGTGCCAGTCTCGCCCACCCTGAGAAAGACTTCCCACCAAAATTCTTCATTGATTCGGTAATTTGTGTTTACCGACCGGTTACCGTCGCAACCGGTCCGGTATAACATTATTACCGACCAGTATACTAGTAGCAACCATACAAAGATCACCGGTAATCGCCGCAACCGGTTCGGTATACCGTTATTACCGAACGGTATACCGATCGCTACCGATTGAATATAAGGTTTTGTTTGAGAATTTGAATTTGAGCGGTAATTACCGTTAACCGCGGTATACCGTTACCGCTCAGCGGTGGTAGCACCGCAACGGTCGGTAATTAAAACTCTGGATCCAGTACGTTTGAAAGGTTCCAGCCGGCCTTTGCGAAGAAACTCACCCCGGTCACCTCCAGCACATGCTTTTACAGAACCTGAAGTACTATTAAGACTCTTTTTTTAGAAGAAACATGTATTGATCTTAGCGTATTACACCGGTCTGTTTACAAACAGAATCTGAAAGAAAAGGAAAATTACAAAGAAGTTCGAAACTCCTGTTCATCTTCCTCGAAGCCTTCAACGATCCGCAAGCGCACGGAAATACCGTTGTAGCACTTCACCTCAGGAGTATTCCAAAGGGTATTGAATCCAAGGAACGATGTGTACTACCTTACTCTATAGGATGAGATGAAGATGGAAAGGATCTTGCTGATAGCATGCAGAGTTGAGAACAACCTCTCGATTAGGAACTCTCGTTTCGGACACCGGCCCCTCCTGGCTATAACAGTTGGTTCACGGCAAATGGTTGCCTACACGCTGTATCCGAACGTGGGGGATTTCAGAGGGTCCAACGGCTGTCACTACCGCGGCCTACCCCAAGACAAACCGTGGGATACAGGGCATTCGAAGGATAACCCGTAGTCTACCCGTAGTCTAGACACCACGTCTACACCACCGATTACTACTATAGCACGGCTACGTCTGGCACCCCGTAGAAACACTATAGCACTCCGTATAAATACGGAGCGACGAACCCACGAGGGAGAGACCCGAACTCACTCAGATATACGCTATCCTATGCAAGGGATCACGGATGAACTTGATCTAGATCAGGATATAGGAGCATCCACTTAACTCCGATTAAACTAGCAGACATACAAACAGGATACAAACTAAGGTGTTTATAACAGAAGATCAAGGGTCGTGTTCGCCTCTAACTTATGAACAAACACAAAAGTATGAGAAACTCGCTCATCAACTAGATCGAGGAAGCGTGTTCGTGAAGAACACGAGCCTCTAAATGATGAACGAACGAAGAACACAAGAACACAGTATGAATGCCACTTTAGTCTAATTGAGAATGTCGAAATACTCACTTTATTCTAAATGAAGAACAGAAGTATCCGTAGAGGATCGTTCTTGAGGAAATGTGCCAAAGACCATGGCACAACCCCAAGACACCACCTCACCTTCCTTCTAATCTCTAAAGCACTAGCAAGCCAGCACTAATCCTATGCAAAGAGCTCTCCTCTCCTAATGAGAGAAGCCAAAAGGCAAAAGTGAGAAGGAGGAGAAGAAGTGTGTGTCCTATTCTCTACCCCCTCTCCTTCTATTTATAGGCCCAGGTACCGGCGCGAGATCACCCCATACACCCCCGGACTAGCTTAAGGATCCAATCAGGGAGCACCACGTGGAAGCTGATGGCGAACGGAGAAAATCTCGGGTCGACCGACCCCTGAGGTCGGCCGACCTGGGCCCACCACGTCTCGCCTTGTGCTTTCTCTGGGTGACTGGTGTGTGGACCCTTATGACGGTTCCCGGTGTGTGGGTTGTTTGGAGGCGGTTTGCTTGGGTTGTGGGCCCTTGGATCCTTGTTCTGGGCACGTGGCAGCGTCTGATTCGTTGAGCCTCTCTCCCTTAGCCTTTTGCATGGCAGCCCCTCATTGGCTGAGGTGAAGAGGCTTGGTTTGATGAGGTGGATGGATAAGGTGTGCTTTTGCTCTATTTCTTGTGCTAATTGCCTGCATTCAAATATACATCACCACTTGTGGAAATTGTCAGTATAAGGCTCTATTCTACTGTGAATGTATATTTCTTGTGTCAAAATACAGGAGTTGACAGCTATAAATATGGCACTTAACAGCCGTCAGCAACTAACCACTAGCCTATCCAAGAAAAGAACAGGAAGAATGCGGTCCGTCACGCTCACCCACTTTGTATGGTCTCCCGGAGTGGGAGTGGGAGAAGCATAAGATGCATCAACTACGCGCCAGTCTCGCCCACCCTGAGAAAGACTTCCAAGAAAACAATACCGGAATACCACTCTTGGCCAACTTGTCAATTTCGTTTCGTCGTTTCATTAACATCTCAGTAGCCCCCGGCGCAACAGGCCACAAGTTCGATACCCACTGAAATGAATTACGGTGAATTTTCCAACATCCCGCTAGTAGTATTTGTTTACGCAAGAGAGAGACTCCGGAGAATCCCAAGCAAATGATAGCGCACACACGTAATCCCGATGCAACATGGACACGGGCAAAAAGGAATAAACGTTATTTCACTCGACGGAGAATGCTACACGGGAGCAGCAGCGTACTGCTTTCATGGAAACTTGGGAAGGACCCAGCACACTCCGTCACTGATGACACAAAATAAAGTTCCAATTCCAACCCTTCTGCTTATTCTATAACAGAATCACACACACCCCACTTTGCTGGGAGTTTGCAAGTGGCAACTATAAAATGGTGGCAGCAACAAAAGAGAAAACATGGTAGACCCGGGTGCCGGCTTGGAAAAGGAAAAGCCTATGGGTTTGTGTTCAGGAAGAGGAGTTCTTGAGGACCCACTCCACCAGCGTGGACACTCCGAAACCGGTGGCAGCACGCTTCTTGTCGTTCCACACTGGACCGGCCATGTCGATGTGCATCCACTGGACTTTCTCGTCAACAAACTGCAAGGACACCGACATGCCATTAGTGAACCGCTTTTAAAAAAAAACTTCAGCACACGCTAGTTAACACAATGATTTTCTCGTGAATTAATGGTTAAGCCAAGCAGCAAGGAGGATCGCACGTCAGCTGTATGATACAAAACGTACTGCTGGTTGGTTATTGCTAAAATTTTATTCAGGTGGCGAGACCAAAAGGCAAGCATGATCAAGACAATATGTACCTGCTTCAGGAACAGAGCAGCAGTAATAGAGCCACCCTGCCTACCACCAGTGTTAACCATATCGGCAACACCAGACTTCATCGACTCCCAGTAGCTCTCTTCCAGTGGCAGTCTCCAAAACTTCTCGCCTGATACCTCAGAAGCAGCGGTAACCTCCTTGGCAAGCTCATCACTTGGTGTGAAAATCCCTGAAGAGAATATCTCCTTTAGTATGCCAAAAAAAAAACAATCTGAAGAGAATATCTCCTTTAACTCCGCCTGTGTGACTGGAAGACTAGCTCTCAGCCTAGTCGTCTCAACATAGCAGGTCCCAAGCCCTGGTAAAGGAGGAGGGCGGGTGATAGGTGTGGCGAACCATCCTCGTACTTAGCCGATCTATGGAGATGTTCCATGTTCGAAGCACAGTAAGTGGAACAGGGGTGCAGGTGAGACTGGGAGGGAATTTCTGTTGAGCTTACCAGCAATGTTAGGCCCAAGTGCAATAACACAAGCACCAGTTAGTGTTGCCAGATCAACAATCTGCAAATGATGATTACAGATGAGTCAACAAACACAACACCAGCATTATCTTGCCCTACTTCAATAGCCTTCCAAAAGGCAAAGTATCTAAGAGTTTCAAAAAACACAAAGACTAAGTGAATTTCACAAAGCCTTAACTTTGCACTTTAGCGAATGTAATGTAAACTGACAGGCACAACGGACATTAAAAATATATTTATTAGGAATAATTGGATCCATACCATTGAAAGATCCAAAATTTAGATATATACCATTGACCCCACATGTCATTGACTCATGTGAACCCCACGTGTCATTGAATTGCAATGGTATATATCTAACTTTGGGATGTTTTAATGATATGAATCCAAATTTCCCTATTTATTATAGTGCATATGCTTTCTGCTGGTCCGCCCTAATGGAATAGATGAATTGGTGGTAGATGTGGCTGTGTGGGTGCACCCCCCCAACAACCCAGACCTGTATCCTATTGAGCATGAATTTGGGTGTCTCTTTCTTCATTATACAATGCCAACTAGTTCCTTAGGTTGGTCTTTTTTTTTGTCTTGACGGAACATCGCTAATGTCATTATGTGAATCTAAAGTGAGGAATTCAGGTTGACATGTACCCAAAAAAAAAAAGATGATGTTTCGTTACCTTTTCAACACCTTGGTTGCAAGCATAGACCAGTGCATCAGCAAGGGTAAGCCTTCCCTCGGCATCAGTATTATTTACCTGAAGAAAAGTATTTACAAAGGATCAGTTAAATAAATACCAGACAACAATAACCATAAGAACTATATTCCAATGACCTGCTTGGACTACATTTCAAACAATCAGGAAAATTATCCACTATTGCTATGCTCCACGGATCATGAAGATTCTGGCATGTTGTAATGTGTCGGAAGAAACATACCTCAATTGTCTTCCCGTTAGAAGCAGTCACGATGTCACCAGGTCTCATGCCTGTGCCACTAATCATATTTTCACAGGCAGCAACTATAAAGTGAACCTGCAACAAAGAGAAATATCATTGGAATTTAGCAAATGCAGAAAAATGGGTGAAACCTAGATACCACTCGTATTAATATCAGCAACTGAAGTACCTCTACTCCAGGAGGTTTGATTTGGCCCAACGCTTTAGCTGCACCAAACACAGCAGCAGAGCCCCCCATGTCAAATTTCATCAGTTCAATGCTGCAGCCTGGCCCAGTCTTAATGTTGTAGCCACCACTGGATTCATAAGTGAATCAAGTATAAGAGCAAGGATAAATTATTGAGAAAAAGCTCCACCTTCATGTCTACTTTTAATCATATCTTTCCTTTTTATTAACACAATAAATACGTTGAAAGTATGACTAACCTGTCAAAAGTTAGACCCTTCCCAACAATAGCCAGCTTTCTCTTGACGTTCCCATCAGTGGGTTTGTAGCACAAGTGGATGAAGTGCGGAGGGTTAGCAGAGGCGGCAGCAACCGCCAAGTAGGATCCCATCTTCAACTCTTTGCATTTCTCCTCGTCTAATATTGTGGCAGTGAACACATCACTGTATGTAGAAGCGATCTTTGATGCCTCTTCCGCAAGCACAGCTGGAAGGACAGAGGATGATTGCGATAAGTAAATACTGACAAGAAATCTATGCAGAGCGATCAAAGTTTTATCAAAAATCTACTGACCAGGGGTAAGGACATTGGCGGGGGAGTTCACAAGCTCTCTACCGAATATCACGCCCGATGAAAGATCATTAGCATACTTAAGTTTCTGATCCACCTCCGGACCAGAACCCAGTCCAATGATATCAACCTGTTTCAGGTGTACCTTTTTTGACTCAGACTTGTATCTGATGTCCTCATACAACCCGAGCACAGTTCCTGCATCAGAAAATTCAGCATCAATATAATGCACTCGGTAACCATCACATCAGAAAAGGAAACGAACATGTGCAGGAGCATCAAGTACCAGAAGCAATTGCTGCGGCAGCAGTCAGCTTGAACTCTTCCTGGATCCCACTGGGGTTGGCAAAAACAATAGCAGCGCTGCTAGCTTGAGCAGCCTTGGCAACTGACGCGACAGACTCACCAAGGCCCCGGCTAGCTGCGGCGGTGGATGGGGCGTTCTGGCCAAGACCAATCAGGCCCACCCTCTTGAAACCCTGCCCTGCGAGGCGGAGAACCACTGATTGCCCGGCTTTCCCAGTGAAATCTTCCTCCGCCGCAACCTCCGACAGGAGACCGCCGAGCTGGCTGTCCAGCTTCTTCAAGACGGCATTCTCGAATTTGGAGTCGGAATCCTTGGACAGATCCTTCTCCGTGACAGCGACGGCGAGAATATCGCCCTTCCACTCGGAGAATTCGACGTCTTCAGCGGAAAAGGTGACCTGGAAGAACGAGAGGAGAGCGCAAGTTGAAGCTCACTGCAGGATAAAAGAAGCGACTTCCAACGGATCAAACCGGTAAATCTTAACGAAGATGAGGTTTTGGTTAGAAGAAAAGGCTAATTTTGATCTCGATCTAGCACTTGTTTTAGCGTCTGAACAGTAAGTCACGATCGAGTCAACCTAAGACAGTAGTATCTTTTTTTCTTTCTGCGGATGGATGCTGGCTAGTTATCAAGCAGGCGAATCCACGGCGATTCGAAGCAGCAGATAGAAATCTCAAGAGTCCCAGACATCCGTCCCCACGCGATTACACACAAACACACGCACCTGAGGCGGCTCGACGGCGTTGGGCTTGGTGAGTCCGAGCGCGGGTCCGGCGGCCGCGGCCGCTGCTGCGGTGTGCCCCATCCGAGCGCGGTGACCGAGCGGTTGGCGGGCGAGGGGCACGAGGGGGCGGCTCGACGACGAGAGTGCCGCTGGCGCCGCGCGCGAGAGGCTGAGGCGCCGCAGCTGGCGCGGCGAGCGTCGGAGGAGCCGGGACGCGAGGACAGCGGCGGTGGCGGCGGCGGAGGTGGATGCGGCGGTGGCCATGGGAGCAGGCCGAGGCGGAGGTATATATCGTCCGCGGTTGCGTCCCCAGCCGTCCGATCTGGAGAGTCCCCTTCTATGCGTCAGCCACTCCGGATACGGTACGGCTGCCACGCTGAGGCTCCACCCGTCCTCTGGGCCTGTGTCTCTGTGTAGTGGGGCCGCGCAGAAATCGGCCCACATGTCAGCGACCGAATACATTGCGAACGAGAGCTAGCTGTCAGTGCTCCAGCAAAGAGGGGAGGGAAGCCTTTTTCTGGGCCGTCGGGGTGGGGAGGAGGCGTGTGCTCGTCGGAGCGCGGCGGCAGGCGGCATAGCGTGCACCTCGAGGACTCCGGCTAAAAAGTGGATCAGGTTGTTAATGGATTTGTTTTACGGAAAAGCGCGAGATTGCTTGCCATGTGGGGACCTCGAGCATTTTGCCGTGACGAGCTGGAAGCCTCGAAGCGATCGAGACGCCAACTACTGCTCCATTATCCATGGCGGCGGCGGTGGCGGCGGCGGAGGCGGGAGCATGACAACACAGCGGCCGGCGGGGATGAGCTCCACGGCATATACAGAGCCTCATTGGTTCGCACTATCTCCATTATGACTTAGTTTTCTTGTTCTAAACGTCATATATTTAATAACGGAGGGAGTAACCATCTGGTGACTCCGGGTAGATGATTGGCCGTGTTCCATAATATACAGCGTCGTTCTGTACATACTCCGGGAGTAAGCATCAGTACATGGAGAAATGTACACATTTTACATGTAGGGACACACGATTACCTATTTATTGTTAAACAGGGGGTTTCCCCCAAGGTAACCACTAGCCAGGAAAGTGCACATCCCCCTTTGCAGAAAACTAAACGTGTTTGCTGTTGCAGGACCTCTCTTTACAGTGGCAACAGATCTGGAGCTCCTAAGTACAAAGAACCAGTAGTACACTTGCAGATTATCTGCTTATTCAGTGAACTCTCATATTAGTACTACACAGCATTACTCCTCCCACCTATCTCCCTGAAAAGAAAAAACTGAAAGAGCCAGTGTCAGCACAAACAAGTTTTGAGGGATTATGCTGCTTTCATGTGTGATATTATGATGAAAATGTGAGTTCTTTTCTGTAGCTGCTTACCTTGTCATATTAGCTGAAGGAGTGCTACAAAACTTTCTGCCACAGGTCTTGGGTGTTCTAGCGGCAGGGACCAGGGAATTAGTAAAATGCATGCTATCCACATGTGGCACAGGAGTCACCGTAACAGTTCTGAAATTCTAGGCTCCGGTGACTCCCCCTTCTTGCGAGCACCGAGTTTGGCCTTCTCTTTTTCTGCTTCCGTTTGGGCTCTTTTCTTTTCCAGCTCCATCTGTTTCACGTTCTCGGCGTGGGCACGCTCGAACGTTTTCACGAAGCTTAGCAATGTTGAGACAACTGAAAACAAAAAAGGAAGTAATCAGAGAAATCTCAAAAGTCGATTGGCACTGATCTGAAGATATGGTGCAATCCGATCTGTAAAATTATCAAGGGCGTTTACTAAGAGCAAAGCTGCAAGAAGAAGATGGTTTTATTTTCATGTCAAATCACTAGGGACTCTTAAAAAACATGTCAATTTGATTTTAATATCCAGGACAATTTTTTCTTCTAAATTTAAACATGTCTCCCAACCCATAAACATCCATCTAGGTTTTGTGGGCCATTAAGCTTAGCCTTGCACATTAGCAGGATAACTAAGCCTTCCAGCTGAAAAGAAAATACCTTGCTCAAAAGGACACCGCACAGGATCTTCACCGAAATAATGCGCTAGAGAATCAGCACTTTTGCCCTGCAAGTAAAATAACAAAATTTAGCACAAAACGTGTGCTACAAGCAGAACGCAGGCATCAGGGTATCAACACTGTCGAATCTTACATACCGCAGTGCTGTAAAGCAAAGCTAATGACCTTCCTTCAGCTTGGGCATCAGCAAGGAATTCCTTCAATTTCTGAAATAAAAAGAGAAAATCTTCTGAGGGTTGCGATAAATTGCTAACAGTGCAGCAATGGTATCTTCACCTTTTCGGCATCAGTCCAATGTGCCCACTAGAGATACAAATGAAAGAACAAGAAGCAGGACCCCAAGAAATAGAAGAATGTGCCATTTGTTAGGTCTGATAAAACAGCCTTCGGTGTGCTTTTCTTCCACAACCAATTCACAACTCACAAGATCTATCACTATGTACTCTAATTGCATTCTTACAGTAAAATACTGGGAAACATACCCTGTAAAATATCTCCGTCTCTGGAGGATCCTTTTCAGATGTCGCTAGTTCTTGCTCGACTTTTTCCAATCCTTTAGTTATTGCTTGCATTTCTTCTGCCAGCTCCTTTAGTTGTATCTGTTTTTACTTCAGCTGTCAGCACTAAGATTAAAATCACCATGGACCTATCCAGCATTAGGTCTAAGCTACCTTTGAGGCAGGTTCCAAATGTGCAAGATCCGTGTTGAAGTCAAGAACTTCAGGAAGCTTGTTCGAAAGAACCTGTAAAAACAATAAACTTTGAGAAAGAGTTCATCAACATAAAATGCAAACGTGCCTACACAGTTTGGTACAAAAATAGAATTCGTAGCGAAACTTAATGATAATACAATGGAAGTAAGCAAACTAGTCCAAAGTGACACACATTAATTGATGACAACCTTTTTATTGGAAGGAGCCAGCAGCAGGTAGAATTCATTGTTGTTGAGGAGTTTTTTTAACTGATTATTGGAAGCTACTGCTGTAAAAAGACAGTATAAGAAGCAAAAATCCCAAGGACAGATAAACTCTTTAGCATACTAATGATTCATGAATCAAGTGGACCAAGGTACTGCTTCTGAATGGAAGAACATTAACTGTAACTATAATACTAGATTTTGTAGTTCTTCAATAATGATCTATCACCATGATGCCACAAAGTGATGGCACTATGTCAGCAATATGCTTAGCCATAACCTTGTTAGACTGAATCTCTAAGTGAGGGAGGGAGGGAGTCACACACCTTGCATAGATAATGCATGAGAGTCATCCTATTATTACGTGCCCGTATGTCACTGAGCTTAAGTAGACTATCCAATCTAAATCCAACAGCTGCACCTGAAAAAATGATAGAGCCAACATTCCGCTATCAGTTTTTCATAACGTTGAGTCCTGTTTTACAAGTAAATTAGCATACCCATGGTTTACGGCTGTTGTTGATTATCTAGTTAGTTAGCAAAAGGGGAGAGACTCAAAAAGAATGTGAATGCAATACTTGTAGTAAAATCGGACATGCTATAGATGGAATATTGTAATTTCAGTTGTAAATGTCTCGTTCCAGCTCTTAACCCCTGGCTATATTTTTCACTCATTTGGATTTCAGAAGGCTCCAAATTGGCTTTAGTCAATGTGTTTTTCCATGTAGAAGCATAATCCCACTATGTACGAAAATTGAATAAGGAAACTGATAATGTGGTACACCTAGCATTGTGTTCCTGCATTTAGTTATTATTTATTTGTGTATTGAATACTGATATTGCAGTTAGCTCGCGGACTCACCCCTAGCAGTTCCTTGGTTTAATGCATTCCCCAAAGAAAGAATCGTTTGCATCACTCGCTTAAGCTTGACAGAGCTCCTAACCTGGTAATACAACATTATACATGAACGTTCATTACATACCAGAGAAGAGTGGATATTTGACTGCAGCATACCTCTTCAGCAACAGAATTGATGGTACTCAAACTATTTTTTAGGTCCGCAACCTGAAAGAACATAAAGAACGACGCGGGGATAGTTTAATGTTTACATAAAAACAATAGCACAACTCCATGAGGGGAAAGTACTTCAGATGGATGTGATGCTCTTCTGACCTGTGTAACGAACTTTATCTTAAATGATAAGATTCTTAGTTTTGACTCCACCCTAGGTACTTTCATCATTTCCATGAAGAACTACAGACACAAAAAGGATGAAGTTAGTACTTCAGGGATTAACAGTACATTTATGACGCATGGTATGGATTGATGAATACAGACCATATAATTATATAAAATACACCCATAGGTAAAGTAGCTATACATGGAAATGCAAAGAGATTGTAGAACATGATCATCTCACCATGCCAACTCACAAGAAATAGCCAAACATTAGACATGAGTATTTAAGTTGTGTCCATGTCCATCGTACTTTTTCGTGCATGGTGCAAGTACAAGCTTCCTGGTGATGCTCAATGTAAACCAATCCTAAACCTAGATATTTGGAATTCTCTTAATCTTCTGGGTGGCATATCCAGGACAACCCTAATAACTCTTTAGTCATCATGTACCACCTTCCACTTTGAACTTTGTTTTCCATGTTTTTTTTAGGCTGAAATTTCTCAATCTGTGACTTTCTTGATGTGTGTGATTTGATCCAGAGTGCCAGCATTTAGACACAGAGGAAGTAGTTGGACTGCCCATTAATGTCTCACGAAAGAAACAAGCTATGTTCCTATCCCTCATTGATGATATATGCACTTATTGATCAACTAAGGAGAATATAATAGCACAAAGAAAAAAGAAATAAAAGATGACCTGTTCACAGTTCCCTAGGTTCTCCTTTTTGCCTGTATAACCCTGAAAAGTTGAAAAATTCACCCTTCAATATATATATATATAGGAAACTAACGAAACAAAGCTAGTGTACCAAAAGAACAAATCATGAGTGGCCTAATGATATTTCAAAGAGGAAAATGGTGGGTAGAAAAATGTACCTTGAGAAGTTCCATTTCTTCCTTAGTTGGACAGAACTTTATTAGGTAATCTACTTGATCGCCATCAACAATGGAATCATCAAGAGCAAGCACTGCACCCTGAAAAAAGCAAGATGTTAACATCCAAATAATCACTACAATTGGAAAATATTGTTTTCGAGGATACATGTGACTAGTTTATTAAGATATACCCCTAAAGATCAGGTTTGTCAAATTACTTATTCTTTTTTTTTTTTTGGGGAAACCAAATTACTTATTCTTAACGTCTCAAGAATAACCCTGCAAAGATATTGGTACCTTCAGATAATATCACTTCAACTTAAGTACAATTTTATTTACCATTAGATCAGGCAGTGGCATCTTAATGTTTCTCAGCATAATTTCACAATTCTTTGAGCGCTGAAGGTCAATCTGCACAAGAAGTGTAATGTTATTTCCTTTACACTTTTGCTGTCATTCCACCACTATTAGAATGATTGTGCAAATGGGAATGGATAAAAGTACCAGGAGAACTTTTTCTTGTTTTGTTGCAACAGAAGGGTGTTGTCGTTGTCGTTTTGCCTCCATATTCGGCATCGTTACAGAGAAAAGACTTTCAAGCTCAGAAATATCAATCTCCGGAGCCCTGATAAAGATACACATACACATGTACTAGTTCGTTAATGTACCCCCACAAAACTCATTCAACTACAGAAAGTTACATCAGAAAACGTTTTCAAACCTAGATGCTTCATCAGACTTTTGTGTTTCAGCCCATAAACTTCCCTGTGTAGCTCTTGACACTTTCACCCAGTGCAATGGCTTCAGCGGAGTTCTCTTAGATGACTGGTTGGCACGTAAACTTCTAGGACTTTTGGAGCGGGCTGTGCTACGGTCCTTTGCACCAAAAGAAAATGCCGGAGGTGGGGGAGGGTTAGAACTGACAACACTTCCCTTACTAGGTAAAGAATGTGATGAAACCTTAGGGTGGGGGCCAGGTGGAGGTGGTGGTGGTCGGATTGTTGATGACTTCTGTGAAGGACTGTTGGCCGCAGCTAGCTTAGGAGGAGGTAATGGGGGTGCACGCGGCCCTGGTAGTGCAGAAGTAACATGGGATGGCAATGGTGGGGGAGGGGGAGGTGGATGAGTGGCTCCCACATCATTTCTTTTACTTATGGATGGAAAACTTTGTGAAGGAGGTGGTGGTGGAGGTGGAACAGGCGGTCTTTGAGAAGGAGGTGGTGGTGGAGGTGGAACATGTGGTGCTCGAGACGGAGGAGGAGGTGGTGGAGGTGGAGCAGGTGGTGTTTGAGAAGGAGGTGGTGGTGGAGGTGGAGGTGGGACATGCGGTGCTCGAGACAGAGGAGGAGGAGGTGGAGGTGGAACTGACGGTGTTCGAGATGGAGGTGGTGGGGGTGGAACAGGCGGTGTTCGAGGAGGTGTCAAAGATGGTGTGCCTAGATACTTTGACGTTGCACTGTCCTTTATATCTAATAACTGTGGTTGAGATAACGAGACTTCAGTGTTATTAACTGGAGGAGGTGGAGGTGGTGGCGGCGGCGGTGGAGAGGAAAGCGATGATTTTGCCAATGTTTGGGCCAGGGGAATTGGAGATCGGGTTCTCTTTTGTGAGGCTGGAATTACAGATACCGCCGATGGGTTTGAATTTGAAAACGGTGCTGGTGGTGGTGGGGGTGGGGGTGGCGGAAGTGGAGGCTGAGTCGGCACAGCTTTTTCTATAGTGATTGTTACCTCTTCGCCATGCGACAAAGGAAGCAACATCATGCCTGTTTTTTGAAGAGGTGGAGGCGGAGGTGGTGGTGGTGGCGGCGGTGTAGTATCTGTTCTTAATTTCTTATCCAGTGACAATGCCGAATCCGCTGACAATGTGAAAACATTGGGACCTTCAGCACTATCAGTTTGTAACTTCCCACGAATTTCATTAGAAGGTTCTTGTGACTTGACCAGTTGTCCAGTTCTCGATAACTCTTGAGGGGCTGATGGTTCTGAAGAAGGTGAGGAAGGGTGCACAGTTGATCTAAGGGAGACATTGATGGTACTTGTGCTGGTATTTTGGGGTAACTTAGCAGGAACTGGGAGTAATGAGACAGTGGGTGGAGGGGGAGGAAGAGGAGGAGGTGTGGACAAGTGTATCAGGGATGCAGTTGGTGCTGATTTATTTGTCATTGCAAGTGATGAATGCTCAACTGGAATTTGTGAACCGGACTTCTCAGCTGAGGCTGAGTTTGATATCTCTGTTAACATTTGGACCACAGAGTCAGACATCAGTCGCTGAGGCTGAACTGGTGAAGATGACGACATGACTGTACTTGAAGACAGTTCCCTTGCTGAAGCAGCAGTTCCCTTAGAAGGTGATAACAACGCTGTAGTAGGTTGTGTTCGAGAAGGAGATAGTGCTGTAGTTTGTGATTTGGATTGAGCATTAGCTGAACTTGAATCTAGGCGAATATGTCTTGGTTCAGTGCTGACAAGCATACCAAATTCGTTTCCAAGCTTCAGGACAGCAGTAGAAGAGTTAATTTGACCAGGTAAAATTTCAGACTCAAGTTCTTCTCTAGTGTCAAAGAAAGTCTCATGCTCATCAGTAACTGTTGATATCTTTAGTTGGGTCGTGTGAGGTACAGTATCGCTCTTCCCATCCAACCAGTCTAAATGGTTAAAGATATCTAGCACCTTAGCAAACTCTTCAACCCCAAGTCCTTGTTTCTCTTGATGAATAACAGGCTCTGTTGTGACATGTGAAGTAACTGCGTCCATATCGGAAAAGATAACCTATCATCAACAGAAGTTGCATGTAAAAATCCATGATGACAGGAATGGTCTAGTTTCCACTTGGCACAAACACTTACCTCAAACCGAAAGTCTTTAGGGAATTGGTCTTTCGCATTCCATAACATGTCTACATGATCTCGGTTAAGCATCAATATGTTCGATCGGATGAATGCTGTGTTGAACATGATCCGGAAAATCATCTCTTCATGATCCAGATCCTCATACAAATTGATACACTCTAGGACAACATCTCCTTGGACATGACATTGAAGGTTTATTTTCACCAGTTCATCTGCCTAAGTTTAGAAATGGTCAGTTTCTTTCTAGTGAAGGTAATTGAGGAAGACTAAATTTTGAAACATTTAAAACTGAAACATCCTATTAAATAGGATACTGCAGTAGCTAAACAGAGTAGGAATGACCCGAAGACAATTACCTGTGAGTAAAACCGGACAAGGTTGCTTTTCTTTGGAGTTGAAAAAAGAACTTTTGGAGTCTGATCAGGGGGCATGAGTGGATCTGGGCCATATATCCTGAATATTGGACGGAAACCACCTTGACCTTGAAAATTTGGAACCATCCTCAAAATAACACAATCTAATGTGAGGGCTCTATCAGCTGGAGGCCACTCAGGCATGACATTCCTAGTTGATATATAGCGCAGATATCTTATTTGAGAAGGCATGGGATTCAGAGGTGAAAACATCTCCAAAAGCTCCGAAGATGATTGTTTGTAGAGCATATCCAGTGTTTTCTGCTCATCGGAATAATGCCCAAGGTATATTAGAAGAGCAGCTAACATGAAAGCCAGAACAGGCCAGCTCCCTTGTTCACAGTGCATTAGCAGTAAATTATGCTGACCCAAGGAAAGCCAGCTTTCGCTGGACTTCAAGATACAGTGAATCATTTCCATGGTCAGGAGTGGACATCCTTCATAGTGGCCAGGGTAGTCTAATACAGTCATACCGTAATCAGATAAAATGTGGTATATAGGGCTTTCTTCCTTCCTGGTCCCAAAATTCGAGATCATGAATGAGTGATCACGAAAATTTTCCAGAAGATCTCCCGCAATGCCTCTAATGTGTGCTTCAAAATGGTCCTCTTCCATCTCTTTCATGGAGAAGCAGTGATCAAAAACTGAAACAAAATATAATAATATATGAGTCAAGCATGCCAAAGTCAAGTTTCAGCTTGAATTTCTTTTTTCTTTTTTTTTTGAAAGAGAAGCTTGAATTTCTCCATGTAGCTATTTTTTTCTCGAACACACAGGAGAACTGTGTATCATTATATTAAGAAATTCTCCATGTAGCTATTTAGTTGTGATTTTACCACTAGTTCTTGACATGTACATTTTTTTGTTAATGTAAACTTTTTTGTATTTAAGCAATCATCCATCTTTCAACATTGTATGGTCATGCAAATCTGAAGGCATTCTAGAGGGCTATGATAATACAAGTAACTACACATACTAGTGCTTTTGCATAAATTTGTTAACAACTGAACAGGAAAGCTTTTCTGTTATGGTCGGCAACGTTTATCAGAGGAGGAAGAACCGTGGCGGCTAAGGCCCACGACAGAAACTGAGGCAATTGACCTCTTTAAATCCTATGCAGATGAACATGATAATTAAAAGGATCACCCAACACTTTTTTTAGGGTCAACGGGGGGAGAGCATCACCACCTGATTTCCTTAAGGGGCCTTTTTGCCGGTCAAAAGCTTTTACATCATTGCGTTTTCAGCAATTTTGAGAGAAAACATGGGAGCAGCAGCAGTGGACACCCAGCACTTTCTAACTCTCTGATACATGGTACACCTAAAACTGAAACTTTTGAGAGCAATTGCGGTGAATGCTCAGATTACTTTGATTGCATCTTGCTAAGCTCATCACAGCTCAACTAAATCACGCTTAGACAATGCAAATAACGCCATATCAATCTAATTGAACCATTCCTTGCTCTAAGCTGCTAGGGGCCAAGGGCACAGCGAGAATTTGTCTACTGCACGCAACTAAAGAAATGCACGGGGAAATGCAAAGGAAGAACTCCGTTACCGTATATGTTGTCCGTGATGAGGAGCAGCCCATCGGGCGGCTTCTTGTAGAAAAACTTCCGGAACAGCGCCATGGCGCGGCAGGACCAATAGCTCCAATCTCTGGATCACTTGGATTCGCAGGTACTCCAAGAGGCAAGAGCTGCTAAACTCCACGCCTCCAGCAATCGATTCGGTTCAGCCTTTCGCGATACAGCTGGAGTATACGCTACATCCAGAATCCCATCCCAACGAACTCAATAGGTGCTCAGGCCGTGCGGATTTGGGCCGCTAATTGCCGCGACGCAGCAAGAAGATTACAGGAATGTAAGAAAGAAGAACCCCTACTCCGTCTTCGTGAAATCTTCTTGAGAACTCCGAGCAAGGGGTTTCGGATCGAAGCGCGCAGGAAAAAGCAGCTGTTTTCGGTAGATTTGGGTGGTGATTTGCGAAATGGTAAGAGGAGAGGGATTGAGTTGGGCGAGGACGAAGGGGTGAAGGCAGGAGGAAGACGATAAGCGCTGGCGTTTGACTAGACTTTAATTTAATTGTTTTTCTTTCAGCCGCAGCTGTTAATTTGTTTTTCTAGATGCTCCTTTAGTCTACCCTGGCTGTTTTATTTTTATTTGAATATTTTCTACAGACAAATAAATTTATGTTGCTTCATTTGATAATATTTCAAGAGCAGATATTTGACTTGATGGACATCCTTGATTTTTCAAATTCGTTTACCAAATCTATAGTTTTAAATCTATTTTTGAGGTTATTCTAAATTTCGAAAAAAAATGCTGAAAGCTCACTTATTGTGTTAATTGTTGCGTTAGAAGCTAAATTTAATGTCGGTTTCTTCTAATCGGGAAGAGGTGACCGTTGCTGTCACGACATTATGTTTCCTCCAAAACCAGGCCTTTCTAGTTTCTACGCAAAACAAAGTGACACAGGGTTTGTATTTTAACCAAAGCACAAAATCAGGAGGCAGTGACGTGAGATTTGGGGATCTAGGGTTGGTCAGCCGTTGGTAGTTGGATTTGCCGCCAAGTTCCGAACAAACTTTTTTTTTTACCGGGGGCAGAGTCGAGGCAGGCAGGATGTGACAGTGATCCCATTTCGAGCCAAAGTTCCCATTCACGAAGTAAAAAGTGGCTGGCTGATTTCTTGCTTTTTTTTTTAGATTTCTTGCTGAACTAGTGTTACCGCGTTGTTAAATACTTATACATATACTGACCCAAACGGAAGCTTGTGATTTTCTCTTTATCATCACAAGGGCAGCAGCCTGGAAGCAACGTGCTCGGGTAGTTGGCTGCTATGATTATTGATTGATTCTTTGGTTGCCCAAAGCTAGGCTTATCTGTTGTTTAATGTGCCCTGCACCACAAGTCCACAGGCTTTTGTTCGTGCGTGCCTCAAGGGGTTGGGAGCACGTCACCTGTCTGTCTGCCCATTTCCAAGCTTTTCTTTGCGGTGGATAACGGCATCGTGTCGTGTGGGCATCCTACCTGGCTACCTCCTCCGGTGTAATCGTGCATTAACCAAGCTCGTGGCTAGCAGACGGTCGCGGGCGGCCATCAACAACGACACGCATGTTTCTATCGCAGTGAAGAGAGGCAATCATGGCTCGGATTTGTCGTTTGGTCAATCAGGCATCGTTTCTGATCCCCGTTTGCAAGATTGGATTTGCAGCTCAGCTCAGGCCTTGCAGCGCAGTGAAGCTGCAGTCCCTGAGGGCAGTCATAATATAGAAAACTAACACGATTTTCATAGCATAAGAAATCATTTATAAAAACTATTTTTTACAGTGGTAGTGTGTTCGAGTAATAATTGTTTTCTCTTTCTCTCTAAATTTTACCAATGGGGAGTGTTGCATTAACTCCGTAGAAACTAATTGTGCATTGGGTCAAGAGTAGACATGATTTCTCTGATTTGTGCTCTCTTTCCTCATTAATTAGCCTGTCACATCACCATTTTGCTTAGTTGGCAAGCTATTTAATATGGATATATACTGTCATTAATACTCCACTGAGAGTGCCCTGAGATGAAGATTATCAGTTGTTCAGATTTAACTTATTTCGATTTGTTTCGGCTTATTTCTTCACGTACTCATACTATTTAATTTACGAGCCGAGCATTATTCATTTTAACAGCCAAATATACTGTTCAACAAAGAATTACGTGCAATTCCCGCCCCTGCGCATGCCGAGCCGCCACCTCTAGCCGCCGACGGATGCAAGGGTGATTTGTTAAATCCGGCATTGCCAAATCTCTTGATATGATTCCTTGCTAATGATTCCTTGCCAAATCTCTGAATGTGTTGCTGGCGTAGACCTAGCACCACTTGCGGCAAATAATGATGGAGGTCTCAGGCCGGCGGGCGTCTATTTCCGTGCAAGCACCCACCTCGGATCCCCTCCCGACCGTGTTTACTTCCCAAAATTTTGCGACTACCCGTCACATCAAACTTCTGACACTAATTAGAAGTATTAAATGTAGATTAATGACAAAATCTATTTCACAACCTCTACTTTAATTTTCGAAACGAATCTAACGAGCCTAATTATGCTATGATTAGACAATGTTGTGCTACAGTAAACAATCTCTAATGACGAATTAATTAGAGCTAATGAATTCGTCTCGGAATTTCTCGTTCATTCATGTAATTAGTTTTATAATTAGTCTATGTTTACTATACCTCTAATAAACCTTGAAAGTGACTCCCAAAATTTTGGTGAACTAAACACACCACAATTTTGCTGCCAACTCTTCATTGGGCCAATTTTGTATTTTGCTGGCCAACGCTTCATTGAGCGCTGCTACAGCCAATGAAGTATACTCAGGTTTTGAAAAAGAGCTATTTTATGTCCTTATACTTGATTGAGAGCAGCCTATTCAAGTTTTGAGCTCTGATTTATTCATGCTCTAGAGAGAAGAGAGAGCTTCAGGTGAACCGAAGTTCCGCACACTCCTAAATTCAGGCGTATTATGATTCTAATTCTGAATATTCCTGAATTCTGAATTTCTGATGTTATAGTTCTAATCGGGTAAGATTTGCATATAAATCCTATATTTAGCTCAACTTCCATGCACTGTAAAATGATTCTCCCCTTACCGTTAAAATGATCAGAGTTGTTCCTCACAACAATCAATCTGAGACTCATATATATTTCAATAAAAACACCTCAAAATAACACAGATTCCTCAGTTGAATCTCCTTACATAAAAAAAACTGCAACCAACAATTCATCCACAGACCTTACATACGAGGTACAGACTGACTGAGCTATAAATTGAGACCGGCAAAAAATCGAACATCTTAAATATGCTGTATGCTATAGAATTAATGATGGACACTGGCTTAGCGAGGTAAAGCCGCGTTGCCTTTCTAGTTACACAGGAACACTGATAACATATGAACCACTTAAACATCACATTTATAGCATCATAACCTGGCAACATCACACAGATAGATCAGACGACACAGCAGGCAGCAGGATAAAGCGAAACCCTTAAGGACTAAGCAGTTTCTTCCTTGGGAAGACGAAACAACCTCTTCTTGCCATTGTCAAGGTGTTGGACGCGGACCAAGGCATACCCCTTCGCGTCGTGCTGCCTCAAGATGTCCTCCTCCAAGTCCACGATCTCGTTGGTCATGGCGTCAACGACTCGGAACTGCGCTGCAAGCCTGGCGGAGCACTTGCTGGGATCGAGAGGGGTGAGCCTCCGGAAGGGACGAGTCCGCACCTTCTGGACGTAATCTTCATCCACCCTCTCGATCCCGGTGGAGATCACCAGTGGCTCCGGCCTGCACTTAGGCTTGACCTCCGCCTTCACCACTTCGGCCCTCATCGAAGCCGTCTGCTTGCACTCCACCACCTTCGCCTTCGCAGCCACGTGCAGCTTTGCCGCCGTCAACTTGGCCTTGTCCCCCACCTTCGCTGTGGCTGCGGTTGTGTTGATGATCCGGAGGAAGACCCTGGGGGTCTGAATATATATAGTCCCGCAACCCTAGGTGTTACCGAGTCCCTCGCGGCTCGGACTCTCCTCCAACCCGACTCTGACCGTCCCACGAGAGCTGTTGATCGATGTAGATACGGGTGCGGATACCGTCCCGGAACAGCATCGGCAACCGACGTCTCTTCCGTTGGGAGAGGAAACCTAGTGCCGAACTGCCAACTCGATTCACGTTGGCATGGAAGCGGCCATGGCGGGCGGCGGCGTACTACGCGTACGCGGGCGCTCAATCAATCATCGACTCGGCGATTCCTGGGCGTCGCTTCTGCGGCCCAACCCATATTCTTTGTCGGAGGTTTTTTTTGACAAGTACTTTCTCGGAGTTTGTTGCCTACTGCTGCCGTCCAACAACTGGGGGTTGATAAAAAAAAACAACGGGGGGGGGGGGGGGGCGGGCGCACGGCCGCCGGCCTCAACAACTGTCCGGCCATCCCCATTGACCGCGTTCACCAAAACCACAGAAAATACAAATGTGCACAGTACACAAGATGTGCACAATGCACAGTACAGTGTGCCAAACATGCAGGCTGCAATGGGTTATTTTAAAAAAGGCCGCATTTTGCAAGAAATTTGGAGGAAACCGTTCAGGAGACTCTGACAAGGTCTACAAACACAATACTTGAATAATCTTAGGGAGTAACCTAAAAAAATATCACAAAATTTATTTTTTTTCACGCCGCCGAACATCGATTCCACGCCTGCCTCGTTCCGCCGCCACCGGAGCACCTAGCGTCCAAAACCACCCCGACCCCACCACCAACGCCCCAGATGGGCCCGTAAACCCCCCACCCCCCCCCCCCACCACCGCCTAATCGCAGCCGTCCATCTGTCAAGAGCACCTTGAAAGTGGGGAGAGTAGCGGGAGCGGGTTCGATCCGGAGCTCAGCGCCGCGAGGGTCTACCTGCGGAGAATCGTGAGTGTGCAGTTCGTGATTTTTTTTTTTTTGATGTTGCGATCTCGCAGTTGATTTATGTTCGTTACTGGAGCTGCATTATAGAGGGTTTTGGGTGGTTGATGGAATCTTCATTTCGTTCTGGAAGTTTTCCCCTTGTTGTTCAGAAGGTTCAAGTTTCTTGAACGTTTCCTCGGTCCTTGTATGACGATTTGCTGCCAAAATTTTTTTGAACATCTTTTACATTTGAAACTCGGCTTTCTTTTGTCGCTTCTGTTTCGGCTGTGGCCGTTTCATGTAACGTCATGCAACTGAATTCACTGAGTTGGGCTGGTGTATGCAACGCAGGGTGCTGGCTTGCACAATGTCGGCAATACATGCTACCTCAACTCGGTTCTGCAATGCTTGACGTACACCGAGCCATTCGTGGCCTACCTGCAGAACAGCAAGCACAATTCCTCATGTAAGTTTGCTGCCACTTGCAACCAGCCCATAGACGGTCTGCATGCTGATGTTGGGGTTGACAACTCATGCAGAGGAATTGAACAAAATCTATTCCTTTATCTAAAAAGACAATATGCATGGTCCAAAGTAAAACAGCCATTGTTACTGCTCTTGAGCATTCTGTGTTTTCAGAAAAAATATAAATTGTCCCTTATTTGGTTGTTACCTACTGTATATGATGACCTGTTGATGATCAATATATCATCTATTCTGAACTGCCTCCTTACTTATCAGAGCTGTATACACCTACCTATAGGCAGTTTGCCCCTCTTGGGACATTTGGTAACCGATAGACTTTCTGTAGGGTGCAAGTGTTGTTTCCATGATTCCTTTTAATTCATTTTTTTACTTTTTACAGGTCGGGCTGCTGGATTCTGTGCATTGTGTGCCCTCCAAAATCATGTTAGGTCTGCTCTACAGTCAACTGGGAGAATTCTGACACCACTGCACTTTGTCAAGAACTTAAGATGTATCCTTTCATTAATTAATTTGCTATAACCTAATTGTGCAGTTCTTTTTTTCACTCTTTTAAATTTAAAAGTATGAGAACTTATCTACCTTCATTCAAACGTAGATGATGCAGTCCTTAACTGCAAGGCAGACATTTCTCGTAGTTTTCGTAACTCTAGGCAGGAAGATGCGCATGAGCTAATGGTTAGCTTGCTTGAGTCAATGCACAAATCTTGCTTACCATCTGGTATACCAAGTGAGTCTCCAAGTGCCTATGAGAAGAGTCTAGTTCACAGAATATTTGGTGGCCGCTTAAGAAGTCAGGTATATTGGGGCCATTTGCATAATTGCCTTCATATGAGTAATATCAAATGAAGCTATATTCCTCATATAAACACTGTCTGATGTATATACATGTTGCAGGTGAGATGTACAAGGTGCTCACACTGTTCGAACAAATTCGATCCTTTCCTGGATCTCAGCCTTGAAATTGGCAATGCTGCCACATTGATGGAAGCACTTTACAATTTTACCGAGGAGGAGCTATTAGATGGTGGGGAAAAGCACTACAGCTGCCAACAGTGCAATCAGAAAGTTGCGGCAAAGAAAAGGTTTCTTATCGATAAAGCTCCTTCTGTGTTGACGATTCATCTGAAACGCTTTAGTCCTTTCAACCCTCTTCAAAAGATTAACAAAAAGGTGGATTTTCAAGCAACTTTAAACTTGAAGCCATTTGTCAGCAATTCAGAAGTAAGTTACTATTTTGGAAAGTACTAGTGTAGTGGCGTAGTATAGTTCTGTATATGTGTTGTTGAGTTTTCATATTGCTCACACTCTTGTGTGTAGGGTACAGATTTGAAATATAGACTCTATGGTGTTTTGGTTCATGCTGGTTGGAACACCCAGTCGGGTCACTATTAACTATTATTGCTTTGTTCGGACATCCAGTGGATTATGGCACAATCTTGATGATAATGAGGTTGGAATTCTGATCCTTCCAGATTTAAAATATTTGGCTTGGTGTTGACCCATTCTGTGGGGTTTTAACTTACCAGTGGCACTTCATGCATTTGTGTTCTTTCTTTCCCCCCAAATCTATCTTCTTTGTTTCTCCTCTGCGAATCTTCGTTGATAATATTTGTCCTGTCAGTTGAAGAAATGGCCAAAATATGTCACATGGGGTTTTGTCTACTTCAGATTTCTTATGTTTATGCAATGTTTAGGGTACCTGCTCGCTAGAACTTGCCTGATTTTATCCATATTGCTGTGTTCGTATTGCCTTATCCATATTTTAACTTATCCAATATTGTTCAAGGATTTTGCCTCATCATTGCTTAGTATATGCATCTTGCATATTTTACCATACACGTCAGAGAGCTAGTTTAATTGGTCTATTTTGTATAAGGGCCTGCTGTTGGAAGAATTTTGGATTGTATGTGGGATGGTGGGTGGCTTTAGCAGGGAAGTGTCTATAGACAAAGAGGGAGTGTTAGTGATGTTTTTGCTCAGGTTAGCACTGTGGTTGTTCCCAATGATAATTATTGGTGTGCTTAAGTTATCTCAGGTGCATACTTTATTCGATTTTTCTTTACTTTAAGCTCTTTGTCCATTTTGTTGATTATTTGTGTGTACCTCTAGGTCCGCCTAGTCCGTGAGGCAGATGTACTAAGGCAGAAAGCATACATGTTATTTTACGTTCGTGACAAAGTAAGGAGTGCTGTAATTCAAAAGGATAATGACAATGCCGGTTTGTCAGAAAAGGAAATAATATCCGAGAAGATTGCATGTATGAACGTTGCCATTCGGAATGGTCTAGCAGAAAAAACATTGGATTTTTCCACAATTGGCAAAGAAGATATAAAGTTGCAGAAGCACGGCCCAGATAGGGCTCAGCCCAGTGATATTAGTGCCACTTCACAAGACCAGTGTTCAAATGAGCATAGCAGCATTGTTGTTATTAATGCTTCAATATCCCAGAACAATGAATCAGTACAGAAAGCCCCACATACACTCCCAGATGGTGTTGATACCTTGTCCAAAGCAGAGCAAATAGCACTGAGTGTTCAGAGGGAGACAATGTCTCCAGGACAGGCTGATGTTTGTATTCTTGATATTAAGTCACAGAAACTGAACCCAGATGATGGTCAGCCTAGCAATATTAGTGCTACTTCGCAGGACCAGTGTTCAAATGCACATGGAAGCACTGAAGTTACTAAAGCTTCAACATCCCAAAACAATGAGCCAGTACAGAAAGTCACATGCTCACATCTTGATGGTACTGCTACATCCACCAAAACAGAACAAACTGCACCAGCTAGTCAAAGGGAGACAACGTCTACAGCACAGCCTGATGCTTGTATTCTCTGTGATGCAAGCTCTGATCAGAAGGCTTATGAGAAGCCATTGCAAGAATTGCAACTAGAATCTGATGGTACACTCACTGATTCAGGCAAAGGCATCCCTGCTGCTGCTTTTCAACTATGCAATGGTGCAGATGGGTTATTGGGGGCAAACGAGCTGGCCATTGAACCTCAAACAGAAGCATTTTGCAAACCAACTCCTGATAGCGATGCAATAACTATTGCACCAGTCATCCTGACTGAGGTAACCCTGTGATGCTTCCGTTTGTGGGTTTTTTTTTGGCTTTTTAAAATACAGTTTTGAGTTTTCGATGTTTTATATTTACTCTATTGCTTTCTCTTGTGAATATGGTAGGATACTGCTATTTCTAACGGAACACTAACCGGCAATGAAGATTCAACCAGTGGTAATGAAGCTAAAGGGACAGAGGCTGTTAAGCAACATGCTGGTCTAATTGCGGTGAAGGAGCTTTCTGTGAAAAGCATTGATGATAAAGTAAAAGTAGAGGAGCAGGTAACCTTACAAAGTCCTGCCGTTACTCTTTTTCCATGCAATGTTATGGTCCAATGTTCAATGCTTGCACATCTAAATCCAATCTACTGCAGACTGCTGTGGGGAACAATTCACTGGGGGATGAGCAGTCTATGGCGAAGGAAGTCTCTGTTTTGGAAACTGGCGATATGGAAGATGCAGATGACCAGGTATGGAACCACTGGTTTCCTGCCTTTTATTTTGGGTTGTTTATATGGGGCACTGTGCATGTTGTTGCCCATATAACAATAGTTACATGTCATGCATTCACTGCTGCTGTATTTCATGGTAAAAAAACTAGAGCTTTTCATTGATATTATTATGTTTCTTTATTAAACACTTGGCAGACCTTTAAGAAGGATTACTCACTAGATACTGGACGTGTCAACTGCGAGAATAAAATTGGTTCTGAAGAGTCTGCACATGTGGCTACTTCTGAAGATTGTGAGCAGGTGATGTGCTCTGAAAATTCTGTCCAGGTGATAGACAAGGATCCATACCATGGCAATCTACATAAAATCATTAAAATCAAGTCAACAAAGCATGTGAAACACCCAGCTGTCAACTTTTATTTTGCGTCCAAACAACTGTTGTTGGCATCCCTGAAACCACGCAAGAAAAGGAAGCACAAAAGAACTAGAAGGCGATCGGCATCTGATGAAAATGTTGAAAGTGCTGTCGATGACCGGCAGACATCAACATCAGAAACTGTGATTACTAGTGGCATGTCGCGAAAATCCCATAGACAAAAACGCTCCTGTAACACTGCAAGTTCTGAAGGTGCTGTCGAGATGTATAGCAAGAAACAAAACCTTGGAATTTCTTGTGCCGCTGAACTTACCCTGGACAAGAAGGTCGGCAAGGATGTAACTCTTGCTGGAGCTGAGCTAGTAGCAAGCTCATGCCCGAGCTCTGTGTCAGATCCTGATTCAGGAAAATGTGGGGTTACAGATGAGAAAGGCTCCTGGCATTTTAATCTCCTCACAAGGGGTTTGAGAGGTTAGTGTTCAACTCTTCCTTGACTAAATGCATGTGCAGGCTGACAGAAATGTGTATACCATATCTTTTCTTTGCTTCCCTTATCCTACCATCAACAATGTATCTTATCATTTCTTCTTGCAGTTCCACGATGGGATGATGATAACATGCCAAATACTAAGGTGGCAGAAATGCAACATTCGAGTTCCACCAGCATTGGCTATGTTTTAGATGAACGGTAAGTTAAATGTACTACCTAGTGACACTATTTTTTCATTTTGATGATGATGCAAACAATGCATGAGTCCTATTGCCTTATGCTAACATTGATGAGACTGACTCTAGACACTTACCTTGACTACCACCTGGAGCAGGCTGGCTCCTTGCTCTAACTTGAGTAGTTTAAAATTTTCAGAATATGCTGATGTAGCTTGGTTCTTTCCAAAGCAATTATGGTCCTGATATGAATGATTATAAACCCTGTATTATGTTGGATATTTTTATGTTCCCCTATTGTTATTCTTTAAGGATTGAATGTTTTATTGTAGTTTTTCTTTAATTATACAATTTTTTTCTTTGAAACATTCATGTCATCTCATTCCTAGGGACGAGGAATATGACCGTGGAAGGAGGAAGAAGGTGAGGAAATCAAAGCAAGGTTTCAGTGGGCCGAACCCTTTCCAAGAGATGGAAAACATCAGATCACGGCAGCGGAGGAGAATACAAACAAACTGACCAGACCATATCCGGGCGTCAGCCTCTAAGGATATGAGACGTTGTAAAAGGCGCTTCAGTTTTGAATTCAGTTTTGAAGTGGGTTTTTTCTCGTTGTTAGATTTCTGGACGTTGTAAAAGGTCTGGGCATTCAGTTTTGAATGCAGTTTTGAAGTGTGTGTGTGCGTGCGTGCGTGGGTGTGTGTTTGTTTGTTTGTCGGAGAAATGAAATGCCAGCTTATCTGTTCTGTTTCAATTCTGCCTGCTTATGTGTTTTCGTAAACTTTTTTTTTTGCGCCATTCAGTACTACGTACATGCGTTCTTTGTGATTTGTCATATATATAACATGTAGACACATTTCATATACGAGCCAAACGGATTGGAAATTTGAAAGTCTTCATTTGGATATATGAGGTTAGCTGAGATTCGTAAATGTGTCGTGGGTAATCCTGATCCTTACATGTGTCCAATGTCAAGGGAAACATACCGTGCTGGATGCGCTTTACATGCAGACTCGTGAGCCTGCTTCCATGAAGCAAGCAGGTTGCACGTCCGAGTTGGGATGACCGGACGTGGCCCGGTGATTATTGGATCCCTGGGGCCTGAACTTGATGAAGGACGGACGACCAATTTAAGGTGGCTCACGCGTTCCCTCTGAGCGTCGTTTGCGGTTGGAGCAAGAGCGCGCGCACCCAACAACCACCGTGCCGGCCTCCCGTCCCCGCCATCAGATCCTGCGTAACTCCTTCATCATTCCCTTTCCGACGTTCCCGTCCCTGCTCTCTCGCGTCTTGGCAAAACAATGATGTATGGTTACCATTGCAGGCGTAAGTTGGTGAGAAAAACAAAGAGTTCCTCGCATCTCAAAAAAAACAATTGTATTTGCACTTGCATTTTGCAGGAGTAGTTTGCCAAAGCAACAATTCAAACCCCTGAAAGAAGGAGGAGGTGTCCAGCACCGACATGCACAGCGACGCCGATCGGATTGCTGCCGGAGCCAACGGGATTGGGAATTCGAAGGACCCCGTCCCCGGCGGCGAGCCGGCGACGTCGTCAACGCCAGTTGGTGGCGCGCTGTAAATGAACACTCATACTACAGTGATGCTCCTACTACACGCAATTTATACGGAAAACCTACCATGCATCGCCTCCATTAACACGGCCGCAAATGGCTCGACGACTGTTTGAATTCCACGGGCGTCAAAGGGCCATTCCCCCCAGCATAAACTCTTCTCCAGTCTCCTCCATGGTTGCCGCCCACTATAAATACCCGCGCCTCGATCGACTCCCGAATCCCAGGCCCATCGGATCCTCCAAGAACGCTATTTCCCAGATCGTCAGAGCGACCGGTTACCGATGGCAATGGCGGTCGAGGAGACCACGGCGCCGGCGCGCTTCTCGCCCTCGTCGCCTCCCACCGTCGGGACGCTCCTCACCAGGGCCTCCGCGGCCGGTCCGTCGCCACGCCGCCGCGACTGCTCCTCGCCGCGCTCGCTGCTGTCGCGCATCCTAAACAGGGGCCGTCGCGGCGGTGGCGGCGGGTTCGGGTGCCGCATCTGCATCCTCCCACGTTACTGCTCCAGCGGCGGCGCGGCGGCCAAGGAGGACGTCCACGCCACCGCGAACGAGGAACATTATTCAAGGGAGGCGGCCGCGCCCAAGGTAGTGGGAGACCAGCCGGCGCCGGCGCCTCGCGAGTCGCCTATGAGTTCTCTTGCTGGTACGTGCTCTTGTCCATGGCGATCGGTGCTGCTGCTTGCATTTGCATTGCACATTCGTGCCGTCAACGTTCCATGACCAAGTGGTGACGATTGACGACGTTCGTGGCGTGCAGGGAAGAAGGCGGCTGCGGTGGCGGAGGACGCGCTGCCGGCGAGCCTCGGTCTGGGAGCGAGCCTGGTGCTGCTGCTCTCCAAGAGCGCCGCGGAGCTGAGCAGGATGGCGGAGCTGCGCGCCCAAATGGAGCGGCTCGTGCTGAACGTCAGGGCCGACGTGCGGAGCTGCAACGGCCGCCCCAGCGGGTCCGATGGCCACACCGACAGCGCCAGTGTCGCCAAGGGGGCCATCGTCCACGCCGGCGACGAGGAGGGCGCCCTGTCCCAGTCCGCCCCGGCGAGCCGCGGGACGAGCGAGAACGCGGGGAACCGTGACATGGACCGGATGGAAGCTGAGCTCGAGGCGGAGCTGTCACGCTTGCAGTTGCAGCAAGCATCGAGCGACGAGGAACACGCGAGTCCTTGGCGTGATCGTGAACTCCAGGTACTGTTACTGCCGACGGCGCAGTTACAACTTACAACTGTGCTTCATTCAGTCCAATGCTCTGTTCTGATTTCTGAATTCTGATCGATCCTCGCAATGGCAGACAGAGGCTAAGAGCAGTGCCTCTTCGTGGAGTCGCTCCGCGATTTGCTCCGACTCCGACAACGATGGTGAAATCGACGACGGAGAGACGGACAGCGACGGTAACCAAGACAACGACAACGAAGAAGGGGAGGAGGAGGACGACGAGAGTAACGCGAAGAGCCTGCCCTACGGCGGCGTGTCGGCCCGCGAGCTGGAGCGGAGGCTGCACGAGCTCCTGCAGTCTCGGCACGAGGCGCGGATAGCGGAGCTGGAGTCGGAGCTGGAACGCGCGCGGCGGAAGCTGCTGGAGACGGAGCGCGAGGCGTCCCGGTGGCGCGACACCGCCAAGCTCGCCACCCGCTTCACCGACGAGTCGAGGCTCAGGTAGAACGGGGACAAGAAGAACCTCGCCGTCGCGCACGCCCGTGCCATGCGAAACGATCGATCTGCTAATTTTGCCGTCCTCAACCCCACTCTCAATGCATGTATTGTAGTTGTAGTCCAGCACGCATCACGCGAGAAGTTTCACTCTGATCACGTCTGAAACGAGATGAAACTTGCCTCATCGATCGATGTTGGTTTCTTCAAATTAAACCACCACTCGATTCAGTCGTGGCAATGGCCCGGCCCGCCGTATACAGTAGGTGTTATGTTGCCAACGCCGAACCTATCGACGGTGTGACACTGCGGCCTGGCGGTGATCAGACGGTCCTTGCCGGCGTTTGAGACGATGAACCTGCTCTTCTCGTCCACGAAATTGATGTTCTCCACGGACGCCGCACGCCTTGCCGAACCTTTCCCCCGCGAAGTGGCCGCTCTCCATCAGCTGCGGTTCCGTGGACACCGCAGGGCCGACGACCAGCCCGCGACATCGAGCAGCGCGGCACTCACCATGGAACTTTTTTTGTGCCGCTGCGCCATACCCAGACCACCTGATCGTGACAGGGGGTGCGCTTTGAGCTGCTGACACGTGGGATCAAGTCCACTTGACCGCAGTTGTAGTGCAGAGGAGCTCCGTGTCAGAGGAGAGCTTGTGTGCGTCATCCCGTACGTCATCATCATCACTCGTCGTAGGGTGTGTTTAGAGCCCAAACGTTTGGGCAAAGTTTGACAATTCTGACTAAAAGTGGTGCAAAATACACTGTAGCGTCAGATAAATAGTGAGAGGTGATGTGATGGGATGTGATAGATGATGGGATGTTTTTTTGAAAAAATTTGGGCTTCTAAACACACCCGTAAACACTTTCGATGTCACAAGTACGGGCATAGCCCATAGATCATGTATGCGCGAGGTGGAGGGCATGCGCCCCTGTAATATTAGTGCAAATTTGTAGTGTATAACTGTATATTTAGTACTAATGTATTTCTAGTATACTCTTCTCACAAGAGCTGCAAATTAATACGTTTGGAAATCAGATGAATAGTGAGAGGTGATGTGATGGAATGTGATAGATGATGGGATGTTTTTTGAAAAAATTTGGGCTTCTAAACACACCCGTAAACACTTTCGATGTCACAAGTACGGGCATAGCCCATAGATCATGTATGCGCGAGGTGGAGGGCATGCGCCCCTGTAATATTAGTGCAAATTTGTAGTGTATAACTGTATATTTAGTACTAATGTATTTCTAATATACTCTTCTCACAAGAGATGCAAATTAATACGTTTGGAAATCAGAAAATTTTTACACCAAGCTCTCATATGTTCGCGTGGATGTTACATGCATTCAAAACCAGTTGCCTCTACTCGTTTTAAAAAGGTTGGAAACTGTTCGACGCGGAACTAATGTGGTAAGTTTTTGTGGTTCCTGTTCATGAAGAGATCATTTGCGAACTGGACTTTGAATCTAATTGAGCTAGGGTCCGTATACAAATGGATGATTTTACGCTGAATTTGATAGTGTACGAGAAGATGTTTCTAGTGTCGGACGTGACTTTTTGAGATTTATTGATAGCTGCTCAGGCCAAACTAACTCGCGTGTTCGTCGCACGATCAGACGCGATAAGCAGTGGCGGATCTAGCGATGCAGCGACTGGGGGAGGGGGCAAGAGCCCCTCTACAACCACGGAACCCTGAATCACCATTGGTTAGGAGTGTACGTAGGTGTTCTGGAGGTTGAAGATGATGCGTTTCACGAGTTGAGTTAGCAGATCAACAGTGTGCGACGTTTTAAATCTGCTCTCCCTCAGTTCCATCCGTCAGTTGAAGGCTGAGCAACGATGACAGTCTAAACCCTAGACGGTGACGTAGCGGAAGCGCAGCTGCACAGTAAATGCATGCTAGTTCATGATATTCATAATATAATATGTACTAAAATATTTACCCTTTAGTGGGTTAATAAAAGCATATAAGCTAATGCCTTATTATTTGTATTAGCCTTGATTTATCAAATATCCTACCGATACAACTTGATTTTTTTAAAGAGAAATTGAAAGGACCAGGAAAGAAAATTACAGTATAAAACTATTAAACAGCTCCATATATCACTATATAGGATGAAACGTTGCATATTAGCCACTAGCCAGTCCAGTAACATCGATCATGACTAACATTATAATAGATGGTGCCCTAATCGTTGGCAAATCTCTTGGATGACTTGCACACTCAAGTGTGCTGAAAATTTTCCTTTAATCAATCCTCCAAGCAGTGGCGTAGCCACATTGGGGCCAGCGGGGGCAGCCGCCCCAGCTAATCTGCCCTAACTCGACTATGTTCATTCTTCTCTGACAATATTTTTAAGCTTCAGTAGTATTTCTAGATAGCGCAATGACTCATAGGACCTTAGTACTTGCTAATTTGTGTCTTTGTTCTTCAAATTTAAGACTACATTTTGAAAATTTTCGCTAAAATTTGTGCAACTGCAGCATATAGATGTGTGAATTGGTGTGTGTTTCATTTTGGTTTGGTCCGTCATTAGGTGTCGCTCCAGCTAATTTTTTTTTGGCTCTGCCACTGCCTCCAAGGATTCAACATAGCTAAGAGGCGTCACGATATATTACAATCCTATCCACATACCAATACTATGCACTCTTAACTCTGTAAGCACGAAGGATCATGATGTAAAAATATCACGTGTCAAAGCTTCAAATAAAGGAATGCAAGGATGTCCTAAGACAGAAAAGATTTCAAATTTAGTTGGGTCAGCAGCGTCCTGTTCGTTTGGCTTATCAGCCACCAGCCAGCAGTACTATTCTCTCAGAACAAATCAGCCACTAACTACCAGTCAGCAGTACTTTTCTCTCAGAACAAATCAGCGCCAGCCATCTGCCACCAGTCAGCCAAACAGGGCGCAGACATGCAGTGTGCGACCTATTTCAATGTGCTCTCCCTTATATCCATCCGTCCGTTACAGTTGAGGAGCGACAGCGGCAGTCTAAACCTTAGACGGCGACGTAGCGGAAGCGTGGCCGCACACAGGCACATGCGGTGAGGCCAGGTGCTCGGGGCAAATCGTGTATATTTCAGGAGAAGAAAATTTGTTACTTGGAGAGTTTAAAATATTAAATTTAGAGAAATTTTAGAGTGCTTGTTTTTTGATGAGCCGTCCATCTGGCAAAATCTAATGGTGGAAGTACCAGGAAGTTTCTATGAGGAAGTACTAAGAGTACCAATTTAATGTGATCCATAACAAATTTGAATTAATATTTTTTAATTCAGAAAGGGCATTTTTTTACAAGCAACATCTTTTACACTAAATGATGTCAAATGAAAAAATGATGAATACCAAAATTTTCATTAAGATCTACAATTTTTATTTAGACCATTTTGTCATTTTCCACCTAAGAGAGAATAGATTACCATAGTACCATTTTATTAATTAGTTTAATTTTTTAATTAATTAGGTGGTGGGAAAATCAACACCTGGTACTTCCTAATACTTCCCGGTACTACATAAGAATCGTAAAAAAAGCTCTTAAATTTAATCTTTGCCTTGTCATAATTCATTTGTTGTGTGCAAATATGGAGTAATTCAAATTGCATATTTTACTTTTTCCTGTGATGTACTTCAAGTTATCATCTATGTTTATCTATAAACTGCTTTAAATTACAATGTTGATCTTATATGAGATGTGATGAAACTTACATTATCATGTTGCTCTAGCGTTTCCCTATACTAACTTTATTTAATACCCCTAATTAGCAGTCAAAGGGGAACTGCAATTTTTTTGAAACCTATCTAAACACGTCCATAAGTAGGACGCTATGGAGGTATCATTGCAGGAAATTCAGAATTACATACGCCCGAACTTTCAATACGTCCACAGATGCAGTTTTTCTGAACATGTACCGAAGCCAACCTCTCTCCTCTTCACAGCCACTCTGTTTTCTGCAAACTCTGTTTACATTGCAGCAACAAGTGAATAAACTAAGCTGGTGGAGTTAATATCGTCGCACGGTTTTCATTAAGAGAAGAGAATCTAATCCGACTTAGAAAATTTTCGAACTTCGGCTGGCTTCACCGGCGAGGAATCGAACACAGGTCTCCTAGTTAGGCCAGAGGACCTTTCGTTAGTGCAATACTACACCCACTAGCACGATCAACAAATTCTTAAGGGTTTGCCACCTCCTCATCACCTCATGTGTCCCTCCTGTTCTTCAGTACATGAAAGAAGGTGCATACGAAGATCTTGGTGATAAGTCCAATACTTTAGCAGTTACGAAGTGACTTAAATCCAAAGCTAGAAGAAAAGATACTCCCAGATTTCTCTTCTATCGACGAGTACAACTTTGATTATGCAGTCAGTGCAGACATGAACTGAAGAACAGCCGATTATTTCAAGCACATCGGTATCCAAAGTTTGAAGTCCACGAAAACATGCAGTCATCTGAAGAAATTAGTTCATGTGACTGCTTGACAGCATCTCAGTATGCAATATCCGAACCTTCAATTCATTGTGTTGTATTTTCACAGACAGAAACTGCACACTGCACAGCATCATTAACAGCAAAAGATTCATAGTTTCAGCTCCCGATTCTGAACACCTGATAAACTGAACTGAACCGAGACATCTACGGTAACTACAGGTTATGTTCCCGACGAAACTTTGGCCCGAGTGAATCAACGCGCCAAACAACTCTCAACGATCTGAAGCATGCAATTCTCAAAGGTTAGCTATACCATTGCAGCAGTAGCAAGCCACAAGGCTTTGTTCAACTTTGACGGGTCACCGGGAAGGCTTGCTCGTCCTGCCGGCACCACCGGAAACTCGCCGCCTTGATCCACTCCGAGTTGACGAGAAACTTGTTGTTGTCCCGCGCCCACTGCGCCTTCTCGGTCCCCGGATCCTCCGCGACGACATGGGTGACCGTCTCGTCGACGTCGACCTCGCAGACGGCGCCGAGCCGCTCGGCCAGCATCCACATGGGGGTGTCCTCGGCGAAGTCCTCCATATAGTTCACCCGGCTGAACGCCACCGTGCACCCGAGCAGCACCTGCCGCCGCACCTCCCGGATCACCTCCCTGACGTCCGGGGAGCCGCCGTCGAGGACCGAGTCGAAGAAGCCCCGGTGGACGCGCTTCAAGACTCCGAGCACCACGGCCAGCGAGCCGTCGTGTTCCCTCTCGTCCCGGTTCAGCGCCGCCATGGAGCTGATGTCGTAGCCGAAATCCCTGCAGGTGGAGGCGAAGTAGTGGTACCTGTCCATCAGGATCAGGTTCTCCTGGTGCCCCGGCCAGACAGCGTCCGAATCGTCGAGGATCACCGCCGCGGCGGCCTCGGCGCCGGGGACGACGTCGAGGCTCTTCATGTCCTGCCGAGTCGACTCCGCGCTCGACACGATCCTCGCGCCGAAGAAGACGCCGTCCGGGTCCAGCAGCCTGACGGCCGCCATGGCGTAAGGCCGGCTTGCCAGGGTGTACACGTGCATCTCGAACATGGCGCTCGCCTGCTCCAGGAAGCCTCGCGCGAACGGCCGGAGCTTGGCGAGGGAGGGGACGCCGTAGGTGTCCAATAGGAAGAGGCCCATGCCGGGGTCGTCCCTGGTGCTCGACGTGAACCCGTTGCGCTCCTCCGAGGGGGAGAAGTCGTCGAGCCCCGTCGAGTTGAGCAGCGTGTGATCCAGGTCCAGGATGAGGGTCAGCTTCCTCGCGCGCAGGAGGGTCGCTAGGTCGGACGCGCGCGGGACGGTGACCGTCGTCGTCGTCGCCGATGCCGAAGCCGGCGGCGCGGAGTCCCCGTGGACGTTCCCAACAGCGAGTCTGGAGGCGCTTGTAGGTAAGGCCCAATGGAAAAACGGCCCAAATGTGTTGGTGCACACAAGCCGAGCACGTGCGTGCGCGGTGCGCCGTCTTCCCGATTTCGAATTGCCCAACTGCTCCTCGCGTCGCCGCTACGCTACCGCTCTTGCGCTCCGCATCGCCTCCGCGTCCTCCTCCCTCTCACCGCAACATGGACATGGAGGCGAGGATGTGGTGAGGGAACGTCGCGTCGCCGTGCTGACGGAGCGGATCTGCGAATGGCCCCGTTCGGCGGGGACGAACGGGGACGACCGCGAAGGCAGAGGCGCGGCGCTTTCCCGTGATTCGGCGGCCGCCGGCGACGGTGTCGTCCCCACCATGCGCCGGTGACCCTAATTCGGTACGGAATCCCTCCTGCTCCCCGTCGATCTCTGACCTGATTTTGCTCACCGCGCCGCGGGGGACGTGGGAACCCTAGAGATTGGGGAGACCTACCACGTCATCGTTCCCCTTGTCTTCCGCTTCCCCGCGCCGGGCCTTGATCCGCGTTCGTGTGCTGGCGCGTTGCCAGTGCCACCATCTCGACGAAAACTATCCGACCATTTTGGACGCCGCTTCTATCGTGACCATACCGTCTCTACACCTTTCCTGAACTGTGTTTCGTTTCCCCCGATTCTAGGGTTCGGAGAAGTGACAACCGAATGGTGCAGAGGAGGAGCCAGTTTTGGGGATGGTTGCTGCCTTTGCTTAACTCAGGTGAGATTGTTCCATGGTTTGTTTGGTTTCCAAGGAAAGATGGCTAACCCTTTTAGCTAGAAATATTCACAGCACTGTTTGGGATATGCTATTTTTATACCCAATGTAAGGGCCATTAAAATGAAGTAGCAAAGTTTATTGCTTCAGAACCTTGATGTGCAATAAAGTTTTCTTATTATGCCACACATATGTACTAACATGAGTATCATTGTGTAAGGAATGTCTGATGCTAGTGGTTTAGTATACGCAGAAAAGGTGAGTGAGAAAAGGAAAATACATTTCTGAATCATAGCTTTGCATGCACCAACTGAAAACGGAATGGACTTTCCATCTTATCCGTTTGCACCTTTCTGGTCTTGTTCTCAATTGACTTTCACATCCTTTAAACTACTTAGGTAGTGTTATAATGGGTATGTATCTCCAATTACTATTCCTATGAATTTAACAAGGCTTTTCTAGGAGAAATGGCCTTGAAAGTTGAAAGCAACACTAAGCTGTGTCTGTGTGATTTTACCAGATTTTGGGATCTGCTGTTATCTTTGCAGAATACATGTGAGCCTGTTTCATTGTTTACTTTTGTTTTCATGGAACGATGTATGTCCATTGCATTTTAACAATGCGTGTCAAATAAGCAGCAATGTGCACCCCACTTCAGAACCTTAGGCCAAATTGAGTTTTGATCATTATATGCTCTATGCGTATGCAGAAACATTTCAATACCATTATATTACTTGGGAAATGACAGATACTGGATTGTTCCCTTCGTTCCATTAATCTATAGTTACAAACTTATGAATCTTAGCTTTGCACTAAATAAGGAATGAATCTTTGAGGATCACTCGCACCTTTCTTGTATTGAACTCAGTTGGCTTTTACATTGATTTTAGTGTTCAGGTTTTGATGTGAACATTCGATCAGTTGCACGGGTAATTCCTCACGAATTTATCATGGTCCTTTTAGGAGAAATGGTACTGATAGCAAGACCAAGCCTTGAGTGGAACAGGTAAGGTGATTTTGATCATGTGCTTGTGCCCCTTGTGATCTCTGGATAGAAAGCTGCTTTCCAATAGAGCAGGATGTAATTTCTTATTTCTAGAGATTGTGTTACCTAATGTTGGTTTTGATATTGTGATTATATGTTGATTTTAAAATTATATATTCCGAATTGCTAATAGGTCACTGTTTGTCCATGATTATTATTTATCACTTATTAGGTCCTTGTGCACTTGATTTTTTTAAATAAGCAGTAGGCCTTTGTTCTATATTTCCAATTACAGTGAGCAGTTTATATTGGCTCTGTATACAGACGTGAATGCTTACTGAAAGTTTGGTTGGTGTGGGTGTGTGTTTGTCAGGGCCCTTCCCCCTTTTTCTTCTTAATGTATGGGTCATGAGTGGGCTCTCCTGCATATTCCAAAAGAAATGTTTATATTGGCTTTCATTAGGTTCATTTCTTCCTATTTCTCTGAATCTTTTATTTCCTTTGATCTCTGGCAGTTCCATTCAAGCTTTAATTAGTTCGTCAAAAGTAGCTGATATGGATGAAGCAATGGCTTGTATTATTTTGATTATTTGTAAGTTTCCAGCCAGAGCATCTACTATCTTTCATCTTGCTCAGTCTTTTTGCTTTGTTTTATGTTTTTGTTTTCCCCTTTTGAAGATACACTAGGAACGTACCCGTGCGTTGCTACGGGCAAAATATTTTTTTACGGAAAATGATAAAAATGCATAAAGACAAGTTATACCAGAACACTGTATATAAACTCCTTACAAATAGAAAACATGTTTATGTTGCTATTACATCTCAATCAAATACACTGGGAAAGGTTTGGCACCCCATTCTAATGGCTCAAGTGTAACTTGGTTTCCTTATTGCCTCCAATTTCAAAGATAAACTACGTCCTGCAACCAATTGGTTTAGTCACACCAAAAAAATGAACATAAAAGGGCACAAAAACAATGTTGTTGGCCTTTTGCTATACAAAACTTAGAAGCTATTCGATGGTATAATTAAAAAGATGGCTCCTACAAAGCCAAGCTCTTGCCATAAAGCTCAGTAACTCCAACAGGTCATACACCCTCCAGGTAAACTTGTTTCTCAGAAGAATAGAGGAATAACTGCATCCTAACTTTCTATGAAAAAATAAAATGACAAAATTGAAGCAACACGGTCCCTGCACCATGGTGGGTGACTGTCCCAAAAAAACAACAGCGGAGCATGGCGAGGGACTGCTCACCATGGTGGCATGCGGCATGCTCGAGCATGGCAGAGTACCTGAACTAAGAAAAATGCTCAATGGTCATGCAATCCTACTATTGGTACTATTAATTTCTCCTGTTGCCTGCCCAACTTAAAAGTAATATCCAAAACAATTGCATATTCAAGGAATGTACCAATGCAAAGCGATGCTTTGGTTGTCGTGGTGGTTGGTGCGTAGTTGATGAACAGCATCTCAAACGGATGAGCTTCCATACTGCACATGGGTTTCTCCTGGTGCTGACAGCCCTCCCTGAAAAAGGTTATTCCTGACAGAAACTTGCAAATAGGTGGCCGAAATGAACTGATGGAAATCATTGTTCAACTAAATACTGCTATTTCAGAAGACCAGAAGCATTCGGCATGTGTATGCCAACCAGGCTAAACAATGCAACAAGTGAATATAAAAAAGAATCTTGTCATCAAAATTCAGAAATTTGGATTATTGAATACTTTACAAGTAAAACTGATCTGACACTAAAATGATGTGTAATCTAAATGAAAATTAAGGTCAGTGAGAGCACCGATGGATTACTTTTTCTGCAGTTGGACGGTTCGCCCTTGGGATAAATAGCTAATAGCTTTCCAAGAATATGCCATCCAATCTCCATTGGGAAACTTCTGAGAAATGGAACTGAATCTGTCTTTCTTATGCTGCTCAAGTAACATTTTGCTTTCTCAATCTGGGCCTCTTTAATCTTAATTTTTCTTTCTTGCTCTATCGCTCTGTCATGTCCATAAGCCAGTTTTGGGACAGTGGCATATAGCAGCCCAAGATGTTAGCTTGGCGTCAGGAACTAAGAACTGCAACATGTAAAGAAAGGACTTCAAAATTCTAATGCTAAGTGATGTTTTATCAAGAAAAGGAGGCTTCTGCGCGGGAACAATACATGTATTTTGTCCACTATGGGGTTGCCATGGTCTCTTCACATAAAACATGGGCCAATTGGATGTAAATTGTTAGATAACTACCCAACCACATTTGACATGTTCGAACAAAATAAATCTTTTCGTCATACTAATTCACTTTCATTACCTATAACTTTTCATCATATAAGAGACATTATTGATTTAGCTTGCAAGAACTGACCTTTGGCAACAGGGAGGACAAATGTCAGCCTGATTAGCAAATAGCAACCCAATCAAAGTCTCGCTCCTCCATTGCCGGTATGAGGCCCCCTGCTAGGTTATCTCTGTCGTGACGTCAAATGCCGCCGCTACCACCGTGTGCCTCTTACGTTCAGCCGTGTCTGTTTATAGTTAAAAAAAATCAGAGGAGATTTGTGTATATGTATTGATGCCACACGTTGATCAATGAATTGAAGAAGTTAAGTGGTATGAGTGGTTAACCTTGGCCATTAGTGTTGGTGATGTCCCCAAGCGGCACCCTCTGACGGCTGTCACCTCCATTTGTTCCCATGTTCACAACGTCCTCGTTACAGTGGGTATAAACTATCCCTGTTATAACAGCCCAAATTTGTTACTTCCAAAATATAATATGGATCAACGACAAAGGAGGAAGGTTACAGCAACCTTAAAATTGCATTGTGTTGTGACAAATAAAATTGTTATTGTGGACTCAAAAGGATCGAAATAAATTTGTCTTTTCTGGAGCACATGTATGTACCACAAACATAAAAATTATTTACTCATGCAACCTTAAATGCATGTTGTGGATTTAGACGATGAATGTAACATTTAAAATAATAAATAAATAAATAGGACCATGGGGAAAGAGTGAACTGTTATTGTAAAGGGAGTAAGTAGTAAATTCTCCAGATTTCTCAAACGGCCAGCGAACTGTGTCTGCTGTATCACTCAGAGTAAAATTCCCTATCAGATGTATCAGATTTTCCCACTCTATTTCCTCTCACAAAATCTCTACTCCTAAAAGTAAGATTTATGCCCCCTTGCTGTAGAACTTTAAGGACTGAACACTCTTGTTGGTTACAAATCTCAAAAATTTCAGTGAAGACAATATTTAGAGGGCAATCATCACACCAAAAATCTCTCCAGAACCTAGTTTTCTACCCATCCCCCACAATGCAAATTAACCTCTAGCACAAGCAACTTTAACTTCTTGCAGCCCTTTCTAAAATTGTGATCCATTCTGATTTCTACAACTGTAAAAGCCCCTCTCACCCAAATACTTTATTGTCAGCAAATTACAACAGAGAATGTCATCTCCTCTTTCCAGTTTGACAATCCATTTAGTTCATCCACTTTCCACCCCAAATGCATCAACCTGCAGTTTTACAAATTAAGCAGATAACATACTGAAAGAGCTAAAAGAATATATGCTTGCAGATGCACTTGCCTGCTCAGATAGGTAAAGGCGCTGACGATTCTTGTAGGTAGCTTTCTCAAATTGCGGGCCCCACCTGTTCCCGAGCAACCAAAGACCAGGCATAATAAGTGGGGGGATCCAAGCAATGAAGCAACTTAATAAACAGAAAGCAATCAATCTGCAAACATTTATCTTTAGCTTGAAAACATCTGGTGAGATAACAAAATGTGTGTTATCTGTCATAACTCTGATGCACAGATTGCAAGCACCATCATGTTCCAGTAACCATGAGACAACAGGCCTGCACCAGGCACCAGCCCCCTAGCAGACACCAAACAACCCACCTGTTTGCAGAGGGAAGGTTGGTGTCCTATGATTTTTCAATAATTAATTCAAATTCTGAACTGAAATTGGATCCACTTTCCTTAACTGTCCAAACAGATACTTAACTCACTGCTGCAGGAATTACATGAACACACAATCTCTTCACCCCCAACCCAAACAGTAGCATCCCACCAAAACCCACCCGGTTCATAAACCCTAGCATCGCAAAAACGCTACTAATTCAGCATAGAAGCCCACCATTCCCACCAAAACACCAACCACGCAACAGATAGGAAAGCAAGCTGAGCAACAAGGCTGAAATGTAACAACTCACAAGGAGACTGAACTACAAAACAATCAACTTCAATCGAAAATGGCTCTTACCTCACCAGGATGAACTATAGTCTTATACTTCTTCACAAAAGGTGACCGCGCTTCCTCATTGAACTGCAAAATGAATGTAAATCTGGTGAGCACCATTGTAACTCAACGAAAAATAGAGCCAGAAAAATAGAACAAAACATCCTACTACCCTCCGTTCATAAATACTTGAAGCCATTGACTCTTAACGTTCTGAGTTTTAACTTTGATGTCTATTTTTTTTTGTCAGAACACAGTTATAACACCTAATAAGTATGAGAATTAATGAAAGTTCTCTTCAAGACAAATCTACGCATGCAATTTTTTATGTTCCCGATATTTTGAATAAATCGTCAGTTTCCAAAGTTTGACAGGATTTTGGCTAAAGTGTCAAGTATTTGTGACTGGAGGGAGCAGTTCCTTTTCATGTTTTGGCTTCTTCTCATCAACAAAGAATGGACTGTGAACATGGGTTGTGCTTCTGTTGATGGTATGCTGTTTATTTATATTCTGAAAGATGGACATGGATATCCTTTGCCATTTAAATTTGGTTGACCTGATTGCCTCTCGCTTGTTCCTCATCTGATACATGTCAAATGTACCACAGTAAGAAAGATAGTTGGGGTCGAATAGAATAGTGTTGGTAGAAGGTGTCAGGTGATGAGCATGTTTCTGGGATGCCGAGGTATTATGAAAGCATCATAATTTGAACTTGTATGCTGAAGAATGGGAGTGAAAGCACGAATGGCGTACCCCTCAGGAGGTTAATGGCAAAATATTGCTGGCCCTTGATGATATGTGTCGTACTCAGCTATCTGTAGGGAAAAGGTATGTCTTCAGGCTCAAGCTGCAAGGGGAAGGCAAAATAACCGGAGCAGTATTTTTTTTTTTTTGTGGCATCCAGATGAGGAAAGGAAGCTGTGGTGTTGTTTACACTCACAACTATATGTGGTTATGTGAAAACTGTTCCAAATAATATCTGCTAGTCCCTTTCTATGTTTCTAAAGGATGTGTAGACATATTTGGCACTTCCTAAATGCCTGGGAAATAAAAGTTCTATGAGCCCCTTTTTATGTATACTAAGAAATTTATATGGTTCTGCCAGTATAGTCCTGAAAGTAGTGCTAGGCTGCTAGATGCATGTTAACTTTCTGTTGTTTGTTCAGTCGACACCAGGATCTGCTATAAGCATTCAACATTAAAAAGTGTATGGCTGATGTATACAGCAGATTTTACAGTTATTGGGATATTTCAACCATTTGTCCACATATATCTCCACGAATTATGTTTTCGTTCAAGGATAGCAAATAGAGAAAAGTTTTACAAGCTTCAGTTACTCATGGTCCCAATTGCAAAGATAGTTTTACTGGTGTGCTCTTTTGGTTCACTACATCAGTTCTCATAATTTATCTCTGTGCAGCAGGCTAGTGCACACTACAATCTCTACTCCTAAAAAGAGTCAAGAGTAAATGTAACTAAGCAAGAAAATATGTTTCAGCAGATGCAGATGATTAGGTCAGGCTTGCACTTGTGGAGATAATTCAGTATCCTAAGCAAGAAAGAAATCTTGAAGAATGTTTTTTTCAGTACATTTGAGTTCACTTGATCAATTTTGGCCTGTCCACTAAGGATTGGCCCTAATGTAACTAAGTGCTATTGAGTGAGATGCATATAAAAGAATCTAGTCGAGACAGTTTGGGCTACTACCACAGCAAGTTCTGACTATTTAGGCAACTCGTTTGTGACAGATAACCAGTTAACCAAGATCATGTTCTAGCCGCACTGAAAATGTTCTATCAGATTCGGCCATGGACCCAGCAAGAATTCAAGGAGCATCAGGATTTGCAGTGTGATGAATTCACTTACATCGAGGACGGGCAGCTGCGTCCGGCCGACGGCGAGCTCGAGGGGTGGTTCCCGGTCGCCCGCGAGCACCGGCAGCTGTGTCCGGCCGTCCGCGAGCTCGACGGCGCCGGCCACCAGGAGTGGTTCCCGGCCGCCCGCGAGCACCGCCAGCGAACCGCGGCCAGGAAGGGAGACGGGCAGGTGCGCCCGGCCGTCCGCGAGGTCGACGGCGTGGTCAGCGGCGGCGGCAGCGCGGCGAGGGAATGGAGCGACGGCAGCAACGGCCTCCAGGGGGATCGGGGCCAGGCGTTCCCGGGTGAGGTAGATCGAAGGTGGAGGTCGGCCCACACGTCCGTTTGGTAGGGCTCCAGCTCCGGAGCCGGAGCTGTTTTTTGCCGGAGCCCTACCAAAGAGGCTCGCGAAACGGCTCCTTGCCGGAATCCGTCAGGAAATGCGCTCTCTGGAGCACTTGGGCCGGGGGGGGAGCTGGTTTTTGCAGCTCCCCCGCAGCTCCACCGGCTCCTCCCCGCCGGTTGCCAGCCCTGCCCCCGGTGGGGTCCATCGGTGGCCGGCGGTTGCAGGGCGCGGGAAGAGGTTGCAGGGCGCGGCGCGGGCGGTCGGAGCTAGATCCGGGCCGGACAGCGGCCGGCGACGGAGAAGGGGGCGACGGCAGCGAGCGCGACGCGGAGGTGGACGCAGACGGCGCTGGAGGTCGCCGGCGGAGCTGGACGACGCCGGCTTCTTGCTGCCGCCGGCCATGGGGGGCGCCTCCTCCCCTGCGCGCCGGCGGGATCTTGAGCAGGAGGGCGGGCGGGAGGAGATGGCGGCAGCGGCAGCATCCCCCTCGGTCACCTGGGCGGCAGGCGGGACCTCGACGTGCGGCACGCGGCGCTGCTCGTCGGTAAGGGTGCCCCTGGGCAGAGGCGGCGTGGGCGGGTCCCCAGAACGGAACCACGGCGGGCCGTCCTCGAGCGCGGCCGGAGCCGGGGCCGACGCGTCCGGGAGCGGCGGCGGCGGCTGCTGCTGGCGGTGCGCGGGCTCCGGCGTGTCCCGGCGCTTGAGCACGTCAGGGCGCCCTGGTCCGCCGCGCCGGCATCTCGAGCAGGAGGTGGAGGCCGCTGCCGCCGGCGGGATCTCGAGCAGGACGGCGCGGAGTCTGGCTGGACGGCGAGCACGGCGCGGGCCCTTGCCTGGACGGCGACGACGGCAAGGCGAGCGCGGCGCAGAGGAGGCGCTGGGAGGGAGGTGCGGCGGGTGGGTGAATGGATAAGTGATAAGGGGAAGGAAAGAGAAATGGAAAAGATTAAGAAGGAGAGAAGAAAGAAAAATAAAAGAAGGAAAAAATAAAAGAGAGGGGTATTATGGACATTTCAACTTTTACACAGTCAGGAGAAGCTGTTTTGCCAAACGTTTCTCCAAAACGGATTCAGCTCCCCCGCAGAATCCGCTCCACCAGCACAGCCACAGCCGGAGCCGCCACAGCCGGAGCCGGAGCCGTGCCAAACACACCCTGAATCCCGCTCCCTCGCGGACGTGGGGGAGTGGGTCGCTGGCACAGACGCCAAGGTGGGCACGCGCGGGAGAGCAGAGCGAGGGTAAGAGCAACTCCAGCCGATGGAATAAATTTCATCCCCTATATAAAGTTATTGGGAGTGGAGTAAAACTATTTTCATCCCCAAAACACAATTTGCTCCAGCAGTTTCCTTATTCTCCTTCCCAACTCGTGGGTCCCACAATGCCACGTCAGCTTCTTCTCCCCTCCACAAATCTTCGGTCTTTGGAAACCCACGGCCTGCAGCAGTGGGCCAGGCGGCTCTGCCTCCGCGGCTGCCGGCGGTGGCGCGCTGCCCAGCACCATGCTCGCGCCGACGTTGTGGCCGGCGAGCGTCACGACGCGGTACCCCGGGCCGCTCTCCGGCCGCGGCGCCGCCGCCTCGCGCGCGGCGAGGAGGCCGTCCTCGATCTCCCGCCGGTACGGCGCCCGCACGCCGTCGAAGAGTGCGACCGCGGGAAGCCGGAGATGGCGATCTTGGTGTCGCCGCCGCGGTTGCCTTCGGCTCCGCCCGAGCCCTGTTCTTGGCCGGTGGGCGGCGCCCCGGAGAGCGTCAGCTCCAGGTCCGCCGCGGACGGAAGCGATCCCCCATCTCCCCGCCCGCATCCACCAAATCCCCATCTGCCCGCCCGCTCCCAGGTCTGTCGGCTTCTCCGCGCTCGCCGTCCTGCTCGTCCTCGGCGGCCAGGTCGCGCTGCTCCTCCTCTCCCGCCTCCGCTTCCCGCTCGACGCCGTCTCCTTCGCGCTCTCCCCCTTCTCTTCCCTCCCTCCCCCAACTGCCCCCCTGCCCGCAAGGGAAAGGAAAAAAAAGGGTGGGGGCTCGACGACTTTGCCGGACGCAGCGGCGCATCGCCCCCCCCATCCCATCCCATCGCCGCGTCGCATGGCGGAGGACGACGCGGCGGCCGCAGCAGGGTCCCCAATCCTGGACCTGCCGGAGCCGCTGCTGCTCCACATCCTGAGCTTCCTCACCGAATGCGAGGGCGTTTCGCGCGTGGGGGGGTTGGTAGACCCGCGGGAGCGGATGAATCAGGCTTGACGGAAAATTTCGCTACTCTTGACTCTTTTTAGGAGTAGAGATTCATTCTTATCCCTGGTATGACAAGGTGTTACTTGATCGTATCTGCTTCAAGTAAAAGTTTGATCACCACGTACTATACTACTATCTTTGCTTATTATCAGCGTTAAGACTGAAACTTGAAAGAAACATAGGACTGAAACTATATGGGCCTGTTTACTATGACCCTGTTCTTTTCGTTGAAAAGGAACAGTGAAAAACACTATTCACTTATCACATCTACTCTCACAAGAAACACTATTCCAGCACTATTCATTTACAATTTCACTATTCCTTTTCACTCAAAAGAACATAGTATACCATGCATGTGTGTTGCTACGAGAGCTTACTATGACATGACAACAAAGAGCAAGAAACTGATCTCGCATTCATATCTTAACCGTAGCATACATTCCAACCAGGATTGAAACTGATCTCGCATTCATATCTTAGCCGTAGCATACATTCCAACCAGGATTATCGCAAGCCGTACCAACCAGACACAAACACCTTGTCCACACTGCATCACTCGTGCACCAAGATGGTTCAGACTTAGAGGCCAAGCACCACCACAGTCACCGGTCGGCTCGCTACTCGGCCATCCTCAACAGCTCTTGGAATCTGTAAGACAACCAACAACTAATGTTTCAATGGAAATGGCTATAGTACAGAAATGCTAAAACAATGTGCAATTATAAACTGAGTTGGTTTTACATGTCTAAGGGATGAATAAAGAGACGATATGCTATTGCAATAACATTGAGATTATGGCAAATTTCGTATATGCGAGATTATGGCGATATGAGTATATTGGTACTATATCAGAATCGCATGTTTGGCCAATATGCACTCATTAATGTCTTATTTTCAACAATAAAACAACAATATTCGCAAGGACTATTAGGGGGAGGATTTTCTAAGATGTGTATATGTTCACTAAAGACACGCAAAGGAAAGGTGCAAAAAGCAGAGTACCTCTTTGGTGGTCTTGAGTCTTCATCTTTGTTCCATACCAAAACTGAGTCTCCTACAACAAGCACTTTGTTGCCATTTCTCACTCTTCGTTTAGGTCCTAGTATGGATGTTGCAAAAAAAAGAGACCACTCCATCTACACACAGTTGTGATCAGAATTCAGATGCACGACAGTAGTAAATAGACTAATCAGAGTCCAGTACATACTACAAACAGTCATGGTGGTAGGAAAAAAAGAGAACCAAACATAGCAGAAAAATCAATTGGACAAGGGAAAACAATAAATATCACTATAACTTTTCTCAGTAAATAGTTGTGGTTTCTTTGATTTTCTAGTACCAGCATGCATCTACTATTCTCAGTAAATATTTGATGATGTGTTGTACACAGTGGCAAAATTGCTCCAACCAATGGTATACTAAGAGAGAGATTATAGCTCAAGTTAATCAGTTACAGTAAACTGATGCTGTTTGACAACAAAAAATATGAATATATACACTTGATACAGGCTGAAATATACTTGTTCACTGAGAAATATTTCTGAGAACATTTTGGCTGAAACATATTGCTATAGGCAACAAAATAATTATATTGCAACAAAATAATGAATACAAGAATTAAATAAAAGTAAACAGGACATAATCATATCCTCTAGATTGATATTTTAAGAGAGCCTTACCGCCTTAAGTCCACAACTGAAAAATCATGTGTACCAACAGAAATTTCAACAAAAGGAAAGGAAAAGGAAATAACACAACAATACGAATAATTGGGAGGAAACTATTTGTTATTTCTGGAAGGAAATAATCTACTGAGTTTATAGACAACAAGAAGCTAAAACAAATAATATAAATTGTTACCTGATATATGACTCATTCCAAAACATCATGCTATCTTGACAGCAGGGTTTATGTCCTCCCCAAGTTGCCCTGAGATGATATCTTGACATTCAGCGCATGAAAGCTAGGCTGTTGGGTCACTCCCCGCCAGTGTGCAAAGGCACATCAATGGTGATTCGGGGTAGCCAAACGGATGGTTGTTTTTTTCTCATTACTCACTGCAATTGTGCTTCTAAGTGCATGCCACCATATAGTTCACCAAAAAAGCACCTGAGTGGTGATTTATCAAGGCACTCAACATCTGCAATAGCATAATGCTTAAAAGGAGGTGAGATGATGCATATATAAGGCTTGTTGACTCAACACAAAATAGCCCACAATAACATTGAATAGAATCCACTGCTGCAATAAAAATTGGTTGAGTAAATTCATAACTCTAGTTTATGGTTAAATTTCCCTAATTTAGTTAGATATACAAAACCCATCAAGAATTGACCTTGAGCAAAGCAAAACGGAAGAACCGACATTCCAGACTGTGCTGTAAAGATACAACCTAATGCTCCAATTCTACAATGCAATAAAATTCATAAGCAGCGCATGCATTCTACTTTGTTCAAATGATAGAAAATGGTGAAAATTTTTCCTATTAGGACTCGTGAATATACTTCTCTTTATCACAATAAAAATCAAGCGGTGCTTCCTGTGCTGATGCTAACTGATAAGGAACCAAACAAACAAGTTAACATATTGTGCTTCCTCTTCAGGGTGACGTGCGGTCACCATCCAGCTTTCAGTTCTGGAGGCAGCCCCACCCCATACTACTACTAATAAGGGCGGCAGTTGTTGGGGACCTCAATCAGTAGAAACATTTGTCTCCCTCGCACTTAAATCTCAGTGTTGCACTTAAATGTTTGCAGGAAAGGTCCAGGGCACCTTTGTTTGTGATATGTAAAAATCGATAAAAGAGGATGCGTCCCTACTGTACAAGGGCCGTGGGCATATGTGTATTTGAGGCGACAGCCGCCGGAGCCGAGGGAGTGGCTCAAGTTGAGCTTGTTGGCGGGATCGAAGGTGACAGAGCAGTCGAGCGCGGTGCGGGAGGGCGGCGCGGCGGCGGGGGATGGCGGGGGCGGGGCGAGGGTGGTGGAGTGGGTGTAGGTGAGGTTGACGCGCTTGTCGAGCATGAACACAGAGTTCATGAACTGGAAGCGCACATCCTGCGGAATGAGGGAGGGGGTAGGTGGAGGTGAGCTGCCATGGTCAAGGTGTGAAAGGAAAGGGGCTGAATTTCACTGTACCTGGTTGTGTGGCTTGAGGTCGACGAGGAAGGCGCCTGGCTTCTCGAGAGTAAAGGTGAGGCCCCTGAGGGAGGGTCTGTTAGCGAAGGCGGCCTCGGTGGCGGAGGCCTTGAGGCGGAGGTCGCCGGCGGCGGGGACGACGAGGGTGGTGGCGGCGGTGGCCTTGTCGCTCTCGTAGTGGCCTTGACGGTGGCCTTCATCTCAGCAGAAGCAGGAGTGTGCACCCTCCGTTGCCGTCGTCGCCGACACCGTCGTGTTTTCTTGGATTTGCGGCTGGAGGCTTGGACCCAACCCCAACCCCAACCCCACCCTCCCTGCGTGCGGTCATCGTCGGGCCCGCGCGCCGCTGCTGCGCTCACGCACGGCCGCCGACGGGGCCGTTACGCACCTCCACGCCTGTGTAGCCACCGCAGCAGCATCTCCTAGGCGTGCTTCACCGCCCGGGGTCGTAGACGCTAGATCTTGCAGCGAGGGACTCGGATCTGGCCGTCGTCCGCCGTCGAGTGGCGCTGCCTTGTCCGCCGTCATGCACCGCTCCCCGTAGATCCGGTGTAGTTTGGCGGCTTCCTCGACGGAATGGCCCAGCCGCCGCCATCCTAGGAGTCACGTGGGCTTCCGGCGAGCTCCTCCGGCGGCGGTGAGGTGGGGGAAGGGGGGAGTTAGCGGCCTGTTAGGGTTTAGATGGAGAAGGGCGGCAATCTCGGTGTAGGGGTTGGTGGAGCGCGCGGAGGAGGGAGATGCGGGAGGGGAAGGTGGAGCGAGGGCGGCGTGTGAAGCGGTAGGGAGCGGACGGTGGGTGTGACCGTGTGAGGGAAGATGAATCGTACGGCCAAATCGGGAGGACGGGTGCGCGAGCTGCGAAGAGATAGCGGAGGTGGCCGCGGGGCGGACGCGCGGGGGTGGAGGGCGGACGCGCGGCTGCCTCGTCAAAAGTAGGGCCGTATTTTGGTCTCACTTCGGTACTTTTGAGTATCTCTACTCCTAAAAAGTATGAAGTGGAGAATTTTTTTTGGTCGAACTTTCTGCCCGGTGAACGTACGTTCACCCCACGCGCATTCGCCTACCCACCGCTCGCGCCTTCCACTCGCCCCCTGGCATTCCAATTTTGCCCCTGACTCTGCCGCCCTCATCGGTCAATCCTTCCCCCGCATGCCGCCCTCGCTTCCCCCTCCACACGCCGCCTCCCATCCCGCACCGCCGCTGTACCCCGCCCCCCTCCCGCACCGCCGCCGTCTCCCGCCCTCCTTCTGCGCCGCCGCCGTCCCCCGCCGCCATCCACGTCGTGCGTACCCCGCGTCATCGAATTCGTCACCTCGACCCTCCACTATCCCCCCTCAAACCCTAGACCTAAATTCCGCCACCGCCTCCCCCAATCCGCATCTTCGTCATCTCCTCCGCGCGGAGAGGGCGCATGGCGGCCGTGCGCGGCGGCCAGCCGGCGAGCCTGGGTCGTGGGCTCCGACTCCGGCGACCATCGACAATGGTGCCTAGGATTCGAGCGGGCTCTGTGCGGCAGCAAAGCACGGGCTTCGACGCCGGCGGCCCCCTCCCACTCCGGCGGCGCCCCTCTACACGAGTCTCCAGATCGACGCAGGGAAGGGAGAAACAACAACTACATCGAGTGCCACACATGGGCGCAACGGGGACTAGCTCCGTGCGGGTGAGCAGCTCACCCCGTGCGGCTCCACAGCGGCCTGGAGGTGGCCCGACGGCGGATGGGTAGCTCCGCCCAGATCGAGGTGTGCTCCCGCCCTCATTTTTTTCTCCTCCCATCTCACTGCAAATATATTATCCTCTGGTTTTTCTCTACTCCTAAAAAGTATGAAGTGGAGAATTTTTTCGGTCGAACTTTCTGCCCGGTGAACGTACGTTCACCCCTCGCGCATTCGCCTGCCCACCGCCCGCGCCTTCCACTCGCCCCCTGGCATTCCAATTTTGCCCCTGACTCTGCCGCCCTCATCGGTCAATCCTTCCCCCGCATGCCGCCCTCGCTTCCCCCTCCACACGCCGCCTCCCATCCCGCACCGCCGCCGTACCCCGCCCCCCCCCCCCCGCACCGCCGCCGTCTCCCGCCCTCCTTCTGCGCCGCCGCCATCCCCCGCCGCCATCCACGTCGTGCGTACCCCGCGTCATCGAATTCGTCACCTCGACCCTCCACTATCCCCCCTCAAACCCTAGACCTAAATTCCGCCACCGCCTCCCCCAATCCGCATCTTTGTCGTCTCCTCCGCGCGGAGAGGGCGCATGGCGGCCGTGCGCGGCGGCCAACCGGCGAGCCTGGGTCGTGGGCTCCGACTCCGGCGACCATCGACAATGGTGCCTAGGATTCGAGCGGGCTCTGTGCGGCAGCAAAGCACGGAGTCTGTGCGGCGGCCCCCTCCCACTCCGGCGGCGCCCCTCTACACGAGTCTCCAGGTCGACGCAGGGAAGGGAGAAACAGCAACTACATCGAGTGCCACACATGGGCGCAACGGGGACTAGCTCCGTGCGGGTGAGCAGCTCACCCCGTGCGGCTCCACAGCGGCCTGGAGGCGGCCCGACGGCAGATGGGTAGCTCCGCCCAGATCGAGGTGTGCTCCCGCCCTCATTTTTTTCTCCTCCCATCTCACTGCAAATATATTATCCTCTGGTTTTTCCTCTCATTTATGCAGGCTGGAGCAACCTCTTATTTCGATCTATTCCTTTTACTAGGCATACAAGGCTCCTATACTTGTATTTGCTTATTGCTTATTGATCACTGATGACTGCTATTTCTTTATTGCTCACTGATGAGTGATGACTGAATCATAAGCTGTCAATTAGAGATCCATTCATGGTTGTTGGGCCGCAGTTAGGGGAGATATGCTGGTACCTTTCCTCATGCCAGCAAAGTCTATTAATTAGTACTGAATCTGGAAATTAGTGTGTTTGGATTATGACAAGTGTTACCTGAAACCTTATTTCTCTATCTACATGTGGTGGGCAGACAAACGAAACACCATAGATTTCCTAGCTATGGTTTTATGAAAGAAGTATTACTACCTACCTTTTAAAAAGAAGTATTACTGCATCATTCTTTTGCACATATATTCTAGCTTTTAAAAAGAAGTATTACTTCAATGGCATTATATTGCTACATAGGTCTGGGAAGGTGTTCTTATCTGGAACTGCCAAATTGTTAACTTGGCTCCAAGAGGACTCATGGACCTGGAAGAAAATGTCGTCTCAGGTACAATTTATTTATATTCTAGCTTTTACTTTCGTACCAAATATTCTGAAAATGCAGCTGCTATGGGTCTCCTGAAATTGTTCTCGAAATGCAGCCATCCTACATAGGCAAAATGCTTATCCTCGTAGGCTCAGAACCCTTGATATATATAGTCTCGTTGATTCCAGGACTTTCTGCATATGTGATCAGCAACCTCTCACAAAATTTCTGCTGTCTTAGCCTCTCACAAAAAATGAGGCAGCTATATGACTGTTCATACAAGCTTTATGTATTTTGCACAGAATTTCTCATGAAATTATTTTGTTAACAGACATCTTTCCAAGAAGGTCCAATAATTCGTCATCCACAAATTGGTGAATATGCATTTTGATTCAGGTACTTGGTCCTTCAGGTACTTTCATACTTGGTCTTCTATGTATACAAGTTTGTGGAAGTCTAATTTATACTCGTAGGCTTAGAACCCTTAGATATATATAGTCTCGTTGATTCCAGGACTTTCTGCATACGTGATCAGCAGCCTCTCACAAAATTTCTGTTGTCTTAGCCTCTCACAAAAATGAGGCAGCTATATGACTGTTTTTACAAGCTTTATGTATTTTGCACAAGATTTCTCATGATTTTATTTTGTTAACAGACATCTTTCCAAGAAGGTCCAATAATTCTTCGTCCACAAATTGGTGAATATGCATTTTGATTCAGGTACTTGGTCCTTCAGGTACTTTAATACTTGGTCATCTATGTATACAAGTTTGTGGAAGTCTAATTTATACTTTATTAGCCTTATGATCTTTAATAAAGAAAATGAAATGCTGCATATTTTCCCTGCATCTTTTGTTAATATACAGATTGTTTTTTGATTTAACGTCTTTTCAGTAAATGTGCTTTACTTTGATTCTACTGACTACCTTGGTGCTTCAGTTTCGTTAGTAAAGCAAGTAAACTACATTAGGCATATCTGTTGTTTCAAGTTTCTCATATGTTGCTTTCTATACTCACGTTCAAAGGATGCACTATCACGAATATTTTCCTTCTTGACATAGGGCTCAATTTTTTTGTTTAAGAACTAAGATTAAATCTGATTTCATATAATTTGCATATTGTTATTTTTTCATCATTTCTATCCTGAGTACGAATAACATCCATGCTAGGTCCTTCTGTTATTTTTACTTTGTATTGAAATGGATGGAGAGCATGCTTCCCGAGATAATAGATATTAGCCTATCAACGGTTAAATATGAGGACAATTACAAACTATTCATCATTCGAATGTGGATAGGAGATGTAATTGTTGACCGCGATATAGTTGCTGATAACAATGAATATCTTACTTTCTTTCGGTGAGGGTAGTAGTATTTAATGAGATTATTTACAGAGACCATAATTTGGTGGGGTTATGCTTCCTGAATATTTTTCTGACAACAAGGTGTCTTTACCTTGGCTAATAAGTAAAAAAAAAGAAGAGAAAGGGTAGGTAGTCTGCAGAGATGAGCGCTGGCTAATATGCTATGTGATATAGCGCCTGTACCGGCTGTCTTATGATGAATTTTTAATATGGAAGACTGGTAAAATTTGCAGATAGTAGCTTACTTCACAATCTGTGTTCACTAAAGTTGTCATGCATTGTGGTATTGCTAATTTTATGTGGTTTTGCATTGTGCAGAACTCTGTCGAGCCTTGGAATCTATATATAGAATGATGTTACATCTTCTCAAACCATGTGGGGTCTTTTCCCTCCTGGTATAATTTTCAGTTTACCGTAAAAAAGCAAGAAATTAGTAATTCTTCCCTGATTGAGTTCAGATCCTCATAGTCGCTTGCAAAGCTGCTTCTGAAACATGTTTTTTCAGGGAACTGCTTAGGAAAGATAAAGGATGCCTTGGAAGACTAGGAGTATGGCTATCTTTTTCTGCATAGCCTTTTGTTCTTTTGCTTGTGCATGTGGCATAGATAATGCATATATATCGTTACTGAATGCCTACTCGCTTACAATCATTGTTGCTGCATTATGATGATCTCATTTGGGTCTTTCTTTGGTAGAGTACATCTTGCATTGCTTTTCTGTCTTGTTCTTCGATTGGATTGTGGATAGTTGGCTGAGGTTGGCATTGTGCTCTCAGGAACAATTGCTGGTTCAAACTTACAATAGTCACATTGAGCTCTTTCCTGCTACTTGGAATCACTTGCTCTAATGGTTTCATATACCAAATTCAAAATGACAAGCAGTTACAATTGAAATGTTCAGTTAATCTTTGATTGCTTGAGCATCTTGTTACTGTTCTGTGTAGGGTGAGAGCATGAGTGGTACCAACATTGAATTCGATTTGCCATTGTAAAGAGCACAAGCACTATGGTATGCCTGGCCCTTGAAATTGATCATGTTGCTTGCTGTTCAGATTTGGCTAGAATGCTGGAAGCACCAATGGAGCCTGGGCAGAGATGCTGCTGCGATGCCAATAAAGCTCATAGTCACCGAAGGAGCATTTGAGTTTTTTACTCATGGTTGATCTGATAATGTCGCCGTCCATTATGTTTGAGGAATAGAAGTGCAGTTTGAATGAGACTAGATCACAACATTATTAGGCAGCCCGATCGGTCCTGATTTAGTGGGCAAGAGTGGCTTGTTGCTTCTACCAATTGATTTGTTTGCATCTTGTGCTACAATGTAACCTTGGATGTATTTTGGAAAAAAAGGAATTACATTACCTGTGTTGTGAACTAGGATTCGGATGATATATTTATTCAATATTTGAACGTGTTTCACATAATTGTGATTGTGTTGAGATTAATGTGCATTGTAATATAAAGTTTTTCTTGCCTGTAGCAACGCACAAATACCATATAATTTTTGTTGAATATTTTGTGTATTGTCTTGAAGATTTGGATGCCCGTAGCAACGCACGGGCAATTTCCTAGTAGTAGAGATAAGACATGTGACTCAACTTCTGTAATGGGAGTGGGACCAGTTAGGCCTGGGCTCACCATACTGTAGCACATGAATAGTATAGGGGATAGGGTTAGTTGGATAAGATTAGAGTTAGTTTGGATATTTACTTAAGGGTCAAGCCATCCTCTCTGTATAAAGGGAGGCAGTGTATTCAGATAAACAATCAATGAAGAAGAATTAATCCAATCTATCTCCCAACTCCCAACAAGCGATAAGCAACCGAGGCAAATAGACCTCGACCCTCCTCTACCTATCTGTTGGCGTTTCTTAACCTCAACACTGGGCGTCGTGGCAGCGTGAGTGTGTAAGAAACTCCCGGGTACACTGACGAGTGCGAACGAATCCGCAAGCGCACGGATACACTGTTGTAGCACTTCTCCCTAGGGGAATGAGTATTCCCGTCGGGTTTCATTCCCTCAGGACGGAGAGTAACCAGAGAGGGTCTATCCAAGGACACCAGCTTTCGCTGGGATAGGTCGGGATACAAGAAGCACTTCCTTAAGGGACTACCTCTCAAGATGTTATTTTGTCAGGTCTTAGTCATCCCCGCGGGGCGACAACACTCCAAGGTGCTGGCAAGCGAGCCCAACTCGGTACGCGACGTAAGAGGGTTGACAAAGGGTCCAACAGGCTGTCACCACTGCGGCCTACCTCTACGCTATAATCGTACGTGGTCTTCGCAGGAAAACCAGGGCCAGACACCACGTCTGTACCCCAGATAAATACTATAATGCGGTTACGTCTGTTGACCCGCAACTACACTATAGCAACCGTATAGATACGGTCCTACGAACAAGGGAAAGATCGGAATCAGATCATATCATTGAACTGGGAGCAGAAAGGAAGCTATGGATGCAGTTAAACGAGATACAGCGGACTTACTTAACTAAACAGGATCAGAGCATGCAAACAAGTAAATGAACTACGGCTCTAGCTCTAAAGGATCGAAGCCTTGTGTCATGAAGAACACAAGACTCCAACTTATGAACGAGCCACGAACACAAGAACAAATCAATCATGCATGATGTCACTATAGTCTAAATAAGAAATGCTGAAATACTCACTTTGATCTAAATGAAGAACGAGCATCCACGAGGACATCAAGTCACTCCTTACCCCTACTCTACCTCTCAACTAATCCTAATCTAGATCTCTCCTCATCACCATTCTACCACAAAGAGGTGAGAATCACCTCTCATGGGCAGAATTGGAGAGAGGGAGAGAGAGCTACACAAGAGAGAAGTGGAACTTGAGAGCTTGGTGGTGTGTGGGAAATGGAGCCCCTCCCCTCCTATTTATAGACAAGGAGGAGGCTTGCTCCGGGGCTCAAAGTGCCCCTAAACACCCGGGAATGCAGCTAAGAGCCAATGAGCAAGCGACACGTGGATGGGGGGGGGGATCAACCGACCCTTGGTCGGTTCGGCCGATCCTAGGGTCGGCCGAAACCCCTGGCCGGCCTTCTGGCTTGTGCTTCCTCTGCCTCGCTTTCATGTGGGCCCTAATGCCTCTCCTCCGTGCATGGCACGTTTCCTGGCGGTTTAGTTGGCAAAGTGGGCCCATGGATCCATGTGATGCTGACGTGGCAGCGTATGATTCGTCGAGAGTCCTTCACATGGATTGGTGACATCATGGATCCAGGAGAATCCATGTGGCATCCCCTGATTGGCCAGCATTTGAGTGCCTTGGATTGGAGTGGAGTGAAAGTGCATGGATTCCTCCCATTTCTTATGCTAAATACCTGCATTCGAATAGACACCGACACTGGTGGAAAGTATGAGTTTAAGCACCTATTCTAGTGTGGATGTGCAATTCATGCTCAAATTTGCAGGAGTTGACAGCCTTGAAAATGGCAAATATCGACCGTCAACAACACCCCCACACTTGACCTTTGCTCGTCCCGAGTGAAGGGGAAACAAAGCCAAGTGGGTCATGAATATCAAAGAGTAAGGTAAACATAAGAGATATTCCAAGTCATACCTTGCTCCTGTGAACCTCTGTGTAGTGGCTATCATATTCCCTTGGGTGATTGAAAAGTAGAACAGTTGTGAATCAAGTCACTTATGCACCTGATGATAAACACCTTGGGGTTTTGCAAGATTTTCATAAACAAAGCTCTTGGTGGCTTTCTCATTTGATTCTCTCAAATCGCTCAAAGTGTGTATGTCCTCACTAAGGCATTTGCCTTTCTTCATCCTACTTCTAATGATGGCTATATATGGAGCTCAGGGTAGGATAAAGAGAAAGCATACTTGCATCACATATTTTGCAAAGTCAAAGACTGGATCCACAGAGAAAATCAAATCATACTATCAGATCAAGATGTGCACCAGTATAACTATGGTGTGTATGGTAAGGTGGATACTAGACCCGGAATGGGTGCTAGATATTACCATACATATATAAGGTGAGAACTGCGGGTTGATGGTAAGGTGGACACTAGCCCCGGAATGGACACTAGTTATTACCATCTATGATATGGAACTCCTTTTTTTGCATGATCTCATCTCTCCCCTATTCCTCCTTTATTTTGGACATGGGCTATTCTTCTTCTTCTTTTTTCATCATGCCTTGAGCATGTATATATATTTTTTCTTTTTTTTTCATAGCCCATGTCTCTTTTTGAAGGACACTTCTGGAGAAAGATGTCACACCACATATGGAGCTTTATTTTTATGAAATGGATAAATGATACAATGCTAACTTCCAGTGTAGAAGTATAGCAAGGGGAAATAGGTGGGGTGCACATAAATCTTGATCATGAAAGTAATGAAAAGAATTCTCACAAGGGTCACAGAATTTGACAAAGCTCAAAGTAATAACAAGCAGCATATGAACCGAAGGTTTTTACCTACAAAGATCATATGGCTCTAATGGGACGGAGGCATATAAAGAGGAACCGTTCCAAGAGGTTTTGAGTTTTCAAAAATAAATTCCCCAAGAGAGTTAGTCATCAGAGCAAAAGATCATATCATCCAGCCATATCATACTCGTCAATTACTTAGGTGAACATGCTTGTCCTTAAGAAGATTATGGTTCACAAGCATCAGGCAGATAACAAGGAATAAAACATATGTAAGTCTACTCAGGTACAAACGAGCTGGGTGATCTTTAGCATCATCATTCGAGTTTTAGTTTAGAGATAGACATATATAGCTTATAAAACTCAGGAATGAAAGAGAGTGAGTTGTGGAGATGCAAACCGGTGCTATGCATGAGAGATGAACCGTTAGAGGCTCTCCACAGGAGTGAACTCGTGCGGGTCCCGTTCAGGTTCTCAGTAGTGATCGATCGACTAGCGCGGAATGCTCGCAGTGGGTACGTACGGAAACGTCGTGCCTGCATTGGGAGAGTCGTGGCTCTTCCCCCACACTGTCTCAAACCTAGATGTCCTCTAAATCAAAGAGACCAAAGTAATGACACAAAGGGTGGCTAAACCGGGTTACATGACCGGTGAGCCACTTTATTCAAATTCAAATGTTTCAAACAAAATGATTAGGCACTTACACACATGCAAAGGAAATAAATGGAATAAAGGGAAACAAAGGGAAATCAAACCCAGACCTAGACTAGCGCCTAATGAACTAAAGCTGGGGCTAGTCCCCACTACTCGGAGAGGATCTGCTCCTCTCCCTCAGCTACTGCCAACCTCTGCAGCTTCTGGGTCATGTCCTCCTCCAGCTGGCGATACTCAAGCCTGAGCTCACGGTACTCATCCCTCTGCTTGGCCAGCTCCTCAACTAGCTTCTCATGTTCCAAGAACAGTTCAGCTAGTCTGTTTGCTAGCTTCGCTAGGGCCGGGGTCTTCTTGGTGCCATTTACCCGGATGTCTGCAATGATCTTGGTGAGGACTCGCTCCCACTGAGGCGGCTTATGGTAGGGTGTACCATAGCCTCCAGTGGTTGTCTTCACTCTGAAGATTTTGCACCGGGTCTGTGGAAGCGGGAACTCGTCCCACACATCCTGCTCATAAGAATGGCAGAAGGCCTCTCCGTAGCTGTTGAAGTCAGACCCAATGTAGCACTCTCTTGGCTTCAAGGGTGGCCCAGGGGGATCGTCAAACAAGATGCGCTTGGCAGCGGTCTTGTTCCCCATGGTGGCCATCCTGACCGGGAAAGAAGGCGGGGATGAGGAGCCTCGCCGGGACGACTGCACCGGGGAGTCGGTGCGCATCCTGCGAGTGCTCTCTACACTCCTGCCTCTCTCGGGAGTCATGGCCTCCGGTGACCCCATCACCTCATCCAGGTTGCTGAGGTCAATGAGATGAGAGGGGCTCCCTCCCCCTGAAGTGAGCGGCGAGGCCTCCCTACGGAGCTGAGCGAAACCGTAGCCGGCCATGGATGCGGTGGTGCTGAGGATGGTGAGGTGGAGGAGATGGATTTCGCGATGCGAAAACTCGTCGGGCGGCAGGGAGAAGGTTTCTGGAAGAGAACGAGACGCACACGCGAAAGAAGAAGGGGAGAGGCGGCACCAGGGTTTCGGCCGAACCTGGGTTCGGCCGGCCCCCTGTGGGCTCCTCTGGTCCTCCCCTTTCTCGTGTGGGCTCCAGCAAGTCTCAGGATCGACGACCCAGGTGGATTCCTCGAGATGGAAAGATTGGCTTAGGCTTAAGGCTGAGATAAGGTTGAGGTTGAAAATTCATCCTCCACTATATACCAACCTTGGCCAGACCATGATATAACCATAGAGAATCTGGGGGATATCACCTAGGCGACAAACTCAGTTCGTCAAAAGTGAAGACACCTCTGACGGTAGTCACGAAGCGTTCGGGTTGCCACAATGGTGCTGCCTTCCTGTGGTCCTTTGCCTACTTCTCTTAATCTTGGCAACTTTTTTTTCTCCTGCATGACCACGGTCCACAAGATACCCAAAGGATAATTCTTCCTGGGGAAACGAGATGAGTCCCAAGAGTACTCAGGATGCGGGTGTCTTGTGATCTCCTGTCTCAACTTACGACCATCTCCTTGCAGACAATGTTGATATGAGGATAAGCTCTGATCTGCAAGGGTAGTGCATATACGAACTCAAGCCCAAAAAGGTGTATCGAAGCTGAAGGCAAGCATGATCATCCCAGAGAGGCCGAGGCATTCCCTGGGGTGGTCATGGGACTCGAGGACTATAGCACTGGGGTCGCGGAACTCGGAGACGAAAAGATCGAGCACTGAGGCTAGTGCTTCACCAATAGGTACCGATCTCTGAGTGAACTCAAGCTCAGAAAGACACTCGGCCTTCAAAGAGGATAGAGCATGGACTTCCAGAGGCTAGTGTACGATCAGGAACCAGAGTTTGGACGAAGAGCAAGATTTAACTCGCTCTTACCTTAGGCAGAGGGTTCGATGTTCTCATCAGGGCGATGAAAACATTTCGAAGTCTGGCCTAAGCTTCCAATGGGGGGTTATGGATAAGCTGGAAAGTGCACCTCCCATTGGGCATCGATCAAGTCAGGCATAAGATACGAAGTGCGAGCTTCTCCTGACTGATCAACATCAATCTATGTGCTTGAGATAGAAGGTGAATGCACTCCACTCGATCGGTAAATGATCGTGTTCCTTCGGTCTGATGGATGAATCCAAAGGATTGTAAAGCAGAGACCGATGTCTCGATTTATACGAAACTTCAGTGCAAAGCACTTCAGCTCAAACCTTGACGTAGAAACACGATAGGCCTCTCATACCCTCCTTACGAGTTAGTAGTGAGGATCGAACAAGTCATCCTGGCCGGGAATGGTCGTTCTTTCCGGACTACTTTCTCCGTCCTCCCACGAGACAAAGTCTCGGGGAGAAGGTCTAAGAAGATGCACAAGAGGGGAACCCAAGGGTAGATCTCGCGCCATGAAATCTTTCCCTTAGATTCCTGCTATTCAGGAATGACATCTTTAGCCAGAGCTCAGAAAGAATGGATATAAAACCTCGGACTCGGCTGACGATGGATCTAGGTGGCTCAACATTTCCTCTGGTGGTTGCCTCATTGACCGGGATGCAAGGAGAGCTGAAATCTCGAAGATTATCCAGGATCTCTTTTCCCTCGCCAGCATCTAGGTGCACAAAGGATCCTTCGGAGAGAGCATTAAGTCTCATGGCATCATCCTTCCGCAATCCAAACCAGAAGTGCTGAAGCAACATCCAGTCGGGAATGTAGAGGACTGGGCAATCTTCCACTGCGGAGGCGAAACGATTCCATGCCATTCCTAGTGATTCCTCCTCACATTGCTTGAAACAGAGAATCTTTGCCCTTAACAAGATGACACGTCGTATTGGGAAGAAGTGGGAGCAAAAAGCTGCTCTCAACCTTTCCCAAGTAAGGTAGTCTCTACCAAAACAATGGTGCCAATCCCGTACTTCCCCGGAGAGGGATAGCGGGAAACACTCTCTTTTCCGAGCATCCGGTGATTCTCCAGTTTTACCCCGAGTTTCAATCAGACACTCGTAGTCTCTCACATGATCAAAGGGGTTCTCATGACTTAACCCCGAGAAGGATAGGTCCTGAATTAGCTTCATGAGAGAGGGACGAATCTAAAGGCCAAATGTAAGAGTGGATCTTGACGAAGATGGCTCTGAGGGTTCACTCCTCGAAGGTGGAAGGTGTTTACAAGGATAACCTTCCATGAGTAGCGGGGGTAGAGGTAGAAGTAAAGAAAACGAAAAGGGATATCTCAAAAAAAAAGTAACGGGGGTGAAGGTAGAAGAAAAAGGAAAAAGATAAATACGAGGATAGACGGGCTCGAAGGTTAACAACAGCCGTCCCCGGCAACGACGCCAGAAATGCTTGTTGACATTTCTTAACCTCAACACTGGGCGGCGTGGCAGTGTGAGTGTGTAAGAAACTCCCGGGTACACTGACGAGTGCGAACGAATCTGCAAGCGCACGGATACACCGTTGTAGCACTTCTCCCTAGGGGAATGAGTATTCCCGTCGGGTTTCGTTCCCTCAGGACAGAGAGTAACCAGAGAGGGTCTATCCAAGGACACCAGCTTTTGCTGGGATAGGTCGGGATTCAAGAAGCACTTCCTTAAGGGACTTAGCTCTCAAGATGTTATTCTGTCAGGTCTTAGTCATCCCCGTGGGGCGACAACACTCCAAGGTGCTGGCAAGCGAGCCCAACTCGGTACGCAACGTAAGAGGGTTGACAAAGGGTCCAACAGGCTGTCACCACTGCGGCCTACCTCTACGCTACGATCGTACGTGGTCTTCGCAGGAAAACCAGGGCCCAGACACCACGTCTGTACCCCAGATAAATACTATAATGCGGTTACGTCTGTCGACCCACAATTACACTATAGCAATCGTATAGATACGGTCCCACGAACAAGGGAAAGATCGGAATCAGATCATATCATTGAACTGGGAGCAGAAAGGAAGCTATGGATGCAGCTAAATGAGATACATCGGACTTACTTAACTAAACAGGATCAGAGCATGCAAACAAGTAAATGAACTACGGCTCTGGCTCTAAAGGATCAAAGCCTTGTGTCATGAAGAACACAAGCCTCCAACTTATGAACGAGCCACGAACACAAGAACAAATCAATCATGCATGATGTCCACTATAGTCTAAATAAGAAATGCTGAAATACCCACTTTGATCTAAATGAAGAACGAGCATCCACGAGGACATCAAGTCACTCCTTACCCCTACTCTACCTCTCAACTAATCATAATCTAGATCTCTCCTCATCACCATTCTACCACAAAGAGGTGAGAATCACCTCTCATGGGCAGAATTGGAGAGAGGGAGAGAGCTACACAAGAGAGAAGTGGAACTTGAGAGTTTGGTGGTGTGTGAGAAATGGAGCCCCTCCCCTCCTATTTATAGACAAGGAGGAGGCTTGCTCCGGGGCTCAAAGTGCCCCTAAACACCCGGGAATGCAGCCAAGAGCCAATGAGCAAGCGACACGTGGACGGGGGGGGGGGGCGGGGGGATCAACCGACCCTAGGTCGGTTCGTCCGATCCTAGGGTCGGCCGAAACCCCTGGCCAGCCTTCTGGCTTGTGCTTCCTCTGCCTCGCTTCCATGTGGGCCCTAATGCCTCTCCTCTATGCATGGCACGTTTCCTGGCGGTTTAGTTGGCAAAGTGGGCCCACGGATCCATGTGATGCTGACGTGGCAGCGTATGATTCGTCGAGAGTCCTTCACATGGATCGGTGACATCATGGATCCAGGAGAATCCATGTGGCAGCCCCTGATTGGCGAGCATTTGAGTGCCTTGGATTGGAGTGGAGTGAAAGTGCATGGATTCCTCCCATTTCTTATGCTAAATACCTGCATTCGAATAGACATCGACACTGGTGGAAAGTATGAGTTTAAGCACCTATTCTAGTGTGGATGTGCAATTCATGCTCAAATTTGCAGGAGTTGACGGCCTTGAAAATGGCAAATATCGACCGTCAACACTACCCCGGCCAAACCATGGCCATAACATCTGGTATCATGAGTCAGCGATCCTTTCCCATGGCTTCTGTTACATATCAATCTATGTCGCTGTCTTCTTTACAAGCAGAATTGAAAGTCAGGCTCCTCCAGCCAATCCAAGCCACGACAACGACGACAACGCGGGCAGATCCATCTGCACCAAAGCCAATTGAGGACTGGTCTGATCCAGATCTCGGATTGCTGGCGCATAGGTTGTGTGGTGCCGGCTTCATCCATCGCCGGTTCAGCCACCTATTCATTCGGGCGGGCCTGTCATGCAGATGCCATCGGAGGAGCAGGCGGCAGTGCGACTCCAAGCGGCAGCGCGTGGGTTCCTCTCAAGATTGACGGCGCGGGCGCTGAGCGAGTCACAAGTCTGCTGCAGCGGACTCGTCGACTCCTCGTCGGGGAGTCCGGATCAAGGCCTCCAATGGGAAGCGAAGCTGCCGACGGAGACATCGATTTTGCTCTGTCCTCGTTTGCAGGGCCTCTCCTATCTTCCTTTGCAGGCGGCACAAGGTACGACGCAATCTTCGGCGCCAAGGACGACATCGGCTGCGACGGGCGGCTCCTCTGTTCTGCGGAAGGGGTTTTTTCCTTTGGTGGGATTCCTTGGTGTTGATGAGCAGGCCTGGTGGAGTCGTGGGCTGCTACATTCATCAGTTTTTAGCCGTGGGGTTTTCCTTTGGTGGGATGCAGGAGGCGCTCATGTCACCAGCAACTCGAGCTACGCCACAAATAAGGAGTCTTCATTTATTTTGCATTTTTTAGCTGAGATGTACAAGGCTAATAGTGTGTCAAATCGTCATCGTTCTGCGCAGGGTCTACTGCAGCTCGAGGACGAGCTGCTCAAAAGGGGGGAGTAGTGTAATGGGAGTGGGACCAGCTAGGCCTGGACCATCAAACTGTAGCGCATGAACAGTACAGGGGATATGGTTAGTTGGATAAGATCAATTAGAGATAAGATTAGAGTTAGTTTGGATATTTACTTAAGGGTCAAGCCATCCTCTCTATATAAAGGGAGGTAGTGTATTCAGATAATCAATCAATGAAGAAGAATTAATCCAATCTCTCCCCCAACTCCCAACAAGCGATGAGCAACCGAGGCAAATAGACCTCGACCCTCCTCTGCTTATCCCGGTCAAACCATGGCCATAATAACTCCATTTAGAAAACTATATAATCTATTTGTAGCTTCTTGGGTGATTACAGTTGTTAGATCACTGGTTATATGACTATAACTAGTATAAACAGAATAAAATATTTGAAATCTTAATTTGTTTACTCGACTTGGAATTTGGGAGTAAGTTTGAGCGTTGTTAATATTCTCATTACTTAATGTTTTGGAATACCAATGAAAGTTTTAGCTGTATTTAGATGGTGAGTCATCTTGATGTTGCATGTACAGTAGCAATGTAATAACTGATTTATATAGTAACAGAAGATTGGAATGATGAATAGGGTAATGGGATAGTGAGGTACCCTTGTTGTCAGGTAACATATATTTTGGTTAGCATCCAGTGAACTATTTAACGTTGGTTAATTCCATTTTGTGGATATTTTAATTATCAATATGGAAAGTGACTGTATTTGACTTGGGAAATGGTTTCCTGATGTTATGACTTTTCTTAGGAGTAACTGTAGAAATCTGTAAAGAGAGTTATGTTTTGAAGTCCAAACATGTGTTCAAAGTTCGAACCTACACTAACTTGTGATGGTAGACAGTATATGATTTGGCGAAGCTTGTATCTAGGGATTTTCATCATTTATGTTTTACCCTTTAAGTAATGTAGACATTAGTGTTTACTGCTTAGTGAGCTGTGTATGTGGCATGACTTCTTTTTTTAATAACATTTCGTAGTTTTGGGTATGCTTATCTTGTATATTAAACTTGTCTGGGCAAGTAATAACAAGGTTGCATAATTATTTAGCCAGTTTCCCTTATACTTATCTCCTGCATGCAACCCATGGCCGGGGGAGGGGGCTGATTGTTGTCTGCAATTAGTCAAACTGCCTACTGCTTTATGTTCGAATATTTGGATCTTTTATAGAGAAGTATTATATTCAGTGCTAATAGTACTTCACCATAATTAAACAACTAGATCATGATTAGAAGAGGAGCATTTTATTGTACTATCCATCATATGGATGATTGTTATTTAACAAAAACAGATTTTAACACACATATCTCCACTTACAAACATTATTTTTGATGCAATTTTATGTTAATGGAGTAAATTTATCATGAGGAAACAATGTTTTGATGTGCAATGTGGGATTTGCTTGAACACCGCACATCAGCTTTTGAAAACTGGCACTTTGCTGCAATCAAAAATCTTTCAGTGCTATGGTTCACATGCTTTGCTGTAACTTATTAGCTTCAACCAACTTTTTGTCGTTCTCCAACAAGTTTGAGAAATGGTTGATTTAGAAGTTGGTTGTGGAATAAAATTATGTTTCCATTTTTTTGATACTAGGCACGTTTTGTAATCATGTGATTATGTTTAATTAATTTGCACTCATCCATTATTTGCACGTCATGGCTCAAACTTTCTTAGTCCAAAACAATCACTTGATGAGTAGAATGTTGTAGCAACGTAGTTTCTGGGCGCGTCGAAAGCATTATCATGCTTGCACATGCTCTAGCAGCATAACTTCAATGTGTTCTAGTTTTTTACACGAACTGTTTGTTTTCAAAGACCTAATGTTAACTCAAAAGTTACTTTATTATCCTTTTGTTTTTATTATCTTTTTCTGTAACCAATTATAATGACAATATTAGCCTCTTAAAAGTGAAATTAGCTTGTCATCATATTATTCCCTGTGTTTTTTCTTTTCTCTGTTAAAGCGAAATTATTCTGTTCAATTTGTTATTTTTCAACAATATTCAATTTCCACGTTGAGTTCTTTTTTGGGTGCCGTTTACTGTTGACATGTTATTCAAATTCCTTCATTGTTGGAGCAATGGCAAATTTTCTTTATTCAAGGGTGACCACATGCTTCAGCGTCCATAAAATTGTGACAGCAAGTCGGTATTACCTATATCGAGCATATCCCGGTCTGTGCCAATGTAAACACATTGTCAACCCAATGTGATGCACGACGTCGGTCTAACACCTATATAAGCGAGGAAAAATTTTGTTTAGCCTCCTTGGACACAAAGCTGAGTTCGCATTTCCTCCCTAGATTTTAAAACCGGGTAAACCACCCCTCTCAATGTGACAGAACCGCCCAAAATAATTCCGTATTATCGCCTAAGCCGGTCCACGTGGCCATTAAGCAATAATAAAGAACTATTCTGTCGCCTTCTGCCGGGGCATGCCCGGTAAATCACTTACACAGGATCGATTTATGCGCTAAGCCCACACGAAGGCGGGACCAGAGTACAACATTACATTACATAAAAGTTCATAAGTACTTAAAATTACAAACCAAGTTTTGACTACATAAAAGTAAAGGTGATTCAGAGTTTAAACAGCGGAAATAAAACTAGCGGAAGATACACATGGGAGGCCATCCATGGAGTATCACTCATCAACATCGTTTTCCCACTCAAGTTTCCAACCATCTGGAATAGATCCAGGCCAGATGAAATTACCTGAAAACAACAACAAAAGCAAGGCTGAGTATACTAATACTCAGCAAGACTGACCCGTCAAAATAAAGACACATCTAGACATGCAAGGCTTTTTGGCTGGTGGGTTTGTTTTGCCAAAAACATCTAAGAGTTGATCCTTACTTTCATGTTTTAGCTCAAGTTCTAGTATGTTAACCATTCTAGGTGAGCACCTACACTAAACAAGCATGTTGTGCAAACAATATTAAACAGGTAACAATATTAATCCAAAATGTTCCATAAATAAACATGGGGTAGCCAGTGGTCAAGCCGACTCAGATAACGGCGAGTGACCGACGATCGATCGATTTATATCCTTGCAAGGTAAACCCAAGATACACGGAAGAAGGTAGACCAAGTGCAGTGTCTACCCCAACCAGGCGGTTCCCAACATCCCACAGTTTGGGATCAGACGCTACAAACTCTGGTACACGGTTATCCGGAGGGTCTAACCCGACCAGTCCGGACTCACACACTATACCACGGGTAGCTAGCCCGGAGACGCAACCCAAGCCGGTAGCTAGAAAGATCCCGCCCCGGTTCAGAAGGTACTAGGCTTACCGGTCCCATTCCCGACAAGCACTTGGTACGTTCAATAGCTTAAACCAGCACAATGCTACTCGGTCGAGACCGAACCCATTGCTCTTACCACATGAGCGAGTCATTTTAACCAACTTATGATTCCAACATAAGCATCCTATATCTCGTGAGCAATGAGTCATTACTCGACTTGTACCGTGTCCTTAAAGCATGGCACTAGCGTTTCTAACATACTAGTAAAAGAGCATAGGAGTCCTAAGGATCATGCATCTAGGTTTCAAAGCAACTCCTGAAACTTAAATGCACAAATCATAACATAAATACGAAAAGTAAAGATATGAGTTTAGAAAAAGGGTTAGATGTATCCGGGGCTTGCCTTCCTCTGACTCAACACTAACACTAGCCTTGGGCTCTTCTGGACTTTGGTCCAGGTCTTGCTGCACACTAACTTGATTCAACTCTCCAGTAGCTGCTCCCTCCTCCTCCTGGGTGAGCGTGTATGTCCCGTCGGGAAGATCTACACGTTTACATGCACATGCATTAGATTATGGTGGAGGTGGGAGAATTACCACAAAACCAACTCTTGTTGGACACATTCATCCAAACATTATCATTTTCTCACAGAAATTATTAGGGTGTGTGATGATAAGCAAAACACTACTTTGATGGTGATTGTGTGCACATCTAAGCAATTTAAGTTACTTAACTACACCAAACAGCAAGGGGGTGTGTTTAAATTAATAAAAACAGAAACAAACATGATTTCACAATTTAGCACTTTTAATTTCCATTTCTTTCTTTAATTACTTAAAACAAGCCTTTCAACCATAAACCCAAATTAAATCAAAAACACTTCAAATGAGCCTAATCTTTTGCACACAGCAACATATGCCTATTTTAAGCTCTCAAACCAAAATATAGCTTAAGATCATTTATAAATTAATTTATACGAAAAAGACAAATTTCAGCCTAGTAAATCAACATTAATTCATATAAAAAGATTTAATAAACTTTTTGATCTCAACTTTCTCCTACAGGTCATGTATGCCAAGAATGAGTTTCTGACCAAAGCATGCTTGCAGATTCAAATTATTTTTCAGATCTTGAATTTAAGCTCCTACACAAGATTAAATCCAAAACATCTATTAAACAATTCCCTAAAATCACATCCATCATACCAGAGGTACTACTCAACAAGGCAAAGCCCTAGGGTGCACTGGTGCTCAAAGAAAAGTTAATTAAAGAGGCTATAAAAAGCATCAAACTTAATCTAGCATAAGTCTTAAATAAATTATAACTGAACATATATACATCAAAATCATGCAAACTTTTGCCACAGATCTAGACATGCCATAAAGAGCAACATATCCAAAATTCAAGTTCATAGCATGTGTATATTTTAAATCACACTAAAAACACTCCAAACTGAGTTTGAATTTTTAATTCAAAAACTGTACAGAAAAACCCTATACATGTTTTCTAGAAAAGATAGATTTATTCACCAGGAAACCAACAAAATTGGTTTTGCATTTTTCTGATTTTTCTACGATTTTTAATGATTTTCCGAAGTTGCTGTTGTAACCCTAAAACGATCTTTACAGCCGGGTCCCTGGAAACTTACACTGGGAACCCTGAAAAGAACTGAATCAAAGCAATGTAGTCCCCGGGGCGGACTGGACCTCGCCGGCGGCCAAAACCCCGGCCGGCGGCGGCGGTCTTGGCCGGAGGGCGGCTCCTGGAGCTGCTAGGGACCGAGCTTGGGCGAGAGGTGGCCTTGGCCGGCCGGCAGCGGCCTCGCCGGGCGCCGGCGGCGAGGCGCACCCCCTGTGCGCCCGCTGCAGCCGTGAAGCGCGGCTACGGCGCGGCCTGGAGGACGAGCAGCGGCTGGGCAACGTTGAGGAGGACCAAGGGAGGCTACAGGATGGGTAGGGCGGCGACGGTTTGGCGCGGGAGGTAGATTGGCGCCCTCACGGCACTGGACAGCGGCGGCGCAGGGATATCAGACGACGGCGGTGGTGTGCAGCTCGGTTTTTGGCAGGGCAAGGACCTCGACGACGTCGCGGACGAGGCAAGGACGCCTTAAGGCACACCCCAGCCAGCTGGACCCGGCCGCAGGCGCACGAGGCACGCTGCGCGGCGTCGCACGGCGCGTGGCGCCATGCAGGGCCCGCGGCCAGGCCGTGTACGCGCCGTAGGCGCGGTGTACGAGCCGAGGGGTGAGGCGGAGGGAACCAGGCGCGGGAGAGGTCCATAGCGGAGCCATCGGGGCGTCCGTACGCCGGACCGCGGTGCGTGCGGCACGTGGCGGCGCGGCCAGACTGCCTGCGCGCAAGGGCGCGGCGTCGCCGGCGCTCAGCCTGTCCAATTTTAATCGGTTTAGCCCTCTTCGAAAAAGCGAAACTCCAAAAAGTGTCAACTAACTTGAAAATCTCCAAAAAGCAAAGTTGTAGAGGAGCCATAGATCTACAACTTTCCCAAAGGGCGTCATATGTTTTGATCAACCGTTTGCCCGGGAACGTCGACCGAAGTTGCAGATTTTCCACGGCTCGAATTACTGTTCACAGCGCAGTCAAACCGATTTTTGGCCAATTTTCACTCAAAATTGGAATGTCCGCCAATTACGAAAAATGTGTTCCCGGAAATAACGAACAACTTTCGTATTGGCCGATTTTGAACTTCTATAGTGAAATTTGGAGAACGCGTAAGAAAACCATTTCAGCCTTAAAGGAGATCTAGGGTTTGACCGGGAATTTGAACTTCGACCAAGGTCTTTTGTGCAAAAGTGTGCACAATCAAGCAAAACATGCTTAGGGACTAATTAATCTTGATTAACCCAACTAATCGAGTTATTTATCTTTAATAAACACCTAGGGTGTTACACTCAACTTTTAAAACCATTCAATTTACATCCCTACCCTGGTTATAAGCGGTTTTGAAAGGTGGTTTTGTCGTTTTTATGCCATGTTTAGTTCCAAAAGTTTTACCAAAATTACTCACCAAGAGAATCGTGTCAGTTCATTTCTTCTCTCTGTGCACGCGGTCCAATGCAAAAAAATTTACCTCTTTTCACCCAACTAAATGGGTCCTTAATTAAAAATAAATCTTATAAATACTTAATGAAGTTATTAAATCATGAAAAATATCCCTAAGATTCTAAAAATTTTGAAACAAAATCCTAGAGATGGAAATGAGACGCAAAAATCTTAATTGAAGATTTTATAACTAGTGCAAATATCTATAAAATTTTGTAAAATTTAGATTTGCTCTAGAAAAATGGAAAATATAGAACTTTTTTTAAAACATATATTAACATATATTAAAATATTGAATATTTTCATAATAAAATCTTAAAATGAAAACAGTATGTATACATTCATCGATTATGCATAAATGCATTCAACATTAATATATGTTACATTTATGATGGTTGACTTTATTTATGATGAATGTATTCATGTAAGCATCTTGTCATGATTTTATTGCAAAAAGTATTTAAGATCAATTGGAAAATTTTATGATGGTTTAATTTTTTGGATATACTTTTCAATTTTTATAGAACTAAATTTAAATCTATGATAATTTATAAACATTTTCACTTGTTTTAAATATTTTATTTAGATTTGTTGCATCTCAATCCATATTTAAAATATGTCTCATAATTTTTAGAAGCTTAGAATTATTTTTTCAATTTAATAACCTCATTAAGTATTTATATGATTTATTTTTAATTGAAAATGACAAAACAATTTTTGAAATCCGCTTATAACGCATGCAAAGATGTAGCACTCCTACGGCGTGTGAAGCACTTTGCCAGCCACCATCACGGCCCACCTAAAGGCCCATCAGACACATCGACGACCCACCAGGAGGCCCATCATACACCTCAACGGCCCACGAAAATGCCATCTGTACCTCGACGGCCCACGAGAAAGCCCATGAAACAGCGCGGCGGCCCGGAAGGAGGCCCATCAATCACCTTGACGGCCCACCAGAAGGCCCATGACGTACTGTGACGGTCCATCTGACACCTCCACGGGCCGCCATTAGGCCCATAAAGCACCTCTACGGCCCTTTCATTTTTGCATTGACCCATCAATGCCCATTAAGCACCACACAGGCCCAATAAGGGTCAATTTTTTGCACTGTCGGCCCAAATAAGACTAACCGCAATGGAATGACGCGATTGTCGAAACCAGCCTAATGAAGGCCCATTTCATTTGCAATTTCAATCCAGAAAAAGGTTTGTCAAACGCAACATGCCTACCGATTTCCCACCGAATGCAATTTTCATGTTTTAACATAGATGATATTAACATCACAAATTCGGTTTGTCAAACGCAACGTGCCTAACAAACTCCCACCGAATGCAATTTCTATGTTTTAACCTAGATGATAATAACATCCCAAATTGGCACTTACATAGTACAGTAACTCTTGTCGATTGGATCTAATTTATTTGTTAATATGCAGCAGTGAATGGACTAAACTTCCATCAAAAATGACCATAATGGGCTACTTTGTGCATTCTACTTACATTTAACCCAGCAAAAGACATAACAAAGCTTGAGTTTCCCCCGTCCGTATTCAAGGCAACGAGCCAACAACGCCATAGCTCCCCATTAATCCAACAATGACCGGTCAACGGTCCCATCAGTCCCATTAGAACTATTAGAACTATACACAGTACCATTAGTACCAAACTAAAAATAACAGTCCCGTTAATACAATGTCATTAACTATCTATACAAAAAGCATAAAACGTGTTACAAAAGTTTAACAAAAGGTGGCACTTATGATCATGCTCTTTCATTTGCTGCAAAAGAAACAGAAATCCATGTAACACCCTGAAATTTTCCGATTTCAGGATGTTATTAGGAAGAATAATTAAGCAACGATTTTGACATAATTTTAAAATTTGCTCAACACTTATTTTCTTTACAGGAAATTTAGTTAAGGAAAACTATTATTTGTTTTTCTAATAAAATAAAATAATTCTCTGAGTGTTGCATTCATTTCGATTGCATAGTTTTTGATTGGTGTGTGGCTTTCACAATCATACAAAATTCAAATCTAAAACCCCAAACCTCTTCCTATCTCTCTATCTTTATCTCAGTCATCCGACCTTCTTTTTTTTTCTTTCTTTCCACAACCCAACTAGCTCGGCCCACTTCTCTCTTCTCGGCCTGCTCCGCCGGCCCACTCCCGCTCGCTCCCTTGGGTTGCCAGCTCATTCTCACCAACACCGGCCCAGCTTCCTCCCCTCCCTCTTTATCTCGCCGCCAGCTGGGGCCCGCTTGCCATGCTCGTCTCCTACCTCCGACCAGGCGCTGCAACGCGCTCGACCGAGCCCGAACCGGTCCAAGCTCTGCCGCTTTTCGCCCTCCCGCATGCATGTCCCCCACCCTGGCCACACCTACTCACCATCTAGCACCCACGCCCGCACACACTCGTGCGCTGCGGCCGCCTCGCTTGGCACTCTTGCCTGCATTCTCCTGACAGCGCCGCTTGCGCCGGCTTGCTGCCTGCACGGCCGCACGCTCCTATGCTTCCTGTGTGCGCGCCCCTGCTCGCGCAGCCCTTCCATGCTCATTGGAGCATTCAACAGCCTCCACCTCTGTTTCCCCTCCTTCTCCATCAGTAACGGTAACGGTTGCCCACCATGCAATGATAATCGATGGTCGGCCACGCTGCTGCACCATCCGTTCCCCTCCCTGTGTTCGTAACGGCCATCTCCACCATCCCTCTTCTCTGGTCAGTCATTTCCCCACTGAGCGCGTCCGCGTGCCTGCGTCGCCGCTGTGCGTCCAGCCTCGTCCCGGCCGAGCCCGCTCGCCTTCCGCGCATGCACCGCACACAACACCTGAAACCGTCGCCTCCTTCACTCCCCTTCCAGAAACGACCGCAGTCACCACTAGTCATCAATTGCCGGCCGCCATCTTCTCCTTCCCTTCCACGGCGTGCCGCTGTCCCTTCCGTTCCCTGCTCCTGCGCCCTATAAAGAGGATCGTCCAGAGTCTTTGCGCGCTACTGCATCCATCACCATTCAGTGCCTTGCCTTGCTCTGCATCACGCACCGCCGCACCGGTCGTGCCCGGTTCGCGCGCACAGGGGCGAAGCCGAACCAAGCGACCACCACTACAAGCTCGATGAAGCCACGCCGTGCAGTCACCCGCGCTCGTCGTCAACGTTCTGTCACCGGAGCACACCTCGGCCTGGAGATCGAGTCACCGCCGTCCGCAGGAGTTTCCTTTTTGCATCGGGTATCTTCATCGTCGGGGCAAGCCAATGCTTCCAGGAGCATCTCCACACCAGGACGCAGCCCTTCCGGCTGTTGTTGATGCCACCACACCGCTGGAGGTCGTCGTCCGTGTCATCTGCCAAGGCCGTGTCATGCTTCAGAGCGCCGCCGTCTTGAAGCTGCCAGAGCAGGCCATCGTAGCAAGGAGCCTTGCCGAGCCGATCGAGCTGTGCCCGTTTGGCCGGTCCCTGTCACTGTTTCGCCACCGGGACGTCACCGTCTCGTGCAGGACCGAACTGCACCGGCCGCCGTCCAAGCTCCGATCCATCCGCTCGCCATCAAAATCCGGCCGCCTCCTTCTTCCAAGCTTGGTGAGCACATCCTCGTACACACTGAGATCCCTCTATTTTCATCTCGCTCTCCAGTAAAAGATTCAACATCTTCCTCGATCGATTCCTTGTGAGCAGACTCACTGCTGCCATGCTCCGGTAAAGATGGTCGGAACCTTCTTTACTGATGTTGCTGTTCGCCGGAAGCCGATGACATGGTTGGAGTCGTTTCAATACCAAGCTAGTACTGCCTCATCAGCTCCACGTCCATTCACTATCAAACAACACATCAAAGGTGAGAACCGCTAGTCTAATTCTCTTTTACATCCTAACGTTCGTGCTCACTAGCTGCTAGCATGTTGATGTATCTCATTCTCACTGCACGCCAGCCACCACATACAGCAGCTGCGCTGCATGCAAACTTCAATAGTTTAATTCTTGATCCAGCTCATAAAGCTTATAGTTTTCCATCCTTTGCCATACACTCATGATCACGAATTGAAGTATGCTGCCAATGTCCCAAGATCGTGCTGTCCGACTGGTGTCTCTGTTTCTGTTTAGGGTCGGACAGAACCTAGTTGCATGCAGTAGCAACAACATGCAGGCCGAGCTGTTGCATGCAACTGATGGCATGCATGTTTTCTCGTAGACCAGACATCTAGTGTTGCGTATCTTTTAATTTCTTATCACGAACACTTCTTTTGCCTCAACAATGTTTATCCATGCTTTCGTGCATGTGCACTCTTTAGACAAGTATAGAGAAGCTAACAAACTTATAGGTTCACTCATACGTTCAGTTCATACCTTGCTTGGTGTCATCATTTCATCATGCTGATGTCATATACATCCTGAAAAATATCTATCATGTAACTCTCTGTAAACATCCATCTAGCATGTTATCTCTGATTCTCGCGCTGACCACCACATGCAGTAGCTCTTCTGCATGCAAACGTCAGTAGTTTAATTCTTGATGGACTCCATAATTCTTATAGTTGCCATGCACTCGTGAACTGAAAGCCGCCAATGTCCTTTGATATGTTGTCCATGCATCATCATTGTTTCGTCAACTATCACACAAGGAGCCACAATATTCTACACATGCTAGCACCATGTTCATTACATGCTTGCATGCATGTGTTGCCATGGTCAAGTACACGCTTGCTATCAGTACATGTACACCTTCATGATGTCAGCATTACATCATGCATGTCATATATCCATTCGTTTCCTTCAAAAATACAATCCAAGTAAATTCAGCTAACATATTTCAGTAATATAGCTCTGTCTTTTCTTTTATCTTTATCTACATGTTGTCATCTGTTATCTCTTGTATCTTGGGAATCATCTTTACTAGGCCTTCTGATCTATAGTAATCACATATATCTATCCAACCTTGTTTAATCCATAGATCTTATGTTTTAACCCGTTTAACCTCGTTCTTGTTACGTTAGATCCGTCTCATCATAAACAATGCGCTAGACATGATGTTTACTATAAAATGTGTTTTGATAATTTATTCTATATTAACTTGGTTAATGACTATTAAACTTGTTTTCTAAATAAAATCTAATTAGAGTTGAACCTCGTGTTTTTCATACTAAAGTTAATTTGATTAATACTTATTCAAATAATCCTTTCAATTAAAAGCTAAGTAGAGTTATACCTCGGGTTTTATAATCAAATTTAACCTGATTAATGTTTATGCAATTTGTTTTTTTAAATAAAAGCTATATAGGTTGTACTCGGCTTTATTAATCAAATGTTAATTTGACTAATATGATTATAAATATGTTTTTGAATTATAATTTGTTTAGTTCAACCCGATACATAAAGTTATACGCTTAGATGCTTTACATGCTTCTTCTAAAATTAAATATTTAATTTGCATAAATCATACTTGAATATTTATGAATAAAATTGGACTAAGTTCTACATCGTTCTTTTATATCATAATATAACTTGATTAATTATAAATAGGTTATTTCTATGAAGTAACCTATGAACACAATTTTATTCAATTAAAATATATCAAGCATATAGTCTTTGTGTGTTATAATTCAAATCTCTCGATAGATGTACCTTTTCAACGATAGTTCCGTTCTCAGCGTTTCTTGCATTTGCGTTCCTAGAACCAAACCTGTTCTCTTTTTAAGCCTTTCTTGATTGGTGCATTGTTCTTAGTTGTTCTTGTTTGTCTGCTTTGCATGTGTTGTGCCTGATGTTTGCTTCGAGTAGAAGATCGAGCTGTTGATCGGAAGTCCTGAAGTTTAAGAGTTTCAAGAGAGCAAGAGCGGAGCAGCATAAGAGTAGCTTTTCGTTGGAGAAAGGCAAGTGTCCCTAACCATCCTTCTACCTATGCTTTAAACAAGAATACTATGAATTAATGGGAACATGGAGAACCACCCAGGAAAACAGTACAACCACAAGACATATGGCTCTGTTTTGGCCAATTAATTAGGGAAGTCTTGTGTGGCTATTAGCCTTAGTAGCTTGTGGTACGGAGGAATGCTTTTATGACTCTTCTACTCTGGACAGGTATTGGAACGGAATTGCTATTCTAGGCTAACCTGGTCCGAGGGTAGAAGGATGGTACGAAAGATAGCCTCTAGGACGTGATACTATGGACTAATACACATAGAAGGACTCTTTGTAAAGGCCTCGTAGCGTCCCTATGCAACCACACCTCGGAAGTGTGGTATTGTGCCTACTTTTGCACAGCATGGTTGGGTTCAAAGTTCTTCGGAACTTTTACGCGACTTGTGGTGAAAGTGTACAACCTCTGCAGAGTGTAAAACTGTTATAACAGCCGTGCTCACGGTCAAGAGCGGCCTGGACCCTCACATGATTAATAAACTTAAAGATGGACTTTAAATTACTTTCTGGTTATTTCTGTGGCCTTGCTGAGTACCAACCATAAGTGTACTCATCCTTGCTAAACCGCTGCTCAGAAAAGAAGAAGGTGTATGAAGTCGAGAAGATGGTGCTAGGCGTACGCAACCCCCAGTCGATTGCCTGTGAAGTTTGGATCCTTTGTTTCTCAGGATTCTGCTGTAAATCTCTGATAATCTCTCTTTCTTTACGTGATATTGTTTCTGTTATTCACTAATGATGTCACTATATGTATGGAACTAGATCCTGGCATACATATAGGTAGCACTTGGTTTGTTTTGGAAACCGGGTGTGACAGTCCAGAAGTTAATACATACAAATCAGAAAAATGGTGAAGGTGACAAAGAACCTAATATCAACAACATAGATAAACACTAGATGGGCATATTTATCACTGTGGACATGTGCACATGTAAAACTTATTCTCAGTCTGAATCACTATTAAGCACTACTTGCTACTTGCTGAAAAGAAAACATAATGCACCAGCTTCAAAATTAACACATTTGCACGTGTTGGCTTGTAAAGGGATTTGAGTTGCAGAGAATAGCAAACAGATGATTGTGCAGTTGTGCACAGAACAGTATTTTACAATGATTGCAGATTAGGGGGTTATCTCAGAGTGCAAGTGTAGCCGTGCAGGCATGTATTTAAGTAGTCTCAGAGGAGACATTTTGAATCTGGCATTAGGTTTAATACAAGCAATTTTATCATTTAAATATTCGCACTTAGATTCAAGAGTGTGAATCACATTAGGAGCCATAAGGACTAAATTCGTTTTATTGTTTTCGGATTACATGCCTCACATTGAACTCTTTACATTTCAAAGATGGTCAACAAGAGTGTAGAATGCATCAGCTGGTCTCATCACTTTCACAGTGGTTGAAACTGGAAAGTGTGCATTAAACTGAAAGTAAAGGTGGAATTTAATGTGGTGGTATTCTATCTATGGGGTAAATGTCATCGACTTGTGTCGTGTCTGAAATAGCACTGCACTGTCAGAATATCAATGAATTTTATGCTTTGACGGTCATGGTTTGAGTTAGTAGCCACCTGGTATGCCTCGAAGTTCTGTTCATATAATTTCATAAGCAGGAGAAAAGCAAGATTTCTATAGTGCTTGTCTACTTGATGATAAATCTAATGAGGCAACTGTAAAAATCAATAGATTATTTAAATTTTCCAGGCTTGTCATTTCAAAAAAAACTAGGCTCTAGGTGGAGAAGCATATGGGACAGTCAAGCAACTAAGATGGTACATGTTATAAGGGTTTTACTTCTATTGCTTTCAATGATGCAGCTCATCAAAGGGATATTTTGTACTTTATATCCCGGGATAACTACACATAGTCTCCATCTAAAATCTCATAATCAAGGACAAGAGGCTTCACATATACTATGGCAGTACAGATTGACAGTATAACTCAGCGTTCCCTAAAACCATGAGAAAAGTTCGTGGCAATTCAAATTAAAAAAAAGAAAAGGAACAATTCTAATTTGCATTGTTGACTAACCAATTCTGGCAGTATGATTCCTAAGATAGCAACATAAACGAACTAAAACTAAATGCATGCTAGTTCATGATATAAAAAAGTACTAAAATATTTACCTTTAGTGGGTCATTAGGAGCATATCAGCTAATGCCTAATGATTTGTATTGTAGTAGCCTTGATTTATCAAATATCCTGCCGATACCAGCTTGGATTTTTCAAGGAAAAAGCTGAAAGGAGCAGGAAAGAAAATTACAGTATAAAACTATCGAACAGCTCCATGTATCACTATTTTGGATGAAACGTTGCATATTAGCCACTAGCCAGTCTAGTAACATCATGACTAATATTATTACAGATGGTGGCCTAATCGTTAGCAAATCTCCTGGATGAGCTACACACTCAAGTGTGTTGAAAATTTTCCTTTTACCAATCCCCCAAGGGTTCAGTATAGCTAAAAGGCATCACAAGATATTAACAATCCTACCCACATACCAATACTATGCACTGTAACTCTATAAGCATGATGCATGATCATGAGGTAAAAAATAACACATGTCAAAGCTTCAAATAAAGGAATGCAAACATTTCCTAAAACATAAAAGATTTCAAATTCCAATTACGTAAATATTTACATTAAGTACACACTGTGGGAGTTCATCTCCAGCATCGCATGCATCCCCTGTTGCACAAACCAGCAACATTAACACTAGTTAGTGTTCCAATATCATGACATGACATGATTCTATCATACAAATAACATGGATCATACACAAATAGAAGATCATCAGCAAAATAGTTTACAAATTGCATAGCTTGTAGTTACTTGTAATGTTTTGGTTGTGTTCAATTTTTATTTCTTTTTTGAGACAGGTCATGATCAAACTTCCAGAGAGTCAGAGGGTGACATTTTTTGGGATAATAGCTAGTCATGTAACGGCAGATGACACAAATGATTTAGTGTACTATGATTAAAAAAATAAATGTCTCCTGCAACCTAAACATTTATCTTAATGGTTATATTTAACATTGTGTCTGTTGGATAAATAATTGATAAAACAATATACTAGGCCAGCTGCATAAAACTAATAGCAATCTTATGCTCCAGATAAACATTTCAATGATGATATTGACATGTACGCTATCCTTATTGGCATTAAACACAGAAGATTAAGCAAGTTCATTTACAATTTAACAGAACTGATCTACATGTTCTTTCCGCGTTGCATCAATCATCAATGTATCCAATTGTTTCCATTACCATCCCACTGGATGGTAATTACACACCTTTGAGAAGGTTAATATATCATACTTAGTGAAAGTAGATAATGATGGCAAAATTGGAAAAACTTCCACAATAACCTATAGTAGTAGACTAGTGGGCAACTTCAGTGCATGTTCTCATTTGAATGTGCACACAAAAGTTCCAATTCATGAAAGGAAATAGTCATCTACATCCAACAATTCATATGACATAATAATAACATGATAAAATTCCGACATATACTCCACGAAATCCTTGTGACTGAAAAATATCCGTGTAAGTGTTGAAGCATGAGCAGGAAAATTCAAATAGATCAAGGAACAGCTTAAACACTACCAACTCACGCCATACAGTGACCACCAGACATTATCTCCCAGCAACAAAATTTGAACAGATATAGACCTCAATAGTATTCAAGTTTGTGGAGGTGTTATCTATCCTACAGAAATGGACATAGTATAAACCCTATCTAGAGCAAAGAACGGATCATTTCATGCTTGTTGGTTCCACATCTAGGCACCTTGTGTTGGGTGGTGGTACAAGCAACAAACTGATAATCCATTACCTTAGACAGGAGGTCTATGTGTCATGGTTTGAGAACAGCTGTGCTACTAAAGTACTAAACCCTGAATCTCTACAACACGACACAATCCAAACCCAAAATTACTATTCCCATTCAAAAGCGCCCCACCAAAATTTCGGATCATGAAAGCGTTGTTTGGCTCTAGTCATCTTCATTTAATAATTCAAACGAGATAAAACTGAACAAAATAAAGTTACAAGATAGGTCCAATAAATCCTAACTACATATGACAAAAAAAACTTAAACAACTAAGGAACTAAATCATGAGCTCTTGCATAAGCCAGCAACAGAGCAAACCCTATCAACTCAAACCTAAACATCATACTGCATGATTTGTCAGAAAAAAAATAGACCAGCATACGAATCCTAGCAATTAATCAGTCTAACTGGGAAAGTACCCTTTACAAACTAAACCTTCCTCACACTAATCATGGATTCAACAGCAAGCCCTATCTACAGCAAGAGGTCGAATCGAAGTTCCTGTTGGTTCAAAATAGACCAGCATATGAATCCTAGCAATTAAGCCGTCTAACCAGGAAAGCACCCTTTACAAACGATACCTTCCTCACAGTAATCACTAATCAAGGATTCAAAGCAAACCCTGTCTACAACAAGACGTCGAATCACAGTGCCTGCTGGTTCAAAACTAGCGCCCCATTACCTGTGGTCTGGGGCAATACATATGGGAAATGTAAGAACGAGTCCGTAATCAAAAAAATGCAAGCAGCATGAAACCCTAAGGCAAACGCCACGCGACCGGCGCACGGCGAAGAGGGGCTTGCGCGCCCGTGCCCTAACCCTAGGGCAAGCCATCAGCGGGGCGAGGAAGGGAAGAGACGAGGGGAGAGGAGGCGAAAGCTGATGTCTCACCCGTCCGACGGCACGGTTGGTTGCTTCACGGCGGCGTCAACCTCACGCACCGCAGCTCTCGCCTTCCCCCACACCACCACCACCGGCGCTTGGAAGCAGAACCACAGGCTCGAGCGACCGCACCAAATCGAGTGGAGCCGAAGCCTAAATCTCTCGGCGGAGACGAGGCGGCCCCGGCGGCGAGAGATAGGTTTGATGCGTCGCTCGTCGGGGAATCGAGGGGAGCGGGAGGGAATTTGGGAAGCGGCAGGGCGAGTTCGAGGAGGAGCGGGAGGGGGGAGGGGTGGTGGGGGAGGGGGGGCATGGCCAGCCAAGGGTCGATCGTTGGCTCGTTGCGGATGGCGCTTGTCCTTTTGAACTGCGTTGGCCATTCTGTCTGTTGTCACCCGTGTTGGGCCTCACACTTAAATTGGGCCTGATTATGGGCCACTCACTAGGGCCGGGTTGACTTTTTATTTCTGTTGTCCTGGGCCCAAATGGGGATTGAGATACATGCGTCAATATTCAATTTTCCTTTCTGGATTTCCAGATTGTCTTTTTTTTCTTCAGTGATCAATTTCTTTTTCTTTTCAAATCTGATGATCGAGGTATTAAAATATCTGAACGCATGTCGCATGACCGACCGAGAGGACCTAACTGCAACTAGAGCATTTCTTTCAAATTCAATATATATATAGCAAAGGAGGAATAGCAAAGGTGAAGTATGATTTGGCCGTGTCTCTTTCTGCGCAACTATTCTAGTTGTCAGGTCACCATCGTGCATACGATTTCTTTCTGTCGAGAAATCCGAAATAGGTCTTTGGGCAAAGCCTTTTCTTTTGTCCGGCCTCTCCTTTTTGCCGCTGTCAAACTTCTTTCTCAAAAGCTACTAGTAATAGTACTTTTGCTATTATCTCTGTCCTTCCTTGTAGAAAAGAATGAAATGTGATCGCTGACGGTTGACAAGGATCCAGAAAACCATTGGTTATTTTCTCCTAGGCAGTTTTCGTGGAAACAGTGAGCCTCTTGGAGCTTTAAAAACTAATCCACGGGTCATTTAGATATATATATGGCGCGAGAAGATCTGATTGGACACGCACGCACGAACGCAATTAACGCAAGTGATGCAGGAACCCCCCACTACTTCCGCACCATCTTCTTCTTCAACCTCTCGATCTCACTTCCGTTAACACCAACAAGAAGAATATATGTTTGCTGCAACTAATGCCGCCGCCTTGTTTGTTCATGATGCAATCATGCTGGGTTTTGGGTATTAAAAAAAACATTTCTTAATCTAGTCTGCTAGCTTCGATCTCCTTTTGACAATACATAATTAGCACATCATTATGTTACGAACGATATCTAATGCTACACGAGTGGACAGGCGTGCTCGATCATTTGATTCCTCTCGATCGGTGCCATGTCTCTGATTCCTCTATCTTCGCAGCGTCCAGGTCTCCATCAGAGTGCAATTCCAGTGACGTGTCACTCAGTGACCGCCATGACCTTTTTTTTGGTTGTATGAAAATTGCTAGTAAAAGGACTCGAGTGAGAGCGATAGATGCATCATATTTTTCTAGCAAACTTGGCATAGTGAAAATTCTTGCTTTTTGATAATTACTATATTTAACTTCTTTCTTATCAGATAAAAAGGTTGACAAGGAATAAGAGAGGTGTACTGTAATTAACCAGTCTCTTTCTGCTTCACCTTTGCCATTGGTCGTAAGGCCTTGTCACCCATGCCTTTTTGATCGAGGAATCTGAGTTGAGTCGTCGGGCTAGGCCCCCGCCCGCCCTAAATAAAGGCGAATAAGAACCTCTTTGATTTGTCACTACTAGTAAGTTGTCGTAAAGTCGAAAAAAATACTACTCTTTCTGTTCTTAAATATATAATGTTTAGGACAAAAAAATAGTTCAAAATAAACTATTTTTTTGGTCCTAAACGTCGTATATTTAAGAACGGAAGGCAGCAGATGTGATACTGACAGATACAGAGGGAGGAGAGAGGAGAGGACAAAGGAAGTCGCGGGTCGTCTTCATTCGCCTCTTGCGACCTGCGATGCGAGAGAAAAAAAAGAAGCGGCGGCGAGCGTGTTTTGTCTTTGTCTGTGCCCTGCATCTGCTCCTACAGTCCTGCACCCAGCCACAGTAGCAACGATGATCATCGACGGCCTGCTGCAATGCTGCTGCCTGTTGGCTTTTGCTCTCGCGCGCTCTCACTTGTCAGCCATCACTTTGTTCCGATGCCCCCGAGAGACCCAAATCTCGCTCGCGCATTTCTGATCCCTCCGTCCGCAAGGAATTCCTCCCCAGGAAAATCTCGCCCCACGTATACTCCCTCCCTCGTATTTCAATCCCTGTCACCAACGCAAGCTATACTGTAGTTTCACCGCGCGATAAAACCCTCTTGACAAGCTCGATAGTTTCACCTCCTGTCTGATCATCGTGCGACCGACCACGCCAACGAAACGGAAGGGGTCAAGTGCACGACAACGGGGAATCAGTCGCCTCACCTGATCGATGACTTGACAGCAGCCTCCTCCTCCCTATCCCATCTCATGGTCATGGATGTGATCGCTCCCCATCTCTAGCTTGCTCGTCAGTCCTTCCCATGGCAGTAACACATTCCTGTCTTCGGGTGTTGGATCTTTGCAGCCACACTATCTGCCCATATTTCTGTGTAATCTGCAGTATTTGCAGATAAAATCACTCTGCTTCTGCTAGGGGCCACTGCAGAATTCTCATGTAGTCCAAGGGCCTCCCTGCACGGTTTCGCAGCATCAGGACACCATTATTTGTCCACGTAAAAGCGCGATTATAAAACGCCCCCGCACGCTGCAAGCCCCTCTTCGCTCGCTTCCTTTCCGAGCGCCTTTCCTCTCGCTCTCGTCTCTCTTCTTCCGTCTCCCCCCTCACCAGTCACCACCACCGCCATTACCATCCTACCCTTCTCCTCCTCCGTCCCTCTTCCTGCAACAGGTTCTTGCCAAGAAGGAGCCGCATCGCCAGTCGACACCCTCCCACCCATGCAGCCGAGCGGCCGCGAAATGCAAGGCGGCGGCGGCGGCAGCGGGCAGGACGACTTCTTCGACCAGATGCTGTCCACGCTGCCGGCCGCGTGGTCTGAGCTCGGCTCCGGCAAGTCGCCCTGGGAGCTCCCCGCGGGAGCCTCCGAGGACCCGGCGGCGTTCGACGAGTCCGCGCTCCTCGTCTCCCGCCTCCGCCACCACCAGATCGGCGGGGACAAGCCCGTCATGCTCCACCTCAGCGACCTGCACGGCCTCGCCGGCGGCGGCGGCGGCGGGGAGGACGCCGGCGCCGCGGGGTTCCTGCCGCTGCCGCTGTTCACCGACCGGGCCAGGGAGGAGATGGACGCCGCCTTCAAGTCCCCCAATGCCGCTGTGAGATTCTTAATTCTGCTCTGCTCGCCTCCTTGAAAGCTTCCATTTTGCCCGCCCGTCTTCTCTGACATGGTTTGTTTTGGGGGTTTTGCAGGGAGGCGAGCAGGCCCTGTACAACGGGTTCGGAGCCGCCGCCGGGATGCATGGCGCCGCCGCCGCCGTGCAGCCGCAGTTCGGACAGGTACGGCCGCGTCCCGTTCATCAGGACACGATTGCACTCCCAATTATCCGACAATCATTTTGCTTCTTCGTTCACTCATGGCGCGAGCAACTGGCAAAGCTACAAGAACTTGAGCTCTTCGTCTTTGCCCGGCAAGTTTGGTTTTCTTGACTGATCAAATGGACTGAAAAGGCCGTGTCTTTTCTCCTCGTGTGGTCAAAGGGAGGATCAATGCCGGCACAGAGCTTCGGGGGAGGCGCGGCAGCGGGTGGCGGTGGGTCGGCACCGGCAGGCTTACCGGCCGCCGGAGCGCCGTCGGGCGGAGGGGCAGCGCCGCCGCGACAGCAGCGCGTGCGGGCGAGGAGGGGACAAGCGACTGACCCTCACAGCATCGCTGAACGTGTACGCCACTCTCCCACCACCTTTCCCTCCTCCCTCCCCCAGTTTTTTAATGCCTGCATCACTGTTATACCTCCTGTGTTCTTGCCTGGAGCTCCACAATTCTCGGACGCCAGTTTGACCTGCCGCAGACCTCAATTTCACTGTCGCTTGCTCCAATTTAAACTGCAAATTTTGGCCACAAATTTGTGTTTCACTGTTGAAATTCAGACACAGAAAAGAACATCAGAGATAGCCTGCAGGAGCAGAACAAATCATTTTGATCTTCTTCTTCAGCTGTGTCTTCTTGCTCACTCTCACCATGCGTTTCTTGCAGCTCCGGAGGGAGAGGATAGCTGAGAGGATGAAAGCGTTGCAGGAGCTGGTCCCTAACACCAACAAGGTAGCCCAAAATTTCTTCTCTTTTCTCCCCTCCTTTTCTCCTTTTGCCCTTTCTTTTGAACAAAGTAGCAGGAAGCTTTCCTTGAAATGTGGTGAGGATGTATTCATTTCTTTTTTGCACTGTGTGTGTGCTGCATACGAGTATAATTTTCCTTAAATTTTCCCCCATGTTATAGTGTAACATGCAATGCTCTCCAATATGTGAAATTATAGTAAATAAAAGTGTTAAACAATGAGTGCATCATAGAATGAAAAAACATGGTAGTCGAGGCATACTATGGTGCATTTGCCCACTTTACTGCTCTGGAGGATGCAACACATGTCGGACTTACATCGGTGAAAATGTGTTTTAGTGACCAATAGCTAGCAGAAATTCTACTGTCATTTCTAAGCAACAGAACGGTTCATGATTCATGCACTAGCAGTTGTAAAAAATCATCTGCTAACTTTTTTTTTGTTGCTGCCACTAAGGCCACAAAACTCATGCCGTTATATGGGGGAACGTTGATCATCGGCAGGGAATGGCTCATGAGGGGACGGAATGCCACAAAACTAGCAGATTCCTAGATAGTTGTAGCTCATGAGGGAAATGGCAGGCTAACTAGGTTTTGGTATAAAATGCACAGATATACATGAACTTGGAAGCATACCTTGTTTGAGTGAGCCTGGGAGGGCTGCAAAAAACACTGGTAAAGCGGGAGACATGAGAATTGCCTAACACTCCAGCTTCAGCTCCCCAGCACCACGTGCAGAGTTGTTCTGGTATTCTGGAGCTTCCCCCGGCACATATGAGATCCTTTTTTGGCACAACTTGCAGACACTGTTGAGAGTATCATGAAGCGATAACGAATGTTGTTCTGCTGACCTTTGGGAATAAAAACATCACTCGTCGTGTCTTAATCGATGGAGCTTACATAGCAAATTCTAGAATGGACATAGATCACTGTCGCTAAAATGATCATATGGAATTTTGTTTGCAGACCGACAAGGCATCAATGCTTGATGAGATCATTGATTATGTGAAGTTCCTCCAGCTCCAAGTCAAGGTACTTCTGCTTTCCTACACCTAGCTAGGTTCCTGAATTCTGCTCATAATTTGGTCACTCAAAACAACTTAAAATTCATGATTCCACCTCAAATGTTTCCCACTGTTGCAGGTTCTTAGCATGAGCCGTTTAGGAGGAGCTGCAGGGTTCGGCCCTCTAGTTGCTAACATGTCATCAGAGGTACCTATGGTTGTGTTATGCGATCTTTTATTTTAAAAACTAAAGCACCAGCAATGATCCAATTGATACAAGCCACAAGCTAACTAATTTTTGTGGGCCAAGCATGTTGAACACTGAAATGCTCTAATGATATATGTTCACTGAAGCACAAAGCGAACACTGAAAGTGTTGTCCTTTTGACCATTGGTTAGGTGCAAAAACATACTAATAATTTTGTCATCTTTAAAGTTTGCATTCCGAGCCATTTAAGAATCGTTTAATCCATCAAAAAATTATTTATGTTGGTCTAAAGTTGATCCCTGATGAAGTCTACAAAACAGATATCAATATCTCAGATCTTGTTGCAGATCCTTGCTTTGGCACGGCTAAAAGTCACCAAAAAAGAGCTACTAAAACCAAACAGCATGCTTACTGATTTGCACGGAATCACAAAGAGATATGTGTCATAACTTTGCTTAAGAAACTGATCAAGCATTAGTGGCCAACACATCGGAAAAAAGTATGTAGGAATCTTTGTTGCTGAGGACCCAAGCCAAAAAGGAAAAACACGCCTGAAAAGTGATTACAAGGTACTGATCAGGCATTTAAGCTGTAGAAGCTACTAGCCCACGTAGGAGAATCCGTAACTAACACGGATCCTGAACATGTCTCGGCTGCTATAAGGTCAACCAAAGGAAAATCGACAAAATGCCCAGTGGTTATTTTTATCATCTTGAGTGAAAAACTGCTTATCAGTTTTTTATTATCTTGTGCATCAGCCAATTTGGCATCACATCAAAATTCAAATCCTTGTTGCAGGGTAATGGGAATGGTACAAGCGACAGCGGAGATGGCAATGCCGCCAACGGCGGCAACAATGGTGAAAATGGTGGCAGCAGCCTGAAGGTGACAGAGCAACAAGTGGCCAGGTTGATGGAGGAGGACATGGGCACCGCCATGCAGTACCTGCAGGGCAAGGGGCTCTGCCTGATGCCGATCTCTCTAGCCTCGGCCATCTCCTCTGCCACATCGCCGTCCCTCCTATCCCGCCCCACCATTGGCTCAATGGGTGGCAACCCAACGTCGCCTCCATCGATGAACGACGCCGGTGGCGACGACTCCCGGACTGGCAAGGATGCTGGTGCCGGCTGTAAACAGTGAAGGTGGTGTTCTTGACTTCTCGGGGGGTTGTGTGCTCAGAAGGTGGTCTTGAGGGGTGGGGTTGTCAAATGGCGCAGCAGGCCTTTTCTCTCCACCTTTCCTGGCCCCCTTTTGTTTGTTTATAAGAAATGATGTTTAATCATGCAACCTTTAGCTCCATCTTTTCATGTTCTTGTGAAATAGCTTTTCTGATCTCTTTACCTCTCCTTTTGGGCTATGAGCTGCTCCTCTAATCCGTAGCTTTCTTTTCTGCTAAATTTGTCGCGGAGCTGTCGTGTCTCTGGTTAGGTGGAGGGAGAGGTAAGGAGGAATCGAAATTATTGGTCCAAAGGATCGTATTCATATCCCCATCCCGCGTACAAAATTATCGAATGTGTGTTAGGGCGGTATCAAGTGCAAAGCTGGTCAACAAAATGAAATATTATGAGAGAACCCCGGCAGAGGCATGCTGTTTCGTTACAGATGAGCTGCAAAGTCTCCTCGCCACTGATGAAATTAGGTGCTTTTCGGACCACCAGATAACCTTAGATATAGAGTGTACCTTAAAGCTAAGCACATAAAGTCTTCCCTGATGTAATATTATACAGGGGAGGACAGATGAGGTGCTTATTTTGTAGGGTATGGTTACTTACAGAGGTTTATGCCTATAAGTTTAATATACACACACCTAATAGCACTCCGTGTGCAGGATGTACCCTAATTATTTGCAAACATGCATGTTTGAGCAGTTGCACAAGCACAAATACTGGACACTGGCAGAAAAGACGCACGGAGAGTGCTTGATATGAGAAACCGAGCGTAAGTTGAAATGCAAAAGTTTCAAATTAGAGAGGTTTTGAACCCGGCCAGGCTGAGGCTTTAAGTGCGAGGCACAAATGCCCAGGACAAACGATCCCAACAAACCTTAGAAAAACAGAATAAAACAGAACAGCATCACGTATCCCATCAGAGGGCAAAGACATTCAACTGGTAGTTTTCCTTAACTACCTCATACGGCGTTAATGATTGCAGCGCTGATGATAACACGGTTGTATGATATGATACGGGAAGGGCAAGGGAAGGAGGTCGTGCATGCGTGCTACTTAGTGGCAATATTCCCTCCCTATCTTCAATTTGCACGTCGCAATGGGCTGGCTGCGAGTAAACAAATGGAGAAGAGAGGATCATGGACATATTTACCTGATACCAGCAGCAATTATAGGATCCTGGTAAGAGATGCACCCACGTTGGTGAAGTAAATGAAGGGCATCTTTGATCATGCCTTAAACAACTTCCATTGACAGCTCTAGTGAACAAGGGTGACATAAGGGAATGCCTTAAAAACTGGACCACAAGGCATTGCAAACTTTTGCAAGGACCCAGATGAGATCTCCAATTGCTACCAAGAAAAAAAATTATATTGACAGTTGGAACAAGGGAAATGGTGTTTTCAGCTGAGTGATCTGCTAGTTTGACATTTCCAGATCAATGTCACTAAATAATCGAGTAAAAAATGTTTTATTGACAAAGACAGAAAGGAATATTCCAAGTGTAAAGCATAACTGAAAGGTTACGAGTGCCGATACATTGATGTGAAGGTACCAAACTTTTTCTTTGGGGTGGCCTCCTTCAGGCCATAAATGCACAGTGAATGATGAACACCACAGAAGGGAAAGGAGGATACTTTTCCAACTGTCCAAAGATAGAGAAATTTACTGTGCCATTCATCAAAATGGATCGACCTGTTGCAGCATGACGAAAGCTGTGCTGAGATAGGACAGCACATTGCACAGCAAACATATGAAATTATCAGTCTTACTTTGGGTATCCATAATGAACGACGAACCAGTTACAGAATTGTTGGGGCTCAGAACTACCTAGATGATATGGGCATACAGAAAAAGTAGGAAACTGAAATTATGGCACCCAGATATTAACAAGCCATGCTGGCTGCCAATAAGAAAAGTAGTACAGCAGCACATTAATAAGCTTGTGAAATTACTACTATACTCTTAAGGACTAGATCTTCTGCACAGGTAGGATCCTTCAAGGTTTCATTCTCACATCTGAATAACAAAATAAGTCAGAGGAGACTTAGCGGGTAAGTATGATGAAAGATGTGGGTTACTATTTAGTTCTGAATTCTGATCAATTATGCTGAATGTAAAAAATTTGCTCATACAGGTGGAAGATATTTTCTACACAAACTTCCATGAACTCTCATTATTCCTGATTCCTAAAGTTATCAAGATGTGGCAATAGCCACTAGATGTAAAGGTCGGATGTCACAACAGAAGAATATGACCTCTTTAGTCAAGTACCATAAATAACCATCTCTTGCTAGTGGAGAACAAACTGGCTGCAATGCAAGACCTCATAAGAGATGCATATAGATATGGAGGAAGCAGAAAAAGTTAATGGACTCTATATGATGTAAGGGCTGGATATATTAACAAGTTAAATAGTAGAATAAAGATTTGGCTCAAATTTTCAAGTCCAGCTCAGAATGACCAGGTTCAATCCCAAATTTGATTCATCAAAGTCAAGCACACTTCAAACTACAGGTTTATCATGCACCATTCTAGCCCATTTTAACTGCGAATAATTGCCTCAGCTTCTTTTCACCATCATTATACTTAACATAAGAAAAACAAATATAATTGCACTGTAGCAAAACTACATGACATATTGACATCTCGAGTAGATCTTACCAAATCTGTGTAAAAAATGCAGATGCGACATCAACACTTCAGAACTAAAGCTTCACTTCTGGTTTGTTCTCTTTCGTTTAGAACCACTTGGAATTTTATCTCCTGAATTAGACTTCTTTCCTGCTTCTGATTCCAGAGACTCTTCCAGTTTTTTCAGAGCTTTTTAAACCGAACAAAAAAATGGCAATAGTTAGGATGAATGGAATGTTTAAATTATATAGAGAAGTACCTAAAGACCAGAAGATCCTAATTACAGAAGGACCATTATCTCACCACTGGAGAAAACTGGACGAAGTGTTTCTATTGATTCCTCAGGCAATGAATGAAGATTGCAGCTAGCATTGTCAGCCTTCTTGAGCATTTTGTCAAAAGTTTTAACCTACAAAACATTAGGCTCAGCAAAACAGAACAGAAATAAAAAAATTCATACACTATATACTCTAATTGCAACTGCTCTGGGTACACTCCAGTTGCTTGTTCTTCTGGTAATAAAAGTATGAAACAGAGACATCTAGTAGTGTATATAGCTATATTTCACTCTAGAATGGAGATCAAAGTGCTTTAGCCATTCTTAAGTCCTATAACGCAAGTCAGGAAGATCAAAGTGCTTACTGCTTAGTAATTAGTAAATAGCATCCAGCAGTCAACAAATACACAGCTTATAACATCTTTCCACACCAAATCATTCGGTACTAAACTAACATCCAGCAGATCAACAAATACTCAGCTTGAAATCCATGAATTACAGCCAGACAGGAAAGAGAATGAGATCGCAACCTTTTCAGAAAATAAACAGGCATTGGGAAAGCTACCAATTGTTGTTTGGCAGAGCATTACCTCATGTTTTCTTAAAAATGTGAAGCAGGAACCAGACTCCCCTGCTCTCGCAGTCCGACCCGCTCTATGTATGTATGTTTTCACATATGGTGGCATATCATAATTGATGACATATTTTAAACCATCAATATGTATTCCACGAGCCATTCTATCGGTACCAATTAGAACATTGATTTCCCCTTCCTTGAAAGCCTCCAGTGTCTTCCTGCAGGAGAGAAATTCAATTAATATATGATGGCAGCAGCTAGGATAGCAGGTCCTGTTTTCTAAATTCACATTCATGTAAACCAATGATGATGACCCACAGCATGTTAGTAAGGCAGATCCAAGTACAAACAGGACTCCCATTCTAGTATAAAAAAGGGTTCGTTCACCCTGCTTTTATAGAAAGCAAATGAGTTTGTTTACAAAGCAACTCGATCATGGGCTGCTGGGGTTACCAGCTTACAAGAGGCACTCAGGACTCCCATTCTTAACTTGTTAAAATCTTGATATGGTTACTCACCCACAACTCAACCCCCAAAAAAATTCGGTTTACCATGTTAAACAATTATAATTTCGATAGCTTACCTTCGAGTAGATTCTCGCTGCAAGCGTGAATATTCACTAAATTTAAAGGGCAAGTCATCAAAAAAACCCAGCAACATGCTCAGTCTGTGGCTTGATTCTACAGATGAGGTAAAAACTAAGCATTTGTTCCCTTGCAGCTCTTGGAGAAGAACAATGAGAGACAGCGGCTTTAAGTTTGATTTACAAATCTGCAATAGCAGCATAGAAAAAATGTGAGTACGTACAACAGAATTTCCAGTAGTACTTTTATATGCTTGGATGACACAAAATTGTTGATATAAGATAAAGGTGCTACAAAGAGAGAGACGAACCAGTTTGTAGGACTCAAGTTTTGTAGGAATTCTATAACGCTTCTTCCCACTATTCAACAACAAGGGGTGGTGCAACTCGAGTTGAGAAAGCTTGCTAGGATCTTGAGTCAGTGTAGCAGACAAAACTATCTTTGCTAATCTTGGATAGCATTTACCTTTAAACCCACGCTCAATGCCCCTACATGGTACAGAGTAGATTAATTGAATCCTCGAACAAAATATAGAGTACTGTATAAGACTGTTAATATGGTAAGGACTAGGGAATGGTCAGAATGCAAAAAGCCAAGAATGTGGGCAAATTTTTGAACCTTAACAAGAGGGGGAGGACAAAATAAGAGCATACAATGTGACTTTTACAAAAAAAAAAAAAGAGGAAAATAAACGAGAATGTAATTAGGAATAGGGATTACGATCTTCTAATAGTAGTCAATGGATGAAGTAGAGTTTTCCCATCAGTGTCGTGCCAGGAACGATATTGGCCAATTGAGTGTGTAAGTTGGATAACTGTTGGCAACCAGGATTGGTAAGCCTCTCTTAACATCCTATCTGTCTCATCAATGACCTGAACCCCAACATAATAGGTGAAATATAAGGTGTTAGCAAGTTGGGAAAGTACACACAATAAGGGTAAAGCAATATAAAAAACGCTGAAGCGAAAGTCTGTATGTTTAGACAGATACTACAGAATGCTGCCCTTCCAAGTCCAATAATTCCAAAGAACCCCATATGTCAAATTATATTGAAACTTGCAAGTTGCATGGTTCCAACAGACATACATACTAAGGATAAGGTAAGAGGTGAATCTGGTAGTTTTGCGTTGCCACAAATTGGCCCAAGATAATCATGCATCAATGCCATTATATCACACGTAGTAACATATATTTGGATATAAACCAGGCACAATGCGAACTGTAAACACTCCGGCCAAAATTCAATTTCGGGGCAAATCTCACCAAACAACTATGTGGCATGTTCCGTTCGTATTTTTAGTGTACCACCTACTAAGCACGCACAATACTACAGTGGACTTTGACAATTCCATGAAGGAGGAGGACAGAAGATTCAGAGGAAACAAGCATTATTGACAATCTAAGCAGACCAAGCACTAACGATATGCAGAACGAGTTATGAAATAAAGTTACCGATAAGCCTACCAGGTACTGAAGATGCTCCAGACTGAAACCATTTGTCATATTAATGTGATCCATCAGTCTTCCAGGAGTTGCCACCAATATATCAACTTTAGTCTGTGGTTCCATTTTGACATATTCTTCATCAATAGTTGGGTAAAGCTCTTGTTTGGGCTTCCTGACAAGATTGGAAACTTCATCTGCTATTGACGATTGACCAACTGCTGAACCTACTGACAGGCCCACCACAGGAGCAATAGCATCGAAAACCTCTTTAACCTGAAATGAATTGACAACAGGGAACATTTCCATTTGTTAAATGGTCTGATATGAAATGGATAGATGTCAAACTCAAATGTGAGCACTATGGATTAGGAGCGATAAATTTCAAAAAGGTAAGCTAAAAATGCACCAACCTGCAAGGCTAAATCCCGTGTGGGAAGCACAACCAGAGCTCGCAAGCACCTTACTTTCCGTGTAGAGAGGATTTGCACAATAGGTAGGGCATAAGCAAGAGTTTTTCCAGATCCAGTTGGGGAATTAATACAGACATCCCTCTCAAAAGCGCCAGGACCAATCGTTTCCACCCAAGCTGCTTCTTGAACAGGGAAAAATGATTCGATTCCCATTCTCTGCACAGCCTCAGCCAGTCTATAATGGTAAAATACACATCAGACGAATTCCTAGCTAAATGGATTAACTGCACTGAGAATGCATTTGAAAACTTAACTGCACTAAGCACACAGTGACACAAGTACGCTGCTGGGTGCAGTACCACCGATCAATTACTAATACAACCAAGTTAAAATAGTACCTCAGACCTAACAAATTGCAGAAGCAGCAACCACCATCCAAGCAAGGCAAGCTAAAATTTTAAAACAATCCTACTCCTAACTCAACGTGAGTGAAAACTAGACAGCACCCGCACAGTAATCCCGCCCGCCCACCCACCCACTTACAAACAGCAAAATCGAAGTCAAAACCACAGTTAGTTCTACTCCTAAGAGCAGCAAACAAAACTACGGAATCGCTTGTTCAAGTGATCACAGGGAGCATGGAGAGTGCACCTCGGGTCGAGGCGGGGAAGCTTCGCGACGGGGCAGCCGGAGAAGGCGTCGATGTCAACGGGGTACCGCATCCACGGCAGGTGCGGCACGCGGTCCGCGGGCGCCTCTTCATCGTCTTTCCTTGCCATGGCCACCATCAGCAACCGGACCTGGCTCAGGTGAATGTGACAGATTCGAGGAGGAGTCGATGCCGGCGAAGAGCACTGTTGACGAGCGGCGGCGCTCGCGCTGGGGGGCAGGGAGGGCTGCGACGGCGAGTAGTGTCGTTCGCTGGCGGTATTGCGGCAAACTAGGGCGCTGGCTGAGCGGGGTCTACTCACGGGTGCGGTGGGTTACGTTGGGCTACTTTCTAATGGGCCTCAGGTACTTGTGGAGAGAGTTGTTGGGCTGGGGCAGTGGCAAAGCCCAGTAAGCACATTATCCATCGGCTTGCACTGGAAGGAAGAAAAGGGCGGCAACAATTGGCACGGCCGCTCAAGCGCCCGCGCTCCTTTCATTCCGGCGTTTCGACCCGACCCCACCGACCGCCGGCGCCGGATCCCCAACGAGATCCCCAACCTCCCTGGCCACCGCTTCGATGAAACGACGAGGATCCCGCCGCCGCCGCCTCCGCAAGAGCAAGTTCAAGCAAGGGGGAAACGGCGACGCCGGCGCGCGCTGCCCCCCGCACCCCGGATTCGTCGGCGGGCTCTGCTTCTGCTGCGGGGCCAAGGAGGAGGACGCTGAAGGAGGCGCCCCGCCCTGCCCCGCGCCCCGCGGGCTCTCCTTCCTGAGCGGGGTGAAGGAAGGCGGCGCGGAAGGAGGCGCGCCGCCTGGAGGAGCAGTCAGGAAGATCCAGGAGAGCCCGGAGGTTACGGTTACGGCTCCGGCGACGGCGAGCATCCCGCGCGCGTCCGACCTGGAGACCCTCCTGCGCGCGAGGAAGCTGACCCTCATCCTCGACTTGGATCACACGCTGCTCAACTCGACGGGGTTCCACCAGCTCTCCCCCACCGAGGAAAGCAATGGGTTCACGCGTGTAAGGAATCGGATGCCCGTTAGCCTAAGAGGGGGAGGGGGTGAATTAGGCAACTTAAAGGGGATGAGAGGAAGCAAACTCTTGACACGCGATTTATCCCGTGGTATCGGTAGGCACTAAGCCACCCCTAGTCCACGTTGTTGAAGCACTCACACAAGAGTATTGCTTCTCGGTCACCAAGTCTCTCCCAAGAGCACCAACTTGACTTGCCACAAAGGCTAGCCACTTAGGCACTTGTCAAGCTCCCTTGGTCACCTTGATGCCGCCTCCACTAAGGAGCTTCTCCACCAAGGAAGGGGGTCTCCACGTCCCCCGCACAAAGTGTCCTCGCCGCTCCACACCAAGCCGGAGGGTCGATGACGATTGCCGGTGAGCCACTTAGGCCCCAAGGCTTCCGGCGAACCTTGTACAACTGGATTCACTCAAGAATCACCTCACAAGGTTGGCACAACCTTGCACTCACTCAGCTCTAAGCTAAGCCTAGCACTAAGCACATACACTAAGCATATGCAAGTCTATGGATGAGCAATTAAGCACTTGGATGGATTGGATATGATCTTCTAGGTGTCTTGAACTCTCCTGCACTTCCACACTATCCAGCCTGCTCAAATGGGTGAGTGGAGGGGGTATAAATAGCCCAAGGCATCAAACTAGCCGTTGGCTAACGTCCACTGAAAAAGGTACCGTCGGATGATCCGACGCTATATTTTCCAGGGCGTCGGTTCATCCGGTGCCCCTCCCACGTCACTTAGCCGTTGAGGTTCTCTGACACAACTGCTCCGACGCTATGCACTGACGGTGCGTCGGATCATCCGGTGCTGAAGACTCCGCGCTCAAGTCGCCTCTGTTAGCTTCCAATCGACCGTCGGATAGACCAACGCTTCTCCTTGTCCAAGGCGTCGGATCATCCGGTGCAGAAGGCTTCGTTTTGGCGCGTCTCTGTATGAATTCAAACTGAGCGTCGGATAGACCGACGGGGTCCCCACTCAGACCGTCGGATCATCCGGTGCTACTGTCTTCCTTGCTCTTCCTCTGCAACTCGTCCGACGCTACTAAATAATGGACCGTCGGTTCATCCGACGGTACCTAGGGTTTGACCCTGTGTACCAACTCGTCCGACGATTGCACCGACGCTTGTATTTGAGGGACCGTCGGTTCATCCGACGGTGTCTTTTCTTTTCCTTTTCTTGCTCGGTTTTGACCCTTGAAAAATACACTATCTTCTCAATTTGGCATATGGTTTTCTTGCATCCTTGGGACCTAGAAGTGTCTACAAAGACATGCTAAAACAATAAGGTTAGTCCCAATGATCATGTTGTCATGAATCACCAAAATCAAACTCGAACTAATGGCATATGAGGCCATGTTCGCTACAATCTCCCCCTTTTTGGTGATTTATGACAACACAACCAAAGCAAGCATAAATTTGCAAGAATTGACAGAATTAGAACCACTTACACTTGCTTGGATGCTTACCATCATCCAAACTCCCCCTAGATCTTCCCCCTTTTTGATCTTCATGTTCACATTCGCCCCCTTTGGTCTCATATCCTTGAAACCACTTGTAAGCATCCTTGAACCCACTTGTAAGCTTAAGCCACAAGCTTGCTTTGGTCCCACATTCTCCCCCTTTGGAATAAAATCTCCAAAAAGTCCCAAAGCAAAATGGTCCAAGGAAACTAGCAAGATCTAGCAACCATAGCTCAAAGGAGAGATGTTAAATGCAAGGGAGAAAGCCGCATGAACCATGATCCATATGTATGATATCGATGAAGATACCACATGTGAGAATAACTAAGGTGGATCACATGCTCATGAGACTAGCATGATACAAACTAAGCTCCCCCTAAGTGTGTGCATAAAAAGAATACCACTTGCAAGACAAGGGTAGTGAGAAACAAGTGCACAACTACAACCTTGTAAAATAAGGAAGCTTAGAGCATATCATGCAAAGAGATAGCTTAAAGGACAAGAGATAGAACAAGTAGGTTCTTGTTACATTACCACTTGTAGATATCACTTGTAGTCTTTTGATCATTGCATACCTCCGGGGGATTGATCCTCTCTACCTTGTTGGCACCACATTGAGATGAGCCACTTGGAAATGATATCACTAGGTGACACCACTTGAAAGAAGCTTGCATAGAAGACACTTGGGGTACCACAAGGATTAGGAATGTATGAGTACATTGCCTTTGAACTTATATAGACATAAGCTCGCAAGGACATGACTCAATAGCATAAAGCTCATATTGCTATATTCACTCTTTTAGAGATGTTAGATCACATTGAGAGTGAAATAGCATTCTCTTAGAATGAAGCACCACACCGGAACGCGTCGCTAGGGGACTACATAAGATAAGCTTGAAACAATGTTAGTCCCATAACCAAACCATAGGATGAGCTCCCCCTAAATGTGTGCATTTAGTGTTTGAATCACCAACCAAATGTATGCACATTGTTTATGACAACAACGGGAAGCTTACCCTATAGCTTGCTCATGATGCAAAGAGATATATATGAAAACATGCACCATGAAAGAACAAGTGTAGTTTTCCTACACACTAATCAAACCATGTAGATTGCTCATGGGTTAGCACATGACACAAGCAACCTACCATATGTAAACATTGCAACAAATGCAACCTAAACAAGGCAATGGAGCTACAATGATACAAGAGATAGGTACTAGTTTCCATTACCTCAACCGGGGAACTTGGGCAACACATTGTCCAATTTGCAAGCTTGGCTTATAGGCTTGAATCTTCTCATCTTGATTGTGCCAAGCCTCCCAAGTCCCCGCACTCAAGGCCTTCAAGTGGCCTTTGGAACCCAAACCATTTGAGGCCCCTTCATGTTGGTGATGACTTCCTTGGGCACCCAAATGGGTTGGTTCCTACCCCGCTCTTCCTTCATCTTCCCAACCTTGTGTGCAACCACCTTGCCATTTGCTTTCTTCTTGATGACGTAGGTGTTGCTATTTGTCTTGTTCTTGCGGTTGGGCTTGGTGTAGATGAGGGAGCTCTTGATTGTGGGCTTCAATTTCTTCTTTGCGCCCTTGTCCATCTTCTTGACAAATTGGGGGCATTTGTAGAACTTGTGCCCTTCTCCATGACACTTGTAGCAAGTCACGGTTGCACCCTTCTCAAGCTTCTTCACCATGGGATCACGGTTATCTTGAGAAGGTTGGACTTTACTCTTCATGTCTTGAGAGATGTCCACTTGTTCTTCATCATTCTTTCCCTTGCCCATCAAGTTTGCCAACCTCTCTCGGAGCCATTTTACTTCTTGCTTGAGCTCATCATTCTTCTTGCCTATGAGACAATCACATGTTTCTACAACAACATTCTCATGGCAAGATGGTGAGCAAGATTCATCGATTAAATCAATGCAAGAAGTTGAAGCATCTACCTTGGAGATAGGAATTGCGCAAGGAATAGATGTTTCATCAAGCTCAAAGGAATTACTTGTTTTAGTCTCATTGCTCTCAAGCTTAGATTTTAGCTCATCACACTCCTTGCTAAGCAATTTGAATTTGCACAACAAATGTTCATAATTTGTAGCAAGGGTGTCACTAAGATCATTGAGAGCATTGAGTTCTTTAATTTCATTAGCTTGTTTTTCAAGCATTCCTTTTTGCTCATGGACTAGCTCAACAAGATTATTAAGAGAGGTGGTGTCGGATTCATCATCACTTACATTGTTCTCCATACCTCGGGCCATAAGGCACATGTGTGGTGATGATGAAGAGCCATGCATGAAGCGGGTGGTGAAGTTCTTTCTTGATTCATCACTTGAGCTAGAAGAACTTGATTCTCCACCACTTGTCCACTCACGGACGGCGATAGTTGCTTCTTGCTTTGGCCTCCTCTCCTTGACCACCTTCTTCTTGGGCTTGTGCTCGATCTTGGTGAACTTGATGTGTTGATGATAACGCCCTTCTCTCAAGTGGACGTTGTAGCCGTACATGTTGACTTTCTTCACATACTTGAAGATCTTCTCCACGTACTCGGCCACCATGGATTCAACCTCTTCATCACTTGAGGAATCTTCATCGTCACCATCATCACCATCATCTTCGCTTGAGCTTCCATGAGTAGCCATCCTACTCAACACCTTCTCTTGTTGGCTTGAGAGAGCATGGCTTGTGCTTGGAGAAGATGGTTCTTGAGGCTTTTCTTGGGACGCCTTCTTGGACTCGGGCATGATTTGAAGCTCATGTGCCATGATCTTGCTCAAGATTTGAGATGACTTCAATTCTTCGAGCTTTCTCTCATAGATGATAGCCTTCACCAAGTCATAGTCGGGCTTCCGGAGACTTTGAAGGATCTTGCGGTTGATGTTCAAGTCCGTGATGTTCTTCACACCTAAAGCATTGATTCTATTGACAAGCACATTTAGGCGTGAGTACATAGATTCGGCATTTTCATTTGCAAGTTGCTTAAAGCTATTGAATTCCTCAAGGAGACAACCGTAGCGTTCATTAGCAACTTCTTTTGAACCCTCATTTTGCTCCTTGATGGTTTTCCATAGCTCATGAGCATTTTCACAAGTAAAAACTCTATTGAAAACACCTACATCTAGTGAGGACAAAATGATACTCTTAGCAATCACATCAAATTGCTTTTCCTTTCTAGTACTATTTTTCATGCCCTCATCGGTGACTCTCCAAACATCAAGGTCCCTTGCTTGGAGATAGGCCTCCATGAGGACCTTCCACCGAGGATAGCCCGTGCCATCGAAATGTGGAGCCAAACCTAAGGTATCCACCCCTTTCATTCCTCTATAGAGCAACTCACTAGGCGGTGAAGCCTAACCGTTCCAATGAGCCGGTTTTCACAATTTACCAATCGAATTGGCGTTTCCTTGTGAAGGAAGTGAGTCCCGGCTCTGATACCACTTGTAAGGAATCGGATGCCCGTTAGCCTAAGAGGGGGAGGGGGTGAATTAGGCAACTTAAAGGGGATGAGAGGAAGCAAACTCTTGACACGCGATTTATCCCGTGGTATCGGTAGGCACTAAGCCACCCCTAGTCCACGTTGTTGAAGCACTCACACAAGAGTATTGCTTCTCGGTCACCAAGTCTCTCCCAAGAGCACCAACTTGACTTGCCACAAAGGCTAGCCACTTAGGCACTTGTCAAGCTCCCTTGGTCACCTTGATGCCGCCTCCACTAAGGAGCTTCTCCACCAAGGAAGGGGGTCTCCACGTCCCCCGCACAAAGTGTCCTCGCCGCTCCACACCAAGCCGGAGGGTCGATGACGATTGCCGGTGAGCCACTTAGGCCCCAAGGCTTCCGGCGAACCTTGTACAACTGGATTCACTCAAGAATCACCTCACAAGGTTGGCACAACCTTGCACTCACTCAGCTCTAAGCTAAGCCTAGCACTAAGCACATACACTAAGCATATGCAAGTCTATGGATGAGCAATTAAGCACTTGGATGGATTGGATATGATCTTCTAGGTGTCTTGAACTCTCCTGCACTTCCACACTATCCAGCCTGCTCAAATGGGTGAGTGAAGGGGGTATAAATAGCCCAAGGCATCAAACTAGCCGTTGGCTAACGTCCACTGAAAAAGGTACCGTCGGATGATCCGACGCTATATTTTCCAGGGCGTCGGTTCATCCGGTGCCCCTCCCACGTCACTTAGCCGTTGAGGTTCTCTGACACAACTGCTCCGACGCTATGCACTGACGGTGCGTCGGATCATCCGGTGCTGAAGACTCCGCGCTCAAGTCGCCTCTGTTAGCTTCCAATCGACCGTCGGATAGACCAACGCTTCTCCTTGTCCAAGGCGTCGGATCATCCGGTGCAGAAGGCTTCGTTTTGGCGCGTCTCTGTATGAATTCAAACTGAGCGTCGGATAGACCGACGGGGTCCCCACTCAGACCGTCGGATCATCCGGTGCTACTGTCTTCCTTGCTCTTCCTCTGCAACTCGTCCGACGCTACTAAATAATGGACCGTCGGTTCATCCGACAGTACCTAGGGTTTGACCCTGTGTACCAACTCGTCCGACGATTGCACCGACGCTTGTATTTGAGGGACCGTCGGTTCATCCGACGGTGTCTTTTCTTTTCCTTTTCTTGCTCGGTTTTGACCCTTGAAAAATACACTATCTTCTCAATTTGGCATATGGTTTTCTTGCATCCTTGGGACCTAGAAGTGTCTACAAAGACATGCTAAAACAATAAGGTTAGTCCCAATGATCATGTTGTCATGAATCACCAAAATCAAACTCGAACTAATGGCATATGAGGCCATGTTCGCTACACACGCGGCACACCAGGGACGATCCCGGCGCGGGCCTCTTCCGACTGGACGGCCGTACCCTCCGCATGCTCACCAAGCTGCGGCCGTTCGTGCGAGGCTTCCTGGAGCAGGCGAGCGCCATGTTCGAGATGCACGTGTACACCCTTGGAGGTCAGGATTACGCGAGGGCGGCCGCCAAGCTGCTGGACCCGGACGGCGTCTATTTCGGCGCGAGGATCGTGTCGTGCGACGAATCGACCCGGCAGGACGTGAAGAACCTCGACGTCGTCCCCGGCGCCGAGGCCGTCGCGGTGGTGATCCTCGACGATTCGGAGTACGTCTGGCCGGAGCACAAGGAGAACCTGATCCGTGTGGACAGGTACCTCTACTTCGCCTCCTCCTGCCGCCAGTTCGAGTACAGCGTGAGCTCCCTGGCGGAGCTGAGGCGGGACGAGAGGGAACACGACGGCTCGCTGACCGTGATGCTGGAAGTCCTGAAGCGCGTCCACCGGGGGTTCTTCGACTCGTCGGTCCTCGGCGGCCACTGCTCGGACGTCAGGGAGGTGATCAGGGCGGTGCGCCGCGAGGTGCTGCGCGGCTGCACGGTGGCGTTCAGCCGGGTGATCCCCCTCGAGGACGTCGCCGGCGACCACCCCGTCTGGAAGTTGGCCGAGCAGCTGGGTGCCGTCTGTGCAGCCCACGCCGACGCCACGGTCACCCATGTTGTCGCGCTGGATCCGGGGACTGAGAAGGCGCGGTGGGCGCGGCACAACAACAAGTTTCTGGTCAATCCGAAGTGGATCATGGCGGCAAGTTTCCGGTGGTGCCGGCCGAACGAGCAAGAGTTCCCGGTCACCCGTGGACGTTGAACGCTATCATCAAGATTTGAATGCTTCAGATCCTGCACTTACTAGTTTCGATTCACTAAACTGATCGTCAATATTTATGTGGTCCATTCCACATTGGTTCACTGCATGCAGCCAAGTTTTGCTGAAAGTTCAGTACTTATCCAGTACGTGTTCTTGATGATACTGATCTTCTGATGCTCGGAAATCACTAGTTCAGAGCAATAGGGAGTCTGAAACTTCCGGGATATTCAGTTATTGCCAGTGATGTTGTGCGTGTTCCATTCAGTAGAAGTCTGTGTACACAGCTCCGTTCTTCGGGTCTAAAAGACTTTGTACATGCGGTTGCACACTCTCGCAAATATAAATTCAAATTGGAGAAACATTTTGTTCTACATGAAAACAAAATTTATATCTAAATTTCCTACCTGCAAACGACTGCTAGCTTGCCATCTTTCCCTTCGGTCACGGTAAACACCTCGTTGTTCCTGCAGAGCATAGCTTTTGCGTTAGGCTGTGGACATGGACAAGGAGTAAACTACGACTCGGATTTGCGTATCCCAGCTCAAGCATGTAAGTATAGATGTCCAGATGGGCCAGGCCCGCTGGGCCGGCACGGGAACAGCCCGAAAAAGCCCGACACTAGCCCGGAACGGCACGCAGGCCGTCGTGCCACGGGCCAGCCCGGCACGGGCGTCGGACTGGGCCTGGGCCGCCACCTCGGCACGGTGGCCCAGCACGCGGCACGGCCCGATAACACCCCCGGCCCGACGCGGCCCGCCTCCCCCAGACCCCGCTCCCCGACCGTTGGATCAGGTCGTCCCCGACCGTTGGATCCGACCGTTGGGGACGGGGTATATAAGCTGCCCCCGCCCCTCCCCCCGGTGCCCTAACCCTAGCCATTTGTTCCTCCCCTTCCCCCGCAGCCCCGCGCCCCCTCGTCTTCGTCTCCCTCCGCGGCTCCGCCTCGGTGCCTCGCCGCCTCCTCTCCCTCTCGTCTCCTCCTGCTCCGGCGAGTCGCCCGTCTCCGCAGCTCGGTTCCGTCGTCGTCGAAGGCCGGCAAGGACATGTAGTTCTTCCTCCATCTCGTGCACTCCGTCTCCCCCTTCCACCCTTCCTGTCTCTTATCTCTAGATCCCGGCCGATCTGGTGCCATCTCGTCGTCTCTCGTGGTTCGTCGACGTCGTCGGCCACTCTGGCGCTCTGAATCGTAGGTGAGGCTCCTGAGTTCAGATCTTGAGTTCTTTGTTCTTGAGTCCAGATCTTGAGGTCTTTGGTCTGAGATCTTGAGTTCAGATCTTCACTTCTTTCACCTTTTTCATTTCTTGTGCAGGTCGTCGACCGTCGCGTAGCCGTCGAGGAACTAGGGGGTCGTCGGCCGCTCTGGTGCTCCGGTTTCGCAACAGGTAAGCAGAAGCACTCTCAGTCTCTCACTCACTCCTCTCTGTTCACTCCTCTCTGTTCTCTATCTCTCACTCTCTGTTCTCATTCTCTCTTCCGTGTTCTCTGTCTCTAGAAGGTTGACGGCCTAGAGGCTAGAGCGCCTGCGATGGACGGTGACGACGATGACCAGGGGCACTCCATCAACGATGACTATCGGATGGCCGGCCTGCGTGGAGATGATGAGAGTGATCTCGAAGCTGACCGTGAGGAGTTGTTCGGTGCTGTTCCTCCCAATCCCATTGACGTCGATGCTGAGGACGTCGATGCTGGTCCTGGTGACAATCCTGTTGCTGATGCTGGTGGTGATGTTGTTGATGATGGCACTGTGATTACCGGAGGTGCCAAGAAGCGGAAGGCTACATCTAATGCCTGGAACGACTTTGAGAAGATCTTCGAGACCATCAATGGTAAGCCGGTAAGAACTGGTGCTAAGTGCTTTCACTGTGGGAAATACTATGCTGCTCGGTCTTGTATTGGCACTGGCCATCTAAATAGACATGTGCTTGCTTGCCCAGAGAGGAAGAAAAACATTCGTCAGTCTCAGTCTTTGTTGACTTTCAGTGCTAGTGGTAGTGTGCGTCACTGGGAGTATAGTGCTGATGTAGCTCGTGTTCAGCTCTGTCGTTTGATTGCTAGACTAGACCTACCTCTCTGTATTGGTGAAAGTGATGCTTTTGAGGAGTACATCAAGCTTGCTCATAATCCTAGATTTTCTGTTGTCTCTAGGCAAACTACTGGTAGAGATTTCATCAAGTACTTTACTGATTGCCGTGCTAAGCTTATTACTTCTTTGGAATCTGTCTCTTCTGTTGCTATTACTTCTGATATATGGTCTGGCAATGCTAAGGAGGATTATCTTAGTGTGGTAGCTCATTATGTTAATCCTGAATGGCAATTAGAGAAGATGATCATTGGTTTTAGGCTGATTGATGTGTCCCATAGTGGCCAGAACATTGCTGATCGTGTGCTTGCTGTCTTAGAGGAGTATGGTTTAACTGCTAAGATCATTTGTCACTTTGGACAATGCTTCTTCCAATACCACTGCAATTACCAAAATGTCACCTAAATTGTCTGCCTATGTTGGTACTTTGTTTTTGCATCAACGTTGTGCTTGCCACATTATTAATCTTATTGTTAAATCTGCTTTGAATGTGATTAAGTCACACCTTGAATCATTTAGAACTGCTATTTCTTGGATAAATTCCTCTAACCAGCGCATTGCAGCGTTTAAGAGGCATTGCATTGCTGTGAATGTTCGGCCGAGAAAGTTTGGCCTTGATATGGATGTCAGGTGGAACTCTACATACCTCATGCTTAAGCATTTGGTTCCTTACAGGAGGACATTTAGTGTCTTCATTGAAACTAACTATCCTAGATGTGAGGATGAACCTTTGCTTTTAACAGATGACAACTGGACTGTTGCAGAGAAGGTATTGTCTTTCCTTGAACTGTTTTATGAATCTACTGTTCAGCTGTCTGGTGTGTATTATCCTACTGCTCCACTTATGTTGCATCATCTCATTTTGATAGCTAAGCACTTAAAGGCTCATGAGAAAGATAAATTGCTTAGGCCTGTTGTTTTACCTATGCAAGATGTCTTTCTTAAGTACTGGATGGACATTCCTATGCTATACTCTGTTGCATTTATCTTGGATCCTAGAGCTAAATTAAAAGGTTTTCAGAATGTACTTAGGCTGTTATCTAAGCTTACTGGTACTGATTATTCTGCTTATTTTACTGAGGTTAGAGGTAGCCTTGCTAACATATTTAAGCTATATAATGATAAGTTTGGTGCAGTCACTTTAAAGCCTCCACAACCACCCAGTACTGGTAAGAAGAAAACTGCTTGGGATGACATTTTTTCGAGTGCAGGTGATGATGATGATACATCTGACATTTTCTCAAGTCCTGGTAACAGTTTCTGCACCCCCTCCCTTCCTTTATCTAGAAGAACTCCTGCAACTGCGTTGCTGCATGCAGCATCCACTAGTGCATCTGCTGGAGTTTCTATGGGTAATGCTAATGAATTGTCTACCTACTTGGAAGGTGATACTGTCACCCAATTTGCTGATACCTTTAGCATTCTAAACTGGTGGCATGAACATAAATCTAATTATCCTGTACTTTCCATCTTAGCTAGAGATGTTTTGACTGTGCCAGTTTCCACAATATCTTCAAAATCTGCATTTAGTACATCTGGCAGGATCATCGAGGAGCGGCGACGTCGGCTGAGCCCGGAGATGGTGGAAGCGCTCACATGCACCAAGGACTGGGAAGCTGCAGAAAAGAGGATTCAGGAACAAGTGGAGGACAAGGAACTGGAGGCGGCTTTTGCTGATATGTTTCTAGATGTTCATTCTGATCCAGTTGATGATTGAGCTGGTCTTGGTCTGTAATAATTTAGATACTTGAACTTGGTTTGTAATAACTTAGGTACTTTGAACTTGATTTTTATTTTATTGAGCTGGGTTGTACTCTTTTTCCCTATCTAGGGTTTCTCACGAGGTGTGAGTTTTACCTAGATAGGTTTTTAATGAGGCAGCCATTGCACCAGCTCAAACTTTTGAAAATATGTGATGTGTTCTGATTTTGTGAGTTGTGAAGTGTACATTCATCATTTGAATGTACACTTCACAATGTGAATGTGTTGTGATAGAATCAATGGATGTGAAATTGATCAAATGAATATGTCTGTGATGAATGTGTTGTGATAGAATCAATGTGTTGTGATGAATGTGTCTGTGAAATTGATCAAATGAATGTGCTTATACATGTTGAGTTGAGTTGTTTGAGGGGTTATTTGTGTGATCGGGCTGGCCCGGCCCTAGCCCATCAGTGGCCCGCCGTGCCTCGGGCCGGCCCAGAACTGCCCGGGGGCCCTTAGGGCCGGGCCTGGGCTGGCAGTTCGGCCCGGTGGTCCGACACGGAACGGCACGGAAAGGGGACGTGCCTATATAGGGCCGGGCCACGTAGGGAATCGTGCTAGGGCCGGGCTAGGGCCGGGCGGCCCGTTTGGACATCTATACATGTAAGGGGATTCCAGATCGAGTCGGACTCGAGGTTTAGGAGAAAAAAGAGCTGGGATTTTATTGTTTTTATGGTCTTTCGAGTCGGATTCATCGCCTCACGATCCATAAAGTTCCGGGGCCCTTATTGAGCGCTCGTTGGCACGTTACATTTGCTTAGTACTAGGTCGTATAAAGATCCATATATTGGGCGCACGCCGCATAGGGAGAAGAACATACGGCAGTAGGCACGGTATGCCGAAGCGCAAGGACTCCGACGAGCGCTGCGGCGACGTCAAGCGGCCGGCGCCGCAGCGGAAGCAGCATCTCTACCTGCTGGTGGACGACTGGGAGAGGGGCTACAGCGTCCGCAAGTTGGACGCGGACGCGTTCGACTCGGATGCCGGCACCACCAACCCGCCGCTGACGCCGGAGTGCTTCGCCGAGCCGCCGGTCGCCCGCATCGAAGCCGAGCACACGACCAACAACCGGAACTTCGTTTCGCACGGCACCAAGATATTCGCCATGCAGCCCGGAGAAGCCAGCCCTGCCATCCCGGCCTTCGACGCTCGCACGCTGGGCCTGTCGCTCTGCCCGTGGCCCTCCTCCGACGAGAGGGGGGACTACGGGCTGCCGTTCTTTGCCTCCGCCGCCGGCAAGCTCTTCGTGTTCACGGACAGCTACGCCGCGTACCTCGGCGACCAGCCGCCGCCCGGCAGCAAGGCGCCGTGGGCCTGGACCGCCATGGAGACGCGGCCGCCGTTCTACGCCAGCCAAGTCAGGTCCTACGCGTTGCATCCGGACGGGCGCACCCTCTTCGTGTCCGCCGGATCCCGGCGGAGGCATCGCAACGGCACCTTCTCCTTGGACGCAGATCGGCTCGAGTGGACGCGCCACGGTGATTGGCTGCTGCCTTTCAGTGGCCAAGGCCACTTCGACGCCGAGCTGGAAGCATGGGTTGGGCTCTGCGGCGAGAGGGACGGCGCCGGCGCTGGGCGCCTCTGCGCCTGCGACGTCGCGCCCGTCGCTGCTGAGTTCACGAGCCCGCCGTCGTGGAAGATCGGCGAGGACAAGCTGTTCCGGAGGAATCCAGAGCTGCATCTGGGTGCCGATCTTGTTTACATGGGCCACAGCAACTTCTGTCTCGTGGAATTCATGTTCCACAAGGACGACGAGCATCTGCTTAGGGACGATCATAAGGTCGATGCGTACTATTACTGCCCGCCCCAGCGCCGGCGTGTGCTTTACATGACCACGTTTGGTCTCAAGTACAATAAGGAGGGGCAGCTGCGAACCACGCTGCAACGAGCTCATGCGTGCAAAACGTACGAGCGACCTCACGATTCTGGGGGGTCATTGAAACCATTGGCATATTGGCTCTAAAGAGATGATGATGCCAAGCAAGGCAATAGAGGGCGCGAGGTGGTGCCGTTGCTAAAAAAAATGCATTCTTTTTTTTTAAAGGCCATTCTTAGTTTTTTGTGTTATGTAAAAGTAAACTATAGATACAGCTTCTGTTCCATGGAGCAACGGATTGGAAGTTATGAGTCTCTGAACTTTGTATCTTTGAGCTCCCCTTTTAATAGGAATCTTTCTTCTCCCCTTATCAACAGCTAAACTAAATGTACACTGGACATTCAAGTTTAATTTATGACCCATAAATTAATAATCTTACCAAAACCTAGGCTCAAAACTGATCTCATAACACTGTTTTTCAGTGTCCCTGGACTTAGTGTCCTTTCAGTCTGTCAGTCAATCTCAACATCACAGCTCCAATCTTTAAATGTCCAAACCTCCTTTTTCTTGCCCAAGAACTAATGTTACTGGTTGACCACAGATTAGAGATCTCATTTTTCATGAGCTTGTCCAAGGTGCTAATACACTTTTTGCACACACCTTGACCCCAAGGATCGACATTTGCAACTTTTACAGATTCTAATGGCATTGGCCATTCGTTTTAGTCAGTTCAGTAAGAACTAAAATAAACTTCAACTTTGAGTTGCAATTTGAAATCCAGTTCCTTGTTGTCTCTATCCAACAATTTACCAATTAAATGCCCAATATACACAGGATGAATGATGGGCCTTTAATTATCCAAGTGATCATACCAAATTTCTCTGGATTATGATTTTTCAAAGTGGTTCAGTTGGACAGTTTCAGTTCACTTTCAAAGTTTGAGGTGCCATAAGAATGATCAAACTTGATCATTTTAGTTCCAAAACTAGACCAAAAACCTCCTCTGAACATCTCAGTTTATTTGCAGTCCCCAAACTCCCAAGGTTTATTCAATAACTCACATTATTTATGTGCTCCTTCCTGCTTGCCATCATCAAACCCGAGGTGCTCTCCTTTCCATGTGGATGTGGAGCATAGAGGAAGTAAGTACTGCACATCGTCAATGATGTAGCAAAAGAGTAATAAATCATATAAATCCTCGCATTGCCTACAAAGTTTATAGTCATCCCTTGTATTAGCATCATGCCGGCAATGCCTCAAAGGTACCCCTCAAGTTCCTCCCCGATGCAATTTCAAGCGGAGGTCTATATCAGCATGTGGAACATTTGGAATGAGTAAAATCGGTGTATCATTGACAAAGTTCATAAAGGCTTCGCAAGTGCCAATGAAAGCGAAAGAAGATATCACTCAAAGAAAAAGGACCTTCAGAGCACTAGTGTAGAAACTTCTTGTAGCGTTCTCTGTCAGGTGGATGTGAATGGATATTACTTGGCTAATTCTATTGTTTGAGCTCAGCCTCCCCTACTAGAGGAATATTAGATTACATGTATCAGGATTTTCACTCCAAGCCAATGCAGGTTCTCATTACTTGTTGTCTAGGCTCTAGAACACGATAAGGCAAGAGCGCTCAGACCAGTTTACTGCTGGTGTTCATAGGACTTGGGTTGGGGTTTTCCTTCAGCATTGACCTGATCATTTCCTTCGGATCCTTCCAGGTATCCAAGAAAATGCCGTGAGGATGTATTTGCCCGCTTACTGGGATGCCAGAATCCCAAACTTGGCTGTGATCTCGTTCAAGTTAGTACCAAATTTGTTATACTGCACTTCTGAACAGTCGTGTTAATAGTAGAAATTCAAACAAAAATTCGAAAAAGAATTACTTCATTTTCAGAAAACTATAAACTTTGCTAGGTGAGAAAAAGAAGCCTGTACATACGCGTGCTTGAGAAATAGGCTAACGGCTAAACTGTATATACCGGTACGGTTTATACAAAAGAAAATTTTACCTCGCAAAGATATACAGGGGAGAGCCAATCGAGAGTTACACCACCGCACCGCGCATCCCTCAAGTATATCTCTTCTCTCCCGCTCGTCCGCTTCCCCTCAAATCCCCAAACCGATCGGTCAGGACCCTCAACTCTCGCCACCCTACTCTGCACCCGGCGAAGACCAGAGGCTGGTGCGGTGTTGTTTCCCCTGCCCAATCTTCACTTCTCCTACTGAAGGCGCCTGCCCCGACGACTGCCTTTGAGCCGGCGGTCGCCATGGACGACGCCAAGAAAAAGGTAAAGCAATTCGATTCCGTTCCGCCTCCTCTTCCTCTCCCTGACATTGCATTGTTTCTTTCATCGCGCGGCTAGCTGGTACCTGGTAGTCTCGCTCTTGCCATCGTCGCCTCCCCCTTTCCTTACCGCTGAGTGTTCTGCATTCTTGTTCGGCCATAGTTTGGTTTTTGAAGGTTCCCATGGTTCTTGCTGGGGCGTAGTCTTTGTTCTTGAAGGTCCCCATGGTTCTTGTTGGGCGCAGTCTTAGATCATGTCTTCTTGAATACATCGGTCGTGGTTCTTGCTGAAGGTCTCCACCGTTTTTCTTCGGGCGTAATCTTGTCGGGTGGGAAAGAAGTTTTCAAGGATTAGCGGGGTAGCGAAGCGAGGAGGCTGAAACAGGATCAGCGAGGGAGATAGGCGGCGATGTCCCCCTTCGGCGCCGGACGGAAGCCAAGAACGAGCAAGCTGGAAGAAGAATTTTTTGCGAACGGACCTTTGGTCCAGTGGTAGCGCTCCAAGCTGGGAGGCTACCGACGGGGGTTCGAACCCCCGTCTGGCACCCGGGTGCTGAGGCCAGTCGTGTGTGTGTTTGGTGGGTGTAGGCGTGTGTTGTGGTGTACGTACCTCAGTATAGCGCGTTTCGAGACTACTCGGGCAGCCTCATCTGCGCTGAGTCCGGTCAGCGTGGGTGCCTGACCTCTTACATGACGGGTCAGTGCTCCTGACAGTTTTTTAAAAAAAGAAAGAAGAATTATATATATATATAGGACTCCGCTATTTGATACCCAGGGTACTGAATAAGCTATTCAGTACCCGAGTACTGAATAAGCTATTCAGTACCCGAGTACTGAATAAGCTATTCAGTACCCGACCCCCTCCTACGCACACCCTCTGACTCCCGACGCAACCACACGCCGGTTTTTGCCCACCGGCGAACGTGGCTGGATTTCCCCACCGGTTTTCCTAAAACAACTAGCGTGCAGTGCTCCCAACCTCTCAGTTGCGATACCGCACGATCGTGCTACAAGTTACATGTTGCTTTTTGCACGGATCGTCGTTTGCATAGTTGGTTGAGGAAAAATATATAAAATGTGTCGTGATTGACTACGTCTTCTAATGCATCTTGCATGTCTATAAAATACTTTTGTATCCACATATGGAAGTGTTTTCTGATGGATATTCTTATTTGTTCTGCTTGTACAAATAAATCTTGGGAAAACATATGTTGTGATTGACTACGCCTTCCGAGGCGTCTTGCTTGTTGTTGTTGTAAACAATAAATCATTTGCACTAATCGACAAGTAATCTGTTAGAACTGCAAGCTATTGAAGTAATAAAAAAACAAGTCTTCATGATCCAAATTATAGGCATAAATATTTTGAGTGAAAGTATTCTACGACTTGGCTGTAAATATATGGAACTTTACAGTGATTTCGGTTCTGTAACAAGCAGTTCATCCCAGTTGTCCTAGGATCAATCTTGTTAGTCACTTATCACTAATCAGTAGCTAGATGACAACATCAAGATTCCAATACACTGCTGTAGGGAGCAGTGACAAGGTCAACACTGCTGTGGGATATCGCCCAATCAGCAACAAGGTTCACCACATGATGGAAGAATCACAAACCCTCCAATCTGCACAGATAGGCGAAGTTGGGATCAAGTCCAAAACATAAGATTTACTGTCTCAGTCATACTTGCAACTGTACGACTGTATGAATCTAGATCATTCAGGTGCAGGAGAACAAATTAGAAGAGAAAACTTGTTCAGATGCAGGAAAACAAAAGAGGAGCATCCCTTAGAGCTGGCAAATTAACATTTTTATGATGCGGATGCAGGCCTTGTTATTGGGGAGGTCAGCTGACCCCGATGGATTATGGAATTCGTAAACTTAATCACTGTTCATCGCTGAGATATCAAAGCTTTGACCCTGTTGTTTAAAATAGCTTATCCGGTGGAGGCTGGATTCAACCGTGATTCTTGTTCTAATGTATAAGGATATTCCACCAATTCATCAATATTACACACCATGCCATCATTATGCATCTAAAAAATCTGGATAAAGGTAGTTTCTCACAAAAGAAACCCTGTAAGCTTGCTGTTGCTGCAATCATAAAAATCTGAACATGTACATCGTTGAACAAAAACATGTTGCGTATCTGAATTCTGAACAAGACCTCATCTAGTTAAGGACAAAAATAAAAATCATAAATTAGTTAAGGATAAAAAGGAAATAAAGCTCTAGTTATCTGAAAGTATCTCTCAGCCCATAAACAAACAAAGTTCCCTTTTATTCAAAAAAGAAAACTAGTTCTTATCTGAATCCCTCACCCAGCCTAGTTCTTATATCTGAACAGGTATCCGGATCCCTCATTTAGCAAACTACGGATTCTACACTTCCGGATCCAATATTTACTGCAAACAAGAACTAGTAATAAAAAAGAAATAGCAAGACGTGTAAATAAACCGGAGCTGAGGTGCAGTTTGACAACAATGGAAAACCACAGAGACCCAGTCAGAATCTACCTCAGCGCATGTGGTCCTCGCGCTCAGCACCTGGACAGAGGGTGCTCTGCAGGTGTTGCGTTGTTTGAGTTAGAGCTAGACAAGATTGGGACTGTCAGCACGTACGGGCAGCTTGCACTTGCAACTCGTTGGTGGGGGGTAGGTGTCAGCAGCTGAATCAATCCCATTATCCCTGCAGAGACATCACGCCTGGGATTAAAACAACAGCCAGTTGGAAGAAATTTCATTGAATCAGTGGGAATTTGTAGGTTTGAGCTAGATAACGATACCGATGCATGATGGTGGGGATCCACGAGGAACATGGAGGTGGAGACCCATCTGCATCACCATACCTTCCTCCCGAATAGCTTCATCCCCAAGCTGACCTGAACAGAGTCGTCCTCCGTGAGGCCGCAATACATCTACGCCGCCTATGTGATGTTGAAGCCAAGGGCAAGAGCGGCACCTTGTGCCGTCAGGCTATTGCGGCGGCTAGCACGGCAACATAAGGGCGGGTGGGGCTGTGGCCGCTGGCCATGATCTGAACCAGACATGCCACGATCTGCGAGGCATCATACCACAAAATACCGAGTGTGAGACTGCATGGTTACAGCGGGCTAGTAATTGGTTCATGAGAAAAATGGGAAGGAGATAAAGTCTAATCACTAATGGCCAAATACAATCACAGCTCTTTCCCTCGACTGATGGCAGAGTGGCAGTGCCTCCACTAGACAAGCAGTTTGACTGCAAAATAAACAGGTTGTGCCCAGTTCTTAAATTTTTTTCCTTTCAACCCTCACAAGACATAACATTGAACAACAAAGATGACCGTCTACACATAATTCAACGAAAAGCATATGCATGTCACAGGGCATATCGATTGGACAGACTACGGTACAATGAACTATAATATATTCTCCAGAGTTTAGCACATTTGGGACAATTAGCAATGTGTATTGATCTGAACATATGATTTCATATATAGTGCATTAGACAATTGACCAAGGTAGGACATGGCCTAGTACAAAATTTTTGTTTGGCCAGTCTAGTCTGCAACTTTTTTGGAATTATACATGATGCCATGCATCTCTTAGTCAATCAGATTGACTAAGAGCTAAATTCACGTTGAACAGGTAGGTGATGCACAAAATTGGGATCGAGAATTAAATAAATCACTCACAAAATCAAACAGCTGGATGGCATTTGTCTGTCTGATACCTGGAATTTCACTACTGTGCACAACTGCAACTGCCGATGCTGTGCGGAGGAGCAGAATCAGCTGATAGCAACCAATCCTGTCCGTTCTGGTGATGTGAACCTTGTTGCTATACCTGAGCATTTTGAGCCCGGGCCGCGGCCCGGCCCGGGCCCGGCCCGCGCCAGGCCCGCCCACGAACCTTACTGGACGGGCGTGGGCAGAGATCTTGAAGCCCGCGAAAATTTTTTTTGGCCCGAGCCCGGCCCGAAATGCTGTTTTTAGTTGTTTTACACTATAAAATGCGCGGGCAGCCCGCCCAAGCCCGGGCCCGGCCCGAACCCGGCCCGAAAATTAAGGCCCGACGCGTCCAGTGGGATGGTCATGGGCAGGATTTTTTCGGCCCGAAATAACAGAAATTTTTTTCGGCCCGGCCCGGCCCGAAAAATGCTCAGGTCTACTTGTTGCCCACCTCCCGCTTGTAGCAGCTTCCTCGATGTCATCACCGTTGGTCGATCCCAGCCGGGAGCAACTGCCAGATCGATGCCATCACCTCCAGACGATTCCCTACTTCAGCATGCTCAACAAGGACGCCGCCACCCCTGCCGAAGTCGCGCCGCCGCCAAGAAGGGGACAAGCGCAACCTAGAACGCCGACGGGGTACGGCAGCGGGTCAGGTCGTGAAATCGAACGAAATATAGGCAGATCAACTCAAAGTGGGGGTCAGAGGGGGGACCTCAAGCAGTAGGGATGAGATCAGAGCTTGATTCATCGTCGCCGACGAGATTGGATGCCGCATCGGCGTCCCTCTCCGGAGATCCAGTTGACACCGAATCAGGAAACGAGGTGGACGGGTGGTGGCGAAATACGGAACCGCCGCCCACGATCTCGTATTCCCAGCAACTAGTACCGCCGGGTTTCACTGAAACGTGTAAAAAACCCAGCGAACCGGTGCGCCATGGGTGTAGCGCTGCCGTCAGTTGGCTCGGGTACCCAATATTATTCAGTACCCAGGGTGCTATATAATATACTTCTATATATTTATATATATATTTAATCATTTTGCAAAATTATACGATCATCTCAAAATTTTGCAAATATGACCACGGACCGCCGTGGCTCACGGCGGCCGCCGTGGCCCACGGCGTTTCTACAGCCAACCGCAGTGGCGAAACTAGAGCGAATCGGAGGGGGGTGCGCTTTCCTCATGGATGCATAGAGTTAAGCTATTGGAAGTGCCTATATGGTGAAAATTTGATCTCAGACACTGTTTTTGTAAAATTTCGTGGGTGCATCTGCACCCCCTAGCCACACTATAGATCCGCCCCTGGCCAACCGTCGTGGGCCACGGCGGTTAGGCCTTCCGCCACGGGCCCGGCCGGCGGAAAGCCATGCCGCAGTGGCCCACGACGCTTGACTTTTATTCGCCGTGGGCCACGGCGGCAGGACCTAGCGCCGTGAGGGATTCGCGACCGCCGTGGCCCACAGCGGCAGGTCGTCAGCCCCTACAAGAGCCGAAAATTTACCCGAAATTGTCATAATAATTCGGAAAAAAAGAAAGAGAGGGTTGAGAGGGAAGGAGAAGAGAGTGAGGGGGCGGAGCAGCGAAGCTCTGCTGGTCCTTCTCTTCATTGTAAGTATTTCGTTGATTTCAACCCTTTTAGCACTTATACTTAGATGTAATGAAATCGTAATTAGTATTGATTATTTAGATTTTTTTAGATCTGTAGTATTAAATAGTTCATTTCCGTAGGGTTTAGTGTTTAGAAGGAGAAGAGAGTGAGGTGGAGGCGGCGGAGCAGCGAAGTCCTGCTACTTCTTCGCTTCATTGCAGGTATTTTGCTGATTTCAACTCTTTTAGTATTTTTGCTTAGATATAATTACTATTAATTATGTAGAGATTTCTGTAGTTATGGATTAGATTATACTTTACATGTTTGCCACTGATTAGACTAAATTACGTAACATATTTACTGTTAGTTTAGATATTAGTCTTTTTGTTTGTTAGTCCCTGGATGTAGTATTTGATAGTAGTTATTGGTTTTTATTATGAATCAGACATGTCGGAGACAGTCACAGTCAAATTGTATTATGGAATTGGAGAAATTATATATGGTCCACAAGGAGTTGACTTGTCAAATTTTAGTTCAATTGAGCAAAATATTAAAAGGGCACCAAAAAGAAGTTGGGAGGGTATGACCAAGTGGCTGGTCAAGTCATTTGCAGTAGATTTAGAGCACCAAAGTATGTCGGTGATGGTACTAATCAACAGAAGTGAACATTTGTATTGGGAGCTCATACCACTTGAAGGAACTCGACAATGGAGGAGTTATATCAGAAATGCATGTCGAGTTGGTTTGCCCGTCATTTTGTTTATCAAAGTTTACCTGAAGGGTGGGTCTAGCAGTCAAGTATATGAGGAAGCTGAGGAAGAAGGGGAACAACAAGGTGATGATGAAGGGGAACAACAAGAGACGATGAAGGTGATGAAGAAGGGGAACAACAAGTGGAGGAAGAAGGTGATTCTTAAAGTCATGAGTCATCTAGAGGTTTTGTTGTCACTGGTTTTGTTGATGAGGGAGAAAGAAACCCTGAGGTGATGAGACAGTATGAGAGAGAGTTAGAAGCTGATGAACGTGCATTGGAAGAGGACTTTTCAGATGATGATTATGATGTTGATGCTGATGATGATGATCTGTCTGAGGATCATGTGCCCTGGGATTGGCAGAACTACAATTTCTCACAGTGTACTGTTAATCGTGGTGAGGATGTGCCCTGGGAGTACACGGAGAATGAGGTTACAGTAGGCGCCATGTACCCCACTACTGCACATGTGAAGGATGCAGTCAAGCAGTGGTCCACCTTGACTTTGCATAGGGAGTTCAGGGTGGTGAAAAGCTCTCCGAGGATATATGATGTGTATTGTAAGAAGGAGGATTGTTCTTTTCAAGTGTATGCATATAAGGGGAAGTGGGATTATTACTTAGAGGTTAAAGAAGTTGTGCCTCACAGTTGTACTCTTGATCGGATTGATGCAAAGCACCGAAACATTTCAGCCGATTTTGTTGCAAGCCACATGGACCCTACCATTGTGAAATGTACTTCATATGAGCCGAAGGCCATTATCGGTGCAATTCAGAAAAAATTCGGGCACACCATCAGTTACAGCAAGGCATACCAAGCAAAGAAAAAGATATTGGAGCATAGGTGGGGTACTTATGAAGCATCCTACCACAATTTGCCTAACTTGCTGCACACAATAGTTCAGATGAATCCTGGCAGCTACTATGATATCAAGGCCTATCCTTATCAGGAGAAACCAAGCAAGCTTGTGCTTCAGTGGTCATTCTTGGCTTTGGGTGCCTGCATTGAGACTTTCAAACTGTGTCGACCGGTCATTTGCATAGATGGCACTTTTCTCACTGGTAAATACAAAGGATCAATCTTGACAGCTGTGGCTGCTGATAGTAATAATCAATTGCTTCCTTTGGCCATTGCATTTGTGGAGGGGGAGAATGGTGACAGTTGGTACTGGTTTCTTTAGAGGTTGAAGAACATGGTGGTGCAGGATGTGCAAAATGTGTGTCATACACGATAGGCACAAAGGTATTTTGCAAGCAATGAATGACATGAAAGATGGCAGCCAAGAGCGATACAGAGTTCCATTGTGGCCCGATGTTAAGAGCAGGTGGTGCACTAGACACATGAAATCAAACTTCCAAAGCCAGTTCAAGAACAAGGCCCTGTCTAAATTGTTCGAGCGGTTGTGTGAGCAGACTCAGCAGAAGAAATTTGATGCCATCTGGAAGAAATTAGATGACCTGACAAAGAAGGCGTCAGAGGAGATAGCAAAGAGGCCAGTGAATCCTGAACCTGGAGAGGAACCAATTTCTCTCGAGGATGTGGGATTAGATGACCCTCAAGTTAGGCGCAGAAGAAGGCGTGCTGTGAAGACCTTCAGCCAGTGGATTCAGAATGAGCCTAAGGAGAAGTGGTGTCTCATGTTTGACGAGGGCGGAGCAAGACATGGGATAAAGACCACTAATTTTGCTGAGGTCTACAACTGTGTGCTTCGTGGGTCAAGACCTCTTCCTCTACTTGGCATAATTGAGTTCTTCATGTATCGTACAATGCAATATTTCTATGAAAGGAGCAAGGCAGCGGATGAGGTTGTGAGGAAGACTCAAATGACATACTGCACCAGAATGACTCAGTATTTGGACACGAAGCAGAAAAAAACACTTCTGCACTCGGTCACAGTGCAGTCTTTGTACCAGTCCGCTGAAAATAAAATTATGTGGAGATATGAGGTTGAGTGCAAAGGGAAAATGCGCCTAGGCCCAGCGCGTGAAAAGACGCAACAAGTGTGTGACCTTGGCAACGAAATATGCAGATGTTCATGCCGGAAGCCACAACTACAACACAAACCCTGCTCCCTTTTGATTGCCGTATGTTATGAACATAAAGATTTCAGCTACCGTAGGTACATACCATGGTACTACGACAAGCAAACTATTTGGAACATTTGGAACCGAACAATCCAGGTGTCGGGGACGGTAATTAGAGGTCCCCTAACTAAGGGGATAATCACCCTCGTTAAACACAAAACCGCCCAGGGACTGTTTATCCTTGGCCACAGGACTGCACGGGCCCACAGCCTGCCACGGCCCAGCAGCGGCCTGGAAGGCCCGTTTGGCCGCCTCGCTCGAGGGCTCCAGTCCTTCGAGCGGATCTGCGCCTCGCTCGGGAGCCCCGCCCCCTCGAGTAGATCTCTGCTTCGCTCGAGGGGTTTGGACCCCCTCGAGCGGGCAACCGCCCCCGCTCCGCTCGATAGCGGTATTTAATTCCCGGCCCCACGGCGGGACGCCAAAGTCAAGGGGAAACCTTCCCCCACGCCGCGCACCTGACACAGTCAGAGCGTCTGACACCGCCACAGTGCGGCCTAACCCGCCACTGTGTAGCCATCCCCGGCACTGTGCGGGCGCCGCGCGGTCCTGCGAGGACAGGCAGGGGTCATTCCTTGACACTGTACCAACTGCCCCCGTCCTCCCCTGCAGCAAGACCCTCGAATGGGCATGGGAGGACCCTCGAAGGGTGTACGGACGGCGAGCGGGCGCGCGCCCCGACTGACGTCGGTGTACGGGCAACGTGCGCCATGTCCCGTCCGCCAACTCCGGCGCCGCATGGCCATCCCGGGCGCTGTGCGGCCATCCACGGCGCTGCGCCACCACTCCCGCCACTGTGCGACAACACGCGCGGCACTGTACGGACAGGCCGGTGATGCGCTGCAGTCCCGCGCCACCAACTCCGGTCCTTCCCCGGCGGTTAGGCCCTCGATCCAGCAGGGGCGGCCCCTCGAAGTTAAAGCAGGACAGGCCACAGTGACCGCCACGCCGCCCGCAGAAGCCGAAGGGCGCCACCAGCTCGCGCCAGAGACCATGACGCGCGGGACAAGACCGCCGGCGCCATACTTATTAGTACGCGGTCACTGTGCCGGCTGCTGTGCAGCACCCCTGTAACTGCCCTCCCTTGGCCTATAAAAGGGAGAGGCAGGGCCTCCTGCGCAGGAGAGACGCAACACGCTCACCGCGCACAACTCGTCATCTTGTTCTAGATATTGGCACTTGCCTCAATCACTTAGTCGGGACTAGGGGGAATTTCCTCCTCTCCCACCGTGCTTGTAGCCCCCTCTACAGGCACCACCGGTGCAAGCTAATACAAGTGCGAAAGCACATCTGCTGGACGTACGGTCGCGTGGTCGGAACCAGGATAAACCCCTGTGTCATCTTAGCTAGCACCGACCATCGAGGAGCTGATCTCAGCGCAAATCACTAGTTGGTGCCGGTGCTAATCCGGACACCGATAGTTGGCGCGCCGGGTAGGGGGCTGCGCTGTGATCATCCAACCCACTCTCTCGATGGTGACCGTCACCGAGCAGACGTCGGAGAGGCCCGCCTGGGGCGAATCCGACTCGTTCCCGGGCAGATTCGAGATCTGGTTCGAGAGCATCCACTACCAGGCGACGGGCAACGGGTACCACATGCGTATCCTCAACAGAGACGCGCTCAGGGCAGCGCCGCCCGGGACGTCGGTAGCCCCAATGCCAGCAGTGTTCCCACTGCCACCTCGACACCGCAAGCGTTCGGGGAAGCGCTCACAGCGAGCGCGCACGGCGCGACGCCAAGCGGCGAACGTCGGCTCCCCCCCGGGGGTCGAAGCCGACGAGCTCCCAACTGTCGGGGCAGACCAAGGTGGCACACTTCCACCGGCGAACTCCACGCTGCGCCCCGTGGAAAGGGTCGTGGCTGCGCAGCCGCGATACCCCCACGGGATGCGCAGCGCCGCCTTGGCGTATTCTTCGTCGGCTGGCACCGACCTGGTTGCGTACGAGGACCTTCCGGACCACCACTACATGTCCATCCGGAACCTTGTCATCACCTCGCCTGACGAGTCCTACCGCGACACCGACGGCGAAGAGTACGGGTACGGGCGTAGGGCGCCGGAGTGGGACTACTCCAGATTACGGGACCCCGACGCTTTCAGGCGGTTCCAGTCTGCAGCAACTTACTGCCTCACCTACTCCGATGATTCCAGCGAGGGGGACTACGATCCCACTCGTGAATGCTTCGTCGTCGTCCTCGGCGAGGGCGAAGGCGAGGGAGGCGGAGCAGGCGACACTGCGGTCCGCAACAATGTGGCAGTCACCCCGCCGGTGGGGGCGACGCCACCGCCGTCTGACGCTGCGCGTGCCGCGCAGATGGCCCAGCTCCGCGAGCTGGAGGCGAAGCTGAACGCGGAGCGCGAGCAGCTGCGGCAGCTGAAGGCCACGCTCGAGAGGGACAGAGCCGGCCCCTCGACCAAGGGAGCGCGCGCTGCGGGTCGCGTGGCCCGCGAGCGCATCAACGCCGATGCCGACGTGGACGAGATGCCAAATCTGGCAAGGGCCAGCCAGAAGCTCGTGACCGCGGCAACTTTGATTCGGGCCTCAACATCATGTACTCCTCCACCTTGGAGCTCATGGGGATCGGCTTGGACAAGCTGCGGCCCAGCAAGTCGCCGTTTCACGGCGTTGCGCCGGGCAAGCGAGTCCAGCCTCTCGGGCAGATCGACCTGCCCGTCTGCTTCGGCACACTGAGCAACTTCTGCAAGGAAGTCCTCACCTTCGAGGTGGTGGGGTTTCGGGGAGCGTACCACGCCATCCTTGGCCGGCCCTGCTACGCCAAGTTCAAGGCGATCCCAAACTACACTTACCTGAAGCTCAAGATGCCGGGGCCCAAAGGCGTCATCACGGTGGGCCCTTCATTCGAACACGCGTTCGAGTGTGACGTCGAGTGCGTTGAGCGCGCTGAGGCGCTCGCGCATGACGAGGCCCTCGTGGTGGACCTGGAGAAGCTGGCCAACGAGGCCCTCGACTCCACCAATAAGCACGCCGGTAGCTTCGAGGCCGCGGAGCAAACCAAGACCGTGCCCCTCGACCCCAGCGCCCCCGAAGGCAAGACGTTGAGGGTCAGCTCCACCCTCGACCCGAAATAGAAAGTGGTGCTCGTCGACTTTCTCCGCGCCAACGCTGACATCTTTGCGTGGAGTCCCGCGGACATGCCGGGCATTCCGAGGGAAGTCGCCGAGCACTCACTTGATATCCTGCCCAACTCCAAGCCGGTCTCTCAGCGTCTGCGACGATTTGACGAGAAGAAACGCCGGGTGATTGGAGAAAAGCTGCGAAAGCTCTTAGAGGCCGGGTTCATCAAGGAAGCGTTTCATCCAGTGTGGCTCGCTAATCCTGTACTAGCTAAGAAAAAGAATCGGAAGTGGCGGATGTGCATTGACTATACTGGTTTAAATAAAGCATGTCCTAAAGTTCCTTTTCCTTTGCCACGGATTGACCAAATAGTTGATTCCACCGCGGGGTGCGAGTTGCTATGTTTCCTTGATGCGTACTCCGGTTATCACCAGATCAAAATGAAGGAGTCCGACCAGCTCGCAACCTCCTTTATCACATCGTTCGGGATGTTTTGCTACGTGACGATGTCGTTCGGTCTCCGAAACGCCGGGGCGACATACCAGCGATGTATGCTCCACGTCTTCGGGGATCACATCGGGCGGACCGTTGAGGCATACATCGACGACATCGTAGTTAAATCCAGAAAGGCGGGCGACCTGGTGAACGATTTGCGCATTGCGTTCTAGTGCCTTTGGGCAAACGGGGTTAAGTTAAATCCCGAAAAATGCGTCTTCGGGGTGCCGCGCGGCATGCTTTTAGGCTACATTGTCTCCCAGCGAGGCATAGAGCCCAACCCGGAGAAGGTGTCGGCCCTCGAACGGATGGGGCCGATACGCGACCTGAAAGGGGTACAAATGGTCCTGGGCTGCCTTGCAGCTCTGAGCCGATTCATCTCGCGCCTCGGCAAAAAGGGGTGCCCCTGTACCGACTGCTGCAGAAAAGTGGGCACTTTTCATGGACCACCGAGGCCCAAGAGGCCCTCGACAAGCTAAAGGCGACACTCGCCCATGCTCCGATTCTGACCCCGCCCCAGGAAGGCGAGCCGTTGTATCTCTACGTTACCGCCACAACCCAAGTGGTCAGCGCGGTCATCATGGTAGAAAGGACGGAAGAAGGCCACACCTGCCAGTCCAGAGGCCGGTCTACTACATCAGCGAGGTGTTGTCGGATACCAAGACACGATACCCCCAGATCCAGAAGCTGCTCTACGCGGTGGTGCTCGCGCGGCGCAAGCTGCGGCACTACTTCGAGGCCCATCCTGTCACCGTGGTGTCCTCTTTCCCTCTGGGGGAGACTGTCCACAACCAGGACGTCTCGGGTAGGATAGCAAAGTGGTCCGTGGAGCTCATGGGTGAGGCACTCACCTACGCACCACGAAAGGCGATCAAATCGCAGGTCTTGGCGGACTTCGTGGCTGAGTGGACCGACGTTCAGCTGCCCAACCCTCAGATTCAAGCCGAGTGCTGGACCATGTACTTCGATGGTTTAGTAATGAAAACGGGCGCAGGCGCGGGCCTGCTCTTTGTTTCACCCCTCGGGGAGCACATGCGGTACTTGGTGCGCTTGCATTTCCCTACGTCAAACAACATGGTGGAGTACGAGGCCCTCCTCGGCGGCCTCCGCATCGCCATCGAGCTCGGCATCAAGTGCCTTGATATCCGGGGAGATTCCTAGCTGGTCATTGACCAGGTAATGAAGAATGCAAGCTGCCACGACGAGAAGATGGAGGCGTACTGCGCCGAGGTGCGCAAGCTCGAGGACAAGTTCTTTGGATTCGAGCTCAACCACATCGCGCGCAGATACAACGAGGAGACGGACGAGCTGGCCAAGATGGCTTCGGGGCGAATCACCGTTCCTCCGAACATCTTCGCCCGCGACCTCGCCAAACCCTCCGTCAACCTCGACAAACCCGCCAACGCTTCCGGAAAAACCTCGGGGGCTGACCCCTCGAGACACACGAGCACCGAGCCCATGGATGAGGACCCCTCGAATGGGGAACTCGAGGCCTCGGACCTCGAGGAGTCCCAGGCGGACGAGGCCGAGGTGATGGAGATTGACAACCTCCCGCCCCCTCCGCAGGACTGGCGCGACGAGTACCTTGCATGGTTAGAACGGGAGGAACTCCCTCCGGGCCGAACCGAGGCAAGGCGTATCGTCTGGAAGGCCAAGTCCTTCATCGTCAACGACGGCGAGCTGTACAAGCGCAGTGCTTCGGGGATCATGCAGCGTTGCATTTCCATTCCCGAAGGTCGGGAGTTGATCCAGGACGTTCACGCGGGCGAATGCGGTCACCACGCCGCTCCGCGCACCCTCGTGGGCAAAGCGTTCCGCCAGCACTTCTATTGGCCAACGGCGGTCGCTGACGCCAACGAGGCGGTGCGCACCTGCGAAGGGTGCCAGTACTACGCGCGGAAGACCCACCTCCCGGCTCACGCACTGCAAACCATCCCCATCACGTGGCCTTTCACTGTGTGGGGACTGGACATGGTCGGGCCCTTGCGAAAGGCGCTCGGGGGCTTCACCCTCATACTGGTGGCCATCGACAAGTTCTCAAAGTGGATCGAGGTCCACCCCATCAGCAGCCTCAGGTCCGAGCAGGCAGTGTTGTTCTTCACGGACATCGTGCACCGCTTCGGGGTACCCAACTCCATCATAACGGACAATGGCACCCAATTCACCGGCAAGAAGTTCTTAGAGTTCTACGACAGCTACCACATCCGCGTGAATTGGTCTGCCGTGGCACACCCACAGACTAATGGCCAAGTAGAGCGTGCCAACGGCATGATTTTACAAGGCTTAAAACCAAGGATCTTCAACAAGCTCAACCAGTTTGGCCAGAAGTGGATTCAGGAGTTGCCGTCAGTCGTTTGGAGCCTCAAGAACACCCCGAGCAGGGCCACGGGTCACACCCCGTTCTTCCTGGTATACGGTGCAGAAGCTGTGCTCCCCACGAACTTGGACTACGGGTCCTCGAGGGTCAGAGCATACCAGGAGGGGCAGAATCAACAAGATCGCGAAGACGCGTTGGACTGCATCGACGAGGCCCGAGACGTGGCAGTCCTACACTCCGAGAAGTACCAACAATCCCTGCGACGCTACCAAGCGAACAAAGTTCGACCTCGAAACCTCAACAAGGGGGATTTGGTGCTCCGACTCTGACAGAAGAACGAGGGACGCCACAAACTCACGCCGCCGTGGGAAGGGCCGTACATCATTGCCGAGATCCTCAAGCCCGGCACGTAGAAGCTCGCGAACGAGAAGGGCGAAGTCTTCGCCAACGCTTGGAACATCCAACAGCTACGTCACTTCTACCCTCAAGTTCTAAGTCATTTTGTGCATATCCGACACCCAAGTCGGTTGTATATACGTTAAGGTTGTGAATAAAAACAAGGGAGACTCGGCTTTCCTCTAAAAACCAAGTCCCCCTCGGGGGCTACTATGGGGGGCACCCCCCCTAACGGTCCCATTTTTCGCAAAAACCTTTTTCTTCCGAAAATGCCAAGCGCATCATGCCTCGGAAGCCCAGACAGGAAGAAAGCAGGGCGCGAATAGCTAAAAGGTAAAGCCGGGCGAGCTAGGAACGGCCTACGCCTCCAGCAGGATACGGCTACCCTCTCTCATACCACTTCACCTTCAAGTTACTCGCGAAAACGATCGATCCCAGCTGAAACCTGCCCAGGTGATGGGGAAAGACTCAACGGCATACATAAAACGATCCACACTTAAAGGCACATACTTCAAAAGATGGTTTGTTTAATTACATGAGCCACCTGGCTCGAATCTCGACCACAACCTAAGGGCTTCGGCGCCCAGCTACTTTCAGGGCTCGAGGGGACCCACAGGAGCAGCGTTCGGGAAGAGGTCCTCCTCGAACACGTCGCGCGAGATCGGCGGCGGCAGCATCAGCCTGCTCCAGGGCGTCCTGCACTCCATCATCGTCGAGGCCATCCGCGACGACGTACCCCGTGGCCAGCGCTGCGAAGTCGACGATATAGTGCGTTGACACCATGCCGAGGGTCTTCTGAACACCGAGACGGAGAGCGCCCTTCATGTGCTCGACGACGCGGCCGCTCAGAGCCCGAAGGCGACTCGCCAGCGAGCTCCCTGACAAGCCGGTACCCTCGTCGATGCTTTGACACGCTTCGAGGGCCGCCCGCTCCAAGGTCACGAATTCCTGCTGGGACGAGATGTAGGCCGCCTGGAGCGCTTCCGCCTGCGTCGCCGACTCCCCCAGAGCCTTCCGTAGTCCTGGGATGAGAAAAGGTGAGTCGAGAGCGAATCTCGACGAGCCTGAATGATAAATAAGGGCTCGGGGGCCGCAACTTACCCTCGACCTGCTTCCTCTCCGTCTCGAGCTCCGTACGCGCGGCTCCAGTCTCTTGCCGTAGCTGCAGAATCGAGGCGTCCTTCTCCCCGACGGCGGACCTCAGGGCCTCGACGGTGACGCTCTCCTGAACCAGGGCCCCGGTAAGCCGCTCGGCTTCCGCCTCTCGAAGCTGGAGCGCGGTCCTGGCCTCCGCGAGTGCGGCACGCTCCTGCTGGAGCTGGGACTGCGCCTCCTCTCGCGCTGAGTGCTCACGCTGGAAGGCGGACCGGGCATCCTCGTGCGCGGCACGCTCCTGCTGAAGCTGGGTCAGCGCCTCTACGCACGCGACGCGTTCCTGCTGGAGCTGGCCCTCCACCACGGTGAGCACCTCGGTCTTCTCCTGCAGAGCGGCGCCCAGCTTCTCGACCTCCTGGGTCTTCTGCTCAGCCTGGGTCTGCCAAGACCTCGCTCCCTCGAGGGTGGCGCGATCCTGCTGGAGTTGGGCCTGCGCCTCGGTGAGGGCCGTCTCTTTCTGCGCCAACGCAGCCTGGACCTCGGCGTGCGCCGCGCGCGCCTTCCGCATCTCCTCATTCGCCGCCGTCAGCGCCTCCTCTTTCCTCTGGAGCACAACCTTCAACCCCTCGGCCTCCCTGGCCCTCTGCGCCGCCGCGGCCCGCTGGGAGTCACACTCCTCCTCCACGCGGAGGAGGTTGTACTCGAGCCAGCCGTTGTCCGTCTGCAGGGCCTCCACCATCGCGTCCAGGGTGTCGTACTGCGCCCGGTACCAGTCGAGGTCCGAGCTCAGCTCAGCAATGTGGGCGAACCTCTCGCCTGCCTGCCCCTGCAACTCCTGCGGATGCGGAAGGAGAGAAAGAAGAAAGAAAGTCAGATGAAAGGCACGCAAATGAGGAAAGCGAACCAAGCGGCCCTTGGGCAAACACACTTACTCGAAAGACTTGGAGCGACCTGCCCCAGTGAAGCTGGAGGGCGTCGACGAGGGCGTTCTGAAGGGAGGCGCCGAGGCCACCGAACTCCCGCCACAGCTCCCCCTCCGACCTCGCCTCTTCCACCAGACGTGGTGGAACTCCAGGAAGCCGGGGCCTCTGCTCCCACTGCGACGCGCTGGCGCTGTACGTCGGGGCCACGACGCCGGACGTCGACACCCCAGCTCCAGTCGCCGGTGCCTGCGGCATCACACAGCCGTCAGACCGCACCACCAGCACCTCGGGCGCGGGCCTAGGGGCTGGCGCGACCGCCACCGCCGCTCGACCCCCACCGGGGGCCGAACCACCATCAGCAGGATCCCCGGCCGGTCCGCGGCCCTCTGGTCCCCGACTTGCGGCACGGGCCTGCTCTCGCCCCCACCGGGTATCGTGGGCCACCGCCGCCCGTGGGGCATCTGCCGCTGCCTCCTCCCGCCGTTGCGGCCCTGTGGCCGCGGCAGCGACACGCGACGCCTCGCCCGCCGTCGCCCGCGAGGTCCTCGCCGAGCGGGGCCTCGTCGTGCGTGGCACGTCTTGCGCTCCCACCTTGGGCGCCTTGACGGGCGCAAGGCCAGGGACAGCAGGTGCCGTCCTAACAATGGAAGAGAGGAGGAATGGGCAATCTGACGCATGATATCAAGAACACGGAGAGCAAAATGCGACCCACCTTATGCCGGAGAGGCCCCGCTTGCGCTTCCTCGAGGACTTTGGGGGCGCCACCCCAGACCCGGCCGGCATCTCCGACAGTGCTCCCTCATCGAGGGGCACCGTATCCGCCCCTGGAACGGGCTCCGCGAGGACCTCTTCGTCCCTCGGCGATGGGGGCGGCGCGGCCTCCCACCTGTCGGAGATGGTCCGCTCCCCCTCGCTCTCCTCGTCCGAAGACGTGTCCACCGGCTACGGTTGGGGGAAGAGACCCTGCTGCTCCCGCAACAGGTACTCCTCATTATACCTGTCGAGGCGCTCCTGCCTCTGGACCTCCTTCTCCTTCGCCTAGTCCGCCAGGCCCTTCTCCCTTTGCTGCCTGGCGCGGTTGGCAGCAAGCGACCTGGGCGTCGGCGGATCTGAGGTGGGGATGTTGACGCGCACCCCCTGTCACCGGTGACCACAGTTAGATTGAACACCGGAATAAGACAGACAAAAACAAGAAATCAAGTCTCACCAGGTCGGCATCCGGGAGCATCGCGAACGACCACAAGTCGTCGTCGCTGTGCGGAACCACCTTGAGGTTCACCGCGCGCCTCGCCCTCATAGCCGCGTACGCCTGAGGGAGCGGCTCCTCCAGCAACCGCGAGCGCGCCAGGGCCGCGGGGTCGGTGTCGTTCCTCATCTCGAAGATGAGAAGTTCCCTCTCCATGAGAGGGATCTCCCGCCGGAGATGAAAGTTGGCGATGACAGCCGCCACGGTCAGCCCGGCATTCGCCAACTGGCGCAGGGCGTTGGTGAGAGGCTCGAGCCTCGCCTGCCTCGACGTGGGCGACACCCCATGCGCCCAAGACACCGGTCTCTCCTTCACCACCTTCCCGGTGTACGGTGGGAGCCCGGCGCCGTCGTTGCGAAGATAAAACCAACCCTTCTCCCAGTCGGCGTTGTTCGTCGTCATCGTGCAGAGCAGGTACAGCTCCTTCCGGGAGTCACGCGCTGCGAATGTAAGGCCGCCGGCGCGTACGGCCCGGCGCATCCTCCTCTTCCCGGCGGTGAGCGTGTGGAGCTCTCCTCGGAAGAGGTGGATCCACAGGTCCCAGTGCGCCGGGATCCCCAGGAACCCCTCACAGACGGCGACGAAGGAAGCCGCCTGCGAAATGGCGTTGGGGGCGAAGTTGTGAAGCTCCACCCCGTAGTGGTGGCACAACCCCCGCATGAACTTGCTCGCGGGGGCGTCGACTCCTCGCTCGTGCAGTCGCACGAAACTCACGATGTAGCCCGGCGGAGGGGACGGCTCCCGGTGTGACGCCGGCGGGATGATCCACGCCGGATTCGCTTCGTCACCAGCCGGCGCTAACTGACCGCCGGCGACAAGCCCCTCCATGGATTGCAAGTCCATCGACGACCGGGGCCACGGATGAGCATCCAGCACTCGGACCGCAGACATGATGGGAGCGGCGGAGCGTGAGCGAATGCGGAGCGGTGGAGCGCGAGCGAATCTGAAGCGGCGGGGTGCGCGGCGATGGGGAAGACATGGAGCAAGAGGCGGATGCGAATGGCAAAGGTGAGGCGCTCCCACTGCGCTCCCCTGCTTTTACAGAGTAGGAAGGGGCGGAGCCCCCGGAAACGCATCAGGCGGCGGCAGTTAATGCGGTGGGTACCGCTCGTCGCTGACAGTAGGGCCCCACCTCGCCGAAACTACCGCACGCACATGCGTGCGCCATGATTACCGCGCGGTAATCCAAGGGACGCCGCGTCCCGTCTTATCGTCGTCGCGCGTCGCCCGCGTCGTGTCACCTTAAAAGGCGCGCCCGCCTTGCTTGCCTCGTGCCACGTCAACCACGATCGAGTGGGCGCGGCAGCCAACCGTCCTGTGGACAGATTTTCGCACACCGGGGATCCCTTCTCGTATAAGGAAAGCCCCAGGAAACCCAGAGCCGGGGATTCGAGGTCTGATCCCTCGAAGGGATGCGGCTGGCGCCCCAATCCGAAACAGGTTGAGGCCACAGGGCCACGGCCTGTCAGCATACCCTCGAATACGAACTCGAGGAAGCCCAGGGCTCAGGCCCGTAGGGCTCTACTGATCAGCGGCTCGAGGCTCGGCCCGCTGAGGGTGCGACGGGTGCAGCAGATGCCCCTCGACTCGGGGATATACTGATCAGTGGTTCGAAGCTCGGCTTGATGACGGATCGGCGAGCGCCACAGGTCCGCCAAGACGGGAGCGCCCGGCGCTCCCGCAACTGCCCTACTGATCAGAGGTACGGAGCCTGACCCTCGACGGGTTCGAACAGGCGCCTCAGATCGACAGAGTCAGGAACGATCGGGGCGCGCGCAATCGAGCCTGACCCCGAACGCAAAGTTCGGGGGCGCCCCACATATCGTGTTCAAGGCCGAGACAGAGGTAGCCAATCGAGGGATCCCATCGAGGGAGTGCTTCCGCGCCCTCGGCCCCTAGCGAACGGGGCCGAGCCCTGCTTGGCAAACCTCTGCAAGCGCTTACATGGACGTGTCTCCGGACCACGAGCCGACCCCTATCGAACGGGGCACGGACGCCCACTTGAACTATCCGTTAACAGCTCGCCGAGGCAATCATTGCTCGTCGCCCGCTCGAGGGTATCACGGTTTGCCTCACCCCTCTACCCTGCGGAAGGGCAACGAGGGTCGTAATAAAGCCGAGAGTCTTCATCCGATCGTCCCTGATTGGGCCAGGGCTCGGGGGCTCCTCGCACCACGACCACCTCGACGATAGCTGCATCAACCCACCTAGGGCTGCGCCCCCAAAAATGGTCAGCCTACTCGAAACGTCTAGGGTCAACACGATGCCCCTCCCACCTGCATAGATTGCCGATGCCGGCTGAAATACCGCTGAGGCTGGCTGAAACAAACGCGAGACGAACTGCATCACCCTACGCATTCAACCCCTGCACGAGTGCACGCACTCCTGCAGGGCTTCGGGGGCTTACACCCGCGGGTGCGCTAGCGCGCCCCCACGGGAAAATATGCACGATCAAAAGAGGACGAACTCGCACATAACACCCTAGAACGACATCCCTTGCCGGAACGGTCCCCTTTCCGGCAAAGGCTCGGGGGCTACTGTCGGAGACGGTAATTAGGAGTCCCCTAACTAAGGGGATAATCACCCTCGTTAAACGCAAAACCGCCCAGGGACTGTTTATCCTTGCCCACAGGACTAGACGGGCCCACAGCCTGCCACGGCCCAACAGTTGCCTGGAAGGCCCGTTTGGCCGCCTCGCTCGAGGGCTCCAGTCCTTCGAGCGGATCTGCGCCTCGCTCGGGGGCCCCGGCCCCTCGAGCAGATCTCCGCTTCGCTCGAGGGGTTCGGACCCCCTCGAGCGGGCAACCGCCCCCGCTCCGCTCGATAGCGGCATTTAATTCCCGACCCCACGGCGGGATGCCAAAGTCAAGGGGAAACCTTCCCCCACGCCGCGCACCTGACACAGTCAGAGCGCCTGACACCGCCACAGTGCGGCCTAACCCGCCACTCTGTAGCCATCCCCGGCACTGTGCGGGCGCCGTGCGGTCCTGCGAGGTCAGGCAGGGGTCATTCCTTGACACTGTACCACCAGCTCCCGTCCTCCCCTGCAGCAAGACCCTCGAACGGGCATGGGAGCACCCTCGAAGGGTGTACGGACGGCGAGCGGGCGCGCGCCCCGACTGACGTCGGCGTATGGGCGACGTGCGCCATGTCCCCTCCGCCAACTTCGGCGCCGCATGGCCATCACGGGCGCTGTGCGGCCATCCACGGCGCTGCGCCACCACTCCCGCCACTGTGCGACAACACGCGCGGCACTGTACGGACAGGCCGGTGATGCGCTGCAGTCCCGCGCCACCAACTCCGGTCCTTCCCCCGGCGGTTAGGCCCTCGATCCAGCAGGGGCAGCCCCTCGAAGTCAAAGCAGGACAAGCCACAGTGACCGCCACGCCGCCCGCGGAAGCCGGAGGGCGCCACCAGCTCGCGCCAGAGACCATGACGCGCGGGACAAGACCGCCGGCGCCATACTTATTAGTACGCGGCCACTGTGCCGGTTGCTGTGCAGCACCCCTGTAACTGCCCTCCCTTGGCCTATAAAAGGGAGAGGCAGGGCCTCCTGCGCAGGAGAGACGCAACACGCTCACCGCGCACAACTCGCCATCTTGTTCTAGATATTGGCACTTGCCTCAATCACTTAGTCGGGACTAGGGGGAATTTCCTCCTCTCCCACCGTGCTTGTAGCCCCTCTCTACAGGCACCACCGGTGCAAGCTAATACAAGTGTGAAAGCACATCTGCTGGACGTACGGCCGCGTGGTCGAAACTAGGATAAACCCCCGTATCATCTTAGCTAGCACCGACCATCGAGGAGCTGATCTCAGCGCAAATCACTAGTTGGTGCCGGTGCTAATCCGGACACCGACACCAGGGCTACCTCGTGCAGGGTACTTTTACTGAGAACCCCAAAGAAAATGTTGTGCACATACCAAATCCAGATCCTGAAATGTGCCAAGGTGTTGGAAGAAGGAAGAAGAAGAGGATTAGAAACAACATGGATGAAGCTGAAGCTGTACCTCCAGTAGTGATATGCTACAAGTGCAACAACACGGGCCACACATACAAGAGGTGCACAGCTGCAAATTATGCTTGCAACGCACCACCTACAGCCAATGTGGGCTCATCAGCATCTTTAGGATCATACCAACCCCCATCAGGACGTGGACGTGGGCGTGGACGTGGGCGTAGCAATAGTGCAGGATTCAGATGATCATAGTTGCTTGTAATGTTAGGACATTTAATTATGGAATTTGTAATGTTCGAACTAATATTTCCTGTACGAACTTATGTATGGTATTGTATTTGAATAATTGAACTGCTATTTCGTGTCGCCTTAATCATGCTCATTCATTTTTATAATTTTGTTTATGATTATAATTTATAATTTTGTGTATGATTGTAATAATTGTTCTTATCATGTTTTGCAGGTTTGCAATGACCTCCTCAGGTCCTGAGTTGGACTTGGAGTTCCTCACCGCGAGAAAGGACAAGGTCGAGGTGCCAAAGGGGTCTAACACTCCTATGTGCTTCTGCGGTGACAACTGCAAGCTTGTGAAGTGCAAGGTTCTCGGGTACGCGTACAGGATGAGGTTCTTCATGTGCGCAAACTATGCGCACGACCCGATCCAGCCTTTCGATCGCAACCTTAGAGCCAAAGTAAGGACTTTCTACACTTCTCGATTATTCATTTGTCATTTTTGTTTTATTATTTGCTGACATGTCTTTGGAAAAAGACTCCACCTCCTCTTTGTGATTTCATGCCGTGGCTAGATACCGAGCAGTCTGAGTTCGACAAGAGCTACGTCGAGGCAGCGGGCCGTGATGCAAGGGAGAGGTGGTTGCGCATGGTTGAGTGGGAAAAGAGAGAGGAAAAAAAGGAGGATGAGAAGGAAATGCGCATTCGCCAGGAGATGAGAGAGCGTGAAGCGACCCAGGCCTGTGAAGCCGACAGAGAGAGTAAGAGGGAGAGGGCTCGCCGGGCGAAGGAAGCTGGGCCTGATGCCATCAGGAAGGGGAAATACCCCAGTTGTACTCAGTAGACCTAGAGTATTAGTCGGATTGTATCAAATAATTCGGGATTTCGTGACATCGTGATGTAGGGTCCTCGGTTTGTATCCTTAAGAACTTTAATCGAACTGCATTAGAGTGTGTTTTCTCCGTTACGTTTGTTTCGTTAGAGTCACGGTCATATGCAGAGTCGTTGTGTTTCCTCCGAGTCACTGACGTGTTCTCCTCCCACGGATCGACTGGCCCACAATGCGCCAGTGCCCTAGTACTAGGGTGTGTTTTCTCAGAGTCACTGCTTCGTTTCTCTTCCCACGGATCAAAGGGCCCACCACCCAGCCAGGCTCCTTCTTCTGCCTATATGTAGCACCATTCACTCCATTGCCTTCTTCTCACAGCATTCAACAATGACTTCCTAGAGTGGGGATGAGCACGGTTTCGGTCCTATGTTGTGGCATCAGCAATCTCCTGATTTCGTAGCCAATTTCCCATTGAAAGGCAAGAGTGATTTCAGATCGATGCGTGAAGTTAGAAGCTACGCACCGAAGCAAACGGTGCTGTGGCCTAGGTGTTCGCACGGTGAGTTTTGCGTGATGCAAGTGTACGAGGGATGGAACAACTCCGGTCGTCGCTTCTGGCACTTCCCACATGCATGGGTAAGCAATGTTCACAAATTTGTTCATCATCTTTCTTTGATTTGCTAATGTTTTGTTGCTTTTGCAGTACTCCACCCAAGCAGAGAACTGCGGTTTCTCGCAATGGGTGGATCCACCAGCTATTCGCCCCCTATCAAGAGTACATCGACTACCTCGAGGACGTCGTCATCTTCAACCTGAAGAGGGAGCTGTCGGAGGCATTGACTTCCCCTGATCGATCTGCACTTGTGAATGCCACAAGAAGAACAGCTCCCCTCCACCTTCACCACCTCCACCCCACGTGGGTACTACTACATGCCGTCGCAAGACTCCGGCGGGTCTTTGCTCTCCGGGCAGTTCTCCTACAACTAGATTAAGTAAACCTGTTGTAATCAATTTTCTAAATTCCCTAAGGCATGTTATCAGTACGTAAGGCGCTTTGTTAGGGTTTTTCGAGCGCCGTACATGCCATTGCAAAGGTGTGTGTTGGACTTCTAAATATTTTAAAAAAAGATACCGCCGTGGCTCACGACGATGGGATTGCAACCGCCGTAGGCCACGACGGTTGCATGTCCGCTGCCTTTCGCCGAGGTGCACCGGCAAACGCCGTCCCCGACCGCCGCGCGCTACGGCGTTTGGCCTAAACGCCGTACGCTACGGCGGTTGGCAGTGGAAACGCCGTGGGCCACGGCGGCCGCCGTGGGCCATGGCGGTCCGTGGTCAAATTTGCAAAATTTTGAGATGATCGTATAATTTTGCAAAATGATTAAAAAAATATAAAAAAAATTCCTGGAAGAACAACCGCAACCGCCTCGCGCCCACGCCACCGGACGGGAAGGACTACGGGCCTTTGTCGGTTAATGGGCCGGTAGCAGAGAGAGAGGTGGTGGGTGGGTGGGGGGGGAGGCCCAGATACCAGAGCAGCTGTGTGAGCTGTCTGGCTAGACCCCCCTTCTCCTCGCTCACCCGGCACCGAACGCCGAAACCTAGCTGCGGTGAATAGCCGACCGGCCGGCCGTCCCAAATCTTGTGTGGCATATTCGGGGGTGCAGCAGCTGCGGCTTCAAAATCGGTTGATGCGGAGGCGCACGCAGGCGCCTTCAGAGTTGATTATAGGATGACGCAGCCTGCAGGAGTGGAGAAATTTCAAAACATGACACCCAATTCGAGTACCTCACGCGGTTTGACATCGAATTCGAGCAATTTTCAAAAACTGACACCGGGTTCACGAATTCCTTTCAATATATGAGGGACCCTCCTCTCTTTCACTCTTCAGCTCCAGGTGAATGGAGTAAAATACGCTTCTTCTTCCTCCTGTTCTTCCCCGATGGACTGCACGGCTCAAGTGGAGGGAGCGGCGCCGGCGACCCCGTCCGCCCGAGCTTCCGCCGTCGCGCTGCTCCTCCACTGCCCCCTAGAGACCGCCGCCGCCTTACTCCTCCGTGGCCGCCCTGGAGACCGCCGCCGCCTTGCTCCGGCGCCGCCGCCGCCCTGGAGACCGGCGCCGCCTTGCTCCTCCCCTCCTCGCGTTCGTCCTGCGCGCAGCGAGCCTCTGCAGCAAGCTCCTCCTCCGCCGCCTGGAGACCGCCGCCTCCGTCGTGCTCCTCCGCCGCCGCCTGGAGACCGCCGCCCCCGTCGTGCTCCTCCGTCGCTGCCCCTCCCGTGCTCTTACGCCGCATGCGCGGCGGCCGCCGCGGCCCCTACTCCACGAATTGAAGCCGCCCGCGGGGGAGCTTGCGAGGCCGCCGGTGGAGCAGGCGCGGCCTCCCGCGCGGAGCTCGCCGGAGCCGCAACGCAGGGCGTGCGCGGAGGCAACGTGCCTGGTGCGGAACACGGCGGCGGCGTCTCGCGGACCTCGCGGACGAGAGGGGCGGCGGTAGCTCGCGGATCACGACCCTGCCAGAGGCGGCGGCGCCGCCGTTTCTGCCTCCCACCTGCGGCGTGGCCCGTCGGGTTGGAGGAAGGAGAAGAGGGCGCTATGGTCTTTTCACCTAGAGCTGAAGAGTGAAAGAGAAGAGGGTCCCTAGTATTGAAGGAATTCGTGAACCCGGTGTCAATTTTTGAAAGGTGCTCGAATTCGGTGTCAAACCGCGTGAGGCACTCGAATTGGGTGTCATATTTTGAAATTTCTCGCAGGAGTGCGGTGGGGGTGGGTTCCTCTATCAAAACTTCCTTTAGCAGGTGCTAACATGTCTAACAGTAGTACAGTTACTTAATCTGGTACTCTGGTTTACATATTTCCGCATGCAAAATTGCAAGTCCTGAGTTGCCATAGATAATATGGTTTCTAACAATATTATTCTTTGATTTACCGCAAAGAAAAAAACAATATTCTTTGGTTCCTAGCCTTTCTTTGTTCAAGTATCATGTACTGATGTACATATTGTTGCTGTAGTCACATTTTTTACACAAACATGAGCATAAATTGCGAATGTTCCATTATTGCTAATTCTTCTAGCACTGTTACTCTGTTAGTTGACTTAGCACCTTTGAGTGACTAATGTGCTGGGTAGTTTGCCCAGTGTTCCTCACACTTTGCCTTCAGGAGGATTGAGTGTTTTTCCTAGCATGTCTAATAGTAGTAGAATTGCAAGTGATTATTGTTTTCCTTCCAACAATATCCCTTATTTCTCTCCCAGCCTTCTCTGTTTAGATTATCCTGCACATATGGTTGCCATAGCACTAAATTTTTTATAACACCAATATGAACATGAATGTGAATGTTCCCATTATTGCGAATTCTTCTACCACCTGTTAGTTGATTTTAGCGCATGTTGAGTGGTTAATGTGCAGGACAGTTAATCTGGTTTCCTCACACTCCGCTTCGGAGGAGTGGTTTCATGGGCTAATTAGTGTATAAACATGTTTTTGGTACACCTGGTGGTTTGGCGTTGTAGTTATTACTCACAGCTTCTTGCATCTTGAGTTCAATTGGTTGATTCTAAATATGTTCTTACTTTTAAATGATGCAGATCCGGAGGCTGGTAAAAATCTTACTTCTAAATATGTTCTTACTTTTAAATACTGTTCTGCAGAAAATCTTCAATCACCAAAATGATGGATACTACACACCTGATGAAGCTGGTGTCACTTTGCTTGGGAGACATTGCTGCCACCACTGCTGTGATGATTGTGTTGTGTGTAGGAACAAAGTCCTGATGATCGAGTACAGCAATGCTGATGTCTTCCCTATGCTGGAGTGCCACATTCCTGGCTTGTTTGCTCAAGTGCAAGAAGCGCTGTTTGAACTTATTGAGATATACTATCCTCGCAGACTTCAGATGCTAAGGAATAAGATCACTGGAGGTGGTTAGTCTGTCTGGTCCTGGACTTCCTGATGGGAACTGGGAACACACATGAAGCCTATGGGAAAAGTTTTGTGTGCTTCTTTTGAACCTAGCTAATGGGAAACTCTGTATATGTTGTGTCAGGCAGTCATACTAGCATATCTCCTTCCCATACATTTTTCAGTTTCGATAGAAACACATCCTTGTATATATGGACATGTTTTCAGTTCTGTGCAAATTCTTGAAGTGAAGCTTACATACTGGTGCCTTTTGGGTTCCATTACTACAATTGCTTGTGTTATCATCTTGAAGTGAAGCTTACATACTGGTGCCTTTTGGGTTCCATTGCTACAATTGCTTGTGTTATCATCATTCAAGTGCCCTGAACATGTATGTAATAAGTTGTCACATGTTGAGCTACTGTACAAGACATGGGAGATTTTGATGGAGGGCTTTGTTCAGAGTAGGCAGGTGTGCAAGCCTGCTGACATTAGTTTGCAGCCTTGCGGGTCTGTGTATCAGATATTAGTTCTTCAGGATTTGTGCATTTAAGCTTTGGATCCCAGATAATTGTTGGTGAGATCACCTGTTTTTTAAAGTTTTTTGCCAGGGTAGAAAAAAAAACTGAACGAGCCAAGCCTACATGAGTTTCCCCCCTGTTTTTCCCTTAAAAATTAGTACTGTATTTTTTTTCCATGTGGAGCCGAGCTGCCTGAGCCTGCCTTCAGGCTCGACTCGTGATCGGCTCGACGTTGTATCAAAGTCGAGGGAGGTGTCAGTGTCAGGCTCGCAAGAGCTCGGCTCGTTGACAGCAGTTCTACCTCCATCCTCAGTTCCCCACCTCGTAGTCTCCGCCGGTCGGCACCGCGCGCGCACGCCCCCCGGCCCGATCTCATCTCCGGGGAGCCGCAAGAAGGGCGGCGCGGGTCGAGGGATCCAATGACGGCGCCTGAGGGGCAGTGGGTGCTCATGGCGACGGGGCGGTCCCCGACCAACATCGCGGTGATCAAGTACTGGGGGAAGCGCGACGAGGCGCTCATCCTCCCCGTCAACGACAGCATCAGCGTCACACTCGACCCGGACCACCTCTCCGCCACCACCACCGTCGCCGTCAGCCCCTCATTCCCCTCCGACCGCATGTGGCTCAACGGCAAGGTGTGTCACTGCGACTCTGCGAGTCCCCCTCCTCGGTTGTTTGTTCATAAAAACTAGTCCAGCCTTTTGTTGTATGTGCTACTCCTGGACACTGACTGAGTGGCAGAGAAAGAAGATATGACTTTGATCTGGTGAAAAGATGGCCGTCATGCTTACGTTTGGCTCTTGGTTTGGAATTGAGCAGGAGATCTCGCTGTCAGGAGGAAGGTTTCAGAGCTGCCTGAGAGAGATCAGAAAGCGTGCTTGTGAGTTCGAGGATGAGAAGAAGGGGATCAAGATCAAGAAAGAGGACTGGGAGAAGTTGCACGTCCACATAGCTTCCTACAACAACTTCCCCACCGCTGCTGGTTTGGCCTCATCGGCTGCTGGCTTTGCTTGTCTCGGTAAAAGTCTCTTCTGCTGTCATGAGAGTCTCCCAAAGTTCTCAAAATTAAGTTGGCACTGAAGGCTGTTTCTATTGCAATGAATGGTTGTTTGTTGGTCAATTGTATAAAGTGTGATGAATATGTTTACAGCAGTTTTACCAGTAACGTTATTGTGCTGCCAATCTGACTATTTTTTAGTGAATTGGAGCTCAATTGGAATTGTGACTGCAGACACCTGAAAATAACTTATTTAGGAAATGTGCTTTATAAATAAGATTGATCTGTTAACTTTCTAAATTACTTCCACTTCTCGCTAAAAATAGTATGTGATCCAGCTTATTATCCAGAACTGCTGTTGTTTGGGATTGTCCATGCAGTAATTTTTCCACTATTGTCACTAAAACATGAAATTTAGTAAATTATATTTATTGGTGCTGTTATGCCACCCCACATGGCCATTGTACTATTTGAATAGTGCTCATGCTTGGTAATAGCTACTCAGCACACTTCTTTTGTAGGAAAGATCAATTATGTTGTTTGTAGCTTGAAATTCAGTAGTTCTATCCAAGGCCAAATAATAGTTTTCTATTTCTTAGTTCCCTGTGAAGATTCCTAAATATTTTTGCATATCATGTATAACAGCATAAGCGTTATGTTGTTTGTACTACTGCTGCAGTTTTCACCCTTGGGAAGCTCATGAATGTGAAAGAAGATTATGGAGAACTTTCTTCAATAGCAAGGTCTGTTCATGTTATTAATACAGTATCAAGATCCACCATTTCTATGCTCTTTCTTGAGATACTGCAAGGATTGTACTTGGTTTGCCAATCAGAGTGCTTTTAACTCGTGGATCTTCCAAGCCCATACTTAACTTTGACAAACTTCATTCAGGCAGGGATCTGGGAGTGCATGCCGTAGTTTATATGGTGGATTTGTGAAGTGGTGTATGGGAAAGGTGAATAATCATATGGTCTTGACAGAGAAACAGTCCTGATTAAGTGGACGTTTTTCCTATTCGATAATGAATGTGTGGGGCCTGATTTTTTGCTTGCAGAAAGATGATGGAAGTGACAGTTTTGCTGTGCAGCTTGCTGATGAAACACATTGGAACGATCTTGTAATTATTATTGCAGTGGTATGTGATTTATATCTTACATTTGCACTGTGCATTTCCCCCTTAATGTGCTCTATCTGCTATCTTCAATTGTTGACACATTCATTTGTGTCATTAGGTCAGTTCAAAGCAAAAGGAAACAAGTAGCACCAGTGGGATGCGAGATACTGTCGAAACAAGTCCCCTCTTGCAGTACAGGGCTCAGGTCATTATGTTTTCATCCTAAACTTGAGTTTTTATTATGCTTTCTAATGTTTGGATTAAATTTCTCACACACAGAGAGGGGGCATGATTGTTTACCTGAAATTTGAAATCTAAATATCCTGTTACTGCTGTGGGACACTGTCAAATGTTTTGGTGATTTGGTATTTGGCTTCAATGCAACTTCTTTTCCAGTTCTTATTGTGCACTGTACTGGTTGTTCATGTGTTTCAGACTGTAGTTCCAAGTCGGGTGTTGAAAATGGAAGAGGCTATTAAGAATCAAGACTTTGAATCCTTTGCCAAAGTAACTTGTGCAGATAGCAACCAGTTTCATGCCGTATGCTTAGACACAAGTCCTCCCATCTTCTATATGAATGACACGTCTCATCGGTATGTTTTTAGAAGTGTGTTCGCTTGGATTTTTTTACAACTGACATCCCAGAGGTAAAATTGTTTTCCCAATTAACTGCAGGATAATTAGCCTTGTGGAGAAGTGGAACCACTCAGAAGGAACCCCACAGGTATGTTCTATTATTCCTGAGCATATGTTGCCTTTTATCTTTTCAATCCTTCTGTGCTCCACCTTAGAAATTAACATGTAACTAGTTATGTTATCCTCCCTAGTGGACATTGCTCAAGAAGAATAAAATCATGAAACATTTTTTGTCGCACTTCCCTGAATGGTTATGATGCCTCAAGCTGTTCTTGCTGCACTGGCCAAAATATGTGTTGCTTGTATAGTTTTATGTAGTTGGTGGAGTCATTAACTTCAAAAAGCAACCGTTTTTGAAATGCTTCCTAGGACTTGACATCTATGAAGTTGTCATCTAAAGTCGGAAGTACTAAGCCCAAAGGCAGTTTTCCCCCCATTCCAGTCTGTTTGATATGACTACTAGTTATTATTTACACTAATCGTGGTGTTTGAAAATGAATTTCATCCATTTTGTAAGACCAAGTTTACTGGCATGTGCATTTGGTGCGATATCAAGGCCTTCTATGAGTGTGGACATAGCAGACCTGTAACTCTGGCTGAGAATTTCCAATGGCAGGTTGCCTACACCTTCGATGCTGGGCCTAACGCAGTCCTAATTTCACGAAACCGTAAAACTGCAGCACTTCTCCTCCAGAAGCTCATGTACTATTTCCCTCCACAAGATAAGGATTTGAGCAGGTGTGTTTGATATTTTCATGATTTAATGTGCTGTTAGTGACTACTGTGGAGCTCTATGGATGTATCTGATCAACATGATCTTGCAGCTATTTGGTTGGCGATAAATCAATTCTAGGCGACGCTGGATTGCACTCCATCAAAGACGTCGACGCTCTTCCTGCGCCTCCAGAGATGAAGATACCAGATCAGAAATTCAAGGGTGACGTTAGCTACTTCATCTGCAGCAGGCTTGGAGCCGGCCCAAAGGTTGTTGCCGACGAAAACCAAGCACTGATCGATTTGGTCACTGGACTTCCGAAAGGGGTGTAATTAGATTTGTCATTTGATACTTTAGGCTTGTGTGTATCTGTTGGCTTCCGTGTTGACAATTAGACATGGCCTACTTGTAAGACTATACATTTGATCATGTACTATCCACTTGCTTAGGTGTTTGTTGCTGTTACACGAAGAGCATAACTAGCTGTTTTTAATAAAAAGTTTCAGTAACAAGTTAAATAAATTCTCTTCTGTTTTCCCTCAGCTAGAATGTTGCTGAAAAGATCTACTCCCTCCGTTAGGACAAGCTAATTAGTTCATTTTTAACTAATTTGCTTGTCCTAAATGACATATATTTAAGAACGAAGATAATATTAAGAGATTGAGCTCCCGGAGAATACTCCTCCCCCAGCAGGAACGGCATGAAGATGAGGGGGGTGCTTGGTCGGTGGCCATAGAAAGGGCGGCAAAAATGACCTCAAAATTGATGCTATTCGGTAACATAGTTTATCAGTTAACACTTCTATATGATCACAACTAAGACGAGGGGAATCAACATCCGTTCTGTACTCTAAACGTACTTAATTTTGGGTGTTGGCATGTACCACCCCATTTCATACTGTAAATTGTACTTGTAAGCAAGAGAAAAAAAATTCGGCTTCTCTTATTTGGTTTCTTCTGCAGTATTTTTCTCTTAGAACAAATCTGCTGTAAGAATATGCATATAATATTTTTCTTTCACAACAAATCTGACATAAATTTTCTGAAGATCTGCCGAACGCATCTCCAAGCCTACATTTGTTTTTTTTTTTTGAGAATCTACATTTGTTGTGGATCTTGAATGTACATAATAGCGTTATTACCGTATCACATCTTTGATTCTTTGGCTATGACACCGACCCATGAGGCCATGACCCATCGCCCCCATGCGAAAAAAAAATCAGAGGTGCAGATTAGAAACACTCACATAATTTTAGATCAATTATGTTTCATTTGCACATAAGTAGAGGTGCAGATTAGAAACACTCACATAATTTTAGATCAATTATGTTTCATTTGCACATAAGTAGTATTTTCCCTCAAATACCATGTTGATGTGCCAAATTTTACTCCCTGGTTCGATACTCCATGAAGAAAAATTATCAGCACCTAAAAGTGGTGACAAGTAGCACAAATTTTTAAGTTGTGGTAATTAGGTGCACCAAAACAATGAGGAAATCAAACACTGGTCATATTTAGTCGCTACTCGCTATAACATGATTATTCACCAATAATCAGGTTCCAATTTTTTGTGTATATACTCTTTGAGGAGTTTTTTTAAATAATGTATATACTTTTTTTCTGGTCATTTCAATATTCTGGGTCAGACAATTTGAATTTGAAGGAAGAGTGAGAACATTTTAGTGTGGACGTTGATCTCAGCCGTTGACAAGTGATCGAGGTATTGCCGCATCGGCTTCCTGGCTACCACACCCACCCAGCCACCCACCTCTCTAAAAATCCAGAGGCTTCGCCTATCGTCTCGAGCCTTTCGCCCAATTCCCCAACCGGACCAAACCCTAGCCATAGATTCGACCGGAGATTTGGCATGGCAATGTCAGATCCCACAGCCGCCGTGATCCCCATTCCCGACGGCGGCGACGACGAGGCGGTGGAGATCCGGGAGGTGTGGGCGGACAACCTCGAGGAGGAATTCGCGCTCATCCGCGACATCGTCGACGAGTTCCCCTTCGTCGCGATGGACACGGAGTTCCCGGGCATTGTCTGCCGCCCCGTCGGCGCCTTCCGCTCCCCGGCTGACTACAACTACGCCACCCTCAAGGCCAACGTCGACATGCTCCACCTCATCCAGCTCGGCCTCACCTTCTCCGGCCCGCGCGGCGAGCTGCCGGCACTCGGCGCCGGCCGCCGCCGCTGCGTCTGGCAATTCAACTTCCGCGAGTTCGACGACGCGCGCGACATCTTCGCATCCGACTCCATCGAGCTGCTCCGTCGCAGCGGCATCGACTTCCGCCGCAATGCCGAGCGCGGCGTCGACGCACGGCGGTTCGCGGAGCTCCTCATGTCCTCCGGCGTTGTGCTCAACGATTCGGTATACTGGGTCACCTTCCACGCGGGATACGACTTCGGCTATCTGCTGAAGGTCCTCACCTGCAACAGTCTACCAGACACGCAAGCCGGATTCTTCAAGTTGATGAAGATATATTTCCCAACCGTGTACGACATCAAGCACCTCATGAAGTTCTGCAACAGCCTGCACGGTGGGCTGAATAAGCTTGCTGAACTGCTCGATGTGGAGCGTGTTGGGGAGTCCCACCAGGCTGGCTCTGATAGCCTGGTCACGTCCTGTGCGTTCTGGAAGCTCAAGGATTCATTCTTCGCTGGTTCAACAGAGAAATATGCAGGCGTGCTGTATGGGCTCAACGCAGAAAATGGTGTTAGTGCACACTGAGGGATGGTACTCTATTTGAAATTTAGCATTGTGAATGGATTGATTTAGGGCAGAAAAGGTGACAAGTGTGCAAGAGGGCGCAATTAAGACCAATTCTGTAGGTTAAGTCTGTCTCACTCAGTTCTATCTCATTTGGATGTAATGCAATGTAGTGTTCTTCAGTTACTCCTTGTTGAAATAGTTATTTCTCCTTCAAATTTTCTTTTCTCCAAGCAAGATATGGAGTAGTATACTAGATTAAAAAGAAATAGCAAAAATAATCACCTTTGAGACTTAAGCCATGGCACTTGCATTGCCACAATTGCAAAAGAATCAATATGTTGCTCTTTTGTCATTGATATTAGATCTTCTCTTTAATATGAGAAGTTGGTGTTCTTAGGAAAAGTGATGGTGTAATATTAGGTTATGTCTAAGCATTTAAAATATAAACTCAATTATCCAATTATGATAATTCCATTGCCGCCCATATTCATGCGAATAATATTTGCATGGTCGTGCCTGAAGATAACTCTCTTAAGTTTCTCAAAACAAAGAAATTACGACACTATACTTATGGAGACTAGCACTTCAAAATCCATGACCTATCCTTAAGATTCTGAATGCATCTTGACTGAAAATTCTGGTTCCGGTAAATTATTAAGCAAGGTGCCTTGTACTTTCAAACACAGTTTTTCACATAAGATGGAGCTAACACAATTTGGTATTACCAATAGCAGTCTGGAAACCTCACACTTGAAAGGTGTATACATCATTCTTTTTTCTTGTTTGTTAAGGTCTCATACTATTCGTGAAATCTGACCTGCCATTGCCTAGTTCTGCCAATTGACTATTGGAGTTTCTGTCTCTGCAAATGCATCCTTCCATTTACTCTTAAAAATGTATCTTTCCGTACTACAATTATAGATAGCATGTTCTGAGAATTGTAGAGTTTGGAATATTTGAGTAATCTAAAGTCTGTTATATATGTTTCTTAGAAATTTTCTTTGAAACCATGTTAGTAACATAAGTTTCAGCAGTTTCTTTTCTTCCTGGCCACGATTCTCCATGATACACTGGATCACGATAAAAACATCCTGAGCTATTGATGCTGATGCACGTGTTCTTCAGAAACTCTCTTGGACTTGGATGGTAGATATGTGCATTGCATTCAATTCATTTTATTTACTGATGTCTGAATAATTAGATTAGTTTTGATTGCAAGTTATATCTTTTGCTGGTCATTTGATCACTTTCAGGATAATTTCATTGCTGGATGCATCCTGCTACCCTTTTTTCCCTTTTCGCTTCCTATTAGACTGCCAATTGCTCTAGTACTTGCAGGCCCATCTTGTGGATTGATTCTGGAGATAAATTCCCATATCAAATTCCACCTGGTTTGTGAGCCTGTTTACTTTTGTATGTTTTATATGGTTGTAGATTCCAATAGATGTTATTTTGTGGGGAATTCTTTTTTTATTTGCCTGTTTACTTTTGCATCTCCATCTTAAAAAATTTGCCTGTTTACTTTTGCATCTGCATCTTTAAAAAAAAATGCAGATTCCAGTATGACATCTTCTGGGGAGAAAACAGGCTTGGCTCAAACTATCCTGCGTCCAGGCCAGAGCTGGTGTTCTTTGAGGTTAGGTTGTTTTAACTTTTTCTTAGGCTCAGCATATTATGTTGATAACCATCGATTCTGATGTGGTTGATATTGTTGACCTTAGCCGTTGTCTTTTGCCTGCTTATCAAGAGAGCTTAGAAAGTTTGCCTATTGTTCAAGCCTGAGAAGTTTGCCTAACATATATTAGGATTGTGTGATCTTCCATGTTTTGCAGGTGCTTATACTTGGCAGTGTACTTGTCTTGTGTATTATTCTTGACCCTAATGTATTCTGGTGTTATACCGTCATGTGTGTCAAGAAAGTTATGCAAAGAGTTCACTATGAAGGTAGCTAAAATTCAATGTGCAACGCTTACACCAGCTACAAGCTCAAAACTGTCTGCATCTCACCACCATCGTTCAGCAAATTCTTCACCAGACGTTAAGGCACGGATTCACTCGGCGCACGATTCTCTTCACACTCGTTGGCCATCGATCCCCTTGGATCTTGTACATACAGTTGTATAGGCACGGTGTAATGTGAATTAAATTAATTAAATTACAGATTCGTAAAACCTATGTGTCTCACACCTGACAGGTTATCAGGAACTTCGATTTGCCCCTCAGGCAGTCAGGCTTTGCAAAACTTAGTTGCTGGCACGATCTCACCTGTATATGTGTAGTTATCTGGATGTATGTATCACTCAATGCATGGAGCGGAAACGTAGACATTATTGAAAAAAGATGAAAAACAAGAGGCTACATCAAAAGCATGTATCCACTTCTCGGACTCAACTATTTTCCCTATAACAACAAATTTGTATGCAAAGGTCTCTTGAAATGAAACCAGAAATCGGCTATTCACTTTGCTCAAATCATTGCCTGATCTTCAGGAAGTTCTACAGAACAACTCATTCCATTTAGGAGAAATTCCTAAGTCTGCAGATGTCACTACATGCAGCTGCAAACCAGCTCTCCAATGATAGAGAGTCTAAATTAGCAAGCTATGTTCTTGCATCATAGAACTGGTTGCACCACTAAATAAGTGACTGGGGAATGGAGATCAGGCTCGAGGAAGCTCTGATAGTCCAAAGGTTCGGTTGATACTTGAGAAGTTGTAAGCATTTTTTCTGTGTTGGTCCAAGCGATCACTTCATGCTCCACGTTTTCCAAATGCACTCTTAAGATTCCCAAATAGATGGAATTGCTTGGGTTAGCAGGAACTCACGAACTCACCTTTTTTGGAATATTTTTGCTGGTTCAACTTGCAGTTCTGGACTTTGCAGCTTTAATTGACTACGTCGACTGACTGATGATTGCATGTTCCAGTCTAAGGCTACCCATGGCATGTGATATCTATCTTACCAGCAAGTATGATCAATCGGTCCATTTCTTCATCCATAATAATCTGATCTTTTGCTATCATCTCAAGGATATTCGGCGCCACAATGCCAGCATTAATATATGCTCGAAGCAATGACTTGTATAGGGGCGAGCTTGTTAAGTTAAACCTTTGGAGAACCTTAGTGTATCTATATGCATCATCAGCACTGCCTCGCTCCTCAAAATGTTTTGCAATGGCCTCCAGCAGTTCAAGTGGAGGTCTCCAATGGCAGCTCTTCAGCAAAGATAGACATTTCTTCATGGAGTCCGCAGCTTTGTCCATCTGCTTACTCTGAATGTATCCCTCCATCAATATCTCCCATGTCTTGTAATTTGGACGCGCTCCTTTCTCTAACATGTGGATGTGGAGCCTCTCAGCCTTTTCAATCCACCCATTCCTCACATAAGCACCAAGAAGAACATTTGAAACCCTCACATCATGCTTCCTGCAGTCTGCTTCCCAGTTTCCAAAGATCCACTCAGCCCGGCCGACGTCGCCAACTTTTATTGAACATAGCATTGCAGTCATGTAGTTTGCATTGGGGATTCTACCCGGGACACTTTTACTAGCCTCCCACAATCTCATAACCCCGTCACAGTCATTCAGAGCCGCATAACATGTCATTACAAAGGAGTATCCTAAGCGCCCTGTCGGCGACAGTTTTGTCTCAGCTTTCCTAAGACAAGCTTGCGCTTTAGTAGTCAGTCCATGCATTCTGAATATGTTCGCTATTGTGCAGTATGTACTCCAACCAATCTCGACCATACCATCACTCTCCATCTCCTTGAACACTGATTGTACTGAGGCAACACCAGAGACTTGAGCACATGCATTCATCCAAAGGTTGTAGGAAAGAACATTTCTGGGAACATTGTTGCGTTTCATGAGGTCAATTACACTAAGGACCTTCTCATACTGACAAGTTGCCACATAGAGCTTCATCATTTCATTGAATGTGTGAGGATCAACAGGCAGCCCACAACTCTGCAACTCAGCCATAAAGGATTCAGCCTTCTGTACATTTCTTTCTGTAACATAGCAGTGGAGTAGAGGGAATGATGCAGCTGTTTTGGCAGCAGCGCTCTTTAGTTTCTTGTAATATTCCTCAGCTTGAGAAGTGCCGTGAGCTTTAGCAATCAAGCCCAGTCTTGCTGCATGATCCCATGATGACAATTCGAGTGAGTGGCATGAGTCCATCCATGAGAAAACCTGCAGCCCAGTGTAACTTTGTTTAGCCAGTGTAGTCTGTAATGTGCTACGACATATCACATAAAGCTATTATGAACAGAATAGCCGAGCAGCAAAAACTTATATCCCTAACTTCAGGGTCCTGATCAGACATTACAAATAGTTGTCCCTTTGAAATCAAACCCTTGATAGTGCAAGCTAATCAACACCACATTCTTTGGAATTGAACATTCGAAATTAATCAAATTGACCACTTGTATGTATAGTTCTATTGTGCAATAATCTGAAACAAAAGAATCAAACCAAAACGTGTGCTCTTTTATTACGAAGAGTAAAATGCAAAAAATAAAGTGTATATAGCACGAAACCCTAACAGTGCAATTGAGCTCTCATTCCCAACGTATTAGATCCTCAGCTCAAATAATACAGCAACAGCTACCGCCTAAACTAAAACCAGAGCCTGGAGCACCCAAACTAGAAGAAAGTGTGAAACTGCCCACCTCAAGGGCGTGCTCGTAGCGGCGCGCGCCCCGGAGCTGCACGATTGCGCGACGGAGCTCCAGCTGCGATACGTGTCCGCGCACCTGGGCCCATCTCTCGACGGCGGCCGCGGCGGCCCCGCGCGGCGGACGGAAGCGGAGCCGGAGGAGGTGCCTCGAGAGGTCATCCTCGCGGACCCGGGCGGTTGGGGGAGGGGCGGAGCTGGACGAGGATGAGAACGCCGAGGAAGAGAGGGGTTTAGGGTTTGGTGTGCGGGAGGCGAGGTGGAGGAAGCCGGCGACGGCGAGTCGCGAGCGGCGCGCGGCAGTGGCCATCTCCCATGGACCCTTTTTCACTTTGCCCCCTGTTTTGGGTCGCGACTATTAATCGCGATCCGATTATTTTCATTATACTCCCTGGTTTGGGTCGCGATTATTAATCGCGATCCGATTATTTTCACTTTACCCCCCTGTTTTGGGTCGCGACTATTAATCGCGATCCGAATTTTTACACTTTACCCCTATAACTTTACGTATTGCCCCTCCTGGCGGTTGCCGTTCTCCTCACCCTCCCGCCGCCAGCCCCGTTCGCCGCCGAGCGTCGACCCCCTCGTCGGGGGAGGCGCCACGAGTTCAGTGGATCTGGGAGTGGGAGGCGGCGCTGCCGTTGGGCGTTGGCCGATGAAGAAAGGCATAGCCCTCTTCTAGATGCGGGAACGGCATGGGCGCATGGCCAGTTCTCTCTCTTTCTCGGCTCCCACCCACCGCGCGCGTTCGTCGTGTCCTTACTGCCGTGCCAGGGCTGCTCCTCGAGCACCCGTTGGGTGCTGCGGCTCCCAGCAGACATGGGCATGGAAGTTCAAATCGAAGCTCAGATCTTATAGCTCCACTACGCATCCAGCGTCAACTGATCTCTGTGATGACCAAGAGCTCCAGGTCAAAGCCATCAGGGACTCAAGCTCAATTTTGCAATGGATAATATCTTCCAGATATCTTAATGCTACATTACATACAAACCTAGTAGTAATTAGTTATACTGCATTTTTTTTACAGCCAGTAGCACAAATAAGGGTACCGGTTACCACCACAATTGACCTAAGATCAGCACTAACTACACAGCATACAATGAGAGATGTACACAGCATATGTGTGTGGCGGTGGATTTCATATGCAGGCGCCCAGGGAGTACAAATCGTACCCCATATCATCGTTGAAGGAAGCTTCATCCTTCTCCTGCACGTGGATCAATACTGCTGTTAGATAAAATGGGTTTTTTTTGGGCACTGTTAGATAAAATGGCTGAAAAGGTTTGCAGGTGTTCCTTCTGTCAGAGGATGAACTATACGCAAAATAGCTGGGAGACATAACAAAATTCCCCTTACCACTTTGATTATGGAATTGAGAAGGCCGTCGAAGCTGCAGCTGCTTGAACTAAGCTCGCTGTTGAGCCTAGGAAAGCCCGAATCCAATGTGTTCTTTGCCATCAGTATATCTCCTGAGGTGAACATGTCAAACTTTGTTTGCGGAGCAGCTGTTGAAGCGCCTGCACTTGTCTGCTCAATCATCTTGACACCAAGGGTTCCATTATTCAGTCTTTGGCTCAAGGGATGATGAGTACTTGGTGGCTGAGAGGTCGGCAAAGAACTCCATACAAGCTTTGAATCCAATACACTGTCTGTGTTCCCTCCATCCATGCTGTGTCTCAAGCTGCTTCCACCACCAAAGTTCAAGTACTTTTGGTTTTGTGCAGTGTCTGGAGGCAATAGTATCACACTACCTAAAGAGGTATCTACTCCCACTTCGTTGTCTCTTGCTATTCTCAGGTCATTTGAGGGGCAAATATTTGTGCCTCCAGAGGATGTAGCACCCAACTTGGATACGTTGGTACTGCCGAAGGAGCCATTCATAGGCAATGTGCTGGCAGAAAACGCAGACAGCGAAAGATCACTCTGTTGGGATACATGAGAATCCATCAGACTGGAAGAAACTCCAGCGGTGCATTCAAGACGTTGTGAATTTACAGATGAAGACGGCTGGATAACTATTTTGGCCTGTCTGGACTCAACAAGGTCTTGCTGCAGCAAAGGACTGTTTGTGGCACTTCGGAGTGTACCAGGCACACCATTAACCAGGCCATTCCCAGAAATGATAGTAGATAAATCGTGAGTTTCTTCTTGTATCCACTTTTGTGGCACCTGGGCATGTCCAACTGAAGTTGCCAAACCTTGTGCCAAATTTCCTTGTCGGTTACTACTACCTGCAAAGCTAAGGTGATATTTGTTTGCATCACCAATGGAATGACTTATTGTGGAATTGCCAGTTGCGATCTGAATTGGCCTGGAAGCAGACATCCCTTGGATCCCGAATGATGTTGGATTGTTTCTATTTAACAACCCCTGTGGACTGAAAGATGACAGAGGTGCTGAAGAAGTAAAAGCTTGATAACCTTGGAGTCCTTCAAATGCACCCATGCGCATAAAGGGGTCACTACCTCCCAAAGCAGCAATAATACAAGCTTGCTGTGATGCCACAGCACTTAGCCGTTTGAGATAGAGTCTGTACTTCTGCAAGTTACACAAAGCAAACAGTTTAGACTTGCATATATGAACATCTCCCACCTAGATTGTTTAGGTCTTTTGGCATCTAATATGAATAGTAGTAAGAGGGCTAATTTGCTGAAATGTGCTGAGCCCTCAGTTTCAACATGCATGCAAGTTAGTCTAAAATCCAAATGTTTCACAATAAACTGAAAAGACAGGTATAGAACAAGACTATGTTCTTTCTTCCACATCTATCAGGTTGATCAGGAAAAACCAAAGAAAATTCAAGAAATATATGCATTTGCTGTCATGAATTCCCACTGTAGAATATGCCTACAACATGTCTGTATTGGTAAATTAGAGTGGTAAAGCGGATTTATTATATGTCGAGATAAAAAAGTCTCAGCAAACAATTTATTATCACTTCTTCGTCTGAAAGCTTCATGACATTTGGACAATTTTTCTTCAGGATGCCAGGAATATTAAAAATCAAGCCACACATCTTCTGAATACTAAAAATTTAATGCTCCTATTCACCGTACTGATGAGCCACAGTATATAATTAAATGCGGTAATTCTTAGAATTACCAGTACTCTAAATTGAACAAAGTGGGTGGATGCCTTGCCTGTAGATGACTTGCAACATTTTCCCTGGTGAGTTTGTCAACATTCATGAGCTCAAGTATCCTTTTAGGCACAGCTTCTGCATCAACAGAAACGAATAAGTTGTAAATGAACCGTGGCAGCAAAGTTTGGAAAGAGCAACAGGTGCCTGTGGTACTTACTGTCAATTCCTAAATGGTTAACAGCAGCAACAAATTTTCGGTGTAGTTCAACTGACCAAACAACCCTTGGTTTCTTTGGAGCTGAAGAATCATCGTTTTCTTGACCATTACTCTCCTCTCCTTCATCTTCCTCTTCACTATGGTATTCCTTCCTCTTCTTGCTGGGCCTCCCACTTTGATCAGGTGACCCACAAGTAATTTGGCTGTGTACATTATCAAAATCTGCATTTGATGGCCTGTTGCACTCTTCATAGTCATAACCATCAACATTAGCACGCTCACGGTTACTGAATTTCCTCCTAACAACATGCTGCCAGATATTCCTAAGCTCTTCCAGCCGAACAGGTTTTAGGAGATAGTCACAGGCACCATGAGTTATCCCCTTCATTACAGTTTTTGTCTCTCCATTCCCAGACAACACTGCATGGATAATAATGTGTTAACATCTAAATTTTTGCCTTCCTCTATTATAAGCTTAATTATTGCCATAGTGCATCAGGCCATCAATGCTTTTCGTATGTAAAGAGAAATCATTGAATAAAGGCTTCATGTTACTATTAAAAAACAGTGAGAGTCGACTACCAGTAAGATACTAGATAGCATTTTGGACTTACTTATGACAGGGAGGTCCATTTCAAGCCCCACAAGCTCCAGAAGCTTAAATCCGTCCATGTCTGGCATGTGCACATCACTGATAACTAGATCAAACAAGTCCCTGTTTTCCCTCAGCATCCTCAGGGCGATGGCAGCCTGATTCGTCGTTGTCACTGCAAATAGAAAAGAGGTCCTCTTAACAGGTGAGTAAACTGTGAATGCAAAAAAAGAGCATCTTTAACAAATCGCATGACAAACAATTAATTGTACTAGAGCCCAAAGCAAAGCAGCATTCAGTTACTACTTGATTATAGTGAGACCATAAATTCAGTGTAATGTAATAATGCAGACAGCACTGTGGGTACAGGAAGAACCTTTTACTGTAAGCACTACCTGTAGCAAAAATAGCAACAACATTTTTTATTTCATTGTACCAGTTCTGGTTCTGGATGCATACAATTGGGCAAAATTCGGAAAAAAAATGAACAAAAGATCTAACGACACTGAACCAGAAATAGCCATGAGCTGCACAAATCCTTACCATGATACTGGCAGCGGCGCAGGAGGGTCTCGAGCACCTTGAGGCACACGGGGTCGTCGTCCACGGCGAGGACCCGCATGCCGACCGGGAACTGGTCCCTCACCCTCCCCATCGCACAATTCGTCACCTTCGGCCTCATGGCAACCTCCAATAGGGGAAGAACCGCCACCCAACTTTGGAACAAATTCACAGCAAGAATCCACCCACGAAACCCCGGCGCAAGAACACGCTATGCAGCAGCGGCAGAGCACCAACTGAAGCAAGAAGCAAAAGCCAAAAACAAGACGAGTTGCCGTCGGCACCCACTAGCCCAATCGAATCAAAGGAATCGGGAAACCAATTGCACGAGGACTCTAGCACCACCAGCAACCAGCACCACCCCCCACAAGGAGCGAGATGTGGACGGGGGAAGGAGATGGCTTGAAGGCCTCCCAATCCCCAGCAAGGAAAAGAAGGCAAACAGAAGCAACCTACTACCCAACTATAGCTGAAAAGAGGAAAAGCGGGGGGGGGGGGGGCGAAGAGCAGGATGATGGAAAAAGGGGGCAAGCTGGTGGTGGATTTGGACGAGGGGGGAAGAGAGAGTGGGGATGCGGCTTCAGGACCAAACCCACCAGCACCCCATCATTATTGGAGCAAAGAAGTGGGAAAGCAAAAGGGGGTGGATTGGGAGTTGGAGGAGGCTGGATGGATGGATGGAGGCCAAAAGAGACGCACAGGGAATGCAGAGTGGGAGCTGAAAAAGCAGAGATGGCGACTGTTTGCAGATGAACCAAGAAGCCACCGCGGCCGCGCTCTCTTTCCCACACAACACAAGCGAGCTCGCCGGTCGCCGCCGCACCAGCTCCTCTCTCCGGCGCCACTGCCACTGTGCTCACCGTCCGCCGGCCGAAGAGGAGCAGTTTTGGTTACTGTGGTTGGCGAGGGAGGAGATGGGAGAAGAGAAAGGAATGTCTGAGGGACACGGGCATCCTCCCTCCGACCCTCCCTCTCCCCTCCCACGGATGCTATATGAGGTCAAAATGGAGGTGGCAGCCAAGCCGACAACGTAGGTGGGCCCGCCCCATCCACAAGCAACAACTGATAACGTGATCCTCTGTAGCGCGCGACCAAGCAAGGGATACCGGCTGTAGTATTCAGCTACCCTGCCTCTAGGGAGAAACCATGAAAGTTATATTCAGAAAAAGAAAAAGAAAGAAACCATGAAAGTCTTTTTCTCTGTCTTTCTCCTAGTGGTGTTCCTTTTGTGTTATCTGAATAAGAAATCCTGCATTGTCAAATTCTCTGTCAGGTGAGGTGTGACGTGCAAAGAAAAACATCCGATGGTGAGGTAAGATAACCATAGTTTATGACACACTAACATCATTGTTGACATCATCACTGACCGTCTTGATTTTTTTCCCCACGATCCACTTTTGCTGGGTTTTTTTTTTCCGATTACTATACGGAGTAGTATTTTCTTTTGTCCGTGTTTGCTGGGTATTACACGAAAGCTCCGCGCGACGTGCTGCTACAGCGGTCACGATGCGACAGAACGGACCAGGAACAGGAAGCAATGATGCGTTGACATGATCAAGGCTTTTACTGTACAATTTATTTAGGTTCCGTACTTTTGGTCACGAATAAACAGTGAAAATCACTATTCACTTATCACATCTATCACATCTTCTCTAAAAATACTATTCTAACACTATTTATTTGCAATTTCACTATTCTTTTTTACACAGAAGGACACGTCCTTACACATTATCGCATGGTGTGTCCGTAATTCTGCCGTTGTGCGTGTGCAGACGGATCACGGGGGTGTCGGACATGGATCGGATGGAATGGAACGGATGGAGTATCCATCCGTCGAGATCCCCGGGCCAGTCTGCTGCTACGTGCTACTCACTACCCCTGTCCCCTAGTACGTAGCCGCATGTACGACTACGAATACAAATCTCAACTACCGTCATATCAATCTTTGGACACTACTCCCTCCGTTTCTATTTATAAGACGCGACGCGACATAGCACGGTCTTTAAAATTAGACTTTGACCATCTATTTCTCTTATATTATATTTTTTATGGTTATAAACATATAATTATTAGAAAGTATATTTGATGACAAATCCAACCATATCAAATTTACATTAAAAAATAAAAAATCGATGCGTAAATTATTGGTCAAAGATCGTAAAGTTTGAATCTTAATTCGCGCGCACGCCTTATAAAAAGAAAGGGAGGGAGTAATTAGGAATATTAAATGTGAATTAATAACAAAACTCATTCCACCACCCCTACTTAAATTTTCGAGACGACTCTAATGAGCCTAATTATGACATGATTAGACAACGTGTGCTACAGTAACCAATCTCTAATGACGGATTAATTAGGCTTAATGGATTCATCTCGCGATTTCTAGTCCATTCGTATAGTTAGTTTTGTAAGTACTCTACATTTAATACTCTTAATAGACCTTGGAAGGGAACCTCAAAATTTTTTTCCAAAAACTTTTCACGAACTAAGGCCTTGTTTAGTTCCCAAAAATTTTCCCAACTACCCGTCACATCAATCTTCGGACAGTGATTAGGAGTATTAAATGTAAATTAATGACAAAACCCATTCCATAACCCCTACCTAATTTTTCGATACGAATCTAACGAGCCTAATTATGCCATGATTAGACAACGCATGCTACAGTAACAATCTCTAATGATGGATTAATTAGGCTTAATGGATTCGTCTCGTGACTTCCCGTCCATTCATGTAATTAATTTTGTAATTAGTCTATATTTAATCCTCCTAATAGGCCTTCAAAAGGATCCTAAATTTTTTTGTTCGCCAACTAAACAGAGCTGTCGATCTGTACGTATGCGTAGCAGGATTCTTGAGAGATTGCTACTAAGGCTGTCGTATCAGTTTTATATTAGAATGAAACTATCACCCTCAGGATACAGTTTCATAGCATTTAATTCTTGAATAAAATTATGATTAAATATGCCATATTAAGTATTAACTGTGTATCTTTTGAAATTATATATAAATTAATTAGTATAATAGAACATGGAACCGCAATGTGTCGGGGATGAAACTATTATCTTATCAATGCAAATTTCATTGTGTGTTTAAGGGAGTGATAACTGAGCCAGCTGGGTTTCATAGTGATGAAACTTCTTTCTTCTCTTCTCATAATGATCACGAGTAAATAATTTGCTGACGTAGTCTACAATTTAATGCTATGAAACTGCAACCTCAAGTGACCTTAGACCATTGCAAAGGAGGAGGTCTTCCAGCAGAGGATCTGCACCCCTTCGCGCATCGTCTGAGACATTTGCCTCCCGCGTCGTCTCCTTCCGCCTCCTGCCTCCCGTCTCCCTCGCCTCCCTCCCCTGCTCCTCGTTCCGTCCGCCGGCAGGCCACACCACCTTGCCACCGTCGCTGAGCAACCGCACCGGCGACCTCGACACCGCGGAGGAGAAGGGAGGAACCGAGGAAGGGCCCACCGTGGAGCAGCTCACCGTCGCCGTCGCTGCCGAGCCGCTACTTCGCCTTGCGCGTCGTGCAAAGGAGGCGAACTGGCGCCGTCGCCGTTTCCCGTCACTATGGAGGGGGAGCTCCAGGAATCCCTTCGATTCGTGATGGGGATCCGGGGAAGGAGGCGGCGGGCCCGGATCTGCGAAGCCGTGGCGGCTTTCGTGGCGACGGAGGCGGAGCAGGAGGCAGGGAAGGAGGCGCCGCCGCCGCTTCCCGTCGACCTTCTCCTGCGCTTCTCCCGCTGCCGCCGCTGTCACGCAGAGGGACGTCGTCACGGCCTCGCGGGCCCTGGATCTCGGATCTCCGCCGAGCCCTTGCCCCGCCTCGCACCACTGACCGGAGAAGGAGCTCCCGCACAACCTGCCGCCTGATCCAGCGCGCGGTCGTCCACGACCCCCTGCTGCGGCGCCGCTGCCCCTTCTCCTGAGCAGCCGTGCGCGCCCGACTTGAAGTCCCGAGCTCGAGGCGGCGCTGCCAGAGCAGGAGCAGTGAGGTCCGCCGCCGACGCAGGGAAGTCTGCCGTGCGTGGTGGCCGTGGTGAGCGAGGCAGGGCCGATGGGAGGAGCAGGAGGAAGGGAGGAGGGGCGTGCGTGAGGATGGGCGGCGGTTGGAGAAGAAAGAGATGAAGAAAGGAGAGAGAATCTGTGCCCACGGGGAACGGAAGTACACCGTGCGCAAAATGAAGATGCGGTTGCAGATGTTGCTGGAGCCGCTACAGTTGCCACTAATTCTTCATTTTGCAGTTGCAGCACCATATGCAGCACATGCTGGAGATGGTCTTAGCACTAGCACGAGGATTTTTTTTAGGGAAGCAAGCACTAGCGCGAGGATTAATTCGTGCGTTGTTGCGTTTGCATGCGTAAACCAGCGGCCCATGCTGTCGTGCCCGTGCGCCTTAAAAAATGGCCCATCGAATATACAAATGCTTCCCGGGGCTAGCTTTGCTTGGGCTACCCTCCTCGTAGGAGTAGTACGAACGCGACGCGGCCCATTAAGAGCCCGTTCTTTTGGTTGAAAAGGAATAGTGAAGTTGCAAATGAATAGTGCTAGAATAGTGTTTTTTGTGAGAGAAGATGTGATGGATGTGACAGGTAAATAGTACTTTTCACTGTTCCTTTCTAAGCAAAAGAACAGGGCCTAATTTAACCGACCGGGGGCATTCAAGGCGTGATACGGCGGGGCGGCGATTCGAGCCGTGCGTGGGAGTGTATTCATTGGCCGACGCCCAGCTTCCCGCGCTTGCGCGCGAAGGGCTTTCAAGCCTGTTTAGTTCCCAAACAAAAATTTGAAGTCTTTTGAAGGCCTATTAGGAGGATTAAATGTAGACTAATTACAAAACTAATTACATGAATGGACGGGAAATCGCGAGACGAATCCATTAAGCCTAATTAATCTGTCATTAGAGATTGCTTACTGTCGCGCGACGTTGTCTAATCATGACATAATTAGGCTCGTTAGATTCGTATCGAATTTTTTTTAGTAGGATTCGTATCGAAAAATTAGGTAGGGGTTATGGAATGGGTTTTGTCATTAATTCACATTTAATACTCCTAATCAGTGTCGGAAGATTGACGTGACGGGTAGTTGAAAATTTTTTTGGGAACTAAATGTTAGATGATAGGCAATATTCCGGTGTATTTTAATTCCATAATTAAATAGATATTTCAATATTGCTGTGATTGAAACAATCCATGTGCAAATGTTCATGTTTAAACTACAATTAAACATAAACCTATTCATGATTATACAACTAATAAGCATGAATACTAGTTTAAGAATGTACCCCGTGGAAGGTCGGGTGACGGCGTCACCCGAAGTTCCGCTATCACTTGGATCAGTCATACTGATCGTAGAGTGACCTCAGTCGATGTAGCCGTACGAATTCGGTGCAGGAAGATGGTCGCAGTGAAGACCCGGCTGTAGAGGAAGTAGTCGTTCGGAAGTAGTCGTACGTAGTCGACGTAGAGGAAGTAGTCGTACGGAGTCGACGTAGAGGAAGTAGTCGTACGGGGAAGCGAGTAGTCGCGTGAAGACGCTCCCCAAAAACCTTATCGCCCGCCTATCCCGAGCAGGATCTCAGTAGCAGAACGAGGTTCTGGAGGCTCTGCTCTCGCTGGTACCGTGCGCGCGGAGAGGAAGTAGTCGTACGGAGTCACCGTAGAGGAAGTAGTCGTACGGGGAAGCGAGCAGTCGCGTGAAGACGCTCCCCAAAAACCTTATCGCCCACCTATCCCGAGCAGGATCTCAGTAGCAGAACGAGGTTCCGGAGGCTCTGCTCTCGCTGGTACCGTGCGCGCGGTGCAAGCGATGGGAATGCAAAAGAAGCAGCAAACAGAGGGAGAGAGGGAGAGGTCTCCTGAACAGGAGTACCTGAGTGTGAATTGGTGAGTTGAGGAGGGCCTCCTTATATAGGCAAGCAGGTGCGGAGGGGGGATGAACCTGGACGTTGTGGTTAAGACACCTGAGTAGTAACGGTCGCGGTTAAGGCTCAGTAATGGTCACAGCCATTATTTCTGGTCGTGGTTAAGGCTCAGTAACGGTCACAGCCATTATTCCTGATCCAACAACCAACAGCAAAAAGATGCTCCCGCCCCGCAACTCATCACGTCCGTCCGTCCGTCCGTACGTCCGTCCGTCCGTCCGTACGTCCGTCCGCACGGCCTCGGCCCGGCTCGGCGAGCGAGCACGCGCGCGTGTGGCACGCCTATCTCCTTTATTCAACTTCACAAGAGGTGTACCGAAAGGCTACCTCATAAGTTGGATGGGAGACTACTCTAATACCCATTTGGTATTTATCACTTTTCCCTAGCATTAAACAAATGGGATTTTAATTCTTTCATTATTGTAATAAATGGCTCTAGGCCAATTTATTCTAACAATCCCCACCAAGAATTATAAGCCACATTGGAAATGCTCTCATCTTCCCTATTGTTTTCGATATACCAGCACTGCGATGGAGACTGTTAAGTTGAACATCCACCAGGAACTCAAGTTACACTTATTTGCAACTGAACAATAGACTATGCCTTGAATTGCCAGTTTTGTGCATCTAAACTTGGCTAGAGCCCTTTACTGATACTTGGCTGCACATAGCATCCCCGCGGGTTGGAGCTTATAGGTCACACTCCGTGCCTCTTCATGAGTTTTCTAGAGATCACCCAAATCTCATAGACTATGACCAGTAGTCAATACTCATATAGGTGTGTTCCTTCTAGACATACTGTAGAACTATGTCTTTGCTTCAGAGAAACAACTACCTTGTTTCATGAAAGCCACTTTGAGCACATTAAGGTATACATACCAGCCTGCCATACAGTTTTGAAGAGAAATGCATCTTTCCATGGACCGAGCCTTCTCAGAGGTTCTCTTCTCTCAGTCAAACCATAGCTTGTTTCACCATCTTAATTCACGGGATCTCCGATCACATAAGACAGGTTTCCACTATGGAAAAACTCACGTGGGTCTCAAGCCCAGTTCCATAGATGCATTATCTATCACAATACGTGATAAATCCTTTGTAAATTGATCTGCCAGGTTTTTAGACGTATAGATGTAATCCAAAGCTATGACACCGGTGTTTCTCAATTTTCCTGACATACTTCAGCCGCCTCTTGACATGCCTGGATGACTTCATGTTGTCCTTTGAACTGTTCACTTTGACAATCACAGTTTGATTATCACAGTTCATTAGAATTACCGGTATCGGTTTTTCAACTATCGGCAAGTCCATTAGGAGTTCACGAAGCCACTCGGCCTCGACAGTGGCAATATCCAATGCTGTGAGTTCTGCTTCCATTGTTGACCTGGTTAGAATGGTCTGCTTGCAAGACTTCCAGGAAACAGCACCACCTCCAAGTGTGAACACATATCCACTTGTGGCCTTTAACTCATCAGCATCAGAAATCCAATTTGCATCACTATATCCCTCCAAGACTTTGGGGTCTCCGGAATAGTGAATGCCATAGTTCATTGTGCCCACTAGATAGCGCATTACCCTCTCGAGAGCACGTCAGTGTTCACTGCCCGGTTTTGAAACAAACCGACTCAGTTTACTAACTGCATATGCAATGTCAGGTCTCGTGGCGCTAGCCAGATACATCAGCGAACCAATGATCTGGGAGTATCTCAGCAGATCCACCATTATCCTCAGGTTCTTCCTTAGAACCAAGCTGGCGTCGTAAGGAGTTGGTGCTGGTTTAGAGTTGCTGTAGCCAAACCGACTTAGCATCTTCTCAACATAGTGAGTCTGTGATAGAGTCACCCCATCATTTTCTTTCTTTATCAGCTTTATGTTAAGGATAACATCAGCCTCTCCCAAATCCTTCATCTCAAACTTTTGAGATAGAAAGTCTTTGACCTCCTTGATCACTTCAAGGCTCGTGCCAAAGATAAGTATGTCATCTACATACAGACACAAAATCACTCATTCGCCCCCACCATAGTGATAGTACACACATTTGTCAGCTTCATTTGTAACAAAGCCAACAGATGTCAAAGTTCTGTCGAACTTATCATGCCATTGCTTAGGTGCTTGCTTGAGGCCATAGAGAGACTTCACCAGCTTACACACCATTCTTTCTTGACCCTTTACTACAAATCCTTCCGGCTGATCCATATAGATCTCCTCTTCCAAATCTCTATTTAGGAAAGCTGTCTTAACGTCCATCTGATGAACGAGAAGACCACGAAAGGTTGCCAGAGAAAGTAGTACTCTTATGGTGGTCAATCGAGCGACTGGTGAGTAAGTATCAAAGAAGTCTTCTCCTTCCTTTTGGGTGTAACCCTTGGCCACAAGTCTAGTCTTGTACTTATCAATAGTACCATCAGGCCTAAGCTTCTTTTTGAGCACCCATTTGCATCCCACAGGTTTGCACCCGTAAGGACGCTCAACAACCTCCCAAGTTCAATTTGACATGATAGAGTCCATTTCACTCCTCACTGCTTCCTTCCAATAGTCAGCATCAGGTGAAGAGTAGGCCTCTGCAATGGTCTTGGGAGTGTCATCCACGAGGTATATGATGAAATCATCTCCAAAGGATTTCTCTGTCCTTTGTCTCTTGCTCCTCCTAGGAGCCTCATCATTATCCTCCTCAGGATGCTCAATAAGTGTAGGCTCATTGAGTTCCATCGGCTTGGTGGAGTCGTCCTTCTCGACAGACTCTTGCCTAGATGAACTTCTTTCGTCTCTCATTGGAAAAATATTCTCAAAGAATGTAGCGTCTCTGGACTCCATAATTGTACCGACAAGCAAGTCAGGCACTCCAGATCTTACTACCAAGAATCTATATCCGACGCTGTGAAAAGCATACCCCAGAAAGACACAGTCCACCGTCTTTGGTCCAAGTTTACGTTTCTTGGTGATTGGCACACTGACTTTGGCCAAACAACCCCAAGTACGTAAATATGAAAGAGTTAGCCTCTTCTTCTCCCATTCCTCGAATGGTGTTACTTCCTTATTCTTCATAGGTACACGGTTCAGGACATGACAGGCCGTCAGTATCGCCTCACCCCACCATTCCTTAGATAGTCCCGCGGTTTCTAACATGGCATTCACCAAGTCAGTAAGCGTGCGGTTCTTTCTTTCGGCAATCCCATTGGATTGGGGTGAATAAGGCGGTGTCCTCTCATAAACAATACCGTGTTCCTCACAGAATGAATCAAAAGTATTAGAGAAGTATTCGCCACCTCGATCAGACCTTAGGTGTTTAATCTTTCTCTCAAGTTGATTTTCTACTTCAGCTTTATAGATCTTAAAGTAATGTAACGCTTCATCTTTTGATTTTAACAAGTAGATGTAACAAAATCTAGTGCTATCGTCTATCAAAGTCATGAAATATCTTTTATCGCCCTTTGTCAACACACCGCTCATTTCGCTCAGATCGGAATGAACTAATTCTAGAGGTGTCAAGTTTCTCGCCTCAGCAGCCTTATGTGGCTTGTGAGTTTGTTTTGATTCAACACATACGTGGCACTTAGAATTTTTGACAGAGGTAAACTTTGGAATTAAACTCAAACTAGCTAAGCGCAACATACAACCAAAATTGACATGACAAAGCCTCGAATGCCAAACATCTGATTCATCATTCATCACATGGTTCACAACATTATTATCAAACGATAAAGAAAAGCGGAACAAGCCTCCGCTATCATAGCCTTTTCCAACAAAGGTACCAAACTTAGAAATGATACATTTATTCGACTCAAAGACTAATTTAAAATCGTCTCTACACACTAGAGACCCGCTGACTAGATTCTTCTTGATGGTAGGTACATGCTGCACATTCTTCAATTGTATGGTCTTCCCCGAAGTGAACTTCAGAGTGACCGTACCAACACCAAGAACACGCGCATGGGCACCATTCCCCATCAACAAGGATGTAGTCCCCCCGACCTGGTAAGAAGAAAACATAGAAATGTCAGCACATACATGAATATTAGCACTGGTGTCTATCCACCACTCTGGTGAAGAGCATACTGAAAGAACTGTAGGTAAGAAATTACCGTACCCCGATGTTCCTCCACCCTCGCTAACAACCATGTTCGCTGTCTTGGGGGCCTTGCGATCTTTGCGATCCGGGCACTTTGCAGCAAAGTGATCCGGACTGCCACATGTGTAGCAAGCACCCCCCGGCTTTCTCTTCTTCTTATCAGGCCGTCGGCTTGCTTAGCCTTGGGCGGATTCTGTGAAGGCTTCTTCCTCTTGTTCTGGTTGTTTTGGAACTTGGGATTGCCCCTCTGCACAAAGTTTGCGCTTGAGGAGTCGGCTATTGCCTTTCCACGTGTGTACTTTGCTCTCGCCTTCTCTTCAACATCAAGAGCCGCAACAAGGTCATCAAAAGTGAATTCCTTTCTCTTGTGTTTTAGAGAGGTAGCAAAGTCCCTCCAAGAATGTGGCAACTTAGCGATAATAGCTCCAGCCACAAACTTTTCGGGCAACACACATGGGACCTCTCTGCTGTAGTTCTCAAGCTCCTTAGCCAGCGCTTGTAATTCATAGGCCTGTTCCACCACAGGACGGACTTCAACCATCCTGTAGTCTAGGAACAGTTCCATTACGTACAGCTCACCGTCGGCGTCAGAAGCTCCGTACTGAGCCTCAAGAGCCTCCCAAATGTCCTTCCCCGTTTTGTAACGGAGATAGGTATCCACCAGATTATCAATCAGAACGCTGATCACGGCACCTCGGAACAGATTATCATCTGAATTGAACTTTTCCCCCGAGACACCCTCGGGAGCTTTTCCGGTGATGACGTACATCACGTTCATGGCAATGAGCCACAGGGTGGCCAACTCACGTCACCTCTTAAAGTTGGAACCATCAAAAGTCTTTGGTTTAATTACATTTGCAAAGCTAGTGACACCAAACATATTCCTATCAACATTATAAGGTTTTTGGATTGTTAGATGATAGGCAATATTCCGGTGTATTTTAATTCCATAATTAAATAGACATTTCAATATTGTTGTGAGTGAAACAATCCATGTGCAAATGTTCATGTTTAAACTACAATTAAACATAAACCTATTCATGATTATACAACTAATAAGCATGAATACTAGTTTAAGAATGTACCCCGTGGAAGGTCGGGTGACGGCGTCACCCGAAGTTCCGCTATCACTTGGATCAGTCATACTGATCGTAGAGTGACCTCAGTCGATGTAGCCGTACGAATTCGGTGCAGGAAGATGGTCGCAGTGAAGACCCGGCTGTAGAGGAAGTAGTCGTTCGGAAGTAGTCGTAGAGGAAGTAGTCGTACGGAGTCGACATAGAGGAAGTAGTCGTACGGGGAAGCGAGTAGTCGCGTGAAGACGCTCCCCAAAAACCTTATCACCCACCTATCCCGAGCAGGATCTCAGTAGCAGAACGAGGTTCCGGAGGCTCTGCTCTCGCTGGTATCGTGCGCGCGGAGAGGAAGTAGTCGTACGGAGTCACCGTAGAGGAAGTAGTCGTACGGGGAAGCGAGCAGTCGCGTGAAGACGCTCCCCAAAAACCTTATTGCCCGCCTATCCCGAGCAGGATCTCAGTAGCAGAACGAGGTTCCGGAGGCTCTACTCTCGCTGGTACTGTGCGCGCGGTGCAAGCGATGGGAATGCCAAAGAAGCAGCAAACAGAGGGAGAGAGGGAGAGGTCTCCTGAACAGGAGTACCTGAGTGTGAATTGGTGAGTTGAGGAGGGCCTCCTTATATAGGCGAGCAGGTGCAGAGGGGGGATGAACCTGGACGTTGTGGTTAAGACACCTGAGTAGTAACGGTCGCGGTTAAAGCTCAGTAACGGTCACAGCCATTATTCCTGGTCGTGGTTAAGGCTCAGTAACGGTCACAGCCATTATTCATGATCCAACAACCAACAGCAAAAAGATGCTCCCGCCCCGCAACTCATCACGTCCGTCCGTCCGTCCGTACGTCCGTCCGTCCGTCCGTACGTCCGTCCGCACGGCCTCGGCCCGGCTCGGCGAGCGAGCACGCGCGCGTGTGGCACGCCTATCTCCTTTATTCAACTTCACAAGAGGTGTACCGAAAGGCTACCTCATAAGTTGGATGGGAGACTACTCTAATACCCATTTGGTATTTATCACTTTTCCCTAGCATTAAACAAATGGGATTTTAATTCTTTCATTATTGTAATAAATGGCTCTAGGCCAATTTATTCTAACAATCCCCACCAAGAATTATAAGCCACATTGGAAATGCTCTCATCTTCCCTATTGTTTTCGATATACCAGCACTGCGATGGAGACTGTTAAGTTGAACATACACCAGGAACTCAAGTTACACTTATTTGCAACTGAACAATAGACTATGCCTTGAATTGCCAGTTTTGTGCATCTAAACTTGGCTAGAGCCCTTTACTGATACTTGGCTGCACATAGCATCCCCGCGGGTTGGAGCTTATAGGTCACACTCCGTGCCTCTTCATGAGTTTTCTAGAGATCACCCAAATCTCATAGACTATGACCAGTAGTCAATACTCATATAGGTGTGTTCCTTCTAGACATACTGTAGAACTATGTCTTTACTTCAGAGAAACAACTACCTTGTTTCATGAAAGCCACTTTGAGCACATTAAGGTATACATACCAGCCTGCCATACAGTTTTGAAGAGAAATGCATCTTTCCATGGACCGAGCCTTCTCAAAGGTTCTCAAAGGTTCTCAAAGGTCCTGAACAGGAGTACCTGAGTGTGAATTGGTGAGTTGAGGAGGGCCTCCTTATATAGGCGAGCAGGTGCGGAGGGGGATGAACCTGGACGTTGTGGTTAAGACACCTGAGTAGTAACGGTCGCGGTTAAGGCTCAGTAACGGTCACAGCCATTATTCCTGGTCGCGGTTAAGGCTCAGTAACGGTCACAGCCATTATTCTTGGTCCAACAACCAACAGCAAAAAGATGATCCCGCCCCGCAACTCCTCACGTCCGTCCGCACCGCACGTCACGGCCTCGGCCCGTCCCGGCGAGCGAGCGCGCGCGTGTGGCACGCCTATCTCCTTTATTCAACTTCACAAGAGGTGTACCGAAAGGCTACCTCATAAGTTGTATAGGAGACTCCTCTAATACCCATTTGGTATTTATCACTTTTCCCTAACATTAAACAAATAGGATTTTAATTCTTTCATTATTATAATAAATGGCTCTAGACCTATTTATTCTAACACTAAACAGGGCCTTCCTCGCTGGATCCGGAGCCGTCGCCGCCGCCGGGGTCCGGGACTCCGGACAGGATCTACAGGACACAACGCACGGCCGCTTCTGCTCTCACTCTCACCCTCATCAGGTATACCACTGCTCGTGTGCATCAACTGGATTGTGATTAAGCATGCCTTCCCTGACTTTAGGGAGGTTTTAGCAGGTTTTGATTCGGGTTGAGGTTGTCAATGGGGTGATTGGTTGGCTGCTTGTTCCAGCCGAACCAGACTCTAGAGATGCAAAACATTCGACTGATTGGATGGCTGGAGCAGCGTAATTAAGTACCAAAATTATAACATTTATCGTAATTTGAAATTGTTCGACACGAAGAGATATTAGATGTACTAAACGATAAACATATCCAGGTTGCAACATGTGAAATAAAAAGAGAAAAATGATAAGAAAGCTTATAAAATGCAAACTACATGTTAACTTCTTTTTTTATCCTTAATGGTTTGAAAAACCTTAAATCAGTTGTAGCACTATTGCTTTCCTCTTCATGATTTTTATAATAAATCATGAAAAATTAATGATGAAAAATTCGTCAAATATTTCATAATAAATGCAACTTTAAGATATAAAATTAATGATGAAAAGTTCGTCAAATATTTTTAAAAGAAAATAGATTATGATGTCCGCTACCACCTGCGAAGTTTCAAATTAAAATTCAACTTGTGTACGGAGAAACAAAAATTACAACAAGGTAAGTTGAACCAGATAGCATAATTTAGAGGGTAAATTGAGAAAAACAATAGTTTACGAGATTATTAGGACTTTGACAGAGTAATTTGGACATTTTCATTTCTATTTCCTATAGTTTTCTTACTCATCTTGAGAAGAACTCGTAATTTATGTATTATTGCCGTTTTGGTGCTCACTCATGAGGCTGTGGTTGCGAGTGGTGCCGCGGGCCTATTTGTACGTCATTACAAAATTAGGGTGTGTTTAGAGCCTAAATGTTTGGGTAAAGTTTGGCAATTCAGGCCAAAATTGGTGCAAAATACATTGCAGATGAATAGTGAGAGGTGATGTGATGGGATGTGATAGATGATGGGATGTTTTTTGGAAAAATTTGGGCTTCTAAACACACCCTTAAACAAAAGAACTGAACTGATGTGACGGATAAACGAGACCTGTGACTATCTCCAGTAAGGAACCCGTTCCCCATCTGCAAAGTGCCCCATGTGAGTGAAGGAGAGAGAAAAAAATTGCCCTGCAAAAGGAGGGCGCTCCAGCAGCCATTGCGCATCCCTCGCGCATCCTACCGCGGCCGTTGCTTCCCGCGAGGAAAGAGAGGGGGTCACGGCCGGCCACACCAGCAAGCTTCGCCCCGAGGCCGCTTGAGGAGATGGGAGGAAGGGGGCCATGTCGGCGAGCTCTGCCCCAAGGCCGCCGGATCTAGCCCGGAGGACCACGGCCGCACCACCTGCGGGCGAGACGGAGAAGGAGGCAGAGGGCGCGACGTAGGAGGTCGTCGATGAGACCGGGAGCTCCTCCGTGCAGGCGAGATCGTGGCGTGGAGCTCCTCCGCGCCGGCGAGCTCCGCCCCCGAGGCAGGCACATCGAAGGGGAGGAGAAGAGTGGCCGGATGGAGAGAAGATGGGGAGCGAGGCCGACGGAGAGGGCGCGGGTACGGAGGGTGCCGCCGCGGTGGCGAGGCGGAGCAGGAGGAGGCGGTCGGCGGGCCCTGCCTCGCCTCGCCGAGCGCCGGGCGGAGCAGGAGGAAGGGCGCCGGGCCCCCCGAAGGTCAACGTCGTGTGGCCGGTCGTGGAGCTCCTCCGCTGCCGTCGGATCGAGGGAGGTCAACGTCGTGGAGGAGGCGGCCGCGGGAGGCAACGGCCGTGGAGCTCCTCCTCCGCCGCCGAGCTCGAGCCAGCCATGGATCTCCTCCTCCGCCGCCGAGCTCCAGCCGGCCGTGGAGCTCGATCCGGATCTGCGCCGGTGGAGTGGAGGAGCGGGTGGAGGAACCGAGGAGGCGCCGGTGGAGGGGGAGGTATCGAGGAGGCGCCGGTGGAGGGAGAGGAGCCGTGGAGGCGCCGGTCGGTGGAGGGAGAGAGAGGCACCGGTGGAGGGGGTGTCGGGTGGAGAGAGGAGGCGTCCCCGCGTCGGGAGGAGAGAGGCGTCGGTGCGGTGACAGTTGAGATGGGGAAACACTACAGTGTTCCCCGAGAATGAGGGTGCGGAGGGGTGCGATCTCATTGTGCAGCAGTTGTTGCGCCTGCTGCTGGAGCCCAAACAGTGCCTATCCCTTCCCCATTTTGCGGTTGAGGGAAGGGATGCGGCTCCTGCTGGAGTCGGTCTGAGACTGTCTCCAGGGGATTCCCCTTCTGCATCCCCGCTTGAAGAAAGGAGCGAGAAGATGCAGGCAGAGGAAGGGAGGGGCGCCTCCCGCAGGCGTCGCGCAGCAGCTACTGCATCGACCAGGCCGTTGGCTCCCGCGCGCGGAGGGAGTCGCGGCGTCCACGGCAGGAGGTCCGCCGCGAAACACCCGAGGAGGAGGAAGAGGAGAGATGGCATGGGGGAGAAGATGGTCGCGGCGTGGGGAAGAAGACGGCCGGCGGAAGTGAAGGAGGTGGCAGCCTCATCGGCCGGCGTCGGAGCCGGCGACCGCGGGCCCCACCTCGCATCTCCAGGGCGCTGCGGGGCCACATAGGAGATGGCGCCCGAGCTCAATCCGCCAGAGGCCGCCGCCGCCGGCCCGAGATCGATCCGCCTCGCCGCCGGCCCGAGCTCGATCCGCCTCGCGTCGCCGGATCCCTCCTACTCCGACGCCTCCCCTTCCCCTTGCTCCGCCGTGCTCCGCCGTGCTCGCACCGGGATCTCTGCCGCGGCCAGGGAGCTCCGCTCCGCCCACCCAGATCTCGCGGGCGGGGTCGGACGGCGTGTTGCGGCCCCGTCCACCGGGGAAGGAGACGGCGGGGAGCACGCCGTCGCCGGCGGGGACGCTGCTCTTCGCTGGATACGCCGCGGGCCGGCTGCGGCGAAGTCGAGGAGAGGGAGAGAGAGAGTGGGGCGGGGCGGGCAGCGAGCGGTGGTTGGGATGCAGCGTCCCCAGGGATGCGCACGCCGGGGGCATCGCTGCATTTTGCAGCAGGCGCTGCGGCTCCCGCTGGAGCGCTACAGTGCGGCCCGCGTCTGCAAAATGCAGATGCAGCACCGGCTGCAGCATCCCCTGGAGACAGTCTGATACGGTGATACTGTTGAGTCGTCGCATAGCTACACACTGGTGATTCCTGCGCTACCTGCCCTACTCTGCCGTGCGCCCGTGCATGACAGGTTGTTCTTGGCTTCTTTTTTTTTCTCGGGCAGTGTTTGGTAGGGGGTGAAAAAATTTTCACCCCCTATTAAATGTTACTTTGACCACTTATTAAGATTATTAAATAAAGTTAGTTTCAAAACTACTTTCACAACTCTGAGCAAAATCACGAGATGAACCAACCTAATGAGGTCTTTGACTGCATGACTAGAGCATAGTTAATGTAGCATTACTGTAGCAAATCGCTAATTAATTATGTTCTTTAGATTTGTCGCGTAAAGTTACACTCATCTGTGAAAATGTTTTGCAAATAAAGTTTATTTGGTGCTCCATGAGTGAAAGATTCTCTTTTCATGAAATTTTTTTCCTGATCAACCAAACACGGTCGACGAATAGTACTGCAGCAAGGACTCGGTTCACTGTTCATTATGTACCAGGGCAGACAATCAAGTTGTCAGCATCCTTTCGCGGCTAAAAATCAAGGAACAATTCGGTATAGCAGCAGCATTATAGGTTCTTCTTACCTTTAAGTTTACTAGTTTACCATCATACCTCTCCTTCCAGTAGCTAGCCTAGGGTTCCTCTAATAATAGCTAGGTAAAAAGATTACCAGTGTCGTCCATACGTGGAGAATCACTACTTAGCATAGTACTCCGTCTGCAGCTGTTTTGTTTTCTGCACGCCACAATTCAAATTAGTTAATATGCCTCGGCCAAATACTGATCCCTTTACATGCATAGATTATATATTCTACTTTTTCTTCGGAACCTTGCAAGTGCATCCTATAAATATAAGGTTAATCTCAGTGGATGTGTAATGAGAAGAGAGAAAAATAAGGTTTCATGGCTATGACATTCCTCCGGCATAGTTACCAAGACCATGGAACAGATGAAACACCCACCGAGACTCTTTTCATTTTGCCTCATGACACATTTTATCATAATATTATTTAATAATCAAATGATCAAATCTATCTATGAAATTGTGCAATGAGAGTAATAATTTCATTTCATTGAAAAGCTGAGATGGCAGTTTTGGTAATATCGTGATGAAATTATGAAGTGAGATTGGCCTAACCCATCTCTGTTTTTACTGCAAAGTCCTTTCGGAGACATCTATTTATAAGTTCCTTCTCAAATTAAATCCCCCACATCCTCGCTTTAAGTACTTCACTATCATGAATAAATGCACCATCTTTTCTAGTAATTTTGAGCAAATGAAGGATGAGCAAATTAAACAAAACATTCCATCACATCATCGGTTTAGTTTATGATGAGCGGCAAGTAGTCGTACATTCGTACTAGGATCGACCTCTACTCCCATTTAAAACTGCTGGGAGCCGCCATTATTACTATAACAAGGAATTAATTCTTCAATTTAAACCTCTACAGTTCCATATAATATTGGTCCATGCAATTGCTTGGGCCCCGGGCGTATAGCAGTCAATGGATTGGTAATACGAGTACTACGTCGTCAACAGGGCAATGCATGTTCACGGTAACAGTATATATATAGGCACCACACGGATGTGATATATGCCGGCCTCGGCTCTTGGACAAAGTTATAGCGAAAGCGAACCGATCAAAATTAACCGTAGATATCGCAGTTCCTCTTCATTTTCTACTCCTTCCTTTTCAAAATATAAACTGTTTCAGTTTTCCTCTAGACTGATACATTTCGATATGTATTTATTATATCTTACTCGGTACGTACGTAAGTTATATATAAACGTTTTTTAAAATGTATGAAAACAGACGTTAAAGTAATCAAGGTCGCAATTGTGAATAATCGAGTGGATCGACCGTGGTCAAAAAAAAAAAAAGTCCGTTCGTTGTTGATTTGCATCTAGAACGGACTGAATTTGTGAAGGGGTGCTCGGATCAAGAGACTAAATTTAGTCTGACTAAAATTAGTCTATTTGAGGGGCTAAAGTTCCAAGCACCCATGACTAAAGAGAGACTAAGACTAGTCTTGAGACTAAAATATTTTAGTAAGGGAACCCCTACTAAACTTTGTTTTAGCGCTATCTCTCTTCATTTAATCTCATAGAAATCTGTAGCATGCCCTATCTATTGGAGGGAGAGGGAGAAAAGGGAGAGAGAGATAATTAATGTTCATTTACTACATTTTAGTCTCTTTAGGATTTGGATCCAAGCATAGGTGAGACTAGCAATTTTTAGTCTGACTAGTTTTAGTCATGGGACTAAAAGGTATCAAGCACCCTCGAGCCGAACAGCCCACACGTGTTAATTAATTGCGAGTTGAATTAATTTGTCGCTAGTTATGGCATCACTCACAGTAGGAGTATATCATTGGAACAGTATCCTTTAATTTTCGATCGCTGGCTCGATCTGTGTGGGCGTGATCAATTAACGGTCGGGCACAGATGCACACCATATATACATTCATCAATTCTAGATGCGGGGTAGCCAATGAGCGTGGAGATTCATCAAGATCAGCATAAATGCATCGTCGCTAGTATCATAAAGATCAATTAATAATATTTAAGGACTAGTACGTGTACTAGTCATGCGAAACATTATTGTTGATGCTAATACTCCCTCCGTTCTTAAATATATGACGTTTAGGATAATCAAATTAGTTCATTTTTGAACTAACTAGTTTGTCCTAAACAACATATATTTAAGGGGGAGGTAGTATTTTAGGATGCATATATACATATATATCCAGAGTGATTAAGAGACTGTTTGGATCCATGGTGCTAAGGAGTAGTAGCTAAAACTGGAGTGCTAAACTTACCACCCATTAGCCCCTCATCCATGGTATGCTAAAGAGGACTAAAAGGTGCTACAAGTGGTCCATTAATTAGAGGTAAATGAGTCTTTTTTTACATCCATGTGGTAAACTTTGACCCTTGTATCCAAATACAAAAAAAAAAAACTAAACTTTAACCCTCCATTTGAGGAGTATGGTATGTGCAGTGCAGCCAGCCGTACTAGGCAGCAGCTCATGAACAAATTAAATGTAAAAAAATACCAAATTGAAGATTATTTATTGTGTAACTCGGCGCGCGATAAGGTAGGTAGCATCCGCAGCTAAAAAAAACTCAACATGCATGTAAGACCATTCGCATCCCAACCTTCTCGTATGAACCTTGGAAAAAAAAATTTGGGTTCCCTTTAAAAGCCTATTAGAAGGATTAAATATAGACTAATTACAAAACTAATTACATGAATGGACGGGAAATCGCGAGTCGAATCCATTAAGCCTAATTAATCCGTCATTAGAGATTGTTTACTGTAGCACGGCGTTGTCTAATCATGGTATAATTAGGCTCGTTAGATTCGTATCGAAAAATTAGGTAGGGGTTATGGAATAGGTTTTTTCATTAATTCACATTTAATACTCCTAATCAGTGTCGGAAGATTGATGTGACCGGTAGTTGGGAAAATTTTTGGAACTAAACAGGGCCTGAGTCGAGAAAATTTACAAACCGCTATCTCACCTTTACATATAGGAGCTAGCTCATTGCTCGTGATATGAGCCGGATCTTGCCATAAAATTTGGTATGGGATCAATGGTCGTGTTTGGATGGTAGATGTTAGTATTAGTGGTAGTGGTAGTTTTTAACACCTCCAAACTAACACATAAAAAACTAACACCTTGGATGGAGGTGTTAGTTTGCATTTAAAGTAACTTTTCTAATCATTTGAAAAAGGAGAGGGAGAGAGAAAAGGAGTGGGGTCCACCAAAGTAACACTAATTTCCACCTCTTGGAGGTGTTAGTTTTTGGGGGGTGTTAGTTCCAACTAACACCAAACTAACACATGTGTTTGGCTCCAAAGTGTTAGTTTTGGTGTTAGTTTGCTACAAACTAATACTAACACCTCCATCCAAACATGGCCATTGGATCATGCATGTGTGCTTACGTTAGCTAGCTAGGCCTGTTTGGTTCCCAAAAATTTTCCTAACTACCCGTCACATCAATCTTCCGATACTGATTAGAAGTATTAAATGTGAATTAATGACAAAACTCATTCCATAACCCCTACCTAATTTTTCGATACGAATCTAACGAGCCTAATTATACCATGATTAGACAACGTCATGCTACAGTAAACAATCTCTAATGATGGATTAATTAGGCTTAATGGATTCTTCTCGCGATTTCCCGTCCATTCATATAATTAGTTTTGTAATTAGTCTATATTTAACCCTCCTAATAAGCCTCTAAAAAGACCCCAAATTTTTTGTTTGCCCCAACTAAACAGGCTTAACCAGTCGTGCTCGTGCGTGCAGGGCAGCAGTACGACGACGTACGGACTTGTAACAGTAGTAGGGCGAAGCCGGCCGGCACACCACACGTACGGAGTACGAACTAGCATGCGCTCGATGGTACCCGCGATGGATCCATATCCATCAGTACTACTGTATATAGATACGTAGGCCAGGTACTCCTGTACACACACACTGAGATCGAGCGTGCATGGTGCAGTATATATGCAGTGTTTGAGTATTACTGTATTTTGTATATAGTAACTCAGGAAACATGATCGAGATATGGACACATGACAGAAGACAGAGAGCTGGGGCACATCGTATATATATCGCTGCAACAAATTAAATCTGGCCGTACGTCGCTAGTAGGTACGGTGACAAGTAACACGCTAGATCTACTTTGACGTACACCGCCGGCCGGCCGGGAAATGCCAAGTGTGTGCGCGTTCCTGCGTATATATACAACGAGTACGTTTTTTTAAAGAATTTGCAAAGCACGTATTTCATTAAGCAGAAGAGAATTTTAGTTTACAAACGACACAAATCACAAGTAGCGACCTCAAAAAGGCAAAACAAAACAAAACAGAACAAAACAGAGCGGAACAGAACAAATGACCATCAAAACCTAGAAGCTAACAGAAAAGCAATCCCGCTGAAACCGACAAAAGCCCAGAACTTCGCCTCCTCAAAGATCGAAGGTGATAGAGCGACCGACATCAAAGCGCAACGATCGTGAACCCGATGATTACGCTCGTGCCAGAGCTAACCAAATGACTAGTCAGGCTAAAGAGTCGAATCCTTTCAAAAGATGGAGAGTTACGTTTCATTTTCACCTATATAGCTAGAGACGAGAGAGAGAAAGAAAATGGGAATGCAAAGTTGATCGTCGTCGTGGATTCACCAGGCCAAGAGGCATGCATGCAGCCCGATCTTTGTTGGATTCGCTGCATTCACTCCGCCCGCCCCGCATGCATGCAATAACTTCATTCAATTAGGTGCCGGCCGGCACCACAGCAAATAGTATTACTTCCTCGATCGGCTGCCGTCGTTGGCTCTCATTGCCGGCCAGGACCATTGCTGATCGTCGTCCGTTAGACTATCCGCAGCAGGTTGCCGTTGCGCATCTGCAAAAAGCATCGATATGCAGCACGAGAGAGCAGGATCCCGTGCTGCAAAAGAGGTGCGTCTCCAGCAGTGTTCCCCGTTCCCTTCGCGCAACGACGAGTCGGTTGTGCTCCCGCGGGCGTTGGGATCGAGCGTGCTATGGCCGGAGGCGGAGGAGCGAGGCGAAGATGGGGGAGGAGGCGGACTCGCCGGATCCAGGGCTGGAGAGGGGAGAGGGAGGTCGCAGCCGACCAGATCTGCGTCGTCGCCGGCCGAATCGAGCCCGGAGGAGGTGAAAGCCGAAGAGGCGTCGGCATCGACGTCGGCGTGTGCGATGCTCCCCAGCAAGCCGGGCTCCGCGGCGGAGGCGAAGCAGGGGCGGAGCTGCCGGCGGGGGCGGCGGAGGCGAGCAAGAGCGCGAATCGGAGGAGGAGGCGGCGGGCACCGGGCAGGCGGCGATACTTTGCGACGCGACGATGATGGATGTGTTGCCGGCGCGGCGACAGGCAGGCTGCGGCCTCGATCCGCTGTTGCCGCGGGAAGAGGAAGGCGCCGCGCCACGTCACCGCCGAGCTCCGAGCCCCGAGGCCCCCGTTTCCTCGGCCTCGTCATCTCCGTCGAGCCACGCCGCCAAGCTCCGGGCCCCTAGGTCCCCGTCTCCTCTGCATCCACCCGACCCCGCCTCCTCCGCCTCCGCGCCAGCCATCGCGCCGCCGCAAGGATGGGAGAGAGGTGGGCCAGGCGCGGCATGTCTGCTCCGTGGGGGAGGGAGCAGGGTAGGAGCGGCGCGGCGCGGGGATGAAGGAGAGAGAGGGGGCAGGGTGTGTGGCTGGCGGTTGAAAGAAAGAAAAGAAAAATGGATGCAGATAGCAGAGGATGTCCCGAGAATGCGCTACCCGCGACCAGCACTCGCAAAATGCAGCGATCCATGCAGAAGCTGCTGGAGGATCTACAGTACCCGTTTCACCTTCATTTTGAGTTTGCAGCGACAGATGCAGAAACTCCTAGAGACAGTCTTACACGTACAGGGGCGCCCATGTATATAACACACGTATGCATGATCGTCATCGTGTCCTCTACTACGTACTCCCTCCATACTGGTAAAGGAGGACGTTTAGGACAACATTTAGCATACCAATAAGTGATTAATTAGGATAGAGTTTCCATGTTTGCCCATATTAAATAGGGTGGCGGGTCTAATCTGCACAGCAAATGCCTAAAGGTTGATTGGCTAGCGCGGCTGGTCCTGTGCCTTTCATGGCTGAGGTTCCGGGTTCGAGTCTCGCGAGCTCTCTTTTTGCCACCGCTATTAACGCGCACGGGAGTCGAAGCGTAGGGGCACCAGCGTCCAAAATGCTCTTGAACCCCAACCCCCGTGACGTCTTCCTTTCTTCAATTTCGCGTGGACGCCCGAACGTCCTCTATTTGTGATACGGAGGGAGTACTGTAGCATTCATGCCTACATACTCCATATACGTAAGGCTTCGCGGGTGTATGTATTTGTAGAAGCAAGTAATGCTAGCGATGACTACCTACCGTCAACGGCAATGCAAACTACTGTATACTGGAGTGCAATTTCACGTGCAGGGCCGTCCATTATTAAGGGGACAAACATAATTAATGTATACTCGGCCCTTGTCTGTCTTAAACATGCATCGCACATCCTAACGAGGCCGGGAGGGATGTAATAAAATTGTGAAATGAGGGCATGCAAGCAGCTGGCCGTACCTTGCATGGCGCACCACTTACTGCGCCGGGCCTCCAACTTTGAGGGGCCGCTTAAAATTAAAGCAGCAATTAGGGCCTGCTTGAATTCCGGATGGTAAACTTTACCACAACGGTAATCTTTACCGGGAGCTCATATGTATATATTTTTTAATTACAAAGTAAAACGGAGAGACTCACAACACACGCACGCAAATTCTACCCCTATGACTCTATAAGCATCTTCAAAGATTGGGCTGTCGCATCCTTAAGATTGACGAAGTCGCCACGAACATCTCGTTGTCGATGCGAATGTCACCTATGACCTACCACTGGACGAAGCACAACACCGCTGAATCCTGATAAATTTGATCTCACGAGAAGTTGAACCCAAGACCTGAAATACTACTAAAACTCTTGCAACCACCAAGCTAGCTATAAGTCCTTTCACGTTCCTATGTATCTTGTGGAAGTTAGATAGAAGTTTAAACTTCCAATTCACGAAAGTCCATCTTCTTCTCTAACAATAGTAACCCTTATCGTCTTCTTTACTAACTACTACTCCCTCCGTTCCTTTATCTAAGCATTTGGGGGTTTCAAAATTTTTGTCACAATATTAGCATTTGTGATGCCGTGTGGGCCCCCACACACAAATTCTCCACCTCCCCAACAAAATATCTGGATCCTCTGCTCATTCTCAGCCGCACAAGGCCGCCGCTTCGGTTGGGAAAAAAAGACCCATCGCTTTCTTCTCTGTCGACACCGACACCCATATCGGTCCCTCCGCCGCGCGCTCTCACTTCCTTGGCCGCCGGTCCAGGACCTCCCCACCCACCATGCTCCTACATCGATCTCCTCCCTCCCCCATGGATGACACGAGTGAAGGAGAGCGCCGGCGCCGGCGAGTTGAGCACCACCGGCGAGTCGAGCAAGTCTGGCAGCGGGAGCGCGCGGTAGCCCTGGCGCGGTATAATAGGGCTACCACGCGGGGGAGGAGAGGTCAGGAGGCGGCGATGCGTCGTGCTATTGCTTCCTTGGCGTGGCTCCCTGACGAGGATGTGGAGGTGCCGCCGGTGGCAGATCTAGAAGCGGCGGCGGGAGTCGCGGCGGCGGCGGCTGCGGGAGTTGCCGCGACGGCACCTCCGGGAGGCGCGGCGTCAACGACTTCTCTGGTGTCGGTGGGAGGCACAACGGAGGCGTTCACGGGCCTTGCGACGCCGGCGTTCGCAGGGCGTGCTGGTACCATGTCGTCGGGGGCTGCTGCGGCTGGGGCGGGAGGCATGGAGGCGGCATGCACGGCGGTCGCGTCGATGGGAGGCGCTCAGGAGGCGGCGTTCATGGCACTGACGAGTGTGACGGTGTCGATTGGAGTTGCGGCGGCCGTGGCGACTCCTGATGAGGAAAACCTCGCGGTGCACGAAGCCATATAGTTCCATCTTGGTGGCCGGCGCTGGTAATCATCTATATCTCTTCTTCATGGTCATATGTTGACTGGATGATGCTTTTATGTAGAATGAATGATGCTAGGTGTAGACTGGATGATGCTTTTGTGTAGAATGAATGATGCTAGGTGTAGAGTGGATGATGCTAGGTGTAGAATGGTTGATGGTATGTGTAGCATGTTGTCACTGCTATGTGTAATGAAATGTTGCCACTACTATGTTTAATGAAATGTTGCCGCTGCTATTGTAGTGAAATGTTGTCACCGATATTGTAATGAAATGTTGTCACTGCTATAGGTCTAGCACTAGAAACTTCGACGTGACTTTGCCTAATCAGTGTGCTTACATAATTTGGATGAAAGAGATAATTCATGCTAAGTGCCATTCATCACAGGGTCCTAGTCCATCCACACTGCATGAACCAGCAATATATACAACAAAAGGCATCCTTCCCCTCGCATGAACCAGCATTATGTACAACAAAATACACATCCTTCCCTCATCATGGAGCAGCAAGTTGTTGTAGGAAAGCATGGTACAAATCATGATGCTTTCTTTGTTGTGTTGAACCATTTCTCGTCCGAGTGAATAATGTTTCTCATAGGAATGAAATGCAATGTATCAGCATCTATCATACATACACAATGTTGCAGTCGTGCCATTTTGTTGTCATCTCTCAAATATGGCTTCAGAGTGTTAGAGTGTCGACGAATCTTGCCTTGTTTGAAGCAGCGGTGCAGCGAGGTAGTGTTGACACCTAGTTCATGCGCAAGAGCCTTAACAGTGGTCCTTTTATTCAAAGGTATTGTTGCAATTCTAGACATGTCAATGGCAATCTTCTTGCGACCACATTTTTTTCCTTTTGCATGATACATCGACCGGTACTCCTGCAGCAAGGCATCCCTTTGCTCTCCTCCATATAGATTGCACATAACACCTATTAACATTAAACAAATTGGCTACTATTGTTGTGGTCCTTCTTTTCAATTTGCAATTCACGCTGCGGAGAAGTACACCTTCATAAATTTCTCTTCTTTTTTTGTCCGACAAATTCTTCCTTGTCATCACTGTGTTTGCATGTTGAGTTTGGCTGCCTGTGAAATTATTTTCATGTCAAAATTATTATGTGATTATTGCTGAAACTACTAAATTTTGTGATGTTGTCTTACCTTGTTCAACATGTTCTTCATCACTGGACTCATCGAGCACCTCTTCCTCCAAGTCACAGTTCAGATCAAAGATTGATGTTTCATTGGCGGAATGTTAGAGGTAAACCATTTGCATAAAGCGTAAATTGCTAAAGTTGTTGAATTTGATATTTAGATCATGATTCAGTTATTTAGCATTTTCACTGACATGTTTTCTGTTGTTACTTCCAGAGCACAAGCTTTTTGTTAGAATGCTTTCGAAAAATGTAACAGATGCTGAAATGAAACCAAGGAGCAAGTTGTGGCTGCAATAGAAGCTCTAAATGGAAAGCACAAGATAGAGGTTTGTTAGAACCTGAGGATCCATTTTTCTTTTCCTGTTTGTGGTGGCAATATTTAACTCAATTTCTTCTGAAAACATCACATATTTAACTCAATTTCTCATGAGCAGTTACATAAACTTAACATGGCATGTTCATTTTTGTTAGGGTTCAAGTGTTCTCTTGGTTGTGAAATGGGCTGATACCGAAAAGGAAAGACAGGCATGTACTTTGATTGACATGATCACTGGACCCTTGGAGCTCCTCTTGGGGGAAGATGACATGAAAATCCTCAGCATACTCATCGGTGTCCTCACCTACACGGCAGCAGTAAAAAGAAATGTAAGGTACAAAATTGTGTGGCATGAATTGGTTCAAAACTACTCCAAGTGTTGTGCATGGAACCTCATGTGCTGTGCATGGAACCTCATGTGCTGTGCATGGGAAGAGTGAGAAATTTGAGGTAAAACCCATAACTCAAGTGTATGCATGCATGAAAACTCTATGTTGTGCTGCAGAAAATTCTCTAACCTGATTGGTATGCTGCCATGTTGATGTCAACAGAAGGTGCTCCTTGATCATCTACCATGGGGTGGGCACCAGCAGGTGGGTGGTCCTGGCCATGAGGTAAACCTCCAAAAAGATCATCTTCTTCATCATCAGATGGTGGAATGTTCAGATCCAAAGCCATGGCGGCGTGGGGGCTGCATGAAAAGAGTTGAGCTGCTTCTGAATGTTGTGGTCACGATGGCCTTTTAGTACTGCGGCTGCTGCCTTTTCGTTTTGTTTAAATTTACCACCTGCTGTTTGGCGGGTGAAAGGGTTGGCGGGTGAAAAGCTGTTGCATGTGGTGAAAAGTTGGTGGTCAAAACCTGTATTGCGGTGGTGAAAAGTTGGTGGTGCTGCTCAAAACCTGTAGTGCATGTGCTTTTTTTACTTGTTCACACAATCACACCTGATATTGTTTCACCTACCCAAGGGCACATGCGTCATTTGTATGTAGTGCTATTTCTGAAGTTTGAATGCTTCCGGTGCTTACATAAAGGAACGGAGGGAGTAACTCTCTCCCACTTGATGACACTCAACTGAAAAAAAATACTATCAACATTGTAAAAATGTTGAAAATATTAGATCAATAATTTTAAATGTTGAACCACCATTTCTCAAAAAATGTTGAGCAACAATTTTACAATATTTCAGAAAATGTTGTACCAACATTTTTTGAACAATTTTTTTAAAAGGACATGTTGAACAAATATCTCTTTAAAAAAAGTGGGGTCGACGGAGGCTGACGGTGAAGCCACGGAAGAGCCGAAGGCGAAGCAGACGTGGAGGTTGGCGGGGGCAGCAGCGAAGAGGCGGAAGGCGCGAGGAAGGAGGCGGACCCACCGCGGACCCGCCGCAGCGTCGAGAAGCCGCCGGAGGGAGAGGAGGCGACCGGGGCCCCCGAGGCCACGCATCAGCGACCGCCTCGGAGGGAGGACGGCGACGGCCAAGGCGCTCCAGGGAGGCCCCAGGCCCAGATCCACGCAAGGGGGAACGCTTGCGAGCCGGCGCGGAGAGGGGGACCGGCGCCGCCGGGCCCACCCTACCCAGATCTGGGGTTGACGTAGCGGGGGCCCGGCGGCGGGGGCGGCGGCGCCCAGCGTGTCGAGGAGGGGAGGGCGAAGGGGCGATGGGTTCATCGGGGCGTCGTCGGGGGGGGGGGGATCGAACGGCGGCGGACGCAGCACCCGCTGCCGGGAGCGGGCCGTCGCGCAGGTGGCGGCGTCCCACGCGGTCCAGCAGATCCCGGTCCTGGGGCACCGCGGGAACCCGCGCAGGACGGGGAGGCCGCTTGCCACGGGGTGCGAGCGCGCCCAGCCCGAACAGGCGGTGAACCGGACGAGCTGGAGCAGCACCAAACCGGCGAACTCGCCCCCCAGGGTCGGGAGCAGACGCGGCACGACGGTGGGCGGCCAGGTGGGGGCGAAGCCGGCGAGGCGCGCGTCGACGGAGTCCTCCAGGAGGTGCACGCCGTGGACATAAAGGACCACACCGGGGGCGCCGCCGGGGCCCCGCCCAGCACCTCGACGAGGCCGCGCACGACCCGTGGGGGGCCCGGCACCGACGGACGCGGCAGGGGCCGATGCGTCGCCGCCGTTCCACATAGGCCGGCTGCCCCGCCGCATGCCGGATCCGCGCCGGGGACGGCCAGATCCGCGGCGGGAGGGCTCCCGCCGGCCGGCGGTGGCCGGAGCAGCCGCGGCCGCCGGGTCAACAGGCCCGCCGGCCTAGATCCAGCCCAGGACGACCCCGGCAAAGGAGGTGGTGGTGAGGTAGGGAGAGAGAGGGAGGACGAAAGCGGCGGCGGGAGGCAGCGCCGGGAGGCGCGGGAGCCGGCTACCGGGGAGGCGACCTAGCGGGTGGTGGTGGTGGTGGTGGGGAGGGAAGGAAGGAGGAGGGATGGGGAGGGGAGAGGGGCGCGGCGATGCCGCTGGCCGCCGCCGGCGACAGGGGTGGCGGGGGCGGCCGACTGGAGGCTGCGGCGGGGGTTAAGTCAGCGCCGGGGAGGAGCCCCTCGGGTCGCCCCGGGAGGCGACGCGAGGGTCGGGGAGTTGATGCCTTGCTTTCACGGACCTAAAAGCAAATAAGATTGCAATTGCAACCAAAGCAATACTACTTGGTCGTGCAAATTCACTTTAGATTAGTCCTTGAATCAAGCTAAAAATACAGCAGCGGCTGCAGATGTAAGAACTAGCTAGATCGAGATTGCAATTGCAACCAAAGCAATACTACTTGGTCGTGCAAATTCACTTTAGATTAATCCTTGAATCAAGCTAAAAATACAGCAGCGGCTGCAGATGTAAGAACTAGCCGTGGCTGCAAAATCTAGTCCAAATAAACAAAGAAGAATCTAGCTAGATCGGTTTGCTCTTTGCTGCATGCCCACGGGTAGCAGCAGAAGTTCTTGCGCTTCTTCGTCCTCCATCATGAACTAGCAGACGAAGGTTAGATGGGGTTGGCTCCCTGTAGCTGCAGCGCTACTGGCGTGTTTTGGTGTTGGACGCTGGGTGCTGGCGGAGAGCAGTGGGTGGCAGCGCGAGGGAGTTGAAAAGCGAGAGGCCGAGAGCGTGCGGAGGAGCATGACGCGAACGGATAAGGTCGGGGTGGAAGAATGACTAGAGGTCTGGGAGACTGAGAGGGCGAATCTGGGCTTAAATTTCTCGTGGGCTTGCGCTGCTGGGCCTGTTGCCGTTTTGCGCAGCTCGGCCTGTTAAACTCCGGAAATCCTATATCTTGCGGAAGATGGTTTTCATTCAAACTATAACCCACCATGAGCCCAAATAACAGCCCATCTAGCTCAATAACAGCAAACCCTATCATCTTCATCATCTTCCTCCCCCCTCCCCTGCCCGCCGCCGCCCATGGCGCCGCGCCGCCGCGGCCGTGCCTGCGCTCCCGCGCGCTGTGCCTGTGCGCCGCGACCGTGCCAGCGCGCCCGCCGACCGCCGGATGCGCGCGGAGCGGGGCCGCGCCACCTGACCGGCGTGCCCACCGCGGGCGGTCGCACCTCCTCCGCCGGCCCCGCGGCTGGCCGGCGTGCCGCCGCCGCCACCGCCGCCCGCCGGAGTACAGTCCATAAAATGTTGAATTTTTTTCAACATTTTCAAAAAATGTTGCAACATTTTGTAAAATATTGACGAAAAATGACTAAAAATGTTGAAGAAAAAAATGTTGCAACATTTTTGAAAATGTCGAAAAAAATTTCAACATTTTTTATTTAACAGACATGAATTTTGGTGGGCTGGAATTATTAGCTAGCAATCTTAGGTGGGCTTTAGTGATCTGGAAGTTTCTGTTATGAAACACGTCGTCAACGGTTGGATCTTCTCCCTCTCGCGTCTCTCATGACAAGCATAAGAATAAGTACAAAGTAGACAAGAGACAATATAGGTGGAGCTTCTCTTTATTATCTGAATATCGATGTATTACAATAGGGGTAATACTCCGATATATATACTCCGAACTAAGCCTAGAGTTTTGGTAAGAGCCCACAAGCAACCGGACAAGGACTGGGACTTCTAGTCCTCCTTTCTATCCATATGAAGTCCGGTTGTTTTACAACACTCCCCCTTGGACGATTACCGCGAATGCATATGCCTCATCAAAAACTCCATCCGAAAACCCAGTGGGAAAAAACGGTTGTCAGGGGTTGAGACCTGGACAGATCCGCCAGGGGGTTGCCCTAGTGGTTTGCAGGTTAATGGAGGATCAAGACCTAAGAGCGTAGGTGGTTATGCACGGGGTGCACACGGAACTAGGCGAGTATGGCGGTGAGGAACAGGGAGACAAGGGTTTATACTGGTTCGGGCCTCCGGAGAGTAATACCCTACGTCCAGTTGTGGTGGATTATGCGGGAGGTTGAAGATGCCCTTCGCATGGAGCCCTAGGCCGCCTTATATGGGGAGGACGGGCTAGGGTTCGCATGCCAGGTCAGTTGACCCGTGTCGGGGTCGGTTACAACTGTGGGAAGCATATCTCCCGGATTACAAGAGTATCCCGTGATACTCGGAGCTACAGGCGGCGGCGCGCCAGGTCCTAGAGTTCTTGACTTGCACGCCAAGCATCGCGGGTCCTCTGGAAGGTCGGGTCCACTTGTCAGGGGCCCCTGGGACCCTGGCCGGTGGGGACCCATGGGTACCCATGTCTCTCACGCCCCCGATCGACGTGTAGGCGTAGCGGTCGAGGCGAGGTTGTGTCGAAGAGTAACGAAGGCGCGGCACCGTCGAGGTCGTGAAGGGTGCACGGGGATCCAAAAAAGAAAACCCCTCCGATGCGCGCACGAAGTTGAACGTCGGGCTTCTGGGTCGAAGAACCATGAGGTCGAAGTGTAGACGAGGCGTAGACCTTGCAGAACCGCTGACCTGACCTGAGTCAGGTGCAATGTAGTAGCTGCCGCGACCTTCGGAACGGCTGCCATGCCTACCGACGGTAGGTCGAGCGGAGAAGTGATGGAAGCAGGCTTCATGAGGTCGAGGCAACCTGAAGCAAATAGGGCATCGAAAGACGCACTAGTGTAGTAGCCCCCGAGCAGTAAAGCGACTAGGATAGCCGGTTTGATGCTCCGAAAAAAGAAGAAAGAAATAGCCGAACCTACGACCTTCTGTTTAGGAAACGGGTGCTCTTGTGATGCCAATTGAAAAGGACAAAAGCTTCAGAATCTTGCAGAGGTCATCAGGCGCCGAGGCGGACACAACCAGAGTCACAAGTGTACTATACGGTCACGAGCCAGCATGCAGACGCAGCACAGATCGCTGTCAGCCGCAAAAGACAAAGGCGCTCCAGGATGTAGTCAGGTAGGGGACTGGCGCGCTGATGCCTCCCACGGGCGAACAGTGACCCCGTGTTCCACGAGGGTGCAGTGATCTTGGGGATAAGAACGCCATGCAAGCCGGCTTGCGGAGAACACCCAATGGCAGGTGCTGGGTATAAATAGTTACCCATACCTCGAAGCAAAGTGCGCAATCTCCAGATGAAAGTCAGGATGATCCAGTGTAGTAATATACCCACGCCATGGATGTGTGTCCGTCCACCAGAGCATAGGATTGATGTAGTTCATGCTTGGAGCTAGAAGAATGCTTGCGAGGCTCGAAGAACTCGATTGGCCTCTTCTCCCAGTCCCGCCGAGGAACCCAGGAGGAGTATGAAGCAGCCGTTGCATCGTCGGCCCTGACACTCTCAGGCCGGATGTGATGCTGGTGAATGCTGAGCTCCACCCGACGAGGTTGGTGTTAAAGCTCGGACCTTCTGCAATCTTGCGGGGAAGCTCAGACTTGACGCTGGGCGCCGCAGGAGACCGATTGGTATGCGAGTAGAGGTGGCTGTGTGGCAGCTGCCTCCACAGTGGATGTAGAGGTCGTTGAGTAGGTCCTGAAGCTAGAAGAAAACTTGCGACAAGCCTTATTAGTGTAGATTAAGTCGTAAGCACTTTGGAAGGTAACTCAGGACCTTTAATATCTTTGAATCTTGTAATTAGCCAAGGGCCAAACTCCTTGTAGCTTATGAAGCTGTAAATACAGTTTTGCATGAGAAATATCATGATTTCAGTGGTTGTAAGGGTGCCCGGGCTGCAATGGTATGGCTACCAAGGTCCCGGCAGGGTTGATATAGCACGCCGACCTTCAGGAGGCTTATCGTAGAGACAAGGGACCCGTGTCGACCTGAATTGACATGGCCGTTGTGCAATAACACAACGCAGGTAGTCAGCCTATAAGAATCTAGGTCTATACGACCTAGAAGGCAGCGGGGCCTTAGCGACCTTAGGGAGGTGCTACTTGACCAGGAGGTTGCCAATGGGCAGTGGAGCCATTAAGCATAGGGCTGTTGATATAGCCATTAAGGCAATTTAGTAGGTAGCAAGACCTTAGCGACCTCAGGGAGGTGGTACTTGACCCGGAGGTCACCAACGGGCAGTGGAGCCTTTAAGCACGGGGTCGTTGGTATAAACCAGCCACGAAGGCTAAGGCGATCCGGTAGGTAGCAGGACCTAGGAGCCAGGGGTGTGAACCCGCTAATGAAAGTTGAGGTGACCTACCAAGCGGTAGTACCTATCGACCTTGTGAAGGTGTTATCATAGACCCGGAAGTCGTCAGAGGCCAGGAGACCTTGAAGAAAATGATAGGGAAGGGGCTTGAAGTAGGGCATAACGAGTCCATGGACGCCGGGCTGTTGGGCAGAAGGCCGACGGGCATGGATTCCCGCACGGCGCGAGCTGTCACTGCCTGTGGCCGTTAGGCCGAAAGAGCCGTTGGCGATGTATCCGTTGGGTCGCCGGGAATATCGCCGAATCCGAAGGGACGTTTGGGGCGTCGCGGCCCACCGCACTGATGCGGCCCAGTTATAAAAGGCCGAGCGAAGGGTCGGGGACCCCACTCACTTCCATTCCCCCGCAATAGCTAGGGTTTCCGATCCGCCGCCAAGAGCTTTAGTGCGCAGATTCGTCGGCGCCGCCGTGCTTAGATCCACCACGCCCAGCGCCGTCGTATGCGCCAGAAGTCCTTGGTAGTGTTTAGAGCTAGATCCACCGGCTTCAGTGAAGAAGAAATGGCCCCAGAGCTTGCGCCGGCCCCGGAGAAGGTTTGGGAGCACTCGGTGGTGACGGAGGCACAGCTCCAAGGTCTGGTGGAGCGCGGGCTGCTGAAGTCCAGGGAGCAGGTGCGCTGGAGGCCAGCCGCCGGCGAAGCCTTCCCCTCCGAGGGGACCGGGGAGACCGTCGCCTTCATCGCATACGTGGAGCGCGGATTTGGGGTCCCGACGGGTGATTTCTTCCGCGGGCTGCTTCATTTCTACAGGATTGACCTGGTACATCTCGTCCCCAATGCTGTCACCACTGTCTCCTCATTCATCCATCTATGCGAGGCGTACTTGGGGATACCGCCACACGACTTGTGGCGGTATTTCTTCGAGGTGAAGAAGACGGGGAAGAATGGCGTCGTTGGATCTGTCGGCTTCAAGCTACGCCGTCACATGAAGACGGTGTACATCGATATGGAGCTGCCGGACAACACCCAGGGCTGGCGGCGAGGGTGGTTCTACATCGACAACCCGAAGCCGGCGCCGGCGAGTAGGTTGGGACTCGCGCCGGTCCCGGTGCCGGAGTGGACCAACCAACTGACTTCGCGGGAGATGGACGCCATCAAGCCGCTGCTCGAAGACCTCAAGGCGTGAAAGGAAGAAGGGTTGACGGGCGGCGTGGTGGCCATCAGTTTCAGCCGGAGGCTGCTACAACCGATCCAAGATCGGGTGCACTCGGCCTACGAGTACTGGGGCCAGACTGACCCAACCCGGGTGGTGCAACGCAAGGTCTCCAAGCAGGAGATGGTGGCGCGGGTGAGGGAGCTCTTCAACGGGGTGATCCGGAACCGGACGTGCCCCAAGGCATTTTCCCTCAAGCGACCCACCGAAGTAGTAAGTCGCCTGATCGACCTTGATTCTTGTTGAGTTGAGTTTGCTCTCCCCCCGATCTAAGACGAAGGTCGCTTGTTGCAGGGTCGCGAAGGCTTGTTCTGGAGTCCGGCTCCCCTCGCTGACGAGGGTGATCGCAGCTTCAAGGTCTACGCGGCGGAGGACGTTTAGGCTCCGCCGCCAGAGTTATTTGAGAACTACCTCTCCGACTCATCAGTGGGAGGTAGTGATGATGAGGATCCGCCCATAGTGAGTTCGGCACCAATGACCCGGCGCACGCGGCAGGTCGCTGGGAAGATTCCAGCGCACAAGGGCGTCAAGATCATCTCCGCCACCATCGAGGCGGAGAAGAAGAAGAGGAAGAGGAGGGATACCACTGCGTCGTCAGAGACGGCAACAGCCAGCGCTGAGGTTATCGTCGATGAGGACGATGACGCAGGGTCGCGTGACATCACCGCAGGGTCGGGCGACACGGCGGCTGCAGGAGGAAGCGGCGTCCCGCTCGTGGTTACAGGCGAGCAACAACCAAAGCCGAGCGCGGAGGGTGTGAGCGACCCAGGCCGGTGTCGCTTCGATTGAAGACCGGCAGCGGGTACGTTATTGAACTTGATTTTAAGCTTTGCTTGATCTTCGCGGCTTGTTGAATACGTCGGGGGCTGACGAACTTGTGCACCTTGGGCAGGGGGACTCCTGCTGTATCGGGTACCAGCAAGAACGCCTCAGGCCAAGAGGCTTTTGGGCGGAAGCTCGAGAAGGTGCCGGTGGGGCAGTCACCGGTGACCACAGGCAGAGATGTTACCAGCAGGGTCCCTGAGACCATGGGAGCATCATCGTCGGTGGCGACCAAGGTCGCTGCTGATAGCGCGCAACAAGGGGAACGTCTTCGACAGGAGGACCTGCCCAAGTCAGGCCTGCCGGAGGCGCAATTGGCAGAGACCGGAGGAGGAGGCGAGGAGGACGACCAGAACCGGTGCCTCTATACCGGCACTCCGTGGGAGGAGGACATCCTTGCCGACAGCCGTGACCTTGACGACTTCAAGGCGGCGCAGGCGACGATCAAGGAGGTGGTGAAGACGATCGGCAGGACACTCATGGTGAGTCTCGATTCCTTTTGGGGTTGTGTCTTTGATTCGCTTGGATGCCTTGATTGGACGAACTTTTGCGGTGTGTGGCCGCAGTCTCTCGCTGAGCGAGCGCAGGGCAGGGCGAGCCTGCTGACGGAGGGCGCCAAGCTTCACGCGGAGCTGACCACGGCGCGGGAGGCTGTGTTGCAGGCCAAGATTGAGGCCGCAGGAGAGATAAAGCGCCTCAAGGACGAGGCGGCCTTGAAGGACAAGGCGATGGAGGCCTTGAAGCAGGAGCTTGAATCTGCCGAGCTGAAGGCGAAGGAAGCGGAGGACGAATTGAAGGTCGCCGCCGCAGGTACGTCTGGGGGCGCCCTTAGTCTTTATGCCGAAGTTACGTCGTGATGAACCCATCCTGACCTTACTAAGTGCAGATGCCAAGAAGGAGTCCGCCTTGAAGAAAGACCTCAAGGAGTCGAAGGACCAGGTGAAGATCCTCAAGGAGAAGCACAAGGAGGTCATCGCCAGTGAGTATTACTATACCCGGAAGGCTGCATATGAATTTGGTGTCCGCAGGGATCTGGAGATCGACCTGGGCCGAGCGATGCAAACCCTTATTGATCATCAAGAGATGACTGCAGATCTTCAGAAGGAGCTGGATGACCTCAAGGAGGCCGCTGAGTACCTTGTGGACATGTATGTCCCCAAGGTCGTAGGCGGGCCGCAGGAGCTCATCGCGCGGCTGGAGGAAGCTGAAGGTCGCATGAAGACCCTGCTGATGGACCCCTGCAAGCTCGCCGCGGCTGCCGCACTGGCCACGGTGAGGCACCATGAGCCGGTGTTCGACCTGCAGAAGGTCAAGGAGGAGATCGACCTGGCTCCGCCGGTGGGGGTTGAAGACATCCAGGCCGCCACGGAGGAGATCGTGAAGAAAATAGACCTGTAAATATAACTTAGGACGTAGCAGACAATTAGTGCCGATGGGTTGTGGACCCTTTTGATGTAAGATAAACCTTGCATGAATGAAAGGGCATGTTTGAAGTGATCTCTTATTTGACTCTTATACTTTTTTATAAGAACGCAAAGGTAATGAAGCTGCCCGGACCATTTCCCTCTGCTAACCCAACTCAGTGGAGGAACGGCTTATCGGCTACACGGCTCAGCGTGGAGGCTTACGTGCAACCGGCACGCAGAGGGGGGTCTGGGACCCAAGGTCGAGCAACCCTACGACCTAGGAATACTTATAAGGTGTACAAAAAGTTGTGGTAAGGGAATACTGATGAAAAGAAAGGTAGAAACCCCAGGTCGATCGACCCTTAGGTTGGCAAAGACAAGCCCCCGAGCGTGAAGGGCCGAGCTTAACACCAAGCCCTCGAGCGTCTCGAAGGGGAGGGGTGAACAGACAGACTCATAAAAGCAGGTCGAAAAGGTAATCTTTTTATATATAGAATTACAAAGGATAGAGTACATAGATTTTATTGTGATACAAGGCTCCTAAGGGTAGAAGCGACGTAAGTGCTCAATGTTCCAGGGGTTCGGGACACCCTGACCATCGGCCCATTGGAGGTGATAGGTCGCCGGTCTAATGACCTCCTTAACTATGAAGGGGCCTTCCCAAGGTGTAAAGAGCTTATGCATGTCCTTGGTACTCTGGATTCGTCGTAGAACTAGGTCGCCAACGTTGAAGGAACGTTCCCGCACGTTGCGGTGGTGATAGCGACGTAGCTACTGCTCGTGGCGGGTATGGCGCATGAGCGCAGCCACACGGTGTTCCTCAACGCTGTCGAGGTCGAGCCTACGTGTTTGCTCCACTTCTGCTTCATCGAAGTGCTGGATGCGAGGAGCCCCGAAGTGTAACGACCTGGCCTGGCCCATCTAGGCTGGGATGTTACACGAAGGCAACGTCGGTGAGGAGGATGGCCTCTGACCCGTAGACTAGGAAGAAGGGTGAGTACCCTATAGCCGAGCTGACCTGGGTCCTGAGATCCCAGAGGACGTGAGGGAGCTCTGAGAGCCACCTGGTTGCGTAAGGTGCTGAGCCGTCAAAGATGCAGTCCTTGATGGCCTGTAAGACCATGCCATTGGCTCGCTCAACCTGGCCGTTGCACCGTGGGTGCGCCACCGAAGAGTAGTATACGTCGATGAGGTTGTCTTGGCAGAAGTCCCAGAAGTCGGCTCCTGTGAAGGCTTTGCCAAGATCAGTGACGATCCTGTTGGGCACCCCGAAACGATGGGTGACTTCTTCGATGAACTTGGCCGCCTCTTTCGAGGTGACACTGGATACGGGACGGACCTCGATCCATTTGTTGAACTTGTCCACTACCATGATGATGTGTTTGTACCCACCAGGGGTGGTCTTGAAAGGTCCCACGGAGTCGAGACCCCACACTGCGAAGGGCCAGGACGGAGGGATTGTCCTCAGGGCCTGGGCCGGGACGTGCTGCTGCTTAGCGAAGAATTGGCACCCCTTGCATGGACGTACAAGTTCCTGGGCATCAGCCATGGCCGTGGGCCAGTAGAAGCCAGACCTAAAGACCTTGCCTACCAGGTTGGAAGATGCGGCGTGATTGCCGCATTCACCACCGTGGATCTCGTCCAAGAGCCTAAGGCCCTCAGATTGTAGGATGCACTTCATCAACACTCCTGTGGAGGCGGACCTCCAGTAGAGTTCACTACCGACGACGACGTAGTTGGCGCTACGCCTCGTTATCTTTTCACGCTTCGCCTTGTCCTCGGGTACTCGGTGCTCGAGGAGGAAGGTGATGAAGTCTAGGTGCCAGTCATCTTCTGCCTCGGTCATGAGGACTTCGCGACCTTCCGGCGAGGCTACTTCGTCATCCTGCGACTCTAGGTCGGGGATGAGCTTGATGGACGGCTTGCGTAGGTCCTGGACGAATACACCGGCCGGAACCAGTGCGCGCTTGGAGCCGAGCTTAGAGAGGACATCGGCCGCGACATTGTTGTTGTGACAGACGTGGTGGAATTCGAGCCCTTCGAAGTGACGCTCGAGCTTGCGCACCTCAGCACAATAGGCATCCATCGTGTCCTTCCTGGCTTCGGAGTCCTTGCTAACTTGGTCGATGACAACCTTGGAATCGCCGTAGGCCATGAGGCGCTTGATCCCAAGGGAGACAGCGATGCGTAGCCCCTGAATGAGGGCCTCGTACTCGGTGCTGTTGTTCGACGCCTTGTAGTGGATATGTAGGACGTACTTGAGGTAGTCGCCCTGGGGGAGATGAACAGGACGCCGATGCCGGCTCCTTCGAGGTTTAGGGAATCATCGAAGTACATTTTCCAGTGCTCACGTCACTCCGAGGGCGGATGCTGCTGGATCTCTGTCCACTCTGAGACGAAGTCTGCGATGACTTGGGACTTGATGGCCTGCCTGGGGTAGAACTCTAGGTCGAACTCACCTAGCTCGATGGACCACTTGACGATGCGCCTAGTGGTGTCGCGGCTCCGCAGGATCTCGCCGAGGGGGAAGGCCGAAACGACCTTGATCTTGTGCGACTGGAAGTAACGTCGAAGCTTGCGAGATGTGATGAGTAGCGCGTAGAGCATCTTCTGGGGCTGGCTGTACCTGGTCTTGCTGTCAGACAGGACCTCGCTGACGTAGTAGATAGGTCGCTGGACAGGGTAAGGTCGCCCCTCTTCAGGTCGCTCAGCCACCAGAACCGAACTGACCACCAGGGTGGTCGCCGAGTTGCTCCAGGGCTTGGTCCGCTTCCTCGGTCCAGACGAATTTATCCGCCTTTTTCAGCAGCTTGAAGAAGGGCAGGCCTTTCTCTCCAAGCTTGCTAATGAATCGGCCGAGGGCCGCCATCATGCCGGTAAGCTTCATGACATCCTTCTTCCTTGTAGGTCGCTTCATCCTGAGGATGGCATCCACCTTGGTGGGGTTGGCCTCGATGCCCCGGTTCCTGACCATGAAGCCCAGGAGCTTGCTAGATGGGACACCGAAGACACACTTCTCTGGATTAAGTTTCCAGCGGTAGACACGGAGGTCGGCGAAGCTCTCCGCGAGGTCAGCTATGGGCTTGTCCTCGTGAGTGGTCTTGACGACCACGTCGTCGACGTAGGCTTCCACGTTCGTGCCGAGCCGGCTAGCAAGGCACTTCTGGATGGCCTTTTGATAGGTCGCACCAGCATTTTTGAGGCCAAAGGTCATGGCTGTATAGCAGTAGATACCATGGGGCATTATGAACGCCATCTTGTCTTGGTTAGAGACCTTCAGGGCTATCTGGTGATACCCTGAGTAGCAGTCGAGAAAGCAGAGGAGGACGCTTCCGGCCGTGGAGTCCACGACCTGGTCGATGCGCGGAAGAGGGAAGGGGTCTTTAGGGCAGTGCCTGTTGAGGTCGGCGTAGTCGATACACATTCTCCATTGACCGGTTTTCTTGGGTACAAGGACCGGGTTGGCTAGCCAAATCGGCTTTTTACACTCGCGGATAAATCCGGTAGCTAGGAGCTTTATTAATTCTACCCTAATGACGTCCTTGCGATCTTTCGCAAAGCGGCGAAGCTTCTGCTTGACAGGCTTGGCCGTCTTGCTTACATCCAAGGAGTGCTCAGCCAGCTCCCTAGGTACACCCGGCATATGCGATGGACTCCATGCAAATATGTCCGTGTTATCCCGGAGGAAACTGGTGAGCGCGAGTTCCTATTTGGGGTCGAGCCCATCGGCAATCACCACCGTCTTCTCTGCGTCGGCAAGGCCGAGGCAGACCTTCTTCGTGGAGGGAACCGCATCCAGGGCGGTGTCGATGCGCTTCTGCTCTGGGACAGATAGGTCGACAGGGTCGACTTGGTTGGCCTCAACGACCAGGACCGCGGAGGCGTCGACAGCAGCGGAGGTCGCGGCGAGGTCGTGGGCCTCCGTGTTGCACCTGAAGGATATGATGAGGTCCCCTTGTAACACCCTAAAATTCCATCATTAAAATAATGTAGTAACATGGTGTTTTAGTTTTGTTTTCTAAGAAATTAAATAATTTATTAAATAAATTGGCTCTAAAATATTTAAATATCATTTTATATAATTTTAGAGGCAACAAGTGCTTGTGCATCATATTTTGAAATGCATGGCTTATGTTTGCTTGTGTGAAGTTTAAAAAAAAGAGAGTTTTAGTTTTGGTTTGAAAGTTTGGAAGGTTTGAAAAGAAGAAAAGGTTTTGAAAAAAAAAGAAACAAAACCCCTCCCCTAACCCTTCCTTCCCTTTTCAGCCCACCCCGACCCGGCCTATCGCGCGGCCCAGCTTAATCCCACCGGCCCAACTCCCTCTTCCCGCCCAAACACCACCTGGCGGCCCGCTTCCCTTTCCCCTCCCCTTCTCCCACTACCACCCCGGGCCCGCTGGTCAGCTCCTCCTCCCACCTCCAGCCCCTCCCCTGCTCCGCTGCAGCCGCGGCCACCGGCCGTTTCTCCGCGCCGCACGCTCGTCCCGCCTTCAATTCCTCTCTTCAAGACGATGTGGAGCACGGGCCGCCACTCCTCCATAATTTCCCCTTCGGTTTCCCCTAATCAAGGCCCCCTTCTCTTGAATGCCGTTAAGGCCGCCGGCTTCATGGCCATTGATGGCCATTTTCCCCTCCCGGCCGTCGCCTCCTCTCCTTTCCCCTCGGCTATAAAGCCTTCCCGCGAGCCCCTGCTTCTCCCCTTTGCACCAACCGAGTTCTCGCACCTCTCCTCCCTCGCGCATGCGCCGTCACCGATCGACCTCCGCCGCCGGGCCATTGCCGGCCAAGGAGCTTCCGTCGGTGGAGTAACCCTTTCACCCTCCCTGTTATCTCTCTCTCTCCGTCGCGTGGCGCTCACCCGGGGCCTCTCTCTGACCCAGGACCGCTTCTTCCTTCATGGGGCCGAGCCATCTCTCGGAGCTCCGCCGCCGGTCATCTTCAAGCTTTCGCCGCCCGCCGCCCTTTTTGCTTAAGAGCCCCTGTAGTTTCTAATATCACAAAAATATCCTTCCACCTATAGGAATCCTTTCAGATAGGTCATGTTTTTAGCGTTTAAGCCCCTGTCCTTCCTAGTTTTTCCACCTGAGGTCCAAGCTCTGTCTTTTTACGTTATAAACCTCTGGTTTATATACGTAATCATGTTCTAGCACCTGGTTTCTTGCAGTTAAGCCCCTGGAAGCCCTGTTTCTTCACAGAAAAGCCCCTGAACCTTGTTTTGGCCGTATCTTTTGCGTTTTAGCTCCGTTTCCACCGTTTCAAGTTGCATTAGGTTCATATCAACTCAAACTACGTGATAGGACCAATGTTGAACATGTTCTTTGTTTTATAATTTATTTAAATATCAAATATGATTAAATCCTTATACACATGCTTTTCTAATTAAAATCTAATTAGAGTTTAACCACGTGTTTTCATAAGAAAGTTAATATGATTAATACTAGTTAAATATTTCTTATAATTAAAAAGTTAATTAGATGTACACCTCGGTTTTCGTAATCAAACTTAAATTGATTAATGATTATGCAAGTTTGCTTTCTAAATAAAAGCAACATAGGCTATATCCCGAGTTTTCATAATTAAATGATAATTTGATTAATATGAATATAAATGTGTTTTTGAATTATAATTTGATTAGTACAACTCGAAATATAAAGATAAACGTTTAGATGCTTCACATGCTTCTTTTAAAATTAAATGTTTAATTTGCATAAGTTATACTTGAATATTTATAAATAAAATTGGACTAAGTTTACATAGTCTTTTAAATATAAAATAACTTGCTTAATTCTAAATAGGGTATTTCTCTGAAATAACCTATGCACATCTTTATTTAATTAAAATATACCAAGCACATAGCTAGCCCTTGTATGTGATCATCCAAATCTCCCGATAGTTCCGAGTGTTTTTGAGTTCGCGTTCCTAGAGCCAAACCTTGTCCTCTCTTTAAGCTTTTCATGCTTGGTGTATTGTTTTATTTATTGTATGTTTTCTTGTGTGCTCGTAGACATCGTGCCAGTTACAAGTGAGCAGCCAGTTGAAGTGGATCAAGAGCAAGTTTTTGAAGAAGAAGAACCCCAGTGTTTAAGCAAGGAAGGCAAGTGGACTTCTCCCACTGCATATTCCCCTTTGTCCTAAATAATTGCATGTTAACTAAAATTTACATTTAAATGTTGTTATGCATAATTTGATGGGAAATTACCTTTTTAAGGACATGACTAGAATTTTATCCTCATTACCTTGAACAACCCTTTTAAATAAATATTTTGGGTAGAAATGCTTAGTTGCTATACCTTGGGATGGTTCAAATGAATCTTTGCAATATGATGAATGTTGATCATGATAACTATGGTGAAGATGATGCTTTTGGTTAATAACAAGATCATATGTTATAATTGGAACATGGAGAACCACCCAGGAAAACAGTGCAACCACAGTCCATATGGCTCTGGCTTAGCCAATTAATTAGGTGTGTGAAATTATCTGACAACCTTATCCGAACGGAGCACAGGGGGGCGGAGTTGTAGGGGTATAGCTCGGTTCTTTTGGAATAGCAGCCTTTGTAAGGTGCTGACCACTAGGGAGGGTTATGGTCCTGTCAGGGACAGCCATAGGTGTCCCCTAACTATGGGGGAGATTACCCTTCCTAAAGAATTAACACAGAACCACGAAAATATTACCTAAACCGACCGCAGCCCAACACGAGAAAGGCCCACGGTCCGCCACGGCCCAACAACCTTCATGGCCCATCAAACGGCCGTCCCCAGCCGCCCTCGAGCGAATCTCCGCCTCGCTCGAGGGTCAGGGCACCACGCAGCAAGCACCCGCCCCGCTCGAGGGCGCGGCACCCCGTGGGTAAATTCCCGTCCCGCTCAAAGGCACGGCGCCCCGTGAGCAGGACTCCGCCTCGTTCGAGGGCCCCGGCCACTCGGGCGAATCTCCGCCTCGCTCGAGGGCTTCAGCCCCTCGAGCGGGTCTCCGCTTCGCTCGAGGGATCGACGCCCCTCGTACAGATCTCCGCCTCGCTCGAGGCCGACCCTCGAGCGATAGCGCCCCGCCTGTCTCACCTGACAGGGGCATTAAATGCCCTTGCCCGCCGCAGGCGCCTTAGTCAAAAGGCAATCCCCGCCCACACCGCGCCGCTGACACCGCCAGGGCTTCTGACCCTGTCACTGTGCGGCCAAACCCCGTCACTATACCACCATTCCCAGCACTGTGCAGGTGCAGTGCGGACAGGCCAGTGTCATTCCAGAGCACTGCACCGCCTACTCCCGTCCTTCTCCCACGGCGAGCCCCTCGAAAGGGCATAGGCGCACCCTCGAAGGGTGTACGGGCGGCGACCGAGCGCACGATGCGGGCGGCGCCACGGCGTGGAACACACTAAGCACGCCTCCTCCAATCATCTCTGGCACTGTATAGGCCATCCCCAGTGCTGTGGAGCCATCCCCAGCGCTGTGGAGCCCTATTGCGATGGGACACCACCACGCCGGCCCCTGTATGGCATGGGTGCTCCCGCCATCGAGGCCCTCGAAAGGGCAAGGATCATCCTCGAAGGGTGTACGGACGGCGAGCAGGCGCGCACACTGACCGGCGCCGCCGTACGAGCGACATGCGCCGCGTCCCCTCCACTAACTCCGGTGCCGCCCGACCATCCCGGGCGCTGTGCAACTGACCCGGGGTCTGTGCGGCCATCACCAGCGCTGCGCGGACATCCCTAACCCTGTGGCACCATCCCGGGCGCTATGCAGCCATCCCCGGTGCTGTGCGGCCCTGCTCTGATGGGACGCCGCCACGCCGGGCCCTGTACAGCACCAGGTGCCCTCGTCAGCAAGACCCTCGAACTGATGTACGAACGGCGGTCAGACGTGCACGCCGAGCGAGCTACCCTCGAAGCTATTCCCCGGCAAGTACATAGCCGCCACGACACCCGCAAGTACTGAGATTCGTCAGGACACCATCAAGTCACAAACGCTGTGTACCAGTACCACGATACTGTGTAAAACCCCGTGCGGCACATTTGTAAGCCGCCTCCCCTTGGTCTATAAAAGGAGGATGCGGTCGCCCGGCCGCCGGGGACGACATCGTCACTTCTCGCCTGCACGCACCCACACACTCACTTCTGTGATATTGGCACTCTGCCTCAATCATCTAGCAGGGACTTGGAGGCTTTTCCTCCTCTCCCGCCTAGCTTGTAGCCCCCCTCTACAGGCATTACGGTGCATAGCAATACAAGCGCCGCGAGCGCAATTTGCTGGACGTACGGCCCCGCGGCCAGAACCAGGATAAACCCGTGTCCCGTCTTTGCTTAGCACCGGCCATCGAGAGACCGATCACAGCGCATTTCACTAGTTAGTGTCGGGACTAATCCTAACACCGACAGGTCCGCTCCGCTGCTGTAACTGTCGCGGGTTGTTGGTCTTCTGCATATCTTTGTAAAGGCTTCGTAGTGGACCCCTAGCCACTCATCTCGGAAGTGTTTAAGGGTCTGATCAACCCGGGCAACATGGGGAACACGAGCTGTGGTGAAAGTGTACGACCTCTGCAGAGTTAAAACTGATCGATCAGCCGTGCTCACGGTCAAGAGCGGCCTGGACACTCACATGATTAATAAACTTGAAGATGGAATTAAATTGTGGTTTATGTATGGTTTGAGATGGAAAGTTTTCTAAAGCTTAAGTGGGTTGGTATAAACTTACACCTAGTAAATAGGTGCTTGCTAATAAAATTTGACCAACATTAAAAATGCTAACCGCTGCATAACCTTAGCCTATCCTTGATAGCCTTACATGTTTCTCCCCACTTGCTGAGCTCCAACCATAAGTGCGCTCACCCTTGCTTACCCGCTGTTCAGAGGAGAACACTGGAGAAGAGTACTTCAGCGACTACGATGAGTTCTGAGGCTTGCGTGCCCCCAGTCATGTGCCTGTGGAAGCTGAAGACGGAGTTGCTTCGTCTAGTTACCATTTGTTTGTTTTAGAGACCTTCGAGTCTATCATCTAAGTGTAATAAAAGATAATGTAACAGTTTAACTCTTGTACGTTTTTATTACTGTTTATGATATTTCACTCATGACGTCTATCATATGTGTGTAAATTTGATCCTGGCGCACATATGAGATGCATTTGGTTTTCTTTGGAAAATCAGGTGTGACACCCCTTTAACGGACAGGACCCCATGTGGAGCCGGCATCTTCAACACCAAGTAGGTGTAGTGTGGGATGGCCATGAATCTGGCCAGCATCGGGCGACCTAAGATCGCATGGTAGGAGGACTTGAAGTTGCCGACCTCGAAGCTGAGGTATTCTGTGCGGAAGTTCGCCTCCGTACCAAAGGTGACGGGGAGGGAGACCCAACCCAGGGGGTAGGCTGCCTTCCCGGGGATGATGCCGTCGAAGGGCTCGTCTGACTCCGTGATCTTATCGAAGTCGAAGCCCATATTCTTGAGGGTATCAACAAAGATGATGTTGAGCCCGCTGCCCCCATCGATCAGGGTCTGAGAGAGCAAGGCCCCATCCACCGTGGGCTCAACGACGAGCGGGTAGGACCCGGGATCTGGGATGTGCACCCAGTGATCAGCCCTGGAGAACATAATTGCCTTCTCAGACCAACGCAGAGGCACAATTGGCTGAGTGTGGACGAGGTGGACGTCGCGCTTGTCCTTCCTGTAGCGCCTCCTGCTGGCGCTGGATTTGATGCCACCGACGATCATATTGATCGCGCGGGTTGCGGCCTGGAAAGGCCCATTGGGGTTGCCTACTGCTGGTGGAGGAGGCAGGTTCGTCTCGTCGCGAGGGGTCAGCCTGGGCATTCGGTAAATACCGAACCGATCGGTTCGGTTCTTCGGTACCTATGTAAATTCAGTTCCTGAGAAATCGGTACCGATCGGTTCTTTAAAAAACTCGGTACCGAGGGTATTCGGTATCGGTAAATTCGGTTCGGTTCCGGTATTTACCGAACTGTACCGAATTTATCCCAAATAAGATGTAATAGCATGTTCAAAAATTCATTTTGACATGATTTCATAGATAATAATAATAGTGCAAAATACAAATACATACAAAAGCCCACATGACTACAAGTGTGAGTGCCAAAATTACATATATAATAGTCTATAATAGTGCAATCAATAATATAATAACACTTAAACTTATCAAATTTCAGGTTAGTTCGGTAATTTCGGTAAATTTGGTAAGTTCGGTTCGGTTTCGGTATTTACCTCGGTACTTCGATCCCTGAAAACTCAGAACCGAACATGGTACCGAATATTTCGGTTTCGGTAAATTTCGGTTCGGTTCTCGGTAATTTCGGTTCGGTTCTCGGTTCTCGGTATTTTGTGCCCAGGCCTAGCGAGGGGCGGCCGGAGTTGGGTCGCTGCGTGGAGGGTCGCTGCGAGGAGGCTCGCGACGATCGTCGTATCGCTCCTCGCGGCGGTCGTCGCGTCGATCTCGCCGATGGTCGCGGCGGTAGTTGCTGTTGTAGGGGCGGTTGTCACGGCGCTCGCCATTGTTCCTGGGTCGCTTGGGGTCCGCGGGGGAGCTGAAGGCCCTCTTGAACTGGGAACACTCGCGGAGAGTGTGGGTAGCTCCTTCGTGAAACCCGCAGATGCTGTCGAGCGCCAGGTCGAACTCCTCCTGATTGAAGGTCGAGCCTCGGCTTCCCTCGACCGCTAGGACCTCGGAAGGTCGCTTGCGGAGCTTGTCTACTGCAGTGCCAAATGCACCAGCATTATCAGCGTCAAACTGATTCTGGAGCGCGTCTTCTGTGTCCATCAGCTTGTTGACGACGTGCATCAGCTCCTTGACGTTGGTGGCGCCGGACTCATGGATCTTCTCGAAGACCTTGCAGTCATTGAGGCCTTTCTTGTAGCTGTCGATGATCTGGTCGTCCCTGACGCCAACGCACTCATTTCGGTTCTCGAAGAACCGGTGGTTGTAGTCGCGGAGCCGCTCCTTAGGCTTCTGCACGACCCGCCCCAAGCTGAAGGCGTTTCCAGGGCGATCGTAGGTCACCTGGAAGTTTGACGTGAAGGCCTGGGACAGATCGGTCCAGTTCTTGATGCTGCCAGGTTCGAGGTTGTTGAGCCACAGCGAAGGGGCCTTGCCCATCACCAGCGGGAAGTAGGCCGCCATGTGGTCGAAGCTGCCACCGGCTGCCTTGACGGCGACGTAGTAGGTCGACAGCCAGATGTTAGGGTCGGAGCGCCCATCGTACTGCTTGATGTTGGGCTTGAAGTTATCGGGGTACTCCACCCTCTTGAAACGGGCATCCAATGCTGGGAAGGCGTTGAGGGCGAGGTCGTCGCCGGAGCCTCTGGCCGGGGCGGGCTCTCTCGGCGCGGAGTGGACACTGCGCTCCGGGACGACAACCTGGGAACGTGGCTGCCAATCCCGGTTGGTCTGGAGGATGGCGGGATTGCCGTGCTCGGCGTCGTAGTTGGCACGTCGCCTGTTCTCGATGTCGTGTTGATCACGGAGCTCGCGCTCCATGATGCAGTGAACGCCCCCGGGTGCGCCGTACTCGCGGTCGTAGTCCAGGCGGTGGCGGAGCTCGCGCTCCTCGCGCTCTTGGTGGCGCTGGTCGACATAGCCGCGGACGTCGTGAGTGCGCCTATTGGCATCGAGGTTGACGCGAAGGTCCCGGGCAGCAGTAGGCTACTGGACAGGTTGCTCAGGGTTGTGCTGAGCGACCTCTTCCCGGATCGGGGAGAGATGGCTGCGCGAAGGTCGATGAGATCGACTGCGCGAGTGGCGGGTCGATGAAGACGCGGCGGATTTGGAGGCCGCGCTCTTCTCTTCCACCAGGGCGTTGGCGACCCGGAGGTACGCGAGGGCCTGCTCAGCTTCAGGCGTCATATGGGCTTGCTGGAGCCGGGTAATGACCGCACCCAGGTTGGCCTGGGGGCTGTTGAAGGTCGGGATCCCAGTTTCCTCGAACTCCAGGCGCAGGTCCCGAGCGCAGGGCAAGACGTGCTGCTGCTCTTCCGCACGTCGCTGGGCGTGGCGGGCGTTGGCTTGGATGCGGGCCGCCTCCTTGGAGTTGGTCGCACCCGCGCGGGGTGGCTCGTTCTCGGAGATCACGAGCACTTGGCGAAAGACGATGTCCGAATCATTGGGGGAGATTCGAACCCAGACCTTCTGGAACTCCCCGCAGTCCAGAGACTGGGTAGGTCGCTTAGCTCGGCGAGGGAGCTCGTTGTGGATCTTCTTCCGCAGGCGGCACCCGCGGAGGGTGTGCTTTGCACCCTTGTGGTAGGTGCAGGGCACGTCGAGAGGGTCGCGCCTTGCGCGAGGTGCTGGCCTTGGGTCGCGAGGAGGTCGCCGCCCAGATTGGATCTGGGGAGGCGTGGAGAGATGGCTCAGGCGAAGGCCGGGCGCAGACTTCAGGCCGAAGGGGAACGTGTCGTGGCGTAGCGCTGTCTGCGCCGAGCGCTGAGCTCGCTCGCAGATCTCCAGGGTTTCCCTCATCAAGCCGATGACGCTTTCCATTCCCTGGACAATGTCACAGGGTCTGGGTGGGTGGGTCTCTGATACTGGATCGGGAATGGAGACGGCGGCAGACGTCGTGACGACCTGCTCGGAGGTCGCCAGAGTCGAGGCTGCCGGAGCAGGGAAGGTCGACGTGAAGGATCCAAAGCAGATCTCCACGGGGTCGGCGAGGAAGGCCGCCATGCTCGCCGGGAAGACGACGCCATATTGGGCCACCATGCTGCACAGCGAGTTCCTGATCGCCCCTACCTGGCGCGCCAACTGTCAGGGGTTGAGACCTGGACAGATCCGCTAGGGGGTTGCCCTACTGGTTTGCAGGTTAATGGAGGATCAGGACCTAAGAGCATAGGTGGTTATCCACGAGGTGCACACGGAACTAGGCGAGTATGACGGCGAGGAACAGGGAGACAAGGGTTTATGTTCGGGCCTCCGGAGAGTAATACCCTACGTCCAGTTGTGGTGGATTATGCGGGAGGTTGAAGATGCCCTTCGCATGGAGCCCTAGGGCGCCTTATATGGGGAGGACGGGCTAGGGTTCGCATGCCAGGTCGGTTGACCCGTGTCGGGGTCGGTTACAACTGTGGGAAGCATATCTCCCGGATTACAAGGAGTATCCCGTGATACTCGGAACTACAGGCGGCGGCGCGCCAGGTCCTAGAGTTCTTGACTTGCACGCCAAGCATCGCGGGTCCTCTGGAAGGTCGGGTCCACTTGTCAGGGCCCCTGGGACCCTGGCCGGTGGGGACCCATGGGTACCCATGTCTCTCAACGGTTCTTAGAGAAAAGAGTACATATCAACCGCATTTTGTATTGCACATGTTGCCTCGTCAAAAACCTTATGTGGGAAACCTTCAAGTAAAAACTCACAAAGGAAAAAGAGTACAACATAAAACCTTCTTGATTATACAATATTATATAATCATTATTCTTCATGAATAGTAATCAATCTTCAAGATTTATGCATGAACTTCATGATTCTTGCAACAAAGATCTACAAAAATATACATGATCTAAGTAAACGAGTGGTATACCTTAATGTTAAATTCAATAATTGATCATCGAGTTGATTCCTTCTAAGTACAACTTTAAAGATTTCAGATCTAAATATGATTAAACATATGCTCCCCCTCATAATAACATCTTATGAACTTCAGTGTTCAAAATGTTTGAGTCACATTCTTCATAAATGTGCATTAGTTCTTCAAAGACTTAATTTATAATTCTTCTAGATTATATTAGGAGCAATGCTTCAAGCATTAGTAACCACTTTATTTAACTGTGCAACACAAAAGAAAATTTTATCCTTTCAGAGGAATGGGGGGTAATAATTTGCTAAATTTTATATCTTCTAGATATTACAGTTCAAACTTCAATGTTTGATTAATAGCAAATATATCTAAGTGGATTCTAAGTTAATACCAATAATCCATTCGGTAGATCTTCTAAAGTTGGTTTGTTCCACACTTTCACTGTAGATAATCAGTCTTCAGTTGGCATTTGAGGGGATAATTCAAATTGCCAATCACCAATATACCTTTTATGGTATGTGAGGATACATACTATCAATGCTAGTTGATTGTGTATGCACTTACTAGTGCTTGTATGGCTCATTCATGACCATACGAATTCTCACCTCATTCTTAATTCAATCACTTGGGTCTATATGAATTTTCATTTATATCTTCAGGATTATTGGTGTTCACTCGAAAATTAACTGATTAATCCTTCATTGACTATATCCTTCAAGGATTTTCTAATTCTTCGAGAATAGTATTTCTCTTCTCTGAGAAATTCTCTCATGCAAGAGAGAAGTGATTTACTTGTTAATTTGAGCTCTTCAATAAACTCTTTTATTTGAACGTGTTATTCATAATAAGTCACTTTATGACTTCATATCCTTCGAGGAATTGCTCTTCTAGAGACTATTAATATTTATTCAGGAATATTGTCAACCTTAGATATTTATTACTTAGTATGAGATTTACTTTCTATTATTTTCATCTTTTATTCCTTTGAGGAATGATGAATCCTTCAAGGATAATCTCTTATGGATTTTCGAAATCCATCAATTAACTGCATAATATATATTTCAGTGTTTTATTTCTATTTGCCAGATAAGTAGCAGAATATCGATTCATACATAATGGGAGTTTACTAGCCTTTTGAAAGACTTATGAACCATTGTATTCCACCATGTCATTATTTCACATGATTCATCCAATTTGAACTTCCAGTTTCAAATATTTCTACATGGTTCAACCTCAATTGCATTCTTCAATTTGACCTAACATTATTGCTTCATGCAACTCTGCCATGGACTTTATTTATGAATCCATATTTCTGTTAGAGAAATATTTGCAATAATAGAGGTAATATGTTGTCGACATTCATTCTTTTCTCTCTCATATCTTCAGGACAAGACTATGATATAGTCAACTAGTATCTGCTATCCCAACACAAAATACTGAGCGCGCTTTATAGTGTTAGGCATTCATCTTCAAGATGACCATTTCTTAGTTTGTGAGGCATTCGACCATAATGGTCTTCTTTCCAGAATTCTACGGAGATTTCAATAAATTGTTTGACAAGTTCATTTAATCCAAAACCAACAGGCGTCCCCGTAGATTTTAAATTAATGATCAAGTCATTTGCCATGGTGAGTATATTATCAAATACCCAGGATATACTACACATAGCATTCTGTTTACTACAAGTAAACTTAACTTCTGGTTAATAACTTCAGGTTGTATCTCCTCATTCCAGATTCCCATATGTGAGTATTCATTATGTGCACATTCTCACAGGGATAAAATCCTTCATGAAATTTCACTTCAAGTGTATTTTCGACGTCAGGTGGTGCCATTCATAGGCTTTCTCACATTTTAATTCACTGGCATTATACTTCGCTTCGTGCGAAGATGACTGAGTGCATATTTCTATTCCCGCTTCAAGCTTACCGGAATATTATGAAGATTATTATTTCATTCAATACAAGGCATTTTCATATGGGCTTTCTCTCCCCCTAATGCCAGTATTAGATCTTCATAAATAGCATACTTCTAATGATATCTCCATGAGCTTAATGTAATGGAAATTTAGTTCCATATTTCTTCAACTTCAAGTTGATGCTCATTTGTATGCTAATATGGTGAAATAAAATTACACACACTTTGTTTTTGAACTTTTAGGGGTTATTTGTTATGCAGTGAGCTAGATTTCATTAAGTCTACAGAACTATTATGTTTATCTAGCTTCTTTATTTATTTAGCCCAAAATTTTCATAAAAATACTCATACCATTTACTTCAAGTAAATTTGATAATTAAACTTCAAGTTTAAAAATTTATGCAAAATATAATCTACATGGAAAATCTTCTGGAAAAATTAATTGCTTTTACATTCACGATTTCTCCATTTGCTTTTGAATCCATAATTCAAAATTATTTCCACACTATGGACTAACATGTCCATTTCTTTTTATCATTTTTTTCGCAAGCCCATTCTAATTAGGCAAACCAATTTCTAATTGGATAAATTTCCTATCAGATCTATTCTAGATCAATTCGCTCCCCCTGATCTTAGCCTTCATAAGTAAAGATCAGTTAATGACTACTAATCATTTTGCACATATGTACATATAATATATTGATTTCTCAGCATGCTAGCCGGTCGATAGACTGATATGATGTCTTCCTGACCATCCTATCAGAATGGGAACTACTTCTCAATAGGAGAAGTTTTGAATGAGCACAACATGCAGAGTAGTGCAATGATAGGAAAACATAATGGCTGCAAGCCAATGTTTAAGCGAAATATTGATGTGATGTCCACGAAAAGACTTCTGATTAATGTGGTGACGTGCATGTCATCACATTAGTGTGGAATAATATAATTACTAACTTTGTCATTCTAAGTGACATAGTAATATTAGAATTATAAAGCTACACAGAGCTACATGCTTAGTCATTACAGTGACTATGGCTACAGGCCAACTTGCGTGTTGATTGTCCATCAATCTAACAGGATGAGGCTCTGAACCAACAATCTTACAAGATTAGGAAAATACCTATTAGAATTTTCAATTTTATCCACATTCTTCATGTCTCTAGCCCCAATTTCTTCCCCTTTTCATACCATAATTGCTATTTCAGGTGATCCTATGCTTCAAGCATGATCTATGAATTACTTCAAATATTTCATAGTATTGAATTATACTGCTAGTATAAATAGGATATGGTATGAAATCCATTTAGATGTACTATTTAGTGTACACCAATGTGGTTTGGGTAGAATAAACTTCAAGTTATTAGAGGGCTCATGTATTCAGTACATGATTGGGTAATATACAATTTCATGGCTAAATTGAATCTTCCGAGTTCAATTTAAAAGCATGTATGTTACCAGTTAATGCGCTTCATAGAAATTCAATTTCTATTATACCTGCATGGTAGTAATGCACAATAACTATAACCATCATGGTTTACTTGAGACTTTAGTGGACAAAATACTTTCAAAAGATTATCAAATAGGCAATTTAAAGCAATTATTTATAATATTCAGTTTGTAATTCTTTTGTATATTCCAAATAATTACTACGGGTAAAAAATTGCTACAAGCAAGTGGGCATAAGATAAGGTGAGAAAAACCTATTCAGAGGTAAGAAACACCAATTAATTCAATTTGCCCTTCTAATCTGGGAAAGATTCATAAACTAATGCTAAACTTCCAGTCTTAAAGCAAAAGATAAGTGCTTATTCTTTAAAACTAAATTCTTCAGGAATATAACTTAATAATGCAACTTATGTAGGAATATATATTAACTTATGATTTTGGGTGAGTAAGAGACTTCAAAGCTCAATGCATCTCCCCCTGAGCCCAACATCACTTCTGTAATCTACAATATTTCTCTCACAATTTCGTGATTTGTACAACTTCTTGCTGCATAGAATTTTTCTATATTGAGTTTATATGTATTTTTCATGAAATACAAAACTGCCTACATGGCAAAATAATATGATTCTTCAAGAAAACATATTATTTCTGCATAACTTCATGTTATGTATGAACTCAAATAGATGACTTACTTCTTAAGAATTTACTACTATTGCAAATTCATAATGTCATGTTGGGAAGTTGGCTAAAATACCTTTCTGAATTATATAGCATTTCTTCTAGAAATTACATGGTGCTAGGCTTAAAACCAATATTATATTTCTTCCAGAAATAATGAACTTCATATCACATCCTACATTATTCATGCATTTGCTACAGGCACACTTCATGTGTTTAAATGCATAAAAGCAAGTACAAAATTAATTAATGTTGGTTAATCTATTCAGTACTCTATTTCCCAGAATATTCCTAGCAAAAATATTTACCCATTCACACAATTGCTAGGAAAGAATAATATGACACTCTCAAAGGGTATTATGTCTAAGGTTCTTCAGGATTGAGAGATGTCATAAACCTAAAACCATTTTCTATGATTAAAGGTGATTTTCTAGCCACTTCAGAGAAAATGGTTTAATTTTCAGAATTACATATCCATTAAACATGCTAGAAAAGTAAAGATATGAGCCTCATAGGGGGTTTCAAAACTTAGAGAGCTCATATGCCAATTATGACTATTATACCATAAAAAACATCATAAATATCAATTTACAAATAAAATTGAATTCTTAACATGCCGCAAAAAAAAGGTGCTAGTTTCACAAAACCAAGGTTTAAACTTCAAGTTATGCTTGGTATGTAATGAAAGCTAGTTTATCCGCAAAATTTTAATACTACAAGTGGATGTTTGACTTCGAATTGCATGCCTCCAGTCCTTCCTGGTTGTTAAACATCTTTTTTTCACCTTAGTTCACATCTCTCTTGCTGCGAGAAGAACGAGAAGGTGCTTTGTGGTGGTCCGGCTGCGCGCGGCTTCGAGTGCCGGCGCTAGGTTGTGATGGCGGGGTTCGTTGAAATTGTGGAGGCATACTGCAGGCATGGGAGTGGCGCGTGCATATGCACAACAATCAGATGGCCGCTACCAGTGCCACTTGTCCTTAGTTTGAAGATTATGCGGATGACTAATCCAACGTCGGGTCGGGCTCCACCACGAGTGGAATTCAGTTCGGCCGTCACCAAAGCGACGACGGGCCTCTACAAGAGGGACACGCTCGTGGAGATGCGGCGGTGGACTGCAAGTCCTTCATGGCAACGAGGGTCGTACGATGATTACGGGTGGGTTTTGACTTCGAGCATATTTCAGTTTCAGAAAGCGATTCGACTTCAAGCGATGGGATTGGGCGGCACACGGCCTTCTGCTGCCGGCAGTAATCGTCTTCTGGCGATGGCAATCAACATCTGGTGGCGGCCGTGTTTGCTACTGGCGGATGCAGCAATCAGACTGGCTGCAAGCGTGCTCTGGCCTGAATACTTCGTGCATATAGGATGTATATGCATGTGTAGCTTCCTTGCTCGCATGCTTAAACTCGCATACAAAACAACCGAGGTAAACTTGCTTTTCCTTCTATGTGATTCGTAGGAACATGCACGTCCATACACTGTGAGCTAAAGTCCAAAGGTCATGTACAGATGAACCTTGGTCGATCAAATAGCCTTCGTGGCCGATCAAACAACTACCAGGCCAATAACCAATCATACAAAAAAAAATCTTTTTATGCCCGAAGACAAACATGATTGCATTAATCGTGCAAAAATAAATTTGCATCTACTAATCGGTAGATTAGGTTTTAGCAGATTAATCCGTCTAACACGAAGGTTAGACTTACAGATCTAATCTACTAAAGATAGAACATAATTCATACCTTTGTGTTATTTGATGTCAATTGATCTACTCCACTTGCCGCGAGGGTAGTTATCAGTAGATACATACCGCGTAGGGCATTAGACATAGTTGTAGACTTTTCTTTAAAAAAAAGACATAGTCGTAGACCTGCCTGCTTGATGTCGAGTCGGTGCAGATCCGTTCGCTAACGACGTAGATGTAGTCGACGTCGTCGAAGTAGTCGATGGCGATGACGACGGCGAGATCGCCGGCGTCGAGCTTGATGATGACTCCTCCGACATAGTCGACGAAGAGCGGTCGTGCTGATAACGTGTTATGAAACACATCGTCAACGGTTGGATCTTCTCCCTCTTGCGTCTCTCATGACAAGCATAAGAATAAGTACAAAGTAGACAAGAAACAATATAGGTGAAGCTTCACTTTATTATCTGAATATCGATGTATTACAATAGGGGTAATCCTCCGATATATATACTCCGAACTAAACCTAGAGTTTTGGTAAGAGCCCACAAGCAACCGGACAGGGACTAGGACTTCTAGTCCTCCTTTCTATCCATATGAAGTCCAATTATTTTACAACAGTTTCAACCCTTATCTATCTTCCGCTAGCTGAGCCCCCGTTCAACTCACGAGTCAGCTCGAACTCGCTCAATATACGAACCAACTGAAATGTGCTAAAATCCAAAAAAACAAACTGAAATGTGCTAAATTCTAAAAAAAACTAAACTGAAAAGTCAGCTCGAGCTGAAAAGAGATGAGTACAAAGAATTTATTTTACTTACTCTAGTTATTTCTGTGGGCGCCCGTTTGAATTCATCGTCGCGCGCGCGTGTCACGGGAATTTTTTTAATATTTTTTTCTCTATTTTGCAAAAATAAATGGTTCGCCAGAAATTTAGCAGAAATATACATCTGTCGCCGTACCCCACGACGATAGGGGTCCTACCGCCGTGCGGCACGGCGACAGGGGCCGTGGCCCACTGGTAAGGGCACATACCGCCGTGCCCCACGGCGGTAGGACTAACCGCCGTGCGGCACGGCGGTAGGAGCCTACCGCCAGGCGGCAGCGTGGCCTCCAGCAATCATCGTAGGCCACGGCGGTATGTATGAACCTACCGCCGTGCCCTACGGCGGCAGATTTTTTTTGGTAAGTTTCATTCCATTTTTTTGAAGCATTGATACTTAACGACGAACCATTGATACTTAACGACAAATCACAGAACCGATTACAATGGCACGTACGACATAAATACCCTAACTTTGTGCCGCTACTAGTCCTAACGTGCCTTAGGGAATTTAGATAAACGATTACAACATTTCTAGTCTAGTTGTACGAGTAGTACCCGGAGAACCCGGACATCATAGACCCGCCGGAGTGTTGGGAAGGCATGTAGTACCCGTACCCCGACGGGGGTGGAGTTGGATCAGACGGTGGCGGGGGTGGAGTTGCTGGTGGAGTGTTGTCCTTCTTCTCGTGGCATGGACAGCAGCAGAACTCATCCTCACAGCCGGTGTTCGTCTTCACCACCATTGGTCCGGTCACCGGTCCGTCGTCGTCGTTGGTAGATGTCGGATCTGGAGAAGCCAATGCCGACGCGAGCTCTTGCCTCAGGTTGAAGATGACAACATCCTCGAGGTAATTGATGTACTGTTGATACGGGTCAATAGCTGGGGGATCCACCCATTGCAAAAAATCGCAGTTATCTGGTTGGTCGGAGTACTGCAGAAACCGTGATTACATTACTAAACCATAAAATGATGAAGGACAAAGGTCAAGGAGTTTTGCTTACCCATGCTCGTGAGCAATGCCAGAAGCGTCGACCAGAGTTGTTCCATCCCTGGTAAACCTGCATCACACAGAACTCACCGTGTGCACACATTGGCCAGTTCACCGTTTGATTTGGTGCGTACTTTCTAACATCACGCATGGATTTGAAATCTCTCTTATCTAAGACTGGAAAATGCAGCAATAGTTGGACCCAATGCTAAGAATGCCCGCTGCAAGACTTGTTTCCCTGGCCTTGATACAAGATTATAAGTCTTGATATCATAATAACTACCAGGATTGAGCGTGGCAATTGTGTTCAGCAATCGAGGCAGATTGTCGTAGGATGCTTCGTAAGTACCCCACCTCAACTCCAATACCTTCTTCTTCGCCATGTATGCCTTACCATAACTTATCAGGTATCTAAATTTCTCCTCAATTGCCAAGATAATGGACTTAGGCTCATAAGCAGGATTTTCCACAATCTTAGCAAACATCTGACTGGCTACAAAACCGGCAGACAAATTACGATGGCTTGCATCTAGCTGGTCAAGTACACAAGTGTGATCCACAACAGACCTGACCCCCCAGTAATTTTTCCACTTGCCCTTGGAAGCATACACTCGAAAAGGACAGTTGGGCTTCACACATTGTACATCATATATGTGTGGAGAACTCTTCACTACCCTGAACTCTCTCTGCAGAGTAAGAGTGGCCCACCTCTTCACTGCATCCTTCACCTCTACTGCAGTCTTATATATGGCGCCAACAGAAACCTGATTCTGTCTATACTCCCAGGACACATTCTCACCAGGATTGACAGATAGCTGTGAGAAATTGTAACTGTCCCAGTCCCTTGGCACTAGCGGGTCATCCTCATCATCTGAGGAGTCCTCTTGCAACCCACGTTCATCGTCACCGGCCTCCATTTCGTATTGCCTGAGTACTTCTTCATTAACTTCCCCCTCGTCAATTTCACCACGGGCCTCAAAGGGTGTGTCACCATCTCCTTCTTCTGCCTCAGTGGCAGCACCATCTCCTTCTTCTGGCTCAGTTGCAGGACCATCTCCTGCTTGTAGTTCAGCCTCACCCTGGTGAGCAGCACTACCCTCCTCATGCACTTGACTACTAGACCCAGCCTTATGAACAACTTGGATAAACAACATCACAGACAAACCAATTTGACATGCTGTTTTGATATAACTTCTCCAATGTTCGGTGCCTTGAAGTGGCATAAGCTATCAATATACTGTCTCACTCCTGTTGATTAGAGCCATAATGGACAAGTCATGTTGCTCTGCATCTACATGGAATGCCTTATAAAAAAAGTTGGTTATGGACCCCCAAGTTCTTTCGGCTGCTCTTCTAATCACATGGTCAACCGAATTAAATTCTGACAAGTCAACTCCATGTTCACCATATCTAATCTGCCCATTACCGAAATACAACTTGACACTAACTGCATCCGACATGTCTGACAGCATGAAAAAAAAATCGCTATTAACAAATGGATCTGTAACTACAAAATTTATTTACTCAAAGCTACACTAAAACTATAATTTTACTAATCGATAAAACTAAAACTATAATTTTACTATGCAGGGCTACACTAAAACTATATTTTTACTAAGCAGATCTACACTAAAACTATATTTTTACTAAGCAGATCTACACTAAAACAGTGCTTCAAAATATGAATTATCACAGTTCAAAATATTAAGTACCAGAGTATTTACCTCTAACGAGACGAAAAACCGGCAGAGCTTCGCACCTTCGCCACCTCCTCCTCACTCCCTTCTCTTCTCCCCCTCTCTTTCTTTTTTTTCGAATTATTGTGACATTTTCGGCTGAATTTCGGCCTTATATAGGCAGCAGATCCTAGCGCCGTGGGGCACGGCGGTACCAGGCCTGCTGCCGTACCCCACGGCGGTATGTCCCTACCGCCGTGGGGTACGGCGGTATGTCTGTCGGACGCTACGGACCCACGCCTGGCCGTGGGCCACGGCCCCTGCCGCCGTGCCGCACGGCGGTAGGGGTCCGGTAGGACCCCTACCGCCGTGGGGTACGGCGGCAGATGTATATTTCTGCTAAATTTCTGGCGGACCATTTATTTTTGCAAAATAGAAAAAAAAATAAAAAAAAATTCGTGTCACGGGCTGGCCTGGCTGGACCTCACTCACTTCAACTCCTCCAGAAACACACACGGGCCGCGAAAGCAGCCCAAAGACGCTTTCTTCGTCCATACACGGCCCACGCTTCCTTCCTTCGAGTCCTTCCTTGCTTTGACCGTCAGCTGCTTACACACCCACCCCTCCCTCACAACTGCACTGTCTTGCAAACTTACAATTAACTATTAGAACGAATCCTTTTTGCACAATGACTACAGTACAGGTACCAAAAGTAAGAAACAAAAAAATGAGCTAGTAGTAACAAGCTAATCTTTGGCGCTCACTAGAAAAACAAAGGCATGCATCTCCGATCCAGCACACTGCAGCCACGAGTCTGTCTAACCTGAAACTCACACAGGATCACAACAAGCTAGGGGTTTGCTACACTGCCTCTCCTGGGGGCGCTTGCACTGCACCAGAGTCTCACGCTTGGCTACTTGGCTTGGCTGACCTCTCTCCTGCCATTTCTTCAACTTGCATACATGAGCAGCAGCATGGATGGTTAGTGACGACGACGGCTAAAAAGTCGGCGAACGATTCGAATCGGGGGTTCGTCATCTCTTCCCGAATCTCAAGCACTTGTTATGTTTCACTTCGGTCATGCTCGACGAAGGCAGCATCTGGGGTGCCTTGGGCGCTCTGTCTCTCGCGAGCTTCTCCATCGCGTTTATGAACTTGCGCAAGTGCCTGATGTACTCGGGGTAGGTTTCCAGGTTGCAGTGACCACCGCCTTTGATCCATAGGGGCTCGTACTTCTCCTTCGCTAGCTCCCACAGGCGCTTGCCGTGAGTGAAGTCCACGATGTCGTCGGCAGTCCCCTGTCATGTATGCACGTTTGTTTCAGCAAGTCAAGATACAAACAATAAACTACTTGCAAGTGATAATTGAGAATCTCATATCTCATTTTTGATCTCATGACTTGTTCAAAGTAAGTTCATGGGGGCACGGGGCACAAGACATTGTTCAGCAAAGCATTTGGGGGGAAAAACTTGGAAACTGATTGAATGCAGTTACGAATAGGGGCGTAGCTCCTGACAAATCCGAGAGGTGTACAAACCAATGAATTAATTGATTGCAAAGACTCACAAACTGGAATAGATAGCCACCACCAGGACGCACAAGGACAAGCTATCCCTACTTCGACTATGGAGTAGCAAGTCAAAACAAACACAGGAAATGCTAGAAGCCAATTTGTTGAATTTAGTCAAAGCAACAATTCTGTTTTCCTTTTCCGAGGCAACAGATTCACTACCCCCTTTTCAAAGCAACATATTCACTATTCTAGGAAAAATGTTCAAGTATTACTACCTTGGCCCTAGTAGGATGTTTGTAGTTACACATTTTCATACATTTGCACTCTCTGAAATCATGAAATTGTATAGGAGGCATATCAACATTTGCAATACGGATACTGACACAGTGAATAAACAGAAAAATATGACTAGAGAAATAGAGATCAGGAAGAAAAAGTTTGGATGTCTTCAGATTAAGAAAATGAGGTTAAAGGCCTACTCACATGTATGACTAACACAGGGCAGTCGACCTGCTTTATTTTGTCAATGTTCTGTAAACACATGACAGTTAACCAGATTAGAATGAGCAAATAGACACCTTTCTGGAACAGAAGGGGAATTATCAAATTATGGCCCAGACTCCAGACTTGCCTTGAAGATGTCGAACCAAAGTGTCACTTTCACTGGATAGAGAACCCGTATACCCGAGAGTATACCGCTGTGAAGGACAACCCCTCTTAACTTTTCCAAACGTGAGGCCAAATGCAATGTTGGTCCACTTCCAACTGATTGCCCATACAGTATTAAATCTTCTTCTTCTATCCCATACTCCTTTTTCAAGCAATCATAAACAGCCTCTATGTCGTAGTATGTGTTATACTCTGATGGCTGTAAGATCACAAAAGGAACACAGTTAATATGTATTTCAACCTGTAAAACAGGTACAGCTAGGCGCAAAGGTAATATACAGGAACGTGCCTACCATCATTTATTCATTTGTAAACCAAAGTGTTCATTAGTTCATAAATCTAGGTGCGGCTTACGGGAACAAGCACACATGAAACTTTATTGTTCAGTCTGAGGAAGTTCTTGAGTAGGCATGATCACCTATAAATGAAGCCGATGGTCCCTTAGTTTAGAAAAACTTTGAGAAAAGTATAGCTAGCAGAACAAAGGCGCCATCATGATCTACAACCAGAAAGCAATTGTGAACCGTTCTTTGGGGAGCATCGATAATGAAGGTGAAACTTGAAAGAGGCTAACCAAATTTAAAAGTCCCGTCCTGGATGAAACTAATGAAGATAGTGTACAATAATTATTTACTTTGAGAAAAGGTGCCCGTACACTTATTGAAGAACATGGGGTTGATTACGCTAAAAGCATAGGGAACAGTCCAATCAAACAGTTGATAGTAGGAGTCATCGCTAACAATGCGGTACAGTCATACACAGGAGACATCATGATCCCAAAACAGAAAATGATTTTTGATGAGACGACATGACAATCTAATCCAAAAGGACAACTTAATGGCAAATTTAAGCAACAAGAGAACCACACTTCAGCTCTTTTAGAAACTTACTTTTCCTGTAGAAGCACCATAGCCTGAATAATCATAGCTGAAAAGAAAACAGAGAAATCAGCTTTAGTCACATGTAACACATATCAAATAAAAAATGTCGGCAAGTGATCCAATGTAATAGTATTTTTTTTTCTTGTTGTAAAGAAAAGTCAACATCCCATCAAATCCAGATAGCAACTTTTCTGGTGTGAAAAAACTTTTGTTCCTGAAGTCAAACAGTAGGAATCTGTCAAAACTTGGAAGTTAATCTGTCGACTAGATCACTCGAAACTTATACACCTAACTGCCTATGAAACTTGGATTTGGTGATGCAAAAATTTGCAGGTATATCCTGACGAATTTCTTTGGTTAAGAAAAAAAATATTGAGCTAGAAAAAGAACAGTCTTGTGCTCTTATGCTGCACAAGTAGTTCTATAGTCTTCAACTCTCGATATTTACAGAGTCACAACGACAATTGGCATAAACTGAGCCTGATTCACGCATATACAAGTATACAACACCGCTAGGGCACAACTTTCACAATATTTCTATAGTAGCACATCTAATGCTATGTCAGAGTGGTGGCCGGTAACTAACTGAAATTGCTCAAGGAAAGAACAGCAGGGGTACAACAGGACCCAGTGGCAGCATTTATCTGCAACAGAACAAGAGCAGACGAACGATATAGTACAATAATTGGAACTGTTCATGAGACATGGGATCTTCTTCACAATAACCGCAGATGCCTCATGGAGTCATCCTCATGCCTTCCCCAAGTAGATAAGAAAGTAAGAAAATACTTGCTGTGGTAAGGAGATCAGTACAGCAACTGACTACCATGCAGAAAACAAATCGAGGTACCAAACTAAACGTGAAAGGAAAACTAAACGTGAGCACGTGAATTCACGGTTAGATTTAATGCATACGCTAATTGATCGGTAACATGCATGGAAGCGAACCATCAGCTTCACTCCTGCGCAGGTTTATAACGATCAATGGAAAATTAAATAATACTGTCAGTTTAGTACCTTTTAATGATTGAATTGAACCGATTGTTTAAGAACAGACAAAATCAGATCTCCTCAAAATCAATTATTAAGCCCCCAAAACACCACCAAACTATTGTAGTAGCAACTGACTAATAACTTGCAAACAAAGAGGACAATTCAATTAAACCCCCTTCGAACAGGTCGCCAAGCCAAATCTTCGTGTGTAATTTTCATGGCAGGCTAGCAACGAACAGGTCGCCAAGCCAAATCCACTCCCGCAAAAATACTGGGAAAAAAATGCTTGGAGGAAAGGAAACGAGCAGAAGCAATGGATAGGAGGGCGGGTAGCGTGGTGTGCCAGCTCACCGACCTCATGATGTTGACGCGGAGGTGCGAACGGAGCTCGAGGAAGAGGCCGAGCATCTGGCCGAGGTCGGCGGCGTTGCCGTGGGAGTAGAGCAGCGTGAGGCGCGCGGCGGGGTGGCGCCAGAAGGCGGAGACGACGCGCGTTCCCGCCCTGGTGGGCAGCGCGCGCACCTCGACGCCGGCGTCCGGCGACACCCCCGTCATCCGCAGCATCCCGCCCCCGCCAGCGCCCGCGCCGCTCTGGGCGGGCTCGACGCCGTACGTCGCCGGCTCCGGCGGGAAGAAGGCTAGCCGCGCCGCCACCGACGACGTGACGTTGCCCATTCTACCCTTCCCCCTGCCCCCGCCGCATGAGAGCCTCCCAGAATGGCCGGCCGGCTGCTGCTGCTGCCTATTCCGGGGGTGGCCGGGCGGGTGGAGGTGGAGGCCGCAACGTGAGGTGGGGGTGGTCTTCGCTCGCGCGGAGTTGCGGGCGGGCTCGTTTCTTCCCTCCTTCCTTTTGAGGAAGCGGGTGGACAGGTCACAGGCACGGGGCATTTAATTATTTGTCACTATTTTGCAGGGGGCACTTAATCCATTTCACATTCATCCCTCTCACAAAGTGGCAAATCTGATGCCACTCACCTCTAAATGATGGCAAAAGATTAGATTGTCCCACAAGCACAGGTGGAGTGGAGAGCTTCTCTTCTCGATAATGAGGCGGCTCTTGTTTGTTTTTTTTCTGGGCTTTTTTCCTCGTTTTTTAAATATACTCGTATTTATGATTTATCCAGTTCATTGTAAACCAATCCCCCCATAAATTTTTTAATATTTTTTTTAAAAAATACGCCCATATTAACATGCAGGTCTTTTTAGGTCAACCCGGACCTGAATTACATTGCCAAGTTTAAAAGGAGATTTACATTGCCGAATAAACAGAGATGAGCATCTTTCTCACTCCCTCAGTCCTGAATTGCACATCGTTTTGATAGTTTTAAATTTCTAAATATAGTTTATATCTAAGTACATAATAACATTTAGAAAATCTAAAATAATATACAATTTGTACCGAATGAAGTGGACGAGCAGTAGATGCCCCTAGCTAACGAGTGAAGCGTCTCTCCTCTGGTCCTATCCGAAGATGACATTGTTCCAGCGTTTCCCTTGGATGCATGTGTTGTACTAAGAAGGCACTAACAAGTAACAACTCATTGTCCTGGCTCTCGACTAGGCACGCACTGATGTCTAGTGAAAGCTGAAAAGAGGTAGAGTAGTGATGTGAGGAATTGAGGTGAAGGCCCAAGGCTGACGCCTCCCTGACAGCAGAGAGAGGAGTGCCGTGCACCGTGTTCCGTGGATACCGGAAGAAGTGTCTTGGCGTCGCGAACAGTGGGAAGCAACGAACGGGGTGGTCAAGATTCGGTCAAAAGCGCAGCAAAGCACAAAGGACCGTGGCAACCGACTGGCCAGTGAAATGATGAGTGAGTGAGAGTGAGACTGGCTGCTCGTGGCCCCCGCGCTAGCAGCAGCCGCCTGTCAGGCTGTCACCCCCCTCAAAATTATCACCGATGCTGCCTGCCCTCAGGACTTCTGCTAATCTCTTTCATGCTATTCTCCTTCTGATAGCATTTCTCAAGGACTTGTTTAGTTGGTTGAAAAATTTGCAAATTTAACTGCTGGAACTCCTGTAGCACACTGTAGCACGTTTTGTTTGTTTGTGGTAAATATTATCCTACCATGGCCTAACTAGGCTCAAAAGATTCGTGTCGCAAAGGACATCCAAACTGTGTAATTAGTTATTTTTTTTACCTATATTTAATACTCCGAACATATGTCTTTTGACGTATTTAATGTGATGTGATAGAGAGAGTGGAAAAAATGTTAGAAACTTTAGCCATCTAAACCAGACCCAAAGCTCAGTCTGGTGGTACTGCTTGCGTTAGTAGAGGGACACAAAGTGAAGTCAGTGAGTAATTTCCCTTGGAAAAAAAAAGGGTGAAGTCACGAATTGTAAGGCGCAGTGGACAGAACATTCTTTCTCATTGTGCTCATCTTTTGAAGGAGCATCTGCGTGAGAATGATTGCGTAGCAAGGAGGGAAAACAAATGGATGCCATCGGATGTCTCATGTCTCACCATGGGAAAAAAAAAGATGAGACGTTGCATGTCTCGGATCGTCAGCTTTTTGTGTGCAAGCGTACAGACGTAAAAACTGTTAGCGACGCACATGACAAGAGTAGCGGACAGGAAGTGCAGAACCATGGGGGTGTTTAGTTGGTTGAAAGTTTGCAAAATTTTTGCTAAATTTTCAACTCTCTCTCCATCACATCACATTAAATACATCAAAAGACATATGTTCGGAGCAGTAAATGTAGGTAAAAAAATTAACTAATCACACAGTTCTGTTGTACATCACGAGACGAATCTTTTGAGCCTAGTTAGTCCATGATTGGACAATATTTACCACAAACAAACAAAACGTGCTACAGTGTGCTACAGGAGTTCGAAACGTTAAAAAAGCAAATTTTCAGCGAACTAAACAGGCCCCATGTGCACAAGCTAGCGCCCGCAGTTCCACCTCAACCTCAAATGGCGTCTCCATTTAGACTGTCTCCAGCAAGTGTTGCAAATGTATCTGCATCTGCAAAATGCAGATCCTGCGAGCACTGTTACCGCTCCAGCAGGTGCTGCAAAGGTCGCTGCATTTTGCAGCGACACCCCCCCCGCACGTGCATTCCTGGGGGGGTCTCCCTCGTTCCCCATCTCTCCCTCGGCCAACTACCGCACCACCCCTGTCCCTGCTCCCTCCTCGCGCTGCTCCGCCCGCACCACCGGGTCGAGGTCCTGGAGCCGGGGGCGGATCGAGGCCCGCACGGCGGATCCCGCCGCAGATCAAGGCCCGGCGGATCGAGATCGCGGCGGCTCCCTCGCCCCCACCGGCTCCATCTCCGCCCCCGCACGACTCCTGGCGCTGGCGGCAGAGGTCCCGAGATGCTGCAGCCTCGACGGCCGGTCGAGATGCGGCCTCGACGACTCCTGACGGCGCGGTTTGTCAGCGGTGGCGGAGGCCGCCGGAGCACGGCGGCGGAGCAGCGGGGAGACGGAGGCGGCGACGCCGCGTCGGGGCTCGGAGGGAGTCGGGATGACGAGGCGGCCACCGGCGGCGCAGCGGCGCCTCCTCTGCTTCTGGACGGACGCGAGCTCGGTCCCGGCGCCGGCCCGATTCGGCGCGCGAAGAGGTCAGCGGGGACGGGGATGGGAACGGCGGCGCCCTCTCCTTCCCCGGCCGCCTCCGCCTACCCCGGCCCCTCCTCCGCCTTCCCCGGCTGCCTCCTTCGCCGGAGGTGGCTCGGGCGCGCCGAATCGAGCACCGCCTCGCCGCGCCGCTTCCCTCACCGACGCTGGCAGAGGGGCGGCCGGGCACGCTGCCTCGTTCCTCCGCCGGCCTGGTGGGCGTCCCGCGTCCGAGCTCAACGAGGAGGGAGCGCCGGCGCGTGGTGGTGGCGCAGGGAGAGGAGGAGCTCCGTGGCGGGTAGGTCGAGGAAGGGAGGCAGTCTCCCCAGCGGCGGACGGCAGATCCGGGGCGACGCGGGAGCCAACTGCTGCGGCTGCTGCGCGACGGGATGCAGCTCCTCCGCTGGAAGCGGTTGTGTTTCGCCGTGCCTCTTTTTCTCTCTGTTGTGCGGAAACACACCTTCTGCAGATGTATTGCTGGAGACAGTCTTATCGTTTACCAACATTCCTTTTGGTAATCGCAAGTTGCTCTTTTCTTAAAAAAATCAATCACTATGTAACATTTTTTTTTTTGAAATGGAATCACTACGTAACATTTGCATACGAAAAGCGACATCATTCCCTAAAAAATAAGAGAAATGGCATGTGTCTAAGAAAGGTATACACATGACTGCTTGAACTCTATACAGCTACACAAGCACTCCTTTTGCTGTTCTCCTTTTTTTTCAGTGCATGCACCTTTTGCTAATTCAGGCAAATGAATTCGTCACCTCCATGCATCTCGCTTTCATGGAAGTCTAGGAATCTCACCGCTTATTTCAGGCAACACCCATATCACACATCGGATCCCAGAATTCTTCCTAGGGAATTCCTATTGCACCGGTACAGTACAGTCGAATATAATTATGCAAAATCTGCCAAGTAATGTTCTTGAACTGATCTGACCATTTGCATGCTGAATATGACAAATGCACAGTTACACCAATGTGCAAAAGAGGTGGGACCATGACCTCATCATTCCCTTTCTCTCTCTTTATCAGCTAGGACCCACACCTCCAAAATTTCCTGGGACCACATGCAGCTCTGCCTTTCATGGGCCTGAGGCGGTCAAAGGGAAAAAGTGGCCGGTCAACGGAAGATTTGCCCTTGGGCCTTGGCTGGCTGCATGTGGGATGTGGCTACCAGAGAGTAGAAAACACAGGCACACAAGCAAAGAACCATGGCAAACTTAACAATGACTTCCTTTATTCTTAAAAAACTGCAAATATTTTATATGGAGAATTTCGATTGGAGGCTTGGAGCCCAATATACTTAGACAACCTCCTAAAAGAACCACCTATTCATCATGATTTCTTTTTAATCAGTAGCAAAACAAACAATTGGAACAGGTCACATCGAACAAAGGCGTGCACATCAATTTTGATTTTCTATTGATTGAGATCATCTTCTGTACAGCAATAACTACTGAGGTATGTACTGCGTAAGCACTAAACAGGCCAAATATGTACAGCACCAGGTCCTAGTTATCTTACCCGCTGGAGCAGCTATTTCCACACTTTGACGGCACCATCTCTGCTGCCTGATATCAACCTCTGGCTTGACAAGTTGAAGGATGCTAATGCAAGTATAGTGTCACGGTGGCACCCGGCAGAATCTGCAGCAGCCAAAGCGAGCTGTGTCTTGGGTGTCAAACCGGACACCGTGGTTGTTTGCTTGTACATTTCCTGGACAAAACAGTAGCCTGTAAGTATCACAGTTTATGGCATGCCATGTTTAAAGTTACAGACTCATGAATTTACATTGTCCTTGGGTAACATGAATGGGAGGCTTAACTACCCAACAAGGAAAGAGTTCTACCTGAACGACTTGTACTCCAAAACTGGATCTTATATCGTAACACTCATTGTTTCCAACTGCTTTCTCCAAAATATCTCCTTTTGCCGAACGGACTTCTTTGGCCGAGGGACCGGCGATGCAGAAGCTTTGCTCAGGTCTTAAAAAAAGGTAAAAACGTCATGATGTCAGGTGGCAGAGAAAAATAATATTGATGAAAGAATTCACAGCGCAGATAAAATTGAACCTGGCTTGATCCCAATAACGAATTTTCAAGTCTGTTCCTCCAGTCAATAGGTCACCACCAGGTAAGGGGAGCAGAGAACGTATGCCTGGATGGCGTACAGGTGGATCGTTCAATTCATCAATTCTGTACTTATAATTGCCTGATCGTCTTACATCTTTTGTAGTTGACTTGTTAAGAGGTCTTGATGGTGTCTTTGGCATCACAGCTTCATTCTCAGTGCTTGCTGTTCTAAACACCTGCATAGTTGTTGAATTTCAAGATGCAACTGTAGTATTAGATACGGGCATAAGGTTTAGTTGTTCACTTCTCAAAAAGGTTCAAGCACTTCTTAGAACATTGACACAAGGAAGGTAAAATGCTATGCAAATATCAGTATAACCACCTGTGAGCAGATTCAATTCAGGAATTCGTTTTTGTTTAATATTTACATGCTTTCTATAAAAGCATGGTGATCCTTTATCAAAATAAATAAATAAAGCTGTTGTGAGGTGAGATGTTCTACCAACAGACCTCATAAATATTACACACTTAATTACCTGGTGGCAGCTTCCATTCTCAGCATTCCATAGGGAAACTTCGTTGCAGCCAGCAGCAACAAAAACCAATGGCCTTCCAGCAGAAGATATTGAACTTGGTGGAGGTATAAGCAAGCACAATTTCTCTATAGGGCTTACTGTTGAATAGTGCCACGAGTTGACAGGCAGCAAAAACCTATTATCCCACAGGGTAAGGGCACCTCTTGAAGAACCTGAGATGAACCAATTTCCACACTGGCCAACAACAAGTGCAGATATATAGCCCTCCTCTGGTGAGGATTTAAATGACCAAGATTCTGAGTTGGTCCTCGTATCCCATTTATGGATGCCACAATGTTCAGTGCTGAAAAGGACAGTTGGGCTAAAGCTGTCACTTGAGCAATTTACAGCACTTAGAATTGCACCTTCTTTAATATCATTCCTTTTTACATCAACAATGCCAGAATACCTTTCCACAACACTTCCAACGCCGCGTGCACAATCAACAGAAAACAAGTGCAGTGTTCCATCACTTGCACCTACAGCCACCTGTGAAGTACCACGAACCATTGTCGTACATAGAGCTCGGCTAGTACCCATGTTGTACGTTAACCTGGATCTGAAGGCAATGTCCTTTTCCAACTTTCTTGTATCCCATATCTTGATACTTGAGTCGTCAGAAGCAGTCACAAAAAAAGTATTATCATTTGACACGGCGATATCATTGACAGACAAGCGATGCTCCTGGAGATGTGCCACAAGGATTCCTCGAGGCTTCCATCCAGCCTCCAAGTTCACTGCTGATCTAGAGAAGGACGGCAATCCTCCAGTATCAGAGTTTGGAATGTTATCCCCTTGCACAGAGGAACTGCTCTTGATAGAATCGTTTATGCTTAACTCTCGCCGCTTGCTACTGAAATAATCATCTCTGGTATGCACGCCTGGGCGGTTAGGTTCCAACCAAGGTAGCCTTATTGATGCTTTATACACTGAAGAATCAGGGAGCGGCTGTGTTTCTCCTAAACCTCGCTTATCGGTACAAACAGAATATGATGGTATTCCTTTTGATAAGCCATCATAAAAGGAACTATTCCCAGCTGAGGCATGTAGTGCAAAACCAGAATATAATGATTTGTCAGAAGAAACTGAATCTTTGACATCCAAAGGCATGTTGCTGGAAATATTAGGGCCTTTCAATCGTGCAACATCTTCAAGATTGACTGAGGATCCACTTTGCACTATACCAGGGTATCTTCCACCAAGTACTGTCAGTTCTTTCTTGCCACCACCCTTCAGTAAAATGTCTCCCATGTCCTGAGCATCCTCTAAAGCTTGGTAGAAGATCGATTTTGACAGTGGAGGCTTAAGGCATGAAAGAAGAGCAGTTTCAGAGGACAATGAAGGTGGCTCTCTGTGTAGGAACTGTCTTAGATGAGGAGAAAGGTACACATAAGTATCTACAGCCCCTAGGCTCTCACTGCAAGCAGCAACAAATCTTACAGCAGACCGTTTAACCCAATTGATTGGATACCGGAGCAGGGGGAGAACCTTTCCCAATAGACCAACAATTACTCTTTTCCTCAAATAACCACTTTTGCACATCATGGTCAAGCAATCAAGTGCATTTACAAGGACAGCCTCCACACCATCACTTAGCGCCTGTTCAAGATATGGCAAAAGATATTCCTCAACGCTCCTTGAACCAATGAAATAGCAAACAAAGACAATCTGGCCAAAGAAAACTGCACGGAGCTGCTCATCATGGTCATTTAGAAATGCCGGAAGTATAGGAAGAAGAAAATCATTACTTTGCTTGTGCCCAAAGAAGTAACACAAATAACCTATATCCTGCAGAAGAGCTCTGCGGACATTGGGTGTCTGCTTTTGTCCCATAGCCAAATCTTGCACTATTTCATAGATATTTTTCCTCAGTTCTGCAAGCTGGGTATAAAATTGATCTTGCTTCTTTGCTGGTGAATCTGCAGACTGTGATCTGGGAGCCACCACTGATTCATCCAGAGGTCCAATATCAGCTATGCTACGAGAACGAAGTAGGAACCTATAAGCTGTTAGAGCCAGCTTATGAATATTGCTAGCATAGCAAACTCTAACGCTCTCCTCTGTATCATCAGGAAGCAAAGAGAGCATTGGGAGGATGTACTCAGGGAATATAACAGCATCACTGATTGGGAAGTCTCGCACAAGACAGAGGACATCACATAAGGTTTCCAAAGCAGCGCAGCGGACAATGGCAGCTGGATCTGAAAGCATTGCAATCACATAGGGAACCACTAGCTGTAAGCGATTGTCATCATCTATGTATGTGGACGAAAACTTCAGAAGAATAAGACTGGCCCTTCTTAGCTCAGGTTTTTTCACACTGCGTATGCACGAGCAGAGTAATGAGGCAAGCAAGACCATGCCTTCACAGCTCTCCTTGGAGTCTATCTGTTGAAAAATGTCAAAGCTATAGGTATCTGATTGGCCATCATAACCAGCTACCAAGGAACATAAATTACTCTTTGAGATCTTCTGCACATTGGATACGACATTGTTCCGAGCCGTCAAACCACTTCCTGTTCCCCTTCCTGTTGGATTAACCAGCGGTGAGAACCGAATATGGTCCTGGTCCATGTCTTTTGTTATCTTTGTGCTTGTGATGTTGCTCCTGTTCTCCACTTCTTTGAGGAGCAAATTGATATCTCCAGCAATCTGTTCATGGTCTACAGGAGCATTTTTCTTAACTGATGTGCTCCTTTTAGAATCTCCTGGCAAATTTAAAATTCGCCCTCCTGTGCCTTTACTCCCAGATGGTTCACTATGCTCAGACGATGTATATCTCCCGAGCTGTTCAATCCTTGAGCCGTCCATCATTATTTCAAGTATCTTTTCGAAATTGTCTTGAGTCTTCTCAACCTGGATACAGAATTAGGTTTAGAAACTATGACAACTGTAGAAACCAGAGGGGACTATAAAACTCAAATGATCCTTACCCTGGCATCTGAGTCAAGTGGAACAATATCCGAGAAGAACTTGTGCAGAAAGTTCGAAAAATAAACTGGGAACACAACAGATTCGTATTTTTGCAGATAGCTTCGACATGGTAGCCTTTTTTGGGGGTCCAACTGGATCATGTGAAGTATCATGTCACGAATACCAGTATCTTGTATCTGCGAGAACAAGTTTATGTCAGAAGCTTTTTGTAGGTAATATCTGAAGAGAGTCCAACAATCCTCTGATCGACCAAAATTAAAATTAGAAAATAGCGGTGAAATCAACAAGGAAACCAATGATGAAGATACAGTATGCAAATGAAGGTGCTTTACATGCAAAAAATGTAGGCTTCCTTTCTACATGCACCTTTCAAAAGTACAGAGCATTCACAAATAAATCACAAACCCGGGGGAAAAAGGTGCACCTAAAATTAATATAAGTTAGTTTTTCACTGATTAGGTCCGTAAAATAGCATGTTTCATTCAGGTCCTTCTAACACAATACTGGAGTGTAGACGCAGTATAAGGCATGCCGAAGTAGACAATGTACTACTTAATTGGCATTTAGTAGTGTTAGAAATGCACAAGTTATTGCAATGGGAAACTGTCAAGATCCATTGGCTTGTGAATATTTTTTTAAAAATTGATCTAACACACTCATGTAATGGGAAATCATGAATATGAGATTTATCATGAGTTTTGTAATCAAGCAATGCTGCATTAAATTATGCAAAGATTTTGGCTCATGAAAGCTCCTTTGATCTGAAGAGTCTATTATCTATCCATTTGAATATATCCACATTGATCTTCTTAATTATAACGTTGTCCAATAGGCTATGTAGGTGCTACCATGAGGCATAAAAAGGTATGAACAGTTCACTTTGGGGGAAGAGAAAGAAATATTTCTGCAGGTATACCACCTAAAATCATGCATAACAAACATTCCTATGTTGCTCTTGCAAACTTGCTAAAAGTTCATAATCCAAGAAATTTGAATTTTGAATATGTACAACCTATCTATCATAAGTGTTTTTTACAGAATGAATTAATGGTCCCATCAGAGATGGATGTGCAAAAACACTCATTTCACGACTGATAAGAGTACATAGTTGCCCAGAGGTAAGTGACCAATATGCAACACAAAATTATATCTTAGAAGAATACACATTACAGCGATTCACAATGAAGGATTAAACTGTTGAAGAAAGGAAAGGAAAGGAAAGGAACAACATAAGAACCTTGTGTAGATGAAGCATCGGGTCATATTGACCACGCCGATAAGACAGAAGGTTCGAAAACTCAAAAAGTGCCACGCCGTCAAGGAAAAGTTCAGCAAGAACACACCTGGAAAGAAGATAAAAAATAAACCCCTACATGATCAGCATTTCTTAAATCTTTAAAAGAAAATGGCACACCTGAGTGCAGAATTCTAATCTAGTAAATTACTGCTCAAATAAGTGAAGCTGGTGCAGAAATTCACAAAACTTAATACAGACAAAGTAGGAGAGATGCTATCCTAAAATTCAATTTTGAAAAAGCATAACTATTACAAATTCTAACTGATTGTGCTTTTAAGATATCCAAACAACTGACAATCAACATGCCCATAGGATCCAAAGTACTTTTAAGCTGTTCCCCAGGATTAGTAAAGCTGTATAATTCAGTGCAACATGTTTCAAAAAAGGTCATGAAATAAAATGACAGCATCTATATTGTTTATTTAAGACTAGTTTTGTGCACTAACTTACGAAAAACTGCTTCGAATAATATCAGCTTTCATCTGAACAGAAAATAATATGTTCCCCCTTGCCACAGAAGAACAAATAGCAACACAGACATGAAATGAAACTAGCACACCCAAGCAAAACATACTCATAGGAAAACTATTCATGTGGCAAGGAAAGCATGTAATGTCAGGCCAGGTGAAGAGGTTGAAAATTAACCAAAACTTGCTCTTAAAAATGACAAAAAAAGTTAGCATGAATGTGAAGCGTACCCAAGAGAAAATATATCCATTGACGGTTGCAGGGGTGCATCAGCTGCAATTTGGGACTCCCCACCATGTTCGTAGAATCTCTGGGGTTCGTCACAAAACAGCAAATAAGCAACCAAGTTAGTCATAAAAGTAACAACACACTTACAACCTTTTGACAAGATCACATCGTAATATGAATGTACTCCTACAATAGCACTACTATAGCAACTATTCCATCCCCATTAACAATTAATGATACAAGGTTTCAGGATGCAACGCGTCAAATAGAACAAACAACACATAATATCAAAACAGTGAGAGAATGGAAGTCACTAAACGAGACGTTGACTGCAACCAGTCTTAAGTCTTAGCACATATATTTAGTGATAGTTTGATTTTCATAATCTTGCAATTACACAAAGAATGCACAAATATGTACCAAAATAAACTGCATTACTAGAACATATGGAAAATAAACAGGCTGGGACGAACTATGCACAGTCAGTGTTTTAGCAATTTTTCCAACAGCACCTTCCACTTTTTCACAGGAAAAGCAGAAGAAAGAGCATATAAATTTTGAGTAATTTGGATTAAGGAACTTACTTCAGGTGCTAGATAGCATCTTCGCCTTCCTCCAGTGTCGAAGTAGAATGAATAATCAGATGGATCGTCATATGGGATGTAAGTTGGCTTGAAAGATGCAAAGTCCGCAAGATATAGCCAATTCCAAGAAGTAACGAGCACATTCTCACATTTTATGTCACCTGTCCGACAAATAATAATAATACAGTAAGTGTGAAGTTAACAGCCAAAAGAATTTACTGCCGATGCGATTCAGGCAAACCCTTCTCACCATGGCAAACTCCTTTACTATGGCTCTGCTCCACTGCATGGATTAACTGCACAACCAAATGATCTAAGTCGGCAACCATCTCTGGAAAGGAAAAGAAGAATAAAGAATGACTCTTACATGTCCCACTAATTTAGCATAATATTTATATCTTCACTAACCAGGAGAATACACGACTCCCTATGGACAACAGCTACCAGCAGGAACAACTTCTACACCTTTGTAAATATTGATAGCCATCCAACACACAAAAGAAAGAAAAGGTGACCTCACCTGAAAAGCAAGCCATTTCTTCGCTATTTGACTGAGGAAAGGGCGTGTGCTCAGTCGGTCGTGCAGGTTGTTGAAGAAATACTGTCTCAAAAGATATGCCGCCTTATCTGTTTGCAACCAAACCTGAAGAACATCCGAAGCCAATTCAGCATGTGCACAGAGATGAAATGTACACTCATTGATGTGCTATCTAGGTATTTCACACCCATACCACCTTGTGCTAAAACATCCAAATAACTGGGTATGTCACTAACTTTTCATTGGGACTTGATGAAATCAGAGATACTAGCATTCTGTAGTCTACAAAGGCCCCAAATATATAACTGGAAAATGCTCTGCAACCAACCTATTGCTAAAAACAATAACATGATGATCTAGCCTAAGCTGAAACAAACAAACAGTACATGGGACAAAAAATCCGCTAAACCACACTAAAATTTCTCTTGAAACAAGCAGATAATGTGCATTACTAATCTCGCCCCCTGTTGAGCCTACAGGCGAAATTTAACTAGTATCACCACGGAAAGCCTAAGCACGGAATCCTCACCTGGAAGGGCCATACGTGGGACCCCTCGATCCCCTTGAACGTGTTCCTAATCCGCTCCAGCCTCCGCTCGTGCTCCTGCGAAACCACCGGCGAGATCTCAGGACACGATCCGGGCCCTAATCCGAAGGGATTCGCAAGGGGTGGCGCGCGCGCCTGGAAACAGGCTCTGCAGCCCGCAGTTACCTTGAGGTCGATGGGCTCGCCGGCGCGCTTGAAGTAGACCTTGACGAGGAGCAGCCCCTCGTCGTGCTTGCAGCGGACGGACTTGAGGAAGCGGTCGCGGCTGACGACATCGAGGAGCACGAGGTTGTAGGTGGACGGCAGGTCGTGGAGGTAGTACTCCGTCGCCGACGCCTGCGTCGTCCGCGCGATCTTATTCCCCATCGCGGCCGCCGCGGGCTCCTACCCCCGCCGCCGCCGGAGGGGTGGGGACGCGGCTCGCTCGCTCGCTCGCCGGCGTCTGGGGTTTGTTGCTTCGCTTGGCTTCTCGCTTTCGTGGGGTGCGCGTCGTGGCGTTGCGTGGGGCGTAGGCGATCGATCGGGGTACTCTAATGTGTGTGCGGTCTCTGGTGTGTTGGGCTCGAACACGCTTGACGCCCCCTCGGTCGGATGCGTGCCGTGCGCGTGCTCCGCTCCGGGTAGCCCTGGTTCCTCCCGGTTCGCGTCGACGGAAAACGGTTTCTGTTCCAATCCGTGCTGGATACGAGAGACAATACAACGGATAGCTTCAGGGGTTTGCACGGGGGGAGCGGCTTCCCGTTACGTGCTGTCCTGGATGATTAACGGGGAAGAAGAGGACAGCACGAACTTGTGCGGGAGGACTTCATTCACACCAAATAATTCGTTTCAGCCAGGTTCAGGAGGGGAGAGAGGTAGAGATAGAATGGAGTTGAAACGCACACAAGGCAGCGCATGCCTAAAATAATTGGTCTCAGTTCACAATTGATGTACTCAGTTCATAAATCATACTACCTCCGTCCTTGAATATATGACGTTTAGGACAAGTAAATTAATTTATTTTGAACTAGTTTTCTTGTTCTAAATGTCGTATATTTAGGAACGGATGGAGTATATAAACACGTTTGGCTGAAGGAAGGCAGCACGGCAACTGGTTTTGCCCACCTCCCCGGCAGCAAACAAAACAACACTGCTTAAAGAACTCAGCGTCCTAAAACAGAGTTCATCAAATTCAGATTACAGATACCATTTTTTTTTTATAAAAACAAAGGTACAAAGTGGCCTAAACAGAGGTTCTTAAATACACTGAATTCAGGGTACATGGAGTAGCATCTGAACAACAGAGGTTCTTACTCAGTCAGTCTATGAACCTCACATCAGTTACTGCCATCGGCTATTATCCAGTGCAAGATACATGCTCTAAGACCTAGTCACCAAGAGATTAGAGATGCTTCAACAGTGGTTTTCAGCTTCAGTCCATAAGATATGGGTGCTGTAGCATTCACTAGCCACACGATGGCAGTACCGCATGATTAGTTAACAGAGAACAAATGTCAGGCTCTTGCTGATCAGCGCCTACAGTTATTGCCAAGACCTCAATGGCTGGCAGCATCCTGCTGTGTAAATAATGATCAACCTCCTGATAGTTGTGCAACTGCAGTAATCAATAATCACACAACTTTCTTACTGGTTTGTCTAGTGCATTAGCAGGGAGCATCTTCATTTCCATTACCAGATTCTGGAAGAAGAAAAATGGTTACTTAACAGGAAAACACCAAATGAGGCTTCTGATAAAGAAAAATTAGCAAGGGGGGCAGGTGGATACCCTGAATAGCTGCTAAATTTTCTTCTTTGTAGACCCCAAGTGGTGAACCGTGCACAGATAACAGCATCTCACCATTCTTGGGTAACCTTACGGTTTTGGGTGTCATACCGAAGGACAGCCGGTTACTCACAGCCTGTTGAAGCATTATGTTTAAACACAAAAGGTGATATTGCAACACAAATATGCATTCCAGAAGCAACTCATCCACTTGAAGCAAACATGATACTATAGAATTACAACATGATAGTAAATTAGGAATACAATATTTTACCAAATCCGTAAATTGGAAAGGAGAAAAATGCATACCCCAGGTGTCTGAAAAGCATCTGATGTTCCTGCCATTTGCCCATCAGGTAGCTCACTCCAAGCCTTCAAGGCAACATACACTCGTTAGAGTAATGAAGGCTTGAGAAGAAACATCTAGTGTCAGTACATGCAGAAATACTTACAAAATCGCTGAAACTGCTAGTGCGCCTGTAGAAATCCTTCCCAACTGCACATGCAGTGATGAAATCATTTAAGCAAGCTGCTAGTGGTTGGTTCCCATAAAGTCAAATAAACCATTAGAGGTAGATAACATGGTCGAACCTGAATCCAATGGGAATTGAAGGCCACCAGCAGTTTGCAATGATGCAATCGAGGCTTGCAGAATCTTGTCATCTATAAAGTCCCCAAGTATGCAATTGTCTCCATCGTTCCATTTTAGCCCAGGCACATCATATTTTTCATTAGGGACAACAGATAAATTGGGCAGGTTCTCCTTGAAATATCCCAATGCATTTGCCTCTAATTGCTCCTTGGAGAAGTAGGACCGCACCAGTTGCATCTGAGAACGTATGTTCCCAGCCTCTGCATCTTTTATCGCTTTGATGGCAGCAATCCGGCGCTCACCTGTTTATTAGAACTCTGGGTTAACAATTCAAATCATTATCATTACAAGAGAAGAACAGTACATTTATGCCATGCCTTGCTGATACAGGAAGAAAACAGTTGGCATTCAAGATTAGCGCCTCAGCAGGATTTAAGAAATCATAATTTGAAGCCACCCTTCTAGATCTGCAAAAAGTGAACTACTATGAACTGTTTAACCTACAATCAGGTTTTCTAGGGCAGGGCCTTACTGTTGTTCACTTAATTTTTGTTAGGTTCCGATCTTTATCTTTGGCTCGGAAAAGAACTTTTCCATTCTTGCTTTGCTGTGGATACCACTGTTGTAATAACGAACGGCCAAAACATCCTTGGATGTAGAGGCTGGGATACATTTATTCCATCATCTAAAAATAGGTTCTGATGATTCTTCAGTCTGCAAATTCGAATAGCTAGCACAAGTAGCCCTAGATTTTTTTTTCTGCCAGTAATGCTCCTGAGAATCGGTATCAAGTTTTCAACCCATTCCGATTAATCTACCGGCACAGCTAGTGCAAAATATTCAGAGCAACGAAATCCTTCGCATCCTAGGTCCCGCCCAACTTACAGAAACTACGGACACATGATATGCTTGCAAGATGCGTCGATAAGGACTGAAATTTTGGTGCACTCCCCTAGCATATAGATGAAAGGGAGGAGAGAGGGAGCGGTTTAGAGTGCCGTACTTTCTTGTTGGCTGTTCCACGCCAGCCGCTCCTCCAACGGCGCGTCGTCGCCAGGAGGCTCCTGCGCATCCGGCTGCGGCTGCGGTTTGGCGGGCGGCGCTCGCCGCCTCCTCCTAGGCGGCATCGCGTCAGCTCCGCCGAGGGCAGGATCTCGCGACGCGAGGGGATGCGGGGGGAGATTTGGGGGCAGAGAAACCCTCGAGACGGGGAAATTTTCGAACGGGGCTGCGGCGGGGTCCGGGGAACCGAGGAACAACCAAGTCGAGTGAATTCTCGTCAAAAAAAAAATCAAGTCGAGTGAACGTTCCTCTCGAATTTTTTTTTATATTTTTTCTCTATTTTTCAAAAATATATGATCCGCCAGAAATTTAGCAAAACTATACATCTGCCGCCGTGGCCCACGGCGGTAGGGGTCCTACCGCCATGCGGCACGGCGGCAGGGGCCGTGGCCCACTAGCAAGGGCACATACCGCCGTGCCACACGGCGGTAGGGGCCTACCGCCGTGCCGCACGGCGGTAGAAGCCTACCGCCAGGCGGCAGCGTGGCCTCCAGGTACTGTCATAGGCTATGGCGGTATGTATGGACCTACCGCCGTGCCCTACGGCGGTATTTTTTTTGGGTAAATTTCAATTTTTTGGAGCATTGATAGTTAACGACGAACCATTGATACTTAACGACGAATCACAGAAATAAGCAATGGCGCGTACGACACAAATACCCTAACTTTGTGTCGCCGCTAGTCCTAACGTGCCTTAGGGAATTTAGATAAACGATTACAACATTTGTAGTCTAGTTGTACGAGTAGTACCCGGAGAACCCGGACATCATAGACCTGTCGGAGTGCTGGGAGGGCATGTAGTACCCGTACCCCGACAGGGGTGGAGTTGGATCAGACGGTGGCGGGGGTGGAGTTGCTGGTGGAGTGTTGTCCTTCTCGTGCACGGACAACAGCAGAACTCGTTCTCACACCCGGTGTTCGTCTTCACCACCGTTGGTCCGGTCACCGGTCCGTCGTCGTCGTTGGTAGATGTCGGATCTGGAGAAGCCAATGCCGACGCGAGTTCTTGCCTCAGGTTGAAGATGACAACATCCTCGAGGTAGTTGATGTACTGTTGATACGGGTTAATAGCTGGGGGATCCACCCATTGCACGAAACCGCAGTTATCTGGTTGGTCGGAGTACTGCAGAAACCGTGATTACATTAGTAAATCATAAAATGATGAAGGACAGAGATCAAGGAGTTTTGCTTACCCATGCTCGTGAGCAATGCCAGAAGCGTCGACCAGAGTTGTTCCATCCCTGGTAAACCTGCATCACACAGAACTCACCGTGTGCACACCTTGGCCAGTTCACCGTTTGATTTGGTGCGTACTTTCTAACATCACACATGGATTTGAAATCTCTCTTATCTAAGGCTGTAAAATTGTTGTTGAACTCTGGATCTTACTGGCTCCACAGTGCTGGACCGAGGGAGTCATCATCATCCCCAGTCCAGGAACAAATTGGTGGTTGTTGTGTTGTGAAGTGACACTGGAGAAGAGTGCTCACATATATGTAGGTAATGAAGCAGACTGGACGGTGGGCCATTCGATCCGGGGCAAGAAAAACGGGCAGTGACTCGGAGGAAACACACCCTAGTACTAGGTTCACTGTTTGGTGCAGTGAGTCGGAGGAAACACACCGTAGTACTAGGTTCACTGTTTGGTGCAGTGACTCACAGAAAACACACCCTATGTGTCCACTGTTTCACGCAATTACTCACAGGAAACACACCCTAGTACGAGTTTTACTGTTTGCGGAAACAAGCTCTAATACATCTGAAATCAAGTTCTTAAAGATACAAACCGACTCTAGAGGATGATGAAATGAAATCATAATTTTTTAGGGATACAGTAGCACTCAGCGTCTAGTACTCTACGTCTACTGGGTACAACGAGGGTATTTCCCCTTCCTCATGGCATCCGGCCCAGCTTCCTTAGCCCGGCGAGCTCTCTCCCTCTTCCTCTCTCTATCTGCTTCACGGGCTGCGGCCGCTTCACGTTCTTTCATCTCTCGGCGAATGCGAATTTCCTCCTGCTGCTCCTTACGTTTTTCTTCTTGTTTTTCTGCCTCAACCATCCTTTGCCACCTCTCACGTGCTGAACGACCCATCGCCTCGACGTAACGCTTGTCTTGTTCGGACTGCTCACAATCTAGCCACTGCATAAAATCACAGAGAGGAGGTGTAGTTTTTTTTCAAAGACAAGTTAGCACATAATAAAATAGCAATGACATATTATTTATTTAGTAATGCAGTTTGTTCTTACTTTTGGTCTAACATTGCGACATGGTGGGAGGGAGTCATGCTCGTAGTTCACGCACATGAAGAACCTCATCCCGTAGCAGTACCCGAGAACGTTGCACTTGACAAGCTTACAATTGTCACCGCAGTAGCACATAGGAGTGTGGATCCCCTTTGGCACCGCAACCTTGTCCTTCCTACTGGTGAGCAACTCCAAGTCCAACTCAGGACCCGAGAAAGCCGTTGCAAGCCTACAAAAAAGATGAGAAATATGATAGACCCAGCCTTATGAACAACTTGGATAAACAACATGACAGGCAAACCAATTTCACATGCTGTTTTGATATAACTCCTCCAATGTTCAGTGCCTTGAAGTGGCATAAGCTCCCAATATACTGCCTCACTCCTGTTGATTAGAGCCATAATGGACAAGTCATGTTGCTCTGCATCTACATGGAATGCCCTATAAAAAAAGTTGGTAATGGACCCCCAAGTTCTTTCGGCTGCTCTTCTAATCACATGGTCAACCGAATTAAATTCTGACAAGTCAACTCCATGTTCACCATATCTAATCTGCCCATTACCGAAATACAACTTGACAGTAACTGCATCTGACATGTCTGACAGCATGAAAAAAACGCTATTAACAAGTGGATCTGTAACTACAAAATATATCTACTCAGAGCTACACTACGACTATAATTTTACTAATCGATCTACACTAAAACTATATTTTTACTATGCAGATCTACACTAAAACAGTACTTCAAAATATGAATTATCACAGTTGAAAATATTAAGTACCAGAGTATTACCTCTAACGAGACGAAAAACCGGCAGAGCTTCGCACCTTCACCACCTCCTCCTCACTCCCTTCTCCTCTCCCCCCTCTCTTTCTTTTTTTTCGAATTATTATGACATTTTCGGCTGAATTTCGGCCTTATATAAAGGTAGCAGTTCCTAGCGCCGTGGGGCACGGCGGTACCAGGCCTGCTGCCGCCGTGCCCCACGGCGCTAGGACCTGCCGCCGTAGCCCACGGCGGTATGTCCCTACCGCCATGGGGTACGGCGGTATGTCCGTCGCACGCTACGGGCCCACGCCTGGCCGTGGGCCACGGCCCCTGCCACCGTGCCGCACGGCGGTAGGACCCCTACCGGCGTGGGCCACGGCGGCAGATGTATAGTTTTGCTAAATTTCTGGCGGACCATTTATTTTTGCAAAATAGAGAAAAAAAATATATTAAAAAAATTCGTTCCTCTCAAATATGACAGCCCAATAAGTCGCAAAAAAATGACGGCCCAATGTGTTACCTAAGCGGGCCCTACTTAGCCCATGCTCGGCCCAGGCTGCTTTCCAATTTATTTGAATTTATTCCCTTTTTTTAGATCATTTGAATTTTTTCCTTAAAAAAAAGATGACCGTGGCACTTCAGATGTGCTGAAAACGGGTGAAAAAAAGGAAATATGTTTCTATATAAAATAGGAATTGACGGAGAGATGAAAGGCTACGCCCTGGTGCCATGTGACGACGATCATTTCATGACCAGTTGATGAACACACCAAAAACGCCGGCACCTGAAAGGCTGAAACGGAGACAATGGCACCAGAGCAGGAGGCCAGAGACAGGATGCTTCAGCTATGTCCCGCAGCAAACACCTAAACACGTCATGCCACGATTCCTCCGCTGTCCCTCTCAACCATTTTGTCCCCGCAAAATCTTTTTTTCATGCTCTACCTTATCATCATAGGTCCTGTTTAGTTCTCTAAATTTTCACCAAAATTTTCACATAAACGACCGTGTCAGTTCATTTATTCTTTCTGCGTATGCACTTCAATGTAAAAAATTTCACTCACTTTTCACCAACTAAGAGATCCCCGCAAAATCTTAGGGCAGCAAAGCAAGATCAATTCGCAAGGACTGCAACCAGGTAGGCTAGGCCTTATCCTTGGAGGCCTAAAAACGTACTTGACTGCCCCACCGTCTCAAATGAGCAACGAATCGATGGAGTCCTTCCGTCCGTCGAGTGCCCCCCCCCCCCCCCCCATCTGTCTCCTCTGCAGGACTGCAAACCGTGCGAAGAAGCAAGGATTGGGGACGATGACCGAATTGTGGTCGCTCGATCGTTTACACGCCAGCTGACTGAAAACATCGTGCTCAGAGCTTCAGATAAAGCCAGCCAGCTGCTTGGTTTTACATAAATGGAACGAAACGAACAACATGTTGCGTTTGCGTCGGATAGGAGGAGCAAAATGATGTGGCGCGAGAAGGATCAAACTGAACAGGCGTCACGATCAGGATCCAGTGAGAGTGCGAGACAGACACAGAGGCAGAGAGCGAAGCAGCAGCTCTCGGTCAGAGGGGAAATTTACACAGGCCGCCCGACCCCGACCGAGGCTCACGAGCAACCACCCTGGCCGCCCGCTTCGCGTGACCACCACCACCCCGTGGTGGTGGTGCCGGGGAAAAACTGCGGCGCGGCAGATGCTACTTGCCGCTGCTGCCGCGCTCGCTCCCCCGGCCGGGCCTCCCTGTCCGAGGCATCAGGCAAGCATGGCGGGGCCGATCAGTCCAGCAGCGCGAAAGGCAGCGAGCACCTGATGTCGTGCGCGGGGGAGACGTCGGCACGGCGCATGCCGGGCGGCAGCAGTGCCAGTGCGTGGGCCGTGGCGAAGTGAATCCTCCCTTTTTTTTTTTGAAGGAAAGTGAATCCTCCCTTGGATATCGATCGCTGAAACCTGCCTCAGTGATGTGGGCGTCAGCGTCATGCGCTCGCGCCTCGCCAGACGCCAGGTGTTTGAAGAGTCAAGGCCTGTCCTACGCATGATTGCCCGTATGGAATGGAATAGATCTCTTGTAGCTAGTGACCTCCATTTTGCTCCCTGGATCTCTTGTAGCCAGTGACCTCCATTGAGTCTAGTAGTTGGATGTAGGTGGCGATGACAGTAGTGGCTCAGCTTTACTCTACTACCTATTAGTTCATTGTTACCCTATTCACCCTTCTTTGCAAACCGATTTAGGTATTTTTCATGAGTTTTATGGCGATGCAATGAACCATGGCAAAACAAAATTTCCATCCCACATTATTTGCGATCATGTATTACCTTACCTATAATAAAGAAGAATGTTTTTTTTCATATAGGAGGTCAATTGTGCTGCCGGAGCTGTGACTCTAACGGGCGCTGTTTAGTTCTCAAATATTTCACGAATTATCCGTCACATCAGTCTCCGGACACTAATTACGAGTATTAAATGTGGATTAATGACAAAACCCAACTCTTACTTTAATTTTCGAGACGAATCTAACGAGTTTAATTATGTCATGATTAGACAACGTCGTGCTACACTAACCAAACTCTAATGACAGATTAATTAGATTTAATGAATTCATCTCGAGATTTGCCGTCCATCAATGTAATTATATCTGTAGGTAGTCTATATTTATTACCACTAAATCCCTAATAGATATTGAAAGAGTCTCCCAAAATTTTCACTCCGGAATAGTGTTTTCTCACTCACATTCATGCGCACTCCTTCTGTCCAAAAAAATGCAACTCTCACTTTTTGAGAAGTCAGTCAATATTAAATTTAATCAAATCTATACAAAATGTTCCTAACATGGTACAAAAAAAATATAAATATATTAACCATGTAATATATTTACATACTAAATTTATTTGAAGATGTGGATGTTAGTGTTTTTATATAAATTTGAGCAACTTAATTATTTGATTGCTCGAGAAGAGAGAGGTGCCTTTTTTTTTAGACAGGGTGAGCAGCTATGGTGCATTGGAGAAGTCGGATCGGTGAAGAAGAAAAAAATGTTGTGTCGCTAATTCGCACCGTTTCCCGTTCACCCCTTCCTTGATGGGTGGAAACACCTCCGCACTACAAATATAGTACCGGGTACGCCTCTGTTTTTAAATATATGATGTAAAATTAGTTCAAAACATAAACATCATATATTTAAGAACGGAGGTAGTACAAAATATCCAGGATGCCGCTATTTGCTCTCATGTGCAATTAACGGTTATTTGCCGCTATAGCTCTATTTAGCCCGTTATTAATTGTTTTAGGAATAGGAGTGCTAAATGTCTTAGCCCACGATTTTAAACATGAGCTATGAATCTATGATGCATGAACAGTCGTAATCTGTCGATTCAGCTGTTTTGCACGAATGAAAGTGCACAAAGCACAACATGTACTAACATATACTGGTGCTACTACTATACACTAGGAGAGGAAAACGCTCGTACAATCACACTACTATGCACGGATGCAGAGCAAACGCCACATGCAAAAAAGCAGGGGCGCAGCTGCAGTGCTCATTGTTGGTGCAAGAACAGAGAGCAAGCAGCTCTGCAGCGGCAGCAGACACAGGAGGAGATGAGAGAGCAAGAGCAAGAGCAAGCAGCTCATCGGTGCAAGAACAGGCCGGGGGCTAAAGCTGAACTAGTAGCATATCTCCATGGAGAAGTTGGAGTCCAGCAGCTCCTCGATCATCTGCTCCACGTGCTGCTCCTCGAGGAACCTCTCCGCGGCCGATGGCGGCGTCCCCGAGTCGTCGCAGGCGGCCCAGGCGTCGCCGCCGCCGCCGCCGCCGATCGGCATTGCGGCCGAGGCCGAGGCGGCGGAGGCTGCCGCCGCGGCCGCGGCCGCCTCCCTCTGCCGCTGCGCGGCCTGCACGGACGCCAGGTTGAACCGGTGCAGCTTGTCGACGAGCGCCGCGGAGAGGAACGACGTGGATGCGGCGGCGCCGGCGCCGGCGTCGGTGGGGAAGTTGGTGCGGGCGCGGGGCCCGCACATGATCCGCGCCGCCTCGTCGTAGGCGCGCGCCGCGTCCTCGGCCGTCTCGAACGTGCCCAGCCATATCCGCGTCTTCCTGCAGCAAATCCGCAGCCAACGCGTCATCATCAAGAACTTGGACGATCGATGGCAACGATGCGAGAGCTAGCAGGTCGGGCGCATCAGCATGGGCTATAAGCTGCTATAGTGCTATACGCACAGGAGAGGATGGCGGATCTCGGAGACCCAGGAGCCCCAGTGGCGCTGCCGCACGCCGCGGTAACGTTGCTGCGGCCGGGCCATCGCCGGACGGCGCGGCGGCGGCGGCGGTCGACGACGGTGACGGCAACTCTAGCGGCGAGGTGCTCCCCCTGTCAGGCGATAGACCCCTTCGATCGATGTGGTCGTGGTCGTCCTCGGCTCGATCGGTTGCTTCTGGCCGTGGAGATGCAGGGGAGGGGAGTGATTTGATTCGTCATCCGCGAGCCATGGAAGGGAGCCCTATAAATAGGGGACGGGAAACCAGATAGGGCCCACGTGAATGTCTCTATGGTCGTTGGGGACCCACCTCGTGGCATCGCTGAGAGTTGAGTTGGGTGTGGTGTGATTGGTCTTCTCGTGGGCATTCTCTGTTCCTTCCTTTCCTCCTCTGGCTGGCCAATCCTTGTCGACGTCGTCGTCATGCTTGTTGCGACGAGCTACTGTATCACCCAACTGTGCTGAACTTTCAGGCAGAGTGGAGCACTACTGCAGCAGCAACATGGTGAGATTCACATCACGTCGTCCAAAAAGATGCTCTCTCCCTAGGTAGGCATATATGCAGGGGATGTTCATGAAAAAGGGTGTCTAGAAGAGAATTCTAGGGAGATCGATCGATCATAGATTCATAGGGCATCGATCGGCAAGGATTTTTCACAGCCCTGTGCTGACTGCTGAGTGCTGCTTGTCATGACGTTTCGCCGTAGAGACAAGGGGGCATGTTTGAGATTGGCCGTGGCGTCTCCTCTCTCCCGTGCCGTCGGCCGGGAACGTGCAACGGTAGTGCGAGCCCGACAAACACAAGCTCACATGCAATCAGACACATGAGATGCCGGCCGATCGAGTAGGGTGGAATCTCCGAGCACCAATGCACCATTATTCCTGCTCGTGCATGCATGCACCCAAATCTTGTGTGCCATGCATCGTCAAAAGAATAAACCACAACCTCACAACCCTAGCGAGCATATAAAAGACATGGCACATGTGAGCCCCCTATATATCAGCCATCCGGATAGCTCGATCGTGTGTACTGAAAAAAATAATTTGAATTGTGATAGGACTAGGACGGCCATACTGCCCGTAGGTCAGGACTCGAGAGGACGATATGATCCTATGCTGTTAGTTGGAACAGCACGACCACGTTGCTCGCTCCGACTTTTTGTTTCTCGGCTCACTCGTGCATTGTACTCTCTTCATGTGTCTTTTTTACATTTATCATAATAATTTATTTTCAAATAAATGATTTTTTTAGAAAAAATTGCACCAGTAACTATGTGGCATCAAATGAATCCACTGTGAAATTATATTTCTTTTGTACTAAAGATGTTAATATCTTTTTATAAATTTGATCATATTTTTCCCCAAAAAAAAAGACAGAGCAAAACAAATAAATGATTAATGAACCAGCATTTTGGGAAGGAGAAAGCGTCTATCGATCGACTCCAAGCTAGGAGGCATGCGGGATTATCATAGTCTGACGCTGTGTATGTCAAGACTGCTGCAGTGTTCGTTCTTACCTGATGATCAGTATACTGTATACTGACTTACTGAGACTGAAACAAAACCAGCTGAGAACTTGGCAGTGTTTAAAAGATGCGTTTTGCCCCATCCCCAACCCCAAGAGAGCAGCAGGTGGAAATCAACCAAACCATGCATGCTGGGGTCCCCGTACGCCTTGCATGCTACTGCGCCGCCGCAGGTTGGTGTAGTGTAGCCCAACCACTAACCATGAGGGTTAAAAATCCCAACTGGAACCGGTTCAGAAACTGTGGTTATCGGTGTAACCGGACCGGTTCCGGTACCAGTCGGTTCCAAAATCGTAGTTTCAAAATTTTAAATTTAAATTTGAAAAATAACAAATTCTCAAAAGAAATTTTTTAAAAAATTGCGATGAATCTAATGGTATTAAATTTTTTTTAATATTAAATATTCGTTCATTTAGTATACTTTGCGGGCATTAAGTTCAACCAAAAAAGAAAAAAAGGAAAAAATTTGGCCGGTTGAGCCTTTAGTGCCCGCAAAAAATACTAAATGCACTAATATTTAGAAAATTTTGACACCATTATACTACACACCTTGAAATATTTTTAAGAATTTTTCTTTTATTTTCCAATTTTTTAAATTCAAATTTGAAAACACGTCAAATTCTTCACTGATTCGATTTTTTTCAACAACCAGTTACTGCTCAAACCGGTCCGCCTTACCGGTCAAACCGCTCGGTAAGCCGTTCCAAATCGTTTGCACTGCCGTTTTTTATTTGCAATTTGAATTCGATCGTTCTTTTGGTAAAACCGGTCGGCTAACCGGAGCTGGACCCGGCGGTTTGAGCGGACCAGTCGGTAAAAAAAAATCCTGCCGATCATCCATCAGCTCCCGCTCAGCACCCGCATGCTTCGCCGGCGGCCGGCCGGCGGCGACGAGGCCGGGCAGCTCCCAGCGAGTCAGTGACGCTAGCTAGCTACCGGGGCGGCAACTCCCACGGCGGCCTTGCATTGGGAAGAAAAAAGAGCAGCGCGTGCAGCCATGCGAGATGCGACCACGTACACATACTACTCGCTGTACATGCGACGCGCGCGCTTATCGGCTTATCGTCTTCGTCAGCGCACGCAGCCCTACGCGCGCGCGTTGTGCCCGTGCTGCGCTCTGTGCTGTAGAGTAGCCTCAGGCTCGTTCTCTTCTTCGTTAGAGAGAGGATGAAAATATACTATTTATTTATCACATCTATAAAAAAAATTATTTTAACATTATTCATTTACAATTTTACTATTTATTTACAACAGTACCCAGAGCTATAGCTGCGCAGCCTACGACTGATCGAGCGGATGCATGCACCCTGTTCGTCTGGCTGACGACTGGTGGCTGGTGCTGATTTGTTCTGAGAGAAAAGTACCGCTGACTGATAGCTGGTAGCTGATTTGTTCTGAGAGAAAAGTACCGCTGGCTGGTGGCTGATAAGCCAGACAAACAGGGACGGGATGCCTCTCGCAGCGCAGTGCAAACGATCTAGGGAGCCACGTGGGATTGAGCGCATGGCGCTGCGGCAGGACGCCGGGATCCATGGCTTGCTTGCTGCTCCTCCGAAGAGGTGAAAGAGATCAATCGCTCCTCAGGCTTCAGCCTTCAGCCTTCAGCAGCAGCATGCAAGGCGTATGGGGACAATTCAGTGTGACTGATCTCGATGTTGCTAACAGTTTCTGGATTTTTTTTTTTTGCACTTTAAGATCTGTTAAGCGCATGTCTGCTTGCGTGTTAACAAGGCGAGTGACAGTATATAATGAACATGACGAAGATTTGGAACTGATCATATATTCCCCTCTCGCTTGGATTGTTGCCCTACTGTGAACTGTCGACTTGTTGAAATACTTGAATTCTGATGAAGCTACAAGTGGTTCTAACCATTACCGCGTCATAAAAGGATTTAGGAACTTGCAGCTAATATATACAACTCCGTAGCTGGCAAATAATGTGGACAAATCAGGCCAGTTCTTGCAGAGCGTTGTCCTGTTAGGCAACTGCTGTGCTGTGCATATGGCTCCGCTAGCTCGCAGTTGTTAACTCCTGCTCTAGTCTTGTGGCCGTCGTCACGTACACGGTAGCCGGCAAAAATGGTCCATGCAAGCGTCGATCGGACGTCTGCAAACTTTACCTCGAACGCCTCCCAATTCAACGAAATTCATAGAAACCAATTTTATCATAGCAGACATGCACGGTTGGTTTTTTCTGAACCGTTCTGCAATCCCCTGGATCGATCACACTGGGAGTCTGAAGCCAGGCACGGTTGCTAACAAAGGCTGCACACGCACAACGGCACAAACTCATGCATCATTGCATCAAGCAAGCCTGAAACGAAACGATGGTCCAAGCGCACACAACTCGGGTGCTGAGCCTGACATCGTCACGTTACTGTCAAACTACGAGTTCCAACCACCACCCTATCCATCCCGCAATGGACGATTAATAATATCCTGACCTGGACTAGCTGCAGGGACATTTTCAGACAGTAAAAATATTGGCGAGTCGGTAGCCTGAGGGAGGACGTTTCCCCCATTTTCCAGCGAGTTCGTTCTTTGCCATTTGCAAGTATGCATGACAGTCATAAACAGCTTACCAAGCAAGGGCTTCAACTGTGTGAGGACACAGTTTCGTATGCACAGCTCGCCTGTCACTGTCTAGCATGAGTTGTTTCTAGCTTGAAAGAAGTCGTGATCGAGGATCTGAATTCCGATCACTGTTATGGGTGACTGCCAATCGGCTTAGCATATTGGCCAAACGCATGCAGTCATCAGACGTCGCCTGCGATCCGCGTTTCGTGGGATCTTATTTGACCCGAATGTCATGCAATGATTGGGACAAGATCGATCTTATTTAGGATGCCGTTAGTTCGTTGAATTCGGCAGGAACACGTAGCATCACTTCAATTTGGAAAACAAAATTCTCAGTCAAATTTCGCCCTGAACTTTTGTTTGCGTTTCTTCTTTGGTGGTGCTTTCTTCCAGCTGCATTTCGGGTAACCCATGCGACTGATCAAGCTAGCTCGTCAAGTTCCTCCCACTTGACACTGCAGCATGCACCTGACTCATCAACGGGTCTCATGAACGATAAATTCGTAGCAAATCTTGGCGAATTAATTGGGAGGATAATAAGCATGTACTTATGGAAGTGCAGAGCACACAAGCACGGCAAGTGGCGTTCGCCATTGGGCATGGGATCATGGCAGACAGCACGTAAAACGCCCATGTGAGCATGATCAGGTGACGGCGACCCGTTATCTGGGCTCTAATGCGAGGCGATGATCATCGCAAGCAAAGGGCACTGTCTGTCCCACGGCTAATCATGGCAATCATCATCGGGAACCCTTTGCGGACACGCGTAATGCTGGATTATCGATCGGCAGATGAGGCTGCTGCTGCTGATGCTGATGCTGCTGACGGGGCCTGGTGTGTGTGGACCTGTCGGTATTCAGAAAATCTCGGTCGGTTCATGAACGGGGCTCGATCTAGCTCTAGGTTCTCATCAGGCGCGCACACACCTGATCCAGTCCTGAACGGATTGCGATCGGCGAGCGCGAAGGCAGCGTCTGGAATCCCCCCCATGTGGGCATGGTGCTGGTGCATGTCCATGATCGCGATGCTCGTAGTCGTAGGCTCCCGACGACGATGATCCGTAGCTAGGAGTCTGCATGCATCATCAGGTTAGACTGCGGCTTGAACCTGAAGCTCTCTGATTTTGGGCTATGATGCCCTGATGCATGCATCATCTCGGTCTTCAGTCCCCCCTTGATCGGATACGCGTTTTTCCATTTGGGAGATTGTTGGGGTCAGGGGCGGAGCCAGGATTTAAGATTAGGGGGGGCTATGGAAAAAAAATAGAACTAATGTTCATGCTATATGGTTTTAATCATGTATAATAGTGGCATGTTTTGCATACATATGCATCAATTTAAAACTAGCTCTACGACTAGCAGCAAGATCATATGCTTCGATAATTTCATCATTACTAATTGATGTAGACAATTTCTTCTCACTATAAAGTACCAAACAATCTCGCAAGAATTCATCTTCCATTGTACATCTAAGACGTATATCATCACAAGTTTCATAGCTGAAAAGCATCTTTCAATGAGTGCAATTGATACTTAGAAGAGTTAACAATGTCTAGTTGAGTTAAATTAGAAGTAACCATGTATATAAATGTATATTAGAGAGGTTAGTAGAGCATTTGGGGGGTGCCAGGCACCCCCCAGCCCCACCTTCCCTCCGCCCCTGGTTGGGGTGTGTTTGAGAGGGACGTTTCTGTTTCGTTCTTGTTGTTTAGGCCGTGATCAGCAGTAGCGTAGTAGGCTCAGGGTGGGGAGAGAGGAGGATCTGGACGGCCCGGGAATTGCGGTTACGACTTGGAACGCAAGTACTAGTAGGATCTATGGCTAGTACCAATGACGGTTGTTATTTAACTGTCACCTTGGCGCCAAAAAAAAAAAAGTTGGTGCCATGAATCGACTGAAATGGAATCTTTCATCCTCGGGTGTGGAATTTTGCACCTGTCGCAGAAACGTCCCAATTGTGAGTCCGGCTGTTTTCCTAAATCGTGAGCCTGGCGGAGATCAACCACCTCTCCTGTAGTCGATCCCAAATAATATAAAAAACTCCGGTAGCCCACTTGATAGATGGAGCGAAATTCACAAGGCAAATGGTAACATTAGCGGAATCTTGCTGCGCCGTTTGACAGAACTCCATCTAGTTCTAATTAATTCTAATATGCAGATGATTCTTCGAGACAATTGATTTTGTGATTGAAAGTGATTTTTATTTCTCAAACTATACACTTTCAAAATCAAGATGAGAATCACTTCACACGAGAAACTATTTTTCCCAGCTACCTCTCAGTTCATTAAAAAAAAAGTTCACATAACCCATAGAGAATTTCTATTTTAGTAGGGAATGAACTATAGAGCTATATCAAACATGTCCTAGTCAAATTCTTCGATCCCATCAAAAGAAAAGAAAATAAAAAAGAAAATTCTGATCCAACCAATTTCATCTAATCAGGCTCAAATTATCGTCCATGTAATCCAGCCCGTTATCGGCTTCATGGACCGAAAGAAAGTTTCATCAGAAAGAAGATTACAGAAGCAATCTAAACTAGGCCCGATAAGCTTAATGGGCCATGGAAACTTGGCCCATTGCGCGGCAGTCCACACCACTGGACGAAAGGTCCAGCCCAACGAGCCCAAGCTATCCCCCCAACTCTCGCTTCCACTATATAATCCCCACCGTCCACCACTGTGACTCTTCACGCAGTTAGGGTTTTCGCGCTGCCGCCGCCGCCGCTTCTGCATCTCCGCCGCAACGATGGTAACCCCCTTCGCTCTCGCGGTCTCGCGCCCTCTCTTCCATGGAATTCGACCTGCGCGGCCATGGTTTCGATGTTTCTCTGACGCGTTTTCTTGTTCGCTTTGCTTCTTTTGCTGCGCAGCCGTCGCACAAGACCTTCCGGATCAAGCAGAAGCTGGCGAAGAAGATGCGCCAGAACCGCCCCATCCCCTACTGGATCCGCATGCGCACCGACAACACCATCAGGTGACGGCCGCTTCCTCCGTGCCCCTCGTTTGTATGATTTTGGAGTCTACAGATTGGCTGATCCTGACCCCTTCGCTGCCGCTGCGGTTTGTGCTGTTTCAGGTACAACGCGAAGCGCAGGCACTGGCGCCGCACCAAGCTCGGGTTCTGAGCGAGGAGATGGACCGGCTGCTGCGTCGGAAGGCTAGGGTTTAAGAGCTATCTTCCTTCTGTTTTATGGGTGTTTCAGTGTTTCTGCAAGCTAGGAAGTGATTCCAGGATGCTTTTATTAAGATTTTGGTGATGTAAGAGAGTTTGTAGTATTCTGGTGTACTCGGGATACCATGCTGCATTGCTATGACTGAAGAACCCTTGTTCCCCTTGTTACCCTATATATTTGGTGATGCAGTTATTATTTCTGAGGCCTAAAATTGGTTCATTTGTTAATTTGTGTTGCATGGATGGAGTCGATGCTTTCTGCTTATGATGTGCACATTGCTAGTTTCTGATGGAATGCGAAAATAGCTTTCAGACCTTAGCAGTTCCCTTCCATGGACAAATTGTTTGTGGATGCCAAGTTAATTGTGTGTGCTAACATTAGTGCTTGCATGCAGATTTTGTTAGCACATGGCTTTCATTATTCGACCACTGCTATCTCATTGTTGGGGTGATGATTTGCTATAGAATAAGTTCAAATGGTTCGTTTCTGTTTTATATCTGGTAATGATTTGCTCCATTGCTGAGCAGGCCTGCATTGTTGTGGCTGTGACAATTTTTGCTTAGACAATTACTCTCTGATTGCCGAGATTATTGCTGGTTTTGACTGTATGTAACCAGTTTGTAGACTATTACAGAGTACATGCACACCAGTAGTTGATGCTTATTTTTTCGTCCTGGTCTATGGCTTTAGAAAATCTGGGCAGTTCTCACTCCTTTTCAAAATGTAGGTTGTTTTGGCTTTTCTTGATACATAGATTTAGTTATTTACATAACCCTATGTCTATGTGTGTAGCAACATGTATGCATCTGGAAAAACCAAAATGATCTACATTTTGGAATGGTGGGAGGGAGTAGGTCTCAAGTCGATGGTTACCTGTTAGATCTTGTAGCATGTTTATGGTTTTGGCCTCAAGCTACAGCATTGTAGGATGTAGAATGAGTTATGGAATTATTACTGAGGTTGTTGAGTATGTCTTAGGCATTGAGCTGTGGTGACGAGATTGCTATGGTCAATAACCAGGATGCCCTGGATGAGGTTCGAAACTAGTTATCAAACAATTCATTCAGTGTTCAATAGAATAGTTAGCTAGTCTTGTATGTTTTCTGGGTCTTTATTTTTTGTTGATATTTCTGAAGTTGATTAGCACGCTCGATTCGTTCATGGTATATCACAGTTGGGTTAGGATTACAACGCCTAGAGCTCCTGAATTTCCGTTGTCAGAAACAAATCAAACGTTTCTTATCTCTTATATGTTGTCTTGGTGAAGGTTTGCTCCTTTGGTTTTTGTTGCCCCTGGTATTTTGTTTGGCTCTCTTTAACCTCTGCTGATGTTCTTCAAGGTTGCAATGGTAATTCAGCAAGATGTGATGCATTTTGTCCGGGATTCTTGATGTTAATGTCATTCCTGTGAACGTTTTTGGTACGCACTGATTTTTGGACGTTTCTTATCATCCTTTTGTTTGGATTGTTCTACTATCTTATGATCTTCTATAGTTTGTAATTAATGTTGCGATCGTGTGAGGGGTTGATTAGGAATGGATGCGTCCACTTTTTTGTGGTTTTGCACGCATGTTTACGCAGTGTGCGAAACGAATTTATATACATATAACATGCAAAATCGCTGACGTCGCACACCTGTCCTCTAATTTTGCAATGGGAGCCCAGTTGGGTTCTCTCGCTGCCGGAGCGAGGAGGCAGCGCAGCGGTCGGCCGCACGTCTCGGCAACGCGAGCGTCGCGTGTCGTGGCACGTCGCTGCTGCTGTTTTGTGCTCGGCATGCGACCGTCCGTCCGCCCGCGCGCGCGCGACAAGGTATAAGAGGGGCACCGGCGGAGCACGGGCATCTTCGTCTTCAAGCAGCGCACGGAGGACCGAGGGCGTGAGGGCAGGGCCCGGCTCCGTCCCGTTCCATGAAGGCCTAACCCGCGCGGGCAGGCTCTCTGGTCGAGTGAGAGGGAGCGGCCAACACGGGAGCGCGAGAGCGAGCCGCCCTCCCTCCCTCGTGTCCGCGCGCGGCCGCCGCCACCACCACCACCACAACATCCATCACCCATCCCTTCCCCGCTGCTGGCGTCCGTCCTTTTCATCATCAACTAACTAATAAAACACCATGGCGTCCATCTCCCTCGAGGACGTCCGCAACGAGACCGTCGACCTCGTACGTACACACGCCTCTCCCACTCTTTGCTTAGCTTTCATTCTCCTCACATGATTCACGTTCCTTAATTAGCTTGGATTGATCGTTGCAGGAGACCGTCCCGGTCCAGGAGGTGTTCCAGCACCTGAAATGCAGCAAGCAGGGGCTCTCCAGCGCCGAGGGCGAGAACCGCCTCAAGATCTTCGGCCCCAACAAGCTCGAGGAGAAGTCGGAGAGCAAGCTGCTCAAGTTCCTGGGCTTCATGTGGAACCCGCTCTCCTGGGTCATGGAGTCCGCCGCGCTCATGGCCATCGTCCTCGCCAATGGCGGCGGCAAGCCTCCCGACTGGCAGGACTTCGTCGGCATCACCGTCCTCCTCTTCATCAACTCCACCATAAGCTTCATCGAGGAGAACAACGCCGGGAACGCCGCCGCCGCACTCATGGCGGGCCTCGCGCCCAAGACCAAGGTCCTCAGGGACGGCAAGTGGAAGGAGGAGGATGCCGCCATCCTCGTCCCCGGCGACATCATCAGCATTAAGCTCGGCGACATCATCCCCGCCGACGCCAGGCTGCTCGAGGGCGACCCGCTCAAGATCGACCAGGCCGCGCTCACCGGCGAGTCGCTGCCCGTCAACAAGCACCCGGGCCAGGGGGTCTTCTCGGGCTCCACCGTGAAGCAGGGCGAGATCGAGGCCGTCGTCATCGCCACCGGCGTCCACACCTTCTTCGGCAAGGCCGCGCACCTGGTCGACAGCACCAACAACGTCGGCCACTTCCAGCTCGTGCTCACGGCCATCGGCAACTTCTGCATCATCTCCATCGCCGTCGGCATGGTCATCGAGGTCATCGTCATGTACCCCATCCAGCACCGCGCCTACCGCGACGGCATCGACAACCTCCTCGTCCTGCTCATCGGCGGCATCCCCATCGCCATGCCCACCGTGCTCTCCGTCACCATGGCCATCGGCTCCCACCGCCTCTCCCAGCAGGGCGCCATCACCAAGCGCATGACCGCCATCGAGGAGATGGCCGGCATGGACGTCCTGTGCAGCGACAAGACGGGGACCCTCACCCTCAACAAGCTCACCGTCGACAAGACCCTCATCGAGGTGTGCGGCAAGGGCGTCGACAAGGACATGGTGCTCCTCTACGCCGCCAGGGCCTCCCGCGTCGAGAACCAGGACGCCATCGACACCTGCATCGTCGGCATGCTCGCCGACCCCAAGGAGGCCCGCGCCGGCATCAAGGAGGTCCACTTCCTCCCCTTCAACCCCGTCGAGAAGCGCACGGCCATCACCTACGTCGACGGCAACGGCGACTGGCACAGGGTCAGCAAGGGCGCCCCGGAGCAGATCATCGAGCTGTGCAGGATGAGCAAGGACGCCGAGAAGAGGATCCACGCCCTCATCGACAGCTACGCCGACCGCGGCCTCCGCTCCCTCGGCGTGTCGTACCAGCAGGTGCCGGAGAAGAGCAAGGACAGCGCCGGCGAGCCGTGGCAGTTCATCGGCCTGCTGCCGCTGTTCGACCCGCCGAGGCACGACAGCGCGGAGACCATCCGCCGCGCGCTCCACCTCGGCGTCAACGTCAAGATGATCACCGGCGACCAGCTGGCCATCGGCAAGGAGACGGCGCGGCGCCTGGGCATGGGCAGCAACATGTACCCCTCCACCACCCTGCTGGGCGACAACAAGACCGGCGAGATGGGCGGGCTCAACATCGACGAGCTGATCGAGAAGGCCGACGGGTTCGCCGGGGTGTTCCCGGAGCACAAGTACGAGATCGTGAAGCGGCTGCAGGACCGGAAGCACATCTGCGGCATGACCGGGGACGGCGTGAACGACGCGCCGGCGCTGAAGAAGGCGGACATCGGCATCGCCGTGGACGACGCGACGGACGCGGCCCGGAGCGCGTCGGACATCGTGCTGACGGAGCCCGGGCTGAGCGTGATCGTGAGCGCCGTGCTCACCAGCCGCGCCATCTTCCAGCGCATGAAGAACTACACCATCTACGCCGTGTCCATCACCATCCGCATCGTGCTGGGGTTCCTGCTGGTGGCCCTGGTGTGGCAGTTCGACTTCGCGCCCTTCATGGTGCTCATTATCGCCATCCTCAACGACGGCACCATCATGACCATCTCCAAGGACCGCGTGAAGCCGTCGCCGACCCCGGACTCGTGGAAGCTCAAGGAGATCTTCGCCACGGGCATCGTGCTGGGCACCTACATGGCGCTCACCACGGCGCTCTTCTTCTACCTCGCCCACGACACCGACTTCTTCACCAAGGCCTTCGGCGTGCGTTCCATCAAGGAGAACGACAAGGAGCTGATGGCGGCGCTGTACCTGCAAGTGAGCATCATCAGCCAGGCGCTCATCTTCGTGACGCGGTCCCGGAGCTGGTCCTTCGTGGAGCGGCCCGGCGCGCTGCTGGTGATCGCCTTCCTGGCGGCGCAGCTGGTGGCGACGTGCATCGCCGTGTACGCCAACTGGGAGTTCTGCAAGATGCAGGGCATCGGCTGGGGCTGGGGCGGCGCCATCTGGGTGTTCAGCATCGTCACCTACATCCCGCTGGACGTGCTCAAGTTCGCCATCCGCTACGCGCTCAGCGGCAAGGCCTGGAAGAACATCAACAACAAGACGGCCTTCACCAACAGGACGGACTACGGCAAGGGCGAGCGGGAGGCGCAGTGGGCGACGGCGCAGAGGACGCTGCACGGGCTCAACCAGGCCACCACCACCTCCAACCTCTTCGGCGACACCAACAGCTACCGCGAGCTGTCGGAGCTCGCCGAGCAGGCCGCCAAGCGCGCCGAGGTGGCCAGGCTCAGGGAGCTGCACACGCTCAAGGGACACGTCGAGTCGGTCGTCAAGCTCAAGGGGCTCGACATCGACACCATCCAACAGAGCTACACCGTGTAACAACACAAGCGTTTCTTTGTTACCCCTGCAAGTGCTGCTGAGAGAGAGGGGGGATTCAGGTCTCGTTTTACTTCTTTGACATAGATATACATATATAACATATATACATATATCTATCTGTGCCTGTGTTTTCGCTGGGAAGAGAGAGATCTGAGCGCTGGTTACGTGTTACTTCGGTCAGTCAGGTTTCTACCAGCGTTCAGCCTTGTTTTTCTTGTATGTAACTTGTAAACTCTCCCTGAATTCATCTCGTATTGTAGCAGTCATCACCACTTGTTCCCCTGTGAATGCACACATACTGTATTGTTCAAATCACTGACTGATTCCTCACTAGAATTTGTGATGCAGAACAAAAACAACTTTTGCATCCATGAATTGAGTTAGAGTTTTTACAATTTCAGTTCGAAAACTATGATCTGAGTACTGGATAATATAAAATTACAGCGACAGACTATTGTGATACAGCTACACATTTCACCATCTATAGGATGCAATCATCACTACCTCTTCCCCTGTGAATTCACACATCCTGCATTGTTCAATTCGCTACTTCAGGCCTGAGATGGGAACGATGAAAGCATGTCCTGATTCCATTTCCTCAACAGAGTTGTGATGCAGAAAAACAACTTTTGCATCCATGGATTGAGTTAGTAAGTAGTACAGGTTCAGAACTTCGGCTCCAAAGCGATGCCTACATGATCACACTGGATAACTTAAATTCAGTCACAGCAACAGACTATTGTGGTACAGCTACACATCAGGCTCTCTCCGATGCAAGAAATTGATTCGTTCTTGTGCAGATCACAGTATTCCAGTCAGAGATAAGCTAGAGCCTGTGTGCCTCGTCCTCCAGGAAGGGGTTGCAGTTCCATTGACGGTATACACACAGGACACAGCTGTAGAGAGGACGCTTCCAATGTCACTTGATATGTATTCTCCACCCACATCAAGATCAAGCCTTTCGGACGATCACATGGCGCTCTCTCTTGTACTCCACCTCGTCCCTTTGGTGCATTATCAGAAGGGCTCTTCTGATCTGAAACACATTGAGTGATGAGAGTATCAGAAAAAGTGTGCTTAAAACTTGAATATTATTTCAGGCATATATCATGGCATCCTTACAATGGATTCATTTATTCCCATCCTAGTTAGTTCATCAATCAGCCGCCGCTCAGATATGTGGCTTCCAATGCCCATTCTTCTCTTTATTTGTGCCTCCGCTTGCTGTCAGAAAAAAAAGGAAGGCATTCAGAAAATGAAAGGTTAGATAACTGAATTTTTAACTTCAGGCTGCAAAGATTAACCTTGATTTCATTTGCAATCTCTGGTGACAAGTTCAAATGCTCGTTGATTCCAGATCTTGCAGCATCAACAGTGGAGACATTGAATAGTCTGAATGCCTCTTCAACATGCTCTGGTGTAGCCACACTTGTCCTAAAAGTCATTCAAAGATCAGTCATGAATGTAATGAAACAATTAAACTAGAAGCATAGCACACAAGAATGGATATATACACATTTTCCAACTATAGCATGTGTAGTACTTACAATCTCATCTTTGCAAGAGATTCACTCAAACGTATGATGGCTTCAAGCTGCCTCACTGTGATGGGAATGGCCGCGGCCCTCCCTGTCTCATGAGCTTGCTGTCTCATTTTCTGCAAAACAAAGAAGATAAATACATACGAAGGGCTAAATTCAAGGAAGGGCTGTAGTCAAGATAAACACATGCGAATGACATCTGGAATAAGAGGAATAGAATCATAAACCAGTTAATTGTGTGGAAATGTCCAGTGCATACCTGTCTAATCTCAACATATTTGTTTTGCAGCATCTCAGCTGCTTTTTCTGAAAGCCGTGGTTTGCAAGTAGCACGGCAGTACTCAATGTACCTATATATAGAAATAGTATACATAAGAAGCCAAGAAAATAAAGTCAGTTTTACAACAGAAAAAGGCAACGCGGGCAGTACCTTTTCAGCCAATTCTCTCCTTCACTTGCCTCTGTGTTCTTAGATGAGGCAGCAGCACCACTGGCATGCACCTTGATAATGTGGCTCGCTATACGCTACAATTTTTTAAATTGCATTTAGTCTCTCAGATAGCACAGAGAAGCTGAAGAAAGAATTTTGCTTCATACCTTATCTTGATCGTACATTCTGATATCTTTTACAATAAAGATTAGATCAAATCTAGAAAGAATGGTCGTCTGCAGATCAATATTATCTTGTGCAGTCTGTAAACAGCAAAATAAATGTTTTTCAAATTAATTGTCTCATATATACCTACAAAAGTTATAAAAAAAGGTAAACACTTGGAGAGTAAATAGAGAAGCATGTTCATCGACCTTAAGATCATCATAGCGTCCTGCAATTGGATTGGCAGCAGCAAGAACTGAAGTCCTTGAATTGAGTACTGTTGTAATACCAGCCTTGGCAATAGATATTGTCTGCTGCTCCATGGCTTCATGAATTGCAACTCTGGAATTGCAAAAAAGAAAGGGCGCTAGGTTAATGTGGTTTCAAGAAAGAACACAAAAAAAAGTGAAGACTATTATGTTTATTATAGTTTCACAAGAACATCTACCTGTCTTCAGGTCTCATCTTGTCAAATTCATCAATGCAAACAACTCCACCATCAGCCAAAACCATGGCCCCTCCTTCCAAATAAAACTCACGCTGAAGAGGAAAATAAATGTTTACAGCCTTTGAAACAGAACTTCAGGGAACAACAACAAATTCAGTGAAATAAACCTACCGAGCTACTATCCCGTGTTACAGATGCCGTAAGACCAGCTGCAGAGGAACCTTTTCCAGATGTATAGACTGCAATAGGAGCTGTCTTCTCTACAAATTTGAGGAACTGTCGCAACATAGACATGTGTGTCAACAAACTAGGGACCTTTAGTTTTAAATAGTGACAGAGCAATCATACACAGTACTGCCAAACTACTCATACCAAGTTAAAGTACAAGTTCACATGATGCAAAGGAGACCTTTGCTTTTAAATAGTGACAAAACATCATATGCAGTAGTGGAAAATTACTCATACTGAAGTAAAGTACAAATTCACATAATGTCAAACCAAGTGTATGACAAATTAGTTTTATTGTCACTTTATTTTGCCATCAAAATAAAGGCTATAAAATCATCAAACGATACTTGCCTGTGATTTTGCTGTGGATGGATCACCCAGAAGCAAGACATGAATGTCCCCTCTCAATCGGACACCATCAGGCAGCCTCTGCAGTAATAATAGTTTAAAGCACAGCATGAGAACAATCAGTTGGTAAACAGATTAGCATTGCTTCAGTGGAAACATCAGTCACTTGATAAGAATGTATACCTTCTTAGATCCACCAAATAACAAGCATGCAATAGCTTTCTTGACATCAGGATGGCCATAAATTGAAGGGCCAATCATTGAGCTAAGCTTCGCATATGCGTCTGGCCTCTGTGCAAATTCTTTGAATTCCATTTCCTACAAGGCAGCAAGAAAAATTAACCTTACAGATAGATCAAACTTTGTTACCAACAAAAACCTTGAAAAAACAAACCACCTCATCGAGAGTGAAATTTGAGGGGCCATTCGAGTTGTTGTCTCTAGATTGCTCCAAACCAACAACTCTAATGTAAGGCTGTTTAACACCAACAGCACTCTTCTGGCTGCAAAGTGAATCCAACACCATTATTAGTTATGTACTTGACCCAGCTCAGATAAATAAACAGACAAAACAAGCTTCAGATTCATCATACTTAGCAGATGCTTGGAAGACGCTGTAGATGCCAACAACAGTTAATCTAGTCCCTGGAACAATGGTCTGAACAAGGTGCCTATCTATAGAAAGTAGCACGTTCCTAGGAAGCTCACCAGTTGGAACATCCTAGCAAAAAAAAAGAGACCATCATCAGTAACATTTTTAACAGACACCAGCAAAACACTACTAATCAGGATTGCTTTGACTCAACTACAGTCTGCAAGGATGAATAGCAACTAACCTCAGGATTCTCTTGCAACTTGATGGTCTGGAGATCCACATACTTGCTCTTATCAGGGACTGCAATCCAGGGGTCCAGAGGGCAAGGCTCTTCTCCAGGCTAAGGGTAAGCAATCACATACATATATAACTGTCAGAAAATAACCATTAACGATAAAATAATACAGTCTGAACAAGTATGTCTAGATGTTCGTTTCTGTTGTATGTAAGATTGTTTTGGAGTAGATTGTGGATGTTAATTGTGCCTGATGTCAAACAGTCTTTAAAGAGTTCAAGTTGGGGAATACTAAAAGTTCCCCTTCCCCCCAAAAGAGGGGGGATTTTGCAACAATTGAGTGAATTGCTGAGGAAATCTACCTGAGGAACATGATCACACGATCGTGGCACAATAGCTCCGCCAAGGCCTGGCCTGCAAGGCACTGTCTTCACGCTCCGGCAGTTCTTGCAGAGAAGAGTTACATGAGTGGCCTTGGCTTTCACTCTCGATGCAGCAATTGCAATTCCGGCAATCTTGACCAACTTCGACATATAATCCGCCTGAAATTTCAAACAGCGGCACTGATATCAATTCTCTGAAGTACAGTCGACACGGTAATCCCATTGAGAAATGTTTCACAACTAACCCCAATAGATCTCATGGACACGGAGTTCTCCTTGGAGGAGAGGAAGATCTGGACATCTCCGGTGACGGGCTCCTCATCTCCCCGGTCTCACCTGCGACCTTCGAACGGAGGCTGGCGAGAACCTCGGACGCTGCCGTCTCAAACTACACAGACCCATGTGTGAAAGTCAGATACAACTCCACGGACCACGGTCCACACAGCTAACTAAATTTCAGAGAAGGCAGCGCACCAACGGAAGATAATCGGCGGGCGACTTGCGGATCTTGTCAGAGAGCTCGGCGTCGAAAGCGTCGAGGTCCTCAATGGCGACGGTGACATGGTCGCGGTTGTGTATTAGACTCTCACTGAACCAGATGAACACAGGAATCAGTTATGTTTGGCCATGGAGACGCCAAATCTGGGGAGATTGAAAAAGAGTGGGAGAGCATGACGGGGGCCGTACCGGTAGGGGAAGTCGCCGGTGGGGCCGGTGAAGCCGCGGAGGAACTCTTTGAACTTGCGGAGAGCGGAGTGGCGGGTGAGGTCGGCGCCTGGGTCGCCGCCGGGGCCGCCGCGGGGGAACTGCGCCTGGTCGCTGTAGAACACGGCGCCCTCGTCCCAGCCAGACATGATTGCTGCTGCTGCGGCGGCGGCGGCGGAGGAGGATTAGAGAGGGATGCGGGCGGGTGCGTGGGCGTGGAATGGGAAGACGGCGAGGGGATGGTGGATGGTGGCGGGAAGAGAGTAATAGAGGAGGGTTTTGGCGGGAAAACGGCGGAGGTTTTGGCGGGAGGAGGACTGCTTGGTGTTAGGGTTGGCCGAGGGGAGAGGGGGGAGGTCTATTGTTCATGGGCCGGGCTGTCTTTTGCTGATAGGCCGGGCTGTCTTCGGATTTCTTGGGCCTGGATGAACTCCTGAACTGAAAAAAAAATCTTAAAATCTTTTTCTAATGACGGCCGCCACCACACACACAGTGCCACCAAACCCGGACCGCCGCTTCTTTACAGGAAAATGCATATGGGCTTTCAGAATTTTTTTCCTATATAACTTTTAGTGTTTAAGATTCGAGCACATAATAATCTTTGTTGAAGTCTTATCTCTCAACTCTAACTCCCTCCTCCACTCTTTTTTTTTGCGAATTACACAGTACATCGGAGACACTCACAACGCACGCACACTCATCCCTATGAACACACGCGTGCAAACCCTACCCCTAGAAGCATCTTCGAAGACTGGGCCGGCAAATCCTCAAAATTGACGAAGTCACCACAGGCGCCTCGCTGTCGATGGGAACGTCGCCTACCAATGAAAGCACAAACGCCGTTAAATCCTGAGAAATTCGCTCCCACAGGGAGTCGAACCCAGGACCTGAGGTGCTACCGGGGCTTTTGTAACCACTAGGCTACATGTCCTTTCGCCCCTCCTCCACTCCTTAACGAACCAGCGTCGTTGCCGGAGCGTCCTCGACCGCACCGCTGCTCCTCAGGCTGGCCGGCAGCCGGCTGTCTCAAAGGAGAAGACGATGAAAAATTAGATGTTGAATATTTTGTTGTTGAAATACTAAATTTTGTTTGCTCAAATATTGAAATAGATATCGAAAAATGTTGAATATTACAAAAAAAGTTGAATGTTGAATAATGCAAAATGTTAATTTATTTTTAAGAAAATGTTGAATGTAATTTTTGAAATGTTGAATTCAGTTGAACCTATTATCGGGTCTAACAAGCTTTGAAGTGCACATGAAAGACCCTTCTTTATTGTTAGTTCAAAATGATTACGAGTGTCTTTCGATCTAAGAGCAACTTCAACAGTTTCTCAAAAAGACTTGACTAGCTAAAATTTAGAAAAAAAAACTCAAAAAACTAACTTCCAACAGCATTGATATCTCAATACCTCGCTATTCCGCTCGCGAAATCCGTCTCCTCGCTCGGTATAGATGACGAGGGGCCTCTGCTCGCAATCTCCCTCCGCCTGCCCTCCCCCTCCTCTCCCAGAATGAGATCCTCTAACATTGTTCCCCCTGCCATTGAGTGACCGCCATGTGGGCTCAGGGGCTGTGGGTCTCGCATGTCTGTGACTCAATGGCAGAGGTTGAATGTTAGAGCATCCAGTTCTCTCCCGCGCCCTCCCCTCTTCTTCCCATCTACGCTGACTGCCATCTCACCGTCCCTGGAGGAGAGCGCTCCTGACACTTGCTCCGCACACTCTCGCCACCGTCGAGGAGGAGTGCGAGCTCACCGTTTGTTAATCGACTGTTGCGACGGCGAATTGACGGCGGTGGACCGAGGAAGGTCGTTGTCCCACAAGACCTGCTTGTGCCTACTGAGCAACGCGCAGCGCGGGGTCGGGGCGAAGCACCGCGCCAGGCGCTCTCGCCGTCTGCGAATCGGCGGCGGAGGGAAGGCCGTCGTAACACCGCGAATCTGCTCGGGCCGACTAAGGAGCGCGCGGCACGGGGCTCGGTTCGGCTCCCTCGCCGGACGGCGGCGAGCTTGGCTGCCGGGCCGACGGCGGTGAGCTTGGCTCCCGGGCCGACGGCGGCGAGGAGGAGCGCGGACCGTGGCGGGCTCGGCTCTCGGGCTGGCGGCGGCGAGGGGGAGGACGCGAACGGCAGCGGGGACGCGGACGGCAGCGGGGCCGGGGCCGTGGTGGTGTGCGCGCATGGTGGAGGAGGACGACGAGCCGAGCGCGACCGAGGCTGCCTTCGGGACGGGCATGGCCGCTGCTTCCTCCGCCGCGGCAGCGAGCGCGAGGAAGAGAAGGAGGGCAGCGAGCAAGCGGGGAGGAGGAAGAGGGCGGCGTGGACGAGTGGCGCGGAGAGACCATGGCGGCGACGGGACACTGTACCTTGGCCATGGCGGAGGGTGGTGAGTGGCCGCAGCACCTCAGCGGACACAGAGGCAGACAAAGGGTGGGAATGGATAAGGTTGAGGGTGGGTGAGGGATGATACGTGGGGTTGAGAGTGAGGAAAGAATGACATGTGGAGCCCACTCTTTTTATAAAGAGTTCCAAATTAGGCTCTGTTCGTGGAAAGTTTTTAGAAAAAAAATTTGGGTTCCCTTCAAGATCTATTAAGAGTATTAAATATAGACTATTTACAAAACTAACTACACGAATGGATAAAAATCGCGAGATGAATCCATTAAGTCTAATTAATCCGTCGTTAGAGATGGTGACTGTAGCACAACATTGTCTAATCATGTCATAATTAAGCTCATTAGATTCGTCTCGAAAATTAAGGTAAGAGATGTGGAATAGGTTTTGTCATTAATCCGCATTTAATACTCCTAATTAGTGTTCGGAGATTGATGTGACGGGTAGTTGGTGAAACTTTTGGGAACTAAACGAGGCCACATGTATGTTGGTTTACCTATGAATTTAACCTGTTTTCTATTTTTTACAAAGAAAGAAGTAATAATCTTCAAATTTAAGTCGCTCTAATGCTGAAGTCATGTGGTCTATATATATATATGGTTTTTTATACCGGCTTCCGTTTCTTGGACTTGATTGATGATGTCAAAAAGCTTACGCGATCAAAGTTCAGAATGTCCGAGGACAACCTGAACCACCCTATTCGTCTGGTTGACGACTAGTGGTTGGTGTTGAGTTGTTCTGAGAGAAAAGTACTGCTGATTGATAGCTGGTGGCTGATTTGTTTTGAGAGAAAAGTATCACTGGCTGGTGGCTGATAAGCCAGACGAACAGGGTGGCATCGGCGATTACGGATCCGCCGCAAGCTCCTGATCGATTTTCGCGTTTCCTTTCCTTTTTCTTGCCTTCCTTTTTCCTCCTTGTTAAGACTCTGTTTAGTTCCGATAAGAATGGTGAAATTTTGGTGCTTGAAAAATACGCGCAGAGTGAAGAAATGAACTGACACGGTTCTGTAGCTGAGAATTCAGAGAACTAAACGGTGCCTAAGAGGAGCAGGGATAGATTCCTTGCTTCTTCATCCTATTCCAAATCAGGAGGGCTTGGACGAGTTCTGATCTAAATCACCCACAGTATACAACTATGATTCTATGAATATATACACAAGCTAGCTAAGCACACGATCGAGCAGCAGCACATTTTACAATCTCCGCCGCCCATGGAGACGGGGAGCGAGCGAGGCGCCGGCGACCTGACGACCAGATGACTTACCCGATGACATCCTGGAGACGATTCTCGTGCAGGTCCCCATGCCTGCCTGCCTGATGCGCGCCGCGGCCACTTGCAAGCCGTGGCGCCGCGTGATCACTGGCGGCGGCTTCCTCGACCGCTTCCGCTCCATCCACGAGCCGCGGTTTCTCCTCGGCCACTACGATGTCGGCTTCAACCACGTCGTGTCGCGAGGCGACGAACGTGTATACACCGGCTTCATACCCTTCCCTCCCGCCATGACCGGCCACTACCCACCTCCGCCACCGTCTCTCCCTCGATTTCCTGCTCCTCCCTGATGGCCCGTTCCTGAACCTCTTGCCCACCGATAGCCGTGGTGGCCTCATCGGCGCCGGCGCCTGAAGGAATTAGGGGGGGCTACGCTAGCACAAACAAAATTTTCCCCGCAAAACAGGAACTGCTGCTGTCAGAGATCACGGGATTACCACTAGACGCGCAGTTGCAGCGGAACCGTCTCGATGAAGACGAACGCGTCGAGGTAGCAGGCAGTGCAGTTGCTCACGTCCACCTTGTCCTTCACGTCTGGTTCGTCCTTGTGCTCCAAACGTAGCACCTCCAAGGTATCCACACGTACGGGGAAGGAACGCCGATCGTAGATGTAATAGCACCTCACGAACGATCACGAACTGGAGGATATATAGATGGAGGAGGGGCGGCAGAAATCACTATTCACCCACGGTACTGTTCACCGCGGGGGTACTGTAGCGTCGCGGGTACTGTAGCGGCGGCGGTACTGTAGCAATGATTAGGGTTTTCCTTTCTCCCCACCTTTGTATATATAGAGGTCACTAATGGGCCTTTCAACCTTTGCGGCCCATTAAGACTCTAGCACCCTAATGGATCAAATCTATCAAGCCCATTAGTGAATCCAATCCAATTGGCTCTAGGGCATATATCCAACAGTCTCCCACTTGCACTAGAGAGAATCACATACGCAAGCTTTCTAATGTTCCAAACCCCTTAAGTGTGTGACCCTATAGGTTCACGCACACATAGACATGGCCCGAGTACTCCTACTCGACCAATAGTTGATAGCGGTCTCTAGCAAGACGTGTCAACTCCTATGCATACGTAAAGATCTTATCAGACGAACCACACATCGTTTCATACATGCTATTCCCTTTGCCTCACGATATTTGGTCTAGCTCCAAGCTGACCTCTCTTTCTCGATATCGTGATTCGGATCCTTTAAAAGAGGTTAACTCTTAACCCAGCACGGCCATGCATTTCTTGATCCAGTCACTCGAGGGGCCCAGAGATATCTCTCTCAAGTAGAGAGGGGCAAATTCCATCTTGATTGACCATGCCTCACAGCATGCTTCCTGACAAACCCGAAAGCCACCTTTATAACTACCCAGTTACGGAGTAGCGGTTGATAGCCCCTAAGTAGGTCAATTCACATCTTGAGTACATGCGACAATCTCAAGTCTAAGGACATAGCGTATGCGTTGTGTAAACAGAGAACTATATAACAAAGTCTCAAATTGGGTCAGTCCAGCCCCATGTCATACATGTGCCCACATTATTAGTTATACATCTCCATGTTCATGACTTGTGAAACATAGTCATCAACTAATTCATGTGCTAGTCATTAACTCATACTAGGGACAACTTTTGAATAACCATACAAGTAAAAGAGTTTCACAAACAATTCACATAATTGCCAATCAAATACAAGTCGCCTTTCATGGACATTCAAATAAAAGAACAAAGTTTCATGGATATAATGAAATATAATCATCTCTATGATTCCTTATAAGACATATTTCTAACATTCTTCCACTTGCACTTGAGCTAATCTAGAATGTATCTAATACCCATAGCTCTCATGTGCGCCTCATGCTTAGGCTGTGGATATAATGAAATATAATCATCTCTATGATTCCTTATGAGACATATTTCTAACATTCTTCCACTTGCACTTGAGCTAATCTAGAATGTATCTAATACCCATAGCTCTCATGTGCGCCTCATGATTAGGCTGTGGAAGAGGTTTTGCCAAAGAATCTGCAACATTCAAATCCGTGTGTACTTTGCATATCATGATATCACCTCGTCTAACGATCTCTCGTATGAGATGAAATTTTCGCAGTACATGATTATTCTTTTGGTGGTTCCTTGGCTCCTTTGCTTGCCCAATAGCCCCATTGTTGTCACAATAAAGATCCAATGGGCTAGAGACACTCGGAAACACACCAAGTTCAGAAAGGAACTTCCTTATCCAAACACCCTCCTTTGCAGCTTCTGAAGCCGCGATGTACTCGACTTCTGTTGTAGAATCAGCCACTGTCTCCTGCTTGGAACTCTTCCAGCTCACAGCACCACCGTTTATCGTAAATAAGTATCCTGATTGCGACTTTGAGTCGTCTTGGTCAGTTTGGAAACTAGCATCGGTGTAACCCGTTACAACGAGCTCCTCCTCACCACCATAGACTAGGAACATGCCTTTAGTCCTTCTTAAGTACTTAAAAACATTTTTAACCGCTGTCCAGTGACCCTCACCTGGATCAGATTGGTATCTGCTTGTAACACTGTGTGCATACGAAATATCTGGACGTGTACATATCATTGCATACATAATAGATCCGATGGCCGAAGCATACGGTATTCTACTCATGCGTTCCCGCTCATCAGTTGTCGAAGGACACTGAGTCTTGCTAAGATGTATGCCATGTGACATAGGCAAGAACCCTTTCTTCGCCTCTTCCATGTTGAACCTTTTCAACACTTTATCAATGTAAGTGTCTTGCCTTAATCCTATAAGCCTTTTTGATCTATCTCTATAGATTTTGATGCCCAAAATGTATGCCGCCTCACCTAAGTCTTTCATCGAAAAACTATTTTTCAATGAGGTCTTAGCGGCCTCAAGCATAGGAATGTCATTTCCAATCAACAATATGTCATCCACATACAAGATTAGAAATACTACAGAGCTCCCACTTGCCTTCTTGTAAACACAAGGCTCTTCTTCACTCTGAATGAAGCCAAACCCTTTTACCACTTCATCAAAGCGAAGGTTCCAACTCCGAGATGCCTGCTTCAATCCATAAATGGACTTTTGAAGTTTGCACACCTTTCTAGCATTGGTTGGATCAACAAATCCCTCGGGTTGTGTCATATACACATCCTCAGTCAGATTTCCAATTAGGAAAGCTGTTTTGACATCCATCTGCCATATCTCATAATCGAAATATGCAGCTATAGCTAGAATTATCCGAATAGATTTAAGTATCGCTACGGGTGAGAATGTCTCGTCGTAGTCTACTCCTTGAACTTGTCGAAAACCTTTTGCAACAAGTCGAACTTTATGGATGTGAACATTTCCATCCATGTCTCTCTTCTTCTTATAGATCCATTTGCACTCTATGGGTTTAACACCATCTGGCGGGTCAACCAAGTTCCAAACTTGATTGTCATCCATGGAATCTATTTCGGATCTCATGGCACTTTGCCATTTCTCGGAATCTGGGTCCATCATTGCTTCCGCATATGTCATAGGTTCATCATTGTCTAACAACAATATGTCACGCTCTCCCGTGATCATGAGATTGAGCTTATCAGTTGCGCGACGTGTCCTTTCAGACCTTCATGGTTGTGTTGGTGCTTCTCTTGCCACGAGCATCTCAACTCGTTCAGCTACATTAGCATCACTTATGAAATCTTGCCCAAGCGGCTCATCTTGAACTTCTTCAAGATACACCTTCTGTCTACATTTTTTTTCTTTTTAAAAAAAACTCTTTCTCTAAGAAAACACCGTTCCGGGCGACAAACACTTTGCCTTCTGACCGGTTGTAGAAATAATATCCCAAGGTTTCCTTTGGATATCCCACGAATATGCACTTGTCCGATTTAGGTGTTAATTTATCTGATTGAAGTTTCTTCACATAAACCTCACAACCCCAAATTTTCAGAAAAGACAAACTGGGAGTCTTACCAGTCCACATCTCATATGGTGTCTTAACTACGGACTTAGAAGGTACCCTATTTAAAGTGAAAGCTGCGGTTTCTAGAGCATAACCCCAAAATGATAATGGTAGGTCCGACTGGCTCATCATTGATCGGACCATGTCCAACAAGGTTCGATTACGTCGCTCGGATACACCGTTTCTTTGAGGTGTTCCAGGTGGCGTAAGTTGTGGAACAATTCCGCAACTCTTTAGATGACTGCTAAACTCGTGGCTCAAATACTCACCTCCACGATCAGATCGCAAGGTCTTGATTTTCTTGCCACGTTGATTTTCTATTTCACTCTGAAATTCTTTGAACTTTTCAAAAGTTTCAGACTTGTGCTTGATTAAATAGACATAACCATATCTACTTAAATCATCAGTGAACGTTATGAAGTATTGGTATCCACCTCTAGCTGTCGTACTCATTGGTCCGCACACATCCGTATGTATGAGTTCCAGTAAGTCTGAGGCTCTCTCAGGAAAACCTGAGAAAAGCACCTTGGTCATCTTGCCTAGCAAACAAGCTTCACATGTCTCGTAGGATTCAAAATCAAACGAAGTTAAAAGTCCATCGTTATGGAGCTTCTTCATACGCTTTTCACTGATGTGACCCAAACGACAATGCCATATGTAGGTCGGACTCAAATCATTAGGTCGAGACCTTTTAGCACTTATGTTACAGATAGGTGAATCATCAAGATTTAAAATAAATAAGCCATTCACAATGGATGCACAAGCCACAAACATATTATCCTTAGAGATCACACAACCATTATTTTCACTCGTAAATGAATAACCATCCTTCATCAAACATGAAGGGGATAAAATGTTTCGACTCAAACTAGGAACAAAATAACAATTATTCAATTCCAATATAAATCCCGACGGGAGGTGTAGTTGCATCGTTCCGACGCTCAATGCAGCAACTCTTGCATTATTGCCTACACGGAAATCAACTTCTCCTCGTTCCACGCTTCTACTTCTTATCATTCCTTGCATCGAGTTGCAAATATGAGCAACCGATCCGGTATCAAATACCCAAGAATTAATATAAGAATCAGCGATGAAAATATCTGTAACATAAACATTAAGTGTACCTAAAGTGGAAGTACCCTTACTTCCCTTGCTTTTCATAGAAGCTAAGTACAACTTGCAATTTCTTTTCCAGTGACCGATTTCCTTACAATGAAAACATTCAGCCTTGGCAGCTGGACTAGCCTTGGGCGCCTGGTTTGGCACTGGGATCTTATCCTTGGCCTTACCTTTCTTCTTCCAAGAATTGCCCTTCCTTTTAAAGGTCGGCTTGTTTTGGATCGCCATCACATGACTACTGCCCGTGCTTTTCTTAACGTTACCATCTATTGGTAATGGGGTGCCTAGAACTCCTTCCCTTTTCTCAGCTCTGAGAACAATTCTCAGATTATGAATCCAATTCGTAAAGTTTGTTCCAGTCAACTTGTCCTTCTCAAGGACCGAATGCAAGGTAAACGATGTGGTGTTGCTAGGTGCCATTAATCTACAACAGAATAATAAATGCAAAACACTAAGACAATATATCCATGACAGAGTAAAAGAATTTACTCCCACTAAAATCAATATCCCCACATTGATACTTAGTGATTCAGAATCCACAACTAACAAGTCTACTAGTGAGCTTTTGCGTCACCGCTAGTAAACAAGGTAGATCGGTAAGCAACTCTTTGCTAATCATATCACATATGACTCCTGTTGTTGGGTGACATCTCTATGTCTAGGCTCCCAACCTTTATGCCCCAAAGTCCTTAACCGTTAAGATGACTTTGATAAGCAAACCAACACTTATGCGTGTAAGTATCCGATACAAACCCGTCTAGTCAAGGAAAACTAGTGGCACCCTAATTTCATAGACCCACCACTAATTGTACGAGACATGGGACGGTGGCAAGTGTTGGGAGGGCATGTTAACTTAAAATTCCAAAGGGATCGTTCTACTCGTAACATCACACGCAAGAAAATAACATTGTCGCATGTAAAAGTAGAACGGTAAGAACGACATTCACACAGTTGTAACACGGTATGGCCTATTGTCACATGGTGATCTCCATCTCCATTGACCTGTACATCATGTTGATCTCCATCTCCATGATCTGTGTGTGCCATCCTCCATGTGATGAGTCCTCCAAGAACTATCTAACGCGTGCTAGTAATGAAAGTTACACAATCGCGTATTAGATCATCACAAATTGGTACGCAGACCATTACATTAATTTTGACAATACATGTGGCTCCAGCCGTATTGCCGTACGCGTGACACGCAGGTCACGAAAAATTACACACATGCATCACATACACATATAGGCCATACCGATCACAAAACCTGCAAAACAGATTATCGTAATTCCGACGTCCAAACTTAAAACGCCCGAAAACCCATCTTGCAAGCCGAATTTGGCAAAACTAATTTCGCTGAGACCAGCAAAGCTGGTTTATCACATGTGTAAAATTTTCTGTAGATCAATTTTCGTATAGAAAACGTCTTCATCCGAGTTAACCACGAAAAGTTATGACTGTTTTACCGAACAGCATGTTTTCTGGTTTTCCCGGGCCGGTAGCAGATCCAATCTGCCGCCGCCACGCATCCCATGCGCCTGGCACTTGACCTAGCTTCGATTCGACCAATCCAATTGATCTCCTTCTCGTTGTGGCTGGGTTTACGTGTATCACTTAACTCCGATGGCGGAATTCCGACCGGTAGGAGTAATTCGTTACACGACCATCACGGCAAGAACACGAAGCCGATCAAAACTTTGATCTACATCTGCATATCTCCATATGCACACATCCCGAATCTAAAACTTAGCAGCTACGGCTCTGATACCACTGAAGGGATACGGGGGGGGGGGGGCTACGCTAGCACAAACAAAATTTTCCCCGCAAAACAGGAACTGCTGCTGTCAGAGATCACGGGATTACCACTAGACGCGCAGTTGCAGCGGAACCGTCTCGATGAAGACGAACGCGTCGAGGTAGCAGGCAGTGCAGTTGCTCACGTCCACCTTGTCCTTCACGTCCTGTTCGTCCTTGTGCTCCAAACGTAGCACCTCCAAGGTATCCACACGTACGGGGAAGGAACGCCGATCGTAGATGTACTAGCACCTCACGAACGATCACGAACTGGAGGATATATAGATGGAGGAGGGGCTGCAGAAATCACTATTCACCCACGGTTACTGTAGCGTCGCGGCTACTGTAGCGGCGGCGGTACTGTAGCAATGATCAGGGTTTTCCCTCCTCCCCACCTTTGTATATATAGAGGTCACTAATGGGCCTTTCAACCTTTGCGGCCCATTAAGACTCTAGCACCCTAATGGATCAAATCTATCAAGCCCATTAGTGAATCTAATCCAATTGGCTCTAGGGCATATATCCAACAGCGCCAGCGTAAGCTTGTGCAAGCTGGTGGTGTGCCATCCCTGGACGAGGCAGTACTGGATACGCTGTGTTCCCTTTACATCACCCGTCTACGCACCAGAAAATGTACGCTTAGACTATAAATTTCTAGGCGCCTTCCTTCTCGATGACGACGAGGCAACAAGCATGTCCAGCTTCAGGGTTGTGTACGCGACCCTGGTCTACGATCACTACAACGACATGGTAACTGCCCAGGCGTACGTGTACTCGGCCAGGGACGACGACTGGATCGTGTTGGTGCCACCGAGAAACCCCGGCATCGGTCACGAGCATTTTGCCTGGGATAAGGGGACACTGCAAATGGTCCATCGTTTCATAGGGCGCACCGGGGGATCACTGTTTTGGTCCGGCCATGGCGGTCAGGTACTCCAACTCGACGAGGACACCATGGAGTTCTCCACTTTTGTGCTGCCAATGGCGCTCAATGATGTCGGATACACCCAATACATCATGTGCATGAGGGAAGCAAACTACCACAGGTGGAACCTTCGGGTCGTCGGAGATGGCGGCGGCGGCGGAGCTACACTACGCATCGTTCGCATTGTGGATAGCGATCTCGAGGTGTTCACGCGGGCGCACGGGGATAGGAAATGCGTGCTGCACAGGACAGGGTTTTTCTTATTGACCGTTGGGACAAAACCGCCGGCCGGCGGTAGCGGTTTACCGCAACGGTTTGAGCGGTAACCGCTACAAACCGCGCAAATTCAAATTTTCAAACCAAATCACTAGTGCAAACGGTTTCGAGCGGCTTACCGAGCGGTAAGAACGGTAAACCACAGCGGTTTGAACGGTTACCGGTCTCTGGGTCAAAAAACCCGGCACCGTGAAGAATTTGGTGTGTTTCCAAATTTGAATTAAAAAATTGAAAAATATAGGAAAAATTCTTACAAATATTTCTAGGTGCGTAAAACCTAATGGTGTCAAAAACTTTCAAATAATATTGCATTTAGTATTTTTTGCGGGCATTAGAAGTTCAACCAGTTCCTTTTTCTTTTTTGAAAAAAGAAAAAGGAACTGGTTGAACTTCTAATGCCCACAAAGTATACTAAACGAACGAATATTTGAAATTTTTTTACACCATTAGATTCGTAGCAACTTGAACTATTTTTGGATTTTTTTGAGATTTTTTTGAGATTTTTTTAATTTTTTTTGAATTAAATTTGAAATTTTGAATCCGGCCGGTTACCAACCGGCCGGAACCGCTACCGTGCCGGCGCGGTTCCAGCGGTTATCGCGGTAAACCGCGCGGTAACGGTCGGTAAGTCGAACACTGGCACAGGATAGTTAGCCTGTGTCAGCTGGCAACATCAAGCCCAAGCAGCAGGTCGTGCCAGAACCAGAGCCGTCGTGGTCGTTCTGGGAGACACCTTCCGCGGGCAGGGCTCCCAGACTCATGGCCTCCTCGTACGAGTTGTGCGTCGACATCGAGATCATGAAACCGGAGCGTAATGACATGTATAAGGCCAGTCTCAGTGGGGGTTTTATGAACATTAAATAGGCTGTCATGTCAACACTTTTGATGATGTGGCGGTGTAGTGAAATGAGTTTCATGAGGATGACACTCTCTCTACACAGTTACCTAGACAACTTGTGTCTTGCATGCAACCTAGAAAACAACAATAGACGAAATTATGCATTGAGAGAGAGGTGTTTCATTATAGTCTCAAACATTTTTAGATGATGTGTCACTCTAGGTAAACGTGTTCATAATATCTCGACTGAGAATGCCCTAACGACATGTATGGTGGTGATCGATTGCTCCCGTATGAGCTGCCATGGCCGCACAACATCAGTGACGGCTTGTGAATGACAGACGAGCACGCGGACCAGCAAGTATTATGGTGCTGGTCGCCGATTGGCGATTATTCAGGATTTGCTGCTCATTGCTTGTGGCGATTGGCGATTATTCAGGATTTACAATGAATTTTTTGGGGGGAAATAAAGAATCATCAAGGATAAGACCTATTGCTAACAATTTCGCTTCTGGAATGGACATGATAAAGAATAAAGATTGTACTTCTAACCAGCACGGACATGATAAGTTAGCCTCCCAATAAACTGATTGAATTCTTGATTTGCACACATCAAAAGCGAGAGATACATAGACAAAAGGGCTTGAATCATGAACATCGCTTGCAGTACAGCATGGGCGAAAAGAGAGGAAAAAGATCGCATACCAACACATGCTGACATGCACAAGTTGCTTGTCTTGGGCAGGCATTTCATCGAGCTCCAAGCAGACACGAATGGTATAGGATGAGAAAATTGTGAAAATTTACTGCAACAATTGTAAATCAAGATTAGTAGAATTAAACATAATTTAATTATAAAATTAATTACACTGATGGACGGGAAATCACGAGACGAATCTATAGCACGACATTAAAATATAATCAATACGTCATTAGAGATTGTTTATTGTAGCACAATATTGTCTAATCATGACCTAATTAGACTCAATAGATTCGTCTCGTAATTTTACCGGAGGGTTATTTAATGAAATTTATCATTAATTCATATTTAATATTCCTAATTACTCTTATTCAAAGAGGTGGGCCTTTTTCTCTTTGGTTTCTCTATAATCATCATCATTCATTGTGATTCCTTCGCACCACAATGCCGGTCATCATCACTTTCCGCACCCAACACAAAACAATGAGAAAATTCTCTATATGTCTATAATGAGCTAGCTGCTAGATCCAAAAAAATGGGGGTAGATACAGATAATATTGAAATAGAAAAATTTGACTTACTTAAAGACCTGGAAATAGCCAGGGCTAACATGGAAGAGAAGTTAGTTACTGAGAAAAATGAACACATGAAAGAAAACATAACTAATCTCCCCTTGGAGGAGATGAAATTTATTGAGTGGAGATCGAACTCCTCTGGAGAGGAGGATTTTCAGCTTGTGACTAGCAAGAAGTCAAGGAAAAAAGGAAAACGAATGCAGAAGCAAAGTAACAAATACACCAAAGGGAAAGATGCTCATCCTTCAGGTGGGACATCTACCTTTGAAGAGGGAATACCTAGAGCTAGCACGGTATTGTCTAATCATGATCTAATTATACTCAATAGATTCGTCTTGCAATTTTACCCGAGGGTTATTTAATGAACTTTATCATTAATTCACATTTAATATTCCTAATTACTCCTATTCAAAGAAGTGGGCTGTTTTCTCTTTGGTTTCTCTAATCATCATCATTCATTGTGATTCCTTCGCTGCACAATGCCCACCCTCATCACTTTCGGCACTCAACACAAAACAATGAGAAAATTCTCTGCATGTCACTGAGAAATATAACTCATCCTTTGTGTGCTATTGAAAATTAGCACATCCTCTCAATTCATTGTTTTAAATTTTCCATTTCCTCCATGTCATTGCCGTCAAAAACTCAGTGGCGTCAATGTCATACAGGGGATGGAAAATTTAAAACTATGGAACACAGGGGATAAAAAATGTCCACCCGTTAGTGTTTTTCCGGGCAATGCTATGGAGGGGATGGAAAATTTAAAACAATAACATTGAGAGAATATGCTAATTACAAGGGCACGTAGAAGATGAGTTATATTTCTTCGAACAAGCCAGCCCACCAACGGCTGCACAACCCATTTATCCGAAGCGGTGATGGGCTGATGGCGACAGGCGGCGAAACCGATTCGAACAAGAATATCCTCCTCTACGGCGGGTCGGATTGCAGCAATACTTTCTTTTTTTCAGTACCGACGGAGTGGAAAGAAATATTGATGACGTTTTAGGGTGTGTTTGGTTGGGTTGTGGCTGTGAAAAAAAGCAGTTGTGAGCTCTGAGCTGTGAAAAAAGCTATTGTGTGATGAAAGTCATTTGGTGGAACAACTATGACTTTTTGAAACCTGACGAGTGGACCCTACATGTCATTCACAAGCCACCCTATTCCTCTCTCACTGACAAGCGGGTCCCACATGTAAGGTCCTTCTTCTTCCTCTAATTTGGGAGACACGGGGGGGAGGCGTTGGGCTCTGGTGGATCTCGCCTACACCGGAGAAGGAAGGAGGGGAGCCCGCGCCGGCGAAGAGAGGAAGGGAGCCTCCCGCAGCCACAGCACGCCGCCACCCTGCTGAAGCTTGCACCGGAGGGGCGCCGTCGCACTGACCTCCAATGGATCTCACCCACGACGGAGAAGGGAGGTGAGTCCCGCGCCAGAGAAGGGAGGAGGGGAGCCGCCCGCAGCCACGACACGTGGCGGCAGTGACGAGGGAGGGAGGGCTGCCGGAGCTCACGGAGAAGGAAGAAAGGTCGCCAGAGCTTGCAGAGAACAGAGGGAGGGTCGCCGCTCTCACACGTGGCGGCGCAAGGAGCATGCCAGAGGGAGACCGGAGGAGGGAGCGACCGCCGCCGGCAGGGGCACCGCCGACCAAGGGCGTCGTCGCCCAACCCTAGCGCAGCGCGGACATGGAGACCTGAAGGAGGGGCGTCGCTGCGTTGGGAGGAAAGTGACGGGAAAAAATCGAACCGTTACCTCTCATAACCGATGGCATTGCGGGTAATTTCACTCTAAGAAAATCCTCCACAGCTGAGAAAAGCAGGTCGCAGGTGGCTGTGGGATCTTCAAAGGAAAAAAGATGCTTTTCTTATAATCAGCTGTAGGAGTGTAGTCCCTTTGGTTGAACTTTTGACCTTTTTGAAAAGCTAAAGCAAAAAAAAAAGTTGAACTAAAGGGACCTAGTCTGCTTTCTAAACTTTTTAGGAGTAGAAGAAGAAGACAATAGGTATGCTATCGCTTACGGGTTACCCGACGGGTAAAAAACCCGCACGAGTGTGGGTCTGGGTAAGAATTTGTACCCACTTGTGGGTATGGGTTTTCTAACTGGTAGAGTTAGAATTGACGAGTGCGGGTATGAAATGTTACTACCCGACGGGTTTCTACGTCGTGTCCTCGCGGCCATGGAGAATCTTGCTCTGCTGTGGGGGATCATCAGGCCGGGCGTGGTCGGGGCCATATTCGGGGCTGGATGGTGGTTCTGGGTGGACACCGTCGTCTGCAGTGCCGTCTCGGTCTCCTTCCTCCACTACCTCCCAGGTGAGAGCAGGTCAGCAGGAGCCCTAAGATTTGGTATTGGTGAAGCTGCCCCTTTTAGCGTCGTCCTTGGTATTAAAGTTGATGTGTGGGATTCGTTGGGCGCGGGCCATAGTGCCATGTGCTTGCCATAGTCTTAATCTTACTCTTTGTGATATGGCAAATTCTAGTCATAAAGCTGAAATGTTTTTTTGGGATTGTGCAACGGATATATGTGTTACTTTCAAGTTCCACTAAAAGGTGGAAAGTGTTGCTTGACCATGTTCAAGATTTAACTATGAAGTCAGTGTGCAATACTCGCTGGGAGAGTCGGATCAAAAGTCTTAGAGTAATAAGATATCAAGCTCCGCGGTTAAGGTCAGCTTTATCTCACTTACAGAAAGCTAGGGATTCTGAGCCCAGTACAAAGAGTGGTGCCAAAAATTTATTTGAATTGCTTGGTAATTTTGAGTTTATTCTTGGCATGGTTATTTGGCATGACATCTTATTTGCTATTGATAATGTGAGCAAGAAGCTGCAATCAGCATCCATGTGTATTGACTCTGCCTTTCAGAAAATTGAAGGTTTGAATCTAGCTTGAAAATTGCAAAAAAGCTTGCAACTGAAATGGGTGTAGAGCCATCCTTTCCGTTGAAACGCAAAGGTACCAGAAAGAAACATTTTGATGAATCTGAATGCAGTGATGAAGCAATATTGCAATTTGAGAAGGCTTTTGAAGTTAATTACTTTTTGGTCATGGTTGATATGGCGACAACCTCATTGAAAACAAGATTTGAAGAACTCCAAGTATTTAAAAATATATTTGGATTTTTACTGAGCTCAAGAAACTTGACATCATTAGATGATATGGAACTAACAGATTGTTGTACTACTTTTGCCAAAACTTTCTCTTCGGATGATTCGTGTGATGTGGACTTAAATGATCTAATATCTGAATTAAAGGTTTTGCAACTGACTTTGCTAGATAGACAAATGTCTGCCATGGAGATATTTGAGTTTGTTAAAGAAAAAAACTCGACCTGCGGAGGGTAAGACCACCCCCACGGTATTGTATTAAGAAGAAGACCTTCTCATACAGGTCGAGAAAATCTCTGAACTCCTGTCCCACCCATGCACAGCGGCACCGCACCACCCGTGAGATCAGGCTGGCCTTAGACCTGTGCTTTGGCGTGAGACAGACGAGAAGATTTTTTTTACAATAGCAGACATCTGGGAGGACCACACAGCCGCTCAACCACCGCATACAGTGCGCCTACTAGGGAATAAATTCCCCATGCGACACCAGGGTCCGCTCCTGGGATCCAACCGTGGCGGGTGACCTCACCACCGTGAGTGTCCACCACTGGGCTGCTAGCTCGTTCGCGAGTTTGTTAAAGAAATGGACAGCTATCCTAATGTGTCTATTGCTTATCGAATCTTGTTTACTATGCCAGTGACTGTTGCATCAGCTGAAAGAAGCTTTTCAAAGTTGAAGTTATTGAGAAACTATTTGAGGTCAGTGATGTCTCAAGAAAGGCTAAATGGTTTGGCTACTTTGTGCATCGAAAAGAGGCTGCTAGATGAGATTGATATTGACACTATCATCACTGATTATGCATCTAAAACTGTTAGAGGAAATTGTTTTAAATGATCTAGAGACATTTCTCTTGTGTATTGTGTACTTATTAGTGTGACAATGACTTTTTCAATATTATCTTGTATTTTTATGGTGAATGGAGGCCTCCATTTTTTGTTCAGCATCGGGCCACTGAACAGGGCTGGCCCTGGAGCAGGAGCCCTAAGATTCGGTATTGGTGAAGCTGCCCCTTTTAGCGCTGTCCTTGGTATTGAAGTTGATGTGTGGGATTCGTTGGGCACGGGCGCAGACGCTTTGCAGGGATCTTCGCGTCGCCGGCGGCACTCATGTTCAACTGTGTCAACAAGATGAGATCGGATGCGATTATTACTCACCCTATGGGGACGAATCAGAGTGGAGGTGAGGTTGTGATGAGGACATGACATCCATGCTTAGCGGATGGAATGGAGTAGAAGGAGTCCAAAGAGGGTGTCCAAGTCAACGAGGAGGTTCAAGGCTAATCCGGTTCGAGTCCCCAATGTGGAGACCCAAATCAATTCAAGTTCGAGTCCAGTTCGGAGTCCAGGAGCAGCGTGCAATAAAAACGACGCCCAGGTCGCATACGAAGTCGGTTTTGGACGTTCTATATATGGTTGGAACCGGAATTTCATAGAGCTTCCAATGGCACCGGTCTCATGCCAAAATTCATCCTGAGTCAACGGGAATCGTCGAAACAAGTTGACGTCCAGAATCTGCCAAAGTGCTGCGTCGCCGGTTTTGTTGGGCTTTAGGCCCAAGTTGAGGGCGCCCCCTCCTAGGTCGCCCCCAACCCTAGGACGCCCCCTTTCTCATATATTCAGTAGCCGTCATCTTAGAAACTTGGGTTTTGCTTAGATTAATCTGTCAAGAACAGTTTCGCCGTCTATCGGTTTGTAGAACCCCAACTATCGTGCTTAATCATTCATCTGCAGTGTCACTTCATATTGAGAGCTGCGTTCTTTCGAGTTCTTGCTTGTGTTCTTCGTTTCGCAGGCAGGGATTAGCCTTCTTGGCGAGGTCAACCGGATTGTGACACGGTTGATAACCAGAGGAGTTGTGGTGCTAAGATTGCGGGGTTCGAGTTTGCTGACTTGAAGCCGGATTGGTGTGTTGCGCTCCGCCCAAAACGAGTTATCTTTCACCTGACGGAAGATCGGGAACCCACGTCCCCATCAAGTGGTAATCAGAGACTCAGGTATTACCGTCAGGTTTACCCTAATTTAGTGTTCATCCGTTTCGCCATCGTCCTAAAGCTCCAGAACACCACCCCACAAAAATATTTATTTATCGTGTTTCCGCTGTCCTATAACCCTTTTGTGCCCGCACAATTTTTCTTTTCAGATTACTTTTCTGAATTTTGGTCCCTCGTGAGTCATTGTGCTCGTTGTGTCTAGGTTTTTCTTGGTCCATCAAATCTTGCTTGCTTCTGTTAGCGCCTAGTAGATTGATTCCCACATTTTTTTTCATGTGCTGCTGTGCGCCACCATCTTTCTTTACATAAGCAGCCATAGTGTTCCCTGATAGTTTGGAAAGGCAGGCAAAAAGCAGTTGATTTCGTGCCTAGTTTGAACAACGAGTTTTGGTTGAAAACAGGGAAAGATATTGTGCCCATATATTATATTTTACCATCCTTATTTGTTTTGTGTGCATGCACTTTTGATCCCTACGCTACAGTTGGTACACAGAAATCAAGTTCGTTACTTGATCTTTCAACCTTGCTTCTTGCCTGTTGTAGAGGTTGATATATATGCAAGCAAATCAATTGAGCCAATAGCTATCTTTTTGTCACAGCTTGTGATCTGTTTGTCCGCGAGTGCCTTTGAGGTGCATGTGCATGTGGAGTTCTAGAGTTGTATAAAATATTTCTTGCAGCACTTTCTGTTAGAAAAAAAACAGTAAAAGGCAAGGGTGTAGAAACATAAAAAGAAAAGAAAGAGCCGCACCATAAAAAAAAAGAAGAGAAGATAAAAGAAGTGAGATAAAAAAAAATTCAGAAGTGCTTGCATCTTTTTTGTCCTTGGCTGGTTGTATCGATTGCTTGCTTGAACTAGGTCTGAGACGAGTTTAGGCCGGCGACATAGACTAGCTTGGGACTAATTTTCAGTTTTGCAATTTCTGAATTGAATTATTGTTTATCCTTGCTACCATATTTTAAGCCTCCCAAAGCTCCACATATATATACTTCAGATCGGTACAGAGAAAAGAACCCTTGCAATCTTGGTACTACTTCCTCACAGGTATCACGAACCAGCCACCGGTTGTACCGTCCACTGTTTTGCATTGGTAAGAACCTTGTAAGAACTTGGTAAGACGTGTGAGAGCGTGTTTCCACTGACACACATATAGTAGTTCATAGGGATAACCTTTTGTGTTTTCTCTTGTCTGCATACTAACAATGGCAGGGAACGACGAGATTGTTCGAGAAGTACTAAGTTATCAAATGAAGAAAGCGGAGAAAAATCAAATCAACAATTTATTCCAGCTTTTCTTTGTTGTGATGGAGAGACGTTGCCGAGTCATCATTGATGGTGAAAGTTGCAACAACCTTGCAAGCTTAGAGCTGGTTGAGAAGCTTGGCTTGACCACAAAGCCACATCCACATCCGTACTACTTGCAATGGGTAAATTCTTATGATAAGATCAAGGTCACTGAAATTGCACATATTGAATTTAGCATTGGTTTTTATAAGGATAGTGCTGATTTTGACATAGTACCTATGCAAGCATGTCATTTGTTGCTAGGCACGCCTTGGATTAATATGAATAATGTACACAAAAAGGTTGGTAATAAATATTCCTTCAAGTACAACGGCAGAAAACTTACACTTCTACCTTTGACTACTGCTGAAATTTTAGAAGCTGATCTCCAAAGGGAGGAGAGAAGAAAAAATGAACCTTTTAGAAAAGAATGGGTTGTTTTCAATGACACAACAAATTCATCTAAATCTGAATTTTTACAAAATGATGATATTGTTTTGCCTATTATTGGAACTGATACTTTGCAGCATGTACATAATGAAGATGACCATACAAAAGAACAAGAACAGGTAAACTTTTCAGGTAAAAGCTCTCTTGATGTGCTGAATTTGCCCTCCAATGATGCAAATAATGATATACTAGAACCTTCTCTTGTATTACCTTTGTCACAAATAGAGAGGGAGCATGATACTTTTGATTTTAAGCAATATACATGTGCTGAAAATAATATTATTCTGCCGATTACTTGTGCACATGACGAACTGAAATTATTATCTTCTTTAAACACTTTGGGTTATGTTGAGTTTGATACTTTATGTGCTCTTAGTAGTTTGGAAGAGAAATTTCGATGTGCTGAGTTGCCATGGTTGTCTACTTATACATATCATTTTATTGATAAATATAATTGTAAAGGAGAGTATATGGTACATCGAGTCTATATTTATGCAAATCTGAAATCTCCTTTTGATGTACAAGATTGTGATCATCTAGATTGTCCCTCTAGTTTTACCATAACGAATCGGGTTCACTCTCAAGAAGGGGAGCATTGTTGTTGGCTGCTACCTATGTGTGCTAGTGCTGATTTTTCTTGCATTGAACAAATACTAGCGGTTATGCAACCATCTATTCCTGCCTTGCGTTTTGTTAGTGCTAATCTTTTGCAGGTTAGTGTTGAGAAAGATCGTGTGAGTTTTGATCAAGGAGCCTACATATTTGCCGACAACACTATAGGAGATGATATTTTGAGAGATTGGAAACATGGTCATGTCACTCCCCACAATATTCTCAGTTCCCATATTTTCCGCAACCTCGTGTTTCTTTGTGTTGTGCAGGGCCATCTTAGAGCACAAACGACGCCGAGGACGGCTTTTCGTCAAGAAGGGGAGGATGATGAGGACATGACATCCATGCTTAGCGGATGGAATGGAGTAGAAGGAGTCCAAAGAGGGTGTCCAAGTCAACGAGGAGGTTCAAGGCTAATCCGGTTCGAGTCCCCAATGTGGAGACCCAAATCAATTCAAGTTCGAGTCCAGTTCGGAGTCCAGGAGCAGCGTGCAATAAAAACGACGCCCAGGTCGCATACGAAGTCGGTTTTGGACGTTCTATATATGGTTGGAACCGGAATTTCATAGAGCTTCCAATGGCACCGGTCTCATGCCAAAATTCATCCTGAGTCAACGGGAATCGTCGAAACAAGTTGACGTCCAGAATCTGCCAAAGTGCTGCGTCGCCGGTTTTGTTGGGCTTTAGGCCCAAGTTGAGGGCGCCCCCTCCTAGGTCGCCCCCAACCCTAGGACGCCCCCTTTCTCATATATTCAGTAGCCGTCATCTTAGAAACTTGGGTTTTGCTTAGATTAATCTGTCAAGAACAGTTTCGCCGTCTATCGGTTTGTAGAACCCCAACTATCGTGCTTAATCATTCATCTGCAGTGTCACTTCATATTGAGAGCTGCGTTCTTTCGAGTTCTTGCTTGTGTTCTTCGTTTCGCAGGCAGGGATTAGCCTTCTTGGCGAGGTCAACCGGATTGTGACACGGTTGATAACCAGAGGAGTTGTGGTGCTAAGATTGCGGGGTTCGAGTTTGCTGACTTGAAGCCGGATTGGTGTGTTGCGCTCCGCCCAAAACGAGTTATCTTTCACCTGACGGAAGATCGGGAACCCACGTCCCCATCAAGTGGTAATCAGAGACTCAGGTATTACCGTCAGGTTTACCCTAATTTAGTGTTCATCCGTTTCGCCATCGTCCTAAAGCTCCAGAACACCACCCCACAAAAATATTTATTTATCGTGTTTCCGCTGTCCTATAACCCTTTTGTGCCCGCACAATTTTTCTTTTCAGATTACTTTTCTGAATTTTGGTCCCTCGTGAGTCATTGTGCTCGTTGTGTCTAGGTTTTTCTTGGTCCATCAAATCTTGCTTGCTTCTGTTAGCGCCTAGTAGATTGATTCCCACATTTTTTTTCATGTGCTGCTGTGCGCCACCATCTTTCTTTACATAAGCAGCCATAGTGTTCCCTGATAGTTTGGAAAGGCAGGCAAAAAGCAGTTGATTTCGTGCCTAGTTTGAACAACGAGTTTTGGTTGAAAACAGGGAAAGATATTGTGCCCATATATTATATTTTACCATCCTTATTTGTTTTGTGTGCATGCACTTTTGATCCCTACGCTACAGTTGGTACACAGAAATCAAGTTCGTTACTTGATCTTTCAACCTTGCTTCTTGCCTGTTGTAGAGGTTGATATATATGCAAGCAAATCAATTGAGCCAATAGCTATCTTTTTGTCACAGCTTGTGATCTGTTTGTCCGCGAGTGCCTTTGAGGTGCATGTGCATGTGGAGTTCTAGAGTTGTATAAAATATTTCTTGCAGCACTTTCTGTTAGAAAAAAAACAGTAAAAGGCAAGGGTGTAGAAACATAAAAAGAAAAGAAAGAGCCGCACCATAAAAAAAAAGAAGAGAAGATAAAAGAAGTGAGATAAAAAAAAATTCAGAAGTGCTTGCATCTTTTTTGTCCTTGGCTGGTTGTATCGATTGCTTGCTTGAACTAGGTCTGAGACGAGTTTAGGCCGGCGACATAGACTAGCTTGGGACTAATTTTCAGTTTTGCAATTTCTGAATTGAATTATTGTTTATCCTTGCTACCATATTTTAAGCCTCCCAAAGCTCCACATATATATACTTCAGATCGGTACAGAGAAAAGAACCCTTGCAATCTTGGTACTACTTCCTCACAGGTATCACGAACCAGCCACCGGTTGTACCGTCCACTGTTTTGCATTGGTAAGAACCTTGTAAGAACTTGGTAAGACGTGTGAGAGCGTGTTTCCACTGACACACATATAGTAGTTCATAGGGATAACCTTTTGTGTTTTCTCTTGTCTGCATACTAACAATGGCAGGGAACGACGAGATTGTTCGAGAAGTACTAAGTTATCAAATGAAGAAAGCGGAGAAAAATCAAATCAACAATTTATTCCAGCTTTTCTTTGTTGTGATGGAGAGACGTTGCCGAGTCATCATTGATGGTGAAAGTTGCAACAACCTTGCAAGCTTAGAGCTGGTTGAGAAGCTTGGCTTGACCACAAAGCCACATCCACATCCGTACTACTTGCAATGGGTAAATTCTTATGATAAGATCAAGGTCACTGAAATTGCACATATTGAATTTAGCATTGGTTTTTATAAGGATAGTGCTGATTTTGACATAGTACCTATGCAAGCATGTCATTTGTTGCTAGGCACGCCTTGGATTAATATGAATAATGTACACAAAAAGGTTGGTAATAAATATTCCTTCAAGTACAACGGCAGAAAACTTACACTTCTACCTTTGACTACTGCTGAAATTTTAGAAGCTGATCTCCAAAGGGAGGAGAGAAGAAAAAATGAACCTTTTAGAAAAGAATGGGTTGTTTTCAATGACACAACAAATTCATCTAAATCTGAATTTTTACAAAATGATGATATTGTTTTGCCTATTATTGGAACTGATACTTTGCAGCATGTACATAATGAAGATGACCATACAAAAGAACAAGAACAGGTAAACTTTTCAGGTAAAAGCTCTCTTGATGTGCTGAATTTGCCCTCCAATGATGCAAATAATGATATACTAGAACCTTCTCTTGTATTACCTTTGTCACAAATAGAGAGGGAGCATGATACTTTTGATTTTAAGCAATATACATGTGCTGAAAATAATATTATTCTGCCGATTACTTGTGCACATGACGAACTGAAATTATTATCTTCTTTAAACACTTTGGGTTATGTTGAGTTTGATACTTTATGTGCTCTTAGTAGTTTGGAAGAGAAATTTCGATGTGCTGAGTTGCCATGGTTGTCTACTTATACATATCATTTTATTGATAAATATAATTGTAAAGGAGAGTATATGGTACATCGAGTCTATATTTATGCAAATCTGAAATCTCCTTTTGATGTACAAGATTGTGATCATCTAGATTGTCCCTCTAGTTTTACCATAACGAATCGGGTTCACTCTCAAGAAGGGGAGCATTGTTGTTGGCTGCTACCTATGTGTGCTAGTGCTGATTTTTCTTGCATTGAACAAATACTAGCGGTTATGCAACCATCTATTCCTGCCTTGCGTTTTGTTAGTGCTAATCTTTTGCAGGTTAGTGTTGAGAAAGATCGTGTGAGTTTTGATCAAGGAGCCTACATATTTGCCGACAACACTATAGGAGATGATATTTTGAGAGATTGGAAACATGGTCATGTCACTCCCCACAATATTCTCAGTTCCCATATTTTCCGCAACCTCGTGTTTCTTTGTGTTGTGCAGGGCCATCTTAGAGCACAAACGACGCCGAGGACGGCTTTTCGTCAAGAAGGGGAGGATGATGAGGACATGACATCCATGCTTAGCGGATGGAATGGAGTAGAAGGAGTCCAAAGAGGGTGTCCAAGTCAACGAGGAGGTTCAAGGCTAATCCGGTTCGAGTCCCCAATGTGGAGACCCAAATCAATTCAAGTTCGAGTCCAGTTCGGAGTCCAGGAGCAGCGTGCAATAAAAACGACGCCCAGGTCGCATACGAAGTCGGTTTTGGACGTTCTATATATGGTTGGAACCGGAATTTCATAGAGCTTCCAATGGCACCGGTCTCATGCCAAAATTCATCCTGAGTCAACGGGAATCGTCGAAACAAGTTGACGTCCAGAATCTGCCAAAGTGCTGCGTCGCCGGTTTTGTTGGGCTTTAGGCCCAAGTTGAGGGCGCCCCCTCCTAGGTCGCCCCCAACCCTAGGACGCCCCCTTTCTCATATATTCAGTAGCCGTCATCTTAGAAACTTGGGTTTTGCTTAGATTAATCTGTCAAGAACAGTTTCGCCGTCTATCGGTTTGTAGAACCCCAACTATCGTGCTTAATCATTCATCTGCAGTGTCACTTCATATTGAGAGCTGCGTTCTTTCGAGTTCTTGCTTGTGTTCTTTGTTTCGCAGGCAGGGATTAGCCTTCTTGGCGAGGTCAACCGGATTGTGACACGGTTGATAACCAGAGGAGTTGTGGTGCTAAGATTGCGGGGTTCGAGTTTGCTGACTTGAAGCCGGATTGGTGTGTTGCGCTCCGCCCAAAACGAGTTATCTTTCACCTGACGGAAGATCGGGAACCCACGTCCCCATCAAGTGGTAATCAGAGACTCAGGTATTACCGTCAGGTTTACCCTAATTTAGTGTTCATCCGTTTCGCCATCGTCCTAAAGCTCCAGAACACCACCCCACAAAAATATTTATTTATCGTGTTTCCGCTGTCCTATAACCCTTTTGTGCCCGCACAATTTTTCTTTTCAGATTACTTTTCTGAATTTTGGTCCCTCGTGAGTCATTGTGCTCGTTGTGTCTAGGTTTTTCTTGGTCCATCAAATCTTGCTTGCTTCTGTTAGCGCCTAGTAGATTGATTCCCACATTTTTTTTCATGTGCTGCTGTGCGCCACCATCTTTCTTTACATAAGCAGCCATAGTGTTCCCTGATAGTTTGGAAAGGCAGGCAAAAAGCAGTTGATTTCGTGCCTAGTTTGAACAACGAGTTTTGGTTGAAAACAGGGAAAGATATTGTGCCCATATATTATATTTTACCATCCTTATTTGTTTTGTGTGCATGCACTTTTGATCCCTACGCTACAGTTGGTACACAGAAATCAAGTTCGTTACTTGATCTTTCAACCTTGCTTCTTGCCTGTTGTAGAGGTTGATATATATGCAAGCAAATCAATTGAGCCAATAGCTATCTTTTTGTCACAGCTTGTGATCTGTTTGTCCGCGAGTGCCTTTGAGGTGCATGTGCATGTGGAGTTCTAGAGTTGTATAAAATATTTCTTGCAGCACTTTCTGTTAGAAAAAAAACAGTAAAAGGCAAGGGTGTAGAAACATAAAAAGAAAAGAAAGAGCCGCACCATAAAAAAAAAGAAGAGAAGATAAAAGAAGTGAGATAAAAAAAAATTCAGAAGTGCTTGCATCTTTTTTGTCCTTGGCTGGTTGTATCGATTGCTTGCTTGAACTAGGTCTGAGACGAGTTTAGGCCGGCGACATAGACTAGCTTGGGACTAATTTTCAGTTTTGCAATTTCTGAATTGAATTATTGTTTATCCTTGCTACCATATTTTAAGCCTCCCAAAGCTCCACATATATATACTTCAGATCGGTACAGAGAAAAGAACCCTTGCAATCTTGGTACTACTTCCTCACAGGTATCACGAACCAGCCACCGGTTGTACCGTCCACTGTTTTGCATTGGTAAGAACCTTGTAAGAACTTGGTAAGACGTGTGAGAGCGTGTTTCCACTGACACACATATAGTAGTTCATAGGGATAACCTTTTGTGTTTTCTCTTGTCTGCATACTAACAATGGCAGGGAACGACGAGATTGTTCGAGAAGTACTAAGTTATCAAATGAAGAAAGCGGAGAAAAATCAAATCAACAATTTATTCCAGCTTTTCTTTGTTGTGATGGAGAGACGTTGCCGAGTCATCATTGATGGTGAAAGTTGCAACAACCTTGCAAGCTTAGAGCTGGTTGAGAAGCTTGGCTTGACCACAAAGCCACATCCACATCCGTACTACTTGCAATGGGTAAATTCTTATGATAAGATCAAGGTCACTGAAATTGCACATATTGAATTTAGCATTGGTTTTTATAAGGATAGTGCTGATTTTGACATAGTACCTATGCAAGCATGTCATTTGTTGCTAGGCACGCCTTGGATTAATATGAATAATGTACACAAAAAGGTTGGTAATAAATATTCCTTCAAGTACAACGGCAGAAAACTTACACTTCTACCTTTGACTACTGCTGAAATTTTAGAAGCTGATCTCCAAAGGGAGGAGAGAAGAAAAAATGAACCTTTTAGAAAAGAATGGGTTGTTTTCAATGACACAACAAATTCATCTAAATCTGAATTTTTACAAAATGATGATATTGTTTTGCCTATTATTGGAACTGATACTTTGCAGCATGTACATAATGAAGATGACCATACAAAAGAACAAGAACAGGTAAACTTTTCAGGTAAAAGCTCTCTTGATGTGCTGAATTTGCCCTCCAATGATGCAAATAATGATATACTAGAACCTTCTCTTGTATTACCTTTGTCACAAATAGAGAGGGAGCATGATACTTTTGATTTTAAGCAATATACATGTGCTGAAAATAATATTATTCTGCCGATTACTTGTGCACATGACGAACTGAAATTATTATCTTCTTTAAACACTTTGGGTTATGTTGAGTTTGATACTTTATGTGCTCTTAGTAGTTTGGAAGAGAAATTTCGATGTGCTGAGTTGCCATGGTTGTCTACTTATACATATCATTTTATTGATAAATATAATTGTAAAGGAGAGTATATGGTACATCGAGTCTATATTTATGCAAATCTGAAATCTCCTTTTGATGTACAAGATTGTGATCATCTAGATTGTCCCTCTAGTTTTACCATAACGAATCGGGTTCACTCTCAAGAAGGGGAGCATTGTTGTTGGCTGCTACCTATGTGTGCTAGTGCTGATTTTTCTTGCATTGAACAAATACTAGCGGTTATGCAACCATCTATTCCTGCCTTGCGTTTTGTTAGTGCTAATCTTTTGCAGGTTAGTGTTGAGAAAGATCGTGTGAGTTTTGATCAAGGAGCCTACATATTTGCCGACAACACTATAGGAGATGATATTTTGAGAGATTGGAAACATGGTCATGTCACTCCCCACAATATTCTCAGTTCCCATATTTTCCGCAACCTCGTGTTTCTTTGTGTTGTGCAGGGCCATCTTAGAGCACAAACGACGCCGAGGACGGCTTTTCGTCAAGAAGGGGAGGATGATGAGGACATGACATCCATGCTTAGCGGATGGAATGGAGTAGAAGGAGTCCAAAGAGGGTGTCCAAGTCAACGAGGAGGTTCAAGGCTAATCCGGTTCGAGTCCCCAATGTGGAGACCCAAATCAATTCAAGTTCGAGTCCAGTTCGGAGTCCAGGAGCAGCGTGCAATAAAAACGACGCCCAGGTCGCATACGAAGTCGGTTTTGGACGTTCTATATATGGTTGGAACCGGAATTTCATAGAGCTTCCAATGGCACCGGTCTCATGCCAAAATTCATCCTGAGTCAACGGGAATCGTCGAAACAAGTTGACGTCCAGAATCTGCCAAAGTGCTGCGTCGCCGGTTTTGTTGGGCTTTAGGCCCAAGTTGAGGGCGCCCCCTCCTAGGTCGCCCCCAACCCTAGGACGCCCCCTTTCTCATATATTCAGTAGCCGTCATCTTAGAAACTTGGGTTTTGCTTAGATTAATCTGTCAAGAACAGTTTCGCCGTCTATCGGTTTGTAGAACCCCAACTATCGTGCTTAATCATTCATCTGCAGTGTCACTTCATATTGAGAGCTGCGTTCTTTCGAGTTCTTGCTTGTGTTCTTCGTTTCGCAGGCAGGGATTAGCCTTCTTGGCGAGGTCAACCGGATTGTGACACGGTTGATAACCAGAGGAGTTGTGGTGCTAAGATTGCGGGGTTCGAGTTTGCTGACTTGAAGCCGGATTGGTGTGTTGCGCTCCGCCCAAAACGAGTTATCTTTCACCTGACGGAAGATCGGGAACCCACGTCCCCATCAAGTGGTAATCAGAGACTCAGGTATTACCGTCAGGTTTACCCTAATTTAGTGTTCATCCGTTTCGCCATCGTCCTAAAGCTCCAGAACACCACCCCACAAAAATATTTATTTATCGTGTTTCCGCTGTCCTATAACCCTTTTGTGCCCGCACAATTTTTCTTTTCAGATTACTTTTCTGAATTTTGGTCCCTCGTGAGTCATTGTGCTCGTTGTGTCTAGGTTTTTCTTGGTCCATCAAATCTTGCTTGCTTCTGTTAGCGCCTAGTAGATTGATTCCCACATTTTTTTTCATGTGCTGCTGTGCGCCACCATCTTTCTTTACATAAGCAGCCATAGTGTTCCCTGATAGTTTGGAAAGGCAGGCAAAAAGCAGTTGATTTCGTGCCTAGTTTGAACAACGAGTTTTGGTTGAAAACAGGGAAAGATATTGTGCCCATATATTATATTTTACCATCCTTATTTGTTTTGTGTGCATGCACTTTTGATCCCTACGCTACAGTTGGTACACAGAAATCAAGTTCGTTACTTGATCTTTCAACCTTGCTTCTTGCCTGTTGTAGAGGTTGATATATATGCAAGCAAATCAATTGAGCCAATAGCTATCTTTTTGTCACAGCTTGTGATCTGTTTGTCCGCGAGTGCCTTTGAGGTGCATGTGCATGTGGAGTTCTAGAGTTGTATAAAATATTTCTTGCAGCACTTTCTGTTAGAAAAAAAACAGTAAAAGGCAAGGGTGTAGAAACATAAAAAGAAAAGAAAGAGCCGCACCATAAAAAAAAAGAAGAGAAGATAAAAGAAGTGAGATAAAAAAAAATTCAGAAGTGCTTGCATCTTTTTTGTCCTTGGCTGGTTGTATCGATTGCTTGCTTGAACTAGGTCTGAGACGAGTTTAGGCCGGCGACATAGACTAGCTTGGGACTAATTTTCAGTTTTGCAATTTCTGAATTGAATTATTGTTTATCCTTGCTACCATATTTTAAGCCTCCCAAAGCTCCACATATATATACTTCAGATCGGTACAGAGAAAAGAACCCTTGCAATCTTGGTACTACTTCCTCACAGGTATCACGAACCAGCCACCGGTTGTACCGTCCACTGTTTTGCATTGGTAAGAACCTTGTAAGAACTTGGTAAGACGTGTGAGAGCGTGTTTCCACTGACACACATATAGTAGTTCATAGGGATAACCTTTTGTGTTTTCTCTTGTCTGCATACTAACAATGGCAGGGAACGACGAGATTGTTCGAGAAGTACTAAGTTATCAAATGAAGAAAGCGGAGAAAAATCAAATCAACAATTTATTCCAGCTTTTCTTTGTTGTGATGGAGAGACGTTGCCGAGTCATCATTGATGGTGAAAGTTGCAACAACCTTGCAAGCTTAGAGCTGGTTGAGAAGCTTGGCTTGACCACAAAGCCACATCCACATCCGTACTACTTGCAATGGGTAAATTCTTATGATAAGATCAAGGTCACTGAAATTGCACATATTGAATTTAGCATTGGTTTTTATAAGGATAGTGCTGATTTTGACATAGTACCTATGCAAGCATGTCATTTGTTGCTAGGCACGCCTTGGATTAATATGAATAATGTACACAAAAAGGTTGGTAATAAATATTCCTTCAAGTACAACGGCAGAAAACTTACACTTCTACCTTTGACTACTGCTGAAATTTTAGAAGCTGATCTCCAAAGGGAGGAGAGAAGAAAAAATGAACCTTTTAGAAAAGAATGGGTTGTTTTCAATGACACAACAAATTCATCTAAATCTGAATTTTTACAAAATGATGATATTGTTTTGCCTATTATTGGAACTGATACTTTGCAGCATGTACATAATGAAGATGACCATACAAAAGAACAAGAACAGGTAAACTTTTCAGGTAAAAGCTCTCTTGATGTGCTGAATTTGCCCTCCAATGATGCAAATAATGATATACTAGAACCTTCTCTTGTATTACCTTTGTCACAAATAGAGAGGGAGCATGATACTTTTGATTTTAAGCAATATACATGTGCTGAAAATAATATTATTCTGCCGATTACTTGTGCACATGACGAACTGAAATTATTATCTTCTTTAAACACTTTGGGTTATGTTGAGTTTGATACTTTATGTGCTCTTAGTAGTTTGGAAGAGAAATTTCGATGTGCTGAGTTGCCATGGTTGTCTACTTATACATATCATTTTATTGATAAATATAATTGTAAAGGAGAGTATATGGTACATCGAGTCTATATTTATGCAAATCTGAAATCTCCTTTTGATGTACAAGATTGTGATCATCTAGATTGTCCCTCTAGTTTTACCATAACGAATCGGGTTCACTCTCAAGAAGGGGAGCATTGTTGTTGGCTGCTACCTATGTGTGCTAGTGCTGATTTTTCTTGCATTGAACAAATACTAGCGGTTATGCAACCATCTATTCCTGCCTTGCGTTTTGTTAGTGCTAATCTTTTGCAGGTTAGTGTTGAGAAAGATCGTGTGAGTTTTGATCAAGGAGCCTACATATTTGCCGACAACACTATAGGAGATGATATTTTGAGAGATTGGAAACATGGTCATGTCACTCCCCACAATATTCTCAGTTCCCATATTTTCCGCAACCTCGTGTTTCTTTGTGTTGTGCAGGGCCATCTTAGAGCACAAACGACGCCGAGGACGGCTTTTCGTCAAGAAGGGGAGGATGATGAGGACATGACATCCATGCTTAGCGGATGGAATGGAGTAGAAGGAGTCCAAAGAGGGTGTCCAAGTCAACGAGGAGGTTCAAGGCTAATCCGGTTCGAGTCCCCAATGTGGAGACCCAAATCAATTCAAGTTCGAGTCCAGTTCGGAGTCCAGGAGCAGCGTGCAATAAAAACGACGCCCAGGTCGCATACGAAGTCGGTTTTGGACGTTCTATATATGGTTGGAACCGGAATTTCATAGAGCTTCCAATGGCACCGGTCTCATGCCAAAATTCATCCTGAGTCAACGGGAATCGTCGAAACAAGTTGACGTCCAGAATCTGCCAAAGTGCTGCGTCGCCGGTTTTGTTGGGCTTTAGGCCCAAGTTGAGGGCGCCCCCTCCTAGGTCGCCCCCAACCCTAGGACGCCCCCTTTCTCATATATTCAGTAGCCGTCATCTTAGAAACTTGGGTTTTGCTTAGATTAATCTGTCAAGAACAGTTTCGCCGTCTATCGGTTTGTAGAACCCCAACTATCGTGCTTAATCATTCATCTGCAGTGTCACTTCATATTGAGAGCTGCGTTCTTTCGAGTTCTTGCTTGTGTTCTTCGTTTCGCAGGCAGGGATTAGCCTTCTTGGCGAGGTCAACCGGATTGTGACACGGTTGATAACCAGAGGAGTTGTGGTGCTAAGATTGCGGGGTTCGAGTTTGCTGACTTGAAGCCGGATTGGTGTGTTGCGCTCCGCCCAAAACGAGTTATCTTTCACCTGACGGATGGTTGATCGAATTGCTGAAACCAATTTAGTGCTTTACTAAGCAAAATTTAACCAGATTAAAGTGAACCTTGATTGTATGATGCATTTTTCAATGAAATTAAAACTATTTTTTAAAAAGTTCTTAAGTTGTGTTGAAGGTGTAGAAGAATAGTTCGGTCCACAACAACAGATACTGGCTTCATGCTTAACTCTGCTAAACAGAAATGTGCAACTAGTTATTCTTGTGTAGTCATGCATACCCTTCATTTTTTCTTGGGTATTCTGAATTTTTCTTCACTGTGTTTCCTGTGATGTAACAATGACATTCGACTTGTTGATTTCTTTTAAATATCATCAACGAAGAGATCTTGGCTTCTAATTTTTAAAATTAGTGAATTTCATTGGATACGTTTTCGTCAACCTGATTTGGTGCTAGAGTTTGTTGTGTGAATTAGGACACTAATGTGTCTATAATTTGAAAATAGTTTGTAATGTTGTTGGGAGGTTTCTTACTTCTTGTCAACCAGTTACATTCTAGCTCAAATACATGTCTTTAATAACTACCTTCACATATATGTAACACTGTTATTTATTGAGAAGAGGTGAAGAAAGAATAGTCTTATACTCTTATGTTGAATCTAGTCTGGTTCTTAAACCATCCTTAAAGTTCATCTTATTTTTTGAGAGGTCCACTAGTCTGATTTGAAGTTAAGTGGATCAGAGAAGTCCTAAAAAAATGTTTTCAATGTTACGACTCAAACAACTAAGTCAACTACTGGACTTGTCTTTTGGTTGTTTTCAACTAGGGCCTTGTTTAGTTTGCTAAAAATTCTAACGTTTTCTCCACTCTCTCCATCACATCACATTAAATACGCCAAAAGACATAAGTTCGGAGTATTAAATATAGGTAAAAAAATAACTAATTACACAGTTTTGATGTACTTCGCGACACGAATCTTTTGAGCCTAGTTAGGCCATGGTAGGATAATATTTACCACAAACAAACGAAAGTGCTACAGTGTGCTACAGGAGTTCAAAACGTTGAAAAGGCAAATTTTCCCACGAACTAAACAAGGCCTAGACCAGTTTATATATATTTTTCTCGAACAACTAGTTTATAAATTTGGAGGCTAGCATATCCAGTGTTAACCGATCCCTGTCTATAGGTCGCTGTGTGTCTGTGTCAATGGGCGACCCATGAACAATGATGTGTAACAACTCTCTCTGTCAACTGTAACCTGTTTTTGGTACAACTAAGCCTCCACGGAAGCACCTGTAGAGTTCAAAGATGCATGTTATATGCGATGGTCTAAAAAATATGCCATAACTCAAAACATGTCTTGCAGGATGAGCCATAATTGTTAGGGCATGTTTTGTTGCCCGCCACATGTCGCCATAGCCACAGCTGCAGCACCACGCTACAGTTGCACCACGCTACAGTTGCACCACGCTACAGTAATTGGTGGGAGTGGAGCGATAGTGCGGCGGGCAAAACGTCCGCCACAGCCCTGTGGCTCGCCACAGCATGGCGTGGCAGGGTGTGACAGGGAAGCAAACATACCCTAAGTCCTATGCGATGATTCGTCCTAGGTCTCTTCCTTCTCTAGGAAGGAAGCGATAGCCGCTTAGGTCCCTCCGCCGCTTCCGACCTCGGCCCCCTCCCGTCCGCCTCCGGCGAGCTCGCCGGAGCGCGCGTCGGGAGCGGGGTCCCGACCTTCTTAGCTTGTAGATCTTCTTTTAGTACTAGCAGTTCTTTAGTTGCCTCATGGCTTTTCCCTCTGTGGTCAGCAACCGGAGCAGTTTTGCCGCCGTCGCCATGGCCGCCGTCCTCGGTGTCCTTGCTGTCGGCTCCGCTGCTGCAAAGGTTAGTATAAATAAATTATCCCCGACTCCCCCTTTCCCCTCGCCGGATCTCGTCTTCACCTCCCCTGCCTCGCATCGCCCGAACCACCCACGAGATCTGCTTCCCCTCCCCACTTCCCTTGTGCCTCTGCATCCACCGCCGCCGCTTCTCCCCCATGGTTTCTCAGATCCAGTTGGGATTGGGGCTGCCTCTGTTCCGTCTTGCCTAGATCCGGTATCCTCGTGGGGGCATCTTGTTCTGGTGATGGGCTTCGATTGCATCCCCCGGCTGTGTTCGATGGAATCCCTGCCTTCACTGTCCGCTCACGCCTCCGCCGTCCTCAAGCAGCCTCTATGCAAGATGTTCAAGTTCACTGTGCAGCAGAATCAACTGGTGGTGACCTGATGATTTCGCCTCCACCGGGTCCTCGAGCCTATTCATGTACCGCCGGCGACGACTTTCTTCTACATACTTCGGTCGCTAGGTGTGGATGTCGTCCAAGGCTTCGTCAACCCTACTACAACCGACGCTCGGCGCGGTCTTCTCACCCAGCTGTCCTCGCCTTTGGCGACATATCAGCTTCTCGCCGGCGAGGTCGTCTTCGTCGCCGCTGTTCTTTCATCTGCTTTTTGGTCAGTGGACCAGTTTGTAATTCAGTCTCCTTTGAGGGACTGTTATGTAATATGGCTGCTTAATATATAAAGTTGCTGTTGTAAAAAAGAAGCCAAAATTTGCTAAACCGGTTCGATGGAACTTGAAAGAATGCAAGCGATAGCTTCGAAATTGAATCTTCAACTTGAGTAGCCTAAACTTGTCATCCAGTAATCCAGTGACAAGGATTTGAACCACTTAGCTGAAGTTTCTTCTGTCCAAGTTCATGAGGGCAGGTAAGCATTTCAGAGGATTTTTTTTAAAAAAAAACTATGCTGTGCAGTAGATATCTAAACGAAATTGTGTACTTTATACGAAAAGAGCCACCACACAGTCCTTGTTACTCTTCCTCATTGGTTCTATCACATGAGCATAGTATTCTAACATTGGTTTCTTAATTTGCAGAGTGAAGCTCTGGCTTTTTGTAGCATACGTCGTTTCTTTTGTCTGTCTAGCTGGATCTGTTGGTTTATCAGCCACCAAGCCAGTGGTATTTTTTTCTCAGACAAATCAGCCACCAGCGTAACAGCCAGTGGTATGTGTCGGGGTTCTCAACCGCCGACAGTAGATTTGTATCGAATCGTGTGTCGGATCCGGATGGTTGACACGGGAGACACAAGGGTTTTATACTGGTTCGGGCCTCCGAGGAGTAATACCCTACGTCCAGTTCTGAGTACTCGTGTTCCTATGCCAGGGGTGTCTGTAGTAGGGGTTACAAACTTGGTGATCGGTCATCCTCATGTACGTTGCACCTCTCCCCCCTTTATAGTCACAAGGGCGAGGGGCAAAGAAGGAAAACGAAAATAAGCTACAGTGCTATGGCGTTGTGAAGTCTTTTCCGTCATTGATGTCCGTCAGGCGGCGTGGGAGGGCGCTGAGCTGTGGTGTCGTCGGAGGCCGCCGCGTGGGCTGTTGCCACTGTTCGTCCCGGGCACTTGGCACCTCCTCCGAGTAGTCCACACGGTGACTCAGCCCTCTTGAGTACGTTTTAGGCTCGCCACGTTATGGCCTAAGAGCTGGTAGATGGTAATCGAGTGCCTATTCTGACGGGGTGGTGTGTAGCTGGCGTTGGATGTGACGGCATGTCGGAGGCCGTGGGGGGTGCACTGTGCGCCATTACAGCCCCTGCCAGACCCTGCCGTCCTCCCGTCGCGCCAGCTATGGTCTTTGCATGGCGTGGAGAACAGTGTCACGCGTGTCATCGCGGAGAAGCTTGGGAGGCTGGGGCGGCGTTACGTTCGTGTGGGGCCCCTCCCCCACGCTCCGGCTCCTCCGTGGGGGCTCCGCCTTAGTCGGAGACGGAGATTACTCGTGCGAATGAGTAGTCGGAGGCGAGGCGGCGTGTACTCGGAGACGACGCGTTCTCGTGCGAGGCGGAGAGTACTCGTGTGAAGCGGAGGGTACTTGGAGCCGAGGCGAACTCGTGCGAGACGGAAGATACTCGGAAGTGGGGAAGTCTTGTCAGTGAGGGTCTTGACGAAGATCTGCATCCCTCCCTGTCCTGGATCTTAGCCTTCACATTGTCAATGGTGTCAGAGGACTCCATCTTCGAGGTAATTATCTCGTTGCTTAGGGGGCCCTAATCCAGGCCCTCGTCAGTAGCCCCTGAGCCTGTGGTGGGAGTCAAGGACTCGCTCACAGGCTCTGCGTCGGGGAAATGTTGTTGTTGTTGTTCCTTGATTAACTCGGTGGGTGCGCGCGAGCGCATCCGCCGGATGTAGCTCCCGAGCCTATGAAGGAGTTGTAGACTCGCGAGCGTGCCTCTGTCGCCTCGGGGGATGCATCCACCAAGCTGGCGGTTTTACGGCGTGGTGGGGCCGGCATTAAATGCCGGCGACCACGTTTGCCCCTTACAAACTGCGCGTCGGTTGAGCTCCGTACTTTTTTCCCGATTCCTTGCTTTTGCTAGCGTCGCTCGCTCATCTGCTCCTTACTCTCGCGCCGCCGCCACCGCTTCTTCAACCTTTCTTTTCGCCCTCGAGCTCGACAGGCGCCATGTCGAACTGGACGCGCTCCAACGTCTCCCGCTCGATCCTCCAGCGGCTCGTCGCCGCTGGTTAGCTGCCGGTCCTCACTGCCGCCGAGGAGTGGAAGGTTCCGGGCAGCGAGTCGGTGCCGCACCCACCGGAGGGCTATGTCGTCTCGTTCGTGGTGTTCCACGAGCAGGGCTTCACCATTCCGGCCGGTCGGTTCATCCGCGCCGTCCTCTCCGAGTACCGGCTGCAACTCCACCACCTCAACCCCAACAGCATCCAACAAATGGCGGCGTTCGAGGCGCTGTGCGAGGGGTACTTGGGAGTGGGCGCCCATTGGCACCTCTTCCGGTATTTCTTCAAGTTCGTGTGCCTGAAGGACAAGTCGATCCCGGGCACCCTTGGATGCGCCAATCTTCAGATGAAGACGAAGATGGGCGAGGAGTACATCTCCGGCAAGCTGATGAGCTCCAACAGCGGCTAGCACAAGGGGTGGTTCTATCTCGAAGACTGCCCCGAGTATCCGCTGCCGAAGTATACCGGCTCCTCAATCGCCGAGGCACCGGCGAACTGGAGCTATGGGCCCCTGGAGACGGAGGTGGAGAGGTTGCTCGGGGATTGCTTTCTGGTGCTGGCCAAGCTGCGCAACGCCGGGGTCGACCTGGCGACTGTCATTGGCCAGTACCACACGGTGGGGGTCATCCCGCTCCAGCGGCACCGCCTGCGCATCTGCCAGATGACGCCGGACCGCGCTCCCTTCGTCAGGACCGTGTGTGCGCCTCGGCTCCCTACGTTGGATGAGATCCAGCGTCAGGTAGGGCAGGCAATTGGGAAGGCTAGCTACTCGTGGCCGCCGCCCCAAGTTCTACCCATGCTCCCCCACGAGGGGACCAAAAATTATGTAAGTCCTTCTTTCCTCCGATTAACGCTTCGACTATTTCGCAGTCTTTGTGTTGATTCTCGTCTTCTTCCATGCTTTCAGTTGAGGCCTGCGACCCCTCTCCCCGCGAAGCCGCCTCTTCCTGAGGACGCGATACCGAATCGCGCCCAGGCAGCCGCGGATAGGAGGAGGGCCGCCCGTAAGGCTCAGCACAAAGACAAGGAGATCGCGAAGTGCGAGCGGAACGACCGCCGCGCTAAGTGCAAGAAAATGAGATAGGGCACCGTCTCCTCGGATGAGGACCCTTCGTCGTCGCCGCCCTGGTCTGGTGATGACGGTGGCACCAGCGTTGACTGGAGCGCACTGTCGTCTCCGTCGCCTCCTCCCCAGCGGCAGGCCGCGGCGTCCAGTTCGAGGCAACGGCTGGAGCCAGTTGCCCAAGAACAGGGAATGAGCTCCAGCTCGCGCCCGCCTCCACGTCCGGACCAGGAGGATCGGGGGGTGACTCACTCCCGGTCGAGCCCCGACGGCCAGGAGCAGCGGAGGGAGAGGAGGAGGTCACCGCGGCGAGACGACTCGCCCAGGCGTTCGGGGGACCGCAGCTTGTCCGCTCACCGTCCCTCTGGTGACTCGTTGCCGCGGGGGTCGCACTCCCCGAGAAGGCAGTCGCCCACTAAGGCGAGATCGACGTCGCCGGCGCCTGCTCCAATCGCGCCGCAGGGGGTGAGTACGGATGCTGCCCCACGGCGTCTTCAGTCGTTGATCATCCATGGCGGCGGCGCCCCAACCGTGCAGGTCCCTCTCACCCAGGGTGACAGTCGGAACCCGCCCTCCGTTCAGCCGGGGGGCAAGAGGCCAGCCCCCGAGTCGTCTGGTGCCGCCTCCAGGCCTGTTAAGCGGGCCTGCGTCACTTCCTCCGTGTAAGTGTCATCTCGTGCTGTCTCGTTGTCTTATTCTTTGATTTTTCGTTCGCCTTATCGATTTGCTCTTTTCGTGTCAGCCGCTTCAATGTTGGTGCGCTCAGCCTTGCACCGCGAAAGCGCGCGGCTCTGAGCGCGCGCACTTCCTCGTCCGCTCCCCGCACTTCAACCCCTTCGTCTGCGCCGGAGATAGGCCCCGAGCCGGCAGCGGCGGCGCTGGAGACTCGTGATGCGGCGGCACTCCCACCGTCGTCGGGTGACGTAGGCGTGGTCGGGGAGCAAGCAGCCCCCGAGCGATCCGAGCCCTCGGCGGCGCCTGTCACTGATCAGGGTGCCGTCGTGCAGGTGGCCCTAGAGGCGGACCAGCTCCTGGCGTCGGGCGCCGGTGACGGCGAGACTATGGAAGTGGCGGCCCCCTCATCGCCCTCGCGGCTCCCGGAGGTCACGGGTATGAGGGGTCCAATCCTCCCTAGCGGTGACGCAGCCGCCTATGCGGTCGAGTTGGAGCAGTGCTTGCTGGCGCCGGAGGAGTTGCCAGCTGAGGCGCCCGTGCTGCCCGCCCCGGAGGTCGTTGTGGCGGTTGAGGAGGACGCGACAGTCGAGGAGGTCGCGGCGAGCCCTCAGGCGTCCAGAACCCAGACGGCAGAAGTGGCGCCGGACTCCATCGCGCTGCCAGAGCCGCCGCGCCAGCCTGCCGCCGTCGTCGCGGAGGTGGTCGAGATTGCGGACTCGCCTCTTCCCGGCACGCAGGCACCTACTTCCCTCGAGAACGCGACGGGCCGCGCTCCTCCAACCACCGTCCAAGAAGTTGGCAAGAGCTCGGGCGCCCATTCCTCCTCAGCCCCCGAGGGAAGTGGACAAGGCCTGGGCCTCGGGCGCGCCACGTGGGCCGGAGCCCATGACGCCGAGGCGCATGACGGCGAAGATGAGGAAGCAACGGCACGCCGCCGCTTCGTGTGGGGTTTGCAGTGGGCAGAGCAGGCGATCAACGAGCTTGTCGTCCCGGCCTCGTCGGTAAGTTGGTCGAGCCCTACTCCTTGATCTTGTGTTTTGATTTCCGAGTTGTTGCTGCGGTTGACCCTTTTCTCGACCCAGGTGCTTGCCAGCTGTAGCGCCAAGGAGACACACACCATCGAGGAGCTCCAGGCCGAGAAGGCCCTGCTGGAGGTCTAGCTGGCCGCTGCCCGACTGGCAGCTGTAGGGGTGGTGGCCGACGAGGCGTCGGTGAGGACCGCTCTTGAAGCTGCGGCAAAGTCGGCGGAGGACCGCGCAGTCTGCCGCGGACGCTGCCGTGTCGGAGAAGGCTGCCCTCGAGGCCAAGCTCGCCCAGGTGGAGGCCACCACCGCAGAGCTGCGAATTGCAGCTGCCACAGCCGCCGAAACAGCTCGGAATGCAATTGCCGCTGCTGCTGCCGCCGAGGCCGTGTCCCGGACCGCTGCCGAAGAGAAGGCGGTGCTTGATAAGAAGGTGGCAGACCTGCAGCAGGACCTGGTGCACGCCGAGGCAGATCTGAAGACGGCAAATAATCAGGTCGGCATCCTCTCCACTAAGCTGCAAGAGGCCACCGACGAGGGGACCCGCCTCCGTGAGGAGAACAGCCGGATGGCACGAGAGATCCAGGGTGAGTATCTTCGTGTTCTTCGACTTTCATGACGTTTTCTTCCCTGCGTTAATCACTGCTGAGGCTGCTTCACTCTTTGGTTTTCATAGGGATCCGCATAGCTCGTACTGCACAGGCGGCCAAGCTGGCGGAGAAGGCTCAAGAGGTCGTGACCGCAGAGCTCAAAATCCACCAGATGTCTGAGACGCCCAAGAATTTGGCGGACCAGCTCTCGAGTACATTCTTCTTATCTTGACCCCTTCTTACTCATGCTTGTGTCTACCTTGGCTCAATGCTGACTCGTTCCCTGTTCCCAGAGGCCAAAGCCGAGCTGGAGGATTCTCGAAAGGCCCAGCACGAGGTGGAGGAGATGCTCAAAAAGAACATACTGGAACGCGCCAAGCTTGGATGTCATGTTGACACGATCTTGACGGAGAGCGGCATCCCGCCAGTGCAAATGCCTCCCCATGTGCTTGGTGACCGGCTCAATCTTCTACCGGGCTTCGTCAAGGAGAAAGAGCTGTCGACCTCTCGACAGGTGGTGCACCGGGTCCTCTCCATGTTCAACTCGCACTACCAGGGGCTGGATTTCAAGGCACTGAGTGGTGGTTGGGCCCCCAGCTACTCGAGCGAGGAGCTCGACAAGATCGAAGAAGATTGCGCCGCCCCTGCCCGCGCCATGGCCGACACCGTGATGAAGGACCTGGAGTTGATCCCAAAAGACACACCAAAAGACGGCTCTGGGCCTTCGCATTAGATGTATCAAGTTGTATGACAGATAAACAAAACTTGTATTCGTGCCGTGTTGAACAGCGTTTTATTTTGTTTCGAAACCGTCGCCTCCTGAAGCATCCCCCGAGTACCTGCGGATGACTGTAGAACGGAATGGCGGCACTTAGACGCTCAAGCCGATCGAACTTTTCTCTAGAGCCGCGGAGGCGTAAGAGTCGTAGCCCCTGAGTACTTGGGATCGCTCAAGAAAAGACTCGCATGCTTTTTTGTAAAAGACGTTTTGAGCCAGAGCCCGAGCGGTTACCCGTGTTTCTCCTGAAAGTAGTCGGACATCAACCCGTAGGTACGAGCTGTACCTGCAAGTTTTTGTACCGTAGCCGTGGGGGCGTAGGTGCCAAAAGACTTGGACAAGCGACAGCATCGAAACGCTCATAGATCAACATCCTTTCCCCTCGCGAAGTAAAAGGTGTTCCGCCAAAAAGAACTGTTCGCTCGTGCGATTGGTCGCGACAAAGTTGTCGGAGAGTTTTTGTTTTGAAAACGGAAAACGAAAAGGGGGGCATCGTGCCCCGGGTAGCCCCCGAGCGGCAAGTGTTTTTGCATGGGCGCAAGGACACTTGCCACTCAGCCTTTAGAACGCATTGAAACATATGAAAGATGCCAACACAAGTATATCGAGAAGCTTATGAAACGAGAACAAAAACACATTGCATTATTCTTTGATCATAAGCTGAAACAAAGAACGTTACTCAAGGGTAAAAACGTCGTAGATGTTCTATGTTCCATGCGTTGGCGATGATCGTTCCATCGTCGTGCCGAAGCTTGAATGTTCCTGGTCGGAGCACATAGTCGACGATGTACGGCCCCTCCCATGGGGGCGCGAGCTTGTGTCTGTCCTTGTTGCTCATGACACGTCAGAGTACCAGGTCTCCGACTTGAAATTGCCGCTCGTGGATGTTGCGCTCGTGGTAGCGTCGCAAGGCTTGCTGGTACTAGGATGAATGTAGGAGTGCCATGTCGCGAGCTTCGTCGAGTTGGTCAATCGCATCTTCGAGCGCGACTTGGTTCCCTTCTTCAGTGTACGCCCGGAGTCTTGGGCTGTCGTAGTCAATATCTGTCGGGAGAACCGCTTCCGACCTGTGCACCATGAAGAATGGTGTTGCACCAGTGGACTGACTCGGTGTGGCGCGCAGGCTCCATAGAACGGACGGCAACTCAGCGACCCATCTTACTCGAAACTTCTCGAGTCGTCTGAAGATTCGAGGCTTCAATCCTTGTAGGATCATACCGTTGGCCCTCTCGGCCTGCCCGCTAGCCCTCGGGTGTGCCACAGCAGTCCAGTCCACGCGAATGTTGTTGTCGTCGCAGAACTTGAGGAACTTCTTTCCCGTGAACTGTGTGCCATTGTCGGTGATGATCGAGTTCGAGATCCCGAAGCGGTAGATGATGTCGGTGAAGAACGCCACAGCTTCCTCAGAACGGATCTTGGCCACGGGTCAAGCTTCAATCCACTTTGAAAACTTATCAACGACGAAGAGCAGGTGCGTGAAGCCCTCGAGCGCTTGCTTGAATGGTCCGACTATGTCCACCCCCATACTGCGAACGGCCACATGATGGGAATGTTCTGAAGCGCTTGCGCCGGGAGATGAGTCTGTCGAGCGTAGAACTAGCAACCCACACATCGTCGTACGATATCTTTGGCGTCTACCAGCGCCGTGGGCCAGTAGAAACCTTGTCCGAACGCCTTTCCAACAAAGGTTTTGGCAGCGGCGTGGTGTCCGCACGTGCCAGCATGAATTTCCTGAAGCAGGTCTCGGCCTTGATCTCTCTGAATGCAGCGCATGAGTATATCTGCCGCGCCCCGCTTGTGAAGCTCGCCGTCGATAAGGACATAAGATTTGGCTCGCTGTGAGATGCGACGTGCCTCCGTCTGATCTGAGGGTAACCTCCCCTCGACCAGCCATTCGAGGATTAGGAAACGCCAGTCAGGATCTTCTAAGTTTGGCTCTTGGTCAATCTCCATGACTTCTGGCTCCTCCAACTCTGGTTGTTGCTCTCCATCTACTCGGACGGATGGCGCGTGTTGATCGCAAGCGAACACACCATGTGGCACGAGCTTGTGGCTTGATGCTGCCTCGGCGAGGATGTCCACAGCTTTTGATGGGGACGTGGGTTCCCGATCTTCCGTCAGGTGAAGGATAACTCGTTTTGGGCGGAGCGCAACACACCAATCCGGCTTCAAGTCAGCAAACTCGAACCCCGCAATCTTAGCACCACAACTCCTCTGGTTATCAACCGTGTCACAATCCGGTTGACCTCGCCAAGAAGGCTAATCCCTGCCTGCGAAACGAAGAACACAAGCAAGAACTCGAAAAAACGCAGCTCTCAATATGAAGTGACACTGCAGATGCATGATTAAGCACGATAGTTGGGGTTCTACAAACCGATAGACGGCGAAACTGTTCTTGACAGATTAATCTAAGCAAAACCCAAGTTTCTAAGATGACGGCTACTGAATATATGAGAAAGGGGGCGTCCTAGGGTTGGGGGCGACCTAGGAGGGGGCGCCCTCAACTTGGGCCTAAAGCCCAACAAAACCGGCGACGCAGCACTTTGGCAGATTCTGGACGTCAACTTGTTTCGACGATTCCCGTTGACTCAGGATGAATTTTGGCATGAGACCGGTGCCATTGGAAGCTCTATGAAATTCCGGTTCCAACCATATATAGAACGTCCAAAACCGACTTCGTATGCGACCTGGGCGTCGTTTTTATTGCACGCTGCTCCTGGACTCCGAACTGGACTCGAACTTGAATTGATTTGGGTCTCCACATTGGGGACTCGAACCGGATTAGCCTTGAACCTCCTCGTTGACTTGGACACCCTCTTTGGACTCCTTCTACTCCATTCCATCCGCTAAGCATGGATGTCATGTCCTCATCATCCTCCCCTTCTTGACGAAAAGCCGTCCTCGGCGTCGTTTGTGCTCTAAGATGGCCCTGCACAACACAAAGAAACACGAGGTTGCGGAAAATATGGGAACTGAGAATATTGTGGGGAGTGACATGACCATGTTTCCAATCTCTCAAAATATCATCTCCTATAGTGTTGTCGGCAAATATGTAGGCTCCTTGATCAAAACTCACACGATCTTTCTCAACACTAACCTGCAAAAGATTAGCACTAACAAAACGCAAGGCAGGAATAGATGGTTGCATAACCGCTAGTATTTGTTCAATGCAAGAAAAATCAGCACTAGCACACATAGGTAGCAGCCAACAACAATGCTCCCCTTCTTGAGAGTGAACCCGATTCGTTATGGTAAAACTAGAGGGACAATCTAGATGATCACAATCTTGTACATCAAAAGGAGATTTCAGATTTGCATAAATATAGACTCGATGTACCATATACTCTCCTTTACAATTATATTTACCAATAAAATGATATGTATAAGTAGACAACCATGGCAACTCAGCACATCGAAATTTCTCTTCCAAACTACTAAGAGCACATAAAGTATCAAACTCAACATAACCCAAAGTGTTTAAAGAAGATAATAATTTCAGTTCGTCATGTGCACAAGTAATCGGCAGAATAATATTATTTTCAGCACATGTATATTGCTTAAAATCAAAAGTATCATGCTCCCTCTCTATTTGTGACAAAGGTAATACAAGAGAAGGTTCTAGTATATCATTATTTGCATCATTGGAGGGCAAATTCAGCACATCAAGAGAGCTTTTACCTGAAAAGTTTACCTGTTCTTGTTCTTTTGTATGGTCATCTTCATTATGTACATGCTGCAAAGTATCAGTTCCAATAATAGGCAAAACAATATCATCATTTTGTAAAAATTCAGATTTAGATGAATTTGTTGTGTCATTGAAAACAACCCATTCTTTTCTAAAAGGTTCATTTTTTCTTCTCTCCTCCCTTTGGAGATCAGCTTCTAAAATTTCAGCAGTAGTCAAAGGTAGAAGTGTAAGTTTTCTGCCGTTGTACTTGAAGGAATATTTATTACCAACCTTTTTGTGTACATTATTCATATTAATCCAAGGCGTGCCTAGCAACAAATGACATGCTTGCATAGGTACTATGTCAAAATCAGCACTATCCTTATAAAAACCAATGCTAAATTCAATATGTGCAATTTCAGTGACCTTGATCTTATCATAAGAATTTACCCATTGCAAGTAGTACGGATGTGGATGTGGCTTTGTGGTCAAGCCAAGCTTCTCAACCAGCTCTAAGCTTGCAAGGTTGTTGCAACTTTCACCATCAATGATGACTCGGCAACGTCTCTCCATCACAACAAAGAAAAGCTGGAATAAATTGTTGATTTGATTTTTCTCCGCTTTCTTCATTTGATAACTTAGTACTTCTCGAACAATCTCGTCGTTCCCTGCCATTGTTAGTATGCAGACAAGAGAAAACACAAAAGGTTATCCCTATGAACTACTATATGTGTGTCAGTGGAAACACGCTCTCACACGTCTTACCAAGTTCTTACAAGGTTCTTACCAATGCAAAACAGTGGACGGTACAACCGGTGGCTGGTTCGTGATACCTGTGAGGAAGTAGTACCAAGATTGCAAGGGTTCTTTTCTCTGTACCGATCTGAAGTATATATATGTGGAGCTTTGGGAGGCTTAAAATATGGTAGCAAGGATAAACAATAATTCAATTCAGAAATTGCAAAACTGAAAATTAGTCCCAAGCTAGTCTATGTCGCCGGCCTAAACTCGTCTCAGACCTAGTTCAAGCAAGCAATCGATACAACCAGCCAAGGACAAAAAAGATGCAAGCACTTCTGAATTTTTTTTTATCTCACTTCTTTTATCTTCTCTTCTTTTTTTTATGGTGCGGCTCTTTCTTTTCTTTTTATGTTTCTACACCCTTGCCTTTTACTGTTTTTTTTCTAACAGAAAGTGCTGCAAGAAATATTTTATACAACTCTAGAACTCCACATGCACATGCACCTCAAAGGCACTCGTGGACAAACAGATCACAAGCTGTGACAAAAAGATAGCTATTGCCTGCCTTTCCAAACTATCAGGGAACACTATGGCTGCTTATGTAAAGAAAGATGGTGGCGCACAGCAGCACATGAAAAAAAATGTGGGAATCAATCTACTAGGCGCTAACAGAAGCAAGCAAGATTTGATGGACCAAGAAAAACCTAGACACAACGAGCACAATGACTCACGAGGGACCAAAATTCAGAAAAGTAATCTGAAAAGAAAAATTGTGCGGGCACAAAAGGGTTATAGGACAGCGGAAACACGATAAATAAATATTTTTGTGGGGTGGTGTTCTGGAGCTTTAGGACGATGGCGAAACGGATGAACACTAAATTAGGGTAAACCTGACGGTAATACCTGAGTCTCTGATTACCACTTGATGGGGACGTGGGTTCCCGATCTTCCGTCAGGTGAAGGATAACTCGTTTTGGGCGGAGCGCAACACACCAATCCGGCTTCAAGTCAGCAAACTCGAACCCCGCAATCTTAGCACCACAACTCCTCTGGTTATCAACCGTATCACAATCCGGTTGACCTCGCCAAGAAGGCTAATCCCTGCCTGCGAAACGAAGAACACAAGCAAGAACTCAAAAAAACGCAGCTCTCAATATGAAGTGACACTGCAGATGCATGATTAAGCACGATAGTTGGGGTTCTACAAACCGATAGACGGCGAAACTGTTCTTGACAGATTAATCTAAGCAAAACCCAAGTTTCTAAGATGACGGCTACTGAATATATGAGAAAGGGGGCGTCCTAGGGTTGGGGGCGACCTAGGAGGGGGCGCCCTCAACTTGGGCCTAAAGCCCAACAAAACCGGCGACGCAGCACTTTGGCAGATTCTGGACGTCAACTTGTTTCGACGATTCCCGTTGACTCAGGATGAATTTTGGCATGAGACCGGTGCCATTGGAAGCTCTATGAAATTCCGGTTCCAACCATATATAGAACGTCCAAAACCGACTTCGTATGCGACCTGGGCGTCGTTTTTATTGCACGCTGCTCCTGGACTCCGAACTGGACTCGAACTTGAATTGATTTGGGTCTCCACATTGGGGACTCGAACCGGATTAGCCTTGAACCTCCTCGTTGACTTGGACACCCTCTTTGGACTCCTTCTACTCCATTCCATCCGCTAAGCATGGATGTCATGTCCTCATCAGCTTTGTTGTTGTCGTGCAGCACATGATGGAGCTCGAGCCCATGGAACTTATCTTCTAGTTGACGCACAGTTCGACAATAGGCTGCCATCTTGGGGTCGACACAGTTCTTCCCCTTCATCACTTGGTCCACGACAAGCTCAGAGTCCCCACGCATCTCGAGGCGGCGGATTCCAAGCTCGACCGCGATCCGAAGTCCGTTGACGAGCGCTTCATATTCAGCCACGTTGTTGGAGGTGGGAAAATGCAGTCGGACCATGTACTCCATACGCACGCCCAGAGGCGAGATGAAGACAAGGCCTGTCCCTGCCCCTTCCTTCATGACTGAGCCGTCGAAATATATTGTCCATGTCCCGTGCTCGATTGGTGCCGGCGGAGTCCGAATCTCCGTCATTCAGCAACGAAATCCGCCAACACGTGTGACTTAATTGCACTACGTGGCGCATAAGTCACGTTGTGCCCCATGAGCTTGAGGGCCCACTTAGCTATCCTCCCCTCTGCCTCAGCATTCCGGATCACCTCCCCGAGGGGGTACTTGGACACCACTGTGATGGGGTGCTGGTCGAAGTAATGTCGGAGCTTGCGTTTGGTGATCAAGACAGCGTATACGAGCTTCTGGATCTGAGAGTAGCGGGTCTTCGAGTCGGAGAGAACCTTGCTTATGAAATAAACGGGCCACTGCACCTTAAGTGACTCCCCAGGCTCTTCTCGTTCAACGACCAGAGCAGCGCTCACGACCTGCGTCGTTGCAGCCACGTACAAGAGCATTGGCTCTTCTGGCATGGGCGTCGTGAGCACTGGTGGACTCTTCAAGAGATTCTTGAGTTTCTCGAGCGCTTCCTGAGCTTCAGGCGTCCACGTAAAGTGGTCGGACTTCTTCATTAGGCGGTACAGTGGCAGGCTACGCTCTCCAAGTCGGGCAATGAATCGACTAAGAGCTGTGAGGCAGCCTGCGACACGCTGCACGCCCTTCAGGTTCTGGATCGGCCCCATGTTTGTGATGGCTGAGATCTTCTCGGGATTAGCTTCAATGCCGCGTTCGGACACGACAAAGCCTGGGAGCATGCCCCTTGGAACCCCGAAAACGTATTTCTCGGGGTTTAGCTTCACCCCGTGTTCTCTCAGCTTCGCGAATACTTCCGTAAGATCAGGGATCAGATCACCCGTCTTCTTTGACTTGACCACGATGTCATCGACATATGCTTCGATTATTCGTCCTATGAGATCGCCAAAAACGCGTCGCATGCATCTCTGAAACGTAGCGCCCGTGTTCTTGAGACCGAACGACATCGAGTTGTAGCAATAAGCGCCAAAGGCAGTAATGAAGGACGTTGTGAGTTGGTCCGCTATGCACATCGCGATCTGGTGGTACCCGGAGTACGCATCGAGAAAACAGAGGGTTTCGCACCCTGCCGTTGAATCGACTACATGATCTATGCGAGGCAAAGGAAACAGATCCTTGGGACATGCCTTGTTAAGGCTCGTGTAGTCAACACACATCCTCCATTTCTTGTTCATCTTCTTTACAAGTACAGGGTTGCTAACCACTCGGGGTGGAACACTTCTTGGATGAACCCTGCACTAAGGAGCTTCTTGATCTCCTCGCCTATGGCCTTGCACTTGTCGTCGTTGAAGTGGTGCAGGTGCTGCTTGACCGGTTTCGATCCCGTCTTGATGTTGAGTTTGTGCTCGGCAACTTCTCTCGGGATTCCCTTCATGTCGGAGGGTTTCCATGCGAACACGTCGAGGTTCGCTTTGAGGAAGTCGACGCACACGCTTTCCTATTTAGGATCAAGCGCCGTCCCCATACGGAGCGTGCGGCCATCATCGGCGACAGCCACATCCTTGGCGGGCTTGAAAGAGCAGGCCGCTCGCTTGGATGACTCGGGGATATCTTGGTCCTCGGAAGGAGGCTCGGCGTGGAGCTTCTCGGACCGGATGAGTGTTTCAGCGAATTGAAAGCACTCGGTGTCGCACTCGTATGCGTGCTGGAATGTAGTCCCCTCTATGATGACCCCCTTCGGACCGGGGATCTTCAGCTTGAGATACGTGTAGTTGGGCACGGCCATAAACTTCGCGTATGCCGGCCTCTCGAGGATGGCGTGGTACATCCCCGAGAACCCCACCACTTCGAAGGTGCGGGTTTCCGTGCGGAAGTTCCGCGACGTCCCGAACGTGACGGGCAGATCGATCTGCCCTAACAGGAGTGCATCTTTCCCGGGGATGACCCCATGGAAAGGAGTTGGCGACGGGCGCAGTCGGGACCGCGAGATGCCCATGCTGTCGAGCGTCGACATGTACAGGACGTTGAGCCCGCTCCCTCCATCCATCAGCACCTTGTGGACCCGCTTGGTCCCGATCAGTGGAGCCACCACGAGGAGGTAGCTTCCTGGTTGCGGCACGTGGTCGGGGTGGTCCGTTCGATCGAAGGTGATCGGGGTGTCTGTCAGTGTTTTGGCCACTGAGTCTACCAAGGGGGTACCCGAGGCAGTAGATTGTGTGGTAGAGGATCGCCAGACCTGGAACTCGAAGGTATGCGCGAGGACACGAGACACAGATTTATACAGGTTCGGGCCGCCGGAGTAGCGGACCCTACATCATGTTTGGAGTATCATGTATGGCGCCCTGCGCTTGGGTGATCCCCGGAGGAGTTGGGGGATCGAGGTGTGTTGGCCTCTCCTCCTAGGTACCCGGCCCTCCTTTATATAGTCCAGGGGGCGGGTTCCTAGTCGGTTACAAGATAGGAGTCCTAGTAGGATTACATGGTACGAGTCCTAGTAGGATTACAAGGATCTATGGTATGAGTTCATATTCTTCCTTGTATAGGTACCCAGGGGTATATGGTCGACAAGCCCCCGAGCACTTTGTAGTCTTGAGCAGCGAATTCGAGTAGTCTTGAAGCTTCGTCGAGTAGTTTCTGAGTCTCGAGTACTGTTAGCCGAAGTCTTCAATAGTACTTGAATTTCCGAAAGAGTGGAATGTACTCTAGTTCATCTATGAGTACTTTTGAATCATCCCCGAGTAGTTCCCAGGCATCCCCGAGTTCTAACCCAGGAAGTCTCCAAAAAATACCCATCTTGTCTTGAAGTCTTGATCTATATGGAGGTGCGATTTGCAAAAATCGCACTCCATATGGAGTGTAGCTCCCGAGCCTGAGTTTGAATCGAAGAATCAAGCTGAGGGTCAATCAAGAATCTGCATCTTCCGTCTTGAAAAAAAAGATTGATGGTTGTAGCATAGTAGCCCCCGAGCCTTGAAGTGATTAGAATGATCAATCCAAGGGTCTTCAGTTCGCAAAAGCCATCATCCGAGTACTCTTGTAGCGTTCAGCCCCCAAGATTATGAGCCAAGTGAGGTATATGAGCCACGTCGAGTAGTAATTGGAATTGAGCTCCCGAGCTGAAGAACGAATGGAGCATGCTGAAGTTGTCTCTAAGTAGTAATTTGGCGTGAAGCCGTTGTACTTGAGAAGTAGCATAGACTACTCGAGTCATCTTCGAGTGGTAATGTTGCCGTCAGAGCGGACTTTAAATGCGACCGGGGTCGACTTTTAGATTGCCACGCGGAGTGGACTTTAGAATGCGACTAGAGTAGTCGACTTTGTGATGCGACTTGAGTAAGTCGACTTTGTGCTGCGTGGAGTAGACTTTGAGATGCTACCAAAGTCGACTTTGTGCTGCGCGGAGCAGACTTTAGAATGCAACTTGAGTAAGCCGACTTTGTGCTGCGCGGAGCAGACTTTAAGATGCGACCAAAGTCGACATTGTGATGCGACTAGAGTAGTCGACTTAGAGATGCGCAGAGCAGATTTTTAGAATGCGACTTGAGTAAGACGACTTTGTGCTGCGCGGAGCAGACTTTAAGATGCGACCGAAGTCGACATTGTGATTCGACTAGAGTAGTCGACTTAGAGATACGACTTGAGTAAGTTGACTTTGTGCTGCGCAGAGCAGACTTTTAGAATGCGACTTGAGTAAGTCGACTTTGTGCTGCGCGGAGCAGACTTTTAGAATGCGACTTGAGTAAGTCGACTTTGTGCTGCACGGAGCGGACTTTAGAATGCGACTTGAGTAAGTCGACTTTGTGCCGCGCGGTGCAGACTTTGAGTACTTCGAGCCAAGAATGAAACCCGAAACACAAAGCTGAAAAGCCAAAAAAGCACGTTCCGGAAGGCAAAAAAGCGAATTAAAAAACAGAAAAACGAATTGTTTTGCCTCCGGAGCCATCTGAAAAAAACACATTGCGTCGAGAACAATGTCTGGATACACTATTGAGTAATAGTGTCTTAAGTACCTCTGAGGCTATGAGCCTAGTGAGAGAGTACTCGAAAGGAACTTATTCACAACGAGTTGAACACCTTAGCTGTGGCAGCGTAAAAGAAGGCTTTGTTGTGAATAAGCAAAGGACAGTAACAAATCGATATGCAAGATAACAACTTATTACTGAACACATTGTACAGAGTTTACAATGTCTTAAGTACCTCTAAGGCTATGAGCCTAGTGAGAGAGTACTCGCAAGGATGTTCCGAAGAATGAGTAAGACCGTAGGAGACAGTGTGATGAACTCAATGTGTTGGAGTTCCACTGAGACCCTACCAGAAGGGTGTTACTCTAGGCCGAAGCCTCTTATTGAAAAGTAGAGACATGGACAGCATGTGCCACTTATTGTTCTACACGATACAGGATCGTCTGGAGAGAGTTATCATGATTCCCTACGAGGTCGCAGAATGAGACTGCCTGGAGAGGGTTGATGAAGCCCCCTGCGGGTGCTCGCAGCTGAAAGCCACGAGAAGATACAGCCGAAACTGTCTGGAGAGGATTATCTTGATCCCCTATGAGTGGTGACAACCGTAGCTGTCTGTTGAGAGTGTAGCTCAAACCCAAAAACTGCTTACAGCTGAGTAGTCGCCTGGATCAGAAAACCGGATACATCAGGGTAATCGCCTGGACCTGAGAATCACTTACAGCCTGAGATCGGCATAGAAGCAGGAACCCGGAGTAAGGATCGGATGGTAACAGGGAGGCCTAGAGTATGGATCGGCATGATAACAGGAAGACCCAGGGTAAGTTGGGCAGAGCGAGAGTACTTAGGGCCATGCATTTCAGACCCATGGTACGAAGAGTGAAGACCACGTGCAGCTAGGTACCATCGTTGTCAGGACGCGAGGGCCACTTACAGCTAGGTTCCATCGAAGCTTACACACGCAGTACGTCGCCGAAGCGGGCGAATGTGCGACCAGAGTCGACTTTAAATTACCACACGGAGTGGACTTTGAGATTGCCGTGCGGAGCGGACTTTAGAATGCGACTTGAGTAAGTCGACTTTGTGCAGCGCGGGGCGGACTTTGAAAATGCGATTTTAGAAATCGACTTTATGATGCGACTAGAGTAGTCAACTTGGAGATGCGACTTGAGTAAGTCGACTTTAGATTGCCGCGCGGAGCGGACTTTAGAAGTTGCCTCCTTGGGAAAGCCCCCGAGTTGATGGAGTGAGCTCGTGGTGACTTGTTGATATGTCCCAAGAGTAGTCGGTATAGTGTAGCTCTTGTGGAAAAATCTGTTGAGAAGCGTACACCAATAAGTAATCCTTGGCGTGTTGTCCTGCATGCGCAAAATAGGCCAAAGAAGAAGAAAAAAGTAATTATTGAAATAAATGACTTACTGATACCGCAGGAGCGGTCTGGAGATGCGACCGGTAGTCGGCTTGTACCGCCGGAGCGGGTTTTAAATGAACCCATGGACGAGTGTTGACGAAGTCGACTAGTCGGAGGCGGGTCCGACTAGTTGTGGGGGGCGTAGAAGCTGTTCTCGACTAGTTTTCTCGTAAAAACTAGCCGAGAAGAGTAGTCGAAGTAGTCCACGATGAGTTGGTGTGACCACAAGACGATGTCGAGGTGGTGCACGGAGTAGTCGAAGTAGAGCCGGTACGGCCACGAGACGATGTCGCAGCGGCGCATGGCGTTGTCGAGGTAGAACCGGTGCAGCCACGGGACGAAGTGATCGGGCGCACGGTGAGAGCTAGTGCGACCGACCGACGGGAAGTCGAGCGGCGAGGCGATGTGCCCGGATGCACGAGATATGCGCAGTAGTGCCGGTGCAACCAGACGATGAGTAGTCGAGCCACGAGACGGAGTGACCGGGCGCACGGCGAGAGCCAGTGCGACCGACCGACGGGAAGTCGAGCGGCGAGGCGACGCGCCCGGATACACGGCATAGGCGCAGTAGAGCCGGTGCAACCGGATGGCGAGTAGTCGTACTCGAGTAGTTGAAGAAATTGTACACGGGTACATCTTGTGTGTGTGACAAGCAAGATCTTGTAGCTGTCCAAGTAGGCTCGTGTGCATGCAGCAATTTTCAACCGCACATGCATAGGGAGTGGTTGAATTGTTGCTTCCCTGCGTTGAGTTTGGAAAGCCTCCTGGTAGCCTTCTGTGTACGTGTAGCTCAAGTCCACCAATTTTGCTTTGCACGTGGGAGTTCTGGTACTCTTGGTGTGCGTGTGGCTGGAATTGAATTTTCAACCGCACAACAACTCGATGAACTTTTGTCTCTTCTGTTTGATCCGCCTGCCGCGAGAATCAACAACTTGATTTTTTTTACCCGCTGAAGAAAACGAACATCAGCTGAATACGAATCGGAGAGTCCTAGACGGAACCGGTCAAGATGCAGCTGGATGCGATGCCTCCTCACGTACGGACAGCTGGAGTCGACGACTTGAGATCCGAAATGGGAAAGAGGAAACGCGTTTTGATTCCGCCAGGAGCTTGAACTCGACGAGTTGCTGTCGCCGAATCAGCCAATAGTTGATGTACAACACCTAGCCACTGAAGTAGATTGATTTCGAAAGACTGATCCTTCGAATTCGCCCGGTGATCTCGACGATAAACCCCTACCTGGAGCGACAGCTGTCAGTGTTTTGGCCACTGAGCCTACCAAGGGGGTACCCGAGGTAGTAGATTGTGCGGTGGAGGATCGCCAGACCTGGAACTCGAAGGTATGCGCGAGGACACGAGACACAGATTTATACAGGTTCGGGCCGCCGGAGTAGCGGACCCTACGTCCTGTTTGGAGTATCATGTATGGCGCCCTGCGCTTGGGTGATCCCCGGAGGAGTTGGGGGATCGAGGTGTGTTGGCCTCTCCTCCTTGGTACCCGACCCTCCTTTATATAGTCCAGGGGGCGGGTTCCTAGTAGGTTACAAGATAGGAGTCCTAGTAGGATTACATGGTACGAGTCCTAGTAGGATTACAAGGATCTATGGTATGAGTTCGTATTCTTCCTTGTATAGGTACCCAGGGGTATATGGTCGACAGTGTCCGACCACTTGAGGTACGCCGGAGTCGCAGGCTCGGTGTTGTAGACCTCGCGCCGGATCAGCTTCTCCTTGCGCCTCGACGGTCGTGCTGGTGCCCCGCCAAAGATCATGTGGACCGCGCCATCTTCTCGGGGAAAACCACCTCCTTGTCATCGTCGTCGTCGTCGGGGAAGGGTGGCGCATCCTTCTTCGGGGGATCTGTTGTCTTGGGATTGAGCGTGCCGTTGACGTAGTTCTTCATCAACCGGCAGTCCTTGAGCGCATGCTTGACAGACGTCTCATGATGCGTGCATGGCGCCTCCAAGAGCCTCTCAAAATGACCCCTCGGGAGGCCATTCTGATTGTTTTTGGGGCGAGTTGCCTTGCGCTCGATTGCCGCAACAGTGTTGTCGTCACGGCCTCGCTTGTCGCCCTTCTTCTTCTTCTTGGACCGTGTGGAGGGCCCCTCACCGGCGTTCACGACTTGATTCCCCTTACCCGGAGGGGGAATCAATGTTGCAGCTACCGTCTCCTCCCCGTCGGCGTGGTTGGTCGCGATGTCCAGAAGCTCCCGAGTTGTCCTCGGGGTCCTCCGCCCTAGCCGGTCGATGAGGGTGGTGCAGGTGGTGCCGTTTTGGAACGCCGAGATGGCGTCATTGTCCGTCGCGGTGGGAAGCTCGGTGCAGCGCTTTGAGAAGCGCCTGATGTAGTCGCGCAAGCTCTCCCCTGGCTGCTGCTTGCAGTTGCGCAGCTCCCACTGCTTGCCGAGCCGGGCGTACGTGCCCTGGAAGTTGCCGATAAAGGTCTCCCGTAGGTCTTTCCAGCTGTTGATCCTACCACGCGGCAGGTGCTCGAGCCAGGTCCGCGCAGAGTCGGCGAGGTGGAGCGGCAGGTTCTTGATGATGAACAGGTCGTCTGTCGCCCCGCCCGCCCGACACGCGAGCCTGTAGTCCTCCAACCACACGCTTGGGTTGGTCTCTCCGTCGTATCTTGGTACCGCTATCGGAGCTCGGAAACGTGAGGGGAACTTGGCGTCTTGCACCTTCCGGCCGAAAGTGCGCGGGCCCTTCGGGTCGGGCGACCAGCTACGGTCACGGTCCTCGTCGCTGTCGTAGCGTCCTCCTCGCCTCTGGGTATGACGCCGACGTGAGCGGTGCTCGTCGCGCTTGTCACGGCTGTCGTCGTTGCTGCCGTAGCCGTAGTCGTAGTCGTCGTCTCCCGCAGCCCGGCGACAAGCCTCGAGCGTGTCGCGAGCGTCACGGTTGTGCCCCAGTCGCGACTTGACTGATGGTTCGCCGACGGCTCGGTGTCTTGAGGGGGATCGATCTTGGCGTCGCACGGACGGCGCACCTCGCGCCTCCCGCGCGCGTGATGCCGAGCTCTCGGCCTGCTGTGCGGCCGCCGTGTCGAGGAGGGTCTTGAGCTGCTGTCGAACCCTCTTCTCTTCAGGCGTAGCCGGCTCGGGGCAGCCACGCAGGAGCATGGCTGCTGCTGCGAGATTCTGCGACGCGCGTCTGAAGCGTGGCGTGCCGTCGTCGTCGATGGGGGCATCCTCATTGATGCGCTGGTTCACGTCTCGCGCCCGTACGCGAGCTTGCGACACCGGCTGCTCCGCTTCTTGCTCACGATGTTGCTCGTGCCGGCGGCTTTGTTGGGGCTCGTCCTCCACGTCGAGCTCTTGGTGGAGGTTCGCCAGCTCTTCGTCGAGCTGGCGCTGGACCTCGGCGATGTCGTCGAGGCGCGCCCGACGCTGGGCGTCCCCGTTGCGGTGACGAGGGTTCTCCTCACCGTCCGTCGAGCTGGTGGCGGTGTGGGCCTCCAGGACGTTGCACTCTCGGGTGAAGTCTGGTGGGGGCGCCGGTGGCCCCCGTCGAGGGGCCGCGGAGCCAGGGGCGACGTACGAAGCCCGGAGCTCGTTCACGTAGGCCGTCACCGGGTCGTCCGGGAGGCCTGCCTGTCCGCGGGGTACAGAGCTTCGTACCGCTCCGCGAACTCCCCCCAGGTCAGCGGCTCGGACCCACTGACCTGGAAGGCGAGGTCGGTGAGGTGGAAAGCAGCGAGTCTGAAGCGCTCCTGCGTCGGGTTTGGCCCTAGCATGACCATGATCGATTCGTCCGTGAAACCACGGACGAAGGCTGCTCGCACCGCCGCCGCCGTCGAGGCGGTAGGACGCGCGTGTCGGGAGAAAGTCCTCCCGGCGACGGACTCCTCCGGCCCTGTGAAGACGAAGCCGAGGGAGCCGAAATGCACGGTCGTGCCAGGAGTCAGCGAGACCCCGCGGCCCTCCATCTGGATTGCTGGTGAAGTTTGGCAAGACACACGATGTGCCTCTACCTGGCGCGCCAACTGTCGGGGTTCTCAATCGCCGACAGTAGATTTGTATCGAATCGTGTGTCGGATCCAGATGGTTGACACGGGAGACACAAGAGTTTTATACTAGTTCGGGCCTCCGAGGAGTAATACCCTACGTCCAGTTCCGAGTACTCGTGTTCCTATGCCAGGGGTGTCTGTAGTAGGGGTTACAAACTTGGTGATGGGTCATCATCATGTACGTTGCACCCCTCCCCCTTTTATAGTCACAAGGGCGAGGGGCAAAGAAGGAAAACGAAAATAAGCTACAGTGCTATGGCGTTGTGAAGTGTTTTCCGTCATTGATGTCCGTCAGGCGGCGTGGGAGGGCGCTGAGCTGTGGTGTCGTCGGAGGCTGCCGCGTGGGCTGTTGCCACTGTTCGTCCCGAGCACTTGGCACCTCCTCCGAGTAGTCCACACGGTGACTCAGCCCTCTTGTGTACGTTTTAGGCTCGCCACGTTATGGCCTAAGAGCTGGTAGATGGTAATCGAGTGCCTGTTCTGACGGGGTGGTGTGTAGCTGGCGTTGGATGTGACGACATGTCGGAGGTCGTGGGGGGTGCACTGTGCGCCATTACAGCCCCTGCCAGACCCTGCCGTCCTCCCGTCGCGCCAGCTGTGGTCTTTGCATGGCGTGGAGAACGGTGTCACGCGTGTCTTCGCGGAGAAGCTTGGGGGGCTGGGGCGGCGCCACGTTCGTGTGGGGCCCCTCCCCCACGCTCCGGCTCCTCCTGGGGGCTCCGCCTTAGTCGGAGACGGAGATTACTCGTGCGAACGAGTAGTCGGAGGCGAGACGGCGTGTACTCGGAGACGACGCGTTCTCGTGCGAGGCGGAGAGTACTACTGCGAAGCGGAGGGTACTCGGAGCCGAGGCGAACTCGTGTGAGGCGGAAGATACTCGGAAGTGGGGAAGTCTTGTCAGTGAGGGTCTTGACGAAGATCTGCATCTCTCCCTGTCCTGGATCTTAGCCTTCACATTGTCAATGGTGTCAGAGGACTCCATCTTCGAGGTAACTATCTCGTTGCTTAGGGGGCCCTAATCCAGGCCCTCGTCAGTATGTTTCTCTCAGAACAAATCAGCATCAGCCGCCAGCGCCAGCCAGGGTTTAATTTACCGCTACAGTAGCAGTTTTTTGAACTGAGAAAACCGGACCGGTATACCGGTCGGACCGGTTAGATAGGTTCGGTTAGGTAGCGGTTACCGGTCGGTTTTGCTACCGAGCCGGAGCGGTATCACCGGTTACCGCGGTAAACCGACCGGTTACCAACAGTAATTAAAACCCTGGCGCCAGCGAGACAAACAGGGTGAACCTGCAATGTGTTCTCGTGTTGCTAAGGTATATCTGTAGTTCTCTCATCTACTTCGCCTTTCACGCACTAGTTCAGTTTTCCAGTTTGCGTTCTGACTTGCCGTCATCCTTGCAGTGGGTTGATTTATTGGACATGCGGACATGCCACTCTGAAGATTAAGCACATAATGTTCTGAGCAGACTGTTTTCAAGGTTGGTCATAATCGTTTCAAGGAAATTATTTATGGCAGCGTGTGGTTCTGTGTGATGGGAGATCATGCCTAGTGTAGAGTGGAACGTTTATATATTCATCTGTGCATATCTGACTGTTTTGGAAACGATGCTTAACACTGAAACCTGTGATGCGTCATGATCACGCATATCATTATCTTGACGGGGTGACGGTAAAACTGAAACTGACAGTGAATTAAGCCCGGTGTCTCAACTCAAGTCTCCTGCAGGCTGCAGTAAGATACTACTGCCTGACGCCTCCTAATCCAGATGCCGTGTCATCGTTACTGCTGCTGATTGGTATACTGCCTTGGTTGCATCGAAGCTTTCACAATGTTTGTATGCTGGAGAACGCCATTTCTGAACTGCTGATGCCCAGCTTTCCTTGCACGTTTTGCTGAAAGGCGGCGTACACCTGCCGGCCGGACACCATCACAAAAACTATCAATACTCCCCTTTCCGTTCAGCTCAATAGCAATGTCAATGTGGGAGTATAGTATAGCAATTTCTACAGCAGCCGATGCCGATGCCGTTCCGTTGAAAGCAACAACATTCCTTTTGGCGGGCGTGGCGCGTTATTCGCAGCTTCAAGCGTACAGGGAGGGGTTTCGACCGGGGCACGACATAGACAGGCCTTGCTTGGAATTACCGATCGCGTGTTTGTACTCAAATTGCACAAGGAGACGTCGGAAGACTGACTGGTAGAGGAAGAAGCCATGGGTTGATTTTATAAGTCTTATGTCACAATCAGTCAATTTGCAACATTGGGATTTCAGACAGGAAGGAAAAACAAAGGAATCCTGATATCCCGGCGGCGGGTGCAAACGCGGCGGCAGGCCGGCAATCCCAGAGAAATAATGCCCGTCTTTAAGCTTCGGTTATCTGCAGGTGAGATGCTTCGGATATAAAGTCATCGTCTCCCTCTTGTTGTTTCCCTCCCCTGCTTCAGGCTTCGGCCTTCGGTTACGTCGAATCTTCATAAACCCTCCATCTCCTCGCCCGTCTCTGCTCTGTGGTCGTCCACGAGACGCCCTCTGGCCCAAGATAGCAACGGCGACGGAGCCGAAGTCGAGGGGAGAGGTAGAGGTAGAGGCGCAGACCCATCGAAGAGGGGACAGAAGATGAAGCCCAAGAACGGCGGCGCCGCCTCGGAGAGGAGGCTGCTGTCGCGACGCATACTGTTCTTCTGCTTCGTCAGCTTCTTCCTCGGCATGCTCGTCACCGATCGGTGAGGAGTCAATAGATTGGTTTCGGTTCTTGCTGCTTCCTTCGAGCCATGCGTATGTCTCGCGTATGTCTGCCGTGCTTACGGGTGCTGGGCCGGCGATGGTTTTCATGGCAGGTTTGGATCGGCGCCGGGCAACATGGTGATGTCGCTGCCGCAACGGCGGCACGGCATGGAGCTGCCGAGAGTATCCCCTGAGTTTGTTCCCAAGCCGGTAGGGCAGCCTAACCCCCCTGAAATCCTTCGGAATTTTTGTTTATCCTCGTTATTCTGATTTATGCACGTCTTGCTACTTCAGACATTGTTACATGCATTAAATTTATGACTGCAAATTCAAATTTCTTACTTTTCGTTTAGGAATCATTCAAGCATTAATGAAGTATACCTCGTCGTGTAGTCCTGATGGTTGATAGCACTTGTTTTTGAAACTCCTGCATTTGACTACACTTTTCAATAAAGTACATAGATGCCATGAAAACTTTAATCCAAGCTTTTCATGAATAAGTTGTTTTACTTTTACATGGACTTATGTATTCTTGTGCCCTCAAATTCTTCAGTCTTCCTTCCTAAGATGTTATAGTTCTCTTAACGGAATGCGTATCTCCCTTTCTTGATTTCAGATACCAGCTGACGATAGGGACATTATGGGCGAGGTGTCAAAGACCCATGAGGCCATACAGTATGTCGGCTTGAATCAAGAAAACTGTTTTTTTCCCTACCAGTGGTTCTCTGAACTGTCAATTTGGAACTAATCTGGGTGTCATTTTGTGTTCAGATATTTGGAGAAATCAATTGACACACTGCAGATGGAGCTGGCAGCAAAGCGCAATAGCAACGAGCTACATGGCGAAAGTGCAGGTGGCATAAGTAAGCAGAGGAAAAGAGCATGTGTTGTGATTGGGGTCAATACTGCATTCAGTAGCAGGAAGCGTCGGGATTCTGTGAGAGATACTTGGATGCCTCAAGGTTTGCACTCCCCGCCGGCCACCGCAGCTTGATATTTTTCCCCTGATGCTAGTTAGCGGGTTGTTTATTGTGCTCCTGATTCCTAGGCTAGAAGAAATGCTGCAGATATCTTTTTCCTTTTGTTGAAAGATCTAATGCTGCAGGAGACCTCCATTAGGGCTGACTGTCTGTAGCAAACTAACTCTGCTATGTATTAGGTGAGAAACTCAGGAAACTGGAAGAGGAAAAGGGAATCGTCATCCGGTTCACAATTGGACATAGGTATGGTAGATTGCATTATCTTTCCATTTTAATTTGTGCAACATTTTTTTTCTTGAGCACCTCTGTAGAGGGCCTGTATACATTTTACTCATTTTGTGAAAAGGTAAATCATTTGGCTCAAACTCCAAAGAAAACTAGACAGCAAATTTTCAAACAATGAGTAAACTGACTACTGTTGTTGTTTCAAACTGTTTATTTTTCCGGAATACACAGGAGAGCTGCGTATCATTGTATTAAGAAGAAATAGATTGTTTTGTTACAATACGAGCCGGCCGGGCACACGCACACGGGTTACATCTCCTAAAAGATTATACGGAAAAGAGACAACCTAAACCCTTTCAAACTATTTAATTTTAGTAAGAAGCAGCACACATACTACTGTATTGAAACTAGAAAAAAGCATACAAAAAGCATATGCACAGTAGTTGGCGGTAGTTCCTCTTCAGTTTCAACCATTCTGGCAGCCAGTGTATATGTATATTCCCTGATTTTCTTGGGGCCTTTTACGGTGGACCATACCACCTCATACCACTATTGGAAAAAGATCAGTATGGAAGGATCTGACGGTTGAGATTAATTGTATACCACCACAGCTAGCACTAGTGGTATGGGGTGGTATACATATGTGGTATGGTGGTATGAGGGTATTGTTGGTAGTTTTTTCTCGGTGGCATAAACGAAATATATGATTTCTTCATTTCAAATTTTTTTCATTTCCCTCACTTGGTATGACCAATTTTTTTCCAAATTTCAAACGAAAATTTTCATTTCAAATTTCAAAAACGATTTTTTTTCAATTTTTTCAAAAACGAAAATTCATTTCAAATTTCAAGAACGATTTTTTGAAATTTCATTTCAAATTGTTTTCAAATTTCAAAAACGAAAATTTTCATTTCAAATTTCAAAAATGATTTTTTTTCAAATTTTTTCATTTCACTCTGGTGGTATGGCCAAATGTTTTTTAAATTTCAAAAAACAAAAATTTTCATTTCAAATTTCAAAAACAATTTTTTTTCAAAAATTTTCATTTCAAATTTTTCTTGGTGGCATAAACGAAATTTGTTTCTTGGCCCGATGTTGTAAAAATTACCTATTTACCCTTACCAAAAATAGCTATATACTGCATACCACCACCTGGTGGTATGATCCACCGTAAAAAAGCCTGATTTTCTTACCACTCAAGTATTTCTCTGTCATGAATTAAAGTACACATTACTGAAGCACTAACGGGCTTTTCCGTGTTGCAGTGCTACATCAAACAATGTTCTTGATAAGGCTATAGACGCAGAGGATGAAATCCATCATGATTTTCTTCGGCTGGTACGATTATTTTCCCGAGCTATTTAACCACACCATTTCCCCCCTCCTTTATGTTGAACAGGTTTTTGGCCCTAGTTTGGGAAATGTCATCTGTGATTTGTACGAAACTTTGTTCTGATGATCTGTACATGCATAACACATAGGACCATGTTGAAGGGTATCACAAACTATCTGCAAAGACCAAGATATTCTTCTCCACTGCTGTGGCATTATGGGATGCAGACTTCTATGTCAAGGTGGATGATGATGTTCACCTAAACATAGGTACTCTTCGATATGTACCTCTAAAATCAGAAGAAATTTGTCAATTATTTATTAACTGGCATATAATGTGCAGGAATGCTCGTTGCAACCCTTGGTCGACATAAACTGAAACCACGGGTCTACATTGGCTGTATGAAGTCAGGACCAGTCCTTTCCGACAAGTAATTCTTCTGAAAACAGCATCTCTACTCGAAGTTCCAATACATCAAATTCTATAGGTAGTAACACATTCCATTCCACTGGTTTTCTTTCATCAGAAATGCAAAATACCACGAACCTGAATTCTGGAAGTTTGGGGAAGACGGGAACAAGTACTTCCGCCATGCCACCGGACAGATATATGCCATCTCCAAGGATCTTGCCACATACATCTCAATCAACCAGTGAGACCATAGAACTTCCGTGCTGATTCAAATAAAGTTTCCGTTTCTTGAGTAGCTGCTGACGTTCATCATTTCAATCAGGCCTATATTGCACAAATACGCAAATGAAGACGTATCACTCGGTGCATGGTTTTTAGGGCTCGATGTGGAGCACATCGATGACAGGGACATGTGCTGCGGCACGCCACCAGGTCAGTTTCTTCAGCTGTTCTGTTATAGCATCGACAGTTCCTGAAACAGGAAGTCACTGTGGCACTTCTTACTAATCTTTGCGCCCTGAAACTACCTCTCAGACTGCGAGTGGAAGGCGCAAGCAGGGAGCGTTTGTGTCGCATCGTTCGATTGGAAATGCAGTGGGGTCTGCAATCCGGTCGAGCGGCTAAAATACGTGCACTCGAGATGCAGTGAAGGTGAGGACGCCATTTGGAGCACCTCATTCTGACTGGGTGCTGAACTGCTGATAACGAGAGTTCACTAGCTGAAGAGGGTATGATCACAAGGCTCCATTGATTCAGGTATATACAAACACTGGAACACAGGTTGTAGCTCCCTCATCTTCCGTGGAAGACTCCTTTGTACGAGACCACGGAGGAAATTAAGAGAAGAGAAGCATATGCATGTCTGATGAAGGAAAAAAATTACAGGGATACATGAGTTTTTCTTTCTTTCTTTCTTTCTTTCTTTTGGTTGAGAAATTGGTGTTGTAGCTACACAGGGCTCATGTGCTGATGATGTGCATATACATGTTTTTCAGTCAGTGCAGAAATATGATTGCATTCGATTAGTTCATTTGTCTCGTTTGAGAATGACTACTCTGTCTCGATGTGTTACCCTTGTGGCAACCTTTGGAGTATACCTTCGATCAAGAACAGAGTTAGCATTCAGGTTTAGAGGGGGTTTTCTCTCCTCTTCTTCTTTCAGTCTGCCCTTCCCTTTTTCATCCTCAAATTTGTAGGCGCTTAGTAAGAACTTCAGCTCCACAGTTGGATCCGTGCCGACCTGAACTGAATACGTTCGGTTCAGCTCGATAGCTCCACAGTTGGATCCGTGCCGACCTGAACTGAATACGTTCGGTTCATTTTATACGGAGAGAGTGTGATAAACTAGTATTCAAAGATCAGTTTATTATGTAGAACAAGCAACAAAATGGCACACAAAGATCTAATTTATGCTTGATCATCATGATATATGTGTCCAGGCATAGATTAAATACCTTGCAGACTGTACAAGTTGTCTATTTTCTTGTCTGTACACAATGTTCTAGACACTTGCAGACAACAGTCGTCTACACAATGTTCTAGACACTTGTAGAAGTTTGGCGCACTCCCATCGTGCAATAATTTGAAAGTGTCTACACACTGTTCTAGACACTTGTAGAAGTTTGGCGCACTCTCATCGTGCAATAATTTGAAAGTGTTCCAACATTTGTGAAACAATAATGAAATTGTATTGTCTCAGTGAATGAATTTGATTAAACCATCTTAATGAACGGCTTTTCTGTGTTCGTGGCGAGCTTGGTTAGCGTTTTTTTAGAACCTAGTTACCGGTATCTGGGCTTTCCTTTGGTATGTATGGACCAACCATGGGCGGTTTCTTCCCATGGACCTTCAGTTGTTTCAGCCTATTTGGTCGCGTTTTCGGCTCAAACCGAAACAACTGAGAGCAACTCCAAGAGTTCCCCTTAATCATCCTCAAAATGTTATTTTAGGAGAAAAGCACAAAAACACAAACTCCAATAGTCTCCTAATTCTTTCCCAAAAAATAAAGATACCCAAAAACTACACGCATATTTACGGGTCGCTCACCCCTCTCACAATCGCCCCTTTCCCGGCGATCGATCCGGGTTCGGCTTCCGATCATGATGAAGCTCGCCGTGGATAGCGAGGCGTGCCTTGTTCCGTCGTCGCATGGCGTTGTTGGTCTCTCAGTGACGCGCACGAGCGATTATTTCCGTCATCAGACACGGTGGTTCTTCCTGTGTTCCGTTCACGAGTATTGGTTGAACCGTTGAACACGCACAGGGGCAGCGTGCAGCTACGGTCAGGAGAAGCACACGGTGAGCATGAACAAGAGTACATCCCGCTCTCAGACTTGGTGCGTGCAGAGCAGGAGATCATCCGCGTGGAGGATCCGATGGGTTACGACCGGAACACCGCGCGCCTCGAGGTGGAGAACAGGATGCCGTCTCCAAGAATCCAAGTACTCATGTGGCTCACCATCGACGCCGTGACCGATTTCTTCGACGCAGATCTATATGCTTCGAGAGCCTGCACGAAACCAACATCCTGGTGAGCCGACGGACGCTCGCGCCCAGGTTCCGCGACGTCCGCCTCGCACAAAAGTCCCCGGCGAAAGTCGAGAGCAACATGGCAGCAGCAGGCCTCGCGGCGGCGTTCGAGGCGACCATCCTCGCGAACGCCGACGACGTGCCGGCGGCGCCATTCGAGGTCGCGCACCTACCTCATCGAGCTGATGAAGGGAGGGGAGGGGATGCCGCGAGCATGCTGTTCCTAATTCGTCGCTCGTGTCGCTGCCCAACAGGTCCGCCTACTTCTCCAGGATGAACTCGTGCGCACAGGACATACGTCTCAGCGATCCGGGGAGTTACAGCTACGTATGGCATGGTTACGACGACGTCTCGTGCTTCCCCGAGTTCTGGGATCTGTGGGTCGAGGAGAACGAGCACTTGAAGCTCTTCTACGACGACGACGACATGGTTACGGAGAGCCCTATAGACCCCAAGGCTGCACGGCTACTGCTGCTGGCAAGTCCGCTGCGGCGGATGAGGTCCTCCGCTTCCATATATGGGGATGAGGCTAGGTTGGCACGCCACATCTCGATCGAGCCCGTATGGCATGAGGTTCACCGAGACGGACGCGTTCCGGATGCTCTCTACTCTGTCATGGACGCTGTGCTCGTGAGCATGGCGGAGTCCTTGCACCGCCTGGGCGAGTTGAGGCACCTCGAGCTGCAGTCGCTGTTCCCCGGACAAGTCGTCAAAGTCGTGTGATTTTCTTTTTTTCGATTCTCGGACCTCCATTATTGATGTGTTATTGGACTTGTTTCCTTTGTAATAACGATCTTAGCATATTGAACTTTTTAAGAAAGATAAATTACCAGTGACGTTTAGCATTGATATCTTTTTTTTAGAGGAGCATTGAAATCCTTTTAAGTAGGCCTGAGCGTTCGAGTTACCCGATAATTTCAGATCGGGTAATTTGGGTAATTCAAAATTCGGGTAACGAAAATAGCTACCTGATCTTAGTCTCGAAAAAACGTTACCCAAAATTTCGGGTACCCGATAATTCGGGTTCGGGTATACCCAATCTACCCGAATTTAAAAAACACAACACAATACACAAATTTTTATAGCAATTAATACATAATTTTACTAATAATTTGTGTAGAATTTCAACAGCTTGTGAAGAATAACAGATTATAGTCACTTGTTCAAACTGAGAGAATTCTATTCTAAAAAAGTGATAATTTCAAGTATTCAACTAACAACACGTGATAAAATACAAAGAGGATGGCAAACTTCGGGTAGATTGGGTTGTACCGGAGTGTATTACCCGAATAACCCAAACTAGTTTTGGTAATCAAAATCGCTATCCGAATTTGAGATAGGGTACCTCGAGTTCGGATAATTTGAGTCCGGTTCGGATAATTCGGGTACATGTAATGGGTATCAGGTATTTTGCCCAGGCTTACTTTTAAGCATGTTGCAACCCGTCTGTTTCCATTCGCCCTCTCTCATGGCGTTCATTTTAGAATCTTTTTCTGGACGAACATGGTCAAAATCCAGTGGCAGGCACGAAGTCACGGCCCACGGGCCCAGATCTCGCGGTCCAGGTTTCCGAAAAGCAAAAAAGAAAAAATCGGAACTCCCCCAGTTTGCGACGTCCTCTCACCAAAAAGAAAAATCCAGTTGGTGACGGAGACGCCGAGGCCATCGCCACCCACCCGCTCAGTCTCGGCTCCTCCTCGCCACAGCTCCACTTGATCTCACAACCGCAAAGCGAGGGAGAGGCATCATCCCCTCTATATCCTCAGTCCGGTAGCAGCAGGCCGCCCACGCCTCCGATCCGCCGCTTCCTCGCCGTCCGGAGATGGCTTCCGCCGCTGCCGCCTTCGCCGTCTCGTCGCCCGGGGCATCCGCCGTCGCCGCCCGGTCCAAGGCAGGGCCCCCGTCCCTAACCCCTCAGTTCCTGCCCCATTTGGTGGTTTAGTGGTCCGGGGTCTGAGTGGCTTTCCGTTGTCGGTTGTTGATGGGCGCAGGTGCACGGAGGAGGGAGGAATGCCCGGAGGACCGGATGCCGCGTCGGGATCACGAGGAAGGTGATCTCCTGCCTAGCTTTCCTTTAATTGCTTGTTCAGATCGTGGTGCTCGGCAGCTCGGGTAGTTGGGTGTTGTAGCATGAGATGCCCATGGGTGATTTCCTATGCTATCAATTACTATAAAGTTTCTAAAAACAACTGAGGCTTACGAGTTACGACTGATCTATCAGCATTTTATAGGATCACCGTCTTTGAATGGAGACTACTTCTGCTAATAACTTAAGCAAAAAAAAAAGTAGTTATGCTGCTTACTGTGTTTTTTTTTTCATGCAGAAATACCTCAAGTTCATTTATGAGTTATGGCCACACATCTGTCCAAGCATAAACTAATATGAGTTGTATTAGGGTTCTGAGAGGACCTTCATTTCATAATTAAAAAAAATGGTGCGCTATGTGCTGCATCATTCTTATAGGAATACTTATGTAGCACCACTTTATTTTAATGTGTTGATAGGTACACATTATAATTCCTTATGTTGAAGCTAAGATATGTCACTATTGACAGGCTACCTAGTTATGCAAGTTTTTTTTCCCATTGAGGATGATGTGTTGTATATTGTAGTCACCTTTATTTAATGTTTGGTCCTGTCTGAAGATTTGACATCTCTTGGTACAATGGTGTAATTTATGCTTTAAGTTACGATTGTTCCTTTCTTGTACGCAGAACTTTGGCCGTGTCATGATGGCCCTTGCAGTGGATGTTTCTCGTTTTGAAGGAGTGCCAATGGCTCCTCCAGACCCAATTCTTGGGGTTTCAGAGGCCTTTAAAGCAGATAAGAGTGACCTGAAACTCAATCTTGGTGTTGGTGCCTATAGAACAGAAGAGTTGCAGCCCTATGTCCTGAATGTAGTCAAGAAGGTGAGCGTAATCAGCAAAAACAATTTTCTCAATAAAAGAGGTTCCTGTCTTCATGCTCTCTTTTCCTTGCCACAGGCTGAAAATCTTATGTTGGAGAAAGGAGAAAACAAAGAGGTACAGTACAAGTTTGGAATTCAAATGAAATGACCAGAATTAATCTCTCCCGAGTTTCATTTTGTCTTATGTATCTGAAACTGAAGAACTGAAAGTTATGGTTTATGGTGCAGTATCTTCCTATTGAAGGCTTAGCCGCATTTAACAAAGCAACTGCAGAGCTACTGCTTGGAGCTGATAACCCTGTCATCAAGCAAGGACTGGTATGTACCATGCTGCCAATTGCCCAATATTGTACTTGTAGGATTTTCTATAATGCTGACAGTGAGGTGCTTCCGTTGCTTATTTTACTTAACTTTATTTAGTAACCTTCTTCTGTAGGTTGCTACACTTCAGGCTCTCTCAGGCACTGGATCACTACGCCTTGCTGCAGCATTTATACAAAGATACTTCCCTGAAGCCAAAGTACTTATATCATCGCCCACATGGGGTTAGTATGTTGCTGCAACTATTCTTCACAGCTTATGTGCCCAACTCATGAGTCATGAGTTCTGAACTTTCGTTGTATTTTTTTTTTGAAGTATCTCATTGTCTGACTTCTAATTTCCTTCATTCTGCATGTTAACAGGGAACCACAAGAACATCTTCAATGATGCAAGGGTACCTTGGTCAGAGTACCGGTACTATGACCCCAAGACTGTTGGGTTGGATTTTGAGGGAATGATAGCTGACATTGAGGTACTTGTGTTCTTGCTGTTAGACTGAGTATTGTTATTTTCACTAGCTATCTTCCATTTGATGAACTTTGCTGGGTGTAAGGAGTGATGTTTTTGTCAATTAGGGGTGTATTCATCTAAAGGAAAAAAATTGTTCCGAGAACAAGCAATTGTTTGGAACCGAATTATTGTTTATGACACGATCCATGTGTTTCCTGTTTACACAATAGGCTGCTCCTGAAGGATCTTTTATTCTGCTACATGGTTGTGCCCACAACCCAACTGGAATAGACCCAACACCTGAACAGTGGGAGAAAATTGCAGACGTCATTCAAGAGAAAAAGCATACACCTTTCTTTGATGTTGCATATCAGGTGAGTAGTGTTACATGTCTTTTTTTTCCTTGTTTATCCCAATTTGTCTCCTACTGACTTGCATGTTTTTCTTTTAGGGCTTTGCCAGTGGAAGCCTTGATGAAGATGCATTTTCTGTCAGGCTTTTTGTAAAGCGTGGGATGGAAGTGTTTGTTGCACAATCTTACAGCAAAAACCTTGGTCTATACTCAGAAAGGGTTGGGGCGATAAATGTTGTCTGCTCAGCACCAGAAGTTGCAGCTAGGTAATCTTTTGTTTTCTTATTACTGATTGCCCACCTACCTAAAATTTCCCCATTTTAGGCAAGCACTATAGTCAGCCTGTTTGTAACTTCTTCCCCTTCATGATACATGATAACATTAACACACAATGTGTGCACTACTTGCTTTGTATGGAAAATTTATGGCCAATCATATTCCCATTCTTGCATTGTGAAGCTTGTTTTTGTCTGATATACCATATTGTTTGCTTGCAGGGTAAAGAGCCAGCTGAAACGACTGGCACGGCCCATGTACTCGAACCCCCCAGTTCACGGTGCTAGGATAGTTGCCAATGTTGTCGGTGATCCAACTATGTTTGGTGAATGGAAACAGGAGATGGAGCAGATGGCAGGGAGGATCAAGAATGTAAGGCAGAAGCTCTATGACAGTTTGTCCGCCAAGGACAAGAGTGGCAAGGACTGGTCTTTCATTCTGAAGCAGATTGGCATGTTCTCCTACACTGGCTTGAACAAAGCACAGGTAAAACTGCCTTCTACTTCTGCATATGGCATAGCTCCATTCCAATTACTGATTGCACACTAATAATTGCTGAAACAAAAAAAAAGTCATACACTGCAACATAATTGCATTCCTTTTTGTTTGCAGAGTGATAACATGACAGATAAATGGCACATTTACATGACCAAGGATGGGCGGATTTCGTTAGCTGGGCTCTCCCTGGCTAAGTGCGATTACCTCGCTGATGCCATCATCGATTCCTTCCACAATGTCAACTAGATTGGGTTGTAACAGTTCATTCAGGTCAAGCTATTACAGTCAATTCCTTGGACGCTAGGCTGGGATTTTTGCGTCCTTCCAGCTTCAGTTTTCAGGTGCATTTCATTTGGTGTAATCTGGGTGAAATAAATCTCGTGATTGCAGCAACCAACACTCAAGTGGCTTGCCTACATGTAACAGTAACACACGCTTTACAGGTTTGTAAACACTTTGAATAATGGCATCGGGCCTTGTTAGTTGCTCCTCATAGCAATCATGTTTGCATGTTGCTTGCTCGATCGTGGCCTCCATAACTCGTCTTGAGGGCTTCGATTTTATGTATTTTGGTGGTGGTGGTGATTTGTTTGGATGGGCTTGTTTTTGTGGCAGTAGGGCCTACCTGGTCACTGCAGATACTAGTAGTCGTGATAGGGATATCAAGATTCCTCTTTATCTTGGAAGTTGCCATTCCACCCAACTTGATTGGCAGGCCTCTTGCCGCGCGAGCGTGTGATCGCCGTCGGCTCGCTCCTATAGGCGGCCTGTGTGCACAAGTGTTGCCCAGGCCGTGTCCATTTCGCACGCCGGGTGAAAAGGAAAATCAAAGGCAAGGCAAGTGGTGGAGGCAGGAGGCGCGCGTGCGGTGCACGTGAACGCGCTCCCATGTCGGCATCACCTTTCGTCTCCCTGTCATCATCCCGTGTCCGTGTCCCCCACAGCCACAGCCCTGACGTGTCCCCGGCATTTCTTCAGCCACTTTAATCATTTCAGACCGATCGATACCTCACCTTTGCACCAGCACGCCTCTTACATGTGGGGCCGGAGGACGAGTGCCGGGCCCACGGCGGTGCAAAGTGTTGGTCGCCAAAGGTGAGGAAAGCATTGGGTGCCGCCGGCGTCTCTCTCTCACCTCGGCGCGGGGCCCACGAGAGCATAATGACAAAGGCTAAAGATTTGTTTTGTTAATCTATGGTGTAATCGAGAGGACCATAGAATAGAAGATAGTGAGATTACGGATCCGGAATAACAATTTTTTTACTAAACCTTGGTATAGTCCACCAGGCAAAGGGGGTGATTTATTTATTTATTTTACGCCAACTAGACCTTGAGATTTTCGTAGAAAAAAAACTACTACACCTTGAGATGCCGGGGGGCATCCCATCAATTATAGAGCCGGAGATTATTGGAGGATTTGATTATGGTGGGTGGTGGGATTAGTAAATGATGAGGACGCGCCGGCTGGGCGGGCCCTGCGCGCTTGCTGGGAAACCGCCTTGCAGGCCGCTGGAATTCTCACCACCCACCACACCACCCACACCACACAGCTGTCGCTTGGCCCACCACCTCCTCCACTTACGCGGCTCCCACGGCAACTGCTCCATTTTTTTTCTCTTTTTTTCCCAATCTCATTTTATGCTGGTTTCTTTTGTTGCTTTTAGCTTTTGGTTCATAAGAATAACCAAATAGTAAGATACACATGCATGTTTCAGTAACTCAACATTTTTCTACAAAAATGTTCGGAGTAACTCACGTTGCAACGTGCAATCAACCATAGTACATGACAGTACACGGTTTCTTTGATCGTGAGGTTCATTTTTTTGTGTGTAATCCCGATTACTTTGGTTTTGACATTACCACACGTGATTAACTTTTTTTAAAGAAAAAATTACCAAAGACGCCCGCGCCAATGGCAGGGCCTGTAATTCGGAGCAACGCCGAGGTCATGGGCGTAATAACTCACCAATAATCGAGCCGCCCACGTCCCTCACAGGTGATGAGTCACACAGGCACCCCACCACGACCCAGCCAAACCGCTTGTGGGCCCCACTCAACAAAGGCGGGCGGTGCCCGAACCGGGCCCACCGCGCACGCGGCACGGCATCCGCGGCCGCCCGTGCCTGCATCCGACGGCACCCCTCTCGCGCCACGCAAAATTAAAAAAAAATTCTCCACCCCCAATCACCCGACCAAGCCGCAGCCCAAAGAAAATGGAGAATAATTTTAATCCTTTTTTTAAACGGAATCCTGGCCACGCACGCATCCCGATCCCCCCCTCCTCGTCTCCTGTCCATTTAAACCGCCCTCGTCGCGACCTCTTCCGTCTCGCATTGCTCTCTCTCTCTCTCTTCCTCCCTTCTTCTCTCTTGGTTAGGGTTAGCCCCCGCGGCGGTAACCTCACCGCCTTGCCTTCACAAGCCCTCTCCTTTTGCTTGGTTTCGAAGTCTTCCTCTCAAATCTCCTTCCAGTTCTTCCGATTCGGCGGCCATGGCCACCGCGGTGCTCAGATCCCATGACCCTCTCACCAACCGTATGCATCTCGACGCCTACACCCCGTCCCCGACGAAGCCCCGCCGGCGCCGGAGCCCGAAGCCGGCGGGCGCGACCTCGCCGCCCCCTAGGGCAGCGGCGGTAGCGTCACCGCCCCCCAAGGCGGCAGCAGTAGCCTCGCCGGCGCCTAAGACGGCGGCGGCGGCGGCGGTCGCGTCACCGCCCGTTAAGGGGTCGGCGGCTGGCCGGCGCTCCCCGCCGGCGAGGCCGGCTGCGCGGAAGCAGCCGTCCCCGACGAAGGAGAAGCCGAAGCAGCGGCTTGTTATGGAGGAGGTCCGGATCCTCAAGCGCGGCGAGGAGCCGCCCGCTCCCGTCCCAGCCCCAGCGCCGGCGCCGGTCGTAGCAGCGCCCGTGGCGAAAGCCGCCGCGGCCGCTGTCGACAGGCGCGTCCCCAGCTCCACCGGCCGGATCGGGCCGCAGGCGCCCGCCGTCGTGCCGACGAAGAAGATCGTGTCGGCCGCCTCCGCTCCCGAAGCTGCCCGCTACGCGGGCCCGGCGTTCGCCGCCGCGGCTCCCGAGCCGAGCTCGCTCCCCATGCCGGCGTTCTTCCTCCGGCGCGCGGAGTCCGAGGCCACCCGCGGCCTCCGCTGCCTCCTCCGCATCGGTGAGCTCGCCTGACGCAGGGCGAGCTCGGTCCCCAACACGGCCCGCACAGGCCACACAGCCGGACCAGCGTCCGCTCCTCTGAAGTCGTCGCCTTTCTGCTTCGCCTCTCCTCGTCTTCCTCTTCTCCGGTGGTGGTTCCCGACCTACGGGATGGATGTATGGATGGTTAGCGCCTGATGGGCGTTTGGATCCGATGGAAAGCATCTCCGGATCAGATCAGATCTCCCGGTAGCCGTTTTGATCAACCTCTTCGGTATTTTTTCAGAGGACAGGTTGATGAACGAGCTACCGGTGGTTGGATTTGGTGGTGGTTAGGTTCATAAGTTGCTTGCAGCTCGGTTCGCTTCTCTGGAAAGCTGATGTCTTTAGGTAGGATAACTAAGATTAAGGCTGGTTGGTGGTGGTGATGTTTGGTTCAGGAGTAATTTGGGTAAATTAGCATGTGAATTAGTTGGTTTAGGTGATCTGCTACTGCTAGCTGATGACCTGAGTATGATTCAGGTTAGGTTGTCGTTGCAATAATCGAAAGGTTTGGCGTGTGTTTGATTTGCGTGAGTTTTGTTCTAGAGTCGTGAACTAAGTTGTGGTCTGGTGAAAGTCGTATGTAAGATAAGATATGCTTTGTCAAGTTTGTGTATCTGTCAGTTAAGCTATTACTCTATATGTAAGTGGTGATTTTTAGATATGAATCTTCTGTCTATTGGATTCTTGCCTTCATTCAGGAATTTAACTTCTCTTTGAAAGATCACCTAAATATTGTCAACATTTCATCAAGGACTCTTTTCGATGAAATGCCTTTTGAGTTCAGAAATGGGTAACTCTAACCGGAGGGTAGAGGCTAATTCCATTTGGATTACTGTTCAAGGAAACAACATTTCCGTGGATTTGACTCTTTCTCGGCCCACCGTGCTTGGTGGTGCTGCGGTAATCGCTCTGCCGAAGACCAAAGACTTCCACAGAAAGCAGGTAAGCAAGGAGAGTCTGAAATTGCTGGTTTGAACCATTCTTCTTTGGAGTAGTTGGGTGGACAGTCCTCTTGAAGGTTTCTGCATGTTCTGGCCGGCCTTTCGTTGACCGCTGAAGCTGTTGCTCGCAGTGCTGGGCTGCTGGCTGGCTCTCAAGTTGTGACTTGTGAGACACCGTCCGGTAGACGCTGGACGAAACTCGAAAGCAGCAGCGCCACAGACGGTGAGCAAATCCTTCTTTTCCTCCACCCGTGAAGCAAAGCCTTTTCCATCGTGAGTGCCGACCTCAGGCGCTGTTTAGTTCCCAAAAGTCCGAAAATTTTCGTATCGCAGACCGTGTCATCTCTCACAGAACACGTTTCCTGATGCAAAAATTTCACCACTTTCGCCAAATATTTGGTCAACTGAACGGTGCCTCAGGTAAGGCATAGTTCAGTGAAAATTTAGCGAAAGTGGTGAATTTTTTTCATTGGGAAGCGTGTAACATGAGAAGTGCTGCGATGCGAAAATTTTGAAACTTTTTGGGGAACTAAACAGGACCTAAGGCGAGGATGAGGGCAGCAGGTTGCGCTATCTTGTTTGGCGGCCGCCCTCTTGTTAGACCACCCGCATCGGGGTCTTTCATCCCCTCCTCCAGGAGAGGGATAAAGGAGAATGCCTCGCAGCGGTGTCCTTTATCACGGACGCGATTTTGCCGTCGACGCCTGTTTCCTCTTGATTCGGAGGAGTGGCGGAGCTCCTTCATCGGGCAGGCGCGGGGCCCACGCGGTCCACCCCCTCTCTCGCGCCCGCGCTCGGAGCCTTCGTCCGGCCACCGCAACCGCCGGAAGAGAGAAAGAGAGCAGGGGCCTGGCGCCGTCGAGGTGGAGGAGAGGCCTGGTGCCGTCGAGGTGGAGAAGGGTCGCTCGGGCGGGTCCGCGCGCGGGGCGGCGCTCCTCCTTGAGCTCTCCCCGCCCGGGCAGCAGACGTCGCGTGCCAGAGCAGGGAGGGAGGAGGGCCGGGTGCGCCGGAGCAGGGAGAGGTGAGGGCCGGGTGCGTCGCCGGAGCTCCAGGTCGACGCGACGCCGCTCCTCCTCCGCATCTGCTCCTCCGCGCTCGATTTGGCCTCCGCCGCCTCGGATCCCCGCGTCCTGTCGCCAGAGTCGCAGTTGTCGGGAGAGGGAAAGGAGGTCCACCGTTGCAGAGACGGCGAGCAGGCGGCGCAAATCGAGGTCGGCCCTGCTCCACCGCCGACGGCAGCCCTGCCTCCTCGATTCCTGACGCGCGCGAGGAGGAGAGGGGGCGGGCGCCGCCGCCGCCATCACCCGCGCCTGCCGCCTCGCCTGCTCGATCCGGAGACGCCTCGTCGGCCCTGCTCCACCGCGCCGTACCCTGCGCGCGCGAGCAGGGGAGGGAGGAGGTGTGCGCCGGCGGCTGGCAGAGGGAGTGCCGACGCGCGCTGACGAGGGAGGGGGAAGGAGGGGCAACAGCGGCCAGCACGAGGAGGGAGGCAGGCGCGCCGTCCGATGGAGGAGGAGGCAGGCGGAAGGAGCGAGGCCGCCGACGCTGGGAGGGAAGGAGGACGTCGGCGGAGGGTGGGTGGGGGCGACGGGACCGAGGGGAGGAAGAAAGAGAGGGGTGTGGGTGGAAGAAAAAAAGAGAGAGGCTGACATGTGGGGTCATGATGAGTAGTTGGGATGGAGTAAGATTTATAAAGGAAGATGGATGCGGGAGGAATGAATATAAAGGAGAGAATCTCGATAACGAGGATGTAATATTCTGTTTTGAAGGAGAAAATGAAGGACGACGAGTGTGGATGGTCTTAGGCCGGTTGGGTTGGGACGAAAGCTGTTGCTGAGGAAGAGCTCGTGGGCTGCAGCATTTGATAATCTGCAGGCGTGTCATTTGCAAATGCCTCGTGGGACACTGAACAACTAATTAGGCACAACCTTTTTGGACAGTAAACTGTATCCTACGCCACAATCCTTTCAGTGTTGCCAACTCGCCATGCTGGCATGTTACAGATCACAGTGATGAACAAACAATGCAAATATACGGATTTATCAACAAAGTGAACCGCTCATCAGTGCTGCAAATATACGGATTTATCAACAAAGTGAACCGCTCATCAGTGCTCTCGATTTCTAATGACAGACTACGTAAACTGCTAACGAATCACCACATGCACAACTATGGTGTCCGACCTTTGTTTTGCACATTAGCTCACTACTAGAAATAACCTTTGTTTTCCTCGCAAAAAAAGAAAAGAAAAGAAATAACCTTTGTTTTGCACATTTGCTCACTACCAGAAAAACTGAACGAGATTGAAACGATCTCCACGCATCTGCAATTCTGCACGCTAAGGATTTATACACTAGAAGGACAATTTAAGGAAAAATAAAATCATGGAGGTAATTCTGCAGGGACTCAGCAGCCAGCATCTCGGCCGTGCTCGGGTTAAACATATCGAGTGTAGTATCTCAAGACTGTAGTGACAACCTCAAGTGGCAAACAGAATAACATCGTTCACAGTTAATAATAATGCATCGACTCTGATGTAAAGCACAGAGCACAACAGTCCACGGATCCGTGAGAACAATCTAGGTCAAACGTCGACCCAGTGCCAGAGCGTGTAACACAATGGCAACCTCTAAAACAAAACGAGCAAATCCCCTGCCACATAATTCAGGCAGGTTTCACAACTTCAAGAGAATTCAGGATCAATTTGGTATGGACATAAGGATTCTTCTTGTCCTAATCCTTACAAACAAGTTTGCTGTGGCTGGAAACCACACCTCTGAATTTTGGCTTCTAGCAACCTAAGTACCCTATGAAGCAACCAGTTTCATCTATTCCATGTGTTAGCAAATCGTTGCAGAATCAAGAACATTGTACCATGAGTAATCTATCCATGGAACAATACAATACAAACCAAACTAGACAATTCAAACATGAGATAGAGCAACACAGTATCACTACTTCACTAGCAGTATGATACAAGGTTTGAGCAAGACACAGCAGCCGCAACTGTCAAGGCTCTAAAATTGAAGAACAGTGTTGTTCTCCCTCAACTTGGTGCAAAGCTGGGGGTACTAACTGGTTCACTAGGAAACATGACTTAGAAACACACAGAACTTTGGTCAAGGTAATGGCCTATTGTGTTGACACATCATGAAGACATAGTTTCCTAGCAATCAACAACCGGAGAAAACCATCCATAGACTGCATGCTGTCAGATGCTCAGAATCAAGACATCAAACAGGACATACATATTCATCACGACAAGAGGAAATATCATATCATTTGCAGCGACTATGTGGACTATTAGCATGGACAGATAATTGGATCTGACACTACAGGGGCAATATCATCAAAAGTAACTTGAAGAATATATGATACTAAGCATACATATTGATATAATAATGGCAGACTAAGCAACTAAAACAACACAACATGTGAATAAAGCAATTCATTCTGTTACATCACGCATGCTGCTAACACCTCTAGGTCAAAAGTTAAACATATGAGAGTGTAGCATCACAAGAATCTAGAGACAACCTCAAGTGGCAAACAGAATGACATCGTTTACAGTTAATAAGAAGGGAATGCATCGACTCTGATGTAGTGATGTAAAGCACGAAGCTCACGGATCCCTGAGAACAATCTAGGTCAAAAGTTGACCCAGTGCCAGTGTGCGTGTAACACAATGGTGCAACCTCTAAAATAAAACGAGCAATCCCCTGCCTCAGAATTCAGGCAGGTTTCACAACTTCAAGAGAATTCAGGATCAATTTGGTATGAACATAAGGATACTTCTTGTCCTAATCTTTATAAATAAGTTGCTTTCACAGGAAACCACACCTCTGAATTTTGGCTTGTAGCAACTAAGTACCCAAGGAAACAACCAGATGTATCTATTCATGTGTTCGTTAACAAATTGTTGCAGAACCCAGAACATTGTACCATGAGTAATCTATCCATGGAATGGAACAATACAAAACAAACTAGACAAACCAAACATGAGAGATAGAGCAACACAGTGATCACTAGCAAATATGCTACAAGGTTTGAGCAAGATACAGCAGCAAACACTGTCAAGGCTCTGAAATTGAAGAACAGTGTTGTTCTCCTTCAAATTGGTGCAGAGCTGGGGGTTCTAAACAATTTATTAGCTGATTCGCTAGGAAACATGACTTAGAAGAACTTTGGTCAAGTTAATGGCTCATTGATGGGTAACCATACACATGAAGACATTAGTTTTCTAGCAATCAGCAACTAGAGAAAACCATCTACAGGCTGCATGCTTGTCAGATGCTAAAAATCAAGACAGTGATACATCACACAGGACATACATATTTCATCACGACATGATACATAACCATATCATCATTTGCAGCGACTATGTCAAACTGCAAGGACCTATTAGCATGAGGAGACAATTAAATCTGACATTTCAGGGGCAATATCACTAAAAGTAACTTGAAGAATATATATGATACTAAGCATACATTTTGATATAATAATAGCAGACTAAGCAACTAAAACAACATAACATGTGAATAAAGCAATTCATTCTATTACATCGCGCATGCTGCTAACACCTCTTCATAAAATCCATTGATGAACCCTATTAATCATTACAATAGTTATTCAGGTTCTGTATACCAAAAAGTGACATAAACTAAGATTTTTGTGACTACAAACTTTTCAATGTCCATTATGCTCACCTCTCAATTGAGTGATTGGCTCCTCAGCAGGAAGAAAATCAGTCTGCTTTCACCGATGAGAACAGATAGTGGACAAAGCAGAATGAAGAAATAAAACCAACTGTGCCAGTTGCCAGCATAATAGCAATCACCATGAAGAGTGAGTACCCAATGTAGAGGGTCGCAGACACTGGTCCACTCAGGCTTTTGAGGTCAAAAACGAGATAGTTGATCGAGTACAAGAAAATGTAGATTGCCACTGAACCAGATGAGAAGAAAGACTTCCACCACCACTTCCAATCCTCAACGCAAAGGTGCATGTAAGTCAGAACCAGTGAGACCTCAGCACAGACAATAACCAGGAGCAGCATGACGATGAAGAGGAATCCGAAAACATAGTACACTCGCCCCATCCATATGCTCGACATGATGAAGAAGAGCTCAATGAATAGGGTACCGAAGGGCAGTGTGCCAGCTCCAAGAACCAACAGCCAGGATGGGTACCTCTGAGGAGGGATTTCACGAGGGATCTGGTTAGTGCGGACAGGGTACTCAATGTGTGGTGCCTTGGCACCAAGGAATCCACCAACAAGTGTGAGCGGCACAGAGATGCAGAACCAGAGCAGCAGCAGCACAACAAACAATGAGAAGGGGATGGCACCAGTGCTTTGGCTTCCCCACAACAGGAAGTTGAGTGTGGTCAGGATCAGGAAGGCGATGCCAGGGAAGAAGCAGGCCACCCGCCATGAAACACCCACCCAACCAGAGTGATCACCACACTTGATCGTCTTCCATACACGAACACCAGCATATCCAGCCAGGATTCCAAGGACCAGATAGAAGAACAGCATGCCTGTGATCAAAGTACCGCGGGAGGCAGGGGACATGAAACCAAGTGCAGCAAACAGAATGGTCACCACCGCCATCCCAAGGATCTGAACGCCATCCCCAACCATGACACAGAGCAGCATTGGGTTGCTTGGTGCACGGAATACATCACTGACCACAAGCTTCCACCCAGACAGCTCCTCATTCATCTGTGCCTGCGCCTCGCTATCGAGCTCCTCATACTTGGTCAGATCCCGCCTCACAGTCCTCAACAGTATGACAAACACAATACCAGCAAGGAAGGCAATCACCATCAGGGAGTTGAGAATGGAGAACCAGTGCACCTTGGCCCCCTCCATCTTGAGGTAGGCATCCCACCTGGAGGGCCACTTGATGTCGCTCTCGACGAAGGAAACCTCGTAAGTGTAGACAATGGGCTCGTTCTCCTTGATGCTCATGGACACGGTGGTCGGGTCGCACTTGATCTTGCTGGGGTAGCGGTCGTACATCTTTTTCGACTTGATATCCTCCGGGTTGTGCTTGATGCTGCACGGCACGACCTCGAATCCGACCACCATCCAGCCAGTGGAGGAGCCTGCGCTCCCGTCCTTGCCGCCGGCCGGGATGACGTCGGTGGCGTCAGCGGCGCCCATGACGCGCGCGACATTGGCGTCCTCGTACTTGTGGACGAGGACGGTGAACTGGAGGTGGTTGAAGACGTAGTAGTCGACGCCGACGCGGATCCCGACGGGGTACCCTGTCCAGCGTAGGAAGTAGTCGTCCTTCTTGGTGTAGCGGATGGCGGGGAGGTTGTCGAGGATGAGGTTGACCTGGTACATCTCGTCGATGCGCTTCTTGAGCAAGGAGAAGGCGTCGGCGGCGAGCGGGGCGGAGCGGCAGAGGAAGACGTCCGACTCGTTGGTGTACATCTTGAAGCGGTAGGGGGAGTTCTCGATGCGGTCGCCCATGAGGAGCTCGCCGAGGTTCTCGGCGCTGTCCTTGACGCCCTCGGGCGGGACGCAGAAGGGGAGGCTATAGTAGCTGAAGGGCATCTCGGTGTCGATGGAGGTGAGGGAGTTCACCTTGACGCTGAGTGGCTCGCCGGGGTTGTACTTGTGCGGGTAGCTCCCCGGGAGGTAGAAACCCCGCGCGCCCGGCAGCGCCGCCGCGACGGCGAGTAGGAGGAGGAGGAGCGCGCCGAGGCGGGCCATCGCCTGGCCTTGGATCTGGATCGGGGGCGGCCTTCGAGTTTGGGTTCTGGGCGGATCTGGGCAGTGGCGGGGTTTGGAGTAGTGGTGGTGGTGGTGGCCCTGCTCCGGCGAGGACCTCGCCGGAGGAAGGGGAGGTGGGGGTGTCGGTGGCGGCGGAGCAGATCTGGGGGCGCGGGGGTGAGGACGAAATGACACGGGCGGAAGAAGCGGGGTCGGGGGCGGGTGCTGTGGTTTATACGGGGAGGATTTGTGCGTGTGGAAGCTTCCGCTGGGAATTCCCCGCGTTGCCCCCTCGCTAGGGGTTTTGCTCGCTCCTGTATTTCGAGACCGTGGCGTGGAGAATTTGGTGCTTTGGTTTGGGCTTTGGATGGATTTCGGAAGGTGTTTGGGGTTGAAGCTAGTAAAAGTGCATATCAAATTTTTTGGATACTAATTAAGAGAATTAGATATAAATTAATTATAAAATTAATTACACAGCTGGATGCTAATTCGCGAGACATATTAAGCTTAATTAATATATCATTAGCTCATATTTATTGTAGCATCACATTGTCAAATCATGAACTAATTAGATTTAACAATTTTGCATTACAAACTAACCTCCATCTTCTGTCTGTAGGATTAGTTTTGTAATTAGTTTATTACCTTTATAATAAGTATCAAATATTGGATATGAAAACAATTAGAATTTACAGTATTGCAGCTAGGATTTACACGGGAATGAGGTTTGTTGAGGGGACAATGCATAGACGCAGCAGAGGGCAGATGAGAACGTAAATGCAATCCTCTCCGGTTTTTTCAGATCTGGGATGCCAAATGCCATTGTCGTGATGGAGATCTACTGCAGAGTCAACACTCGATCGACACAACAGGCTGCCCATGAGCCTGCTCCTTGATTGAATTGGACCCAACCAAAGGTTATTTTACTGCAGGCTGCTTCCATTTTGTCGCCTAACCAACCCACCCCTTTGGCTTTTGCTCAGGGTCTCTGAGTCTCTCTCTCCATGACTGATCAACAGTGCGTGCCAAATGGATCCGTCGGTCGGTTTCTCCATCTCCGTCGGCGTTGCTTGCATTCGCATCAACAGTGGTCGAGCGCATTTGACAGAGACATCTCCTCGTCCAGGACCACCCTGGCTAATCAGTGGTTGCCAGCGGTCACCTACTACACATGCAGAACAGGATCAGAGACGAGAAGCTTTTCATTACTATCTCCAGCGATACCGCGGATCTGCATCTGCAAAATGTCGTTTTGAGAGAAGGGGAGAGAAGAAAACAGTAGCTCAAGAAGATGAGCCCTCCAGCAGCATGCGAATCTCCTTGCGCATCCTGCGCCGACAATTAACTCCCGCGTGCCGAGGGAATGAAGGAGGTGGCGGTGGCGATGGAGGAGGCGGCGGTCGGTGGGGATGGAGGATCCGGCCGCTGCGGGGCCCTGCCTCGCTCGCCTCGCCGGGGTCCTCCTCCACCAGGGCACCGCCGCAGCCGACGGCCTCCGCACGCTGCTCGCCGCGTCGGGGAAGGAGGAGGCAGCCGAACGCGCGACGAAGCTCCGCCACTGCCGCCGGCCTCGATGTTCGCCGCTTCCGGATCTCCGTAGCCGAGGCGACGAAGGTGGAGGCGGCGCGTTGAACCGCGCGCGCCGGATCTGCGCCGGGGAGGAGAAGGGGCCGCGGGCGGCGGGAGCAGCGGAGAGGCCAGGCCGAGGTGGGAGGAGGTGGCCGCGGGGTTGCCGAGGTGGGAGGAGGTCCGACGGCCGGCCGGTCTCTCCTACCTCCCTCGCATGTCGCCTGCCTCAGATCCGCGGTCGCCGAGGTGGGAGGAGGTCGGGAGGAGGAGGCCGACGGGGGTAGCGGGGGAGAGGGAGGCCACCGGCGGTGTGCGTGACGGATCCGGCAGCGGATCGGTGCCGGGACACCCCTGCTCGCCGTGCGTGGCAGATCCGGCAGCGGGTCGGTGCCGGGATGCTTCTGCTCGAGGTGGAGGGGGATTGCGGCCTTGCGGGGAGAGGGAGAGTGGCGGAGAGAGAGAGAGCGGGAGGGAGTGCGGAGAGAGGGAGCTGACGGTTGGGAACAGTAGTGAAGAAAGGAGAGACTCCCCGAGATTGCGCACGCCAGAGGTGGTTCGCGCAAAATGGGGATACGCATGCAGCATCTGCTGGAGGGCGCACAGTGGACATCGCGTCTGCAGTTTGCGCATGCAGCATGTGATGCGGTCTTTGCTGGAGATAGTCTACACGCTGGAGGGTCCGTAAGTTGATACTGTACTACCAAAGCAAAATGGAAAAAAAGAAAAGTACTAGTGGAGCTAAAGATTATTGTTACACGCAGAAAAGAAAGATTATTCATCAATGATTTCGAGCTACCACGTGTCCACGTCCAAGGCTCCTCCGCTCCTCACGTTCACGACCGGAAATTCAATGTGGCGGAGGTGTTCCGCGGCGGAGTTCACGCGGCTGGCTGACATTAGGAGCTTAGTTCGCCAAAATTTTTGGCAGTCCCTTCGAAGGTCTATTAGGAATAAAAAACGTAGACTAATTACAAAACTAATTACACGAATGGACGGGAAATCACGAGATAAATCCATTAAGCCTAATTAATCCATCATTAGAGATTGTTTACTGTAGCACGACGTTGTCTAATCATGGCATAATTAGGCTCGTTAGATTCGTATTGAAAAATTAGGTAGGGATTATGGAATGAGTTTTGTCATTAATCCACATTTAATACTCCTAATCAGTGTCCGAAAATTGATGTGACGGGTGGTTGGGAAAAAATTTGGGATCTAAACAAGCCCTAGGTGTACGAATTCCAAAAATAGGTCATTAGTTGTATTTAATCACTAATATCTTTTTAATGATTTAACTAAATTAGAATCCGATTGCATATTAATATTCCTTGCAATTAAATCTACGAAACAAGATATCACTTGACCATGTTTCGTCACAAAATAAAAATAACATATTTCGTCACAAAATAAAAAATAGTATTTAAATTTCACGTTTCATACTAATAAGTTTGATAGATTAGACACAATTTGGTAAGACTGTAATCTAAACATAACTTTACTCGTGATTTGATCATGCTCATGATTTGATTATCATCAAAATTTGACATAGGTGAATGGGCCGCAAACCAAACTTGCTAGTATGATACATGAATTAACATATTATTTTTATTTTGTAACAAAATATAGTCAAGTGATATCTTATTTCATAGATTTATTTAAAAAATATTAATATGCAATCGGATTCTAATTTAGTTAAACCATCAAAAAGATATTACCATTTGAATATAACTAATCATTTATTTTTGAAATTCGTGGAACCAATCAAATGGCGCCAACAACACCTCCGCCCCGGCACAGGCGCTCCAAAATGCCGCTTCCCGTTCACGACCCCCACCAACCCAGGACGAATTGGATTATTGGAAGTCCTAGTCGTAGGAAAGGTGCGCGGAGAGTGGGAGAGCACCGGAACGAGCCGGCACGCGCGCAATGCTGTCGCCGCCGGCGGCCGCCGCACGGCAACGGCACGACCACGTGCTGGACCCACCGCGGCCAGCCCAAACACGGACGACGCGCTGGACCGACCCCTGGGCTATGTTGTGCCGGGCCGGCCCTGCCATAATAATGAGGCCCGAACGATCTCTCTCTCCTCCTCTCTCTGGTTCTGCCGACGCCTGCAAAGCTGGTGTGGGCTGAAATACGAACACAACAATCTGCTGAACAAGTGTGTCAATCTACAGGTGTGTTTAGAAGCTAAAATTTTAGCCAAAAACATCCCACCATCTATTACATCTCATCATATCACCTCTCACTATTCATCTGACGTTACAGGGTATTTCGTACCAATTTTGCACTAATTTTGCAAAATTGGTGCAAAACTTTGACATCTAAACACACCCATAATATTTCCACTGACAGGAATACAAATGACCATTATATATCGACTTTTATCAAGAGCTAGTACCTTCTTAGTCAGTACTCAGTAACAGTAAGCATGGTGTACTATGGTCTATGGAAAACACTAGCAGCACCATTATGCCATGATCTCAACATTATGTCATACTCCCTCTGTTTCAAATTATAAGTCGTTGTAATCTTTAGAATTCATAGATATTATTATGCATGTAGACATAGTATATATCTAAATACACAACATTATTTATGAATCTAATAGAGTCAAAACGACCTATAATTTCGGAGGAGTACATCACAGATAAATAATGTTATGAACATTGGTGTGGTACCCTTTTATGCATGCAGTACATTATGAGCATATCAAACGTGTAATTTTATGAAACTACTTTTAGATACAAAGCTAAGGTACTTGCTCCTAAAACGAAAAGGATCATTTGTTACTCAAAACTGAAAGAGTCGATTTGTTACTTAAAATTAGGTACTTCCATCCAATTTCCATTTCGAAATTTAGTTATTTTATTTAAAAATCAACACTACTGCCCTAATAAGATAAATTTGAACATCTAACCCCACTATCCCTCCATCCATTTTTGTAAGACACTTAATCAGAGGAAGGGAGTGGTAACACATTTAATCAGTTCACCTAGTAAGTGCAAATTTCCCTCTGAGACTCTGAGATGTAGGGAATACTACAGTATACTACTCCGTAGTAGAGAGTATATGAAGAGAGGGAAACATTGAACATGGAAATGGAAATCCGTTAACACCAAACAAAGGAAGCAGACGACAACACGCCAAGAAAAGTCTGTTGCTTCTCGCAGCAGCTCCGCCTGCCTAATCGCGACGCCGACTCGGTCTTGCTAGGCTCCCCTCCACTACGCAGCAGCCAACAAACTCCGCCGGCCGGCGCGAGATCCGGCTATCCCACCGCGCCCGCGCCGGTTAGGATCTCGGAGGCGCCGCCATGCCCTCCGCCGCCTCATCCTCCTCCTCCTCGTCCCATCACCACCGCGCCCGCCTCCGTTCCCGCACCGCGCCGCTCCTCCTCGTCATCTTCGTCGCCGTCTTCGCCGTCACCGAGCTCCTCCGCACCAGCAGCCGCGGCGGCGGCGGGATCCCCGCGTCCGCGCGCCGTGCCGTCGGATCCTCCCACGCCAAGGCCAACCACAGCGTGGCGCAGCGCAAGATCCTGCTCGACCCGGACTTCACCCCGCGGCTGCCGCGGCAGAGCCCGCTCTCCCTCTCGCTCTCCGCGCGCAACGCGCTGCCGCCCCGCAACACCGGCCGCTTCCCGGCCCTCCCCGACGGCCACCTCAAGATCGTGCTCTACGTGCACAACCGACCCCGCTACCTCCGCCTCGTCGTCGACAGCCTCTCCCGCGTCGAGGGCATCGGGGAGGCGCTGCTCATCGTCAGCCACGACGGCTACTTCCCGGAGATGGACAAGATCGTGCAGGGCATCGACTTCTGCCAGGTCAAGCAGATCTTCGCGCCCTACTCGCCGCACCTCTTCCCAGATGCCTTCCCCGGTGCCTCCCCCGGGGACTGCCAGAGCAAGGACAAGGCCAAAGAGAAGGGCTGCAAGGGCGACCCGGACCAGTACGGCAACCACCGGTCTCCGAGGATTGTCTCTCTCAAGCACCACTGGTGGTGGATGATGAACACCGTGTGGGATGGGCTGGAGGAGACCATGGACTTCGATGGCCACATTCTCTTCATAGAAGAGGACCACTACATCTTCCCTAATGCATACCGGAATGCGCAGCTCCTGGTGGATTTGAAACCGAAGAAGTGCCCCAGGTGCTATGCTGTCAATTTGGCGCCGTCAGACGTCAAGGCGAAAGGCGAAGGTTGGGAGAGCTTGGTTGCCGAGAAGATGGGTAACATTGGGTATGCCTTCAATAGAACAGTGTGGAGGAAGATTCATGCCAAGGCTAAGCAGTTCTGTGCATTTGATGAGTACAATTGGGATATAACCATGTGGGCAACTGTGTACCCGTCGTTTGGAGCTCCTGTTTACAGTCTCAGGGGGCCTAGGAGAAGTGCTGCGCATTTTGGCAAGTGCGGCCTGCACCAAGGCCAAGGTTCGAGCAATGTCTGTGTGGATAATGGTTCAGGAGCTGTGGAATTAGAGGAGATCGACAAAGTCCCTAACATCAAAGCTGATTGGCCAGTGCGCATCATCCGGAAGCAAGAGGGGTATCAGGCTGGTTTCAAAGGATGGGGTGGTTGGGGCGATCGGCGTGACCGCGAGCTGTGCTTGAGTTTTGCATACATGTACCATGTGAAAGACCCATCATCAGCATAATGGGGGAGTATAGGCACACGATTTTGGGCATAACTGATGCCACTGTTGTAGTGTTGTTTGGCATGCGCCCTTAGATTCATACATGATTTGTGCTATAAATAGCTTGGTCCTTTATCACAGTTTTGTAGAGTAGTTAGTTTTTTTGGTTGATACACATTTCAGCTAGACTTGGCTGAACAGTTCTTAACTGTATGATTTACTCAATGATATGGACATGGCTTAATTTTAAGCTTGTTTGCTGTGTTTGTTGTTAAGAAGCTAGCAGATCATGTTTGCCTTGAAGTATTAATCTGTGCACATCTTTAATGTTCAGTTATAATTAGAGAATGCTAATCAGTGACTCATACTTTTGCTGGCATATCATCTTTGATGTTCAAGTCATATTAATCTCTATTTGTATGTTTGTACTTTTTCTAGCACTGCCTGAATACTATTTTGTCCATATGAATTTATTTGGTCATGTGATCCTTTGTGTATCCTCCAGCTTCTTTGTTCTTACAGTTAATGTGTGATCCTTTATTCTGATTCTTGTATTTCATACGAATTCTTCTACTCATATCCAACTAGTGTTTCTTTCAAAAGTTTTTTTAAATCCTGTGTAGCAGTTTGTTACACTGTACCTAATGGTGCTTGTAAGTGTAATGAGCATCCACTGATCCACATACAGTGAGGAGTATTCAGTCGCCGACTAAAAATTTATTACTTGGGCATTATATATCATCTGCTGTTATTTACTATAGGTTCATAGGTAGAATTCATGAAACATGTAATTGGAAGTTCATAAAACGTGAGGCTGCAATGAAACCATGATAAACTTGTTGTCCATACAGTTCATTTGTTCAGTAAATAATCAGATTGACTTCAGTTCAAAAAAAAATTCAGAGACTCCCTCCATTCAAAAGTGAGTGTTGTTTTAGGATCTGTGCAGGCTTCATTGTAGTTTGATCAACATATCTTAGTCAATGTTGAGATCAACCATATAGTGATAGTAGTATGTCTCGAAAAGTACTTTGATAATAGTAAAAAAGGACAAATAGTTACTTCAGTTACCAAAGTTATGGTTTGGAGACCATGGCAAAATTCATAATGGTGTTATCTGTGGCTAACCTAGTACCCTTTTACCTGTTGCAGTTACATGAAGTAAATGTTGGGATGGGCCATAAAACCCATATTTTCTAGGCTCTCAAGCCTAGAGTGCTCATGTATATCCAATTAGGTCAAACCAGCCCAGCCAAATGTTGTTTGGATGGTATGGATTCAGGTTTTCGTGAAGATAATCTTTTTTAGGTTTGAGTTAAGTGGGCTTGACAGTTGACACAGCTTGGGCTGGCTGGGTCAGGCCTTTCTTGGGTAGTTGGAATAGCTCTGAGCACTTGGTTTATTTCTCAGTGTGATAAAAATCTGATGAATATTTGTAGGGATTTATTCTGAAGATATACATCTTTCTATATATTTGATGGCTTAGAGAATAAATATTTAACAAAAATTTATAATGTTCCTGTAGATTAAGCAGCACCTATCTCCCTTATATCATCACAGTTTCTCTTATATCAAATTTCATCTTATAATTTGTTCCTAGACCATTTCAGATTTGCAGAAGTGAATGCCATGGTCCCGTGTATGTTAAAGGTGGATGCAATGTAAGTTTTTTAACTTTACTTGGATACTGGTTTACTCCTACCATGCCTATTTTAACTGTTTATACTGCTCCGCTTCGGTTCTGTTTGGTGCCATGAAGATTTAGAGTTCTGATGGAACCAAGGGCACATATCTGTAAAGCATTGGATTATTTTATTATCTTGTGTCTAGTTGCTATTTCATTGCCTGAGCTGCATAGTACTGTATACGAAGGGGAGACAGCAAGGCAAATACGGATTCATGACACTACAGAACACATTACACACACTTGGCATCAAATACATGTTTTTTTCGTCTGGTTTAGAATACTGGGAGTGTGGGAGTCTTTGACCTTATTTCTCTTCTTCACATGCACATCTTCTTGACAGAATTCAGTTTTGCTAATCATGTGGTCCTTCAATTTGTCTCAGACCCCACCAAGCACGAAGGAATCATGCAACTTGCAATATCAGCAGCAGAACAAGCACTGAAGCACATGGCGATGGCGATCACGTTTGACCCTTGCCTGCCATATATTCCTGCATCTGCATCCATGTCAAGATGAGCAGTGCTGGTGTTACCATCTTCTAGATAAATCACGTACGATGCTGGGTCACAGTCTGGACTGATCCTTGCAGCCTGCGTGTCTTTTTGGCCATCTTCATTGAAACGAACAATTCTTATGACGACATACATCTGTCTCAGGTGAGTCTGAAATCTAGTTGGAATCTGGATTGATGCAATTTTTATTTTCAAATTCTAGTCGAGTTTCCCCCCATGGAAGCACAAGGATATGAAATTGGTGTACCAAAACAAAAGATACAATCTGCTTCAGAGAATAAAAGAGTGAATAAGAGGTAGTTGGAATTTTGTTAGAAGTGAATCGCCATCCAGGTGTAGTGGGAAATGTTCCTGTCCACGCAGCTACGAATATAGCGCGATCGCCTTTTACATCCAAGGGTGGTAGTGGAATCCACATCCTCCTCCAAGATTCTCCATCCAAAGTGCCCAGCAGAACAGAAAGCATTACTCGACGCTAACCATAATCTTTATTCAGGCTCAGGACAGCTGATCCATGCATTATTAAACCGTTGCGTATGGATATTTGCTTTATTTATCTCTGGCTCTCTGCTGTTACATTTCTCTCGCTTGACAGAGGGACACGCATGATGGACTCGTGCAGAAACAGTTTGATCATCTCTGATCCCAAAGACCCCTGTCCCCCTCCCTCCCATAGTCCCATGCATGCTCCGATCATCTTTGTGCTCGAGCCAGCCAGTAGTAGCCATTGGGCATCTGGCCAGGCTTTCCTGTTCGTTATTTGGAAGAAACAGTGGATTGGTGCAATCTAGACTGCATTTGGCGATTGCCAGTCTCGTTCAGATAAGCAGTGGCGATTGCGAGACTGAAAGGGAGCAATACGGTGAGGCGCCGTGTTGTTCCTCCCTCTTCCGCCACGTCGCCATCGCCGTGAACGAGTGTATTTTTGAAGGTCGAAGTGGTGCTCGATCTATGCGTCCTGCTGGTATGTGTGACGCGCTGTCATCACGCTCACCACACCCGCTGACGAGGCGGCAACAGCAGTGGGCGGCACAGATAATGTTGAAAGAAAAAAAGGCCGAGCCCATTCCCCATCCCTGTCCGCCATGGCCACTCAACAGGAAGAGCGTCTCGTGTGATCAGGAGCCGCAAGGATGTGAGAGCTGCTGGCTTCTTCGCCCAAGTCAAGGGCCGTTGTTTTCAGGCGTCGTACAGATGTTATTGCAGCGACCACTGACTGAGTGAGCGAAGCCGTGAAGATGTGGTTGTGGCGGCGGCGTACCGTACGTGATCAACTCATCATTATTGTACCCTTTGATTTGAAAAAAATGGGCATTTGGAATTGAGAACGTGATTGTCATGTGTGTGCTTATTACCTTTGTTCAATCTAGTCCGATTATTAAGAATTACGATAGTTCAATCCTAATTTTTGTATTGTGTGTTACGACGAGAGAGTTTGGCGAGTCCAAACATTTGAGTGTAATTTTTTCTTCTAGATTTGTGTGACTAGCCGGCTGTTCTTCTCTTCTTTATCAATGAAATAGGCACTGCGTTAATTTTTTTTGTCATTCGTAAAAATCTGCACGCTAAAATAAATCATTGTTTCCATTTTAAAAAAATGAATAATGAATCATCACTGCCTCACAGTCTTGGAATATCCAACAAAAAAAAGAGTACGTGGAGTAGTGCGTGTCCAAAATAGGCTGGCTAAATTTGTGCCGGGATATTCTGTTTGTCATTTACCTTGCGCAGAGTACGCACTCCTTTTTGAAGCAGGGGGGGGGGGCACCATTTATCGGACGATAAATCGTTGTGCTCACAAGTGTTGCTAGGATTTTTTTTTTTGGAATAAAAATGTTGATAGGAATTCCTTGTCAGGATCCACACTGAACCAGGGGAATCACATGTATACACCACCCCGTCCGTCACCCCTACTTTATTAGCATATAGAGGTAGAGAGGTAGGTAGTTGGGCGGCCATTGGCATTTGGCACGCCCTCAGCATGAGCTCTCCTCCTCCTCCAGCTTCCTAGTTCTTCCTCCCTAGCTATACATAGAAACCTGCCCAAACGAGATGATTGGTCGCGGGAGATGGCGATGGCTGGGTTCCTCCTCGTCGTCTTCTTCCTCCTCCAATCGCTCGTAGCTCCTTCATCTGAATCAGTATAGTGCATGCAGCGCAATCAGAAAAGGCTAGGTCTCGTCGTAGCTAGTTGCTAGTTGCCAGGCGGGGAGGTTGCAAGTGGTGTGTTGTTGTCATCGCAGCTCTGTCACGTACGGCACCCACTTGGCTTGTTGTATTGTTGTGTTGGCACGCCGTCCGTCCGGCGGATGGTCCTCATGGCCGGGATGCTCCCCGGAGTGGAGTGCGCGCGGCGGCGGCGGCTACGGCAGGGCGCGGCGGAGGCGCCGCCGTGCGGGACGCGGCGGCCGTCCTTCTGCCTCTACGCCGCCGGCCATGGCTCCTCGTTGTCGTCGGCGGCTTCTTCCAAGGTCTCTCGATCTCATTTCCATTCATCACTTCTCCCTCTCTGTCGTTTCCATGACTGCTTTTGATCTTGTTCATGCATGTACTAGTTCTGATTAATCAATTGGTTTTGCAGGAGAGGAGCAGCGGCGTGTGCAAGGAGATGATGATGACGCTGGACAGCAACGCCCGGGAGGCCAAGGAGAGGCTGGACCAGAAGCTCAGGGGCCAGAGAGATTCTGTAGTGGTCAAGAGGTGTGTGATGCTTCTTCTTCAGAGCCACAAGCATTTCCACTCCTATCTGATGATCCATGCATCCTGCCATTCTGGGAGAGATCTCAGTTGTAGGTGTAGCAACTAGCAATGATCTGATTCTTTTTTTCAAACCTAGAGGATGCTCGATTTAGGAAACACGTAAAAGGTAGATCGATGAAAATCCAATCAGTGGCATTTCCTTTTTGCCGCAACATGCCAGGATACCTTTTGTATGGGAATCTAGTTCCATGCACTGTTTCAGATGCTGAGCATCATCCATTTACTAGGTTTCTGTTTCAGGGCTGATAATTTCAGTGCTCTGGTTTGTCTACTCTGAACTAACTGTGATACCTGCAACTTGGTGAAGGCATCAGATGAGCACGGGCACCGCCTGCACGAACGCCAGCAGCAGTCTCCACCACCCGGCCACGCCAGCGGCGGCGGAGCCAGCAGGCGCGACGCCGCCGTGCGCGGTGCAGCGGGAGGTGTTCTCGTTCTCGAAGCCGGCGAGCGGTGGTGGCGCTGGCGCTGGCGCGGCGCCACGGCGGCGCCGGTTCAGCTGGAGGCGGCTGGGGCGGTGCAGGACGCCGCCGCCGTCGGAGGCGGAGGCGGAGGCGTGGGAGTGCGCGGTGTGCCTGGAGGATGTCCGGGCGGGGGACGTGGTGGCGCACCTGCCCTGCGCGCACCGCTTCCACTGGTCCTGCGCCGTGCCCTGGGTCCGCGCCGCCTCCCGCTGCCCCGTCTGCCGCGCCCAGGTCCACCTCGCGCTCCCCTCCTGACCTGACCGGCCTGCCCCGCGAAGCCTTTCCGGCGGGGCGGACCGGCGGAGCAACCGAGCAAGGTTGGCCGGCGGGGGCGAACGCGCCCGCTCCGTCCGATCGCCGCCGCGCGTACAATCCGGACCCGGCCAAGTTGAGGTGCTCCGTGCTTGCGTGGGGTGCTCCGTGTCGAGCCCTCCGTACGTGCTGGTTCGGCGGTTTGGCTGCGGCTGCATTCTGAGCTGACTTGTAGCAGGCTGCTGGCGTGTCAGATCAGATGACGCTGCCGCCGCCGCCGCCGCTGCTGCTGCAGTTGAATCGATGAAGGCACGGGGCACCAATTTCCCCCGTTGCTTTGGAGTTTGATGATGGGGGGATCATTCGTCGTGTGGGTTGATTAGTTCGCTCGCGAATGGCTATCCAAAATTTGCAGTGTATTTTTCTTTTACGCGGTAGCATGATGTAAATCACCAGCAGATAGATCGAAGCACACTCGAATTTGTTAACCGTATCAAGCAGTACAACATTTGGGATCCTAAATTAGACGGATGTCCAATTTGATGCCCTCTGTACGATGGAGTGGACTGTAAGTGCTGCAGTTGTACAATGTACCGTATCGCACTGCCTAACCTGTCTTACCTCTTCAGAAGATTACATTTGATAGACCAATCACAATATACTTTGTATCGTACTGGGATTAGCCAAGTATCTCCGGCCGCATGGGCACCACCCACCGGGCCACCATCCATCAATCTCTCTCGGCCAGGGCTTATTTTACCGACCGGCCGGACCAAACCGCCGGCCTCCGGTAACGGTTTACCGGAGCGGTTTGAGCGGTTACCGGAAAAAACCGTTCAAATTTAAATTTTCAAACCAAAACCCTCGTTTAACCGGTTTCTGGTGGTTTACCTGACGGCAAGACCGGTAAACCGGACTGGTTTGACCGGTTACCGGTTTCTAGGACAAAAAAATCGACGTAGTGAAGAATTTGATGTGTTTTCAAATTTGAATTAAAAAATATAAGAAAAATTCCTAAAAATATTTCAAGGTGCGTAGAATCTAATAGTGTAAAAAATTTTCAAATATTAGTGCATTTAGTATTTTTTGCGGGCATTAGAAGTTCAACCAGCCAAAAAAATTTTCCTTTTTCTTTTTTGGTTGAACTTCTTTTGCCCGCAAAGTATACTAAACGAACGAATATTTAAAAAATTTTGACACCATTATATTTGTGACAACTTGAATTATTTTTAAGATTTTTAAGCATCTTTTCATTTTTTAATTCAAATTTGAAATTTTGAATTTGGGTGGTTTGCAACCGGCCGGAACAGTAACCGGACCGGACCGGTTCCAGCGGTAACCGCGGTAACCGACCCGGTTACGGTCGGTAAAAAAAATCATGCTCTCGGCATGCACGTATCGTGGTGCATCCATTGTCAGAGAGCACCACGGTGGACTTTGTCCACACGGAACATGCACACGATCGAGTAAAAAATTACTCTACAAGAGGAAGAAGAAGATTACAAAAAATACACGGCAGGAAGATTACCGCGCGCACTGGTACACTGGCATGAGTGACATTAGGCGATGTCAAGCCAAGGGTGGTCAGAGCGTTCTCTCTGCTAGCTGCAGCAATGGCTGTGAAAGATCATCTATACACCTCGAGGCACCATCAGGGTTTTTTTTTTTTTGAAAGTAGACCATCAGGGATTTGATTCTTACTGATCGATCGATACCTGGGGCACCTGGATGATAGGGTCTGATTGATTTGAGAGCCAAACTTGCCAACTCAAAATTGGTGGTATGACCAATATTTTTGGTAAAATTTGCTTTGGCATCAAATCAATTGAGTGCTAAAATTTTGACTATTACATTTAACACTAAAACATGTGTAACTTTTTCCCAGATTTTAGTAGAAAATATTGACATGCTCATGTTTTGACATGCCTCAATTTTAGTAGAGCATATTTGGCTCTCAACCAATCAGGCTCATAGATACCATACCACGTCCATGTGGTTATAAGGAGGGATCGTGCAATTCACCAGTGCAAAAAAGCTAGGAGCTGACTAGGACCCGCACTACTATACAATCACAGTGCCCAATCAGAAAAAGGGAAAAATGGACGCGCACTTCATGGCTGACACACTCTCTGAATCGAAAGCATGAATCCGACGCATCATGGAAAGAGGGAAAGGTCTTGGATTCTGAACAAGATACTCTCTCCGTTTTTAAACATATGACGTTTAGGACAAGAAAACTAGTTCCAAATGAAATTTTCTATTATACTATAAGGAGCGAAGACAATTGAAAACTTTTCTCACCCAATTCGGGCTCGTCTTACCCCTCACGCTGTACCCACCCGTCAGGTTGCGTGATGACCAAAAAGGTGGAACGACCATAAAAATCGCAATTTGGGGAGCGTTTCTGCCAAAAATGTAATGTTTTTGTTACCCAACGTTACCTTACCCACCTCATGTACCCACAACGGGCCCACACCACCGGCGTTTGAACTGAAACCACCCCGAACTCCACGCGACATGCCTCGCCCCGCTGTACTTGCGATTTCCCAGCCGCGCTGCTCCCTACCTGGTCCGCCTGGCTCCGCGCGTACCGCACGAAGTCCGGGATATTGATGGCCACCGTCGCCCAGAAGTTGATGTTCGCGGCGAGCGATGGGAAGAAGACTTCCTGAACTCTGCGCCTGTTAGCCTCGGCGGCAGCGACAGGATGCGCCTGAATCCAGCGGCGGAAGTGTAGGATCAGGCCAGCAGCACAGAGGTGAGGACGAGGAGCACCGGCGCCGCGAACTTCTCGAGCTTGCGGATGCCCTCCATGCCGCACATGATGACGCATTGACGCCGACTCGCCGAGCTACGCGGCCCAGAACGCGAGGAAGCACACGAACTCGAGCGGCGCCAGGGCCGAGGCCGGGACCGGTGCGAGCAGCGGCTGGTGTGACTTGAGCCGGGGTCACATACCTGCTTTGCGGTGTAGGGAAACCCGTGCGGGTCATGGAGTTGAGCAGCGCAGCAGCGCCCTCGCAGAGCAGCACATCAGCGCCGTTGGACCGGGTGTTAGACCAGTGCGTACTGGACATTCCGATCGGCAAAAACGAGAGCAAAGCCTCGCGTGTCATCGTTGATTTGTTGGGTGGCGTCGATGCGGCCAAGACGAGTGCGAACGGTGCTGCATAGCAGGCGGGGCCGGGGTCATCGCCGGCTTGTACGTGGGAGACGGCGGCGCGGCCGCGGCAGGCAAAGCTAGCGCTGCACAACAGGTGGGAAGGCATGTCTTGTCTCCACAGAGGACGGAGGCACAACCTGGCGACAGGAGGCGACGCTGTTCTGCGAGCGACGGCGACGCGGTCCAGCAGACGGTGGCCGCTTGAGGCACTGAGGCCGGACGCCCCCTGCGCTCACCATCCGCAGCCCAGCACTACAACTAGCAGACTGACATGGGTTCTAAATCCACAACTTGGTCTGGTTTTTGCATGAAAATAAGTTGAATTGGATCCCTCCTTGACCCGACATCGCTCTGGGATTTGCATTTACGATTCCTTGAGTAGAACACTTGGTTGCTGCAGCGTGATGCTTGATGCCTCATTCCTGTTTGACGAAATACCTAAACCATTCACCATCCTCACCGTAGATTACATGCTTATCAGGAAAAAAAAATGATCGAAGCAGTTATACAAAAATTATGCTATGCACAAATAATTGTTCTACTTCCAAGATTAGGATCTAGATAGTTATAACAACGACTTATAATGTATTTGGAATGTTTAATGTTTGGTAGAGCATTTGTTGTCTAATATCGAACGGTGTCAAGTTTGATATTATTAGGAGTTGTTTAGATGGGTGAAATCGGGTGAGATGAATAGTCGAAAAGTAATCAGAGGTGTTTATTAGTTGAGAAAAAGTGGTGGGATGTGATGAGATGAATAGTTAAAATATGGACGGAGATGTTTGGATGAGCGAAAAGAGGGAAAAAGTGGTGGGGATGTGATGGGAGAATAATATTTTGTTTGAGAAAATATGTGATGGAGTTTAAATTCGAGGTGTTTAGATTGGTGAAAAGTGGTGGAGATGTGATGGAGGTGAATAGTGAAAATTGAATCGGATGTGTGTTAGATGGGAGAAAAGTGGTGGGATGTGATGGAATGAATAGTGAATTTTACCCTCTGTCCACCGAAGAAACAGAGCTTAGAGAGAATGGCTGGATGACCGCACACACAAAAATTGTCATCGGCCCGTAAGGGGCGAGATGATGGTAAAGCTATCTACTTCAAATAACTTCTCAATTTTTAAAGGAAAACTTCTCAAAATTATTGGATACTGTAGAACTCATTCATAAGGAACGAAAACAATTGAAAATGTTTTTCACCCAATTCGGACCCGCCTTACCCCTCACGTCGGACCCACCCGTCATATAATTGGAGGACCGAAAAGTGGGTAGACCCATAGAAATCGTTTGAGAAGCGTTTCTGCCAAAAACGAATTATTTTTCTCACCCACCACGCGTATACCCATGCATTCAAATGAATGGCGGATGACGACATGGCCGATCTCAATTTTTATTCTCCTTTCCAATCTCTTAGTTAGCATTACATTAGTCAAGTAGGACAAAATTTTATTTATTTGATTTATCTAATGTATGGATGAAAATATTCTTAGTATGCTTTAAGTTTTCTAAAATATTATATTGCATTTCTTAATGTATGGATGCATGTATGATGATATGGTATCTTCATTTCTTTCTAAATCACGTGCGTGTCGCACGTGCACTTTACTAGTTATCCTAAACGTCACTTTACTAGTTATCCTAAACGTCGTCATATATTTAAGGACGGAGGTAGTACGCGGATCGGGATGTAGGTATATATGTAGCTGAGCCAATCACGTGTTTGTTCGAGGTGACAATATGGGATGCCAAGGAACAAATTCGACCACAAAAAATTACGACATGCAAAAATATCAAATTCAACACGGTAAACAAAAAAGTAAGTGTGAAATAAAGGGGGGAAAGACTTCAAATTGGCTTGGGTAATCAAATCATCCGACGACTTTCTCACGTTTCGTTGGCCCATCTAGTAATGGTCTCTCTTGTTGGCCCAGTTCAGGAACGCGAAACCAGCTGCCTTTGCCGGTGGATCGTTGAATAAATCCGGACAGTCCGTGCGGGATCCAACGGCAGAACGGCTCGCGGTTTCCCTCCTTCCTAGCAGCGCGGGGTTTAGTCCCACCTCGGCGAGGCAGGGAGGCGCGGCCGAGCGAGCTGGCTACATAACGAGGCCCTGGGGCAACCTTGCTCCATACTTACCTGGACGGGGTCGATGGGCGATCAATAAGGCCCATGGCCTAGATCAGTGGCCCACATTGCACTTGGTGGGTGCGCTGGTTTACCATCTCCCCAAGTGGGAGAGTGGACGTCGTAATTTGTGGTAGAGGGGGTACGCGTTCGCGCGGCCCCCGCCAATTCAAATAAATTAAATTTTGGTCCCTGCCTAGCATGTGTTCTGTAGAAGGACTGTAGTTTTACCCGCCCCCCGCCCATTCTAGCAAATTATATTTAGGTCACTTACCTGTTAGGAAATTTGAGTTACAGTTACCTCTTTTACTTTTCAAATTGTAGTACATCTTACCTACTTCCTTCCCTTCCCTAAATAACTGGGAAGAAACAACTTTGACTAATTTTATAAATATTAATGCCTATGATACATAATTAGTATCATTGGAAAGATATTTGAATATAGTTTTTTAACAAAATTATTTTAGAAACATAAATGTTGTACGAATTTTCTACTAACCGAATTAAATTTGTGGTGCACACACCAACAGGGATACTTATTTAGAGATGGATGGAATAGGTCCTAGCAGTGGGGCAAACTTATGGGGATGAATTTGGACTCTGGAGGATGAAATATGTTGATGACGAAGTATTTGAGGGAACTGGGCGAGATGAACTCGTTGACTGGTACAACCATGAGTCTTGGGCGTGTGGTTGTCAAAACTTTTCCCCTTGTACCAAAGTTTTGTTTATATAAACTTACTCTCCTTTTTTTTTTCAATTTTTGAACTCTTTGTCCATGCCCCCGCTTAAAATTGTTTTTGCTCCTGCAGGGTAATGAGATGTAGAAGAGGCAGACTGAATCATTGAGGCGGCACCACACTATACCGTTGAAAACAATCAAAAAATAAGGACAAGGCAACAAATTCTCATCTTCTTCGGCAGATTAATCTTTTGGATTGCTCTGCACCAGAGGACGTATAGTATGTTTGCTGCTGCCGAGGAGCTGCACACTTCATCTGAATTCCGACTTTATGAGTGGCAGTGCAAAGTTCATTGAACAATGCCAGCAAAACATCACAGATCCAATTGACAAGATAATTACTCGTAAACAAGAAACAAGGATCCATTTTAGAAGATATAAGAAGTTATTTTTAAAAAAAAAGAAGATATAAGAAGGCATGCCACTCGGTACATGATACAAGGAGGTCGCCACAGAAGTTGCAGATGACACAAAACTCCCTCGTCCGGAGTGAGCGGCCAAACACTACACATGCAGTCATGGAAGCAGAAGTATCTTGCCAATGTGGGTGCTAGCCTCCATCGATCTGTGAGCCTCCGCCGCTTCAGATAATGGGAACGTCTTGTAAATCACCGGCTTCACCTTGCCAGCCGCGACAGCAGGCCACACATTCTTTTCCACCTCGCTGACGATCTGTGCTTTATCGGCAGGGCTTCTGCTGCGGAGTCCAGCAGCTGCACAGGATCATGAAATTTTGATCAGGCATTAAAACTGAGCACAATGTGTAGAAATCCTATAGGCGCATATACACCATAATGAGAACAACCAAAGACTGACGAAACATATCAAATAGTGAAAAGGCAAAACACCACATACACTGAAAATTAGAAGGGCTGTCACTGCCTACATACCAGACCTAAGGACCAAAAATTACCTTGTACAGTCAAGCGCCGTGCAAGAACAGCTAGCAGGTTTACTTCAGCTACAGCACCTCCTTGGAAGCCAATGATGAAAAGTCTACCATCAACACCTAAGCTGTTCAGATTGCGCTGGAGATATGATCCTCCAATATTGTCCAGAATGACATCAACACCTGGTAAACAATTTTCAGATTTAAATTTGGTAACAGTTTCTCTGTACATAACAATGAATAGAAGTAGCCCATCCAGAGGAGAATCCTACAAAGAGTGTTATCAGAATCCAGGTACCAGCATCGTATCATGACAACAGAGACCTTGCCTACAATACGATCGACCATAGATAACAAGATGGTGGTTTATACGGTTATACCCTTTCCATCGGTTTCCTGTTTGACACGGTCAACAAAGTCCTCAGTTTTGTAGTTTATGCATACATCAGCTCCCAAACCTTTGCATGCTGCTAGTTTTTCTTCGCTCCCTATAATAAGTTGACAGAATTAGTAGGGGCATTACCAAGAACAATTAACTGCAATATCATTTACGTTACAACGAACAGACCTGCAGTAACAAAAACCTTAATTCCGAGGTGCTTTGCAATCTGTATAGCAAAAGTACCGATACCACTTGATCCTCCGTGAATCTGCAAAGTTGAAGATACACATTCATCAGGAACAGAGAGACAAATTCACTTTAATCATGTGTTAAGATTTAAGAACACCAATCGTGCACACGATTTCCTGGCAGTTAAGTAACTGCAGAGATACTCTTTTAGTACCTTTTTTAGCCTGCCCAACCCCAACTTGCTTTGCAAGGGCTGTTGTTATTGTACCTTTATTTTGGGCGTGCTTTACAATTCTGAATTCCTCCAGTCTCAAAGGATGAAATTTATAAACCAGCAAGTAAATACTCAGCGCATAGATATAACTTCTGGTTATTATTTTTTACGAACACAAAATTGGGATCAAATGATCCTGATGTCAGAGGATGCGTATCGACAGACTACTGGGTTCTCTTGGACGCAGCTGTGGAGAACATAATAGAGCTGTTCTTACAAGGAATGATTCGCCGGGGGAGAGGTGACTGGTCATGAACACGGTTGACCAGACGGTGGAGGCCACCTCCGGCAATCCGGCTGCGTCCATCAGCGACACTCCCTCCGGTATCGGCAGCAGCTGCCCCGCTGGCACCACCACCTTCTCCGCGTACCCGCCGCCGCTAAGTAGCGCGCATACCTGCAAAGCAAACCGGTCACAACAGCACCCAATCCACCGTAGTAGAAGCAGGCACGCGGTCGATTCGCGGCATCACCTTGTCTCCGACTGCCCACCGCGAGGGGACGTTGGGGCCGAGCGAGAGGATGGTGCCGGAGCACTCGAGACCCGGGTAAGGGGACGCGCCGGCGGGCGGCGGGTAGCGGCCCATCCGCTGGACCGTGTCCGCGCGATTGACGCCCGCGGCGGCGACCTCCAGGAGTAGACCTGAGCATTTCGCGGGCCGAGCCGAAAAAAAAACTTAGGTTTTCGGGTCGAGAAAATCCTGCCTATGACCGTCTCATGAGACGTGTCGGGCCTCAGTTTTCGGGCCGGGCCCGGGCTTGGGCGGGCTGCCCGTGCATTTTATAGTATAAAATAGCTAAAAACAGCATGTCGGGCCGGGCTCGGGCCAAGATTTTTTTCGCGGGCTTCAAAATCTTTGCTCACGTCGTCCAGTAAAGTCTGTGGGCGGGCCTGGCGCGGACCGGGCCCGGGCCGAGCCAAAAATGCTCAGGTATATCCAGGAGCACCTCTCCTTCCCCTGGCGCGGGGGCATCCTCCACCTCCCGCGCCTCCAGCACCTCCGGCCCGCCGGGGCGCGCGATCACCACGGCCCTCATCTCCCTCACTCCTTCGGTCCTTCCCCTTCTCAGCTCTCGTCTTCGTTTCGTCCGCTGGGATTATTACTCGACCAATTTGTCTGTCAGTCTCTGTCTGTGCTACCTGTCACTGAATTTGCTTAGACCGTGCTCATTTCTTGACATTGGGCCGGGCCGATTTTACTGAATTGGGGGATGAGTCGCTCAAGTTATCTCGGGCCCAATAATTTTTTTAGAGTCACTACGGCAGACAGGAAGCCGACCTGAACATTTTCATTATATTGTGTGGCAAACCACGAATTACAACAACAGCCACTGGCTGGTCTCGCTTGTCGGCCCAATCGAGAACTACGATCTTGTCTCTTAGCACCGCTTGTGTGAAGGCGTTAATCCCAACAGCAGCGCAGGCAGGTTTGTTTAGTCCCACCTCGGCGAGGCAGGGAGCGCGGACGAGCGAGCTGGCTACATAACGAGGCCCTGGGCCATCCTTGCTCCATACTTACCTGGACGGGGTCGATGGGCGATCAATAAGGCCCATGGCCTAGATCAGTGGCCCACATTGCACTTGGTGGGTGCGCTGGTCTACCATCTGCCCAAGTGGGAGAGTGGATGTCATAATTTGTGGTAGAGGGGGTACGCGTTCGCGCGGCCCCCGCCAATTCGAACAAATTAAATTTTGGTTGATTTAGGCCCCTGGTGGCGTGGGACAGCTGGCAGCATCTTGCTCAGTGCACAAGTTTTCATTTTTGACAACAAGCCAGTGCACAAGTTTGTCCCCGCGCAGAGAATCTTCAGGTTGATGGAGGACACAGGCAGGGAACCAGGGGAGACCATGTCTTATCATTTGGATTGTAATTTTGGTTAAACCCTGTAGGCTGCGCAAGCTCGTGTATTAAGGGAGTGATTGGCAGCCTGCATAAGACTAAGCCTGGCTACCGTAAGTCCATGGACAATCCAAGTCAGGCTTCTCTCACCATTTCAGCTCGTGATTAGTAGACTGCATAAGAAAGTGGGCTGCATAATTGGAGTCTACCTCATGGTGTTTGGTAGGATGCATAAGTTGAGTGGGCTCACCACTTTCACATCCCAGGTGCTCACCGCCCCCTTCCTTCGTCTGCCCCCTTCCTTCGTCTCCCCCATCTTCTTCCTCGCTCGCCCGTCGACCACCGCAACAGCGTGCTCGCTCCCTCGTCTTCCAGGCAAGCAGTCACGCAGTTCAGCTCCGACCCAAGGCGCAGGCAAAGCAGAGCAGCAGGCAGAACAGATCAGCAAGATGGGGGCAAGCAGAGCACAGGCAAGGAGATGGGGCGCAGGCCGTCGGCCTCGGGCAGGTCACCGCCGGCCCCCTCGAGCGTGGCCGCAGGTCGCGGGGCGGAGCACCTCGAGCCCCTATGGCGTCGCCGCGGTGTCCCGCATCTGCGCGCGGCCTCGGGGCGGAGTGCTGCCGGCCCCCAGGGCCGCCGCCGTCGAACGGGTCCCCAAGCCGCCGCCAGCGGCTCCATCTCTGTCGCACGAGGGCTCCTGCATCTTGTGCATGGAGATGACCGACATCTCCTCCGATTCACCAAATACAACTTCAATTCCACCAAATACCCCTCAATTTGCATCCCGCGGAGCTTAATCTCTAATAAATCAAAGACAATCGCTTTTGGTGGCCTGTTCCCGGAGTGGTCCATGGCGACGGCGGCTCCTGGGGAAGTGGAAGAGGAGCTGGATGGAGCGGGTGCGGGTGAAGATGCGGAGGCGGTCAGCAGCCTCGGAGCGACAACGGCCAACAGTGAAGAGCCTCGGAGCGACGACGGCCAGCAGTGAAGATGCGGAGGCGGTCAACAGCCTCGGAGCGACGACGACCAGCAGCCTCGGGACAACGCGGCGCGCGTAGGCGAGGTCCCTGCGCTACAGCAGGTCGGAGGAGGACTGAAGGAGGACGCTCGAGTGCGGCGTGAGGAGGTGAGCAGAACGAGCAACTTGGCTTCGTGAGGCGCTAGCCAAGCTGCACAAGCGGAAACGGACACGATTTGCGTTCTCAGCTATGCAGGTTGGACCGGCTTTTTTGCACAGCGCAAACCTGGTTAACTGCTTATGCAGCTTTCCAAACATGGGTCTACTGCACTATACAAGCCTGGCTAAGGGGCAATGCACCCTACCAATCAGCCCCTAAACGTTTAGGAAGTTTTACCGTCAAGGAGGTGACGGAGGTTGAGGACCTGATGTTGTGTCTTTGTGGTGTTAGCGGTGGTATTGGTGCTGCGGCGGGAGGTGATGCAGATGCACAGATGGTGGTTGGGGGCTCATGACCGTGTGGACTTATCGACTTGTGGTTGTGATATATATGAGCTACAAACTTGTGGTTGTGAACTTGTGATGCACTTGTTATATATATTGTGGTTGTTGCAATATATGTGCCGGATGTGGTATCTATGTGATGGATGTGATATATACCTGATATTTACTGTTTGTCAAGGTGGAATGAAAAAATGTAAAAAATGTTCTTTTCAGCCACTTTGCCGAGTGTCGTGGCGCTGACACTCGGCAAAGGAGCAAGGTTTGCCGAGTGCTGTGGCCACAGCACTCGGCAAAGTAGGCCCTTTTGACGAGTGCAATGGCCATGGCACTCACAAAAAAAAATTTCAAATTTTTTTAAGAAAACTATGCTGAGGGCGACGCTCCACAAAAGAAATTCAAAAAAAAGAAAAGAAAAGTACTTTGCCGAGTGCCACAAATTACACTCGGCAAATTTACTATCGGGGTTTGTTACCGCCGGCAAGTAAATTTATAAGAACGCGTGTGCTGGTCCGCACGGTAGCACAAGAGACACTCGAGATTATACTGGTTCGGGCCTCCGGAGAGTAATACCCTACGTCCAGTCTGAGAGGAAGTGTTCTTTATGCTCGGGAGTTTGTAGTAGGGGGTACAAACAAGTTGGGAGAGGGTTTCGAGCCCAAGTCCCTGGTGTGCGAGTGGTTCTTGTAGCAGGAGTCTGCGTACGTGAATGTGTGAGAGCTTGCGGTGTTGTATGAGATGAGATATCGATCCTAAGTGCGTGTGGGGGTGAAAACGAACCTCTCTTGTAAGTGTCCCTGTGCTTCCCTTTTATAGTCGCAAGGGAGAGGCCCAGGGGGGTTACATCGAGAGTGTAAGCTGGTCTACAGCCCAGGGTGTCCTTCTTCTGCGCTAGGCTGTCAGCAGTAGCTGTGAAACACTGTTATGGTGCTCCAGGTGACGGTGTAGGCTTTTCCTGAGTCGTGCAAGCCAAGTAGTCGCCCGGGGCCCCCCGCGCCCTTCTCCGAGTAGTTAGTCGGGTACAGGAGGTAGGGTCCGTATCCTGATCCCGTCAGTGGATCAGGGGCTTATCTTTTCTTGATACTGTGGAAACGGAGTAGTCTGTGCTACGACAGTCGAGGGATAGGTGACGGCTTACACTGTGCCGTCCGTGGCACAGTGTTTCCCGTGCCGTCCGTAGTACGACACGTACCGCCCCTACTGAGGAGCGGTCAGAGGGATCCGCCCTCTGACACCAGATCGACCTGGTCAGGGCGGGACGACACGGGGAGGTCGGCATGTGGCGAGTCACGCGCCTGGGTATCACGGGATTCCAACAGGGCCCGTGTACCTGTGGCCTTGGCGGCCAAGTTTTGAATTGGCTGGAGGCGGAAAACTACTCGTACGAGTAGGTAATCTATGCCACGTCTTCCGATGCTTGGGGTGTAGCATGTACTACACCGTGCGCTGCTCAGCGTTCCTTACGCCGTTAGCAGTACGACGGCTACTGTGCCGTTCGTGGCAGTGTTTGGCGAATCCTTCCCCTGACACCGAATCGGACGGGTCCAGGCGGACCGCTGTGGTGGTGCAGACACATGGCATCGCGCGGGGAGGTGTGCGCGAGAATCCCGGGATCTTGATCCGGAGGGGCCCACGCGCTCCGTGCCTTCCCTGAGAAGCCTGCGCGGGCCGGTGACAGAAACTACTCGTGCGAACGAGTAGTCATAGACGGGTGGCGGAGACTACTCGTGCGAGCGAGTAGTTGGAGGCGGAGGTGAAGACTTGTCGTACGTGCCGTCAAGTACTCGGAAGGGATGGCGCAGATGGCCGCGGGCCGCCTGCTTCCCGGCCCATGATGCTAATAAGTCGTACGGGCCCTCAAGTACTCAAGGGGACTAATACTCATTGTATTAGTCATCAAAATACACCGTACATGAGTCCGTACTGCGTTTTCCAGAGGTCCTGGTGGGCCCTGGTCCATGGCCTCGTCAGTAGCCCCCGAGCCTGGTGAGGGAGTCGAAGACTCGCTCCCAGGATCAATTGCCATGGAGACGAGAAGACTCGTTGTGTTTTCTCCGGTGGGGACGCGCGAGCGGACCCGCGGATTGTAGCCCCCGAGCCCACGGACAAGTCAGAGACTTGTGCGTGGGGTTAAATGTTGATTTCTTGGACAGGTCGGAGACTTGCTGCTTACCACGTTGTGCGTGTCGTGGGGTAAATGGCGGAGATCTCGCGCCGGTCACGAGATTTGCGGGCCCCACTTCGGATGACGTGGCGGCACAGTCACGGGCGGCGGGCAGTAGTGGGCGCGTCTTTTGAGGGGCGACGCTTCGGCGGGTGGAGGACGTGGCCCGAGGCGGCCTGGGCATTAACTGCGGGGGGAGGGGTAATCATTTCCCCCTCTTTATATACCGCGACTGCCGGCCAAAATTTCCCCTTCCGCTTTCTTGTTCACTCCGCCGCCGTTGCCTCTGCCTTCGCTTCCTCACTTGCCGCGCACAAGCCACCGAGCTCATCTCGCCTTCTCTCGCAAGCCTGCCTCGCCCACCGCCGCCACCACGGCCAACATCATGTCGAACTGGTCGTCCTCGATGGTGACATGGTCCAAGCTTGACCGTCTCGCCTCCGATGGCATGCTGCCGCCGCTGACCGAGGCGGAGGAGTGGAAGGTCCCCGGACCGGAGCGCAGCTCCCAGCCCCCGGCGGGGTATGTAGTCTCGTTCGTGCTGTTCCACGAGCGCGGCTTCTCCGTCCCGACGGGGCGGTTCATCCGCGCCGTCCTTGAGGAGTATGGCTTGGAGCTCCACAACCTCAACCCGAACGGCGTCCAGCAGATGGCGGCGTTCGAAGCCTTGTGCGAAGGGTACTTGGGACAGGGAGCCCACTGGGACCTGTTCCGGTACTTCTACAAATTCGTCAGCGTGAAGGATGATCGCAGCGCGGCGGTGATCGGGTGCGCCGGTCTCCGCGGGAAGCAGGGGAGGATGGACGAGTACATCCCCACCTACCTGACCAGCTCCAACAGCGGGTGGCACCGAGATTGGTTCTACCTCAAGAACAATCTCGAGAACCCCCTGCCCGAGTTCACCAACCGTTGGTACGATCGGGCACCGGCGAAGTGGAGTTACGGGCCGGAGAAGAAGGATCGGCCCCGGTTCCTCGATGACGCCCTCGGTGCCCTCAAGATCCTCCGCGACAGTGGGGTGAACTTCATCACCCTAATCGGCGGCTATCATGCCAGAGGGGTCGTCCCGCTTCGCCGCCCACCCTGCGCCTCTGTCAGATGACAGACGCCCGGACACCCTTTGAGGGGACGGTGACCGCCAATCCCCTGCCCTCGTGGGACGAGATTCAGCGCCGGGTGACCCAGGCCACTGGGCTCACTCATCTGTTCTGGCCGCCACCGGACATGTTGCCAATGCTCCCTTCCCCGATTACTGTAGGCCTGGTACGCTCTTTCCTCGACTTCTTCTCGATTTGTCTTTCGTGACTGTGGGTGTTGACCATCTTGTGTTCGCGCAGATGGGAGCTGTACGCATCCTCGCCTCGCGTCCTCCGCTGGAGGAGGACAGGGCGCTTACTCGAGAGACCGCCGCACAACAACAGCAGCGGGGGGAGCGCAGGAGGTCCCATCAGCAGAAGGAGATCGTGAAGCGGTCGAGGAACGACGCTAGCGCCTCGCGCCGGCGTGAAGGGGAGGCCGACATCTCCGAAAATGAGGATCCTTCGTCGGCGCCGCCGGACACGGACGAGGCCGAGTCCGAGTTTGAGTGGACCGACGACAAGACGGTGGCATCATCGCAGCCACGCAGCGGTTCGGTGCCTGCCTCGACCGCAGCTGGTGCCGGCTCGAGCCAGCAGGCGCCGCCCCCGCCCTCCCAGGCCGATCAGCCCGGAACGAGCAGTCGTGCCTCTCGGCGGGGCCACCGCGAGGGAAGTAGGGATTCCCCACGGCGCAGCGACCCCGGCTGCCACACGTCGAGGCGCGACACCTCGCGCCACCACTCTTCGCACCGGAGGTCCCGTTCGCCCTCGGTGCGCCCATCACGGGAGCCACGGAGCACGCCGGTGGCTTCCCCTCCGCCTGCAGCTCAGAGCGGGGGGCCGGCCCCGACCCAGCAGCGTCCCGCGTCGGTCGTCGTCGCTGGGGGCGGGTCGACCCCTTCTCCGACATCTGCTCCGTCTGCAGGGAGCAAGAGGGCGGCGTCTCCGCTCAAACCGACCATCGGCTCCAAGCGGCCCCGCCACGTCGCAGAGAGGTGAGCTCCAAATTACGATTTTTGGCTATTTCTTCGCATATGCAATGAGTACGCCTTTTGCTTGTTGCCGCTGTGACATTCCTCATGTTTCAGGGCGCCCGACCGCCGTACTATGAGGCCGGCGCCTATCAAGTCCTTGCGCCGCCCTGCCCAGGTGGTCAGGAATATGCCGTCGTCGAGCGACCCGCCGACCTCCCTTCAGTCGGGGGGCGGCGGTTGAAGAAATCCATGGGTCTAGGACCCAAGTGATGACTGTTCCCCCACAGTGAACTGCGAGACCGGCTCGCAGTGACCTGTCCATGGGGACGATGGGTTTGGGGGGCGAAGCCCCCACGGAAGAAGTGCTCTCGACCCACGCGGTCGAGTTAGCGAGGTGCCTGTCCGGGGCCCAGGAGCAAGACCAGGAAGGCCCTGCTCTCGAGGCGCGGATGGGTGATGAGGAACAGCCGACCCCCGAGTCATTGACGGGGGCGGGTGATGATGCAGACGTCGAGCAGCCAACCCCAAGTCGATGGAGGGGATGGCCGCTGCCGCTGCGGGCTCCGAGACCCCAGCCCCCGAGCTGTTGGGGGAGTGGGGAATACTGTGGTGGAGGCGGCCGGCCTTGACTCCGAGGAGGTCTCTGTCGCGGCGGCCATCATGGTGACCGAGGGGGTCGTCCCCATTTCGTCGGTCGCCGCATCGGGCGCCGCTCCTGCGGAGGTGATCATCATCCCGGCGTTGCCTTCCCCGGCGCCTTCTCCCGTCGTGGCGGCGGACGAACAGATGCCACCCCCGACCTTGGAGGTCGGGGAGAGCTCGAGGGAACCGAGACCGACCACCTCGACGATGGAGGAGGAGGAGACGGAGGTCCCGCCGCTCTGGCCGGTGCCCGTCTCGCAAGTTCAGGCCTCCGTCGGCCTGGATGCCGACAGCGACGCGGAGCTAGCGGCCCGTCGCCGTTTGGAGCGCGGCCTGCGCCTGAGCGAGCTGGCGCTGCGTCAGTCGGAGAGGGCGATCAGGGATCTGATCCCCGCCTCGAGGGTGAGTCCTGGAACTTCTTTTTCCTCCTCTTTTACTCTCATGCTTGTTTTTTCTTCTTTCTTGACCGTGAAATTCTCATGTGGTCCAGGAACTTGTCGGACGCTGCGACGACAGGTCGCGAGCCTTCGAGGCGCTCCGCGTGGAGAAGGCCCAGCTGGAAGCGCAACTGGCCACGACCTGTCTTGCGGCGGCGGCCAGCGAGGTCGACCGGTCGTCGGAGCGCACGACCCTCGAGGCAAAGGTGAAGGCTGCCGAGGACCTCGCAGCCATGGCACAGGCGGAGAAGGCCGCCCTGGAGGAAAAACTGGCCGCGGCGGAGCAGGCGGCGGCGGAGCTGCGCTCTAACGTCGAGGCCGCTGCCCGTGCCGCCCATCAAGAAAGAACGGAGCTAGAGGCCAAGGCGGGTCGGGCTGAGTCTGACCTCCAGACGGCGCGCGAGAGGATGACTGCGCTTGAGGCCCAGGTTGGCGATATCACCGCCGAGAAGGGCCGGCTTGAAGAAGTTGCCCAGAAACGTGAGGACGAGATCATCGGTGAACACCTCTCGACCTGTTGCCTTTGCTTTTTCCTTCCGTGTGATTACTTGATTTGTGATATCGTCTTGTTCTCGGGGTGGACAGCTCTCTGCGTGGCCCGCACTGACTTGGAGAAACAGGTCACGGATCAAGAGAGTGTCGCAGCCACTCGCCTTGTCGAGAACCAGAAGCTGGTGGAGCTAGCTCAGGAGGCTAACGAGAGACTCAACAGTAAGAGCCGTGTCCCCTTCGCGTTTTGCCCTCTTTGAATCAAGATGTCTTTCGCTGACATTGGTCTTTTTATTTTCCTTCAGAGGTCGTGGCTGAGCTCGAACAGGAAAGGAAGTCGCACGAGGAGACCAAGGCCGACCTCAAGCGGGTGCAGACGATCCGCGACAGGATGGCGGCGGCCATCATCAAGGCGATGGACGACCTTGGTGTTGCTTCCGGTCCCATCAAGGATCGCTTGGAACTGGCCGCTGCGACAGCCCGCCAACAGTCGATGGATGTGGCTCGCGACGTCGTCCGCAAGGTGGTGGCCATCTTCCTGTCGCATTACCCGGACATGGACAGAGAGCTGCTGGGCCAGGGATGGTGTCCGGGTTACAGCAATGACCAGTACGACCGTATTGAGGAAGGCGCCATCGACTTTGCCCGGATTATGATGGGTCACGCCCTCCACGACTTGGGCCTGTAAAGAAGAAGAAACAGAGTCGCCTCGCCGAGGCTTTGAGTTATGCCGATGGGCACTTGTAATAAACTTGTGGCAGACTCATGGGTCGAGTACCCAACTTTTATTTCAAGTAAAGCATTTTGTTTGCTCGCTAGCCCTCCCCCGAGTAGTTAGAGAGTCTGCGAGCCCAAGCGGTGTAGCTTAAAACTTCGCTGACGGTGTCTTGCTCCGTAGCCACGGGGGCGTAGGAGCCTGGCAACTCGATCGAGCTTAGTTTTGAAGCGTTACTACTTGGGCAGGCAGCCCCCGAGCACTTTGGGGAAGGATAGGTGTGCGCGTATGTTTTTGCAAACAAGAAAACTCTTCGGAGTTCACCTAGATGGTTACCCGGCAACCTTTCGAGGGGGCGAGTGATCGACAACTTGAGGTTTTAAACTTTGCTCCTGGGTCTTTGTACCGTAGCCGTGGGGGCATAAGTACTCGGGGCCCGGACGAGCGCAGGTTCGTAACCGCTAGAGTCGTCGTTCATCTCCCTTTAAGGGGTGCGAGCGTACCGTGACGAAATTCCGAAACGTTAAGGGGAGGGGTGTCGTAGCCCCCGAGACTTGCCCGTGGGATGAGACAAGCATGAAGGCATTTTTCTTAAGTAAAACGCAAGCTTGATGAAGATATCGTCTCACGAAAAAGAAAGTAGCTCAGAGCTCTTGCATTATCATAAGATGAAAGAGAAGTAAATACTTAAGGGTAAAAATGGTGTAGCTGCTCTATGTTCCAGGCGTTGGAGATGACCCTGCCGTCTTCGTATTTGAGCTTAAAAGTTCCTGGTCGGAGCACCTGGTCGACGATGAACGGACCCTCCCATGGTGGCGAGAGTTTGTGTCGCCCCTCGTTGCTTTGAACTCGTCAGAGGATGAGGTCGCCGACTTGGAACTCGCGCTCCCGTATGTTGCGCTCGTGGTAGCGACGCAGGGCCTGCTGGTACTGTGCCGAGTGGAGGAGAGCAACGCTGCGTGCCTCGTCGAGCTGGTCGATGGCGTCTTCGAGAGCGACCTGGTTGCCTTCTTCGGTGTAGGCCTGAACCCGTGGACTGCCGTAGTCGATGTCCGTCGGGAGGATCGCTTCCGACCCGTGGACAAGGAAGAAAGGCGTGCAGCCAGTAGCCCGACTTGGCGTGGTGCGCAGGCTCCATAGGACAGACGGGAGCTCTGCGGCCCACGTCGCTCGAAACTTCTCGAGGCGCTTGAATATCCGCGGCTTCAGACCTTGCAAGATCATGCCGTTGGCCCTCTCCACTTGCCCATTAGTCCTCGGGTGACTGACAGCGGCCCAGTCCACGCGGATGTTGTTGTCGTCGCAGAACTTGAGGAATTTCTTGCCGGTGAACTGGGTACCGTTGTCGGTGATGATAGAATTTGGAATCCCGAAATGGTAGATGATGTCGGTGAAGAACGCAACGGCCTCCTCGGAGCGGACATTTGTTATGGGCTTGGCCTCGATCCATTTGGAGAACTTGTCGATGGCGACGAGCACGTGGGTGTAGCCCCCGGGTGCTTTTCTCAGTGGTCCGACCATGTCCAGGCCCCAGACCGCGAAGGGCCAGGTGATAGGAATGGTTTGTAATGCTTGCGCCGGGAGATGCGTTTGTCGTGCATAAAATTGGCAGCCCTCGCAGCTGCGCACGATCCGAGTTGCGTCGGCAACCGCAGTTGGCCAGTAGAAGCCTTGTCGGAAAGCCTTCCCGACAATGGTCTTTGGGCCGGCGTGATGTCCGCATGTGCCAGCATGGATCTCCTGTAGCAGCTCCTTGCCCTGGTCGGCCAGGATGCAACGCATGAATATGCCTTCAGCGCCCTTTCGACGGAGCTCGCCATCGATCAGTTTGTACGACTTGGCCATGCGGGCGATTCGTCGGGCCGTCTCCTTGTCGGACGGCAATTTTCCTTCCACCATCCACTCGAGGATCGGCATCCTCCAGTCAGGGTCTTCGAGGTTTGGCCCTCGCATCTCGTCAATTTCCATGACCTCTTGCGTCGATGGCTCCAGCGGCTTGTCCTCCTCGGAGCGGACGGACAGCTCGCGCTGGTCGCTGGCAAAGACCCCGTGTGGGATGGGCTTCCTATTTGATGCTGCTTTGGTGAGAGTATCTGCTGCCTTGTTGTACTCACGCAGCACATGATTGAGCTCGAGCCCATGAAACTTGTCCTCCAACTCGCGCACCGCCCGGCAGTATGCGGCCATCTTCGGACTTATGTAGTTCTTCTCCTTCATCACCTGTCCTACGACCAGATCGGAGTCCCCCCTGATGTCGAGGCGCTGGATCCCTAATTCGAGGGCGATCCAGAGACCGTTGATGAGTGCCTCATACTCGGCGACGTTGTTGGAGGCCGCGAAGTGTAGTCGGACCATGTACTCCATTCGCACGCCCAGAGGCGAGATGAATACAAGTCCGACTCCGGCTCCTTCCTTCATAAGGGACCCGTCGAAGTACATGAGCCACGTCTCGTGTTCGATGGGAGCAGGGGGCGTCTGGATCTCCGTCCATTCGGCGAAGAAGTCAGCCAATGCCTGCGACTTGATGGCGGTGCGAGGTGCATACTCGATGTTCTGTCCCATCAACTCGAGGGCCCACTTCGCAATTCTTCCTTCCGCCTCCGGGCTTTGTATGATTTCGCCAGGCGGGTACTTGGACACCACCGTGATGCGGTGTGAGTCAAAAAAGTGCCGGAGCTTACGCTTAGTGATGAGGACAGCATATATCAACTTCTGGATTTGCGGGTATCGCATTTTTGAGTCGGAGAGGACTTTGCTCACAAAGTAGATGGGGCGCTGCACTTTTTGTGTTTTCCCGTGCTCGTCTCGCTCGACTACTAAAGCCGCGCTCACGACCTGGGTCATTGCGGCGATATATAGGAGCATCGGCTCTCCCTCCGCAGGTGCAGTGAGCACAGGTGGGCTCTCGAGTAGTTTTTTGAGCGAATCGAGTGCCTCCTGCGCTTCAGGCGTCCACTGAAAATGTTCCGACTTCTTCATGAGCTTGTACAGCGGCAGGCTGCGTTCGCCTAGCCGAGCGATGAACCTGCTGAGAGCAGCGAGGCATCCGGTGACGCGCTGCACTCCCTTCAGATTCTTGATGGGTCCCATGCCAGTGATCGCAGAGATCTTCTCGGGGTTGGCTTCGATGCCGCGCTCCGACACGACGAAACCGAGTAGCATGCCTCTGGGGACCCCAAAGACGCACTTCTCGGGATTCAGCTTCACACCGTGCTCCCTCAGCTTCTCGAAGACCGCGGTGAGGTCGGGGATCAGGTCACCCACCTTTTTTGATTTGACCACGATATCATCTACATAGGCCTCGATTAGCCGTCCGATGAGATCTCCAAAGACGCGGCGCATGCATCTCTGGAAAGTGGCCCCCGCATTCTTCAACCCGAATGGCATGGAAACGTAGCAGTACGCGCCAAACGGGGTGATGAAAGAGGTCGCGAGTTGGTCCATTAGATCCATCGTGATCTGATGGTACCCGGAGTAAGCATCGAGAAAACAGAGGGTCTCGCACCCGGCTGTTGAATCGACTACTTGATCTATGCGCGGTAATGGAAATGGATCTTTTGGACACGCCTTATTCAGGCTCGTGTAATCAACACACATCCTCCATTTCCCATTCTTCTTCTTAACGAGTACAGGGTTTGCTAATCACTCGGGGTGGTACACTTCACGAATGAACCCTGCACTAATGAGCTTCTTGATTTCCTCGCCGATAGCCTTGCACTTGTCGGAATTAAAGCGGCGCAGACGCTGCTTGATCGGCTTCGAGCCGGGCTTAATGTTAAGCTTGTGCTCGGCGACCTCCCTTGGAATCCCTGGCATGTCGGAGGGTTTCCATGCGAACACATCGAGATTCGCGCGGAGGAAGTCGACGAGCGCGCTTTCCTAGTCGGAACCGAGCGTCGTCCCGATACGGAGTGTGCGGCCGTCGTCGGAGACGGGCACCTCCTTGGCGTCCTTGGCGGGCTCGAAAGAGCAGGCCGCTCGCTTGGACGTCTCGGGGATTTCTTGGTCCTCGGAGGGGGGCTCAGCGGAGAGCTTCTCAGACCGGATCAGTGCTTCAGCGAACTGGAAGCACTCAGTATCGCATTCGTACGCGTACTGGAAAGTTGTACTCACTGTGATGACGCCCTTCGGTCCGGGCATCTTCAGCTTGAGGTACGTGTAGTTGGGGACAGCCATGAACTTAGCGTAAGCTGGCCTTCCGAGTATCGCGTGATACGTCCCCGGGAACCCTACCACTTCGAAGGTGAGGGTTTCCTTTCGGAAGTTGTTCGAAGTTACGAACGTGATGGGCAGATCGATCTGCCTGAGGGGGACCGCCTCCATCCCGGGTACAACCCTGTGGAAAGGCGCCGTCGACGGCCGCAGTCGGGACCGCGGGATCCCCATATCGTCGAGGGTCGACATGTAGATGACGTTGAGGCCGCTGCCTCCGTCCATCAGAACCTTGTGCACACGCTTGGTGCCGAACAAGGGCGACACAACTAACGGATAGTTGCCTGGTCGCGGGACGTGGTCGGGGTGATCGCGCCGGTCGAATGTGACCGGCGTCTCCGACCACTTCAGGAACGTCGGAGTTGCGCGCTCGACTTGGTACACTTCTCGCCGGATCAGCTTCTCCTGACGTCTTGGCGGCCGCGCCTCCGAGCCCCCGAAGATCATCATAACAACTCCGTCTTAGTGGGGGTAAGCAGCTTCGTCATTGCCCTTGTCCTTCCCTCCATCACTGGTCGGAGCAGTGTTTCGCTTCTTCATCATGCCGGAGAGGTAGGACTTCATCAAGTTGCAGTCCTTGAAGGCGTTCCTGACTGGGCCCTCGTGGTTGGGGCACGAAGCCTCCAACAGCTTCTCAAAGTGATCCGACAGCGGGTTGCTTCTTGGTTTCGCCGCCTTTCGGTCGACAGCAGCCAGCAGAGTGTCGTCGCGGTACCTCTTGTCTTTACTCTTCTTTTTCTTGTTGGTTGGTGCGGACGGGCCGTCATCGACTTCAATCGGCTGTTTCCCCTTGCCGGTACCGGGGCTTAGCGTTGCGGCCACGGCTTCTTCCCCGTTGGCGTGGTCGGTAGCGATGTCGAGCAGCTCACGAGTAGTTCGCGGCTTCCGTCGCCCAATCCGATGGATCAGCGTGGCACACGTGGTGCCGTTTTGGAAGGCCGAGACGATGTCCGTGTTGGTGGTGCTCGGCAGCTCGGTACACCGCTTGGAGAAGCGACGAATGTAGTCACGTTGGCTCTCGTCCTTCATCTGCTTGCAGTTGCGTAGATCCCAAGGGTTCCCTGGTCGGGCGTACGTGCCCTGGAAGTTGCCGATGAAGGCGTCACGCAACTACGACCAGCTGTCGATCTTGCCTTACGGTAAGTGCTCGAGCCACATGCGGGTTGAGTCCGCGAGATGTAGCGGCAGATTCTTGATGATGAACAGGTCGTCCCGAGCTCCGCCGGCGTTACATGCCAGTCGGTAATCTTCCAACCAGACGCTGGGGTTGGTTTCGCCATCATACTTGGGTACGGAGGTCGGAGCCCTGAAACGCGAAGGGAAATGGGCATTGCGCACATTCTTCCCGAAGGCGCGGCACCCTGAGGCATCAGGCAAGTTGCTCCGGCTCCGATCTTCGTCGCTGTCGTATCGGCCGCCGCGTCGCCGACTGTACTCCTTGCGAGGCTGCTGGTCGCAACCATCATCTTGGCCCACGTCGACCCTCCGTCGCACTTTGATGGTGTCGCGCGTGTCGCGGTTGGGGCCCAAGCGGCTCTTGACCGGCACGTTGACCTCCTCAGACTGTCGCGGCTGCTGTGACGGCGCTGCGGGCTGTCGCGGCTCGGAGCGCCCGCGACCTTGTGAGCCCCGCTGTCGAGAAGCAGAACTCTCCGCCTGCTGCACAGCGGCAGTCTCGAGGAGCGTCTTGATTTGTTTATGCATCTCTTTTTCTTGAGGCGTGGCGGGCTCGTATCTTCCGGAGAAGAACTGCTGCCGCTGCTAGATTCTGTGATGCCCTTTTGAAGACGGGTGTGCCGTTAACGACATCTCGATCATCGTTGATGTTGCGTTGTTGAACGTCCCTCGCGCGTACGCGAGCGGGAGTCAGATTCGGGTCCTGGCCGAGCTGTTGGTGGAGTTGGGCTCGCTCGTCGTCGAGCTGGCGTTGTGTGTCCTCCAGCTCATCCAGTCGGACACGTTGTGCGGCAGCATCAGGAGGAACCCGGGCCTCGGCCGCACTATCCACCGTCGAGCTGTGGGCGGAGTGAACCGCCCCCTCTGGAGTGTGGGCCGGTGCCGGAGCAACCGGCGCGTTGCCGACGACGAAGCACTCGCGCGAGGGATCGTATCCCCCGTCGTCGAAGTCATCGGAATAACCGAAGCAATAGTCCGCCGCCGTCTGGAAACGACGGAAGGCGCCGGCGTCGCGAAGCCCGGAATAATCCCACTCCGAGTCCAAGATGTCGTCCGTGCCGTCGGTGACGAGGTATTGCTCGTCAGGCGAGGTCGCCGGAAGCCCCATGTTGCAGCAGAGGCGGTGGCTGGGGTGGTTTTCATACATGGCCCGGCCCGTGCTCGATGAAGAGGAATATGCTATATGCTACCACCGCGTAGGGCCTTCCTCCGTAGAGCGGTGGCATCAAGGCGCTCTCCCTGGCGATGTGCTCCGTCGAGTCTGACAGCAGGGAGTCCTCTGCTGCGTTGATGGGTTGCGGTGCGCCAGCTTCGACCCGCGGAGGGGAGCTAGCGCGTGCTGCCCTGCATCGCTCCGCCTTGGCCCGCTTTGAGCGCTTGCCTGAGCACCTCTTGCGTCGGGGCGAGCGTGGCGTGGCGGTCGGAGCGGGAGTCGGTGCAGGTGCGTTGATGGCCTCATCGACGAGGTGCATGAGGTAGCCGTCTCCAGTCGCCCGGAAGTTCAGGCTCCCGAAACGGATCTCGAGCCCAGTCATGAGCGACTCCGGTGATCCCACGGGGGAGTCCATCGGCGATGGCTTGGCGGTGGCTTCCGAAGCAAACGATGAGAGGGCCGTGCGGACCCTAAATGCGACGTCGAAAACACGCGAAGGCCCCTACCTGGCGCGCCAACTGTCGGGGTTTGTTACCGCCGACAAGTAAAATTATAAGAACGCGTGTACAGGTCTGCACGGTAGCACAAGGGACACTCGAGATTATACTGGTTCGGGCCTCCGGAGAGTAATACGCTACGTCCAGTCTGAGAGGAAGTGTTCTTTATGCTCGGGAGTTTGTAGTAGGGGGTACAAACAAGTTGGGAGAGGGTTTCGAGCCCAAGTCCCTGGTGTGCGAGTGGTTATTGTAGCAGGAGTCTGCGTACGTGAATGTGTGAGAGCTTGCGGTGTTGTATGAGATGAGATATCGATCCTAAGTACGTATGGGGGTGAAAACGAACCTCTCTTGTAAGTGTCCCTGTGCTTCCCTTTTATAGTCGCAAGGGAGAGGCCCAGGGGGGTTACATCGAGAGCGTAAGCTGGTCTACAGCCCAGGGCGTCCTTCTTCTGCGCTAGGCTGTCAGCAGTAATGGTGAAACACTGTTATGGTGCTCCAGGTGACGGTGTAGGCTTTTCCTGAGTCGTGCGAGCCAAGTAGCCGCCCCGGGGCCCCCCGCGCCCTTCTCCGAGTAGTTAGTCGGGTACAGGAGGCAGGGTCCGTATCCTGATCCCGTCAGTGGATCAGGGGCTTGTCTTTTCTTGATACCGTGGAAACGGAGTAGTCTGTGCTGCGACAGTCGAGGGATAGGTGACGGCTTACACTGTGCCGTTCGTGGCACAGCGTTTCCCGTGCCGTCCGTAGTACGACACGTACCGCCCCTGCTGAGGAGCGGTCAGAGGGATCCGCCCTCTGACACCAGATCGACCTGGTCAGGGCGGGACGGCGCGGGGAGGCCGGCACGTGGCGAGTCATGCGCCTGGGTATCACGGGATTCCAACGGGGCCCGTGTACCTGTGGCCTTGGAGGCCAAGTTTTGAATTGGTCGGAGGCGGAAAACTACTCGTGCGAGTAGGTAATCTATGCCACGTCTTCCGATGCTTAGGGTGTAGCGTGTACTGCACCGTGCGCTGCTCAACGTTCCTTACGCCGTTAGCAGTACGACGGCTACTGTGCCGTTCGTGGCAGGGTTTGACGAATCATTCCCCTGACACCGAATCGGACGGGTCCGAGTGGACCGCTATGGTGGTGCAGACACGTGGCGTCGCACGGGGAGGTGTGCGCGAGAATCCCGGGATCTCGATCCGGAGGGGCCCACGCGCTCCGTGCCTTCCCTGCGAAGCCTGCGTGGGCCGGCGACGGAAACTACTCGTGCGAACGAGTAGTCGTAGACGGGTGGCGGAGACTACTCGTGCGAGCGAGTAGTCGGAGGCGGAGGTGAAGACTTGTCGTACGGGCCGTCAAGTACTCGGAAGGGATGGCTCAGATGGCCGTGGGCCGCCTGCTTCCCGGCCCATGACGCTAATAAGTCGTACGGCCCCTCCGCCCTCAAGTACTCAAGGGGACTAATACTCGTTGTATTAGTCGCCAAAATACGTCGTACATGAGTCCGTACTGCGTTTTCCAGAGGTCCTGGTGGGTCTTGGTCCATGGCCTCGTCATTTACCGTCAACGGCGCCCGGCCATGGCGGCAACTTTTCTTTGCCGAGCACCGCCGCGACACTCAGCGAAGGTGTTGCCGAGTGTCCTATGAATTACGCTTGACAAATACCTCTTCGCCATGAGAAAATTCGCTGAGCGGGCTTTTTCGAGTGTTGGATGAATTGCACTCGGCAAAGAACATGAGTCCGGTAGTGACATGTGGAAGTATATCTTTGATGTTGCAAGCACACGAAACTACTGCTGCGGCGCGCGGTGTGGGCCGGGCCAGACTAGGTGCCGATGAGGCATGCCCTCCAACAGCGCGATAGACGCGTGACACCCAAAATCCGTCTTCACTCGTATTGGAAATTTTTATTTTTTATACTATTTTTTATATTTTTCAAAAATATAGGATGGATCTCAAATTTTGCAAAACTATACTAACCGTCATGTGGTACGGTTGGTCCCTACCGTCTTGTGGTACGACGGTTAGTATAATTTTGTAAAATTTGAGATCCATCCTATATTTTTTAAAAATAAAAAAAATAATATAAAAAATAAAAACTTCCTCGTATTGACATGGTTCGTGGTCGTCCGTATGGTGGACGTACACGTACGTCCACCGTACGGACGACCACGCAGATAAATAGATACGCATGCAGTGGTTTTGTTCTTCTCTCAGCGTGGCGAAAAGACAATTATGCAGACAAGGCGGACTTCCGTATCATCCGGTTCCTCGGGACGTCGCGGCAACTCCAACAGCTATTCCAAAACGTTTTTTATCGGTAAAAATAAAAAGAAAAACACTGTCGGAACAGGATCCAACAGCCTCGTCATATTCATTCTATCGCTATCCCACTCGCAATCGACACCCCTCCGCTCGGTATCTTTGGCTAGCCATTCGGGCTCGCCATCTCCCTGCTCGCGTGCGCTCCTGCCTTCCTGCCCCTCGCGTCCTCCCGCTGCCGCAGCTCCGTGCGAAGGAGGCTCCCTGCTGCCAGCCATCACGCAAGGAAGGAGGCCTGCCGCCGAGCTCTCCGGGACGCCGCCTCCTCCTCCTTCCTCCTGTGGGAGCTCGGTACCCGGCTTGGCTAGTTCCGCCCCCGGCACCGTGTGGCCCGGCGAGCTCCTCCCCCGGCGTCGTGCCGGCACGGCGAGCTCCTCCCTGAACCCCGGCGCTGCGCCTCCCCACCCCTCGGCTCCGGGTGCAGGACCGGCGAGCTCCGCCTCCGGCCGTGTGCGCCATGCGCAAGCCTGGTGAGCTCCCCGACCCCGGATGCCGTGCGGGCCTGGCGAGCTCCTCTCTCGGCCGCGGCGGCATGCCGGCCTGGCGAGCTCCGCCTCCGGCCGCGGGCGCCACGCGCAGGCCTGGCGAGCTCCAACCGCTGTGCCGGCACGCCGGCCTGGCGAGGTCCACCTCCGGCCGCAGGCGCCACACGTAGGTCTGGCGAGCTCCTCCCTCGGCCGCGGCAACACGTCGACCCGTCGAGATCCTCCCTTGGCTGCGGGCGCCGCACGCAGGCCGACGAGCTTGGGGTCAGTGCATCGACCGAAGGCCAATGGAGCGCCGCCATCTGATGTGGCTGAGCTCGTCGAAGCAACCCAGAGAAAGACGACGCCCCAACATTTTAGTACGCGAAGCGCTGCAGGTTTCTGCATGAAGAACCGGCGAACAAGCTAGGTGATGGATGCATGGTAATGGCGGCTGTGTGCTTGCGTCGTGGAGGTAGGTGCTATGAGAGATAGAACGGGAGCTCCTCCTCCCGCCGGGTGGCGACGCGGGCACGAACGACATGGCCACGGGGTGGTGGCACGGGGCAGGACGGGCCGCGTCGGCGTCGGCATGGCCACGGGGTGGCGACGACGCCAAGGTCGCTCGTGTGGTGCGGTGGGGATGGGCGACAGCTGCTGTCAGGGACGACATTGCAAAGATCTATTTCTTTTTAGGGTGCTTTGCGCTAAAATCAGGGACCTATTTGTAAGACACGAAACTACTAGTTTCCACATGAATCTCATTTGAATTTTACATTTACCTAGTCTGTTGGTTTCTCTCATCATTTAGAAAGCTCTTTATTTCTTACAGAGTTGAAAAACCTCCAAATTTAGTTAGAAGGATAGCTAGTCTCTTGAAGTTGCTCCAGGTAAAACACATCTCTATGACAACAGCTTTTCAACGTGCTGGTTAACATTGGTTACATCGTCAAAGGTGTAGTAATAATCTACAAAGCTTCATTGCTTTATCCTTCGTAGTATGTTTTCCTTTTTGAATCACGAACTAATTAGAGTCTGAAGAATTTATTTTCTTGTTACAAACTGAAGCAATCTACTCATATTTTTCTTGATCTGTTCGGCGTGATTGTTCTCATTGGATTAGTTGCAGAATTTAGCTAGACTCCTCTTTCCTATCTAACTTCACGTCGACATGTATTCTCGTATATGGTCAGAAATCTATGGGAAGTTAAATTGGAGGTTTATTATTAGCTACTAGCAAAATGTACGTGCGGCACGCACATATCTAAAAATCACAATAAAAAAATTATCTTTATAGTGCCATAGATGTCTAAAAACCAAAGTTGCAATGACAAGCATAGGGGTGAGGAGAAATCAGCAGTTGCCTCTCGCGGTTAGGGAAAAAACGGTGTCAGAGAATCCCTGACCGACCTGGTTGGCTAGACGTCGGGCGCTCGTAAAAAAACACAGGTGAGAAAGCTCCTCCCTCAATAGGAAACATGGTGCATGCATGTGTTATGATTGACGTATGAGAGTAACGTGATTGACAGGTAGGATAAACGTGATTCACAGTATCATATATTTTTCTTTCATGGCAGCATGCATTGACGCGTGATGGAAAGAAATGGAACGTAGTGATGCGTGATTAGTGCAAACCCATATTGCCGTGTGATTCGTAGATCATAGTCATCTATATTGACACGTGATAATGAGATTGGTGGTTACCAATTATTCTCCAAAATCTCTTCAAAAAACACAACGTGATCTGGCTTATCAATTATTCAAACAGTTGGCAAAAGGAGGGGTTAGACCCGACCTCGATCGCTAAGCCTTTCAAAAAAAAACACAACGTGATTTGGTTACCAATTATTCACCAAAATCCCTTAAAAAACACGCCACACTGCTGGTATCCCTTTCCAAAAACAATGTTATTTGGTTACCAATTATTCTCCAAAATCCCTTAAAAAATACGATATGATTTGGCTTACCAATTATTCAAATGGTTGACGATTTTTTTGGAAAAATAAGTGTCCGTCATAGTCTGGATAGAAATAAGCGTGCCGCTTATGTATTATTTAGAAAGCTAGCGTCAGCCACTAAGGGTGGGTAAATCTGCGTGATGTATTTTTAGGAAAGAAATAAGTGCCACTGCTTGATGTATTTTTTTAAACCAGTCTGATGTATGTTTTGGAAAGAAATAAGTGTTGCGTCGTTTGATGGAAACCAGCGTGATGTATTTTTGGTCGCCCCTTGATGTATTTTTGGACCGTCATAGTTTGGAAAGAAATAAGCGTGCCGCTTGATGTATTTTTTAGAAAGCCAATGTCATGGATTTTTTGAAAATAAAGAAAAGAATAAGCAGCCGCCAAGGGTGGGTAAGTCAGCGTGATGTATTTTTAGGAAAGAAATAAGTGCCACACTTGATGTATTTTTCAAACTAGCGTGATGTATGTTTTGGAAAGAAATAAGTGTCGCGCCGTTTGATGGAAACCAGCGTGATGTATTTTTGGTCGCCGCTTGATGCATTTTTAGACCGTCATAGTCTGGAAAGAAATAAGCGTGCCGCTTGATGTATTTTTTAGAAAGCCAGCGTCATGAATTTTTTGGAAATAAAGAAAAGAATAAGCAACCGCCAAGGGTGGGTAAATCTGCGTGATGTATTTTTAGGAAAGAAATAAGTGCCGCCGCTTAATGTATTTTTTTCAAACCAGTATGTATGTTTTGGAAAGAAATAAGTGTCGCGCCGTTTGATGGAAACCAGCGTGATGTATTTTTGGTCGCCCCTTGATGTATTTTTGGAAAAGAACGAAAGGGGGAGACCCATCAAAAGAACTGATTCTTTATAGTATTGATTAGAACTAGTGTCTCTACTAATAGTTTCTAAATACTTGGTAAACTAATAAAATTTTTTCCAAGTGCCTAAAAAAATTTGGGAGTATATTTATTGCCTTCCTCCAACAATTTTCAAAATCTTGCTTAAAGTATATACGTAATTAATTTCACATTCAATCACCCTGACCACTTTTTCTTTCTCTCGTGTACACATTTGTATCTGAAATCGTGTCCTGCTTCTTATTCTTTCTCATATTCTTCCACCTTAGATTATTGACGATTGAGAGGTGGGGTTGGGAGTTATGGAGATGTATTTTTTCGATCTTGGCAAAAATCATGGATTGGGAGATTGCTTTGGAAACTATGCTCTCACGGTCTCACCTTCTCCACAGCGAGCAATTATGTACCCCGATAAACAGCCTAACACTAGTGGAGAAGGAACATTTCGTCCCGGTTGGTAAGAACTATAGTATGTCTAAAGACCAACCAGGACTAATCTCTAGAGACGAAAGATTCCCCTTTTAGTCCCGAGTGAGCAACCGGGACGAACCACCAGAGACTTAAGAAATTCCGAAAAAAAAGCCCACTGTGGCCGTTGCTGCCCCCAACTCCTGCCACACACCTCGAGCTCTGCTCCACCATGCGCACTAGAACATCAAGTTCATTACATGTTCATCACAAGTTCATCCAAATTGATCACAAATTCATCTCACATCACACAAGTTATCTCACAACAGATTCAATCATCACATATGCTCATCTCATCTCGCAAATTCATCTCACAACTTCACAACTTTGCTTGCAAAATCAATTCGCACAAGATTTACAGCAGGATCGACACGCTTAAGATTCACAAAGATTGAAGCTGAGTTCAATTTCGCAAATAAATTGAAAAAAAAACAGACTCACGCTCGAGTCCCCGCCGGCCGCGCGCCTTGCCGGTCCGCGGGAGGCCGCACCGCGCCGCGCCGCCTGGGCTCCTGGCCGCCGGTTGTGGGCAGCAGCGCCGCCGCCAGAGGGCGGGCCGCGCCTGCTCCCGACCTCGTGCCTGGCCGCCGCGCCGGGCGGCCTTCAGCACCGCACACCGGCGGCCCTGCGCGTCGCCCCGCCGGAGCAGGCGCATGGCCTGCTCGCGCCGCTCGCCGGGGCCTCGCGCCGCCGCCCCTGCAGGTCACAGATAGAGAAAGAGGAGAAGAAGATAGAAAAGAGATGAATGGCTCACAAGTCAAAGAGAATAAAAAGATAAGGAGAGAGAAGGGCCGACGGGGGTGGGAGGCATTTTAGTGCCGGGTGCCATTCCCACCCGAGATTAAAGGGGTACCTTTATTCTCGGGTGGGAACACTACTCGGGATTAAATGTTTAGCCCCGGATGGTGTTCCCACCCGAGAATAAAGGGGGAACTTTAGTCTCGGGTGGAAAGACTACCCTAGACTAAAGGGTGACACCAATTATTGCTAGTTTTCAGCTGTTGGCGTCCAGGTCTTTCGTCTAGGGTGGTTTTACCACCCGAGACAAAAGAGGGGGAGGCGTTCGCAGCCCTTTCAGACCACGTCGCCCTAAAAGCTTTTGTCTCGGGTCCAAAATTCTACCGGGACAAATAAGGTGGAACAAAGGTCCCTTCTCCACTAGTGTAACTAGCTAGCTAAACTAGTCGTTAATAATACATTTTTTTTGACCGGGTGCCGTTAATAATACATTGAGCAATTATGTATGTACCCCGATAAACAGCCCTTGATTTATGATACGAAATTTATTACCTCCATCCTTTTTTATATGACGTTGGTTAGTTTATTTTTGAGCTAACCAACGTCATATAAAAAGAACGGAGGGAGTATATATTATATGCCAATTCGAATTTCTCTACATAGGACCTGCAAAGATGTCAACTAAAAAAGGAAAGCTATCGACAGAGGAGCCGGAAAAGGGGAAGCTATCAAAAGAGGAGCCAAGAAATAGAAAGCTATGGACAGAGGAGTTGTCAACAGAGCCCCGTGCTACGGTGTACCACAACTTCCTTGTGAGTCCCTTACCCCGTTCCTTTCTACTATTACGCAAAAAAGACCATAAGATATGATGTTCTACATGCTATCTTTTTACACTGGTTAATAATTAGGAGACCTCGACCGAGCTGTTTTTTTTTTGTATGTTGCTGAAATCTTAGTCGAGGAGGTAGCACTATACAGATGTCATGAGGTTTAGTACTAAGAGTTCTTTTTAGCGGAGAACAGGATGTATATTATATTGTAATCTTCACTGTCGTAATTTCATACAGTCTATGAATGGGGAGGTTCATGTTATGTTTATGATTTTTTTTTCTATTTATTCCCACTTGGCAAATATTTTGAACATGTGTACATATGAAGTCATGCCTTTTGGCTGTTGATTTAATGTCACGTGTTAGGACTAATTTCTTGATCGTTTTCAACTCCCTTTTGTTTTGTCGAGTATCTTTCTGCTTATTTTGGTTTGCTTCATCATTTATTCTGGTAATCACTGAATCTTACCCTGTTCGACCTCAGTCCAAGAAAGAATGTGACCATCTGATTTCACTGGCAAAGCCTCACCTGACGAGGTCGAAAGTAGTTGATCCCCTAACTAGTGGGGACAAGGAGAGCAGGTTTGAGCATTCCCTAAATTCCAATTTCAGGGATGTTACAATGTTGCATTATTACCTATTTGTGATAGTTGTCTTGCTTATATGCAGTTCTCAAACAAGTTCAGGAATGTTTCTTAGAAGAGGGCAGGATGAAATTGTTCGTACAATTGAGAAAAGGATTGCAGATTACACCTCGGTACCTATAGGTATGTACTTCCTCCATGTGGGAAAAGATGTGACTCTAGAATAGTACTTTGGTTTGACCAGGTTTTTGAGATGAAATAAATGTCATTATTAGGTTAGTCATGAAAATATATTGTTACGTATTTTGAATACTCTGTTCTAGAAATCTGGTCAAGTTTTTAGTAATTTGACTAGAGACATATATACATACTCTCCAGATGGAGGTATTACTACTTTATTAGTACCTACCATGAGTTTTAATGTCCATATGTTCTCCAACTATCCCGTGGAAAAAAACAGTATGCTCACTACGTTTGATGTTTGGATGGTGTTGTTTGCTACAACTAAGAGCTTGTTTGAGGCTGGATTACTTTAATAAGGATTGTGCATAGGATTATTTATAATTAGAACTATGGATTATGATAAGGAGTATGCATAGGATTATTTGTAACCAGAGTATCTGGATCAATTATGATGATTGATTATGTGGGTTAAAGTGAGAATTTTCTATTTTATTATCCTTTTTAAAATTTAGTAAATTGGACAATCAGTTTGGGGCAAAGTTGGACTTTATTTCAAAAACCATAATCCTCTATAACCTGGCTTCACCTGGATTATGGGATTATAGTAATCAAAAATTGATTATAATAATTCATCATATAATCAACCTCGTTTGGATCAAAATTTAATTATATAGATATCCAGGCCTAACCAGCACATTTGACAAATTATGTCAAACTTCTTGGATAGCATGCTCTTAGTACTTCACTCTAATTAACCTTGGAGTTGGAGGTTTCAATGTAATGCATAGCACTATGTCAGATTTCACTAAAAGCTACACAATGTTGAAAAAATAACCTTTACTTTGTAGAGAATGGAGAGGACCTTCAAGTTCTCCACTATGTAGTTGGGCAGAAGTTCGAGGCTCACTTTGACTACACCGACGGTACTTCCATCACCGAATTAGGAGGCCCTCGTATGGCTACTTTTCTGATGTATCTGTAAGTATTATTATACATGTATACTATAATATTTAAATTCTATAGAAGTGTTATATATATTGTTATAATACTTATATTGTATGAATATGCGACATTGGTGACCAAACTGAAAAAATGTGATAATGTCATTTTTTTCATGGTGATATTTTTTATATGAAGCTCGGATGTCGAAATGGGTGGTGAGACACTGTTCCCTGACGCGACAGGGAAAGGCAGGACACGGTCAGCAAAGAAACCAATATCTGTTAAACCCAAAATGGGAGATGCATTACTTTTTTGGAGCATGAAGCCTGATGGATCTCGTGATCCCAAAAGCCTGCACTGTAAGTTTAAATGCTACAGACATGTTTTAGTTGATTATAAGCGTCATGCATGCCATTATATTCAATTGCAAATCCCTTCAATTTAGGTGCAAGTCCAGTGATTAAAGGCGACAAATGGTCAGCGACAAAGTGGATTCACGTTAATAAGTATTATTAGATAGATACGAGCGAGAAAGGTAGTACACATATTTGCTTAGAAACTAATATGTATTGTGGTTGAACTTCATATGCTATTCATCTATCTATTTTATTAGACCAAAGACTTTGATGTCGTTTATTTATAAAGCACAAACCTTCCACATATATTCAAATGTCTCTGGTCACTGTGTCTCTGGTCAACTCTGAAGATACAACTCAAATCCATTGGAATTTCACTTAATTTCATATATTTGCAAGTCATGCACTAGTACAAATTTATGTGCAGACTTTGTCGTGCTTTTTTTAGGGCCTCGATTTGATTTTCGACAAAGCATATGATATTTTTGCATTTTTCTTTCTAGTTGTTACAAACCTTCTTCTTGGGTGCTAACAAGATCATAGCCGTCACTCAAATCAATGCAAGATAGGAAGTCTGATAGATGGTGAAATTAAAGAGGACACATTTGTTTTACTAATTTACTAACAAATCTTGATACATTGCAATGGAAGGAAAAGAATATTTCAAACGTCTTCAGAAATACGAACGGAGAATGCTCCCCTATTTATGTTTTGCCGTCTACGTAAGATTTAAGAGTTGCAATTTACTAATTAATGTTTATATATATGCTTATCGTCTTATAATGTCGATTATGCATACATAATAGGTCGATCATAATGTTCTATTAAGTTCGTGCCGAATTAAAATGAAACCTTGAGTGATTTTACCTGTTACTGTAAAGCATGCCATATTTTTGCTATATCATCTTTCGCTAATAAGAGTAACTCTCCAGATGTATAGATGTTTTTTGGACGATGCTAGATTTCTAGATGTTTCAGCCCATTTGCATCCCTTTGTAATTGGAATCTACTTAATGGATTAGATATTTGGCTTATGTTAGGATTCCACAACTTTCCGAATTGATCCTAGATCAGTTGGTTGAGTTACCTGTGGCGGAACTTACTCACAGGTTCAAGTCCTCAACATGGGTGCTCGCATTTTTCTGGATTTGTTCCAGGATTAATGATGCTATACATTTAGTGGTCGGTGATGTCCCTGTCGACAGCGAGACACTTGTGATGGCTTCCTTGAATTTTAAGATCTATCATATAATCTTTCGGAGGTGCTCATAAGGTTAGGGTTTACGTATATGTATTCATAGGGGTGTATGTTTGCCCGTCAACAGCGAGGCGTCTGTGGTAACTTCGTGAATTTCAAAATCTGTCAGCTCGGTCTTTCAGAGGTGCTCTTAAGGGTAGCATTTGCATATAGGAGTATGTGTGGACCTCTGCATTGTACTGTGTAATGATTTTAAGGAAAAAAGATTCCCAAATAATCCTTATCTCAAAATCCATATGGTGGGAGATGGAATGGATTCCATAGTTCAATATGCTATGTTTGTACTCTCCAAGTTAATTAAAGTTATAGAAATATTATATTCTATCTTAAATATGTGCCTAAACTATAATTTGTTATAATAAATTCAATTCCAATGGTCAAACAAAGCTCTAATAAAATAAGCTAAGTTTTCCACGCGAGGTGTTGCCACTAGCCAAGTTATGCGAGAGAAACGCTGGTTGTCAGCTTCAGATCATTGCAATTGTCAAACTGGAGGCTCTTAGCTCATGTGGGAGTTGACCGAGCCAGGCCGAATGTTGTTGGCCTTGCCAAACTGGACTTTTTTTTTGGCTCCGTCCGTGCTTATGCAAGTCTGATTTTATTATCCAAAAAAAAAGGAGATTGGTTTATCTGCATTCCTGGGTGAGATCGCCAGTCGATCCATATCTTTCTTCATCGGCAAACTCTCTAAGGACAAGGCAGAGTCACCTTACTACGCGCGCGGGCATGTACAGAGGCCACTACGCGCTGGACGCCTCCAAGTACGACCATGATGCTGTGAGTCACTGTTCTTTTGCCAATCGTATTCAGTTGCCTTGAGAAAAAACTGCTTCAGGTACGTGCTTGGCTCCCTTGAGATAATCATCACCGATATGATGCAGCTGAGTTCCTCGTCTGCCCTCCGTTGTACCGTTGTTTGTATTGTATAGCACCTACTTGAATCTGGAGAAGTAGTACTGTATGTTTCACCGACATGTAAACACGTTGTCAATTTTCTCTTAGTGGCCCAAAAGTACTCTCCTTTATAAAGCCCAACAAGTGGGAGAGAAAACTATGAGTGCGTTTGGTAGAGCTGTAGCTGTGGCTGTGGCAGTTCCGGCTGTGGCTGTGCTGGTGGAGTGGATTCTCTGGTGAATCTGAAACCGTTTTAGAAAAATGTTTGGCAAAACAGCTTCTCCTGACTGTGTAAGGTGGATAAGAGAGTGAAATGTCTATTATACCCTTCTCTTTCCTTTTTCTTTTTCTCATTCCTTTTAATTTTCCTTTTCCCTTCCTCTTCATTTTCTCTCTATTTCTTTCTTTTCCCCTTCTCTCTCTTCCTTATCTTCACCTTCCCTCACGGAAGCCGCACGAGGTCGCCCTGGCAGATCCGCCACCGGCCTCCTCCGCGCTCGCCGCCGGCCTGCACTCCCCACGCGCCGCGCCTCCACTCCCCACGCGCTGCGCCTCCTTCTTTGCGCCGCAGACGCTCCTCCAGGCGGCCCTTCTTCCTCACTGTGCCGCCGACGCCCCGAGCCCCTGTGCCTCCGGCGCCGCGGACGCCCCTCCCGTGCGCGGATGCGGCGGCCGTCTTCGGCTCTTCCTCCGGCCGTTCGTCGTCTGTCCGTCGGCGTCCACCTCCGGCGCCCTTCGTCGGCGTCCACTCCCCGCGCCCGAGCCGCTGTCCGCCGCCGGCGCCCCTCACAGCGACCTCATTGTTCCTGAAGGGGGCAAATCGGGCACTCGGGCCGCGTGCGTCGAGACGGAGCGGGGGGGGGGCTGATTTTTTCTGCTCCGCGTCGCCGAAAACGCTCCAGAGAGCGGGATTCACAGCTGCTTCTGCGCGGGAGCTGTTTTGGAGAGGCGTTTGGTAGCGCTTCCTGCTCCTCGCGTGGAGCGGAGCTGTTAGAAGCGGTACCAAACGGACCCTATGTGCTGTGCATCTTGACGTGATAACGTGACGACGACGTACACCCAGGCCGCAGCAGTGGCATGATGGAGACGGGAAACTGCAGGCCAGCAGCTAGCGGGTGTCCTCGTCGATCTCTGAAGATCTCTGACGTACTAGTAGCCAAAGTTTGGTGCGCAGTGCAAGCAGGACATGGACCTGAACTGATCGGTGATCATTTTCGCTCCTATTAGCGCTACCTGCTCGGCCGGGTATGAGCTATCATATCCCTATGACCCTATGCACGCACGCTCGGCCCCTCCCAGAAGCCAAAAAAACAGGCCTTATTGCCTGAAGCAGCTTACACCCTCCGTCTCAGAAAAAGTGTCGCTAGAAAATCGTGTTTGTCTCACAAACACACTTCCCGGACGAAGAGTAGTACATTGTATTGAGATGATCCACGTCAAACCGAGATACGACCATCATGCATGCCTAATTCATGGGACCGGCCGTTGCGTATTCAAACACTTCATATCTCAGGACAGGGACCCCGATCCCATAGTATGGTACAGTACTATCAACTATGTACATATATAGGCGTTAGCTACTTCCTCCGGCTCAAAATATAAGGACTTGTTAACTTTAAATATACACGATGATAAAACATATCATAAAAAATAAATATTTTTTTTATAATTTTTTTGAATTAGACGATCGGTCAAACATGATCAGTAAAAATTAACAAGTTCTTATATTTTGAGACGGATGGAGTAATAAAGTAGCCTACCAGCCTGCTACATCAGGCCTAGGGTGGGGCACATGCCCTCTCGAGTCTCGACCACTCTTTTTGGCAGGAGGCCACCAGCAGCTGCAACATGGGTTCCACTACCGCACAAGCTCGCTCTCCACCGATGAATAATAATAGACCACATCTTTCCTCAGTTCATAGGGGTATTTTGGTAAATTTTTATGTGTTGGTACATATGCCCTGTCCTCGGATTGTATTTTTTGGGGGGACGGAGGGAGTAACATTTACGATGCAAACAGAGGGAGTAATTGGCCACTAAAATTATTCGGACGATACATATGATTATGTTACTTGATTTGGTTAAGCGGGCACATGTGGGCAGTTAAGATTCAGTTGCTCCTTCGTGGCAACAAAGATATCCGAGAGATGCATGTGGGCAGTTAAGATTCGGTTGCTCCTTCATAACAATAAAGATATTTGAGAGATGCATGTGGGCAGTTAAGATTCGGTTGCTCTTTCATAGCAACAAAGATATTCGAGAGACGGGGAAAACTGCATGCGTCAAGATGAATCAACAACACAAAGTGGATCAAATCCATCTCAAGTTGTTTAGTTGGTGAAAAGTAGTGAAAATTTTTACATTGAACGCGTGCGCAGAGAGAAGAAATGAACTAACATGATCCTCTAGATGAGAATTTTAGTGAAATATTTGGGAACTAAACAAAACCTAAGGTTGAGCTACAAAGGAGGCGGGAGCATTTATGAGTATGTGAGGCAACAATCATCAAGCGTCACGACAAAGAGATTGAAGCTTATGAAGCAACTCTCAAGTCCAAAAGTGACGGGAGCTAGTAGTGTGAGCCCCGGGATTTAATTTTAACAGTTTCTTTGTTCATCTCTTACCGCTTTCTTATCTGGAATCTCTTTTATTTACTTAATTAGTATAATGTCCGTGCTAACGCCAACGTGCTGATCCAGTATAAGCTCTTCAGGGAGGGCTAAATAATAATGACAATTAAGGCTAAAGTTAAGAAATAATGGTAATTTAGGGACTAATGAACCATATTTTACATGTGAGTTAAGGCTAATTCACACATGAACCCTGGCCCACCATTGAATCTCGAGTTCTCGACTCCGACTAAATGACTAATCCACACATGACACATCATACACCACAGCTCAGTCGGTCACTCCAATTATCGATCACGGATTCAGGTTTCAGGGGTCCTCTTTGCCTATAAATTTCCTCCTTGCCCACACACAACAAGATACAACACATTCTCTTCTCTGCTCTCTCTCCACTCCATTCGTCTCAAGAAAAACCAAGACCAGCAACGCCATGGCCCTTCTTCTCCTAGCCCTTGCTATCGCCATGGCACTGCCATCTTCGGCAGCTGAGGGCAGAGGAGCCAGGATCGGGATCATGTGGTGGGTGGTGGGCTCTCTTCCCGTTCCACTTGACGTTGTATGAGGCATATAACGTGAAGTGGAACGGGAAGAGAGGCCACCACCCACCATACCCACCACATGATGGCGTTGCTGCACAACGGATCTCCTTCACGCCGGAGGCATGCACATCCGGCGTGGAGTAGTAGTCCTCCCGGAAGGCACCAAGGTCGCCAGCAATGGCTTCCCAGATCCCCGGAGGTTCGTCTTTCGGGAGGACGCGGACGCCGTCCCCTTCTTCAGCTACAAGCAGATCGACACCATTCTGAGGACATTTGGGATTCCTCGTGGATCCAACAAGGCAGATCAAGTCGCCGCCACCCTCCGGACCTGCGAGGCCCAGTCCCCGGAGCCTCACACTTGCGCCACCTCCGAGCAAGCGGAGGTCGATTTCGCTGCCTCCTCGCTGGCAGAGTACTGACGAAACATCATCTGTAGAGTATTGATTGAGTTGCTTTCTTGAATTTGCTACTTACTTATAATCGGATCCCATGGTATACTCAGATACAAGTTTGGAAAATAGGGATGAACTGTCTTCTAGCAGTTTTGCTGGGGCGTCATGCTCTGCAATTTCACCTGTTTTACAACACCAACATCAATTGTTCAAGCATGACAAGTAATAAATGTGAACATAGTTTTGGCTCGCAAGTCAGGGGCAAAAAATACTAACCCTTATCCAGAAGCAAGACTTTGTCGCTGTCAAGAACTGATGTGATACGATGAGCTATTGCAATCATTGTGCATTCGAGAAATTCTTGTTTAAAGGTTTTCTGAATCAAGCTGTCTGTAATTGGATCCACAGATGAAGTTGCCTCATCCAAGACCAAGATCTTTCTCCGTTTCAGAATCACCCTTCCCAAACACACAAGTTGGCGCTGACCTGTGCTCCAGTTTTTGCCCTTTTCTGTCACTGCATTTGAAAAATCAAACAACAAGTTAGGGCTTTAATTTGGCATCACAGAGCAATGAGTGTCCCGAGACCTTCTGGCAGGTATCAAACCTGGCGAGTCAAGCTTAAGCTCATTCTTCCTAACTTCATCCCCGAGATGACAAGAATCCAATGCCTAGAGAGCACATGATGCATTAGGTGCAGAATGGAACCCTTCCTTGAGAGAAACGAAATAAATTCAGTGATTGGAATGTACCTCCCAGATTTTCTCATCACTATACTCCCCAAGGGGGTCAATATTGATTCGCAGCGTCCCCTCAAACATAACAGGATCTTGTGGAATGATGCTCAATCTTGTCCGAAGGTCATGTAGCCCAATGGTGCAGATGTCAGTGTCATCTATCAACACTTGCCCAATACATGGATCCACAATGCGAAATAGTGCCTGAATCAAGGTTGATTTGCCACCACCTGTTCTACCAACAATACCTGTCTTCTTTCCTCCAAGTAAGGTGCATGTCAGGCCTTTCAAAACAAAAGGCAGCTGTGGTGCATATCGGACCTGCATCACATACCACGCTCTTAAGGGCCATTAGCTACTAAACCAGTTATATATTTTTTATTGCTACTAAATCAGTTATATTTTTTTATTGCTACTAAATCAGTTATCCGTTACACTTGTTTTACACCTCAAGACAAGTTCTAGGATTATATTAAGAATTAAAGGCTGTAGTTCTGTTAATAACAGGAACATAAAAAATCAAAATGACATGTTAATATTGGAATAATGCCTTATAATGAAATTGATTGTTTTACAACAGTTAGCATTTATTACACCTAAAACTATCTAGTTTCAGAAATACTGAGAACAATAGCAATTATACAGATTTGATATGCATAGTGCATAAAGTTGAAGAGACAAACATGGATGTTACGAAACTCAATTTCGCCCTTTGTTGGCCACTGTCCATTTGGTCGGCGTTCTGGTATTGTAAGTGGTGGTTCAGAAGAAATTGTTGTATACTGCAACATTCTTTCCACTGATATCATTCTATTTTCCAAACTGCACAGGACAGCAATAGCCCACCCTTGTAGCATATTGAGACTTAGTCCATAAGTGACCGCAAGACCAGCAGTCTCTGTACAAAATATTATCAACATGTTAGTACAGTAAGAAGTAAGACCAATATTGATCTTGCTAGAGAAATGATATGCTTACTTGGGTCAATTAAAGCAGTTGGTGAAGAGACCAGAAGTATCAATGTGAAGGAAAAAACAAAGGATGAAAGCATATCCAAGCGAAAGCACAACCATTCCATTGCGGCCGCATTATACAAACTTGGTCGAGATAAATTATCCACCAAATGTCCAATATAACTGACAAATTGCCTTTCCTTTTGAAAGCATCTAATTATATTTGAGCCAGCCATTGATTCCGAAAAATGTTGCAGCACGGGGGCTCTGCAAACTCCAACCAACCTTTGCAACTCTCTAGCAGCATCTATGTAGTATTGCTAAAAGTTGGGAGTGTATGATCAGGAATCAAATAATTACAAACACAAAACTGTAATTCACATACAACTAATGAACATCAATGAGACAATTGGCACCATCAGTTTTATAAATAGAAAACCAATACCTGATACCACAGCGATGCAATAATAATGGGGACAAAAACTATGAAGACTTGCCATGCAACATATGACATCAGAATAACTGTTCCTAGTATCTCAATGGCAGGAAATAGAAGATAGCCCATCAGGTCAAAAATTCTTGTATCCACTGTGCTTTGATCTGTGGAAGCCTACAATTTGTTTCAACTTTCAGCATTAACATAATAGAAAAGCAAATAGCATTCAAAAGGACAGACTAATTCCATATGCCCTTAAAAACATTATGAATGTACTTACTCTGTTCAAGATCCTCCCACTAGGAGTGGAGTCAAAGAAAGACATTGGTGCTCGGAAAATGCAGTTGTGCATTTTCTCAAATAGAATAGCAGCAGTCTTACATCCGGTCATGACAAGAAGATGTGATCGTATGAAGACAAACAATGTGCTAACAAGTGCTAATGCAAAATACACATTTACCATCTGCAAACTACTGATTGGAGGATTCACATGTTTAGATATTGGTGCTGCCCAAGCCATCCAGAAATTGCATCCAATTTGAAGAACTTGGAAAATTATCTGAGCTAGCAAAATAAATGGAACAACTGCTCCATTATACGCCATCGTAATATATTTCCAGTAGACAATAAATCCAACACGGCCTTTCTCCCTCTCTTCTTCTTGTATTAGCTGACCATTTTGAATAACTCCTTCCTCGTTATCATCTTTCTTATCCCCTGCTACAAATAGGTTACTTCCGTTGCCACCAGGATGATATGTACTCTCAAAATTTTCAATAGGGCGCTCCAGCATCTCTAGAGTTGATAAAGCGTCTTTATGGGATGCAACTAATTCCATGAGTTCTTCTCCAGAATTTAGAATTTCAGTGTAGTCGCCTGACTGTTTTATTTTTCCATCTCTCATGACCTGAAAGATGAAGAGAAAATTAGAAAGGTGAAAAGGTTTGTTCCATGTATCATAAAAGAAGACATATTGTTACTAGCTTACCAGGATAAGATCAGCTGAAGGTAAAAATTCCACATGATGGGTAACATATATATAACAGTTTTTGAAGCTAAAAATTCTAGCAAGCATTCCTGCAATATACAAGTTATAGCTGTATAAGTTACACATGATAGCAACAAATAATCTTTTGGCCTGCAAAACTAAAGCAAACCTGTTGAAGGCGCGCTTACCAAAGAAGGACAAGGCAATTGCTGATGCTTGGTGTTCTGTTTTGTTTAGCGCAATGTAAACCTTTTTAGTGAATTGTCTTAGAGTAATAGGATTCGTATCGTCTACCCATGTGGGGTGTAGTCCTATGTACTCTTGTGGTCCATTTGTCAAGTAGTTGGGGTAAACCAAAAAAAAAGGTGCTGGTGTCCCTAACAAAACTCGATACTTTGCTAGTAGAAAGGTAGATGAAATATGAACCATTGAACCATGCAGGCAACCCATTAAAAGGACTATGAAACCATATGCTATAGCTAGAAATAATAAATAATTAACAACTCTCATTCAAGATAAATTAAAAATAAACTTACTACCCCAGGACTAAAATAGATGTTCATAATAAGTAATAATATTTCCTAACTTCTTCTTAATGAAACACATGCTAAGCATGTAGAAAAGAAAATAATAGTACAAATACTGAATTGGAAAACAATATAGGGAAATGAATGTTGTAATTGAAACAATATGATGTAAAAAACCACTTTATATAATCAGGATTATTAAGTACCAAATGTCATAACTAAAACTATTTTTTATACAACTCATTAAATGTCAAAACATACCCTGAACAAGTGCAGTCCAGTGCGAGCATCAACCGCACTAAATGGATCATCAAATAGAAAGATATCGGCATCTTGATACAAAGCACGGGCAATCTGTATCCTCTGTTTTTGTCCACCACTTAAGTTGATTCCTCACTCTCCAATAATTGTTTGGTCGCCCAAAGGTAATATATCCAAATCATTATTTAAAGAGCATGCCTCAAGGACATTTTTGTACCTTTCCCTGTTCATTTGTGTACCAAAACGTATGTTTTCTTCAATTGTCCCACTTTGTATCCATGGTGATTGGCTAACACAAGCAATTGTACCACAAGTTTGAACCTCTCCAGATAACTTTGGTATCTCACCAAGTATGCAAGACAATAAGCTTGATTTACCCGATCCAACAGTTCCACAGATAGCGACTCTAGTTCCTTGTCGTACACAAAAGTGCAGGTCTTGGAGAGTAGGCAGCAGAGAGGATTTTTCCCAGGAGAAGCTACCATTTCTCACCTTAATGGATACATCGGTGCTACCACTCGGAAGCTTGGTTACCACATCACTTGCTAATTCCTCAAGGCAGAGAAATGAACATATCCTGTCGAGTGATACTTTTGTCTGAATGAATGATGAGATCGCGTCTGGCAGACTCTGGATAGGACCTTGCAACTGCCTAAATGTTGCTAGAGCAGATAATACTTTCCCTGTTTGTAATGGGATGCCAAACATTATGCAAGTTCCAAAAGTGATCATAGCAACAAATGCAGGGGCACAGAAAAAGACAGATAGAAGCATTGATGAGGTGTAGACATATTTCTTTACCCAGTTCATCTCAACCTTACTTAACTCTTTAATCTTGGACAGGAAAACCAATTCCAACCTTGAAGCTTGAGAATATGCTTGTTCTGTAATATCTCAGCCATAGCACTCATTCTAGCATCCTTGGCATTCATAGTTTTGTCTTGGTAATTTTGCTCAATCCTCCCCAAAGGTATGTTAGCCAACATTGTCAAAACACAGGCAGCAAGGGCAGCGAATGCTGCCAAGCCAAGAGTAGAGTATAATGTAATCATTGCGAGACTAATATGCACCGAGAGCAGCCAAAGTTCATGCAAAGACCAATTGAAATCTCCTACTCGCTCAGCATCAATGCTCACAACATTGATCAGCTCTCCGCTTGAACTACCTTGCTTGGACTGGCTAGAGAGGGCAAGACCCTTTTGGTAAATTATTGCAATAAGAGCAGAATGCACACGCAAGCCTAATTGTTGAGATCTGAAGAGCAAATGCCTTGACGAGAGACCTTCCATCAGCTGCGCAACCACAAATGCCAACACCAAAAGGTATCCTCTTTTAGTAGATCGTGTGCTTTCATTTAAGTAGTCAACAAAGTGTTCAATGAGATAGGGACCAACATATGAAGTAACGGTACGGAGCAGGGCAAAAACTGCAGTGATAATAATTAGCTTCCACGTTGTGAGCACAAGAGATTTTACTAACTTAACTGTTGTAACATCAGTGCATTGCCCTGTAGCACAACTCGAGGCAATCTTTGATTTCAACTTATGGGTGATTCCGTGGACACTGTCACTGTCATCCAGGAACGGCACATCATTAAGGTCTAGCGTTTTCTTCTTGCCGAGATCAAGTAAAGGACCCATCCAAGAAAAGGTGATATTACTAAACAATGCAGCATTTGATAAAAGTGATCTATGGCCTGTTGCCTCAGATAATGACGAAGAAGATTCATGGCCCAAAAGCGGTTCCTCCATGGTCCTGCAATAGTTCGTGGATAGAAAACAACAATAATAAAATTGAAAAAATATAGAAGTTTTATTTACTTTGACATGCACAAGCATGCATAAGGGAAGGGGCTCTAAGAAAACAAATAAGAGACATCATTAGAACTTGGAGTTGGCATCTGCATGGCTGGACAATTAGAAGAAGCATAAATAAACTTGAACCACAGGTACTTGCTCACACTTACATTAGAAATTTTACAGTGCTATGAAAAAAATTATGAGGCATCCATACAAGTAGATGTAATGCTAAAAATAAGGAGAAACCAATTCAGAGTCGGAACCTAAAAATTAGTGGACCAAGAACCAGCTTTGAATTATATTCAAAGGGTATAAGAGTATGTTAGCGTAGCCCAAGGACGGAGCTAACGGTTAGAGAAAAATACTAGCAAATAGCCGGTAGTGAGAAAAACAGACGACAATGTACGAACATCGGACAAAGGAAAGTACGAGATGCACGATGCAGAAGTGCAGAACGACATCGATCCTACATGCGTCGCGAAACCTATTATTTGCATTCATTACGTCGACTACGGCCGGGTGGATCCAACCGATAAATCTAGAGAAAAAACAATCGAAAGTTGTGGGTGCGAGAGTTTACTCACACCAGGGAAGCAAGGCCGTACCTGGTGCTGGTGGATGTGAATGCTCGGCGCAGCGAGCCTAGGGTGCGACGAACAACACCTGGAGAATGGCGGCGCCGATCACCAATCCGTCGCCGTTTTCTTCCACACGAACACCTGGAGAATAGCCGCCGCCGCCGCCAGGAAATGAAAGCCACGAGACCACGAGACTAAAATATGAAACGAAAAGTCTCGTCACTCCAACCGCTCGGCCAACTGCCTCCGCGCCCTCCCCGGTCTCACCCGCATGCCTCCCTCCCTCCAATCCCATTCTGCCCCTAGGGTTGCCGCCGCCACCGGCCAATCCCGTCGCGTCAGCCGCACCACCCCTCCTTCCTCTTCGTCTGCCGTCCTCCTCCTCCTCCTCCTCCCCATCCTCCACGCGACCCTGCGCCGCCTCCCCATCCGCGCCAGCTGCGCCTCCTCGCCGTCCACTCTCGGCGAGACAAACGACATTGACACATTGTGGATGAACTTTTAATATCCGACTAGACATGCTTGCATTATTACTTGAGAGCATATTGTATGGTTAGCCTGTAGTTTTTTTCTCTTCTGGGATCGCAATCTTCATGGCAATCGGTGAAGCATAGTCTTCTTCAGAAAGGAAAGGGTGAAGCGTGAACTGATGTACATCAAGAATCTGCAAATTTATGCTCTTATGAAGATAGAACCAGTGCTACAAGAGGTATGTCCACCCTACAAAACTCTGCAATTCCCTTTTTGCTACCCTTGCAAAATGTGTATCATGCACAAAAACAAAATATTTCCAGTGATGGCCTACATTTGGTAACTGCTGTGATGGCCAATATATTTGGTTAGTGCTGAGAAATATTTCCTTTCAGTGTTCTATTTTTTATCGTTTCTGAAGCATACATGATTGTGTGATTAATGGTTGTTTTCTTTTCTTTTTAAAAATAGTCTGAGAGAAGGAAAAAGTTTGTGTTGCTGTTAGTACCTGTATAGTTCAGGGTTAAATACTTTTGATTCCAGCAAACAGTTCTTGGTTCAAATTATAGTTCTGAATTTTAGGTGCTACTGAATCATGGTGCTTTCAGTTTCAGGGTTAAATACTTTTGATTCCAGCAAACAATTGGTTCAAATTATAGTTCTGAATTTTAGGTGCTACTGAATCATGGTGCTTTCAATTGAGTTCATGTATGAATTGCAGTATTAGTGTTTCTGAATTATAGGCATGAATAGGTGCTTCTAAATCCTGTGTGCAGATGATCTTGGGAGGAGGGGATATTTGGGCCCGAGTTGCTGGTTCTTTTGAAGATTTTAGTCAGTAATCAGCTATTTCAAAAAACACAAGAGATCATATATAGCTTGTGGAAAGCCCCTGAGAATTCCATATCCATCACAGTTGCAAGCTGAAAGCTTGAATTAAGGTATAAGTTTTTTTATTTTTATTTTTCCTTGATATTTTTAAACTATAGTGTACTGGAAGTCTATAACCTGAAGTTGATACTTGATCTTTGCTAGGTTCGAATGCACGATGTGGAAAGAGCTTTTTTTTTTTGAACTTATGTGGAAAGAGCTATATGAAGTGAATGTGGATGCGTATCAGTAGTGAATTTGGATGTGGGAAGAGCTATTATGGACCCAGTTCATTTTAGATTTCTCACATGTGCATGCAGGATTCAACAAGAACACAGTATTAGTGCCATGGTATGTGATTTTCTTTAGTTTAACACATATTCAGTGCTATGCCAAGGTGTCAATATTTCATTTATTTGCTTGAAACATGATTCCAAGATAAATGGAGATTGATGATTCAACAATTGTAATGCATAATAAAATGATTACAAGATTTGGTCAAGAAATTGTAAAAATAATGCAGACAGTTCTTATTAATCCTCAAAAAATTGACTATCATTCACAAATTGATGAAGACTCTCCTTGGCACTGTTGCCTCCATCTTCCCCACCAAGAGAGAAGAGAGCCTCCCCCAACCTGTCCCACGTTGACGCCAAGTGTGGTGAGAATGTTCCACCAGATTTGGCGGGAGAAGGAAGAAACTCGCGATGATGTGGTAGATAGTTTCTTGGTCTTGACAGCAGAGGTAGCAGCATTCATTATTGGTCAGCCGCATCCAAATTGAGAAATAGGCTCACAAAATGGGCCATTATATTGAGCGTATATGGGTGAAACAGCTCACCTCAGCCCAATTATCGAGAGTCAACCAACGTCCCACACTGGCCACTGGTGATCACACACAGAGAAATGGCCCTTCGAGCCTCGAGGCATGTCGGCATTCATTCAGACATCAGAGGAATGAACTGTAAGCATGCATTCAGAACGGCCACAACATGCTACGACACAAGGACTGAAACGGCGACCAGAGTGGGTGTGAATGGGAGCCGTAAATTTTTATTTCGAAAATATTTAGGCCACTGTCCCAACCTCACCTCCAAACGAAAAAATAGAACACCGAGATGTCCACGACCCAAATGATTGGGTGGATGTTCCCAAATGCTATGACACTGCCGGCGAGAGAGAATTCAGAACCAAATGATAGAAAATGAGATACTCGGCTCCTATAGAGAAGAACCGAGTTCCCGAATCTAAAATACCAACGCCAACCTGTGACGAGAGTACTTATATAAAGTCCTTGGAACGGTAGAGGGCCATCGCAAAAATCGGATTGAAATTCGGAGCACCGGCTAGGGCTGAGAGGCACTCGGCGCTGCAGCTGGGCTGCTTTGTTCTCCCACCCATGAGCACAAGCACAAACTTCATAACAAAGAACAGGAGCCTGACAAGCAGAAAACAGATCTTTGTTGGTGAGAATTTCAGCTAGCTTCCAATCGTGTTTGGAGTTCGAACATTTTGAAAGCAAATTTATACCCGTGTTAATAAAATTTCTGCTTCGATCATGTTTACAGCTCGTCCAGCAAAACTTCAATCTCATATCACATTTTTAGCTTCTAAGCTGAGTGAGTACTGTGAAAGTGTGAAGGATGCTTTAAGAGTTTAAGTGTTGCCCAGATTCTGTGACAGAACATAACATCTACACCTGACGGTGAAGCTTCAGCGTTGAGATGCATAAAATTGAATCTAGAATTTACACATATGTACATGTTGTCATACACAGGGAGGCTACAAAAGCTATATACAAGTCTCGGTATCTTAAAGATTGACAGGAAACGCCTCATTTGTCCCAGGATCTGGCCATTCACTTCGGCAGAGACTTGCGGTGTCAACTGTCAAAGGTGACAGGATCACGGTTGCCTGACTGAGAACTGAACCAGTTTCCACCATGAAGGAGTGGCGGAGACAGGAGGAGGCATGGCAGTGCTGCCAAGGACCTCAGGAGGCAGCTTCGCAGATGTCTCCACGGCACAACGGGCACACCCTGCAGGATAACGACAAGGATGTTACAAGGACACGTTAGCAGATCCCTCGATGCCAACCTGGTATTGATGTGCATACTAGAACAAGGAAGGATACCTGTGTATTTCTTTCAGCCATTTGTCAACACATTGCAGGTGAAACTCGTGTTTGCATGGAAGAGTTCTTATCTGTTCTCCATCCTCATATTCAGTTAAGCAGATATGGCACCTGATGAGACAAACACAACCATATGTTGGGTTTAAGCATCAAAAGCTCCAAAACAGTGAGAAGCAAAAGGAGCAATAAAAAAAAAGTAGGGCTAGCCAGCAGGCATTTCCCTCAACACGAGGTGGTCACGGCTGTTGCATACAAAGAATACAACAAAATACATAACTTTGCAAGGCATATTGATTTTCTAGCCCAAAGGTTCAAGCCTTCAAGGGTATATGAAAGAGCTTGGCAGTAAAAACCAACATTTAGATGTCAAACACAATTCTGAGTGTCCTGACTCCAAAAGAGTCTAAACTTCCAGATACCACAGTGTTGTTTAAACCATTTATCCAGGCAACATATGCAAAAATGAAAGTGTCTAGCGTATAGTGATAGCAAAATTAGTAATAAAAACAACTGAATAAACTACTGTAAGCTGCAACTATGCCACACTTCCCTGCGCGCATATAAGGAACAATCATCGTTGTCTCATTATTATCTGTTTTATGAATGAACTATGTGTATGCCTACCTGATCTCAAATGTAGAAGAAAAATACTGATATCTGTTCAAAGGATATGGGCCAATTTTCTTTCTGAAGAAACTCATTATTATACAAAGAACAGATTATGCAGAGTTTTTGCCTTAGGAAAATAAGAAAGAGATTAGAATGGTGGGAGGCTTACTGTTCCATGTCATCACTGCATTGGGGTGCCTCAAGCTTTTTGTAGCTCTTACATGGCAATGAATTAACTACAGATTCAGGAGCCTGAGCAGAGACCATGGAAAGTGAAAGTGATGCAGGTTGACGGTGAATTTCATCCAACACCTGAAAAGAATTGTGCAGGCCATCTTAACATAGGAGTAGTAATGTGCTGAAAATGCAATAATAGCATGGAGTTCACAGTTCACACATTGCCAACAATCTGTTTTGAATTTAACTAACCCATGTACAACTTTACTTTTAAAAACATTCTATATTTGCTGTACAGCTTCAGACAAGCCTGAAAACTGTTAGTTAGAATACAATTGTAATGACATAACATTGTAAACACAGATGGGTACGAATGGAAGGACAAACCTCAAATAACGCCTCAGTTAACATGACAATTCTTGATATACTTGCTCGGGCACTAGATTCTTCAGCAATCAAGAAAGAATCACAGGTGCATCGGCCAATTGGATGAATCCCCAAAGGACAAGCTGTGTTGCTTTGTTCGTTGCCACTATCGAAAACAGCACGGCGATGCTCCCTAATCTGTAACAAGAAGAATGACAAGTTAAGAAGGTGTGATCATGTGATGAATCAGCGAAAAACATAACAGCAAAAACACAAGGCATAGCAATTACCCGGGATCTTGAATACTGGCTTACTCTTATTGACCCATGGCGTCTGCGATGAAAATGTCTTGACTCCTCCAACTCTCCAAAAAGGTCATCACCAAGGTCTAGCCATGTGCTGTAAAATCCTAGATCATCAACATCAGATTCTGGATAACCTCTAGAGCCGCGCCTGGAAAATGTATCCCATAGAACCCTTCTGTGACTCCTCCTTATTTCACTGCCGCTTGAATCTCTAGAGTGTCCTAGACCATCATTTGAGAAAATGCTCATCATGTCATCATGTAATATACTTCCACCAGTCTGACCGTGTGGCCCACTGAATATGGGAACATCTGCTCTGGTAGGGATTGAATCTGGGGTTGGTTCTCCAGTAACTGGTGACGCAGTTGAGGAGTTAGGCGACATAGATGTTAAGCTAGATTGAGATATATCAGATCTTTCAGTTGTCATGACAGTTGTGGACGAAGTCGCTTGGGGAGCTATCTCTCCTTCTAAGTCAGACACGATCCTTCCAGATGTTATCAATGAGGGGTGCAAATCAGATTCAGAAATTGAACCACCAAGCTCATTAGTGGCGACTGTGTTAGCAACATTTCCGAGCCCTGATTCTGCAGAATTTATTCCTTCTCTCGATGTTATGTCAACATTAACAGCTTCATTACTGAAACTTCCCCTAACCATGACGGCTTTTCTGGATGAGCTTTCAAGGCCACTTGTTTCAGCATTTTCAGCCCCCAGGCCATCTTCTTTGTTTTCATGACAATTGAGGTGATTGAACCTGAGATGATGGCTTATGGTGCTTGAAGACGAATGCAGTGATTGCAGTCTTTGATTTGACTCACCGGAGATCTGGAGATCCTTAGCAGCTAGAGAAGCCTGAAAATTCAGAGCATTCACAGCCCGTCCTGATTGCCGAGATTGTACCTGTAGGCAAAACCTTCCTGACATCAGAAACCAGCATAAAAAATGATAGACGGAGATTTAATGTAGTCTATCACTAACAGAAGGTATTAAACAACAAACGCTTAGAAAACTTAACAAATTTGCTTCAAATTGTCATGTGGAGGCCCCAGCCCTTTAAACGTGCACCAGACATGCTCTGGGAGGAGACACTCACTCTTCATTCAAGTTCATTATGAAAGGGAGCATGATAAGATGAGAGGCAATTGGTCGTGCTCTCGACCGGCAGATATGTAATGAAGGTTGAAGGACCACATTTTTATTCAGTTCATTAGCTAACTGCTCCAAACTTATCATAAACTTGGGACAAGTAATAACAGCTCAAGAGCTCCAAAAACAGGTCAAATTTCTGAATCGCCCTTGGTACAGCTACAAAATCACGCGAGAGCCTCCAATCTCACAACCTAAACGGGTCAGAACCTCAGAAGTCAGAAATCATCGACTCCTCGGCGGCGAATCCGCACCTCAGCAGAGACTAATCCGCGGCCGAAGAAGGCTCGGATTAAGCGGTGCTGGAACTAGCGCGCGCCTCCGGCATCCGGAGTCAGGGCAACGACGCGACCGCGGTACTGGAACTACCTCGTTAGCGCGCGAGGACGAGGAGGAGGGGGCGTCCGCGGCGAAGCTCCCGCCGTCACGAGCAGCGCCCGCGGTGGCGGAGGAGGAGGAGGAGGAGGATCCGGCTCCGAAGCACCCGCCGAGGCCGAGGCGCGCCCGGCGGCGCGACGGCGCGTCGGCGCGGCTGCTCCCGGCGCCCATCTCGCTCCGCGCTTTTTGAGTTTTTCTCCCCCCTTTTCCTCTTCTCCGAGTGGGAGAGCGAGAGCGAGAGCCGATGCCCAGGTGGGGGTGGATGAGAAGAGAAATGACGAGGAAATCGCTCGGAAGTGCCGTGTCTGCGGGGGGTCGCGTCGCCTTTATATTTTTGCTTGGTTTGAAAATTACCGGTATTTATCTGACTGCTAGTTGGGGATTAAATGAGCTCTGGTGGTTTATCATCTCATCAAGCCATTGACCTCCGCATCATCTGGTCCAAGAAAAATGGCATCGAGCCAAAAATGCAAGCTCTCTCCTTTTGCCTACAAGCTACAATTATCATATCATATGCAGTGATGAAAAAAAATATAATCCTATTCCTACTGATTTTCATTGTGCAGTTTCAATTTTTCTTAAGCTTTTTCCTGTTATATCGTTTTTCCTACAATTATAAATTTTAAATGACTTTTTTTAATCTACATTCAATCACTGTTAACTTTTTCCCCCTGAACGAAGAAATCACTGTTAACTTTTGGAAGCACACATGTTCCATACAGCAGAAAGAGGATCATGTATGCCCATGCATCCACTTGCTTAGGGGCAGGGACATCGCAGCCACACCGTTTCATGCGTGCAAGCAAACATGGGTAGTAGAATTCATGGGCTTAACAAAACGTTGCTATGTTTATCCCAGACCAGTTGGGCATCAGGTGATCTCTAAATTTTTTTTCCCTATGCAAATTGCAGTGCTTGTTTGCTTTGTTCCTTCTCCCCGATTCAAAGCACCAGAATAATTCATCAGTTAGGTTGCTACGACGGCCTTTTAATAAAGACCAGCAAGTCAGTTCAGTGCACCAGACTGCATGCTGATGAATCAGCTGGTTGGCCGACCGGCGGCCATGTCGCCGTCCTGTCCAAGCAGAGAACAGCATCTTCGTTTCATTTTTTGCGCACGAATCTTGATGCATGCATGGTCTCCAGCACTGCCGAACCTTTTCATCATTTGCTGTACTTGCAACAAGAACACACCTCTTTCTCTTTGGCACGGCCTGGCCGCAGCCCGCAGCTCATGTCGTGCTATGGCATGATTTCCTTTTTGAAAGGCCGTGTGGTGCTATGATTTGGTCCCTTTGCTGCTGCTAGGATTTTGACAACGCTGCAGAAAGAGTATCTGCGTTTCAGCATGGGGGGCACAAAGCCATGGCAGACAGGACGGGACTGCACAATAACCCTGGTGCAGTTGGTCTCAATCATATGGTTTTCATCAGTTATTACTAGGTTCAATAATTGCAGAGAAATTGCCGTCACGAGCCCAATGTCCTTCCGTTGGACTCGGCCGAATTCAGTGACGGATTAAATTCCATTAGTTGCTTGGCTGAACCCGGCCTGAAATAAACTCGTAAATGAGTCTTCAGATATGAACAGGAAAGGGTTGCATCCATCCAATTGTTTTAAAGATGAACAGAGAAGTCATCTAAAGTTGGTGGAAAAAAAAAGGCACATCACAAAAGACTGAAAAGTACCCACATCTTTTTTTCTCGACAAGTCTCTACCAATAAGCACCAAATTATGCATACTTGTAGTGATATCCAAACATCCATCTTGTCTGACGAGGAGATTTCTTTAAACGAAAGACGACAGTGAACACGGCACAAACAGCTTAAATTGACCGGATAACCAACCTCTTAATCGTGCCCTTAATGCTGGAATTAATTCAAATTTTAATAATTATTGGCATGGAGGTAGCCGCTAGCAGAGCACATAGAACAAATGTAAGCAAACAAATGCAGGGATTATTATGGAATGGGTCGGTACGCTTTACCCATCAGAGACGCCGAGGATGCTTCGTGTCGAATGTCTGGTAGTGGCCACTACTTTGGCAGTCGACACTGACCAATCCAGCTTTGAACAGTGCCCATTGTTCATGGAGCCTAAAAATGCGGCAGTGTTCCTTTTGAAGTGAGGAAAAAAGGACTGAAGCTAGCTAGCAAACAATCGCCAAAAGAACACTCATGCATCTAAATCTCTTTTCTTTTCTTTTTCATTTTCCTTCTTTTTTTTTGCTAGAGGCTCATTTTCCTTCTTCCCGTCGTCGATCTTTTTTTTTAAAAAAAAAGATGCACCGTTTCTTATTCCTGACTTTACTTGGCTCGTAACGAAGGGTAGGTAATAAGTACACCACATATACTCTAGTATACACGAAGATTTTTATCCATTTTTATTAAAGTCAGTTCAGTACACATATACTTGGCTCGTGGGCGCCTAATCTTGGGCTGGCTTACCGGTTCGGCAATCAGCATGTGATGTGGGATTTTGACCTCTGCGGATTCCTCGCTGATGATGACGGATCATCACTCTACATTTTTTTTTGTTAATTACTTGTAAATAAAATACATCGACAGAATGGCACATAGCTCGGGAGGTACCTAGAGAAAAGAAGAATTCCGGCCGGGATACCGTTTCGTTCGGACAGCGATGAGCAAACTAACAAATCGCCTTGCCTGAATGCAAGATTACTAGCTAGAGGTACTAGTTTAGTCAATGCAGATCAGCACCGTTTCATTGTTTGAGTTTCCCATGCTCATTCGCGCAGACCAGCACCAGCGAATTTGTTGGAATTTAGGTGCTGGTGGCTCATGCGGCCAATGTGCTGCATTTCGGCCTAATCTCAGCGCGTGGCCCAACACAATGCAACCATGGTCTGGTAGCTGCTGGTCTCTATCGTCATCGTCCTCACGCGCACCGTTCGTTTCGCTAGGGAGCCACCACGTACACGCACCGTCCGCCGCCGCGGAGATGGTCGTCGTCGTGCATCACGGGGGCCTGGCACAGCGCGAGCCGGAACGAAACGGCCACAAGAGCCAGCCTGGCAACGCAGGTCAACCGATCGGAGAATAAGAGCAACTCCAGTGGGAGCCTCCATATGGGCCTCTACTCCAAAATTTGGAGGCTTGATGAAAAAAAAACCAACTCCAGCAGGGCCTCTATATGGACCTCTATTTTCTATACTCCTCCAAATTCCCCCTCCCACCCTCCATTCTTGGAGGCCCTCCATTCCCCCTCCAAATGTGGGACCCACTATTTTTCTTTTTTCCCTTTCCTCTCTTCCCTGTCTCATTCCCACGCCGGTCTCCACTCCTTGTTCGCCGCCTACCGCCGGTGTGGTGGACCTGAGCCCGGCGACGGCCTGGTCCCCAGCGCCGAGTCCGAGGCCGTGGTCGCCGCGCACAGCCGCACGCGCCGCTCTGCTCGCTTTTGTCGCCGTCGCATGGCTCGGCGCCTCGGCGGGCGCGTGGAAGGCGGCCATGGCGCGGTGGCGGTGGCCACTACGCACACCTCCGTTTCGGCGGAGAGGGAGGGCATAGCTCCACGGTGGCGCGGAAGTAGGGCCGGCGCACGAGGAGGGCGGCCCGCGGCGACGGTGGCTGCGCCTGAACTCGAGGGCGGGACGCAGCTGGGGTCCGAATTCGACCCCAACCGAGCTCCCCCGCCGCCTCGGCCGTGTCCGCGCCGCCGGCCGGCCGGAGCTCCTCTCGGCTCCACCTCCAGCAAGGACGTGCAAATTCTTTTCCGGCTCTCTCCCGGCCCTCCCCACGGATCTCGCCGCCCTCCCCGCTGCTTGTCGCCGACACCGGGACGGCGCGCGGTCGCGTCGCCACCCGACGACCTGCGCGGCGGTCGGTGTCCACGAACGACGTCTTCACCGGCTTCTGCACCGCGTGCCTGCGCGAGCACCTCCAGGAGCTCGAGGCGTCCGCCGCCGCGGCCTCGGAGCCGGGCGCAAGTCCACCTCGGCCACCCCCTGCTCCGCGTTGCCGTCAAGCCGCCGGAGAAGAAGCGCCCCGCGACGCGCATGCCGGGGCACCGTGCCGCCATGTCGGAGTGCGACTGCCACTCCAAGCGAGATGGCTTTTGCGGATTCGACGCGCCGCCCAAGCAGCAGCAGCAGCCGTCGAAGGCCGCGGTGTACAAGTGAGAGAGCTTCTCAATCTCCAAGATATGGATGCGCGGCGGGCCGCGGCACAACCGTCGCCGGGTCGTGCTCGAACTCGCGCCGCGTCTCCTCGTTCCAGCTCTCTCGGCGCTCCAGCACGCGGCGAGCGACATCGGAGTGACCGCGGCGGCAGTCCCCAAGCTGCGTGCGCGGCAGCGTCGTGGATTGGGACCTCAAGTCCGTCGGCGGCCACGGCCTGAGCTCCAGGGCCGACGAGGCGCGTCGTTCGCGCAGCGGACGCTGCTCTCGATCAGAGGCGCGCGCCGCGGAGGCCACCACGACGGAGACGGCGAGACGGCGTAGTAGTAGAGCGACTCGGAGAAGACGGCGTAGTGGACAGGCGGCTGTTCGGATTTGGTGGCTGCCCCCGATTGAAGGAAGCAAGGATGGGGTTCGGTGGGGTCCACGTAAAAAATAGAGGTCCAAATTGAGTTTGTTGCTGGAGTTGAGATTAAGTTTTAGCCCTCTATTTTTTGCAGTTGGGCCTGCAAATGTGATTTGGAGGTCTCAATTTGCAGACCTTTGCTGGAGTTGCTCTAATGCAGCCAAAAACCAGCTTGCCTCGCGTCTCGGCCGCCGCATCCGCGTGCGCTCAGCAAAATGGCCAAGTGGTCACGGCTACGGCTACTACTACTTGAGCAGTAGTGCCTGGAGTGAGTGACCATTGCAGCCAGGCAGCCGATTCCTTCCTTCTCCACCGGCCTCCACGATGCATCGCAAGACGAGCAGCAGCATCCTGCTCTTCCTGCTGGCACCATGCGCTGCGCTCTCGCTCTGGGCTCCGGCGGGGTCCCGGCCGTCGCCTCGTCCCGGGCTCCCGGCTCATCATCAGGTAGGCGTAGGCCAGTGACCAGCCGCAGCCGCCCTCACCGGCATCAGTTGTTTGGATGGAAGCCTGCCAGGCAGCTCGCCGGCCAGGCAGCGATCTCAGCCCCAGGCGACCAAAATCGGACGCCTGGGAATGCTGCCTGCGCCTGTGTCTGGCCACGGCAGCGTCAGGAGGAGCTGCGCCTGATGATGCATGCCGCCGTGGCTGCGAGACGGCGTCTGGGGCAGAGGACGCCGCTGGAACCCGCCTCCCTCGCCCAACCACAACTATTGCCGTACATATTGAACATCCGTTTTTTTTTCAATTTCAGAAATGTGTTCTGTAGCATTATTTCGAAGAAAGGATCCTTCACCAACCCCCAATTGCGACTCGCCCTCACTGCTAGCCTGCAAGGACCACGACCAAATTTGGGACGAAATTATTGAAATTCTCTACGAAATCGTCTCGCGTGACCCTGACCCACACCGCAGGCCGAACCCTAAACCAAGAGAAAATCTCTCTTTTCTCTTCTTCTTCCTTCCTTCCTCCTTCTTCTTTCTCTTTCTCCTCAAAATTTAAATGGAAAACTTGGAGGGATTACATGGGATCCAGGTGGTAGGGGGGCTCGAGCCCCCTGACCCACCGCTGGATCCGCCGCTGGCGTCGTCCATGTGCCTCGTTGTTCTCCTGGCGGTGGCGGGACCGCAGCCGGTGGCGGTGGCGGGGGCCCAGCCAGTGGCGGGAGCGTAGCCGCCCATCTCCGTGAGAAAGCAACAAGTCGCCCCGTAGCGGGATGCAGATAGCACGTAGCAGGTTGGAGATGGAGCTGCCCACCAAAACGGGGAAAGAACGGGCAGTCGGGCACTGTGCCCGCTCCAGCGGTCGCTGCAACAGACGCTGCATTTTGCAGCGACCCCCCTGGCGCGCGCAATCTCGGGGAAATCAGCCCTTTCTCTCTCTTTGCTGCATCATTTTTTTCTCAACCGTCACGCCTCTGCCGCCCCTCCGTCCCCGCGCGGCCGTGCCCCTGCATCGCCTCCTCCGTCCTCGCGCCTGAGCTTCCTCGCGGTGAAAGCACGGCGGCGCGGCCCTCCGCCACCTCGACTTCCTCGCGGCAAAGCACGGCGACGCTCCACCGCACCACTCCGGCTTCCGCGCTCGCCCGAACCCCTGAGCGTTGACCTGCGAGCGGCTGCGGCGGATCTGACGGAGGCGGAGCAGCTTGAGGCCGCGGCACCGCGCGGGAGGCTGATCCGTGCCGTCAAGGCCACCTCCTCCCGACCTCGGCGTCCCCGCCGCCCCCTTCCCCAGCAGATTTGGCCACCGCGGGCGCCTCCCTTCCCTGCTCAACACGCGGCGAGCTCCTTTTCCTCGGCGTCGGGGCGAGATGCTTGAGGTCCGGACCTGCGAAGCTCGCGGTCGAGGTCCAGGTCGCCGCGGATTCCAGGCCCGCCGCTGCCGCACGCCGCGCCTCCATTCCTCCCTCGAATCTGCATCGCCTCACGCCTCCGTTCCTCCTTCGAATCCTCGATTCGCCCCCACAACGGCGACGCCCGCCTCGCCTCCTTTCCTCAGTAGCGGCGCCCAGACGCCTCTGGTCCAGGTCGTCGTGGATTCAAGGGAGGAATCCGCCCGCCGCTGCCGCACGCCGGATTCTAGGCCAGGGCGCGCGGAGCAACCGTTGCGGCATCCGCACGCTGCTGGAGGCCTCGATCTTTTGCACATCGGTTTCTTCTCTGTCCTTCTCTCAAAAACGGATTTTTGCAGAAGCAGATCCGCCTACTGTTGGAGATAGTCCAACTGAACTGTAGCAGTCTGTCCTCTGCAACCAAGTTGTTTTTTCTGCTACCGTCGAGAGTTGGAACTGTAATGATAGCAGAACATACGGATTCATGTCGATGTCATGACAAATAACAGCAGGGCAATGCTACAGCCTACAGCCATGCATCACTGCATTATTTTTTTCGAGGAAACCTGGTAGGTGCTCTACCTTTCATTATAGAAGAGAAATAGTTTGTACAAGCCTGGGTGGACCAGGCAGCAAGGAGTATGAAGAGATTCAACCAGCCCAGACTAAAACTACTCTATTACTCGATTGGCCTGCCGGTATGTCATGATGTCTTGTTGGATGGATCCGGCGAGGAGGTCAGCCGTGTCCAGCCGTATCACTGCATTATTTTCCGTTTGCAGGATGCACATTCGTTAATTCCTTCCTTCCTGATGGCACTAAACTAGCCAGGGTCCAGGGACCAATACCCACGTTTTGCTCCGTATATACAAACCACTGAACTGGTTTGTTCAGTTCCCCCAATGGGCACTCTGTCGACTCGAACAATCTGTCAGGAATGCATCTTCTTTCATCACGATAGATAGCTACATCCTGGACTTTGGGTTCGGAGACATCCAAGCAAATGTGTTTGGTTTGGTGCCCAAGCTAGTCGAAACCAAATTGGGTTACTTTGCTCAGTCAATTTCGACCACCATTGGTCCCATGTCAGGATTTGGCATGATTGTCGTTTTTTTGTCACTGTAGTTCACTTTGTGTGTTTAGTTTACCAAAATTTTGGGACCAAAATTTTAAGAGTTGTTTTCAAGGTCTATTAGAGGTAGTAAACATAGATAAATACATGAATGGACGGGAAATTCCGAGACGAATCCATTAAGTCTAATTAATTCATCATTAGAGATTGGTTACTGTTAGCATGACATTGTCTAATCATGACATAATTAGATTTGTTAGATTCGTCTCGAAAATTAAGGTAGGGGTTATGAAATAGATTTTGTCATTAATCTACATTTAATACTACTAATTAGTGTCCGAAGTTTGATGTGACGGGTAGTTGATGAAATTTTGGTGAAGTAAACAGGGCCCGAGCTGCCAAATCCATGACCGCCAGGCCCTGTTTAGTTCCAGTTTTTTTCACCAACTACCCGTCACATCAATCTCCGGACACTAATTAGGAGTATTAAAGGTGAATTAATGAGAAAACCCATTCTACGACCCCTACCTTAATTTTCGAGACGAATCTAATAAGCCTAATTATAATATGATTAGACAACATTGTGCTACAGTACCAATCTCTAATGATGAATTAATTAGGCTTAATGGATTCATCTCGTGATTTCTAGGCCATTCGCGTAGTTAGTTTTGTAAATAGTCTACATTTAATGCTCTTAATAGATCTTGGAAGGGAACTCCAAAAATTTTCTCCAAAATCTTTCAACGAACTAAACAGGGCCGCCATCAACAGACACAGATTCAGTGCCTTTGCTCCTTCAAGGCCGGGCGTGCCTTTGCTTCAGCGCAAGCAAGAAGAGGCGAGCGGAGGCCCTGGTGTCTGTGGTGGGACCCACTGCATAGTAGAAAGAAGGGAAGGAACACACAGCCTGTTCGTTTGGCTGGTGGCTGGTGCTGGTTTGTTCTGAGAGAAAAGTACTGTTGGCTGGTTGCTGATGACTTTTTTTTAGAGAAAAGTACTGCTGGCTGGTGGCTGATAAGCCAGACGAACAGGGCGACAGGTTGCACTGACGCATATGAGTACGGATCACGTGTAGGTTCTGTTGAATTTCTTTCTCAAAATTTTTGCACTCTTTGATTGATAAATATGTGAAGTATTAAATATAAAAAATTAACTAAATTATACCGATTGCAACAAGTTTGTGAGATATTTTTTAAAACTTAATCAATTCATAATTTGACAACATCGTGCTACAACAAACATATTTAAGCTTAATCACACTCACTGTCGACGATTATTTAAAAAAATAGCGCTGGTTCAAAAAAATTAAACGGGAGAGGAAGAAATCAAGGAAGGAATAGAAGGAAAGGACTGTTGTCGTCGGTAAAAAAAGGAAACACCGCATGGTTTGGGCGCCATGTGGTGAGTGTACGATGACGTGGACACTGGCCCACGGGGTGGGTACACTTTGGGTGAAAAAAGTTTTGAGGTGAGAGGCGATTTACACAGAAAATACGACAAAATGACCCCTCTCGTTGACGAAAACCTTCCATATCTGAGGATTGACAAGTGGAACGTGCATGACATGTGGGTCACTCTGTGAGGAGGATGGTTGGGCATACAGTTGGTCGGAAAGTGAAAAATTGTCGAAACGTAAAAAGGAATGTCGAAAGAGGTATTCAAACACTAATAAAAAAAACTAATTACTTTTCACCGTTAATCTAAGATTTAACCAACACTATTTTTTTAAATAATCGTCGACAACGAGTGTGATTAAGCCTAACTATGTTTGTTGTAGCACAATGTTGTCAAATTATGAATTAATTAAATTTAAAAAATCATCTCACAAACTTGTTGCAATCTGTACAATTAGTTAATTTTTTTTATATTTAATACTTCACATATTTATCAATCAAAAGGTGCAAAAATTTTGAGAAAGAAATTGAACAGAACCTACACGTCATATGCGTCAGTGCAGCCTGTGCTCCTTCCCTTCTTTCTACTGCGCAGTGGATCCCACCACAGACACCAAGCCACCAGGGCCTCCTCCGCTCGCCTCCTTCTTGCTCGCGCTGAAGCAAAGGCACACCCGGCCTTGAAGGAGCAAAGGCACTGAATCTGTGTCCGCCATCAACAGTCAGAACTCTTGCAGAAATACAGAGTTGCAGACTTTTGTCAACTCGAAACTCCTCGAGGAGTCTTGACCAAAGTCAAATCGGCGCCACGTGGAACGGAAACCCACGGATTTTCGCCAAAACCCCGCCGACTTTGATGCCGGCAGTCATCCACGCCTCGTCAGTTCGAAGTCCAACTCTTCCGGCGCTTCCAGTGCTCGCTAGTCGCTCCCCACCCCGACGCGGCGCCATCCGCTCTCGCTCTCCTCGCCCGCGCGCCCCGCCGGCCGCCGCAGGCATCCATGGTACGTTGCTCTCACTCTCTCTCCTCACTCCCCGAACCCTAGCCTATCCCCTCCCCTCCTCTCACCTCTCGCGGTCCCAATCTCCTGCAGGATTCATCCCCGACACCACCCGCCGCCGCCGCGCCGATGGCGGCGTCCGCCCCGCCTCTCGACGACTGCCTGCGCCTCCTCCGCGGCGAGCGCGACGAGCAGAAGCTGGCGGGCCTCCTCGTCGCCGCCAACGTCTGCCGCGCGGGCGACGCCGGCGCCGTCCGGAAGGTCTACGACGCCGTCGGGTCCCGCTTCCTCCGACGCCTCCTCAACACCGGTAAATAAGTATTGGCTAATCTGCGGGGAGGACTGCTGGGCTTTGGGTCACTGGGTTTTTGATTCGTGGGCGCAGGGCTGGGGAAAGTGGAGGGAGGGAAGGAGGAGGAGCGTGAGGCGTACCTTCGCCTCGCCCTGACGGTGCTCGCCGGGCTCGCGCGCGTTCCGGAGGTTGCCGCCGACGAGGGGGTCGTCTCCACTGTGCCCCTAGTCGCTGAAGTTGTCTCCAAATCGTAAGAAACGTACTCTGTGACCTTTCGTACACATGTTACTGTAAAATAGATCAGCACACATGATTTTTTTAAGTTATTTTGCAATCCTCGCTGTTTGGATATATACGGATGATATCCTTGTTTCAAATCTGTTAAGAGATGTGCCAAACTGTTTTTGGTACCAATAACTTACTCCGAATGCTTTTGTGCTGCGCATATTTGCTTACGATTGTACCTAATGCAGGGCTGATCCAGCAATCACTGAAGAGTGCTTTGAACTCCTGTCACTTATTGCAATAGCCTCCGAAGACGGGGCATACAAGTTTTGTGAGCCTGGTGTAATAGACATGATCTTCCTTCAAATCTCAAGCTTACCAGATGGTATTACACTTTGTTTGCCTGTATCTTGTTGCCAATTTCATCTCTAAATCGAGGAGCATTAGAACTGATGCTAAAGACACATATCTTGATCAGCTTCCATGTTTTAAATTTGCGCATTTGGATGGGTGATTTTGTTACTCTTCTTTTGAAATGTGGTCTTAGTCTGTTCAGTTCGGTCCTTGTCAGTACTCACCACTCAGCACCATGGGTTCATGTTTTTGGGGTCACCAACTTGTGAAAAATATATGATATTTTGTTTGGTTGATTGGTGTTCATTATAGTTTGATGCTTAATTTCTTATACGGTTTTCTTGACTATATTTCTTGTAGGTTCAAAGTGCATCGAACTTGCCATTAATCTAATGCGATTACTTGTTCATAAACTCAAAGTCGACAACATGAGTGTGGAAAAACTTCAAGGAATGGCAAGCATGGTATGATCAATATACCAGAATATTTTACGTGAACATTTCTGTATTTCTCGTTTCACCATTCATAAATTGATCTGATGATTTGGTCTACAATCTCAATGCAATTCAGGTGACTTGCCTTGCCAGGCTTTTTGCTGTTCTTCATACTGCAGTTAAATTTGATGCCCTGCACATGCTTACCACCCTCCTGTCCCAAAAGGAATCTGTAAGGAGTACTCTTTTTCCCTCCTTTTGTTTTATTTGAAGCACGTGACTTGTTTTGTTATGCATGATATTTGAAGTTCTTCCCAATGATTTATTGTTACTCATTAATGTTTTGTTTTGTTGTTGGAATGTTAAAGCCACTTCATGATCTTTTGAGATCAATGCTGGCATCAACTTGGGAGTCTCACATTCGAGTTGGAATCACTGCCATCCTCCAAAATCGTGTTGGTATGTACAGGCTTCATATTCATAAATGATGCAAAAAATTGTTTCTAAAATATTGTGAAAGTTGTAATTTTTTTTATCAGATTCATGAAATAGATAACCTTACCACTATAGGTTTAATAATCAGGTGCGTTCTTTAGGGATGAAAGCAGTAATACTTATATGTGCCACTTTGTTCCAACAGCACTATAGCTTGATTTATTCATACCTACCCATAGGATATATTGCAACTATTGTATTTCTTCCGTTTTTTTGGCTACCTACCATTGCATGAGGAATGTATGGCGTACTCAGGATAGAAGATTGAAACATAACCATGCTATTATCTTCTTCCCTTTCGATCGTCATGGTAATTAAATGTTTTGTTGCTGTTCAGTATCTTCTGAAAAGCTGCATGTTCTTCTTTTGGCGGACTGCATGATGTCAATACTAGGTGAGGATTGGTTGTCAGAAGAATGTAAAATCCGAAATACCCAGAATGTGTTGCCTGTTGACAAGTAAGTTTTACATTCCTGTATTCTGTGGGATCTGCCTTTAATTTTCCATAACAATTTATGTTTTTCTGCAGATTTGTATTGCTTGTCCTAGAGTCTGCAAGAATTGAAGTGGCAGTCCTTCTAAATGAGCTTGCTTATTTGAAGTACGAGTCATCAAAAACTTCTCAGATAGATGAAGCCGTCTGTCAGAAACAGAGAAACCTCGCTATATTATTTTCATTAATAGAAAGAATAATCAAAATGATATCAAATGCCAGTAGCAGTGAAGGTATGTTTCCATCCCCATGTTCATTTTTTATTCTTTGGGCACCAAACCAGGGTTAGAACCTGTGTATTTTGTTTGTTGGTGGAACCATCTATGATAATTTCTCCACTTGTGCAGCACCAGTCTTTGATAATGCCATTCCATCTATGTATGTTTAGCAGTTGCAAAACATGCATCAGTACTGAACATTGAAAGCATTTCCTTGAAGTTCAAAATATTTTGGCATGCTAGGCACTCTAGTTTAACGCACTCAATAGCAAAAAGGTTATTAGTTCAGTTACTTGCATAATCTAATCTGAGCTCCAATTATTTTTCGTTGGTATCATCTGTCAGTATCCAGCAATTTAGAACAATTGAGTCATGCTTCTAAATTGCAAATTTCTAGTGCTATTACTTTTGGTGTTGGTTGCATCTAAAGCTTTTGGGGGTGAAATGTTACCATTTCCTTTATATTTCATAATTCATTACATTGAACTATCTTTCTATCATGGGAATGGTTCATAGAAAGCCTATGAAGATCCTACCAACCATTCTCCTTTTAAAAGAGATTTAAACTGCATGCAGGTGCACCAAGTCAGACTATCTGTGAAAGTACCATAATGCAGGCCATCACAGGATTAAACGAGACAATCAGTTTAGTTTTAGACTTTCTGCAGGATGCAAAGGTACATATTCTTATCAACGAAATATGTATGTTAGTATTTTATAAGATAATACATGATGAAGATGAAAATGTGACAGGATCATGGGCAACGGAAAGGTGATGATCTTTTGGCAGCTGTGAGAATAGTAGGAAGGTGCGATGTTTGCTCATCTTATTATTCTAGGAGAATTTATGGATCCTCATCTTCCCTTCTTTAGCAAATAATTGCTCCTTAGCAATTTAAGGGCCCTTTAGTTGGGACTTCAAATAAATACTAGTTCATGATGAATTGATATTTGTTTTAACATTATCAACAAAGTTGATTTTCCTATTAAACTAAGTTAGTTTTCACCTTCTGAACAAATGTGTACAATTTGGCCACTTCCTATTTCTCTGTACACACAATATACATAAACTGTTAACCAAGTGCGTGTTCAATAGTGAAGCGCCCAGATCAAAGCTTCTGTAGAACATAATTTTCGTCGATTCAAAGTAACACTTATACTTTATGTTGCAGTTACCTGGCGGAGGCACCATATGCCTGCAAGGAGAAAACTAGAAATCTATTGGAATTTATCTTTTCTATAGAAGGTCAAGATGAATCAAGGTTACATCTTCTTGATTTCGTGCTCAGCAGGTGTGCGTGTGTGTGTATGTTCTTTCATGATGCAAAATACTGATGGTATAAAGTTCCATTCTTGCAACAGCCCCTTCTATTCTATTTGCTTCATGCTTCCAATGCTATCCCAAATAACAATGGAGGCTGATGGATGTAAGACTTTGACATCATTTGACGGCTATAAGGCAGTAAGTAGGATTATTTTCTTTTCAACTTGATTACTGTTTCCTTTACTATTTATTTTCTCAAATTAATTTTATCTTCCTATTTAGCCTAGTTCATTTTGCATGTTTCTTGCAAAGTTGACACTTTCTCTGTTCTTGCCAGCATGTTACTATCATTCTGTAAAAGGGGCCTTTCTATCGCCTCTATCTCAAGGTGAACACGGAGTAGAGGTCTCCACAGCCATTATATAGTGATTAGAATGATCCATATAGTTATATTATGTTATGCAATGTCATGGCGTTCCTATTCTAGAGGCTCATAGCCCTATGCAGCCAGTTAATTTTGAATTTTGATGCTATGTTTATTGATGACCATGTGAGATGGTGATTAACTTCGTAGATACATCTTGTTCAGTATAGTTAATACTCTGTTTTTTTATTGAGATATGGAGAGCAGCTGATTGCCTGTGTTTGTCTCTGCAGGTTATAGATTGCCTTGTTAAAATGACTGAGCAGGATGGGATCGACAATGGTAGCATGTTTTTGGCATGTGATACCATCATAAACTTCATGTCTAACGTAAATGACTTTATTTTCTGAAAGTTCAATTCTGCATATGCCATGAGAAAAATTTATAATCTGTTGGTACTTTTGCAGAGGAGAAGTGTCAATATTCCAGTGGATTCTCATTTCATTCGCCTCCTAAAAGCACTTGTTACATGGGCCGGTATGCTCCGACTTCTGTTTATTAGCTTAAACGTGTAATTCTGTTCATCATAGGTGATATCATTAATTCATTGTGTGGGTAGTTTCTATATTCATTTATCAATATTTGGTTCTTGCAAGTTCATTGCTTTGTTTTAAACTGCAAACACACACACACACACACACACACACACACACACATGAACACATTTTTTGGATTATGATAATGGATGACAGGGACAGAGCCAGGATTGGCACAAAAGGGGGCCAGGCAAACTATATCATACAAGTTCTTTAGAAATCATGGTCAAACGAAACAAATTTGGACAAATTTCAATGCAAATCCAATTAACTATAACAGACAGGTTTTGAGTTTTTTTGTATGTTTAATTGTTTATTGCATATAGGAACCACAAATGCTTCATCGGTTACCATGACCGCATCCTGCTTATGCACAATGCTCATAGACTTGACATCAGAAGAGTTTATGTTGAGCTGCTCTGATTTTGACACCAAGACCCTTGGGAGTTTGTCTGAGCTCATTGCCAGAAGTTTGCAACAGGTAACCTTATTTTATAATTGGGATTATTTCGTTTCCGGCAATTGTTCACTATAATGAATCTTTTCCATTGCACTGAATGTGCTGATAATATGGTGTAATATCCTTCAGGATGTTCCAGGCGATGATAGGGAGCAATTCAACCAGAAGCAGATGATTGTATCAGGTAAACACGCTAATCTATTGACCTAAAAATTAAGCCATTTGATGTGCACAAATATAAAATCTAACTTCTCCTTTTTCTTGGAGTATCTGTGCAGGTTACAGGCGATGGGCTGATCGATTTCCACATGTTAAAAACGTAGTGGAGCAGCATGTATCCTTGTGATCAACCACTGCCCCAAGAGCAGTTCTGCATGAATGAAAACCTGCGAATTGGAATCTAAAAGTGCCATGCTTCAGTTTGGTATTTGCCCCAATCTAAAACCTGCTTCAGTTGTCAAACCATTCCATTTACCCAGTATTTAATGTGACATGTTGCTGATTTGCTTTTGGTTGGGGAATTTTAGGTTACGTGGATTTTGATGTTAGGATAATTCTGCTGCAGCAGCTCGAATGAGTACGCCAATATGGATCAGAAAGATGGCATTTTGTATCCACCTTGTAGGGGAGCAAGTGGACACTAGAATGCTTGTGGACCAGAAGGAAGAAGGCAGTGAAATGACATATTCCCCTTTCTTTCACCATTCCCCCCTTGACCATTATGTACAGAACTCATGTAACCACACCAAAGCTCAGATTTCAGAGCCCAGTGGAGAGTTTGAAGGAAGGTTTGGTAATATCAGGCAAGGGCTTTTCATTTACCGTTCCTATGTACCCTCGTCGAGTGGTTATATTCACCATGTGCGGGTGTAGAGGGCCGGAACACTGTTCCTTAATCTAAAAAATGTACTCATGTCGTGAGTTTGTATTTGTTGCAACGTCAGTCCCATCCAGTTCAGTACGGTCTGGAATCTATCGCAAATCGATGAGGTATTGAGGTGGATGATTCATTCTGTATTCACCTAGAGACGGCTAGAGTGTTCACAAAACTATCGGTTTCTTAGTATGTGACCGGATTACACAATTGGCACGATGCCGAACATAAATTTACCACCCTGCTATACATTCATATCAGGGATTACACATGGGCAAATCACCCGTGTATCACCAAGCTGCGTTGTGGCTGTGCGCTGGATACTAGTTTTGCGTCCTCCGCTGCTCGTGTGTCATGGCATCATTCACAACTACCACGGGTAAAATTTCTCATATCACCCATCTTCGAAATAGGGACAGGGAAATCGACATGGATTTCACACGCCTCTCAACCTGCTAATCCTTGGAAACTTCAGCACAAGGTCAGCTACAAGCAGCTGCAAGTCTGCAAAATTTGTGCAACACAACGTCTGCTTTTTTTTAGATTACACAGTACAACGCAGACGCTCACAACACGCACGCACACTCACCCCTATGAACACACGTACGCAAACCCTACCCCTATGAGCACCTCCGAAGGACTGAGCACCGGCAGATCTGGAGATTCTCGAAGTCATCATTGGCGTCTCGTCGTCGACGGGAACGTCGCTTACCACTTAATGCATAACGCCGGAAAATCCCGGAATAAATCCAGGAAAAGGTGCGAGCACCAGGATTTGAACCCTGGTGGGTAGCGTCCCACTGGACCGTCCTACCATTGGACTACAAGCCCATTCGCTGCTTTCTTCCTTCTTCTCAATTCAAAAGAAACACAAAGACAAGCAAAAAATAATCTTATGCTACCAACAGGGAACAGCATAAAGACATGCAATCACCGAGATACTAAACCATCTTGCTAAAAACAGTACAAATTCGGATAAGGCAACATAGCAGGTTTCAGTTGCAACTTCTGCTAGAAATAAGAAAGTTCACAGCCAAAGATGCATCAATCATCGCTTAATTCAGAGGAAATACAAAGACAAGCAAATATGATCTTATGCTACCAACAGGGAACAGCATAGGGTGTGATTGGCACCCTGGCTAACCTTAGCCTGGCTAGGATCTGGAGCCAGGCTAGCCCAAACCTGTGTAATACAATGCAATTTGCTCGTGTTTGGCAGGGTGACTAGAGATAACTTGTTTTGTGTAGCTCATGTTTGGTTGGTTGCACAACATGATAAAATGACCTTGTATTTCATATAGGTGAAGTTACCACCGCCGTCTACTCGTCTCTCCCCCTTCAGGTGGAAGAGCCGCGCCGGATTCGGACGCCGCCACGCCCCTGCTCCTGGAGCTCTGCCTGCCGCGCTTGCTCAGCTCCCGGGGAGGCGACCTCAGCCTCGACCACCACGCCACCGTCCGCCATGGTTGAGAGAGGGGGGGAGGCGAGCTGGGGAGGAGGCAAGTCGGAGGCTAGCACGGGAGGAAGGACGTCGGAAGCCGCCGAGGTTGTCGAGCTGGAGTCGTCCCTCTCGCCCAAGATCCGGCGGGGAGGTGTCCGCCGCCGCCGCGTCCATCCTCCGCCGGCCAGGGAGGAGCTCCGGGCGGTGAGATCCCGCCTGCTCCTCCGCGCCACCGCCGGTGAGGGAGGCGCCGCTGGCCCTGGGAGGAGCTCCGGGCGGTGAGATCCCGCCTGCCGGCGAAGGATCCCCTTCGTCTTCCCGAGCAAATCCTCGTCCGCCCCGAGCAAATCCCCGACGGATCGATCTCGAGTGTGGCCGGATCGATCTTCGTTGCTCCGCCGGGCGGCCGAGCAGGTGAGCTCCAAGGCGCCGCCGGCCCAGCGAACGAGCTCCGCCCCGACGACCGAGCAGGCGAGCTCCAGGGCGTCGTCGGCCCACCGAACGAGCTCCGCCCCGACGGCCGAGCAGGCGAGCTCCAGGGCTGCCGCCGGCGAGATCCGCCGCGCGGGCAAACGGCGCTAGGGAGCGCTGCCGGCCATGTGGACCCTCCACCGCCGCCTGTGCTGACCCTCCGCCGCCGGTGAGACACGCCACTGGCGCACGAGGAGGTGGTGACGGGAAACGTCCACATGAGCCATTGATTGCTTGTGCAAGCCTGCATAGCCAGAAACGGAACTCAGGTGTGTTCCCAGCAAGCCAGGCTAAGGGCTTCTGTTTGCACTAGTGGAGCCTGGCTTAGAAGCTGAACAGGCTACCAAACACCAGAAGGTTGCATTATGCAAGCCTGGATAGGCCTTATGCAGGTTACCAATCACACCCATAAAGACTGGCAAGAGCATCACCAAAAACTTTGAGATACTAAACCATCTTGCTAAACACAGTACAAATTCCTAAACACCCTAAAACACCCTAAACCCTAAACACTAAACACCCTAAACCCTAAACCCTACACCCTAAACCCTAAACCCCATAAACACCCTAAACACCCTAAAAATAATCTTATGCTACCAACAGGGAACAGCATAAAGACATGCAATCACCGAGATACTAAACCATCTTGCTAAAAACAGTACAAATTCGGATAAGGCAACATAGCAGGTTCCAGTTGCAACTTCTGCTAGAAATAAGAAAGTTCACAGCCAAAGATTCATCAATCATCGCTTAATTCATAGGAAATACAAAGACAAGCAAATATGATCTTATGCTACCAACAGGGAACAGCATAAAGACTGGCAATAAGAGCATCACCAAAAACTTTGAGATACTAAACCATCTTGCTAAACACAGTACAAATTCGGATGAGGCAGCATAGCAGGTTCCAGTTGCAACTCCTGCTAGAAATAAGAAAGTTCACATCCAAAGATGCATCTATCACCGCGAAAGCATTTTCATTCCTTTGAGACTATCATGGCTTTCCAACTCGGCAGAGTAGCGAACTGATTTGGCTGCCCCCTGCACAGCTTCCTCAGAGATCAGGCGACAGCCTACAACAGTCAAAGACTCTAATTTCTGAGAGTGTACAAGTTTGCCCATTCCAACATCTGTCACATTTTTGCATTTTCGGAGAGTGAGACTAGTCAAGCATGGGGCATGCACTATGTGACTTATCCCAAGATCTGTTATCCCCTTGCAATCCACAAGCTCGAGGGTCTTCAAGAACTGTGCAGATGAGATGTCCTTCATCCCCTCATCCTTGAAAATGCTTGCACCATTTAGCACGAATGAACGAATTGGACAAGTCTGAATGAGAGCTACGATACCCTTCTGCGTGAAGCCTATTTCTGTTGGATACCGACTAGAACAAAATGCAAAGGTGAGCTCAACAACCTCAAGCATAGGACAGCAGAGAGATAGAGCCTCCAGGCTATCATCAGTCAGTGGCGTCCTGAAATCCAAATCCGGTCCACAGCGTAGAGGCACAAGGCGAAGTGAGAGGCTTCTAAGGTTGCTGCAGTTCTGGAACAGTGTGATCATCTGACTCTCATTTAGACCAACAACATAGTGCAGACATAGTTTCTCCAATGCTCTGCACTTCCCCAAGAGAAAGCGAAGTCCAATTTCTGGTTGAGTTATAATTTTGGCCAACCTCAAATCCTTCATATTATCACAACAGATGTCATACTTATATGGGTAGTAAGCAATGTAAGAGGGATCACGGGGCTCTGATTGCCAAAAATTGCCATTGATCTCAAACTCAAACTTTTCAAGCTTTCCCCATCCTGGACCAAACTTTAGCAGGTCATACTGGCTGATTCCCTTGCAATCCTTTACCACAAGTTCTACCAACGATCCAGTCCTGCCAAGGTACTCCAGCCATTCCGTGCCAATGTCCGGATCCATTCGCATTCTTTTTTGCTGAATGGAAGTCATGTACCAGAAGCTCTCACGCTCATGTCGGGGTGACACTGCTTCTGCACGGCCTACTTTCATGCAGTCAGTAAGATGGAATGTGGATAGACTCTTGCACCCAACTGCCACTGAGAGAAGCCCACTTGAGGTGATTGCTGAGATGGTGTTCAGCCTGAGGGCCATGAGCTTCTTGCAGTATGATAGACAGAGGCGGACCTACCCATACGGCAGGGTGGGGCAGCTGCCCCAGCTACCGTCGGAGTAGATCCCTACTCTTCATGGAGTTTTTAGGTCGTCGGAGCTTCAAATCGGGAGGTCGGAGGCGAGCTGGCGGCGGCGTTCGACGTTCTGATGTCCGGAGGTGGAAGAAAGGAAGAAAGGTGCCGTCGTGGGCCGGTCGAGGGCCCAATTAAATTACTTTGGCCCAGCAAAAGCGTGAAGGTGCCTGCTGTGGTGGTGTCCGGTGTCCCTCGAGTCGTTGCCATTCTCGTGCGCCGCCCTGTCCCGAGCTCCCGACTGCTGAACCCTAGGCCAGCGCCATGCTGCCGCCGACTGCAGCCCTCCGCGGCTCCGTCTTCCTGTTCTCGCTGGCTCACGCTCGCTCACGCTCGCTCAATCCCCGTCCTACTCCTGTGACCTCGCCGTGTAGATGCTGCTGCTAAGCCTAGGTGCACGGTCGTGGACGAGGACGAGGGATGGCGCGCCGGCCGTGGATGGACCTCCAGCGACTACCAAGCCTGTTCAAGGTGCTCCACCTCTATGTCCATGAGTTGTGATTGGTGGTCGTGTTGATTTTCGTGAAGAGATGAAATTGGAAGGTCAACTGAGTCTTAATCTGTGAGAATTGTGATGTATGTTTGATTGAATCTGCTTTTAGTTCATTACTAGCAACTATGCCCGTGCGTTGCAACGGGAGAAAATATTGCTCATCTCGTCATCGTTCGCCCTAGTCGTGCCGTCACACCGCCTCCTCCGCAGCTCGTCGACCTCGCCATCGCCCCCGTCGCGACTGCGCTACCACAACCTTGTCTGTCGTCGATCACGCGCCTCCCGGACCTCCCGAACCTTTCTCAGCCACACTGTCATTTCCATCGTGCACGTGCCACCCCGACTTTGTCTGTTGTCGTTTGCGCCTCCCTAGTCTCACCATCTTCTGTCTTGGCCACACCGTCATTCTCGCCTCCCCGGCCTCACCGTCGCACCCGTACTACCCAACGTTGCCCATAATTGTTTTTTCTATATCTACCACTATATATGTTTATTGAATTTAGTGGGTCTACTACTCAAATAAGCATTCATTTTATCTTTCTAAAAAATCCATAAAGAGATTTGCTAAGATGAAAAAAGGTGCAACGATATTGCACCATACAATGTGATACTCTCTTATTTGAATTGATCCATATTACTTCCTCCTATACAAATTATAATTCATTTGACTTTGTAGATCTAAGTTTTACCACTCGTCTGGGTCAAAAAAAACTTACAAACATTGTCAAATTTAAGTTAATCTTGAAGAACTTTTATTTATATAAAGCAAGCCACAACAAAAAAATGTGATATTTTGCATAATTTTTTAATTAGACAAACGTCAAACTTGGAGTGAGCCACAACAACAAAAGATGTGATATTTCATAATTTTTTGCAAGTGAGGAGCACGTGGTCAATCCACAATGACATACCGTCTTGTGTCACTTTCTACTCCATTATGTTAGATTCTTAAAGTTTGAAAATTAAACCTGTACCAAACAAGTTAACATCATGTGTGGATGCATGCACAATATTTTGGAGTCAAGATTATTTATACGAGATAACGTTGCATATGATAAACTTAGTGGTTTGCCAAATGATTTGTAATATTACGTTAAGTAAAGTAAAATGTAAACAAATGTCACAAGTTACATGTAGCCCATGTGGTTTGCTTCCCATTTTCTTGAAGCTGGAATCGTCGGTTCCAAGCCCACCTTGGCCACTTAATAAATCCTACTTGTATTAGTAATTTTTTTAATTTGCTTGGCACGTCTGGTTTTGAAGGTTCACGGGGGCGCCTGGTTTTTCCGGTTCGCAGCGGGTGGGGAGGGGACTCGGTTTGTGCCGGTCCACGCGTTTTTATTGTTTTTCATCGGTTTGGGACCCTATGCACCGGTTGACGGTTTTTTTTCCGGTTCCGCTATGACGGACGAAAATTGAGGCAGAAGCAATCTTTGCTTTAATATTAGGTAGAGATTGCTTGGCACGTCTGGTTTTGAAGGTTCACGGGGGCGCCTGGTTTTTCCGGTTCGCAGCGGGTGGGGAGGGGACTCGGTTTGTGCCGGTCCACGCGTTTTTATTGTTTTTCATCGGTTTGGGACCCTATGCACCGGTTGACGGTTTTTTTTCCGGTTCCGCTATGACAGACGAAAATTGAGGCAGAAGTAATCCTTGCTTTAATATTAGGTAGAGATTACCCACACAGGGTGTTTGTTGTATTGTCCAAATTATATTTGCTGCAGTACACATACACAAGGATACGTAACTTGCTTATCTTTCTTGCATTATCAAAATGTTCATGTAGATAACACAAGGAAAATGCTTTTGATCGGCTGATTGTTGGTCCATAGGTGCTTCTAAAAAAATGTAATTTATTTGAATTCATCATGTATTCTCTCATACAAGCAACAAAATAGATACTTTATGTACCTTTAGATGAAATAAGTATTGCACAAATACCTTAATAAACAAGTCTTTGTATAAGCTGCATTTTCTATTGTCTATGTGCAACATCCGATGCACTTAAAAATGACCAACTGTCTAAATCATTGAACATACTCTTATATTTGTTGGGCGAGTCCGCCCCACCTAAAATTTTCGGCTAGGTCCGCCACTGATGATAGATAACCAAGACCAGAGTCATCAATGCACGCGCAGAAGCTTAAGCTGAGATCTGTCAGCGAAAGGCAGCGGGATGAGAGCACAAGGAGGCCCTGGTTGTCCAACTGCTCCCCATGGTTGGATGTTCAACCAGAGTAATTGATCTCTACTCTCTGCATGTTGGGGAATCGAGAACAGAGTGACGACAAGGCTTCTGTTGCAGGGTGAAGGCCGCATCCAACGTGGAGAGTAGCCCTTTCCTCTGCCTCAACATTGTAGAACCGCTTTGAGACAAGGGAAAGAGAATTAAGATCACTTGTCTTGGTAATCCTTGTGACGATCTCTGCAAGAAGTGGTTCTGAGAGATCCTCCATTGAGCAGCTTCTCAAAGCAGTGAACTGAAATAGATGAAATCACAATGAATTATTACGAGGATGATCAAATCATAGTAGCAAAACTCATCAAGCAGATACTGATCATGCATCGATATCTTTTCAATTTAATGTTTATGTTCGCAAAGAGCATTAAGGTAGGGATGTGTTCATCTATAAATTGCTAGGTAAAGAAAGGACGTATAAGCAACATGGAATGGAACTAAACCAACAACTATTGTATCTAAAATCGCTGAAACACTGAGCATCCAGGCAGACCCTAGCAAGCACTCAACTAAACACATGTGAAATCACAGTATGTGACCATGGCTGCCGGCTCCTATGAAAGTTGCACTAACAAAATTAAAAATTACAGTCTACCAAGCCACTGCACTTGAATTTCATACATCACGAAGCTAACATAAACTTGTCAGAAGTCATAACTATAACAAGAATCGAATCTACCCAGATACCAATAGTTTTTTTTTCTTTTTGCGGGTACTGATACTAATAGCTTCCTCCTCCCTTGTGGCCTTATCCCTCCTGCCTCCCTCATGGCCTAATCTGAACCATAAACTGCTCAAAAACAAGGGCAAACTTAACAAGTAAACAGTTCGTCAGTACCCCAAAAGGCATACCTCAAACGATCAGCAGCAGGGAGTTTCTTGGGGCGGAACAGAGAAAAAGGCGACAACTTCAGCGCAGACGGGGCGGGGGGAGAAGAGGCAAGGGACGGCGGAGAGGCGATCCTGGACTGGGCGGCGGAGAATCCTCGCTCGGTGTCGATGGAATCTTCGATTAGGCAGCCTCGTCGCTCTCCAACGGGGAGCGCTAAAACCCTTGTTCATCCCACATCTCGCATTCTCGCTCGCGAAAGCAACCCTAGCCTTGAATCCGATCCTTATTCATTCCTGAGCTCGCGAAGTAATTAATAGGTGGGGATCGCATTCCTGCAGAGTGGACTGAATGGCCGAGACGGGCCGGACTGCAATTCGAGGTGGCCTTAACAGAACCTGTTGTTTAATTTCGTGAGGGGCTGAGATTTTATTCTTAAATATATGACGCTTAAAAAAAGTAGTTCAAAATGAATTAATTTTCTTGTTGAATTAATTATTTTTTCTAAACGTGAAGTAGTATTATATTTTACAAATTTAAAATATATGTCTTTTGTAAATTTTTACAAAACTATACCAAGACCGCCGTTTGAAATGACTATCGTCATTTCAAATTGTGGTAGGGAGTTACCACCATTTAAACGGTGCGGCAGTAGGTTACTGTTCACCCGGCGTGGGAATTATAGCAACCCGGCGTGGGAATTATAGCACTCCTACTGCCGTTTCCAATACATTTTTAAAAAGTTATAACTTTTTTGTACTAATTATAATGGAGATAAACTTTATATGAAAATTGTAGTTTTCATTAAGATCTACAACTTTGTGATTCAATTTTTTTCATTTGAAATCATTTTGAAGCTTAAATAATCAACATACTATTGAGATCTAAAATTTGAATTTTAAATCTAAATATTGTGTCAAACATCTTGAATCTTATATGAATTTAGATAGACATAGTTTGAACAATAAAGTTGTAGATCTCGTCGAGATATACAATTTTGGTGTAGAGTTTACCTCCATCCGAATTTATATGAAAAAGTTATGATTTTTGAAGATATGTTGTCATGAGAAAAAAATTTCATCAAATTTTAGATCTGAATATAGTGTTGATTATTTGAGCATCAAAATGATTTCAAATGAAAAATGCATGAACTACAAATTTGTAGCTCTCGACAAAAGATATAGTTTTAGTATAACTTTTATCTCCATCTGAGTCCATATGAAAGAAATATGATTTTTTAAGATATGATGTCAAGAGAAGAAAAAATTGTGTTGATTATTTGAACATCAAAATGATTTCAAATGAAAATAGTATGAACTACAAAGTTGTAGATCTCGACGAAAACTACAATTTTCATATAAAGTTTATCTTCATCGAAGTTCATACAATAAAGATTACCCAAGTCGGGTGAACAGTATCCTACCGTCGTTTCAAATGGCGGTAGGAAGCAACCGTCATTTGAAACAACGGTTTCTAGGGTACCACCATTTCAAATGACGGCATCGGTATGCAAGGGTAAAGAAGAGATAGATCCAAGTGCAGTTGGATCTCCTCCCCTAAGCCTATTCAACAGCAATAGGGTGATGGCGAGGAGTTTAGGACTCCTCACCGAGGAAGGTGAACACATGAGGTATATGGTTAGTGTTTGATCAAACATTAGGGACTTGGGAGGTTGCTCTCCAACTCGTCACCCTGGAGGAATTACCTGGGAGATAGTCCCTTCCTGATCTCCAGGAAGGCCATAGTTGTTGAGTCCGGCTACTTTCTAGGCCTAGCCCTCCTTCCCGGCTAAAGCAGCCATGGGACAACACACTGATGGACATGGTGTGGTGTGGGAGGAGACTCTCTCTCTCTCTCTCTCTTGTGTGCCATCAGTGGCGAATCTAGCGGTGGAGCTGGGGAGGGGGGCTCGAGCCCCCCTACCGCCGTGGAACACTCATAGCCCCCAGATAGGCCAGCGGTTAGCAAACTGGGCCTTTCTTTTCCCGCTGTGAACTTAATTGGGCCCATTAAAAAGCTTCGGGCTGCGTTTGGAAGTAGACATTCCAGCCTTAGAATCAGAATTAGCATTAGTGCCCTCGAATTCTGGTGTTTGGATGTCTTTGGAATTTGGCATTGCAAAACTCACCCCAGTATCAGGCGGCATTCATCACCCCGTCAGCCGGTTGCCCACGATACCGAGCCAACACGCTCCGAATCAGACAGAATCATGCCCGTCCTCCCGAAACCGCGCGCCGCTCCTCTCTCCCACGGCACACCAAGCCGCCCCCAAGTCTTCCTCCACCGGTGAGTCAGGCCGGACCCGTCCTCCTCCGCCGGCCCCATCCTCCCTCCGCCGGTGATCCGTGCCGCACCCTGCCCTCCTCCGTTGGTCCCCCATCCTCCCTCCGTTGGCCGGGCGTGCTCTGTCTCGGATGTAGATGACGCAGCCCCTCCCTTGGCCGGCGAGCTCCGTCGCGCCGGCTTCTTCTCCCCATCTTCTTCCCCAACGGCGGCGGCGGCGGCTCGGGCGGTTGGGCAGAGCAATGACTGGCGGCGGCGGCCTGGGCGTGGTTTGGCAGAGGAACGACCGGCGGCAGCCGAGCCATTGCCGCGGCAGTATTCACCCGCGCTCGCCGCGCCTCCTCTTCTTCCTCGAGGTCGGCGACGCCTCCTCTTCCTCGAGGCCGCGACGCCTCCCTCTTCCTCCTCCCCCGACACCCCACCCCTCCCCTTCCTCACGCGGTGGGCTGCGGCACCCCTCCACCGACGAGCCACGCACACCCCTCCCCTGCCGTCCTGCTCCGGCGAGCCGTGCGCGGTGGCTGGTGGACTGAGCGCCCATGGCGCATGGAGGAGGAGGAGACGGTGGGTGGTCACGGGCTCACGGTTGCCGGCAGTGATGGGAGGAGCAGCACCAGCAGGGGAGAGTCAATGCCAAATCGTACTCCATGTCCAGCCAAACAAGAATATGTATTGGCACTCTAGTTGAATTCCATCGGTCAATTTCATGGACATCCAAACAATAACTACTCTGCTTTGGTATTTAGTCCAATTCAATACCAAGTCTCTCACTACATCCAAACGCAACCTAGGACTTATTTCTTTTTTTTGAACAAATCAGCAGGAGCACTGCTATATCATATTAGAGGAGAAAGCAGGCGGACTGTTACAAGGTTTGATTACATAATAAGATGGAAATCTTGACTCATAGACTGGGACTGACATTCAGTTACATTAAATAGCACATCTCCTCCACAAGCTAGTGACCGCAATTTTACTTCCTCCTTGATCAGAGCCAAGACTCTTGCTGGCAGAGCAGCTGCCCCCTCGAAGATCCTCCTATTCCTTTATTTCCATATATTCCACGCCGTGTAGATCAAAAGGCTAGCTAGTTGTTTCTTCAGCTTCTTGGATAAGCCCTGCAACGAGGAGTTCCACCAGCACTCCAGGGATGTATCAGCATCTGGTACCTTGACAAGGCCTTCAGTCCAGTTAGAGACGAGTAGCCACACCTCCTTGGCAAAAACACAGTGCAAAACCATGTGGTCTGCAGACTCGAGAACTTGATCACAAAGAGAGCAAACAGGATCACAAGGCCAATTCCTTGTAGTCAGCCTGTCCGCCGTCAGCAATTTGCATTGGACCAGCAGCCACGCGAAGAAACGATGCTTGTCCTCCACTTTAGCAGCCCAAATCGCTGAATTGTTGAAGGAAGAATAAGATCCCAGGAATTGCGCTTGATATGCTGATTTTGCAGTATAGTTCCCATGTGCTGTCCACTTCCAGATGATTTTATCCACCTGGTCATTAAGCACCACATTCTCCAGTAAGCCCCATAAGGAGATCAGTTCTGCCATTTCGGCTGCCGAGGACATGCGCCACAGCCCACGCGTCCAATTATTGTTGTTGAGATCCTCCTTCACAGTCCGGTGCTTTCCCCAAGCAAGCTTATACAAGAGAGGAGCTATATCTCTTGGTGCTCTGCCTTGTAGCCATGCAGCCTCCCAAAACTCTGCTCGATCCCCCTTCCCTACTGTAACTTCAGTGCTTGCTCTAAATAGCTGCAAATCCTCATCAGAGCACGGCACATCCATTCCCACCCAGGGCCTGTCTGGCTCAGCCCACTGGAACCACAACCACCGAAGTCGCAGTGCCCGACTAAAACGCTCCAGGTCCAGGACCCCGAGCCCTCCTAGCCTTTTTGGTCGTTTTACTTTAGCCCAAGCCACTAAGCAGTGACCACCATTAGCATTCTCCTCACCTTTCCACAAGAACCCCCTTCTAATCTTGTCCATTTTTTTAATGACCCACTTTGGCAGTGCAAAAGCTGTCAAAAAATACACTGGCATGGATGATAACACACTGTTCAGAAGCTTTAGTCTGCCGCCCTTGTTGAGGAATCGCCCTTTCCATGCCGGGAGCCTATTACCCAATTTATCGATGATAGGCTGGAACTCAACTCGAAGCAGCTTTCTATGGTGTAAAGGGAGTCCGAGATAGGTGCATGGGAATTCCTTTACCGGGCACTGGAAACCCTGCATCACATCCTCCATATTCACATTGTCTCACCTGATTGGGTATACCTCACATTTATCTCTGTTGATGACTAGACCTGACACTTGCCCAAACAGAAGGAGAATATCTGCAACAGTCTGTACTTCCTCTTGCACTGGGTTTAGAAATAAAGCTGCGCCGTCGGCGTACATGCTTAACCTGAGCCTTACAAATCTGCAGTTGATCGGCGTGAGGCCACCCTCTCTGGTCGAGACTTCCATTAGCTTTTGCAGAGGCTCCATGGCAAGAATAAAGAGCATAGGAGACAGTGGATCTCCTTGTCTCAACCCTCGAGAGTGTCTGAACCAGTTCCCTCTAGACCCATTCAGGATGATGGATGTCTTTGAAGAAGCAAATAACATAGACACCCAATCCCTCCAGCGTTGCCCAAAGCCAAATTGCTCCAAAACCTCCATCAAGAAATCCCACCTAACACTGTCAAAAGCTTTGGCGATATCTAATTTTAAGAACAGCCCGGCCTGTTTATTGCGATGCAAGGTCCTTACTAGATTCTGAGTGTATAAGAAGTTGTCTTGTATGCTTCTCCGCTTGATGAAAGCGCTTTGAGCCCTTGAAACCAGAACATTGAGCTCAGGAGCAAGTCTGGTAGCCAAGATCTTTGAAAATAGTTTGTCCACCATATGAGTCAGGCTAATGGGCCTAAAGTCCCCAATTTTCTTTGCATCCGCTTTCTTTGGGATTAGGATGATGTGGACAGAATTCAACTGGTCAAGATACTGATCATGTCTGTGGAAGAACAACTCAAGTGCAAGCATCAGATCAGGTTGTATAAGTGCCCAACTTTGCTTTAGGAACATGCCGATGAACCCATCTGGCCCCGGTGATTTATCAACAGCAATCTCATGTATAACCTGTTTAACTTCATCAACTGTGAAATTTGCCTCAAGGTGTGACAGGTCATGTCTAACAAGCCCCAGTTCCTCCCAATTCAAAGTGTTGATCCTCGGTTCCGGCCTGCCAAACTGTCGGCTGAAATGGGCAAACAGCTGATCCTCCTTGTCTTTGTGGGCATAGCAAACCCCTGTCTCAGATTGCAGTGAGTGTATCAGATTCTTGCGCCTTCTCCCATTTGCCTGAAGAAAAAATAGCTTACTGTTCACCTCAGCCGCCCAGATGCCAGCTAGTCTGGAAGATTGCTTGGCCCTCAACTTCTCAACTGCTGTCAGCCCGAGGTACCTGTACTTTAGATCACGTTTCAAAACGACTTCCTGAGCACTAAGTGGTCTGTGATCTTGTGCTGCATCAAGTATGCTAATCAGTAAACTGGCTGCTCTTAGGAGCACCTTGTTTCTTCCCAACAGCCCTTTAGCCCATACCCTCAATGCCTTACTCGTCCGTTGCAGTTTTGTGTGTAACCTCAGAAAAGGGTTTGTAATTTGCAGCCTTCTCGACCAAGCTGTGGCCACCACCTCACTGTAACCTGGCAACTTTGGCCAAAAAACCTCGAACCTGAAACCCCTGAACCGTTGTACTGTAGCTTGTTTGGCAATAAGCAATGGACGATGGTCAGAGACCTTTGAGGAGAGAGCCTGTAGAAAGACATTTGGCATCAATAAATCCCAGGCCACTGAACAAAAAGCTCGATCAATTCTTGTTTGAGTTCTATCATTGGACCATGTGAATTTCCCCCCTCTCAAATTCAGTTCCTTCAACTCCAGATCACGCACCACATCCCGAAAGGCTCCCATCAGCCTTCTATTTACGTTGGCGTTACTCTTGTCCCTTGCTTGAAGAATCATGTTGAAATCTCCGATCAGGAGCCATTTGTCTGAGACAAAGTGCCGCATCCACCGTAACTCCCCAAGGAAAAGCAGCTTGTCATTATCCTGTTGCGGCCCATAAATAGCCGTAATAAACCATTCCTGAACCCCTGCCGCATCAGTGATCTTTGCCGTCACCGAGTGAACATCCAGCTCCACACTAGTTAGCCTGAAATAATTGTCATCCACTGCAAGTAGTATCCCACCCCTTGTGCCGTCAGCAGGCAGAGCTGCAAAATTGTCTGCGAACCTCTCCCCTAGAGTCTGGATCACCACATCTCTGTCAACCACATCCAACTTGGTTTCCTGCAAAGTTACTATTGTTGCTCTAGTCTCTGTAACCAGATCTCTCACTACTTTCCTCCTTGTATGATTATTTAACCCCCGGGCATTCCAATTAAGAATTACAGTGTGCTGATCTGTCATGGAAACAACAAGAACTCACACCACCCACTTGCCACTAGCCATAAACCACCAGATACGAGCCACCTCCATCCACAAACACAAAGGCAATTGAAGATACACCACCAGCTTGCCCCCAACTACATACCATCAGAAACCAGCCACTTCCAACCACTGATATAGAGTAAACTGAACCCAACTCCTACTGCTAAAAGGTACACTAGGGATAACATTAAATAAAAGATACACATGCTCGCACTAGACCTCCACGAGCACCTCTTCTCCACCCTCTTGTGGCTGTCAGACATGGCACTCCTCGTCGCCCTCAGCGATCAGAGCTCCCAGGGGGTCAACCCCTCCAACCTGAGGTAGACCAAACGCAGAGCGCGCCTTGTCAACAATGCACGCAGGAATAGGAGTTGCAAAGGCATCCCCAAGGTACTTAGCGGCCACCGCCGGCTCACAGGCTGCTTCCACCGGCAAACCTGCCACAGACATGAGGAGACTGGTAGCTTGGTCTTCCGAAGACAGGACCGAGGACACACAACCATTTCCCCTGTTCTTCCGCTTTTCCCCCCCTTGTCCAGTAGCCGGTGTAGCACTTGAACTGCCCTTCTTGTGACTCACCCCCTTCGATCTAGCTGGTGGATTGCACAGGAGGGTTTTCTTCAGGGGCACAACAAGGCGCATGATACCCCTCGATTCCTGTCGCTGCTCGGCAACCTCGCGGGGGTCTTTGTTCAAACGCCCATCCGCCGAACACAGTACGACCACTTCATCTCCCATCAGGACACTAAGGGGAGCTCCAATGATGTCGTCGTTCTCTTGAAGCACACATTCCACATTTAGATCAAACAGGTTGTCCTTCAAACTTGCATCTTGTTCCCTAGCCACCACGGGCTGTTGACCCAGATCCTTGTTGGGCCGGCCCAACACAGCAGCAGGAAGCCCAACAACCTCACACACGTCATTCATTTTCTTCTCTAGCAAAATACACTCACGCTCAAACTGGCCCTATGATCCTGCTGCTTGCTGCACACATGTTTGTACCGTTGTGTCCTGCTCCTGATCCAGCAGGTTTGTCTCTTCTTTCTGCCCACCACCACCAATCGTATCTTCCATCAGGCTGGCACCCTTGATCTCCTGAACTCCTATCGCTCTCATCAACAGCTGGTCCTCTGTCCCCCCTCGTGACATGCACAGCGCTAGAAACCAAGGTAGTCCCAAGCAGAGAGGGTTGCACGCCATCCATCTGAACCACCGGAGCACAGTCCACCACGGTCGCAGTTGGCTCCACCGAGCGCTGCGACCCTGTGGTCTGGCTCGCCCTCGGGCGCGCAACCCCAGCTGCCTCCTCCACCATTGGGTCCACAGACCTCTGACCCTGCACACTTTCACCAAGGGGGAAACTGACATCTTGGCACACATCCCATGACCTGAACTCCTACCTCATTCCTCCGGCCGGCTTGGGCTGCCACACTTGGCAGAGGCGGCCAGCAGCGGCACTACGATGATCACCGTCCGGCGCCGCACCGCCCAAGCGATCGAACACACTGCCATGAAGACTTCTCTGCTGGTAGCGACCGCCGCCGGCCTGCCGACTGCCGGAGCCTTGGTGGTAGCTGCTTCCTCCCCCGCCCCGCAGATAAGGAAGATCATGCGGACCAGAAGGCGGAACCTGCCGGAGACCGCGACCAGGACCGCCACCAGGGGGAGAGCGGTCTCTGCCCCGGCCGCCAAGCCTATCATGAACTGAAACCCTTTACTGTCCCACAGTCCGGCGAACATCACCATCAGGGACCCCCAACCTCCATAGGAAACTCTGGCTCGCAGGCCAAGCGTCCTCTAGCTCCTCGTTCGGATGCCCACTGATCGGGCTGGAAATGCTTCTGTGCGAGGGACTATCCGGAAGAGGAGTGTAATCAAGGACCCGATCCACATGAATAATGATCTCATAATCCATTGTCTCAGCCGGACCATATCGCATAACCCCCATGGGCATACCCAACTCCTGCAGATTCTCCGCATAACCTTCCTGAGGAAGTGTCACCGGCTCCTCAAGCTGCAAAGTGCCAGTCAAAGCGATCTCATCGGGATCAGAAACCCAAAACCAAAGCCTGAAGCATTCTTCTTCCTCCGGCTTCTCCGCATCACAGAACTCATCATCAACAAAGGAGGCATGCGGAAACAAAGCAGCAACAACCGATCCATGACAAGCATGAGAGGGCACCCCCTCCAGGCAAATACGGACACGAAATAGAAACCTTGACAGCAATGCCGAAGCACCAACCTGGCGCATCCACGGCAGAAGACGAAGTCCGGTGTGCCCAATGCGCACCGAACCCTGTTGACGGGTGGCGTTGCGCTGCTGCTGGGTGTCGAACCGGAGCAGGAAGGAAGCTCCCGACCGCCTTGTCACACTTAGCTCCACAGGAGAGACGCACAGCTGCCTGGCGGCCTCCCTCCTGACCAGAACAGGTTCCAGGCACACCCGCCCGTCGATCTGAACAGCGAGGAGCCCGAAGGACTCCAGGTCGCGCTCTGCCTCGCGGATGAGATCCGTCCTCGGCGCCGCCGCCCGGACGTGGGAGGGACGAAACCCTGGGGGCCCACGGATCCTGGAGTCGAGGAGAAACCCCTCCATGATGGCCGACGAAGCAGCAGCCGCCTCAGCCCCCGGCGCAGCAGCAGCAGCAACAGGCGGCACAGAAGCAGCAGGCGAAGCGGCAGCCAAGAACCCCGGCGCGGCAGTGGCAGCGTCGGGCGAAGAGGCAGATGTAGCGTGAGGTGGAGTGGAGCAAGCAGGAGCAGGCAAGATAGCGGAAGAGCGCGATGGGGCGGGGAAGGTGCGATGAGCAGCAGCTGAGGACCCCGGGCAGAAACGAGCCTTATGGCCAAAGCGAAAGCAGAGAATGCACCTCGGGGGGTCCCGGCAGAAGGCAATGCGATGTCCGGCGGACAAACAGTTGAAGCACTCGTTCCCGGCCTTGACCCGGAGATAGTCAAGCCAGTAGCCACCCGTAGGAGCCAGCGGTCCAGGACCGCCATTACTGCGTGCGCCAAGCCGCGCATGAACAGAGCCACCATGCTGGAGCCTGGACCAAACCGAGGCCCTCGGCTTGCCCATGCTGGATTCATTGTACCATACCTGATCGCCATGATGAGCACCCTCCGGAAAATGAGGCCGAAAGGTCCGCGGCCGGAGGAGCGCATCCTTGAAAGAGGTCGGGCGGGGCCCTTCCGCCGCAGAGACCTCCACGCCTGTCCTCCAGGCAGCCTTGTCTTGCTGATCCGTCATCTCCGTCGTCTCCTTTATCTTGGCTGCAGCCTTTGGTGACCAATCAAATCGAGAAACAGGAGAAGCCTCCCCCTCGGGGCTACCACCGTAGCAAAGGTACAGGGCCCCCCGCTAGGCGGCGAGCGAGGCCTGGAGCGCAGTGACGGCGTGGGCTGAGTGCTGCCGTGAGGGTTTGACGTGGGCTGGGTGTTGCCTTGAGGGCTGGGTAGGGGGTGGTGTGCCGCCAGCGAGGCGCCGGGTGGCAGAGCAGGGCTGGGAAGGGAGGGAGACGAAGCCATCTTGCTCGATCTTAGGCGAATTCGATTTAGGGCCTGTTTACTTCACCAAAATTTCACCAACTACCCGTCACATCAAACTTCGGACACTAATTAGGAGTACTAAATGTAGATTAATGACAAAACCTATTTCACAACCCCTACCTTAATTTTCAAGATGAACCTAACGAGGCTAATCATGTCATGATTAGATAATGTTGTGCTATAGTAAACAATCTCTAATGACGGATTAATTAGACTTAATGGATTCGTCTCGGAATTTTCCGTCCATTCATGTAATTAGTTTTATAATTAGTTTATGTTTACTACCTCTAATATGCCTTGAAAGGGGAACTAAACACACCCTTAGCATGCTGGGTATGGAAGCAAGCAACCTGGCATCAGGCGTGAACCGGACTTATATCTCTCCCGTAGGCCAACCGTCCCTTTCCTTTTTTCTTGTTCTCGTGACCCTCCATCGGCCCGTGCTTGCTCGAGGAGTCGATGTCGGTGCCTTGAGAGCAAGGGCGGCGCCCGGCAGAGTGGAGCAGGCATGACCGTGCAGGTACACGGTGGGTGTGTTTGTTAGGCCGCACGGCCTGTGGGCCATGCCCACATGAGCCAGGGGGGCCTGTTTTGTGGCCTGCATAGGCTTCCCAGCCTGGCCCAGGCGGTGCAAAAACGGCCCGCGAGCCTGCACCGCGTGAAACGCAGGGGGCAGCCGTTTCACGCACTGCAGGCCCGCGAGGGCGCGTTTTCATGGCCGCTGAGGGAAGGGCGGGAGCGCCGGCCGCCTGACGCCCTTTTTTGGGCCGGCTAGGGTTACCGCCCGCTCCCTGTATATATCCCCTCCTCCTCCGCAGCCGCATCCGCAGTCGCTCCTACTCCTGTCTAGGGTTCGCACTGCGGCTCCCCACTCCTCAGATCTCCTTTCCCGGTGAGTTGGCGGCGACGGCGCGGTTGGTGGTGCTGAGGCTCGTCTGGCGGTGGGGCTGGTGGCTTCCGGAGGGCGGCGCCGGTGCGGGTTCGTCTTCACCGTCGAGCGCGTGGACTTCGTCACCGGAGCACTCTAGATCCGTGCTACGTCTTCGTTAGGAACGAGATCTGCCACCTCCTCGCCCCTGGCCGCTCGAGCAACATCTTCATCACCGGCGTCACGTGCTTCTTCCTCTCCACCGAGCGGGGCTGCATCGTCTTCTTCCTCATCCGGTCCAACATCGGTTCGAGCACCGGTACACGCGGCTTCTTCCTCTTCCCCAGGTCGGTGGTGTTCGTCTTCGCGCAGGTAATAACTCAGATCCGTTTCACCCCCGTCTCTGTCTCGGTGCACTATTGATTGCGATGGGTTGGGCCTCCAACGATGGAGTTTTCCTTGAGATCGTTGTTGTTCTGCCAGATCTGGTTCGTCGTGCATCTTATCGTTCGTCTACTTACTGATTATTTTGCCAGATATGGTTGCCGTACACTGTTATGCTGTGTTTACTTCCTGCTTACAGCGTGGATTTGCCTGATGTGTTTTCCTGAAGTTATGTACTTTTCGATGTTGCGCTTAGATAGGTATCCTCATAGGATCTGCATGTATATTTCTGGAATCGAACTCTATGCATTCGATTGATGATGTTATTTATGATCCATGTGTAGTTTGTGTGCGGATCCGGATTTGTTCTGTCAAGTCCTGGTGGTTGGGGATATTATGCTGTGTTGCACTCGTGCCAGTGATGTCCACTAAGGTTTTGGGCCGTTGATGCTGGTGAGGAGGAGCCTCTGTTAAACTACGATTTTGTAGCAGCAGAGGCAATGATACCTGTTGCTCGTGTCTACTTATTCGATTCATGATTTGTTGACCGTATGTGGAGACGAGGAGGAGCCTTTGGGAGGCTACTTTATGTAGCAGCCAAGGCAATGATACCTGCTAGTCCTGGGTTTGTGTTGCACTACTTAGGTCGATGATGTGTGAAGGGGGAGTCTTTGGGGGGCTACTTTGAGTAGCAGCCATGACAATGATCCCTTATTCCACTTATGTTTGACTGAAACTACCACACCATAGGATGTCTTTCAGTTTAACTTAACTTTGCACTTACAAACTTTATTTAATGGCATCCTGCAATGTAGATGGATTTGGAACAGCACCGTGCGAGAATCGTTTCCCAAGCTGCCGTACTTGTTGCTGTTTGTATTGCTCATCTGTTTGGTAAGCTTCCCAGGGCTGTGGTTAATGGGGATGATGATGAGGGGGAGGAGGATAACACTATCTGGGTTCCTAGGGCAGTGGTTGATGCTGAGCGTCAGGCAAACCTAGATAAGATATACAACTGCACAGATATTGAGTCTGTAAGCATGCTAAGAATGCGTAAAGCACCTTTCTTTAATCTAGTTCACCTATTTAGAGAGAGGCACCTCCTGGAAGACAACATTAACTCATATGTGGAGGAACATGTAGCTATGTTCCTCCACATTGTGGGTCACAACCAAAGGTTCAGGGTCATCCATCACATCTTTAGGAGATCTCTAGAAACTGTGAGTAGGTACTTTGCACAGGTGCTCTATGCTGTTGGGGAGCTTAGGGGTGAGCTCATAAGGTCCATTGCTGAAACCACCAATCCTAAAATCCTTGGGAGCCAGAGGTGGTACCCATACTTTAAGGTACTTTATTTCTTTATGCACTCTGAATACCACTGCACAGCCTATGTGTGACACTGATGGTTGCACTTTACTGTCTTAGGACTGTATAGGAGCTATAGACGGCACCCATATCCTTGCACGAGTGCCGTATCATATGCAGGCTGCATTCAGAGGCCGTAAGGGCACGACAACACAGAATGTGCTGGCTGCTGTTGATTTCGACATGAAGTTTACATATGTACTTGCTGGGTGGGAAGGGTCTGCACATGATGCCTTGATACTAGGAGATGCGTTAGAGCGTGAGGACATGCTTAGGGTTCCACAAGGTACACTGAACCACTTAGCACCTTGTTTCCTTCCATTGCGTCCATGCATGTAAAGCAAATCATCTCTGCTGTAGGGAAATTCTACCTTGCTGATGCTGGCTACGCGCTCAAGCCTGGATTTCTCCCTCCATACAGGGCGGTTAGGTACCACATGTCGGAGTTTGAGGGTAGGAGGTCCCCTACTAATGCCAAAGAACTGTTCAACCTTAGGCACTCATCCCTCCGAACTACCGTTGAAAGGGCATTCGGGGCTCTGAAAGGCAGGTTCAGAATTCTGGACAACAAACCTTTCCATCCTTACCCATCCCAGGTCAAGATTGTCATTGCGTGTTGTATTCTGCATAACTGGATCTTGGGGTTTGGGTTTGATGAAGTCATACCTGGGGAAGATTTCTCCCAAGCACCATCACAAACACAACTATTTCCCACTCATGCAGCCATGTCACAGGAAGCTAGAGCCTGGAGTGCTAAGAGGGATGAGTGGGCTTTAGCTATGTGGGAGAACAGGGGGTCATCTAGGGTATAGTATTTTGCTTGCTAAGTTGTAACTTTAAGGTACCATGGTGTGGTAGTTATGTAGAATGCTTGGAACATGCTGAGACCTCTCAGTCCAGTTGAACTGGTTATTTCTTTTCAATTTCGTTGTTGTTCTCTTGCTCTCTTCTTCATTTTGTGTTCATTGGGGAAACCTAAGGCTGCAATGACCTTTCATGCGATATGTCTCGTACTTAATTTGTTGCGATGCATTCCATGGCATTGGTGACATAGGCCAATGGCTGAGGACGGGATGTTCTTTGGTTCGGCTGGTGATGGTACTCCTGCTTCTGGTCTGCCTGCTGGGTCTGCGATGGGTTTGGGGCCTTTTGGCTCTGTTGCTGAAGCTCTTGGCCCTTTTCCTGATGCTGCTGGGTCTGTTGCTGCTTCTGCTGGGTCTGGGTCTGCTGCTGGTATTGCTGCTGTTGTGTCGGGCAATGCGGGTTGAGGTGGTGCTGGTGGTCGTGCTGGAGGTGCGGTTGGGCAGGCAGGTGGTGGTGCTGGTGGTGGTGGCCTGCCTCGGCCACCAATGAGGTGGACCAGTGCCACTTCAGGGTTTGTGCTGCGTTGTATGTGTGAGCTTGTTGGGCCGGGTGTCAAGGGGGACAAGGGGTTCAAGGAGGTGTACATCAACAAGGTCGCCAGTCACCTACGTGAGTTCACTGGAGAACACGTCACTGGAACTCAGGTGTACAATCACCTGCGTAAGTGGCGGCAGAGGTGGGCCAGGATCTGCAAGCTTAGGGACATTAGTGGATCTAATTGGGATGCATCTGCTTGCATGATCGCTCTGGAGGAGGAGCACTACCTCGGCCACTGCAAGGTGAACTCTCTTGCTAATTTTTGTCAATTTTCCACTTATGTTTTTGATTTCAGCAATTCACCTCATACTAACCTCCCATTTCTTTTGGTTTTCATGTATCGCAGGACCACCAGAAGGATGCTGAGCTGCTGAACAAGCCCATACAGCACTAAGAGCAGATGGAGGTCTTGTTTGGGGGAGGCATGGCTACTGACAGATTTGTTATGGGGTCTGGGGAGCCACTGGGGGTTTTCTCTGGGTTTGGGGACAACATTGAGAAGAAGACTGTGATCAACACTAAGAGTGAGACCATGCAGTTTGTTGACCTGGCCTCCACAGAGCAGCAGATGGACCAGCAGGTTGACCAGAAGACAGTGCAGAAGCCTCCTGGTAGTACATAGGCTTCCAAGGCTCCTGCTTGCTGTGCTGGCAAAAAGAGGAAGAGGACTGCCATGTCCGAGGAAGAGGTGCTGGTGCTGACCAATATGACTGATGCGGTGAACAATGTAGCCTGTGCCCTGAAAGAGACTGGACCTGAGCAGGTGCAGCCTGACCTTTACAATGATGTCATGCTTACTCCTGGTTTCACTGAGGAGTCTCTCATAGTTGCCTTCAGCCACCTCCTGGACAACAAGTCACAGGGCAATGCCTTTGTGAAGATGGGTGAACATCACCGCTCCCTTTGGCTCAGGACCTAGCTGGGCAACCACTACTACTAGTGATGTAGTAGCTGCAACCTTAAGCTCAGGGAAAACAGTTGAGCATGACTCCATCCCTGACCACTCCCTTCTTTTGCACAGATCTCTATATAGATAGGTCTGACCTGGTAGGTGTAGCCTCACTTGCACCTGGCCTTTTGTGGTGGTTTTTGGTCTCACAAGGGGGTGGCTAATTACTAATATAGGTTTGAGCAGCAGCACAAGGTTAAGACATTAATGCTAACTATTTGCTGCAGAACTCCGTGGTAAGTACTTGCTGGTATTGTAATATGTTGAACCTAGAACCTTTATATGCATGTGATGCTTGTGATGCTTCGATGTGATGAAGGTAGAACTGCCATATGCCTAAGTAGAACTGCTATATGCCTATGTGTTTGCTATTTGCCATGCTCTTAGTTTTCATTTGCTTATTTGTCTTGCTTTTACTCTTTTGACACGCCTATCTGCTTTTGCTATGCTCTTTTCATATGCTTACTTACCTATCTGCATTGATCTTGCTCTTTATATGCCTACCTTGCTGCTGTTTATATGCCTACCTTCTGCTGTTCATATGCCTACCTTGCTGTTGTTTATATGCCTACCTTCCTCCTGCTGTTTTATTTGGTTCTTTGGCCAATGACGAATACAAAATAGGCAATGATAAAGTGGCCAACGTGTGTTTGTTCTTTTCGTCTTGTTGTTTTGTCTCTTCGGTGTCTGTTCTTTTCTTCCTCTGCTCTCTGCCACTTTTGAGCCACTTTTACTAAATGACTGACTTGTGGATGATATAATTTGAAGAATGATCTAAGGCCCTCTATCTCCTACCTTTAAGCCTGTGATGCATTTGTACTGAGGTAATAGTTCGTGCTTATGTTACTTGCCTTTCTTATCTTTTGATGTTTGGGGATGACGAGCATGTGATGTCTTTGCTCAGACCCAGCCTAGACATCCTCTCACGTGCTTTCTTGGTTTTGCCATGCAGTTTATCTTACAGAATTGACTTTGCAAGTGAACAACATTTTGTTTCAAGCCTGAGAATGGTGAGGCTTCCTTTCTGTTTCACATCACTTTGCGGATGATGAAGGGATAGCATGCCTAAGCTAACTATCCCATCTGACGCGACAATGTCTTTCATGTTTTCATTTTTGTGCGAATGATGTTACTACATTTCACTACGCTCATTGTGAGCGAGGGCGATGACGACCTTGTTTGTGTTGCGTTCGGGTAGCACCACCAACATCGTCTCGGCCTTGCTCGCAATGACCTGTGGGAAGTTAGTTTAATCTTCTACCTGTCAAACTGACGCACTATTGCATTGAAAGGTGATGATGTAGCGGTGCTAACGATGCACTTAAGCTGCGCCGTTCGTCTTAACCTCACTCTTGTGCTCTCTTTTGCCATTCTTCAGTCCATATGCTCTCATTCTTGCATGACGATGACTATAATAACGGACAACAAATTCGCGTGTGAAGTTCAAGTGAGATGTTACCTCCTTGTGAGGTAGTGAGCCTCTGCCCTGACTGCCTCACAAGGAGTGTAGGCAAGTATTCATAACTCATTCTTGCATTTCTTACAACAGAACTGTTATTTTGCAAATCATGCAACTCATACGGTTTCCTTGATTTCATGCATGTGGGTCGTCATGATGCTGGTGTACAAATCAAGCTGTATTCTTCTCTTCACTGAGACATGCGACATAACTCAATTTTGCTTTCATGCAACACAACTCATTTGCTTTTCGTTACTCAATTGCTGGAGTTCCAACCATTCTCAATCGCTGGAGTTAACTATAGCTATTTGTTGCCGCGCTATTGTCTGTAATTCACTTTGTATGTAAATTTGTAGCATTTATGAATTGATGACCTCCCCAGTTAGGCTATTAATCAAGATTTTTAGCTTATCTTCTGTTGATGTTCATTTTTCCCCTGTTGCTCAGTGGGCGGTAAGCCACACTCCCCCCTGCGCGCGGTGAGGGTAGCCCACCGTGATGCAGGCTGCCAAACAATATCTTCTTTTGGCAGTTAGAGGTAGTTAGCTGGGTCCCATTTTTGACCCAGGATAACAAACACGAATTGGGGCCGACCAGCGTCATAAACTACAATTTTCCCAAACGTAAAATCTGCAGCCCGTCAACCAGACTCATCCGGCACCAGCCTGACTCGTGAGCCTGACTCAGCCAGCCCAGTTTACCGAACGCGCCCGGTGTGGCACAGAGGCTGCTCGGTGTCGTGGCGGCCGGCAGGAGCTACGCGGTCACGCGAGCAGGGAGTTGCGCATGTGTGCACCACAGCAGGCCGGCCGGCGACAGCAGACGAGCGGCCAAAAGCTTTGGTCTGAGCAGCACACAAGGTATAATTTTTTGCTACCGTAGAAAACAATACGAATTGGTTTATGGTCGTAGATGTTGGATTTGTGACTTCGCTACAGTGAGCCCTTTATCCTTAAATCCTGGCTTCGCTATTGGTCGCCATCTCATCAGCTCATCGCAGCAGTTGCCGCTCCCAACTGTCCGGCAAGGAAAAAAAATGACTGATCACAACTTTTCATACATTGTTGCACGCGCAGTGCCGAAAAACCTGTGCAACGGTGTCCGCGTCAACTTTTTAGCATCAAATTGAAGCTTGGAAGAATAGAAAATTTAGATCAAATACCAAGTTCTAGCAAATACAAATAGAACTCAATGCTAGAGAAATTACAGGAGTCAATTCATTGGTCCATCTAGATCAGTCTAATAATGTTGAACTTGAAATCTCAGAAAGTGACACAAGAACAATGCAGGGTCCACACGATTTTTTTATTTTAATCATTTTTAATCTAATTTTTTAATATTAACTCTCCCCAACTAAATTTCGAAATAGTCCTTTTGGTCGCGCCAAGTTTCGTGACACGACTAATAGTTGAGTCACGCTACATTAGGTGACACGACTAATGTACACGGTGGTGTTACGAAAAGTCGCAGCTGACGTGGCGTACGAGTCGCGCCACACCGGCTGGCGTGACTCACTAACGAGTGTCACGCCACGCACCGTCCGTGACTGGATCGGTCACCTGCCTGCGTTGGGAGTTCCATGTCTCATTTAGCCGTGTTTCATTTATCATTTTAATTAGCAAATGAACTCCTAAATTTGTAAAATTCGAGGTGTATGATCTATAGAGTGTATACGTTTCATTTTAACTATTTGCACTCCAAACCATGGTGTATAAAATGAGAAATGTATTTTCGAAATAGGCTAAGTGTTATTGGATCAACGCATCAAATGTGCTAAGTCTGAAAACAGAGCCAACTAGTCAACTTTCGACCTACTTTTTAAGAAATTTTACACTAAGACCTTGGATAATTTTTGACTACAAGTGAATTTTGATGTTCATAGAGAATTTTGGATAAGTTGTTTGTCAACAAAAATAAAGAATTCATAGTTCAAGAAAGACTTAAAATAGGAAAGTTGTGCTGTTTCACAAGTGTAGAAAAACCATACAACTTTCCAACTTTAAGACTTCTTTAAATTTTCAATTCTTTGCTTTTCTTAAACAACAGCCTTTTTTTTAGGAAAACTCCATCATCTTGTGAAAGTGCTCACAGGTGCAGTCAGAGATTCCTGAAAAACGGTTTCTTCTGTATTACCGAATATCGGTTTCTTTTAGTGTGTGAAGAAGCTAAGCAACAAACTGCGCACGCAGCCCTGAAGAACCATCTCCAGCCTCCCTCCATCCCAAGGAGCAAGTCATCCGCACACAGGACAATCCTGGGCTCGTGGAACCTTTCAGCACACACATATACTATTGTTGTTGATGAAAAGGGGAGCGGTGCCACTGCTGCGTTAGATCAGCTCAGCTCATCACTAGGTGCCTCAGCCCTGCGCCATCCACCAACGACCATGGGAGGGGAGCTGACGCTTGGTGAATCAGAACCAACGCCATTAAGTAATTATTGATTTATTTGAGGACGAAAGCTACTCCTATCTTAGGAACAAAGATTAACTAATGATGTTTCTTCCTGATTTTCTGCGTTGATTTTATTCCGTCCCTGGCAAAGTTCTGCTTCTTCCGTAATATTTTTATTTCAGAACAAATCAACCGCATAAATCAGTACATAATATTTTCTCTCGTACAAATAGCAGAAGACCTGCTGAACAGACTCCTATCCCTGCTATCTATCCGTTGCAATCACCAGCTTTTGGAAGGAGACGAGGAGAGGCCTTTCGCTGATCAGGAGGACCCACACGGCACTTGATCGATCTCCACGGGACCCAGGCGACTGCGTAAGCGCTACGAGCACCAAGATCCTTTGCATTGTATCTGAAAAGAAGAGGGAACAGAGTATATTGTATAGCTGCTTCTGACACAAGGGAAAGAGAAGTAAGATCACTTGTCCTGGTAATCCTCTTTAATCATGTCTGACAATAGTGGCTCCGGGAGATCTTCCGTCTAGCCACTTCAGAGCATTATTATACTGAAATAACTGAATCAAAATTAAGCAAAAGGAGATGATGAGACCACGGGAGCCAAAGCTCATAATATTAAGCATGTTATGGTAATCTTAACATTTTCTTAGTGACTGCAATACACACACTCGGTAGTTTTATTTTCCGGTTGAGAAGCAATGCAGAGACATTCCAGATATAGAACTTTGTATGTACAAAGGAGCTTCGACAAAAGTCGGGACTTACTTATAGAACATAGCATCATTCGTCTTCAAAGTTACTACTTCCCTAATACAACATATTATCTATAACCTCTACTGATACATGGGAAATGGGTAATAACAGCCAGCGATATCCCAAAGATTCTCTTCTATTTGTATTGTACTGTCCTGGCCTCCAGAATTGACAGCATGGCCGCCCTTTCATGAAAATATTTGGCGGAACAATGTACTTGTTTCGATCTTTATCATTCCTTTTAGACTGGCAAACCTTTCAGACTCTGTGGAATAGTTAACCGATCTGGCAGCTCTCTGTGCAGCTTTCAGAGAGACCCGACGACAGCCTACCACGGTCAAAGACTCCAATTTCTGTGAACGCGCCAGCTCACCCATCCCATTATCAGTTACTTTCTTGCATTGTCGGAGAGTGAGACTGCTCAAGGACGGCATAGACGTTATGCAACTGATCCCAGCATCAGTAATCCTTTCGCAATCCACAAGCTCAAGCGTTTCCAGGAATTGTGCGGACGAGAGGCCCTTCATTCCCTCATCATCAAAATTGTTGGCGCCATTAAGCATGAGAACACGGATAGGACAAGACTGAACCAGCATTACAATACCCTCCTGTGTGAAGGCTATTTCTGAAAAATACATACTGGAAAAAAATGTAAAGGTGAGCTCAATAACCTCAAGCATATGGCAGGTCAGACCTAGGGCCTTAAGGCTTTCATCAGTCAGTGGCGTCCTGAAATCCAAGCCCGGTCCATAGCGTTGAGGCATGAATTTTAGTGAGAGGCTTCTAAGATTGCTGCAGTTCTGGAACAGTGCAAGCATCTCCCTCTCATCCAAACCAATAACATAGTCTAGGCAAAGTTTCTCTAATGCTTTGCACTTCCTCAATAGAAAACGAAGTCCGATCTCTGGCACAGTTATAATATGCGCCAACCTCAATTCCTTCAAATTTTCACAACAGATATCATATTTGTACGGATAGTGAACATCAAAAGAGGGATCAAGGGGAGGCCCAAATAACCAATAATTGTCATTGATCTCGAACTCAAACTTTTCAAGCTTCATCCATCCTGGACCAAACTTTAGGAGGTCATACTGGCTGATGCCTTTGCAATCCTTTACCACAAGTTCCACCACTGATCCAGCCCTGCCAAGGTACTCCAGCCACTCCACACTGCCTACTTTCATGCAGTCAACAAGATGGAAAGCAGATAAACTCTTGCACCCAACTGCCACTGAGAGAAGTCCGCTGGAACTAATAGCTGGGGCAAAGTTCAGCCTGAGCGCCTTGAGCTTCTTGCAATATGCTAGATAACCAATACCGGTATCATTGATGTAGGAGCAGAAGCTTAAGGTGAGATCCGTCAGCAAAGGGCACTGAGATGAAAGCACAAGAAGCCCTTGGTTGTCCAGCTGCCCCCCTTGTTTGGACGTCCAACCAGAGTAATTTATCTCCATTTTCCACAAGTTGGGAAACCGGACACACAGTGACGACAAGGCTTCTGTTGCAGGGTGAAGATGGGAGCCAACACGGAGAGTGCCCCTTTCCTCTGCCTCGGCATTATAGAGCTGCTTTGACACGAGGGAAAGAGAATTCAGATCACTTGTCCTAGTAATCCTCTTGATGATCTCTGCGAGCAGTGGCTCCGAGAGACCCTCCATCAATCAAGCAGATAAGTTTCGACTTGAGCAATCTCAGGGTTGAGCAGGCATTCAGAGTGCTGGACTGAAATAAAGGCTATCAGAAATTCAGAATAAAGCATTCTAAAGCAATATAACCATATGGTAGCAGAAATAATCATCAAGTTTCAGCTGTTGAGTGTGTCAACCTCTGAACCTTTTACTATAGAGTTACTTTCTTTGTTTTCACTTAAAATAGTATGAACAGAGGTGGCGCCCTACGTATTTCTAAGGCATGCCTGCTTCTACATCACTGAGCAGGCAAGGAAGCTAAACTATACAAGCAACGTACCCTCAAATTAAACAAAAACCCTTGCATTTGAAAATTCTGCAACGAATAGCAAAGGAACCTGAAGCAAATCGACGAATTAGAATTACAGGTCTACAAGCAAACACCCATGCCAAACTAAAATTACATCTGAAAGGAGAAATTGACTAATCAAGTGAAACCTGCGACTGAACGTCTTTGCTGTTTCAAAAAAAAAAAAAAAAAAACATGCGACTGAACAGCTTAGAATTCGATGCCTGGGGTTTTCCTGAACTGTCTAACGGATCAATCGAATCAAAACCATTTCCACACATTCGTAGCTTATTAAAATTCGAGGCCCAGACCTCAAAATTAACAGGACAAGTAAGGAATCGAGCCCGCCTAGATGCTAGTTTCGTCTTCTGTAATCTCAATCCTAAACGCGAGGGGGGAAAGTCCCGAGCTCAAAGTTGATAAAACCCCAAAACGGAATCGTACCTTGCAGGAACCGAAGATCAGAAGCTCGGACGCCGAGCACGGCAGGACGAAAAGTAGAAGACGGACACAGCGGCGAACTCCCCTTCCGGCCTCCGGCGTGGCGGCGTCGGTGAGATATTTTTCATCTTTTCTCTTTTCGAGCTGAAGGAGAAATATCTGCTTGACTGCTTGTGGTCCCGGTCAGAAATTGGGCTGGGCCGCCCCGTATTTGACATGGCCCAAATACTGAGCCGCGGGAGCAATGCAATATGGGTCGTCTCGTCAGCAGTTTTTTTTTTCTCAGAAAAAAAATCAGCAGTTAAATTAGTCCTAAAAAATCAGCAGTTAAATTCGGTTTCTCCAACAAAGGTTTTTTTTTGAAACGAGACAACGTTTTTGGGATTTGATGTGCAAAGCCAAAGGTACATCATGGATATATCTGTTGTGTTTCTCTGCAAACTCGAAGATTCATATATTCATTCATGTATGAAGATAACTGGGAACTGGACTACTCCATCATCTTGTCTTGCAAATACATTGCGCTGCATAATGTTGAAGTGCTCATAGGTGCAGTAAGAGATTCCTGAAAACCGGTTTCTTCTGCATTACCGAACATTTGTTTCTTTTTTAGTGCTCTTGTGACAAGAAAGCAAACCAACAAACTGTGCACAAAATAGTTGTAGCCTGTAACATCAAAGTGACGCATACTTTTTTTTTCATTTTCCTGTTTCAAATCGAGTAGTAGCCATGAAAAGAATCATCACCAGCCTCCACGGTTGAACCCAAGCTGCAAGTCATAGTCATCCACTGATCCACAGACACAGACAGGACAATCCTCAGGAAAGGGCTCACCGGCTCAAGCGTGGAGCATTTCAGCACACACATACTATTGTTGTTGATGAAAAGGTTAAAGGGGGAGAGATGCCAATGCTCATCACTTTTCTGTGCCATCCACCAACGACCATGGGAGGGGGGAGAGCTGATGCTTGGTGAATCAGAACCCACGCCATTATTAGTTATCGATTTAATCAAGGACGAAAGCTACTCCTAGCTAGGTAGGAACAAAGATTAAACTAATGATCTTTCTTCCTGCTTTCCTGCGTTGATTTTATTCGATCCGTCTCTATCCCAATCCGTTGCAATCACCAGCTTTTTGGAAGGAGAGGAGGAGAGGAAGCCTTTCCCTGATCAGGACCCACACGGCGCTCGATCAACCTCCCCAGGACCCCAGGCGACTGCGTAAGCGCTACGAGCACCAAGATCCTTTGCATTGTATCTGAAAAAGAGGGAGCAGAGTATATATCTGACAAGATATCATTCGGTCAGGGATCGATAGCTAGCTAGCTATTAGTATTACTCTGTAACTGTTATAGAGGCCGAGATTAAAAGAGAGAAAATGGAGTTTAGAATCCAATACGATACTGAAGCATGAATTTAAAATTTTACCTGCGTGCAGGTGCAGGATGCTGATCGATTTCAGCAGCTTGTGTGCATGAAACGTTTCAGCAGGTGTGTTAGCTTGTGGGTGGCTTATCCTATTAATTCCTTGGTCAGCTTTGGAGGATCATCCTACACTGCAGCAATTAAATCGACATGATGGTTTTTTTTTTGGTGGGGGTTGATTGCGACGGCAGGTGTGAACAGGGGCAACCCCAAGAATCTGCTGAAAGAAAAGCTGAAAACGTGCGGCTGCAACCCCATGTTAATTTGTTTCTGCTCTACTACTCTACTCATTCGTTGGAAAGGAACCGTCATCCATTTGTTGGATCGGAATAATCTTTTCTTGGAAAGAATAGCTAGAAAATGTATGATCTCCGGACGATCTCTCCCAAATCACCTCCTCCTCCTCCTCCAAACGATGTGACATCGACCGACGGATCCCGATCGGGCCGATCTTGGACAGGTCCCTTTTTGTTTGTTTCACTGACAGTATTGCCTGTCTAGCTCTTCATGGCCAACGCCGGCTTGATGTTTCTTTTTCAATGTTGTTTTCATTTTTGGTTAGGAAGTCTTCATGGTTTGCATACTCTAGAGTCTAGAGCGTTCCTGCAAAGGGTTTTTTTTTACAACATTTCTGCACAGGTTGAGAAAACCATCCGCAAGACAAGGACTTGTCGCGGCAAGGAATGGGTGCAGGTCGATGGAGATGAGGGCAGTGCCGCCACAGCTAAAATGAATAGTACTCGTCTGGTAGAATGAATAGTACTCGGTTGGTAGATTGAATAGTATTGTGTGAGAGAAGATAAAGTTGAAACAAGTCGAGATAAGCCAAGTCGAGATAAGCCGAACAGGTTCATAGTGGCTCGCCCATTTCGTTCCTTGTCCCAAATAAAGGCAGTCTTCCATTGACCTGAAAATTAAAGGGCATCAGCACCTGCATGAAGCTTTCGGTATCTTGCGAGAAGGGGCAAAAGGATACGACAGTTCCTTCAACCACAAGTCTCCGATCCACTAGCTACTCTAACTCCACTCCACTCACACTGGTGCCTAGAACAATTTCCTCTACGATGTCTGTCGATCGTAGGGCTTCTTTTCACGTCAGGAAATGGCCGGCCGTGCACTTGTTGTTGCCCGCCGGAAGGGCAATACCAACACCCAAAGGTGAGGTCAGGAGGACCGGCGAGAGTGGTAGTGGCACGCCCATATGTAAAAGCGGGGGAGAGATATGCGCATCTGCAGTGCAATCTTCCATAGATCATTGGCTTGGAAAAGGCAGTATTGATTATTGCATTGTCACCAAGCAAGCTTTAGTATCTTGCAAGAATGGGCAAAGATCTCTGCTAGGCGATGCAATTGCAGTGCAAGTTTCTTCGCCCACAAGCTTGGATCGAGCCGGTCGAGCGTACGTGTGTGTCTGCTGGAACACGTCGTTGTACTATACGCGCAGGAGGATAAGGTTAATGGCCGTCGTCGGAGACTTGTGCACCTTCGTGACATTATTTAGGCTTAATTAATCAGCAATCGCTTTGATTTGTGGCGTGGATTATTGGTTGACGATGACTGATTAACCTAACGCGTTAATGTACTGTTTCCAGTTCTGGTTTGAACGACCACGACCTGAACCCATCCTTGCATCGCATTGCCCATCTATCCATCGACCGGTGACCAGGGCCGGTCCTATGTTTTTCGGGGCCCAGGGCGAAACTAAAATCGGGGCCCTACTGAACATAACTATTAAATTATTTACATATCGATTGCAAAGATGATTTCAGCGAGCACATGAAAGAACAAGCAAGATTACAAAATTGTGTGAGATTTCATGTCTAGATAAAAGAAGTTAAGTACTTCAGCAAAAATAGAATGCGTACTTAAAAGCTAGTAATAGCTAGTTGTGGAGACTGGAGACGGGAGAGGGTGTGATGATCAGGCAAGCGTCCTCCTAGAAATCAAGAAAGGAGGAAACTGGCAAAACACGTTAATTGGGAGAAGTGTGTTGGAAATTGTGGGCTATGTGGTCTACCACGTGAGTTTGCAGCGGAATTACGTGGATACCGATCGTAACCGGCTCTGATACCAATGTTGGAAATTGTGGGCTATGCGGTCTACCCTCTATTCCTCTGCCTTATCCGTGGTGCCGCTCACAATGCATGATGAGGCTAGAGGGTAGGGACCTATTTATAGACTCCACTTCCAGGTGTTACAAATATTCCACCCGTGTTCCGGAAAATCCGTGACTCCTGAACCATGTCACCAACCACGATCAAACATGTTAGTTTAGCGAGTCTAAAATATATATCAGTCCCTAGCACACATGTGTGAGTCATGTGCCATGATCAGTTGTATATATGAGATCAATTCCAATCTGATCATGTGGATTAACAGCCTGCAGAGCCGATCCTGCAAAACAAACCCAGCTCTTCCGTCATGCTGCACCCGGGTCATACATGTACGTACATAATAAACATTCCAGTAGAGTCGATCTCAACTTGTTCCTCTACTGTGTTCCAGCACAAACGTCCTCGGCACCTCGAGTACAAATTCCTCGAGTTAGATCCCACATCAATAAGTCCTTTATCACACGTATCAATAAATAATTCCACATTGAGGTGAATATATGATAACAACAATAAATGATATAAATATAAATGTTGATAGCCATATAATAATTCTAACAAAGTGAGCAGACAATCATTCGCCTGACGACGTATTATGGAAGGAAAAAGATCGATCGATGAACGCTGATGTGTTTTTGTTTTACTTGACGTTAGAGCTTGCATGTCATTTGTAGCATAGTAAGTAGTAATTGGAGTGTTGGACACTTGGACCATGTATGATACTAGATGAATACATGGAGTGGGGGCCCTACAATTTGGGGGCCCTGGGCAGCTGCCCCGGTTGCTAATACTACAGGGCCGGGGCTGCCGGTGACGCATTCATGGCGCATGGATCGCGCGCTCCATCGCCGTCGGCGGCGGCCTTGTCTATTCTTGCTGCAGGGCGATGGAGGAAGAGGATGGATGGATGGGGCGATGGGCGGGCCCAGCCACGAACGATCTCGTGTGTTCGTGGAGGGAATGGTGGAAGACGGGCAGTCTCGTCTCCGGCCTGCCTCCCCCCAATTATTAGCCGTTCGTTGGAGCCTCTGCAACTTGCGACCGCATGGAACACACGAGGTCTTGTTAATGTGATCTTGTTATTAGAATCACCCAACTAATTAAGCTATGATAGCTGCATGCATTTTGGAATGCTTTTTTTTAATGAAAAATACTTGTTTTAGCGAAAGCTCTTTGGAGCGTTGATCAACAAACAAGTTTGTCAACGCAACCGCTTCAAATAATTAACATTATTATCTTGGATTCTCTGGAATGTGTCCATCTACACGCATGTAGTGATAACTTGATAAGATCCTGTTTAGGTCTTCAAAAGTTCTCAAAATTTTCACATTGCAGACCCTGCTACCTCTCATAAAACATGTTTTCCAATACAAAAATTTCATTACTTTCATCAAAATTTTCACCAACTAAACAGTGCCTTAGTTTGGTTTCACATCCGCGCCGGTCGGGCAGCTATTCGTAAATCCTAATGCGAGCCGAAATATCAGCTTGGTTCCGAGACTCCAAGGATATTTTTGCACCGCAGGAGAGTACGTACACACGATCGGATGGGGCCTCGTATGGATGGATATATCCTCGCACGTGTGCGGGCCTGACGACGAGCTGCTTGGCTCCTTGATCGTATCGAGCTCTGCATGACTGCATCTCGCCCGGTTGGTCTCTGACGTGACGCGACGAGTAATAAACCCAACAAGAAGCGAACAAGAACGTGCCGGCTTTGCGCGAGTGAGTCGGTTGGTTCGGTTGCCGCGTCACGGCGACACGTACGTAGCCGAGCCGGAAGAGCTCCGACGACCACCGTCGTAGCAGGCAGGCAGGTGTCCGGCCGCGGCGACTTTGGGTGGCCCTGCTCCGCACGCGTGTCCACCTCCAGAATCACACACACGCGCGCGCGTGTCTATCTGGGGATTCTGGCAGTGGCGGTCAACACTACCGAACACGACCGCGGTTATTACTGTGCACGTCCTTTAACCGCGTGCGTTCATCCCGGCTGGATAATTTGTACTATCGTGGGAGAGCGTGCGTGCGTTATTAGGTACGTGGCCTTCATGCGTTCATGCTGCCAGGAAGGCTGCGTGAATTGGCATTCACCTAGGAGTAGTATATATGATCACTGTCACTCACATGCAACGGCAACAACGATCGATCACCTTTTCCTCTACCATTTTTTGTGTTCCCTGTTTAGTTCATGAAAAATTTGATAAAAAAATGGTAAAATTTTTACATTAGATTACGTGTATAGAGAAGAAATGAACTGACACGATTATCTAAACGAAGACTTTTGGTGAAAATTTTGAAACTAACGCTCTATTTAGTTCCCGAAATTCTCATCAAAATTTTCATCTAGAGAACCGTATCAGTTCATTTTTTTCTCTGTATGCACGTAACTCAATAAAAAAATTTCACCCATTTCATCAAAATTTCAACCAACTAAACGGAGTATAAAAAGAGCCTTCTTCTTTTGGCGGGAAGGAGAATGAATGCAGACTCCACCTCCACACAAGCCGACATCATCAGCAGCGGCACGGGGTTTCTACAACTGCCAGAGACTCCCGCGTTGTCCCGTTCCGTTTGCATCGTATACTACTACAAAAGAAAAGGCAAACTAAAAGAGGCACGGATATTTTTCGTGTGTTCGCTCAGGAAAGGAAAATATCACAGGACGGAGGGGGGCAACAACACACTTGCATGCTGAGGTGAGCACTTACGTCTCTCGTATGTATCACCATCTTGCTCGCAAAAAGCACTTCATAATTGTATACCATGCCCCTCCTAGTACAAAAGTACTACATTTATTATGATCGAGTGGCATGCTGCAGCATCACCTTAGGAATTTTCACATGATTTACTGTTGGTAAAGTAAAAGCATGTTTTTTTTAAAAAAAAAACCAGACATACTCTGTGAAAGTATGCCACCACCAAATCGCTAGAGCTAACAATTTGACTACTACACATTTTCTTTAGCGGATGGGGGGTGGTGGTTTGCTATGTTTGAATTTCTCTCAACTAACCCGTGGAAAACGAAGAATCTATTTTTTATATAAAAAAAACCTCCGTGACGGGCGACCCCCAGCCACCACCCAAACTGCAGCGAAAAAAGAAGAAAAGGAAAATTAATTAAAAAGAAAAACAGCAGGCGAGAAACAAACAACACGCATAAAAAAATCCGCCGCGGTGTCCACCACGTGCTTTTCTCTACTCACGGCTCGCTTCCATAAATACCCCCCGCGCCCTCGCCCTCCTCTTCTCTTCGGTTTCCTTCCCATCTCGCCTTGAATCTTCCTCACCAGCAGCAATCGCGCTAATCGCCAGCTTAATCCCCTTCCAAATCCGCGATATTCCCAAGAATCTTCTTCAGTTCTTCCCTCTCGCACCCACTCCCTCCCTCTCTCTCTTTCCTCCCTCCCATTGCGCTCGGATTCCTCCTCGCTTTCTCCGTCTCCGTCTCGGCCGTCCTCCCCTTTCCTCCCCCGCCTCGGATTCGATCGCCGGCCTCACCTCTTATCCCTGCTCCTGCTCTCTGCCTGCCTGCCGCCTTTTTATCCCGTCTTCCCCCGTCCGTCCGGGACTCTTTTTTTTTTTCATCCCGCAGTTCTTGCTCGTTGTGCGTTGCGTCGCGTCGCGTCGCGTCGAGGAGAGCGGGCCTTTCGTTCCCGGATCGTGCGGCGCCCCCCCGACATGTGCGTGGAGGGACTGGAGGACGCAGGGAGGCTTGATTTCGGAGACCAGGACGTCGACAAGCACGCCGATTTCGCGGTGCGTACCACCACCGGTTCCCGCTCCTCACATATTTTTCTCCTGCGGATTTTTGCTTGCAATCTTCGTGATTTGTTGTTGCGGGTCCGCACTTCGCACTTTTCATTTGGCTGTTGGTGATTCGTGCGGGTTTCAGTCGGTCGGGGCCGGTGGGATCGATTCAGGACACGAAAACGAAACCAAATTTCGCTGCGGTGGTTGCTTCCTTCCGGGTCATTCTTTTCATGTCGAAATGCTTCTCTCTTTTCTTTCGCTTTCTCTGAAAATCCGGAGCGATGTATAGATATGAGGGGTCAGTTATTTATTGGAGCACCAGTGGAATTAATGAACTCTCGTGTGTTTTTTGAGTACGTTTCTCTCTCACGTGAAAGGGAGGAATATGCTCTGAATTGTTCAACGGGGTGAAGTTTCTAGTACAATTTCAGGTTTCGTAAAGATAGTGTCTTTGTGGTTGTCCTAGCTTGCGGACGAATGGTTTGTTTCTGCATTGCGCTCTTCCTTTGTACTTTTGATTCGGTGACGAATTTGCGATGCATATGATGGCCGTGTTTGGTAGGGGGTGAAAATTTTTTCACCCCTATTAAATGCAACTTTGACTACTAATTAAGAGAATTAAATAAAGTCAGTTTCAAAACTACCTTCACAACCCCGAACAAAATTGCGAGACGAACCTAATGAGGTCTTTGACCGCATGATTAGAACATAGTTACTGTAGTATTACTGTAGCAAATCATTAATTAATTATGCTCATTAGATTTGTCGCGCAAAGTTGCACTCATCTGTGAAAAGGTTTTGCAAATAAACTTCACTTGGTACTCCATGCATGCAAGATTCTTTTTCATGAATTTTTTTTTCAGCCAACCAAACACGACCGATATGTGGTGCGGCGTACTGGTCTACCTGCGAGCTTCTCAATTTATTAGCCAAGCAGAAATATATTCAGCACTGCAAAGTTCACACTATAATACCTAAATCGGTTTACCTCATAGCAAAGTCAAATGGCAACAAATAGTGGCCTTGAGTCTATTAAGCATTAGAGAAGGGCATACTGTTGGATATATAATTACTGATAATTTGCCATCTAGTATGTTCTTTAGCATGTAGAAGTAGAATAGTCAGTACTGGCAAAGTTCAGTTAGTAGAAAAGGGGGGCTAAGGGTTGTGTTGTTCACTCGCCTGACTGGGCACTTTGTGGACAACTCTTAGTGATCCATGTTCTTTATAGCTCTCTTAGATACATAATCATCCGGTGGCCCGTGCTACCCTTTAGACCTTAATGCGGTAGCTTTGTCCCTTTACTTGGTAGTGATGTTGCCAACAGGAAGTGGACTAATGGAGTGGCGCCCAAGAATGTACACCTGTAGACTCTGGTAGTTAGCTCAACTGTGAGGAACAACCGCAGTATCTGCTGTCCAATCATATTGTCGCAGCTGTTTGCTCCTTTGTCAAGTTTATATGATGCTATAAAAGCTTTTGTCTGAAAGACAGAGAAGCTGCCAGGTAGCACCTATGTGCATTCTTGGGTGTTTTGTTTATGATTGCCCTCTAGAAATGGTTACTTGAAGCCTTTCCTGTCCAACAATGACTTGCCTTCTGTTACTGACTTTACTGAATTGGCCTTCTCCCTTCTGTTCCTATGTCCCTTTCAACTAGCTGTATTACCACTTACTATAAGTATATTGCGCTTTCTCTGTGATGCTAACAAGTATCTCTAGGGAATTCCAGTTGCTGGGCAGGTGTGAGTATGGGGCTAGATTTTTTATTTCATCACCTTGAAATTGACCTTTTTGTTTTCTTGGTTTCTCTATCGAATCTTATATATTGCTTATTTTTTTGTTGTAGTTGTTTATTATTTATTTCTTTCACCGTGCTCTAATACTTTTTGGATGATGTGCAGATGGAGAGAGTTTGTGAGAACACAGTGTCTGTTGATTTCAAGCAGACTAAGTTGAACAATTTTGTTCCGTTCCTCCGGTCAGGGGAATGGTCTGATATCGGAGGTCGTGATTACATGGAAGATGCCCATGTGTGCATCTCTGATCTGGCAAAGAATTTTGGCTGTAAAGCAGTGGATGATGAAGTGATTTCCTTCTATGGGGTAATTACCTGTTCATTCTTATATTCCATTCCTACTTCAACTAGGAAACTATATTGCTTGAGTTATTCTGAAGAAATCTTTATCTTTGTTGTAAATTTCAGTTACTTCTTTTAGTACTATTACAGTGTATGTGTGTGCTAATCCCTTCTAGCGATACTAGTACAGAGTAGCTTCCCCGTAGTTTCGTAATTGCAGAAATCATGAAATATATTATGTTTCTATTCTCATCACGCACTTTAACTCCTATTTACAGGTCTTTGATGGACATGGTGGCAAAGATGCAGCCCATTACGTCCGTGATAACTTGCCACGGGTCATCGTGGAAGATGCCGATTTTCCTCTTGAGCTTGAAAAGGTAGTCAAGAGGTCGTTTGTGGAAACTGATAGTAAGTTTGCAGAGACATTTTCTCATCACAAGGGACTGTCTTCTGGAACTACAGCACTTACAGCAATGATTTTTGGAAGGTATTGCTTCACGTCCATCTCTAACTCCCTGGTTATGTACTTATGGTGTTATCCACTAAGTGTGTTGTTTAATTATGTGATTGGATTGGAAGCTGCAATCTATGATCGAAAAATTAAAGCATGCGGTAGAGGTTCTGTTCACTATTGGTTTCTACCAGTTTTGGTGCATGAATTTCTGGGATTATTTGAGTTATCTTCCTGTCAAAAGTAAACGGTCGAACCATAGGTCATCAAATCTGAAATTTTTCCCGGTTACTAGCCTAGGAACCTTAATCTCACCTGGGCACGATCTTACAAATTCTAGTTTTGCTGTGGGCTAGAGTGGACAGAATTCTTCTAGCTTAAAATATTTTTTTTTGTAAGTTACTATTGGCAGATGCTAATTGCTAGCATATCTTATGCAGGTCCCTTCTGGTGGCTAATGCTGGTGACTGCCGAGCAGTCCTTTCCCGGCATGGTACTGCCATTGAAATGTCCAAGGACCATAGGCCGTGCTGCATGAATGAAAGAAAGCGTGTAGAATCACTTGGTGGCTATGTGGATGATGGTTATTTGAATGGTCAGCTGGCAGTCACTAGAGCACTAGGTGACTGGCATCTCGAGGGCATGAAAGAGATGGGTGAGCCTGGAGGGCCCTTGAGCGCTGAGCCAGAGCTGAAGATGATTACATTGACGAAGGACGACGAGTTCTTGATAATAGGCAGTGATGGCATCTGGGATTTCTTCTCAAACCAAAATGCTGTTGATTTTGCACGACGGAGGCTCCAAGACCACAATGACTTGAGGCTGTGCTGCAGGGAGATTGTCGATGAGGCAGTAAGGCGGGGGGCCAGGGACAACCTAACCGCCGTGATGGTTTCGTTCCACCAGGAGGCCCCTCCCCAGACCAGAGTGAACAGGACAGGCAGGGTTGCACGCAGCATATCAGCTGAAGGGCTTCACAATCTCAGAGTGCTCCTGGAAGGCCAGTGAGTTAGTGACGGCGCGCCCATTGCCCCGCCAGTCCTGATGTTGTGCTACATTGCTGAGTGTTAATTGTAAGTAGCGATTTTCGGTATCTTGGTGCTGTTCAGCAACTGCCTGTCGACATGCCAGAGTAACTATTCTTGTCTGAGAATAAACCAACGAGCCTGAGATCTCACTAGCTGATTGTGAGACGCTGTAAATAATAAAAGTTGGAGCTAGGTAAGGACGAGTTAGCAGTGTGCATCCAGGGGTCTTTTGTGGCTCATTATGTGATGTTTTCCCCTGATCTTCTGTAAATAAAACCTTGCTGGGAGTATTAATGTCATCGAACTAATGTTCTCTCATGTAATGTGTGCGCCCTCCCCAACATTGAGATTTTACTGATCATGTTCAGATATATCCGATTTTACTGATCATGTTCAGATATATCCTGTTCGTGTTACTGCCTTACTAATACTGGTGGTAAATCTTGTTAGAGTTCTGGCAAATGATTCCAGTAGTATAACTTCATCAAGCAGACGCTTCCGAACTGAATTTGTGACCATATATGCATCCTCAATCAGGAAGGAATTCGTGATGCTGTGCCCATACTGACAGCAACCTGAACAAGATCCTGACAGGGAAACCTGGACATCATTTGATAGATTTCACATGGTACCATCCGATCTGATAGGCCATGGCGATCGGCGAACCATCGGAATCATTCGGTTACCGACGCCACAGCTCCTCTTCATGATTTGAGCTCAGAGATCGGACAGGCTACCGATGCCTCCAATCCTCACCTCTCGCGTGAATGATCGTGAACGTCGCGAGCCCGGTCAACCGAGATCGCTGCCCGTGCGCCGACGCACCTTTTGATGCCACTTTTTTTTTTTTTTGCAGCTAATCTTTCAATAGATCTCTCCTTCATCTACAGCCTAAACCTAGCATTAGCTCCTACTAACGTGCTCTCCCTGACACTTATCCCCAAACCGCTGCGCTCGCTTTACCGGCGACAGGGTTCCCTGACCCAGGTCAATGCAGACAGGCACAGACAGGCCTTCTCTAATCTTTTATCTTCCCTTCGAGACATTTGCTGTCCTGTCCGGCCACACACATTCAGACAGAAACAACTAAACGCTCCGTCCATGCGAGACTGCGAGCCATCCCGGCTTTTCTCAAGGAACACGCGAACAAATACGCAGCCTCTGCTGACGAGCCGCGGGGACATGCGCGAGACTTTCCAGGAGGGGGATGGCGAGACCGGACAGAGAGGAGAGAACCGGTGGAATGAAGCTTAGTGCTTGCAGGTTCAGCATCATCAGTGTACCTAATCCAGGGACCAGCGGCCTAAACACGGCCCAAATTTCGTGCGGGCAGACTTCACAAAAGGGCGACAGGGGTGGCATAAACTAAGCTACCGTCTCGCATGGGTGTGTGTGGGGTTGAAGACACTGGTACAGACAGCACAGCTTGTTTTTGTATTTGCTGTAGGTGTGGACAGCCCCCACTCCTGAATCCTGATAGGCATGATGAGTGCAGCAATCACTGAACTCTGAATGCCAATGGAGGTGTATAAGTAGGGCGTGTCGTAGGTCAGATGGATTCAGTTCAGTTCAAACCACTTTACCTGTTCTTAGCCTTCCGCGTTCCGAACTGAGCTGAGGAGTAAAGCGACAGCACTTGGTCTCTCAAGTCTCTTTCAGTCTTCACATTCTCCCCACCGCGCAACGCAAAGATGAGGACTTCCCTGTCATTGGCCGCCGTCTTCGTGCTTCTGTTGCTGACGACAATGGAGGCTGCTGAAGCCATCAGATTGGATGCGGAGAGCCGTGCCGCCGTCAGCCAGAGCCAGCAGCAGCAAACTGCCACCAATGTAAGTGATCCTGATGACTCTTTTTTTCAGTGTCTGAATCTCTGAATGAATCTGTTCGTGCATTGGTCGTTTGGAACGGTTGCTGACGTGCTTGCTTGCATTCCTGTAATTTTTTCAGAAATCGGAAACTGACGCTCCAATCGTCGACAAAATTCAGAAATCAGTCGAGAAGTTGGTGCAGAAGCAACAGGACGCTCCAGTTAAAAGCTCGGTAGGCGAGAGCGAGACGAAGGGAAGCATCGCTGGACAGGAGGTCAGGGCGACAGCACACAAGCTGCCCGAGTTCCACGAAGACTACTACGGCGCCAGCGTCCATGAACCAAGGCACCACTGAGCTGGCTGCTCTGTTCGTTCGTTCGTTCCCTTTGTGCAAAGAGGAAATTGTAGGGCACTAGGTACTACTACTAGCTTTTAGTCAGCAGCTGTAGCAGGCTGCCATAGTTACCTTGTTCTAAGCTTGATTAGCGAGCAAACACAATCTTTTTCTTTCTTTTTTTCCATCTCTTGAATGGAAATGTAACAGTTTTGATGCGCTAACTTGTTGGCAAAAGCCACAAAAGGAAATCTCAAGATGCTGTCAGTGAAAGCTTGTTCAGCTATAGCTATGAGATTGTCGTGTTGCTGCAGCAGAGGACATATATATTGGAAGTGAGCGGCAGCTTGTGCACTGTTGAAAATGGCAAGATGCTGCCAGTGCAAGCTCTCGTTCCAGGATGAACAGTGGCTTTCGCATGATAGCTCTGTAGATTAACACCGGATGCGAGAATGTTTAAGAAACCCAGAGTTTCCAGTAACTCCTGTAAAGGGCCACCCGTTTCATTGTGTATCAATTAGCACGTTCTCCACTAGCATCTGGCTGATCAGAAATTCAGAACACTAGGTGAGGTGCAGCAGAACATATGTAAATGCAAACTGACAGATAAATGTGAACTATTGCGGAACAGATAAATGTTTTCGTGGCCTGCTGATGGCCTCTCAAAGAGGCAACAAGGTGAAGGTGAACCGGGTGACCTCTGTCTGAATGCTGATACCGTCGGCGACTGGTCGGCAGTTGTAAATTGGCGCTACCGACGCGCACTGCTAGGTATGCGGGCAAGCGACGTCGCTGTGTGTCAGTAGGCGACACCAACTCCAACACCGGAAGCGTGCTTTGAGGCAGCAGCGAGCGAGCGAGCGCAACCAAGTGTGCCCGCTGCCCGCCACCGCCGGATAAGCTGCAGTGTTCTTCGCCGGGAGTGTCCTTTGTGTCCGGCGAAGAGGACTAGAGTATTCGGATGTTACTTTTACATGCACAATTATCAGCTCATGATTGGGCAGCTGAGTAGCTTGTTGGCCGTCTTTTGGGAGCCGGCAGCAAAGGCATGGCAAAAAAAAAAAAATGTAGAGGATGTGGTACATGCATGACGTTCTCAAAAATCAAAAAGAGGATAAAGGGAGGATATGTTAGAAATAATGTGTTGCTGAATGGCTATTTGATAGTTAGAGCAACTCCAGCAAGGGTCTCCATATGGGTCTCTACTCCAAAATTTAGAGGTTTGGTGTAAAAAAATAACTCCAGCAGGGCCTCTAAATAGACCTTCATTTTGCATGTCCCTCCAAATTTCCTATCTCAACCTCCATTCCTGGAGGGCCTCCAAACCCCCCTCCAAACTGTGGGTCCCACCATTTTTATTTTCTTTCTTTTTTTTTTCAATTTATTTCCTTCTCTGCTCCCTGTCTCTCCCTCCCCGCGCCGGCCTACACGCGCGGCCAGGCCGCGGATCTCGGCCTCGCCGCCGTCCGCACATTTAGGCCACGGATCTCAGCCCCGACGTCGTCTGCCCGCGTCGCAGGCCGGCTGCGACCGCCTCCCGCGCTACCCCTGCCCGTCCAGCCAAACTGGGATGCGCCGCCGTCCGGCCGCGCTGGAGGCCAGGCACGCGATTTCGCCGTCAACGGAGGCCGCGATGCCGAGCTCCGACGAGGAGGAGCAGCACACGGCCCTGCACTCGGCGAGGCGGCGCAGTGGGACCGCACGAGCTGGCCGGTGGCCGCGTCCGGAGCCGCCGCACCCCCGCAGCCGCCACGTTACCTCGCCCGCCGCGCGCCCCACGCGTCGAGGGTGGCGGCCTCGGGGACGAGCGCCAAGATCCGCGAGTGCCTCTCCCACGGCCGCGTCGGCATCGGCGGCGACGCTTTCTTGGGTGGAGGTCCCGCCGCGGCGCCAACCGTGCCCTTGCCGTGGCCCGAGCACCACCCGCCCCGGCCTCCGCGGCGCGGCGGGCGCGGGAGACGAGCGCGGCGGTCTCGGCCGCCCGCACGGGCGCTAACGCCTCGACGCGGTGCGTGGAGAGGAGGTCCGCGGCCGCTGTCGCCGTGGACACTACCAGGGTCCGCCGACGACCCAGTTGCAGGAGGAGCCCCCGCCGCCGTACCGGAGGTGCAGCTCGTGAATGGAGTGCTGCGGGAGGCGGCCGATGAGGTGGATGTGGCCCAGCAGCGCCAGCTGCCACGCCGGCGACGGCGGGAGCTTGCTTGCGCTCCGGCGGTTCTTCCCTCTGCCCCTGGCGGTTCTTGCGCTTGGCGACGTAAAGGCAACAGAGAAGCAGGGCAACGACGAGCACGAAGGGAGACATCTTGCCCCTTCCGGCCGGCGCAGTACCCGCTACCCCTGCCGGCGCTCGACATGCTGGGGAGCTCGCCGCCGAAGGCGGGGATCCCGCCGCCTCCGTGGAGCACGCCACGCGGGGGAGGTCGCCACCGCCGTGGGAAGGCCGGCGAGGGAGCTTGCCGCCGCCGTGGGAGGCCTTCCCTCCAGGCGCGGGTGCAGAGGCCGGGGAAGGTGGGGAACGGGAGTTGGACTGGAGCGGATGAACAGATGAGGGAGAGAGAGGAGAGGATGACAGATGGGTCCCACGGAAGAATAGAGGCCCAGATTGATATCCCCACTGGAGTTAAGTGTTAATTTTGGACCTCTATTTTATGCAGTTGGGCCTGCAAATATGTTTTGGAGGTCTCAATTTACAGACCCCTGCTGGAGTTGCTGTTAGAATGTTGAGGGCTATCGGCATTCCTGAGCAGTCATTAGTGAAGTAGAAAGAAAGAGTGTAACTTTTAGTTAACACTCAAGAATTTAGTCACTGTTTAACAAGTAATTTTTTTCTTTTTCTTTTGCAGAGGAAGGGCAGACATGCACGTGTGTGTAGCAAGTGGTGGCCGCCGCGTGCGAAAATTTTCTTTCCAAGGCCCATTTGCGAAAATTTTCTTTCCAAGGCTTCCTTGCTTCGTGGCTGGGTGTGGGTCAAATGTTTTCGACCTGCTCGACCCGATCGACGATGGAGAGGAGAGAGTGTGTGGTTGGGTGGACTGTGTAAGGTATACATGTAGAATTTAGGAGATGCTTGGTTCCCCGCCACACTCTGCCTCGCCACGCGTGCGCTCGCCGCGCTACAGTAATCTGGGTGTGGCGGGTGATTCCTCCGCCACAGGCTGTGGTGGCCAGCACAGGAGCGTGGCGGGGTGTGGCGGCAAGCCAAACAGGCCCTTATTCATTCATGCACGCACACTTCACTCATAGTACAAATAGTCCGAGTAAGAGGGAGGGGTGCACATGCATGTCCTCTGCAAGTGTTGCGGTCGCCTACGTGCGAAAGAAATCCTTTCAAGTTACAAAGTGTTAGAGCAAACACGATACTACCGAGTCTGGGATAAGATAATTATTAGCAGCAAATGAAGCAGGTAACTCCAAGTGCACGAGCCTTCTCACGCTCAACCGCCTCTCCCAGTCGGTGAGCGAGCTCCTAGATCTGATCTAATGTCGTCGTCTGATCACTCTCCGCCGCATGGGTGTGGAAAAAAACAAAAGGTGTTGTAGCAGATGTGGTGCCTACATAATATTCTCAAAAGGATGATAAAGGGAGGCTAGAACTAGTGTGGTCCTACATGGCTATTGGATAGACATAATTTTTTTGATAAGAGAAATTTTATTAATCTTAGACGATTACATCAAGATGATACAAACGTACTAGAATCATTTCCGGCCTCAAAATTCAAAAAGAAGATAAAGGGAGAATATGTTAGAAATAATGTGTTGTTGAATGGCTATTCGATAGGCAGAATGTTGAGGGCTATCGGCATTCCTGAGCAGCCATTTTTTCTAAAAGTGAAATAGGAAGAAAGAGTGTAACTTTTAGTCAACACTCAACAATTTAGTCACTGTTCAACAGGGTAAATTTCTTCTTCTTTTTTTGAAAAGCTAAGGTAATTTTATTTTTTTTTCTTGTTGTACCGATTGGTTAATCTGCTTGTGGCGCGCACGAGTGTTGACGGTGAATTTTGGTGCTCTAAACATGTTCGTTACACTTTGATTTGAACTTCATCATGGTAATAACCCGCCACTCGGCACACTAATGATATAACAACTTCAACTTTGTATGTGCATTTGGAAGTGTGATGTTTTTAAGGAAAACATAGACTAAAAGGACGGAGTCACATCGAGTTCAAAGGAGTAAAAGAGGAGTTCCGTTCGTGTTCAAGTGCAAGGCAAACTCACTCCCAAAGGTGGCAAGGACCAAGGTGCTACGACAAAACATCTCCGAGGTCCTCAAGCCCGGCACGTACAAGCTCGCAAACGAGAAGGGCGAAACCTTTACCAATGCTTGGAACATCCAACAGCTACGTCGCTTCTACCCCTAAAAGTTCCAAGTCATTCTGTACATATCTGGCGCCCAAGTCAGTTGTATATACACTAAGATCGTGAATAAATACAAGGGAGACTTGGCTTTCTTCCGGAAACCAAGTCCCCCCCGGAGGCTACTGTGGGGGGCACCCCTCCTGAACGGTCCCATTTTTTCTCGCAAACGTCTTTTCTTTCGAAAATGCTAAGTGTGCAGGGCCTCGAATACTTAGAGAAACAAAAGCAGGGCGCGGGTAACAAAGGCTAGAATCGGACGAGTCCGGGACCGCCTACGCCTCCAGCAGGACATTGCCTCTACCTCTCGCCATTTTATCCCCAAGTCACTCGCGAGAGCGATCAACCCCGGCCAAAGTTTTTCTAAGCTATGAGGAAAGCGCAACAGTATACACAAACGAGTTGCACATAAGTTTACATACTTAAAAGACAACTTGTTCGATTACAGGAGCCGCTCGGCTCGAATCCTAACTGCAACCTACGAGTTTCCGCGACCGTCTTCTTTCAGGGTGCACCAGGGCTTGTGGCGGCAACGTCCCTGCCCTCAACAGCGTCCGGGAAGAGTGTTGACGGTGAATTTTGGTGCTCCAAACATGTTCGTTACACTTTGGTTTGAACTTCATCATGGTACTAACCCGCCACTAGGCACACTAATGATATAATAAGTTCAACTTTGTATGTGCATTTGGAAGTGTGATGTTTTTGTAGGAAAACATGGACTAAAGGGACGGAGTCACATCGAGTTCAAAGGAGTAAATGAGGAGTTCCGTTCGTGTTCAAGTGCAAAGCAAACTCATTCCCAAAGGTGGCAAGGACCAAGGTGCTACGACAAAACATCTCCGAGGACCAAGACATAAGGATCAGATTTTATACGAGAAGACCCCCTATATTTATCGTAGGGTTGATGACGCCAAAAAGACACAAATATTAGGGTCAAAGTCCAAAATGCCAAGACGGACCACTCAGAGGAAAGGGCGACCGAACCGGGCCGGGAAGGACCCAGGCCGGCCGGCCTGGCCCTTTCCCTCGCCGGTTCGGCCCCCAGTTTCTTGTGCGCGAAGATCCTTCAACCCTAAGTATTGGCAGGCACCGCCATTCGTCGAAAACAGAGATAAATACCCCGAAAGGATCCATTCATGAAGAGAGGTTGAATCGTAAGACATTCGAGGAGAGCACTCGAGAGAAATATTCATCTAGTCCAAGGAGGCGGCCACAAGCGAAATAGGACGTCGAGGTGCTGCCACGGCGCCCCCGGAGTTGAAGGACGCATCGCCGGAAGCATCTACCATGATCAACGACGCTATGCTTAGCGTCTTGATGGGGTAATCTTCTCATTTGTCCATGGGGTTGTAACGGATCATGTCATGTAATCGCCGACTCGTTTATGGTTTCAATCTATTGGTTTTGTGTTGATGATGCTTTCATATTTAAGGCTAGCTACCATGCTTTTCGGGTGTATAGATCTCACTACTCCCGTTGATCCCTTCAACACACCGTGATCGTTCGTTGTTTTGCCTTGATTGCCTTCGCGTAGTGACAGTGCGAGAGAAGGAAAAGGGTGAAGCCGCGGTCACACCTTCAATAGATTAGATTGATTTTTATCTTCCTTGGCGGTTGCATGTTCATGTATCCTAGACCCTATGGGCAAGTGTCCTTTGCATCTAGTACACCTCACACACCTCTTTGTTTTAAGTTTAGTTTGCTCTTAGATCAATCTCTAGTTAAAGGCTGTCTTAATCAACTAGATTAGTTTTAGATCGAACGCTAGCAATCCCCTTGCTCCTTGGGTTGATAAGAACCTTGGGTTTACACTCAAGGGAAGAAGGGTCCCATACGGTCCGTACGCTTGCGGATCGAAGTTTGCAACGACAATCAACCGTCAACAAACCCCTTTTTCTGGCGTCGTTGCCGGGGAGCAAGCCAGTTTGCTACGTTTGATTTTGTGTTAATTTTGTTGATTACTAACATCTGACCTTTGTTTCCTAGAAACCCCCGCTTTTATTTTGTTTTTGTTTTTGTTGTCTAGATGGCGTTCGCCCACCGTCCTTTGGAAGAACCGGAGAAATCATTAAGGGATTACGCTAGTCCCTGATGTGAAGACATCAAGGTACAAGAGTCAGATTCGAACCCCGAAGCGACGAAGTATGAGATTAAGGCGCGAATCATCAAGATGGCGGCGACCAATCCTTTCGAAGGGATGGAGGCGGACAACCCGTATAGACACATCAAGCACTTCACGACATTGTGCAATACGGTACGACAAGAAGGAGTCCCCGACGAATGGTTCAAGTGGAACCTCTTCCCATACTCACTTGCCGGTGAAGCAAAGAAGTGGTACTCATTCGCATCCTTCGAAGTTGGAGGAAATTGGAACCAATTGACAAGGAAGTTTTGTGAAAAATTCTTCCCGATAAGTAAAGTCCAACATCTAAGGAGGCAAGTGATCACCTTCACGCAAGGAGAAGAAGAAGGGATAGACCAAGCGTGGAATAGATTCAACGAGTTGATTGAACAAGGACCACGACTCGGATTCTCCGGTGACGTACTTTTGCACACTTTTTTCTTTTCCCTAACCCCTAGTTGCACAGAACATGTTCAAATGTGTGCAGGAGGGGATCTCATGAAGAAAACACTCACGGAAGCTGCTCAACTTTTACAAAAAATCAGCAAGGCGGCGGCCACGCGAAGAGATTGGGAAACACGACTTTCGGGGAAGCAAGAATGTGACTCAAGTGTGAGAACACTTGCTGGAATTTTCAGAGAAGCGACCCCAGAACACAAGAAAGAGGAGTCAATTCCGGAAAAATTAGAAGAAGTACACGTGGAAGCAAGAACTACCTCAAACATCGACTTCACCAAGTCAAGCCAAGTGAATGGAAGAAGCATTTCAAGCGGAAAGCCGTTGAGGGAGTTCGAGCAAATGGATTGGGTTCCAATTGATTTTGGGGAAGCGTTTGACAAGAGAAGACCATACCCCAACCAAAAGGGGGTGGCAAGAGCTTTGGAGGTAAATTTCCCGCCGGGGAAGCAAGCGGAAAATTCATATGATCTTGAAACGACCGGCGAGATTTTTCAAAAGCTCTTTAATGAAGTAGAAGTGGATCCGGACCATATAGCCGAGGTGAAAAGAGTGATGGGGATCAAGCACGAAGCATTGCCATACGCTCGCCTCGCTGAAGTCTACGCCATAGGGTCCGATCAAGAGGAGAAGACAACCCCGCACTTAAGTTGCACGATTAATGGAATTCAATTCAAAGCTTTATGTGACATCGGAGCACAAGTAAGTGTCTTATCCTCTAAAATTTATGATGAGATTCATAATCATACCATAGACCTAGTCCCAACTTCAACTAAGTTAATCATGGGAGATGGTAGAGTTGTTAGGCCTCTTGGAATTGCTTGCAATCTTGAAGTTGTCATCTCTAAAAAAATGCATACCAACCAATTTCTTTATTGTTGATGCCTACTATGATAAACATGATCACATAATTCTTGGTAGACCCTTTTTAAAGTTGGTTAATGCTGTTTTAGATGCCGGAAAAGGGAAAGTAATGATTAATCTTGATGGAGATAAACATACATATGATTTTCTTCCCGATTCTAGGAACTCCTTACCCCTACCTCTTGATGACGAAGAGGTAGAAAATCTTCGTTTTATTGAAACTTTCAGGGATCCACTACAAAGAGCAATGGAGAATCAACCTAATGATGAGCAAGACGAAGAATTGGAGGAAGCATCTAAAGGACTAGAACCACAAGATGGAAGCATGGAGGAGGAAAAATTTGAGAATATCAGAGAAATTAAGCCCGAAGAGCCAAAAGTGCCGGAGCTGGACCTCAAACCTTTGCCTAAGGGATTGAGGTATGAATTTTTTGGGCCGGACAAGACCTATCCCGTCGTTGTGAGCGACGAGTTGAGCCCCGAAGAAAATGAGATGTTGCTGAATTTATTGAAGAAGCACAACAAGGTGATCGGGTATTCAATAAATGATCTCAAAGGACTTAGCTCAGCCTTTTGCACTCATCGCATACCTATGGATAATCAATGCAAACCCGTAGTGGACCATCAAAGGAGGTTAACCCATGCCATGCGTGAGGTGGTGAAGAAAGAGGTGATCAAGTTATTGGACGTCGAAATCATTTACCTGGTACCGCATAGCGAATGGGTGAGCCCCGTACATTGCGTGCCAAAGAAAGGAGGCTTGACCGTGGTGAAGAATGAGAAGAATGAGTTAATTCCACAAAGGACCGTGACCAGATGGAGGATGTGCATTGATTATCGGAAATTGAATAAAGTAACGAAGAAGGATCACTTCCCCCTACTGTTCATCGACGAGATGCTTGAGAGGTTAGCAAATCATTCCTATTTTTGCTTTCTCGATGGGTACTCGGGGTTCATGCAAATTCCTATTCACCCGGAAGATCAACATAAGACAACTTTTACTTGCCCATATGGAACATTTGCATATAGAAGGATGCCTTTTGGTTTGTGTAATGCTCCGGCCTCTTTCCAATGTTGCATGATGGCGGTATTTTTGGAATTCATTGAAGAAATTATTGAGGTGTTCATGGATGATTTTTCCGTCTATGGGAAAACTTTTGCGGATTGTTTAGCCAACTTGGACAAGGTTCTCATGAAATGTGCTGAGGTTGACTTGGTGCTCAATTGGGAGAAATGTCACTTTATGGCGAAGCAAGGTATAGTGTTGGGACACTGTTGGGTATTTTAGCATCACACGAATAAATCCGCAAGCGCACAGATACCGTTGTAGCTTTCACCTCAGAGTATTCCAAGGGTATCGAATCCAAGGGAACAGTGTGCACTAACTTCGTACTAGTCGGTCCAAGGACACACCCAGATAAAAGGCAAGGATAGAGAGGATTCCTAAAGATAGCACTATAGATGGGATTAAAGGTCGATCTCTAGATAGAACTTGGCTTAGGGTACCGATAGCCCTGACTTAACAGGCGACTCCGGTACGCAGATCTATGTGGAACGGAGCTCTGACTATATCCAGCTGTGGAGGATCAACGAGGGCCAGACGGGCTGTCACCACTCACCACCACCTGGACTGCCTCTACCTAACCTTGGGATAAGCCGAACGAATGATAACCGATACCGTGACACAATGTCTACGCTGTGGTTACTGCCATAGCCAACGGACTACGGCACTCTGTACTTATAGAACTACGACCACGGAAGAGAACTGATCTCACTCACTATAGGTACTACTAGCTTATACTGAAGGCATACAGGAGAGCACTTGGCCCCGTACTATGCTTCCAATGTATACAAACGTCTTGCAGCAGACGAACGCATAAACCCAGGATCTACGCACCAGCAGGGGAAAAAGACTACTCATGCAACCTAGCATAAACTATTAGAAAGGAATCACGAACACACTTTATTCTAATCAGAGTATGCAAGCACATCCACTTTATTCTAAAAGACTAGTCATACAAACAGGATACAAACTTGTGCACCTAATCAACTAGATCGAGGGGACGTGTTCGTGAAGAACACGTGCCTCTAAATGATGAACAGGTGAAGAACACAAGAACATATCACTTGCACTTTGGTCTAAATAGAAAATGCAGAAATACTCACTTTACTCTAATTGAAGAACGAGCATCCATAGAGGTACATACCTTTCACTCTCTCCCTAGCTTTGATCTAATCAACTACTCCACACTTACACTCTAGAAGGAGGAGAGGATAGCCTCTCCTCTCAAGAGAGAAAATGAGAGAGGAGGAGAGGAGTTGTGTGTCCTATTCTCTACCCTCTCCCCTTCTATTTATAGGGGGAGTGAGCACCCTTGGGAGGCATGGTTTGCCTTGGGAGAGTGGTTTTCCTCCTTGCTTCTTGTGGGACCAAGCATGATCCGGGGTTTAAGGCGGTAACTGAGTGGATAACGCCCCAAACCGCCTCTAGGAGATCACCAGGAGTTGACACGTGGAAGCTGGGCTCGAATTGCCTTTCTTTCACCCTACTTTTAATGATGGCTATATGTGGAGCTCAGGGTAGGATAAAAGATAAAGCATACTTGCATCACATATATTGCAAAGTCAAAAACCGGATCCAAGGAGAAAATCAAGTCATACAATCAGATCAAGATGTGCACATGCATGGATGTGATGGTGATGGTAAGGTGGACACTAGGCCCGAAGCGGGTGCTAGTTATTACCATCAAAATTATTGGAACTCTTTTTTGCATGATTCCATCTCTCTCCCTTTTCTTCTTTCTTTTGGACATGGGCTATCTCTCTCTTTTTTTCTCTTTTTTTCTCTCATGCTTTGAGTATCGTTTTTTTTGCATAGCCCATGTCTCTCTTTTTTTTCAAGAATACTTTTGGAGAGAGAGGTCACACCACATATGGAGTTTTATTTTTGTAGAATGGATAGATGATACAATGCTAACTTCTAGTGTAGAAGCATAGCAAGGGGATATGGAGTGCACATTGATCTTGATCATGAAAACATGAAAAGAATTCTCACAAGGGTCACAACAATTTGACAAAGCTCAATGCAACACAAGCAGCATATGTGTATAAGGTTTTCAACTAGAAACATCATATGGCTTTGGTAGGACTTTGGCATATCAAAGAGGAGCTTTGCGAAGGGTTTTCAAGTTTTCAAATAAAATTCCCAAGCACTCAAACATTCAGAGAGAAGATCATATCGTCAAACCATATCATAAACATCAACTACTTAGATGAGCATGAGTTCCCTAAAAGATTTTTGTTCACAAGCATCAAGATGTTAGGCAAGGAATAAAACATATGCAAGCCAACCTTCAGGAAACATGTGGAGCAAGTTGAGCACGATTTCGTGAGTTTGATTTTAGCGGATATGAATTGAAACTCATTCAAACTCATGAATCAGGGAGAACAGAGAGCGAGAGTAGTGTACCTCTTGTTGCTTTTATTTGTAGGTAGTGGGAGTTAGGTGACTCCCCCACACTTATTTCTTACCTGCATTATTAGAAAACAAGAAAAAAAAAACAAAGGGAATCGAGGAAAAGAAGGTTACCTAGCCTAATTATTATTGGAGTTGATTTTAAGGCTAGGTTTCCTCAATGAGGTGGATCTCATCATACTCTTTATCATCGGGTTCAAGAAAGACCTTTAAGCGGTGACCGTTTACCTTAAATGTCTTACCTTCTTCATCTTGGAGTGTGATTGCTCCATGAGAGGCAGCATCAACAACAAGGTACGGTCCTTCCCATTTGCTTCGAAGCTTCCCATGTCCAAATAACTTGACCCTAGAATTAAAGAGTAATACCTTATCTCCTGGTTTGAATTCTTTCTTCTTGATCCTCTTGTCATGCCATCTTTTGGTCCTTTCTTTGTAGATTTTAGCATTATGGTATGCTTTTTCCCTCCATTCTTCAAGTTCTAATAGCTGTTGTTTCCTTTGTTTCCCAGCTGTTGTGAAGTCCATATTGAATTTCCGAATGGCCCAGTGAGCCCTGTGTTCTAGCTCGACTGGTAGGTGGCAAGATTTTCCGTACACAAGCTGATAAGGTGACATTCCTATTGGGGTCTTGTAGGCAGTTCTATACGCCCAAAGTGCATCAGGTAACTTTGTCTTCCATGATTTCCCCATCTCATCTACGGTCTTCTGTAGGATGTTCTTGATTTGCTTGTTTGATGTCACTGCTTGACCACTTGTTTGGGGATGATATGGAGTCCCGACATTATGTTGTATTCCCAGCTCTCTCAGGAAGTTTCGGAAGGTCTTATCAATGAAATGAGACCCCCCATCACTAATCACCATCCTTGGTGTCCCGAAACGAGGGAATATGACTTCATGGAACATCTTTTTCGCGTGCTTGGAGTCTGCAGCTCGACACGGTAATGCTTCCACCCACTTGGACACATAGTCAACTGCCACCAAGATGTACTCACAGTCTTGGGACTTTGGGAAAGGTCCCATGAAATCAATGCCCCATACGTCAAATAGCTCAACTTGTTGATTATTCTGTAGAGGCATTGCATCTCTTGCTGTGATTCCCCCCTGCAGTTGACATCTCCGACACCTCTGAATAAAATCTTTTGTGTCTTCATACATGGTTGGCCAAAAGAATCCACTCTGATATATTTTCTCTTGAGTATGGAATGCACCGTAGTGTCCCCCATATGGTGCTGCATGACATTTCTCGATGATCTTTATTCCGTCAGCCGCAGGTACGCATCTTCTCAGTTGGCCGTCAGAACAAATTCTGTAGAGGTATGGATCATCCCAGCAATGACATTTACTATCCTTGATCAACTTCTTCTTGTCTTCACCTGGTGGTACATACCCTGCAACCATAAAGTTGACAATATTTGCATACCATGGGTTGGAGTCTGTGACCTTGAATAGCATGTCATCCCGCATGAAGTCATTTATGGGTGCTTCCTGCAGGTTAGTAGTACGCATACGAGACAAATGATCCGCAACAGAATTTTCTACTCCCTTTTTATCCCTTATTTCTAAATCAAATTCTTGAAGGAGCAGAATCCATCTAATCAGGCAGGGTTTAGCATCTTTCTTAGTGAGTAGGTATTTAAGGGCAGCATGATCAGTATAAACTATTACCTTGGCTCCCACTAAGTAGGATCTAAACTTGTCTATAGCAAAGACAACAACAAGGAGCTCTTTCTCAGTAGTAGCGTAGTTTAGCTGAGCTCCTGTCATGGTTTTGCTAGCATATGCTATAGCATGATGTTTCTTATCCTTAGTTTGGCCTAAGACGGCCCCTACAGCGTAATCACTAGCATCACACATGATCTCGAAGGGCAGCGTCCAGTCGGGAGGCTGGATGATTGGGGTAGAGATGAGTGCATTCTTGAGGGTGAGAAAAGATTTCATACACTCCTCTGTGAATTCAAAAGGCGCATCCTTGGCCAAGAGATTGGTAAGGGGTCTAGCCACCTGTGAGAAATCCTTAATGAACCGTCGGCAGAACCCAGCATGACCGAGGAAGCTACGGATGCCCTTGACATTTACAGGAGGAGGAAGCTTTTCTATTACCTCGATCTTGGCACGATCCACTTCTATCCCTTGTTCAGACACCAGGTGTCCTAACACGATGCCCTCTCGAACCATGAAATGACATTTCTCCCAATTGAGGACAAAGTCCTTCTCGTGACACCTTTGCAAGACCCTGTCTAAATTCCTGAGACACTCATCGAAAGTTTTACCATAGACAGAGAAATCGTCCATGAAAACCTCCATGATTTGCTCGATCATGTCTGAGAAGATAGACATCATGCACCTCTGGAACGATGCAGGTGCATTGCACAACCCGAAAGATATTCTCCGATAAGCATAGGTTCCATAAGGGCAGGTGAAGGTGGTCTTGTTCTGGTCATCAGGGTGGATAGGGATTTGATGGTAGCCAGAATACCCATCAAGGAAACAAAAGAAGGAGTGATTCGCCAACCGCTCAAGCATCTCATCGATGAATAGGAGCGGGAAGTGATCCTTCTTTGTAGCCTTGTTGAGCTTCCTATAATCTATGCACATCCTCCACCCTGTGGGAAGGCGTTGAGCAATCTGCTCGCCGAACTCATTGGGGGCTGTCGTCATTCCTCCCTTCTTGGGTACGCATTGAACGGGGCTAACCCATTCACTATAGGGCACTGGATAGATGATCCTAGTGTGAAGAAGTTTGAGAACTTCTTTCTTCACAACTTCTCTCATTGCATTGTTCAGCCTTCTCTGCGGTTCCCTCGTCGGTGGAATGTCTGGATCTACGGGGATGCGATGGGTGCAGAGAGTCGGGCTTACCCCTTTAAGATCCTGAAGAGAGTATCCGAACATAGATCGGTGCTTCTCTAGGATGGAGATGAGCCTTCTGGATTCCTCGTCAGAGAGATTGTCATTAATGATCACTGGGGACTCAGTGTCCCCATGGAGGAAAACATATCGAAGGCCGGTGGGCAGAGGTTTGAGTTTGATAGGAGGCTTAGGTGGAGCCTGGGATTCAGATATATGTATAGGCTCATCAGGCTCTTCTATCTCATCTATGAACTCAGGTGCCCACTCGTCGAGGAGGGATTTCGGTGAATCTCCCGGAATGATTGCCTTGACCTCCTCAATTTGTGTAGAGTCATCAGGAGGGTCAGTTCTTGCGTTTTTCGCTATTGAGATTTCTACAGAGAAAACCTCCTTCCCAAGGCAAACGTTAAGCTTACCTCGGGTAGGGGCCTCTATGAGAAATCTCTTGAGGGGCAATCCTATCATGAGGTCTAAGCTAAGGACATCATTGATATGGAAATCATGAGCAAAGTCGGCCTCCTTATACATGACAGGGATAGCCTTTAAGATCCCTACTCCTTCTAGGATTTCTCCTTTAGGAGTCCTGATAGACGTCTGGGTAGGAGTCAAGGCTTCGTACGCAAAGTTTCTCAGAGCATAAGTACTGGACATGATATTGACTCCCACCAGAGGGTTGTAGAGAACTTTCACTACCTTTCCATTCATGACGCAAGGGAGGGTCGATCGAGGCGGAAGGAGCTGGAAGATTTCGGCTGTTGATTCCGACTCTCTCAACCACTCTTGGGTCATGATGGCCGTTAACTCCCGAATGTTGTCCCTAAGGAAGGCAATTTCCACAGGATCTGGGGGAGACACGAGTGATGGTGGTTTTCTCTCGCAACAATAGTTTGAGGTATTTCCATAGTCACCAATTATATCATCCTCAAACTTCAGAAGGGACTCCGGAGGTTGAACTGCCACTTCCTCCTGTGTCGTGGCCTCCTGAACTGGGCCTAGGGATTTGGATGGTAAAGGTTCGGGCTCAGATTCAGGAGTGGTCTCTTCTTTAGGTGCGCATTCCTCTTGAGGGTCTTCCGGCTCGGCTGTGAAGGAGGCATTAGCTGCTATAAGGTCAAGAATCTTCCTTCCCTCACTTGGAGTCTTATCCGGAAAGGAGCCTCCCGAGGCATCGTCAAGGCGCCCGGTGGACTTGACGTCCAATCCCGCATAAAAATGCTGATAGAGCACATGGTCGGGTATTGACAGCGTGGGACCCGAATTTACTAAACATAAGAGTCTTTCCCCCGCCGCACCCAAGGTCTCCCTGTCATTTTGCTTAAATCCGAGCACATCCCTTCGCAGGGCGATGAGACGAGCAGGTGGAAAATACCATCGGCAGAATTCACCGACAAGTTTCGACCAGCTGCCGCCAACAGAGCCCGCGCGTTCATTATACCATTGCCTCGCGCTTCCCGTGAGGGAAAAAGAAAACAATTTCCAACGAAGGGTATCGTGTGTCATGCCAGCAAAGGAGTAACATGAACACAAACGCTCAAACTCTCGCAAATGCTCGTAGGGGTTTTGACGGTCCCCGGAAAAGGAATACGATTTCCCAATCAAAGAGATAAGATCGGTACTAAGTTGATAGCTAGGTGTGGTAATTGGGTGTTCCAATGGCGGAGGCTCTAACAACTCAGGTTTGGGAGTAGAAAGGTTTTGGATAGAAGTTTGCTCCATGGTAACTGGGGTAAAGGTAGAAGAAAATGAAAAAGGTAACTACGAGGACCACTAGGTACAAAGATAGATACAACAACCGTTCCCCGGCAACGGTGCCAGAAAGCTTGTTGGGTATTTTAGCGTCACACGAATAAATCCGCAAGTGCACGGATACCGTTGTAGCTTTCACCTCAGAGTATTCCAAGGGTATCAAATCCAAGGGAACAATGTGCACTAACTTCGTACTAGTCGGTCCAAGGACACACCCAGATAAAAGGCAAGGATAGAGAGGATTCCTAAAGATAGCACTATAGATGAGATTAAAGGTCGATCTCTAGATAGAACTTGACTTAGGGTACCGATAGCCCTGACTTAACAGGTGACTCTGGTACGTGGATCTATGTGGAACGGAGCTCTGACGAGATATTTGCCATTATGGGTTTCGCTCGTTTGCCATTATGCAAAAGGGATTCGCAAAATTGCCATTATCAAACAGACCTACACCGCTACAATGCTTTCTTGGACTATACTGCCCTTCCCTTTCTCCTACCTCCAACCCAGCCACCTGCCGCCGCCGCTGCTGCCCCCCTGCTCCTCCTTCCTTGCGACAGCCGCGAGGCACGGCGACATCCCGCTTCCCCAGCTGGACCTCGACAGTGGGGAGGGAATGGCGGCCATGGCCACCCGCTGCCGCCCAAACATCCCGCGGCGGCTCACGCGCGCGAGGCCGAGCTGGCCCGCGCGGCGGAGCTGGCCCGCGGTGGCGCACGCGCGCGAGGCCGAGCTCGCCCACGCGGCGGAGCTGGCCCGCGGCGGCGAACGCGTGCGAGGCCGAGCTCGCCCGCTTGGCGGAGCTGGCCCGCGGCGGCGCCCGCGCGCGAGGCCGAGCTCGCCCGCGTGGCGGAGCTGGTCCGCGGCAGCGCACGCGCACGAGGTCGAACTGGCCCGCGGCGGCGAAGCTGGCCCGTGGCGGCGCACACACGTGAGGTCGAGCTGGTCCGCGGCAGCGCACGCGCACGAGGCCGAGATGGCCCGCGCGGCGGAGCTGGCCCGTGGCGGCGCACACACGCGAGGTCGAGCTGGTCCGCGGCAGCGCACGCGCACGAGGCCGAGCTGGCCCGCGCGGCGGAGCTGGCCCGTGGCGGCGCACACACGCGAGGCCGAGGTCGCGGCAGCGCACGCGCGCCCGTGGCGGTGGTGCTCGCGGCGGCGCGAAGAGGAGGCGCTGCAGCGCGTGGATGGAGGTTGAAGAAGGTCGAGGGTATTTTGGTCAGACTAGGCATTGTAGTGGTGTGTGCGCATTTGAGAATGACATTTTAACGAATCCAATTTGCGGAATGGCAAAAGAGCGAAACCCACTTTTGAAGCTGGCACAAATGCAAATCTCTCGAGCTCTGACTATATCCAGCTGCGGAGGATCAACAAGGGCCAGACAGGCTGTCACCACCACCTGGACTGCCTCTACCTAACCTTGGGATAAGCCGAACGAATGATAACCGGTAGCGTGACACAACGTCTACGCTGTGGTTACTGCTATAGCCAACGGACTACGGCACTCTGTACTTATAGAACTACGACCATGGAAGAGAACTGATCTCACTCACTATAGGTACTACTAGCTTATACTAAAGGCATACAGGAGAGCACTTGGCCCCGTACTATGCTTCCAACATATACAAATGTCTTGCAGTAGACGAACGTATAAACCCAGGATCAACGCACCAGCAGGGGAAAAAGACTACTCATGCAACCTAGCATAAACTATTAGAAAGGAATCACGAACACACTTTATTCACTTTATTCTAAAAGACTAGTCATACAAACAGGATACAAACTTGTGCACCTAATCAACTAGATCGAGGGGGCGTGTTCGTGAAGAACACGTGCCTCTAAATGATGAACAGGTGAAGAACACAAGAACATATCACTTGCACTTTGGTCTAAATAGAAAATGCAGAAATACTCACTTTACTCTAATTGAAGAACGAGCATCCATAGAGGTACATACCTTTCACTCTCTCCCTAGCTTTGATCTAATCAACTACTCCACACTTACACTCTAGAAGGAGGAGAGGATAGCCTCTCCTCTCAAGAGAGAAAATGAGAGAGGAGGAGAGGAGTTGTGTGTCCTATTCTCTACCCCCTCCCCTTCTATTTATAGGGGGAGTGAGCACCCTTGGGAGGCATGGTTTGCCTTGGGAGAGTGGCTTTCCTCCTTGCTTCTTGTGGGCCCAAGCATGATCCGGGGGTTTAAGGCGGTAACTGAGTGGATAACGCCCCCAAACCGCCTCTAGGAGATCACCAGGAGTTGACACGTGGAAGCTGGGCTCGAACGGCGACAAGACAGGGTCGGCCGACCTAGGGGGTCGGCCGACCCCCTTTCACCGCCAAATGGCCCTAGCTTTCTCTGGGTTGTTTCTTAGTGGGTCCTTGGTCCTGTCCTAGGTGTACGCGCAAAACTAAGGCGGTTTGCCTCCTCTGGTGGGCCCTTTGATCCGTGTGCTCTCTTCTGATTGGCTAGAGTTGTGCTTCTTTGCTTGGTGGGACCATGGATCCATGTGAAGCCTATGTGGTAGCCTCTCATTGGTTGGTGCTTGGTTGCTTGGATCCATAGGGTGTGCTTTCTCTCATTTAATGAGCTGAAACACCTGCATTCAAATATTCATCTACACTCGTGGAACTTGTCAGTATAAAGCCCTATTCTAGTGTTGATGATGACTTTTCATTCATTTTATGCAGGAGTTGACGGCATAAAAGTAGCACTTAACAGCCGTCAACAGACACGTGATATCCGAAAGGGGCATTGAGGTGGATAAAGCCAAAGTTGAGACGGTCGAGAGACTTCCACCACCGACGGATATCAAATCTTTGAGGAGCTTCTTGGGCCATGCGGGATTTTATAGAAGATTTATTAAGGACTTCTCAAAGATCACCAAGCCATTAACTAACCTTCTTCAAAAGGATGTGCCATTTGACTTTAATGACAAGTGCTTGGCAGCGTTCCGGACACTAAAGAAAGCTCTCGTGACCGCACCAATCATTCAACCGCCCGATTGGAATCAACCATTCGAGATAATGTGTGATGCTAGCGACTATGTCGTTGGAGCCATCTTGGGGCAACGAAAAGAAAGCAAGGTACATGCTATATATTATGCTAGTAAAACTCTTAATGGAGCTCAATTAAATTATGCAACAACAGAGAAGGAGTTGCTTGCGGTTGTGTTTGCCTTCGAAAAATTCAGATCATACATTGTGAACTCCAAGGTGATTGTCTACACCGATCATGTGGCAATTAAGTATCTCTTGTCAAAGAAGGATGCCAAGCCAAGGTTGATTCCATGGATTCTTCTATTACAAGAATTTGATGTTGAGATTCGAGACAAAAAGGGGTCGGAGAATGTTATGGCCGACCACCTATCAAGGATGAATCGTGAAGATGATAAGGAGCCCATTGAAGACAAGATGAGAGATGATCACCTTTATTGAGTAATCGATAAGGATAGTTGGATGATTGACATCATTCGGGCGATTCGAAAAATGCCACTCGATCACTTAGACAAGAATGCACAAAGAAGGGTAATCTCCGAAAGACGAAAATATTTTTGGGATTCACCTTACCTTTTTATACTTGGAGCCGATGGAGTGTTGAGAAGGTGTGTACCAAGAGAAGAAAGGCAAGAAATAATAAGGAAGTGTCACTCGGCGGAATACGGAGGACATTATGGGCATTTCCGAACTCAAGCAAAGGTATGGGCCAACGGATTTTATTGGCCGGAAATGCATGAAGATGCTAAAAGGTATGTTACCTCTTGTCCCGAATGCCAAAGAACCGGTAACATCTCTCAAAGGAATGCCATGCCCTTGAACTATAATTTGCAAATCGATTTATTTGATGTTTGGGGTATCGACTTCATGGGACCATTTACAAACTCACATGGATATGAGCATATACTTGTCATGGTTGATTATGTGTCCAAGTGGGTGGAGGCTATACCATGTCGTAAGGCGTCAATGGAGGAGTCCATCTCAATGGTTAACAATATCATTTTTCCTCGCTACGGTGTTCCGAGAATCTTGATAAGCGACGGAGGGACTCATTTCACCGGGAATAGCTTTCGAAATTGTTTGTCCAAATTGGGAATCGAGCATAGAGTGGCTACGGCCTATCATCCACAAACCAATGGACAAGCGGAAACATCAAATAGGCAACTAAAGAGCATCCTCAATAAGACTATTGAGAAGGGAGGCAAGGATTGGTCAAAGAAATTGGATGGAGCATTGTGGGCATATCGGACGGCGTTCAAGACACCGATAGGTATGCCTCTATACCAATTTGTATATGGCAAGGCTTGTCATCTTCCCGTTGAGCTAGAGCACAAGACATATTGGGCAATAAAGGAGATGAGCCTCGACCTAGATGCTGCAAGGATGAAAAGAAGAATCCAAATTAGCGAGCTAGAAGAGATGAGGTTGAAGGCTTATGAAAGTGCAAGCATTTACAAAGAGAGGATCAAAAGGTGGTATGATAAAAGACTTAAAGCAAAAGAGTTCAAGGAAGGAGATAAGGTCCTTCTCTACAATTCAAGGTTTAAAACTTTTGGAAAAGGGAAGTTACAAAGCAAATGGGACAGACCTTATGTGGTACATTCGGTGTTCTCCAATGGAGCGGTTACTATCATGGATGCAAGAGGTGACCAATACGTGGTGAATGGTCAGCGGCTAAAGGTCTATATTGAACCCGACGTCGTGCCCCTACACTGCGTTGACATTTTCACAATGGAGGATGGACCCGAGCGTCGAGCCTAGGACGAAAAACAAGGTACGTCACATGTATATATTTTAGTTTTTATTTCCTTTTAGCGTATTTTGTGAATTTTTACTGGGCCAAACCTTCTACAAGGGTTTATATTCAAGTTTAGCGGTTGTTCTTCCCCTCTTGTTCTTTTTTGTAAAAAATACGATGAGGACGTCGTATGGTCTAAGCGTGGGGGGGAACTAGCACTAGTTCCAAAAACTTTTTGCCCTAGTAGTTTGGTTGGTTTGGTTTGAAATTTTTCTTTTTTTAGCTCGATGGTGTGTTAGTGTTAGCGTTGAGTCAATAAAAAATAAAAAAAGTCTTGTGTTTTATTTTTCTTGCTTACTCGTTTATCTATCTTTTATATTTATATTCGATCATGAGCAATGAGCACAAAAGTTTCTGTGGTGCTTAGTGGGTTCTTGCCCGTGAGAGCATCCATACTTTACTTTGAGCTAGAACCTTGTTTAGCGCTGCTACAATTATTACAAAGTTGGAGGTTTTTATTTCTGAAAATTACATGAAAAACCCCTTGCAATAAAGGTTAGCATCTTCTTCTTCCAAGTTGAGAGTGAGCTTATCCTTTACAAAGCCTTTATATATTCGTTCCACTATAAGTGTTGTTAGCATGATGAATTGGGTTAGGGCTTTTCTCTCTTGGAAGTTCTAATTTCGAGCAATGATCATGTCCTTGCATTGTATCTTTTATTGCTAGCCTCGTCATATATTCGGTAACGAGACTTTCACATCGAAAGTTCCGTGTATCGCCGGATTCCATACCCAACCCATAATATCTTTTTATTCATCTTATTCCTTGAACACAACCTATGCCCGAAGATTCGTTCCGTCTCTAGCAAGGATTTTGGTTAAATTTCAGATTGTATTTCCATGCCAAGGACGCTAGCGTAAAGCTTCGGAGAAGAGATAAAGATGTCAAGCAAAGAAAAAAATGGGTATAAAGAGAAGAAAAAAAGGAAAAAAAGGAAAAGAAAAAAAAGGAATAAAGAAGAAAGAGGAAAAAGAGGAATTCAAAGGCAAAGCAAGAAATGTATAAGAAGGGAGAACAAGTCAAGTGAAGATCAAGAGAAGTGCAAAGGAAGGATGTGATGTTGTTGAGAACGAATCTTCGATATTCCAACCATTTGCAATCCGACAACAAGGACATCATTAGGGCCTTGGAGTCATATTTTCTTTTCCCTTTTGCACATGTCCACCATTCTAAATCTTCTTATCCTTGATACCCGCACATTATGGTTTCATTCTCATGGTCATTGGCTCGAAAGGTGAACAACTATTAGAGAACTTTCCTAGCTTGATAATATTTGTGTTAACTTCACTAACCATACCTATAGCTCCATCATATATTTAAATGAGAGACTTGTGGGAGATGAGAGTTCATGAATTGTATAGGATAGCCACCTTAAATGAGCGACATGTGAGAACTTGGAGGAAGATTTTGTCTAATACTTGTTGCAGGAATTTTATTTTTGAAAAAAAGCTCAAAACCCTCCGGCAGAAGTAAGAAAGTAAGTATGGTTGGATAAAGGACCTCCAACAAAAAGGTATAAGTTGTGGGGTAAGACTTGATTGGGTAATTTCCTAAACGCCCATGATCCATATAGTGTTTATTGTTTCCATGTCTCTTATATAAAAGATGAAAGGTTGACTAACTTGTAAGGAAGGAATTTATGACACAAGTTTCAACTCCATGGACAAGTGTTCTTTTGCAAGAAACTTGCTCGAGGACAAGCAAGATCTAAGCGTGGGGGAGATGTTGACGGTGAATTTTGGTGCTCCAAACATGTTCGTTACACTTTGGTTTGAACTTCATCATGGTACTAACCCGCCACTAGGCACACTAATGATATAACAAGTTCAACTTTGTATGTGCATTTGGAAGTGTGATGTTTTTGTAGGAAAACATGGAGTAAAAGGATGGAGTCACATCGAGTTCAAAGGAGTAAAAGAGGAGTTCCGTTCGTGTTCAAGTGCAAGGCAAACTCACTCCCAAAGGTGGCAAGGACCAATGTGCTACGACAAAACATCTCCGAGGACCAAGACATAAAGATCGGATTTCATACGAGAAGACCCCCTATATTTATCGCAGGTTTGATGACGCCAAAAAGACACAAATATTGGGGGTCAAAGTCCAAAATGCCAAGACGGGCCACTCGGAAGATGGGGCGACCGAACCGGGCCGGGAAGGACCCAGGCCGGCCGGCCTTGCCCTTTCCCACAACGGTTCGGCCCCCGGTTTCTTGTGTGTGAAGATCCTTCAACCCTAAGTATTGGCTGGCGCCGCCATTCGTCAAAAACAGAGATAAATACCCCCGAGAGGATCCATTCATTAAGAGAGGTTGGATCGGAAAAGATTTAAGGAGAGCACTCGGGAGAAACATTCATCTAGTCCAAGGAGGCGGCCACAAGCGAAGGAGGACGTCGAGGCGCTGCCACGTGTAACGCCCGCGTTTTAGCCTCTAATAAATCACCTGCTAAATCACACGTGTTTTTCAAAACCTTTCCGCTGAGCTCGATCGTTTCCCCAAGAACCCCGATCATCAGTTCTTTTCCCTTCCCTCGGCGCGCACGCCGTGAATCCCGCCGGCACCACCAATCCCGCCCGCCATCACTCGAGCCACCGCCGCTCATCGCGTCGTGTCGCACAGCACCGCTGTAGCGCCGCTGTCGGCCTCCTCGCCGAGAATCCCGAGCCTGCGACGGTCCCGCCAGCCGACCCGGCAGCCCCACCGCTGACACCGCGTCAGCCCCGCGAGTGCTCAAACCCGGGAAAAATCCCACAAAAAATCCCTTTTCCCTCTCCCCTAATTTTCTTAGGATTTTTCCTAAATTTTCTAATATTTTTTTTTTCTTTCCTCCTTTTTCCCTTTTCCTTTTTCCCATTTTCCTTTTCTTATTTTCCCTTCTCCTTTTCTTTTTCCTTCCTTCTTTTCCTCCTCCTTTCTCCTTCCTTCGGCCCCGCGCCCCTGCTCCCGGCCCTGCTCCTCTGCTTCGGGCCCGCCGGCCTGCCCTCCCTCTGGCGCACCGCACGCCGGCTCCCCCGTCTCGGGATGTTGCGCGCCTGGCCCACGACACGACCGCGCGGCGCAGCCGCACGCGTCGGCACGCCACCTCGACGCATGCGCCGGCCCTACCACGCCGAGCACGCGGGCACCGCCGCTGGCGCCGCTGCCGGCGAGCCGTCGCCTCGGATGCACAGCGCCGCCGCAGGTCGCCTTAACTCCGGCTCGCCTGAGCCGCTGCCGCTCACGTCTCGTCGACGCTGCGGCCATTAACACCGCTGCCCGACCGGTCACCTCCACGAACACCGCCGCAAACCGCCGGCCACCTCGCAACACGCCGCGCTTGCCACCGCCTGCCCTAGCGCCATCGCTGCCCGACGAGTCATCTCCCACAGCGCCGCTGCCGCTTCATTTACTCCACCACCGACGGGACCTCCATTACTGCCGGCTGCACGAGCTCCGCGTGCTCGATCCCGGCCGCTCCACCGCCTTGCCCTCCCTATAAATAGACGGTGCCGCTCCTCGTCGCACCCCGCACCTCCCCAGCCGCTTCTCCCTCTCTCCCGAGCCTTCGAACGCCGCCGCCCCTAACCACCACCGCCTACAGTCCGCCGCCACCCGTGGAGCCGCCTCCTCGTGCCGCCCCAACCCAAGGTGAGGGTGGGAATCAAACCTCCACGGCCCCCTCTCCCTTTTGCCCCTAACCCCGGCCACTGCCGTGCCCGGGAGCGCCGGCAATCGCCGCCGCCGGCCGGTCCGGCCGCCCCCAATCCCCACCCCTGTTTTGAACCGAGGGGAGGAAGGAGATGGAGGTTTTGCAAAAAAACCCCTCCCCCTCTTTTATTCCCCCCTCCCGGCAGCACTCCCCCTCTGTCTTTTTCTTAAAGAGTCCCTGGACTCTTTAAGTTCTTTGCAAAAAGGTCCAAAACCCCATTAAACCCCCATAATACCCCCTAATCCATTATTCTATGAGCCATTTTAACCCAAATAAATTCCACAATCCACCATAAACTCCCCGGGTCTTTTCCGCCAACTTAACCACCCATATTCCCGAATAACTATTTATTTCTATATTTCCATGCATTTCTCTTCTCGAGCTCTACCGGTAAATCTTTGTTTGCTTGTGTTGATTGTATGCTTGATTGTGTGCCGTAGCCGACGGAGTAAACGAGGAACCCCGGGAGGAGTTCGGAGCCGCCTACTGTGCCCAGGAGCCCGAAGACCCGAACCACGAGCAGGAGCTCCCGGACGACTTCGAAGACGGCAAGTTTAATCTCATCCTTTGATGCATGCTTTGGTCCCAGTTTTATAAACACAACCCTATGACCCATTTTATAAATTGCATATTGTTTTACTGCAAAAACCTGGTAGGATAACCACCCTTGATTGCTATGATTGAACCTTGTTTGGCCTAAATGATTGCTTTAAAAATGTGTGAGTGCTTTAAAAATGGGAATGGGATATTTTGGAAAATGAGTAAAGAACTGGGTAGACGGGATGGACGTGTGTGTCAGGAGTTTGGGTGAGCTCGTACCTTTGTGGTTGAGCGTGTTGGAGATGTCCATCTTGTCATTAAGGACCGGGTTACGTGACATCTCACCTGACCTAATTATCGTACTACCACTCGACCGTTGTATGTGGCAACGGCTTAGCATAAATCCCACTAGTTAATCTACTTGCCATCAGGAGTGCGGGTGAGCAGTGGGAGATCAAGGAGTAGGGGTACGATCTGTGTGAGGTACGCCCTGGTTATGTGAGATAACCCCTTGGTTGCTTCCGTGGTGGCTAGTAGGGTTAGCTAAGGTGGGTAATGGCTTTGATAGGATCCGCGCCGGCACTAAGGTGTTCGTGTGGCGGTACCCTACTTGTGGGTAAAGATGTACAACCTCTGCAGAGTGTAAAATCTATTCGAATAGCCGTGTCCACGGTATTGGACGAGTCACGGTGTGGTCACAAAACTAGGGTTTGGGTTTGGGATGATTTTCATGGCGTGATTTGATTTCTGGAAAAATGTGTGGCTATGTGCCTGGGCTACTGCGGACGGGGAGTCCGGTAGTCCTCATTTGGTTTTCACAAAACAACTGAGTTACTTGGGTTACAAAAACTGTTTGCGAAAACCCTTTTTGAAAACAAACCCCTGCATGAGTAAATGTGTTTTTAAAATAAACCTTATCCTGATCCTTGATATATCCTGTGCATGATCTGCTTATTAGCCCCTCCGTGGGTGGGGTTGAACTTGTTGATTACGTATGTACTCACCCTTGCTTAATTAACTGTTTTTCAGAGGAGGATTCCGACTTTGTCCCTGAAGACGTCGAGTAGGTTGCTGTCCTGCACCCAACCCGTGCCTGTGGATTCAGGGTCTCCACAGGAAGCTTCCATGGCGCAAGACTCTGAAGATATCTTAGATGCCTTTGCTATCGTAGTTTGGTCAGTAGTTCTTATGTTGCTTCTCGTGGCAGTGGCGCTCCCGTGCCCACAGCCTCGACGTGTTGTACGGTAATGAACCATCTGATGTAATAAATGTGGTACCAGCCTCCTGGGACTGGTATTTGTATTACATTTAGTCACCTCTGATGAGGGGACGCTTCTGGTGGTATCAGAGCCGTAGGTTGGCCGTAGGACGCGACCCCTAGGACCCGAGACCTTTTCCTGGCCTTTCTCTAAATCTTTTCCCTGCTTAGCTCACCTTTCCACAAATCTCTTACCTTGACCCTTATCTGGTTCCAGATGGCTGACTTGGAATGGAGTGCAGGCGTCTGCCCCGCAGAGCCTGGCCTCCCTAAGTTACTGCTACTCAGCCTAGAACGCGTCGGAGTGAGGGACCCACCGGAGTACACCTATCAGGAGTACGAACGCAGAGGCACCCTTCGGTGTGATGTGATGATCTTCGTGGGAAGGAGCACACTCTACCCCGACATAGACCCTTGGTTCATCTCCACCACTGGGTTTCGCTTCACCGACACATACCCAAAAGCCACCCGAAAAGCCCTGCGACGCCTACGAGTGATCTATAGGCAACACCTTCGACGGACTCCAATGGGATTTTTCCCACCCTCTGGAGGAAGAGGACGCTCATGGATCGCCCGGATGAGAGGACTTGGAAGGGAAGAAGAAGACCTAGAAGATACGGTTTCACCTATCCATTTACCTCAATGGCTTAGACCACCTTTACCATGAACAGGCCGAGCAGCTGAAGCACCAAATCGACAGGGCAGAAAGAGTAGAACAAAGGATAGAATTAGAAAGGATAAGGACAAGAGTGGCGGAAACTTCCCTAGCTAATCTGCAGTGAGATTACGCCAGGGAAAGGGAACGCTCTGAAGTATTCAACAAAACCCTGTGGGATGAGTTTCTCAAGGAACGTAAGAGAAGAGAAGAAGCTGGGTTACTGGATGGAGAACCCGAAGAAACCCACTGGGATAAGGGAACTCAGACCGAAGATGAGATACTGGAGCAATGCCTTCCACCGAAGAAGTGTTGTATCCAGTGTGAGGAAGAGTCCCCATGAGGAGGGGTAGAGTACCTAAGTAAGAGATATGGTATAATAAGAATAAAGTGTACCCCTGAGGAGTGTACCCAACCTTGTTGTATAATAAAACTATCTATCTTTGGTACCCTACCCTTTGCACAACTTGTTCCACTCTACCCTTGTTTTCAGATGGCTGAAGATGGATGGACCCAAGGCGTGTGCCAGGAGGAGCCTGGTTTTGCCCGCCTTCTCATCAACTCCCTGGAGCGCCTCGGTATCACCGAGCGCCCAAGGTACTACAGTAGAGAGTACGAGCAACTCAGCACTCTTCGCTGTAGGGTGGTCCTCTCCTTCGCCAGAAGCACCCGCTACCCCAACATCGAGCCGTGGCGTGTGACCGCCACAGGTTTTCGACATCGGGATACCTATCCCTTGGCCCTCCGGAAAACTCTCCGCTACCTGTGCCGGATCTACGAGGAGCACCTCGTCTCCACACCGATGAGGCTTTTTCCTCCCGCCATTCGGACTCCAGTCTGGCAGGCCCGCATGAGAAACCTGGAACGGCGCCGTTACCAAGAAGATCTTTTGTACCATGTAGTTGCCTACCTCGTCTCCCTGGATAAACTCTTTGATGATCAGGCCAAGTTCCTGAGAGAGCAAATTGGTCGGGCTGAGCAAGCGGAAGTCACAGTAAGGATGCACCAAGTTCGAGTAGCCCAAGCTGAAGCAAGGACCGCGGCCGCCATAAGTAGTGAAGCTGTTGCCCATGAGAGCCTCAGGTGGATCCAGGATCAGCGCATACAGGAATGGACCAACAGTGGAACACCCGTTCCAGCTGTGGGAGAAGCACAAGTCCTAGTTGGGACACCCCTCATAGGATGCGGAGGAGTTCCTGAGACCCCAACACCGTCTGTAGCCGCTGAACAACCAACATCAACCGCCGAAGAAGGAACTTCCGCCCAGCCCCAAGAGAACGGGAACCCCCAGGACGATGACGGTGATGAGCTGCTCATTCCACTAGAAGCACACTCCGCCCCGGAAGATGGCTCGCCTCGCGAGTAGCATGCCCCAGAAGCCCTTGCCAAGGAATGAAGCCATGATGGTCCGAGCTTAGAGTAACGCCCCCTAGCTTTTGTCGTAGTGCCAAGTCGTGTAGTGTACCAGCGTTGTACCAGTCGAGTAGTTCGGATGTATCCTCCTCTCATGGTTGAAATAAAGTTGTTTGTGCTTGTTTGTCATGTGTGCTTGTTGTGTGCTTAACGGTAGGAATCAGATCCTGTCTTTTCAAAAAAAATCCGTCTTAATCAACTTAAACATCACATAAAATCTAAACCCGCTCCCCTACAGATGGTTTCAAGGCGTCCCACCAGGACCTTCCAAGGCTCCGGTCGTATGGACCAAAACGCGGAAGGATCGCATGCTGAACGAAGGGAGCGCCTTAACGACCAGGAAGTGAATCAGGGCGAAGATAAAGGAGAAAACCTGGTCCCGCCACCGCCACCACCTGCCGTAGACCTGGCGCAAGTGTTGGCCAACCAGATACTGTTGTTGGAAGCCATAGCCGACGCCATCAACCGCCCAAGGCCCCGTGTTCTGGGCATGAATGAGAAGCTGATAGAGTTCCTCTGGACGAAGCCACCCACTTTTGGCGGATCTGTAAATCCCTTGGATGCAGATGACTGGCTGAGAGCCATCCTAAGGGAACTAGAGCCATTCAACTGTGAGGATCGAGACAAGGTTCTTTTGGCCACTCACCAGCCCACTGGAACAGCCTTAGCCTGGTGGGAAAATTATTGTGCAGCGACCAAAGATCCTTCCACCATCACTTGGGATGAGTTTGTGGAAGAGTTTCGTCGCTACCACATCCCAGAAGCCACATTGAAGCGTAAGGCGGACGAGTTCCGTGAACTTTGCCAAGGCAACAAGTCCGTGGAGGAATACACCTACCAGTTCATAGAGTTAGCCCGCTATGCCCCTGAAGAAGTGGATAAGGACTCGAAGAAACAGGACATGTTCAAGAAGGGCTTGACTCCAGAACTGAGGACTCTGCTTACCCCTCAGATCTACCCGGATTTCAACACACTTATGAACATGGCCATCCTCACAGAGAGAGCCAGGGCAGAAGAGAAGAAAGAAAACAAGCGCAAATTCATGGAGAACAAGGCTCAGCAGCAGGAACGTTCCCAGAAGCAGAGAAGCTTTGGTCACCCCATGTCCAGGTTCCAAGCCCCCATGCAATACAGGACCCAGTCACAAGCCACGAGCTCCCAGGGCCCCAGAAACCAGTTCAAACAATACACCAACCAGAACACCATGAAACCCCCACAGAGCAATGCTAGCCAGGTTACTACCAACAACAACCCCAGGGCATGTTTCAACTGCCGTGAAACCGGACACTTCATGGCCAACTGCCCATACGCCAACAAGCCAGCAGCTTCAGCCTTCTCCAACTCAGTGAACGGGCCGAGACCGGTCGTCTCTGAAGCCAACCGCGTGCCGGTTCGCAGCAACAACAACTTCAGCAGCAACAACAACAACTCGCAGATGAGGCAGCCCCAGCAGCCTTATGGACGAGCCCGCTCAACCACATCAACGCACAAGAGGCTCAAGAAGCACAAGGCGTAGTGCTCGGTGAGTTCCTGGTCAGCTCAGTCTTGGCAACCATATTATTTGATTCAGGAGCATCACATTCGTTCATATCTTCAAGTTTTGTGGAAAAGCATAATATACCTACAGTACTACTAAAAACACCCCTGGTAACCCGTACGCTCGGAGGTGACATTAAGTGTCAACTGGGTTGCTCTCGGGTAAGGATCATTTTAAGTGGGGTAGAGTTTCTAGCAGACCTAGTAGTACTGAAGTCCAAAGGGATAGATGTGATTCTTGGGATGGATTGGTTAAGCAATCACCATGGTCTTATAAGTTGTGCCGATAAGGTAGTGCACCTAACCAACCCAGACGGAGTACAAGTGACCTGCCATACCTGAGAAAGCAGATCAGACATAATGGTTTTTAGCATGGAAACCAGATCCATAGAAGAAGTCCCAGTAGTGCGGGAATATCCAGATGTGCTCCCTGAAGACCTCCCCAGAATACCGGATATAGAGTTGTCTTTGACCTTATCCCCGGAACCTCTGTCATAGCCAAGAGACCCTATAGGATGGCAGCTCCTGAGTTGGTAGAATAGAAGAAGCCACTTGGAACAAGAGGACGCGCTAAGAAAGAGTTTCCCCACATGTTCAGGAACTAGCCGAATCTCGAGGTCGAGATTCATTTTAAGTGGGGTAGGTTTGTAACGCCCGCGTTTTAGCCTCTAATAAATCACCTGCTAAATCACACGTATTTTTCAAAACCTTTCCGCTGAGCTCGATCGTTTCCCCAAGAACCCCGATCATCAGTTCTTTTTCCTTCCCTCGGCGCGCACGCCGTGAATCCCGCCGGCACCGCCAATCCCGCCCGCCATCACTCGAGCCACCGCCGCTCATCGCGTCATGTCGCACAGCACTGCTGCAGCGCCGCTGTCGGCCACCTCGCCGGGAATCCCGAGCCTGCGACGGTCCCGCCAGCCGACCCGGCAGCCCCACTGCCGACACCGCGTCAGCCCCGCGAGTGCTCAAACCCGGGAAAAATCCCACCAAAAATCCCTTTTCCCTCTCCCCTAATTTTCTTAGGATTTTTCCTAAATTTTCTAATCTTTTTTTTCTTTCCTCCTTTTTCCCTTTTCCTTTTTCCCATTTTCCTTTTCTTATTTTCCCTTCTCCTTTTCTTTTTCCTTCCTTCTTTTCCTCCTCCTTTCTTCTTCCTTCGGCCCCGCGCCCCTGCTCCCGGCCCCGCGCCTCTGCTTCGGGCCCGCCGGCCTGCCTTCCCTCTGGCACACCGCACACCGGCTCCCCCGCCTCGGGACGACGCGCGCCTGGCCCACGACGAGACCGCGCGGCGCAGCCGCACGCGTCGGCACGCCACCTCGACGCATGCGCCAGCCCTACCACGCCGAGCACACGGGCACCGCCGCTGGCGCCGCTGCCGGCGAGCCGTTGCCTCGGATGCACAGCACCGCCGCAGGTCGCCTTAACTCCAGCTCGCCTGAGCCGCTGCCGCTCACGTCTCGTCGACACTGCGGCCATTAACACCGCTGCCCGACCGATCACCTCCACGAACGCCGCCGCAAACCGCCGGCCACCTCGCAACACGCCGCGCCTGCCACCGCCTGCTTGCGCGCCATCGCTGCCCGACGAGTCATCTCCCACAGCGCCGCTGCCGCTTCCGGCCACCGGCGCCATTTACTCCACCACCGGCGGGACCTCCATTACTGCCGGCCGCACGAGCTCCGCATGCTCAATCCCGGCCGCTCCACCGCCTTGCCCTCCCTATAAATAGATGGTGCCGCTCCTCGTCGCACCCCGCACCTCCCCAGCCACTTCTCCCTTTCTCCCGAGCCTTCGAACGCCGCCGCCCCGAACCACCACCGCCTACAGTCCGCCGCCGCCCGTGGAGCCGCCTCCTCACGCCGCCCCAACCCAAGGTGAGGGTGGGAATCGAACCTCCACGGCCCCCTCTCCCTTTTGCCCCTAACCCCGGCCGCTACCATGCCCGGGAGCGTCGGCAATCGCCGCCGCTGGCCGGTCCGGCCGCCCCCAATCCCCTCCCCTGTTTTGAACCGAGGGGAGGAAGGAGATGGAGGTTTTGCAAAAACACCCTCCCCCTCTTTTATTCCCCCCCCCCCCCGCAGCACTCCCCCTCTGTCTTTTTCTTAAAGAGTCCCTGGACTCTTTAAGTTCTTTGCAAAAAGGTCCAAAACCCCATTAAACCCCCATAATACCCCCTAATCCATTATTCTATGAGCCATTTTAACCCAAATAAATTCCACAATCCACCATAAACTCCCCGGGTCTTTTCCGCCAACTTAACCACCCATATTCCCGAATAACTATTTATTTCTATATTTCCATGCATTTCTCTTCTCGAGCTCTGCCGGTAAATCTTTGTTTGCTTGTGTTGATTGTATGCTTGATTGTGTGCCGTAGCCGACGGAGTAAACGAGGAACCCCGGGAGGAGTTCGGAGCCGCCTACTGTGCCCAGGAGCCCGAAGACCCGAACCACGAGCAGGAGCTCCCCGACGACTTCGAAGACGGCAAGTTCAATCTCATCCTTTGATGCATGCTTTGGTCCCAGTTTTATAAACACAACCCTATGACCCATTTTATAAACTGCATATTGTTTTACTGCAAAAATCTGGTAGGATAGCCACCCTTGATTGCTATGATTGAACCTTGTTTGGCCTAAATGATTGCTTTAAAAATGTGTGAGTGCTTTAAAAATGGGAATGGGATATTTTGGAAAATGAGTAAAGAACTGGGTAGACGGGATGGACGTGTGTGTCAGGAGTTTGGGTGAGCTCGTACCTTTGTGGTTGAGCGTGTTGGAGATGTCCATCTTCTTGTTAAGGACCGGGTTGCGTGACATCTCACCTGACCCAATTATCGTACTACCACTCGACCGTTGTATGTGGCAACGGCTTAGCATAAATCCCACTAGTTAATCTACTTGCCATCAGGAGTGCGGGTGAGCAGTGGGAGATCAAGGAGTAGGGGTACGATCTGTGTGAGGTACGCCCTGGTTATGTGAGATAACCCCTTGGTTGCTTCCGTGGTGGCTAGTAGGGTTAGCTAAGGTGGGTAATGGCTTTGATAGGATCCGCGCCAGCACTAAGGTGTTCGTGTGGCGGTACCCTACTTGTGGGTAAAGATGTACAACCTCTGCAGAGTGTAAAATCTATTCGAATAGCCGTGTCCACGTTATTGGACGAGTCACGGTGTGGTCACAGAACTAGTGTTTGGGTTTGGGATGATTTTCATGGCGTGAGTTGATTTCTGGAAAAATGTGTGGCTGTGTGCCTGGGCTACTGCGGACGGGGAGTCCGGTAGTCCTCATTTGGTTTTCACAAAACAACTGAGTTACTTGGGTTACAAAAACTGTTTGCGAAAACCCTTTTTGAAAACAAACCCCTGCATGAGTAAATGTGTTTGTAAAATAAACCTTATCCTGATCCTTGATATATCCTGTGCATGATCTGCTTATTAGCCCCTCCGTGGGTGGGGTTGAACTTGTTGAGTACGTATGTACTCACCCTTGCTTAATTAACTATTTTTCAGAGGAGGATTCCGACTTTGTCCCTGAAGACGTCGAGTAGGTTGCTGTCCTGCACCCAACTCGTGCCTGTTGATTCAGGGTCTCCACAGGAAGCTTCCATGGCGCAAGACTCTGAAGATATCTTAGATGCCTTTGCTATCGTAGTTTGGTCAGTAGTTCTTATGTTGCTTCTCGTGGCAGTGGCGCTCCCGTGTCCACAGCCTCGACGTGTTGTACAGTAATGAACCATCTGATGTAATAAATGTGGTACCAGCCTCCTGGGACTGGTATTTGTATCACATTTAGTCACCTCTGATGAGGGGACACTTCACCACGGCACCCCCGGAGTTGAAGGACGCATCGCCGGAAGCATCTACCATGATTAATGACGCCATGCTTAGCGTCTTGATGGGGTAATCTTCTCATTTGTCCATGGGGTTGCAACGGATCATGTCATGTAATCACCGACTCGTTTATGGTTTCAGTCTATTGGTTTCGTGTTGATGATGCTTTCATGTTTAAGGCAAGCTACCGTGCTTTTCGGGTGTATAGATCTCACTACTCCCGTTGATCCCTTCAACGCACCGTGATCGTTTGTTGTTTTGCCTTGATTGCCTTCGCGTAGTGACAGTGCGAGAGAAGGAAAAGGGTGAAGCCGCGGTCACACCTTCAATAGATTAGATTGATTTTTATCTTCCTTGGCGGTTGTATGTTCATGTATCCTAGACCCTATGGGCAAGTGTCCTTTACATCTAGTGCACCTCACACACACCTTTGTTTTAAGATTAGTTTGCTCTTAGATCAATCTCTAGTTAAAGGTTGTCTTAATCAACTAGATTAGCTTTAGATCGAACACTAGCAATCCCCTTGCTCCTTGGGTTGATAAGAACCTTGGGTTTACACTCAAGGGAAGAAGGGTCCCATACGGTCCGTACGCTTGCGGATCGAAGTTTGCAACGACAATCAACCATCAACAACGAGCAAAGAAGGGGCATGTTTGTACCCGTATAGGACAGGCATGCACATGTGTGTAGCGAAAAATTTCCTTCCAAGGCTTCCTTGCTTCGTGGTTGGGTATGGGCCGAATGTTTTCAGCCTGCTCGACCCGATCGACGATGGAGAGGAGAGAGTGAGTGGTGGTGTCTGTGTGGACTGCGTAAAAGGCCCATTAGAATGTACGACCTAGACCGTCGTGCCATCTCGGGCCACCGGGCAGGCAGGGCCGAGCAGGAGGAGAAGCTCCAACTCCAAGTGGGCGAGTCCCGCCCAATCGGCTCGCCGATCAGATGTCGTTGTCAGGGGGTGGGGAGACAAGTAAGCTCGCCTGCTTGGTCTTGGTCCTCGTCGTCTCTGTCAGTGTTTTGGCTACTGAGACTACCAAGGGGGTACCCGGGGTAGTAGATTGTGCGGTGGAGGATCGTTAGACCTGGAACTCGAAGGTATGCGCGAGGACACGGGACACAGATTTATATAGGTTCGGGCCGCCGGAGTAGCGGACCCTACGTCCTGTTTGGAGTATCATGTATGGCGCCCTGCGCTTGGGTGATCCCGGAGGGGTTGGGGATCTGAGTTGTTGGCCTCTCTCCTAGGTACCCGACCCTCCTTTATATAGTCCAGGGGGCGGGTTCCTAGTCGGTTACAAGATAGGATTCCAAGTAGGATTACATAGTACGAGTCCTAGTAGGATTACAAGGATTTATTATATGAGTTCGTATTCTTCCTTGTATGGGTACCCAGGGGTATATGGTCGACAAGCCCCCGAGCACTTTGTAGTCTTGAGCAGCGAGTTCGAGTTGTCTTGAAGCTTCGTCGAGTAGTTTCTGATCGTCTCGAGTACTGCTAGCCGAAGTCTTCAATAGTACTTGAATTTCCGAAAGAGTGGAATGTGCTTTAGTTCATCTATGGGTACTTTTGAATCATCCCCGAGTAGTTCCCAGACGTCCCCGAGTTCTAACCCAGGAAATCTCCAAAATATACCCATCTTGTCTTGAAGTCTTGATCTATATGGAGGTGCGCTTTGCAAAAATCGCACTCCATATGGAGTGTAGCCCCCGAGCCTGAGTTTGAATCGAAGAATCAAGCTGAGGGTCAATCTTGAATCTGCATCTTCCGTCTTGAAAAAAGTGGTTGATGGTTGTAGCATAGTAGCCCCCGAGCCTTCAGTCCAAGGGTCTTCAGTTCACGAAAGCCGTCATCCGAGTACTCTTATAGCATCCAGCCCCCGAGCCTATGAGCTAAGTGAGCTATATGAGCCACGTCGAGTAGTAATTGGAGTTGAGCCTCCGAGCTGAAGAACGAACAGAGCATGCTGAAGTTGTCTCTGAGTAGTAATTTGGCGTGAAGCCGTTGAACTTGAGAAGTAGCATAGACTACTCGAGTCGTCTTCGAGTAGTAATGTTGCCGTCAGAGCGGACTTTTAGATGCGACCGGGGTCGACTTTTAGATTGCCATGCAGAGTGGACTTTAGAATGCGACTAGAGTAGTCGACTTTGTGATGCGACTAGATTAGTCGACTTGGAGATGCGACTTGAGTAAGTCGACTTTAGATTGCCACGCAGAGTGGACTTTGAGATTGCGACCGAAGTCGACTTTGTGCTGCGCGGAGCAGATTTTAGAATGCGACTTGTGTAAGTCAACTTGTGCCGCACGGAGCGGACTTTAGATGCGACTTGTGTAAGTCGACTTGTGCCATGCGGGGCAGACTTTAGAAATTGCCTCCTTGGGATAGCCCCCTAGTTGATGTGGTGACTTGTTGTTATGTCCCAAGAGTAGTCAGCATAGTGTAGCCCTTGTAAAAAATCCGTTGAGAAGCGTACACAAATAAGTAGTCTTTGGCATGTTGTCCTGCATGCGCAAAACAAATCAAAGAAGAAGAAAAAAGTAATCATTAAAATAAATGACTTACTGATACCGCAGGAGCGGTCTGGAGATGCGACTGAAGTCGGCTTGTACCGCCGGAGCGGGTTTTGAATGAACTCGTGGATGAGTGTCGACGAAGTCGACTAGTCAGAGGCGAGTCCGACTAGTTGTGGGGATCGTAGAAGCCGTTCTCGACTAGTTTTCTATTAGAAACTAGCTGAGAAAAGTAGCCGAAGTAGTCCACGATGAATTGGTGTGGCCGCAAGACGATGTCGAGGCGGTGCACGGTGTAGTCAAAGTAGAGCCGGTGCAACCAGACGATGAGTAGTCAAGCCGCGAAACGGAGTGACCGGGCGCACGGCAAGAGCCAGTGCGACTGACCGACGAGAAGTCGAGCGGCGAGGCGACGCGTCCGGATGCACGGCATAGGCGCAGTAGAGCCGGTGCAACCAGACGATGAGTAGTCAAGCCGTGAAATGGAGTGACCGGGCGCACGGCGAGAGCAAGTGCGACCGACCGACGAGAAGTCAAGTGGCGAGACTGCGCATCCGGATGCACGGCATAGGCGCAGTAGAGCCAGTGCAACCGGACGACGAGTAGTCGAATCGCGATGTAGTTGTCCTCGAGTACGATGCTCGTGTGCATCAAGCCATGAACCTTGAAGTGTCCGTGGTAGCTTCCGTGTGTGCATGTAGCCGGTTTGCCCCAAGTTGAATTTGCTGCGGCATAGAAAAATTCTTGGAGCCTCATGTGCGTGCCGGACTGTGCAACCGTACGAGACAGGAAGCAGGACTCCGATGTGCACGCCGTATTACTGGTGACTTGATAATCTACCGTACAGGAGATTGTAGCAGCAACGGTCATGATTGTCTCCAAGTCGGACTGGGCTGCGGTCGTATACAGAGACAGAGTAGATTTCGATCTCCGTGCCTGACTCAAATTCGCATGTAGCAAATCGCCGGGGAGAAATTCGACTCTGCTTCGGATCAGAATACCGATGTAGATTGATTCGACGAGAGCTGATTCGGCGATGTCGGAACCGCCAGTGGATTCATTTTGAAAAGTGGTCCTTCGAATTCACCCGATGATCTTCACGATCAGCCCCTACCTAGCGCGTCAGCTGTCAGTGTTTTGGCCACTGAGCCTACCAAGGGGGTACCCGAGGTAGTAGATTGTGCGGTAGAGGATCGCTAGACCTGGAACTCGAAGGTATACGCGAGGACACAGAACACAGATTTATACAGGTTCGGGCCGCCAGAGTAGCGGACCCTACGTCCTGTTTGGAGTATCATGTATGGCGCCCGGCGCTTGGGTGATCCCGGAGGGGTTGGGGATCTGAGTTGTTGGCCTCTCTCCTAGGTACCCGACCCTCCTTTATATAGTCCAGGAGGCGAGTTCCTAGTCAGTTACAAGATAGGATTCCTAGTAAGATTACATAGTACGAGTCCTAGTAGGATTACAAGGATTTATTATATGAGTTCGTATTCTTCCTTGTATAAGTACCCAGAGGTATATGGTCGACAGTCTCTTGTCGTCGCTCTTTAATTCGCTTCCCTATATCCGCCACATCTCTCTCTCAAGACGATGCTACGATTACAATTGCCACGTGTATATACGCCTACAGCAACACCAGGACTACGAGAATGCGACGGCGTCCTGTCCCTGTGCTACACGTTGTGTTGTGCCCCAGCAGACCTACCTATGGATTCATTCATCCATTCATCAAGCGCGTAATGCACGCCTTTTTCGTGAATGGATAATGTATTGGGGCACGTACAACGCCTGTCTGCGAGCCGTCATTTTTACAGAAACCCCCCGCCTCGGTCCAGCGACAACCGTGCCGTCGTCTCGCGAAAGGACCACGGGGGCTCGTGCTCCCAGGCCTTATCGACGAGCCTGGCACCGTTGCACGCCCAGTCAACGACGAAAGTCGATCCCGTGCGGCGTCTGTGCGGGAATATGGCGTCAAGAATTGATCTAGGCGCGAGAGAGCAGCGACGAGACCTCTATGGCGCGACGGGATACCCAAGCTCGGGCCGCTGCCGCCGGATCTGAGCTGGCGTGCAAGTGAGAAAGAGCAGCTGAGGGGAGACGACGCCTGCAACTTCGAAGAGGGAGGTCGGGCCGCTTGCCGGCGGAGGAGGAGCAGAGAAGGGGCTGCGTGTCACCACAGCTTCATCGGCAGAGGAGGAGCAGGTGAGGGGCTGCGGCTGCGCCGGCTCGGATCCACCTTGCTTCGAGCTCCGTCCCTGCGCTGACGGAGGGAGGGCGGCCCTCATGCCGCGAATCGAGCTCCGCCGCCGTCGCCGCTGCGAGCAGAGAGTTAGGGAGCGACCGGGGTGGGAGGAGGAGGTTGCCGGAGTGGCCAGGCAGCGGCGAAACGTGCTCCCGCGTGCGCGCCCGCCTCAGATGTGTTGGCCGGAGTGGAGGGAAGAGAGGCGCTGGCTGACGGAGGTAGCGAGGAGCGTCGGGAGAGAGACAGAGAGATCGAGAAAAATCAGGAGAGATCGAGATGAAAGAGAATGCTGAAGCTGAGCGCACAGTAGGGGAGAGATATTTATCATTGCTTTTTACATTTCAGCTCTTTCTAGATATGCTTTTCACATTTAAGTCCTTTAGATAGGCAGATTAGACATGAAATAGGTCCTTTAGATAGACAAATATCACGTATAGGTCCTTGATCGTAGTAGATACATATATGCATTAAAATAGTGACAATAGTAAAAATGAGCTAGGAAGGATGTTCAGTGTACATTGCAATGGTAGTACAATTTTAATTGAGCACCAAGATGACTACAAAGATCAAATGTGCACATGATCACTATGATTTATATGTCAAATGATGAATTAAATGTCTTGCAGACAACCAAATAGACAACTCACTGTACAATCTGTCTATTTAGCTGTCTATATATGTCAAATAGACAGCAGCCGTCTACACTGTTGTACATGCCCTTAGGTGGAAAGTTGTGAAAAATATAAGTGTTAGAGTGTGTGCTGTGAGAGAAAATGTAACTTGATATTACTTTCACGTGCCCAATTATCAGCTGACGATTGAGCAAAGCTGCTGAGTGGCTTGTTGGCCATCTTTTGAGAGCCGGCAGCCAAGCATGGAAATAGTGTTGTAGAGGATGTGGTACATGCCCTTTTTTTTAAAAAAAAAGTGATGTTATATTATAATAATGGGTGCTACATGGATGTAGGTAGACATAATGTTGATGAGGTCTATTTTTAAAACCTCTCATCTGCGTAAGGTATACATGTAGAATTTGTTCATATGTCCTCTGCAAGTGTTGAGGTCGCCTGCGTGCGAAAGAAATCCTCTCAAGTTACAAAGTCAGAGCAAACACGAGTACGAGACAAAAATAATTATTAGCAACAAATGAAGCAGGTAACATGAAGTGCACGGGCCTTCTCGCGCTAGAGCTCCTCTCCCGCTCGGCGAGCGAGCTCCCAGGTCTGCTCTACCGCTGCCATCCGATCGCTCTCCGTTGCACGGGTGTGGAAAAAAACAAAAAAATGTTGTAGCAGATGTGGTACTCCATGATGTTCTCAAAAGGAGGATAAAGGAAGTCTAGATTTAGTGTGGTACTGTATGACTATTGGATAGATTTTTTTATAAAAGAAATTTCATTAATCTTATACGATTACATCAAGGTGATACAAATGTACTAATATCATTCCTGACCTCTACATAACAAAATGCACACAGCCTAAAAAAACAAAAGAAAAAAGACATGATATCCTATAGGCTATAGCAGGATGCACACAGCCTCTGCATAGCCAAGATGGATGTCGGGCAGAATGTTGAGACCTATAGCACAATCTTCGTATCAAGTCATTTCTCTACTCCTAAAAAGTTAGAAAGGAGAACTTTTTGACCCCGCCAGACGTGCGTCCGTCCGCTCGGGCTCCGCGATCCCCTCACGATCCGCTCCCTCCCCCCCCTCGCGCCGTGAATCACGCCGCGCTCCCCCCCGGGCGAATAGCGATCCGCTCCCCCGCGCGATCCTCACCCGTCGCACCTGCGAAGCCCACCCGACCCGATCCCTGGCGCCCCCTCCCCCGCGGCGACGGAAGCCCCCACGACTCGGCTCGATCGACCGCACCCGCCAGACGATCCCCCTCGCGACCCCCCATCATCCTCGCGACGGAACCCCCACCCCGATCACCCTCGCGCGATCCTCCACGACGGAAGTCCCCCCCCCCCCCCACGATCCCCCTCGACGTCTGCCCGCTCCGCGAGATCCCACCCAGCGCTCCCCCGTCGTCTGCCGTCCTAAACGTCTCAGCCTCCCAACACCCCGGTCTTCACCCTTCCTCTTCCAGCAATTCTAGACAGGTTTGTTGATTATAATTTTTTTTCTTATCAATTCAGATTCGAGGAACGATCTGATTCTTATTCGAAGTCTGATTGTAAGTTTTCCCAAGTGCATGCTGTTGTAGTACGGCACCAGTGGACCTGCAGCCTTAAGTTGGTGATCATGGAGGAGCAGGCGATTTAAGGAAGGTATGCAAATTGTTTGATCCGAGTCTGAAATCATGGAGGAGCAGCCTAGATCGGAATTATTTCTTAGTTTGATTTGATATTTTCAAACATTATTCTGAGGATTCGTTTCCACTGCCATAATTAATAGATTGCATAATCATTGTTTTTACCTCTATTTAAGATTGCTACATTCTTAACCGACAACTATTCCTGATTGTACATTCCTCTTCTTCACCAAGCCCGCATCTCCGTCTCGCTGTCTTTAAGTAAGCCCCTTTGCTGTTGTAAAGGTTGCTTCTCCATTTTTATTTATGGGCAAATAACAGTATTCTTTTGTTTATGTTCACACTGTATTCAGCAGTTTGAATGACACTAATGTTTTAGTAAGTGGGTTCGCAAAAATAAAAAATGGATGTTGACATTTGAATATCTGGTGTTTTATTTGTTGTCGCAGTTTCAAAATTGTATGTCCCATTAATTTATTTATGTTGGTTACATTATTGTAATGACCTGATTCCTGCAAGTTGCTAGCAGGAGTTTGCTGTAGGTGTACATGCTTGTAGCAGCCTAATTCTTACTTCTCTTCCATTACTTTTAAATCATGCAGATTAAATAGCAATGGTCTCTGATTACATTCTGCATATTGCACTATAAATATTTTGTTAGTGGGTTCACTAGCCTGTTCTTGTGCACTACCAGGTCTTAATCGGGATGATGAGACTGAATGTTTCTGTTAGGAATTTGTGTTGTAGGAAAAAGGAAATTGCATTTCCAACTCTAAATTAGAAGAGATCAATAGGTGAAATGGAAGTTCCTGCCATAGTTTCATATGCCTTGAGCTATGTGTTCTACGCAGCTTGTCTATTTGTGTGCTTGCAATCTAAATCAATTTGGTTACATATGTCAAACACGGAGTATATGTATGATCCCATTATATTATTGTCCGAAGAAACTGATTTTTTTTATGTTTGCACTTACTTTCACACTATATGGTTGAATGATTTATGTATTGCAGTATAAATATGTTGTTGCCCGTAGCAACGCACGGGCACGGGCACATTTCATAATTATGTCTTGATGTGTGTGTCTATTTGCTTAGTTACTTTCTTTTACCTTAAATAAATGGCTCAAACTTCTTTTCTCAACAGTAGGAGATTTAGAGATGCATGCATATGTATTTCAACAATGTTTGTGTAAAGTGTTTCTATATAGCTACGAGCCACTGCTATTGATCTGATAATCCCAATGAACAATGCATTTTTGACAAAGACTGTGGCATTTTGGTTGATCGGTCATAGTCAGTAAGGCAAATTACCTATAAAACATCAAGATGAGCGCTCAATTTCCAGTCGTTCTTCCGATGTTTGCATGATATACTGTTTAGGGGTTCTTCCTTCTCAGTTTTGTTGCCAAGTTATTCACGGTTTCATAATTTTAATGGAATTTTTTATTAAATGCATGCTATGTTCATGGTGATTGACAATGAATTTTGTTCACCAGTTCGGTTGTGATTACATTCCAAAAAAAATGTTTGTGCCCCAGTTGCAGGTGACCGTGATTTCATGAGAAGGAAGACAGTGATTTCGTGAAAAACGTGAGAGTGATTTCATGGTAGACCAGTCGCATTCTAGCCGGGCTAGGGTTCCTCTAGGCGACCTCACAAATACATATCAAACAGGTGATATTTCTTAGCTCCAATGCCACGATACACACACGTACTTTACCAATTATATTTAACTCCAACATGGCAGGTGATGTAGTGCCACATGGTGAGCGGCAAGAAGAAGAGGATTCTAAAGCACGTAAGAGTCGGATGGAACGAGAACGTTATGCAAAAATGTCAAGGGAGAAGAAGGATGAAAGAAATAGGAAGGACCGTGAGAGGCGGATGAAGAAGAAGGGGCTGACAATTAGTAAGCTTTGCACCAACTGTATTGTCTTTTTGAGTAATCCACAAGCATCGATAGCTGATTTCATGAAATCCATGATCTTATTCTGACCAGATATTGGTGCATCAATGGATGAAAATGAAGATAATGCAGGGCTACAGGTGTCACATTTGAATCAAAACAGTGAACTCCCAGGTTTGTCTGAACCATTTTTAATGATGGATCCCATGTGTATGCGGTTTGGGTATGTGCTGATTATAAGTCTGTTGGAAGCAATGGATGTTGATAATGACTGGCTCCATATGGGACATTTGACTCACCACAGTGACCTGGCTTGTTTGTCTCAACCAATAATCTATTGCATAGTTGAGGATGAAACAATCCAGTTGATACAAATTGAATCAAAACCCTTACATTCTTCATTAATGTAACTAGGTGATAGTGTACCAATGGATGAAGATGAAGATACGGATTGGCTCCATAGGGGACATTTGACTCATAACAATGACCAGCTAGGTTTGTCTGAACCAGTAATATGTTGCATAATAATCTGTTACTTATGGGTGTGCAAGTAACTCTGTGTTTGTTTACATGCATTATTTCTTGTTTTTTTGTAGCTGGAGACGATGTATTAGTCAACACAGAGACGGTCGGGGATTGCATAGATGACATTTCCATTGATAGTACTATTGATGAACGAGGTAAGTAATATTCTGTTAAAAAATCGAGTTGTTGTTCAGGTTGGTATTGGTTATTTGACATTAAGAATTTTGTATCTACTAGAATCGTTGCTACAGGCAATAAAATATTTATATTACAGTACACATTTGATTCAACAGGAAAATATAGTGAAAATAGACACAATTATGATCTGTTAGCAAAACTTTTCCTGCTCTACTCAGAATATCATAACGTATTTTTTTCACATCCATCTTTTCAATATCCACTGACCAGCAATAAGGTTTTGCAAGTTTAATTGCCAGTAGCCAATTTGTCACTCCCCCGTACCTCTCTCGATTTTAAAATTAAACAGTTGACCAGTGTCAGTACTGAATGTTCACTCTATATGTTCTAATATATGTCACAATCTACGTTGTCTCATCTAGCACAAATTAAACACTTCACTCCAGTTCAAAAATGATTGGACCCTTTTAGCTTCTATTTATAGTTTAATAGAGGTATGGGATCGAGTGCGCTAGGTGATACAAAATCAATAATCTCTTTATTATGGGTGTGCAAAAGTCACCGTGTTTGTTTACATGTATTAGTTCCTGTTTAAAAATGGTTGTCTACCAATGATTGGCGGGTTATGGGAAATCCTGATTATTCATTATGGTAGATGACACCTACGGTGAAGAATTTTTTTCTTCAATTCTGACAAATATTCCGAAATCATTTGTTATAAGCTAAATCAATCAAGCTTTAACACTAACTAAACATAGCGGGAGTTGATTCATTAATACAACGTAATCATGGTTTTAGGTGTGGTTGATGAAACAAGAACCATCGACGACCATAACCTCTCTCCCGGTGAGCGTAGGCATAGGAAGAATAAAGCACGTTATGCGGCAATGTCTCCTCTTCAGAAGGAGGCACTCAATAAGAGGCGGCGTGATGCGAGAGCTGCAAAGAGGCTATTTGAGACGCCGCAACAGAAGTTTAAGACGTCGCAAGAGAAGAAGGAGACTGCGAGGCAGTGCAAGCGCAACTACAAACAGAGGATTAAAGAACAATGTGCAAACAACTTACATCCTGACTCCATTGCCATGGCAAACCCTCAATGGAAACCAGAGCTTATATTCCTGCCTGGTGATAAACCCTCAGACAAGATGGAAATCGCTGAGATTGGTGGTACACCTCTTTACATCGAGACAATTGTTCCAGAACCCCCTCCTCAAGTAGAGACCTCGGAGCCGCAAGAAGTAGGAAGCCCGGAGACATTTCTATCTAACACTATCCATAAGAACCATCTAACTCCAGGATTGAGAAGTTCTCAACGTAAGCGTCGTAATCAAGAGTTTGAAGCAACCATTGGGAGAAACACCCAAGGTACCACCGTTGATAACGATAATTTTGCGAGTCATCCGACACAGTCTTGTGTTGTTGACAACGGTAATGAACTTGCCAACCTATCTGTATTACGACTTATAGGTGTTTGGCCATTTGACTAAACTATGTATTACTTTTATATGAATGTATCACACAGACCGACCCTCTGGGTGATAGAATTGTGATCTCATCTGACGTCGGAGTAGCAGGTGACAACATTACTGCCTCTTGGGGTAGGGTTGGCACTTTACATGTGTCTCACCTGCCATTCTGCTTCTGCAGGGACTTCTAAACAAGATGTTGATCATGAGAGGACAACTCAGACACAACCATTAGATGTTGAAGGTATGTGCCTATGAATTGTGAATTTACCTATGTCCGTCTCTAAAACTGATGTGCATGTGTTGCGTCAGATGGTGATGAGAACATCGTGTTCGAGGAGGACGAGGAAAAGGATGAAGGGTACCTTTTTGCGGGACAAGGTAGTATACCTCGATTAAGTCACCTCACGTTAATAAGTGGTCTTTCTATGTTATCATATGTAATATAACACCCTTGACCTATTATATGCTATCAATAGAGTATGATGATGATGCCAACGTTGAAGTCGACCTCGCGAGGGATTATGAAGATGTCGATGAAAATGATGCACCAGATCCATTCGGTGCGGTGTATGCTAATGTCATCGACGAGACACACATGCTAAGTCCAGTGGAAAATTGCAAGTTCTGCAATGCAAAGAGATTTGAGTCCGAACCAAAAGGATTCTGCTGCCGTAGTGGAAAGATTGATCTAGCCCCTGCCGACCCGCCCCCGCCTAAACTCATGAGATTGTGGACAGCGTCGGACTCTAACGCCAGGCATTTTAATGAGCACATCAGGCATTTCAATGGGCACTTCTCATTCACTTCTCTGTACTGCAAACTTGATAGTGCGACCACCGACGCCTCAAAGTGTGGTATTTACACTTTCTGTGCGCATGGCTCCCTTTATCATAGTGTAAAAAACTTTGGCAAGGAAGAAAAGTATGAACCATCTCACCTCGAGCTTTATTTCTACGACAATGATCCAGCTCTTGATTATAGGCTACAAAAGTGTCATGAGAAGACTGAACAGAAAGATAGAGAGGTCATTCGTACGTTGATTGGCATCTTAAATAATGGCATTAATCCCTACTCCGATCACCTTCGCCCTATGGGAGAGGTGGAGGATTTTTCGGATGTCCATATCGAGTTCAACCTTGATCAACATCTGGATCAGAGGGTATATAACAAGCCTTTAACGTCAGAGGTGGCTGCCGTATGGATTGAGGGAAGTGATCATCGGGGTCAGTTCAAAAATAGTGTTGTGCTTCACGGGAAGGATAGGTCGTGGAAAGGCATTCGATCGTATCATGCGTGCTACGACCCCCTGTCGTACCCTCTCTTCTTTCCTAGAGGAGAGTTCGGGTGGCACAACTGCATTCCCAAGAATGGTGTGACTGATGCATAGGTACACGCAGCCTGAGCCAAACGCAAGGCCCGTGCGGAGGGGGATGGCGATGATGACGCGGGTAATTGCATATATTCTTTTAAACTAACATATACCGATGAACGTGGATCACAATACTAACTGAACACCTTCATGTGTGCAGGTTCTGCTGGAAACATGTGTGTTTCTGTTCGTGATTACTACGCCTACAAGTTTTAGATGCGACCTGGTATTTTCAATCCAATATTGTACGGGAAGCGTCTGTTCCAGCAGTTTGCCGTCGACACCTACATGAAGATAGAAAGCTCGCGTCTTGACTACATCCACTTCAATCAGGATGCGGTGAGGGCTGACCTGTACCAGGGTTTGGTCGACAGCTACCGTAGGACAAGGTTGGGAAGCGTACGGTGCTTTCACCGACGTTCATTGGTGGTCCCCGTGATATGAGGCGTCGGTACATGGACGCAATGGCTCTGGTGCGAAAGTATGGCAAATCGGATATCTTCCTCACCATGACGTGCAATCCAAATTGGGACGAGATAAAGAACGAGCTATATCTAGGACAAGAGGCACAGGACCGGCCAGATGTTGTGGCTCGAGTGTTCAGGGCGAAGTTGGAGGAGCTGAGGAGGCGGTTGTTGCACAACGACATACTTGGCAAGGTAAAGGCCTACGTATATGTCGTAGAGTTCCAGAAGAGGGGCTTGCTGCATGCACACTGGTTGCTGATAATGGAAAGGAAGTACAAGATCACGTGCCCTAAGCAGCATGACATGCTCATCTGTGCGGAGCTGCCGAACAAGAAGAAGTTCCCTGAGCTCTACAGATGGTGACGAAGCATATAATGCATGGACCGTGCGGGGTGCTAAATCCAGAATGCTCGTGCACGGTGGGTCGTACTTCATGCAAGAACTATTACCCGCACCATTTTGTGATTCAACATCGCAAGGCAAGGATTCATACCCGCAGTACAGGAGACGTGATGATGGTCATACGGAAAAGATCCGAGGTCACATGCTGGACAATCGATGGGTTGTGCCGTACAACCCGTACTTGATACGTACTTTCAACTGCCACATTAATGTTGAGGCATGCAGCAGCATTAAGTCCGTGAAATATCTATTCAAATATATCTACAAGGGCCATGACAGAACATCCGTTGCTGTTAGGGAGAATGGAAAGAAAGATGCCAACAGAAACGTTGATGAGATCACCGACTACAGAGAGGCCTGGTGGGTGGGGCCTCCCGAAGTGATGTGGAGTATATACGACTTCGACTTACACCAGTGTCACCCACCGGTGCAGCCGCTTCAATGTCATCTCCCCGGTCTGCATATGGTTTCGTTTCAAAAACGGGACAAGGTTGAACAGGTTCTAAAGCGTCCGCGTATCGAGGAGTCTATGCTCACAGAATGGTTTAACTTCAACCATCACAATCTGGAGGCTTGAGGAATCATGTATCGTGACTTTCCACAGTACTATAGGTGGATCGCGGAAGATAAAGTTTGGGTTCCAAGGAAAAACTCGGTATACCAAGTCGGTAGGCTCGTATCTGCAAATCCAGCGGAGGGTGAACGCTATTTTCTTCGAGTTCTCCTGAACCACGTCCCTGGAGCGACGTCGTGGGATGACCTCAAGATAGTTAATGGTGCATGTTATCCTTCGTTCCGTGATGCTGCAATGAGGCGGGGCTTGATAGAAGAAGACAAGTCGCTAGATGAATGTCTTACTGAAAACAACCAATTCCAGATGCCATCCTCATTGTGTAGGATGTACGCTATAATACTGGTGTTCTGCGAGCCGAAAGATGTGCTTGGTTTGTTTAATAAACACTTCGATGCGATGGCGGAAGACTACAAGCGAAACAATCCAAACCCGAGTGCGGTGCAAGAGCTTGTTTTGATTGACATCAGGAACAAGCTGCTATCTATGGGTAAGGACATAAGGGACTTCCCTCTTCCACAAATCGATGGTGCATTTGACGACGATGACGGGGTTAATCGTGAGATATTTGAGGAGTCGAGCATTGAGCCTAATCCGGAAGATGTTAGATTAGCTGATATGCTAAACAAGGAGCAGAAGGTTGCGTACGATGCCATAATGTCAGCTGTCGACACCGAACGGGGTGGCTTGTTCTTTGTTGATGGACCCGGCGGCACAGGAAAGACTTTCGTGTACAGAGCACTTCTTGGAACCGTCCGCAGTCAGAACAAGATTGTTGTTGCTACAGCTACATCTGGTGTCGCGGCATCTATAATGCCTAGTGGGAGGACGGCACACTCACGTTTCAAGATTCCCCTCACGCTTGATGACAAGTGTTGTTGTAGCTTCACAAAACAGAGCGGTACCGCCAAGCTGCTGCAGCAAGCATCTCTCATCATTTGGGACGAGGCGTCAATGACAAAGAGGCAGGTTGTTGAGGCGCTAGACAATAGCATGCGTGATATAATGGGACGTCTAGATCTTCCGTTCGGTGGGAAGACAGTTGTCTTTGGTGGAGATTTCAGGCAGGTCCTCCCTGTTGTACGGAAAGGATCGAGGGCACAGATTATCGGTGCTTCCTTACATAGGTCGTACCTTTGGCGAGACATGCGACATCTTAAGCTCGTGCACAACATGAGGGCCCAGAGTGACCGTTGGTTCGCGGATTATCTACTGCTCATCGGTGATGGCATAGAGGAGGTTAACAATGATGGTGAATTGGTGATGTACGCCTTCCTGACAATATATGTGTCCTGTACTCTGGGGATTCCGAGAAAGATCTAGACACTTTGATCGATAGCATCTTTCCAAACCTCAATGCAAACATGACAAACAAGAACTACATCACCTCCAGAGCCATTTTATCAACACATAATGATTGGGTGGACAATATTGAGAGCCAGGTGTGGTTCGAGGACCGGTGGATGGTCGCTTCCTGGTGTGATGAGTGATTGACAACGTGGTGTGGACTGATTCTTGGCTAAGTATTGCAGGTGCAGGTTGCGGCTTGACTGGTGCAGGTGCAGGTGAAGAACAAGCGTGAAAGGTCGTTGCCAGTGAGGCCTCCAGGTGTGGAGAAGACAAGTAGGCTTGGTTCGAGGGACCCGGTGGCCAGCGGGGTCAAGTGCGGGCCGCATGGTGGCAAGAACGGCAAGATGAAGTCATGGACGGTTTCTTGGTTGAGCCTCAAAACCAAGGTCGAGCCGGGACTACGTGGGAGCCGAGTCATGAGTGGTGATTGGCGGAGGCTACACCGAGTTCGCGGGGTTTCCGGTGGTTCACCAGAAAACCACTGGGTTCCTTGGTTGATCCACAAAGCCAAGACCGAAGAACCGAAGACGGAGGTGCAGCAGCTCCAGACCGGTCTGACCGGTGGGTCTGACCGGTCTGACCGGTGGGTACCGGTCTGACCGGTGAGGAGCACCGGTCTGACCGGTGTGCGATGACGCAGTCCGGAATCTTCGAAGCGGAGGACACGCGTCGGGATCGCAAGGCTTGCGTCGAGGCTAAGCAAGTTTGCGGTTGCTGGGCATCCGTCCGATGGTGCGAAGACAAAGACTTCCAATTTCGCCCTCGAGGGGCATGTATCCCTAGTTAGCTAGTAAGGGTATTTTAGTCTTTCGGTTGCCTCCATATAACCCAAGTGGTGAGAGGATGGCAGCCATCTCTTGGAACCCTAGCTCATTTGGTTTTCCTATTTTCCTTCCTATTTTCTTAGGATTTTCGTAGGACTAGCTTGAGAGCTTCATGGTGAGATCTTGTGAGAGGGAAGGATGATCGGGCGGCAAGCTAGACCTTGTATGAACCTCTTTGGTATGTATAGATGATTCGGCGTGGTTCCTCAAGGCTTGGATGTGTCTTTCCCGTTTCTCCTTTTTGGTGATTTTCGGAGCCTTTTCTTGGCGATTTTCTTGGAGCGATTTCGAGGCCTTTCTCTTTGGGATTTGGTGGGGGATGTATGCATGAACCCTTCGTGGTTCTTTTCCCTTTGATTCCCCTTCCAAATCCGTGAGCAAAGGGGCTCGATTTTGGGGTTTTCGTGGCTCTAGGGTTAGAGGCGTTCTTGGTGGGATTTCTTCGATTCCTCTTGATTTGACAAGTTTTGGTGGACCAAATCTTGGCTATGGAGTACCCATGAGGTGTTCCTACTATCCCCAAAGTCTTGTGCAAAACCGTGGAGCGAATCGGGAGATCGGGAGTTGGATTTGGAGGAGTTGACTCGCGGGCGCTGTTCATCCCGAGCTGCCCAGGCACGACCGGTCTGACCGGTGCTCTCGACCGGTCTGACCGGTGCTAACCCTTGGTGGGTTTTTGTCTCGGGGAACAGCCTTGTCCGTGTGGTTTTGTCCCGTGGTCCTGCTGTTCAGTTCTTGGAGTGTTTGGAGTTGTTTTGCTAGGATTTGTGAGGGGTTCTTCTTCCTCACAGGTTGTGTTTCGTGGTGGTTTTTGTTCCAGGGCCTAGAGGATTCACTGAGGCTTCCTGGAACGTTTGCTGTGCGGCTGCTGTAGCCACCGGCCTGACCGGCCCTGTCCACCGGTCTGACCGGTGTCACCGGTCTGACCGGCGCAGGCCATCGGTCTGACCGGTGTAGCACAGGCAGCAAGCCGTGCAAGTTTCCGCTGTGTGTTTTGGTGAGTTTTGGCTAGGAAGGTTGAGTGTTGGTTCCTAGGACCAGTAGCACTCCAGTGGCTGCGTGGTCTTGACCAACTTGGGTAGTTGGGTCGGAGACGTGAGTTGGAAGCCGTGTTCGTCTTGTTGGAGTTCCCATCTCCTTCGAGAAGAATTTTTATCGGCTCCCATTCACTCCCCCCCCTCTCTGGTTCGCCTAATCGGTCCTTCAATTGGTATCAGAGCCGGTTCGGGTCTTTATTGACTCTTACCAGTCTAAGATCCAAAGATGGCGTACCAGGAACGGGGTTCGGGTCCTCCGCACTTCGATGGGAAGAACTACCAGATGTGGCAAAGGCGGATGGCGGCGTTCCTCCGCGGAAAGGGTCAGATCCTTTGGGATGTCACGGTGAACACAGCTTATGTTCATCCGATGAACTTCCTTGCTCCAGGATCGAGGGATATGTTCGAAGCCAACAACAAGGCTGTCGACTACTTGTTTCGTGCTCTGTGTCAGCCTGAATTCGATCGGGTTCAGACAGAGGACTTAGCTTGTAGGATTTGGGAGCAGTTGAAGGATGCTCATGCTGGGAATGCTCAGGTTCAGGCTCGGATGTACGCGACTTACCGGAGAGAGTATGAGAACTTCACTCATCTCCCCGGCGAGTCCGTCGATGCCCTTTTCCAGCGATTTACGGTCGTTGTGAACAACATGAGAGCCAATGTGGACGTCCTCCCATACAATGATCATGATAGAGCCGTGAAGCTCTTGCACTCGTTGGATCGTACCGTATGGGACGGGAAGTTTGAGGCTATTGTTGAGTCCGAGAAGTATGACACCTTGACGGTGAACGAGCTGTTCTCGAAGCTCAAGTCGGCTGAGTTGGACCGTGGTATGACAGCCAAGATCGAGAGCCCGACTGATTCTCATAGTCTCGCTCTCGTTAGTGGCAAAGGAGCTAAGTCTAACGCTAACGCATCCTCCAGGATGTACTCTCTGTCTTCTTTGATGTCTTTGCCAGATGAGGAGTTCGACGTGCTTGGAGAGGACGAGCTGGCGTTGCTGACCAGGCGGTTCGAGAGGCTGCACGAGAACCGGGTGAACACGAGGAGGACAGCACAGACGTGCTTTCAGTGCGGCAAGCCAGGACACTTCGTTGCCGACTGCCCGGAGAAGACGGAGAACAAGGACGGCTACAAGGACGGCTACAGGCACCGATCGAGCAAGGACGGCAAGTACCGATCGAGGCGCGATCACAAGCACAAGAACAAGCACAAGGACGAGCGACGGTCGAGGAAGAAGGATGGCCGCGGCAGGAAGGCCCGAGCAATGGTCGGAGCGAGCGACGTCGACTCCAGCTCCGCCTACTCTTCCTCAAGCTCGAGTAGCACTGAAGATGAAGGTGATCGGCGCAAGAACAAGAAGTCATCCAGGAAATTGAGCGGGTTGAGCTGCTTCGCGAGAGATGGCTTCTGCGGCATGGCCCGTAGCTCCGGCAGCAAGAAGAGCCACCAGAGTGACTCGGACTCTGACTCCGAGGATGAGGTATGTGATGAGCTCTCTTCTTTGCGCAAGGAGAATGATGAGTTGGTTGACTTGCTTGATAACCGCGATCACATGCTTAGAGAGGCCAAGAAGATGAGGAAAGAGCTTAGGTCCTCACTAGAAGATGCTAGGAACCGTGTGGCTGAGCTAGAAACCCAGAACCTAGATGCTAAGCTTGAGATTGATTCGCTTAAGGCTTCTCCTGTGGTTTCTGATGAGATTGATTGCTGTGATTGCTCTGTGTACCTAGCTGATCTTACTGCTCTTAAGGATAAGCATGCTTCTACTTGTGATGAACTAGATATGCTTAGGGTTGAAGTGGCTGAGCTTAAGTCTAGATCTGCTTTGCTAGGTGCTTGCACTTCTTGCCCTGTTTTGCATGGAAAGATTGATGAGATGCATGCTTACACTGTTTCGCTTGAGGCTAAGTTGAAAGAGCCTATTCCCACTTCTTGCTCTACTTGTGAATTGCATGCGGTTAAGAATTTGGAGCTTGCACATTATGTTGATCGCCTGCAGGATGAAAATGATGAGCTGAGAAAATGTATGAGCTGGTTGTCGGGTCAGGAGCCTCAGCTCGGTATCATGATAGCGGCTTTCAAACGCTATGATGGTCAGGCACTTGGGGCTGACAAGCTTGGAGAGAACTGTGGTGAGGGAGTTGAGAGAGTTGGAGAGATTCCTATCCCACCACCAAACAGACACAAGAACAAGTTTGAGCCCAAGCCCAACCATCTCAGAAATAAACTTGACACTACTCCAGATCCACCCATATTCCCTCACCCAACAAATGATTTTCAGACACCGGTGAAGTTTGTGAGCCCAAAGGGAGGTGAGGAAGGAGAGAAGAAGGGTGAGAAGCCGAGTGGGCAGCCCCAACCCAAGCCTAAGCCTAAGCCACAGCCCATAAAGTTCCATTGTGGGTATTGTGGGAGAGATGGTCACAAGGATGAGTTTTGCTTCAAGAGGAAGCGTGAGGAGAGAATGGCTAGAGAGTGGGCTAACAGGGACAGGTACCACCCCTCTAATGGTGTACCTGAGCCTCGTATGCAGATGCCCAGGGCCAAGGTGATTGTGAGGACGGTTCCGGCTTGGGGAGACCGGAAGGCTGCAGGTGTTGCTGCTGGCCGAGCCACACCGGTCAGACCGGTGTACTACACCGGTCAGACCGGTGCAGGTCTGGGCAGACAGCGAGTCAGGTTTCGTGCTCGTGAGGATGCTCGGTTTGGTTCTGGAGGTCGTGGTTCTGGTGGTTGGTCTGGAAAGTTTGCAGGTGGTCAGTTTGCTAGGCGTTCTCCACCTCGTGCTCAATACGAGGGTGAGAAGAGTCGTAGCTTTGAGATGGAGCGGAGGTACGATCCACGGTTTCCCTTTCGTGGTTTTCGTCCTCCTCCAGCTAGAGAGGGTTGGTTCCCTCGTGGTGGTTACCGTGGTGGTAGCTTTGATAGGCGTGATGATTTGGTTTGTGCTAACCCCACTTTGGAGCAAATGGCTCGGCACTGGTTTTACTCTTTTGGTACTAACCCCAGTGCTGAGTCATTTGTTCACTCACGTGCTCGCTTTTGAATTTCAGGTGGGAGACTTGAAGAACATTTGGTTGATTGACTCCGGTTGCTCGAGGCATATGACCGGAGACAAGGGGTGGTTCTCAAGTCTCGTCCCGGTGGTGACAAAGAAGTACATCACCTTTGGGGACAATGGGCGAGGGCGTGTGCTGTCAGAAGGTGAGATTAAGGTAAGCGATAAGATCACTCTCAGGCGTGTTGCTCTTGTTCAATCGCTTGGATACAATTTGCTTTCTGTGTCCCAGTTGTTGGATGAGGGTTTTGAGGTGTTGTTTCGGCCTGGTGGTTCTCGGATTTTAGATTCTCGGGGGGATCTTGTTTGCATGGTCGTTCCCGAGGGTCAAGTGTTCCGAGCTGATTTTTCTCAGTCTTCTGGTGTGGAGCGTTGCTTCTTGGCTGGTTCTTCGAGTGAGTTGTGGAAGTGGCATAGGAAGTTGGGTCACTTGAGCTTTGACCTTTTGTCTCGCTTGAGTAAACTCAATTTGGTCCGAGGATTGCCACGATTGAGGTTTGAGAAAGAGTTGGTTTGTGCGCCGTGTAGGCATGCCAAGATGGTAGCCTCTTCTCACCCGCCTCTCACCGATGTGATGACTGAGCGTCCATGCGAGCTGCTCCATATGGACCTTGTTGGCCCAGCTCGTGTGCGATCTGCGGGTGGGAAGTGGTATGTCCTTGTTGTGGTGGACGACTACTCTCGGTATGCGTGGGTGTTCTTTCTTGAGGAGAAGGGGGAGACGTTTGGTTTTGTTCGAGATCTTGTCTTGAGGTTAAGAAACGAGAGGCACGGAGATGCCATACGAGCGATCCGCAGTGACAATGGCTCGGAATTCAAAAACTCTCGCTTCGAAATCTTTTGCCATGACTTGGGTCTTGAACATCAGTTTTCGAGTCCGTATACGCCTCCCCAGAATGGCGTGGTGGAAAGGAAAAACAGGACCTTGTGCGAGATGGCTCGGACGATGCTCGACGAGCATAGGACTCCGAGAAGGTTCTGGGCTGAGGCGGTCAATACCGCGTGCCATGTGTCGAACATGATCTACCTCAGGGTTCACAAGAAGAAAACCTGTTACGAGTTGATGCACGGTCGCACACCCAAGGTGAGTCACTTCCATGTCTTTGGTTGTAAATGCTTCATTCTGAAGAAAGGGAAGAAGTTGGACAAGTTCGAGGCTAGGTCTGTCGATGGTATTTTCTTTGGTTATGCATCTCATTCTAGAGCATTTCGTGTGCTCAATCTTGAAACTAACCAAATCGTGGAGACTTGCGAGGTAACCTTCGACGAAACACAGCCACGTAGTCAGCTTGTTTTTGAGTGTGCAGGTGACGACGAACTTGGCGAGGAGATCTTTCAGGAGGAGGAGCATGAACATGGAGATGATGAAGATGGCGGTGTGATGCCCGCGGCTGAACATGTACCTACTACTTCGACGACGATCGAGAATGGACCCTCTCCCACACCTACAACGACAAACCCAGATCAAGGCGAAGCTGCTGTTGAGGGGGAGGTAGCATCAAGGCGAGAACCTCCCCGACGAGTGCAAGTGGATCACCCAGCTTCGAGAATCATCGGCGACATGAATGAACGTACTACACGGTCGAGGGTTCGGAACAATTCTCATTTCGCTCATGCTGCTTTTGTTGCCACTTTTGAGCCCAAAGACATTGGACATGCGTTATCTGATCATAATTGGGTTAACTCGATGCATGAGGAGTTGGAGAATTTTGAGAGGAACCAAGTTTGGGTGTTGGTTGACCCTCCCCCAGGGTGTAAGCCGATTGGGACAAAATGGGTGTGGAAAAATAAAGAGGGAGAGAAAGGAGAAGTGGTGAGGAACAAGTCGAGACTTGTTGCTCAGGGGTACAGTCAGAAAGAGGGGATCGACTACGAGGAGACTTTCGCTCCTGTAGCTCGTTTGGAGGCGATCAGGATCCTTCTAGCTTTTTCCGTGGCTAAAGGGTTCAAGTTGTACCAGATGGATGTGAAGAGTGCTTTTCTGAACGGTGTTTTGGAGGAAGAGGTGTTTGTGAGGCAACCACCGGGGTTTGAGAGTGAGAAGTACCCTCACCGGGTCTACAAGTTGAGGAAGGCGCTGTATGGGTTGAAGCAGGCGCCTAGAGCTTGGTATGGTAGGTTGAGGGGGTTCCTGTTTGAGAGAGGGTTTGAGATGGGGAAGGTCGACCAGACCTTATTTCTCCTCAGGCAGGACAGAGATATCCTGATTGTGCAGGTATACGTGGATGATATTGTCTTTGGTGGCTCGTCTAACTCTCTTGTTGCAAGGTTTGCAGAAGACATGAGCAGGGAATTTGAGATGAGCATGATGGGCGAGTTGCAGTTCTTCCTCGGGCTACAAATCAAGCAATCAAAGGAAGGAACATTTGTGCACCAAGCTAAGTACACCAAGGACATTGTGAGGAAGTTCAAGATGGAGGATTCCAAGGCCATGGCGACGCCTATGAGTACGACTACAGTTCTTGATGCGGACGAGGAAGGTGAACACGTGGACCAGAAGGAGTACCGGAGCATGATCGGGTCACTCCTCTACTTGACGGCGACGAGGCCGGACATTCAATTCTCGGTGTGTCTGTGCGCTCGTTTTCAAGCTTCTCCGAGGACTTCGCATCGGCAAGCAGTCAAGCGCATTTTCAGGTATTTGCGACACACTCCCGACTTTGGCCTTTGGTACTCTGCGTCTTCTTCTTTGGCGCTTCATGGATTTTCAGACGCGGATTTTGCCGGGTGTCGGTTGGATAGGAAGTCCACTTCTGGGACTTGCCAGTTCTTGGGTTCTTCTTTGGTATCTTGGTCTTCCCGCAAACAGTCGAGTGTTGCTCAATCCACTACCGAGGCAGAGTATGTGGCCGCAGCTAGTTGTTGCTCTCAGCTCCTTTGGATCACATACACCATGAGTGACTTTGGTGAGGAGTATACCCATGTCCCACTTCAATGTGATAGCACCAGTGCCATAAGCGTTGCAAAGAACCCAGTGCTCCATTCCAAAACCAAGCACATAGAAGTGAGGTATCATTTTCTGAGAGACAACGTAGAGAAAGGGAAGATAGCTTTGATCCATGTACCCACACATGAACAACTAGCCGATATTTTCACCAAACCCCTAGATCAAGCAACTTTCACTCGTTTGCGGGGGGAGCTTGGTGTTTGTTTGATTTCTTGAGTTGGCGTGTGGGAGCTCCTTTGTAGCATATGTATAGCTTTCCTTTGTGCATTTCTTGCATTTGGCATGGCATATGTAGCATGATGTATAGGCATCTTTGTATCTTAGGTTGCATGCATTTTGTATCATATGCATTGTTTAGGAAAGGCTTCTCCTATACACATTGTTCACCATGGAATGACATATATGTCTTTGTGAGCCAATTTGGTAAGCTATGGTTAGTTTGGCTTAGCTCTTGATAATCTTGGTTTGTATCCATGGTTGATGGCTATGTTTTTGAAAAATTTCATATATATGCTCTCTTGTGAGTAAATGCCTTTACATGATCTTGACATGTTTTAGTGGCTTGGCTATGCTTAATTTGTGGTTGGATAGCTCATTTTGATCATATGGGGCCAAAGGCTCATTTGCCATCATGAATGTTTAGCCCCCATGCTTCATCTTGTGGAGGGGCATAAGTTCCTTTTTGTCGCAAAGACATTTCATGTACCAACTATAAATCTGAATATGAAATGTAAATTACTTGAAAAATGTGCTCCCATGTCATATGTGCTAATTTTAATTTGCTTTGGGTGCTAAATCGTTGCATGATGCCTACCAATGAGAAGTCTCATATATAGAAGTAGACACATGGCTCGGTGGCTTTGACATGACATGAGGTGCTTGTGGGTGTTTATGATGGTCTTATGCTTAGAATGGTTGTCCTAGCATGAAGTTTGTGTGGCTTTGCCATTTTGACATGTTTTGCTCATGTTTAGGACTTTGCTCATGAGAGGGTGTTTTTTCGCAAAATTGCTAAATTCTATCTTAGCTTCGCCCAATGGTTGTGAAACTTGGTGATCATGAAGTTTATGTCTTTACGAAGCTATAGAGTATCTAACTTGCTCGTTTGGACATGTGTAGCATCCTATGTTGAATTTTGTCTATTTGAGAAGCTCTAGGTTGCATTTTTTGTATTTTTGGCTTGATTCATGCATTGTCAACAAGGGGGAGAAGTTTGAGCATGTTTTGGCCTACTGAATGCATTTGGAAGGTTTTCAGGTGGTTTCGAGCTATTTTTGGGCTCTGTTGTGCACCGGTCTGACCGGTTGAGGTCACCGGTCTGACCGGTCAGAGTGCTGGTCCTGTTCACATGTTGCCCACCGGTCTGACCGGTGGTGTCTACCGGTCTAACCGGTCAGAGCTGAGCTGTTGCAGCTGCTCTGTTTTGTGAAGTGGTTCGCATGCATTTGTCCAGGGGGAGTTGCATGTGTGCAGGGGGAGCTCTTTGTGGTTTTCGAGCTTTGGTTTGATGGTTTGTGCTCTTTGCTTGAGCATGTTTTGTCTCGGATGTGTCGAGCCGTTGCCCTTGCCTAAGGGGTCCGAGACTTGTCTTCTTCAAGTGATCTTGCTCTTTGCCTTTTCTTTGGCTTTCGATCGCTTGTTGGAGTTTCTTTTAGTCGTTTCTTTTCTTTTCCTTTTCTCTTGGTTACCAAAACGTGTGTGTTGTCAATGCACTCATCAAGGGGGAGATTGAGAGCCAGGTGTGGTTCGAGGACCGGTGGATGGTCGCTTCCTGGTGTGATGAGTGATTGACAACGTGGTGTGGACTGATTCTTGGCTAAGTATTGCAGGTGCAGGTTGCGGCTTGACTGGTGCAGGTGCAGGTGAAGAACAAGCGTGAAAGGTCGTTGCCGGTGAGGCCTCCAGGTGTGGAGAAGACAAGTAGGCTTGGTTCGAGGGACCCGGTGGCCAGCGGGGTCAAGTGCGGGCCGCATGGTGGCAAGAACGGCAAGATGAAGTCATGGACGGTTTCTTGGTTGAGCCTCAAAACCAAGGTCGAGCCGGGACTACGTGGGAGCCGAGTCATGAGTGGTGATTGGCGGAGGTTACACCGAGTTCGCGGGGTTTCCGGTGGTTCACCAGAAAACCACTGGGTTCCTTGGTTGATCCACAAAGCCAAGACCGAAGAACCGAAGACGGAGGTGCAGCAGCTCCAGACCGGTCTGACCGGTGGGTCTGACCGGTCTGACCGGTGGGTACCGGTCTGACCGGTGAGGAGCACCGGTCTGACCGGTGTGCGATGACGCAGTCCGGAATCTTCGAAGCGGAGGACACGCGTCGGGATCGCAAGGCTTGCGTCGAGGCTAAGCAAGTTTGCGGTTGCTGGGCATCCGTCCGATGGTGCGAAGACAAAGACTTCCAATTTCGCCCTCGAGGGGCATGTATCCGTAGTTAGCTAGTAAGGGTATTTTAGTCTTTCGGTTGCCTCCATATAACCCAAGTGGTGAGAGGATGGCAGCCATCTCTTGGAACCCTAGCTCATTTGGTTTTCCTATTTTCCTTCCTATTTTCTTAGGATTTTCGTAGGACTAGCTTGAGAGCTTCATGGTGAGATCTTGTGAGAGGGAAGGATGATCGGGCGGCAAGCTAGACCTTGTATGAACCTCTTTGGTATGTATAGATGATTCGGCGTGGTTCCTCAAGGCTTGGATGTGTCTTTCCCGTTTCTCCTTTTTGGTGATTTTCGGAGCCTTTTCTTGGCGATTTTCTTGGAGCGATTTCGAGGCCTTTCTCTTTGGGATTTGGTGGGGGATGTATGCATGAACCCTTCGTGGTTCTTTTCCCTTTGATTCCCCTTCCAAATCCGTGAGCAAAGGGGCTCGATTTTGGGGTTTTCGTGGCTCTAGGGTTAGAGGCGTTCTTGGTGGGATTTCTTCGATTCCTCTTGATTTGACAAGTTTTGGTGGACCAAATCTTGGCTATGGAGTACCCATGAGGTGTTCCTACTATCCCCAAAGTCTTGTGCAAAACCGTGGAGCGAATCGGGAGATCGGGAGTTGGATTTGGAGGAGTTGACTCGCGGGCGCTGTTCATCCCGAGCTGCCCAGGCATGACCGGTCTGACCGGTGCTCTCGACCGGTCTGACCGGTGCTAACCCTTGGTGGGTTTTTGTCTCGGGGAACAGCCTTGTCCGTGTGGTTTTGTCCCGTGGTCCTGCTGTTCAGTTCTTGGAGTGTTTGGAGTTGTTTTGCTAGGATTTGTGAGGGGTTCTTCTTCCTCACAGGTTGTGTTTCGTGGTGGTTTTTGTTCCAGGGCCTAGAGGATTCACTGAGGCTTCCTGGAACGTTTGCTGTGCGGCTGCTGTAGCCACCGGCCTGACCGGCCCTGTCCACCGGTCTGACCGGTGTCACCGGTCTGACCGGCGCAGGCCATCGGTCTGACCGGTGTAGCACAGGCAGCAAGCCGTGCAAGTTTCCGCTGTGTGTTTTGGTGAGTTTTGGCTAGGAAGGTTGAGTGTTGGTTCCTAGGACCAGTAGCACTCCAGTGGCTGCGTGGTCTTGACCAACTTGGGTAGTTGGGTCGGAGACGTGAGTTGGAAGCCGTGTTCGTCTTGTTGGAGTTCCCATCTCATTCGAGAAGAATTTTTATCGGCTCCCATTCACTCCCCCCTCTCTGGTTCGCCTAATCGGTCCTTCAAATATTAATTTGAAGATGATCAACAAGTTCCAGGGTGGGCAGATGGTGTACCATAGTTTCGACGAAGCGGTGGATGATCCGCACAACTACTATCCTGAGGAGTTCCTTAACACATTGACTCCCAATGGGCTACCTCCACATATCCTGAAGGTCAAGATAGGTTGCCCGGTAATTTTTCTAAGAAATTTGGATCCTGCAAACGGACTCTGCAATGGAACGAGACTGGTGGTTAGAAGGTGCCAAAGAAACTCAATAGATGCTGAAATTATTCTGGGGCAGCATGCCGGGGAGAGGGTTTTCCTTCCTCGCATACCATTGTGCCCCTCTGATGATGAGATGTTCCCGTTTCAATTCAAGAGGAAGCAGTTCCCTATAAGGCTCAGTTTCGCCATGACGGTCAATAAGTCGTAGTGTCAAACAATACCAAACGTAGGAGTGTACTTGCCCGCACCTGTGTTCTCCCATGGTCAGTTATATGTTGCTATGTCTAGAGCCACAGCCAGAACGAACATCAAGATCCTCGCCCTCCCGCCTAACGCAGAGGCAGAAGAGGAAGAGGCTAGAAGGCAGGAAGAGAAAAATGCTAGAAGTGCTAAAAAGAAAGGGAAGAGTGAGGGTAAAAAAAGGGATGTGGTAAAAAAGAAGAAAGTGGTACCAAAAGTTGATGGAATATATACGAAGAATATTGTTTACAAAGAGGTTTTAACTCGGTACGTGAGGTTATATGATATTAATTATTCATGTGTATCTTCATGTTTACTTTATAGTATAATTGGAATGATGTGATACAATTTAATATTTTTTTATTTCTCTAGGTAAAATTAAATGCTCTATAATATTTTGCATGGGATGGTGTTTCAACTCGGCATGGTTTGAGTTAATTCAATCATTCAGGTAAACAAAAATGCAATTTATACTATGGTATTTACTATGATTTTCTTGTATAGAGCTATGATTTCCTGTTGATTATCTTTTCATAACGAAATATGGTTGCCGTCGTGCAAATAGAGTCATGTTATGTTTGATGCACAGTAGTAGTTTGCTTGGTTATTTTTTATCAAAGAAAAATAACACCGCATATTTCTTCGATCTCATATTGTGTGTGCTTTTCGCTTTTATTAAGACTTTGTTCACGTAATAGACTAGGCAGCTCAAGGGGGACAACAATACCAGGTTTGATTTAATATCTAGATAGAGTATAAATCGATGTACATCAAAAATATATTAAATTTAGTTGTATTTAAATGCGGAGAGGAAATGAATGAAAATAAAAAGTTTAAACTAATTATATATGGAACTCAATACGAGATTAAAAAAGACCCACCAATCGGTAATTACGGTGAGTTTGTACATTTTTGTATCTTTCGTTATTATTTCAAAATATACGACCAATTCTAACCCACGACATCTAAAATTTTAATTAAAATCTTGTCTTACATACAGGATGCTATTAAGATACGGCGCAATTTCTTATCAACCTTTTGGCGCATGAAGCAAATCCCTGGGAGAAAAACCTACATGTCATGGTTAAACATTATCTCTCGCGCATCATAGGAAGAAAAATAGATTAGATGAGGTCGGGCTTTAGATGAGTTGAGTTGGTCTTGTCCATCAAAATTCAGTGTTGGTATTCTCATCCGTAGTGGTCATGTCGTTATTGCTTTTGCAAGTTGTGTGAAATAAAGAACATCAAAGATCGTGCTTATATTATTATTATTATTATTATTATTATTATTATAAAACTCATTGCAACGTCATTTGTATTGCACCATCAAAATATTGAGTCACTAAATTTTACTTTGTTCAAAGAAATATATCACACCATCAAAATATTGATACTTGTTCAAAGATATTGTCCGTAGCAACGCACGGACACCTTTCCTAGTCAGTTTTTTAAGTAAAGGGAACAAGGCACTGCTCGTACGTGGTGAGATGATCTAGACTGCCCATTGACCGGAGTTAATTAACGTATGGATTCGAACAATGCACTGGTTCGTAGGAGCGTAGTAGGTCAGTGCGTATTCGCAAGCCGATTAGAATCGACGGATAGCACCGAAACATCATCTTGCTGGTCGACGTTTGCCGCAGGCATGCATGGAGTTCGCTGACGTGGAGTTGCAGAACATCAGAGAACAACGTCAGAAAGACAGAAACCACCAGAACCAAAAGTCCCCATGGCAGTCACGGTTGCGCGTTCTCAACGCCGTCGGCGGCCACGCGAGCTCAAGCGCGGCTGCTCTTGCTCGCCGGGCTTGGACGCCGACGACGAACCACGCGCTTTCCTGTTGTTGCTGCGGGGAGCTCCTCTCTCCATGCACACCCCGAGTAAGCCTATTCCTGTTCGTGAGCCTTGTATATCGGCTGAATCATCCCTCCGCGCGCCGGCCATGGCCCTAGCTCCCCTCGAGATGATGATCATGCGGTACCGCCGCAGCGGCTAGTGGGAGAGCGCGGTTGCCGGTGGCCAACCAGGAAGGCCGGAATGGCATTGGTCAACCAAAGTGGGCAGCGTTCGCCGTCAGACTACCTCACGCCGCCGCCTCCAGGCCTCCGTCCCCCTCTTCATTCTTCTCCTCGCCGTTGCCCACTTGCCCTAGCAGGTCACCGGAAGCCCGGCAGCTGGCGCGGCAAATCGGCCGGGCCAATCATATCTGTCGCTTCAGCGACAGATACAACACCCATCGCGCCGCCTTCTCCTTCCTCCGGCCATGAAAAGTTGGCCGGCCGGTCGGGGGAGGCAGGCAGGTCAGGCGGTGGGGACGGTCGTGGGGCGGCTTAGGGCCCTGGCGGCGGAAGCGGCGGCCGGGCCAGGTCGGGGCGGGGGAGTAGCTCGCCGACGGCAGGCGTCTAGGGTTCCGGCGGCGGGGTTCCGGCGGCGGCGGGCAGTGGCGGAGAAAGGGGAAGAAGGAGGCTGCCGTGAGCGCGGTAGGGTCTCGCCGGAGCTCCGCGGCCGCGGTCGCGGCGGCAGAGCTCCGGCGAGACCCTACCGCGCTGCGGCGGTGGGCGGCGAGGCGGCGGTCGGTGATGGAGGCGGGGGCGAGCACCAGACGTGTTAGCGCGCGGGGGGAGGCGGCCGCCGGATCCGACGGCGGGAGCCGCCAGAGACGGAGGAGGAGGGCGGAGGCGGGGCGAGCGAGAGGAAGGCGGGCCTCCGGTGATGGTTTTTTTTTGTCGCCGAAGCGATGGGTAGGAGCACCCATCGGCCGTGGCACGATTTTTTTTGTTTGGTGAGGAGGGGCGAGGAGAGCGGCAGGCGGGCTGCGTGGGTTGTGGCTGGGTGTGTACGGCATGCTGGGCTGATCGTGAGCTGGGCTCGTTCGTTTTTGTGGTGGGCTGCGTCGAAGTCTCACACACAAAGCCTAGTAGAAGGGCCTAGCCTGACCGGCGCGCCGCCATCTTGGGCCCGCGCCGGGGGCAAGCAGGCAGGGTTCAAGTGGGCCTTCCTCTCTAAAAAATGAATTTTTATATATATATTTTTCTCTATTTTGCAAAAATAAATGCCTTCCCAAAAATTTAGCAGATCTATACTACTGCCGCCGTACCCCATGGCGGTAGGGTTCCTACCGCCGTGTGGTACGGCGGCAGCTGTTGTGGCCCACTGGCAAGGGCACCAACCGCCGTACCACACAGCGGTAGGACTAATCGCCGTGTGGGACGGCGGTTGGTGCCTACCGCCCGGCGGCAGCAGTGCCTGCAGCAATCGCCGTAGGGCACGGCGGTAGGTAGGACCTACCACCGTGCCTTACGGCGGTAGTTTTTTTTTGGCCTGGTACGTTTCATTTTTTGAACTATTGATACTTAACGACGAATCATTGATACTTAATGACTGACCATTGATACTTAACGACGAATGACATAAACAAACAATGGCACGTACAACGCAAATACCCTAACTTTGTGCTGCTGTTAGTCCTAACGTGCCTTAGGGAATTTAGATAAACGGTTACAACATTTGTAGTCTAGTTGTACGAGTAGTACCCGGAGAACCCAGACATCATAGACCCGCCGGAGTGCTGGGAGGGTATGTAGTACCCGTACCCCGGCGGGGGTGGAGTTGGATCAGACGGTGGCGGGGATGGAGTTGCTGGTGGAGTGTTGTCCTTCTTCTCGTGGCATGGACAGCAGCAGAACTCATCCTCACAACCGGTGTTCGTCTTCACCACCATTGGTCCGGTCACCGGTCCGTCGTCGTCGTTGGTAGATATCGGATCTGTAGAAGCCAATGCCGACGCGAGCTCTTGCCTCAGGTTGAAGATGACAACATCCTCTAGGTAGTCAATGTACTGTTGATACGGGTGAATAGCTGGGGGGTCCACCCATTGCACGAAACCGCAGTTATCTGGTTGATCGGAGTACTGCAGAAACCGAGATTAAATTAGTAAACCATAAATTGATGAAGGACAAAGGTCACGTAGTTTTGCTTACCCATGCTCGTGAGCAATGCCAGAAGCGTCGACCAGAGTTGTTCCATCCTTGGTAAACTTGCATCACACAGAACTCACTGTGTGCACATCTTGTCCAGTTCACCGTTTGATTCGGTGCGTACTTTCTAACATCACGCATGGATTTGAAATCTCTCTTATCTTAGACTGGAAAATTGTTGTTGAACTCTGGATCTTGCTGGCTCCACAGTGCTGGACCGAGGGAGCCATCATCATCCCCAGTCCAGGAACTCATTGGTGCTTGTTGTGTTGAGAAGTGGCACTGGAGAAGAGTGCTCACATATATGTACGCAATGAAGCAGACTGGACGGTGGGCCATTCGATCTGGGGCAAGAGAAACGGACAGTGACTCAGAGGAAACACACCCTAGTACTAGGTTAACTGTTTGATGCAGTGACTCACAGAAAACACACCCTATGTGTTCACTGTTTGATGCAGTGACTGACAGGAAACACACCCTAGTACTAGGTTTACTGTTCGAGGAAACAAGCTGTAATGCATCTGATATCAAGTTCTTAATGATACAAGCCGACTCTAAAGGATGATGAAATAAATCATAGTTTTTTAGAGATACAGTAACACTCGGCGTCTAGTACTCTACGTCTACTGGGTACAACGGGGGTATTTCCCCTTCCTCATGGCATCTGGCCCAGCTTCCTTAGCCCGGCGAGCTCTCTCCCTCTTCCTCTCTCTATCTGCTTCACGGGCCGCGGCCGCTTCACGTTCTTTCATCTCCCGGCGAATGCGAATTTCCTCCTGGTGCTCCTTACGTTTTTCTTCTTGTTTTTCTGCCTCAACCATCCTTTGCCACCTCTCACGTGCTGAACGACCCATCACCTCGATGTAACGCTTGTCTTGTTCGGACTGCTCACAATCTAGCCACTGCATAAAATCATAGAGAGGAGGTGGAGTCTTTTTTTAAAGACAAGTTAGCACATAATAAAATAGCAATGACATATTATTTATTTAGTAATGCAGTTTGTTCTTACTTTTGGTCTAACATTGTGACATGGTGGGAGGGGGTCATGCTCGTAGTTCACGCACATGAAGAACCTCATCCCGTAGACGTAGCCGAGAACGTTGCACTTGACAAGCTTACAGTTGTCACCACAGTAGCACATAGGAGTGTGGATCCCCTTTGGCACCGCAACCTTGTCCTTCCTACTGGTGAGCAACTCCAAGTCCAACTCAGGACCCGAGGAAGCCATTGCAAACCTACAAAAAAGATGACAAATATCATAACTCATTACATATTTCATTTCAAATTAGAGAACAATACATAACAGGATATGGTAATAATTTTGTAGGCAACAAGAAAACAAAAAGCAAATGAAAAGATAGTTCTATTATTACAACACGATAACAAGTTCTGACGGTGTTGCGAACTAAATGGTTCAAATATTACAAGACCTTGGCAAATTAAATATTTCAAATATTACAAGACAATAACATGCATAAGTATTTCAAATATTACAACACGGTAGCACAAACAAGTACGATCACTGCATTCCTTCGGTGTAGCAACGGGAACGATGTCCACGTCCACTAGCTGAAGGTGCTGGAGAAGTGGCAGTGGAAAAGTAAGATGCTTCGGTGCATTTCTTGTAGGAGTGTCCTGGATTGTTGAACTTAGAGCATATCTGCACCGTAGGACCAGCTTCAGCCTCATCCATGTTGTTCCTAATCCTCTTCTTCTTGCGTCGACCAACACCTTGGCACATGGTTGGATCTGGATTTGGTATGTACAACGCATTGTCTTTGGGGTCTTGAGTGAAAGTACCAAGATGCAAGTAGCCCTCAACAGTGTGGTTCCAGGTGTCTAGAATGGTTTGCTTCAAAAGGTATTTAGGCACGTACCGACCCCAATGGATATTCTTTGTAGCAAGGCATGCAGCGATCACATGTGAGCAGCGGAGGTGTAGCAGCCGCGGCTTCTGGCAAGAGCATGAGCATGTCTGATTCCCAATAACTGTTTGTTGTATTGTTATTTCACCATTCGCTTTTTGTGATTTGGACTGGCAAGTTATCCACTAAACTACCTCGCTAGGTTCACGACGTAGAGGTTGTGGGTAAGCTCTGTGAGCAAGAGCACCCTTCTGTTTGTTGTCCAAGTACTCAGTCATCCATGTTGAATACACCTTTTGACAGTCCTGCATAGCTGTATGTGCTGCAGTAGCACACTCAAGAAAGTACTTCATTGTGCGGTACAAGAGGAACTCAATGATACCAACAAGAGGGAGAGCTCTGGCACCACGCAAAACCGCGTTGTAGACCTCAACAAAATTTGTTGTCATTATCCCATGCCTCACACCTCCCTTATCAAACAGGAGACACCATTTCTCCTTAGGCTCATTCTGAATCCACTGGTTAAAGGTCTTCACAGCACGTCCCCTTCTCCTTCTGACATTTGGAGCATCTAGCCCCACGTCCTCCAGAGAAACTGGCTGTCTGGCTCTTCCCCGGGTTCAGTACTTATTGGCTTCTTAGCTATCTCTTCTGATACTTTCTTCGTCAGATCATCTAATTTTTTTCAGAGCTCGTTGAACTTTTTCTCCTGATTCGTCGAACATAACCTCTTGAATAATGTTGTAAGTTCTTTGTTCTTGAACTGGCTATGAAAGTTTTATCGGGGACGGTCATTAGGGGTCCCCTAACTAAGGGGATAATTACCCTCGTTAAACGAAAACTACCCGTGGACTAATCCCCAAACCCCGGTCGCGGGACACCACGGGCCCATGGCCTGCTACGGCCCAGCGGCAGCCTTCCCCGAGAAGGCCCGCTTGACCACCTCGCTCGAGGACCCCGGTCCCTCGACCAGATTTCCGTCTGAAGGATCGAATCGGGCGACCAGAGAGGGGGGGGGAGTGAATGGGAGCCGATAAAAATTCTTCCCATAGGTCGAACTCGGCCTATGCCCCGATTGGCACTCCAAGTTCCAGCGCACACAAAGGAAGCTCCAAACAAGGCACACACAAGCCTAGAAGATCAACCAACAAGCCTAGGAGCAAAGAGCGGAAGCACCAAAGCAAGAACCAAAGGACTTAGGCACTGCTGCGAAGTCCCTGGCGGACTATCCGGGGTGACCGGGCAGACTGTCCGCGTGGAGGTCGCGGACCGTCCGGACGGTCACGGCGGACTGTCCGTAAATACCACCCGAACCACCAGAGATGCACCCCCGAAATTCAGACTGTCCGTGGAAGCTTCGCGGACTGTCCGTCGGAAATCCGACCACGCGGACTGTCCGTGAAACCCTCGCGGACTGTCCGCCAAACCCCTTGCAACGAAACCCTAGGGCCGAAAAGGATCGAAATGAAGATGCGCAAAAACACGAAGAACACAGGTCGCGCGGACTGTCCGCGGGCTCCTCGCGGACTGTCCGCTAGCCCCGGACAGAGCTGCTCAAGCTCGAGCTCGCGAAGTCAACTCTCTCAATCCATCACTGGATCTCCCAAACACCAAAAGCTCTTGAGACAAGATTTGGGGGCGATGATAAGCAACACAAGAGGAAGCTATGCCCCAAAAATCTCGACCTCTAAGCCACTAAATCGCCGGGAATCGCGGATCACACGAACTCCACCAAGAACTCGGGCACCAACCAAAAACGCACAAATCGAAGGCTCTCCATAGCGTTTGAGGGGTCAAGATCACACACAAAGATGCGCAAGGCATCCACCCATGATCCCCTCAAAGAAATTCGTGAAGAAACGCCCCCAAAATCACGAATCGAGCGAAGAACGAAACTCCCCAAAAATAGTCCCAAAAATGACACGAAAATCACAGAGGACTAGGAGATCACCGCAATGCCGAATGCTTGCATACATCCAGAGGTCAGAGTCTGTACAAGACTCTAGCCTTTGGAATCCAGAGGGAAAAGAAGCAGTTCAGAGAAATCTACCGGGGGAGAAAGCCCTAGAGTCCAAGAGAGAGAGATGCCATCCACCTCTCCGCTATTTATACGAAGTCCATCGGAGGGAGGTAAATGACCACGCTACCCCTACTGCTTGAAATGAAGATACAACCCCTTAGGGGCATTTTGGTCAAGTCTTCATCGGACGGACACGCTTCCACCGCGGGTTCGCTTCACCTCGACGCAAACCCCGCGATCACGCCACGTGCCCTCCGCCTCGAAGCTTCCCGAAGCTCCCGGATCACCGTCTCCGTCGCCTCGGGCCTCCGGGCTTGGTTTTGCGGCCCAAACCAAGAAACCGTCCACCTGATGGTTTTGTGGGCAAACCACCAAACCCCGCGTGCAAACTTCGGGCTTCAACCGCTATCTTGCACCGGCCCATGTTCACGACTTCAGCCCGCCAGTCTTGCACCGCACAGCTCGCACTTGACCCCATCGACCACCGGGTCCATCGAACCAAGCCTACTTGCCACTCCATCACCCGGAGGCCGCCACGGCTAAGGCCTTTCGCGCTTGTTCTTCACCTGCACCGACACGAGTCAAGCCGCAACCTGTACCTGCACACTTAGCCAAGCATCAGTCCACACAACGTTGTCAATCACTCATCACTAAGGAGCGACCCTCCACTGGTCCTCGGACACACCTGGTCCTCAATCTCCCCCTTAATGAGTGTATTGACAACACCCATAGTAACCATGATAGAGAAAAAGAAAAGAAAACAACCACGAACACAAACCTCCAAAGCAAGTGATCTAAAGCCAAAGAACAAGCGAAAATTCGATCACTCGCCAAACCAAGTCTCGGCCCCCTAAGACAAGGGCAACGGCTCGACACAGCCGAGACAAAACAAAGCTCACGAGGAGCACACCACAAAGCACACAACTCAGGAAAAACAAAGGAGCTCCCCCTGCACATATGCAAACTCCCCCTGAGCAAATGCAACCTCTTTCTTCTCAAATTTTTCTCCTCACATGCAACATCTCACAAATGCATACCAATTTTCCACAAAACCTCCCAATGCATGAAAATTCTCCCCAAATGCATACAACATCTCCCCCTTGTTGACAATGCAAGAATCAAGGTGTATGAAACTCTTCCCCTTGTTTTCATGAAAAATGCATGTCAAAGCATATATACAAACTACCAAGCTTCTCAAATATACAAAGGGCACAACAAAATGCTACACATGAGACATAGAGCAAGCAAAGTAGATATGGTGTAGTTTAGCACATTGCCATCAAGAAGGTAGAGACATATAAGCATGTGACATGGCCAAAAGCAATTTTAAGCAATTTTCACAAAGAAACATTCATCTCATGAGCAAGACTCTATCTATGCCAATTTGAACACAAAGGCACTAGATCATCCAAAATTTGTGCAAGATCACAAATTCTCATTACAAGATCATTATAAATGCCCACAAGCTACTCAAGTCATGTTAAAGCCACCGAGATATGTGTCTACTTCTTAAAATGAGACTTCTCATGGTAGACAACATGCTACGGTTTAGCACCCAAGATATGAATAGCAAAGCATAAAAACATGATTAGGAGCTCATTTCTCAAGCATAAAGCATTTCACACACCAATTTCATTTTCAAAGTTTAAACATGGTACATGAAGTGCCTTTGTGGCAAAAAGAAGCTTATGCCCCTCCCCAAGCAAGCAAAAGGGCTAAACATTTACAATGACAAAAGGTCTTTGACCCCAAGCAAGGAGAATATGATCCTCAAGCACAAACTGAGCATGATACAAGCATTTGAGCACAAATTTATCTAAGACAAGCATCTACTCATGAGAGATGCAATTTTATCTTTTTCACAAACAAAATGCTATCTCATCATACATATATGGCAAAACCATCATGAGCATAGCATTTACATCCACAAATTACCAAACATGCACATATCTCATCCATAGCACATCAGTGATCAATGTATATAAGAGAAGCTCAAATCCAGCTCAAGTGATCCAAAGATGGCTATCCTATCAGGTTTTGTACATAAAGTAAAATGCATGAAGGAAATGCAACAAAATGAGACAAATGACACATATATACATGAGAAGCTCCAAGACCCAAGCTAGAAAGGAAAGCACACCCCAAGCTCACCCCGCAAACGAGTGAAAGTGGCTTGGTCAAGCGGTTTGGTGAAAATGTCAGCTAGCTGGTCTTGGGTAGGGACATAGGACAAAGATATGTTTCTCTTTTCCACATTGTCTCTCAGGAAGTGGTACCTCACTTCTATGTGTTTCGTTTTGGAGTGGAGGACAGGATTTTTGGCTACGCTTATGGCACTGGTGCTGTCACAGAAAAGTGGAACCTGGGAGCACTCCTCACTAAAGTCACTCATGGTGTAGGTCATCCAAAGCAGCTGGGAACAACAACTAGCAGCAGCCACATACTCAGCCTCGGTGGTGGATTGGGCTACACTCGATTGCTTGCGAGATGACCAAGAGACCAAAGAAGAGCCAAGGAACTGACAACACCCAGAAGTAGACTTGCGGTCCAAATGACACCCAGCGAAATCCGCATCAGAAAAACCATGAAGCCTGAGTGTCGAGGAGGCAGAGTACCAAAGACCAAACTCAGGAGTGTAGTTCAAGTAACTGAAAATCCGCTTGACGGCCTGCCGATGTGAAGTCCTCGGTGAAGCCTGAAAACGAGCGCACAGACACACGCTGAACTGTATGTCTGGCCTCCTCGCCGTCAAGTAGAGGAGGGAGCCGATCATGCTCCGGTACTCCTTCTGGTCCACGGGTTCGCCGTCCTCGTCCGCGTCCAAAGCCGTAGTTGTACTCATCGGGGTAGTCAGCGGCTTGGAGTCGTTCATGCCAAACTTCTTCACCATGTCCCTGGTCTACTTCACCTGATGTACAAAGGTCCCGTCCTTGCACTGCTTGATCTGGAGACCCAAGAAACACTGCAGCTCACCCATCATGGACATCTCAAATTCCCTGCTCATGTCATTCGCAAATCTGGCAACAAGATCATGAGAAGAGCCACCAAAGATTATGTCATCCACGTATATCTGAACAATCAAAAGGTCATTCCCATGCTTAAGAAGGAACAGGGTCTTATCAACTGTGCCCATCACAAACCCCTTACTCAGCAAAAAACCTCTCAGCCTGCCATACCAAGCTCTAGGTGCCTGTTTCAACCCATAAAGCGCTTTCTGGAGTTTGTAAACACGGTGTGGGTATTTCTCACTCTCAAACCCCGGGGGTTGCCTCACATACACTTCTTCCTCTATCACCCCATTCAAGAAAGCACTCTTGACATCCATCTGGTACAACTTGAACCCTTTAGCCACGGCAAAGGCTAGAAGGATCCTAATTACCTCCAAACGGGCCACAGGAGCAAATGTCTCCTCATAGTCTATCCCCTCCTTCTGGTTGAACCCCTGCGCCACCAACATCGACTTGTTTCTCACAACCATCCCATTCTCACCCTCTTTGTTCTTCCACACCCACTTGGTACCTATGGGACGGCAATTTGGCGGTGGATCGACTAACACCCAGACTTGGTTTCTCTCAAAGTTTTCCAACTCATGCATGGAATTCACCCAATTCTCATCAGACAAAGCGTGTCGAATATCTTTGGGCTCGAAAGAAGCAACAAAAGCAGAGTGAGCGAAATGAGAAGGATTTCTTGACCTCGACCGTGTAGTGCGTTCATGAAGATCACCAATGATGGTTGTCGGTGGGTGATCAACTTGTACTCGCCAGGGAGCCTCTCGCCTGGACACAACCTCCCCCTCAGCAGCAGCCTCCACTTGAACAGCCTCAATCGTAGTGGGTGTAGGGGATGGTCCATCCTCGATCGTCGTCGTAGTAGTGGAAGTAGCACGTACACGATCAGCCGCTGGAGCATCACCACCATCATCGTCGTCGTCTCCATCTCCGTCCTTCTCATCCTCAAAGATCCTCGCTCCAATCTCCTCGTCACCTGCACACTCAAAAGCAGAAGAGCTACATGGCTGTGTCTCGTCGAAGGTAACCTCGCAAGTCTCCATGATTCGGTTAGTGTCAAGATGGAGCACACGATATGCTCTAGAATGAATCGCATAACCAAGGAAAATATCATCCGAACATCTAGACTCAAACTTGTCCAACTTGCCCTTCTTCAGAATGAAACACTTGCAACCAAAAGCTCTAAAGTGACTCACCTTGGGTTGTCGGCCATGCATCAGCTCATAAGAGGTCTTCTTCTTAAAGGCACGAAGGAATATGCGATTTGAGACATAGCAAGCGGTATTGACTGCCTCGGCCCAGAAACGCCTAGGAGTCCTATGCTCATCGAGCATCGTCCTGGCCATCTCACAAAGGGTTCGGTTCTTCCTCTCCACTACGCCATTTTGGCAAGTGACGTATGGAGAAGAGTACTGATGATCGATACCAAGATCACTGCAAAAGGTATCAAAATGAGAGTTCTTAAATTCTGTGCCATTGTCACTGCGTATAGCTCGAATGGCATCACCATGCCTCTCATTCTTCAACCTCAAGATCAAGTCCCGAACAAAGCCAAATGTCTCACTTTTATCCTCCAAAAAGAAGACCCAAGAGTACCTCAAAAAATCATCAACAACCACAAGAACATACCACTTCCCACCAGCAGAGCGAACACGAGCGGGCCCAACCAAATCCATGTGCAACAGCTCACAAGGTCGCTCGGTCATGACTGAAGTCAGAGGGACGTGAGAAGCGGCAACCATCTTTCCATGCCGACAAGAAGCACAAACCAAATCCTTCTCGAATTTCAACTTAGGCAATCCTCAGACAAGATCAAGACCACTCAAGTGGGAAAGCAACTCAAAGCTCAAGTGTCCCAACCTCCTATGCCATTTCCAAAGCTCAGCCGAAACGCCAGCAACAAAGCATCGAGGAGGACCAACAGACTGGGAAAAGTAGGCACGAAAGATTTGACCCTCAGGGACGATCGTACAGACAAGATCGCCTCGAGAATCAAGCACACGAGAAGCACCCGACTTGAAACTAATCTCAAAACCTTCGTCAAGTAATTGAGATACTGACAACAGGTTGAAACCAAGTGACTTGACCAGGGCCACACTTCTTAAGGTCACCTTGCTACTCACCTTCACCATACCTTCAGCAAGCACTCGTCCTCTCCCATTGTCCCCGAAAGTGATGTACTCCCTCGTACTCACCGGGGTGAGGCTGGAGAACCGCCCACGATCTCCGGTCATGTGTCTTGAGCAACCGGAGTCGATCAACCAAAAGTTCTCCAAGCCTCCCACCTGTAATAAAAAACGAGACCGAGAGCGAGCAAACGTCTCAACACTGGGGTTAGCAAAGAAGGAGTCAAACCAGTGTCGAGCTATTTGCTCAAAAGTGGGGTTAGCAACCTCACACCTGTCGCGTCCACCAAAGCTACGACCACCACGCTGAACTACCTCACGTCTCGCTGGAGGAGTACGGTCACCACGATAGGGAAAACGTGGCCCATAGCCCCTCTGAGACTCAAAGCTGCGACGGTCTCTCCCATCCACATATCGACCAAGAGGTGGAGAGCGTCCAGCCAACACACCACGCTCAAACCCAACACGCCTATCCCTCTGAGGAAACACACCTCCACCACCACGAGTGGGAACTGTACGCACAAACCCATCACTTCTAGGTAGAGGCCCTTTACGAGGCTCAGGCACACAACGAGAGGGGCGGTACCTGTCCTTGTTTTCCATTTCCCTAGCAAACCTCTCATCCCTTCTCCTCCTAAAACAAAACTCCTCCATATGACCATCCTTCCCACAATAGTCACAATGCAATAGGATTGGCTTTGGGTTTCCTCTCGGCAGTGGGTTCTTCTCTTTCTCACGCGGTTCACTCGGATGGTTGTTTTGTGGGATGGAGCTGTTTGGTATCTCTCGCTCTTTCTTACCACCGCTCTCACAAACCTTCCCAAAACCCAAACCATGGCCATCCGCTCTCTTAAACTTAGCCACCAACTTCCCAAGTTGTGGCTCCTGTGACCTCAACCAACTCAACAACGTGCACAACCCATCATTCTCATTCTGTAGCCGATCAACCATTTGTGCAAGCTCTAGATTTTTCTCGGCATGCAAATCACATGTAGCACAAGAAGTAGCAACAGGAGCTTTCAAAGCAGCCTCAAGAGAAACAATTCTAGAATGAGACTCATCTAGTTTATCATGCAAAACAGGGCAAGATGTGCAAGCACCAAGCAAAGAATTCCTAGATTCCATCTCATCAAGTTCAACCCTAAGAACATCTAGTTCCTCCAACTTAGAGGCATGCTTCTCCTTGAGCATGGTCAAATCAGCCAAAAAAGCATTGCAATCAATGCAGTCCACCTCATCACTAACAATAGGAGAAGCCTTAAGAGCATCCAAAGCTAGCATGTCATCTAGATGCCTAGCCTCTAACTCAGCTACCTTCTCCCTAGCTTCCTCTAAAGAGACTCTAAGTTCTCTTCTCTTCTTCTTAGCCTGTCTAAGCACCTCATCACGGTTATCCAGCAAATCATTCAACTCCGCATTCTCCTTAAGCAGGAAAGCAAGATCAGGGGTTACCTCTTCCCCAGAGTCGGAGTAGACGTCGGACTCATCCTTTCCACTCTTCTTGCTTGACTTGCTGCCGGTGTTGTGGCCCATCATACAAAGGCCGGTGAGGTTCTTGAAAGAATTCTTCTTCTTCTTCTTGCGCTCGTTGTCTTCTTCTTCACTACTCGAGCTTGAAGATGTGTCCTCGGAGTCCGAGTCACTTAGCTCCTCAATCTTCACTCGAGCCCGTGCCTTCTTCTTGTCACCACCCTTCCTCGATCTCCGCTCGTCCTTGTCCTTGTACTTGTGCTTGTGTTCACGCCTTGAGCGGTGCGTGTTCTCGATCCTCGGGCGGTGCTTGATCTCATTTTTGGGCTCGACCTCCTGTGGGCACTCGGCGATGTAGTGTCCCTTCTTGCCGCACTTGTAGCACGTCCGTGAGATCCTCCTCCTGTTCACACGATCCTCCTGCAACTTCTCAAACTTCATGGTCCGCAGCGCCAGCTCATCCTCTCCAAGCTCATCAAAATCCTCGTATGGCAAGGACATAAGAGAAGACAGAGAATACATCCTGGAGGATGGGTTAGCATTAGTCCTAGGTCTAGGTCCGGAAACTAGAGCACGACTATGGGAAACAGTCGATCTCTCATCCTTGACTCTCAGGCCACGATCAACCTCCGAGGACCTGAGCTTGGAAAACAGCTCATCAAGCGAAAGCGTATCATACGCGCTCGACTCCTCAATGGCCTCGATCTTGGCTTCCCACACAGACCTATCCAGGGCATGCAAAAGCTTGATAGCTTGATCATGATCCGTGTATGGGAGCACTGTCACATTGGCCCTCATGATCGAAGACTCTCCATAGAGTTTGAGGGGTCAAGATCACACACAAAGATGCGCAAGGCATCCACCCATGATCCCCTCAAAGAAATCCGTGAAGAAACGCCCCTAAAATCATGAATCGAGCGAAGAACGAAACTCCCCAAAAATAGTCCCAAAAATGACACGAAAATCACAGAGGACTAGGAGATCACCGCAACGCCGAATGCTTCCATACATCCAGAGGTCAGAGTCTGTACAAGAGTCTAGCCTAAGGAATCCAGAGGGAAAAGAAGCAGTTCAGATAAATCTACCGGGGGAGAAAGCCCTAGAGTCCAAGAGAGAGAGATGCCATCCACCTCTCCGCTATTTATACGAAGTCCATCGGAGGGAGGTAAATGACCACGCTACCCCTACTGCTTGAAATGAAGATACAACCCCTTAGGGGCATTTTGGTCAAGTCTTCATCGGACGGACACGCTTCCACCACGGTTTCGCTTCACCTCGACGCAAACCCCACGATCACGCCACGTGCCCTCCGCCTCGAAGCTTCCCGAAGCTCCCGGATCACCGTCTCCGTCGCCTCGGGCCTCCGGGCTTGTTTTGCGGCCCAAACCAAGAAACCGTCCACCTGATAGTTTTGTGGGCAAACCACCAAACCCCGCGTGCAAGCTTCGGGCTTCAACCGCTACCTTGCACCGGCCCATGTTCACGACTTCAGCCCGCCAGTCTTGCACCGCACGGCTCGCACTTGACCCCATCGGCCACCGGGTCCATCGAACCAAGCCTACTTGCCACTCCATCACCCGGAGGCCGCCACGGCTAAGGCCTTTCGCACTTGTTCTTCACCTGCACCGACACGAGTCAAGCCGCAACCTGTACTTGCACACTTAGCCAAGCATCAGTCCACACAACGTTGTCAATCACTCATCACTCATCCACTGGCCCTCGGACACACCTGGTCCTCACCATCTCGCTCGAGGGCTCCGGTCCCTCGAGCGAGTTTTCACCTCGCTCGAGGGGTCCGATCCCTCGAGCGAGCTTCCGCCTCGCTCGAGGAGTTCGCCCCCCTCGAGCGAGCGATCGTCTCCACTCCGCCCGACAACGACATTTAATGCCCGGCCCCGCGGCAGGACGCCAAAGTCAAGGGTGGCTCTCCCCCCACATCAAGCATCAGTCCACACAACGTTGTCAATCACTCATCACTCATCCACTGGTCCTCGGACACACCTGGTCCTCACCATCTCGCTCGAGGGCTCCGGTCCCTCGAGCGAGTTTTCGCCTCGCTCGAGGGGTCCGGTCCCTCGAGCGAGCTTCCGCCTCGCTCGAGGAGTTCGCCCCCCCCCTCGAGCGAGCGATCGTCTCCACTCCGCCCGACAACGACATTTAATGCCCGACCCCGCGGTAGGACGCCAAAGTCAAGGGTGGCTCCCCCCCACGTCGCGCATCTGACGCGGTCAGAGCGACTGACACCGTCACTGTGCAGCCATCCCTGGCCCTGTGCGGGCACTGCACGGCCCTGTGCGGACAGGCCGGCGTCATTCCGCGGCACTGTGCCACCTGCTCCCGTCCTCCCCCTGCGCCGAGACCCTCGAACGGGTATGGGGGCACCCTCGAAAGGTGTACGGGCGACGAGCCGGCGTACGCCCCAACCGGCGCCGTCGTACGGGCGGCGTGCGCCACGTCTCCTCTCCCAACTCCGGCATCGCACGGCCATCCCGGGCGCTGTGCGACCATCTCGGACGCTGTGCGGCCAACTCCGGTATTGTGCCGCCACTCCTGCCACTGTGCGACAAGCCACGCGATACTGTGCGGACAGGACGACGACGCGCCGCGGCCCTGCACCACCAACTCCGGTCCTTTCCCCGGCGGTCAGACCCTCGATTCAGCAGGGGCAGCCCCTCGAAGTCAAAGCAGGACGAGTCACAGTGACCACCACGCCGCCCGCAGAAGCCGGAGGGCGCTACCAACCCGCGGCACGAACCACGACGTGTGGGGACAAGACAGCCGGCGCCATACCTGTTAGTACACGGCCACTGTGTCAGCTGCTGTGCAGCATTCCTGTAACTGCTCTCCCTTGGCCTATAAAAGGGAGATGCAGACACCCCGCAACGGGGAGGACGCTCATTCACTCGCACACAGCACACCACCCCATTCCAGATATTGGCATTTGCCTCAATCATCTCAGTAGGGACTTGGGGAAATTTCCTCCTCTCCCGCCTTGCTTGTAGCCCCCCTCTACAGGCACCACCGGTGCAAGCTAATATAGTGCGCAAGCACACCCTGCTGGACGTACGGCCGCGTGGCCGAAACCAGGATAAATCCCGTGTTCACTTAGCCTAGCACCGCCCATCGAGAAGCAAATCCCAATGCAAATTACTAGTTGGTGCCAGTGCTAATCCGGACACCGACAGTTGGCGCGCCAGGTATGGGAGCGCTGAGATTGTCCATTTGTCTTCTCGATGGTGATCGTCACCGAGCACACGTCGGAGAGGCCCGCCTGGGGCGAATCCGACTCGTTCCCGACCGGATTCGAGATCTGGTTCGGGAGCATCCACTACCAGGCGACTGGCAATGGCTACCACATGCGCATCCTCAACAGGGATGCGCTCAAGGCGGCGCCGCCCGGAACGGCGGCTGCCCCAATGCCAGTAGTGTTTTCACCGCCACCCCGACGCCGCAAGCGTTCGGGGAAGCGCTCACGACGAGCGCGCATGGCGCGACACCATGCGGTGGACGCTGGCTCCCCCAGGGGGTCGAAGCCGGCGAGCTTCCACCTGTCGGAGCAGGGCAAGGTGACGCACCTCCGCCGGCAAACTCCACGGCGCACCCTACGGAGGGGGTCGCGGCTGCGCAGTCGCGATTCCCCCACGGGATGCGCGGTGCCACCATGGCGTATTCTTCGTTGGCCGGCACCAACCTGGCTGCGTACGAGGACCTTCCGGACCACCACTTCATGTCCATCCGGAACCTCATCGCCACCTCGCCCGACGAATCCTACCACGACACCGACAGCGAGGAGCGCGAGTACGGGCGCGGGGGGCCGGAGTGGGACTACTCCGGACTACGGGACCCCGACGCTTTCAGGCGGTTTCAGGCCGCGGCAGACTACTGCCTCACCTGCTCTGACGATTCCAGCGAGGGGGATTATGACCCCACCCGCGAGTGCTTCGTCGTCATCCTTGGCGAAGGCGAAGACGCGGGCGGCGGAGCGGGCGATGCAGCGGTCCGCAACACCGTGGCGGTGACCCCACCGGTGGGGACACCGCCGCCACCACCTGACGCAGCGCGTGCCGCTCAGATGGCCCAGCTCCGTGAGCTGGAGGCGAAGCTGAACGCAGAACGCGAGCAGCTGCGGCAGCTGAAGGCCACACTCGAAAGAGATAGGGCCGGCCCCTCGACACAGGGGGTGCGTGCGGGATGCGTGGCCCGCGAGCGCATCAACACTGACGCCGACGTGGACGAGGTGCCAAACCTGGCAAGGGCCAGCCAGAAGCTTGTAGCTGCGGCGACATTGATTCAGGCCATGCCCAAGCCATCAACGCCCGAGGGACGTAACCTGCGCCGCGAGGCGCAGGCCCTCATCGAGCAGGCTGCGGTGCAGCAAGCCGAAAGCTCCGCGTCCCGCATGCATCATCAGTCTAGTGCGAAGGTTGGTGGGGGTGGCAGAGACTAGGAGGCATCGGTCCACACTCCGCACTGAGCACCTACCGTCCACGAAGGCAACCAGAGGACTCCTGCCAAGGACCGGAATCGAGATACGCGCGGCGTGGCCAATGACCGTGACGCCCACAACATCTTGAACAAAAAGAAGCAGGATGCCACTCCGTTGCACAGCTACAACCCCCGGCGTGGGGGACCGTACGACAGCCGGGAGGACAAGAGCCCGTCGCCGGAGCCGCCGGGCACGCGTGTGTTCGGCCGAACGATCCGCACGGCATCGATCCCCCCGCGCTTCCGCCAACCGACCACCGTGAACAAGTACTCGGGGGAGACGGACCCCCGGGTGTGGCTCAACAACTACCACCTAGCGTGCCAACTGGGCAGTGCCACCGACAACGCCATGATCATCCGCAACTTTGCCGCTGCACCTGGCAGACTCTGCGCGGACGTGGCTCGAGCACTTGCCCGCGAACCAGATCCACGACTGGGACGACCTGGTCAGGACGTTCGTGGGCAACTTCCAGGGCACGTACGTGCACCCTGAGAACTCCTAGGACCTCCGAGGCTGCTCCCAGATGGCTGGTGAGTCCTTGAGGGATTTCATCCGCCGCTTCTCCAAGCGCTGCACCGAGCTTCCGAGCGTCGGTGAGTCCGAGGTCGTGCACGCCTTCCTAGAGGGCACGACTTGCCGGGACCTTGTGCGCGAGTTGGGGCGGAACCCTCCCACCAGCGTCAACGAGCTGTTCGACATCGCCACCAGCTATGCTTTCGGAGAGGAGGCAGTGGGGGCGATCTTCGACGGCAAGAAGGGCAAGCGAGAGGAGGATGCGCCCGCGGAGGGCAGCAAGCCCAAGGAGCCCTCGAAGAAGCAGAAGCAGGGCAAGAAGAACCAAGGCAAGAAGAACCAAGGCAAGAAGCCCATGGAGCAGGGTGAGGGCTCCGAGGAAGTCAATGCGGTCGATGCCGCCAACAAGGGGGCTCGAGGCCCCCTCGAGGCGGAGTGTTCGACGACATGCTGAAGAAGCCCTGCCCGTACCACAAGACCCCCATCGCTCACTCCCTCGAGCAGTGCGACATGCTCCAGAAGTACTACAACCGAGTCGCCGAGAAGGAGGACAACGCCAAGAAGGATGCGGGCGATGGGGGCAAGGATAGCTTCCCGAAGGTGGAGAACGTGTTCTTCATCTTCGAGGGGCCCACCGTCGATATGACGTCGTGGCAGTGCAGGTGTGAACGTCGAGAGGTCTACTCCGTTCACCCAGCTGTGCCGTCGTACCTCGACTGGTCGGAGGAGACGATCTCCTTTGGCCGAGAAGACCACCCGGATCACATCTCCCCTCCGGGGTAGTATCCGCTTGTTGTCGATCCCATCATCAGCAACACGCGGTTCTCCAAGGTACTGATGGACGGAGGCAGCAGCCTCAACATCATGTACTCCTCCACCTTGGAGCTCATGGGGATTGCTCTGGACAAGCTGCGGCCCAGCAAGTCGCCGTTCCATAGCGTTGCGCCGGGCAAGCGAGTCCAGCCTCTCGGGCAGATCGACCTGCCTGTCTGCTTCGGCACACCGAGCAACTTCCGTAAGGACGTCCTCACCTTCAAAGTGGTGGGGTTTCGAGGAGCGTACCACGCCATCCTTGGCCTGCCCTGCTACGCCAAGTTCATGGCGGTCCCGAACTACACTTACCTGAAGCTCAAGATGCCGGGGCCCAAAGGTGTCATCACGGTGGGCCCGTCATTCGAGCACGCGTTCGAGTGCGACGTCGAGTGCGTTGAGCGCGCCGAGGCGCTTGCGCATGATGAGGCCCTCGTGGCGGACCTGAAGAAGCTGGCCAACGAGGCCCTCGACTCCACCAACAAGCACGCCGGCAGCTTCGAGGCCGCGGAGCACACCAAGGTTGTACCCCTCGACCCCAGTGCTCTTCGTTTCGCCCCTTGGAGAGCACATGTGGTACCTAGTACGTTTGCACTTCCCCGCATCGAACAACATGGCGGAGTACGAGGCCCTCCTCAGTGGCCTACGCATCGTCATCGAGCTCGGCATCAAGCGTCTTAACATACGGGGAGACTCTCAGCTGGTCATTGACCAGGTGATGAAGGATGTGAGCTGCACGACAAGAAGATGGAGGCATACTGTGCCGCGGTGCGCAAACTCGAGGATAAGTTCTTTGGCTTCGAGCTCAATCACATCGCGCGCAAGTACAACGAGGAAGCGGACGAGCTGGCAAAAATCGCTTCGGGGCGGATCACCGTTCCCCCAAACGTTTTCGCCCGTGACCTCACCAAGCCCTCCGTCGACCTTGACAAACCTGCCGGAGTCTCTGGCAAGGCCTCGGGGGCTGGCCCCTCGAAGGCCGCGGGCACCGAGCCCATGGACGAGGACCCCTCGAACGGGGAACTCGAGGCCTCGGACCTCGGAGGGTCCCAGGCAGACGCGGCCGAGGCGATGGAGATCGACGGACTCCCGCCCCCTCCACGGGACTAGCGCGACGAGTATCTCGCCTGGTTAGATCGGGGAGAACTGCCCCCGAACCAAACCGAGGCAAGACGAATCGCCAGGAAGGCCAAGTCTTCCGTCGTCATTGGCGACGAGCTATACAAGCGCAGCGCCTCGGGGATCATGCAGTGGTGCATTTCCATCCCTGAGGGCCGGGAATTGATTCAAGACGTCCATGCGGGCGAGTGCGGCCACCACGCCGCTCCGCGCACCCTCGTGGGCAAGGCGTTCCGCCAGCGCTTCTACTGGCCGACGGCGGTCGCCGACGCCAACGAGGTCGTACGCACTTGCGAAGGGTGCCAATACTACGCGCGCAGGACCCACCTCCCGGCTCACGCGCTGCAAACCATCCCCATCACATGGCCTTTTGCCGTGTGGGGACTGGACATGGTCGAGCCCTTGCGAAAGGCGCCCGGGGGCTTCACCCACATACTGGTGGCCATTGACAAGTTCTCGAAGTGGATCGAGGTCCGCCCCATCAGCAGCCTCAGGTCCGAGCAGGCCGTGTGTTCTTCACGGACATCGTGCACCGCTTTGGGGTACCCAACTCCATCATAACGGACAACGACACTCAATTCACCGGCAAGAAGTTCCTAGAATTCTGCGACAGCTACCACATTTGCGTGGATTGGTCGGCCGTGGCACACCCACATTCTAACGGCCAAGTAGAGCGTGCCAACGGCATGATTCTGCAAGGCCTGAAACCAAGGATCTTCAACAAGCTCAACTAGTTTGGCCGAAAGTGGATACAAGAACTGCCATCGGTCGTTTGGAGCCTCAGGAGTACCCCGAGCAGAGCCACGGGCCTCACCCCATTCTTCCTGGTTTATGGCGGACAGGTCGTCCTCCCCACGGACTTGGACTACGGGTCCCCGAGGGTCAACGCCTACCAGGAGGGGCAGAACTAGTAAGATCGCGAAGATGCGCTGGACTGCATCGACGAGGCCCGCGATGCGGCGGTCCTACACTCCGAGAAGTACCAGCAATCCTTACGGCGTTACCAAGTGCACAAGGTCCGGCCTCGAGACCTCAACAAGGGAGACTTGGTACTCCGACTTCGACAGAAGAGCGAGGGCCGCCACAAGCTCACGGCGCCGCGGGAAGGGTCGTACATCGTCGCCGAGGTCCTCAAGCCCGGCACATACAAACTTGCGAACGAGAAGGGCGAAATCTTCGCCAACGCTTGGAACATCCAACAGGTACGTCGCTTTTACCCTTAAGATTCCAAGTCACCTCGCACATATCTGGCGCCCAAGCCAATTGAATATATATTTAGGTTGTGGATAAAGATAAGGGAGACCTGGCTTTCTTCTGAAAACCAAGCCCCCCTCGGGGGCTACTATGGGGGGGCTGAACGGTCCCATTTTTTCGCAAAAAACCTTTATTCGAAAGTGCTAAGCGCATCACGCCTCAAACGCTTAAGCAAAACAGAAGTAGGGCGCGAGTAACTAAGAGGATAAAGATGGATGAGTCCGGGACCGCCTACGCCTCCAGCAGGATACGGCCTCTCTCTCTCACCGCTCTACCCTCAGGATACTCGTGAGAGCAATCGATCCCGGCCGAAGTTTGCCTAAGATACGAGGAAGGCGTGATGGTACACATAAAAACAAGTTGCACACGAGTTTACAAACTTAACAAGTGATTTGTTCATTTACAAGAGCCACCTGGCTCAAATTCCAGCCGCGACCTAAGGGCTTCAGTGCCCGGCTACTTTCAGGGCTGAAGGGGGCCTGCGGGGGCAGCGTTCGGGAAGAGGTCTTCCTCGAACATGTCGGCGAGATCGGCGGCGGCGGCGGCAGCGGCAGCATCGGCTTGGTCCCTGGCATCCTGCGCTCCATCATCGTCGTCGCCATCCGCGACGACATACCCTGTGGCCAGCGCCGCATGATCAATAATGTAGTGCGTCGACACCACACCAAGGGTCTTCTGAACACCAAGACGGAGAGCGCCCTTCACGCGCTCGACAACGCGGTCACTCAGAGCCCGAAGGCGACTCGCCAGCGAGCTCCCCGACGAGCCGACACCCTCCTCGATGTCCCGACACGCTTCAAGGGCCGCTGCTCCAGAGTCTCGAACTCCTGCTGGGTGAGGTGTAGGCCGCCTGGAGCGCTTCCGCCTGCGTCACGGACTCCCCCAAAGCTTTCCGCAGCCCTGGGACAAGAAAAGGTGCGTCAAGAGCGGATCTTGACGAGCCTAAACAACAACTGAAGGATCGGGGGCTGCGACTTACCCTCGACCTGCTTCTTCTCTGTCTCAAGCTCCGTCCGCGCGGCCCCAGCTTCTTGCCGCAGCTGCAGGATCAAGGCGTCTTGCTCCCCGGTGGTGGTCCGCAGGGCCTCGACGACGACGCTCTCCTGAACTAGGGCCCCAGTTAGCTGCTCGGTTTCTGCCTCCCGAAGCTGGAGCGTAGTCCTGGCCTCCTGAAGGGTGGCACGCTCCTGCTGGAGCTGGGACTGCGCCTCCTCTCGTGCCGTACGCTCGCGCTGAAGCGCGGACCTGGCATCCTCAAGCGCCACGCGCTCTTGCTGGAGCTGGGCCTGCGCCTTCTCCTGCAGAGCGGCGCCCAGCTTCTCGACCTCCTGGGTCTTCTGCTCGACCTGGGTCTGCCAGGACCTCACTCCCTCGAGGGTTGCGTGGTCCTACTGGAGTTGGGCTTGCGCCTCGGTGTGGGCCGTCTCCTTCTGCACCAACGCGGCCTGGATCTCAGCGTGTGCCGCGCGCACCTTCCACAGCTCCTCGTTCACCGCCGTCAGCGCCCCCTCCTTCCCTTGGAGCGCGACCTTCGTCTCCTCAACCTCCCTGGCCTTCTGCGCTGCCACAGACCGCTGGTCGTCACGTGCCTCCTCCGTGCGGATGAGGTTGTACTCGAGCCAGCCGTTGTCCGTCCCCAGGGCCTCCACCATCGCGTCCAGGGCATCGTACTGCGTCCGATACCAGTCGAGGTCGGAGCTCAGCTCGGCGATGCGGGCGAACCTCTCGCCCGCCTGGCTCTGCAACTCCTACAGATGGGGAAGGGATAAAGGAGAACAAAAATCAAACGAAAAGCACACAAACAAGGAAAAAAGAAACAAGAAGCGCTTGAGCAAGCACGCTTACCCGAAAGACCTGGAGCGACCTGCCCTCGTGGAGTTGGAGGGCGTCGGCCAGAGCGGCCTGTAGGGAGGCACCAAGGCCACCGAACTCCCGCCACAGCGCCCTCTCCGACCTCGCATCTTCCACCAGGCTTGGTAGAACTCCAGGAAGATGGAGCCTCTGCTCCCACTGCGGCACGCGGGCACCGGACGTTGGGGGCGGGACGCCAGACGTCGACGCCCCGGCGCCGGCTGCCGGCACCTGTGGCATCACGCAGCCATCGGACCGCACCACCAGCACCTCGGGCACGGGCCCGGGGGTTGGCGCGGTCGCCGCCATCACCCGACCCTCAACAGGGGTCGCGTCACCACCAGCAGGGGCCTCGGCTGCGCCGCGGCCCTTTGCTCCCCGACCCGCGGCACGGGCCTGCACTCGCCCTCGCTGGGTCCCACGGGTCACCGCCACGCGAAGGGCTTCCGCTGTCGCCTCCTCTCGCCGATGCGACCCCATGGCCACAGTCTCAACCTGCGCCGCCGCCACACCCGCTGTCGTCTGCGACGTCCTCGCCGAGCGAGGCCACGTCGTGCGCGGCGCGTCTAGCGCCCCCACCTTGAGTGCCTTGATGGGTGCAAGGCCGGGGACAGCGGGCGCCACCCTGACGATAGTAGGAAGAGGAGGTCAGCAAACCAACCCGCCATATCAAGAACACGGAGAGCAGAAGGTGACTCACCTTATGCCAGAGATGCGCCGCTTGCGCTTCCGCGAGGGCTCCGGGGGCGCCACTCCAGGCCCAGTCAGCACCTCCGACGGCGTCCCCTCGTCGAGGGGCACCGTATCCGTCCCAAGGGCAGGCTCCGCGAGGACCTCCTCGTCCCCCGGCGACGGGGACGGCGCAGCCTCCCACCTGTCGGAGATGGTCCGCTCCCCCTCGCTCTCCTCCTCGTCCGAAGACGTGTTCACCGGCTCCGGCGGGGGGGAGAGACCCTACTACTCCCGCACCAGGTACTCCTCATTATACCTGTCGAGGCACTCCTGCCTCCTTGTCTTCTTCACCTTCGCCTGGTCCGCCAGGTCCTTCTGTCTTTGCTGCCTGGAGCGGTTGGCAGCGTGTGACCTGGGCGCCGGCGGATCTGAGGTGGGGACGTTGACGTGCACCCCCTATCATCAACGATCACCATTAGATCGAGCACGAGGATGAAACGGGCGAAACAAAGAAATGAGTCTGACCAGGTTGGCGCCAGGTAGCATCGCGAACGACCACAGGTCGTCATCGTTGTGCGGCACCATCTTGAGGTTCACCGCGTGCCTCACCCTTGCGGCCGCATACGCTGGGGCAAGCGGCTCCTCTATCAACCGCGAGCGCGCCAGGGCCGTGGGGTCGGCGTCGCTCCCCATCTCGAAGATGAGGAGCTCTCTCTCCATGAGGGGGATCACCCGCCGGAGGTGGAAGTTGGCGATGACGGCCGCCACTGTCAGCCCGGCGTCCGCCAACTGGCGTAGGGCGTCGGTGAGAGGCTCGAGCTTCGCCTGCCTCGACGCGGGCGACACCTCGTGCGCCCACGACATCGGCCTCTCCTTCAGCACCTTCCTGGTGTATGGCGGGAGCCCGGCACTATCATTGCGCAGGTAAAACCAGCCCTTCTCCAAGTCGGCGTTGTTCGTCGTCATCGAACAAAGCAGGTACAACTCCTTCCGGGAGTCACGCGCTGCGAATGTGAGACCGCCGGCGAGTACGGCCCGGCGCGTCCTCCTCTCCCCCGCGGCAAGCATATGGAGCTCACCCTGGAAGAGATGGATCCACAGGTCCCAGTGCACCAGGATTCCCAGGAACCCCTCGCAGACGGCGACGAAGGAAGCCGCCTGCGAGATGACGTTGGGGGTGAAATTGTGAAGCTCCACCCCGTAGTGGTAGCACAACCCCCACATGAACTTGCTTGCGGGGGCATTGAATCCACGCTCGTGCAGCCGCATGAACCTCACGATGTAGCCCGGCGGCGGGGACAGCTCCCGGTGCGACGCCGGCAGAATGATCCACGCCGGGTTCGCCTCATCGCCGGCCGGCGCCAGCTGACCGCCAGCAACCAACCCCTCCATGGATTGTCGATCCACCAATGACCGGGGCCATGGGTGAGCCTCCAGCACTCTGACCGCAGACATGGCGGAAGCAGGGGTGCTGGGAGATGGGGCGGAGCGGGTGCGTGCGAGAAGATCTGGAGCGGCGGAGCACGCAGCAATGGAGGAGACGGAGAAGAAGAGGCGCTTGCGAATGGCAAAGGTAAGGAGCCCTCCCCCGTACCCCTGCTTTTATAGAGAAGGAAGGGGGTGGAGCGCTCGGAGGCACGGCGGACGGCGGCAATTAATACGGTGGGTGCCGCCCGTCACTGACGGTAGGGCCCCACTGCCCCGAAGCCGCCGCACGCGCACGCGTGCGCCATAATTACCACGTGGTAATCCAAGGGTCGCCGCGTCCCGTCTCTTCGCCGTCGCACGTCGCCCGTGTCGCGTCACCTGAAAAGGCACGCCCACCTCGCCTGCCCCACGCCACGTCAGCCACGACTGGGTGGGCACGGCAACCAACCGCCTCGTAGCCGGATATCAAAGGCCAGGGGATTCCTTCTTACAAAAGGAAAAAACCCCAGTCTCGAGCCGGGGACTCGAGGCCCGATCCCTCGAAGGGATACAATGGGCGTCCCGATTCGAAGCAGTTGAGGCCGTGAGGCCACGACCTGTCAAACGCACCCTCGAGCACGACCTCGAGGAGGCCCAGGGCTTAGGCCCTCGAAACACCACTGATCACGGCTCAAGGCCCGGCCCGCTGAGGGTACGGCGGGCGCCGCAGATGACCCTCGACTTGGGGATGTACTAATCAGTGGTTCGAAGTTTGGCTCGATGGCGATTCGACAAAGCGCCACAGATCTATCGAGGCAGGAGCGCCCAGCGCCCCCCGCAAACGCCCTACTGATCAGAGGTACAGAGCCTGACCCTCGACGGGTTCGAACAGGCGCCTCAGATCAACAGAGTCAGTAATGATCGGGGCGTGCGCAATCGAGCCTGTCCCCAGACGCGAAGTTCGGGGGCGCCCCACATATCGTGTTCAAGGCCGAGACAAAGGCAGCCAATCGAGGGTTCCCATCGAGGGAGTGCTTCCGCGCCCTCGGCCCCTATCGAACGAGACCGAGCCCTGCTTGGCAAACCTTTGCGAGCGCTCACATGGACGTGTCTCCGGACCACAAGCCGACCCCTATCGAACGGGGCACGGACGCCCACTTGAACTATCCGTTAACAGCTCACCGAGGCAACCGTCGCTCGTCGCCTGTTCGAGGGTAGCACGGATTGCCTCACCCCTCTACCCTGCGGAAGGGCAGCGAGGGTCGTAATAACAAAGCCGACAGCTTTCACCCGATCACCCCTGATTGGGCCAGGGCTCGGGGGCTCCTCGCACCACGACCACCCCAACGATCGGTGCAAAGGCTAAGCCCCGCGAAAGCGATCAGCCTGCCCAAAAACGTCTTGGGTCAATACGATGCCTCCCCGCCTGCGTAGATCGCCGATGCCGGCTGAAATATAGCTGAGGCCGGCTGAAATAAACGCAAGGCGAGCCACAACACCCGACGTATTTAACCCCTGCAGGAGTGCACGCACTCCTGCAGGGCTTCGGGGCTTACACCCGCGGGTGCACTAGCGCGCCCCCGCAGGTAAACATGCACAATCAAAGGGGAAGGAACTCGCGCACAGCACCCGGGGCCGAAACCCTTTACTGGGAAAGCTCCCTTTCCCGCAAAGGCTCGGGGGCTACTGTCAGGGACGGTCATTAGGGGTCCCCTAACTAAGGGGATAATTACCCTCGTTAAACAAAAACTACCCGTGGACTAATCCCCAAACCCCGGTCGCAGGACACCACGGGCCCACGGCCTGCTACGGCCCAGCGGTGGCCTTCCCCGAGAAGGCCCGCTTGACCACCTCGCTCGAGGACCCCGGTCCCTCGAGCAGATTTCCATCTCGCTCGAGGGCTCCGGTCCCTCGAGCGAGTTTTCGCCTCGCTCGAGGGGTCCGGTCCCTCGAGTGAGCTTTCGCCTCGCTCGAGGGGTTCACCCCCCCCCCTCGAGCGAGTGATCGTCTCCACTCCGCCCGACAACGGCATTTAATGCCCGGCCCCGTGGCAGGACGCTAAAGTCAAGGGTGGATCTCCCCCCACGTCGCGCATCTGACGCGGTCAGAGCGACTGACACCATCACTGTGCAGCCATCCCTGGCCCTGTGCGGACAGACCGGCGTCATTCCGCAGCACTGTGCCACCTGCTCCCGTCCTCCCCCTGCGCCGAGACCCTCGAACGGGTGTGGGGACACCCTCGAAAGGTGTACGGGCGACGAGCCGGCGTACGCCCCAACCGGCGCTGCCGTACGGGCGGCGTGCGCCACGTCTCCTCCGCCAACTCCGGCGCCACACAGCCATCCCGGGCGCTGTGCGACCATTTCGGACGTTGTGCCGCCAACTCCGGCACTGTGTCGCCACTCCTGCCACTGTGCGACAAGCCACGCGATACTGCGCGGACGGGCCGACGACGTGCCGCGGCCCTGCACCACCAACTCCGGTCCTTTCCCCCGGCGGTCAGACCCTCGATTCAGCAGGGGCAGTCCCTCGAAGTCAAAGCAGGATGAGTCACAGTGACCACCACGCCGCCCGCAGAAGCCGGAGGGCGCTACCAACCCGCGGCACGAACCACGACGTGCGGGGACAAGACAGCCGGCGCCATACCTATTAGTACGCGGCCACTGTGTCAGCTGCTGTGCAGCATTCCTGTAACTGCTCTCCCTTGGCCTATAAAAGGGAGATGCAGACACCCCACAAGGGGAAGGATGCTCATTCACTCGCACACAGCACACCACCCCGTTCCAGATATTGGCATTTGCCTCAATCATCTCAGTAGAGACTTGGGGAAATTTCCTCCTCTCCCGCCTTGCTTGTAGCCCCCCTCTACAGGCACCACCGGTGCAAGCTAATACAGTGCGCAAGCACACCCTGCTTGACGTACGGCCGCGTGGCCCGAACCAGGATAAATCCCGTGTTCACTTAGCCTAGCACAGCCCATCGAGAAGCAGATCCCAGTGCAAATTACTAGTTGGTGTCGGTGCTAATCCGGACACGGACAAGTTTGCTCCCATATGCCTCATGCACCACCTGCTATGCACATCTGGCCATTGTGCTACTCTGTGACGTTCTTGACTACCTTCTTTGATGTCATTAATCGCCTGCAAAATACCTTTGTGTCTATCGTGTATCACACACACGTTTGACACATCTCCCACCACATCTGCTTCAATCTCTCCAGAAACCAATACCAACTGTCACCATTCTCTCCCTCTGCAAAAGCAATTGCCAATGGCAACAACTGATTGTTGTCATCTGCAGCCATAGCTGTAAGGATTATGCCCTTGTTTTTTCCTTTTAGGAATGTGCCATCTATGCAAATGACTGGTCGACACTATTTGAATGCAGCAATAGTGGGACCCAATGCTAAGAATGCCCGCTGCAAGACTTGCTTCCCTGGCCTTGATACAAGATTATAAGTCTTGATATCATAATAACTACCAGGATTTAGCGTGGCAATTGTGTTCAACAATTAAGGCAGATTGTCGTAGGATGCTTCGTAAGTACCCCACCTCAACTCCATTACCTTCTTCTTCGCCATGTATGCCTTACCATAACTTATCAAGTACCTAAATTTCTCCTCAATTGCCAAGATAATGGACTTGAGCTCATAAGCAGGATTTTCCACAATCTTAGCAAACATCTAGCTGGCCACAAAACCGGCCGACAAATTATGATGGCTTGCATCTAGCTGGTCAAGTACACAAGTGTGATCCACAACAGACCTGACCTCCCAGTAATTTTTCCACTTGCCCTTAGAAGCATACACTCGAAAAGGACAGTTGGGCTTCACACATTGTACATCATATATGTGTGGAGAACTCTTCACTACCCTGAACTCTCTTTGCTGAGTAAGGGTGGCTCACCTCTTCACTGCATCCTTGACCTCGACTGCACTCTTATACATGGCGCCAACACAAACCTGATTATCTCTATACTCCTAGGACACATTCTCACCAGGATTCACAGTGAGCTGTGAGAAATTGTAGTTGTCCCAGTCCCTTGGCACTAGCGGGTCATCCTCATCATCTAAGGAGTCCTCTTGCATCCCGCGTTCATCGTCACCGGCCTCTATTTCGTACTGCCTCAGTACTTCTTCATTAACTTCCCCCTCGTCAATTTCACCACGGGCCTCAAAGGGTGTGTGACTGTGTTCCTCCTGAACTCCTACTTCTGCCTCAGTGGCAGCACCATCTCCTTCTTCTGCCTCAGTTGCAGGACCATCTCCTGCTTCTAGTTCAGCCTCACCCTGGTCAGCACCACTACCCTCCTCATGCACTTGACTACTAGACCCAGCCTTGTGAACAGTTTGGATAAACAAAATCACAGGCAAACCAATTTGACATGCAGTTCTGATATAATTCCTCCAATGTTCAGTGCCTTGAAGTGGCATAAGCTCCTAATATACTGCCTCACTCCTGTTGATTAGATCCATAATGGACAAGTCATGTTGCTCTACATCTACATGGAATGCCTTATAAAAAAAAGTTGGTTATGGCCCCCCAAGTTCTTTCTGCTGCTCTTCTAATCACATGGTCAACCGAATCAAATTCTGACAAGTCAACTCTATTTTCACCATATCTAATCTGGCCATTACCGAAATACAACTTGACAGTAACTGCATCCGACATGTCTGACAGCATGACAAAAAAATAATCGCTATTAACAAGTGGATCTGTAACTACAAAATATATCTACTCAGATCTACACTAAAACTATAATTTTACTAAGCAGATCTACACTAAAACTATAATTTTACTAAGCAGATCTACACTAAAACAGTACTTCAAAATATGAATTATCAGAGTTCAAAATATTAATTACCAGAGTATTTACCTCTAACGAGACGAAAAACCGGCAGAGCTTCGCACCTTCGCCACCTCCTCCTCACTCCCTTCTATTCTCTTCTCCCCACCCCCTCTCTCTTTTTTTTCCGAATTATTATGACATTTTCTGCTGAATTTCGGTCTTATATAGACTGCAGATCCAAGCGCCGTGAGGCATGGCGGTTGCTGGCCTGCAGACGCCGTGCCATACGGCGCTAGGACCTACCGCCGTACCACACGGCGGTAGGGAGATACCGCCCTGTGGTACGGAGGTATGTCCACGGACAGTTGGAGCCCGCATCCGGCCGTTCCACCGTGTGGGGCAGGGCAACTGCCACCGTGCCACACGGCGGTGGGGTACGACGGCAGTAGTATAGATCTGCTAAATTTTTGGAGAGACATTTATTTTTACAAAATAGAGAAAAAAATATTTAAAAAATTCCTAAAAAATCCTCTCCAAGTGGGGGCTCGCCGGTCAGACATCGGCGGCAGGGGGGAGACAAGGTCGCGACTGCTTGTCCTCTTCGCCGTCTCTTGATTTTGCCGTCGCCGTCGCTCTTTGCTTCCCTACCTGTATCATTGACTCCTCGCGACGCCGACTCTGATACTATTCCAATAGCCACGTGTGTGTATTTAGTGTATATATTACACGCCTGCAAGCAGTGGCGAATCTACTACTGGGTCAGGGGGTCTCCAGCCCCTCCTACTCCTGGAATTCCCATGAAGCCCCCTCTCAGCCCCCCCTTGCAGATTTTTGGAGGAGGAAGGAAGGAAGATGGAGTGAGAGGTAGAAGAAGCACAGTAGAGCCCCCGGGGCTCGATCCTAGCTTCGCCGCTGCCTGCCAGCAACGCGGAACGCAAAGAATGCGACGGCGCCGCGTCCCTGTCCGACACGTTGTGTTGTGCCCCAACCTGTAGTGGAATCATTCACTCGTCGAGTGCGCAATGCCCTACGGTACTACTAGTACTTGAACAAGAAAAAAAAGTTGTCCCAACAAGCGAGCGGGCAGCAGAGAAGCACCACATGGCGTCTGCTCCTAGTCCTCTCACTGCCTGCCCCAAGCATGTGTTGCCAACCCAAGACATCTTCAATTCATATTCATCAACGGCTAATCCTGAGCTAACCTACTCCATCATCGAAAGGTGTCAGCCCATACCTGCAGGCACCACGTGGGCAACAACATTGGAGTTTTCGTTCCTTGTTTTCTCTTGACGATGCGAATCGTCTGGGCGAGCAATACACCTGTGCGCGGAATGTTCGGGCGGACCACGGACGTGGCTGCACCCCGTGGTGCGCGCTCCTCCGATGATTTTTCTGAATCCAAGCAGACTCGTGCTCGTGTACGTTCGTTCCAACTGCTGTTCAGAACCTGGCTGGCTGTACGTGACCACTAGGACGCCAAAGTCTGCGCGTACCTGGCCGCTTGCCCAACAGCCGCCGGAACGCACGGCGGCGGCGCGGAGCCGTTTGTCTCGCCGGTCACTTCCCACCCCCCATGGGTACCCACCATGGTTTTTTTCACCGACCCAAACCGGTCCAGAAACCGTGCTTACCGGTCTAACTGATTTCGGTTTCGGACGGTATCAAACCGGTAGTATTTAAAATTTTGTATTTGAATTAAAAAATAAAAAATTCTTAAAAATATTTTAAGTTGCGACGAATCTAATGATGTCAAATTTTTTCAAATATTCGTTCATTTAGTATACTTTGCGGTTATTAGAAGTTCAACCAAAAAGGAAAAAAATTTGGCTGGTTGAACTTCTAATGCCCGCAAAAAAAATTAAATGCACTAATATTTGAAAATTTTGACACCATTAGATTCTACGCACAATCAAATATTTTTAGAAATTTTTCTTTTATTTTTCAATATTTTAATTCAAATTCGAGAACACGCCAAATTCTTCACTGATTCGATTTTATTTGAAACCGCGCTAACCGTTCAAACCGGAGCGGCTTACCGGTCAAACCGGCCGGCTAACAGTTCCAAACCGAGTGCACTGCCGTTTTTATTTAAAATTTGAATTCTTTTAGTTTTTTCGATAACCGGTCAAACCGGACCGGTTAGCCGGAACTAGACCGCGACGGTTTGGTCGGACCGGTCAGGAAAAAAACGCTGGTACCCAGCCGACGAGATGGGGAAAATCACACGCCAAATCCCCAAGGATGGATGGTATGGTATAAACAATGGCGAACGGACAACGTGGCAAATTGTGGGGGGTTCTTTGCTTCGGTACGAAGACTTGCCTTGTCGACCCAGATAATCCAGCTCGTCGGAGCATGGCATGGTTGAGGAAAGATGGAGGGAATAAATAACACCGAAAAAATGCTTTAAAAAAACAGAACCGAAAAAGAGGCGGCCGTCCGCGTCCTTGTAAGAAATTGGGCGAGTCCATACTGCCCAGACAGCCGGTGGGTGATACGCGACAGCAACGCAAATTGCTATTCAGTGCCGTTGGTGATTGATTCTTTTGAGCATTATGCAAGTACTACTAGCACAAATATCATTCGTGTCAAGTGGCAACTAGTCGTTGATGGTGGTGGGGGCAGAGACGCGGCCTCACGGGCGCCGGCGAACCTCTCTCCCCGACGATCGTGATCTGTTCTGATCCATCCATCCTCGCGAGCGAATTAGCGAAAGCAGGGTCGATTCGCTTCCATTCCATTCCATTGCGTCGTCTTTAATCAGGGGTATAAAGAGACATGGTTTAATGGTAACGCATCACATCAAATAATCACCTTTCCATAAACACTGCACTTCGCAAAAGAAGATGCAAATCAAATCATCGCTCTCCGATGCCTATTTTGCCCTTGCTAAATGTGAGCGCCGGAGCACATACAGTTAGGGCTGTCAACGAGCCGAGCTCGAGCGAGCTCATCGCCTCAAGCTTGAGTTTGATAAAGCATCGAGCCGAGCTCGAGTCGAGCCTCAAAACCATCCGAGCTTGAAGCTAGGCTCGTTAAGATTCGAGTCGATCTCGAGTCGAGCTTGCAACGAATTAACTACGAGTAATTCACGAACTTTAAGATTTATATCATCCATAAATATAGTTTAGAAAGTCTACATAATAATTAAATCAGTGTCATTGCGTTACTTGTAGGCATCAAGTTTTGTGCAGTACAATTAAGTAAAAAATTAGAGTATATGTGTATATGAATCACATAGAGTCATGACTAATCATAGTACACGAGCTTACTCGAGCTTTTCAATCTCGAGCTTGAAAATCTCACGAGCTTTGAGTTAGGCTTGAGCTTGACTCGTTTAGAAATCGAGCCGATCTCGAATCAAGCTTAAATCGAGCCGAACACGATCGATTCACGAGCCTCGAGCTTTTTTGACAGCCCTACATACAGTACAGTTTCCCCATTTGGTAATAAAGGGCACAGGGCAGTGCAGTAATTTTCGCTGGAGGGCAGTTAACAGTGCTCCCTGTCCCTGAGCAGTCTGGGAAGAACACATGCGCCGCTGACAGCGCGCACTACGGAACACAAATGCCCCGCGGCGCCTCCCCAGATCTCTGTCCCTGTCGTGGCACCAAAGCCAAATCCCACTCTTTTGCCACCTCTAATCCCGTTAACCACACTGCAATCACCGACGAACACCTGGTCACAGGGAGGGAGGGACGAACAAAAAGCTGCCATCTTTGCGACCCCGACTCTGCCCACATCTCTTTCGTGCTCCTACCCTCCCTTCCTCTTCCGCCTCAAGCTTCCCTTCCTTTTTCTCATCTTCTCCGGGTGCGGGGGGCCAGCCCACGGGTGGTGCGATCTTGCTGCTGGGGGTGTTCACGCGGGGGGCACCGCAGAGGCACAGCTGCTCCGCCATGGCATTGCCCGTCCCCTTGGTCCGCCTGTCGCTGCTTCTGCTCGTCGCGCTCCCATTCTGCGCGGCGCATCCCGCCGCCCCGGGCTTCCACCATGCTCCTCGCGAGTTCCAGGCGCCCGCGCTCGACTCAGGTTCTTCTTGCGCCCCCCCTCCCTCCTCGCGTCGCCTCGTTTTCCTTTCTTTCCTTTTTTTTAATTTTATTTTACCTGGTTCGGTTCAGAGAAAAAAATGCTTGCTTGTTTCTTTTCATTCAGTGCGATTTTGCGCTGATTTTGTTACATAAGTATGCCTCTTGTTCTTCAAATTCTTGAGAAAACATGTGGTAATCTTTTGCTTAGTATGATGATGGAATGAGGTCGAATTCTTCACGTGGAACGGTACCTATAATTTTGTAGTGCTTGGTGGTCCTCAGGTTTTTGTTCGTCTGTTTCTTGACCTTTTCTTTACTCATTAGTGTTTTTTGTTGTCTTCTTCAAAAGAATCCCATGTTCTACTCTACTAAACTCTGGTTCTGCGTTATGCTTGCTGTTGTTTACCAAATCCGCGCCCTTCTCTTCGAGAAAAAGAAATCCAATTTCTTATAAGATACTTTCTTTCATCTCAACTTATATTTTGGTTTTTTTTTCCTAAACAGAAAGATGATATCTTGGCTGTGTCAATTTCCTTCGCCTATTGCCTATCCTCGTGCTACTGCATCGATTATTCCACTCTTTTTATTCATAGCAAATAGCCTTTCGACAGCGTTGAATACCCCATTTCAACTTATAATGTTTACAAATTCACTCTTATGTCACAGCCCTGTGGTGCCTGCAGTTCCTTCAGTTTTGTACTGCTTTGTTGGTTTCGGTCTGTAGGTGATTTCGTGGGCAATAAAGTACAATTTTGTTCATACTTACCAAGAGGCATCTAGCCTTTACTTATCAGAATTTTAATTTAAACAGAGCATGAGAATATCAGTCTGTTCATGTCCTAGACTCTCGATTTGCGCCTCACTGATCCTGCAGAAGTTGTAACCAGTGAGGAGTCTAAAGGGAAAAAAAATTGTAGTTGTATTAAACCACAAGTAAAGAATGCCTATTGCCTTGGATTCTCCAGTTAGAAGATTTATTTTTGGTTCCTGGTGTTTGTCTGTGTGTGACAAGGAGTTCTAACTGTCAAAAGCAGATGGATTTGGCTTGGTGGCAAGGAGATCAATTGCTGAAGCTCCTGCTGACATAAACATCACTACCAATAGCTCCTTTGTCTTGGCGGCACATAGGACATACCGAAAGGACCCCTTGAATGGTTTCAGGAAATATCCAGGTGGCTGGAATATCAGCGAAATACACTATTTTGCTGTAAGTCTTTTGTTTCTAAATTGCATCTCTATCGTCTGCTTACACTTGTTGCTTGCATTATATGATATCCATTGCTCTGTTTTTTTTCTTTGGTAGTCCGTCGGATATACAGCCATTCCCCTGTTCGCCATTGCCCTGGTGTGGTTTGTGGTGTTTTTTCTGGTTATGCTTGGGATTTGCTGCCACCATTGCTGCTGTCCACATCGCAGTTACAAGTATTCCCGAGCGGCATATGCCTTGTCACTGATACTTCTAATACTGTTCACTTGTGCTGCAATGTAAGTTCCATTCTTCCATACTGCAACACTTTCATGAGTCATTGCATATATGTTGGGTTGTATATACTGATCATGTTTCACTCAATGGTGACAGCACTGGATGTATTATGTTATATGATGGCCAGGGAAAATTCCACAAAAGCACAACGCGTACTCTGAAATTTGTTGTTAGCCAGGCAAATTATACTGTTGACAACCTTAGGAACCTATCTGATAGTTTATCTGCTGCAAAGAAGGTTGACATTGGGCGATTCTTACTGCCTTCCGATATGCAAAGTCAGATTGATGAAATTCAAGTAAAGTTAAACTCATCAGCCACTGATCTTGCTGTTAAAACAACAGATAATGCTTCAAAGATTAAAAAATTGCTAAACCGAGTGTAAGTAATTTTCAGCCCTTAGCATTGAGATCTGATCGTTGCAAATTATAAAATAATGGATATTATGCATGTGGTTAACCGATTTTATTTCAGGCGGCTCGCTTTAATTATCATTGCAGCTGTAATGCTTCTTCTGGCATTTATTGGCTTTGGTAAGTACTCTATTTTTTCCCCATACTGGCAAGAAATTGGCTGTGGTTTTGGACCTTTTTAAACATGTACGCTAACTTTGTAATTCTTGACTCTATCAGTGTTATCCATCTTCGGGCTGGAATTCCTTGTCTCCGTGTAAGTTGGTGTCTTTGTTTATCATCTGATTGTAACAAACTGTAAATACAATTCATGTTTTAATTTTATTTTTGCAGCTTGGTTGTTATTGGATGGATACTGGTTACTGGAACATTTATCCTGTGTGGTGTCTTCCTTCTACTGCACAAGTAAGTTTCTAATAAACATCCCAACTTGCACCGGTAGTTAATAATTAATACGCACACGGATCATTAGGCTGGTGTGTTGCTATAAGTGTTTTTTCAGTGAGTTGCAGACTTGCAGTTGCAGCCCAATTCCAATTCAGTTGTCCCTATTTATACAAATCAACCTGTAGATCTTATACCGTAGAGCCCAGAATATGCAAAAGATTGGCTGCATTTGGTTTTAGGCTGTGGTCTTTCTTTCAAATTGAAATATTATCTTGTCTGAAGCATGCTGGCGTGGCAATGATCTAGTGCTTGCATCAAGCGATCAACAGCCCATGTTTATAGACTGCATTCACAGCCTGGTACCAATTTGCATTACAACTGCCTATCCAGTGCCATCTTGGACTTGGATCAGTGGCTCAGGGCTACATCTTTGCATCACTCTAGGCCTTGTTGTTTGTTATGATCCCTCTGATCCAACCTCCCTGTTACTTGAATCGATTACTGTTGTTTAACCTTACATCATTCATGCTCTTAACTATCTCTTTACACATCTCTACGATTGCTTAGGTCTAAGACAGGACTTAGTTTGTAAAATAAATTGTAGCTATTTTATCATATCTACCCTTTAGCTTACTTTTTATATCGCGTCATGCTTGGAGGTTTCATGTCTAATAATCATGTACTAGCACAACCTTTTAACTTTCAGTTGTAGACTGCAAACTATGTCAGTTATAAGTATCAAATAATGGGAACAAATTTTGTATTTTATTTCCACATTAATTAATGCTCTCGCTAGCAAAACTGGTACACAATTGTATATTGACACGTAAGATGTGACTGTCTGTAGTAAAGTTAAAAGTTGAAAAAACAAAGCTCAGGTGTTGGAACCTCTACATATATTTGTCATGGGATTTCAACTTTGGGCAGAAGTCTACCCCCTTAATGGCAACCTTTATGATTAAATAAACAAGCCCCCCTTTTGACATTAACACATCTCATCTTCTCTGTCAAAACAGTGTCACAGCAGATACTTGCGTTGCAATGGAGGAGTGGGTTGCTCATCCCACGGAACACACAGCCCTGGATGAGATTATCCCTTGTGTGGAACCTGCCACAGCAAATGAGTCCCTGTATAGAAGCAGGCAAGTCACTTTCCAGCTTGTGAACCTGGTGAACCAGGTGATCACCAATGTGTCGAATCAGAACTTTCCATCCCCACCTCCGGTAGCAACGCCTTTCTACTACAATCAGTCGGGGCCGTTGATGCCGCTGCTCTGCAACCCATTCAAACCCGATCTGAGCAACCGCACCTGCACCAGAGGAGAGGTTACCTTGGACAATGCAAATCAGGTAAATCCAGAGTAATCAATTTTTCTCCATTATGCGCTGTAATCGCAGCATTTGATGAGGCACCTAGTAACATAACGTTGTTGATTCCTGTCCCGGCATAAACTGCAGGTTTATAAGAGCTTCGAATGCCAGACCACCACCGTGTCAGGAGCCCAGATCTGCACCACGGTGGGGCGCGTGACCCCCCAGATCTACGGTCAGATGGCGGCGGGCGTGACGGTGAGCCAGGGGCTGTACCAGTACGGGCCTTTCCTGATTCAACTGGAGGACTGCACCTTCGTCCGCGACACATTCACGACCATCAACCAGGACTACTGCCCCGGCCTGCAGCAGTACAGCAAGTGGGTGTACATCGGGCTGGTGATGGTCTCGGCGGCGGTGATGCTGTCCCTCATCTTCTGGGTGATCTACGCGAGGGAGCGGCGCCACCGCGTGTACAACAAGCAGTTCATCGCCCAGCACCAGCCGTACCCGGTGGAAGACAAGCCGGCCCCACACGACGCTTGATGGGCCATTTGTTCCGCATCCATGCCTGTGCATACTCCATGCTAGCGAGTGGTTTCTGTAATGTAGATCGCGGTACCCTTTGATTGTTGGTTGCTTGCTGATTTTCGTAGCCGAGGTTTATGATGTGCATTTTCGTACTGACGGTAGCTGGATTTGTGGCTCGAAGTTGCAGAGGTCAGAGCGGCCTTTTCGACTGTCTCTGTGTTCAGTTTGTGTTGGGATTGGTCATTGGTGCTGTACATACAGTCACGATCTGGAAGAATTGCATGGTCATCAGTTCGCTTCTCTTTCCTGCATGTGTGCAGCTGCAGCAAGCATTCTGTTGCTGCGGAAATTTCTGTTCGTTGTTTATAGCTGAGGTTCTCATCTCAATATTTTGCTGCCGCGTAATGTTGCCACTGTCGGCGGCTCGATTTGCACCGGGAATATTATTTTACTTTTGCGCATGCGACTGGAACTTGCCACGTCGCTCATGCCTCTTTCTCTTCGCCTCCGGGCTCCGGACGTCGTCGACGCGCCGCCGGCCGCGAGGTGGACTTTGGAACCGTGGTGAGAAAAAACGTTTCTCAGATAAGCAAAGCGCGGTTAGAAAAGGTGCTTATCAGATAATAAGTTGTATAGATATTGAAAGAAAAAGTGCTTATATCAGATAAGTTGTATAGATATTGAAATACTCCCTCCGTTCTTAAATATATGACGTTTAAGATAATAAAATAACTAATTTTCTTGTTCTAAACGTGGTATATTCAAGAGCGAGCGGAGGGAGTAAAGTTTACAAACGGAGGTGGCGGAGAGAAATATGAAAAAAAAAAAGTTGCCAAAAAAGCAGATATTTTGGCTTTATTAGTTTCAACTTATTTTCGTCGTAAACTGAATTGAACCAGTTCCAAACAGATCCAATGTATGTAACGCGCCTTGTTTCTTTTGGTCAGGCAGGCAGGGAGGGAGTCAGAGTAGTCGGGCCGCAATCGTTCGTTGGAGACATCAAGGCCCACAAGAACAGAAAAAAGTGGCCCCCCGGCCCAGCCCTACGAGCAGCCCAGAGATATACGCTCCCGCACGCGCAACTGCAAAGCAAAGCCTGCAAGGCTGGCAACTGAAGCGATTTTTGGTTTTGGGTTCATTGGATGAAATAAACTCGAATGATATTTCACGTGATTAATCAACTGATATAGTAGAAAATATAATTGGATACCCAGTTGTGCTCCTAGCTGCGATATAGAAGCACCTGGGAAATGGGATTGCAGCGGCCTCGATCGGTCAGAAGATGGACAAGTTGGAGAGGGAGTTGCGCCCGATGCCTCCTCGGTCTCGACCCATTTGAATTCTGATCCCCCTCCAACTCCAACACTCTGCAGCGCCAGCCAGAGTCAACTCTCCAGCCAAGTGCTAGTAGGAACAGGTGCGCTGCACCTGCTGTTCCTGCACGTCTCAACTTGCCCTTGGTTGGTAGCAGCCTGCTGCCTGCCGCAACGACACTACTCGTGCCCGGAACATGAAGAACTTCCCGGCGGCAGCGGCGTGCCGGCTGCGGTGCCGGAGTCAACTGGTTAGCCACGCACGATTAAGCACTTGCATGCGCAGAGGGGCGAGCGGAGCGACTACTTCCTGCGTTGACTGTCCTCCAGGATGCATTGCATTGCGATTTGCGAGCACATGTCTGTCCGCGTCGCGGTGACTAGGCAATGCTGAGCTGATCCGAGTCACAGCCCAGAGGCGTAGGGTAAGGTTCCTCTCGAGAGGAAAGGCACGGTCAATGGCTGACCTGACCTGGACTTGCTTTACGTCTCATGTGTCTCTGAGGTCCTGTTCTTTTGCTTAGAAAGTAACAGTGAAAAACACTATTTACCTGTCACATCTATCGCATCTTCTCTCACACAAAATACTATTCTAATAATATTCATTTGCAACTTCACTATTCCTTTTCAACCAAAAGAACGGGCCCTGAGTTGCCACGATCCCCACTCACCAGGGCAAGGCCGTATTCAAGGTTTGCGGCAACTTTTGGCCCCCCCTTTTTTCCGTTTGCAAAGTGCATGTATCTACGAGTATCTCTTTTCCGTTTGCAGTGCCATTTTACGAACAGCAGCAGCTGCGCAGTTTTTTTTTTTTTGAGAACCAGTTGTGCAGTATCCTCCTTTTTTTAAGAAGAAAACCTTTTGTGTAGAAGAAAAGAAAAAAAAATTTAGAAGAAAAGCTGTGCAGTATCTCGATTTTTTTATATATTTTTTTCTCTATTTTGCAAAAATAAATGGTCCGCCAGAAATTTAGCAAAACTATACATCTGCCGCCGTACCCCACGGCGGCAGGGACCGTGGGCCACGGTCAGGTGTGGGTCCGTAGCGTCCGACGGACATACCGCCGTACCGCACAGCGGTAGGGACATACCGCTGTGGGGTACGGCGGCAGGTCCTAGCGCCGTAGGGCACAGCGGCAGCAGGTCTGGTACCGTCGTGCCCCATGGCGCTAGGATCTGTTGCCTATATAAGGCCGAAATTCAGCCGAAAATGTCATAATAATTCGAAAAAAAGAAAGAGATGGGGGAGAGGAGAAGGGAGTGAGGAGGAGGTGGCGAAGGTGCGAAGCTCTGCCAGTTTTTCGTCTCGTTGGAGGTAAATACTCTGGTACTTAATATTTTGAACTGTGATAATTCATATTTTGAAGTACTGTTTTAGTGTAGATCTACTTAGTAATTCACCAGTAGGAAGGACAAGGTTGCGGTGCCAAAGGGGATCACACTACTATGTGCTACTGTGGTGACAACTGTAAACTTGTCAAGTGCAACGTTCTCGGCTACGCCTACGGGATGAGGTTCTTCATGTGCGTGAACTACGAGCATGACCCCCTCCCACCATGTCGCAATGTTAGACCAAAAGTAAGAACAAACTGCATTACTAAATAAATAATATGTCTTTGTTATTTTATTATGTGCTAACTTGTCTTTGAAAAAAGACTCCACCTTCTCTCTGTGATTTTATGCAGTGGCTAGATTGTGAGTAGTCCGAACAAGACAAGCGTTACGTCTAGGCGATGGGTCGTTCAGCACGTGAGAGGTGGCAAAGGATGGGTGGATCCCCCAGCTATTGACCCGTATCAACAGTACATCAACTACCTCGAGGATGTTGTCATCTTCAACCTGAGGCAAGAGCTTGCGTCGGCATTGCCTTCTCCAGATCCGACATCTACCAACGACGACGACGGACCGGTGACCGGACCAATGGTGGTGAAGACGAACACCGGCTGTGAGGACGAGTTCTGCTGCTGTCCGTGCCACGAGAAGAAGGACAACACTCCACCAGCAACTCCACCCCCGCCACCGTCTGATCCAACTCCACCCCCGTCGGGGTACGGGTACTACATGCCCTCCCAGCACTCCGGCGGGTCTATGATGTCCGGGTTCTCCGGGTACTACTCGTACAACTAGACTACAAATGTTGTAATCGTTTATCTAAATTCCCTAAGGCACGTTAGGACTAGCAGCGGCACAAAGTTAAGGTATTTGTATCGTACGTGCCGTTGCTTATTTCTGTGATTCGTCGTTAAGTATCAATGGTTCGTCGTTAAGTATCAATGCTTCAAAAAAATGAAATTTACCACAAAAAAAACCTGCCGCCGTGCGGCAGGTCCATACGTACCGCTGTGACATACGGCGGTACCTGGAGGCCACGCTGCCGCCTGGCGGTAGGCGCCTACCGCCGTGGGGGCACGGCGGTATGTGCCCTTGCCAGTGGGCCACGGCCCCTGCCGCCGTGCCGCACGGCGGTAGGACCCCTTGCCAGTGGACTTTTTGAACTACAAAAAAATGAAATTTACCAAAAAAAAAACTATACATCTACCGCCGTGGGGCACGGGCGTAGCTACAGTACCGCGCGCGGGTGTACTGTAGTGACTGCTACAGTCTGTTTTCAAAATTTTGTAACTTTTTTGTTTGAACTCGGATTGAGCTAAACTTTATATGAAAATTGTAACTTTCGACGAGATCTACAACTTTGTAGGTCAAAGTTTTTCCATTTGAAATCATCTTCATAGTCAAATAGTCGATATACTATCCAGATCTCAGTTTTCATATCGAGATCTCAGTTTTCAGTTTATGTTTAAAAAATTGTAACTTTTTTGCATGAACTCGGATGGAGGTAAACTTTATATGAAAATTGTAACTTTCGACGAGATCTACAATTTTGTAGTTCAAAATTTTTTATTTGAAGTCATCTTCATACTCAAATAATCGATATACTATCCAGAGTCCGAAGATGGTTTCAAATGGAAAAACTTCGATCTGGATAGGATATCGAATATTTGAGTCCGAAGATGGTTTCAAATGGAAAAACTTTGAACTACAAAGTTGTAGATTTCGTCGAAAGTTACAATTTTCATATAAAGTTTACCTCCATCCGAGTTCAAACAAAAAAGTTACAAATTTTTGTACCCCGCTGTGGCCCACGGCGGTAGGACCATTTATAGTTTTTTGCAAATTTTTTGGCGGACCATTTATTTTTGCAAAAAAAGGAAAAAATAATGTAAAAAAAAATTCACGACGGTGCCAGCCGTGCTGGCGGGCCTCCGTCATTCCTCTCGGCCCGATTTCACGTGGCCCATCAAGCCCCCACGACGCCCCACCAGCTCGTCTTCCTCCGCTCGGATCCTGCCGTTCGTTGCCGATCCGACGGCTCCTGTGACCCCAGGGGGTGGACGGTAAATGAAATACCGTCCACCCCCGGGCCCTGCCTGGTCGGGGAAGGGAAACACCGAGCACCCACTGCCCGCCGCCGTTCGCCGGCCGGTGGATCGCGCCGCGAGTCGGACGACGCGGTTGCTCTGCCGCGCGGACGGGAACAGCTTCCTGCCGGTGCCGGACGCCCGCCCTCGCCCGGACACGGCGGCGGCGCGCGGATCAACGCGCCGGTGTGTCTCTGAGAGTTGCCGCGCGCGCTCCCGACTGACCAGGGCAAGGCCGCGTATTGAAGGTTCGCGGCAACTTTTCCCTTTTACCCTTCGCAAAGTGCACTAGTGCAGTGCCATTTCTACCTACGAACAGCAGCGGCTGCGCAGAGTTTACCTGTTCGTCCACTCGATTAAATTCTGTCAGCATCACGATGAGTCGGCAACAACTACCCTAACGACCGCGAGAGTGAATGCGTTTCTACATCTGCACCCATCATGGATTTCATGGCGCCAGCGTCGTCGCCGTCGCCGTCGCCAGATGCCAGTCAGAAATTCAGATCAACGCTCTCCCCCGTTCACGTCAGCAGAAAAGAAAAGCACAAGGGTGTCACCCGGCTGCTGCATTCAAGCGGTGAGGCAGATCAGCGCCGTGATATTTCACCGCAAGATCTCGCGAGATCGATGGCGCTGAAGAAGAATGGTCCATGCATGGACGGCGTGGAGCTCACGAGGATGCAGAGACGTGCACTGTTCAGGCTCCAGAGTTCAGAGTTGTTGTCCTCTCGCCTCCTCACGGCCTTGTCATTGGCGGCTATAACTGTCGCCGGTCTGGCAAAGATCCTGTCAGTTCGTTACTGCATTCAACACATGATGCAGATGCTTGATCCTGGGGTTCCTTCTATACACGAGAGGTGCAGTGGATTTTTCTCGTCTCTCTTTCAGATAGGCTCCACTGAAAAGCGTGGACTTTAAAACGCTCAAAGCATGGGAATGCAAAAGGCAGTAAGCAGCATCAGGATGGAAAATTGGAAATGGCTAGAGTGGAAGGAGGATTGAAGTATCTGAATCGCTTTTGAGCTGATGTTACTTCTAATTATGAACGATTGCCCTAACCGTGTGTGAAATCTCAACGAGCAGGAGTAGATAGATACTCTCCTCCCGTGTCGGCAGATTTCCATGGCAGCTTTATGAAAAATCCAGCTTTGCTTCATGATTATAGCATCTCTAAAAGCTGATTACTGAATCTCGGCTCGTATCAGGCAAAGGGGAGAATTCCTATTGGCCTTTGCTTGATTACATGTAGTACAGTTCTATATTAATAATCCACTCAAGATAATCTGTTCTGCAGGAAGTTTACCCTTTTCTTCTTTGGATTACTTGTCTCGTTTACACATACTTTAAGTATTGTGTAAACCCCAATGCTGAAACAGAAACTACAAAGCTAAAACCCTTGTTGAGACTTCTTATGATAGCGATTCATGATTTAGGAAAATGGAAAGTGGCCCTTGGATGCCAAACGGGTTATCTTTTCATGTATCTAATGGCTTTTGGTGAATTGACTGATTCTTCATCGCCTTGTAAATACCCCTCTTAATTAAGAAAGAAAAAATATCCTAGCTTGATCTTCTTTCGAACCTGCGAGAAAGCTACCCATTATTTTAGCATTGTGCACTGCTAGTACCTATTTTACGAAAGATTAAAATTGTTTTGCAAAATTGTTGCCATCTTTCACAAACAACTGATATTGACCAGACGATGCAGGTGATCCCCCTGTCAGTGACAGCACAAACCATCATGTGAAAAAGATCTATCTGACAAGGGGTAGTAAATCACATATGCTTTTTTACTGGTTGACGAACCTTTTAGCTTTTTTCATATGATTTTATTGGACGCGCAAAACTCCTCTCTTGCTTTGAGTTTCAGGTAACAACATTTCCTGCATGAAGTTACTGCTGCTGCAGCAGAAGGCTCCAGTTTTTGCTTCTGCTTGGCGATCGAGTTGGAGCTGGCTTGATCCAGGAAACGAACCAACACAGAAGATCCCTGTGTAGGTAATTTTCACACAGCTGTGCCTGGAGAAAATGTCAGGAAGTTGTTAGCGTCACTGTCCACTGATGCTTGGCTGCTTCCTCCAGGCTAAGACTTAAGATGTTACCATCAGGTTAATTTGGCTTCCCCTAGAAGCGTGGCTTGGCCGGCTTGGCTAAGTAGCAAAGTCTCCGGATAGCGATTAGCTGACCATTAGTACCACACTAATATGGTGGTCCTATATACCGGCTATGTCATCATCATCACTCTTGGGTTTTGATGCTTTTTTCAGAAGGAAAAAAAACAGAGGAGAAAACATTGTTTTGGATAAGCTTTGGGAAGTGACATGTATATGCAATTAAGTTGTTGCCTGTATGAAAGGTACTGCCAGGACTACCATCCTCAGCAGTGGACAAGTGAGAGGAAGATGAAGTTTGGTTTAGGTTGTTCAAGTTGAGTTTGGAAGATGGTGACCTAACAAATGCCATGCAACAATTGTTCTCCATTGTCAAGATGGTGAGCTCGGTGGTTATGGTTTGATAACCAGTAGAGACTGGTATAAGGTTAATTTGATCAGCCCAGCAGGTACCGTGTGAAGAACAAGTCATTGTTTTGCCCGTTACCAATGGCCATCCGCACCCGTTACCAATGTCTGTTTTTCACGTAGTGTAGAACAATTGTGGTTAAGCATATGGTGACTGAAGTGTTTGGAAACAAAAATCCTGGTGATTTAGGGTAGGTCAAAACGAACAAGCTGATAGAAATGGGTGGTTGATGATCCAGTCACCCTTATCATGCTACAAGAGAATTTTGACTTGCAACTAGTATTCGAGATTAAGTTTCTCCCCCTTATTAAACTACTAGGCATAAGTAAACCACATGTCAGTTTCATGGAAGTGTGTTCTCAGTTCTGACGTTAAGATTCCGAGATTATATAGTATTTAAATAAATGAAGCCGTGGAATTTTGCTCTGCACTGTACCTACTCGTCCAGAGCACCTAAACAAAGTCAGATATCGACAGAGAACTAATATTTATTCTGTGAATTACGTGTCAAGAATATTGGTTTAAGCAGGTGCAATTTAACTTAATATTCCTAAAAAAAATTGAAGTTGGCTATTAACTTTGATTAAGGATCTGATTAAGCAGGTGCATTTGAGGAGGAGCAAATCTGATTAGCTTTTGTAGCTGAAGCAGGATTCAGGATCGGAATCAGTGGTGTTTGCTTGATGATCCTCACATGGCTTGCGTGTCATCTCTGGCCATGACACCATGCAATCATTTTTGCACTCTATTTTCTATATAGGATCAGAGGATGAGGGAGTCCACGTAATCGGGAGCGTGCACTTGCGCAAAACACCAAAAATGGTTAGGCGCACGACGCCGCAACTCCTACACGAAAGGAAGCCGTTCCGAGTCACGGCCGATGCAGCTGCCCACGGCAACCCACCCAAACGGGAAGAAGAAAAAAAAATGTCGGCGTCACAGGACAAGTGCGGCCGTGCGATTTGTGGCAACCCCACGTGCTGGCATCTGAGCGAGTCACTTCACAACTCCACTGATGAAGGAATGCGATAGCAATTCGCGATTTTTTTTTTTTTTGCCCAATTTCGGTGCACGATCGTGTCACTTTCGGGAAAGAGGAGACGGTGCGTAGTGCTTACTGATGACAGGGAAGAACAGGTACAGGGAAAGATCGAAAGGAGAAGCATTCAGAACCGGGGAATAAAAAAGAAGTGGAAAGAATTCTATCAAGAACTTTTCGGTGCCGGTTCCTCCTCCCCACTACGTGCTGATGCGATCGCGCATCACCCCCACATTCTCTTGCAATCTCTCTCGCTTCAATTGTTTATTGGTCGAGTTCAGATTAAAGTGTTCTTCCATCTCGTAACGACACGGTTAAGCTTCTTCAGTGAGTGAACAGAGATGGAAGCGAAATTACGCGCGAAATTTAACTGAACCAACGCTACCGTGTTATTACTACCCTAGTTTCCTTGACATGGGGGGACTCGACGGAATCACCCCCCACATGCTTAAGCCTCGCCACGGTCGCACCGCCTGGTCTCGCGCGTATAAAACCAGCCGCCCCCCGCCACCGACGACGGACACCACCGCTCGCCGGCTCGCGTCGTCGTTCCACCCAGCACAGCACACACCACAGCAACGAACATGGCCTCGGCACCCTGCTCTCCTTCCCTCGCCGCCGCCGCCGCCGCCGCCGCTGCCGTCGGCAGAGGGCCGAGATCCGCCGCCGTCCCCGGCAGCAGCAGCAACAAGAAGCTGATGACGTGCCTCTGCTCGCCGACGAACCACCCGGGGTCCTTCCGCTGCATCCGCCACCGGAACGGGCCGAGCGCCGGCGCTGCCGAGGCCACCAGGGGCCGGGCGTCGAAGTCGAAGGGCCGGTCCGTGCGCGCGCTGCTGCTGCAGAGGATCAGCACCTGCCCGTCCGACCGCGACCGGCAGCAGCGCCAGCGCCGCCGCAGCGGGGACTTCCAGCCGCGCCCCTCCAGGTTGCGCCTCATGAACATGTGACGCCGCGCCGCGGTTCCCGGCGCCGCCGCCGCGGCTCGCCGGATGCGCTCCTCCTAGGTTGTTCTCCGGCGAGGGATGACCGATCGTGCGCCACTATTTCGAGCGCACGCATCGACGATAGTAGAATGAAGATGGTAGTAGTATATAGTAGCAATAAAAAGAAGAACTTGGTACTGTACTCTCTGCTATTTTGGAAATTGGAAATAGTGTGTACGGTGATGAGTATCACGAACTGGTGATTCCTCCACTCCATGTGTACTGTACTTTGTACTCTATTTTTTTTAGAGAGAATCGATTGGAAGACCTTCTAGTATTTTTTTTACTACATGCTGTTCTTGTTCTAGGGATTGAGAACTGAGATCGCATAATTTCTTTTTTTTATGTGAATATTTTTTTCCAAAAAGAACGTGAGCGCCTCCTCTCTCTTTTTTCTTCTGCTCTTGCCTTTTTTTTTTCTTTTCTTTTTTTGCTTTTGGTTGGGGGGCGGGCGGGCTACGTGCGTGGATTGCTTAGCTCCGGGTGTGGACGTGCATGTTCACAGGACACCCATGAGAGCTATCCGAAAGCAACGTTCTTTATGTGTGCGTGTGGAATGGCGGGCATGTGAGTTTTACTCTTCGCCCCCCATGAAGTTTCGAGACGAATTTTGCCCTCCCGCTTCAATTCTGTTCTTTTCACCACGGGCTAACTTTCTCTCTGCGTTTTCCTGGAGAAAGAACAACGGCAGCAAATAAAACCCGGGTTCTCATGAGAGGTGTCTAGAAAAAAACACACACACACAATTTAGCTTATGACATTTGCACTAAGGGCCCGTTCTTTTGAGTGAAAAGGAATAGTGAAGTTGGAAATGAATAGTGCTGGATGTGAGAGAAGATGTGATGGATGTGATAGGTAAATAGTGCTTTTAGTGTTCCTTTTCGATGTAAAGAACAGGGCCTAAGTGCTTACCAAGAAGAGAGGATGTTTATTTAAAAGTTTGCTCCATCCAGTTAGAGCTGATATAAATAAATCTACTAAAAAATCTCTGTGATCCAAATAACTCAATGGAGATGACTTGTGCGGGTTCTTAACAATGGGTGGCAGAATTCTCTCTTTCATAGCCCGAGCAACCGCCTTTGCTCTGCAAAGCCTTCTCGAGCAAGTACCTTTTCAACGAAGAAACGATAGGGGTCAAGAAAAAGGTTCGTCTAGAAAAGAAAAAAAAAAGAAAGCTCCAGAGTTGGGACGCGTGGGGATCGCAAGAACGGAACGCGGAGTTGTTGTCAGTTCCGAAATGGCAACGCAGCAAAGACCTAGGGAGCAGTGGCGAAGCCAGGATCGAGCTTCAAGAGGACTTTCTGAGTGCTTCTTCTACCTCCGGCTCCGCATCCTTCATAGTTTGCTCCAAAAATAGTAAGAGGGGCTAAGGGGGGCTTCATAGGATTTGCTACGGTAGCCGGGGCTCGAGCCCCGGCCGCCCCGGCGTTGACTACGCCACTGCTTGGGAGGGAATGCCAGGAGATGCATGCATGATCGGATCTGCTTACTCACTCCGTCCCGCAAAGAGTGTCTCTTTGGTTTGTCCTAAGTCAAACCATCTTATGTTTGACTAAGTTTATATAAAAATATATAAACATTTTCGATGCCTAACAAGTTCCATTAGATTCATTATGAAATATATTTTCATTACATATCTATTTAGTGTTATAAATATCGACACTTTTCATTATAAATTTAGTCAAACTTTAAACAGTTTGACTGAGAAAAGTCAAAGTGGACACTCTTTGCGGGACGGAGGGAGTACGTGCGAGCGCGCTCCGGCACTGGGAAACAGCTCAAGCCGCACTAGCAGCAGCAGAGCTCACAACTTTGCGATGACGGCCCTGTTTAGGAGTCCAACTTCCCCAAAATACACTATGCAAAAAGAAGATTTCCCATCACATCAAACATCACATCAAAAATGTCGGTACATGCATGGAGTACTAAATGTAGATGAAATCAAAAACTAATTACACAGTTTGGATGTACTTTGCGAGACGAATCTTTTGAGCCTAGTTAGGCCATGGTAGGACAATATTTACCACAAACAAACGAAAAGTACTACAGTGCTTTTCAGTTCGGAACAGTACTTTTCAGCCCAAAATCCGTGCAAAATCTCCCAATTTTGCATCCCAATTTTGACTTCTAAACACACCCGACAACGTCTTGGGGAGGATTTTGGCACGAGATCCAAGATCTGAAGGACACTGCGACGACGCCTGCTGCAGCAGAGCTCGTACACGACTGTTCGATCGTCTTTCTTGTCCTTTTTACGCGCGGGCCGCGGATGAGATCTCTGGCTCTCTGCACGTACTACTCCACAATACAAGTATTCGTTGAATTTTTCAGTTCACGTTTGATCGTTCGTCTTATTTTAAAAATATAAAAATATTATTTATTTTGTTATGATATGTTTTATCATCGTATATATTTTAAGTATATCATAATTGTTTTTATATTTTTACAATTTTTTTAATAAGATCAACAGTCAAACGTGATACGCAGAAATCGAGAGTCAAACATGATGCAAAGAAATCGAGAAATACTTATATTTATATTTTAAGACGGATGGAGTAGTATGTTGCTGCCTCACGGGTACAAGCGGAGCCAGCATTTGATGTCACGGGGACAAAGAAAAGTTATATGAAGTTCCAAGTTCCAACCAACTTTTCCTTCGCATATAAGCCATCGAAAACGCTTCCCGGATGGGCTCCGGATCTAGTCTAGTATTAATTTATAATAGTAGTTTGTCTTTATGCTAGTGCCTCCATAACGTCGTCCTGGCCTCTCGTCGCCTCCGTCGCCGGTGTGGCCGCTGGGGTCTTCCTCGATGTCCTTCTTGCCGCCGCCGTCGTCGACATCCAGGTTCGTGGTACTACAACAAATCTGCCATCTTATCCTCTCCTTTCTTCCCCCCTCCCGCTTCCGTCACCGAGATCTGCTCTTCCCCCTTCCCCTCCACCGCCGCCCGCCTCCCTTCATGTTCAGCGGTCTTTGGTCTGGCAACCCTTCTCCCTTGCCAGGCACCCCTCTGGTGCTGGGTTGACTCAACCGCCTCCATTTGGGATCCCGGTTCGCGCATTTTCATCCTCTGCCGACGGCATCACTTCAACCCTTCGGCCGCCGGTGTGTACCGTCTTCGTCGGCGCGACCGACCCCTTTACAACCGATGCTTTGTGCGGTCCTTCCGCCCCGATGTATGCTTCGTCCTCGACGCCTCTATGCCATTTCGCCGACAGTCAAGTCTACTTCACCAGCTTCGACAACGTTGCCTCCTTTTCCAGCAGTTGCTGGATTATGTTGTAATAGGTCTCGAAAGGAGTGTTCAAAATTTTTCTCTTCCAACTAAACGGGACCTAAATGTGGAAATTATACTGCCTAGTCTAGTGTAAGCATCGAGCATGAGGTGGGGGGCGCATGGCCCCTCCCAGCCCCCCTTGGCTCCGCCATTGCTTAACGGGAACTGTGTTTCTGCTTTCTTTTTTTATTACAGTTGAACTGTGATTAGAGATCGGATCACCAATTCACCATCTATGTATGGTAAGTCTATTTGTATTTAGTTTACTCTCCTACACCAAACACCAACGATTTGCACCCTGTTTGTCTGGCTGACGGCTGATGCTGATTTGTTCTGAGAGAAACATACTGCTGGCTGGTAGCTAGTGGATGATTTGTTCTGAGAGAAAAATACCGCTAGCTGATGACTGATAAGCCAGACGAACAGGATCATACAGCTCTTCCTAAGCATCGTCATCTTGAGAACGGAAAGGCCTCCGCATCGCCGTCCATTCCTATCAGGCTCTAAATTTCCAAAGGGAGTAGCTGTCTTCTGTGTGCTCGAGAATATACCAGCAATGTTAGCGACATTGCATCTACAGATTCCATTTTTTCAAAAAGAGAAAAAGAAGAGCAAAATGAAAATAGTGGTGGTTTGTGCATATGCAAGGTCGTCCGTTGTTCTCGAATCCGTCGGAGTCTCTCGATAGCGTTTTCATACTCGTTTGAGGCCGGAACATTGGACCGATTTGTGAGTGAATAAGTAAACGCACACGTACCCTGCCTAGAGGGGTAGTAACCCGTAACCAATATGTACGTGAGTCGCGAGTAGGTCAATCCTGATAATCACTGCTCTCTTTTTCCCAAGTCTGCGACCTGAGCCTGAGGGAAATGGACTTTGTTGTCGCAGGGCCGAGTCCCCTGCTGATGCTTTCCATGTTTCCATCCGAGCACGAGGTTTAGGGAAACCAAAGAGTTGTCACGCAGCATAGAGCCAGTTGAACTACTCCCAAAGGAAAAACATGAACAATTTGACAGCGATCGATGGATGGCCACTAGCATTTCCGACCCAACGGCGTGCCATGCCTTACTCTGAAAAGCCTGATACGTGTGCGTCCTAAACGAAAAGCTTGCCCATACGTTTGGGTTACCCAAAATTTTAAAACGAACCGCCAGTAGCCCAGTAGCTACGTACTACCATCATGGCTCGCCAAACAAAATTATCATCACGCCACGGCGGCCACGCCGCGCACATGGCGGCTGCCGGCCACGGCCCACGGCGGCGGCCGTGTGTCCGGCCTGCTCATCCGGGCTCCTCCCATCCGCCACGCTCGCACGGCGGCGCCGCCGCACGTGTCCGCGGCGGGACCGACACGAACCGGTGGTTGCCTCTGGCGCAGGCCGTCTAGCTACGTGCCGACCCTCCGTCTCGCTCTAGCCCCTGGACGAACCAGCCACGTTCTTGTCCCGAGATCTTGGAGAATCGCTGCGTTTCCCTATGCTTTTGGAACGGATCAGAGTCTGTACTCGGTCAGAGACGAGTCACCACTCGCCAGTGGCGTTGCTCCGGTCCGACCTGCCCTCGTCGCGGCTTCTTCTTCTGTTGGAGTACGTGTGCAACGATGTGCACTGTTCCGTGGCATAAACTTGGCGGCAGGTGCTGAGTCCATCCCCCGCACACGATCGGGTCCGACGCGAGTCGGGGATGGTTCGTCGCGGGCGGGCGGGCGGCGCCGGGCGGCTCGGTCCGGGAGCAGGTTGCGATCAGAGGCCGTTCTGACTGACGGACGGGTCAAGCGTTGAATTCCTCGATATTCCATTCCACGGGTTTTGTTTGGTGACGGCAGCTACTACGCTGCTGCTAGAAATCCAGAAGTCTTCTGGTACTAGCACCACGTACCGGCACCTGGTTTGCTTGTTCCACTAGCGATTTCTTTTTGTTATCTCATCATCACATGTTCTGAATTTTGTAGTGCTGTGCATGTTTGACCAAGTAGTGGTACCAGGACGTCTGTGTCTGTAGTACGGAGTACGTGCTAGTACTCCTGCATGAGTTGCTGGTTTCGATGTAGTAATCGTGTAAGATTTGCAGGTGGTTGACTTTTGAATCTTGCAATTCGGATTGCATCACCTCCCAATAATAAAATTTTAAACAGAGGAAACCTTTGTCAAAGGCTAGATAATGAGTATACATGGCCAAACGGGCCGCCCGGCCCGGCACTAGCACGGGCACTATGCGGCCCGGCCCTATGGGGCACGGCGGCCCGCCGTGCCGTGCTGCATAGTGTCGCCATGCCAAATCGTCGGCACTGGCACGACCTTACAAGGGCTTAGGCGTGCCGTGCCGTGCCACTGGGCACGGCGGCACTGCAGTGCCTGCCGCGGCCCGCGCGGCAGCCCTGGTGGTGGAGGACGGGAGGAGGAGGCCCTCACGGCAGCAGAGGGCTCAACAGTGTCGGCGACGACAGAGGTTCCCATGGCGGCGACAGCGGTAGAGGCCCCTACAGTGGAGGTGGAGGCGGCGTCGGAGGCACGGCGCGACCGCCCGCCATGCTCGACGGCGGCGTAGGCCGACGCGCCCCTGCCTTGCCCCCACAATGTCGATCTAGAGGGACAGGGGAGGCAGCCTCGCGGCGCGGCGGCGGAATGGGCTGGTGCGGCGGAGGGAGGCCGGCATTGCCTCACGGTGGAGGAGGCGCGCGGTAGAGATGATGATGCGGCGGAGGGGCGGCGCGGTGACCTGGAAGAGGAGGGAGACGGAAGGAGAGGCGGCGGTTGGAGAGTGGGGGAGGAAATGAGATAGGGAGTTAGGGTTTTGATGGATTTATATACTAGGAGCAGTACATGGGCCTTATTAGGCCATAACAACGGGCCAAAATCGTGCCGGCTCATGTAGCCGTGCCGTGCCTGGGCCGGCACTACGGGCCTAATTAGCGGCCCAGGCACTGGCACTACGTCGTGCCGTGCCTGGCACTGGCACTATCGTCATCGTGTCGTGCCGTGCCGTGCCAGGACCGTGCTTTTTCGGACCGTGCTCGTGCCGGCCCATCGTGCTAGTGCCAAATGGCCACCTATAATAATGAGACAAGCAGAACAATTTCTCAACTGTATCACTAGTAAGTACAGTATATTGTTAATTTGTTATGCACAACGTTAACTGATATCTGGTGAAGGAACAGAGTTGTTTAAGTGGCAACAGCAGGTGATCGCCCTGCCTAACCAACAGCAGCAACAAGAGAGGGCAGGTGACGCAAGGCTAACTGTGCCTGTGCGCCGCTCACCGTATTCCCGTGGCAAAGCTTCGATCGAGCACACACGAGGTGGGAAGGGCTCCTCTTCATCCCCACCCTTCCTGCCTGCCTGCCTGCCTACCCGCCCGCCGACCTGGCAGCTGGCATGCACACGGGGGCCGCATGACGGCAAGAGTGGCATGACGGCGGCGGGTGCGACGGCCGCCCGCGGAGGCAGAGGCGTCACCTGCACTCAAGATGCCCGAGCTTATCCGGACGCTCGGGAAGATGAGGCCGCCGAAGAAGAAACAGAAAGGACAGGGGCTTGATCTGGACACAAGCGCCAGTGGCCTCCACTGTAGGGGCAATTCCTCAGATGTCTCCAATCCTCCCTCACTCATGTTTATCCATCCAAACCGACGGACTCGCTCAGCTCATCAGTCATCACAGAGAGTTCTATGTACACAAGAAACCTTTTTTCCTTGGATCGATGGATCAGAGTCCAAAACCCCCTGATTCACTCTTGCTCTCTAGCACACAAGTTCCACCGGCTTCGATGATCTCGGCGTTGCAAAATGTTATAGAGATTCCTATCTACTATCGCTATATACTCTGCTGCTACTACTACTCTGCCATGACATGTCGACGCGTCTATTGCTCGTTGTCGCCGGCGCGTTCGCCGGCCATGGACACGGAGGAGAGCCGGCTGGGGCGTGCGCGGCGGAACCCGCCCACGCGCCGGCGGTGCTGCGCGGCGGGGGAAGGGCGAGCCGTCGCCGCGAGCGCCCGGCGCGCCCACTCGCCGCCCTCCACGGCGCCGATCCGGACCAGCGCGCTGCCCATCCGCCTGCTCGCGGCCGCGCCGAGCCGGCTGGTGGTCATCTGGCTCGAGCTGCCCGCCAGGGACGGCGGGGAGGTCGGAGTCGGCTTGTGCCCGTGTCCGTGCCCGCCGCCGTGCGGCGCCTTGTTGCGTTCCTTGTGGAGGCTGCAGCGGAAGGAACCCGGGTGGTTCGTCGGCGAGCACATGCAGGTCCGCCGGCTCTGCGCGCCGCATCCGGCGGGGGACGACGAGACGCTGACCGACTGGCCGGCCGGTGACGACCGGGCGCCGGCGCCGGCGAGCTTGATGCGGGAGGGCGAGGCGGAGCGGTAGTGTGCCGCCGCTGAGAGAACCGGGCCGCTGGGCCTCCTGGTGGTCGCCGCCGTCGTCGCCATGGGAGATCGCGAGGAAGCAAAGCAATTGGGAGCTTCGAATTGGGCGTTGTTGAGACTTGAGACTTTCAGAGAGTTGAGAGGGAGTGTGTGGTTTGCTTGCTGGTGGTTTGGGCAAACTGATGAGCGAGTGGTTTAGGGGGTATTTATAGGGTTAGTTGGCTCGCCTAGGGGCATTTCCGTAACTTATTATTACGCGGGTTGTGTCTGGTTGTGTGAGCGCTAATCTCGGGTTGGGTTTGAGCTAACCGTGGTTAGCGGGTGAAAGCGGTGGGCGCCATGGGGGGGGGGGGGGGAGGGGTTCGTGGGACCCGCCGTCAGCGTCAGCACACCGGAAAGCTTTGGCAGCTGCTGGTCCAGGATTCGATCGAGGTAGGGTAACGACCACTATGGGGTTCTGGTTGTGGGTAGGGCCCCCTCCTTTGCGAGATTCTAGGATTTCATGCGAAGCTGTGTCCAGTGGGACGGTCTCGAATCTCACTATCTCAGGCTGCATTTGGTGCAATGGAACCACACCTTTCCTCTCGAGATTCTTTGTTTTGATAAACTGTTTTTTGCGGTGTCTGAAAATGTTCATGGTAAATCGTAAAAACGATTCCATTTTCTTTTTTTTTTTGCATATGACTACATACTATGGATGTTCTGAAGTTGTAGTAGAGTTATTTTATGAGGTTAGTATTAGCTATTGCCTGAACAAGAAGTGAAAGATTCCACGCAGGGGGGGGACTTCCTTAACACGATCCTTTTGAAAAAACCGTACACGCACTGCCGATTGTTTATTACCGGCGCCGATGTGTGGATTCAGCTGGAATTCACCTTTCCGGTGTGCACAGCCCACCGGTTGTTGCTGCACGTTATTACAGCATTTTTCCCGGCACACAAAGCGCCTTGTTTTCTCGAGGGAGCATAGCACACAGAAAGGCGATGAGATCTCCACTTCTTGATGTGAACAAAACCGAGAACGTTAGCATGGGGCAGGCAGGCAGGTACTAGTAGCCAGGTTGGGCGAGAGCCGCATCCTGACGTGACGCGCGAACAAACGACCAGGAAATGGCCGGCCGCCCGGCCCCGCCTCTACTACGACCGCATCGCATCAGTGTCACCAGTCACCACCCTTTGGGTAGATCGAGCCGGAGGAGCCCCCGGACCCGACCACGCCCATAGAATTGATCCTTTCCGCTAGTGTGACGGGAACGCCATGGCCCGTCGGTATGGCCACTGGGCTCCGGCGGCCGATGCTTGCTAGCGATTGCTGTCGCCGTGACTAAACCGGGTAAGATCGTCTCTACGGTTTTCATTAAGAGAAGAAAGTTTCTTCCCGGCTTAGAAAACTCTCGAACTCCGACTTCACCGGCGAGAAGATTTTTTGTTCGGAGATAAATCCCGGTGAGATAAATCTGCATCTGATGAGATTCGAACCCAGACCGACGGTATGCCTATCTGCAACACCTACCAACCGAGTTACAGCTCGTTCTCATTACTGTCGCCACGACGGCGAACCCCAGCCGGAGCTTTTGGTTAGAGAAAGGTGAGACGTTGCTTTATCCGCTTCGTTCGGGGCTGTGCGTGGAGTCCGCGTGAAGGAAGCGTGGCTCTCCCTTTCGGTGGCTGGCACTGGCACGGGCACCGCACAAGCGTCGCATGATCGATCGGGGTCATGGCCACTGGCTACCTGGCTTTGTTCACGTACACAGTCGCAATCTCGCAACCGCGCGGTATGATGGCCTGTATCTGGCTAAGCTTGATCGAGTGTGTATCATGGCCGTCTCTGTCTGCTTTTTATCTTATCTTTTTTGGCTATGCATTTCTGCCGACTGTAAGATAGAGTTGTTTTTTCTTTAAAAAAAAACTAAAGCAGAAGCACTGGTATGTCCTGTAAGAAGAGGCGTACAGACTACAGAGCACGAGAACAGAGCCGCGTCGTCGATCAATAACGGCCCGCCAGAACCACCATCAACTGTGAACAATGGACGGCAGAACATGCTCGTCATGGGCAGAAATCTTTTCACTCCTCCCAATACATACGATGGACATCGGACAGTGGCCCTAGGCCGCTAGCCGCCGTGTCGGGCGCAGGGCGGGCCACGGCGCGCGCGAGACGACGACGACGACGGGGGAGCACATGCGCCCATGCCCCGTGCACGCAGGCCTATCGCCTCGCCTCGCCTCGCCTCATCCGAACGCAGACGAGCAGAGGGCGCCGCGGCGCGCAGCGCAACGGCTACGCATCGCTGCGTGGCGTGGCGGAACGGGACGAGGGGCGCGGGGGCTGCGTGGCGGGCGCCCGTAGGAGCAGAGCGCCATGCGCGCGCAGCACAGCATCCCGGGCTCCCGCCGCGGCGGAGCGGAGAGGCCGCGGGGGGACACGGCCGGCGCCGGGGACAGCGCATGGATGCCGCTATTTTACTGTTCCTGCACAGCGGCATGCCGCTTAGATTTGGGACACCGCTCGTGCCCATCATTAGCCGCTGCGCCTTGCGTTGTGGTGGACAGGTGATCATATGGCCTATGGTTAAGCACTAGCTATAGACCTGTTTAATTTAGGGTTTAGGGGGGGTCGTAGAGCTCATTAACTAATCGGTGAACGACTAAACAAGCCGGCCGTCTGCTATAGACTCCATGATTTGCACAGGCTGAGCAGTGGATCTGCAATCATCATATGGCGTTTTCTGTCCCTTCATTGTATTTTGTATTGGTGTACGTAGACCGACCCGGGGGCCAAATGGTAGTAGCTTTTTGGGCTCGTTGGTCGATCGAATGATTGATTGTGCTCGTCAGCTCGTGGGGTTTATTGCATGGCTAGCCAACGACACTCTCGTAATTGTACTGATCGAGCTGGATGTCAGAACGTGTGTAGTACCTGCAAATTAAACAGAGTAGTTGTGATGACTGACGAGTATATACGAGAATCGTATCAGACAGCTAGAGAGCCTAGCAGTAGTGCTATCTGCGTTCGGCAGGCTGATTTATTCTGAGAAAAAAATAATGTGTGCTGATTGAGCCGGCAGATTTGGTGTGAGAGAAAAAAACTGTTGAATAAGCAAGCCGAACAGAGCCATATATCTGGTGGATTTTGCATTGTACGTACGTGGCGGCCGTGCCAATAATCGACAATCGTAGCTAGTAGTTGTACCTGTTTGCGTTGCATTGGCTGATTAGTAACAATTAAGCTGGGTGCATGTTGGTTGCAACAATGATAAGATTACGTGAATCTGTGGATCTCGGACGCATCTGAAAAGCTACCTGTAGCACATGCATCGATCGACTCCAGGCTTCATTCTTTCCCAAGTGACCCACACGTCACGGCGAATCGCGGTGAGAAGCACACGTCGACCCATGCAGCCGCGCCACGCGTACCCGCGCCGGCCCAGTATGTATGTACACGTGGCACGCGACCGGAAGTTTCCACCGCGCGCGAGCACCGAGCCGTGTCGCCCGCGTCCAGACTACGGGTCGCACGCACGCACGGGCGCGTCGCCCAAACTGATGGTCTGGTCGGCGAGGCAACCTCAACGACGACGGGTCGGTGGGTCGGCCGAGTTATTCCTGCCAGGTCACCATCCATCTGCTAGATAGCCCGACCAAACCACGTCGAAAGGGACGCACCGGCCGCCACGTACGTGCTGCGCCACGCACGCACTCCACTTCGTCCTCGGCAAGCAGAGGCTTCGCTAGCTTGATCGACCTCGACGCCTCTTTCATTCCCCTACTGGTGCTGCACGGGCTGTGTGGCGGAGTCGGCAGGCTTGCAACAATCAGCAACGACTTTCTCATGCAATCTCCGTCGTGTCTCTGACCGCCACGTACGTACAATCTGTTTCGCTGTTTGTTCTTTAAAATTTTGCTGCAGGTTTAGGGCCAGTTTGGCTCCCTGCCACGGCACTGTGCGGCTCCGCGGCGGACGGTTCGTCCGCCACACAAAATACTGTTCCGTGGCGGGAACATGCATGGCGAGGTGGAGTGTGGTCAGGAACCAAACAGACCCTTAATTTCTTTGTGCACGGAGGCTTACCGCGTGAAGCTGGCCGAGGCGCAACGGCAGGTAATCTCCGTTCTCTCGCTCATGGCGCCGGCCGGCCAGCTTATTATTCAGGCCTCGGTCGGGTTTAACTGTTAAAGTTAAACCATGAGAGAACCATAATTATTTACAATTTACACCGTACGTGAACCACTGTTACTGTTAATACATATGAAATCTGCTTTGCTCCCGATAAGACGAAGGCGACAGCTGACTTGATAATTAACATTATCCGGCTGCCAGCTGATCGATGATGTCTTGATGTCCACGTACACGTAGCGGTGAAAACAACAAGGTTATTAGGTTCATGGTAAAAGAAAACCGGATTATACAGATGGCGACATCCGTAGTGCAAATACCTAGCGACATGCACGGCCGGGTGCGAGGAAACATCACGGTGGTTCCTGTCACTACTCACTAGGATTACAAATATCCCGCCATCAGGACGTATGTGTAAACTAATTTCGTCCAAAGCGAGGTCACCAAGTGGCACATATCGTAAACCTGCCGGCGACGAACAGAGATTGTAAAAATTAAAATTAACCTCGGAGTGTACGTAGACCACGAGGGGTGAACACAAAGCACTGCGAGCGCTGACAGCCTGACTCGGTGTCTGTTTTTCTGGGTTTGGACTGGCACCGGTCGTTTCGTTCTCTTGCTATCCACCAGGAAGTTCCTTCGAAAAATCTTGTGAATTCATTGTGTGTGTTTTTTTTTCAACTTTTTTAATCTCAGAATAAATTTAGGAAAATGTGCTCATAGGAGTAGGACTTGCGCACGTGTGTTCATAGAGGTGAATGCGCGTGCGTGTTATGAGCGTCTGCGTTGTACCGTGTAATTTTTTTTAGAAAAACCTGTTCGAAATTTTGAGCAGTCATGTGAAGCATTTACAGATGCAATAAACCTAGTGCAAGTTCTGTGATCTCCTGTTGTTCTTTATAACCTTTCCTTTTGAACAAAATGCTATGCATAATTGAGCATACCCCTCTCTCTCACTCACTCTCAGTCTGCTGCATTAAAGTGATGGCGGCCCAGTTCTCTATTACTATAGCCCATAACGAACTGAGAAAATAAACTTTCTAAGCATCTTTATAGCCCACTGGCAGGCAGGCATAGCGGGCAATTTAGCAGGCCCAGTGACATGGCCCGGCCAAACGCAATTTACTCGCGCGTGCGCAGCGCCGAGCGAGATAATCTCAGCACGGCGGCGCTTCTTCCACCCATCATCGGTCCGTGCCGCAATAATATCCACTGTGCCCTCTCACGGTCTCGCACCCTCCTCCTCCCACAGACCCACACCATGGCGGCGCTCTGCTCCGCCTCCCCGGCCATCTCCTCGGCGGCGACTCTCGGATTCCCCGCGGGCCGGGTCACCTCCCTCCTCCGCCTGCGCCTGCGCGCCGCCGCGCGCTCCTACTCCGCAGCCGCAGCAACACCGCGGGCGGCTGCTCCTGCTGCTGCTGCTGCGGCGCCGGCGCCGTCGTGGCGAGCGCGCCGGAGATTCGCGGCGTCGGCGGCTTCCACGACGGAGGAGGCTTCCGGGGTGGATACGATGATCCCGCCCGACAATCGCATCCCCGCCACCATCATCACCGGCTTCCTCGGTTCCGGCAAGGTCAGGGCCCTAAACACTGTCTTCAATGCGCAACAGCCTTCCGTTGATGCACCCGGTTTGACGGTTATGCAACCCGATTTTTTGTGTACGAAATTTAAACTGAAAGTGATTCGCTAAATTAGCTGTTAGCACTGTGACTAGCCACTAGCCAGATGATAGTCTGTTTGGATACTGGGAGGGGGCTGCTCATTTTTTCCTTTTGATAAAGTCCAAGTGACATGCAAAACTGAAATATATTTTTGTTCTAATCAACCTGTAGAAGTTTAGTCGACTTGCTGGGGGTTTTAGTACATGGATTAAATTACAGTTTGACTAATCCTGTACCTTCAACCCTTTGACACTGTGACATATATGCAGCACCATGCACAGAATGTTCTCTTGCTTGCTTCAGGTGGACAAGTTTTCTTAGCACGAAATCCTACATCTCTGGTATATTCAACACGTTTTCCCCCTGTTTGCAGACAACTTTACTGAATCACATCTTGACTGCTCACCATGGAAAGCGAATTGCTGTTATTGAAAATGAGGTATGTCCATATGCATGTTTTTCTACCAGCTCGATAGACATCCACTCTTTACTCCATTTTATTAGTTGCCAGTGCCTGACTAGCAGTTATTTCTTTATTCCTGAACGCGTGTGTAGCTTTGAGAAATGAAGCAAAGCTTCTTAATTTTCTTATGTCATTACCAAACTTTCATTTAAGAGGGCCCATCTAAAACGTGCAAAGTGAAGCTGAACCACTTGTACCGTGCACTGTCATTGTTCACTTGCAGTTTGGAGAAGTAGACATTGATGGTTCACTAGTTGCTGCACAAACCGCTGGAGCTGAGGACATAATGATGCTGAATAACGGCTGCCTTTGCTGCACTGTGCGTGGTGACTTAGTTCGTATGATTGGTGAATTGGTCAACAAGAAGAAGGGGAGGTTTGATCATATTGTTATTGAGACCACAGGTAAAGCATTCATTAGGTTATTGTAGGAACTGTAGATTGGTGCCATAAACAGGAAAAAAATACTACTTTGGTTTGTATAAGTTGTAGTTGACCAGAAAAATTAATCAATCAAACCATGAAAAGTTTGGTTTTCTTAGTTATCCATTGATTGCATAATCGTGTTAAAAGTTCTCACTTTCTATTTTTCTATTTTTTTAGGTTTAGCTAATCCAGCGCCCATTATACAGACGTTCTATGCAGAGGATGTAGTTTTTAATGATGTCAAGTTGGATGGTGTGGTTACTTTAGTTGATGCAAAGCACGCTAGACTGCATTTAGATGAAGTAAAGCCCAAGGGTATAGTCAATGAAGCAGTTCAGCAAATTGCCTATGCTGACAGAATTATAGTTAACAAGGTGATAGTCCTCTGAACAATATTTGCCAATTAAGTACACCTTTTTCTATAATTTGGGTCCCTGTTGGTAACACAGAAACTCCCAACTCTTGTTACTTCACTTGCAGATTGATCTTGTCAATGAACCTGAAGTTTCTTCCTTGGTTGAGCGTATAAGGGTTAGTGTCTCTTGTTCATCCTGTTATTTCATTAGCTTATTGCCATATGTTTGTTTGTAATATTCTCCTTTGCTGAATACAGGGTATTAATCGCATGGCTAATTTGAAACGAGCTGAGTATGGTAAAGTTGATTTGGATTATGTTCTTGGAATTGGAGGATTTGATCTGGAGAGGTTTCTTTCTTTCATCTTGTTCTTACATTTTAGCTTATATTTTGCAACGAACATTTTGAATGAGTATGTGTCTCTGCAGGCCAGTACAGTCATGCAATGAGATAAGGTAGATACAGGGCATAATGAAATAGTATGAACTGTTCAAGAATAATGTTTTGCTGTAGCTTAAAGCATAAATGTAGTTGCGGTATTATGGAGTATGATGCTGCTAACATTGGGATTTGGGAGAGCAAAACTATTCAATTCTTGTACTTAATACTAGATTGGCTGAAATGTGAGTGTCTGCGTCATGCAATGAAGTGAAATTTATAGAGTAGATTTTGAACTATTCTATGTTACTTGCACTTGAATCTCTAGTTGATTAACCCAGTATGGTCTAGCATTGTTGAAACGTGACATAGCATTTTTCTCGGGTGCATATTAGCTTATAGCCATATAATTAGGACCATGGCTCAACTCTGGTGCCTGCTCAAATACATACAGTGATGCAGTCAACTCATTTATGAAATATCTCATTATGATGTTTATTTAGGAGAAAAAAGTTTTTCTAGAATTTCATACATTTAAAGAACTTGTTCTAGTTAATAATTCTAGGAAGGTTAGGATAAAGGGAATGAAGAGTTGGATTTTGTTTATGCTTTACAGGATTGAGAGTGCTGTCTCTGAAAAGCCACACGAAGACCACACAGAACATGAGCATGAGCAAGACCACCATCATCATGAGCATGACCACGATCATCACCATGACCATGACCATCACCACCACCATGATCATGATCACGGACATGGTAAGCCTAGATCTTGGGACATTATTATGGCATGCCCAGACTGATGTGGTCACAAGTAGTCACTCATACAACAATTAGTAGGGAAATGTGCAAAACCTTCTTTAACTTAAGCAAAAATATAAAATGACATGTTGACACAGCTTATTTTGATTAAGTGTGCATCTATGCCTCAAATGACATATCTGAAATCAAAGTATATTTGATGGAGAACTTATCTTTAGAATCTTGCTTTCTGAGCTTCTAGTGGCTATTTTAAAAAAAAACTAATTATGAAGGTAGTAAACTCTTTTTACTGGCTGCTTTTTGTAGATCATCATGCACATGATCACACCCATGATCCTGGTGTTTCTTCTGTGAGCATCGTTTGCGAAGGGGAGATGGATCTTGAAAAGGCAAGTCTTCAAATTACACACCTCATCTATTGCTCTATTTCTCAACTGATATTATGAATATTGAGAGATCCGAACACCAAAATCCTTTCATAGCCTTGGATATGGATTTATTTGTATTGACATCTATTTTACATGCACTCATTCAGGCTGACATGTGGTTGGGGAATCTACTGCTGGAACACAGTGAAGATATATACAGGATGAAAGGACTGCTTTCTGTCAGTGGAATGCCTCAACGATTCGTGTTTCAGGTTTGCCTTAGCTAATGCCTCAATTTTATCCTGTTATGTTTTGATACTGCTGCAGTCGTGGCATCTGTACATTAAAGCCAATTAATGCGAGTGATATTTCTTCTAAAATGATTGCGAGTGATATTGAAAATGCATTATGCTGGACAACCTACCAACATAGTTGTAGTATTATTGCTGATAGGGAGGATATATTTTATATTTGGAAAGAAATCTGTTTTTTTTTGTCTGTGATCCTCCATGTCATTTGACTCATTTCTAGTATCTTTCATCACTCCATTCTCTTGCTATTGTTTGGCTGTTGCGACTCCACACCTGAGGACCATCTGCTGTATATCTTGACATGGTTGCCAGATGATTTGCTTCTTCTATTTTGCTGCTAATCTAAAGCAAGATGTTCTTCTTGCGTGTTAGAGTTTGACAGGAGAGATTTTTTTTTGTTTGTAAATCGTTACCAAAATTGTCCCAAGAACATTGGCATTAACGAGTGGTACGAACCTTGATTTCTTGTGTGTTTTTTTTTGCATGGTCAGGGAGTGCACGATATTTTCCAGGGATCTCCTGAGAGAATGTGGGAGCCAAATGAGCCACGCATCAACAAGATTGTCTTCATCGGCAGGAACCTCAACAAAGAAGAGCTGGAGAAGGGCTTCAAGGATTGCCTGCTGAAAAAATAAATTGCCTGCTACAACACACGGGATGGATCTCCAGCTTCATGATTTTGAGCTTTGCGGCTGCAGAACTTATCCTTTGAGAAACCAAGCTATCGAACTGACGTGAAATGCGAGATTGTATAGAATGGATAACTTTTATTTGCAACTTTGCATCCTTCAACAGCAGCAGTAGCCATTTCTATCTCATTGCACGTTGATGAGTTGTAGGAATTTTTTTTTATATTTTTTTCTTTGATTTTCGAAAAATAAATAGACGAACCAAAAATTTCGAGAAATATACATCTGCCGCCGTACCCCACGGCGGCAGGAGAGAACCTCTGGCGGCAGGTCCGCATGGCACGGCGGCAGGCCCCTGCCGCCGTGGCACATGGCGGTAAGACCATTTTTATTTTTTTAATTTTTCATTTTTAAAACACTTTTAACTTTTTAAAAAAACAACAAACTGATAAATGTAAGCATAATCACAAGATCATATCATAATCAACGAGTAGATGCAAATAGTTTATACAAAATCATGGTAAAAGTATTACTACATCTAAATGCGCTGGTGTCTCTTCGGCCTAACAGCTCTAGCGTCAGCCCAGGTGTGGTCCCGGGCGTACGTCCAGGGGTCAGGTGGCCTGACCACCCGCAGTCCGAGCTGGTCGGGAGACGGTGTCGCCATGGCCGCCTGCGACGAGCCTGCAGCATCCGGTGTCGCTCCGCCCGCCGATGTCCATCCGCCGGCTGGTGTCCCTCTGCCCGCCAACGACGACCTTGCACCAGTCGGTGTCGCTCCGCCGGCCGCCGGGGTCGCTTCGCCCACTGGCTGCCGCTCCGTCGGCTGCCGGCATCAACGTGCGGGTGGTCCGGAAACGTATACTACCGGGCGAACGTCTAAGAACAGCCGACACGTACAAGCGGTGGTGCCGGTCCACCGCCTCGTCGAACAACTCCGGTCGTACGTACTCCAACGGTCCAGCCATAGCTGAAAAAAAATAACAAAATTTAATCAATTAGTCGAATTATACCAATTAAAACGAATTATGTAAATTAAAAATATTTTCTAAAAATTTTACATTAATTTAATCTAATTATGTGAATTATAACTATTTTCTAGAAATTTTAAATGAATTAAAACGAATTATGTGAATTTAAACTATTTTCTACGAATTTTATATCAATTTAATCTAATTATGTGAATTATAACCATTTTCTAAAAATTTTAAATAAATAAAAACGAATTATGTGAATTAAAAATATTTTTTATGAATTTTATATCAATTTAATCTAATTTTGTGAATTGTAACCATTTTCTAAGAATTTAAATGAATTAAAACAATTTATGTGAGTTAATACTATTTTCTACGAATTTTATATCAATTTACTTTCTCCGTTCCAAAATAATTGCATTCGGAGGACTGAGCACGGAAACCAATGGGCAATGTGAAATTACGGAAATACCCCTGAAAATATCTAACTCTTCCGCACACCGCTGTAGCCTTCCGTCCTTCACTCCTTCCTGCTCAGCTCCCTTCTCGCCTGGTCGTCACCCTGGTTGCGCCGTGCTGCGCCGGCGACGGCCTGGCTGCGCTGCGCCTTCACGAGCGGATGAGCTGGAGCTCCCGCTGGTTGTTGAGTTGGCCGCGCGTGGAGATAGAGAAGAGTCGTCGCTGTCGGCGCCCGCCTCTGCTCCGCGCCGCCGGATCCAGCGCAGTGAGGAGGAGCTCCGCCGCCATGGATGAGCGCGGGAAGGCCCTCTCCGGGGTGGGGGACCACCGGATATGTGCGCTGCGTCGAATCACCGTCGCGGAGACAGCGAAGCTGGCCGGATAGGGAGGCTACCGGCCGCCCCTGCTCGCGATGGCCTTCGCGTGCCTCGCTGGTGCATCGGCTCCGGTTGGAAACCGGCGGCAGCCCCGCCATCGCTACTGTCCCAGCACACCCCGCGCGTGCGCGCGCGTCTCGCCGGCCGCTGCGTCACCCTGATGGTTGGTGATCAGTAAGCGCGCCGCGCCGGGGCTTGTACGGCGCTAGGTGTTGCTGGCCTCGATGCTGCCTGGATGGCTCGACGCCTCGATGCTTCTGGTAGGCAGAACGTGGACGGAACGATGGGTAGGGGAAAAAAGATGTGGTAGGAAATGTTCCACGTGTCCGTCCAGATAGCATCATCGAAAATTTTATTTACTGCTGTCACGGCGCGTGTTGTGTACAAGACCGAAGAGGGTGTTCATTTTGGGACAAACTTTAAACCGTAGAAGTGCAGTTTTTCTGGGACAGAGGGAGTAGTCTAATTTTATGAATTATAACCATTTTCTAGAAGTTTTAAATAAATTTTATATTAATTTAAACAAATTTTTTAATTATAACTATTTTCTAGGAGTTTAAAACCAATTTAAACGAATTATGTGAATTAAAATTATTTTTCAATAATTTATATTAATTTAATCTAATTATTAGAATTATAACTATTTCTACGCATTTTAAATCAATTTAAACGAATTATTTGAATTATAACTATTTCTAAAATTTTTGAAATTTCTAAACTAAGTTAACTAATAAACTAACTAAACTAACTAACTAACTAACTAAACTAAATTTAGAAACATACCTTAGTCAAAAGTGCTCCGAAGGGTTGAAAGCCGAAGATTTAGAGGAGAGAGTGAGGGAAGGAGGAGGGGGTGGCGGCAGCCGTCGTCCCCTTATATAGGGGTGACGCTGCCGCCGTACCCCACGGCGGCAGGTTCCTACCGCCGTGGGCTCCTGCCGCCGTGGAGTACGGCGGTAGGAAGCTGGCCCCACCTGGCAGGTCAGCCGACCGTTGGCGGCACCGCTCCTGCCGCCGTGAGGTACGGCGGATGTATATCTCTCAATTTTTTTGATTCGTCCATTTATTTTTCGAAAATCAAAGAAAAAATATTAAAAAAATTCGAGTTGTAGCCTATAGAAATAGTGTAAGACTATGGGCCTGTTTGGGTCCTGGTCACACTCCACCTCGCCATGCATGTTCCCGCCACGGAACAGTATTTTGTGTCCGCCACGGGGCTGTGGCGCGGCGCACCGTGCTGTGGCAGGAAGCCAAACAGGCCCTATATGTGATTCTGTGTGGTTCCAGGAAATCGAATAGCAGAATTCACGATACTTGTTTTTTAAGGAGGTGTTCAAATAAAAAACATCTTATTTAATATCTGTTCTGATTAAAAAATAGCTATACTTCCACTATGCTATTGCGTTATAATTTCATGTAGCATTAGTAGTATTCCGAGCTGGGGATGATCACTGATGAAACACACCCAAAATACGGCTGCAGCTGTTTTTTTAGAATCACGGGTGCAGCTGGGGTGTGTCGATGTAGGGACAAAAACACCCAGCATCACGCCAGCCCACCCTATCATCTCCTCTCGCGGCTCCCGCCGCCAGATCCAGCCGCCGTCACCCTGCTACCCACCTCCACCGCCGGGCTTTCCTACGCCCCCACCCCCTTTCTAAGATCGCCGGCAAATGGAGCTCCCCGGACCCGGCAGCCCCGACCCAAAACCCTAACCCCGGCAACCCAACCCGAAACCCTAACCTCGGCGACGGCAGCAGCAACAGGAGTGGAGCGGCAGCGTGGAGATGCTCGAGGGACGCTGGCTAAAAATACCCCGAATAAGGCCCTGTTTAGTTCGTGAAATTTTGATGAAAAGTAGTGAAATTTTTTTTTGCATTGGACTACATACGCAGAGATAAGAAATGAACTGATACGGTCCTCTGTGTGAGAGAATTTTGGTGAAACATTTGAGAAATATAAACAAGACCTACAAGAGAGACAGAAGTCGTAGTTTTTTTTTTAGCACAAGAGACAGAAGTCGTAGTTGGGCCGGCCCAAAGGATAGAATAGTCAGACACGGACGCAAGGCCTGTAGTTATATATCAAGCCCAGACCCGAAGGGCGCAAGGCTTCTCCTTTCTTCCCCGCAAAGAAAGAAACTAGAGAGAAGCAGCAGCGAGACGAGAGAGAGAAGCAGCTGCAACGACGATGGCGAGCGGCGGCATGAAGAGGGAGATCAGCGAGACCCACGACACCCTCCGCTTCGGCATCAACGCCGGCGTCAAGGCCGACCTCGCGCCGCCGCACCCGCTCCAGGCCACCATCCAATCGGTACGAACCCACCCTCCTCTGTTTTCCTTCACTTTTCTGTGCCGTCGAAACCCTAACGCTGAGACTCGGTGTTTGGGCGCACGCGCTCCCGCGCAGGAGACCAAGTTCTGGGCGGACAAGAAGAAGTTCGGGACGGAGGCCATCTACGGATCCGCCTTCAACATCCGCAAGGATCTCGATTGCCAAATCCTCTCCAGGTCCTTCACTGCCCCTCGCAATTTCCCCATATGTTACTTCCATCAATTCGTTCGAGCTTCGAGTTAGAAAAGTCTATAGCGGTTTCGTCTGGTTGCCGGAATTAACAGTGCCAATGGAACTCGAGCACGAGATGGATGTTCTGGTCATATTTGATCATGATTTACTTGCCAATCCCATGTTTGAGAGGCCTCCAAAGCATGGGAGAGCCTTTTGGTTATATTTGAATGAGGCCTCAATTGAGTTAGAGCAGAGTGCCTGGTTTATCAATTTAGGCTCGTCTACATGGTTTTGGCATCTGGATGCAAGGCTGTTAACATTTGCATATCTGTAATTCCATTTGCCCTTGTTGTGTGCTGTATCCTCGATGCTACTGCAGCTGCAGGGTTGGCTTTACCTAAATTTGGTTGCTCATGTACATGACAGTCATTTGATTTTTTTGTTATTGTAGGAGTGTTCAGTGTTGATGCCATTTTTGTCAGTGCTGAAGCTCCATCCTGCTGATAGCTTATTAGTAATTTTCTTTGTTTCCCCTGCAGTCCCTGCTTCACTGCTTGTACTGCACGGCTTGGTTTTAATGCATGCTTGGCTGTGTCTAAAGTCGGTTTCCTGTGCATCTAAATGCCTTATTGTTTTAATGTAATGTTATTAGATTTTGTTAGCATATTTGAGGCTGTGTCTAAAGTCGGTTTCCTGTGCATCTAAATGCATCTTAAATTTGTTTTTGATTATGGTGCTGATGGATATCTGTGATACCAGGTTCCAAAGGCCCCCCGGTGCTTTGCCATCATCTATGCTTGGATATGAGGCATTGACAGGTTCCCTGGATGATTTTGGATTTGAAGATTATCTTAACAGTAAGACACTACCATTTGCTTTCAATCAGCCAGCTTGTTTATCATGTTTGTGCAAGCCTTGTTAAATGCTAGTCTTGGGGAACATTGGTATATATTTTCTTTTTAATCTTGATACTAGCAGTGGTTTCTTTGTTCTCAGATGAGTAATCAGTGTGATTTGGTTAGAAGTTAGGAATTGTTGGAAAATCAAGAGTTTCATATGATTCTGACCTGGATTGTTCTCATGGTTTAATATAGAAAAGTGATACATACCTGTGACGGTCAATGATCTAAGCTCTCTTGTTTCTAATTAGAAATTGTTCTGCTAGGCTCAACATCTCTTATTAGTGACAACCGTGCATTTTGTGCTTAGCACTTCATCGATCCATGTATTTGGTTTCAGCTTCACATTTTTATTTGCAGTTCTGCACTGAAACTTCTCCTGCTGGGCTTTATTTGTACCACCAAATATGTTTTTCAAGTTGTACTAATTTCCTTCTCTTGCCTTGCAGTGCCTCAAGATTCTGACAGTTTCCGTCAACCTGACATGCACCATGGAATGGAGGTTCGCCTTGGCCTGTCCAAGGGACCTATCTGCCCAAGCTTTAATTGATCAATCCATGTAGTTCTGCAGTACGTTGTGCACCACATTCCAGTACATTGGTCAATAGACCATATTATCATGGTGAAAAGTGAATTGGTCTGTTCAGTGTCATGTTTCAGTCAACACTGATTTTAATGTTTATCCTTTTTGAACTATATGATATGATGGTTGTCTGCCTCTGATAATCTGTGTTTCAACTTGTCGACAAAATTTCATCATGTGTCACTTGTTTGATCTATGTACAAGTTAGCTCCACCTAAATTTGACAAAAAAAAAACCCCACTAGTTTGGGTTTGCCAACATTTTGGCTATTGTCCAAACGAGGGAAGTTGATTTGGGCAGGAATCAAACACACTTGGCCAATGGTTTCTTTCATGTAACAATACCAGGCTTATCTATCAGGCCCAGGATTGTTGTCATTGTGCCCGCCTGGGCTAAGCTTATCTGCTTATGATGGGTTACGATACGGACTGCTGCTGCATTTCAGGGGGTCTACTCCGTGTGTTTTCTAATTTCTGCATAATACTACCATGTTCTCATTTCAGGGAGTAATAACACTGCTTTTTCACCAAATATGTTTAGTCCCCAAAAGTTCCCAAAAATTTCGTATTGCAGACTGTGTCACCTCTCACATCGTTGGTGAAATTTTTGGTGAAAGTGGTGAAATTTTTTCATTGGGAAACGTGTTTTGTGAGATGTGGCACAGTCTACAATGCGAAAATTTTGGGAACTTTTGGAGGACTAAACAGGGCCAGTTGAACTGATTAAACATTCTTCCAAAAAATAATGTATATCTGAATCTGAAAGCATAATCGTACACTGCTTTTCACCAAATATGTTTATTAGTTGAACTGATTAAACATTCTTTCAAAAAATAATATACATCTGAATCTGCAAGCATAATCAGGTGAGTCTTTCGCTTTGGATTCTCAGTACTGGGCAAACATGAATCATGATTCATGCCACAGCACTCGAGTCAACCGACATTTGCACAAAATATGTCAAGAGAACAACTTTTTGTTGCAGGCGTGACTAACCTCTCAGATTAAAAACAAAATCCTACGCGAGGCTTAACCGGCAAGCACCCATTAAACCCATCAAATCAATGTCACTTGGTGGATGGATTGGGTGCTATGATTGCAGCTTCATCCTCCTTTATTTCTGACCTGGTGGATGCACCCATGGCAGAGGCCTTTGCACTCAAGGAGGGGTTGATGTTAGCTCAACACATAGGCGTCAATCGATTGATCGTTCAGTCTGATTGTATGGAAGTGGTTGAGATTATGAAAGATGGAGGCTTCACTGCGAATTCGGCAGCAGCAATCTATGATGAATGTACTACTGTTTGGAGAGGTTTTGAGAAGATATCTATCGAACATATGAGCAGGGAGGCAAATCAAGTGGCAATGAGTTAGCAAAGCGAGCTATGGTTTCAAAAGAGAATTGTATTTGGGACGATGATCCCCTAGTTTCATTATTCAATTTTTATCAAATGATGTAACCATTTTTTAATCAATAAAGGATCTACCCTCTTATCCCATTTTCACTAGCAAAACAGGATCGCTAGCAGTGCTCTGATAGTACTGCATAACCGCTTCGTTTATTTCAATAATAAGGTCGCACTGCAGAAGATTTGGCAGTTGCCACTGGAAAGCTACTAGGTCAGCAACTCAGCATGGAGAACAAGACCAGGCCCCTGGCCCTGGGGTTTGGTCCCTGCTTCCTCCTCTTGTGGATTAGTCTAACCAAAAGGTGCTCGTCGCATTAGGTATTTGCCCTCCTATAATTGTGTGAGTGATGGTTGCATGCTTTGAAACAGAAAGAGGGATGCTATTGTTGTAGAGTCTAAAGCCTTGTCTGTTTTCTTTTTGACATAATGGGGAAGTAGTCATACCAACTCCTAGGTTTGGTCTAACTTATTGGATAATAAAACTAATTGGCTTGCTTATGTTTTCTTCAAAAGGAGGTCATCCAATGCTCTGTGTTTTTCTAATCCCATGGCACTATAACCTAGTCAATTGAATTATTGACAGTTTTGACAGAACCATTTTCACGTTGTTTCTCGTCCTCGTCGTCTTTCCATATAGAAGCAAAAGGTTAGAGCAGAGTACAAATGAAGCTCTGACGTTTTGCTTTGGTGAAAAAGAATGTGCTTTTGCTCATTTCTATCGTACCGTGGTCAAATCGCATATCAGACACAAGTATCTGAAGTCTGAACTAGCCAGTACCAAGCAAATGTGTGTATAGCATGAGTTACTTGCTTCTGAACATGGCAATAGATATACTAGTAACCGATTCCTAATCCCTGGCCTAACCATTTGCATCTTGACGTCCACACAGCAGAGCTAATCTAGCAGCTGAACAACCGTCATGGCAAAAACAGAGCATGCACCGTATGCTACTGATCTACTCTAATTCTGTCTCATCTGGTACACCTACTGTCTTTAATCAAATTGACAAGTACTACCAAGACATCATTGCCATGGCCGCTACGTTCTCTCCCTTGTTAAAATAGCTACCGCCGCCTCTGCATATATAGCATGACAGGAAATTGACATGAATGTAAATAAAGCGTCAAGGTTGTTTAGTACGTACGTGCAAGCAAAAACAAGTGAAGAAGATCCCATGCAATCGCGTGTATACACATCCTGTTTGCCTTGGATGATGTTGATTTTGACGCCAATGTTTATGCGCTGCTACTCTTGTCAGGTAGCCCCGATGACACCTGATGCGATTCGATCATATATGGGTTCATCAGTTAGGTGTGACGCCCATCTCCTACGGCGAGGTCGCCAACCAATTGCTACCAAACCCTATCTCTCGCCACCCGGTTATGCCCGGCAGCTGGCTTGTGAGGCTGTGGATGTGGCTGGTCTCACCCACAACCAAAGCAAGCCATGGCAAGCAATTGGTAAGAAAAGGCATGGTCAGATTGCAATCCGCATGCAATGGATCTCGCAGAAACAAAAGGAGATCTCCGCGCGTGCGGTCTCCTCTGCATCCATTGCAAATCGAAAGGCTGATGGCATGTCACTTCACTCACCTGTTTATCAGGAGCAGAGCAGGCAGAGAATGAGTGAGCATCTCTGCATGGTTGGAGTACTAGCTAGGTACTATCTAGTGTCGCCCAATAATTCGGAGGGCGTAACATGCGTCAACGTGAGGTGATGGGCGAGATATGTGCAGCGCTGCATCTGCATGTGCAATCCAATCTATTATTGGTGATGAAATGCTCCATCATTCTATTCACATGTGTGTTTCAGTCACCGTGGTCAAAGGTTCAGTCTTTCTTACGCCAGCTAGCACTGAATAATTTGACGCGCACATAGGACATGCATGATCAGTGGACTGACTGAATGACTGATAACATGTACTACTACATGAGTAGAGTAGTATATGATAGGGGACAAATACACCTCCCAAATACGAAGGCTGTTTTTATTTATCACTAATAGACCATGATCATCATTCACTTCACAATCCAACTTAATCATAATTATTTGTAGCTTAAAATTGTATAGTATTATGATCCGGTCTTTATTGAATTTGATCTTTAAATTTGCTAGGTCATCGAGGAGCTCTCAGGGCGGAGGCGACTCCGCGCCGCCTGAACACCGCCGCCGCCGGATCTCTCCCCTGTGACCTCCTCCGCCCCTCCCAGCCATAGATCCGTACTCTCCTCGGCTCAACCTCTCCATCCATCCCTCTCATGGCCCCTCTCGTGTTGTGTGTTGGGAGATCGGGGAGGATGACCTAGCCTCCACACCTCCTGTCGCCGCCGCCGCCGCCGGCCACTGCCGACGGCCCCCTGCTCTGCCCCTTGCCGACGAGGGGGAGGAGGCCCCCTGCTCCCTGCCCTCGCCTCCAAGCCGCCGGCCGCCTGCCGACCACCCTCCCAGCGCGCCGCCCCGCCGCCATGGACGTCTTGGTGGACCTCGACGGCAACGGCGACCTCCTTGATGACGACGACGACGAAGACCTCCTCGATGACGTGCAGGGGCCTCCTGACCCCGACCCTCCACCCGCCGCGTCCGGCTCGCCGGGGCAACATTGCTTCTGTTCGCCACGGCCGCCGTCCGCCCGCCCGCCAGGGGCCTCCTCCTCCTCGTCGACGGGCCCTCCTCTCCCTTCATCCGGGCGCGGGCCTCTTTCCCCGGATGCGGCTCCGTTTTTCCCTGATGGCCACTCCGACGGCCGGGGGAAACTGCTCAGGTGGAGAGATGACACCCCAACCCTCTCCGACGATGATGACGCCCCGTCCTACCGTGACATCTTGCTACGGCAACCAAGGGTGATCGTCCCTGCCTCAACACCGGCGGCGGCGCAGGTCGGCGCGCCGGCTCCGACGCCCACCCTCCGCTCCATCGTCGTGGTGCCGCCTCCTCGTGGTGAGGGTGGGCACCGCAAGCGCCCGCGGCGGCGGGGCCGTCGGCTGCCCTCTCCACCACCTTGGACGGACAAGCATTCCCGGCGCAGCAGCCGCCGGCGCGGGACGACAGAGTTGGTCATTGGCCTTCACCGACACGACCATCCCCACAAGGCTGGTCGGGCTGCCCCAAGTTGTGATCGAGGTCAGGTGGCCCGTCGCCCTCCTCCCGTCGACCCTGCTGGCTGGCAGCGAGTTGAGAGGCGGCGTGCGCATCCTCGGGAGCGACCTCCTCGGCCCGAAGCGCCACCGCGGCAATGCTTCCCCAAGGAGCTCGATGGACGATGCTTGAACTGCCTTTCCTTCAAGCATCGGGTTGCTGCGTGTCGTATGCCGCCACGGTGCCTGCGTTGTCACGGCCTCCGACACCGTGCCAAGGATTGCTTGCAGCCTCGTCGCCCGCCACTACGCTCGAGCCGGCCTAAGCTTGATGTTCGTGTCGCTCCTCGTGATCGCCCTCCAGTCTCGGACGATCAGCCGTTGTCGACGACCACTGCTGCGGTCGGCCACCTCGACCTCGCGTTGTCTGCCTCCGATGCCCTGGCCATGGTTGCCTTGGCTGCGGCCAAGTCAGCGATCAAGGCTGCGCTTCGCATCGAGGACGACGACTTCACCCTCAAGCCTACCTTCTCCGAGCTGTTCGTGGCTACCTTCCGGTCTCAGGATCTCCGAGATCGAGCTTCGAAGGTGAGTCTTTCTCAGGAGTGGCCTCCGGTCTCCAGTGGTCAGGTTGAGGTGTCAGCTGTGGAGGTACCTCCTATGGAGGTGCCACTGTAGGAGGTTCTCACCGGCGTTGGGCCGATGGACGAGGCCGCTACGCCGCCGCCCCATGCACATCAGATCGCGGTGATCCCGGCGGTCGACTCGGTCACCGCGACGGACGATCACCCGCCACCTGATCCCTGCGCAGTGGACGGCGGCCTACAGCTCACCCCACTGCTGGCCGATGATGACACACCCCCGGGCTTCACTCCGCCTCGACCGTCTATGTGACATAACCGCCCAAAATAATTCCGTATTATCGCCTAAGCCGGTCCACGTGGCCATTAAGCGATAATAAAGAACTATTCTGTCGCCTCTGCCGAGGCATGCCCGGTAAATCACTTACACAGGATCGAATTATGCGCTAAGCCCACACGAAGGCGGGACCAGAGTACAACATTACATTACATAAGAGTTCATAAGTACTTAAAATTACAAACCAAGTTTTGAGTACATAAAAGTAAACATGGTTCAGAGTTTTAGACAACGGAAATTAAACTAAACGCATGATACACACAGGAGCCCATCCATGCATATCACTCCTCATCATCGTTTTCCCATTCAAGTTCCCAACCATCTGGAATAGATCCAGGCCAGATGGGATTACCTGAAAATAACAACAAAAGCAAGGCTGAGTATACTAATACTCAGCAAGACTGACCCGTCAAAATAAAAGACACAGCTAGACATGCAAGACTTTTTGGCTGGTGGGTTTGTTTTGCCAAAAGCAACTAAGAGTTGATCCTTACTTTCAAATTTTAGCTCAAGTTCTAGTACGTTAACCATTCTAGGTAATCACCTAGCTAAGCAAGCATGTTTGTCCAAACAAGATTAATCAATCAACAATATTAATCCAAACTGTTTCATAAATAAACATGAGGTAGCCAGTGGTCAAACCGACTCAGATAACGGCGAGTGACCGACGATCGATCGATTTATATCCTTGTAAGGTAAACCCAAGATACACGGAAGAAGATAGATCCCAAAGAATCCAAAGAAAAACAAATGCGGGGTCTACCCCGACCAGGCGGTTCCCGTCACTCCCCAGATTAGGGACAGGCGCCACAGTCTTAAGTACAAGGTTACTGGAACGCCCTCACACGGCACGTCCAGGATCACACTTGCACTACCGGGAGCAAACCGGGAGAAGCATCTCAAGAGTAGTAGCGATAAAGTCCCCGCACTGGTTCATTAGGTACTAGGCTTACCGGTCCCATTCCCGACAAGCACTTGGTACGTTCAATAGCTTAGATCAGCACCATGCTACTCGGTCGAGACCGAACCCATTGCTCTTACCACATGAGCGAGTCAATTTAACCAACTTATGATTCCAACATAAGCATCCTATATCTCGCGAGCAATGAGTCATTACTCGACTTCTACCGTATCCTTAGAGCATGGCACTAGCGTTCCTAACATATTAGTAAAAGAGCATAGGAGTCCTAAGGATCATGCATCTAGGTTTCAAAGCAACTCCTAAAACTTAAATGCACATAACATAACATAAATACGAAAATAAATTGCAAGCTAGGAAATTGGGTTAATGCAACCGGTGCTTGCCTTCTTCTAAGTTAGCAACAGCTTTGGGCTCTTCCGGACTTTGGTCCAGGTCTTGATGAACACTAGTCTGGTTCACCTCTCCGCTAGCTGCTCCCTCCTCCTCCTGAGTGAGCGTGTACGTCCCGTCTGGTAAATCTACACGTCACAAGCATATGCATTAGATTATGGTGAGGGTGGGAGAATTACCACCAACCCAACTCTTGTTGGCCATATTCATCTAAACATTATTAATTTCTCACAAAATTTATTAGGGTGGTGTGATGATGAACTAAACACTATTTTGATAATGATTGTGTACATATTTAAGCAAACTAAAGTATTTAACTTCACAAAACAGCAAGGGAGTGTGATTAAACATTCAAAAACAGAAACATGACATGCTTTCACAATTTGACACCTTAATTTCCATTTCTTTATTTAATTACATAAAACAAGCCTTTCAACCATAAATCCATATTAATCAAAAACACCTCAAATGAGCCTAAGCTTTTGCACACAGCAACATATACCTATTTTAAGCCCACAAACCAAAATCTAGCTTAAGATCATTTATATATTAATTTATAGGAAAAAGACAAATTTTAGCCTAGTAAATCACCATTAATTCATATAAAAAGATTTACTAAACTTTTTGATCTCAACTTTCTCCTAGCCATCCTCTAGGTCAAAACTAAGTTTCTGGCCAAAGCTCAAGTATAGATCTTATTTATATATTGAGTTATTAATTTATCACCCTACACAAGATTAAATCCAAAACATAAACCAAAACACATCCTAAAATCACATCCAACCTATCAGAGGTACTACTCATCAAGACAAAGCCCTAGGGTGCACTGGTGCTTAAAGAAAAGTTTATTAAAGGGGCTATAAAAAGCATCAAGATTAATCTAGCATAAAGCTTACATAAATCATATTTAAAGCTCTACACATCAAACTCATGCCAACTTTGGTCACAAATCTGAAAATGCCATAAAGAGCAACATATCCAAAATTTACTTCCATAGCATGTGTATATTTTGAACTACACTAAAAACACATTAAACTGAGTTCTAATTTTTAATTCAAAAACTACATAGAAAAACCCTATATATGCTTTCTAGAAAAGGTAGGTTTCTTCACCAGGAACCCAACAAAATTGGATTTGCATTTTTCTGATTTTTCTAAAATTTTCTACGGATTTTTGAAGTTCCAGCTGAAACCCTAATGTACATTTACAGGGGGACCCTTGAAAGAAGAAACAGAAATTACGAAAGGGTCCCTAGTTTCCGGTTTACACCCTGGAAAGAACCAAATCAACGCAACAAGGTCCCTGCCGGCGAAGGGAGCTCGCCGGCGGCGGTTCCTTCGCCGGAGCTCGACGGGGAGCGGCCCTAGGGCTGATTGGTACCTCCACGGGCTGATTTGGAGTGGGGCACGGGCTTGATACGGAGTCGACGGGTGCCGGCGGCGTGGCGACCTTGGACCGCCCGCCGCTGCTGGTGGTGTCCGGCGGTGGAGCGGTCTGGCAACCCGGCGGCGGTGTGGCGGCGCCGAGGGAGGAGCAAGGAAGGGCTAGGACTGGGAGGTGGAGGCGTGGCACTCGCGGAGGCTGTTCGCAGCAGCAGCGGTCCAGGCAGCGGCGGCGGAGGCTATGGCGGTGGCCAGCGGAGCGGACGGTATTGCCGGCTTGCTCGGCTCGGTTTGCGAACGAGAGGGAAAGGATCAAGGAGATGGCGAGCTTCTTGGCGCCCGCAGGGACGGCCAGCTGGCCTCGACCGCATGCGAGTCGCGGGTGGCACAGACGCCGTGCGGCGCGTGGCGTCGGGCCGACGGCCGGCTGACGCCTAGGCGCGGTGCACGGCCTGTGGGTCGTGCGGAGTCCCCCAAGGACGCACGGCCTACCACGGAGTGTCCAATGTCCGTACGCCGGAGGTATTGATGCTTGACGCGTGGCAGCACGAAGCGCGGCGCACGCGCGACGCGGCCTGGGGCGGCACCGCGCTCTGGAGCGCGAGAGCGCGAGCGCCAGCGCAAGGCGCCAGTTTTTATTTCGTTTAGCCCTCTTCAAAAATTGCGGAACTCCAATTTATTGAATGGAACTTGAAAATCTACAAAAATAAAAGTTGTAGAGGAGCTATAGAACTACAACTTTCTCAAAGGGCGACCTATGTTTTGATGTTTGGTTTGACGGGAAAATCGTGATGAACATACAGATTTTCTCGGCCCCGATTTACTGCGTACAGGAACTTCAACTCAAATTTAAGCGGCTTTGCACTCAAAATTTGAATGTCCGCCAATTATAAAAAATGTGTCCCCGGAAATAAGGAACAACTTTTATATTGTCCGATTTTGAACTTCTATAGAGAAATTTTGAGAACGCGCAAGAAAACCAAATCAGCCTTTTGGAACTCTTGGGGTTTGACCATGAATTGGGATTTTGACCAAGGTCATTTGTGCAAATGTGTGTGAGATCAAGTCAAACACGCTTAGGAGCTAATTAACCTTGATTAACACAACTAATTGAGGTATTTATCTTTAATAAACACCTGGGGTGTTACAGTCTACTCCGCTGCGGGGTCCCGCTGTCTCAGACCGCCATAATCCAGTAGCAGATAAGCTGGAAGCCTTCGTCGCCAATGTCACGAAGGCCATTCCGACACCTCTGATGCACATGACGCCTCGTCGTCGTCGAGTTGACCCTGTCCTTGTTGACGTGCCTCCTCAGTTGCCTTCGTCGGAGGCATCTGGCCTCAGGCGAAGCCGTCGCCAAGCCTTGGATCCCCTCTCGGTCGTCAAGCCGGCTAAGCGAGGGATGGTGCTTCTGGCGCGGCGGCTCGGTGAGGTTGGCGCGCTCGGTGAGGTTGGCGCGCCTCCGGCTTCGGTGGCTGCAGCAGAGGAAGCAGTGGACAACTTCTTTCGTGAAGGGCCTCCGCCGCGCCGCATGGAAGCACTGCAAGCCTTATTCCCGATGTTGAAGAACAAGACCAAGATCTCTCCCGTGTGGGATGGAGCGTTGACTGCAGGCTAGGCTTAGAGCTAGTCGTTTAGGTTGTGGTTGCGTAAGATGTGAGTAGTTCATGTTAGAGTTTTTATTTCGGGTTGTGTTCAGCTGGTTGCCAGCTTGTGTCCATCTGGAGTCTATTTCATTTGGGTTGTAACCGAACACTGTACCAATTCTTCTTCTGCTTAATACAATGATACGCTCTGCGCGTATTCGAGAAAAAAAAACTGTCCATGCTAGCTGAGAGCAAAACCTTTGCTACGAAAATTAGCTAGTAGTGCTATGTTTGGAGGCACCAACCAATTACCCTCCATTAATTCAAATCGTGCACATCTTGCACGAGACACATGACTACCCTTTAATTTGGGTACACAAAACTGAACGGACCTCCTCTATGCTAGTTGTCATGCATGAACGGTCACGAGCAATTCATTGCCTTTCTACTTTGTCGGCGCTGCTTATAGATCCCTTTTTGTTTGGATCACTCCACTCCCTCCAGACCCGGCTATAGTTTCATTTCATCAGTACGTACGTGTTCCCAATGCAAAGTACTACTCCCTCCGTTTCTAAATATAATCATTCGTTGATTTTTGCTGAGTACGTTTGACCATTCGTCTTATTTAAAAAATTTATGAAAATATTATTTATTTTGTTATGACATGTTTTATCATCGTATATATTTTAGGTATATCATAATTATTTTACATTTTCATAAATTTTTTGAATAAGACGAATGGTCAAATGTGCACCACAGAAACCGGAGAATGTTTATATTTAGGAACGGAGGGAGTACGTTTTACTCTGTGTCCTGGCTTTGACTACGTACGAGCGAGGCAGCAGGCCGTGTCAAACCTGGGAGAACCAATTAAATACCACGCACATCATTGGCTAATCATCCTCCAGACAGGGACGAGAAGGAATTGCTCCGGCCGACAAAAGGTCACGATCCGGATGACCCACTAGTAATTTATTGTGGATTTGGCAATCAGGCGCCGCTAAACATGACAACGCCGATGCAGGTCAGGTGAACCAACGGTGTCGTCTGCTACTACGATCGAGCAGGTCGTATTTGGTGGTGACCGCAGCCGGTCTCGCCGCAGATCAGGCACCAGACATTCCACCCACAAAAGAAGCAAACCCCTAAAAAGTTCGCGGCGATCAAGAAATCGATCCGAGAGCAGATAAAGCCTGGCTTCCATTCCATGCAGCATGGTCGTTGATCATGGATAAGTTTGACTATATATCCATAGCAGCAGATCATCTCTGTCATCTCGATCGAGCAGGGGGCTTAAACGAAATACACTGAATATAGCCAAACAACTTTAATTTTGTCCATTTCTTTAACCAACAGGGATGATAATTTAATGGAAGCAAGTAAACTTTTGTCTTTACTGCTCTCAACTCTCGCACACAAAGATAAGGTGTCATCTCCTAATGATAAGCTTAATTACCCGCCGCGACAAGGATTGCTTCGTTCCGACTTCCACCAGTGGAATTGTTCAGAGTTACGGCGGGCTACTTGCAAAAGCAAGCAATGTGGGCAATTAGGTTTGTGAATCTTTTTTACTTGGTCATGCACACGTACGGCCACTATATATACGATTAGGATGATGAATATGTTGCAACTTGCAAGGCATTAGGTGCCAAAGGGGGGAGGATTAACTGAGACGATTTGCCCAGTCGTACATAGTGAACAGAGACCGTTATGCTAACCTAAATGGGTTATGACACGTAACATTAAGCCATTATTCATGTAATATTATCAGTCAGTTTTTCTGAAAATAAAATTAATTAATTGCTGACGACTATCATTATCTGAATGTCTTTTTATTTATTTGTATTTTGAAATATATTTATTTTATTTTTGGCCAAAATACTTCTTCCTGTTCCACCAGAGGGGCTTTTTTTTTCGAGAAATGGCTCAGTGTAGTGTTACCACTGTGTAAATAAAGAGTGCTAGGTCCACCGTCCACGTGCAAAAGAGTGAAGCTGCAAATGGACAATCTGGTGGTGGATGGATTCTCGAGACCTTTTACCCCATCTGCCTGTCCTTGCAGCTGCCAAAGATGAACTTTCCAGCTCTGCATAACCATGATCTGTTCTCATCCAAAGAACACCATGCTCTCTTGTGAAAGTCTAATTTTCAACCTCCAACTATAACAGAAGTCTGATTTTCAACCTGCAACTACGAAACCGGACAAGAAGGGCCATCGAACTGTTAAAACTGGGCAAATTTGGCCCTTAGGGTGGTTTTGATGGTGGTTTCGCATTTTCTAGAAATTTCAGTTCTTTTTTATTTGGTCAAAATCCATGACTAATTCGTTTCAAATCTAAAAAAATGAAGTTGATACCAACAGTTTTCTGAAAATGTAGGCCATTTGTTGGTACTCTATTTAGTGTTATTTACATAATATTTGTTGCTATTCTATAGTATTTTATTGCTTGTAATAAAATACAAGGAACACAAACAACTAAGTCTCAAATAATTCCAAATAGAATAGCAATAGATAGGTTACATTTTTAGAAAAAATTTGGCACCGATTTGATATTTTTCTGATTTGAAATGAAATAGTTATGAATTTTTGCATTAAATCTAAACTTTTAAAATTTTTATAAATGCAAAACCACTCTTCAAAACCACCCAAAGGGCCAAAATTGTCCGGTTTTGACAGTTCAATGGCCCTCTTTGTCCGGTTTTGTAGTTGCAGATTGAAAATCAGACTTGTGTAATAGTTGGAGGTTGAAAAATAGACTTTTCCCTACTCCCTGACTGCTTGCTGGTACTAGTAACAAACTTCTGAAACAGGAGTACCATTGTTTGTTTCCTGCTACTGTGATGTTAAAAACTACTTGCTGTTTTTTTAGACACAGCTACAATCTTCAATGTGTGTACACAGGATAATTTACTTTTTAAACCTACCAGTATATATTAGTAACAAATAGATAAATCCAGAGGACTTTTTAATGGGTAATACGAATGTGACATGGTTTTAAATATTGCGAGAATTGCAAATTCAAGATTTGACAGCTCGCATGAGCTAACTAAACATGTCCTTTTGACGAGATACGTGCTCCTGCTCTCACTCAGCGCTGTCTGCGTTGCCTCGTTTCCTGCTTCCCTCTCCTTACCGCTGCCATGTAAAGATTCCAAGCTTCCCCCACCCAAGCCTGTCATGCCCACCATTAAAAGCCGCAGGCCCAGCAGCTCATCCATCTGACCTGACCTCTCTTCCCTGAACAACCAGGGTCAGGTCTCTCTCTGCTTTGCCTAACCATCCGTCCTTCCCCCGCCCGCGCCCGCCTTGAGATGCTTTACATGTTGTAGCAGGCAAGAACCCCCCCCCCCCCCACCGGCGCAAAGGGGCTCCTTGGAGGGGGGGCATTTTCCCTCTGCATCCCCCCTCCTCTCTGGTTCTAAAGAAGCCGCGTCCTTGCCCCCCGGGCTTCGTTCTTGCTGCTGCTGCTTCTTGGTGCGGAATGGCGGCGGGGCTGCTGCTCAACATGGTCGGGTTCTGCGTCTGGGCCCTCTTCTGGCTCGGCGGCACCGCCACCGTCAGCACCACGGCCCTCGCCGGCGCCGACGCGGTGGTCGTCGACGCGCGGTCCGCCGTCGCGGCCACAGACGGCGACTTCGTCTGCGCCACATTGGACTGGTGGCCGCCGGAGAAGTGCGACTACGGGACCTGCAGCTGGGGACGCGCCTCCCTCCTCAACCTGGTCAGTTTCAGACTTTCAGTTGAGCTTCACACACACGCATGGTGTCTTGCCAGATTACTTGAGTGCCTGAGCTGTGCATACTCTTTGTGAGCTGTGCTGGATAGTATTATCATAGCAACAATTTGGAATTCGATAGCCTAGGGAGATTCATTGGTTTCATTCCATGGACCTATAGTCATGCCACTTTGTCTGAATTTACAGAGTAGTACCTTTTCCTACCAATCATGTGCAAATGTAAAGCCTACCAAAATACTTGGCTATATTCTAATGCTTGTGATTAGAGAATGGTTGGAGATTCATCAAAAGAAGAACAGAGGTCAGGTTGTAGGAATTTACTATATTTGGGCATGTGCTTGCGTGCGTGCCTGCTCAACTGTGCGTTTGCTTGTTTGTCATTTCATTGGCTGCTAGCTTTGCAAAAGTTTGTGCAGATCAAACCATGACATGGGTGATTGACACAGGTCTTTAATATTTTCCTCCCTGCAGAATCTCTCTAACAAAATCTTGCTGAATGCCGTCAAAGGTAAGCTAACACATTATCACCATCCCTTTCGCTTTCGTAAGAAAATTTGCCCTACTGTCCAATCAAGAAATAAAAATGGTATTGCTTGAAAGAGTATATAATGCAGTCGTTGGTTTTTGATGTGACGGTAACAAACAAACTGTAGCAAAAAGCTCTAGCAGCAGCAGTACTCTGAAAGCCATGGCATATTCTTTTCGTAAGATAAAATCCATGGAACTGGTTCGTTTGATATGTTGCCCATCCTCAGATAATAATAATCTAATACAATTTGCAGCATTCTCCCCTCTTAAGCTCCGGCTGGGTGGATCTTTGCAAGATATGTTGATATATGACACCGGTGACTCTCACCAGTCATGCACTCCATTCGTGAAGAACGCGTCCGCGATGTTCGGTTTCTCACAAGGATGCCTACCGTTGAATAGATGGGATGAGCTAAATGTTTTCTTCCAAAAATCTGGGTATTTTCTTTAGTCTGGGCATTGTGGCCTACTCATTTACTACCTCAGGAGTGTTGCAGGAACAGCATTCTATTTGGACATGATTGCCTAACCATATGCTTGATGTTCTTGCAGGGCAAAAATTATTTTTGGGTTGAATGCTCTAAATGGCCGGGTCCCAATGCTCGATGGTTCTTTAGGGGGGCCATGGAACTACACAAATGCAGCTTCTTTTATTGGCTACACCGTCAACAAAGGATATGATATCCATGGATGGGAGCTCGGTATGTTCTGTGTCATCTTGTGGGTTGTATGGTTTTGTCACAAAAGAGCATCACGTTATCTTCCTATGATATGGTTTTGAAGCCACTTTATTTATACAGTTCTGATAAGTGTGTACGAAAGGAATCCAGACAAGTGTGTCGACATCATTTAGATATGAGCAGATAATTGGTTGAGCTAGCCGTAAAGAGCTAATGAAAAGATCATAGATGATGCTTTCAGTGTCTTTTCACACGTTGATGTACAAAAGGCATACTTTTATTGTACAATAGTTTTGCTTAAGAAGCAATCCAATCTGAGCAGTACTTCTGCATATTATAGTATTTTGGAATCTTAATACAATGTTATTGTAGGAAATGAACTCAGTGGTAGTGGAGTTGGAGCCCGGATTGATGCAGACCAATATGCAGCAGACGTGATTACTCTGAAACACATCATTGACAGCGCCTACCAAGGCAACCCGTCAAAGCCTCTTGTAATTGCACCAGGAGGCTTCTTTGATGCAGCCTGGTTCACTGAACTCGTCAGCAAAACAAAGCCGAGCCAAATGGATGTGATCACTCACCATATCTACAATTTAGGCCCCGGTATGCTCACCTTGACTTACCCTCGATTCAGTACATGACTTGGAGACTTGGAATCTGCATAACTAGATAGAATGCTGAATGTATCAGGTGTTGATGATCATCTGATTGAGAAAATTCTTGATCCATCTTACCTTGATGGTGAGGCGAGCACTTTCAGCAATCTTCAGGGGATACTGAAGTCTGCAGGGACATCCACAGTTGCCTGGGTTGGCGAGGCTGGAGGGGCTTACAATAGTGGTCACCACCTTGTAACTGATGCATTTGTGTTCAGCTTCTGGTAGGGGCCAAGACCATGTTTTAAGTAGCACACAGCTATGCTCAGCAATTGAATTTAAAGGAACCACCTGAAGAATTATGTATTGACTTCCAACTGATGATGTTTCAGGTATCTGGATCAGCTTGGGATGTCATCAAAGTATGACACCAAGAGTTACTGTAGACAGACCTTGGTTGGTGGGAACTATGGCCTGCTCAACACAACTACATTTGAACCAAATCCTGACTATTACAGGTAGATATACATAAACTCTCCAAAGTTTCAGTGTACGTATCTGGTATTGATGATCATCTTTTTAAAAAATGAAAATGATAGGAGAAAGAAACTTTGTCCATCTTAATTTAGCAACTTTCTGATTTCTCTGCAGCGCTTTACTATGGCATCACCTCATGGGAACCAAGGTCCTCTCAACGATATTCAATGGCACAAATAAAATCCGTACTTATGCACATTGTGCAAAAAAATCGGTGAGGGAGCACATACGATTCAAAGTTCCTTTTTTTTTTTTGCAACTCACACTAACTATCTGAACCAACATATTTCCTTGAATTTTTCAGGAAGGGATTACTCTGCTCCTGATCAATCTCAGTGGCAACAATACAAACCACATTTACGTAACGAGCGAAGGTGCACAAACACAGAGTGCAAGGAAGGAGAATAGAAGGTTTGGTCACATTCCTGGGCTTGCTGAAGCTGCCGAGCTCACAAGAGAAGAGTACCATCTCACTCCCAAAGGCGGGAACTTGCAGAGCCAGCAAGTGCTGCTGAATGGCAATGTGTTGGCGATTGATGCCAATGGAGACATCCCAAATCTGGAGCCTGTGCAGGTGGAGGGAACAAAGCCCATAACCGTGGGTCCTTACTCCATTGTGTTTGCTCACATCCCCAGCTTCTATGCTCCTGCCTGCAGTTAGATATTTTTATTATCTGATTTTTTTTCGCATTCTCGGTGTGAATGATGCTATTGTCATAGATTAGATGATGTCTGGGTGATCGGCGAAGCTTGTTCACCTGCACGTGAAAGTAAGCTGTAAGGCTGAAAGATTTGTGATTTGTCATTCTTTCAAGAAAGAATTGTTCAGATAATGTATGAAAACAAGGAAGGAAAAAAATAACATAAGTTTAAAGAAAAAAGGTTTGCAATTTTGGTCCATGCCTCTTTCATTTTGTTTGAGAAATCAGAAAAGGGGACAGGTTGGCTAGGAATCATGTCACAGTTGAAAGAGACAGAAAGAAATGTGGGAGACAAAACCGAAAAACACTTCTCCAATCCAGAAAGTTGTTTCTTCTCTGCAAACAAAGTTGTGGTAAGATATCCTTTTTTTTTGGGAACGAAAGAGGGTAAGATATCTTGCTCTAGTGCTGGCACTATTTGTCACTGTAACTACATAAGATCTCTCGCTGGTATTGGTGGACCAGAGACTGGAGTCCCTGTTGACGCTGTCCCTCACCGACAGCGAGGCTCTCATTCTCTTTCGACCCAAGTTGCGCAGGCACCGGTGGGTCTCGGTGACTGCCCATCGATCCTGCGAGATTTTATGTTTGGTTGTTTTGTGCCAATTATTTGCCGACAGCCGACATGGCACCCATGATCCCATTATCTCTGATTTGACCCTTGTCAGTTTTCACAATTAGAATTTTACAACGACCGTATCAACAAGTTACTGAGATGGAATTATCACGGTTTTTTTTCCTCCCCTAAACTTTTTGTAGGCTCAAAGATCGCTAGGTCAGTGATGAGTTTCAGGTTCATCTATGGCAGCATACAAAGGCCTTTCTGAGTGTGAGGCCTCATTAAGTGGACGAATTCGCTCGCAGTGACCAGAACTGAATTGGACGAACGGGTTCGCGCTATTTGCTTGCGTTGTTGCGCATGCGCATAAGATGAGCAACACGACCGTTCAGCTGGTAGTGGTAGGATGAGTAGTGCTCGGCTGGTAGAATGAATAGTACTGTGTGAGAAGAAATAAAACGAAACAAACCGAGATTGGATCAGCCGAACAAGCTCACAGGCTGCTGCTACATCAGCGATTCAGCACATCGCGAGTTCATGGCGTACCTACATTTAGGATCACGACTCACGAGTTGCTCACCTCGGTGTGGGCACATCAGACCAGAGAGCTGCTCGTTCCCCATTACGCCGTGTCGGCGGCCGGCCGATCGCGCGGGAGATTCACGGCACCTGGGCTCCGGGCCGTCTAACCCCGCAGGGTGATGATGGGCCGCTTCGGGCCCAAGAGTTTATGTGAACGAATGAATATTTTTTTTATTTTTAAACGAATTTTTTGTCTTTAATTTTCCTTTTCGTTTCTGCCAGGAGGCCATGATACATCTTGTTCCAGTCAAACGCAAGATGGCGCTCCTCCAGGGGAAATATTAGTGCAAACCACTTTCTTGGTAGAAAGATGAAAATCCCTCTAAAAATCATATTTAGATGTTTTTAAAAAAAAATTGATACGACGCACATCCATTGTGAATCTATATAACTACTTTATTACAAAAGTTGATATGCAAATTTAATGTACAAAAATTCTTTCAAAAATGACAAATTTTGAATGCATGTGCACTAGAAGACAAAATTTTGGGCATGTGTATTCTAGTGCACATACACTTGAACTTTGTCATTTTCATATGAATTTTTAGAAAACGAGTTTGCATCTCAACTTTTGTAACAAAGTGCACCTAAAGATGAATTATGGATATGAATCATTTAAAAAAATTTAGAGACTTCTAAGTATGATTTTTAAAATAGTTTTCATGTTTCTACCGAGAAGGTGGTTTGTACCAAATATTTCCCCCTCCAAGTACCATCAAGGAACCAACTTAGATCTTACTGCAAGGCAAATTTTTCGTCATTAAATCCAAATAGGTTTTATAATGATAAATGTATTCACAAAGACTAAACAAATATGAAAGTTAGTTGTTGCATCAAAGTAAACTAAAGTTTAGGCACGTGAACTGGTCACAAAGAACAACCAAAATTGGTGCTCATCAATCCTTTTACATGTGATCGAGTATGGACGCTATGTCCTCCTTTTACATGTGATTGAGTATGGACGTTATGTCCTGCAGACAAAATCGGAGCTTGCAGAGTACACTAGATTTCTAAACTCAGTGTTTTCTTCTCACTAGTCGATTGACACTTCCACCTCCATCTTGAGCCCAGGATGATCGATAATCTGAAATAACAGTACATGACGTTTTCAGACAAGTTCAGTAGCACATGCAGCAGAAATACTCAATTCTGATATGTGCTGCTTACGAGTATATAAGACAGTCACAAAGTCTCTAGAGCATAGTATTATAGAAAGCATATTGAAGAATCATTATAAATAAAAGCTCTATATAATAAGGAGATAGAAAAGGATTCATATACCTGGATAAAATCTTCTACTGAAAATGAGCAATCCTTTGTGTACCCTGCTTCCTCCAATACATTAGTTACTACTTGCTGCAAGACATCATTATGAATTGTGTCATATTCATATTCAATTTACATATAAACAAAAAAAAAACACCTGCCTTTTTACCGTCGCTGGAATTATTTCAAAATTATTACTTGGATGTCTTAGGTATCAAATTTTTGTATCTTACTTCCTTTCTCTGTTCCACAAAAAGAAAAAAAGACAACATTTTCAATGGGAAATTGTGAGCATTTCACTAGCTGTAGGACCCTTTAGTCAGTTTTGAACAACATAAATAGATAAGTTATAGCATATACAAGCACAACTTATTTTAAACTATACTACGTTAACTTTATTTATAAAGAAGCTATTGAAGATGTAATGGTTGTGACATAAACCGAATAAGAATGGGAAAAAAATCAAAATGGCGCCTTTGTTTACTACAAATGGTAAAAGAGAACACCTGCAAGCTAAGAATCCATAAAAAGCGTATATTTATGGATTTCGATCACTTAGGAATACAACATAGCTTCCAAAACCATTAATCATGTAAAAAGTCGTACCAATAAATTTTATGCAGTCACACAACTAGATTGCAAATCATGCTACCTCCCATTTTGCAACGCTAAAGAAACCTACGGTTTAGTGTTGGTGTCCTCTTCAGTTTGAATCATATTATGTCCACTACTTGGCATGTTACTAACTGAAGCTAACATTTAGTTGAAGATGAACGGGGTAAATTGTCATGCCACAAATCCACAATATCATCTTCACAAAATAAAGGAAACAAACACATAATGTTGATAATAAAATCCAAAACTTTATGAAATGGCATGCGGACACCTCTCTTTGTTCCTCAGACATGAATGACCCTGTTTGGTCCCGTAAAACTTCTAGCAAGTCCTTGAAGGTTACTTTTCCCTTGCCATCAATGTCATAAACCTTAAATATCACTGCTTCATCAAACATAAAAAAGGGGAGAAACATTGAGTGAGTGGTCACAAGGTCTAAGGACTTCCTCATTCAACATCTTGTTGCTTTTAAGATCAAATATTCAAATAGGAAGGAAATAATTTAGTACAAACATGACAGTTAGGGATTACATTCGATCTTCTGCCGGAGACTGGCCTTTGCACTGAAAGTAGAAAGAAAGGCAACAAAATCCTTAAAGTTCAATGCATCAACCATACGAAGCAGCCTCTGCAGAGAAAACAAAAAGAAACTCAAAAAGCGGCAATTGAGAGCAACAGATGGTTGAATCATTTGAATCAGTACATTGTGTCCTGGTAGGCTGGTACTACTTTGTCATAAATTTTTTGATACCCACAAAAAATACAGTGACAAAGGAAACTTGAGTAGCCATATGTTTACTCACGAGCTATTTAACTTCTTGTTGGAATGGTTTCTTTACATGGAATGGTACTAAGTCAGAGTGTGATGGCACAAAAGTTTAAAGGTAAAGATCAGGTGTTATGCCTAGTGCTCTAGCAGTGTATCCTCTATTCCTCTTGGTGAAATTGTTGCGGTCAGCAGTCAGTGCAACTGAAGATGTTCTTCAGCAGTTCTGAAGGGCAGCAATATACTCTACATGGTATGGGGAATCTGGCTGAACATGTCCAAAGCAAAACACCATGCAGTTGATCCTCCATCCTGATCAACCAAGCAAACTATCCGTAGACCTGATAGTCTTATGGTACACTTTGGTTCAAAAGAAAAATATGCTGCACTTATGGTACATAGCTAGCTAATGCTTCCGGTAGTGGCTAACAATCAGTAAGGTGTCTTGTTTTTTCTTTCCTTTGTCTTATGGTTTTAGATTCGCAGGGCTAAAAGCTTACTATTTTTCAGTGTTAGTATTAATTGTAAATTAGCAGCTTTATGAGAGCAGATATGTAAACAAGAACAAAAAGGGGGCAAAGTACAAGCACTCGGGCAACAGCGCCAATCCAAGAACAGTACTGCAAGATCTGCACAGTACAGCACAACTAACCTAGTATTGCCGAGAGAAAGAATGGGACAAAAATCAACACATTCCTTTCTTGAGATGCAGCAGGGGTTAAATGCGAGAGCTAGAAGGGATAGTGTCAGAAATACTGTGGCGTCCTCAGGAGCGACTTTAGTGTGTCTACAGGAAACAAAAATTTTGACTTGGACCCCACGCCTAGTTGCAGACACGCTAGGACCAAATTTTGCCAAAAGCTATGTTACCCTGCCAGCGGATGGAACGCGGGGGGGGCATCCTGTTGGCTGCCAGTGAGCATTTTTTCGATCTACAAAATTGCCACACAACGACTAACACGGTCTCTGCGGACGTAGTGATGCGAGCTGATGATACTACTTGGACCGTGACGGGGGTTTATGGACCTCAGGGAGATGAGGAAAAATTAGCTTTCCTAGAGGAATTAAAAGGGCTTAAATCCCGAGGAAAGGATGAATGGCTTGTCATGGGAGATTTTAACTTGATTTACAAAGCGGAGGACAAGAGTAATAACCGGCTCAACCAGCGACTGATGACTTCCTTCAAAGAAGCATTAAACGAGGCCCAACTCATGGAGATTGACCTAAAGGGTAGAGCGTATACTTGGAGTAATGAACAAAACGACCCAAATTTTACTCGCATCGACCGGGTATTCGTTACTATGGAATGGAACCTATTGTTTCCTAATGCGGACCTACAAGCACTACCTACTATGGGGTCGGATCACGCTCCTCTGTTGCTCACAGGGGACGTTGCGAGGGCAAACTACACGGGCTTCCGGTTTGAATCCTATTGGACTTTAATGTCGGGCTTCGTCGAGACGGTCCAGGCGGCTTGGGCGCAACCCGTCAACACACAAGATGCTATTTTACGGGTGCACGTTAAATTGATACGGACAGCAAAAGTGCTCAAATTGTGGTGGAGACAAAACTTGGGGAATCTCCCATTGCGGCTGGAAATAACCAAACAATTACTTCTTATAATGGACGCTGAACAAGAAAAGAGAGTCCTAACACAAGATGAGTTGGTTTTTAGACGCTATCTCAAAGCGAAGTTAGTTGGTCTCGCATCCATCATCCGCTCACGGGCAAGACAACATTCTAGGCTCACTTGGGTTAAATCGGGCGATGCTTGCACAAAGCTTTTCATGGCACACGCTACCAATCGGCGGCGAAAATTGTTTATCCCATCGCTACAGCTATCGAATGGTTGGGCGTTAACCCACCAGCGAAAAGAAGAGGCGATCTTTGACCACTTTGTAAGCTTAATGGGAAAAACCCAAGATCGATCAGCCTCCATAAACTAGACACAGCTTGGCTACCAAGAGCAGGATCTAGGTGAACTGGAAAATCCGTTTGAGGAAGATGAAATGAAGAAGGTCATTATGCAATTGCCAGCTGAGAAAGCGCCCGGTCCGGACAGCTTCATTGGCAGGTTTTACAAAAAATGTTGGCCGATTATCTGCTCTGATCTGCTAGCAGCCCTCCAGGCTTTCCACTCGCTTAGAACACGACGTTTCGAATTGGTAAATGAAGCTAATGCTGTCCTCCTACCAAAATCATGTGAGGCATCCAAAGTCACGGACTACAGACCAATTAGTCTTATCAATAGCCTGGCAAAAATCATCACGAAAATCCTAGCAGACAGACTCGCACCGCGACTTCACAACTTGGTGTCCTGCTCACAAAACACGTTTATCAAGAAAAGGTGTATTCATGACAACTTCATCTACTTCCAAAATGTGATCAAAGCCCTACACAAAGCTCAATGCCCATCGTTATTCATAAAGCTAGATATCTCAAAGGCTTTCAACTCGGTTTGCTGGGTATATCTGCTAGAGGTGTTGCAAGCTCTTGGATTCAGACAACGATGGCGGGACTGGGTGGCTACCTTATTAGCCTCGTCGTCCTCCAGAGTTTTGCTAAATGGGATCCCGGGGAGAAAATTCAAGCATGCAAGGGGTCTTAGACAAGAAGATCCGTTATCACCGATGCTTTTCATACTGGCAATTGACCCTCTACATCGACTAATTGAAATGGCGGCCAACAGAGCATTGCTACAGCCGGTACTCCCACGAGCTGCGACAATCCGTTGCTCCTTGTATGTGGATGACGCCGCACTTTTTGCTAACCCAAACCGTACGGAGCTGCAACGCTTAAATCAAATCTTAATATTCTTCGGGAATTGTTCAGGCCTCAGAGTAAACCTCACCAAGACAGAGATCTATCCCATACGATGCAATGAAGCTTTGATCACAGAAGCATTACGGGATTTTCCGGGCAAGATCTGTAAGTTCCCTGGTAAATACTTGGGCCTGCCCCTACACACTCGACAGCTCCGGAGGGTGGATATACAATCGTTGATTGACAAAATTGGAGGACGGTTACCAGGATGGAAGGGCAAACTTCTCTCTATGGCCGGCAGGGAGACACTGGTCAAATGTGTGCTAACTTCACAACCTATCTACCACTTGACGGTCTTCCCATTGCAAAAATGGCTCCTCAAGCAAATTGACAGATTACGAAGAAGCTTCCTTTGGAAGGGAGAGGAGCCGGAAAAGGTAAGTGGGGGCCACTGTCTTGTCAACTGGGCGACAGTGTGCACGCCCAAAGACCTTGGTGGCTTGGGCATTCTAGACCTTGACCGCTTTGCAAGAGCATTAAGGTTGAGATGGCAGTGGCACACTTGGAAATCGGCGGACCGGCCTGGGACCAAACTTGATATTCCGTGGGATAGTACTGATCGAGAGCTTTTCAACTCCTCAACCATTGTCACTGTGGGGAGAGGTGACAAAGCTAGCTTCTGGGGTTCAAGCTGGGTTAATGGCCGAGCCCCCAAATCTATAGCTCCTTTGCTTTTCCAGAAAGCCAAAAGAAAAAACATTTCGGTACAAAAGGCCACGGAAAGAAATAAATGGGTACAACACATCTCCCCTCTAAGCAATCTCGAGGAGCTTCGTCAATACTTACTACTATGGGAGGAATTAGGAGCTGTGGTTAGGGACGAGAACATGACGGACGACATCAAATGGAGATGGACACAAGATGGTCAATACACTACGCAAAGCGCCTACAAGATACAATTCATGGGCAGACAAAAGAAAATCTCACTACGAAATATTTGGACAGCAAAAACGGAGCCCAAGATCAAGATTTTCGCATGGATACTACTCCAATATAAAATCTTAACTGCAAATAATTTGGCAAAAAGAGGATGGCCACATGATCCCCAATGCAAATTGTGCAACTCCGGCTTGGAAACCCCAACTCATCTATGCCTAGAGTGCAATTACACACGCGAGGTGTGGAAGAAACTAATGTCCTGGATGGGGCGCCATGACCCCCAAATGACACCACCCCGCTCCCTCCATGGTTGGTGGAAACGAATGCGGAGATTGACTACTAGGAGCAACAGACGGGCTTTTGATGGCTTAATTCTTTATTTCTGGTGGAATATCTGGAAAGAACGAAACAGACGAGTGTTTCAGAATACCTCGAAAGGGATCGATGAAGTGGCTACATTAATCAGAACTGAAGTGGAACTGTTCCACGTGGCGACATCGACCACAGACTCCCGGGCCACCCTGGTCATGCAGTTGTCATAGCTTTAGCTTCCTTTGGTTTTCTTATGGAGTTGCTATTGTTGTTTTCGTTTTCGCACCGGCTTTTGTGTTTTTTCTTTCTTGCCGGCCTTTTCTTTTCTTCTTAGTTGCTGGAGAGGTTCTCTCTTCGTTTTGTTTTGTACATATCTTTTTTCTTCTTCTAATAAAGTTTACGGCAACTCTCTTGCCGTTCCTTTCAAAAAAAAAAAACAAAGCCACAGGAATTAAACTTATCCGGGGAGACGGCAAGGGGATGTGGGACCTTGGAGAGCGGGTTGAGGGAGAACTCTGGGATGGAGAGGAACTCATCCTCGGAGATGAAGCCCTTGGCGCTGCGATCGAGCTGGCAGAAGCGCTCGTACAGGGACACGATCTCCTGCTGCGAGACTGCTCAGGCAAAGAAACCATCAGCGTCGTCGTTCAAAGGAATGTTGAAGCAGAAGGATAGAAGGCATCTACTCACAGAGGTAGTTGCAGTGCTCCTGCACCTCCTCGATGTCGTACTGGGTCAGCATCGACGACGCGTTACCCATCGCTCCCCCTCCTCTCGCTCCCCTGTAGTTCCTGCCGCCGCCGCCGCTCTTGTCGTTGGAACCGAAGAGCGCGGGGGATTGGTCAGTTGATCCGAATTGCTCTGGAATCGGCGGTGGCGTCGTTGTTGACGAGAAAAGCGCCCTCGTGCGGCTGGACGGTAGCAGGAGAGGAGAGAAGACCGAGACGATCGACCGGAGCCAAGTATATTCTCCCGTCCGTTCCGGCTCTTCCAGGTGGTGCCCCAAATTCCGATTGCCGGAGAGCCAGCCAATCCGACCGAGCATTCATGACCTTACGTGTCATGGACCTCGCGGGCCCGCTGCCTGTGGCCTGTGGGTCTCTCTCGGCGGGGCCAGATCTGGTGGCAGATCTGATGACTGGACTGGGCCAGAATGGCGACTTGTATCAGGCCCAACCCACGTTGCTACACCTTCCCTCGCCCTCGTTCTTCTGTCTTGAAATCATTAACCATCAGTCCATCACTGATCTGTGATCATACTATATTGAGTTGATCAAGCAAAATATGCACACACAACGCTACAGATGGAATGGTCACTCTGTACAGTACTGTACTGCAATGCATTTCGACACACAGCAAGCTCAGGGAGAACATGTTCGAACTAGCACCGTCCTCTGCAGGGGCTCTGCTGCTTCTTGGTCTAGAAGGCTAACTAGAGCCAGCTAGAAGAAGAGCTTGAAGAGGATGCCGCCGTGGGTGGCGAAGAAGGGCGCGAAGACGAGGGACTCCACGGCCATGAGCTTGATGAGGATGTTGAGCGACGGCCCCGACGTGTCCTTGAGCAGGTCCCCGATGGTGTCCCCGATCACCGCCGCCTTGTGGCAGTCGGAGCCCTTGGGCCCAAGCGCCCTCGCGTGCTCGCTCGCCCCGGCCTCGATGTACTTCTTCGCGTTGTCCCACGCGCCGCCGGTGTTGGAGGCCGAGATGGCGACCTGCACCCCCGACACCAGCGCGCCGGCGAGGACCCCCGACAGCGTCTCCACGCCGAAGAAGGTGCCGACGACCAGCGGCGTGAGCATCACCAGCGCCCCCGGCGGGATCATCTGCTTGATGGAGGCGTCGCCGCGTCGGTGGAGATCTTGACGCAGTTGGCGTAGTCCGGCTTGCCCGTGCCCTCCATCAGCCCCGGGATGGTGTTGAACTGCCGCCGGACCTCCTCCACCATCTCCAGCGCGGCGCGGCCCACGCTCTTCATCGTCATCGCCGAGAACCAGTACGGGAGCATGGCGCCCACCACCAGCCCGATGATCACCTTCGGGGACAGCACGTCGACCACCTTCACCCCGGCCCTGCTCACGAACGCCCCGAACAGAGCCAGCGACACCAGAGCAGCTGATCCAATGGCGAACCCCTTTCCAATGGCGGCGGTTGTGTTCCCAGCGGCATCGAGCGCGTCGGTCCTCTCACGAATCCTGTGGCTCATCCCTGCCATCTCAGCAATGCCACCGGCGTTGTCACTGATAGGACCGTAAGCGTCGATGGAAAGGCCGGTGGCAATTGTGCTCAGCATGCCAAGAGCAGCCATGGCTATGCCGTACATGGCAGCAATGGTGAAACTGACGTAGATGCCGACAGCGATAGCAAAGATGGGGATTATGACGGACTTGTATCCCAGAGCAAGGCCGAAGATGACGTTGGTGGCGGCACCAGTTCTGCAGGCATCTGCGACATCTTGCACAGGGCTGCAGCAGTGCAGCGTAGCAGGTAATTAAGCAGATTGCAGTTAGCGCCATGGATTAAAGCAACAGAACTAGCTGACGGATTCTTTTGTAAATAAATGAACTGCAAAAGTTCTTGCCTGTATGCATTGCTTGTGTAGTATTCTGTCACGTATCCAATTATCAAACCAGCCCAGAGACCAATTGCAACACACAAGAACAATCCCCTGCAACGTGGTGTCATCACCATTATCAGAACTTCAGAAGATGCAACAAACTAGTAACAAACAAGCAGCACTGACGACAAACTTACCAGTTGGTAACTTCTTTCTGCTCACCAAAATTGAAGATTGTGAATTTGGGTGGGAGTGCCAACCAACTGATCAGCGCGATACCGACAGTCATCAGAGCCGTCGAGAACTCGAGATGATGAGCTTCTTCTTCAGTGCAGGCTCAATTTCGTTCACGGCCTTTATCTCGAAGATGTCGGTTGCAAAGAGCGTGGTGATCAAGCAGACGATGATGCCAACGGAGCTGACTAGCAGCGGGTAGCACATCCCAGTGAAATCATGGTTCACCCCAAATGAGGAAATGGATGCCACAACGAGGGCAGCGCAGGAAGATTCAGCGTATGACCCGAAGAGATCCGACCCCATCCCAGCAATGTCACCAACGTTATCGCCAACGTTGAAAGCAATCACCTGAGAAAGAGAAGTTGCAGTTTCAGTTCAGTAAAGTGGTAGCAATAAACCACTGAATTGATATCTTTGTTGCTGCTGAACTGGTATAAACTGTTTATTTTGGAATACTTACAGCAGGGTTTCTTGGATCATCTTCAGGAGGGGTTTTTTACGGTGGACCATACCACTATTAGAAAATGACCAGTATGGAAGGATCCGACGGTTGAGATTAATTGTATACCACCACAGCTAGCACTAGTGGTATGGGGTGGTATACATAGGTGGTATGGTGGTATGAGGTTATTGTTGGTAGTATTTTCTCGGTGGTAAAAATGAAATATATGATTTCTTCATTGCAATTTTTTTTCATTTCCCTCTCGTGGTATGGCCATTTTTTTTCAAATTTCAAACGAAAAATTTCATTTCAGATTTCAAAAACAATTTTTTTTCAAAATTTTCAAAGACGAAAATTTTATTTCAAATTGTTTTAAAATTTCAAAAACGAAAAATTTCATTTCAAATTTCAAAAATAATTTTTTTCAAAATTTTCAATTTCATTCTGGTGGTATGACCAAATTTTTTTCAAATTTTAAAAACAAAAATTTTCATTTCAAATTTCAAAAACAATTTTTTTTCAAAAATTTTCGTTTCAAATTTTTCTTGGTGGCATAAACGAAATTTGTTTCTTAGCCTGATGTTGCAAAAATTACATATTTACCCTTATAAAAAATAGTCATATACTGCATACCACCACCTTCCAAACAGCGCCATGAAAGATCCACCGAGGCCATACCCAGTGACGGACTCGAACAGGCCCACCCAATCGTCGCCGTAATACAGCTTGAACAGGTTGATGAATGATGGCGATGTAGAGCACGAGGAGGCCATTGGACGCGAGCAGGAAGCCCATGACCGCGCCGGAGCGGAACGCGGTGACGAAGGCCCTGCCGACGCCTTTCCTGGCTTCGAGCGTGGTGGCGTAGGTGGCGATCTTCATGCCGAGGAAGCCGGAGACGACGGAGGTGATGGCGCCGAAGAGGAAGGAGATGGTGCTGAAGAGCGCGTTGAAGAGGGCGGGCTTGCACTCCCTGCCCTCGCTGTAGGTGCAGGGGTGTGTCCTGGTGCTGAACCCCTCGACGGAGCCGAGGAAGACGAAGATGACGGCGGCGAAGATGGACATGAAGACGCCGACGTACTGGTACTCGGTCAAGAGGAACGACGTCGCGCCCTGGGCGATGGCGCTCTGGATCTCGGCGCACCGGGCGACGACGTTGTGGTCGTTGAGGCCCTCCTCCTCCTCGATCAGCGACTCGCCGAGCGCGTCGCCCTTGTCGTCATCGCGCGCGGCGGACGACGGCGGCGCCGAGACCAGCTTGACGCGCGAGACGAGCACCCACTGCGCGACGGCGAAGGCGATGCCGACGACCGCGGCGAGCGGGATGAGCACCTCGGTGGCGGTGTCCGACAGGATCGCCATGGCCGGACTGAACTGAAATGCGGTGCTCGAAACCGTTGGCACTCGAGCTGGTGTGAGTGAAGCTAGCTTGTGCGGATGCGTGTCAGCGTGTAGCGTCTGTAGTGTTTCTGCGTGCGGTGCAGTGTGCTCTTTCTTTCTGGCGCTCTTCGGAGATGGGGAGCTTTTATATAGGTGCGACGCAGCTGGGGGGTGCGCGCGGAAGAGACGAGCACGCAGCGGAGGCAGACAGTGGATAGATTCATCGTAGTTGCAGCGAATTGTTAAAAAAAATGGATTGGATTTTGTAACATGCGTTGAATGTTGTCAACAAGAAAACAGGATGGATCTGAACTTTGTGATCCAATGCAATCTCGCCAAAGATGAAGAAAGGAATGCCAAGTGGGATGGAACGGTAGGAAATGCAAGCTAGCGGGCTGCCGTCGCCTGCTCGCGGTTTCTGGCGGCCGTCCTTATCCATCGCCTCTAGTTTTCCTTGTACGCTCTTTGCGGTAGCTGCCCTGTGCCCCCAGCAGCAGAGCGCCGCCGGTGTTGGGTTCATTCCTCGGCGCGGCGACGCCACCGGGTTTCCGCCGATGCCGATGATGGCGACGGCAGGAGCGGTAGCCGTTTTTGGCCTCGGCGGCGCTCTCGTGTCCCGCGTCGCAGGCGGGTGGGCAGAGCAGAGGTCGCAAGGCCGTCGCTGGTTTCCGTTCCCGCGGCCACATCAGTTTCAGCCCATCGATACAGATACAATAATACACTACACAGCATGCAGCTCTGAAGGTCTGACAGGGTTTAAGTGGTGCAATGCAGCTAAGCGCCGGTACGTACGTGGATTTAAGACGACCAAACGCTTCGGTTCGTCCTATGTTCAAAAGTTCACAATGGCCAACTGTTAACTCCACTCGGATCAACTAGGTGTAGATCAGTGGGGTACTACAAGTAAAAGATGGTTTCTGATCTGTTAACAGAGAGAGAGATATGAAACAGAGAGAGAGAGATTCACCGTGGGGCATAGGAAGTAGAGGATGAACACGTTGGTGTAGATGTAGTCCGGCGATGCAGTGCAGTGCAGTGGAGATCCTCGGTGAAGCGCAGTGACGGTCGGTGGTGAGCTTCCCGTCGGCTGCAGCGCCCCTCCCGATCGGACTAGGGTTTAGGACGGTGGGGACTGGTGGCAGTGACCTCGTGATGTGTGCCGTGGTCCCCACCTCCTATTTATGGCGCTGCGCGACAGGGGCCCACCAGCCATCTGTTGGGCTGGGCTCCCCCGATCAGGGAGCAGTCAAGGGCCCGGTTGGCCTTTGGGCCGACCGGTGGAGATCAAACTAACATTCTCCCTCTTGATCTCATTTTATGTCTCTTAAACTTTAGCTCTTCGCTTGGTACCCACTTCATCACAAATAAGCATACCGAGCATGGGTCATCATGATAGTAATGACCATCAGATTAACCAGCCACAGCACTTTTACCTGTTTTGAACGGATCATATTCTAGGCCCTTAGTAATCCAGAAATCATAGGTTCTACCATAGACCCATGCCGACTGTGTGTTCTCTCAACACATTGGGCGGTAAACCTTTGGTAAGCGGATCCGTAAGTACTCGTTTGGTACTTATATGCTCAATACTTTCAAAAATTGATTCTGGATTTTCTCCTTTGCAACATATAACTTATTTTCAATGTGTTTGGCATCACACATGTTGCTATGGAGACTATGCATTTGAATGGTATGTTGCTGTTGTCTACCATTATTTATTCCGGGCAAAAGTTTCTCTAACCATTTAACCTGTTTTGAGCCTCATATCATGCTGAACTATGGGTATACTTAACCCATGATATCACAACTATTTTGCTTGGGAGATTTTCCACAATAAAACTCCAAGCTCGAGTGTTAGCTACTATTATGGGCTTCACTAAACAACTCGTCAAAACTTAATCCTTTTACTCACAACCTTTTGTGAGTACGTGTTACTTTCTTACTTAGCATGAGGCTTACAACTCTTTGCAAGATTGTTGCAAAAACTTTCTTTAACTCAGTTCCAGTGATCTAAAGCTGGACTGAACTGCTGCCAAAATATCCCGGATACTAAAACTATGTCAGGGTAACTTCTTTCTTGAGCAATTGATTTTGCTTCCAACAGCTGAAGTCCTTGGAACCCTTTCACTTGATCGATCATATATAGGTTCATGGAATACTATAATTCCAAAACTATTACCCTTGACTACTTATAGAACAGGCGTAGACTGACTCGCACGCATACTATGTTTCTTTAGAATTCTTTTCTAGGTATGCCCTTTGCGATAAACTTAATACCCCTTTACTTATATCTTAGCGAACTTATATTCCTTGAACGAATGATATTTCACCAAAATATACTAAAACTTTGAGGACAATAACTTCTTTGTCTGCAACAGCAGACTAACATCACCACTAGGGAGTAGTGATCTATTCTTAAACTTTGCATAAAGCAATATGTCCTTGTGATCTTTACTTAAAACCCAAATACTTACTTCAGTCAGCATCCCATATATTCTTTTCCCTTCCATGACAAAACTTTAGGTCATGCCACGTAAATATCCTTATATTCACGATTGAGGAACGCCGTCTTTTCATTACATGAAGCCTTTTGACCTAAGTCGTGCATCATGTTTATTCTCTTTGCCTTTGGAATCACACATAATTTTGTAGATCTATCACAGTCCACTCATTTGACTCCTTTAGCAAATCTCATTTCATTGTCCAAGACTTCTCTCGGACTCTTTTACTTAGACTTGTTGTTGTTCTTTCTCGCACGCGACAATGGTAACTATAGGATCCTGAAGGACAGGTGCCTACTTTATGCTTCTTGTCGCTACGAGAGTAATGGACATGCCATGCTCCCCTACATGTGTGGCAATAGGTTGCCACAGGTGGAATAATAACAACACTAGCACCAACAATGCCAATCATTGACGGTGTAGCAACAATGGGTTGTGGGAACAATGGTTCCTTAAATCATTGGAGTGGGCACACTCACCCACTTCTCCTTAAGGTCAATTTCTCGAGCTACCACATTCTTTTTCTTCAAGTCATACCCTAGGTGAAGTTAGGTCTCCTTGTACCATGCTCCCCCAGATTGTCTCATCTTCTGTAGAGGTGACGTATGATCAAACTCTCTTATTTGGGTTTAAACTTTCTTGACTAGTATGAATACTGGCCAACTACGCTATATTCCTTCCAGAATTTAGCTATCTCTTTTCTTAGGGGTATCAATTATTATGACCGTTGTACTCCCCTTTATGGTCACAATTACTTGATAGATCACTCTTCAATGCGTCATCTTTTCTTTCAATGCATACTTTAATGCATCGCATTCTGTATGGGGATCATTTCTCCCCCTCGAAATATGGTATGATCTTTAATACCATAATTTCGAAACTTAAATAAAACTTTTGTGAACGAGGAGTTTTCTTAACTTGCTTCATTCACATGACTATATCATGTAAACAAAATTATTTCTCAACTCAGTGTGGGAGTACTATTTTCCTCATATCACTTTAATGACTTACAGAGTACTTTATCTGCAATACTTATGCAAGTTGAACTCACATATTGTCTTATCTTTTGACTTGTACACAACTTCCTTTTATTTATATTTATTTATTTTTTTAAAATAAAATTGACTCCTTGTTAGCCACACATTGCACATTTAAAACATGTGTCTTCCACCATTACTTACTTCACAACAAGCAACTCAATTAGAGTGCTCGCATACATTTGTAGAGAGTCAGTCAATCGACTCTCCACCTTCATATTTAGAAATGGTGTGGTTTTGGGACTTCTCCCCTTATGGCATCAACCCATTGAATACTTAACAACCATGGCACTATTGAAGTGCACGATTAATACTAAGATAGCTTAAGAACTACCTCAACCTATTCTTGCAATGCAAGATATACTTGAATAATCATAAGAGTTGTCTCTCTTTATCTTGTTACTCCATTGATTCTATATCACCTTTGGGCAGAAAATAGAATTAATGCATGAATCTTCTTCATAAATTGTTTATAACATTGCTATTAACAACTGTGGTCAGAAAATAACAATGTCATAAATGAACTCTTAAAATTGGACGCCCGAGGAGGACACCACGTGTATTAGCTTACCCCACCTTTGTGGGTATTATTTTGGAATATAATTTGAAAGGTCATCTTAATTTGTTTACTACCTATTATTTATGAATGAATTATTATGATCTCTAACTATAATCACTGACAGCCATTCTACATGATGAAATGCCCAAGCTTATAAATAGCAATATGCATCAGGATACCCACCTGTTAATCTTAGTTGTGTCATCCCTGTCCATTTTCCAGAAAGGCGCATCAGAGAGAGGATTCCTGTCAAAGCAAATTTCTCCAGGCTTAATGTCAAGCATACAATTACACAGATTATGCTTCACTCAATTTGCTTCAGCAAGCTTTCTTAAAATGTTCTGAAAAATAGCACATGTGATGCGCTTGAATACCTTTTCCCCTCAAACGATGCTAAAATCTCATCGATGTTCTTCCATAAGAGGAAAGGATCCTATTTTCTGATCATAAAAGTTCATGCCAAGAATATCCCCATCCGGAGTAACAAGAGGCCCTCCAATCCCAACCTAACAAAGTGACATAGACATGTTGTGATTTCTATTCCAAATAGTATTGCTAGCCAACTCACTCTGAAGCAACTATATATTTACTCACCTTAGTGATTTTGCACGAGGAATGTACGAGGAAATTGCAATCAAGTGTGCCTGACCAGGAAACCAGCCTCCCACGAGTAGCCATTAATTTGTCTGGTTTGAAGCGACGCCCTACAGCTAATACTTCGGAACACCGGGACCAAGAAAGCAGAGTATTTGCTGGACGGAAAGGATGGTAACCCTTGACACTGACTAGAGCAACAACATTGTAATGTAGATTATAATGCTCTAACTTCCCTTCTCTGTATTTTCCGTCAGGAAGCAGCACATCAATCTGAAAATGATAGTGGTAAGACTTAGCAGACCCTAAATGAACAAGCAATCACTGAATAATAAACACCAACCCTCAAGTCTTTAACAATCTTGTCCCCGTCACCAGAATCTCTAATCAAGCTTGCTGATGTCAAAATAAATCTAGATCCATTCCGTTCAATAAAAAAACCTGTGCATGCAAAATGCATTTCATCTCCTGCACGATATTCTGGTTATCAGCTAGTTGTGATCAAAACAGAGATAAATAGTAAATGCCATATCACTATAAAATCACCATTGAATGAAGCCAGCGAGACAACATTGCGAATTATGCTAGAAACTGCTTTTCCACTAAGTTTTCTCCAGACACCTTTACCACATATATCACCAAAAGTATCTTCAAAAGTGTTGACCAAAATCATGGGACCTGAGAAATATACATTTTAGAATAGTTGTTAGTAGTACAGGAGATAAATTTAGAAACACTGACTCACAACCTAACATGGTTGGTAGTAACTTAGGGTAACCCGTGGAATCCAGACCCTACTGTTGCCATACTAAATTATTGATACTATACACGGCAAGTAAATTCACATGAATTGTGTACGCACATAATGATCAGTAACTAACTATGATGACATCCTGAGCAGCAATCAACATTAGAAGTTGGCGTGCGTAAACATACCCAAGAACATAGCGTACATAAATAAGCATACAAGTGCAAGAGTGAGCCAAACTAGCTGATATATTAATGTAAAAGCCAAACTTGCACAGCTTCTAAATAGATATTATAAAAAAAATGCAACAATTTGCACAATACCACAATGCTAAGAACTCTCAAAAAGTGGTTGCATGCTCACCTTCTGGATAGGTGTTTGATTTACCACCTAAAGTAACATAAAAGTTACTACTAAGCCAGAAATAAAATGGATCAAGCAGGTGCATCAGACCCAAAATGAAGCCAATTGGATTTTACATTTTATATATAACAAGGTATGTTTACATATACAAGGCCTTAGGCCAAGAAAAAAAAAGAAAATTAGAATTATGTAAATTACAAAACCATTCATCTATCTCCAATTTCAAAGAAGGTTTAGCGCTAAACGAGATCAGAGTACACTCCTCATTGGACAGCAAATATTTTGGTTCAGGTCTCAAAGAAATAAGCTAATATTAAAAGTAAACATTGAGAAACTGCAAAGTGCAGGTGCCAGACAAGATAAGAAGAGCAGCGAATGATCCAGATTGAAAAATGCTGACCTTATAAGCTCAACAACGCAAGGGAAGGGGAAGTGAGGTAGAATGGAGTAGGGCACACATCAACCAGACATACCAGTAAGCCTTCAAACTTTCTGACAGTGCAAGACCTGTCTCCTTTTGCCATAATGTCCAGTAACACTCCAGACTCTTGAAAAGTGTGCTCCATGGTAAGAAAACAGCTCTTCCGGTAACCAAAAACAGGTTCATGCCAACAAATTCGCCATCAAAAGAAAAAAGTGATCCACCTTCCCAAGCCTAATAACACAATAAAGGTGATAGGGCAATAAGGGCTACATTTGAACAAACCGTAAGTGGTATGTAACAAGAGTTGAAAAAAATTGATTTTTAGTACCTACATGCATATGATAAAAGAAACAGAATATATTGGCCATATTGTACGCAAGCATACTCTAAGGATTTACTGTCAAAATCCTTATCATTCTCAGATACCCTTAAATCACCACCTAATTCCACACTCCTGGCCATTAGATCACCAGAGACACCACGCCCAACTACAAATGCCTCACCATAGGGCACAGATTCCAGTGCACGTTGGAAAATTCCAACATGAACATCAAGGAAGGTACGGACGTTGACAACAGCAAAGTTCTGGTCTAAATCATATTCATCCAAAAAAACCCATGTACACTTCATTACCTTCATGGCACACTTCAATCTAGAAAACGATAATAAGACAAGATTTACATAATGATCAGAAGCAAACAAAATAGTAATCAATGAATGTCGGAGCCAACCTTTAAGTCATAATAGTCTTTGTTTGTTTTACCATCGAAAGCTCTAACCAAACTTGCAGAAGTCAGAAACCTTGTAAGGTGGTACCCCTCGCGTGCTATAGCTATGCCAGAGCATGAAAACAAGGTAATGCCTCCTACAGAAGATTACAACCCGAATCATCTAACCGGTAGCGTTTCAAAATATATTTGATGGAAACTAAAAAGACTATAGCAGCATATATAATCACCATTGCACAAAGAAATTGAGACGACACTTTTACAAAAATCTGATAGCTTAGTGCAAAAATCTTGATTGGAGTCCCCATCACGCAAGCGGCCTAGTTGAAGAAAATAAAACATTCAGTCAACTGACAATGCTCAAATAAAACTGTGAAAATGTAAGGAAAACACTAGCAAAAAAAGAGGAAGAACCAGCATACCTGAGACCCACTCAGTCTTGCAAGCTCTTCTGTTCTTACGACAGCTTCTAGTAAGATCACCGCCACCCCTTTTATATGTCCGCATCTTTTTCAAGGCTGAAGAAGAATTGTTTCAGAAATATAAGAAAGGGTAAACATGTGGAGTCATAAGCAGTAATAAAGCAGCAATGTATATAACTATAACCGACAGACCAATCAAAGTAATGCTAATAAATGCCTTATGTCAGGCCTGAAAGACCAATGTTGATAATTAATTTTAAAAAGGGTCCCCAAAGAAGGTGGTCAAACAGCATAATTTCTTAGGTCAGCTATCAATTATAGCATGGAATGCTGACATGAAAATGCCTGTACAGTCTACACCGTTACACCTGATGACTGATGTATCAGAAGTATCTACCAGATAAAGCTATAGTCTATTCCTTAGGTTTCGTCCAACTAGTATCAATCACCTAAAAGAAAGACCTCACTTAAGTCCATATTTGTTGGTGCAGGTAGTATATACTGGTGTTTTAATAAGGTAGTCAAGACTTAGACACTAAGCCTTCCATTGCACAATATGCAATACGTTTCTGCCACTATTTAGTCTAGACCAGGCATTAAAAAACTACCATGTAAGCAGTCAGACAGCCATATATGGAGCCACACAGATGATAAACTTTCTCTGCACTTTTAATATTTCCTCGTCTACCGAGAGAAGGCCATGCAAACATGTAGAAGATATTTTGTAATGTAACAGAAAAGGGAGGGAGGGGGAACCATGGAGCCTAGCGAGAAACAAGGACATGGTTCTTAATAAGATAAACTCTTGACAATTCAAAACGAATAACACCGAACTAATCTGAAACTGTGCATAGATTCTTTGACCGGATTTCTAAACAAACGCTGTATACTTGAAGATCAATATTGTACACTCAATCGAGCTTTTAAGCCCAAGTTCCAATCAGACGGACGCATGTAAAATCTGCTGGATGTACCTGGAACAAACACCACTACACCAGTACATGCCTGAAGTCAGACAACAACGGGGAAAGGGATGAGAGGGTCGTGCACGTACCTGAGAAGCCGCACGGCGGCGCGGAAGCTCTAGCACGATCGCCCGGTCCGCCGCTCGCCTTTGTAGGTTGGAGAAAATCAAGAAACCAATTCGATCGGAGTATTCGCTTTCGCGTGACCTCGATACGACTCGACTCGCCGCCGCTCCACCTCGCCACCCCGTCTGGGTTCTTTGGGCTCATATAACCAGGCTAGCTTCTTTGGGTGGGCTTGTTTGTTGGTGGAAGTGAACTACTAATGGGCCAGGCCAATTCCACCCATCATAAATTCATCTGCACTGGGGCTGATATTTATTCTTGCTTTGACACCCTTCGTTTGATTTGCACACTACCCCTGTCTGATAATTGGTGGATGATGCAGTGTTGCTACTGTTAGACTTAGACACCCATCACACTCAATAGATGCTGCCATGGAGATGAGAGCTATATATGACCACCAAAAACAAAACTAAGCGCTGATAAGTCGCTGAATGACACGTGACGCTTCGTTAAATTGACCGCGTGACAACGAACAGCGCACTGCAGCGTGTAAACGACAGCTAGTGAGCTTGATTGATGGGCTTCCCGGAGCTTAACATCCGCGGCATGTATGTACGAAACTTCACGGAACAGGCTGTTTGCTTGCCGACACTCACTAATGCGGTTAGGACACGAGCTAGTAGTGACGGAGGTAGAACACAAATCAAGAGAGGATTATTGCTACTAATATGTTATTTAACGTCTTCATTTTTTTTCAAATTTCTAAACATTTAATTTGTAACTAGTTGATGGTCTTTGCGATTAGCAAAGGAGAGGTTATGACCTTTTTTTTTACCAAAAAAGTGTGTAGCGCATGGCGCAAACGTAAAAAACACTTGCACGTTTGGGCAAAACGCATGACGCAAACGTAAAAAGTGTTTTCACGTCGTGGCCTCGTCCTTTCCCCTTTGAACAACCCATCTCATTCCATATGGCTCAAGCCTCAAGCCATGAGACGTAACGGTAACGACGGGAATGAAGGTTGTCCAAGCTTCCAATCCAACCCAAGCAGCTGCCGCGCTCTCACCAGAGATTTTTCCCAGGCACGAGTCTTGCACGTAATCCATCCCCGCGGTCACCATCCGTTGTCGTCACTAGCGCGTAATCAATCTATCTCGCGCTGTTCTGCTCCGGCCGCGTCCGCAGAGAAAACGGCGAGGTCACGCGCGTCCTCACCCGCACCGACCGCACGCATGGCTGCAGCGTAGCGAGCGGCCAGGGCCCGGGACAGGCGAGGAGGAAGGGAATAATCGCTAAATCCCTGGGAATTATTTCGGAATCCTTGCACGGAGACAGCGCGGCCACCACTCGTTCCTGTCCCCGGCGGATCTTTTCCCAGATGCCAACGTACGTTGCCAAGCCGCGATTCGGATGCTTTTGCACTGGTGACCCTCGCGAACGCTAGTATTTGCACTCTCTCTCGCCTAGTATTTTCCGCGCTCCCGTTGAAAGTTTTATAGGTCCCTAAATTTGAAATGCATTATCATCCCACTAATATACTTAATATAATAAGATCAAACTTTATATTTTAAAGCAAGCCATCATTTTCATTAGCATATTTTCTTACTTGTTTTATTCCTTCTTTAGCTTCACCCTTCTAGTAGTAATTTATCTTACAAATCCCTAATTTAAGTTTAGTAATGTGCAACCACAAGTTGTTCAGATTTGAATAATCTTTCAAAAATAATTGAGCATGTCTGTCATGTGCATCTATATGATATTACCTCCTCCAAAGTAAAAGAATATCAATCTTTTTGGATTCATCATATCAATAATCTACACATACGGTGATTTGAAACACATTTTATTTTACTATAGTTAAATTATATATGTGTAAAATTAAGTTTTTATCAATTTGATTGAGATGACAATGCCTTTACAAAGTTTGTGGACCTAAATGACACCCAAAGCCAAGTTTAGAGAGATAAATATGCACTTTGAGAGTATATGGACCTAAATGACACTCGAGCTCAAGTTTAGGGAGCCAAAAATGCATTTTGAAAGTATGGAGACCCAAGTGACACAGCTGGACAAGTTGAAAGAACGCAAGTGCATTTCACTTTTTTTTCCTTTTTTGAGCGAGCGCTCCCGTTGAAGTTGTTGAACCAGCCAGACAGCCAGTGGCGCGACTGTAGCGCGGCGTCAGTTTCTCCGTTTTTTTTCTTTCTCTTTTGGGAATTGATTGATTGACGTCTTGAAAGAGAGGTGGCGACGGGTGCTTTTAACTGAAAGAAAAGGGAGATGAGCAAATGATGGCGGTGGTGGTGGCGCACATCGCGTGGATCCCACAATTAAGATTTCTTCGCGGCTTGATAATCAACTTGCTCGTTGGCATAATCGTGTGCCTTGTGCGCACCTCGGAGAATCGGTCACCAACGAATTGCGCTGTAATTGGCCGTCAAGTACGTAGTACATCTCTTGTAGCACACTCGTCCGAAGAATTAGGTATCGTGTTGTAAATGCTCGTAGCTCTGAGCACCAATTCGCCGGACACCTTTTTTTTTTTCAAATTCCCCGATCACCCAAATCATGAGGTCCCCCGAGCACACATAAAAGACGCGACAGCAACCACCACCCTCCCCCGACCTCCAATTCCTCCAGTTGTCTTCCCCGCCCGTGCCAGCTCGGACGCCTCCTCCTCCTCCTCTTCCGCCCTCCCCGATCCCCAATTTTAAACACCTCCTCTTCTCTCCCCTGCGGCCCACTCGCCGACACCTCTCCTCCTCCCCTCCCCACGCCCGCGCGGGGGGCGAATCCGGCGCCGCGCTCGCGCTCCGCTGCCTCCGCACCCCCTCTCACCTCGCGCCCCGCGCGATGGCGGCGTCCATGGCGTCGCCGCGGGGGCGGTCGATCCGGGAGACGGTGCTGGAGACCGTCGCGGCGTACCACAACCAGCAGCGGATGAGGCGCAAGCTCCGCAAGAGCCTCACCTACGCCGGGGAGCTATCCTCCGCGGGGCGGGCGCGCGGGGACGGCGGCGGCGCGTCCTCGTCCGCCTCCGTGTCCTCGCTCTGCGGGCCCGAGGACGACGACGAGCCCTTCTGGGAGGAGGAGGAGGGCACCGTCGAGCTCGTCCAGCTCGGGGCCAACCGCGCCAAGAACGTCCTCATCCTCATGAGCGACACCGGCGGAGGGCACCGAGCCTCCGCGGAGGCAATCAAGGACGCCTTCCGGATCGAGTTCGGCGACGAGTACAGGGTGCGCGGTGCTTGCTTCCTTGGTTCTTCGTTCATCATCTCCGGAATTTCAGCTCCATCGCATAATAATTTTAAAATAGTAGTATGGCCGGCCACCGTAGTAGTGGGCTGGAATCTGTTCTCTAGCACCACTAACGATCTCTCAATTATCCGCTCGTCGCAGGTCTTCGTCAAGGATCTGTGCAAGGATCACGCCGGCTGGCCGCTCAACAACATGGAGAGCTCATACAAGTTCATGGTGAAGCATGTGCAGCTCTGGAAAGTGGCTTTCCACACCACCTCGCCTAGATGGGTCCATTGCTTCTACCTCGCTGGTCTCGCCTCTTTCTACGCCAAGTAAGGATGATGTTTTTTTTCCTCTCTTGTGCAATCCAATAACTTTTACTTTTGGGAGGTTGATTCGTTCTGGAACTTTCCCCTTGTTTCACCCTATGCTTCGGGATTATTAAACAAAATCAATTGTGGTTCGTATCCATGTTGCTGTTGTTGTTGGCATACTGCACCTTGCTCACCTAATCACTGTTTTTTTTCTAATGGCCCAGCAGTTTTGTCATTATCGTATATGCTTCTATTATAATGTCGGATCTAAACGCGTGATACGGTGCGGATAGTTTTAGTAGTCCACAACCCATTCTCTTGAGTGTAATCATCAAACTGTGACGTTGGACTTTGTCTACTGAGGCTAAAATATCGCTGTTGAAATCACTATCATGTACCATACTAAATTTGCAACTGAAATGCAATTCCAAATAAACTGCTAGTGGGTACCATGAATGATCTGGATATTTAGCAACTTGGTGGTATGAGTTGGCACTTGGAAGGGTGTAGGACAGTAGTATGAATGATCTGGATCTAAATTCCAATTGGTTCCATGTGCATGAAGCCACCAACTTGGCCACTCTGGCACCAATATGGGTGTGCCATGTACTGGAAATTTGTAATTAATTGCGGTTCTGCTATTCTTTGCGTGACATTAACTTAACATATGTGCTTTCATTTTCAGAAATGCATTTCGTTCCTTGGATATTATTGTCTCACTTTTATAAACCATGATTCAATAACTCATGAGACTGCATGTACTGTTGCTTATACTTATATTTTTTTCTGAATGGCTTCTTGTGTATGGATGAAGGAAGGTCGAGGCTGGACTGAAGAAGTACAAGCCAGACATCATAATTAGTGTCCACCCCCTCATGCAACACATTCCTCTGTGGGTGCTCAAATGGCAAGGCCTGCAAAACAGAGTTGTCTTCGTAACTGTCATCACAGACCTCAACACTTGCCACCCTACATGGTATGTTCTGCCATCATAAGGAAAACTTGAAGTAGTAAAGCAATTTGTTTAAACTTGTTCTGACCATTTCTTTTTTAAAAAAACTACAGGTTCCATGCCAATGTGAACAGATGTTACTGCCCCTCAGAAGAAGTTGCCAAGAGGGCGGCATTGGATGGCCTACAACCTTCTCAAATCCGCGTGTTCGGTCTTCCAATTCGACCATCATTCTGCCGTGCAGTTCTTGTTAAGGTATCTTGATCCCTAATTCTAATTTTTTTCCATTCCTGCTAATTTCAATTTGAATATATGCAATCTTTCAAAACGTTTAGAAATCAATTTTACAAATTTCTAGCCTAGTAGCCTGTTGTGTTTAATGAACATGCTGTGTACCCAAAAGCATCACTGTTCAAGTTTCAAGAAAACACATCAGTATTTGTCTGTGCATTTATGTGTCACAATACAAATATTTGTTACCATCCATTTTATTTGGAACTCAGAAGGTTTTGTGATTTGTGTTTAACCAATTATTCACCAGGATGAGTTGAGAAAGGAACTTGAATTGGATCCTGAGCTTCCTGCGGTGCTGCTCATGGGAGGTGGAGAGGGCATGGGTCCTGTCAAGAAGACTGCAAAAGCCCTTGGAGAATCATTGTTTGACAAAGAACATGGAAAACCAATTGGGCAGCTTATCGTCATTTGTGGTCGGAACAAAACACTGAGCTCCTCGCTGCAGGAACTTGAATGGAAAATACCAGTAAAGGTATAACTCTGAGCCTCTTTTTTATTCTTTTTTCCTGAAGGATCCAAATGGTTTTGCCCATAGCCTAGACAACAATAGTGTTCTTCATGCACTGTTGGTTTCTTTTACCAACAGGTTAGAGGATTTGAGACCCAAATGGAGAAGTGGATGGGTGCTTGTGATTGTATTATAACAAAGGTAAATGCTCTACTATTCTGGATTTTTATAATGTTGCTTCCTTTGAAGATTTTTTTTTGTTTATTTCTGATCTTGCTTCTCTTCTGTTGTTTGGCTCCATAGGCTGGACCAGGTACCATCGCTGAAGCTTTGATAAGGGGTCTTCCTATAATCCTTAATGATTTCATACCTGGACAGGTTTGTTCCTCTGCCTACTATCTTTCTGCAGTCATGGATTTATACTGTCACAATGAGCATGCAAGTGCATGTCTTCCTGCATTTATGACCTGCTGAAGAAAGGGCCTGCTCTGCGTAATTTGTTAGGATCAGTGTTGTTACAATCTTGCGAGGGCGCTACTTATTTTGCTTCTGTGTGACATTACCTTTCAATGAGTAGTATTTTGTTATATGGTTGTTCCTGTGAAAGCTTCCACTCCAGCTGAACCTCTGCTGGCTTGCAATTATCTTTGTTACTAAAGATTTTATTCCTAGAAATAAGTATTTTGAGAGTGCAATATGTTAAAATGAACCCTTAAGGAATTGTTTTCATCAATATGTTCTCAGTTCTCACACAGGCTTGTGCTTTGTATGACAGGAAGTTGGCAACGTCCCTTATGTTGTGGACAATGGTGCAGGTGTGTTCTCCAAAAGTCCCAAGGAGACTGCTAGTCTTGTTGCCCGTTGGTTTGGTGAAGACTCAGAGGAATTGAAAAGGATGTCAGAAAATGCACTGAAATTGGCTCAGCCTGAAGCTGTCTTTGACATCGTGAGAGACATCCATGAGCTCTCTCGGGAGCAAGGTGTGATATCACAGATATCTAGTTCCTTGACGTCATCCTTCTTCATACCATCACCTGAAACCACACCTCTCCAACTTATGTGAAGCCTTGGCGCTGTGCATAGCTAGAATTGCAATCTCTGACCTTGTGGAGTTGGCGTTCTCCCCCTACAGCGTGACTTGGAAATGGAACTTGAGGGAGCCTTTCTCATCAGCTGTTGGTACGGGGATTCCACAACTTTTCAGTACATGAGCTCCCATGGTAGTTATGGATGGGGCTCGTTTGACTAACAGATTGTTGTGTGAATTGTTGGGTTCATGTTAACTCTGTGAAAACCATTCATTCATATCATGTTGTCCCCCTTCATCATCAGGGGCAGGGGGAATTGGTGGTGGTGGTGGTGGCTTGTAAAATACACTCAATTTTGTGCATGGAAAAGTCAGACCCATGTGATCCGTTCATGTAAGTGGAAGTCGTGTATAATATGATGACAGATTGTGTTGAGTGGAAATTTTGTTTGCGGAGATATGTTCTGTATTTTCCACTTGCTGCTGAAGGTCTGGCTTGACAATGAGGTGTGTGATGATCAGGGCCTATGGTCGTGCGTCGTGGTTGACATGAGGTGGTGCACTTGTGACTGAATTAGTACCACGTATAGAGATGAGCAGTTTGAGGTCCTTAATTCTCCTGAGCATGAGGCTCGTATTTGGGAGCAAATGACTCAATGAGCTTTTAGCGTTTTCTGATGTCAGCCACTGCTTGGCTTTTCCCCTTCCCCCCTACCAACCGAACCGGGTCCGCTTGGTCATTGGACATCTCCGGTTTCAGGTGGACTCCAGGCGACCAGCGTGAGTGCGAGGGTCCGGGACTCGTCCTGACAATGATGAAGCCAGGCATTTTAAAGGCGACACGATATGCCTATGGGGATCGCATCGCTGAAAGCATCCTGTTGAGCTTCACGCCATCGTCATTCGTCAGGTCGCTAGTCTCCTTCACCGATCCAACAACAACCAGTCAATTGCTTGTCTGTCACTTTCCCGAGCAGCCAGCACCACGGTGGCGGCTCAAACGGCAGATGCGTTGCAGGCTTGCAGTTGCAGGGAGTGCGCACGAGGACGGAGCAGATGCGACGCGCTCTGCTTGGCTCATTGCCTTGTCCTCCGTCTAGATGCGGATCAGCTTCAATACGCAGGAGCAAGGTTGTTCGGCTGGTAAAATAAATACTACTCGGTTGGTAGATTAAATAGTATAGTGTGAAGGAAGATAAGTCGGAATAAGCCGAGATAAGCGAAGACTAGATAAGCCGACAGGAACAGCCTCTAATACTACAATAACCAGGCGACATGGGCCGCGATGTTCTTGCTACAGTGCCAGGTTCCGGTGCTCCATCTCCATGCCTCCTTGGCCATTTGGCAGCTAGAGACGCGGCGTGGCCCCCCGGCGCGCTCCAGAAACTGCCACATCCACGCGACAGATGCACAAGCACCAGCGTATCGAAATTGAATTGTGCGAGAACAATTATTGCTTGTCTTATCTCATCTTCCCCTCGCGATCAGCGTTTCTGTTACCGCCGAACGAAGAATGTCGATCGCTGGCCTCTTTCAGTTCGGTTACCTCGCAACAACTTTAACTGCTCCAGACAGTAATGTCCAAAGGGAAGCGGACTGGATGGAGTCTATCACTGTCATTGCATCACTAATCATTTGTCCATTTCTGCCACTTTTCTTTTTCGCAGGTTAAAAAATTGTCACATCTTGACTCTCCTGTAGTCCTGTACAGAATCCATACACGTACATGGATCGGAGTCGTCTCTACCACCAAGTCCTATCTACACGTACGGGGAGATCTAATATTCACAGAAAGATTAATAAACAAAAAACGAAACGAAAAAAAAATACTAAGGAAAAGCGGGTGAAGAAGACGCACGCCAACCACGAGAACACACAGCCGTGCGCGGCACGTGGGCCCCGAAAGTCAGCGGTCAAGGCAGGAGCTACGGCGTGGCGCCCCAGAGCACCTCGGCGAGCACGGTGGCCTCTTCCGCCGGCGACACGGCCGCCTCCCGCGCGCGCCGCAGGATCTCCAGCTTCGCCTCTCGCTTCTCCCGCGGGCTCAGCCCTTCGCCGACCTCCACCTGCACCGCGAACCGCGCCACCGCGCTCGCGAACGGCCGCTCGGAGGCCAGCGCCGCGGCGCCGTCGTCCTCGCAGCGCCGCCCCAGGAGGCGGGCCAGGAGGGGCACGCGGCCTTCGGCGTCGGGCTGCTGCTTCTCCTCCTTCGGGGAGCAGCAGGAGGAGTCCTCCGCGTCGGAGTCCGCCAGCGAGCCGCCGAGGTCGTCGGAGCGCTGCAGGCAGAGGAGGCGCTTGACGAGGCCCTCGGCGAGCAGCGCGTCCACGACCTCCTTGCGGCCGTAGTACCCGACGCGGAGCGCGAACTCGAGCGCGAGCGTGCGGACGCGCGGGTCGGGCGCGCAGAGCAGCGCGACGAGCCGCGGGACCTCGCCGCGCGCGTGGAGCTCGTCCACCAGCGGGCTCCGGATGGCGGCCACGAGCCCGTTGAGCGCGCGCAGCGGCGCGGGGGAGCCCGACGCGGCCGCCACCAGCGCGCCGACGGCGGGGCCCATCAGGACCGGCCCCACGAACACGTCCTTGTTGAAGCGCACCAGCGCCAGCACCGCCGCGGCGCACCCGTCGCCGACCGCCGGGTCACCGAGCTTCGCCTCCACGGCGGCGAACACGCCGTGCTGCAGCAGCGCGCGCTGGAGCCGCGGGTCGAACCGGCCGACGGACAGCAGCCGCGCCTCGAGCTCCGCGAGGAGCGCGCGGGCGGCGTTCACCCCTCCGCCGCCGCCGGCGTCGGGCCGCCGAAGCGCGGCCACGAGGCGTGCGATGGTCTCGCGGTCGATCCACGCCTGGATCTCCTCGGCGACGGCGCCGGCCACGCGCGCGACCCCCCTCCGCGCGCCGCACCGGCGGCACCGCGCGCGCAGGGACCCGATCACCCCGCCCCCTTCCTCCGCGGTCCCGCACAGGTCGACGGAGCACGAGAGGGCCCTGAGCCTGTAGAGGAGCCGGCGCAGCGCGGAGAGGTTGGGGTCCCCGGCGAGGAGGTCGTCGGCGCCTGCCTCGAGCGCGAGGAGCGCCTGCAGCGCCGGCCCGCTGCCCTCGCCGGCCTCCACCCTCCGCGCGGCGTCGCGCAGCGCTCGTAGGACCCTGAGGAAGCCCTCCCCCTCCTCCATGGAGATGGAGGAGAAGGGGGGAGGCAGGCCACGCGAGGCTTCGTTTTATCCCGCCTTGTCTCTACTGCCGATGGCCACAGTCACTGTGCTAGCCGTCTTTTACCGGTCTTGGGCTCTTTCTTGGCCGATGGTGGCGCGCCGGTTGCTGCTATGCACTCCCGCGCTTTCGCTCGTTGTTTGATATGAAATCATGTGCCCTTGGTATCTTGGTGCATTAAACCTTGTGCTAAGGGCTTGTTCTTTTGCGTGAAAAGGAATAGTAAAATTATAAATGAATATTACTGAAATAGTATTTCTTGTGAGAGAAGATGTGATGGATGTGATAGGTGAACAGTGCTTTTCGCTATTGCTTTGTGACTAAAAGAACAGGCCCTAAGATGCGATCTTGAATGGGGTTTGTCCCGGTAACTAAAATGTCCAAACTCCAAAGTGAAAAAACAATCTCTGTAGTATATGTACAACTCGTGTGGCCGGCGTTCTAGCACGTTTCGTGTTTCTCGGAATACTCCAGGTCGGAGTCGGAAGTGGTAATTCATATACGTCGCTTCAACGACAATTCGACCTTCTGTCGCGCGGTACGGACGGGAGGCGCGGCCCGCATGCGGAGGGAAGCGGGAAGCTTAAGTAAGATTTGTTTTTTATTTATTTTCTTTTTATTTGTTTCTTTCTATATTTGTTTTTATATTTTTTTCTTTTCTATCTATTTCTTTTTTATTTGAGTTTTCTTTTTTCACTTTCGTTTTTCTTTATTTTGTTTTCCTTTTTTTCTCTTTATTTTAGATTTTTCTCTATTTTGCTCCTTCCATTTTTTTCATGTTTTCTATTTTTCCTTCCACTCTTTATTTTTTCTTTCTATATTTTTTCTTCTATTCTATTTTTTGTTTATTATTTATTTTTACTTTCTATTTTTATTTTTTCTATTTCCATTTTTTTCTTTTTTCTATTATTATTTTTTTCTATTTCATTTTTTCATTCTTTTTATTCCTCAATTTTTTATTCTATTTCTTTCATTTTTTATTATTTCTCTTTTTTTATTTATTTTCTATTTGCATCTTTTTTATATATTCTTTCCTTTCTAATATTTTTTTAATATTTGTTTGTTCTTTCCTTTTTGTAATTTTGTGTCTTTTTATTTTTTCTTTTATATTAATTTTATTTTGTTTTTCATTCCTTTTTTAATTCATATCCCTTTGTTTTTTCTCTATTTTTATTTTCTTTTCATTACTTTTTTCTTTTCCTAGTTTTTATTTTTTTCATTGTTTTCTTTCATGTTTTTTCTTTTTGCCTAGTCTTTAAGATCCATGTTTTTTCTTTTTCTCTAGTTTTTAAGATTTTTTTCTTTTTTCTAAATATTTTTTAGATTCATTTTTCTCCCATTCTCTATTCTTTTGTTTTCTCTTTCTTTTCTTTCTTTATTTATTTATGTATTTATTTTCATCTTTTCATTTTTTATGTTTGTTCTTTTTCATATTCTTTATGATTTTTCTCTTTTACATATTTTTTGTTCGTTTTCAGTGGATATTTGTTCTCCTTGATAAATTTTGTTCCGATTATAATATCATTTTGTTCTGAAGTTGTTCTCATTGTTTTGACATTTTATTTGTTCGAGATGACATACAAACTTGTTCTGGCAATAATAATAAGTTGTTCCGACTATAATAATATCTTGTTCTGACTATAATAATAACTTGTTCCGTTTGTAATAATAACTTGTTCTGACCTTTTTTCTGATTTGTTCTGACACTTAATTTATTTTGTTCGGGATGATATACAAACTTGTTTTGACAGTTGCTGTCGTTTGTTCTGACACTTTATTTTGTTTGTTCGAGATGACATACAAACTTGTTCTGGCTATAATAATAAATTATTCTGACTATAGTAATATCTTCTTCTGACTATAATAATAATTTGTTATGTCTATAATAATAACTTGTTCTGACTCTTGTTCAGGATGACATACAGACTTGTTCTGGCTATAATAGGATCTTGTTCTGACAGTTGTTCTTATTTGTTCTGACACTTCATTTGTTTTGTTATGGCTATAATATAATATTTAACCTTAATTTAAAAATACGAATAATTTTTTTTATCAAAATATAGTCAAGTGGGATCTTGTTCTGAAGATTTTAATACAAGAAACCCGTTTTTGAAATCAAAATTTTTAAATTTTAAATTTTAGTCTTTTTGCATGTGGTTACGTCAACAATTTTTGTGCAACATATACCTATGGAACAAGTTCTACAAAGCCAAAAAAAATTGTACGTACGAACAAATTATAGGAACTAACAAAAAAAAACTTACACGTGCGAACAAATATATAACTTGTTCGTTAGTTCATATAGTTTTGTTCTTATGTACAAATGTTTTGTTCTACGTCTTTGTAGAATTTGTTCCATATTTATTGCAACTCAGAAAATATAAATCCTAATTAAAAATATGAATAAAAAAAGTTTGTCAAAATATAGTGAAGTGAAATATTATTTTGAAGTTTTTATTGTTAGAAATTCAATGGTGCGATCGGAATTTAATTTTAACACCCGATTTACGATTTATGAGTTTTTAAAATTTGAAACAACTTTACATGTAAATGACATCATTTATTTTGTCTCTATCTGCATGCATGCAAGGAAAGAGAAAAATCTGCTATCTTTTCCCAACGACACGCGCGCATGTGGTCTAACCACCGGCACGATGGTTGGTTTTTTTTGTCACCACGGTGACAACTAGACGCGTCCGTCGGAAGTGGCGAAGCGAAACCAGACACTTCCAGTTCTCGCTTGCTACTGATAAAAAAAAAAGTTCTCGCTTGCTGGGGTCAGGTCCCATGTAACACTCCCTTTGTTCTTGTTCTTAAATATATACGACGTTAGGATAAAAAATAATTCAAAATGAATTAATTACTTTCTTAATATATTTGAATATATTTAAAAACGAAAGTAGTATTAGTTTACAAGTTAGAACAAGTTATTTTTGGCACCACCAAATGTTTTTCGCGAGCGGGATGGGGCTGGAGGATTCTGTGGAAAAGTCAAAACAGTGTCAAGGGGTATATTCGGATCTCAAACCCAGCGAAGAAGGATCGACGGAATATGTCCAAGCTTCGTGCCACCGAGGCTTTGACAAACGCAGCTGGGGCATGGACGGCGACTCGCCGGGAATGCCGATCGTCGTCGCCAGTCGTCACGCTCACGCCGCAGCCGGCCGGCACACCGCCGCCGCACCACACGCAATGAACTGCTGCCACTCATACAGCCGGTGCGGATTAGATGGGCCATGAGGCCTACGTTTGGATTCAGCCCAGTTCACCTGCCGATTGCGCGCCCGGCCCATCACGGCCTTCAGTCTGCCCGTTCTCACACTCCACTCCGATCGTCCGCTGCGGAGAGTTTTGGCCTTCTCCTCCCCAAAACCCTATATGCTACAGCGGGAGAGGGAGTGAACCCCTCCCTCCATCTCCGTCCGCCGCCGCCATGGCGCTCCGCCGCATCACCCCACAGAGAAGACCCTTCCTCCCTGTCCCCCGTGCCTTCTTCTCCTCGAACCCGCCCTTCCCTCCACCACCGCCTCCAGCCAACGACCCCGACGCCGCCCACCCCCTCCCGTCCTCTCCGCAATCGAACCCCGGCGCGCGGCCGCGGGACTCGGCGTCCTCGCTCTTCCAGGACATCCGAGAGCGCATCCGCTCTTCGCCCACTTCGCCACCTCCGCGTCGGATCCAGATGAACCACTCTCCGAAGGAGCTCCCAGAGGTCCGCCAGGCCCTCGAGTCCTTCCGCAAATCCGGCGGCCTGACCTCCTCCCCCTCCACTCCCGGAGCCACCCCCTCCTTCATGGACTTGCTCAAGAACCAGCGTGCCAATACTAATCAGGGTTTGCGCGAGTTGGATTCCATCCGAGGGAGCCTCAAGGGCGCCTGGCCGGCGCAGCAGGGGCAGCCCCGTCCGCCGACGCCGTTTATGACCCCGACGAAGTCGCCCATCTTCGACAAGGAGCGAGAGAGCAAGGATGGGGAAAAAGAGGAGAATGATTATGACACCACGCTTATGAGGGTCTACAGCTACGAGGATCTTGGGAAAAGGCTAGGGGACCTGCGGCCAGCGGGCGCGGTCAAGGACGGCAAGGAGTGGTTCTCGCTCGAGGAGCTGCAGGGGCGGATCGCCAAGCTTGTGCAGTTGGAGAAGCAGGAGGCTCAGCTTGGTGGCACTGGCAAGTATGCACCATTTCGGAACAGCATCTTATCTCTCACGAGAGCACCAAAACCGGTTCTGGGTCAGGGGTTACCCCTGCAATCAGTGCTGAGCCTTGGGTCTCAGATGACACCAGACTACACGCGACTGCCTCCACAGGAGGAATTGGTGGAGAGGGTGAGATCGCCCTTCCTTTGCCATTTTTTTCTTTTCCTGCTCTTGAAAGGATACAATAGCTTGTTTGAGGTCTTAGGATGTGTTGTACTACTGCTAAGGCATGCTGTTTTCTCCAGTATTTCCACCCAGACCATATGTCATCAGAAGAGAAGATGAAACTGGAGCTACAAAGGGTGAGGGACGAGTTCAAGATGTCCGAGAATGACTGTGGTTCTGCACGAGTTCAAAGTAAATTTATTATTGTTTCCTTCTTGCACCATTTTCAAATTGATGGCTTTCTACTTGTGAAAGATGCAGCCACAACTGTGTGAAAATAAGAATACCATGCACATTATTTCATTATTCACTAGATAATGCATTTTCATTGTTTTCATACATTTTTCTTCTTTGTGAGGTTGAATGATACATACTGAAATAACTTGGTGGTGTGTAATATTGATGCTATGAAGTCGATTTGTAGTTTTAGTTTGGCTTGATTTGTTACTTATCTGATGCTTAGATCTGAAGCGAGCTTGTGGCTAAACACCTTTGATATTTGTAACTCCCTTGTTCTGGGCCTCAGGTCACTGGCTTGTCTATATTTTGTTCTTTGTGAGATTGCTTAATAAATTCTGCAAGCTGGTTGCTAATATTAATGCTATGAAGTCGATTGTAATGCTAGTTCAGCTTGATTTGTTATTTATTTGATGCTTAGATCGGAATTAGGCTTGTACTTATATTCCTGGAAGTAAACACCTTTCAGCTATGTAAATATTATGTTCTCGACTTCTTGGTCACCGGAGAAAAGCTTTACTGTGGCATGGGAGATTTTTTTTTTAATGATGTCTCTTATGACGTATGTTTAAAATTTTTATAATGCATTATATGTTTTGTTGGCTCTTCTGCCTTGCTTGTGGATTATGCATGTTACTGATATGTCCATATTCTGTTTTCAGTTGCCCAACTGACTCTGAAAATCAAGCATTTGTCAGCTGTTCTACACAAGAAGGTATGCAAAATTTTACGTTCCTTTATGATTTCTTTTAATGGTTTACCACAACATAAGAAGAAATAATGCATTGATGCTTTTGGAACTTTTTAATCTTGATTCAGAGAAGTAATTTGGGAGCCCTGTTGTGATGCAGGATAAACATTCTAGAAAGGGGCTTCAGGAGATGGTCCAAAGGAGGAAGAAATACCTCAAATACTTGAGAAGAACCGACTGGGACTCGTACTGCCTTGTTCTGTCAAAGCTGGGGCTCCGCGATGTGCCCGAGTACAAAGCTCCAGACTACAAGAGCAAGCCCACCACCAAGGCCAAATCCAAGAAGAACAAGACCAAGAGCAAGAGGAAGAAGAGAAAGATGAAGGCATAGAAATGGTGAACAAACATTCCCTTTTCGGCCTTGAATTGCATGGCCGGAAAATCAATCGAAAAGACGCCCGGGCCCGAGATGGCTCGACCCAGTCTTGCAATGTTGTATTTTTCAACCCGTTTGTAATAACCATTTCCTTTGGGTGCCCAAGGTTTTTCCTTGTTTTTTTGCTAGGAGCTGCAGCCTTCCTGTAACAACTGATTTCTTGTTACTTTTAAGTTCTCCCCGCTCATTGCTGGGAAGGAGACGGGGGAACAGACACGATACCATTATATTATGCTGCATCGTCAGTTATACCTGTTATGATGCTGTTGTTACAGAAATTTGTCAGAATTCTTGCACACGAACGAATGAACAATCTTGCAATCTTGAGAAGGGCGAGCAATAAATCGAATATGAGGAAGTGTTTTCATGGGCCGTGAAGGGCGCCAGATCAGAAAGAAGGGCTCGGCGGCCCCCCAGGCCCCAGGTGCTCTCCCCCGTGGACCCGAAACGACCTGCGCTCCTCGGCGTCGGCGGCTCGGCTTCCTCGGCTCGCGCGGCCTCGCTTCCCCCCAACCAGTGAAAACCTCCCACCCCGAACCCCGCCGCCGACGCCGACGCCGCCGCGGCCAAGTAGCGCGAAGGGGACGCGAGCGCGACCTATTCCTCGGTCGCGGCTCCAGATCTCGCACCGCCCGCCGTCGCTAGCTTCTCTTCCATGGAGGCGAGCTCCTCGTCCTCCGCGGCCGCCGCGCCGCCGCCCCCCTCCATACCCACCTCCAGCTTCCAGGGCGTCTGGGCTGACGCCTCGCCGCTCCTCGCCGCCGCGTGCCGTGGTAAAACTCGAGGCAGAGCCTTCCCTCTCTTCGCAAAGTGCGAAACGTAATAGTCGTAGTCTAGTAGTCTGTCTTGTTTGGAGGGGCTGGCGAGTATATGCATGCAGGGCTCTGTAGTGCGTTGGATCGTGCGTGTAGATCTTGGTATATGTGGATGCTGGTGTGGATGATTCCTCATTTTGTTTCCCAGCAATGCGGGATGCTCTTTGTTGCCTGGGGAAATTTTGTTGTCAGCAGGGTGTGCTGGAGCACTGGGCAGTTTTAATCTGTAGAGGAAGCACACACACTCCTTAACTGTGTTTGATTGAATAGTAATCTGAATATGTTGTCTTTGCAGTGGGATAAACTGTATTGATAATAGGGATAATATAAATTGTCCCTACGATTTGATATGCAAAATTCCAGTTTCAATCATCTACCCGTTGAGGGGTGGCTTTTGAGTGATGCGCAGTGGGATGACTGTATTACAAATATGGATATTTTGTAGAATTGCTTGTCTAGGTCCTATGAATTGATACCTTGCGCATGATTTTATGTTATATTCTAAATGCTAGTTTCAAACATCTGCCCATTTAGTTGCGGCTTGCAAGTGATAGATTGTTGAAACACCTTTACACATGTATTTTTTTGTCTCAAGAGCCAAGAGTTAGACTCGGTCGATTCATGAATGGGACTCTGTAATCATCCTTTTTCTTATAAGTATGCCTTGAGTAGTGTTGGACGATTATGAGCTTTGAAGGATTCTTTTTTTGGGTTGAGAACTTCTGTTATTTAGGATAGGTACGTGTTCAAGAAAGCTATTGGCATATGCACACAAGAGAAGCAAACTTGATGCTCCCTCTTGTGTGCTTATATGCCTTGGAGGCACTACCTGAAGATTAATGTGTACTTGTGTAGTTATAAGTGCCGTATAGGTTGCAATCACCTAGGAATAGTATCCAAGTTTGGGGGTGGCAGGGCTCCTGTGCACCCCTTGACCCTGCCCCTGGTTTCGAATGAACCAGGGCCTGAGTCTCTGTGGGTGAAGGGGAACCATGTCCCTGCAAGCTATTAGTCCACCATTATTAACCGAGTTAATCTAAATGACGTTCGCTGACCCTCTGTTTTGTACCCTTTGCCACATTGCGCTTTCGTGAATTTTGTCTTGGAGGTAATTTTTCATTTATAAATATAAAATAGAGCATGCGCATTATCAAAAATATATGCAAGCATATATTTCCACCAGTGGCACTGCATACATGGAAAACACAATCAACTTTTTAAATGTTAAACTACTTAAACATGAAAGGAAATATATGTTTGTTTTTTTACTGTACTTTTTGGTAGAATGGCCCTCTTTTTCTCTTTTTTTTTTTCAAAACCAATAAATTAGTGAAAATCTGAAGTTGTGATGATTTCCTTCATCAAGCATCCTTGCATCATCATGTCATAACATTGAATCAAGCAATGATGATTTAGAGGCTCACACAGGGGCGGGCCCAGGATTTTGGGGATGGGTATTCAAAAATTCCAAATGGTGGAGAATTTTTTTTACAGCTACAGTATGGATTCATGACACGTAATCTAGATAAATCGAAATTGTTCCACATAGATACTGTCACTATTCTTCTTCTTCATTTTTCAAACCTAGCAATGCTTACTTTCTCTGTCCAATTCACACAAATTCATACAATTTCTTAAAATACAATCACAGAATCACTTGACGATTGGATGCCAATGTACCAAAACTATCTTACCAATTTCAATTTGGCCAGCTTGCTCGCTTGTTGCTGCTCCTACCGCCGCCCTAGTTCGCTTAGTCTCCGCGGCTCCTCCTAGCTGCGCTGGTTGCCTAGCGCCCGGCCGCGCCAGCCGCCAGCCACCGTCCGCCTGACGCCTGTGTGGCTTGCTGGCTGCGCCTGCGTGCCTAGCTGCCCTACGCAGCTCAGTCCACACGAACGTCGTCACTCAATCCTGTCGCACAGACCACAGATGAGAGGGCTTCCCGCTACCATTCAGATCTCGTCGCCGCAATCACTAGCGTTGGGGAATGGGGATGAGAGGGCTCGAGCGGGGAAGGGAGTCAGTCGGCCAATTTGGCTATTGGGCCAGCGCCGTTGTACATGGAGAAAGAAGAAGGAGAGGATCAGATGGGCTTTTTTTCTTTTGTTTGTGTTGAATTATAGCCAATTTATATTTGTTTTTGATACATATACATATGATACATCATATACACAAAAAATTTTGACAAAAATAATGGGTATTCAGTTGAATACCCATGAATACACGTGGGCCCGCCCCTGGGCTCACACCTTGATGAAAACAAAAAAGTGAACAGCTGGATGATCTTGACATATCGCCGTCGTCTCCATCATTGTTGAACCCTGAGACAAGTAGGGATTTTGTTGATTTAGAGGCTCACACCTTGATGGCTTGTTGCAATAGTCTGCTTTAGGAGATGCTGATGTTGCATTTAGGTGTATCTAGGACTCCCGTTGTACAGATGGCATATAGCTGACAGTTGAGCCTGTGTTGATATCTAGAAGTTCATTTATCTTCTTTTTTTCTCCTACTGACAATTCATGTTTATAGATCTCCAGGATGGGGAACTTGTACATGGCGAGAACTTTAGTCTGTTTGCTGCAATGTCTGCATTGGAAGTAAGCGCACACTACATCCCCTGCTATTTGATTTTTTTTTTGCATCTCTTTTTCTCACAATTATTCATAGTAAGCGTTGAGGCTCATGATGCTATTTTGATTCTACTGAATTGTTGTTCTGCATTTAGTTATCAGATTAGCAGTTGTTTGATCTTTTCCTTGAAGACAGTATTTTTTTAGGCTGTGCTAGTTGCTTTTCTGGACTTATTTAGGTGCCTGTTGATCTGCATGCGTGCATGCTTATGAGAAGCAATCTCTTGACTATTTATTGATGTGACTAACAAATGCTTTAATTTTAGATTGTCAGATTGTTCATGGCTTTGTATAAAGAGTGATTCTTCCCACTGATCTCAGTTTCATTGAAAACCATGATAAGCAAAAATTCTTTCTGCTAGTGAACTCACTCACAGGTTTGTAGCTAGGTAGTCCAAAACAACATATGTATGAAAAGGGTAGCAACCTTTCTGAACATTAACGAGTGCCCAAAGTACATTTTAGTTCATGTGACTAAGGCAAACATTGTACTGCACTGGTGAGGCCCGTTGAGTGTGGTGGCCATTTTTTTTTTGTATTTTGGTTATTTCAATCTATTACCTGATTTTAGTTCTGAATATCAACTCTTTCTTGATAGATAATGGATCCAAAAATGGATTCTGGAATTGAGAGAAGTGGATATAACTCCATTGAAGAAGCCATAGAAGATGGTGTCGCCCCAGTTCCACTTAGCTTGGACAGAACACTTGATGTTCAGCACTCAATTGATGTCATGGATCATCTTTTCTCCTGTGAGGTACTTAAGTCCTATCATGCATGTAACATTCGCAACCTTTTCAATTGTGTTAAACATCATATGTGTGTTCTTTATTTTTCAGGCAACATGGCACAAGGGGCATACTCTAGCTCAAACTGTATTCACATGTCTCTACCTTATGAGAATGGAGAGAACTTCATCGCATGCTGTACTAAGTAGCTTTTGCAGGATTTTGCGTGCTACTTGTAATGCCATCATTTCTGTGGTTTCTACTGCCCGAACACATGAGGTACTGTATGTTAGAACTTGGATGCTATATTCCTCCATTTTTCCTGGCCATGTTTGTCTATAATCCACAGCATGTCTAGAATCTGGGAATTTGATGGTTCTAAAACGAGTTTATGCTTATTGACTCTGGATGTTTTTTTTGTTTTCTTTTGTTGTCATCCTTATTGACTATCTCCACGAAATCCTTTCTTGAAATGGCTCAGATCTGTCATGTTACTGTATTTGGCTGGGTCTGAAGATAAGCACCTTGATATTTTTTCCTTCTTAAAGTATCTTCAATGTTCTCCCTGCATGTGAAAAGCATAAATTTAGTGGTTCTGTTTCAAGATTTGTGTGCTTTAGCTTTTAGGATAGCATATTAGCTAGTGGCATAGTTTTATTAGACTTTATTGATACATGTGTGTAGAGTATGCTAATCTAGAGAGTTGTTAGTCTCTTGGTTTTGGCTTTCCTGACTAAAACTCCTCCATTTCTGGCTTCTTTGACGACAAAAGTGATTATTGGGATGTTTAATGCTTTAGTAACGTGTGAGATCTGCTGCACATAATTCAGATGCCAATATGATCAACAATTTTGATTATTGTTTGACATTAAGTTTGAGATACCAACTTCTTTTGGATAATCGTGACTTCATGTTTCAACTTGTTACATAAGTCCTATTTTCATGTATTTGTAGGAAGAGGATCTCTTCACTATGTCTTTTGGGCTGCCTTTGAGAGATGAAGGGGATGACAAATGCCTGTCAATTCTAAACTCTGTTGAAGAGACAATATCTCGTCAATTACGTGCATGTAAAGCCCAAGCATCGTCCAAGAAAAAAACTCTAGAAGGTACTAGAATTAAATTTATGTTAAGTAAAACCTTCTTCCTGTTTTTCTTGGTTTACCATTGTCACGAGCTTCATTAGTATTGTGGAAACTGCTCCAATTTAAAGTAGTTGCTGCGTATTTTTTATTCTACTGCAAAAGCTGAACTGTTGTCATTTACTGAAGATTTTTTTAAAAAATATATGTGCCTTAATTAACTCAGCTGGCTGTTCAGTTTTGAATTTGTGCTAACTGCTGGTTAATTTGCATCAAGTTATTTACTTGCATGTGTGCAAAGTTACTGGACCCTCAGATAAGTCATTCACTTTAAATAACTTGCAGGCCAGTCATTAAACTGTTTGGTAGAAAAATATTAAAGAAGAAAATAAAATGATGGCAGGAAGCTTACATTGAGAACAGGAATCCAAGTAATTGGATTATTACTTCGACTTGCTTAATGTACTCTGGTTTGATCTTATGTAGGTTATATAGGTTAATGAACAAAACAACACATTCTCCTGTTTCATAAAAATAAGATTGTTGATGTTGTGTTATTGACTATGAAATCTCTGTATCCGCAGATCTTGAATCCCTGCAGGATAATCCTGATCTGGAAGAGGATTACTGCAGAGCTTTGTTATGCAGATTACGTTTTCGTAAGGTCTTGAACTTTTTTCTTGTTCAATTCTGGTCTACAATGGTTCAGTAAATTTTCAAATTGTGGATACTGAACAAATGTGTATCTATGTTCATCTTCTGTTATTGTGATAATATATCTCCCAAGTCCCAAGGATGATACCAAGATAGATTCTACTGCTGTTCATTTTTGTAGAGAAATAACACAGGAAAGTGTTGGTCCCTACTTTGTTTCTCTTTTTTTGCAGTGGTGAAATAAAGAAAAAGAAGTGACTTTATTATGCTTGCAATTGCTTTGATCATTTATGTGTGTTTGTAATACTTAGAAGTTAGAATGCTGATTGCATTTATGGTATACATTAGAGGAACCCTTGGAACTAAAGACTGCACTATAGTAATGTATGACTAATGTTTAAGGCTCCAATATAGTTAGACATTGCCCTTTCAGTTGTAGGTAACCATTTCTGACAAAGATGCATAGTGGATTTTTTCTTTGATTTCTTAATGCCTTCATCATTTTTTATTTTTTATTTTACCTTTTTTGGTTTGTAGCATTTCTACCATGTTGTTATGAGCATGAGGAAACCTCATGGAAGAGGATTGGAGTTGGCCCGAAAGCATGTTGCTTCATGCTTGAATGAGCTTAGTTTGATGCTCAAGTCTCGGGAGTTTCTCAAGTCACAATCCAACATTACGTTACAAGATGATGAAAACTGCACCACTGCATCAGGCTGTCGGCCTGTTGGCTTTGATATTAGCTTAAATAGCAGACTTTTGAGTCCCACACCGCCACGTGCTGTTAAACTACTTAGCTGGAGCAATGTAAGTATGGATCATGCATTAATTTATGCTTTAATTCTGGCCTTGATTGTGCTGTCTTTAGTTTTCTATAGTTTGGCTGAATTGCTTCTGGATACGCTTTTGCAGCTTCCTATGTAATGTAGTGACCATAATGTTTCAGGCAATCAGGTACTTTGAGAAGCTTCTGAATGATCTTAATGTCATTTGTGCTTTGTCGCTCGATCCTGTGCTTGAGAATGTGCTTCACTTTATTGTACAGTTCCAAAAATCTGTACCAGATTTGGTTCCTAGAGCATTTCTCCAGGTGGGTCGTACTTACGTGCTTCATGGACCATCATCCCTACAGTATTTATCAGTGTGAATAGCTTACCATTTAATGCCTAGATAACTGTTTGCACCTTGCAGGCTGTTACCATGTTACCTCACAGATAAAAGTCTTTGTTCTAACTAAACTTCAATTATGCCTGTTTCATGTTACATTAGGTTTGCGAACAGGTGCCTAGCTGACTTGGTTAGGTGGCTTCAGGAGCACCCCTCAGGTCCTGGGTTCGACTCCCCGTGGGAGCAAATTTCAGGCTGAGGGTAAAAAAAAATCCCCTCGTTTGTCACACCAAAGCATATGGCAGGCCCGGCCCATCTCACAGGCGACGGGCCCCTATGTGAGGTTGGGGTAGGGCCGTAGGGGTTCGGGCTTTTCTCGACCTATGTGAGAAGGTCTTCTTAATACAATGCCTGTGGGGGTGGTCTTACCCCCTGCAGGTCGAGTTTTTTCATATGTTACATTAGGTGTAGGAAGAATAAGAAGACTTTGTCTTTTGTATATTTGGGCAAAATTAGTAGGTTATATGGCATCCTGAGTTCCTGACTGTACATTCTGTTCTCACTTTTTATTCTTGAACACACAAGAGAGCATTTTGTCCTCTTTTGGAAACACAATTCGTTTTATCCTATACAGCATGCAGTCTTTGAATTCCATTACTATAGCTCATTAGCTCATTCAATGCTTCTTTCTTGCATTAACAACAATCCAACAACGACCCTGAAGCAGACTTTGTTGGTCCAAGATGGCAAGCTTTATGGGCAAAACTTGTTTTCTGATGTGATTTCAAGAGCTTTATCATTACCGGACATTATAGGCGATAAGGAATTTCAGATGAATGAGTTTGTAGTGCAGCTAGGTCAGGTCAGACACCAGGATCATTCTTGTTTCTCCTTTTACTTTTTTTTGAGACATTGTTTCTCCTTTTACTTCATAATGCACTTTCTGGTCATGGCTATTTATCTTGCGCCTGTATCCATCAGGAACTATCGTTGATTAATTTCATTGATGACCTTGCAGTTGGTTATCAACTTGCTTAAAATTCTTTGTACAAATATTGCATGGCAACGGCGCAAGCTTGGGAAGAGTTTGCAGGATTGGAGTACTATTTCGATACAGGTCTGTGAAATTCATGCAGTTTTACTTTGTTTCTTCTTTCTTCTGCTTGTGTTAGTAGATTTTCAGTTATGCTTTAATGTTGGTGCAACGAGCATGTCATCTGCAGTAAACAAAATTGTTATTTCATAATCGAGCTGAGAAATCTCAATTTCGTTAAACGAACACTTTCTTAATAAGATAAATTGGCAAATGGCATGATTTTGTTTTAGCAATAAAAAATGTTCCTTGCTAGATTCAAGAATGGGTAGGTGAAGAAAAGGGGTTTGGTAGCTGATTCATGAACACAAGCAATGCATTTTTGTGGACTTGTAACAATTTTGGTTCCTTTTTTGAAATACAATTTGTCAAGAAGCAAACATGTTTTCTCATTGATGCATTCTTGTGATACCTTGTTAACTGCTGAGCTGAAAATATACTGATGATTTAACTACATGAGGCATTTTATGTTGCGGCAAACCTGCTATGATATCTCTTCTACATTTTTTCAGCTACTTTTAAGGGTAGTTACAACAAGACTCAAATAGTTAAAGACTGAGCATTCCTTGACTGCGAACAGTTTGAATACTCCTCCCTCATGTTTAGGCTGTAGCATTTGCATTTGTAATGCTTTGTCCTTGTACATGTTGCAGTTGGAGCTTGCTTTGAAAAGAGAGTTTGGTGAAACCAGAAATGCTTTGCACCATGAGGTGGTATCTCTTATTTAATGTCACGCTTTGTAAATATCACTTTGCCATATATTTCTCATGTTTAACATGCTTTTTTGTTGTTGCGCAGAACATGTGCATGAGAGTTTCAAAGCAACTTCTTATTTGGACTCAGGAGCATGCATACTGGATTGCCTCTCGGTTTCTCATGTTGGGTTTCGAACTTGACCTATATTCTCCAGGCGAATACTGTATGGTGTACTGGTACATGTATGTGGTGTTCACAAAGCAAATAGAAAAGATGCAGTTACGAGTTCTTGCTAGTAGCGAAACCTGTAAGTTTTGATGGCACTTGTGAATTATCCTGCTCGCATATTAGGATGGTATAGGAGGATGAGTTCTAATCATAGCTTTGTTGTTGCAATTAGCATTTAGGATTACTTGCAGTACTAATATGTTATTGGATGTGGTTTTATGCCAACTGTGTTTTGAAATTTGATTTGAAAAGAGATTAATAGAATTATAGAAACAGGAAAACCAAAGGAAATGTTAACTGAAAGAATTACAAGGGGCAGAGAAATATTACACAGGCATGATTTTCCATCCAGCATAGTATGCTGCTGTTATGGCGAGTGGACCGGCTTTAGGCCTGGGCCCACGAGCACTGTAGCTCGTGAATAGTATCACGGGGCAGATTAGTTTGTTTGGATAGAGATAAGTTAGATTGGTTTGTTAGGATAATTGCTTAGGGGTCAAGTCATTAGTCTCTATAAAAGGAGACACCCTTGTATCAATTAGGTCAAGCAGAAAGATAATCCTAAAGAGTTCAGAGCCTCCAAGGGAGGGTGAACCTATGTGTTATCAATCTGCTATCGTGTTCTCTAGTCCACCAAATAATCCATAACATCTTGGTATTCAGAGCCTTAGATCTTGCGACCGCATCTGCTTTCGCTGTCGCCGCCACAAATCCCACCCAAATCCCACCCCTAATCCAATTCAGCCACCATGGGATTCTCTATATTCCATATCCCAGCCTTTGACGGGAGTTCTGATCCGTTGCAGTGGTTGCAACATTGCGATCAATGCTTCGATGCCGGGCAAATAATGGAGAGTATGAAGGTTTTTGTTGTTTCCTTCAGGATGGAAGGTGCCTCCAGCCAATGGTACTCACGGCTGGAGAAGGACCATGGCACACCGTCCTGGTCGGATTTCGTGGACAGCATCACCAAGCGCTTCCCGACGCCCGCTCTTGCGCCATCCGCGACGACCGTCCCCGCAGCGCTCGTTCCGGCGACGGCCGTCCCCGCTGCTACAACTCCACCTCCAGCGACATCTGCGATTTCGTGGGTCGCATCCGCACCCCGTGCAGTCACAGCAGCAGCGGCCGCACCACACGCGGCCACAACGTCCCCAGCCGGAGCACGCGCGGCTCCGTCCGCCGCAGCGCCCGTCCCAGCGGCGCTCATCCCTGCACCGTCGCCAGTAGCGTCTCCTCCGCGTTGTCCCTGCATCTGCATCTGCATCAGCCCCTCCGGCATCTGCGTCACCGCTGGCGGCACCTGCTGCAGTCGCGTCAATGGTCGTGACAGCCAGGAAGGGACCAGCAACAAACAAGACGCCATCTTCATCTGCTCCAACAGCTGCAACCCCTTCTTCACCAGCAAAGGAGCACGATGGCACCCCTGGACACGCTGCCTGGGGCCTTCGCGTCCCACGCGCGGCGCCAGCGTTCGTTCCCGCACCATGGCCGGCCCGGACATCCTCTGCCGTGCCCTGGGCGGCCCCGTCCTCCGCGTCGAGCAACACCTCCCGTCCCGCTGATTTGGACCCCGACTCAGGCGGCGCAGACTCCAGAGGCAGCGGGCGCGACGGCAAGGGCCGACCACCTGCTGCAGGCGGCAGCGGAGGCACCGACGGCCACAACCTCCCTGTAGGCACCGGTGGTGCAGCCACGAATACTGGCCCTGGACAGGCTACCACGGGCCGAGGGCCACCTCTCTATCAGCTTTGGACGCCCGGTCTGTGGCCTCCCACGATGGCCCATCAATTTCCTCAAGCCCACTATGCCGCGGCCCAGCAGCAACATGCCCTCAGGATGGGGGATTCCGGTTTCTTCTTCCCTGATGACCACCGCACCTTCAGGCTTCCGTCGCTGCCGTTCTGCCGAACCGGGCACCCCTGGCGTGCGCCTGCCATGACAGCCGGAGCTAGGCAAGGCGACTCTGGTGTGGCAGGGTTTTACTCTGCACCAGGTCCCTTCAAGACGAGTTTCAGCCAGCTACAGACAACTTTGCACTTCGCCATGCTTGGGCACGACTCGACTGGGCTAGCACCAATCCAGTTGGGGGTCATCTACCTCGATGTCCGCTACGTGCATTCTACTCCGTCACCAGATTTGGTCCAGGATGTTGGTCTGCCTCCTTAAGCATTACCCCAGCTCGAGGACGAGCTGTCTTCGAGGGGTGGTGAAGTGTTATGGCGAGTGGACCGGCTTTAGGCCTGGGCCCACGAGCACTGTAGCTCGTGAATAGTATCACGGGGCAGATTAGTTTGTTTGGATAGAGATAAGTTAGATTGGTTTGTTAGGATAATTGCTTAGGGGTCAAGTCATTAGTCTCTATAAAAGGAGACACCCTTGTATCAATTAGGTCAAGCAGAAAGATAATCCTAAAGAGTTCAGAGCCTCCAAGGGAGGGCGAACCTAGGTGTTATCAATCTGCTATCGTGTTCTCTAGTCCACCAAATAATCCATAACATCTTGGTATTCAGAGTCAGCTTTACGAGTTCTTGCTAGTAGCGAAACCTGTAAGTTTTGATGGCACTTGTGAATTATCCTGCTCGCATATTAGGATGGTATAGGAGGATGAGTTCTAATCATAGCTTTGTTGTTGCAATTAGCATTTAGGATTACTTGCAGTACTAATATGTTATTGGATGTGGTTTTATGCCAACTGTGTTTTGAAATTTGATTTGAAAAGAGATTAATAGAATTATAGAAACAGGAAAACCAAAGGAAATGTTAACTGAAAGAATTACAAGGGGCAGAGAAATATTACACAGGCATGATTTTCCATCCAGCATAGTATGCTGCTTATGGCTGTTTAAAAATGTTGTACCCATATGCTGTATGATTTTATTTGAGTCAAATCACAGCTGAATGAGAAATAAATAAGAATAGTACCTGAAACTGCAGTACACACAAAAAGATGTAGTGGCTGTTTGTTTGTCTATATAATTACTATTAGCATTGTATTGATTAAAAAAACATTTGATTTTATCTCTTGCACCATTTTAATGGAATGCTGTGCCATTTTCACTAATATCTGTTGGTTAGTTGTTACCGAAAAATTATTTTAAAATTAAAACATTTTGTCAAATGTTCAGCACGAAGAAAAGGGAAAAAGAAGAAGGATCATTCAAAGGACTCAGCACGGGATACAACATTTTCATCATCTTGTTTATTGCTTCAATGCTATGTTTTGCTGTCAGAAGGACTCTCGATGGTACGTATGGAAAAAATACTGTCACCCAAAATCTGTATGGATACAAAGAATGCATTTTTTACAACTGTCCAATATTCAACTGAACAACCCTATTCTCTTATTTCTAATGCAGATGCTTGCTGTCCTCAGAAATGAAAGTAGGTCATTCCAATTACCAAGTATCTTCAACACTGAACAAGAGGTGTGCTGGATTTAGTTTGATAGTTCTAAATCCTTTTAAATATGGCTTAAACTCGTCTGACATGTGCTCAATCCTTCTTCACAGAGATTCATGCAGCATTTTGATCTTCTTCAGAAAGCTCGAGTCCCTGAGCACATTTCTTACTACAGTTTTAAGGAATCATCTTCCCGGGCAGGCATAACGGTGAGTGTTGGGCACTGAAATCATTTTACTAGTTCTGTAATTTGCTTATTTTGACTAACCCTCGATGTTTCTATTGTCACAGGATTTGGTGAAGTACAACTTCTTCAAGGAAACTCAGAAGATCATCCCCTCCCTAAGGGGTAGCTTTGCAAGTGAACCAGAAAAGCTTGCGGAGCTCCGGCGGATAGAGCAGGTGGCTGAGCACAACAGGATAGCCCTAAACATTATCAGCCAAGTTGGGCCTGGCGATCCATCTCTGAGGGTCTCGTTTGAGTTCACTCACCACCCTCACTTTGCAGTGGCAGTTGTGAAGAGATCATGATTCAGTTTGTTACCTTCTCTCCATCTTGATAGTGATAGGGGAAAAATTCGCTCCCCAACATTCCTCGTGTTGCTAGCATGTGTTCATTGGTTCTTCAGAGCGTGACAATACAACATACATGCTTTAGGTTGTGCACCCATGTAACAATTTTGTAGACGAGATAAGAAAAATCAGATGCCGGAAAAAAGCCCTCGCCCCTTGCCTTATTTTGTAAGGAATTTTTGAGAGGAATTGTGCGAAACATTGTTATACGGATAAATTTTACTTATGGAAATATTTACGAACATGGTGGAACCTTTTCTCTTGTTCGACATCACTTTTTTTTTTGGGTGATAAAACGATTCAGTACAATTTCTCTCTCTCTCTCTCTCTCTCCCTCCTTTAGTGGTTGCTCCAGGCCGATTCAGGGTCTTAAAATACGCTCGCTATTGGTTTGCAGGGCAGCAGCACCCCTTTTCTTTCCTTATCTTTGCGTTACCTAAAAATGGATTTCTGGCAAAATCTGGTCGGAACTGGCGCCAAGCGTCCGTAGCTCGCTCGTCTGGGTCAACAAAGAGTTCTAGATCTAGGCCCAAGGAAGGAGACTCCGACATCTCCGAAGCTCAATCAGTCGTCTCATGGTGCTTCTGCATCGGCAGGCACAAGGCTATGGCTGTTGCCAAGGACCTCCTCCGCGTCGATGGCGCTGTTGGCAAGCTAGTAGCCTCTCCCCGCGGTCGATGGCTGTGGGCAGGCCTCCCGCCGTGTCCTGCCGCCGCTCTCCCGATGTCAGACGGTCGACGCGAGCTGGTAATCTATACAGTACGATAGTACGATTATTCTTGTTTTGGGATTGTGGTCGCAATCTTTGTAGTGCGTTAATTACCGCATGTTTTCCCATTGTGGCGTCTTAGGCCCTATTTAGTTTGGTGAGAAAGTGGTAAAATTTTTGCATTAAGTCAAACCCATAGAGAGAAAAATTTTGGTGAAATGTTAGGAACTAAACAGAGCCTTAAACTACCGCGCCCAAGACCCTCGCCGACCGTCGCACCCCCCAACTCCTTCCTCGCCGGCCGCGGCCCCCTAAATCCCCGACCACCACCGGCGCGGCGCAGCTCCAGCAGCAGCACGACACTGCCGCGTCCGTCCTGATGCCGCACAAGCCCGACCCGGGCGCCGCAGGTCCCTCGGCGACGGACGCGGCCTTCGTCGGGATCGACCCGGTGGAGCTCCTTGGCGGCGACGCGCACGTGGGCGGCGACGCGGGCGACCTGTACGGGCGGTTCGAGCCCGCCAGGGTGAGGATGTGGTACGGGCCCGACGCCATGGCCGGCCGCGGGGCACGCGCGCGAGGCAGAGCTCGCCCGCGGCGGCGCACACCCGCGCGGCCTAGCTCGCTCGCGCCACCCCCTGCATCGCCGCGGGCATGGCCGGCTGGCGACGGCGAGCACCGCCTGGGCCACGGCGGCGCCGGGGGCGGCTTGCTCGTGGGCGGACGCGGACGGCGAGATCGGGCTCAAGATTTACTACTACGACGAGCCGGCGGAAGGGCCGCCGCCGCCTCCGCTCCCGGAGGACAAGCCGCCGGAGCAGGCCGACAACACGCCGCCGCCAGAGGTCCCGCGCGCCGCCGCGCTGGCCCGGCCGCGGAGCTCTGGCGCCGCCGCGCTGGCCGGCCGCGGAGCTCCTGCGCGCCGCCGTGCTGGCCCGGCCGCGGAGCTCCCGCGCTACCACGCCGCCGGCCCGGCCCCTGCGTCGCGCCCCTGCTTGGCCGTGGGATTGAGACAGGGGAGAGGGCCACTGGATACACATGTAAATGGTTAGGGGCAAAATGGTCATTTCCATACGTGGGTCCCACATGTCAGATCGGTGGACCCGTTAAATCTATATAACCTATATAGTTGGAACTCACTAAGAGACATTAACTATATTTCTCCCAACATGCAAGCCATCCACCTCATATGCCACGTCATCATCCACTAGATCATCAATTTATATCTTTCACCGATTTTCTGTGATTATAGCATCCATGCATCTTTGCGAGCATCATGCTCCAAAATTCCAACAATAAAAATACGTGAAAGATCGATCATTTAACATCCATTTTCTCTCAACAAAATGACCATATTTTCATATATAGTGTCGTTTGTAAAAGAATGTTGCATAACAATCACCTTAGTTTATACTTTCAAATTTTCATCTTACAGCTTTGTTTAAAAGTTTCCGCAGCAACACGCGGGGTATCATCTAGTAAAGAGTAGTTAAGATACTTAACACTGAGCAGTTCTATCATAGATACATATCGAAGAAAGGAGCTAGAGTGGATATTGGCTACAATAGAACAATGACCAGTTTTGTACTCTCTAAATCACGACATAACTCTTCAGAAAAAAATATATTGATACATACAACTTTTCAGACATCTTATGATGACCCAATGTTGCCTTATTGACAGCTGTTGAAGAAGGTGGACATAATGGCATGTACGTAAACGAATTTTGAGTGCATGGCACACAGGTGTCCAAAAACCTTTTCATAACATGTGGGTAATCGGCAACTTTCATAATGGCATGTATGTAAATGACTCAAATTGCAAACATGAACACAAAAACCCTCTTCAAAAATTCATAACTGTATTCAACTAAACTAAATAAATGCCGAAGCAACTGTAGCCGATCAACTTCTATATAAATGCCCTCTAGAATATTTTCCAACAATTCTTCAAATCGTATGAACCAAAATGACAATTTAGAAAAACTTCTCAACGAGCTAGTAAGATAAATGGTGTCACAAAATAAGTGTGAAATATGTGTAAAGCGGAGTGTAAATAACCAAATCCAGCATGACGACTTTCTCCTAGGGTAATGGAGAGTTGGGAGTAAACCTATATTTTGGAAATGAACCACTTGTTAAAACAGAACAAGCATATACCTATGAGTTCTTATCGCTTTCATCGTGAGACTAAGCAAAGATATTATATTACTCACGCAAATATTAGTGTAGAAAATATAGTATCCCTAAATTTTTGCATACAAGTTTTTAATAAGTTGTCGGAGACATACACAAGTTTTTAGTGAAGCATGTTGCATTTGGTTCAAAGTAATTTGTTTGTGAAACGAACCAGATTTCCAAAACTGGAAACCCGATCCTCAGCACATCTGTGATAGTCCCAGGAAGTGGCTATCACGTGCAAACCCTGTCTCAAGTGGTACAAATCCATACAACACAGGAAAAAGGGGAAATTACATAATCTTACATCAGAGTACAACATTTCGGCATAAGCCGGGTACAAGCCCAACTGGACTAAACAAGAAAGGTAAATCATCTACGCAGCGGATCTATCGAAGCGAAGCGTCTCCAGCTCCACAGGCAAACTTGAGTGTAGGACCAGCTCTAGTCTTCCCATCCTTCATCGTCGATGTCGTAGTCGATCTCCGAGTCTGAAAGCATCACCATCTACCCGATAAGCGGGTAGGTCATGTCAGCTTCCCAACAAAGAGCAAAAGCGGTGGATGAATTCTAGTATGCATGGATAGGCCTATATATGGCTGTAGTAAGTTTATGCAAGCATCGGTAGCAACATCAAGGTAAGCGGTATTGCAGAGAGGTCACCATCTCCGAAGAGATCCACACCTCCGAGGCCAACACCTCCGGGGTCAACACCCCAACCGAGAAAAGAACACCAACACACTGGATCTCAACCGAGTCACAGCATCCCACTCTCATCTGCGATGTGGGGTCACCAACTCCTATCCCCACATCTCAATGGCACGAAGCCGGGCTCACACACTCGGGGGAGAGAAGCATCACAAGAAAAGTCTAGCCAGGTGAGAGATCGTAAGGGCTGTCCATACCAGTGGACACGGACTATAGCTATAGGTTTAACACTCTGCAGAGGTTGCACAACTGGACCCGCCGGATAGGGCAGAAACGGATGCCTCCGATCCACATCCCTACCTAACGGCCGGAGACCTAGTAGTGGGTGGCACTCTCCTGCCTCTCCAAGCCTGACTCGTCCTGAACTGGGGCGCGAAACTTGCCAGCAGGGCCTCGGAGCTGTGAGACCATCCCCGGAGGCGCCGGGGCCACGTCTACTCGGGGGGTATAACCCGTCCCCCTCACACGACCACACCGGTCCGCCTACAAGCTGAGTGCCAACCACCAACTAGTTCTCGGACCGAACCCCGCCCATACGTGAGCGAACGGTTTGTACGAAAATAGCCCAAAGATCAAGGTCACACAGACGATTAGTCCTTAATTGCGGGAGCAAGCACTCACCAACTCCATCCGTCCGACACGCCGCTAGGGCGAGAGGCCAGGTCGCATCTCCCCTAGACAGGCGTTCACAAGTAACCAAAGCGGCTCGCTCCCGCGGTAACACTTCAAGGATACACACTCACCCAAAACACACGCTAGAATACCGAGATATCCCAATCTCAGTCCGAACCGGAGATCCATCCATAACTCGAAATAGGTAAAACGTATGGATAGCAAATATCGGGGACTAGCTAGGGGTCTGTAGCTAGTCCCAAAGGTAGGAAGTTCAAGGATCAGGGTATATCAAATCCAAGGCATGGCTAAAAGATTGTCTATGCATTTCAATCATCCAAAGCATCATAAATAAAGCACTAGCAACTAAATAGCATGCATGAGATCTACGTGGTCGGGAGTGACATGACACCTGCGTGGTAGTCGTCGTAGAGTAGTAGAGGTTGGGCCCTTCCTTCGGGTCAAAGGTCTTTCCAATCGTCACAGCTCGGGTCGTCGTCGCAGCTCGGGTCTTCAAACAGGATCACAAGCCTACACGAGATGCGACGCGGAAATAAATAACGGCAATCAACTAAGCAATAACTCCAAATAACATCAATTTAGAGGAACCAAATAAATCCGATCTAGCTACAAGCAGCACTAGTTTAATTTAAGAAAATCAAAGTAATTAGTTTTATATTAAAATAGTTTTAAGCTACTAGCTTTATATACTAGAAGCACGTTAGAGAGAAGGGTTAGTTCAAGGTTGGATCGCCGAACGAAGGCTAAAGGTTTGGTGATCGCGCTGGCAAAGCATGAGCGCGACTGATAGGTGTATCAAAGCGGAAGCTCAGAAGATGTAGAGAGAGAGAAACAAGGCAACGCGAGCTGGGCAAGAGTTCATCAGGACAAAGTGTGCGGCAGCAGCACAAAGAGAAGGAAAGGATCGGATTGAGGGCGATAAAAGGATGGTGACGCGGTAAGACGTGCTCGGGAGCACGGTGGGCAAGTGCTAGCAACGCGTCAATAACCACGGCGTAGTGGCTAGGTTGCAACGCGGGGTTGCCGTGCTTGAAGCAAAGGCCTCTGCTCTCGGCACGGCCGTCCATCACGCGCGGCGTTCTGGGTACTAACACTTGGTACGACGCATGCTACACGGCTCAAAGCAAAGCAGAGAGAGAGAGCGGGTTTGCGACACAAAACGGTGGAAGTGGTGCAAGCAAGGAAAGCTATGAGAACACGACTCCGGGATGTAATTCGTGTCTGCAACACGTCAGTGGCTAGTTGCGGGGCTCCGGCGTCCCAGACCCACAATAGCGCAGTGGCGGTAGCGGCCACGAATCCTACTCCAAGTACGCGGGGCAAAACAGGGTTTGGTTCAAGGGCAAGAGAGGATAAGGATAGGGTAGCAGTGAGCATCTTGAAATTATGAAACCAACGCAAGTGGTTTCATAATTTTCGGAGCTCCAGATAATTAGTTATGAATTTTGAAAGAAAAAGGATTTATAAAGCATTTATTAAATCCTTTTATTTAAAACCGAAAATAATTTTATTAAAATAATGCTGACGTCAGCATGACGTCAGCGGTCAGCGGGTTAGTGGGCCTTAGGTGGGCCGAAAGTGTCGGTGGCCCAATGGGCTGGCCCAGTTCGGCCCAAGGCTCAACAAGTTTAGATAACCCCCCTTTACTACACTTCAGTCCGGCCTGGTTCGCTATTGGGCTCAGCGGCTTCGATGGGCCAAGGCCCAGCAGGGATACTTTGTAGAAGTTTGATCTTACTCCTCCAACTCTGCTGAAGTCCGTTCGAGACGGCGGCCGTGGGATTTTCTGCATCGTGTGCATCCAGGCGTGCACGTGGTCTCAGGTGTGGCACCACTCAGGTGCAAGAGAAAGGGGATGCGGGCAAGGTCTTCGACGGAATGCCAGAAAGGATCAGCAGCACGGTCAGGGTTTGCCGGTGGCGGGATTTGGTTACGGCGGCGGCGGCGCGCGTTCACCTGCAACGAAAGCACCTCGGCACGTAGGCCGGTCCTCATCACGCTGGCGAGCACGACCACGGTGTCGGCGCGGTGTTCCAGAGCCGTGCGGCGCGGTGATGGCAGTAGGAGGTGTGATGCCAAGCCGGGTTGCGCACGCGGTGGAACGGCGAGGATCAGCGCGGTGCGGTGTGAGGTGGAGCAGCGCAAGACGGAGCGGCAAGGCGGCGCAGCATGGCGAAAGGTGTGGCGGTGCGGCGCAACCCGGGTCGGAGCAGTGCGGCGCGACACAAAACAGAGGCGGTGGCGCGAAGCAGAGCCGGGGTGCGCACGTGGCGGAACGGCGAGGAGCAGCGCGTCTCCTACATGAGATGCGGCACGAAGGCCGGACAGCGAACAACATCGTTCATGGCACGACGGCACGAAGGCCGACCCAGATTGAGAACAGAGCAAGCGGAGAGATGGCTTAGGCATGCTGCTCACCAGGGGCTCGGGGAGGGTCACGACGAGGCAGGGGAGATGTCGAGGCCGTGGCGAGAAGAAGCAGGCCGGCCGGATGTCGTGGTTCAGGGCGTCGATGGCGTGGTTCGGCTTGGATGCGGCGTCGCGGTTCACGGGCTTGAGAACGCAGTCCAGTGGCGCACAGGTGTTCCTCGTCCTCCTGATGCTTGGCGTCGGCGCGGCGAGGGCTTCATGGTATGGTGGCGACGTCTTGGCGCAGATCAATTTCCCCTCGGCGTGCGCGGTGTCGGTGTGCTTGGCACTTCCCCGACGTGGTCGTGGTCGCGGAATCAGCGGCGTCGAGGCTTGACGGCGCTCCAGAGTACCACGACCCCCTGGTCCTTGGCGTCGTCATGGCGTCTCTGCTTGGCGACAACCTCCCTTGGACGGGGCGGCGTTGGCTTCCTCGTGTAGTAGCTCGGGCTCCTCCTCTTCCTTCTTCCCCTCTTCTCACCCTCTCCTTGTTCTCTTGGCGGTGGATGCAGGGAAAAGGGGAAAAAGCAGAGGACGGCGGCTTGGATTGGAAAGCAAGAAAGGGGGAAAAGCTCTAGAGGGTTGGGCGGCTACGGCACGGCACCGAGGTCCTATACCGGTGGCCAAAGCAGGGCGGCTACGCGAGATCCCGGTCTTGCCCTCCCCTTGGCGGAGAGAGTAAGGTGCCGCGGCCGGCTCACAGCTGTGCCCAGCTGGGCGCGATTGGGCGCGGTGCAGGGGCATGAAGGGGATTTCCCCGGGCGGAGTGCACGAGGCGGAGGCCTAGGCGTGCGTGCGGCTCGGCGTGCGTGCCAGCACGGTCCAGGCCGGCGAGCCTGTCCCATCGCTCACGCACGCTCTGCGCGCGTGAGGCATACGGGCGAGGCGAAGGAGTAGGAAGGTCAACAGGGACAGCTGACAGGCGGGCCCCGGGTGTCTGAGAGAGAAAGGGAAAAGAGCACTGGTGGGCTGTGATGGGCCGCAGAGCTGGGCCGGTTTGGTGAGTTTGGTTCGGTGCAAAGAGATAAGGGGTGTTGAGCGGACTTTGTTTGCTGAGTTTGAGCCCAAGTTAGTGGTTAGCTATTAAACAGGTTTGGGAATATGTTTGAAAATAAGTTTGAATTTGAATTACTTTCAAATTCAAACAACACTCAATTAACTCCAAATAAATAAAAAAAATCCAAGAAAAATCCAAATCACATTTATATCTTAATTTGAAATTAATTTTTTATATGGTTTTATTTTATATGGAATTAAGATGAGAGGCTAGCAAATTGGAATCAAATTTGGTAGCACACAAGTTCAAACAAAAAGTTTTAAATTTTTGCGAAAATTCAATCATGGGAAAACATTCAAAATTCTGGGATGTTACATTCCTCCCCCCTCACGAGAATTTCGTCCTCGAGATTAAGCTCGTGCCGGGTGTGGCGAGGGTCTTCCCTTCGGTATGTCTTCACCTCAGTGTCCTTACTTGCTTCCTTTGGCTTCAGCTTCAAGATGTAGATGACCTTGACGAAGTAGATCTTTATTGACAATGTCTCTCTCTTCCACCAGGTTCTGTTTGTGTTTAATCTTATCATATATCGTTTCCATGTGAGTCTTTCGTTAGCATTCATAAGCACTTGCTAGATTCACTCCATATATCTCCAAGAACTTTACTCTTGTCCAAGTCCGTGAGAAATTCCAACTGTAGGCTAGAGGTTCCTCTTCTCAATCCGTCTCATCTAGCCGGGTTACCTAAGCTTGATAAGCTCAGAGCGGTCTGGAGCATGAGAGTCTCATATTATTCCAATCCTCCCATTCGAGGTTACATCCTTCTTATTAGTTTAGCTTATTCCAAAATTATTGCTTCTGAACTCAGCCATATTCTCATGGCATCCATTATGTACTTTTAATCCAAATAGGCACGAATCTCCCACTTCTTTCCATATGAGGGAGTCGTATTCTTTAAGCCTAGAGGAGTTCTGTGCATCCGGGCCTATCTTGTAACACGCATGTAGTTGGAGTCCATATGGCAAGCTTTTATCCAATTGGTTGCCATATACCGAAACTTGTATTCTTAGCGTATCCATAAGTTTATCTTTGTCCAAATTTGACTGCTTATCCAAAGGAGGTACGCTGAGCAGAAGTTGGGTCTCATAAATATCTTTTCCTCATCCATGTTTTCTCATATTCTCTAGGTTTCCCTAGTTTATCCAAGAAATCTTCTTGAAGCCATACCCATGTGGGATATGTTGAAGATATAAAGTACTATCTTTTGATCCATAAGTAGATATACTGGTTTTTCCAAAACATTAGTGCAGTCGCACCTCTTGTGGCGTGCACTCTCAGCAACTAGCTGCACTTGGGTGATCATAACTTCCTTTTTACTTCCTCAGTCATCTCGAGGCTTATGAAATGCCTCTGCTTCCTATATAAGCTCATCCAAATAGTTGACCCTGTTGCAGTACTTGTACTCCATCATAGGGTCTTGTGTGGTTAATCAATGTTCCTCATATTCCAGGGTGATTTCTCATCTTTCGGAAGTTCTCTGAGTGTCCAGTAGTCTTTACCAATCTTCGTGTGCTACTCTTATAGAAACCCATTGGTTGGTTTAGCTCGTCCCCGACGATTCTCGCCAGAGTGCTAGCAACATCCGACATATCCAATTAGCTCCTGGTCGTACACACTATGAATGGTTACTTCCCATTCGTAATAGTCCATGTTAAGAGGGGTCAGCTGCAACACCCTCGACTATGTGAGTGACTCTTCCCATCCGAAATCTCACACTAGTCAATTTGGTTCCAATTTTCTTGGGATGGATCTTCACGTAGAAGTCACATCTACCTTACTCTTGTATGCTTAGCAAACTCTTCTAACTCATTTTCCAATAGTGCGGTAGGTTCCTACTATGAGGTCGAACAGCTAACATGTGTCCAGTAGTTGCCGAAGTAGTTCTTCTTCCCACCAGTTCAATATCCGGTGTCCAGTAGAGCTTCTTCATTATTTGCTTATTCCAAAAGTGGGATCGACTTAACTTTTCTAGAATGTGTCACTGACATCTTAGGGTACTCAACTGCTCTTAACTAATATATGCTTCCATAGAGGTACATGCACTTCTGAGCTTTCGATGTTTCAAATTCTGAGGTACTCATTTTCTGGTTTGCGAACTCGATTCCAATGATCATCGGGTAACTCATATGAAGTCTTGGTCTGATTTGTTGAGGTTGCGAGAAATTCTTCTCCTCTTCTGAAGATTGGTCTTGTTATTAAGCTTGACTCATCGGTCTTCATTCTTCAAGCTCTTGATCTTGCAGGATGGGGTGCTAAGGCTTCTAAAGGAGTCATCTACAGGATCTAGCAAGCATGAGCACACAATACAATTTCACACAAGCAAGAAGAGGCATAACAACCATAAGACCATTAAGATCCAATCACTCAAGCAATGCACCAAACAAATGTGTATCTCGAGGCTGACTCCTAAGACCTTTGAGATTACACCAGGTAAAACGTTCTAGTATGTCGTGGGCACTTGAGGGATTTCTCTAAGGTTAGTGTTGCATCACTTGAAAGGATACATCCATCTGATGTCTCGGTGCTGAACTTTCCGAGACGGGCGGGTGAAGTTCTTATCCATGCTGGCTTGATCGAGAACCTGTAAGTTGTGTTCCATATTCCTCTTCGAGTCACATGACTTATTCTATCCATTTGACTCGTGTAGTACTGATGTGGTATCCTGTAGCACTTGCTACCTTTACAATCCTCCGGGTTAGGTCCATTTACCAAAATCATCTTTATGACTGAAGGGGTTCCATATGTAGCCTGAAAGGCGCAGGGGGTCCTGTGGTAGGTGGCTAGAATCTTCTTCATTTTAGTCCAATGCTTCTGGTTCAATTCTTCCCATTCTGATACACCATCTTAGTTGGACTACTCTTCTCTGTCCATGGTTCTCGTGGCATTGTCCTTGCAAAGGGGTGCTCTATGTTTATCGTTTTATCCGTGCCCCGTGTTTCTCGTCTGTTCATTTTGATCCAGCGTCACCTTTGGTCGGTTCGGGAGATTCAAGTCCAAGTATCCAAGTTTCACGCTTCTCATCTAAAGGGGAAATTCCATATTAACTTGTCAAATCTTTATTCCAAGTATTTGATGCTTGCTCTCAGGGCGATCATGGCTGTTCAATCCATTATTTGCATCTTGTAGCTGCAGCTTGTTATAGTATCTTAGTCCTTTGCGAATCAACTATTTGTGTACTCCAAGTCGAGGGGTCTTATCCAAATGCCGAGCTACGGGCTTCTCAAGGGGTTCTGACTCCTGTATCCAAGCTTACGTGAGCCACATCCATATAGTAGATAACCCGTTCCTTATGTGGGCGCACGTGGAATCAGAATCTTATCTCATCATCATCTTCAATGTGGCGTTGTCCAAGCTTCGTCCTGAGCAGGGATGGAAGGGTGCATATGGTTCTTGTTGCTTCTCTGGTACGCAGACTTCATGTGGCATCAAGGTGGCAGTCTATTCCATCTTTGGTAGTCTGAATTCCACTGTAGGGCAACTGTGATGGTGTAAACTTGTATTGAGGGTTCAACAGGGGATAGTCCAGTTAAGTCCTGTAGAGTCATCTTCATCTTTTTCCTGTACCCAATCTCCATCACTGCCTTTACAGGTGTTGCCTTTGTCTTGTTCGGGGCATCCTTCCGAGTATGTCTCGGTCTTGATCAAGCAACAATCGTTGTTCTCCAAAGGTCAGCAAACCCGAAGAAACGTTGTTAGTTAGTTAGTTAGTTAGTGAGAAATCAAGGATGTAACAGTAGAATTCAAGGGGTTTATATATAAAATTCAAGGAGTATATACTCAATCAAGGATGTTTAGGCTGTCCTAAACTATCGGCCATTGCTAGGCCTCGTCCTACTGTCAAGTACAGCTCTGATACCACCTGAAATGAACCAGATTTCCAAAACTGGAAACCCGATCCTCTGCACATCTGTGATAGTCCCAGGAAGTGGCTATCACGTGCAAACCCTGTCTCAAGTGGAACAAATCCATACAACACAGGAAAAAGGAGAAATTACATAATCTTACATCAGAGTACAACATTTCGGCATAAGCCGGGTACAAGTCCAACTGGACTAAACAAGAAAGGTAAATCATCTACGCAGCGGATCTATCGAAGCAAAGCGTCTCCAGCTCCACAGGCAAACTTGAGTGTAGGACCAGCTCTAGTCTTCCCATCCTTCATCGTCGATGTCGTAGTCGATCTCCGAGTCTGAAAGCATCACCATCTACCCGATAAGCGGGTAGGTCATGTCAGCTTCCCAACAAAGAGCAAAAGCGGTGGATGAATTCTAGTATGCATGGATAGGCCTATATATGGCTGTAGTAAGTTTATGCAAGCAGCGGTAGCAACATCAAGGTAAGCGGTATTGCAGAGAGGTCACCATCTCCGAAGAGATCCACACCTCCGAGGCCAACGCCTCCGGGGTCAACACCCCAACTGAGAAAAGAACACCAACACACTGGATCTCAACCGAGTCACAGCATCCCACTCTCATCTGCGATGTGGGGTCACCAACTCCTATCCCCACATCTCAACGGCACGAAGCCGGGCTCACACACTCGGGGGAGAGAAGCAGCACAAGAAAAGTCTAGCCAGGTGAGAGATCGTAAGGGCTGTCCATACCAGTGGACACGGACTATAGCTATAGGTTTAACACTCTGCAGAGGTTGTAGAACTAGACCCGCTGGATAGGGCAGAAACGGATGCCTCCGATCCACATCCCTACCTAACGGCCGGAGACCTAGCAGTGGGTGGCACTCTCCTGCCTCTCCAAGCCCGACTCGTCCTGAACTGGGGCGCGAAACTTGCCAGCAGGGCCTCGGAGCTGTGAGACCATCCCCGGAGGAGCCGGGGCGACGTCTACTCGGGGGGTATAACCCGTCCCCCTCACACGACCACACTGGTCCGCCTACAAGCTGAGTGCCAACCACCAACTAGTTCTCGGACCGAACCCCGCCCATACGTGAGCGAACGGTTTGTACGAAAATAGCCCAAAGATCAAGGTCACACAGACGATCGGTCCTTAATTACGGGAGCAAGCACTCACCAACTCCATCCGTCCGACACGCCGCTAGGGCGAGAGGCCAGGTCGCATCTCCCCTAGACAGGCGTTCACAAGTAACCAAAGCGGCTCGCTCCCGTGGTAGCACGTCAAGGATACACACTCACCCAAAACACACGCTAGAATACCGAGATATCCCAATCTCAGTCCGAACCGGAGATCCATCCATAACTCGAAACAGGTAAAACGTATGGATAGCAAATATCGGGGACTAGCTAGGGGTCTGTAGCTAGTCCCAAAGGTAGGAAGTTCAAGGATCAGGGTATATCAAATCCAAGGCATGGCTAAAAGATTGTCTATGCATTTCATTCATCCAAAGCATCATAAATAAAGCACTAGCAACTAAATAGCATGCATGGGATCTACGTGGTCGGGAGTGACATGACACCTGCGTGGTAGTCGTCGTGGAGTAGTAGAGGTTGGGCCCTTCCTTCGGGTCAAAGGTCTTTCCAATCGTCACAGCTCGGGTCGTCGTCGCAGCTCGGGTCTTCAAACAGGATCACAAGCCTACACGAGATGCGACGCGGAAATAAATAACGGCAATCAACTAAGCAATAACTCCAAATAACATCAATTTAGAAGAACCAAATAAATCCGATCTAGCTACAAGCAGCACTAGTTTAATTTAAGAAAATCAAAGTAATTAGTTTTATATTAAAATAGTTTTAAGCTACTAGCTTTATATACTAGAAGCAAGTTAGAGAGAAGGGTTAGTTCAAGGTTGGATCGCCGAACGAAGGCTAAAGGTTTGGTGATCGCGCTGGCAAAGCATGAGCGCGACTGATAGGTGTATCAAAGCGGAAGCTCAGAAGATGTAGAGAGAGAAACAAGGCAACGCGAGCTGGGCAAGAGTTCATCAGGACAAAGTGTGCGGCAGCAGCACAAAGAGAAGGAAAGGATCGGATTGAGGGCGATAAAAGGATGGTGACGCGGTAAGACGTGCTCGGGAGCACGGTGGGCAAGTGCTAGCAACGCGTCAATAACCACGGCGTAGTGGCTAGGTTGCAACGCGGGGTTGCCATGCTTGAAGCAGAGGCCTCTGCTCTCGGCACGGCCGTCCATCACGCGTGGCGTTCTGGGTACTAACACTTGGTACGACGCGTGCTATACGGCTCAAAGCAAAGCAGAGAGAGAGCGGGTTTGCGACACAAAATGGTGGAAGTGGTGCAAGCAAGGAAAGCTATGAGAACACGACTCGGGGATGTAATTCGTGTCTGCAACACGTCAGTGGCTAGTTGCGGGGCTCCGGCGTCCCAGACCCACAATAGCGCAGTGGCGGTAGCGGCCACGAATCTTACTCCAAGTACGCAGGGCAAAACAGGGTTTGGTTCAAGGGCAAGAGAGGATAAGGATAGGGTAGCAGCGAGCGTCTCGAAATTATGAAACCAACGCAAGTGGTTTCATAATTTTCGGAGCTCCAGATAATTAGTTATGAATTTTGAAAGAAAAAGGATTTATAAAGTATTTATTAAATCCTTTTATTTAAAACCGAAAATAATTTTATTAAAATAATGCTGACGTCAGCAGTCAGCGGGTTGGTGGGCCTTAGGTGGGCCGAAAGTGTCGGTGGCCCAATGGGCTGGCCCAGTTCGGCCCAAGGCTCAACAAGTTTAGATAACCCCCCTTTACTACACTTCAGTCCGGCCTGGTTCATAATTGGGCTCAGCGGCTTCGATGGGCCAAGGCCCAGCAGGGATACTTTGTAGAAGTTTGATCTTACTCCTCCAACTCCGCTGAAGTCCGTTCGAGACGGCGGCCGTGGGATCTTCTGCATCGTGTGCGTCCAGGCGTGCACGTGGTCTCAGGTGTGGCACCACTCAGGTGCAAGAGAAAGGGGATGCGGGCAAGGTCTTCGACGGAATGCCAGAAAGGATCAGCAGCACGGTCAGGGTTTGCCGGCGGCGGGATTTGGTTACGGCGGCGGCGGCGCGCGTTCACCTGCAACGAAAGCACCTCGGCACGTAGGCCGGTCCTCATCACGCTGGCGAGCACGACCACGGCGTCGGCGCGGTGTTCCAGAGCCGTGCGGCGCGGTGATGGCAGCAGGAGGTGTGATGCCAAGCCGGGTTGCGCGCGGCGGAACGACGAGGATCAGCGCGGTGCGGTGTGAGGTGGAGCAGCGCAAGACGGAGCGGCAAGGCGGCGCAGCATGGCGAAAGGTGTGGTGGTGCGGCGCAACCCGGGTCGGAGCAGTGCGGCGCGACACAAAACAGAGGCGGTGGCGCGAAGCAGAGCCGGGGTGCGCACGTGGCGGAACGGCGAGGAGCAGCGCGGCTCCTACACGAGATGCGGCACGAAGGCCGGACAGCGGACAACATCGTTCATGGCACGACGGCACGAAGGCCGACCCAGATTGAGAACAGAGCAAGCGGAGAGGTGGCTTAGGCATGCTGCTCACCAGGGGCTCGGGGAGGGTCACGGCGAGGCAGGGGAGATGTTGAGGCCGTGGCGAGAAGAAGCAGGCCGGCCGGATATCGTGGTTCAAGGCGTCGACGGCGTGGTTCGGCTTCGATGCGGCGTCGCGGTTCACGGGCTTGAGAACGCAATCCAGTGGCGCACAGGTGTTCCTCGTCCTCCTGATGCTTGGCGTCGGCGCGGCGAGGGCTTCATGGTATGGTGGCGACGTCTTGGCGCGGATCAATTTCCCCTCGGCGTGCGCGGCATCGGTGTGCTTGGCACTTCCCCGACGTGGTCGTGGTCGCAGAATCGGCGGCGTCGAGGCTTGACGGCGCTCCGGAGTACCACGACCCCCTGGTCCTTGGCGTCATCATGGCGTCTCTGCTTGGTGACGACCTCCCTTGGACGCGGCGGCGTTGGCTTCCTCATGTAGTAGCTCGGGCTCCTCCTCTTCCTTCTTCCCCTCTTCTCACCCTCTCCTTGTTCTCTTGGCGGTGGATGCAGGGAAAAGGGGAAAAAGCAGAGGACGGCGGCTTGGATTGGAAAGCAAGAAAGGGGGAAAAGCTCTAGAGGGTTGGGTGGCTACGGCACGGCACAGAGGTCCTATACTGGTGGCCAAAGCAGGGCGGCTACACGAGATCCCGGTCTTGCCCTCCCCTTGGCGGAGAGAGTAAGGTGCCGCGGCCGGCTCACAGCTGTGCCTAGCTGGGCGCGATTGGGCGCGGTGCAGGGGCATGAAGGGGATTTCCCCGGGCGGAGTGCACGAGGCGGAGGCCTAGGCATGCGTGCGGCTCGGCGTGCGTGCCAGCACGGTCCAGGCCGGCGAGCCTGTCCCATCGCTCGCGCACGCTCCGCGCGCGTGAGGCATACGGGCGAGGCGAAGGAGCAGGAAGGTCAACAGGGACAGCTGACAGGCGGGCCCCGGGTGTCTGAGAGAGAAAGGGAAAAGAGCACTGGTGGGCTGTGATGGGCCGCAGAGCTGGGCCGGTTTGGTGAGTTTGGTTCGGTGCAAAGAGATAAGGGGTGTTGAGCGGACTTTGTTTGCTGAGTTTGAGCCTAAGTTAGTGGTTAGCTATTAAACAGGTTTGGGAATATGTTTGAAAATAAGTTTGAATTTGAATTACTTTCAAATTCAAACAACACTCAATTAACTCCAAATAAATAAATAAAAATCCAAGAAAAATCCAAATCACATTTATATCATAAATTGAAATTAATTTTTTATATGGTTTTATTTTATATGGAATTAAGATGAGAGGCTTGCAAATTGGGATCAAATTTGGTAGCACACAAGTTCAAACAAAAAGTTTTAAATTTTTGCGAAAATTCAATCATGGGAAAACATTCAAAATTCTGGGATGTTACATTTTCCATTCAAAAATTATTTTTTAAACAAAGGTTTGATACTTTTGCATTTGCTATTTGCCATCCCCAATTCTTGGTACCTCGATACTCCCTAGTCACAATATGATCTTATCTAACTTATAAAAAATTATCAATAGCTTAAAAACATTTAATTTGAAAACATGAGAATCATACATGCTAGATTTGTCTTGAAAAATATTTCATTAAACTTATTTGGTTTATAAATATACTTACCAAAACATAGTGGTAAAGTACTCATTTTTTAGACCGTGTCATGTCCAAGTTTTATTTTAGAAGTGGAAGTATGTTCCTGTCATATTTTTTCAGTAGTTTTTTCCATACTTAAATCCAATTTAGAGCTCATCTATCTGTATAATCTATATAGAAGCAGTGAAGGACCTTACTAAAAATCATTAACTTCATTTCTCTCAACATGCAAGCTATACACATGAATGCCACCTCACCTTCCGCTAGGATCATTTATTTGTCTTATAGTGATTTTTCGTGTAACATCCATCCACATAATTTATTAGTCTTTGCGAGTATCACGCTACAAAATTCAATAGAATACATGGAGGACCAACAATTTAATAGCGATTTTGTCTCAATAAAATGAACATGTTTTCATTAACTTCATTTCTCTCAACATGCAAGTTATCCACATGAACACGACCTCACCTTCCGCTAGGACCATTCATTTGTCTTATAGTGATTTTCTATGTAACATCCATCCATTTAATTTACTAGGTGATACCTCGCGTGTTGCCGCAGGAATTTTTAAACAAAGTTTTAAGGTGGAATGTTGAAGTAGAAACACCAAAACGATTGCATGGCGATATAAATCTGTAAACAATATTATATATGAAAGTATGCTAATTTTGTTGAGAGAGAACCATTTTTAAATGATTGATCCTACATGTATTTCAACAGCGAGAATTTTTTGGCGTGCTACTCTCAAATACAACATGCTATTAGTCAGAAAATCGATGAAGACATAATATATGATTTGGTGGATGTTGACATGGCTTGGTAGATGTTGACATGGCCTATAGTGGATAGTGACATGGCGTGTAGTGGGTTATGACGTAGTGCGATGAGAGTCAAGAGAAATCGTTAGTGGGTACCAATTATACAGTTTATATAGATTAGTCTTTGCGAGAATCGCGCTACAAAATTCAGTAGAATACATGGAGGACTAACAATTTAATAGGGGTTCTGTCTTAATAAAATGAACATATTTTCATGTATAATATTATTTGTAAAAATACAAATAATATTATCTTGTAATTATTTTAGTTTTCTACTTTCAAAGTTCACCTTAAAAATAATATTGTCTTGCAACCATTTTAGTTTTCTACTTTCAAAGTTCACCTTAAAATGTTGCTTAAAAAAATTTCGCAGCAACGCGAGGTACCACCTAGTTTACATAATTTCACTCTTTTCACGTGCATTACTTTCAGTTATTTAACTTATGTTGAATATAAAGACATTTACATAATTTCACTCTTTTTCATGTATATTACTTTCAAATATTTAACTTATATTGAATATAACCATCAAAAGGTTTTTTTTGACAAGACCATCAAAAGGTTATTATGGAGATTTGCTAGAGCTAAAGCAATATCCTGTGGTAACTGGTAAGTACTAAAAACCAGTATTAAGAAGAAGCTTACTAACAAGTAGTTTTGCCTTGTTATTTTTATCTATGAATCAGGATCGCTCATACACCTGGCTACAAGACAACCGCTGATACATCTGGCTACAAGACAACCTACTCTGGTTGGAGAAAACAGGGGTAAGTCATGTTATATTGAAATGCATTCATAGGTTTGATTATGCTTCTTTTGAGATTTTGTATGTATCTATAATGAATTGCTAGTTAGGTGGTGTAAAATGCAATGCAATCTGAATGAAATGGTGGTAGTTTAGGGTGCGTTTGTCAGAGCAACCAGAGCTAATTTCCTGTTAGGTCTAGTAGGAATTCTGTCAAACATATTTTCAAAAGTAAGTCAGTCTTTGATAATTCTCTGAAGTGATTCTCTGAAGTGCCCCATAACAGTTTTTTCCTCGGCACCTAGGTCTCCTAGGGAGACTCGAAGCAACCGTCTAGGCAATCTCCGTGTCGTCACCGTAGTTTCTCCTTCGTTCTCCTTCCCTCACCTAGATCCACGCCATTGTGGTGCAAATCTCCATCCCTGTCCTGCGTGCCGTCATGTCCACCTTAAACTCTGTGTGTTGCAGCCATGAATTAGATCTGCTAACCTAGGGTGATGGCGCCGCCAGTTTTTCCTATGTCCCTGGTGCTGGTGCAACGATGGAAGCAGTTGAAAGAATGATCCGGAATCTGCAGTTGTCGGCGGTGGAGAAGAAAGGCCTTCAGATTGGCACGTGTGGGAGGGCTAAGGAGGCAAATGGAGGTCTGGTGCAGTTGTTTGGGAAGGTACTCTCGGAGAAGCTAATTCATGCGGAGACTATGGAGCAGGCGCTGGGAAGGGTCTGGTGCCCAATCCGGAGCATCGAGTGCAGGGCTCTGGGTGAGAACAAATTTCTCATCACTTTTCTTCAGGAATCAGGGAAGCAAAAGGTGTTGGATGAGGGGCCATGGATGATCTCGAAGGAGTTGGTGGTTGTGGCGGATGTGGATCGGAAGAAGACTTTGGATGAGATTGAATTTGTGGCAGTGCCGATATGGATCAGAATTATGAATCTCCCAATTGGCATGATGAACAAGGAGGTAGGAAGAACTATTGGGGAAGAGGTGGGCAAGTTCATGACAGTGGATCTGGTCCATCTGGAAGACGGGGAGGTGCCGATAAGGAGGTTTTTGCATGTCCGTGTGCGCATTGACATACACAAGCCTTTGATGCGTGGAGTCACAATTCAAGATGAAGATGCAAAGCAAGAGAGGTGGTGCCCATTAGTGTATGAATACATGTCTGACTTGTGCTATGTATGTGGTCTAATCGGCTACAAAAAAGAATGAGTAAAGTGCAATTCCGGTCCACAAACTTTCTATGCTGTGTCATCCCGGTCCATAAACTTTTAAAATATGTCAAAACTGTACGTAAACTCAATTCGGGTCTCTAATCAACCCGCTAACGGGTCTATGGTGCCGAAAGGTTGTTGCATATTTATAATTGGAACCTAACAGGTCTATGGTGCCTGAACCCTATCAACTTTTGTCAATTCATTTTCCATCCTTACTCTTTCTGGATTTGTTTACTACCTGGAGCCACCACCCTTCTGCTGGTCGATGAGCGATGATGAGCGGAAGGAGATCCTCATAACCAAAATTGATACAGATTGAACGAGAATATTAAGGATCAAGTTATGCGATGACTATGTGAGGAACGAATTGGATTACGAACCAGCGGTAAATGCCAATTTTAGGATACTGCTCCTCCGTCGAATTACCGAGCTTCTGCCACGATTTTTGTTCTCACACATGTATAGGGGCAGCATGCGGCGGGTAGAGGTGGTGTTAGTGATGGCTGCGTTGAATTGGAGAAGAAATTGTCAGGAGATGTAGAACGAGCACAACCAACATGGAGTAGTGAGAGCAGAGATATCCATGGACGGACAGGTGAAGCCTTGAAGACAAAGAGGAGACGTTGACGAGGAAGACGAAGGCAAATGACGATGGTTTCACACCGTCTGAACCGTAAAACCGGCTCAGCCTAACCAAGCAATATGAATTTTGAAACCGCATTAACCCAGTCTAAACCGCTCGTTGCGGACTGGGTCGTAAAACCAGCGAAACCTAGTGTAACCCATAGATGCACATGCTACTTTGCATTCACCCCTTCAGGTTCCACAGCAAGTCCGATAGCCAGCGACTGCCGCGGGATACGTCCACCGTGGATGTGCCATCGCACACTGGGAGTCACACGTCGCGTGGCGGAGGAGGGTCGCCTGAGGGTTCGGGAATCTAAAATCGACAATAGAAGATGGGGTCTAATTGCAAAACTGTGAAAATGATACACCTAATGGGTTCGGCTGCCGCGGGTAATACCTGTTAGCGGACTGATTAGAGACCCGAATTGAGTTTAGGTACAGTTTTGACACACTTTAAAAGTTTATGGACCGAGATGACATAGCACGGAAAGTTTGTGGACCGGAGTTGCACTTTACTCAAAAAGAATCATGCTCCATTCAGTTGCAGGATGGAGAGAGTCCACAATTTCATCAGGCGCTACGGTTTATCCCTAGGGAAAGGGGAGATGGAGACTCTCACAAGAAGCCATAGGGGGGGGATATGGTGGCTAGCGCAATGATCTGAATATGCATCGTCGATGGGGTCTGGTGGCTCGAGAAGTGACGCCCCATCCTGGGAGAACAAAAGTGGTGATGGAGGAGGAAAGGAGGATGGGAAGAAGAGAGGGAGGAGGGGAATGAAGACCCACTAAAGGAGAAAGTGTTACCATTGCAACGTGGTGAACCGGATGCAAAAGACAATAAATCTCTGGAATTTGCTGCTGCAAGTGGTTCTAAAGGTGTAATGTCTCATGTTGCAAATCAGATGGATGTGGTGGATTTTGGTGATGTTGCATCGGATGACCAGCTAGCTGTTGTGGCACAGGAGAAGGAGTTGCACGTGAACAATGCCATACATCCCATGCATGTAGACAAATCTGGAGATGAAAAGAGGGGTGTGTTGGGGGAGAAGAACAAGGAGCCGGCGGCAGTGCTACCGACGAAAACAACTGGTGGAGAGGAGGTGGATGGGTACAGTACCATGCACATGGATGTGAGAGTGCAGGAGTTTGCAGTCAGTGTAAAGAAGAATGAGGAGATGGGGAAGGAGAAGAGAGGTAAAGGGGGATCATACAGGAGAATGACGAGGGATTATTCTCGGCAAGGAGGAGATGTGCTGGGTGTTGGTGTAGGGAAGGAGCGTACCATAGAGGATGGCAATGACGGTGAGCAGAACAATAAGAAGTTGAGGGCTGCTACCTCTGTAAATGACACGGGGTTGTCGGCACAGCCCTGCGAGAATCAATGAAGATAATAGCTCCAGGGTTTGGGGAATGGCCTGGCAATTCGAGGACTTCTGAACCTTCAGAAGGAGGAGGACCCCGATATCTTGTTTCTATCCGAAAGAAAAATGGATAGAAAGAGGATAAAAGGGCTGAGATGGAGGTTAGGCTTAACAAACATGGTGGTCAAAGATTGCAATGGGAAGAGTGGAGGTCTTGCAATTTTTTGGAGGAAAGGGATCGATTTTCAGTTGCGTACAGTGGCTCGGCTGTACATTGATGGAAATATTGTGGAGGGAGATGGCTTTGTGTGGTGTCTCACATGTTTCTATGGAGAGCCACGATCTGATAAGAAGGATCTTTCTTGGAAAGCTCAACATGTGCTAAATGCAGCAAGACGACGTCCTTGGTTGTGCTTGGGAGATTTTAATGAGATACTGATGTCTCATGAGAAAGAAGGAGGCTCTCCTAGGCCAGAAGCCTGTATGGACAGATTTCGTCATGCTCTGGAGGATTGCCCCTTGGATGACTTGGGCTATTCTGGAGATAGTTTATATGGAGGAATAATAGTCATACTAGTGACCAGTACATCCGGGAGAGGCTAGACCGAGCCGTTGCAGATGTCGATTGGAGAACAAGGTTTCCCAATGTTTGTGTTCGAAATGGAGAGCCTCGTCATTCAGATCATCGTCTAGTTATTGTGACAATGGAGGAGGAGGTGGTGGCACGACAATTAGCCAATGGACCACCATTCTATTTTGAAGCAAGCTGGGTGTATGAGGAAAATTGTGAAGCAATAGTAAAGAATGCATTGAATCTGTCCATGGATGTGCGTTTAGGGAAGGTGACAGGTGCTATATAGGATGTGGTGGCGGATCTCTGGGATTGGAGCAGGAACATTCTTGGTGACTTAGAGAAAAGAATTAAGCATCTTAAGAAAAAAGTTGGAAGCTTGCAGGAGAGATGGGATCTCACGTGACAGTGTGGCTAGAGAGGCGATTCTGAAGTATAGGTTGAAGAAGCTAGAAGATCATAAAGAGCTTTATTAGAGATAGCGGTCCAAGGCACATTGGCTACAGTATGGTGATTGAAATACAAAATTCTTTCACAAGCATGCCTTGGAGAGAAGAAGGCTAAACAAGATCAAGAAGCTTGTAAAGGATGATAGAAATATTGTGGAGAATCCCGAAGAGATACATGATCTGGTCACTAATTTTTATAAGAACCTCTTTCAATCACATGCAGGGAAACGATACGATGAGCTCCTGCAGCAGGTGCCTTCATGAGTCACTGCTAGGATGAATGACATGCTTTTACAGGAGTACAGTGATGAGGAAATTAAACAAGCCCTCGATTGTATGGGTGACTTGAAAGCCCCGGGACCTGATGGCATGCCAACACTTTTTTACAAGAAGTTTTGGGAGATAACTGGCAAAGATGTTGTGAGGGAGGTTAGAGCGGTACTAAATGGAGCGGAAATGTCGAATGGATGGAATGAAATGGTTGTGGTGCTCATACCAAAAGTGTCGAATCTGGAGAAACTTAAAGATCTGAGACCTATTAGCCTCTGTAATGTGATATATAAGATTGCATCAAAGGTCTTGTCAAACCGGTTGAAACTCGTCCTACCTGATATCATTTCCCTTAATCAAAGTGCATTCGTATCAGGCCGGCTAATAACACATAATGTGCTTCTCGCTTATGAGCTCACCCACTTCATGCAGCAAAAGAGAATGGGGCTGGATGGTTTTGCGGCTCTGGAATTAGACATGAGCAAGGCTTACGACCGTGTAGAGTGGCATTTTATGGAAAGAATGATGTACAAGCTGGGTTTTGACTCGAAATGGGTAGAAGTGGTGATGAAGTTTTTGTTGACAGTCACATACCGTGTGAGAATGAATGGAGAACTCACTGATAAGATTATTCTTCATCGGGTTTATGTCAAGGAGATCCCCTTTCACCTTACCTTTTTTGATTTGTGTTGAAGCGTTTTCCTACTTACTCAATGCAATAGAGAGGAGAGGGGACATGGTCGGTGTTCGAGTATGACCAACTACTCTGAGTATTAATCACCTATTATTTGCAGATGATTCTTTGCTACTCTTTAAAATTGATGCACAAAGTACACGTCATCTGCAGAGTATACTTTCATTGTATGAAGATTGCTCGGGGCAAATCATAAACAAGGACAAGTCCTCCATTATGTTTAGTAAGAACACTTCTGATGGTGTTAGGGATGCTGTGATGGGTGCATTGGATATTAGCTATGAAGCAAGAAATGAGAAATACCTTGGATTGCCAGTTTACATGGGACAGTCCAAGACCCAAACCTTCTCCTACCTTAAAGATAAAGTGTGGAAGTGAATATAATCGTGGAAGGAAAAAATGTTGTCAAAGGTAGGGAAGGATATACTGATTAAAGCCATAGCACAGGTGATACCCACATATGCAATGTCATGTTTTGACTTGACAAAGCAATTGTGTGATGACATTGAGACAATGATTAGTCAGTTCTGGTGGGCTCAGCAGGAGAATGATAATAAAATGCATTTGCTATCATGGGTGAAGTTGTGCAAGCGCAAGAGCAAAGGGGGTTTGGGATTTAGGGACCTCCATCTATTCAATTTAGCAATGTTATCCAGATAGGGTTGGCGTCAGATCCGAGCTTCTTATGTGCACAAGTGTTGCAGGCCAAATATTACTCTGATGGTGATCTACTAAAGGCTGAGGAACAAAAGGAATCTCTTATGCTTGGCGTAGCATTGTTCGTGGCCTGGATGTTGTAAAAGGAAGGCATAATATGGAGAGTTGGTTCTGGGGACGACATTAACATGTGGCTCGATCCATGGATTCCGAGGGTATCACTAGGAAGACCATTACACCGTGGAGGAATACCATCCTAACAAGAATTTCAGAACTGATTAACCCACATACTGGGCACTAGGATGAGGACCTGAAAATCGTGATATTTTTTGGGAGGATGACATGCAACACATTCTTGCTATACCTATCAAGCAGGGCAGAGAGGACACTATTGCCCGACACTATGATGCGAAAGGACTTTTCTCTGTTAAACCTTCTTACCATGTGCTGGAGGATAAAAGAGAGCAGAATCAAACAAGGCAATCGGGGTCGTTGAGCTCGTCAATTGTTCCTCAAGACAATTTTGATTGGCTGCACCTCTGGAACATCTCGTGTGCACTAAAGTCAAACAGTTCCTATGGCGGTCTGCACACAACAATTTACCTCTGAGAATGAACATTGATCATGGAGGGGTTAAAGATGTGGACACTAGTTGCCCGGTATGTCTGCGCCTAAATGAAGATGGCGGACACTACTTTCCCAAATGCAAATATGTTAAAAGATGCTGGCAAGCCCTGAATTTGGAAGCTGTGCGGTTAAAGCTGCTGACCCTAAAATCAGCCAAGGAAGTAATTCATCACATCCTTCAGATGAGGGAGAAAGAGCGTAACTTGGTGATCAACTTTCTTTGGGTGTGGTGGGATGCGAGGAACAAGCTCAATGCTGGCGAACAAGCTAAACCAATGGTAGAGGTGCTGCACAAAACATTGGAGATGACCTGTAGTGCTGACCAAATGAATCAATACCGAGAAAGAATAGTGGATGCGTCCACCTGTTGATGTTTTGAAAATTAATACTGATGGAGTGTTGACGTTTGATTATCGTTGCAAAGTTCGTTTGGACTTGCAAGCGGACAAATCCTCCGTCGTAGTCAAGGGATCCTTCTTCCCTTGAGTGGCGAACCCAAGGTATCGAATCCGTGGAACAATGTGTAACGCAAGATCCAATCTAATAAGAGGAAAACACTTTGATCTTGAAAGGGGCTTTTGCATCTAATCTAAGGAAGAATCGTGAAAACACATCTAATCTACTAAATACCGGAGGTAGCAAGAGAAAGAGGAGGTAAAACCAATCTAGAGATTGGATCAGGTCTTTTGTTGAAGTTCCAAAACCAAGAAGAATAAAGCAAACGAATCTCATTGAAAGCCTCTTTAAATCATTGCTTCCGTTCCAACCCTCAAAGACACCTACCGTATACGTGATCAACATCCTGTCATGATGTCCCGCTTATTGTGTAGGTGAACCTAAGAGCACGTTCATGAAGAACGTGTTGAAAATGCTCGGTAAGTCAGGTATGCACCTCTAGCCACCATGGCTACAAGAACATCCTATGCAATCTATCCGCGGAATAGATCGGAGAATAAGAAAACCCAAGCGAAGACAAAGTCTTAAAGAAAGCACTTGATCGCTAGAAATCGGATTCAATCTTGCAAATTCAACATGAAGTATAGTACATGGACAAGATCACCACTGGGATCCTACCTTGATCTTGATCCTTAGCTTCTAGAACTCTGACGTGGTCTTCCATGCAAGGTTCCCACGTCGGCTAGGGAAACCCTAGTCAACCATCTCGACCCTCTCCTCTCCGGAAGGGTGTCCCTCTCTTCTCTGCTCCTCGGTGGTGGATGACGAATTGCTTGATGCGTGGCTCGAGGCACGGGGCTATAAATAACCCGAGGATCATCTAGGTCAAAGAGGGTGCCGAACCGGGGCCGAAATGGGTTGGGCAGGTCGGCCTGGGCCCACTTCGGCCCAGTTGGGCCCCGTCTTTCTTCTAGACGCTCCTCGCGATTTCCTGACTTTTTTCCGAGTTGCATGTGGGTCCTTGACATCATTTTCCTCGCGGTTTAGATAAGGGTGCTTAGCGTAAGAACTCCCGCATCTTCCGTCTAGGTCCTCAGCACTTCTCGGCTTCACACTTTAGTCCTTGGTTTATTTGGTGTCATGTTCATCTTGTATCTTGACTTGTCCCGGGGTCCATGATCACCTTGTAAAACCCTTGATGAACTTTACCCGGAAGTCCTCATTTAGGCTCTTGATTCTTGTGTAAACAATAAACTCCAAAAACCATGCACGAGTGCGAACTTGACATATAATGAGGGTTAGGATCGTTAGTGTGAATAACAAATTAATACCAACATAGAAGGTAAACATGTGGCTAGGTTGACGGAAATCGACCGCCAACATCCCCCCATGCTTAAACCTTGCTCGTCCTCGAGTAAGCCTTCAATGGATATCAGTGTTGCCTTTCATGTTCATACCCTGCACTTGATCATACATGAGAAAACATAATGCTCTCTAAATTTATATTCATTAAAGTTCCATAATGTACTAACTTTTATCTTTATGGAGGGTAGATATCATTCAAGCTCTTTCCACAAGTACTTGATCATGCTCTCAAACTTTTAAATAAATCTCAGAAATTTTGAAAAATAAAGAATGAGATAAAGAGAAAAATTGCTTTACCAAGATAAAAAATAACCATCTTGCACTTTGCTCATGTACTCTCATCTCATCTTGTCTCTCAAGCCTACTTGTTCTACTCCTTTCCTCTCTCAAAGTATATGGTGGAAGGCTTTATATGGAGCTATAGGAAAGTTTAGTCCTACCAAGATATTATAGTTGAGATATTATTAAAACAAGACTAGCTTCTCATGGTCTTACCGAGACTCGTCAAAAAGGTCATTGGAAAAATAATGTTATCAAGGAGGGGGGAGAGATGAACACACACTTTTAGATAGGTGGACATGTGCAAATGGCAAAGAGTGATCCCAAGGCACAAACTAAGTCCTCATTATCAGATTGCACATGGTTGGAAAGATTAGTATGGGTCTTGATCTTGAATCCTCTTGAAAACTCAAAAAACACTAAACATAGCTAGAGAACGGGGAGCTTTATTATTATTATTTTCTTTCTTCTTTCTTTCTTTCTTTCTTTTTCTCATCATACTTTTTCTTTTTTATCATTTTTTCATCATATTTTTTTCTTTCATCATACCTTTTCTCTCTCTTTTTTTCTTTTTTCTTTTTTCTATTTGCTCCCCTTGAACTCTAGACTATACTAGCACTTCCTTGGCACCCCCCATGCTTAGACGTTTGCTCGTCCTCGGGCAAAAGAGGTGATAATGTGCCAAGGTGGGAATTGAAGCTCTCATATTTTCTTAGAGAGAGATACACGAAAAATCTTCTAGGGATCCTTTTGGAAGTCTCCCTTACTCACTTGAAGCACCTTCCTTGTAATCTTCCTCAAAATATTCATCCATACTCATATATTGGGTTGTGGTCAAGGAGGTGAACACAAAAAAGATATATTTGGGTTTTGTGGTTGGATATCCGGTGAGGTTTGCAAAATTCTCAATGTGGAAACTCACAATGCACAGATAGAAGAGGCTAGCATAAAGAATGATATGCAAAAATGGAATGACCAACTTCTTAGTCTCGGGCCAGAGAAATCAGGCCTTGAATTAATGCACCCAAAAATAAATCTTGTATATACTAATGTTTTGCACTCAAGTAAGTTTGGGCTTTGGATGGGTAGAGCAAAATGCAAGCGGTACTCATGACAAGGTTAGCATAACTTTTTGAGAATAAAAAGGTTCTTTGATTCATTCAAAGTTGAGAGCAACGAAAAAGAACTATGGGACTTGAGTTATCATAACCTCCACACAAGATTAGGCTAGCATTTAATTTAATTTCAGATTCATATTAAAAGAGAGCACTAGCTTAAACATGCATAAATCAAGCATAGGATGAGCAAAGCGGCAACTTTCATCATATATCAACATGGCAGCAACTTATTATCTTCACTAAAGGTGATAATCATGGTGGCAAACTTTATTCATGTTGATTTAAAGCAAACACTACTACTAACACACATGCTGAATATAGATAAAAATAGAAAATGCTACGCACACAAATTTGCATAAAAGCTGAAAATAAAGAAAAGGAAAGAGGGAAGATGCAGATTCAAGATTGACCCTCAGCTTGATTCTTCGATTCAAACTCAGGCTCGGGGGCTACACTCCATATGGAGTGCGATTTTTGCAAATCGCACCTCCATATAGATCAAGACTTCAAGACAAGATGGGTATTTTTTTGAGACTTTCTGGGTTAGAACTCAAGGACGTCTGGGAACTACTCGGGGATGATTCAAAAGTACTCATAGATGAGCTAGAGCACATTCCACTCTTTCAGAAATTCAAGTACTATTGAAGACTTCGGCTAGCAGTACTCGAGACGATCAGAAACTACTCGACGAAGCTTCAAGACTACTCGAACTCGCTGCTCAAGACTACAAAGTGCTCGGGGGCTTGTCGACCATATACCCCTGGGTACCCATACAAGGAAGAATACGAACTCATACCATAGATCCTTGTAATCCTACTAGGACTCGTACCATGTAATCCTACTAGGACTCCTATCTTGTAACCGACTAGGAACCCGCCCCCTGGACTATATAAAGGAGGGCCGGGTACCTAGGAGAAGAACACCTCAAGGTGAATCCCCCAACCCCTCCGGGGAACACCCAAGCGCAGGGCGCCATACATGATACTCCAAACAGGACGTAGGGTCCGCTACTCTGGCGGCCCGAACCTGTATAAATCTGTGTCCCGTGTCCTCACGCATACCTTCGAGTTCCAGGTCTGGCGATCCTCCACCGCACAATCTACTACCTCGGGTACCCCCTTGGTAGGCTCAGTGGCCAAAACACTGACAGTTGGCGCGCCAGGTAGGGGTGATCGTCGAGATCATCAGGAGAATTCGAAGGACCTCGTCAACAAATCAATCTACTGCGAGTACTACAGCCAATTCACCGGATCGGCAACTCGCTTGATGTGTCCGTTTGCTGTGTCCAAAGTCAAGACAAAATCAAACTCCGTCATGTAATCAAGCCCGAAGCTGTTCTTGTCCGTGCGTCAGGTCCAAGCAGAGTCCTATACGGAAGCAGTTACTGCAGAAGTCACTGACCAGCTGTTCGAGTTCGAAGCATATACGCACGGAGACAGGAAACAAGCCTTCAGCTGCTGCGTGAGTTTTCCTCTTTTGCTACGGCAAATTAAAATTGCAAAGAGCAATACCACACACACACGTGAAGACCATGGAGTATATTGGCTCTTGGCTACAGCCACATGAAGGAGTACCAAAAAAGCTCCCCGAAGACCTCAAGGCCATCACTTGGTGCACACAAGAAGACGTACGCGAGCTCTACTACATCGACTTCCACGTGCATCGATCAGCTCTCGACTACTCGTCGTCCGGTTGCACCAGCTCTACTGCGCCTATGCCGTGCATCCGGACACGTCGCCTCGCCACTCGACTTCTCGTCAATCGGTCGCACTGGCTCTCGCCGTGCGCCCGGTCACTCTATCTCGCGGCTTGACTACTCATCATCTGGTTGCACCGGCTCTACTGCGCCTATGCCGTGCATCCGGATATGTCACCTCGCTGCTCGACTTCTCGTCAGTCGGTCGCACTGGCTCTCGCCGTGCGCCCGGTCACTCTGTCTCGCGGCTCGACTACTCATCGTCTGGTTGCACCGGCTCTACTACGCCTATGCTGTGCATCCGGACGCGTCGCCTCGCCGCTCGACTTCCCGTCGGTCGGTCGCACTGGCTCTCGTCGTGCGTCCAGTCACTTCATCTCGTGGCTGCATTGTTTCTACCTCGACTACGCCGCGCACCGTCTCGACATCGTCTTGTGGTCACACCAACTCATCGTGGACTACTTCGACTACTCTTCTCGGCTAGCTTCTACTAGTAAACTAGTCGAGAACGGTTTCTACGCCCCCCACAACTAGTCGGACCCACCTTCGACTAGTCAACACTCGTCCACGAGTTCATTCAAAACCCGCTTCAGCGGTACAAGCTGACTTCGGTCGCATCTCCAGACCGCTCCTGCGGTATCAGTAAGTCATTTATTTTAAATGATTACCTTTTCCTTCTTCTCTGGCTTGTTTTGCGCATGCAGGACAGCACGCCTAGGATTACTTATTGGTGTACGCTTCTCGACGGAATTTTTCACAAGAGCTATACTATGCCGACTACTCTTGGGACATATCAACAAGTCACCATGAGCTCACTCCATCAACTCGGGGGCTTTCCCAAGGAGGCAACTTCTAAAGTCCGCTCCGCGTGGCAATCTAAAGTCGACTTACTCAAGTCGCATCTTCAAGTCGACTACTCTAGTCGCATCACAAAGTCGACTTACTCAAGTCGCATTTACAAAGTCTATTCTAAATGGCATAAAGTCGACTTCTTCAGTCACAACCTCAAAGTCCGCTCCGCGCGGCACAAAGTCGACTTACTCAAGTCGCATTCTTAAAGTCCACCCCGCGTGGCAATCTAAAGTCGACTTCGGTCGCACCTTCGCCCGCTCCGGCGGCATACTGCGTGTGTAAGCTTCGATGGAACCTAGCTGTAAGTGGCCCTCACGTCCTGGCAATGATGGTACCTAGCTGCACGTGGTCTTCACTCTTCGTACCATGGGTCTGAAATGCATGGCCCTAAGTACTCTCGCTCTGCCCAACTTACCCTGGGTCTCCCTGTTATCATGCCGATCCATACTCTAAGGCCTCCCTGTTACCATCCGATCCTTACTCCGGGTTCCTGCTTCTATGCCGATCCCAGGCTGTAAGTGATTCTCAGGTCCAGGCGATTACCTAGCTGTATCCGGTTTTCTGATCCAGGCGACTACTCAGCTGTAAGAAGTTTTTGGGTTTGAGCTACACTCTCAACAGACAGCTACGGTTGTCACCACTTGTAGGGGATCAAGATAATCCTCTCCAGACAGTTTCGGCTGTATCTTCTCATGGCTTTCAGCTACGAGCACCCGCAAGGGGCTTCATCAACCCTCTCCAGGTAGTCTCATTCTGCGACCTCGTAGGGAGTCATGACAACTCTCTCCAGACGACTCCGTGTCGTATAGAGCAATAAGTGGCACATGTTGTCCATGTCTCTATTTCTAATAAGAGGCTTCGGCCTAGAGTAACACCCTTCCTGGTAGGGTCTTAGTGGAACTCTCATACAAGTTGCTGCTACAGCAAGGATGAGTTCACCACACTATCCCCTACGGTCTTACTCGTTCTTCGGAACATCCTTGCGAGTACTCTCTCACTAGGCTCATAGCCTCAGAGGTACTTAAGACATTGTAAACTCTGTACAATGTGTTCAATAATAAGGTTGTTATCTTGCATATCGACTTGTTACTGTCCTTTGCTTATTCACAACAAAGTCTTCTTTTACGCTGCCACAGCTAAGGTGTTCAACTCGTAGTGAATAAGTTCCTTTCGAGTACTCTCTCACTAGGCTCATAGCCTCAGAGGTACTTAAGACACTATTACTCAATAGTGTATCCAGACATTGTTCTCGACACAATGTGTTTTTTCCAGACGTCTCCAGAGGCAAAACATTTCTTTTTCTATTTTTTAATTCGCTTTTTTGCCTTCCAGAACGTGCTTTTTTGGCTTTTCAGCTTTTTGTTTCGGGTTTCGTTCTTGGCTCGAAGTACTCAAAGTCTGCTCCGTGTAGCACAAAGTCGACTTCGATCGCATCTCAAAGTCTGCTTCGCGCGGCACAAAGTCGATTTCGGTCGCATTCTAAAGTCTGCTCCGCGCAGCACAAAGTCGACTTACTCAAGTCACATTCTAAAGTCTGCTCCGCGCAACACAAAGTCGACTTACTCAAGTCGCATTCTAAAGTCTGCTCCGCGCAGCACAAAGTCAACTTACTCAAGTCACATCCAAAGTCCGCTCCGTGCGGCATAAAGTCGACTTACTCAAGTCGCATTCAAAGTCCGCTCCACGCGGCAATTTAAAGTCGACTTACTCAAGTCGCATCTCTAAATCGACTACTCTAGTCGCATCACAAAGTCGACTACTCTGGTCGCATTCTAAAGTCCACTCCGTGCGGCAATCTAAAAGTCGACTTCGGTCGCATCTAAAGTCCGCTCTGACGGCATAAAGTCGACTACGGTCACATCTAAAAGTCTGCTCTGACAGCAACATTACCACTCGAAGATGACTCGAGTAGTCTATGCTACTTCTCAAAGTACAACGGCTTCACGCCAAATTACTACTCAGAGACAACTTCAGCATGCTCCGTTCGTTCTTCAGCTCGGGGGCTCAACTCCAATTACTACTCGACGTGACTCATATAGCTCACTTGGTTCGTATTCTCGGGGGCTGGACGCTACAAGAGTACTCGGATGATGGCTTTTGCGAACTGAAGACCCTTGGATTGATCATCTAATCACTTCAAGGCTCGGGGGCTACTATGCTACAACCATCAACCTCTTTTTTCAAAGACGGAAGATGCAGATTCAAGATTGACCCTCAGCTTGATTCTTCGATTCAAACTCAGGCTCGGGGGCTACACTCCATATGGAGTGCGATTTTTGCAAATCACACCTCCATATAGATCAAGACTTCAAGACAAGATGGGTATTTTTTGGAGACTTCCTGGATTAGAACTCGGGGACGCCTGGGAACTACTCGGGGATGATTCAAAAGTACTCATAGATAAACTAGAGCACATTCCACTCTTTCGGAAATTCAAGTACTATTGAAGACTTCGGCTAGCAGTACTCAAGACGATTAGAAACTACTCGACGAAGCTTCAAGACTACTCAAACTCGTTGCTCAAGACTACAAAGTGCTCGGGGGCTTGTCGACCATATACCCCTGGGTACCCATACAAGGAAGAATACGAACTCATACCATAGATCCTTGTAATCCTACTAGGACTCGTACCATGTAATCCTACTAGGACTCCTATCTTGTAACCGACTAGGAACCCGCCTCCTGGACTATATAAAGGAGGGCCGGGTACCTAGGAGAAGAACACCTCAAGGTGAATCCTCCAACCCCTTCGGGGAACACCCAAGCGCAGGGCGCCATACATGATACTCCAAACAGGACGTAGGGTCCGCTACTCTGGCGGCCCGAACTTGTATAAATCTGTGTCCCGTGTCCTCGCGCATACCTTCGAGTTCCAGGTCTGGTGATCCTCCACTGCACAATCTACTACCTCGGGTACCCCCTTGGTAGGCTCAGTGGCCAAAACACTGACATCCACGCCATTGGATGTTGTCTTATGTGTGTAGTCCATTGTGATCTTCTTCAAACATCTCCTTACGTCGGATGCCGCCAACTCGTGTCTTCATTTGCCAATGCTCCAGGGGCCTTTGTTTTGTTCCAAGCCTCTGAATTTCTTCATGAGTGGTCTAATGGAAGCATTCCCTAATCTCCTCTTCGTTGTTGTCGTCCTCACCTTCACTATCTTGTTCTCATCATTCTGCAGCTGCCTCTTCTTTAGATTCCCCCTGTATACATAACAGAACATATACCAAAATATGATTCTATTGAAAAATTTATAAAATTACCTTTCCAACGGGTATTCATCCATCTTAATCGGAATCCAAATGAGGGAGTTATGGTTGTTTCACTTCAGCTTTGCTTGCTGTCCAGAAATTTTCAGAACGTGCAATCATCGGTGATTCCGCCATATCCGCTCATAGGAACCTCCGATCGATTTGATTCTTGATTCACTGGAAGCATAACTTCGTGGGGCTTCTAAATATCCAAAGATATCTTGTTGTTCTTCCCATGAGGCTGTGCAAAATTTGATGCGAACAGACTTCGAAGATGTTGAAGAGCTTGATCTTGTGATTTCGGGGGCATCGTGATTGCTTCCAATACCTATTACTTGAACAAACAAATCTCCACAAAACATTAGTCTTAAAATTTTAATTGACACGTTGACTTACCTTGTTCTTAATCTTCTTTGCCGGTACAAGAAATCCTCCCTCTAACCAATTTTGTCTTCATTCAATCTCAACCTCATGTTGGGAAGAGGAACATTAATCTTTGTCAACTTGTATCTTCTCCTCTCATCTCCACTAATGAATTTTCCTTGCTTCATGTACTCGATCCCAAAGAAATCCCGACAAGGAGAAATTTTGGGTTCATTGTTATCTTCTCCCGAAATCATTCCCCAAAAATCCTTCTAACATATTTTCTTGGACATCAACTTGCTTCGGTGCTTCCTTCTTGTAACCGAGTAGTTCTCAAATATATATCCATAAGGAACTAGTTGCTTTTTATCTTTAAGGCGGAATGAGAGGCATGACACCCCTTCATTAATGACCGGTGCCAATGTATAAGAATTTCCAAGGCAAGCTCCTTGTGAGTAGTCACACCAACTCCATTAAGGAATTGCACCCATCCAAGGTTGCTCAAGATTTGATATCTGAGTAGAATCCTACACTTGGAGGGCGTCATCGAAGTCAACATTTAGCACAAGCTTCCTCTCAAGACGAACAAGCCTCTCCTCCTCCTCCTCTTCATGATGAATCCATTGGAATGCCTCAGAGTGTATGGTGGTGGAGTGGATGAACGAGTTGAGCATCATGATGGAATGAGTGGCTCCTCCGTGTGTCCTTGCGGTTTGGTGTACCGCATTGACGAGCTTCGTGTACTCCTTATGCCACCAAGGGGCACCGTGCCGCTCCTCGGTGGTGCCACATCTTCCTCCATGCTTCGGGAAGACTCGGAGACCGAGTGCCTCCTCTAAGAGCTGATGATGACCTTCAATGATGATGATCGTGTCTTCCTTCTGAGGACGATGTTCATGATTTCTCTCATCATTCCTTGCTGCACAAAGTCACAAACAACTCCCCCGGTGGTTTCTTGCTGGTGGAAAAACACACGAAGAAAGTATATGGAGGGTGGAGTGTGAGGTGCACAAGTAGGTTGTTTCTCGAATAATTGGGCTATGAACTCAAGAACACGAATTAACAAATAGATAAAATACTTACCACGTGACCCATGAGATTCCATCGCCCAAACGTTCACAACCACTCCTTTGCTTGCGTAATTTAGGGTTCCACCTCCATTATTTTGCTTTGTGTCACTTCTTTGCTCTCTTGCCTCATGTGCTTCCATTAATTTCCTGCAAAACAAAACCCTTGCTTCCCCATGCTTGTCCTTTGCATGTGCCCAAGATGCCAAATGGTTGATGCTTTCCCAAGATGCATCATAGAGCACTATATGTTAAGCAAGCTCAAAAACCTCCCCTTGATCATGCTTAGATGCTAATTACTCCTCTAATTTTGAAATTTTAAAAATTAACTTAGTGCTAGCGATGAGTCCAAATATATCATTAGAGGAGATTTTAGGCATCTGAAACAATTGCAAAATTTATTTTGGTTGCACCGGGATCGATTGCTTTCATTAATTGATAGCAAGCTCCTCCGACTTGACCGTGGGGGCATAGGTTTAGGTTCTAATGTTGGCCAAACATGAGAAAGAGAGAGAGATTTTGAATAAAAATAAATTCAATGGGGCTTAGAAAAATTCTAATTCTAGAGAAACCGATGGATGTCAAGTTGAAAGAAACCAAAAAATCAAGGTTCGCACAAGTCCGGCCATGCGTCAAAGATTAAAAACCATTAAGGAACATGGCAAGGCTCTACTCATGTGTTCTAATCATGTAAAACTAGCCAATCTTAACATCATGGAGAGGATGAAAGGCTTGGATAGAATCTGAATTTTTGGTTCTAGTTTCTCGAAAAGAGGCAAATAAATCATGGGATGGCTCATGCCATTGGTTTAAGATAAAAAAAATCCAAATAAAACGACTGAGCAAACAAAAGGTTCCCCGAAACTTGTTCAACCACTTAAGAGTTAATAAAATGTTTTACGTAGCAAATTCTAAGACTCACTTCCTTGAAATTTGGAAATCTTCTTGGTTGCCCTCCCGGTAGCTTATTCTTGACTCGACGAACGGGTTGCCTCTCGCAAAGCGCTTCGTTTATAGTCTATAGCTAGACTTCTTCTCTTCGTCACTTCGGATCAACGCCCTTTGCGGGCGTTGCAATCTTGGGGACCCCACTTCTACACCATCCTTGGTCTTGGTGTAGGTTTATTCTTCGGCTTAGTCATCTTTTTGGTCTTCACAGGCGAGCGTTGATTCTCGGTCTTGACGGATGCAATAACTTTTGTGCCTCCACTTCATTCTCCTTGAGGTAGAATGTATTTTATATTGACCACGTTACATACTTTGAATCGTGGTTAACTTGAATGCACTCCTCTCGCCATCACTTGATCTCCCCCTTGCCGACGTCGATTGTTGCTCCGACGGCCTTGAGGAACGATCTCCCTAGGATGAGTGGTGGATGAGCTTGATCTCCTTTTGATCTTGTAGGTAGAGTTTCTCTTGGAGATTCCGACGATGTCCGGCCTCCGCTTTTAGATCTTCGTGTTGCACGTCACCTTTGCCTGCAAAATTTTTCTAGACCATCCACAAAATATATGTTTTTTTGTTGTTGTTGGAGATGTAGCCGTCCACCTCCCATTAGGGTTAGCCAAATATATACAAAAACTAAAAGGAAACTAGGGTTTAGCAAAACCCTAGATTGATTTTTTTAGGATGATCAAAATTAAGAGATGCAAAAGAAAAATCAAGAGAAAAACTGAAAAATATTCACAAATGCAATACTAGATTGAATCTTGATTACTTGTTCCCCGGCAATGGCGCCAAAAAAGGGGCTTGTTGACGTTTGATTATCGTTGCAAAGTTCATTTGGACTTGCAAGCGGACAAATCCTTCATCGTAGTCAAGGGACCCTTCTTCCCTTGAGTGGCGAACCCAAGGTATCGAATCCGTGGAACAATGTGTAATGCAAGATCCAATCTAATAAGCGGAAAACACTTTGATCTTGAAAGGGGTTTTTGCATCTAATCTAATGAAGAACCATGAAAACACATCTAATCTACTAAACACCGGAGGTAGCAAGAGAAAGAGGAGGTAAAACCAATCTAGAGATTGGATCGGGTCTTTTGTTGAAGTTCCAAAACCAAGAAGAATAAAGCAAACGAATCTCATTAAAAGCCTCTTTAAATCGTTGCTTCCGTTCCAACCCTCAAAGGCACCTACCGTACACGTGATCAACATCCTGTCATGATGTCCCACTTATTGTGTAGGTGAACCTAAGAGCACGTTCATGAAGAACGTGTTGAAAACGCTCGGTAAGTCAGGTATGCACCTCTAGCCACCATGGCTACAAGAACATCCTATGCAATCTATCCGCAGAATAGATTGGAGAATAAGAAAACCCAAGCGAAGACAAAGTCTTAAAGAAAGCACTTGATCGCTAGAAACCGGATTCAATCTTGCAAATTCAACATGAAGTATAGTACATGGACAAGATCACCACCAGGATCCTACCTTGATCTTGATCCTTAGCTTCTAGAACTCCGACGTGGTCTTCCATGCAAGGTTCCCACGTCGGCTAGGGAAACCCTAGTCAACCATCTCGACCCTCTCCTCTCCGGAAGGGTGTCCCTCTCTTCTCTGCTCCTCGGTGGTGGATGACGAATTGCTTGATGCGTGACTCGAGGCACGGGGCTATAAATAACCCGAGGATCATCTAGGTCAAAGGGGGTGCTGAACCGGGCCCGAAATGGGCTGGGCCGGTCGGCCTAGGCTGACCGGCCTGGGCCCACTTCGGCCCAGTTCGGCCCCGTCTTTCTTCCAGACGCTCCTCTCAATTTCCTGACTTTTTGCCGAGTTGCATGTGGATCCTTGACGTCATTTTCCTCGCGGCTTAGATAAGGGTGCTTGGCGTATGAACTCCCGCATCTTCCGTCTAGGTCCTCAGCACTTCTCGGCTTCATGCTTTAGTCCTTGGTTCATTTGGAGTCATGTTCATCTTGTATCTTGACTGGTCCCGGGGTCCATGATCACCTTGTAAAACCCTTGATGAACTTTACCTGCAAGTCCTCATTTAGGCTCTTGATTCCTGTGTAAACAATAAACTCCAAAAACCATGCACGAGTGCGAACTTGACATATAATGAGGGTTAGGATCGTTAGTGTGAATAACAAATTAATACCAACATAGAAGGTAAACATGTGTCTAGGTTGACGGAAATCGGCCGCCAGCACGGAGCATTCAGTGTGATGGAGAAGTGTGGTGCTTGGGGCTTTGTGATCAGGGATAGTGAAGGCCAGGGAGTTTTGGCGGGATCAAGACGTTTGAGCTCTATCCATGATGCACTAGCTGCTGAAGGAGAAGCTTGCTTGGCTACCCTTTATGCCACCATAGATGTTGGGATTTCTAGGATCATCGTTGAGACGGATGCATCAAACTTGGCAATGGCTCTTAGATCAGCATCCTTTGATCATAGTCCAGGAGGTGTCATTTATCGTGAAGCTTATGACTTGCTAAGTTTGCACTTTGTTTTAGTTGATGTTTGTGTTGTTCCTAGATCTTGTAATCTGTGTGCACATGAGCTAGCTCATTCAGGCTTAGCTAGGGACCCGGACGTGCCATGTATTTGGAACGATCCCCTCCCAAGTTTTGTAATTGATCTGGTGGGTCGCGATCTTGTGGTCCCTTGGGTTGAATGAAGAATGGGCAGTTTGAATTTAAAAACCTATGAAAATATGACCCTATCCCACCTACTGCACTCCACCGTGCAACCAAACGTGTGGCCGCCGTCAGTGAAGCTCGAGGGGGAGAGAAGGAAGACTAGGGCATAGATAGCGAAGAGAAGGGGAAGGGATCGGCGTAAGGTGAGAGGGAACAAAGATGGCTTCTGCCCTACTGTGCGCGTCGGCCCTCTGGGTAAATGCCTTCCGCCTCGCTGCTGCCACAGCGCTAGCGGTCGCCTCTGCCGCTTCGGGTGGGAAGGGGCTGGCAGCTCGTCGGGCCGTCTCGCTCCACCGCTCGGCTGCCCTAGGTGATCAGCCACCCAAGTCTCCAATTGAGAAGGTGATTTTTCGTGTGCTCACCCTGTAGATCTGGTGATTTTTTGTGTGCTCACCCTGTAGACCTGCCTCAATGAATCCTGGTCTCCTCCTCGTAGATCCACAGATTGCTCTGTTGATTATAGCTTGTCGCGTTACTAATTCTCAACCCCATTAGCACACCAGAATATCTTACCGCGAGACCATGTCGGACTGTCTAGTTTCTGTGATCTAACAATGCACATGTGGTAGGATCGTAGAAATGGTGTTGTATTACAAGGCAGAGAAAACATCAGTGTCCTACATAAAAATATTATGATTTATATCTATGTATTATCACGTTCTAAACTTTTCAGCAAACACTGTATAATATCATGTTGGATTAAACCACTTGATCGAGTCATGTACATACACTGTCTTTGCTTTCCTAGTTTTCAGTTAGTTTTAGTTAGACAGTTAGCAGATCAACACCGTGTTCTCAAACGTGTGCAGTTGGAGCTCTTGCAGAGCGTGTCCTGTATCCTCACGTCGTAGGAGTCGTGGGCATGTACGTCGAGTCATGGGATGGCACGACCTGTAGTGGCGCTCATGCCGCACCTGTAGGTTGTTAGGATCTCCTTTAAATTGCAATCAAGTAAACATAAAAGGTTGTTAAAACTTTTGCTGCACAAACACTCTCTGTTCATCGTGTTTTTGCAATCAGTGCTCACTCAGCTCATCGGCGACTCTAGTCCGGTGAACTTTCGGTGAATCTCCAACATATCACCCATAAAGTTGGTCTCAATGGAAATAAATTTTGCTCTTAAATGCACCCATTTCCTTGATTTTTATTACTGCAATTTTTTGCAACCCCTGACCCCGGGCTAATGTAACTGCATGTTCAACACTTTATTATAGACTCATTTGCGTTGGAAGCAAAGGTCCTTTCCATCTTGCACAGATTCAATTATTTAAATCTTGAACAGGGTAGGAATACAATTGAATCTTGTCCAATATCTGAGCATATCGTAGTTGAGAGTTAATTCCACCTTTGAAGCATTTTTTTGAAACAAATAGTTTCTCATATTTTGAATCCATAGGATGAAGAAGTTGTTGAAGCCATTAAGAAGACCTCTGAAGCTGCAGAAGTTGCTGAGCTTCTCAAGCAAATGTCTAAGGTTGAGAGGACAACAGAGAAGGTCTTGGGACTGGTAGAGAGAAACTGCAACGAGATCAAATCTCTAAAAGATCAAGGGACTGAGACCATTGATCTTCTCAATAAGATCCTGACCATCATCAAGGAAAATCGAACAAGCAGTGTCAAAGCTCCATTGGCGGTTGTTGAGGCTGGAGCTGAGAAGAAATCATTCTAGACAGTTAAGCGATTTGTCCGTGTTGTGAAGATAATTCTTACAAAGATGGAGGAGGATACTGAATATAAGGAAGTTGTCCTATACCTGAGCTACTTTATCTTGCCAGTAGTAAAAAAACTCAACCCAGGAAGTTACAAATCATTCTGGATAGTTAAGCAATTTGTCTGTGTTTTGCATGCTTCCTTTAATTACACCTTGACATGTTGTCACAATTTGCTTGTGGTTGTAATTATGGATGCATATGTTTACAATAAGTTTTGTAAATCTAGATCATACTTTGCACTTGGTCAAGCTAATGATCTTAAAGAAGCACATGTCGGGAGAAGGCCCGATTTTCACTAACCATGCAAAAACACAAGGTTCAATTAATGTGAAGAGACGTCATGCCCAAAGAGTTGCAAGATGAATCATCAACATCTCCAAAATCTTGCGATGGTTGCTGCTGTCTTCATCAATTTTGTGCACTTGTTTAGAGGTGTACAAATGAAGAAAATTAGATCATCAGAAGCTCCATCAAGTTTTGATTCCAACGCATCAAGAACCAACGAGTTTGAAGACCCGTGCAAGGAGTTATGGTGAAAACATTAAGCGGTGTGCGTGCTGAAAACAGCTCGGGACAGATTGCATCACCGGAGTAAAACGGACGTAACTTTCTTGTTTGGACTCCGATTTGGGCAAATAAAGACTTGTTGGAAAGGAAAATTTTTTCACTATGCAATGGAGTAAAATTTTGGTACACTTTCTGTTCTGGACATTAAAGAAAAAAATTCGAGGAGTGGAGGCAGCACCGAAGGGCGACAAAGGAGGAGAAAACGATGATGTGAAAAATGATAGTTTGGGCAAGTCATCCATTGAACAAAAGAGATCATGCACGACATGGGAAGTGAATTAAAACTGCATGGGAACCTTTATTTCTTACATGAAGGTTCATGGCTTTGCGACAATGAGAAGATATGTGAGAAAGTCGAGCTCTATGATTTTAAATGAAGCACTTTTCGGGAGGCAAACCGTTCCTTTGTGTTTTTATTTTTATTTCTTAGAGAGAATAAATGGCACCATCCTATGATGATTAACTTGTGGCTAATTAATCTAAGTTTAATTTTCCTTTTAGAACCACCATCATGTTCATGCTCATATTTATCTATTTGCATGCATTGCATTTTGGTATCGACATGATGTTTGTTTCCTTGCATACATGTTTTGCATATAGTTGGATCGGTTGTTTTATAAGGCTTAATGATGAATGCCTCATTTTCTATGTTAATGTTTCATATGAGTATTTTTGCTTTTGTGATCTTGTGTAAAAATGGTGTTTAAACAAGATTGTGGACCATCATCATTAAGTTCAATAAACCTTGCTAGCTTTTCGTATGTTTTCATGTTGCATTGGTTGGTTTATAAACGTTGCATTGCGCTTTATTTTTCTTGTGCTATAAGGAATTGTTTATCTAAGGATAGACATGGTGTTTTAACCTTAGATAAATAAATTTTTATGGCTATAGAGAAATTTGGCAACCTAGTTGTAAACATGGTGTTTAGAACTAGGTGAAATCGTTGTCTTTGTTTATATGCTTTCCTCTCATGTGCATACACACTTTGCACCCACGTACACCCATTAGGTTTTTGTTCCATTCATAATAGACTAATTATGCCACAAGTTAAGAATCTTAGGAAATATTGTTGGATTGTTGGCAATTTTAACTACTCCCAACCGTCACCTTGGGGGTAAAATGTGCTTAAAATATTTTGCAGGCAAGATAAAGACTCTCACGACAAGGAAATTGAAGGACGACTAAGATAATGCTTTGTCTTCTTCCATGCCTAGCAAAGTGCTAAGCATGGGGGAGGCCCTGAACCTTCAACATGGAAGTACAACATCACGCTCTAGAGGATAGCAAGATCAAGATCATCAACATCTACGGATCAATGCGCAAGAAGCTAATGATCTTGTCAAAATTCTGCATGGTCTGAGAAGGAAAACACAGAATATTTTTGGATATTTGGAAGCCCCATGAAGTTACGATTCCAACGAATCAAGAATCAAGGAAATCGGAGGTCCCTACAAGCGGCTATGCCCAAATCATCGAACGTCGCACGTCCTGAAATCAGTTCTGGATAGCACGCAACACTAAAGTAAAACGGACATAACTCCGTTGTCTGAACTTTGTTTTCAATGAATAACCACATCTTGGAAAGGTAATTTCAAAAACTTTTCAACAAATCTATATTTCAATATATGTTCTGTTCTGGACAGAGGGGAAAATCCTTGAAAAGAGACAGCAAGAAGATGATGAGAATAAGAAAGAGGAGATGGCGATGACAACATCAAAGAGAAGGGTGACCATTGGTTCCATGAGCATACATGATCAAATTCAGAAGTTTAGGAGCATTAGATCACAACATATGGAGATGTCAGAGAAGACCACAAAGAGCTACAAAAGATGGTAACACCTCTAAGAACTTTCTCTTTTTCAGACATAAATGCTTGTAAGTATGCCTTCAATCTCAACTCGGTGCAACTTTTGTTTTTCTCCTTCAATAAATAACATGGCTACTAGGAGGACAACCTAGATTTCCTTTTTATTTTAATAAAATAATCACGACCATGTGTTCACCTCAGTGTAGTGGTAGTTTCCACCCTCTTGTACTTTTTGTTAAATTACGACGAGGATGTCGTATGATCCAATCTGGGGGGAGCTAGCTCGTGAAAGTTATTTTCTTGTTTTTACTTGTTAGTTTTCTTTATATTTATTATTTGAGCATGAACTACGTGCATAATTATTTACCGTGGTGCTTAGTGGAAGTTTTCCTTTGAAAGATTTCATACTCAACTTTGATCTAGGACCTTGCTTTGAACTATGCTACGATTAATACTAAATTTGGAGGAATTTATTTTTGAAAAATTATGAAAAACACCTTTCAATGAAGGTTAGCGATTTCTTTCTCCAAGTTGAGAGACAAGTCTATCATATACAAAGCCTACACTATGTATATACTCCACCATAAGTGTTGTTTAGCATGATGAATTGAGTTAGGACTTTTCTCTCTTGGGAGATCTAATTTCGAGCAATGATCATGTCCTTGATGTTATATCTTTTATTGTTAGCCTCGTCATACATTCAGTAACGGGAACTTCACATTGAATGCCTCGTACATCACCAGATTCCATACCCAAAACCATAAACATCTTTTTATCATCTTATTCCTTGAACACAACCCATGTCTGAAGATTCGTTCCTTTTTAGGCAAAGTTTTATTTACAGTTCAGATTGGTATTCATGTCAAAAAGATGGGCGAAAGGCTTCGGAAAAGAAGATAAAGATGTGGAGGAAAGAAGAAGAAAATATATGTGTGTATATATGTGTGTGCGCACACAAGAAAAAAAGAGAGAGAAGAAAGAAAAAGAAAAAAAAGAAAAGAAGGAAAAGGAGAAAAATTCAAGGCAAAGCAAGGAATATATAAAGAGGGGTGTTGAATCAAGTGAAGATCGAGAGAAGTGCAAGAAAGGATGCGATGTTGAGAACGAATCTTCTTTATTCCAACCATGTGCAATCTGACATCGAGGACATCATTAGTGCCTTGAAGTCATTATTATTTTTCCCTTTGCACATGTCCACCATTCTAAATCTTCTCATCCTTGATACCCTTACATTATGGTTTAATTCTCATGATCATTGGCTCGGAAGGTGAACGACCACTAGAGGATTTTCTTAGCTTGATAATACTGGTGTTAACTTCACTAGCCATACACATAGCTCCACCTTACATTATAAATGAGAGACTTGTGGAAGGTGAGAGTTTATGAACTATCTAGGATAGCCACTTTAAATGAGCGACATGTGAGAACTTGGAGAAGGACTTTGTCTAATACTTAATGTAGGAATTTTATTTTGAAAAAACCTATGAAAACCCTCCGATGGAAGTAAGAAAGTAAGTATGGTTGGAGATGAGGATCTCTAGTGAAAGGTATGAGTTGTGGGGTAAGTCTTGAATTGGTAAATTTCTAAATGCCCATGTTTTTATTATGAGCTTTGTCTCATGTTTCTTATATTAAAGATGAAAGATTGACTAACTTGTAAGGAAAGATTTGATGAAGCACACTCCATGGATGAATGATTTGAGCAATTTGCTCGAGGATGAGCAAGATCTAAGCATGGGGGGATATTGGCGGTCGATTTCCGTCAACCTAGAGCACTTGTTACACAATGGTTTGAGCTTTGTTATGGAACTAACCCGCCACTAGGCACACTAATGATATAACAAGTTCAACTCTGTATGTGCATTTGTAAGTGTTGTGTTTTTCAAGAAAACATGGACAAAAGGGACGGAGTTACAACGAGTTCAAAGGAGCAAATGAGGAGTTCCGTTCGTGTTCAAGTGCAAGGCGAAATCACTCCCAAAGGTGGCAAGGACTGTCAGTGTTTTGGCCACTGAGCCTACCAAGGGGGTACTCGAGGTAGTAGATTATGCGGTGAAGGATCGCCAGACCTGGAACTCGAAGGTCTGCGCGAGGACACAGGACACAGATTTATACAAGTTCGGGCCGCCAGAGTAGCGGACCCTACATCCTGTTTAGAGTATCATGTATGGCGCCCTGCGCTTGGGTGTTCCCCGGAGGGGTTGGGGGATTCACCTTGTCCTCCTAGGTACCCCGCCCTCCTTTATATAGTCCAGGGGGCGGGTTCCTAGTCAGTTACAAGATGGGAGTCCTAGTAGGATTACACGGTACGAGTTCTAGTAGGATTACAAGGATCTAAGGTATGAGTTCGTATTCTTCCTTGTATGGGTACCCAGGGGTATATGGTCGACAAGCCCCAGAGCACTTTGTAGTCTTGAGCAGCGAGTTCGAGTAGTCTTGAAGCTTCGTCGAGTAGTTTCTGATTGTCTCGAGTACTGCTAGCCGAAGTCTTCAATAGTACTTGAATTTCCGAAAGAGTGGAATGTGCTCTAGCTCATCTATGAGTACTTTTGAATCATCCCCGAGTAGTTCCCAGGCATCCTCGAGTTCTAACCCAGAAAGTCTCCAAAAAATACCTATCTTGTCTTGAAGTCTTGATCTATATGGAGGTGCGATTTGCAAAAATCACACTCCATATGGAGTGTAGCCCCCGAGCCTGAGTTTGAATCGAAGAATCAAGCTGAGGGTCAATCTTGAATTTGTATCTTCCATCTTGAAAAAAGAGGTTGATGGTTGTAGCATAGTAGCCCCCGAGCCTTGAAGTGATTAGATATAACCAGTCCAAGGGTCTTCAGTTCGCAAAAAGCCATCATCCGAGTACTCTTGTAGCATCCAGCCCCCAAGATTATAAGCCAAGTGAGCTATATGAGCCACGTCGAGTAGTAATTGGAGTTGAGCCTCCGAGCTGAAGAACGAACAGAGCATGCTGAAGTTGTCTCTGAGTAGTAATTTGGCGTGAAGCCGTTGTACTTGAGAAGTAACATAGACTACTCGAGTCGTCTTCGAGTGGTAATGTTGCCATCAGAGCAGACATTAGATGCGACCGTAGTCGACTTTATGCCGTCAGAGCGGACTTTAGATGCGACCGAAGTCGACTTTTAGATTGCCGCACGGAGCGGACTTTAGAATGCGACTAGAGTAGTCGACTTTGTGATGCGACTAGAGTAGTCGAATTAGAGATGCGACTTGAGTAAGTCGACTTTGTGCTGCGCGGAGCAGACTTTTAGAATGCGACTTGAGTAAGTCGACTTTGTGCTGCGCGGAGCGGACTTTGAAATGCGACCGAAGTCGACTTTGTGTTGCGCGGAGCAGACTTTAGAATGCGACTTGAGTAAGTCGACTTTGTGCCGCGCGGAGCGAACTTTGAGTACTTCGAGGCAAGAATGAAACCCGAAACACAAAGCTGAAAAGCCAAAAAAGCACATTCCGGAAGGCAAAAAGCGAATTAAAAAACAGAAAAACGAATTGTTTTGCCTCCGGAGACGTCTGGAAAAAACACATTGCGTCGAGAACAAAGTTTGAATACACTATTGAGTAATAGTGTCTTAAGTACCTCTGAGGCTATGAGCCTAGTGAGAGAGTACTCGCAAGCACATTGTACAGAGTTTACAATATCTGGATACACTATTGAGTAATAGTGTCTTAAGTACCTCTGAGGCTATGAGCCTAGTGAGAGAGTACTCACAAGAATGTTCCAAAGAACGAGTAAGACCGTAGGAGACAGTGTGATGAACTCAATATGTTGGAGTTCCACTGAGACCCTACTATGAAGGGTGTTACTCTAGGCTGTAACCTCTTGATTAAATAGAACAAGGATAACATGTGCCACTTATTGCTCTATACGACATGGAGTCGTCTGGAGAGGGTTATTGTGACCCCCTACGAGTTGTTGCAGCCGAAGCCGCCTGGAGAGGATTGTCATGATCCCCTACGAGTAGTCGCAGCCGAAGCCGCCTGGAGAGGATTGTCATGATCCCCTACGAGTGTTCGCAGCTGAAGCTGCCTGGAGAGGATTGTCATGATCCCCTACGAGTAGTTGCAGCCGAAGCCCCCTGAAGAGAGTGTAGCTCAAACCCAAAAGCTGCTTACAGCTGAGTAGTCGCCTGGATCAGAAAACCGAATACAGCTAGGTAATCGCCTGGACCTGAGAATCACTTACAGCCTGGGATCGACATAAAAGCAGGAACCCGGAGTAAGGATCGAATGTTAACAGGGAGACCTTAGAGTGTGGATCGGCATGATAACAGGGAGACCCAGGGTAAGTTGGGCAGAGTGAGAGTACTTAGGGCCATGTGTTTCAGACCCATGGTACGAAGAATGAAGACCGCGTGCAGCTAGGTACCATCGTTGCCACGACGCGAGGGCCACTTACAGCTAGGTTCCATTGAAGCTTACACGCATAGTATGCCGCCGAAGCGGGCGAAGGTGCGACCAGAGTCAACTTTAGATTGCCACGCGGAGTGGACTTTTAAGAATGCGACTGAAGAAGTCGACTTTAAATTGCCACGCGGAGTGGACTTTAAGAATGCGACTTGACTAAGTCGACTTTGCGCCACGCGGGGCGGACTTTAGAAGTTGCCTCCTTGGGATGATAGCCCCCGAGTTGATGGAGTGAACTCGTGGTGACTTGTTGATATGTCCCAAGAGTAGTCGGCATAGTGTAGCTCTTGTGGAAAAATCCGTTGAGAAGCGTACACCAATAAGTAGTCCTTGGCGTGTTGTCCTGCATGCGCAAAACAGGCCAAAGAAGAAGAAAAAAGTAATCATGGAAATAAATGACTTACTGATACCGCAGGAGCGGTCTGGAGATGCGACTGAAGTCGGCTTGTACCACCGGAGCGGATTTTGAATGAACTCGTGGACGAGTGTTGACGAAGTCGACTAGTCGGAGGCAGGTCCGACTAGTTGTGGGGGGGCGTAGAAGCCGTTCTCGACTAGTTTTCTAGTAAAAACTAGGCGAGAAGAGTGGCCGAAGTAGTCCACGATGAGTTGGTGTGGCTGCAAGACGATGTCGAGGTGGTGCACGACATAGTCGAAGTAGAGCCGGTACAACCAGACGAAGAGTAGTCGAGTCGCGAGACGGAGTGACCGGGCGCACGGCGAGAGCCAGTGCGACCGACCGACGAGAAGTCGAGCGGTGAGGTGATGCGTCCGGATGCATGTCATAGGCGCAGTAGAGCTGGTGCAACCAGACGACAGTGTAGTTGTACTCAAGTATTTGAAGTAGTCGACGGCGAAGTGGCATTGCCGATCGTAGTTGAACTCGAGTACGTCTTCTGGTGCACCAAGTGTTGAAATTTGGAGCCTTGTGGGAATTTTTGTGTGTGTGCTTATCAAAACTCAAGTTTTGAATCCTTGCTTACACGAATACGGAGGCAAAAGTTCAATTGCTCCAGACTTGACCGTGCGGACAGCAGCAAGTGCATTGTTGACTCTGATTTGACTTGGAATAAGAAAGCTTCGATCCATGTGCAAACTTGCTGATAGCTCGATCCTGATATGGACTAGTAGATGCTTCAGTCTTGGTGTCGGATTCGACAACTTGCTTTGATTTGCGTCGTTCCAAAATCAGATGGGATACAGAATCCAGTCTGACTAGTTCGGACTCGATACAAACGCCCATCGATCTTCGAACTCGGCGAGTTGACGTGTGGACTGATTTTTAAGATGAAGGTCCTTCTAGTTCGCCTGATGATCTCGACGATCACCCCTACCTGGCGCGCCAGCTGTCAGTGTTTTGCCCACTGAGCCTACCAAGAGGGTACCTGAGGTAGTAGATTGTGCGGTGGAGGATCGCCAGACCTGGAACTCGAAGGTCTGCGCGAGGACACGGGGCACAGATTTATACAGGTTCGGGCCGCCAGAGTAGCAGACCCTACATCCTGTTTAGAGTATCATGTATGGCGCCCTGCGCTTGGGTGTTCCCCGGAGGGGTTGGGGGATTCACCTTGTCCTCCTAGGTACCTTGCGGGGAAGATGATGTCTAAAGCCCACATGCGAAGGAGCAAAAAGTCAAAATGTCGAGAAATACCACGAGGAGGAAGATGGGCTAGAGTGGGCCAGGCGGCCCAGGCCCTTGAGATTTGGAGATACCCATGAGATCAACTCAACCTGATATTCACGCAGCCCGGAACAACATGATCTTCCGATGCAGATCCAGGGACTTAAATGGCCTCCAATGGCAAAACATTGAGTACCAAAGTTGTCGGCCTTGTTGAGAGATTCGATTTGAATATATGGAAGGCTCAATTCGGATCAGGGAGCTAGGAGATATGGCCCTCGAAATACCTGCTATACAGACAAGTCCGAAATCAGACAGATTATCTTTCGAGACCGTTTTGAGATCTTATCTTCATTTATAAGGAAAGCAATCAATACCAAAGTTGGAGATAATTTCGTGCCACACAATCTAGACACCAAATTTGCATTATTTGGAGTCCGGACGTGGGAGATATGACATTGGCAAGGAAGGACTGCGAAATAGGAAATTCTGAGCGAGGTTGATTTTATGGAAACCAAGTTTGCTTTGCTCCTAAGCAAGATCCCGTGCAAGGCAAGGTGGAGCACGCCCCAAGACTCTCCAAGAGCATAAGTACAACCCCCTGGACATCCAAGGGAGGGGGATCCATCCATCCAATCATTCTACCGACATCCATTCACCAGAAACTCGCCGTCGCAAGATGAGGGTAGAGATAAGATGAGCTCGTCGCAAAGATCAACGCCGGCGGAGGGAAGGAAGCAAGAGGAGGACTCCAAGCCGTCGGCCTAGGGGTGTTCCCAAGCCTTCTCACCGCCATCTTCATCGACGACGTTCTCCGGAGGCTTCACCACCCCTATGTGCTTCAATCCTTGTAAGATGTTGGGGTAATGTCTCCGTTCATCCCTAGGGTTAGATGGATCTTGAATATGTAATAGTTACATGAATTCTATGCCTATCGATGCTTCATGGTCTGTCTTCGCAAGTGTTTTGTTTACATATGTTTGCACAACATATGATCTTAGTAGGGTTTGTGGTAATCGTGGTGATTAGCTAAACCCTATGGATGCTTAGATATAGATGTGTTAGCGAAAGTGTTTTATTACCTTGCGTAGTGACAAGTACGATGTAGGGAAAAGGCTTAAGCGACCGCATAACTGCCATGATGTTAGCGAATGCAACACCCCTTTCATGAAGTAGATGCATATCTATGTGATCCTAGATCCTAGGGAGGGAACGCTTATCTATCTTTATTTCTCTCTTGTATCAACCCTTGTTTCTTAGATTCTCAATCATAGATTAGCTTAGGTTAGATTACTTTTATTTTACATTAATCTCTCTCAAAGGCTTTCTAATCAACTAGATTAGTACTTGGTTAAACGCTAGTATATCCCTTGCTCCGTGGATTAACAAGAACCTTGGGGATCCCCCCTTGGTGAAAAAGGCACCAAGTCACCCGTGTGCTTGCGTTGAACTTCAACGCAGTTTTGAACCGTCAACAGTATTGATGTCTATCAAGAGGATTTTTTTGAAAATACTCATATTTTCTATGAGCTTGGTTGTGCTAAAATGAATATAGTGTCTAGGCAATCAACTGAGCTTAGGCATCATCCAACTGTTATCAACAATATTATAAGACACACTTTCATGCCCAAGAGTGGGAATAAAGACAAGGTTCGTGAGCATTATTAGAATATCATCAATCATATCATGAATGGGACACATTTCAATGTTGTGAAGATGATTCTTGAGCAAATGATTGCAAAGAAGCAAGTCCTCGGAGATAGCATATACTTTGCTCCTCATATCATGTCTTTGATCAAAGAAAAATTTGGGTACAATGGTCCTTGTGAGATTAAAGATGAGCTCTATCAACCTTTCTATAATTTCAACCATTGACACCATATGGGGCAACAGGTGCTCCTACAGCTGAGGGAGAGCACAAGGTGATGGTGAAAATGAAAATGAAAATATTGATGAGAATGCTCAGAACATTGATGTGGATGCCCAAGAAATGCCTCCTCCTCCTTCTCCAGTTCATCTTATGCAGCCACAGTGGGAGCCTCCAGTAGGTTACTTTGACTCAAACTTTGCCAATATGCAGCAATCCATGAACACTTAGTTTCAGCAGATGCAAACTGGCTTCGACTCTCATTTTGAAGCTTATGGACAACAAATGAACAACTCTATTCAAGCTATGTAGCATGGGTTTTAGGAGCAGATTGACACTCTCCTTCATGCTTTTCGCAATGATATTTACACCACAATGCATCAGCCCATGATGAATAGGTTGGAGACTTTGTAGACAGGTCTTCACAATGATATTAGCTCCTTGAATGATAGATTTCAGGAGTTGTCCACCTCTGAGCAGTTCCAGCGGCTTAGTGATATTCAGACTCAGCTTGAGAACTCTTTCAACACTTTCAATACAGCTTTCGCAAGCTTCAATGGTCACTTCTACAACATTTATCCTCCTCCGCCGCCACCTCAGGATGACTAGGCCTTTTGGTACTTGATGCCAAAGGGGGAGAAATATTTGGAGGAGTGATGTGATCCTTTGGGGGAGCTCATCTCTTCTGCATGCATGAACGTTGAACTCTTGCATTTGCATGTTTATTAATGTTATGCATGAACTTGGCTTGTAATTTTTTGTGACTCTCTTGTGTGGTTTGGAACTAGAACTTAGAACTTGTGCTTGAATGTGTGATGAACTATGTTTGTAAGCTTAATTTCTTATCTTATGGCTTGTTCTAGTTCTTGTGGAGATTTGAGGCTAACCCTTAATGCTTTTGAGCTATCATTGGATATTTGTGTGCCTTTGTTGCCTCGATCTCTTTTGTAAGGGAAATTTCACCAAGATCTTTCTATCAATACATGTGTGGGGAATCAAATGCAAAATCGTATGCACATATGTAGGGGGAGTTTTTCTCTACTTATTGGGTTTTGAAGGCATTCACTTTATCTTATTCTAGTGAATTCAATGAATTGAGTAAGTGCTTCCAAAACTCATTCTTCATATATCACTCCTTCCAAAATTAAAGGTTGTCATCAATTACCAAAAAGGTGGAGATTGAAGGCATCTAGGCCCCTAATTTGTGTTTTGGTAATTAATGACAATCTTTGTGGACTAATAATTTCATTGAGATTATGAGTATAGGTTAGTCCTGAAGTTGAATTGAGCTTCATGGTGACTTTGGTGATGGCTTGGATGAATTCTACCATGGAGACCTCAAGGCAAAGGTATAATATAGGGTTTTTCATTTAACGATCATGAGGTGACTAGAGGATGAAAAATGACTGGGTTGATAGGCTAGATAGCCGTACTATCAAGAGGGATCATCTCCACTGGCTTGACACTTCTATAGTGCCACTTTGATCAATGACTTGCATGTTTTGCATTTGGATGAGTGACATTTCGATGGTTGAAAGAAGCCTTGTTGAAAATCTTGAGAAAAAATAGTTTTCTGCACTTGGGACGGACAGTCCATGCCTTTAGGATGGATGATCAGTGTGCCCAAGTTTTTGTTGAAATTTTGTGGGGCACTTTGTCACTTTTTATCAAAAAAATGATTTAAAGGACAGACAGTCTGTGGGTCAAGGACGGACGGTCTGTATTTCGTGTTTGGTTTATGCATAAACATCTTTGGGTCAGTTAGGCCGGACAGATGGTCCGTCTGTACCTGACGGATAGTCTGTCTGTGACTGCCAGACAGTCCATGGTGGTCGGACGGACGGTCTGTCTGACCCCCAATGGTTAGTTTGACACACGCTTTTTACCATTGAATTTCAAACTCGACAGACCGTACTGTTGGGTCGGATAGTCCGTGAGTGTTGTATTTTGAACCGTTTTGAACATAACTGCTAGTTTCGTTGTGAGGGGGTATTTATACTCCATGCTCGGGGTGGGAGAGTCTCTCTTGGCACTTTGAAATGTTCATTTGACATTCTTGAGATCTCTCTCTCCTCTCTCACTCACTTTGCTTTGAGGTTGCATTCTTTGTGAGATTGAGAGCTTCTAGTGCATTGCATCAAGGAGTTGATCATTGTGGCACTAGGGAAACATCAAGCGAGCGGGTTGATTTGTTACTCTTGGAGGATGCTGCCTCCTAGACGGTTTGGAGCTCGTGATTCCATTGAGCACTTCAAGAAGATTGTGAAGTTGCCTTGAAAGATTGGTGAGAGAGGTCTTGTGCACACCTCGTCGGAGTGGTGAAGAGCAGCTCTAGTGGAATCGAGGTGTGGAGTGGTTCTTTGGTTCTAACCAGCTCAAAGCTCAAGAGGTGCCTTGATAAAGGAGTGTTGACGGTCAATTTTCGTCAACCAAGAGCACTTGTTACACTTTGGTTTGAGCTTTGATTTATAACTAACCCGCCACTAGGCACACTAATGATGTAACAAGTTCGCACTTGCATGTGGTTTTTGGAGTGTGTGGTTTACGTAGGAATTAGGTACCTAAATGAGGACTCCCGGGTAGAGTTCATCAAGCACTTTGTCAGAAGATGACGAAGCCCGTCATGAGTCAAGACACGAAGTGAACATGACTCCAAATGACCCGAGGACCGAAGCATGAAGCCATGAAACCCTGAGGACCTGAACGGAAGATGCGGGAGTTTGCGCGCCAAGTACCCTTATCTAAACCGCAGGGAAAACGACGTCAAGGACCCACATGGACTTCGGCAAATATTCAAGAAAGCGCGAGAAGCATCGTGGTGAAAGACGGGCCCGAACCAGGCCAGAATGGCCCTAGCCCGAACGGCCCATGCCGACCGGCCTGGCCCATTTTCGGCCCGATTCGCGACGCCCTTTGACCTACACGCTCCTCGACTCATTTATACCCCCTGCCTCTGACGGCCGCCACATCAATCAATTCATCAGAACTCGGCGAAACCTAGAAGTGAGCATCGGAGGGAGACGACGGCGGTGGAGTCCTCGAAGTTGTGTAGGGGATGGCCTAGGCCAACCCTAGCCACCATGGCCGCCCTGCATGGTTGTGCCATGGTGGAGTTCCGGAGCTAGTTGAGGTCATCAATGGTATGTACTCGGTGGTGGTGACCCAAACACATCTACTATTATGTGAGCAATTGTAATCTTGTTTTCCGATCTTTAAGCGATTCCATGTCTCCGCCTTTACTTTCTACCTTTCATGAATATGTTTGATCCTTTGTCTAATCCTAGGTTAGACTACATAGCATGCTTTATGTAATCATGGTGATTAGATCTAGTATGTTGACCCTTCATGATTGGTAGACTTGTCCATGTATGGGCACGCCTGTGGATCCCCCGCTTCATTAAGGGAGCATCGTGACAGGGTGATTTCCCCCGAATGAGCGGATGTCTTCGGGAGGTAGGCCGGAGGTAGGAGTTTAAGGATGCTTTTAGATGAGATGCTTGGTTGTTGCTCGTTTGCCGGAACTACAACTAGAAGGCGATAGGGTTAGTTGTCCCCTTGGTGGCACTTTACTTTGCCTATGTTCGTGTATGTGATCAACCTTGTGCCACCACACATATACCCTTAACGGTTACCTTATATGCAATCAATGTTTAATGTTAGGATAATTCGATATATTAGGTAGAGATCCTTAGCGGTTTGCTTCCGATCCTTGGATTGACAATCCTTGGGGGGACCCTCATTGGTGAAAAAGGCACCAAGTCACCCGTAGGTTTGCGGTGAACTTCAACACGGTTTTGAACCGTCAACAAGCCCTTTTTCTGGCGCTGTTGCCGGGGATCGGCAACTCGAACCCTAGGGTGATCTACCTTTCTATTTGACTAACCCTAATTTTTATTGTTGCATATACTCTTGTTTTCTTGTTTGTGTCCTTGAAAGCAGGTCAAAAGCTAGACACAAGACGTTAGATGAGTTTTCTACATGCACACTCCAACAAGATGATTGCAACATGAAGATTCACTCTTTAGTGGTAGGTGCTAACTTTGGTTAGTGGCCCATCATCCGCTATCGAGCCCACACCCTACACAAGAGCATGTGAACAAGGTAAGTCAACGTGTCAATTAAAATTTTAAGACTAATGTTTTGTGGAAATTTGTTTGTTCAAGCAATAGGTATTGGAAGCAATCACGATGCCCCCGAAATCACAAACATCTTCGAAGTTTCTGTTCGCATCGATTTTTGCACAGTCTCATGGGAAGAACAATAGGGTATCTTTGGATATTTAGAAGCCCAACGAAGTTACGCTTCCAACGAGTCAAGAATCAAATCGATCGGAGGTTCCTACAAGCGGATATGGCCGAATCACCGATGATTGCACGTCTTGAAAATTTCTGGACAGCAAGCAAAGCTGAAGTGAAACAGCCATAACTCCCTCATTTGGACTCCGATTAAGATGGATGAGTACCTGTTGGAAAGGTAATTTTATAAATTTTTCAATAGAATTATATTTTGGTATATATTTTCTTATGTATACAGGGAGAAATCCAAAGAAGAGGCAGCTGCAATATGATGAGAACAAGATGGCGAAGGTGAGGACGACAACAACGAAGAGGAGCTTAGGGAATGCTTCCATTAGACCACTTATGAAGAAATTCAGAGGCTTGGAACAAAACAAAGACCCCTAGAGCATTGTCAAATGAAGACACGAGTTGGCGGCATCCGACGCAAGGTGATGTTTGAAGAAGACCACAATGGACTACACACATAAGACAACATCCAATGGCGTGGATATTTTTGGGCTCTCACATGAAGGATCATGGAACTACATGAAGACATTTAAGACATGTGTGAAGCCCCGCAAATGAAGAAGAGGAGTGATCCCACTCAAGGCAACCTTGATGACATGTGGCACAAAGGGAAAAATTGAGAAAAGTCTACGCGAGCCACCTTCGATCATCAAGGATTGTTCGCTTTCAACTCTGGAGGATCACTCACGACAAAAAGCTCGAAGGCTAAGGTACACATTAATCTCTCAAGGTACTTTTGGATATGATATATTTCTTTTGATATATTCGTGTTCTTATCCAATAGTATGATTCGATTCTATACCTTGCACCTTTAATGATCATGTTGATAGGCTAGAATTTCTTGAGTATGATAAAGAGACTATGTTGTGCTTGAACACCTTTGATTTATTTGCCTAATGAACCCATGTCTAATGAGAGCCTTAGCACTGAGCAAGAAACTTATGCTACCTTAAATCACTACATGTTTTGTTCACCAAATTTAATTTGTGGTTATGGTTGCATATGTTTGTTTCACACTTTGCGAATCTTGGACTTGCTTCGTGCTTGGTCAAGCTCGTGACCTTAAAAGAGCGTGTGTCGGGAGAAAACCCAAGTTTCACTAACCATGCAGGTCATTAAACCTTAATAAAGAGAAGAGAAGCCATGCCCTAAAGGAATTGCGAGCATCGGAGGGAGACGACGGCGGCGGAGTCCTCGAAGTTGTCTAGGGGATGGCCTAGGCCAACCCTAGCCGCCATGGCCGCCCTGCGTGGTTGTGCCATGGCGGAGTTCCGGAGCTAGTTGAGGTCATCAATGGTATGTACTCGGTGGTGGTGACCCAAACACATCTACTATTATGTGAGCAATTGTAATCTTGTTTTCCGATCTTTAAGCGATTCCATGTCTCCGTCTTTACTTTCTACCTTTCATGAATATGTTTGATCCTTAGTCTAATCCTAGGTTAGACTACATAGCATGCTTTATGTAATCATGGTGATTGGATCTAGTATGTTGACCCTTCATGATTGGTAGACTTGTCCATGTATGGGCACGCCCGTGGATCCCCCGCTTCATTAAGGGAGCATCGTGACAGGGTGATTTCCCCCGAATGAGCGGATGTCTTCAGGAGGTAGGCCGGAGGTAGGAGTTTAAGGATGCTTTTAGATGAGATGCTTGGTTGTTGCTCGTTTGCCGGAACTACAACTAGAAGGCGATAGGGTTAGTCGTCCCCTTGGTGGCACTTTACTTTGCCTATGTTCGTGTATGTGATCAACCTTGTGCCACCACACATATACCCTTAAAGGTTACCTTATATGCAATCAATGTTTAATGTTAGGATAGTTCGATAGATTAGGTAGAGATCCTTAGCGGTTTGCTTCCGATCCTTGGATTGACAATCCTTGGGGGGACCCTCCTTGGTGAAAAAGGCACCAAGTCACCCGTAGGCTTGCGGTGAACTTCAACACGGTTTTGAACCGTCAACAAGGAGTGGTTGAACATTGAATCCACCTCACCGTGGATTAGGGGTGACCGGCAAGTTATCGATACCACGGGATAAAATTCGTCTCTTGTGCTTGGTTACTTCTTTACTCAATTTACTTTCAAGCAATTTACTTTGAGAATTTTACGTTCTAGAGATTGAATTGTATCTTGTCATCCTAGATTGCAAACCCTAACATAGGCTTAGTGTAGTTAGAAATTTAATCTTCCTTTTGGTTCTAATTAAATTTCTCTAATGTTATGCTTTTAGTTTTAAAATCGCCTATTTACCCCCCTAGTCGGTATCCTAGATCCTACAACCCCGTCCACCAAAGATGTACTGCTCATCCCTTCTGAGGGACGGGCACGCGTACACAAAGCACTCTACTTGCACTTTTGTTCTCGCTTCGTGTAAATAAAAGGATTAATCCAAAGGTGCTATGGTTGGTGGACAAAGACTTATAATTTAGCTTCACCCTTCTTCAACTAGCAATGTGGTACTAAACACATGCACATGTGCTCATGAGCCATCCAAATTGGGCCGGGTGTGACATACACCATTCCTCAAAGAAGCTGACGTCCTTGTCGATCTAACTCACCTATATAGTGTCGATCCATATGCCATGCCATGTGTCTCATCCCAGGTCCACACGCGCATGCATATGTCCGCAGATCTTGGCTGCCGCCGCCACCCCCACCGTCGTCGGCGGTGGCTAGCGACGGAGTCGCACAACCGACTCCCACATGCTCTCCTCTCTCGCTTCTTCCCTCTCCCCTCCTTCCTCCCCCTCCCCTGTTCACACCACCACCACCATGTCGAGGTCGCTCTTCGGGGTCGTCGGTGCGCGCTCCTGGTCCAGCCCTGCCTCCCTTGCGCGGATCCTCATCGCCGGCGGCTCCCCCACCCTGCTCCGCCCTCCCCTACCAGACTTTGTGGAACCCTAGATCTAGGGTCACCGGGTACGTCGCAGCCCTTGGCGCTGCACTTCCGGTCGTGGCCGGGGTTCGACACCACTCCTCTAGCGTCGCTCCTCCCTGGCTGCCTGGGTGTGCGCTCCACGACAGGCTCGCTGCACCCCTGGCGTGCCGCAGTTCCCCGTGGAACCCTAGATCTAGGGCCGTCGGGGCCGCCTCCGCACCTGGCGTCTGCAGCTCCGTGGTTGAGCACTCGTGACACCTTGTCGCTGCTCCTCGCCGTCATCGGCTGTGATGCCCCACCTCCCCGGCGGTCGCGGCAGATCCCCTTCGGCGACCCTCCACCCCGACGGCAACCCACCTCCTCGGCATCTCGGCGGTCACCGCTCTCCTCCCCGGCTTCACGGCGTCGCTCGCCTCGCGGCCACTAGGGGCGGCGAGCAGGGCTCGACGGCTGCCGCCTCCGTCCCCTCTGGTGGCGGGGTGTTGGCCCCTCTCGCTGCGCCCCAGGCCGTCGGGATGTGCTCCGCGTCGGGTTCGCCGCCCCCTCTTGGCACGTCGCAGTGCCCCGAAGGAGCGCGCACCGCGGTCCCTCCACCGTCGACCGCGACCCTCCTCGGCGGCCGTTGCGGCCGCGATCGCGACTGGTGCCCTGACGGCGCCCCTTCCCCCAACGACGGCCGCCCCGATTATGCCCTCCTCCCCGGTAGCCCGCGCTGGGCCCGTCGTCAGCGTCTCTGGGTTCGCGACCCCGACGTCATCTCTTCCGGTGCTGGGCCCCTTCGCGCACGGCGTCGTTGACGTTCTTTGGCGGGCCGCGCCGGGCCTCTCCTCGGCTCGAACCGTCCCCTACTCTTCGACCATTGTGGCCCCTTTCCGGCGTCCATCGTCGTCCTCTTTGCGGCCGCCACTTCACCCTCCTGTTCCCCCGGTCGTCCGTCGCTGGTCTGCTATTGTGCTTCAGTTTCCCTCTGTGCCTTGGACGCATGCTGCCTTTCCATCGGCCGTCAAGCACCAAGTCTTCTCAGGTGATGGTGTGGAGCGGGTTTTGGGTCTTAGCGAAAGCCTCGCTCGACCTTCGTCGGGCTGACAACGGTTGCGCTTGTCGCGTAGCTTACCTCGCTGGAGGCGTTGTTGCATTGGTCCCAATCCCGCTTGGTCTGCAAGGTGAAAACATTTTCTGCCCCTTCGTGGATAGACGGATGATGGCGGCGTCCTCGTCGTTCCCCTCTTGGCGGCATCGTCCTGCATGACTTCCTCGACCGACCCCTCTTAGACTTCTTGTTTAGCATCCGGCGATGAGCGTGTGTGCTCAGCACCCTTGTTTGTAGTAGGTCGCGCCCCTCTTGTGGCTTGTGTTGTATGGTGGTGGTGTGGGTTTCTTTCTCTCCCTGTTTCTCCTTTCGGTTTTAGGTCGGCTTGTTGTCTTTTGTGTTCTTTGCGCTTTAGGATTCTCCTAAAGTCGCATCTTTTAGCCTGTTTAGTTGCCAAAAATTTCGGCAAAAAAATTTTGGCAGCTCCTTCGAATGTCTATTAGAGGTAAAAAATGTAGACTAATTACAAAACTAATTACACGAATGGACGAGAAATCGCGAGACGAATCCATTAAGCCTAATTAATCCATCATTAGAGATCATTTACTGTAGCATGACGTTGTCTAATCATGGCATAATTAGGCTCGTTAGATTCGTATCGAAAAATTAGGTAGGGGTTATGGAATGGATTTTGTCATTAATTCATATTTAATACTCTTAATCAGTGTCCGAAGATTGATGTGACGGGTAGTTGGGAAAATTTTTGGGAACTAAACAGGGCATGTAACTGATTTCTCTTCTCTTAATAAAAAGTGTTTTGCACGTTTAAATAAAGCGGCAATCTGGTCGAAACCCGCTCAACCCGACCCATAATCATGGCTCAACTTTTTATTTTTAATATTTTTCCTGTTCTTAGAATACCGCCATTTGAACCGGCAACAATAGTTTTTTAAAAGATTATTCAGCTATATATTTTTGTAAAATTGTAAAAAAAAATTCACCATGGCTCAACTGAGCGGTTGATCGGCCGCGCAGCCGGGCAGCGTTCGTATAAAAAATTTCTGCACTGGAGTTCCTGCCACGAGTTTGACGCCACCGAACTTTGGCAAGTTGGACGAGACCGCGCTTTCCTGGATGCTTGTTTGATCACGCGACTACACGTTGAATTGAAGGCGACCATAAATATATACTACTAGTAGCAGCATGTAATAATTCAACAGACAATGTCAACTTGTAAACGCCGTGGAATGAATGGCCACTCGCTCCAGGAAACAGAGGAAGCAAAGCATGGTTGCAGCTTGCAGCAGCAGCAGCTACCAAGAGAGAGCGTGAGCTGCAGGTTAGCGATTCACTTTTATCAGTCAGATCACACATAAAAGCTAAGCTCACCGACCAAATTAGCCACCTGAACAGATAAATTAGTACCATGCTTAAGGCTGCAATAACTTACCAAGCCTGTTCATTGGACCTGATCTCAAGAACAACTTTTCAGATCAAATCAAATGATAGGACAGAAAGGACGCAAAGGAAAAGGCAACGGAGACGGCAACAGCATCTGGGACTCTGGGAGTTCGTTGGTCAGAGGGCTGCTGGTAAGCGGCCGACGTGCTGGAACACGTGTGCTAATGTCACTCACCACGCGGCAACCAGCAACGACTCCCTCCTCGATCACCAGCTCTCTTTCAGACACGGTCGCCTGCCTTCCTGCGTCCTTGCCCCGTTCACAGCACAAGCAGTCAAGCAGGCAACAAGAACAAGAACCCAACCGCTTCCTGCTTTGCCTGCGGCTGCTTCCGGATTCCCCTGCCAGCAGTCTCGGAGACTCGCCAGCGACCTCCTCCTCCTCCCCGCCGGCCGCCGCCGATCAAGTCTAGGCCTTTTTTTTTCTTCCGCCAGGTACAGGTACGTTCGATCCTTCTGCGGCCGGTGTTGGCAATGTGTGTTCTTCCGCCGATTTCTGCAGAGGAGGTCAAGAACCAGCCTGCTGCGAGAATCGATTCCCCCGGCCCTTTCAGCAGCCGTTCCTTTCCTTAGCAGAATCTGATGGTGGGTGGGAAGGGAATCACCATCTGCTTCGTTCGTTGTAGAGCCCGTTTTGGAGTTTGCTCCCGCTGACCAACGTGCGGGTCGCTGTTACGGTTGAGCTTGGGGTTGGCGAATGGTTGGTTCGTCATGTATGGCCGCTCAATTGATCCTGTTTATCTGAAAACTCAGTGCCTTTGCTTTTCGCCTTCATTTCTATTTAGCGCTACAGAGTTCGTACCAACTCCCAACGATCGTCGCAGCTTTGTGGGGGCGTTTGTGTCGTCTGTTGGTGATCTCCCCGCAGCACCTTCAGTTCGAATTGTTTTGCCCCTTCTTCTCGCGGCCTGCCGTTTTTTAGGATGTTGTTGGAGGAGGTGCGGTTCTCTGTTACTAACGCTGCTGCTCTGGTCCGCGAATTTTGGGGTGGGAATTTGTTTCCTCCTATTTAGCGCTTACATCTCGCCCCCATTTCTCCTCCTCGGGAGTCTACTGATTTTCCGGGTTTCAAATTCCGAACTCTGCTGCCTCGTCGTGATCTTCTAGGTGTGGCATCGGGCGTTCCTATGCTCCTTTGCCTAGATTGTCTTTTGAAAGCTCTGGTTTTGGTGAGCCTGCTTCGGTTTTATCAGCCATCTTGGTGCTTTCCTTCGGTTGTCCATCTCTAATTCTGTATAACTAACAATCAGTATTAGATTGATTGGAATTCTGATTAAACAGCATAGCCTTTCAGTTACGGATTGTTTGTAATTTTGCATTGAACTTCATCGCAGTTTTCCGGTTCACGATATACTCATATGCATCACTCTCTTTGCCTCTTCTTTGCAGGTCAATCAGCCCAACTAGGAGACATCGATCGTGTCGGGGAGAATGGCTGCAGGTAGCACAGGCATCAGGAAGTACGTTGGGGCTCTCAAGGACAGCACAACAGTTAGCATAGCAAAAGTAAACAGCGATTATAAGGTAACGTTGATCGAATTTTGTAGGGTTCATAACATATTCAGGTCCTCTCATCATTGCAGCGGTGGTGTTAAGTGTTAACATGCTCTTGTCTCGCTGTTCTCTCCTTCGTAACAGGAGCTGGACATTGCTATTGTAAAGGCCACAAACCATGTTGAGAGTCCAGCAAAGGAGAAGTACATAAGAGGTGATCGTTCATATGCTTCTGACCTATGAATTTCTACCATGTTTCTTGCTGACACGTTTCTGGTTTGCAGATATTTTTTACCATCTTTCTCCCGGAAGGCCTCGTGCAGATGTAGCCTACTGCATTCGTGCCCTTGGTAGACGTCTTTCAAAGACACGCAACTGGGCGGTATGTCTACTATAAATTTCCTTATGTTCACGAATTACTTACTAGTCATCGAATGCTACTCTTTAAATTCACAAGATATAATTGCACCTATACAATCTTCTCAAAGTATCAACAAGCTAGGAGGTGAATTCTCTATGTTTTTTTTGCTGCCAAGATGTGTCCTAGATAATGACATTGTTCCTTCAAACTATGGATCTGTTCTGTTCTAAATAATTAGTTCTTAAGAAAGACTAATTTTCATGCAGCACTGCTAACCTTCGTTTCAGGAAATAAAATGTGAACTTTTCATTATCCTGGGGAGCGATATTTGTATACTCTTCTGATTCTAAGATTTTTTAGGTAACACGCAAAAGTAAGAAACATAGTACTTAACATTTTTATTTGCATTTATTCTGACAGGTTGCTCTGAAGACATTAGTGGTCATACACCGTGCTCTTCGGGAAGTTGATTCTACTTTCCGTGACGAGTTTATTAGTTATGGAAGGACTAGCTCCCATATGCTCCATATGTCCTACTTTAAGGATGATTCTAGTGCAGAAGGTACCTGCTAACTTCTGTCTGATGCTGCAACTAGCGTTCAAACTAGTAAGAATTTATTGTGACTATTTGTTATTGTGCAGCCTGGGATTACTCTGCATGGGTGCGCAATTATGCTTTATTTTTGGAGGAGAGAATTGAATCATTCCGTGTACTGAACTATGACGTTGAAAAGGATCCTTTGGTAAGCAACCTAATTCTGTGTGCTCTAGTTTAGAGCATTTGCTCCTGAAATTCGTTGTGGCTTAGATTATATTATATATGCTTAAGTTATCATTTTAGAACACTACAACTAGGCTATCGAGAAATCGAGGTTTCAGACTGTCTAAACATTTTTTTCAGGTTGCATTCTTGAGTGCTTAGCTAGTGCATTACTTAGTCAAAACTATAGCATAAAATTGCAAGTGCTTCTTGAGCATTTTTATTTATGGAATCTCTTGTATCTACAGAGAACTCGAGATCTTGATACAGTTGGATTGCTCGATCAGTTACCAGCATTACAGCAGCTTCTTTTTCGATTACTTGGTTGCCAGGTAATTTAATCATTGTCATCCTCTGTAGAAATACACCAGTTTCTGTGTTTCAGAGTTGCCATTGACATTTAAAAGGTGCTTTGCTGACCCTTTTTTGTTTCTTTATTTTTAGCCACAAGGGTCATCATCTTATAACATCATAATTCAGCATGCACTGTCAATGGTGAGGAACTGAGTTTTTTTAGGTCATTTTTACCAGTGGTCCTAGGCTCCTAGCATTACTTGACCTTGTCTTATGTGTTACTGGCAGGTTGCTCTAGAGAGTGTTAGGATCCAAACAGCCATCAATGATGCAATACTCAATCTTGTTGACAAGGCAGGGACTGCAAGCTTTCTGTTTGTTAGATATTTTTGGGTGTATGTTTTCTGCCTTGCTTTGTTAATTTACAATTCACATGTTCTGCACAATGCAGTTCTTTGAGATGCAAAGAGATGACGCTTTAAGGGCACTTGACATGTATAAAAGAGCAATTAGCCAGGTAAATCATGATTTCTTTTCTGCTGGTGCTTGATTCATTGAACTTTTTCCATTAGTTCGTCATTAATATTTAGCCTTTGCTGTCTTGCAACATCAGAAATCTGAAATCACATGCTTAGTGACTGAAAATTTATTTACTTCTGTACAGGCAGAACAACTTTCAGAATTTTATGAAATGTGTAAAAGTATACATATTGGGCGTGGTGAGAGATTCCTAAAAATTGAACAGGTTTGCCTGACATTCTAATGATCGTCATTCGTCAGTATGCACTTTATTGTCAAATTCTGTGTTAGCAGCTTATTGATAACCTATTGGTAACACCAAAACATACAGCCTCCTGCATCGTTCTTGGCAGCTATGGAGGAGTATGTGAGCAATGCTCCCCTTGCTTCAACAGTTCAAAGAAATCAGGTTCGCAACTACTGAAATCTTGTAATATTTGTTTCAGTTTCCTTGTATCTTAGTTTTCTGTTGCTATGTATATAAGCAAGCTGTTTCTGGCTACTCTATTGAAGTCACTTCAAGGCAGATTGTGATGGTCCCTTTATGCCCATTTTTTTAGGCTGTACTAGCTATAGAGTACAACAAAAATCCGGAACCTGAAGGTGAAGAACCATCGACGCCACCACCTCCAGCTCCAGAACCTGAACCTGAGCCAGTTAAAGGAGTCCCACCCATAGCTGAACCAACAGATTTGCTGGTAACTTTTACAGTGTAAGGTACCAGTCATTAGCCGATCATGTGTCCTAAAACTTCTTATTGTCTTGGCAGGGAATGAATGAATCACCCCCTGACACATCTGAAATAGATCAAAAGAATGCTTCGGCATTGGCAATTGTTCAACAAGGTACATGATTATAATTGTATATCCTGCGGATGAAACCCTTCATCCAGCTCTTTGTTCGCCAACTGAAGTTATAAAAAAACGTCAATTTCACTGACTTACTTTTTGCAGCAGATAATGCTCCTAAAGCACCTGCTCCTACCAGTACTGAAAGTGTCGCCACTAGCTGGGAGCTGGCGCTAGTCACCGCACCCAGTTCGAATGGAAATGCTGTTACTTCAAGCAAATTGGTACATAAATTTAGATAATTCATACCTGATTACCTTAGTCGGTCCGGTCCCTCTGCAATCATACTGACTGTACTTGCTACAGGCCGGTGGACTGGACCTGCTTACACTTGACAGCCTATATAATGAGGCTCACAGACAAGCGCAGCAGGCACAGCAGCATGCGAACTACAACCCTTGGGAGACCACTCCAGCATCAGGTCCGATGATGCAGCAGCCGATGTACGACCCCTTCTATGCCTCCAATTCAGTTGCTGCAGCCCGCAACGTGCAAATGGCGGCAATGGCACAGCAACAGCATGCTTTCATGCTCCAGAAGGAGCAGCAGCGGCAGATGATGGTGGCGCAGCAGCAGCAAGCCTCCTCCAATCCGTTCGCCGGCCCGTATATGCACGCCGGCGTCCACCCTTACGGCGCAGGGATGCAGCTCCATGCCGGTAACACGTACACCGGAACTGGGATGATGTAGCACGCCAGAGAATCGGCTGTATTGTTTTTGGTACCTTTGGGTTTTTTTTTTCATTTTTTCCATTGTAAGAATGTCAATATGAGCACAGCCGTTGAAGTTTTTCTTCCTGGCTGTTCATGAGCAAGAAGGGTTGATGTGTACCTGTGAACTGAAGGACTAATCTCCTTGCGAATGCAGTATGAGAAACACACTGCATTTTCTGATGTGGATATGGAAAGCTTTGTGAACGAGTCAGTCTCTGTCCTAAGAAAAAAATCCAGTTGGTGTTGTGCCAACTTTGCACAATCAGGATGATATTTGCCCTCCGAGAAACACATGGCAATGTGAATTTGTTGCCGCAGCGACTGCTGAAATCCTGAAACTGCCTATTCCTACAAGCAAACCTGCGACACAATCCACACACGCGCGCGCACACACAAAAACCCGAGGTGAGCGGACTCAGGTAAACCGCGTGAGCACCGGAGTCAGCATAAATACCACGTGTAAACAAATTTCTGGATGTCAGGAAAAGCATCACTAGGGAACACAATGGTAGACCAAACATGTACAAACGCATCCAATTTTTCACTGAGACTGAGTGAGTATCACTAATGGGAACCAAGGCAATGTTCCGACTGTTGCTGTACAAGCAGGTTCACAACCATTTTGCGAAGATATCACGCGGCGAAGAGGATGTGAGCCATGAAACTAGAACGTGCTGCTGTACTCGTCTTCACTACTCATCTGGATAAACCACAGGATCGCCACGCCAAAGGCCACGAACGATGACAACTCCATCGTCAGGGCTCCCCATCCAATGACACCAGCGTGCTTTAGGATCGAAGGAATGGCAATGCTCCCCACTATTGATGCGCCCGTCAGGAATTTCGTGAAGTTCACCCAGCTGCAGTGGCAGTACAAGTAGGCTAAGTTAACTTCACCATCTATGACAAGAGAACTGAGCCATAGCCAGCAAGGCACTACATGTCTAACTGGCAAGCAAGTGGCAACATGCGTGCAAGCCAACACTTAGGCTTCACTTAACAACCAAATTGCTTGAAGGCAGCGAATTTAAATTCATTTGTGCACCACAAAGTTGTTCAGGAAAACAATCCTACCTCAATGGATCCTAACCTTCGTTTCAGAATTTCTAAATAAAATGCTATGGGTTTTCATGAGTACCAACAAACCAATGCATACCTTGGGAGCCAAAGCAATGCTATAAAATCATGGTGGCAAGTGTAATAATAAATCAGCAACCATGGACTCTTACTCTGTAAGTGAAGATCACTTACCCATCACCCCCGTTAGACATAATAGAGGAAGTATCAGAACCCAGGAAAAATATGAGGGGCATCGGGAGGATAAGGTACATCAGAACTGCACAAAACGTCAAAGTTTACTTATTGCTTCCCTAAAGACAATTATCAGAAAATGAACGAAGTTTACCAGTGCAACACGAAATTTCCTAACCTGTTAGCATTGGCCACCAGTTGTTATAGAGAGCACAAGCCTAAATGAGCCAAAATTATAGAGTTTTAGATGACAGTGAAAAAGATAATGACCCGATGCTGCGATAGTAGAGGTAGATACTTACCAGGATCTGCAACACAATTCCACCAGAGACCAATATGGCAAGAAGGGCAAGTCTTCCACTGTGCAAGCATGCTCTCATACTACGTGCCATTGTTCACTTTGCTGTTGTTGCTTCAGCTACAATTTCTTCTTTAATGTGAAGACACGCAAACCTCTTGCTTGATCTCGAAGAAACTTTCAGCTACAAATTCTGGGACGGTAAAAAGGAAAGATGAGTTACCAGGAAGCAACTGTAAAAAAGGAGCTATAACCTGAAAATTGCTAGAATATCTCATATTTTATCTCCAGTAAACTTTACAGACACTCACAGGGAGGATAACCTTGGATCAAACTTTTTTAAAGTAGAGATGCAGAAATTCTATACAAATTCTTCAACTAAGGAGTTAAGTGGAAACTGGGAAGAAATAAAAAGAAAAGGGGAAATCAATTAAGTACAATCTACAGTGACTCAGCTCCAATCATGTGATTTGTCATACATAGCATTCAATCCGAACAATGATTTAGGTCAATGCCCTCAACATCCCAGGGATTCTCTATCAGCTGATCTTTCGAAGTAAATCAGTGTGTTTAACAGTAACTAGTGAAACAGTTTGTGTCAGAATTTACACTTGCAGTACAACAATGTCCATAGAAATTTAAAATGAATGTGGAAAGCAACTGCGCTGAGATAAAGGAAAACGCAGCCATGTTCAGATAGTTCTACAGCCATTTTACACTTGCATCAGAACATATAACATTTCTTATGACTTGACAAAACGGCTGAAAACTGTTCGCTTACCGTCTTTCTGATCAACTTTCTGATCAACTTTACCACGGGGCATGAGGGAACCCTCGAATCATTTTTTGGACATGAACGCGCTGAAGAATAAATGACTAGCAGGAGCACACAACCAGAACCGTGGATTGATAGACTGAATTAGTTGTCCACTGAACGGAATCCGCTACTAAATTATGACCGAGATGTTCGGATCAGCAGAGATATCAGAGAGCAAGTAACCCTATCGGAATTCCTGTGCAATCCAATACGGAGTGAAGTGGTTTCTTCCCTCAGGCCCGCCCCGGTTCCACAACCAGAGATCCAAACACAGGCCACTAAATTGTTGGGGAATCTTATGGCACATACCGGATTACCGGAGAATCGAGCATTCTAAGCACTAGACAGCCGAGCTCGCACCGATCGAGCCACCGAATCATGCGAGAGGGAGAGGGGGAGAAGGGGAAGGGCGTACTCTTGCTGGGCGCGGGAGGAGCACGAGCACCGCGGGAGACGCGCGCCACCACCGCCGCGCGGGAGAGCCGGGAATCGGGATGACGCCGCCACGTGACGTGAGCCGCGGCGGAGAAGGGCCACCACGCCCAGGCTGCTGCGGTGGCCGAGGCACCAGAGATTTCGATGGGAGAAGGAAGGAGCACGGCAGGGTTGGGGTGATGTGGACAGCCAGCCCACCAAACCAGATGATGATGGGGACTGAGCCGTAGCTCAGTTGGTGGGCAGTCCGGGTGTGGACGCCACCGGTCGCGGGTTCGAGCGTGCGCCCGTCCGTGATTTTCCCAAAGGGAACAGTAGTTCCCAAATAAAATCTGCAGCCTCTGACGCGTGGAGTCACAAAGGGAATACGACGCGCCTGTCGTCTACAGAGCCTTGAAGTTCCGGTGATCTCCAGAGGGACGCGGTCTTCATATCTGCGTGTAGTTGTAGGTCTGCTTGTACACATAGGGTGTGTGTGGTGTGCGTGTGTAGTGTGAGAGTGTGAGTGCGTGTATGATCAGATACTACAGCTGTACTCAGATGAGAGGTCTCAAAAAAAAACCAGATGATGATGGATTAGCTGCGTGCTGAGAGAGGCAAAAACCATATGATGGCTGCGTAAGAGCAACTTCAGCAGGTAGAGTAAATTTGATCCCCTATATAAAATTATTGGGGGGTGAGTAAAAATATTTTCATCCTTAAAACACAATTTGCTCTAGCAGTTTTCCTATTTTGCTTCCCTAGTTTGGGGGTGGAGGAGAGATCCCTCTACAGAGGGGATGGAGAGGGATTTTTAGTCAATGGAGAAAAAAAAAGACTATAGGGAATCTGCTAGAGGGATTTTTTGCATTTCATCCCGTATATCACTATTTTTTGCTATTGGGGAGGGGATAGAGAAGCTGCTGAAGTTGCTCTAATCACTAGTTTAATTACTCCGCTCCTAATTGCTAATCCAAAGCTGAAAAAGATTCGGGTATCTTTGTTCAGCAGCCCCACCTGCTTGAATTTGTTTGTACCCATGCATATTAATTGTTGCTTTCTTATATCCCACTCCTTTTTATGGTGTGTTTGATTTGAGGGTTGATCCGTATCAGAATGGTTCCGACCCATATGAATATTATAGCTCACGAAAACAGCTCGAAACATACGTATACGTCATTTAAATTCCGTAACTCTGATTGCAGCGGTTCTGAACTTTTCAGAACGCTAACAATATGTGTTATACTAAAACCATTGGGTTTCTCTATTATGAAAAATTGGCCCGGGTGCTTAAAATCGGCTCGAAGCGTGTGTTACAGCCCACGAAAACGTCCCGAAACGTATGGAGACATCATTTGAATTCTGAAGCTTAGCGGTTCTGGACTTTTCGGAACGCCAACAACATGTGTTTTACGAAAATCATTGGGTTTCTCTGTTCCAAAAAAGTGGCCCGGGTGCTTAAAATCGGCTCGAAGCGTGTGCTATAGCCCACGAAAACGACCCGAAACGTACGGAGACGTCATTTGAATTCCGTAGCTCCGATTGCAGCGGTTCAGGACATTTCGAAACGCCAATAACATGTGTTCAACGAAAACCATCGGGTTTCTCTGTTCTGTAAAATTGGCACGGGTGCTTAAAATCGGCTCAAAGCGTGTGCTATAGCCCACAAAAACGGCCCGAAACGTATGGAGACGTCATTTGAATTTCGTAGCTCCGATTGCAGCGGGTCTGGACTTTTCAGAACGCCAACAACATGTGTTTTACGAAAACTATTGGGTTTCTCTGTTCTGAAAAATAGGCCCGGGTGCTTAAAATCGGCTCGAAGCGTGTGTTATAGCCCACGAAAACGTCCCGAAACGTACGGAGACGTCATTTGAATTATGTAGCTCCGATTGTAACGGTTCTGAACTTTTCGGAACGCCAACAACATATGTTTTACGAAAATCATTGGGTTTCTCTGTTCCCGAAAAGTGGTCCGGGTGCTTAAAATTGGCTCGAAGCGTGTGCTATAGCCCACGAAAAAGGTATGAAACGTACAGAGACGTCATTTGAATTCTGTAGCTCCGATTGCAGCGGTTTTGGACTTTTCGGAACGCCAACAACATGTGTTTTATGAAAACTATTGTGTTTCTCTTTTCCAAAATAGTGGCCCGGGTGCTTAAAATCAGCTCGAAGCGTGTGCTATAGTCCACGAAAACGGCCCGAAACGTAGAGAGACATCATTTGAATTCCGTAGCTCCGATTGCAGCGGTTCTGGACTTTTCAGAACGCCAACAACATGTGTTCTACGAAAACCATTTGGTTTCTCTGTTCTGGAAAATTGGCCCGGGTGCTAAAAATCGGCTCGAAGCGTGTGCTATAACCCACGAAAACAGCCCGAAACGTACGGAGATGTCATTTGAATTCCATAGCTCCAATTGCAGCGGTTCTGAACTTTTCGGAACTTCAACAACATGTGTTTTACGAAAATCACTAGGTATCTCTGTTCCAAAAAAGTGGCTCGGGTGCTTAAAATCGGCTCGAAGCGTGTGCTATAGCCCACGAAACATACGGAGACGTCATTTGAATTCCGGAGCTCCGATTGCAGTGGTTCTAGACTTTCGGAACACCAATAACATGTGTTTTACGAAAATCATTGGATCTCTCTGTTCCAAAATAATGGCCCGAGTGCTTAAAATCGGCTCGAAGCGTGTGCTATAGCCCACGAAAACGGTCCAAAACATGCGGAGACGTCATTTGAATTCCGTAGCTCCGATTGCAATGGTTCTGGACTTTTTGGAACGCCAACAACATGTGTTTTACGAAAACCATTAGGTTTCTCTGTTCCAAAAAAGTGGCCCGGGTGCTTAAAATCGGCTCGAAGCGTGTGCTATAGCCCACGAAAACGGCCCGAAACGTACGGAGACGTCATTTGAATTCCGTAGCTCCGATTGCAGCGGTTCTGGACTTTTTGAAACGTCAACAACATGTGTTTTACGAAAACCATTGGGTTTCTCTGTTCCAAAAAAGTGGCCCGGGTGCTTAAAATCGGCTCGAATCGTGTGTTATAGCCCATGAAAACAGTCCGAAACGTACAGAGACGTCATTTGAATTCCGTAGCTCCGATTGCAGCGGTTCTGGACTTTTCGGAATACCAACAACATGTGTTCTACGAAAACCACTGGGTTTTTCTGTTCTGAAAAATTAGCCTGGGTGTTTAAAATCGGCTCGTAGCGTGTGCTGTAGCTCATAAAAACGGCCCAAAACGTATGGATACGTCATTTGAATTCTGTAGCTCCGATTGCGGTGGTTCTGGACTTTTCGGAACGCCAACAACATATGTTTTACGAAAACCATTTGGTTTCTCTGTTCCAAAATAGTGGCCCGGGTGCTTAAAATCGTCTCGAAGCGTGTGCTATAGCCCACGAAAACGGCCTGAAACGTAGAGAGACGTTATTTGAATTCCATAGCTCCGATTGCAGCGGTTGTAGACTTTTTGGAACGCTAACAACATGTGTTTTACGAAAACCATTAGGTTTCTCTGTTCCAAAAAAGTGGACCGGGTGCTTAAAATCGGCTCGAAGAGTGTGCTATAACCCACGAAAACGGCCCGAAACGTACGGAGACGTCATTTGAATTTCGTAGCTCCGATTGCAGCGGTTCTGAACTTTTCGGAACGCTAACAACATGTGTTATACGAAAACCATTTGGTTTCTCTGTTTTGAAAAATTGCCCCGGGTGCTTAAAATCGGCTCGAAGCGTGTGTTATAACCCACGAAAACAGCCCCAAACATACGGAGACGTCATTTGAATTCCGTAGCTCCAATTGCAGCGGTTCTGAACTTTTCGGAACTCCAACAACATGTGTTTTACGAAAACCACTAGGTTTCTCTATTCCAAAAAAGTGGCCCAGGTGCTTAAAATCAGCTCGAAGCGTGTGCTGTAGCCCACGAAAACGGTCCGAAACATACGGAGACGTCATTTTAATTCCGGAGCTCTGATTGCAGCGGTTCTGGACTTTTCAGAACGCCAACAACATGTGTTTTACGAAAACCATTGGGTTTCTCTGTTCTGAAAAATTGGCTCGGGTGCTTAAAATCGGCTCGAAGCGTGTGTTATAGCCCATGACAACGGCCCAAAACGTACGGAGACGTCATTTGAATTCTGTAACTCTGATTGCGGCAGTTCTGGACTTTTCGGAACGTCAACAACATGTGTTTTACTAAAACCATTAGGTTTCTCTGTTCCAAAATAGTGGCCCAGGTGCTTAAAATCGCCTCGAAGCGTGTGCTATAGCCCACGAAAACGGTCCGAAACGTAGAGAGACGTCATTTCAATTCTGTAGCTCCGATTGCAGCGCTTCTGGACTTTTTGGAACACCAATAACATGTGTTTTACGAAAATCATTGGGTTTCTCTGTACCAAAATAGTGGCTCGGGTGCTTAAAATCGGCTCGAAGCGTGTGCTATAGCCCACGAAAACGGCCCGAAACGTACGGAGACGTCATTTGAATTCCGTAGCTCCGATTGCAGCGGTTATAGACTTTTTAGAACGCCAACAACATGTGTTTTACGAAAACTATTAGGTTTCTCTGTTCCAAAAAAGTGGTCCGGGTGCTTAAAATCGGCTCGAAGAGTGTGGTATAGCCCACGAAAACGGCTCGAAACGTACGGAGACGTCATTTGAACTCCGTAGCTCTGATTGCAGCGGTTCTGGACTTTTCAAAACGCCAAGAACATGTGTTTTACGAAAACCAATAGGTTTCTCTGTTCCAAAAAAGTGGTCTGGGTGCTTAAAATCGGCTCGAAGAGTGTGCTATAGCCCACGAAAACAGCGCGAAACGTACGGAGACGTCATTTGAATTCCGTAGCTCCGATTGCAGCGGTCCTGGACTTTTCAGGACGCCAACATCATGTGTTTTACGAAAACCATTAGGTTTCTCTGTTCCAAAAAAGTGGCCCGGTAGCTTAAAATCGGCTCGAAGAGTGTGCTATAACCCACAAAAACGGCTCGCAACATACGGAGACGTCATTTGAATTCCGTAGCTCCGATTGCAGCGATTCTGGACTTTTCGGAATGCCAACAACATGTGTTCTATGAAAACCATTTGGTTTCTCTGTTTTGCAAAATTGGCCCGGGTGCTTAAAATCGACTCGAAGCGTAGGCTATAACCCACGAAAACAGCCCGAAACGTACGGAGACGTCATTTGAATTCCGTAGCTCCAATTGCAGCGGTTCTGAACTTTTTGGAACTCCAACAACATGTGTTTTATGAAAACCACTGGGTTTCTCCGTTCCAAAAAAGTGGACCGGGTGCTTGAAATCGGCTCGAACCGTGTGCTATAGCCCACGAAAACGGTCCGAAACGTACGGAGACGTCATTTGAATTCCGGAGCTCCGATTGCGGCGGTTCTGGACTTTCGGAACACCAACAACATTTGTTTTACGAAAACCATTGGGTTTCTCTGTTCCAAAAAAGTGCCCCGGATGCTTAAAATCGGCTCGAAGCGTGTGCTATAGACAACGAAAACAGCCCGAAACGTACAGAGACGTCATTTGAATTCTGAAGCTATGATTGCAGCGGTTCTGGACTTTTCGGAACACCAACAACATGTGTTTTACAAAAACCATTGGGTTTCTCTGTTCCAAAATAGTGGCCCGAGTGCTTAAAATCGGCTCGAAGCGTCTGCTATGGCCCACGAAAACAGCCCAAAATGTGCGGAGACGTCATTTGAATTCCGTAGCTCCGATTGCAGTGGTTCTGGACTTTTCGGAATGCCAACATGTGTTTTACGAAAACAATTGGGTTTCTCTGTTCCAAAATAGTGGCCCGGGTGCTTAAAATCGGCTCGAAGCGTGTGCTATAGCCCACGAAAACGGTCCGAAACGTAGAGAGACGTCATTTGAATTCCGTAGCTCCGATTGCAACGCTTTTGAACTTTTCGGAACGCCAACAACATGTGTTTTACGAAAACCATTGGGTTTCTCTGTTCCAAAATAGTGGCCTGAGTGCTTAAAATCGGCTCGAAGCGTGTGCTATAGCCCACGAAAACGGCACAAAACGTACGGAGAGGTCATTTGAATTCCGTAGCTTCGATTGCAGCGGTTCTCGACTTTTCGTAACGCCAACAACATATGTTTTACAAAAACCATTGGGTTTCTTTGTTCCAAAAAAGTGGCCCGGGTGCTTAAAATCGGCTCGAAACGTATGTTATAGCCCACAAAAACGGCCCGAAACGTACGGAGACGTCATTTGAATTCTGGAGCTATGATTGCAGCGGTTCTGGACTTTTCGGAACACCAACAACATGTGTTTTATGAAAACCATTGGGTTTCTCTGTTCCAAAATAGTGGCCCGAGTGCTTAAAATCGGCTCGAAGCGTCTGCTATGGCCCACGAAAACGGCCCAAAACGTGCGGAGACGTCATTTGAATTCCGTAGCTCCGATTGCAGTGGTTCTGGACTTTTCAGAATGCCAACATGTGTTTTACGAAAACAATTGGGTTTCTCTGTTCCAAAATAGTGGCCCGGGTGCTTAAAATCGGCTCGAAGCGTGTGCTATAGCCCACGAAAACGGCCCGAAACGTAGAGAGACGTCATTTGAATTCCGTAGCTCCGATTGCAACGCTTCTGGACTTTTCGAAACGCCAACAACATGTGTTTTACGAAAACCATTGGGTTTCTCTGTTCCAAAATAGTGGCCTGAGTGCTTAAAATCGGCTCGAAGCGTGTGCTATAGCCCATGAAAACGACACAAAACGTACGGAGACGTCATTTGAATTCCGTAGCTTCGATTGCAGCGGTTCTGGACTTTTCGTAACGCCAACAACATATGTTTTACAAAAACCATTGGGTTTCTTTGTTCCAAAAAAGTGGCTCGGGTGCTTAAAATCGGTTCGAAGCGTGTGCTATAGCCCACGAAAACGGCCCGAAATGTACGGTGATGTCATTTGAATTTCGTAGCTCCGATTGCAGCGGTTCTGGACTTTTCGTAACGCCAACAACTTGTGTTTTACGAAAACCATTGGGTTTCTCTGTTCCAAAAAAGTGGCCCGGGTGCTTAAAATCGGCTCGAAGCGTGTGTTATAGCCCACGAAAACGGCCCGAAACGTACGGAGACGTCATTTGAATTCCGTAGCTCCGATTGCAGCGGTTCTAGACTTTTCGGAACGCCAACAACATGTGTTTTAGGAAAACCCTTGGGTTTCTCTGTTCCAAAAAAGTGGCCCGGGTGCTTAAAATCAGCTTGAAGCGTGTGTTATAGCCCACAAAAACGGCCCGAAACGTACAGAGATGTCATTTGAATTCTGGAGCTATGATTGCAGCGGTTCTGGACTTTTCGGAACACCAACAACATGTGTTTTACGAAAACCATTGGGTTTCTCTGTTTTGGAAAATTGGCCCGGGTGCTTAAAATCGGCTCGAAGCGTGTGTTATAGCCCACGAAAACGGCTCGAAACGTTCGGAGACGTCATTTGAATTCCGTAGCTCCGATTGCAGTGGTTCTGGACTTTTCAGAACGCCAACAACATGTGTTTTACGAAAACCATTGGGTTTCTCTTTTCCAAAAAAGTGGCCCGGGTGCTTAAAATCGGCTCGAAGAGTGTGCTATAACCCACGAAAACGGCCCGAAACGTACGGAGACGTCATTTGAATTCCGTAGCTCCGATTGCAGCGGTTCAGGACATTTCGGAATGCCAACAACATGTGTTCTACGAAAACCATTAGGTTTCTCTGTTCTGGAAAATTGGCCCGCGTGCTCAAAATCGGCTCGAAGCGTGTGCTATAGCCACGAAAACGGCTCGAAACGTACGGAGACGTCATTTGAATTATGTCGCTCCGATTGCAGCGGTTCTGGACTCTTCAGAACGCTAACAACATGTGTTTTACGAAAATCATTGAGTTTCCTTATTCTGGAAAATTGGCCCGGGTGCTTAAAATCGGCTCGAATCGTGTTGAGCCGATTTTAAGCACACGCTTCGAGCCGATTTTAAGCACCCGGGCCAATTTTCCATAACAGAGAAACTCAATGGTTTTTGTAAAACACAAGTTGTTGGCGTTCCGAAAAGTCCAGAACCGCTGCAATCAGAGCTCCGAAATTCAAATGACTGTCTCCGTACGTTTCGGATCGTTTTTGTGGGCTATAGCACACGCTTCGCGCCGATTTTAAGCACCTGAGCCCCTTTTTTGGAACAGAGAAACCTAATGGTTTTCGTAAAACACATGTTGTTGAGGTTTCAAAAAGTCCAGAACTGCTACAATCGGAGCTTCAGAATTGAAATGACGTCTCCGTACGTTTCGGGCCGTTTCGTGGGCTATAGCACACGTTTCGAGCCGATTTTAAGCACCCGGACCACTTTTATCGAGCCGATTTTAAACACCCAGGCTACTTTTCCAGAATAGAGAAACCTAATGGTTTTCGTAAAATACATGTTGTTGGCGTTCTGAAAAGTCCAGAACCGCTGCAATCGGAGCTACGGAATTCAAATGATGTCTCCGTACGTTTTGGGCCATTTTCGTGTGCTATAGCACACGCTTCGAGCCGATTTTAAACACCTGGGCCACTTCTTTTGAATAGAGAAACCCAATGATTTTCATAAAACACATGTTGTTGGCGTTCCGAAAAGTCCAGAAGCGCTGCAATCGGAGCTATGGAATTCAAATGACATCTCCGTACGTTTCGGGTCGTTTTCGTGGGCTATAACACATGCTTCGAGCCGATTTTAAGCACCCGGGCCACATTTTTGGAACAGAGAAACCCAATAGTTTTCATAAAACACATGTTGTTGGCATTCTGAAAAGTCCAGAATCGCTGCAATCGGAGCTACAGAATTCAAATGACGTCTCCGTACGTTTCGGGCCGTTTTCGTGGGTTATAGCACACTCTTCGAGCCGATTTTAAGCACCCGAGCCAATTTTCCAGAATAGAGAAACCCAATGATTTTCGTAAAAAATATGTCGTTGGCATTCCGAAAAGTCCAGAACCACTGCAATCGGTGCTACGGAATTCAAATGATGTCTCTCTACGTTTCGGGCCGTTTTCGTGGGCTATAGCACACGCTTCGAGCCGATTTTTAGCACCCGGGTCACTGTTTTGGAAAAGAGAAAAATAATAGTTTTCGTAAAACACATGTTGTTGGCGTTCCGAAAAGTCCAGAACCGCTGCAATCGGAGCTACGAAATTCAAATGACGTCTCCCTACGTTTCGGACCATCTTCGTGGGCTATAGCACACGCTTCGAGGCGATTTTAAGCACCCGGGTCACTATTTTGGAACAGAGAAACCCAATTGTTTTCGTAAAACACATGTTGTTGGCATTCCGAAAAGTCCAGAACCGCCGCAATCGGAGCTACAAAATTCAAATGACGTCTCCTTACGTTTTGGGCCGTTTTCATGAGCTATAGCACACGCTTCGAGCCGATTTTAAACACCCGGGCCAATTTTCCAGAATAGAGAAACCCAAAGGTTTTCATAGAACACATGTTGTTGGCGTTCCGAAAAGTCCAGAACCGCTGCAATCGGAGCTACGGAATTCAAATGACGTCTCCGTACGTTTCGGGGCGTTTTCGAGTGTTATAGTACACTCTTCGAGCCGATTTTCACCACCCGGGCCAATTTTTCAGAATAGGTAAACCCAATGGTTTTCGTAAAACATATGTCGTTGGCATTCTGAAATGTACATAACTGCTGCAATCGGAGCTACGGAATTCAAATGATGTCTCTCTACGTTTCGAGCCGTTTTCGTGGGCAATAGCACACGCTTCGAGCCGATTTTAAGCACCCAGGCCACTATTTTGGAATAGAGAAACCCAATAGTTTTCGTAAAACACGTGTTGTTCCCGTTCCAAAAATTCCAGAACTGCTAAAATCGGAGCTACGGAATTCAAATGACGTCTCCGTACGTTTCGGACAGTTTTCGTGGGCTATAGCACACGCTTCGAGCCGATTTTAAGCACCGCGGCCACTTCTTTGGAATAGAGAAACCCAATGGTTTTCATAAAACACATGTTGTTGGTGTTCCGAAAAGTCCAGAACCGCTGCAATCGGAGCTACGGAATTCAAAAGACGTCTCCGTATGTTTCGGGGCGTTTTCGTGGGTTATAGCACACTCTTCGAGCCGATTTTAAGCACCCGGGCCAATTTTTCAGAATAGAGAAACCCAATGGTTTTCGTAAAACATATGTCATTGGCATTCCAAAATATCCAGAACTGCTGCAATCGGAGCTACAGAATTCAAATGATGTCTCTCAACGTTTCGAGCCGTTTTCGTGGGCTATAGCACACTCTTCGAGCCGATTTTAAGCACCCGGGCCACTATTTTGGAATAGAGAAACCCAATAGTTTTCGTAAAACACGTGTTGTCGGCGTTCCGAAAAGTCCAGAACTGCTGCAATCGGAGCTACGGAATTCAAATGACGTCTCTGTACGTTTCGGACCGTTTTCGTGGGCTATAGCACACGCTTCGAGCCGATTTTAAGCACCGCGGCCACTTCTTTGGAATAGAGAAACCCAATGGTTTCATAAAACACATGTTGTTGGTGTTCTGAAAAGTCCAGAACCGCTGCAATCGGAGCTACGGAATTCAAATGACGTCTCCGTACGTTTCGGGCCGTTTTCGTGGGCTATAACACACGCTTCGAGCCGATTTTAAGCACCCGGGCCACTATTTTGGAACAGAGAAACCCAATGATTTTCGTAAAACACATGTTGTTGGTATTCCGAAAAGTCCAGAACCGCTGCAATCATAGCTCCAGAATTCAAATGACGTCTCCGTACGTTTCGGGCCGTTTTCGTGGGCTATAGCACACGCTTCGAGCCGATTTTAAGCACCTGGGCCACTTTTTTGGAAGAGAGAAACCCAATGGTTTTCGTAAAACACATGTTGTTGGCGTTTCAAAAGTCCAGAACCGCCGCAATCGGAGCTACAAAATTCAAATGACATCTCCGTACGTTTCGGGCCGTTTTCTTGGGCTATAACACACGCTTCGAGCCGATTTTAAGCACCCGGGCCACTTTTTTGGAACAGAGAAACCTAGTGATTTTCGTAAAACACATGTTGTTGGAGTTCCGAAAAGTTCAGAATCGCTGCAATTGGAGCTACAAAATTCAAATGATGTCTCCGTACGTTTCGGGCTGTTTTCGTGGGTTATAGCACACGCTTCGAGCCGATTTTAAGCACCCGGATCAATTTTTCAGAACAGAGAAACTGAATGGTTTTCATAAAACACATGTTGGTGGCATTCCGAAAAGTCCAGAACCGCTACAATCGGATTTACGGAATTCAAATGACGTCTCCGTACGTCCCGGGCTGTTTTCGTCGGTTATAGCACACTCTTCGAGCCGATTTTAAGCACCCGGGCCACTTTTTTGGAACAGAGAAACCTAATGGTTTTCGTAAAACACATGTTGTTTGCGTTCCGAAAAGTCCAGAACCACTGCAATCGGAGCTACGGAATTCAAATGATGTCTCCGTACGTTTCGGACTGTTTTCGTGGGCAATAGCACACGCTTCGAGCCGATTTTAAGCACCCGGGCCATTATTTTGAACAGAGAAACCCTATGGTTTTCGTAAAACACATGTTGTTGGCGTTCCGAAAAGTTCAGAAGCGCTGCAATCGGACCTACGGAATTCAAATGACGTCTCTCTACGTTTGGGCCGTTTTCGTGGGCTATAGCACACGTATCGAGCCGATTTTAAGCACTCGGGCCACTTTTTTGGAATAGAGAAACCCAATGGTTTTCATAAAACACATGTTGTTGGCGTCCCGAAAAGTTCAGAACCGCTGCAATCGGAGCTACAGAATTCAAATGACGTCTCCGTACGTTTCGGGGTTTTTCGTGGGTTATAGCACACTCTTCGAGCCGATTATAAGCACCCGGGCCAATTTTCCAGAATAGAGAAACCCAATGGTTTTCGTAAAACATATTTTATTGGCATTCCGAAAAGTCCAGAACCGCTGCAATCGGAGCTACGGAATTCAAATGACGTATATCTACGTTTCGGGCCGTTTTCGTGGGCTATAGCACACGCTTCGAGCCGATTTTAAGCACCCGGACCACTATTTTGGAACAGAGAAACCCAATAGTTTTCGTAAAACACATGTTGTTGGCGTTCTGAAAAGTCCAGAACCGCTGCAATCGGAGATACGGAATTCAAATGACGTCTCTCTACGTTTCGGGCCGTTTTCGTGGGCTATAGCACACGCTTCGAGCCGATTTTAAGCACCCGGGCCACTATTTTGGAATAGAGAAACCCAATAGTTTTCGTAAAACACATGTTGTTGGCGTTCCGAAAAGTCCAGAACCGCTGCAATCGGAGCTACGGAATTCAAATGACGTCTCCCTACGTTTCGGGTCGTTTTCGTGGGCTATAGCACACGCTTCGAGGCGATTTTAAGCACCCGGGCTAATTTTTCAGAATAGAGAAACCTAATGGTTTTCGTAAAACATATATCGTTGGCATTTCGATAAGTCCAGAACCGCTGCAATCGGAGCTACCGAATTCAAATGATGTCTTTATACGTTTCGGGCCGTTTTCGTGGGCTCTAGCACACGCTTCGAGCCGATTTTAAGCACCCGGGCCACTATTTTGGAATAGAGAAACCCAATAATTTTCATAAAACACATGTTGTTCGCGTTCTAAAAAGTCCAGAACTGTTGCAATCGGAGCTACGGAATTCAAATGATGTCTCCGTACATTTCGGGCCGTTTTCGTGAGCTATAGCACACGCTTGAGCCGATTTTAAGCACCCGGGCCACTTTTTTGGAACAGAGAAACCCAATGATTTTCGTAAAACACATGTTGTTGGTGTTCCAAAAGTCCAGAACCGCTGCAATCGGAGCTCCGGAATTCAAATGACGTCTCCGTACGTTTCGGACCGTTTTCGTGGGCTATAGCACACGGTTCGAGCCGATTTTAAGCACCCGGGCCAGTTTTTTGGAACAGAGAAACCCAGTGGTTTTCGTAAAACACATGTTGTTGGAGTTCCGAAAAGTTTAGAACCGCTGCAGTTGGAGCTACGGAATTCAAATGACGTCTCCGTACGTTTCGGGCTGTTTTCGTGGGTTATAGCACACGCTTCGAGCCAATTTTAAGCACCCGTGCCAATTTTCCAAAACAGAGAAACCAAATGGTTTTCATAGAACACATGTTGTTGGCATTCCGAAAAGTCCAAAACCGCTGCAATCGGAGCTACGGAATTCAAATGACGTCTCCGTATGTTCCGAGCCGTTTTCGTGGGTTATAGCACACTCTTCGAGCCGATTTTAAGCACCCAGGCCACTTTTTTGGAACAGAGAAACCTAATGGTTTTCGTAAAACACATGATGTTGGCGTTTTGAAAATTCCAGAACCGCTGCAATCGGAGCTACGGAATTCAAATGACGTCTCCGTACGTTTCGGGCTGTTTTCGTGGGCTATAGCACACGCTTCAAGCCGATTGTAAGCACCCGGGCCACTATTTTGGAACAAAGAAACCCAATGGTTTTCGTAAAACACATGTTGTTGGTGTTTCAAAAAGTCCAAAAGCGTTGCAATCGGAGCTACAGAATTGAAATGACGTCTCTCTACGTTTCGGGCCGTTTTCGTGGGTTATAGCACACGCTTCGAGACGATTTTAAGCATCCGGGCCACTATTTTAGAACAGAGAAAATTAATGGTTTTAGTAAAACACATGTTGTTGACGTTCCGAAAAGTCCAGAACCGCCGCAATCGGAGTTAGAGAATTCAAATGACGTCTCCGTACGTTTTGGGCCATTGTCATGGGCTATAACACACGCTTCGAGCCGATTTTAAGCACCCGAGCCAATTTTTCAGAACAGAGAAACCCATTGGTTTTCGCAAAACACATGTTGTTGGCGTTCCGAAAAGTTCAGAACCGTTGCAATTAGAGCTCCGGAATACAAATGACGTCTCCGTACGTTTCGAGCCGTTTTTGTGGGCTATAGCACACGCTTCGAGCCGATTTTAAGCACCCGGGCCACTTTTTTGGAACAGAGAAACCTAATGGTTTTCGTAAAACACATGTTGATGACGTTTCGAAAAGTCCAGAACCGCTGCAATCGGAGCTACGTAATTTAAATGACGACTCCGTACGTTTCGGGCAGTTTTCGTGGGCTATAGCTCACGTTTCGAGCCGATTTTAAGCACCCGGGCCACTTTTTTACAAAAGAGAAACCCAATGGTTTTCGTAAAACACATGTTGTTGGCATTCCGAAAAGTCCAAAACCGCTGCAATCGGAGCTACGGAATTCAAATGACATCTCCGTACGTTTTGGGCCGTTTTCGTGGGCTATAGCACACGCTTCGAGCCGATTTTAATTATTAAGACGTGCAAAGCACGTTTTTCATTAAGAGAGGAGAAAAACATCTGTTTTCGAGTACAACAGGCGCGCGGCCTAAGGAAAAGAAGAGAGGACGAAAAACATTACATCGCCCGCACCGGGCGAACACCTAGCAGCCTAGCGAGCGGGAGGAAGCCTGCACGCGCCCAAGTCCTAGCCTCCTCCAAGATTGCCGGAACGAGCGCCACCGGTATGAGAGCTTCCTTGTCGTGGACGCGCCGGTTCCGTTCCTTCCATAGCGACCAAGCGACCAACCAGACGAAGGAGTCGAAACCTTTCCTCCGTGCCTTAGCGACCTGTTTCCTGGCGGAGCACCACCACTCGGCGAACTTCACCGGGCGATCCGGAGCCAGGTCCTGAAGGAGAATATGTCTGAGGGCCCTATGCCAGATCTCTCTAGAGAAGACACAGTCCACCATCAGATGGTCCAGCGTTTCGGATCCTTGGGCGCACAGCGCGCAAGTGTCTGAGTCCCTAAGCCCGTGACGGTGCAGCCGGTCCGACGTCCAGCAGCGGCCGTGCCGAGCCGATTTTAAGCACCCGGGCCAATTTTCCAGAACAGAGAAACCCAATGGTTTTCGTAAAACACATGTTGTTGGCGTTCAGAAAAGTCCAGAACCGCTGCAATCAGAGCTCCGGAATTCAAATGACGTCTCCGTACGTTTCGGATCGTCTTTGTGGGCTATAGCACACGCTTCGAGCCGATTTTAAGCACCCGGGCCACTTTTTTGGAACAGAGAAACCTAATGGTTTTCATAAAACACATGTTGTTGACGTTTCGAAAAGTCCAGAACCGCTGCAATCGGAGCTACGGAATTCAAATGGCGTCTCCGTACGTTTCGGGCCGTTTTCGTGGGCTATAGCACACGCTTCGATCCGATTTTAAGCACCCGGGCCACTTTTTTGGAACAGAGAAACCCAATGGTTTTCGTAAAACACATGTTGTTGGCGTTCCGAAAGTCTAGAACCGCTGCAATCGGAGCTACGGAATTCAAATGACGTCTCCGTACGTTTCGGGTCGTTTTCGTGGGCTATAGCACACGCTTCGAACCGATTTTAAGCACCCGAGCCACTTTTTTAGAACAGAGAAACCCAATGGTTTTCGTAAAACACATGTTGTTGGCGTTCCGAAAAGTCCAGAACCGCTGCAATCGGAGCTACGGAATTCAAATGACGTCTCCGTATGTTTTGTGCCGTTTTCGTGGGCTATAGCACACGCTTCGAGCTGATTTTAAGCACCCAGGCCACTATTTTGGAACAGAGAAACCCAACGGTTTTCGTAAAACACATGTTGTTGGCGTTTCGAAAAGTCCAGAAGCGCTGCAATCGGAGCTACGGAATTCAAATGACGTCTCCGTACGTTTCGGGCTATTTTCGTGGGTTATAGCACACACTTCGAGCCGATTTTAAGCACCCGGGCCAATTTTCCAAAACAGAGAAACCAAATGGTTTTCATAGAACACATGTTGTTGGCATTCCGAAAAGTCCAGAACCGCTGCAATCGGAGCTACGGAATTCAAATGACGTCTCCGTATGTTCCGAGCCGTTTTCGTGGGCTATAGCACACGCTTCGAGCCGATTTTAAGCACCCGAGCCACTTTTTTGGAACAGAGAAACCCAATGGTTTTCGTAAAACACATGTTGTTGGCGTTCCGAAAAGTCCAGAACCGCTGCAATCGGAGCTACGGAATTCAAATGACGTCTCCGTACGTTTCGGGCCATTTTCGGGGGCTATAACACACGCTTCGAGCCGATTTTAAGCACCCGGACCACTTTTTTGGAACAGAGAGACCCAATGGTTTTCGTAAAACACATGTTGTTGGCGTTCCAAAAAGTCCAGAACCGCTGCAATCGGAGCTACGGAATTCAAATGACGTCTCCGTACGTTTCGGACCGTTTTCGTGGGTTATAACACACTCTTCGAGCCGATTTTAAGCACCCGGACCACTTTTTTGGAACAAAGAAACCTAATAGTTTTCGTAAAACACATGTTGTTGGCGTTCCGAATAGTCTATAACCGCTGTAATCGGAGCTACGGAATTCAAATGACGTCTCCGTACGTTTCGGGCCGTTTTCTTGGGCTATAGCACGCGCTTCGAGCCGATTTTAAGCACCCGGGCCACTATTTTGGAACAGCGAAACCCAATGGTTTTCGTAAAACACATGTTGTTGGTGTTCCAAAAAGTCCAGAAAGGCTGCAATCGGAGCTACAGAATTGAAATAACGTCTCTCTACGTTTCGGGCCGTTTTCGTGGGCTTTAGCACATGCTCCGAGGCGATTTTAAGCACCTGGGCCACTATTTTGTAACAGAGAAACCTAATGGTTTTAGTAAAACACATATTATTGGCGTTCCGAAAAGTCCAGAACCGCCGCAATCGGAGTTACAGAATTCAAATGACGTCTCCGTACGTTTTGGGCCGTTGTCGTGGGTTATAACACACGCTTCGAGCCGATTTTAACCACCCGAGCCAATTTTTCAGAACAGAGAAACCCAATGATTTTCATAAAACACATGTTGGTGGCGTTCTGAAATGTCCAGAACCGCTGCAATCAGAACTCCGGAATTCAAATGACGTCTCCGTAAGTTTCGGGTCGTTTTCGTGGGCTATAGCACACGCTTCGAGCTGATTTTAAGCACCTGGGCCACTTTTTTGGAACAGAGAAACCCAGTGGTTTTCGTAAAACACATGTTGTTGGAGTTCCGAAAAGTTCAGAACCGCTGCAATTAGAGCTACGGAATTCAAATGACGTCTCCGTACGTTTCGGGTTGTTTTCGTGGGTTATAGCACACGCTTCGAGCCAATTTTGAGCACCCAGGCCAATTTTTCAAAACAGAGAAACCAAATTGTTTTCATAGAACACATGTTGTTAGCGTTCTGAAAAGTCCAGAACCGCTGCAATCGGAGCTACGGAATTCAAATGACGTCTCCGTACGTTCCGGGCCGTTTTCGTGGGTTATAGCACACTATACGAGCCGATTTTAAGCACCCGGGCCACTTTTTTGGAACAGAGAAACCTAATGGTTTTCGTAAAACACATGTTGTTGGCGTTCCAAAAAGTCCAGAACCACTGCAATCGGAGCTACGGAATTCAAATAACGTCTCTCTACGTTTCGGGTCGTTTTCGTGGGCTATAGCACACGCTTCGAGGCGATTTTAAGCACTCGGGCCACTATTTTGGAACAGAGAAACGCAATGGTTTTCGTAAAACACATGTTGTTGGCGTTCCGAAAAGTCCAAAACTGCCGCAATCGGAGCTACAGAATTCAAATGACGTCTCCGTACGTTTTGGGCCGTTTTCATGAGCTACAGCACACGCTTCGAGTCGATTTTAAGCATCCGGGCTAATTTTTCAGAACAGAGAAACCCAATGGTTTTCGTAAAACACATGTTATGCGTTCCGAAAAGTCCAGAACCGCTGCAATCAGAGCTACGGAATTCAAATGACGTCTCCGTACGTTTTGGACTGTTTTCGTGGGCTATAGCACACAATTCGAGCCGATTTTAAGCACCCGGGCCACTTTTTTGGAACAGAGAAATCTAATGGTTTTCGTAAAACACATGTTGTTGACGTTTCAAAAAGTCCAGAACCGCTGCAATCGGAGCTACAGAATTCAAATGACGTCTCCGTACGTTTCGGCACACGCTTCGAGCCGATTTTAAGCACCCGGGCCACTTTTTTGGAACAGAGAAACCTAATGGTTTTCGTAAAACACATGTTGTTGGCGTTCCGAAAAGTCCAGAACCACTGCAATCGGAGCTACGGAATTCAAATGACGTCTCCGCACGTTTTGGGCCGTTTTCGTTGGCTATAGCACACGCTTCGAGCCGATTTTAAGCACTCGGGCCATTATTTTGGAACAGAGAAACCCAATAATTTTCGTAAAACACATGTTATTGGTGTTCCGAAAGTCTAGAACCACTGCAATCGGAGCTCCGGAATTTAAATGACGTCTCCGTATGTTTCGTGGGCTATAGCACACGCTTCGAGCCGATTTTAAGCACCCGAGCCACTTTTTTGGAACAGATAAACCTAGTGGTTTTCGTAAAACACATGTTGTTGAAGTTCCGAAAAGTTCAGAACCGCTGCAATTAGAGCTACGGAATTCAAATAACGTCTCCGTACGTTTCGGGCTGTTTTCGTGGGTTATAGCACACGCTTCGAGCCGATTTTAAGCACCCGGGCCAATTTTCCAGAACAGATAAACCAAATGGCTTTCGTAGAACACATGTTGTTGGCGTTCTGAAAAGTTCAGAACCGCTGCAATCAGAGCTACGGAATTCAAATGACGTCTTCGTACGTTCCGGACCGTTTTCGTGGGTTATAACACACTCTTCGAGCCAATTTTAAGCACCCGGGTCACTTTTTTGGAACAGAGAAATCTAATGGTTTTCGTAAAACACATGTTGTTGGCGTTCCGAAAAGTCCAGAACCGTTGCAATCGGAGCTACGGAATTCAAATGATGTCTCCGTACGTTTCGGGCTGTTTTCGTGGGCTATAGCAAATGCTTCGAGCCGATTTTAAGCACCCGGGTCAATTTTTTGGAACAGAGAAACCCAACGGTTTTCGTAAAACACATGTTGTTGGCGTTCCGAAAAGTGCAGAACCACTACAATCGGAACTACGGAATTCAAATGACGTCTCTGTACGTTCCGAGCCGTTTTCGTGGGCTATAAAGCACGAATTACGTAAGTCTTATAGTTTTGTACTAACTCTATCGCGCAAAGAGTATTCTTTTGATCTTGTTCTAATTGAACTATTTTATGTTTCACGAAATTTATATAAAAATATACTAATTGTTTTATGTCTAACAAATTTCATTAGATTTATTATGAAACATATTTCGTAGTATACGTATTTAGTGTGATAAATATTAATATTTTTCATTACAAATTAGGTTAAACTTCAAACAGTTTGACTGAGAAGAAATTAAAGTTGACACTCTTTACAGGACGAAGGGCGAAGGGAGCATTGAGAAAGGAATTGTGGGTATTGTGATTCTTATAGACATCATTAGATCATAGTACATTACACCTTTTCCCTCTAAAAACAAATAAATTGTACCTTTCACCCAAACATATGCTCAGTGTCGAATCGTTTAAATAGATCCTTTATTCCTCATAATTAGAAAAAAAAACACTGAACATTAAAACCCATAAAAAAACGATGCGGCCTGCCCGTGGCATGCACACATCTTGACATCTCGAGAGGAGTAAGTACATCTTTGAGCTCCGAACGTTCAAACGGGTTGGTCGAACACGAGAAGCAAAGGTATGACAAGGGAGGTCCAACACAAGAAGCAACAAGGTCGCATGATGACCGGGCGATCCCCTTCGTGCCCGAGAGTATTGCGTTGCGTGATCCGTATCCGCCGTCTCCTCGCCGACGGCTCGGAGACGGACTCGCTCTCGTCCCAGACTGACTCGACCTCGCCCAAGACACAAGCCCTGAAGCCCGTCAGGTTCCTTCCTAGTCAGCCGGGCCCCAAGAAATAAGCGGGAGCAAGCATGCACGCTGCGATCCGCATCGTCGCCGTCGTCGCCGTATAGGCAGAGGCAGAGGCACCGACCGGCGCGCGGGTCATTGATCAAACTCAAACCAACTCGCTCCCGGCCCGGCCGCATCCCTTTTTCCTCCGTTTCCTTCCCTCTCACCCTCTCTTGCGCCGGGCGAGAGGGGCCGGGCCGGGGGAGGGGGATCGGAGAGCTCCTGGGCCGCAACAATGGGGGGCAAGATCGAGTACGCCGTGGTGGCGCGCGGCGCGGTGGTGCTGGCGGAGCACGGCGCGGCGGGGAGCAACGCGGGCGCCGTGGCGCGGCAGGTCCTGGAGCGCCTCCCCGGCGGCGGCGGCGGCGCCGACTGCAACGTCTCCTACACGCAGGACCTCCACGTGTTCCACGCCAAGCGCACCGACGGCATCACCGCGCTCTGCATGGCCGACGACGCCGCCGGCCGTAAGTGCTTCCTTTCCTGCTGCCTACCGTCGCCGTCAGTCTCCTCTGCTGCTAGCTCTGATGTGACAGTAAAATCCTCTCGATCGCGTGCTGTGTTCGTTCAGGCCGGATCCCTTTCGCGTTCCTCGCGGACATCCACGGGCGGTTCGTCAAGACGTACGGCCGCGCCGCTCTCACCGCGCTCGCTTACGCCATGAACGACGACTTCTCCAGGGTTTTGAGCCAGCAGATGGACTACTACTCCAACGACCCCAACGCGGACAACATCAATCGCATGAGGGGCGAGATCGATCAGGTACCTGTCAATCTGTCATCAGATTATTTATGGCTTTTGGTTGGCATGTGCGTCTTCAGTTGAAAACATCACCTTCTTCACTGTCTCCGCTCCTCTTGCAGGTCCGCAGCGTTATGCTGGACAACATTGACAGGGTGCTCGAGCGAGGTGACCGCCTCGAACTGCTCGTCGACAAGACCGCGACCATGGAAGGGAACACGATGCGGTTCAAACGGCAAGCTCGCCGGTTCAGGAACACAATGTGGTGGAGGAATGTGAAGCTCACGTACGTAGTAGCTGAGTGTACATTTCTCATGCCCTTTTTATTTGAAGTGGTCAGCACCTGATTTCCACCTTGTTCTTTGCAGAGCGGCAGTAATTCTCATCCTCACGGTGATTGTGTACCTCGCGCTCGCCTACATGTGCCACGGCTTCACCCTACCGTCCTGCGTCCCGTGAAACCTTGCGCAGCGCGCTGCCCTTGCGGCGTGATAAGCCTCGTTCTGACCCTAAAATTTGTTCCAGATTCTGTAAGAGCAGCTTCATTGTTACTATTCCTTTGATGTTACAAGGGGAGAGAAAAAAAGAAGCTGCATCAATCGATTCTGAAATTATTTTGCTTCCTCTTTCAATACGACCACGACTATTTCGCAGCACGTCAAATTATCTACCAATTCAATAGAGCCCGTAAAATATCTTCCAATTCGTGTGTTGGAACAAAGAGCTGGCATCTCTCTGAGGATTACACTGCACAAGTCAAATTATCTACCAATTCAATAGAGCCCGTAAAATTATCTTCCAATTCAGTGTGTTGGAGCAAAGAGCTGGCATCTCTCTGAGGATTACACTGCAAAAATGCAACATAGAATCGCTCATCTAAACATCTGATTGAAAGAACATATGCGTTGGCAAGCAAACGCTTCAGGGGAAGCACGAAGGGAACGCATCAAAACAAATATCGGTAGCCGACATCGTGCAAAGATCACCGATCGGGATTTGTTGCACAATTCTGATGAAGCCAAAAAATGGTTACGGTACAGACGGGCAAGGCACAGGAGACAGGTCGAGACTTGGTTGTTAGATCTGATAATATAAAGTAAAACAACACGTGCTTGCTTAATACAATCATTTGTGCTACCCAACATCTTGAAGTTCCACAAACAAGTAAACAGTCACAGAGAAACTGAGTGTTCCTTATGCGTAGTAATTCAAGCTCGACTTCTTCTTGGCCTGCACTTGGATGATTCCCTCGTTGAAATCCTCATGTGTAACCTCTGTTGCATCTCGGCGTAGAGCAAGCATGCCAGCTTCTACGCAGACAGCCTTTAGCTGAGCACCATTGAAATCATCAGTCGAACGCGCCAACTCTTCAAAGTTGACATCCGGATTTACATTCATCTTCCTGGAGTGAATCTACAACACGTAGCACAGAACAAAGTCATTTTGGCATTGCAAAACAGATTGACTCTTTAGAAAAGGAAACAAAGAAACAGTTTTGCTACAAGTAGATGCTTCAGTGGCCAGCAGGCTGTACCTGCAAGATTCTAGCTCTTGCTTCCTCTGATGGATGAGGGAACTCAATCTTCCGGTCCAGACGACCAGATCGCATCAGAGCAGGATCAAGAATATCAGCACGATTTGTAGCAGCTATCACCTGCAAGTCACACAAACCAAGTAGATAAGATGTTGAAGAAGACATTAAAAGGTTGCCATAGACGGACAGAAGTATTTGTGCCTTTCAATTTGAGACTGAACACAATTTGAGGTGATATTAAGGTTGAATGCATACCTTTATCCTCTCATCACTGCTAAATCCATCAAGCTGATTCAGCAATTCCAACATTGTCCTTTGCACTTCTCTGTCGCCGCTAACTTCACTGTATAGTCCAATAAAACCACAAATTATCATACCGCACCGCACAGAAAAAAAAGTATATATAGTTTGCATGAGCGTCCAAAAGCAGTGTATGTATTAGTATGATGATTATGGCATGTAAGCTATGTACTATGTACTTATGTACGAACCATTTTCCACATCACATAACCTTAAAAAAAACTACAATTACTTTAGCAGGAAAATTGCTTTATGGTAAATCAGAGAGGCGAAAAAATTGCTGCAAGCAGAATGCATCCCCAGTAATATTTGTTTAGCAGGAAAATCTGACGACACGTGAGATAAAAAAAAAAGTTCAATTCAGTTATCCAATGTATCCTTTTAACAAACAGACATTCTGCAGAGCAATTACTAAATATGTTCGACATAAATAAAGTACGGAGATTGATCATGTATGATAAGCAGACTTGGTCTATGCAATTCAAACAACACATGAAAACAAACACTGTTCTAGTTGAAAATTAATGTTTTCACATGTTTAAAGAATGTGTAACAACACCAGACTGTATACCAAAGAATGCTAAGAGTACCTGTCAAAACGCTTTGTTCCAATGGCATCAATTTCATCAATAAATATGATGCAAGGGGCTTTCTCCTTCGCCAGCTGAAAAGCATCTCGAACAAGCTTGGCTCCATCACCGATGAACATCTGAAACAGTTAACAAAAATGTTGTTATTTACTAAACAATACTAACTTTACTCAGGGAGGGAAATTACACAGATGATAAAACTGGTGTGTATGTTTTTGGACCCAGCAAAATTCCACACAGCACGGTCAACCATTATGAGGCAAATAATGGATCCAAAACAAATTCTGATCTAATGTAATACCCAACAATGCCATCATTAGACCCAAAAACATTGCAGAATTTGCACTAAAAAAATCAGAGTTCACACACAGCACAATTAGTAAATAAGTTATTTACATGACCAGTAGTAATCCTTCCAGCACGCAAAAAATGAAGTGTTGATTTGAGTGGAGAATAGATATGATATTTGAGTGTATTCAAATTTAAAATGCTTGATAATCATGGCGTTGCTGTCAACATCTTTAACACAAAAGTACCTGGACAAGTTGAGGACCAGCCAGTTTCAGAAATGTGGCATTAGTCTGTGCAGCACATGCACGAGCCATGAGTGTCTTCCCAGTCCCAGGTGGTCCGTACAGAAGAACCCCTTTAGGTGGACGAATACCCAACTTCTGGAAGCGATCTTTGTGTGTCATTGGCAACACAATTGCTTCCACAAGCTCTTGAATCTGCATCAGGCCAGAACATCATATCACTACTTGCAGTGCTTGTAGAGTAATAAACTGACATCTGTTCCTTTGCCATAAACTGATTCTGTAAAGTAATTACCTGCTTCTCGAGTCCTCCAATGTCATTATAATCCTCAGTAGGCTTTTCATCTACTTCCATTGCCTTCACTCGTGAGTCATACTCCGAGGGCAATGTATCGAGTATCAAGTAGCTGTCTTTGTTAACTCCTACTAAATCACCAGGCTTCAGCTTATCAGGGTCAACTAACCCAATTACAGGAAGGAATATAGTCTGGAAATAACCAAAGGGTGAAAAGTGAGTCTTTCTCCATAGCACGGCAAATAGGCAAATAGCATGTTGAATCAAATAAACCTTGTATAACCTATATAAGAGTGGTTACAAGAAATCAATCAAAATAGGCTGTATAGCACCAAAATGTAATTGAACTCTAAATATGCTCCTACAACCAACTTGATAGGGATTTGGAACAGAATCCAAACAAACTCAAATTTCCAATGCATGTTCTGGTAATGGGAAGTACGATAGCAAAAGTACAGATGCTTCAGAAAGGTCAGGTGGGTTTATTTACTTGTCTCGTGGATGTCTTGAGAACAACACATTTCCCTTTCCTTTGTGAGTCCAGGTCAATATTGGCACCATCCTCTTCAGCCTCGTCCTCAGGATTCATTTCCAGAATCTGAAACAGTTGAGAAAACATATAAGAATTCTAATTTCTAAGCATCTTCCATCACCATTCTACATTTGGCTTTAAACATTACAAAATTACAATTCTGAAAACCACAGTCATAACATTGTTAAGAGCTCAAAAAAGGTCCACACTCCACGAGAGTCCATTTTATTTTTGATCAAGAGTTATTGAATGTCATGTACACTTTCAGATTAAACCAACTTAACTAACTGTAGAAACTAACACAGTTAGCAAAATGCATAGCAAAAGGTACTGCTGACAGACTTCCTAGGTAATTGTAAGGATTGCTCACACAAATAAAGGCATTAACGTTATTGTGTTAACTATCAAGTGGACGAGAGTGCTAATGAGTCCTAGGCTCCTAGCCAAACCAAGTACATCGTCCAACTGAATCTATGGCTCGAACTAGTGTCAACAAACTACTAGCACCAAATCATGAAAATCCGACCAACAGAGTTGAACAGACAACAAACTTTCTCATATACTTTTCAGATCGATAACCAAATCGTGCCTTCCGAATGAACTATTAACTCCCAGCAGCGACTAATTCAGGTGATAGACGAACCTCGACTATGTTGCCGACGAGGTAGGGCAGCTGCTTGTTGAGCTTAATCTTCTCCTGGTTCTCCTTGATCTTCTCCTTGACGGACTCCACCTCCAGGTTCGTCCGCTGCAGCTCGTCCTACGCACACCCAAAAAAAACCCAAGTCAGAACAGCCCTAATCACCCCAGGATGGGGGGGCGACGCGCAGCGGGCTAGGGTTTCCGCACCTTGTGGACGCGGATCTCGTTGTCGAGGAGGCGGGCGGCCCTGATGATGTCCTCGGTGGACATGGAGGCGAGCTGGTCGTCCTCCGCGTCGTCCACGGCCATGGCGGCCGGTGCGGGCACTGCCGTCGACATCGGGTGGGCTGATCCCCTTCCCCTCGGAGCTCGGAACGGGAGCGAGGGTGCGTGTGGGGGTGGGTTTAGTAGCCGCCGCCGCCGCCGCCGCCGCTGTCCTCCCTCAACTTGTGCTGGAAGAAGATCCGATGCGACGGCCTCTACCTCTACTTGTGCTCGAAGAAGAAGATGCGATTGGCGAAGCAGACGACACGGGTGCGCTGTGTATTTAGGGCTGGGCCGAAAGTGATACGTGTCGGATTCGGTCCGGCCGGCGTAGTAGTACATCCTGAGGCCCGTTCGTATTGGAGCCCACCAAGATTGCTACAAAAGGAAGGGCTCAGCGATGCGAAAATGGCCCAGATGTAGCCCATTTACTATGCTAATGTTTATTCGGATGGTTCGTGTTCGAAATTGGTTGGACCCCTTTTGTTAAAAATTTACCAAATTAGTGCAGCAGGAGATCTACTGCGGTTTTTTGCGAACTCGAAAGCCTTGATTTTTTAACTTTCGGACACGAGGGAAAAAGGGAAAAGACTGCGATGGATGGGCTTCCTATGGTGGCTTTTCAGCGGATACGCCGGCGATCGATCGATGGATGGATGGCGAAATAATTGAGCGACACATGCATCTGCGATGGATCTGATGTAGCAGAGCGCGGCAGAGCCTGCAGCAGATGATTAGTGCCGATAGAAACTTTTGACAGCCGCCTAGCACGGGAAGGAATAGGATTGAGAGATCTGGAGCGAGCACGTACCCCTGGTGTTGGCTGCTGCTTTGGATCGTACTGCTGCTTTGGTACGGTGCCAAGGCCAAGCAGGCGGGCAGTGAAAATGATTGTGGCTTGGCCGGCATCGCGTCGCAGCAGGCAGGTTGCTGCGACCAATTGGGCCAGGGTAATACGTGCACACATGTGCATTGCGTGCATGAATAATTCGGACGGAAGCCGCCGCCTCATCAGATCAATCATCTGTTATTCATGATTTTCTGAGCCTACTACTCCAACAATCTCCCACCCACACGAGTCGTGTCTCGTATCGGTGCTTCGGTGAGGAGGACGTGTGGATTTATCTCGTCATCGACACTTCGTCACCCTCGTTGTCTTTAACGTGCATCTACCCAGAGAGAGAGAGGAGGAGACAGCTGTCCATCGGCCTTGTACCAGCCTACCAGGTCCGGCGACGGCAGTGTTTGGATGGGGAGATTTTTTTTTCTCGAATACGTGCGCAGCGTATCATTGTATTAAGACAAAAAAAATTGTTACAGTGTTCAGTTACAACCTAAATGAAATGGACTCTAGATGAACACAAGATGGCAACTCGAACCATAAACTCCAACCGTAGAAGATTGCACTGGTGGAAAAACGACCTTTGATCCCAAGCATTTGTCCCGGTTGAATTTTGGACCCGAGACAAAAGATTTCGAGGCGACGTGGCCTAGAACAGCTGCAAACGCCACCCCCCTTTAGTCTCGGGTGGTAAATCCACCCTAGACTAAAGGTCTGGTCACCAAAGGCTCCCTGACCAAAATAATTGGCATCAGACTTTAGTCTCGGGTGGTGTTTCCACCCGAGACAAAAGAGGTATCTTTTTGTCTCGGGTGGAAACACCACCCGGAATTAAATCTTTAGTCCCCCACCTAACCACCTAAGCAGCCTCATATCCTCTCTCTCTGTCCTCACCGCCAGACAGCCTTTATCTCTTTCTTCTTCCTCACCGCACAAGCAAACTCTTTCTTCCTTCTTTCTTATTCTTCACCGCACATCTCCTGGACGGGCGGGCAGGCGGTGGCCGGCCGCAGCAAGCTCGCGGCGCCACGGCGGTGCCCCCGGCGGGCGCGGCCAGGCGCGCCCCTCCCGACGAGCGCGGCCAGGCGCGGCCCCCGACGAGAGATGCGGCGGCGCAGCCCCCGGCAGGCGTGCGGCCAGGCCCGGCGGCGACGCGGCCCCGGGCAGGCGCGGAGGCGGCGCGCCCCCCGGCGAGCGCAGCGGCCAGGCACGGCCTCCAGCGCGGGTGGATGCCGTGGGGCAGGCAGAGGAGCGGCGGAGCGCAGCGCGGTATAGGAGAGTTTGATTTTTCTCTTTTTTTTCCCTATTTGTGGATGTGAATGATCGATTTATCTTTGTCTCGATTTGTTGTGGATGTGAATGATCGATTTTACATCGATTTGTTGTGGATGTGAATGATCTGTAATTTGAGATGTACCTTAGATTTTTTTTGTTGAATCGAGATGATGAATCAAATGGAACTCATGTGTTGAATGTAATTTGTGAATTGTGTTCTTGATCTGGAGATAGGGGAGTGAGGATGAGGGATGAGAGAAAGGGGACGGTGGAGGGGACATACAGGGAGGTGGAGGCTTTTTTTTCGTGAAACCCCTTTAGTCTCGGGCTGTGCTACCAACCGGGAATAAAGGGGGGCCTTTATTCCCGGTTGCGCACCCGGTGACAAAGGGAGAGGCCTTTTGTCTCTCCCCTTTCGTCCCGGGTGGGCTTTAGGGACTTAACGTCTTTCCCACCCGGGACGAAAGGCCTTTTTTCTACCAGTGTTGTTGAGCTTGTTTAGATGGGTAAATTTACACTATGAGTAATACTGGAAATAATAGTATTTGAATAATATTTACACGCAGCGCAGGGTGTTTGACGAGATGATTTCACTTTTTTTCCCGCGATTCTCGCTCATAAGCTACGCCATCGCAGTCCCAAACGCGCCCGAAGATACGTGTGCGGTAGAGATAAGCGGATGGAATGTTCCATCACAGCCATCCGTTTTGGATCCGATGCTTACAAAATCGACAAGTACCATGAGGTAGGTCGCCGGGCGTTGGTCGTCGCCGTGTGCTCCCGCCGGCCGGTGGCAGGCTCCACCGGCACATGCATGCGTACGTGCACGTACACGGCGGCTGGGCTGACCTGACCTCATCATGCGTGCCTTCAATTCTTTTTTTATATAAATAAGAGGCAGAAGTACTACCATGTCATATAAGAAGAAAAAAAATTGTTACTGATCATCAAGCTGGACGCAGCGGTGACGACGGCGACTGTTCCTGCTCGATCTATATGCAATCGATCGATCATGCGGCATACTGCGCGCGCGAGCAACAAACGAAACAAGGCACACACGTCGCCGTCCCCTGCATGCGGCGGCCGGCCGGGGGAAGGGCTCCCACCGACCACCGGCCGGCCAGGACCGGGTCCGGGAAAGGCGACGAGCGAAACACGGCTTTTCGAGGATTTATTCTCCACTCCTCCGTCTATCGCCGTATCACGCAGTGCACGATGGATCGGCCACACCCACATCGGGCGATCGACATGAGGAGTGAACAGTTGACGCGCCTAACACTTGCCGGCCATGCTAGCTAGGTTTGCAACACACACACTGACACACACTGCTGCTACGTCGATCGTTTGACTAGGACGTGCTTTACCCTGACCGTTGGACGTCCTGGATGTGCTGTTTGTTGCACGTACCCGCTGATCCATCCATCCATCCGATGGCTTGACGTACGTGTGCGTATGCGGCGGAAGAGTCGTCGCGAATCCAGGCCGGTTTCAGGACCGATCGATCGGACAACAACAGTCATACGCCGCTCGATCTCTTAAGAGCCCGTTCGGCTTATTTCGGCTTGACTTGTTTCGACTTATTTCCTCTCACATAATACTATTCAATCTACTAGCTGGGTACTATTCATTCTACCAGCCGAACAGTCTCGATCATCGCCGCGTGCATTCGATTCAAATATACTCCCCACTGTGCACTTGTGCAGTGCCCACGCCCCCGGTACACTGCTACTCCTTGATGGCGCCGTGTCGGGACGATCCATCCATCTGAATCGAAAAGCAGCATGCGCGGCAGGGTCATCGCCATCAGCACCCCGCCGCGACCATACATCACGCCTGCAATGAGAAACATCCCATCGCGCTGGCGCGGGACCCACTTGTCAGTGTCATGAGAGCGGGACCCACCTGTCGGAGGCTTCCTCCGTCCAGCCACCCCGAACTCCCCGGCGGAGCCGGGTTAGTGTGGTGGCGGATGCGGCGGCTCCCTCGCCGCGGACGCTGGAGGAGGGCGGCGCAGGGGCTTGCCGCTGGTAGGGTTAGGGTTAGGTGTTCGGGGTTAGGGGCTGCCGGGGTCCGGGGAGCTCCATTGCCGGCGACCTTAGAAGGTTGTCGGCCGGCCCAGTGAGAGGCAGGTTGGCCAGACGGTGGGGATGGCCGTGGGCGGCTTAGGGTCCTGGTGGCGGAAGAGGCGGCCGGGCCAGGTCGGGGCGGGGGAGAAGCTCGCCGGCGGCGGAGCTAGGGTTCCGACGGGGCGGGGGAGAACCTCGTCGGCAGCAGAGCTAGGATTCCAGCGGCGGGAGACAGGGGCGGGAAAAGGGGAAGGAGGAGGCCGCTGCGGGCGCGGTAGGGTCTCGCCCCTACCGCGCCGCGGCGGTGGGCGGCGGGCGGTGATGGAGGGGCGGTGGGCGCACACGAGAGGAGGAAGGAGGCGCAGACGAAGAGATCGGCACGATAAGATGTATCCCATCACTCCTGCGATGTATAATCACACCCTCGACACCCGGTACTTGGCTAGTTGCCTTACCTTCAATTGGATACGCCTGTAATGTCGGATCCAGGAACACACATGCAGGCAGGATGAATAACCTCGCTCTTTGCATTATTGGGCTTGTTGTTGCGCCGTGATCCCGGGCGAGGAAGCAAGCGTTCCTCTCTGTCTCTGCGCCGTGCATGTGAGGTACAAACAGGCGGTGCAGTGCCAAAACCGACGGATCGATCGCACCGGCTGGCCGGAGTGGTGGTGGCGCCTCTGATCCCCGATCTGCTTTCTAGCATGTGCATGTGCACGCGGCCCATTCATTCGTCGCGGATGGAGGTGCAGGATCGATGCAGATAGGGAGGGGACGACGCACTGCCGCCGGATCGATCGATGCGATGCACCCTGCTGCTGCGTGCCGTGTCTCTGTCTGTCCGGAGATCGATCTCACAGTGCCTGCATATGCTGTGTGGTGGCCTGGTGGGTACTGTGGGTGGGCAACCTGCCAAGCTGGAAATACGTGTGCTACCCAATCACCTCTTAGCTGGCCTGCTGACACGTACTGCAGGATACGTACGTATAACCATGCATTAGACCATCACACACTCGTCGTCCTTCATATTCTCCTTCAAAACAGAATATTCCTGCCCAATCAGCGAGATTCTTCTCTTTATATCTACTTCTCCCGCACACATCACTCCTTTATATTTCTTCTCTATCCCAACTACCCATGATGGACCCCACACGTCATTCTCCCTCCCCCTCTCTCTCTTTCTTCCACCTCCCTCCCCTCTTCCCCTTCTCTCTCGTACCGCGCCGCCTCTGCTTCTTCCCCACCTCGACCGCGCCGCACCCTCTCCCTCCACCTGCTCCGGCGGCCCCGACCTCCTGCCTCCCAGCGCTCCGTCTCCGTCTCCGTCTCGGTCGCAACCACAATGTCCCAACCACCGCCCACCCACCTTCTCCTGCTCCTCCGGCCGGTAGCGAGACGGCGGTGTTGGCACACAGGGACCTCCAGCCGGTAGCGGGGCCCTCCCTCTCTCCCTCGAGCGCCGTCCTGCGCCGCCCGTTGCTCACGGCCCCTCCCGTCCTCCTCGCGGGGCGCCTCCTCCCCCGTCCTTTGCTCCCCTCCAACAGAGCCTCCTCTGCCTCCATCTCCAAATCGCCTCGCCGCTGGAACAGCAGCAGGGGAGGAGGGGTTCACGAGGCGGCGGCAAGCCTCGGGGTCGGCGACAGCGGCCTCGATCTACTTCCCTTGCCGACGGAAGAGGTGCTCCTGGCGCGCAGGCGCGAGGCAGCTGCGGCGGCGGACCATCGCGGCCTCGTCCCACCACGCGGCCCTCCCTACGTCGGTGGCCAGTCAAGGCGGGCCAACGGCGGCGCGTGGAGGCCGGTGCCCCTCTTCCCCTGTTCCGCTGCCCTCCTTTGCGCAGCGGCTGGCATCCCGCCTCCCTCTCCGGTGCGAAATAACAGAGGGGCCGATGGAGCTGGAGGTGCTCAACAGGGAGACGGCGAGGATGCGCCTCTGCTCCTGCGCTCCCCGCCACGGAGCTCCTCTGCTCCGCCTCCACGCAGCTCCCCGACAGCATCCTCGTCTTCCTCCACGAGCTCGATGAGGAAGCTCCGGCGGCGGTGCGCCCGGATCCGGAGCAGAGAGACGACACGGAGGCCGGCTCCGTGCTCACGATGGAGGAGGAGCTGGGTGACCGTGGTCCGCCCGACCTCCCGACGACGGCTTCAGGATGCGGTGGCGTGGGCACTAGGTGGCGGCAAAGTCCATGGCCGGACGACTCCTCTGCTCTGCTCTGCGCGCGAGGTTGTTGGGGGGCCGCGGCAGCAGCACGCGCGGTGGGCCCGTTCCTGCCTGGAGGAGGTCCTCCATCGCGCCAGATCTGGAGTAAGCGGGGGGCGACGCCATTTTCCTATCGCGTTTGGCGTCGCCCGCTGCAGACCCGGTTCCTTTATTTTTTTCCTCCAGGAACCGGATAGAGGCGCCGGTGCGGGTGGTCTTATTGTGTCAAAATTCTCACCGTGTGCTAGTATCTCTTTAACCTCGAGCTCACTGGTCTGCCCAAGCAACTGGAGATCTACTACTGCTACGTACCTACCTCCATGCTGAATTGCTGACGATGCTCTTCGTTGTCTTCTTCCTCCGCCTGCTCGCTACAGTTTCTGGCCCACTCGATCTAGTCCTTTTATATGCAGAGAGACAGTAGTGCTGGCTTAATTCTGGGTGTGTTTAGATCCTAAAATTGGGAGATTTTGCACGGATTTTGAACTGAAAAGCATTGTTCCGAACTGAAAATCACTGTAGCACTTTTCGTTTGTTTGTGGTAAATATTGTCCTACTATGGTCTAACTAGGCTCAAAAGATTCGTCTCGCAAAGTACATCCAAATTGTGTAATTAGTTTTTGATTTCATCTACATTTAGTACTCCATGCATGTACTGGCATTTTTTATGTGATGTTTGATGTGATGGGGAATCTTCTTTTTGCATAGTGTATTTTGGGGAAGTTGGGCTCCTAAACAGGGCCTCTCCCAATTTCTACCACTGCACTTGTGTGCACCAGTAGTGTAAATAAATTGAACGAAAGCATTCAGTTTTTTCAAAAGAAAACATGAGAGGATACGGCACTTCTATAATAGAACAGACAAAGGTGTGGTCCAAGGAAGCTCCAGCAAGCTGTGCGTGCATGAAGCTAGAGCTTACAACCACCTCTCTCTGCACTACTAGCTGCCGGCCATGTCCTTTTTAACCTCCGACACTCTCCATGGCTCGCGCGCCTTCTAATCTTGTGACCTCGATAATTTAGATCCCAGCTAGTACATCCCATGCCGGTTTCCTCCGGTGAATCAACCTTCCTCTCTGCTTCCCTACTCATATATGATGCAGCTGGGTCTACCGTGTCCACTGCATTACAATTTACAGCCACAAAGTTGCTCTCGGCCATGAACAGGGAGCTAGGCGACGACGCCTGCTAGGTAGATTGTGGTTATATAAGGAGCTAGTAGCTGAGGGGTCAAGAGAGATCAGCAAATGGCAGCAGGAGGTTTGAGGGAGACAGTGTGGGTGTGTAGCCTCAACTACTCTTCATCAAGTCCATGCCATGCCTTTCCACAGCTTTCTTGAACTTCTCTCTCGTCTCTCTGATCTATCTCTATCTCTCTCTCACACACACACAATCAATCGATTGCGCGTGCAAGTCGGGACAAGTTGTGTGTAAGAAGGTCAAGAAAGCTGTGGGAAGAAATGGCATAAAGAGGACTATTATGTATGTTAGCAATTACAATGACGAGATGTACTTGATGCTAATTCCCCATCAGAATGTAAGTTACTCATCTGAATCCGTCATGCTTTACTGCTTCATCAGTTCATGGATGTCAGTATCACTAGCTACTCGTGCAACTCTCGCAGCTATATATGATACCGTGTCGACTAATAATGCAGCAGGCCGCCAGTTGCTTTCTTCTTCTAGCTACTTCTGTGATCTACTTGCCCTTTTTTGTCTTATATATTATTATCCATTTTCAGATGTGATTGTTAAATAAGCTGCTAATAGCAGCTTCTTAGCCAAATATGGAGCTACCTTGAAAAGGCTAGCCCTGTATATATGCAAGTGACTTATAGCTTCCTCAACATTTCTTTGCAAACCTGTTTTGCCACTGATAATGCTCAGGCTCATAAAAATATATATAGAACGTGACTATTTCTAGCCCTTTACTACCCTTCTCTCATACCGAAAGAAATTCATGATCTAGTCCCTATTTTTTTCTTTATATTCTCTCTTATTACATAAAAAAACAAGGCATTCAGAGCGTATAAAATGTAGAATAGTTCATTTGAGTCTTGAGTTGACAGTAAATTTCCTTATATTTCTGTTGTAGGAATGTTCTTATCATCTCCCAGTGTTGGCATATCACTATTGTCGCCGTTTTCAGCTATTAATTTAAAATAGCCAGATTTTTCGTGAGCTATATATGTTAATAAACTGCTACTTCTCCTTTATACATCAGCCATAGCCATGCCGTTGAAGGTCAAACAGATCCCATTCCTACTGGCCAGTGATCATGATGCAGTCATAGATTCAGATTGCTCGATTAATAGCTTGAGCGAGAGGAATTCTCATGTCAATCAGCTAGCTAGCTAGTTCATGAAGCTTCAGGTGTTTTGATGAGTATTAATGTATTATTCCCTCAATGTGTACAGCACTCCGTAGTTGACTGAAGTGAAATGAGAAGGATTAGATGGATTTTTTTTAAAATTTTTTGACTCAATCTCCTGCCGGCTGCCGGTGGGGCACGCATGTTCTTAAAATTTAAACTTAACTTTCGCTTTACGCCTTTGCCCCACAAGCAGTGACAGAAGGAGAAGGCACCTTTCCCTTCCCTTGGCTCACTCCATCTCCGAAGTCCCATCCATGGCCATGTTTGTATGGAGGTGTTAGTGTTAGTTTGTAGTAAACTAACACCAAAACTAACACTTTGGAGCCAAACACATGTGTTAGTTTGGTGTTAGTTGGAACTAACACCCCCAAAAAACTAACACCTCCAAGAGGTGGAAATTGGTGTTACTTTGGTGGACCCCACCCCTTTTCTCTCTCTCCTTTTTCAAATGATTGGAAAAGTTACTTTAAATGCAAACTAACACCTCCATCCAAACATCAAAGGAGTTAGTTTTTTACTCCCTCCGTCCCAAAATAAATACAATTCTAGGACCGAGCACGCAAACCAATGAAGATGTAAAATGACCAAAATACCATTTGTCTTTTATGAGAAATATCTAGACATTGATTTGTCTTTTGTGTAAGAAACTTCTAGATTCTCTTGTCTTTTGTAGTTAGTTGGTCAAAATTGTATTCTTTGTGAGACAAAATTTAAATCCTAGAACTGCATTTATTTTGAGACGGAGGGAGTATGTGTTAGTTTGGAGGTGTTAAAAACTACCACTAACACTAACATCTACCATCCAAACACGGAGCCATCCATCCATCACGACAAATATAATACAAGGTCGGCACAAGCCAACAAAGCAGGGCCACTGACAGGCGGACCCCTCGCCTACACCAGGCCCACATGTAGTGCCAGCACAGCAGCTCATGCAGTGACGTCGGCTGTCAGTGCTCTGGGCGCGCGGCTGGGCCTCAGATCTCACTCGCCTTCTCGCTCATGTCATGGATAACTGGGAGATGCAAGCCCAGCTGCCCATGAATGGATTTCACTGCAAGCAAAGGGATGGGGTGGCTGCACCAGCTAGGAATCCAGTAAAAGTTCTCTCTGTACTGGACTCTGGAACCTGGAATCTTAAGCCTGCAGGCATGGGCGGCAGAAGGAACATCATGCCTTCCACGACCCAAAATTGCATTCCACCGCTTTCTGTTCTTTGAATAGGTTATTAAAAAGTTTCAGATTGTGATAGCGTAGATGCATGCGCAGTGTAAATTTCCTCACGGTTTCTATAGTAATACTGGTACACTACGCAATGCATTTCTGGAGCAAGTAGAAAAATATGAGCCGTTCTAGAAAGCCTCCAGTTAATTTTACAACCGAATGTATTACGAGTTATAGTAGTATAACCAGAAACATATGTAGTGGTCAAATGACTGACAATTGGGATGTTTAAAATGACAAATTGATTAGCAAGTGCTTAAGCCTCACAGTTGGAAGAGCTACTATAACTGAACTAACCCAACCTATCCATGTGCCAGGTTAGGCCAATCCCAGCCTTGCAAAGCTAAGCCCAAGGTCATCCAGGGCCTAACTAAGGTCGGATATATTTATATTTTTATAACACACTCTAGCACTACTATTAAGTCTGTCCACATAACTCTTATTTTTCTTTAAATTGAACATAAAGTCCATGAAAGCGTAGGCATTTCCATTGGATAGATTTTATATCAACACAGAAGCGCGTGCATTTGTTAAAGTATATCAGAATGGAAAAAAAAACAGTGAGGATGATCTATCTTATGTAAGATCCCACATGCGCTCACTCATAGTAGCATTTAGCATTATCGTCTATAACTCTGTATATGCATAGAGTGTGCATGGTGAAGAAACAATAATGTCAAGCCATGCAAATGATATATGCAAGTGTGCAAAAAGCTTGGTTGAATTTCTAATTCTGCAATATGGCCAAGTTAATCTCATGTCAGTAGTATTAAGTAATTTATTAGAAGAGAAATATATTAAAATAACAGAAAATTAATTAGGCGATTATTATTCGGGGACATACAATATTACTGTAGCAAACATCTTTTATTCACGAGTCCTTGAAATTTTTAGTAATATCTAGCATGTAAAGTATCAGATCAATATGTCTTCCTGGGATATATGGAGCCCCACTACTACATATATATACCGGTTAGCTTATTATTGGAACTTTCAAATTGAACTAAATAATTAGAGAGTTTTACCTGTATGCCATTAAAAAAGTTGCTCTAGACCTGTGTGCCACTGGAAAGTTTGTTCGCACCTGTGTGCCATTGATTTCAACTTTGCTGCCATACATACCATTCCGTCCAGAGTCTGTTAGTTTTTGGCTGTTTGAGAGTTCAAGCATGTGGGACCAGGTAGGTAAAATGTCCATTTTGCCCTTTGAGTCAAAAGTGGGTCCCACCTGTCATTACCTTTTCAATATTTTTCTATTTTTTTTCTTTTTATTCCTATGTTCTTTCTCCTTCATGCCACCCACGCCGGGGGAGAGCTCCACCCGCCGGCGTGGGCCACACTGTCCGCCGGCCTGGGCCACACCATCGTTTGCCTGCCGGCCTGGGCCACACCGTCGTCTGCCGTGACCTTCCCGACGATGACATCCCTCGGTCGCTGCGCGCCCCCAGGCCCTTTCAGTGAGTCCCCCGGCACCGCCCGCGTGAGAGGGAAGGAACAACGAGGAGCTCCGGCGGCCGACCGGGTGAGCTCAGGGCCGGCGCGTGCGCGGCGTTGAGGAGGCAGAGGGTGCGCGTGGGATCGATTCCCAAACAATCTTTCGCTCCCCAGCTCCGCCTTTGACCTCGCCGGCATCCGCCCAAATCCTCCGCCGACGATGCCGTCAGCGCCCGCCCAAATCCTCCTGACGGCGCCTGTCCCTGTCCGAGCTCGACGAGTGCCTCGGTTTCGCCGCGTTCTTCGCCCACCATAACTGCTCCGCCGCTGTCCCAGTCACGAGGGTGTGCGCGATCGCGGTCGACGGCGTCCGCGCCACCACCGTCGCGGAGGCGGCTCTCCTTGAGCTCCCCCTCCCGCGCCCGCGGCGGAGGCTGGGGTCGAGCTCCCCTGCCGGTGCCCGTGGAGGCAGCCAGGTCGAGCTGCTCCGCACGCGCTCGCGACGGCTGCGGCGACCGGGGTGGAGCTGCCCGTGGCCCGTGGGCGCTCGCGGCGGCGGCGTCAGCCGGGGTGGAGCTGCCCCGCGCGCGCTCGCGGCGGCGGCCTCCTCCTTTGAGCAGCGCCGCCATGGCTTGGAGGTGTCCGCCGGCGGTGAGTCGAGTGCGTGAGGGAGGAGCTGGACAGAGGGGTCAGGGGAGGAGTCAGGAGGTAGAAGATGAAGAGGAGGAAGGAGAAGTTTGGTGGAGCCCACTAGGGTAAAATGGTCGTTTTACCTATCCATTTGACACCGTTGGCTAAAGAATTGGACGGAATGGCATGGAGGGCAGCAAAGTTGAAGTCAGTGGCACACAGGTGCGAACAAACTTTATAGTGGCACACAGGTCTAGAGCAACTTTTTAATGGCATACAGGTAAAACTCTCAAATAATTACTCCCTCCGTCCCAAAATAAGTGCACATCTCGCACTTCAAGGAGTCAAATACTGTAAAGTTTGACCAAATATATATTAAAAATATTAATAATTATGATACTAAATAAACATCATTAGATTAATTATGTCATATATTTTCATGACAACCTTGTTTAGAGACACAAATATTAATATTATTTTCTATATATCCGGTCAAAAACTTACAACTTGTTGACTCCTCGAAATGTGAGATGAGCACTTATTTTGAGACGGAGGGAGTACTGCAATTTCGTTACATGAAAAGGTGAACCTTCTCTAGCGACTATATAGTACATACTCCCTTTGTTCTAGTTTATTTGATCTTCATTAGCTCAAATTTGAGCTGGCCGGCGGCGTCAAATTAATTAAAGGAGAACGGATAGGAGAAATGGATTTGCCCACGCATCCTGCTGTACTTCCAGGTGACATGATGCAGCATCCATCATCCACACACAACCGAGTACTGACTCTCAGAGTCACAGATCACAGATCGACGACACATCTTCTCCATCAGATCGTATGCAAGGAGACACGTAGATAGTCCAAGAACTCGAACTGTTGCGTGGTAAGAAGCCAATGTCAGTGTGTTGCCCTGCACCACACGCTACACATATAGGCGATGGCAAACGTAAGCATGCCATAGTGCACAACTGTTCCAGAGAGACGCAGCTGACACATGATCGCGACCACCTTGACATAGGTCACCTGCCGGCAGGTACACACTAGTGATCTAGAGCCTGTCAAGACTCAAAAGAGTGAAGTGAAGTGATCAGGCCGGTGTGAGGTGAAACTTGAGGTCCTGTTTAGTTGGCTAAAATTTTGATGAAATAGAGAAGAGAAATGAGTAAAATGTTGGTGAAATAAGGTTCTGTTTGGTTCCCATAAGTAGAGTGATTTAAAGTGCAAAAAGTGCAAAATAAGTCACTAGTGTAATCAAACAGTCCTGACTTAAATGATTTGACTTATAAGTTGCATAAGTAGCTCCACCCCTACTTAAAGTGACTTATTTCTACTTTTCCTCTCTCCCACTCTGTGTGGAGCCCACTGACTTATAAGTCACTACAACCAAATAGGACTGACTTAAATCCAACTGACTTATAAGTTGAGTGACTTATAAGTCAGGTGACTTATGGAAACTAAACAGAGTCTAAGTGAAACTTTTGGAATCTAAATAGCACGTATAGGCACACAGTACTTGCTCACCGGGCCGGGGCATCTCCAGGAATGAGAGTCCCATCATGGAGTAGTATGTACCAAGAAAGGAGAGAAGCAAATAATTGGGGTAGCTGTAGCTGCTCCGTGAGACCATGAGACAGGCCGGGTACTGGTGTGATTTGAAGTTTCATGCATATTCTGCAAGGTACCATCTTTTCTCCCTTTACACAACAAGGGGGTGTTTAGTTGGCTGAAATTTAGCAAAAATTTTGCTATTTTTTCAACTCTCTCTCCATCACATCACTTTAAATACACCAAAAGACATATGTTCGGAGCAGTAAATGTAGGTAAAAAAATAACTAATCACACAGTTTTGTTGTACATCACGAGCCGAATCTTTTGAGCCTAGTTAGTCCATGATTGAACAATATTTATCACAAATAAACGAAATGTGCTACAGTATGCTACAAGAGTTCAAAACGTTAAAAAAAAGCTAAATTTCAGCTAACTAAAGAGGCCCCAAAAGATCTACTCCTACAGATTGCACCCTTCAAGCAAACACAGTGTACAGAACGACATGTCAATCATATTCTTCTTTTTTATTCCTGAGCAATATGCCAACTTTTCTTTAACCAAAAGGTAATAACAAAAAACAATAACACTCCCTCCGTAGCCGAATAAGTGTCGTCACTCAGTTCAAAAACAACTTTGACTAAACATATGATGCAAAAATAATATCATTAAATAGATATTTGAATCTAGTTTTTATTAACTCTGTTTTGAAGATACAATGTCGTACATATTTTCTACAAATTCAATCAAAATTGTCACACAAAAATCAACAACGACACTCTTTTGGGGACAGATATACTATGGAGAAAACACTCTTTTGGGGACAGAAATGCTAACTGTGTGACATATATACTAGGGGAAAACATAAAGTTGAAACTACCATTGAAAATGAGTTTAAATGAAGACAATACAAGCTGCTAATAATTAATTAAGCACGACCACCGAAGAAAAGTAGTGCCTGCATAGAGAGTATGTAAAAATTGGTTCACATGAACATTGAAGACAAGTAATTGATAACCAAGGAGACCATGCGAGGAAAAAATAATCTGATCTAAGAGAAACTAAAATTTCAGCTACCAGGAACAAATTAACTTTGAAACAATCTCTTCTACGGGTAGGGGAAAATTACAGGACAAAGTGGATCGGAGATGACGATGAAATTGCACCTTGCATACCCACCACCACCACCGCAAGCAAAAGTAGTCTCCACATACACACATGCCCATGCATTCATAAACCAATCAGAAAAAACAAATTGCGCACCTTGTTCTGATGCGGATGTAGATCCATCTGATCTGCCTACCCGTGCCTCCGGGCACCACATAATCACATCAATCTCCGATGTAGAACGCCGATCAATTTGGTCTCTCCTTGCAATTTCCCACAGCTTTATTGAACTGCTCGATCCATCGGTAGATCCCCGGGCGAACCCAAGCGATCGATCTGTTCTCAAAGAGCTGCCTCCTCGAATTCACGCAGCAGTTCAAGAAAGCTGTGGAAGATCGCAAAGAGGGCCATCTCACGCAGATCCAATTAAATAGACATGCAATCACCCCCCAACCTCAAGGTGATCAGATCGGAAAAGGGAAAACAGAAAGATAACTAGTAAGAAGATTGAGCTCCAAGAAGAGGGGTGGATTCATCAAGATTCGAGATAAGAAATGAGGAGTGCGTTGGGGGAAGGGGGAGGAGGAGGAGATGGCATGAGGGGCGGCCATTTATAGAGCCGATCGAGAGGAGGATGGAGGAAGCGAAAGGAAGCGGCTGCCGGCAAGGGGTTGGTGGAAGAGGTTAAGGACCCCAATCCCAATGGAGAAAGAATATGTACTATAGGCAATCGTACTACCCCCTCCTGACGAATAGACTGCCAGTCTCTGATGAACCCCTTCGCTTTACAACTTCTCTCTGTCTCTCACCAACCTCTTTTGGCACATCAAGCCAGCTGGGGAGTGTCACTCGCTCTGTCACGGATCAAAATCATCTCATCTGTAAAAAGTGACACTCTCTGCTTGTTCTTGTTCAGGGAAATTCGGCACATGGTTTTCGATCGTGTTTTTGTTGGATATATGTGCTAGGGCCAATCGGATTAGATGCGTTAATGGGTTTTGATGGATTTGATCCATTAGGTTACTAGAGTCTTGATGGGTCACAATTGTTGAAAGCCCATTAATGATGTCTATATATATATATATATATATATACACGGAGGTGGGGACGAGGAAAACCCTAATCCGGAAGCTGCTACAGTAGCCGCGCCGCTACAGTACCCCCGCTACAGTAGCCGCGGGCTGCAGTAATTCCTGCAGCCCCTCCTCCATCTATATCCTCCAGTTCGTGATCGTTCGTGAGGTGTTAGTACATCTACGATCGGTGTTCCTTCCCCGTACGTGTGGATACCTTGGAGGTGCTACATCTGGAGCACTTGGACGAGCCGTGAAGGACAAGAAGGACGTGAGCAACTGCACGGCACTGCTACCCTCGACGTGTTCGTCTACACCGAGACGGTTCCGCTGCCACTGCGCGTCTAGTGGTAATCCTGTGATCTTTGACAGCAACGGTTCTTGGTTTATGGGGTATAAAATTTTGTTTTGCGCTAGTGTAGCCACCCTATATACCTTCAGTGGTATCAGAGCCGTAGTTGCTAAGTTTTAGATTCGGGATGTGTGCATATGGAGATATGCGGATGTAGATCGGAATTCTGATCGGTTTCGTGTTCTTGTCGTGATGGTCGTGTAACGAATTACTCCTACCGGTCGGTTTCCGCCATCGGAGTTAAGTGATACACGTAAACCCAGGCACGATGAGGAGGAGATCAATTAGATTGGTCGAATCGAAGCTAGATCAAGTGCCATGCGCATGAGATGCGCGGCGGCGGCAGATTGGATCTGCTACCGCCCCGGAAAAACCAGAAAACGTGTTGTTCGGTAAAACAGCCGTAACTTTTCGTGGTTAACTCGGATGGAGATGTTTTCTATATGAAAATTGATCTACAGAAATTTTTACACATGAGATCAATTAGCTTTGCTAGTCTCGGCGAAATTAGTTTTGCCAAATTCGGCCTGTAAAATGGAGTTCCGGGCGGTTTTAGTTTGGACGTCGGATTGCGATAATCTGTTTTGCAGGATTTGTGATCGGTATGGCCCCTATGTGTATGTGATGCATGTGTGTAAATTATATGTGACCTGCGTGTCACATGTACGGCAATACGGCTGGAGCCACATGTATTGTCAAACTTGATGTAATGGTCTGCGTACCAATTTGTGATGATCTAATGCGCGATTGTGTAACTTTCATTACTAGCACGCGTTAGATAGTTCTTGAAGGACTCGTCACATGAAAGGATGGTGCACACAAATCATGAAGATGGAGATCAACATGATGTACAGATCAATAGAGATGGAGATCGCCATGTGATTATGGGCCATACCATGTTGTGTGAATGTCATTCTTACCGTTCTATTTTACTTGCATGCGATAAATTGTCTTTTTCTTGCGTGTGATGTTACGAGTAGAACGATCCCTTGGAAATTTTAAGTTTACATGCCCTCCCAACACTTGCCACCGTCCCACGTCTTGTACAATTAGTGGTGGGTCTATGAAATTAGGGTGCCACTAGTTTTCCTTGACTAGACGGGTTTGTATCGGATACTTACACGCATAAGTGTTGGTTTGCTTATCAAAGTCATCTTAACGGTTAAGAACTTTGGGGCATAAAGGTTGGGAGCCGAGACATAGAGATGTCACCCAACAACAGGAGTCATATGTGATATGATCAGCAAAGGAGTTGCTTACCGATCTACCTTGTTTGCTAGTGGTGATGCAAAAGCTCACTAGTAGACTTGTTAGTTGTGGATTCTGAATCACTAAGTATCAACGCGGGGATATTGATTTTAGTGGGAGTAAAATCTTTTAATTTACTCAGTCATGGATATTTTGTCTTAGTATTTTGCATTTACTTTTGTTGTAGTTCAATGGCACCTAGCAACAACGCACCATTTACTTTGCGTACGGTCCTTGAGAAGGACAAATTGAATGGAACGAACTATACGGATTGGATCCGTAATCTGAGAATTGTTCTCAGGGCAGAGAAAAAGGAAGAAGTTCTAGACACTCCTTTACCCGAGGAGCCTGATGAAAATGCAACACTCGCTGTGAGGAACGCTTACAAGAAGGCATGGGATGCCGATCTTGAAGTGGGCTGCCTTATGCTTGCATGTATGGAACCTGACTTACAAATGCAGTTTGAGTCAGTCCATGTGCACGATATGATCATGGCACTCAAAGATATGTTCGCCACACAGGCTAGGACTGAAAGGTTCAATGTCTCTAAGGCCTTTGTGGAGTGCAAGTTGGCAGAAGGTGCACCAATAGGACCACATGTGATCAAAATGGTTGGTTACGTTCAGAGGTTGGAGAAGCTAGGCTTCCCACTGGGCAAGGAGTTGTCCACTGACTTCATTCTCACGTCTCTTCCGCCTAGCTATGGAAACTTCATCTCGAACTACCATATGCATGGAGCGGAGAAGAGTCTGAATGAACTATGTGGTATGCTTAAAACGACAGAGAGTGACATCAAGAAAGGCGCTGGCAGCAGCCACGTGATGGCAATCCAAAACAAGTCGTCCTTTAAAAGGAAGGGCAATTCTTGGAAGAAGAAAGACAAGGCTAAGGATACGATCCCTAAACCGAGCCAGGTGCCCAAGGCCAAGGCTGGACCAGCTGTAGATGAAGAGTGTTTTCATTGCAAGGAACTCGGTCACTGGAAGAGAAATTGCAAGAAGTACCTAGCTTCAAAGAAGAGTGGAGGAAGTAATAGTACTTCCAACTCAGGTACACTTGTCATTAATGTTATAGATCACATTTTTCTCGCTGATACAGTTATTAATTCTTGGGTATTTGATACCGGATCGGTTGCTCATATTTGCAACTCGATGCAGGGACTAATAAGAAGTAGAAGCGTTGAAAGAGGGGAAGTGGATTTCCGCGTGGGCAATAATGCAAGAGTTGCTGCGTTGACCGTCGGGACGATGCAACTCCACCTCCCGTCAGGATTTATTATGGAGTTGAATAATTGTTATTTTGTTCCTAGTTTAAGTCGAAACATTTTATCTCCTTCATGTTTGATGAAGGATGGTTATTCATTTGTGAGTGAAAACAATGGTTGTGTGATCTCCAAGAATAATATGTTTGTGGCTATTGCATCCATTGTGAATGGTTTGTTTATTTTAAATCTTGATGATTCACCGATCTGTAACATAAGTGCTAAACGGCCTCGGCTTAATGATTTGAGTCCTACCTACATGTGGCATTGTCGTTTGGGTCATATAAGTGAGAAGCACATGAAGAAGCTCCATAGTGATGGACTTTTAACTTCGTTTGATTTTGAATCATACGAGACATGTGAGGCTTGTTTGCTTGGCAAGATGACCAAGACGCCCTTCTCAGGATTTCTTGAAAGAGCATCTGACATTTTGGAACTTGTACATAGTGATGTATGCGGACCAATGAGCACGGCGGCTAGAGGAGGATTTCAATACTTCATAACTTTCACTGATGACTTTAGTAGATATGGATATGTCTATCTTATGAGGCACAAGTCTGAAACATTTGAAAAGTTCAGAGAATTTCAGAATGAAGTAGAAAATCAGCGTGGTAAGAAAATTAAAGCCTTACGATCTGATCGTGGAGGCGAATATTTGAGCCACGAGTTTAGCAATCATCTAAAGAGTAGTGGAATTGTTCCGCAGCTTACGCCACCTGGAACACCACAGAGAAACGATGTATCCGGGCGACGTAATCGAACTTTGTTAGACATGGTTCGATCAATGATGAGCCAGTCGAACCTACCGTTATCTTTTTGGGGTTATGCTCTAGAAACCGCAGCTTTCACACTTAATAGGGTACCGTCTAAGTCCGTGGTTAAGACACCATATGAGATGTGGACTGGTAAGACTCCCAGTTTGTCTTTTCTGAAAATTTGGGGTTGTGAGGTTTATGTAAAGAAACTTCAATCAGACAAATTAACACCCAAATCGGACAAGTGCATATTCGTGGGATACCCAAAGGAAACCTTGGGATATTATTTCTACAACCGGTCAGAAGGCAAAGTGTTTGTCGCTCGGAATGGTGTTTTCTTAGAGAAAGAGTTTCTCAAAGGAGAGAAAAGTAGACAGAAGGTGTATCTTGAAGAAGTTCAGGATGAGCCGCTTGGGCAAGATTTCACAAGTGATGCTAATGTAGCTGAACGAGTTGAGATGCCCGTGGCAAAAGAAGCACCATCACAACCACGAAGGTCTGAAAGGGCACGTCGCGCAACGGATAAGCTAAATCTCATGATTACGGGAGAGCGTGACATATTGTTGTTAGACAATGATGAGCCTATGACATACGCGGAAGCAATGATGGACCCAGACTCCGTAAAATGGCAAAGTGCCATGCGATCCGAAATAGAGTCCATGGGTGACAATCAAGTTTGGAACTTGGTTGACCTGCCTGATGGGGTTAAACCCATAGAGTGCAAATGGATCTACAAGAAGAAAAGAGATATGGATGGAAATGTTCAGATCCATAAAGCACGACTTGTTACTAAAGGTTATCGACAAGTTCAAGGAGTTGACTACGATGAGACTTTCTCGCCCGTAGCGATGCTTAAATCTATTCGGATTATTCTAGCTATTGCTGCATATTTTGATTATGAAATATGGCAGATGGATGTCAAGACAGCTTTCCTAAATGGGAATCTGACTGAGGATGTGTATATGACACAACCTAAGGGATTTATCGATCCGTCCAATGCTAGAAAGGTATGCAAACTTCAGAAGTCCATTTATGGGTTGAAGCAAGCATCACGGAGTTGGAACCTTCACTTTGATGAAGTGGTCAAAGGGTTTGGCTTCATTCAGAGTGAAGAAGAGCCTTGTGTTTACAAAAAGGCAAGTGGGAGCTTAGTAGTATTTCTAATCGTATATGTGGATGACATACTGCTGATTGGAAATGACATCACTATGCTTGAGGCCACTAAGACATCATTGAAAAATAGTTTTTCGATGAAGGACTTAGGCGAGGCGGCATACATTTTGGGCATCAAAATCTATAGGGATAGATCAAAGAGGCTTATAGGATTAAGCCAAGACACTTACATTGACAATGTGTTGAAACGGTTCAACATGGAAGAGGCAAAGAAAGGATTCTTGCCTGTGTCACATGGCATACACCTTAGCAAGACTCAGTGTCCTTCGACTACTGATGAGCAGGAACGCATGAGTAGAATACCGTATGCTTCGGCTATCGGATCTATTATGTATGCCATGATATGTACACGCCCAGATATTTTGTATGCGCACAGAGTCACAAGCAGATACCAATCTGACTCAGGTGAAGGTCACTGGACAGCGGTCAAAATGTTTTTAAGTACTTGAGAAGGACTAAAGACATGCTCCTTGTCTATGGAGGTGAAGGAGAGCTCGTTGTAACTGGTTACACCGATGCTAGTTTCCAAATTGACCAAGACGATTCAAAGTCGCAATCAGGATTTGTGTTCACCATAAACGGTGGTGCTGTTAGCTGTAAGAGTTCCAAGCAGGAGACGGTTGCTGATTCTACAACAGAAGCCGAGTACATCGCGGCTTCAGAAGCTGCGAAGGAGGGTGTTTGGATAAGGAAGTTCCTTACTGAACTCGGTGTGTTCCCGAATGTCTCCAGCCCAGTGGATCTCTATTGTGACAACAATGGGGCAATTGTGCAAGCAAAGGAGCTAAGGAATCATCAAAAGAATAAACATGTACTGCGGAAATTTCACTTGATACGAGAGTTCGTTAGAAGAGGTGATATCAAGATATGCAAAATACACACAGATTTGAATGTTGCAGATCCTTTGACAAAGCCTCTCCCGCAGCCCAAGCATGATGGGCACAGAAGAGCCATGGGTATTAGATACCTTATGGATGGACTCTAGTGCGAGTGGGAGTGCCCTAGAGGCAATCATATAGATGATTATTCCATTGTATCCATGTTTTATATTATGTTCATTGAATATCCATTAAAGACTACTTGTATTGATTGACAATTATGTGAATTGTTTGTGGAACTCTTTCACTTGTATGGTTATTCTAAATGTTGTCCCTAGTCGGAGTTCATGTGAGGACACACATGAATATTAGACTAGTGCATGAGTTTGTTGATGACTATGTTTCACAAGTCATGAACATGGAGTTGTCAAACTAATCATGTGGGTGCATGTGGAGACGTGTGCTGGACAGACCCAACTTGAGACATAGGTTTATGTTTCTCTTTTTACACAACGTGTATGTTTTGTCCTTAGACCTGAGATTGTCGCATGTACTCAAGATGTGAATTGACCTACTTAGGGGCTATCAAACGCTGCTCCGTAACTGGGTAGTTATAAAGGTGGCTTTCGGGTTTGTCAGGAAGCATGCTATGAGACATGGTCAATCAAGATAGAATTTGCTCCTCTACTTAAGAGAGATATCTCTGGGCCCCTTGAGTGATCAGATTCAGAAATGCATGACCGTGCTACATATGGTTAAGAGTTAACCTAGTAAAGAGATCCGAATCACAGGAACGAGAAAGAGAGGTCAGCTTGGAGCTAGACCGAATATCGTGAGGCAAAGGGAAAAACTTGTACATAGAGTTGTGATGGTTCGTCCGATACGATCTTTATGTACGCATAGGAGTTGACATGTCTTGCTAGAGACCACTATCAACTATTGGAACGAGTAGGAGTACTCGGGTCATGTCTATGCGTGCATGAACCTATAGGGTCACACACTAAAGGGGTTTGAATAATGAAAAGCTTGCCCATGTGATTGTCACTAGTGTAAGTGGAAGACTGTTGGATATATGCCATAGGGCCAATCGGATTGGATGCGCTAATGGGTTTTGATAGATTTGATCCATTAGGGTACTAGAGTCTTGATGGACCACAATTGTTGAAAGCCCATTAGTGATGTCTATATATACGGAGGTGGGGATGAGGAAAACCCTAATCGGGAAGTTGCTACACTAGCCGCGCTGCCACAGTACCCCGTCACTACAGTTGCCGCGGGCTACAGTAATCCTGCAGCCCCTCCTCCATCTCTATCCTCCGGTTCGTGATCGTTCGTGAGGTGCTAGTACATCTACGATCAGTGTTCCTTCTCCGTACGTGTGGATACCTTGGAGGTACTACATCTGGAGCACTTGGACGAGCCGTGAAGGACAAGAAGGACGTGAGTAACTGCACGGCACTGCTACCCTCGACGCGTTCGTCTACACCGAGACGGTTCCGCTGCCACTGCGCGTCTAGTAGTAATCCCGTGATCTTTGACAACAACAGTTCTTGGTTTATAGGGTATAAAATTTTGTTTTGCGCTAGTGTAGTCACCCTATATACCTTCAGTTTTGTATTTATGTTCTGTTGTGTGTGGTTTGGAATTGGCCAGGAGGAACATCGCAACGTGTGGTTACGGCGATGGCGCAGTGCACTTGTTTCTGATGAGTGATCGATCGATGGAAGAACTTGTGGCTACAGTTGAGTGCTGATGTGTCCATTGAATATGTACTGTACATATGTGATCAGTGATTGGATGGTGGTGTACAAAAGAACTTTTGCCGGTCCTCTAGTATTGAAGAAAACAACGTGGCCCAACTGAACCATTTATTGCAGCTGAGTGTAGTACTAGTACGTGTTAACCGAATTTGAACTTCACCTTGTGCCGAATTTGAACCAAATTAAGATTGGCTGATATTTGGTTCACCGTACACGAGTCAAAACAAGCATGTTCTCTCACGCACTTAGGTTGAGTCCAACAATACGATGCAAAATAGGAGAGGCACAGTGTGTTTTGTATCGTGCACAATAGCTGCATACGGGTTGCAAAAATATCGGGTCACTCCCCGCCGCGATCTCTTCCTTCTCGACGCGGGAGCAGCACAGGCCATTTGCATTCGAGGAGAGAGAGAGATTGCAAATGTGCATCGCCTCTCTCCTTGATTGCAAATTTGCACTGCGGTTTGCCTCCTTTGTTGGAGGCGATGCCTTCGTGAACAGTAGCACCGGGAGAGGCAAAAATGATTTTGCCTATTGTTGTTGGACTCAGTCTTAAGATGGAATAATAGCATGTCTCACACTCTCGGCTAGAACAAAAACGTTTAAACTTTAAGTATCAAAAAAATAAAAACGTTTAAACTTTGCCATGGCGTGTACTTGAGTATAGAGAGGATACGATTATACGAATGCCCCCATGCATCCCCGGGTCAGACGTACAAATTACACTGCACGAAGATCGGAAACCTGACACATGTTGGGACCTGCGCTAAACATACCGTTCAACATGAATATAATTGTGTTATGGGTTGGGTCGCAGGTAAACTCAAAGATTTGACTGAAATTAAATTAGCAAGAAACCTCACCTATTTTTTATATTTTTTGATTTCAATCCCGTCTAATTCACTCCCTCGTGGTTGAACTATTGTTGTGTGGTACTCAATGCTCTAACCACTGCTACGCTAGATGTCATTTCACTTGGCAAACTAAAGGATACATGAGCAAATTTCTTCAGCACACTAGGAAAATCACCAAAGTTTTAATAACCCTTTGCATCATTACTTGCGAGATATTTTCTGAATTATTCCTCTGGTAGATCGAAAAGAACACTTACTAGATGACATGCTATAATATTTTTCAAGGGTAGAAAAACAAGAACCAAAAAGTGAGTGAATAGGTTCTTCGCGGTGGAATTCGTTTAAGTTATCAACTGAGCTTGATGGAGTGCTCTTTTTTATATATATCCATATTTTAAATATTGGGAAACTGGTGACGTGTTCTTTTACCAGCCACGTGTTTGCGGCGTGTTTTGGGGGAAAACAGAAGGCTTGTACTAGTGTAACTAAGAGGCTGGTTAGTTTCACAAATTTGTGCGAATAAAAAGTGCATTAGATGTAAAGTTGTAAAAAAAAACGTGTCAGAACGTGTGCTGTGAGAGAAAATGCGTCTCAATGCGATGTGAATAGTTTGATATGATGAATTTACGGTGCAAATTGCAGACCGAGCCTAGCTCGGCCAGTGAGGACTCCAGGAGGGGATTCGAACCCGGGCGTGCGCCGCTAGCTTCCTGAGGCTGGGGGAGATAAGCGCCCCTTTATAAAAAAAAATTACGGTGCAAATTTGACAATAACAGGGCGTGCGGCAGCTTAGGAGTGCGCTACAGCTCATGTGAGCGTGTGCGGGAATATGTTTGTAGGAAAAAGTCTACATCACCCCCTCAACTATGAGGGGTAGACTACATAACCCCCCAACCTATGAAACGGTCTATATCACCCCTGAGCTTTTCAAAACAGGTCAAATTATCCCCTAGAGCAATTTTGAAAAATCATAATAAATCACAGAAAATGCATAAAATGAAAAATCCAATTGTGTTGGACTCCAAATGAGTAGATCTACACAATGAACATATAATATGATATGCTTTAGAACATTTTTTTACAGCTATGAAGAAAATCATAGAGCTAAAGTTACAGCAAAAAAAATTAAACTAAAGCATACCATATTATATGTTCACTGTGTAGATCTACTCATTTGCAGTCCAACATAATTGGATTTTCCATTTTATGAATTTTCTATGTTTTATTATGATTTTTCAAAAATGCTTCAGGGGGGTAATTTGACCGGTTTTGGAAAGTTCAGGGGTGATATAAACTGTTTCATAAGTTGGGGGTTATGTAGTCCACACCACATAGTTGAGGGGGTGATGTAGACTTTTTCCTATGTTTGTACCTTTTGTACCCAATCGGAGGTTTCTTTGCGCACACTCCTCTTGTCGTCCTCGGATGCGTGCGGCAGTGGAGTTTTCTATCGGTCGCCGCGCACGAATCTCCTCGTGCTGGCGCCGGCCGGCGTGCCATGCGGATGCGGTGGCAGAACGCTGTCAGGCCTCGGGAAGACGCGAGGCCACCGGGGCGGGCCGGCGGAGACCGGATGGCCGCCGCGATTCTCTCCGATAGATCAGACGGTGGTGCCCTGCGCGCTGCCGGGGGAGCACCCGTCTGACCGCCGCCTCTCATAGGCTGGTCCCTACGCAATGCTGTGGCACACTGTGCATGCTGCTGGAGAAGGAAGAGGAAGCCTCAGGCCCTCAGCGAGCAGAGCAGGAGAGCTCGATGTTGCGGGGTCAGCAGCTGCGCTGTCCGCCCGAAATGCAACGCAACCGGCAGTGTCGTACGAAAGATCGGTCAGAATTCTGTGCTCAAGAACATGTTCAGAGATAGTATTGCGTACCGTAACACTAAACAGTGCTATTGGTCATTGGCATTATGACAACATTCTTTTCAAAAAAAAAACATTACGACAACCAGCCACAGCAGCTCTGCATTCTTTTCGGTTCATTCATCTGTGATCGTGTTGTGTGAAAGACTGACAGTTTGCTTCAGAGTTCAGGGGCGCAATGGTCTTATTATTCCAAAAAAAAAAGAACTCAGATGGGCTTCCGCATGGATCGGAGCTGCCTGGCTGGAGTGGCTCAGCTGTAGAATGGGCCGTTCAATGGGCTCGTTTGGCGACTGATCGACGCTGGGCAGTGGGCCACCAGCAGCTTCCCTCCCATTCGCCGCCGATGTGTTTAACTCTCGTCGTCTCTTTTTTTGAAACGATTTTATCTCCAGTCTCCACCAAACGCTGGCTAGCGATCTCATGCTCAGTAAATGACAAGGGTGTGCTAAAAAAAAAAGAAGTAAATGACAAGGGGATTTATGGGCATATCGTCCAAGATATCAAGGCGAGAGCCTTTGAATCTTTTGAATTCGTTCATAAAGGTAGAGCTTCTAATGTAGACGCTCATAATTTAGCTAGAATCTCTTTTTTTTTTGGTAATGAATTTGGTTATTATCACCCCCAGAAGACATTTGTAGCTCTGTACCCTTAGTTGCTCAATAAAGGATGGTGGTGTTCTAAGAAAACCAAACGCAAAGGTCACCGGCCAAAGTAACATACAGATTTCATTTCGAATAATTTCAGAGCCGCATTAACAGAATGAACTTAAAGCGAATGTTCACACTCTAGTGTTCTACAGAACATGCGCATTAACAGAGTGTTGGGTTCATTTGAGTGGACATCAGAGACCCTCTCCATATCAATTTCAGCGTGTCCATGCAGAATGAACTGAAACAAACCAAACTAAAAGAAGTTGATCAGAGTAGGCATTTTGCCTAGTAACCAAACTAGAAATGTCTCCACTTCTCCACAATCCCAGATAAGCAAAACAATTACTATGGCCAATTTGCCCAGCCTACCGACCACAATTGCACAAACCCATCTCAGCCTCAGCAATCTCAGATTCTCAGGGCCAAGCAGAATTAACTGAAACCAGTTAACTACACTGGATTCCTGAGCAGGCAAATTCGCTGTTAAAATTCAGACAAACAAAGCGACTCAAGCATGTTTCAACATTCCGAATTGCCAAAACAGCCGGCTACTTGATCAGAGACACTCATTGCCATGTAGTAAACGATGCATATCAAATTCAACAGAATTTCAGTAACATCAATAAATATGGTAGCTTTAGGTCTTCAACTTGTCATCAGTACAGCACCAAAGACTTGATTACTCGAACGAAACTACTGGGGAACAAAAACAGACGAAGGGGCCAAGAACCCATGAGTATGAATCAGGCGGCTGGCCCTAGCTAGATCTACTTCTCGGAGGAGTTGGGGCCGCGCTTCTTGCCGAATCCGACGACGGCGGTGACGAAGCGGCGGTTGTACTGCAAGCGCTTGTGGGCGCGGCCGCGGGGCTTCTTCTTCTTGTCCTGCTTCGCGACCTTGGGCGTCTGCCCACGCACCTTCCCAGCGCGGGCCAGCGATCCGTGAACCTTACCTGCGCAAGAGCAGAGAAAACCCGTCAGAACTCAATCGGTAAGGCGATTAACTACAGGGATGTGCACAGTTGGTGATAAGGAAGAAGACGAGAAGATAATTACCCATGGCGACGGCGGCGGCGGAGCTGTGGCGCTCGGGCGATTTGGGAGGAGACGAGGAACTCGGGCTGTTGCGGCGGCGGTGGCGGATGCTCCAAACGCTGCCCTAGACGGGTGCGAGGATTTATAAAGGCAACGCTTTAGTGGGCCGGTTCTTTTGAGGCCTTTCCCATTAGAAACGTGCGCGGCCCGCCAGACCCACTAAGAGCCCAGTAACCACCTCCGCGAGAGGCGACGACCCCCTCAGCAGCAGCAGCATTGCGGCGCGCGAGCACACCACACCCACCTCGGCGGCGGCGGCGGCGTGGCGTTTGTGCCCTGCGAGGAGAGAAACCGAGGAGAGGGGGGTTCGGAGGAGAGAGAGAGGATGCCTCGACCGGAGTTTCAGGCACCGCCGGATGTGTTCTACAATGAAGCGGAGGCCCGCAAGTACACCACCTCCTCGCGAATCATCGAAATCCAGGTGAGCAAGCGAAGTTCCTACCCCGTTTGATACGAGCTTAGCCGGTTTCGCGGTGCTGATACTGAGAATCATGCGTTCTTCCAGTCGAGGATTTCGGAGAGGGCGATGGAGCTGCTCGCTCTCCCCAACGATGGCGTCCCCAAGCTGCTTCTCGACATAGGTCAGCTTCTTCTCTTCAGCCTAATCCTATCTGGCTTAGGATAGAACACTGGACGGTCTGTTGCTTTGACAGGGGGAAATGATCTTTTTAGAAAATACATAATTCGCAATCGCTTTTGATGGGACACGCAACAGTTTACTGCTTTTGCAAATGAAAAGCGTATATATTTTGAAGAAGAATTTACATGCGATTTGCTTGGTGCCTTATGAATGCCAGGATGCGGTTCTGGACTAAGTGGAGAGACACTGACAGAGCATGGCCACCACTGGATTGGCTATGATATTTCAAAGTCCATGCTCGGTGAGGAACTCTCTTTGTTCTTTTCTCTGAGCCACTGATTGGTAAAGGAAATTGGAGTTTAGGAGGGGAGCTTTGTAGATATCTGAGTTTGTTATCCGCTTCCCTTTTTACAACTTCAATGTTTTTCACAGATGTTGCCTTGGAGCGTGAAACAGATGGTGACCTACTACTTGCAGATATGGGTCAGGTATGGGGAGCATTATGCCTGTGTGTTTGTGTGTCAAAACCTGCAGTGAAATGCATGATGTCACTAGAGTAATAATTTTGTTAGCACTAGCATTGCACATACCTTGCATAATTGACCATGATAGCTCTCAGAGTCAATTCTCCATTGTAAACATAGAAGTACCTTCACTCCTTCAGAGTCCAAGCTTTCAGTTACAAGAGTTTTGAATCCATGAACCTAAAAAATTGTAGAATTGACTTGTCACAACTTGCACATGCTGGACTTTGTGAATCATAATTTTCACCGTGTTTCTTAATATTTTCTTAATACAGCTATGCTAATGTCTTCAAAGTTACTTCACCAGAGTCAGCCTGGAACTTGTCTTACTTTGGATTATTATTCATATTAATTCATGTTCCAGGGATTAGGCTTGCGACCAGGTGTTATAGATGGTGCAATTAGTATTTCAGCAGTTCAGGTAATCTTTAACCTTTAAGTTCTGCAACTTAATGATCATGATTGTACCATTCCTAATTCCTCGGCTCACAACATTGCCTCATGTTTGCCTATGGTATGCAGTGGTTATGCAATGCTGACAAATCCTCTCATGATCCAAGATTGCGGTTAAAGTGTGTACCTTTGTTTGTCCTATTTTTCTTAGGTTGTTTCCAACCAATTTTTAACCTAAACATGGGGCATAATTTGCAGGGCTTTCTTTGGTTCGTTATATAGATGCCTAGCTAGGGGAGCAAGAGCTGTACTACAATTTTATGCTGATAATGTGAAGCAGAGTGAAATGATTGTGACCTTTGCCATGCGTGCTGGTTTTGCTGGTGGAGTGGTGATTGACTGGCCTCATAGGTAAGAATCCAATTACCTCATAACAAATTTGTGCCAACAGTCCTGTAAATTTTGGCTGCGCTTATGAGCATGTGTTTCTTACGACAGTTCAAAAGCAAAGAAGTCCTACCTTGTCCTCACTTGTGGCCCACCTTCGGTTAATACGTCGCTTCCAAAGGGTAAAGGTGAAAATGGTGAGATGTGCAGTGACGACGAGGATGATGGGAGCAGTGATGAAGATGGTGACAAAACAGTAAGTAAACAGTTTTCATTTCTTGTGCATTGTCTATTGCTGTTTTGATGTTATCAGTAAACATCGATGTATTTACTTGTTTGATGTTATCTGATTTTTCTGTATATTGCTTATCTTGTTTTGTTTGTTCTGGGTTCCTCATTTACTATCATTGTAAGGTATACATGTTTATTGATGAGTCTCAGATCAGAGCAATTCAGTTACTGCTTAGTGCTTGGTTATTCCAAATGTAGTATTTGGTGATCCTTCTAAACAAATAGACATTTCTAATTTGCTTCTTCAGTTCTACCTATTGATTCATATAGTTGCCTAATTTCTATAGATGCTGCCTTGAATGCGGCAATTAAGTACTATGTTGTTTGTGGTTATGTTCACATCATTGTAAGGTATTCATATGAAGTCACCTTAAATGCGGCAATTAAGTACTATGTTGTTTGTGGTTATGTTCAGGAATAATTGTGATATCATAGTTTGCTTGTATTTTCCCCCAATTTTTAGGCTCTTGTCTTATGTTTTTTTTACTGTGTGATCATGTATGAGCATTATACCAGCAGCGGATGAAACGATTCTCCTGATGCAGGTGGGCATTTATGAAAGGAATAGGTCGAAGAAGAGGCAGAAGACGAAAAAGAATGGGAAAGGCAAGACTTGGCTCTTGAAGAAAAAGGAACAGATGAGAAGAAGAGGACATGATGTGCCGGCGGACACAAAGTACACAGGGCGGAAGCGGAAAACCTACTTCTAACCATGTGGGATGCAGGATGCCGATGCCCTGCCATGCTCGTTATGCTGGGTGTTTATTTGTATTTTCTTTTTTGTACTGGTAGTTCATTAGCAGCAGCGAAAAAAGAAGGTTCTGTAGTAAGAGCGAGATAGGTGCCGAGTCACTGTATTGCTATCCTGGAGTTGTACCGACTTGCAGTTTTGACAATGTTGTGATACTATGCCAATTTTTGTGGAACATCTGATGAGATGAATATAGCTGGTTGTTTTGTTTGCGTGAATTTGTAACAAATCGCTGCGGTCTGAATTCATTTGTGTAAACGAAACACATTCCATCAAGCGCGTCACGTTGTTCGTGAAGTGAAATGAGACGGTAACCATTCTCAATCAATACAGCCTGCTTTGTTGCTTCCAAAAAAAAAAAAAAAAAGAGAGAGACGGTGGCGGCCCAGTGTGGATAACGTAGCCGCTATGTCGAGCGAGCCCGTTCCCCCGCTGCTCGCCTTTTTGGGGTAGCTGAGGCAGCAGCAGCGCTCCCGAGCTAGTCTGCCGGCGTCCATGGCGGGTGCCCGCGCGGTCGCCGTGGCCACTGCAGCCGCCGCGCCGCCCCGAGCCACCGGTCCCAGCACAAACCTGGCGCCGCGGCGCTGCAGCCTCGTCCGGGTGAGCTGCCGGCAGAACCCCCTGGTGGCCGCGCCCGGTCTCGCGGCCACGAGGAGCCGCCGCACCCGCCTCTCCAGCCGCGACCCGGCCGAGGCCGAAACGGACGCCGGCGTGGGCGTGGGGCGAACCCCCAAGGTCGGTGCTCTCTTCTCTTGCCTTGTAGGAGTACCACTCCATTGACGGATAGGTGACTCATCTCGGGATAAAATTTGGCCTTCTCATGAAGTCGCGATAATGTAGCGATAATTCAGACAAACATTCACACCAAGCTGAAGCGTCTTCTTCTGAAATGGTGTATGTTGTGAGCATGGTCTGATCGAATGCCGAGTTCTATACAAATGAGACCATGCTGTGTCAAATAGGCACCTATCTTTTTCGTAGCACAATATTTTTTATTTTCTTTTGGCATTACGATCTGCAGTGAGGATAGATCACTGAATATGTTATGCTCCAGAGTCCAGGCCCTCTGGTTTCAACCTGAATTTCCTGCCATTAGCTACGTTTGAAAATGACAATGTTTTGGTCCAACTAAACATTTAGTCTGAAGGTCTTGAGTTCTTGACGATCAAGTATGTTTTTCTCTCATGTGTTAAACAGGATGACTCCAGCTACCTGTGGACATTGGGCCTCGGATCCGTCGGTGGCGCCGCGGTTATAAAGTACGGAAGCATCCTGCTCCCTGCCATCACAAGGCCTAATATTGTGCAAGCTCTGCTGATGGTGTCCCTGCCTGTCGTAGCTGCAGTCTTGATTTTGCTCAAGGCGAGCTCATCGGAGGACTGATACGAGTACTCCTTGTCAGAACTTGAGACCGTTTAATAACTTAAGATATCCAATGTCCATCTTGTAAAATCGAAATTTTGCAAGTCTGGCTGATTTTTTGTTTTAATGCCGTTGATGTGGCTGTCTTGGCAAAAATCTGAAATAACAATGTTCTTGTCACAAGCTAGAGGACGCGATCCGAGAGGGCTTCCACTGCCGCTCCCTGGAGCAGCCCGGCATCAGAACAAGAGTTTTGGAAGCAGCTGCAATCGGCTGAGCACTCTGACTGGACTCAACGCAAGGTTCACATCTCGGAAAACCAAAAATCTCACGTACAGAACCCAAGATTTCATGAAACCCAACTTCAGGATTCAAAAATATATTTACAACATTGCGAATCTCTGGGTTTCAGATCAGCATCCCGCAACTTCAGGCTGCTGCATGCACTTGGAGAATTGGAATAAACTGCAACTACATAAAAGTAATTCCTTTACAAGAGAAAACATATTATTGCGCCGACTATATTAGTTGACACGTCTCACGCCCCCAGTTCCAGCCTGAGAATCTCTACGCTCTCCAACAAAATGGATGTAGGGATCTGAATGAATCGAAAAATTGCAGATTGGACTATAGTAAATATTTACAGCCTACAGGTTGTCATTCAGCCACTTCGCAGCGCCATTGGCAATGGACCTGAAAGAATTCAACAAGGAACTATGTCAAAATACAGGAGATGAGCCCAGTCAATCAACATATTACAAGATTTAGTTAGGTTGGTTCATTTTCAACCGGAGAAGACATCTAACAAACAATATGGTTCACACCCCAAAGAAGACATCTATATGGTCAGTATAATGGGAATTTTTTCAGCATGGCATTACCTCATTAGCATGTAGTTTAAGAAAACATGTAACATAAATTAACGAACAGATGCCATGTAGAATGACATTGTACTAAAATCAAGTTTGAAAATTTACCCTGCAAAATCTGTAAGTTTCTTCAACCAGCCACCCTCTCCTTCATTGGATTTACCTGCATCTTCTTGACTTGTGCCAACTTCTTTCTCTTCATGAATGGCTGCGACACAGATAGCAGATGTAAGTCTTTAATTACTTTTTAAGGAAATTTCATTCCTCATCAAGTGGTACTGATAAGGCACCAACAAACTTCTGATAGTAAAAATCCAAAATAGGAATAAATTCTTTGCTGGGGGGAGCGAGGGATGCAGGAAAGAAACAGAGTGAGTGATCTTCAGTATACGTTTTGGCTTGGCGGGCTTCGGCTTGGTGGCTGTTCGAGCAAAACCACCACCACTCAAAGATGCAAGTTCCTCCAGTAATTCCTTTTCCCGCCCACTAAAAGAACCAACAAATTAGAGATTATGAATGCTAACTGAGAAATTATGTGGCTAAGTACTCTAGGATAGCAGTGAAGTATTTGAAAAGGTAGGCTCAAGGCAGAAAACATATTTTCACCTTATACGTTTGGGTATTGTGACAGTAACAGTGAATAGATGATCACCACGTATAGATGGCTTATTCAATGATGGAACGCCTTGCTTTGCTAAGACAATTACATCACCAGGTTGGGTACCTGGAGGTATTCGAAGTACACCGGTTCCATCAACAGTTCTGACCTGCTCATGAAAACAATTAGAAAGGAACGGCTATACAGACCTATATACTTTATGTCAAAAGAAACGTTTCTAAGACAGTACAATTCATATTTGAAACAAAATCAACCAAGAATTAGTCTTCTCTGAATCATCCACGATAGTTAAAAAGGACAAAAAAAAACCTTGTATCGGTTGGGCAAAAATCAATTGGAGCAGATTTTATATCACTTGAAGATGCAATCAGTTTTTTATTTGTTTAATGAACATTATGTACTTAAAGCACGCCAAATAAAAACTGAAAGTTGATCAACCATATGCATAACACTAGCTACATGACCTGTGAGATTAAATTTGAAACATAATCTTGGGGTCTCACGTACACATCCAATTGAAATTTGCTAATCACATCAGCACAAGTAACTAGACTATTTTACTTAATATAACACACCATCAATTTTTGCATGTTTCTAATCTCCAGTTATCAAGTGAAGTGACAAAGTTCCAGACATTTATTGTTAGTTCTATGGAAGCAAATAGATTCTTACTGAGCAAGATAGTGAACTATGACTGAAACTAACTAAAATCGCAATAGGTTATGATAGTGAGCAAATTTACCTTCTTAGTGGTGCCCAAAATAGCTTCAATGTAGCTTATTGAGACAGTTGAATACAAGTTTACACCATCCCTTTTGATATCTGATGGCTCCTCTATATCGAGGCAAACATAAAGATCTCCTGGAGGCCCACTGTTTTCCACATGAAAGTGTTGGGCATAGACGATAAGAATTTGAAGAATATAGATGCATTCAGGCTAAAGCAAGGCATGACCACACAGACATAGCAGGATATCTGAACAAGTTTTCTAAGTTTTATACAGTACACTGCAGTGGTGGCATAGCTTCCATGAAAAGGTAAATTAACAGTTTAACACACACAGTATAATGTTACTCTGTATTCATGTGCTCCTGATTCTACAAAATATCTTCTGCAGAAAGAACGAGCACAGATCTAAATCCCAAAACACTAAATACAATAAACTTCCATTCATCTACATGAAATGAAAAAGACTAAGAAGTTCACATCTAACATACATCTTGTGAGTATGCCATTGGCAAGTTATGTTTGCCCCTAATCAAGCACCTGTACATCATGCCATGTTCTTGACAAACATTTATCCAAAGGCATGCAACGTATGGCACAAGATTACAAGCAGTAGAATCTCTAGATCAGAAAGCTAAACATTCTCTTTTAAGTGATTTTCTTACCCTTTCGGTCCTGCATCACCTTCCCCACGTACACGAAGAGTGCTACCCTTACTCACTCCTGGAGGGATTTTTACTTTGATCTCCTTCCTGACACGAATACGCCCCTCTCCAGAACATTTCCTGCAATACTCAGAAATGACTTCACCCTCTCCAGCACAAGTGGGGCAAATAGAAACCTACAAAAGAGAGAATATAATTTTAATGACATAGAAATTCAACTGCACAAAGGCTATATGCATAGTTTATTTTGACTATTGTGCTGAAATGAAATCCTGTGCCCTTGAACCCAGGCAATAAAGCATAATTTACATGCTAACGCTAAGTCAGTCCACTACAACAAGCAACATGAAAGCTGTCATATTGCTGCCACCATTTTGCAGTATATATCTCTGAGATAATTATATAAGTTAAGTGTTCTAAATAGGATCCTCCTTGTTACCTGGGAGAACAGACCAAATGGGGTTTGCTCGGTTCGCATTACTTGCCCTCGCCCACCACATGTTGAACATATTCTCATCTTGGAGCCAGCCTTCGATCCAGAGCCACCACATGTATCACATGTCTCCAAATGAGATAATATAATGTCTTTCTCTGTTCCAAATATCGCTTCTGTGAAGCCCAGAATTACATCATATCTGATAGAACAAGTTTTTGTCAGTCTAGAAATTACAATGGTCCTGTAACTATTCTAAAGCACTCAATAAACAAAATACCTGTCTCATTAAAAAAAAAGTATCAGAAGTAGTCCTAGCTGCAATTGTTTATATCTTTCAGTGTGGCAAAGAATGCAAAAAAGTTAAAGGGGGGGCCAAGCAGAGGTAAGTGGAAAAAAACTGCAGGAACTGACTGCTTCCTCCCTAGTAGTGGTTTTAAATTGCTCTAGAAGTGTTTGATGAGATATGTCGTTCTCATTCACAGTCAAAAGTTGTAGAATTCCTAGTGTATAGATAAACAGACTAGTAGTTGCCAGGGTATTGGAATTTGGAAAGCAACATGAACAGACAAGCATCTCAATTGGAATAAAGATTACAAGTTAATTGTATCATACACTTTTACAAAGCAACCTATTATTCCACGTACTCAGGCATTATGCCATAACCAAGTGCCAACTAATACATATATTGTGTTCGGACAAATAAAGCAGGATATTTAGCGTTTACACTAACCACAATGATTGGTAGTGAAATGAACATTAGATTTGAAATATTCCAAATAGAAACAAAACTAGCCTTGCAAGTTGCAACAAACCTGATGTCTTCACCCTGAACAGCAGTGCTTCGCCTGCGTGTCCTAAATGTGCTCTGGTCCATGCCAGAAAAGCCACTCATGCTTGCTCCGAAGAATGTCTCAAAGAGATCGAATGGATTAGTCTGCATAGAGAAAAGATCAGTGAAATAACTAAGAAAGCTTGTTTAACGAAAAAGATGGGCAAGAGCAGATAACACATAGTAATAGTATCCTTCTGAGCTTAAGAACTTGAGTTAATAGACATATATAGTAAACATTGTGGCTGCTAAAGCTAGTTTTTTTCTATTTAAAAAAAGTGGAAAAGCAGTACTGTGTAAGCTCCACCCGAGCCTCCAACCGCACTCTTAACCCCAGCTTCACCATATTGGTCATATAATGCCCTCTTCTGTTCATCTGACAATATCTGATGAGTGATGACAATGAGATTCAGTACTCCCAAAATGAGCAATGGAAGGATAGAGAAAATTGTAGTCAAGTTGATTTGAGCAATCCATTAAATAATGGTGGAGTCAAGACCCTGAATCCAAAACTATAAAACTAACCATGCCATACAAACTGATTATTAAGTCTGCTAATTAAGAAAACAGCAGTACAACACTAACCATACTTATACATGTAAAACAGCAGAAAAAAGTGGTAAAATACTTATTTATTTGAGTACATATATAAAGTGGAATAAAAATATATATAATCATAACCCATGACTGTTCATTACAGATTGCAACTGTATCATGGAAAAAAAATCACATTTCTGGTAATAGTATCACAGATTCCCAGTAAACTATTTTACTTGGTAAACTGATAGATCATGGATTACTTTTTAAAAAATTATCAAAGTCAAGAAAGCACAGTCGAAACCTCAAGGTCATACTGAGTAGGTGAATTTTTCGGCCAATTTTCATGATAGAACTTCAACAGATTATTCAGCTATTATCTAAACCTAAAGCATAACAGCAAAATAACCAGAACGGCAGATGGACACATCAAGAAAAATACTAGATACCTCATACTTTGTTAAGAAACATTGTATACCTCATATGCTGCGCTTATCTCTTTAAATTTTTCAGTTGCTCCAGGCTCCTTGTTGACATCAGGATGGTACTAAAAGACACAGAAAATGGAAGATGTCATGATTTATTCCCCCCAAAATAACTCAATCTACATTTATGTTCTGAGAGCATCGCAAACCGAGTGATCAGGAACATACAGAGCAAAAACTTTTCACTTGGTAGATTGATAAATAAACATGAAAGTCAGCTATGAATCAAAAGCTTCAGAAACTGCTAAGTGGCGTATGTTAGGCCGATTAACCTAGAAAATTTAGATAGTAGAGAAAGAATAAGATACTCTGCTTGGTCCAATAGAGGGCCATTGTAGGCTTCAAAGGGTGTCCCAGATACGTAAGCGAGGTCTGGCTTTTTTTTTGACAAAGGGATTATGCACAAGCATGTTACACTGGAGGTTTGGAGTTATGCAAAACATATCTTACCATTCAATCCGCTAATGCTTTCACGTAACTTTGGTGGTTCCCGAAATAGCAGTTACAGGTGACAGAAGAATTAAAACTAAACTATAAGTTCTGAGCTTCAACTTTTCCCATGCATTAAAAGATGCAGGATCACTGTACAATGCATTGTTGCACTCTACAAATAGAGTTGCCTTTCATCTAAATATTTTCAAAACCTTCATTTGATTGGCGGCTTCATATTTACAAGAGTAAGGGAGAGCTCATGTCTTCAAAGTGAACTTCTGGACATAATGTGAATTATCACAGAAATTCGCAAAGAAACCATTAACAGGCCTTTAGGCCTTCAGGGACTCCAACCATAAACAACGCTCCCTGCCATAAACACCCTGGATGTGCAAATTAAATTAAGCCACCAGCCATTTACAACAAATTCAATAGGCAATCAGGCTAGATTTTACATTGCGAGGACTAAGTTCGCAAATTGTTGGTAGCTAGCCAATTCAAACCCATTTAATTATCCATAACGAAGTACTAGAAGAGGTCCTTAACCCCCTAGCATGTAATCCAGCATTTACCAACAACAATATGGGTGACAGAAAAATGGGATCTTCTACCAGCATTTACCAGCATAATGATGGGTGGTTAATCTACCATCATTTTTGCAATATCCCATTTCAGGCCACGGTGCCACGCGACGCATTAAACGGCACTTATTTACACTTTAGCTGGCTGCACGAACTCCAATCATGTAGCCCAACCTTATGACATGATAACTACTCTCAAACAAAAGTGATGAACTCTAAAAATGAGGTGGGAGGGGGCAAGCGTCGAACACCTGGCGCGCAAGCTTCCGGTAGGCGGCCTTGATGTCCTTGTTGGTCGCCGAGCGGGGCACGCCCAGTGTTGCGTAGTAGTCGGCCGACGCCCAGACCATCAGCCTCCCTCCGCGGCGCCGCCTCGAAGCCCGCCCGCTATTCCGCGGCGCAGCACACGCGAGATGGAGGACGCCACCGTCGCTCTTACCGGCGGCAGCGAAGTAGACCCGATGAGGAGGGAACGCAGCGGCAGCGGGGGCGCGGGAGGATGGCGATAGATTAGAGGGCACGAACGGCAGCGTGGACAGCGCGATTGCCATTAGCGAGCTCGCAGAGGTTTGGCGCACGCTGCGGCTGCTCGGTGGTGGTCTGGCGGACCTGTCCCCCCGACGCCTGAGCTCGAGGCTACGGTGACAGATGAGCCACGGTTGGGCCCCGCCTGTCAGTCTCTCCCCCAACGCCTGAGCGCGAGGCTGGTTGGGCCCGGCCGTCAGTCTCACCGACGCCTGACCGCGCGGAAACGGAATGATAAATGAGACACTGTTGTTAGATTGTGAGTTTCCTGATATGCTAAATTAGTTCATATACTATTGTAGAAAAAGTTATTGTTATTTTTATAGGTTAGAAGCATTTAATAATACATTAGTTCAAAAGGACATATTTGTATATTGATTTTTTTAATGAAAAATAAATAAAAACATAATTTGAGAGATTAAATTGAGCTGAGGTCAAACAAAATTATTTTGCAGCAGTCAGTCAGAGTTATTGTGCAACAGACAACATTCAGATCTCACACATCATATTACCCTGAACCACAGACCAGACTACCTTACCAAAGCTAATGACAGAAAAAATAATAGCGAAAAATAACGCAGCAAATATGCCTACTCCTAAAGCTGCCATCAGTATCTTGAGTCCAAATGTTTTGAGCCACTCCATAATAATAAACGCAGTCGTGCCAAACAAAAGGACAATTGAAGCTCGGACATTGGACTGTGTTCATTACTGAAACTCCTGCTTTGAGAAAATTTCCTTGTCGAGAAGAGAACTTCCATCGCCAACCTCTGGACAAGTGACTCTGTAGTGAATCCCTCTACGACCTCAAAACTCATCTTAGCTACTAGGGTCGTGCCCCTGCATTGCCACGGGCTATATAAATTTTTATTGCAATTTGTAGAGCATAGACAATAAAATTAGGAAAATAAGATAACATTTTCTATAAGCATCTTGCTAGTCGCATCAAACATGTTAGTGATTGCAGCTTAATTGACCGGCACCTAACAAAGCTATTGGATCCATGTCAGACGTAATAGGATGATGGTGTACATTTGCACTGAATCATTAAGTACCAAATTCGATACAAATCTATGTCATAAGGACACACATTTGTTTCATCATTTAATAGAATGCGAAGATCATGTCAAAGCAGATGGAGAATCTTCACCTACAGATGGATGATCGAGCTCTAAGTTTATATGCCTCTGAGATGAACCACCATCATACAATCCTATATTATCAGAGAAAAACCAGTTCTGATATACAATGATCTTTCACAACATAAGCCCCCGAAACCACCTTAGATAATAAGCATGTACATCTTCAATCTTATATTACCATTTTCAGTTTTTAAAAACAAAAAATAGAGGCGCTCAAATACAAATATATATTTCAATGTCAAGCCAGTCACTCCCCTCTGAGAAAAATTATGTTAGATAGTGCATATCTCAAATTTTTTTAGATGATGGTAGCAGCGTGATATGTGAATTAAGACGGCTAATTAAACAAAGCATGCTTATGATTTATTAGCAATAAAAAAAATAAGAATGGAACAGAAGCATTCAAACTAATAGTGTCAGGCTGTCAGCCATCACTTGGCTATCCTCAGCACGTTCCTCCCTATCTCCAACTAAAGTTAATTTTATTGAATTGTGACATTGCATAATTACTTTACTATGTATTAGTGAACTTGAAGCTAGTCACGTACTGAGCTCTCCAATGCATTTGTTCAGGGAGTGAAATCAAAGATGGCCTAAAGAAAAATATCTTTTGGACTAGATCAACAAACGGTATTCAGTAATGGTTCCTATATATGATATGCAGTGATCTTATATTTTGTCATATCAAATGTAGTAATTATGTTCATGTGTACTTGTGTCTATTGCTTTGGCCTTTGGTTGACGTACTTGTACGTCAGTTGTGTATGTCACCCAAAATAGGTAGTTGCCAGAAAAGGTTCTAGTAGTTAGATGCACATGAAAAGCAATAACTCGCTGATGATAACAATCTAAAACGTTATCTTCCAGAAAATATTGACAATAAGGTAAATTGATCATGCAATCGTTTCGAAAAATAGGTCAAACAATGATATAGATAAAAACCAAAAAATTTAATAACTAAACACCCAAACACTCACCTTTATTGCTTCTCCAAAAATCATGTTATTAGCTACTAGTTAGAATACTTTTCACCACCTGCATAGAGAAAACAACCAGACAAAAAAATTCATGCATAGACAGAGTCACAATTTAATTTAATAATAGAACAACAATTTAAAATTAATTATAGATACTTTAAATATTTAATGATTTTTAATCTATCCCATTTAAATTGGATGTATATTATATCTTAAGATGGAAAGTAATGTATAGTCTTGTTGTCAAGTCAAACTTATTTCAACCTTAAGTGTGGAGTGTATTTAAAAAGTTAATTACATGGGAAAAGTCTGCTAATAAATGGATCTCTTTCTGCGAGTAGTGGGCTTCCCCTCTCATCTAGTTATCATTCCAAGTACAGTTGCATTGATACGCATAAGTTCAGAGATATCATTTGGTACAACATATTTTCTTTAGAGTGTCAAAATGTACTCCACTGAATCTGTCAATATGGTCCACACCGATAAGGCATGAGTTTCTGAATGTTTGCAACTTCTATCATGTTGTGTAGTTTGCTTCTCTACATGTGGAATGCCGCCAATCATATTTTGTGCAAACACTATCACATGTGTATTGTTAATATATTGCTTACATAGAACTACAGTTCTATTTCCTGTGTAGGAAGGTGTTTCTGTAGACAAGGCCAAGGACGTCCATCTGAATCTGAAGATGGGGACAATAAAACTGCTTTTGGACAACATGAGCAGGTTGTTAGACATTGATTTTTGTTTATTTTTTTGATACGATGCATGCCCCATTTCCATTCAAAAAAGAACAAAAATTCTGAGGCTAATACAATATGAAAATTAACAATCACAACATTCTATCCACAACTTAGTCTATCTAGCCTTATTCAGGGTGATAAAACTAGCACTTCACCCTAGGATTCCCAGGGCCTATACAAAAGTAAATGCTACACAAGTTTTCTATTACTTAAGAAGCGAACATCATCCACTACAGGGACAGAAAGGATTCTGAACAAGCAGCAGCTGGCCTCCAATCCACCTCTTCAGCCTTCTCGCTTTTTGTACATCAATCCTCAACTTCCTCCTCTTGGTCCCCTCCTGGAGCAGGTAGCAACAACCTTGGTTGTTGCCGCCCTTGCTGGGCCATCATCTTGTGAACACACCTCTAGCAACGCCTTGACACTCTCTGCAATCTTGTCCTGAAGATATCTCATGTACAACCCTACCCATTAATTCATAAAAGTGCCTGCATGTATTAGGATCTCCATAGGATTTTTCAATACTTTTTGTTGAAACATGTTTTGTTTCTTCTTCTCCAGATTGCCCATCAAATGGCAGCAAAACCAAGAGTATATATATAGTTTCACCCCTGGCAACCACACACCCAACCAAGTCCTATATTGCTGGGCATTTTGTGGAATATTGTTGGCACCCAAGCACATCGCCACGACACACCAGATCACCTTGGATGTAGGACAGATGTTCTACCGTTTCTTCTTGATCAAAAAATAAGTAGGTGGGATCACCCATCCACTTTCTTCTAATCATATTGTCCTTGGTTAGGACCGAGTTGTTTTCTAAAAGCCACACAAAAATCTTGGTTTTGTATGAAATTTTTGCTTTCCATATGTGGGTGAACCTTGCACCTGATCCCTCACTAGTTATATGTTCATACACCGATTTTGTTGTGAATTTACCACTTTTCGACCACCTTCATGTCATGATATCATCACTATTTTCAAACTGGAAGGAGAAGACAAGATCTACCAATTCAATTCTTTTCTCAAGTCAAGGGGGCAACCATTTAGAAAAGCATATCTCTCCTTGTTTATGCAGATAATCAAATACATGTATCTTGTTTTCCATGCATAGGTCAAATAAAACAAGGGTATAATATGTATAGTGGCTCACTCTTTAGCCAATCATCTTTTCACTAGAGTGTCTTTTTCCCATTTTGTATTTTTATTTCTCTTCTAAGTAAATATGTTTTGTTTTTAGCGGATCAGTCCAGACTGAAGAGTCATTCAGCTTGTGTTTCACACAACTGATGGAACTACACCTAATGTATTTGGTTTTCACAATGTCCTGCCATATCCCCTAGACGTCAGCACCATTTACACAACAAGTTCACATTCATTTTTTTATGTCCTTAATCCCCAAACTCAAACTCTCTTTTCTCTTGCTTTTGCATATAATTTCCTATTTTTTTTATTAAATTCACCATCATAATGGAACTTGTGGACATAGTTTAGCGAGTTAACAGTTGCTTCCTATTTTTTATACAAAAGTAAATTGCTTGAGTTGTGTAAAACTCTGCACTTTCAACCTCTGGATACTGAAGAATATATCTGAGATTTATGCTTAGTAAGAAACTGGACGAGTAAGTGTTTAAATTAAAATTATGATTTAAACTTCATCATCTATACTTATATATGTTTGCTGCTGTTACTTTTGTAGAATCAAGGTAGATGATAAGAAAATGATAGCTTAAATGTCTATTGTTGTTAGTTTTGTAGGATCAAACCTAGTGGCAAGAACATAATGGCAGTAGGTGTGGAATATCTAACTGAAGAACAACTCCGGCAAGCTTGCCAAGAGTGTGTTATGTAGGTCCACTGTCAATTGAAGTCACGTGTAAGGAGTTTGATTGCTTATCTTTACCTCTTTAAAAGTCTCAGTTAGTGGTTATAGTTTGTGGTGCATTTTATGGGAAGTATGATAGCTAACCAGGCAGCTAGTAGTAGTCTAAAACCATTTTTTCATTTTAGAATCTGACTGCTTGAATGATGCCGCATGTTTTGGCATAATCTTTGTTACTTATTCTTACATATCAATAGTTTATGTACACACCTTGCCCACATAATTTTGAGGAAAATTAGAAAGAAAGAAATACTTGCATCACATGGGAAGGTAAATTGCCCTCAATTCTTATGTAGTAAAAACTTTGCTCCCCCCGACACAATAGTTTGTTATGTTTCACCTAGCGATTATGTAAAGCATGGAGCAAAGTACATCTTATTTCAATTTGTTTTCTTGTGCTAAAAAGGTTGCCTTTCATTTTGTTGGCCAGTTTATGTTCTTCACATTAACAAACTTAGTTGATCATTGATTAGAGAGTTTGTCATGTTATCGTGTAAAATAGATAACAAACATTATCTTTCTATAGTGGTTGATGTTATCCTCAATATCCTATGTGATTTTTTATTTGAGATAATTTATTAGTATAGATATTATTAGTCAAAACAACACATCGAAAGATCATCTCAATATGCTTATATTTATTAACAAAGTGAGTATATATGTCTTGGATTATATGTAAGCAATAAAATCGAGAACTTGTTGAAGGTAAAAGTTTACACCATGATCTATAGAAATACATCAATAGAATTGAGTTAAATGAATTTGTACCGATATGCTTTCTTTCTGAAAAATATCTACAATTTCAAAGCAAATATTTACAATTTAGTATGAAGGAAGTACATTTATAAGTTTATGTGTTTGCTATTTTATGTGTAACTGTCGACTGTCGAAGATATTCCAATATGGACAATCGTATGTAGCACATGTGTAATAATTGAGCTTTTTGACTAGTAAATCAATGAGTAATGAGTGTTTAGTACTGTTGCTAGTCAATTGCACCTGGTCATTTATCTTATTTATTGCTACAATAGGAAATTGTTCTTTCCGGTGTTAGTAGGCAATCACACACTAGTGTTTTTTGTCTACTGTAGCAGAGAGTAGAAAGACGCCAAATGAACTGGGTGTTGTGTGCTTGAGATGGTGGTTATACAATCTGTGGTGGTGTTTTAGTAATAGGGTGCAATCTTTTTTATTTAAGTGTGATGGATGTGATGAACATATTTTCAAGTTTTTTTTCAGTTCGATCCTTGTCTTCCTTATAATAATTGGCATCCATATATATTTCAATTGATATAGAGGTTAGAATATTAATATGTAATTTCTTTTCTACAAAAATTACAGAGCTCGGGTATGGGGTGGTTGACATTTTTGACATTGAACATATAAAATGTATTTTTAATAGACGGTTTAAAACAAATTATCATCCATTCACGTTCTTCTCTATCATTTTATTTCCCGATCCTCATTTTCTTATTTTCTCATATAGATATGGTCAAGAAACTACTTCCTCTATTCTTAATTTTTTACCACATGTTTATATGATAGACTAGTTAATTCCACACAATGTTGGAATTGCCTTAATAAAAAAGTGATGGTGCACTAAAATTATTTGAGGGGACACCATCACTAAAACTACATCCTAACAGTCTCAATTGGCACACCATACAAGCTGCTAAAGACAAGTTCATTGGTGTTGTCTAATAGGCAGGCTCGTACATGAACATGTAATTTGAGATGAATTAACAAATCATATGCAAAATGATCTGTCTTATGAGTTGTATGATAGAACTATACAATTATATAATTTGTGCTTGTGAGAACAAATATTGAAAGTTGCATGGCAACAACAACGACCTATATAATGGTTGTGGAGTTGTCGCATAGTCCTAAAATTTAGTTTATGAGGTGGTTGTTTCACTAAACAACGACCTCATTCTCTCACCTCACCCTCACTCCTCCACATCACCAAAAATTCTATATGGTGTTGAATGAGACGACATATAATATCACTTACATGTAGCAACGTATGTGGCTAACTACCCTGAGGGTAAATACATTAGTCTTGCCTAATAGTTAGGATGTCTCATGCATTGACATGTAAGCTTAACACAACTTAACAAATACAACTCAGATAATGGTTGAGTAGTCGCTTCATATTCTAAAATATAGCCTATTATGTGGTTGTTTCGCAAAATAGTAACATTTTTTGCTCTCACTTTTCTTCACATAAGCAAAAAAATCATACTCCCTATGTATCAAAATACTTGTCACCATTGACTTTTTCTAAAACTTTGACCATTCGTCTTATTCAAAAAATTATTCAAATACCATCTATTGTGTTTGCTACATGCTTTACTATTGTATGTATTTTAAGCTTGACATATCCTTTTACATATTTATAATGATTTTTTGAATAAGACAAATGGTCAAAGTTACACATAAAAGTCAACGGCAACAAATATTTCGATACGGAGGTAGTACGTAACATTGCAGGAAATGACCTATAAGACTGCTGAGGTATAGACAGCCTCATGTAGTTTATTGTCACATAATCTTTAAACAATTTAACAAACAATCTTTACAATAGTTTATTTTTAAAGTTGTCTCATAGTAATTACATTTCCATAATTTATGCATAGAAAAATATGTTTTATGAGTTGTATGGCAACCACAACTGTATAATGGTGGAGTAGTTGTCTCATGCTTATAAATTGTAGCCTACAAGGCGGTAGTCTCACGAAACAACAACCTGTCTCCCTCCCTCCCTCTCTCTCTCCACATCAACAAATCCGCATGATACAACCTATGAATTGCTGAGGTGTAGCCATAAGGCAGTAAGGCATGCCGGTGCATGGGCCAACCACAACGGCGTTGGGTCACGTACAGTCGGGCGGAGCGATGCTTGAACTGCGAGAGGGAAGGGGATTCTATGTAGCTTTCATGTGCTGGATAAACAACTTTTTACAACTCATTATGTCCAACCAATTAGTCTAACTTATAGCTAAACAAATTCAACATTTCATAACATTACATTCAACAATTTCTAATAATATAGATCAACATTAAAAAAACTAGTCGAAGTGCATGTGCGACACGCACGTGATATAAAAGGAATTGACTACAAAACTATAGATAGATAAATAGATAGAGTGGGAAGAATATCCAATGAACATGTGGCCAAAATTATTACATATAAACTAAAATAATATAAAATTGAAACAGCTTCTCAATCTAATTAATCTCCTCGGCACGTGGGAAAACAATGACTTTATTTTTGTCGTGCCATAACATTTGTACGCAGCTCGGTTCTAACAACTGCACAAGAATAATAAATAATTAAGCACACTGATGTTGTGGAAATAATAATATGCATCACTTCAAGCATAAAAAATTGTAAAGCACCTTCTAGGCTTGATATCCATGGGTATGTTCCGTTTTCAATCAATGTGATGGTTGTGTTTTTAGATTCTTCAAAGCAAGCTGAAAATTCTTCGGTTGTCATTAATTAAACATGTACATAAAACCAACTGAATGTGATTAATTTCAATTTGTTAACGCACCTCTATGACGATTTACACAAACTCTTGTAGCCATCATAAAGTAGTTGTTCAGTTCGACATCAAGGAATGTTTCACCGAAAAAACTGAGAGCTTGCATACATTAAATAAATCTGAAAAACAAACATGCAAGTAGTGTTGCGGTATCGGTGAAAAATGCCGATGCAGATGCATTCCAGCAGGAAAGGAGATCTGGAGTTGAAATGCCAGAGACAGGAACACTCCCTATAGTACCATGGCACGATTGAATTCACATAAAAAATTACAAAACTGAAAGAGCTTGCATATGATAAAGAAATCCGGAAAGCAAACCCAAAAGTTGTGTTGCATATGCATTCCCCGCGGGAATGGGTGGGGGAGTTGTAATTTCACTTACGTATACTATACACTACCTGTTTTCAAAGGGATGCATGAATGAAATATATACATCACAAAATCAAACAAGACATTGTTGTAACTTTTTGTTCCAAGGACTGGACAATGCTGTAACTTTATTCTTATACATGTGATAATGGTAGCATGTGTGTGTATATAGACACACACACACACACACACACACACACACCAACATTTCGTGATGATAAATGAGAATCTGGTGTCATATCTGCGGGCGTCAAACTAGATCTTGAAAACAACCCTAGCAGTGTTTTATCAGCCGCCTCCTTCTCAGCCTTTTTATGCTAGTAATAATGTCTTTGCTTTTCATTCCTCACAGCCCTCCTTTCATCCGTCATGTTTGCATGATAATCCTGCCTTTGTTTTGCATTCCTCTCAGTCTTGACCTCTTCAGAAATCTCACGACATTTTTGTTTCTTAAGTTCACTTTCAGAAACCTCAAGATCGCCTGCACACCATCATCGAATTAGGATTAGGTTGTATATCAATCGAACTGATTATAATTTTCAAAACAACTTACCAATTTCATAATTTTATGAAGAACCCTCAAACTTTCTCTTACTGTTTTGAGGTGGACGACCAGATGTGATATTCGTCACATCTTGACAAGGGATGCACTTGCTCATTGTATGGAACTGCGAAACCATCACGAGATGCGAAACCAAATTCAATCACAAACCATATATAAAAAATTGATCACAAACCATAAATAATTACAATCTAACTTGAGAGTCACGTACGACCAACACTAGGGAAAACAGCTGGCAGCGCTAACCTGCGAGCAACATACGGTCAACACCAGCGATCCACGAAGGTAGATGTCCTCCTCTGCCGGCAACAAACGCACCTTCACACGTAGCATTCGTTTTTATACCCAATGCGTGCAAGAAAAAGGAAAGCAAAAGGAAAAAAAGGAAAGTGTTAGAAGGAAATGATAACCAAGGAAACAATAGGCGGGTGACATTAGCTCCTGGAGGGCGCGTGATAAGTAAGGAAGCAATAGGCGCACATGATTAGGAATGTTTTGTAAGGAAAGGAAAATCAAGGAAGGTAAAGAACCGCATGACTATTCAAACGCGATTAAATGGAAGGAGAGAGATTGGAAGGTGTCCCCAGAGGGAAGGAAAACGAGAGGAGAATCAAGAGGTAAAGGGGGGCTGTGGGGTCAGCATAGGGAAGGAAAGCGAGATCACGGGAAGAACAAGGAAATAATCACGCGTGATGATAGCCCCGTCATTCATACGCATGATTTATACGGCGAATGTTTTTCAAGGAAAGCTTGAGTATGGAAAGGAAAAAAGAACGCATGATTACATGCAGTGATGTTTTTCTGCAAGGAAAGCTTGATAAGGAAAGGATAATCAAGGGCGTGTGATTAGATGGAAGCTAGGGACGCAGATCACAAACTCTGGGAGGTATGAAGGGTGCGACACGTGGGATTGAGGAGGTGGACCCGACGGGTAGGTGGGTACGGTGGGTAGAATTCGCTGGGTGAAAAAAGTTTGGGTGGGAGAGGGCGCGGGAGGGGATTTTACACTACGAAACGACGACAAAATCAATCTCTCCCCTTTCGGTAGTCCTGAACCTGAAAAGTGGGGCCTCCGTGAGGAGGAGGGTGGGTTTAATCTGGGTGAGAATTAACATCAATTTGCTCGCTCTTTGTAGTATAGACTACATTCGTCATTTTTTAAAAATAATTACTTTCAACCTATTTTACATCCTACTACAACATTTGGAAAAACTTGATTCAATGTTTTTTTCAAAAAAGATTTTTTTTGACAAAGGACACATATATTATATTATCTCAACAACCAAATTGCAAATAAGTCATCAAAAGAGGATCAAATTACAACTAAGTCTTGGATCTGAGGAGGAAGAAGACATGGCTGTCCATGGTGTTGATGACGACGAAGCTACCAGCGGAGGGCCGCAGGGGTGTCAAGGACGCGTGCACCCGGATGGATTGACCGCGCAAAGTGTCGGTTATAGGCGGGCTGGTCAAGCCATCAGAGGCGGAGCACTCCAGCGGTCGAAGGATTCAGTTGAAGCCGATGCCAGAGGTAGAAGAAGCTTGGACCAGGATCCCAGGGGGAGGCTACACTGTCAGATAAACAACACCAAGAAGAAAGCCGCCTTGTGAAAGGGTCTTGTGATGCCTAGAGGAGGGTGAATAGGATCACTTTAAAAATTTCTGCACAAAGTTAGCAGCGGATCAAATTTCGAGTCACCCGAACTCTGTGGTCGGGTCACCCGGTGGCTTCAGGTCACCTCGAAAAGAGAGCCGGGTCACCCGAGGGTAGGAAAACAAAATTAAATTACTTAAGAAAGAGATGTTATTTCTGAAACCCTTTGAATCAAAAGTTCACTATAGATGTTAGGAACACCCTGTAGGATATGGTTAGCCTAGCAACCTCACAAATGCATAGATCGGACTAGAACAAGCTTCTAGGTCAAATAAAAGAGGATGAACACAACACACAAAGAGACAAGCGAATTGACCCGGAGTTCACTCCCACTAAGGAAGCTACGCCTCCGTTGAGGTACCCACGAAGGGTGGGCTATCACAAAGAGCCACTTGGCTCTCTCAATCAACTACCAAGGAGGAACGAGCACTTACTATGAATCCCCACAAAGAGGGGGGTGGTACAAACGTTCCCGGACGCTCCACGCAAAGAGGGCGATCCACGGGCGACGCCTAACCGTCTAGAAGCAAGCTTCAAGAGTAACAAACACGAATCGATGAACCAAAGCCGCTACAAGTGTTTCTTGAAATGAACAAGTGAAGAACTCACTCAAGGGGCTTAATCTCACAACTCAAATGCTATCACACCCAAACCCTAGGAGGAATCCTTGCTAGGAATGCTAGTAAGGGAGTTGGGAGAGAGGGAATGAAGCTTAGAAGGTGTTTCAATGTCAATGGAGGCAGAACCCTAGAAAGGAGGAGGTGAAGGGGTATAAATACCTCTTCCCCCGAACTAGCAGTTATAGGCTCCCGGGTCACCCGACCCCACTTTCTGGGTCACCCGGCCTTACATAGTTTCACTTCGGGTCACCCGGTCCACACTAGACAGTTAGGAAAACGTGTTCGTGAGTGCGATGTATCTCTCATAGGTTGTTAGATCTCAACAAAAGCACTTGTGACAAATCTAGATCAATCAACCACGTCCCCTTTATATTACGGTATTTCCTAAACTCAAATTCAAACCGAAAATCAATCTAAAACTTCATTTGAGCTCCAACACTGATAATAAAAAAGAGGGGTCATCTGTTGTTGTGCACATTTTTTTATCACTGCACACATCTCATTGAAAACATAAAATACTCAAATTGTGATTGTCATTATCACCAAAATAATTAGGGGCCTAGATGCACACACCTTGGCGTGGAAGAGAGCACTAGGACAGGAGGCTGTTGCGAAGGGGATGAAGTGGGCGAGCAGGAGGAGTCGAAGAGGGCGGATGACGCGGCCAGGATGAGGAGTAGTTGAGCAATGAGAGGCATTGCCACAGACTAGATCCACCCAAAAGGAGGTTCGATCTGTAGCCCCAGCCCACCAAACAACCTCAATCCCGGACGAATCAGGGACGAACGCAAGGTGATTCAAGCAGCCAAGGATGGGGATGGGTGGAGATGAAGCTGCAAGAGAGAGCAGCTTTATTTTATTTTGACTGACCTCTGAAGTGATGATGGCAGCGACGAGGAGGTCGAGGGAGACCGCGGTGACGACGACGAAGACTACGGCATTCTCTGAGCAGAACTTACCACATAGGGCAAAGGGCACATAGGCAACTACGAAGGCCTAGATACAAACTACGAACTAGCTGCTAAGGAGGCGGGGCCCCTCTCCCAGCGCTCACCGACAAGGACACTGGAGGCGGACAGGAGGGGGCCGGAGGGGAGCGCACACAGGAGATGTTGCTTCGGGTGGAAGGCTTTTCACTGTTCTGAAGCTTTGATCTTTTCAAACAAAATTAAGCATTCCACCTTGCCCCTGTCGCCCTCGCCACTTTGTACCAGCAACAGTTCCATCTATTTCTAAAACTTCAATCTCTACAACAATTCCCATTTACCATAGACCTTCGCAGGAGCTTTTCTCTCTCCCCAAGCTGATCCTTCCTAGTAGGGTTATTTGGTTCCACACCATTACAATTTTGCAAAGTTGGAGAAACGCCATTATTACTCGTCTATTTTGAAATTTGCCATTACAATTCTTCTTCTACTCGGTTCTTGCCATCTCCTACGTCTTGTAGACGTCGAGGGCCACTATTAGACCGTATTTGTACACACAATTTTCGTATGATTCCCTCTCCACTCGCTGACCTGTGGGCCCCACGTGTTAGCTTCTTCCTCAACCTCCAGCTGGTTGCTCTAATTCGGGGACAAGTCCCGTAGTGAGGACGTCGCCCGTCGCGAAGCATCGCACCCCCACGCTGAGTGAGGGAGACGCCACCGCCACCGCCGGGAGGAAGCTCCGCACCGCACTTCTCTTCCCCGCTCTGCCGGCCACCGGGACCTCCATGGACGAGGAGGCGACGAGGAAGACAAGGAGGCGGCCTCCGTCGCGGAGGGAGGCCGGCCGCCATGGAGCGATGTGTCTCACCGCGCCGCTCACCGTCGTCCCTACCTCCTAGGGTTTTGCTGCCACCATGGCAATGGCATCGCGTGCACTCCTCCTATCCCACACGGCGCTTTTGCCGCTCTCCGGCGCGGCCGCGATCGCGTCCTCGGCTCGTCGCCTCCCCTTGCTCCTCCGCCCACTCACCGCGGCCACGAGCCTCCTCCCGGCAACAGCGGCGCCCTCCCCCGCCGTGGGGATGCAATGCTACGCGACGGGTGACATCCTTGTTGCGGTACTCACCCCCGAACTGGAGCAACCACCATGGAGCAACCAGCTGGAGGTTGAGGAAGAATCTGACATATGGGGCCCACATGTCAACGAGTGGAGAGGGAACCATACGAAATATGTGTGAACAAATACGGTCTGATAGTGGGGCCCCGACGTCTTTAAGACGTAGAAAATGGCAAGAACCGAGTAGAAGAAGAATTGTACTCCATCCGTTCATCTATCCAAGGCCCTTTTGGAAATCTGAAAAATTCATCTATCCAAAGCCCATTCTATTTTTCCAACAGGCGGCTCGGTCTCCATCACTTCGTTGCTCGCCAGATGAGTAACTCCGCGGCACGCACGCCTCGGGAGGTCGCAATGACCGGAGTCTCTGCGGGGGAAAACAGATCCGCTGCGAAGAGGTGAGGCCTTTTTAGGGTCCCTTTGGCACAACTTAAGGAGCAACTTAAGAAGTTATTTTTGACAAAGAGGGGTGGCAAAAATAGCTTCCAACCGGAAGCAGCAGCAATATCCGCTCTCTGGAGCGGAACCGGGGCGACGTAGTGGAAAATGCCCGCTTCGCCAACTTCGTCTGCGCACCTGCCAGTATGGGTTACCAAATTACCCCTACAGTTGGCAGTAATTACAAGGAAAATGCCATTCTGGACCACCGCAACCCACCCAAGCGCTCGAGAGGAACCAGCTGGCGGCGGGCACATGGAAGGCCACGATCCGGCGGCGCTGGCCGGAGAAGGAGGTCTGTTCACCCGACCTCTTGGTTGGCGCCGCGCCCGGGCAGAGCAGGCGCCGGCGGGCAGAAGGAAGCGGTGGGGGACGGCTGGAGTAGAGCTCGTGGCCGGCGGGGGCGGTGGGGGCCGGCGAGCGTAGGGATGCGCGGGGGAGGGTGCCGGCGAGGTCCGGCGAGGGAGAGGCCGGCAGGAGAGGACGCAGTGGGGGATGGCTGGAGCAGAGCTCGTGGTTGGCGGGGTCGGTAGGGGCCGACGAGCACAGGGATGCGCGGGGAAGGGCGCCGGTGTGGTCCGGCGGGAGAGGCCGGCGGATAGGACGCGAGAGTGGTTGGTGAGGGGAGGTGGACCGGCCGGCGCAGCCGCCGGGGAGCGAGGGGTAGCGTCGCAACGAATGGAGGAGAATGGATGAGGAGAGAAGAGAAAGGATAAGAAAAATAAGGAAAAGAAGAGAAAAAATAAGGAAAAGAAAAAATAAGGTAGGAAAAATGAAAAAGGAAATAGAAAAAAGAAAAGGGAATGGTATTATGGACATTGCACTTTCTTATCCACCTTACAGAGCCAGGAGAAGCTGTTTTGCCAAATATTTTTTCTAAAACGGTTTCAGATTCACCAGAGAATCTGCTCTACCAGCACAACCACAACCGGAGCTGCCACAACTACAACTGTGACAAACGTACCTTTATTATGCTACTCTACTCTACCCTGCCCTGTTGCCCATCGCTCAAATCCTCCTGCTCTCCTTCTGTACCACTCCTATAAACCCTAGAGCACACTGCAGTGCTCACTGACGACATGGAAGGGTTCACAAGCGAGAGCGACAAGGCAGTGCTTTTGAATTTTGGGATACCTCGATCAGTTTTCGCGGTCATTTGGAGGAAGGTATACATGGCCAAACGGGCCGCCCGGTCCGGCACGACACTAGCACGGCGAGGCACGGGCACGGCTAGGCACGACACTACGGGGCACGGCAGCCCGCCGTGCCGTGCCGAATCGCCGACACTGGCACGACCCAACAAGGGCTTAGGTGTGTCGTGCTGTGCCACTAGGCACGGCAGCACTACAGTGCCCGCCGCGGCACGCCAGCGCAGATCAAGGCTGAGGAAGAAGGAAGAAATGTGGCCGGAGCAGATTCAAGCCAAGGAAGAAGAAGGGAGGCCGCACAACTGTCAGCTCTGCTATCGGGAGGTCGAGGCAGCTCCCGTCGGTGGTGGAGGCAGCTCCATCGGCGGTGGCAGGCGCAACCACCGGGCGTCAGCTCTGCTTGCGCGCGCAGAGGAGGACGGTGCGGCCCCCTCCGGCGCTGGATGCGGCCGGTGCGGCGGCCAGTGCTGGATCCGAGCGCGGTGGTGGTGGAGGCGGCCGGCCGGCGTGGCGCACTTGCGCCCGGCCGTGGCCCCTCGGCCGCCGCCGCCGCCAGGTTACACAGGGAGGGGGAAGGGGAGAAAAGAAATTAGGGTTAGGGTGATAGGATTCAGTTTATATATAGGAGAGGGGTTAGATGGGCTCTAGCAGGCCTAATTCGAGGGTGGGATGCAAAAGTACGAGCCAATTTAAACCTGTCGTGCCCGTACCGGCACTACAGGCCGAATTGGCGGCCCAGGCACTGGCACTATCATCTTCGTGCCGTGCCGTGCCTGGACCGTACTTTTTCGAATCGTGCTCGTGCCAGCCCATCGTGTTAGTACCAAATGGCCAATGACAAATTTTAAAATAAACAAATAATAATAACGTTTTTCTAACTCTCTAAAATTGTAATAGTCTGCAACCAAATAACCCTTCTTGGCATCATCTCCTCCCTTTCTTTCCTCAGTGATCCATCTTCCCGATTGGAGCCCGACAGCCCGCCCGCCGCCCGTCATCCTGGTCGACGGCGAGCACCTCCCGTCGGACTGCGCCATAGAGTCACTGGCAGTCCGACGCTGGAGCTCGAGTCCACCCCGGCGCCGATCTCCTCTGCCTCCGTGCCCACCCCTTCCCGCCGCCGACGCGGGGTGGGAGGGTCGACGCCACTCGCCTTGTCCCTCATACCGAGGCGGCGGACGGCGCCACCCTGCCCCCGGAGCTGCTCCTCTTCCTCTCCCCGCGCGCGCCCACGTGCTGACCTCCCCACGCGAGACAGCAAGAGGCTGCCGCCGCCGCCGCCCGTCGACATCTCGATCACACCCCTAAACTCCGGTCAGCCAGGTGATGACGGCCACCTCTCTCCTAAACTGGGAGCTAGGGTTTCGGAGATGGATCAGGCGCGGCGGCGGCGCGGTGGCAGCCATGGGTGCTACATTGTCTCGGACCCTTTTTTTTTTTTGCCGCAATCCTGTAACCACTCTTCCGCATGCCGAAACCCTAGCTCCCGCCTGAAATCTGAATGGCTTTATTACTGTTATATTTGTTACTGTTTCAATGATTCGTTACCAAATAGATTTTTAGGTGCCACTGCTGCACGGTTCCTCCCAGTCGTGGAGCTGGTTTTGGTTTATTCATCTTTTATGGCTAGGCCTCGCCGCCTCTGCCACCACTTGATCCTCGCACGGCAGCCTGCATCGCCACAGGCGTGCTTGTTCCTTGCAAGCTCTAAGCAATCTTGTCAGAGAGGTGTCTTGTTCACAGTTTGAGTTTTTTTTCTTACTGTCAGCTTGGGGCTGGATACGTGTTCTTTGCTTTTCATGCAAGACAAGGTACACGGAACACTGTGCCAAATCTGGTTCGTAAGGTTGGGTGCTCCGGTGATGACCAAATTTACCTTCAATGTCGTTCCAATTTCTGAAAGCGGCTCCCGTGAGGTGCTGCACAGCGTGTGGAGATGAAGAGACATCTGAGGAGCTTAGTTCGTTTCTTAATATATTAAACTTTTGAGAACTCTTGTTTGTTAGTTTCTTCTTTTGGGTTGCACTGAATCTGCTTCGGTAAAGTTCTTTACTCCTGTGATGACCGAATTCACATCCTATATCGTTCCAATTCCTGAAAGCAGCTCCTGTGAGATGCTGCGCCTTGTGTGGAGATGAAGAGACATCTGAGGAGACAAGTTAATTATTATTTTTGGGAAAAATTTGTTTCTCAGTTTCCTTTGGTTCGTTTGTTCAGTTTTCAAACTATTTTTTTGATGTTGAAGTTTGGTTTCATTTGATGACGCAAACAAGTCTCAAGCTTTAGGGCCTGTTTGCACTGTAGAAATTTCACAGAAATCGTATAGGAAACAACACTTGCCTTTTGGTTTTCCTGTGAGTGCTGTTGAAACTTTGCTTTGTTATTTGGGTGCAACGATCAAACATTTATGGGCGATTGGGACAAACCACAGTGTGGATCATGCTGTTAGTTCATCGATAGAAACACCAGATGTTTAAAAGTTTGGGGACATAGTATCATTTCTTATCTAATCCATTGCTAGTTTACATGGTTGCCTTTTTTAAAGCTTCAGTTCCTCATTTGAGAAATCAGCATTTTATTGTTGCAGATGAGGGCAGATTATGATGAACAACGCAAACCTCAGATGTCTTTTGCAGTCCTCCATCGGTGACTAGGTAATGAGTCGTGATGGAAGGTGCGGGGATAAGTTTGAAGCTGGAAAACGTACGCCTGCTTAATTGATCTCAATCCATGTTCTTAAAAAAAATTGATTCACAGCCCACTAAAGTACTAGTCCTGATTCGACACTTTGCACACAATGCTTGCTGAATCCATGTGATGCAGCTCCAGGGAGTAATGTGAACAACAGATATTTTTGGAAGAGCATGATTACAGCGTATGCTTAATTTCTTTTTAGTAGCGCTGTCTTGATTTTATCATTTTATTAATATCAAAAGAAATATACTTAACTGTGCTAAAATCGTAGTTCCTTTTCCATTTACCACTGTATGTTCTATTTGTCTGCTTACTTGTTAGGAAAATTCCATTATGAAAACCACTGGAGAACCTGACCTTAACACTGTATAGACTGTTAAAGTGATAGGCCTGTATTCTCAAGCTATAATCAGTTCCATTTTTTTTTTAAAAAATCAATAATCAGTTGTCTAAAATGATACCTGTTTGTCGTCTTTGGTTGCAATGTCTTTTGTTGATCATCATCACTTGCATGCTGTAATCATGTACTACCTCCGTTTGCTTTTATTTGACGTTCAGACAAAAGAAGTTAGCTCATTTTGTACTAACTTTGTTGTCCGAAACGACATACATATACGAACGGAGGGAGTATTACCTCTTGGCATCTATGTGAGAGTGCACATTGCTTGGACCCTTCTACTCGGCATTTCTGTTTAGACCTATGATTAGTTGTCCCAGATAGGCGCTTATGCTTTCTCTGAATGCAGGCTGAGTGTGGAGCTGGTTTTGGGTTATTCATGTTTCGCGGCTAGTGGCTTAAGGAGTGGGATCCTCTCACTTGTGTGTTCACAGTTTGAGTTTTTTTTTCTTTCAGCTCGGGGCTGGATACATGTTCTTTTTTTTTTCATGCAAGACAAGGTACACGAAATGCTGTGCCAAATCTGGTTTGTTAAGGGTGCTCCAGTGATGACCAAATTTACCTTCAATATCGTTCCAATTCCTGAAAGCAGCTCCTGTGAGATGCTGCACACCGTGTGGAGATGAAGAGACATCTGAAGAGCTTAGTTTGTTGCTTAAATATATTAACGTTTTGAGAACTCTTGTTTGTTAGTTTCTTCTTTTGCGCTGCACTGAATCTGCTTCGTTAAGTTTCTGTACTTCTCCTGTTTCAAAAAAAGGTTCTTTACTCCTGTGATGACTGAATTCACATCCTATATCGTTCCAATTCCTGAAAGCAGCTTCTGTGAGATGCTGCGCATCGTGTAGAGATGAAGAGACATCTGAGGAGCCTAGTTAATAGTTATGTTTTGTGGAAAATTTTGCTTGTCAGTTTCCTTTCAGTTTTGAAACTACTTTTTTGATGTCGAAGTTTGGTTTCATTTGATGACGCAAACAGGTTTCAAGCTTCATGGCCTGTTTGCACTGTAGAAATTTCACGGAAATCTTATAGGAAACAACACTACTTTTGGTTTTCCTGTGAGTGCTGTTGAAACTTTGCTTTGCTATTTGAGTGCGACGTTCAAACATTTACGCGTGACTGGGACAAACCACAGTAGATTCATGCTGTTAGTTCATCAATTGAAAGAACAGATGTTTAGAAGTTTGGGGACACTGTGTCATTTCGTATCTAATCCATTGCTATATATCTAATCCATTCCTCATTTGAGAAACCAGCATTTTATTGTTGCAGATGAGGGCAGATTATGATAAACAACGCAAACCTGCAGATGTCTTTTGCAGTCCTCCATCCGAGGTTAGGTCATGAGTCGAGATGCAAGGTGCGGACATAAGTTTGAAGCTGGAAAATGTATGCATGCTTAATTGATCTCAATCACCACCCAAAGTTCTAGTCCTGATGCGACAGTTGACACACAGTGTTTGCTATGAATCCATGTGAATATGTGATGGAGTTCCAAGGAGTAACGCGAACCACAGATATTTTTGGAAGAGGATGATTACAGGGTATGCTTAATTCCTTTTAGTAGCGCAGTCTTGATTCTACCATTTATTTATTGTTAAAAGAAAATATACTTAACTGTGAAATCTTATTTCCTTTTCCATTTACCGCTGTATGTTTTGTTTGTCTGCTTACTTGTTAGGAAAATCACATCATGGAAACCACTGGACTACTGGACCTGACCTTAACATTGTATAGACTGTGAAAATGATAGGCTTGCCGGCTTGTGCTATCAAGTTCAGCGATTAATCAATAATCAGTTGTCAAAAATGATACCTACTTGTCGCCTTTTGGTTGCAATGTCTATTGTTGACCATCATCACTTGCATGCTGCAATCATGTTACCTCTTGGTGTCTGTGAGAGTGCACATTGCTCGGACCATTTACTTGGCATTTCTGTTTAGACCTATGATTAATTGTCCCAGGTAGGTGCTTATACTTTCTCTGAATGCAGGCTGAGTGTGAAGCTGGCATCTAACAATCTTTGCTCAGCAGAATCAGTCCTCAGCTTGTGCAAAGCTAGCAGCGAGAGGGCTCCATCATGTTGTATACAATGTTAACATTCCAGCAACGCCTGCAGCAGAGAGGACACTGGGTCCTTCAAGGGATGCCCAGAGGGCGGGATGATGAGACGGGCAGTACAAGCTCGGCATATCGGCCTACGAGTGTCTCCTCATGTGATGTAACTGACCTACTGCATCCACAGAATGACAGAAGCCAAGGCTCAGCAGCAGCAGCAGTCAAAGCACATCAGCTTATCACACATCAGCTGTCTGAAACTCCATGGTTCAGAACTGCTGTAGCAGTGCTCGATGTATCTAAAAATATTCCCAGTTGTGGTATTAGAAATAAGTATTCTGATGTTTTTTGTTCAATATAAAATTGAAAATTGTAGAACCGTATCGCATTATCGTGGATCATTATTCTTGAGCCCTTCTGGATTAGTCCAATCCTGTGATCCCCTTTCAGTTTTCTCGCGGAAGGCCCAAAGCTGAGGGCCTGTTTGGCAGGGTTTCGGTTCCTCAGAAAACGGTTCTGGCTCTTTCGACGGTGGAGCGACTTTTCTGATGGAGCTGAAGCTGTTTTGGAAAAACTAAATTACTCTTCACTATATTTTCTTTTTTTTTTATCTTTTTCCCTTCTCATTTTCTCTCTTTTTTCCCTTTATCTTCTCCCCTCTTTTTTCTTCTTTTTCTCCATTTTTCTCCGCTCATTTCTCTCCCCCTCCTTTGCTCACTCCTCTGCCGGCGAGAAGGAGGAGCTGAGGCCGCGGCCTCTCCCGTCCGGTGAGGCATGGCTCTGACCGGCGGCGGCCTCCGGCTAGGGCCCAGCGCGGAGGCAACGGGACACCACGGCGCACGGCGTGGTAGGGGCATCCGGAGCAAGGAGCCGTAGCACGTCGCCGTCCCCAGCGGCGGCGCCTCCCGGTCTTGCCCTCCGCCTCGGGCTGCCTCCGCCCTGTCGCGCTGCGCCTCATGCCGCCGCCGCCGCTCGGCCTCCCGCCTTGCCCCGCCTCGGGTTGTCGTCGCTGCTCGGCCTCCCGCCCGTGCCCGCCTGAGGGCAGGGCTGACGAAACGTGGCGTGGAGCCGGACGGAGTTCTAACTTCGTCAAGACAAAAGAGCTCCGGAGAGCACGTTTAGCGGAGCTCCGGAGCCGGAACGGAGTGTGAAACACCTGTTTGGCAGTCGGAGCCGCTCGTGGAGCCGGAGTGCTCCCAAAAGACCCGAGTATGCAATTGGATGTCGTTTTATTCAGATGCTATCTTTGTGGATAGATTTTCAACTGCAATATAAAATTTTAAACTTCATTTTTTTTTATACAAAGTGACAATGACATGACGTGACAAGCAAACCCTCCCGCGCGCCTCGCCGGCATCTCTCCCACCGGCACCAACCAAAATTTCACTCGAGAGGCGCCCGAAAATTTCCCTTTCCCGCGCTACCGAGTGCGCGGTTCCTCCCACAATACCATTTCAAAATTGAAAAGATTCTTGTCATCTAATCACCCCTGCGATCACGATCACCTCCTGCCGCCCCGTCTCCTCCTTTCCCCTCCCCGAACCCTTCCCGATCCCCACAGCTTGCGCGCCACCCCCGGCGTGTTCGAAGAAAAGCCCGACAGGCCGGCAGGGTCGTCGTCGGCGGCGGCGCGATGTACGTGGTGAAGCGCGACGGCCGGCAGGAGTCGGTCCACTTCGACAAGATCACCGCGCGGCTCAAGAAGCTCAGCTACGGCCTCAGCGCGGAGCACTGCGACCCCGTCCTCGTCGCACAGAAGGTCTGCGCCGGCGTCTACAGGGGCGTCACCACCAGCCAGATCGGCGAGCTCGCCGCCGAGACCGCCGCCGCCATGACCGCCTCGCACCCCGACTACGCATCGGTGACTGATCTGCTCCCGCACAATTCAATCGTCTGCAAGATGTTTCGGTCTGAGCAACTCGATTGGATAATTATTGACTGCTTTTGCCTTTTCCCCTCCTTTTCGCTGTGAAGCTGGCGGGGAGGATCGCCGTCTCCAATCTGCACAAGAGCACTTTAAAGTCCTTCTCAGAGACGTACGATGACTTCATTTTTCTTGTCTCCTCTAGGAGGAGAGTTTGTTTATTATCTGTGTCGTGATTGGTTCTATTAATCTCTGTATTCAGGGTAAAGGTTCTGTATGAGCATTGCGATGAGAGGTCTGGCTTGATGGCCCCCATGATTGCTGATGATGTCTACGAGATCATAATAAAGGTGTGAAGCATGGGCTAAGGGTCCAACAATTTATTTAGAGCACAAAACATGTACCATCTTCTTACCATTTCGATCGTTTGTGTTTTACTGTTTAGATACGCTTTCTGCGATAGCTTATCATTGGAACGCTGTAATTAATATCCCATATGGTTCCTTTTGTGCTTAATTTTATGCAAAAAAAACATGAAATAGATGGAACACTATTTGTGGTTGTAATTTGCACAGGTGCATCTGTGTGCTTAGTTTATTTTATTTCTGACTAACTCCTCTTATCATATAGTCTGACTCACGGAACTTAAGCACTAACTTTTGACTTCTGTATAACTTCAGAATGCTGCTCGCTTGGACAATGAGATAAAATATGACCGAGATTTCGACTATGATTATTTTGGTTTTAAGACACTTGAGAGGTCTTATTTGTTGAAAGTTAGTGGAAAGGTCGTGGAAAGGCCACAGCATATGTTGATGAGAGTTTCTGTTGGCATACATAAGGATGATATTGAATCGGCTGTCAGAACATACCACATGATGTCTCAGCGCTGGTTCACTCATGCTTCCCCGACCCTTTTCAATGCTGGCACTCCAAGGCCCCAGGTACTGTGCCAGCTTTAACCAAAAATGTGTTCAGTGTGGAGTGTGGGCTGTTAACTTGTGCATTTAATCTCATACTTCTATTTAATGTTGTGCAGCTAAGTAGTTGCTTCCTCATCTGCATGAAAGATGATAGTATTGAGGGAATTTATGATACCCTCTCAGAATGTGCTGCGATAAGCAAATGTGCTGGAGGAATTGGTGTCTCAATTCACAACATTCGTGCTACTGGGAGCTACATTCGAGGAACAAATGGAACTTCTAATGGAATTGTTCCTATGCTACGTGTTTTCAATGATACTGCCCGTTATGTTGATCAAGGTGGAGGCAAGAGAAAAGGTAAGTAGCATCAGTTAGTTAGCCTGTTCCTATTTAGTATTTACATGATTGCTGAGGATTTCTTACAAATACCTTTCGTTAGGTGCATTTGCTGTTTATTTGGAGCCTTGGCATCCTGATATCTTTGAGTTTCTTGATCTAAGAAAGAATCATGGAAAGGTAAAAGCTCTTGAACAATAGCACACATTCTTGAAAAATACCAGCTGTGATTGAATACATTTTGACAATTGATTGCTGTCTTTGTAGCACACTGTATAAGAACTACAGTATAAGTATTTGGCACGCTATTATATTAGATTGCTTCATTTGTGATTTTTTTTATGTGATGTTTATAGGAGGAGAATCGTGCAAGGGACCTTTTCTATGCTTTGTGGGTTCCTGATCTATTCATGGAAAGGGTACAACGCAATGAACATTGGTCACTGTTTTGTCCTAATGAAGCTCCAGGTTTGGCTGATTGCTGGGGAGATGAGTTTCAGAATCTGTATGATAAGTATGAAAGAGAGGTAAGCTGGATGCTGGACCTGTATACACAATTTTTTCAAGGTGAACAAAGATATATAATAACCGAGCTATGTGATTTCAGGGCAAGGCAAAGAAAGTGGTCGCAGCACAGTCCCTCTGGTTTGATATTCTGAAGGCACAGATAGAAACTGGAACACCCTATATGCTTTATAAGGTATTAAATTTATAAGGACACAATTGTTTAATTCATACCATTCTTTTATCAGATATGCCCGTTTTTACTTTTTTACTGAAAAAACGTGAAGGTCTGGCTCTAAAAAGGTTACGATATGCAGGATAGTTGCAACAGAAAAAGTAACCAACAAAATCTTGGCATAATTAAGTCTTCCAACTTGTGTACTGAGATCATTGAATACACAAGTCCTGAAGAAACTGCTGTATGCAATCTAGCATCAATTGCCTTACCACGTTTTGTGAGGGAAAAGGTACATGCCAATGTCTTTTCAATTATTTGGTTAGTTGTAATTAGCATAACTTACACTTGCACATGTTGCAGGGTGTTCCTATTGAATCCCATCCGGTTAAACTTGTTGGTAGCAGTGGGTCAAAAAATAGATACTTCGACTTTGATAAACTAGCTGAGGTTTGTCTAATTCACATTTCATGTAGATGTATGATTCTGCCTTACCAGTCTGAATAATACGAACATAATGTTGACTGACAGATTACTTCGATGGTTACATGTAATCTGAACAAAATCATTGATATTAGTTATTATCCTATTGAGAATGCAAGGAGGTCAAACATAAGGCACAGGCCAATTGGGATAGGCATTCAAGGCTTGGCAGATACTTTTATTCTACTTGGAATGCCATTCGATTCACCAGAGGTAATTTTTCAAGCTGAAAAGTTTGACTATTCATTTTGTACTTTCCTGATTTGAAATATGATGTTTTTTATCCCAGGCCCAGCAATTAAACAAGGATATTTTCGAAACTATTTATTATCATGCCTTGAAAGCTTCTGCTGAGCTTGCTGCAAAAGAAGGTCCTTATGAAACATATGCTGGGAGCCCTGTCAGCAAGGTTTGTGTGTGATGTTGTTTGCAACCATGTCCATAAATATCTTGTTTGATTGTATTGAGCTACTCACACGATACAGTTTATTATGGTAGAAATATCCAAAATTTATCAGTGCTCTTTGGCAAGGAAATACTGATAAGTATGATATCCTTTTTCCTGTTCAGGTCATTTGTTTATTAGGCTATACATCATTATTCACTTATAAGATTGTAGCTCCTCAGCTGTTCCCATTTAGAGAAGAAACTATTAACCTTAATACTTTAGCTGGTATTTTTTGGAATGGCTAGTTCTCAGTACACTTCCTCTGCATTTCTGCAGGGCATTCTTCAACCTGATATGTGGAATGTAGTTCCATCAGAAAGATGGAACTGGTCAGCAATAAGAAAGATGATTTCTCAAGTTGGATTGAGGAACTCTCTTCTTGTTGCCCCTATGCCCACTGCTTCCACTAGTCAAATCCTTGGCAACAATGAGTGCTTTGAACCATACACATCAAATATATACAGTCGAAGAGTTTTAAGGTTATTAGTATGTCTGCTGCTCATAGTTTGATGTTTTAATGTTAGGGTTTCTCTAATTAGTTTTCTTCCTGCAGTGGTGAGTTTGTCATAGTAAACAAGCATCTTCTCCATGATCTGACTGAGATAGGTGTCTGGTCTCCTGTTCTGAAAAACAAGATTATCTATGAGGATGGCTCTGTCCAAAAGGTTGCTGAGGTTCCAGATGATCTAAAAGCAGTTTACAAGTATGCAAATCACCATCTTAGCTATAGTTTTCATGATACTCCAAGTAGCAAACTATCACTCATGACTCATGTTTGTTCTAAATGTTTATTGATAATTGGCACAGGACTGTTTGGGAGATCAAGCAGAAAACTATTGTTGACATGGCCGTTGATCGCGGTTGCTATATCGATCAGAGCCAGAGCCTTAATATTCACATGGATCAACCCAACTTTGGGAAGCTAACTTCCTTGCACTTCCATGCTTGGTCAAAGGTAACTCTCAGATCCAACACAACTGTTCACTTTTCTTCTTTCTTTTCCTCTGTTTTTTTACTGAAAAGAAGGCAGGAGTATGATGCAATTTTCTTTATTGGAGTGCAATATTGAGTTCCCTCTCTTTTTTGATACCAGGGCCTGAAAACAGGGATGTATTACCTAAGAACACGCGCTGCAGCAGATGCAATTAAGTTTACAGTGGATACTACTCTCCTCAAGGTGATTTTATCTTATTTATCTTTTTTTTTTTGAGAAACTGTTCCAGCCCTTATCTGATGGACTGCATTTTGGATAAATTTTCAATATGCTGCTTAACCTTGTGAAAATGTTTAAATCTGTAGGAGAAGCAACAAACCTCAGAAGAGGATGAGGTCCAGGTTAAAATGGCACAAGTGGTCTGTTCCTTGAACAACCGAGATGAGTGCTTGGCATGTGGAAGTTAGATCTGTCCAAATCACTCCTCATGCTAACCCAGACAATCTTATACTAGTTCCTTAGCATAAATCTCAACAGAGGTAAGCTGCTTGTGCATGAACTCCGGAGTCCGGACTATGAGAGTACCAAGCAAGCCTTTGCTACCAAAACTTGACTTGTGTACTCATGCTTATGCTATTGTAAATAGACCATACATCTATAACATATAAATGTATGCATTGTGCTATCCATGATTCTGTTGACAACTAGACATATTTAAATATGTATAATCCGAAAATATGGCGGCAGGTGCCTGAAAGCTTATTGCAACTAGATATGTCAAGCAGAATGTGATGTGGCATATCAAACTAAATCAGATAAAAGTAATGTTATCTTAGCAGATGTAGTGATGCCAACCATGAGTTTCTTCATGAACTCATCGACATAGTCACTGCCTTCTGCAAACCTCAATCTTGATCTGGCCAAATCCGGGTGCTTGCGTTTGGCGTCTATACATTTCGGACACCCCAGGGACTTGACACCCAAAGTGACGGCCTGCAGGTTCACTGCCAGCCCCATGACCACTTGACCAGCCTTGCAAACGGCAGGTCCTTCTCCACATGGAACGCCCGTCTGAAAGAGAGCTGCTTCAGATGACGGTGCCTGAGATCAGGTGATGGCTCTGACTCCCATTCCAGGTTCGCGTCCTGGTCACCTTTCTTGTGCCAGGCATCCAGGCATATGTGGTTGCATATCTGCACACGATCGACAGGAAGCAAGATATGGTGATTGATGAACATAACTAGGCATGCATTGGTGCAATTTAGGAGCTACAGCCGCTGAGGCGCATTACGCACCTTGATATCAAGAGTATCCAAGAATGGCGCCGCTTGCAGTAGGATCGTAGTCCATGAGAGATTACATCCAGGAGAGATTTCGCTCAGAGTCAGATTCTTGAGCCCTCTTAGTGCAGCTCTGAGCTGCTTGGGATGTTCTGGCTGCAACCATATCTGTAACCAAACATGGTGAGCTTGACATTGAAATTTCATACCATTATTTTTGGATGTCAACGGTATCCAAAGTTCGAAAATATATACTTGATCGTATTTGAAATTTGAATTTGTGCGTGTGTAGCACAGGTGGCGTGCATAGCGTACGTACCTTTCCATTCTTGAACGCGAGGAAGAGGCACTCCAATTGGCCGCCGCCGTTTACCAGAAGCTCACTTAAAGCTTCGCAAAAGTATCCTCATCCTGGTAATGGCCTAGGTGCAAACCCTTGAGCGATGGAGTGCAGCCAAACGAGACCAGGGGAGAATCTTCAAAGACGATAGCGCAGTAGCGGAGCACGACGAGCTCCGGCGCCTGCACCAGCTCGACGCCCCCAATGTGGCACAGGTCGCACAGCAGCGTCTGGAGCCGCGACTCCGGCGCGTTGATCGCCAGTGGCGGCCGCCGGGGAGGCTCCTCGACGTCGTCGCCTATGGCCGGAACCGGAAGCAGGGCGCCGCACGAAAACAGGGAGAGGAACAGGAGAGCGTTGCAGCCGCGCACGAGGCCGTTGAGCTCGGCCATGTCATGGAACCACAGGTTATGCAAGGTGAGCTTGGTGAGGGACCGGAACGCGGCGGGGCAGTCCTGCAGGAAGTGGCCGAAGCGCTCGCCGTAGCCGAGCTTGGTGCGTTCCTCTTCGTCGGGCGCGAGCGCGACGCTCCCCATCTCGGCGATGAGCTCGACCTCGACGTTCTTGACGACGGTGCCGGTGCCGGTGCCGGCGGCGGCGCCGACGAGCTCGCCGATGCGGCGCACGTAGTCGCGCGTCGTTAGGATGAACTTGAGGCTCAGCGTCTCGATGGCGCGCTGGCTCGGCGGGGCGGCCAAGAAGCGCGCAAGCGCGTCGGTGAGCCCCGCCGTGACCCGGTGCTGGTTCTGCAGCCACATGGGTAGCCGGCATCGCCGCCGCTGCACATGTTGCCACGACGACTGAACCTGGACGTCCGGGTGGAGGAACCTTTCGACGTCAAGGGAGACTCGGGGGATCTCCGGCCACGGCAGGGACCTCCACCACCGCGAGAGGATGGAGGTCCTCGCGACGGCGCGGACGTCGCCGGCCTCGGCCAACCTCCCCAAGATGTCAAGCAGGACGTCGTCGGGGAGCTCGGTGATCTTGTCGATCTCGGCTTCGACCATGTCCTCGGGATCGTGAACCATGTCTCTAACTAATCGTAGCCGTCAACACCACCGCAGCCCCTAATCAGTGCTGCTGCCTTGCACCACACTCCAGGTGAGCTCCGCCGCGGGATTCGGCCCCGCGCGCCATGGCCATGGGTGAGCTCCGCCACGGCCCCGACGAGCTCCACCACGGGAGCCGACAAGCACCGCTGCGGCAGTGGACCCACAAGCCGCCGTCCCCAACGAAGAAGATGAACCATTTTGATTTTTTTTTAAAAAATGTTTGAATTTTTGTTTTCTGAATGTTGAATCTTGTTTTCTCAAATGTTGAAATGAGGGTGCAAATGTTGAATGTTGAACAAAACATTATCAAATGTTGATTTATTTTTTAAAAATGTTAAATTTAATTTTTGAAATGTTGAATTTAATTGAGCCTATTAGTTAAGCTTGAGGGCTTTAAAGCCATATTTTTTGCTATATAGGAGCTCCCTTTACCGCCCTCGTAAAAACCAGAAGGTTGAAGCTTCCACGCTTTTCCCACTTTTTTTAATCATTTTTTTGATAATTCACGGATATCTCTTCGAACTTACAAACTACAGCAGATCGGAAAACACCGTTCACTCGGCAGGATGGGAGAAACTTTGTTCGACTGTTCGCAACGGTACCTTTTATATATCATCCTCAAAAGAAATATTTCAATGTCTTTTAAAAAACACCCTCTAATAACACTCTAAAGCAATGACACCCTCCATCTCTATTCTCTATTTTCCCACCCTCCTGCTCTCCTCCTTCATTTTCTTTCCCACCGAGCAGTGCCACCGGCAGCGCCCAGTCCATCTTCGTTCGATTCTCTGCAAAACACCCTGCGCGCGTTATCAGTCCTTGCAGTCTGACAGCTTGTCACAGAAGCTGCAGCAGCTATCCACGTGAGCTAGCTGGTGGGCTAAGGGATGAGGATCACAAATGGAAAGACTTATCCACGTGAGCCATCGTTTATTATTTTATTTTTCTTTTATGTACATAATTTATACACACAATATTGATGTACAACTTGACGGTAAAAAATTTATGCACATGATTTTTTCGCTATAATAATTTATGCGCATAATTTTTCTGTAATGATAATTTATGTGCATAACTTTTTTTACTAAAGAAAATTTATGCATATAATTTTTTCTCTAACGACGAGTTATGTACATAACAGTTTTTCTAACAACGAGTTATGCACATAATTTTTTTCATAACCACGAGTTATGTGCATAATTTTTCTGTAGTGATGAGTTATGTGCATAAGTTTTTTTTACAAACGATGAGTTATGAACATAACTTTTCCCTAACGATGAGTTATGCACATAAATTTTTCTCTAAAAATAATTTATGTGCATATATATATAAATATTTACTTGTATGAAATAAATTGAAAAGAGACAAAAGAAAAAATCAACACAACCAGCACATGGGCCGACGCGTGAGGCCAAGTCGGCCAGATCACTCTTGGTCTCTTGCGGGCGCGCAACATGAGCTGGACAGTGTGCGGGATGGACGGGTGCGGAGGACGTGCGGCAGCTGAAAAAGGAAAGAGAAAAAATAGAGCCCGCCTGAACGATTTAAGAGAGAACACTGTGGTCGGATCGGTCGCTGCAAACGCGCGATGGTAGTATTGGTTTTGCGGTTTAAAAGGCTACTTGTAAATCCAGCAATCGATCTAGCTGAAGAAAGGTTCATATATGAATGATATAATTTCTTGTTTAATTTGCAGCTTTCCGACGCCAATCACCTAGATTGAAACACTACGGAAACCCGGCAAATTCAGCAACATGCAAACCGAAAAATCTATACTATAAAGAACGAGTTCTTTTAAAAACAATTCCTACCAACAAATCTACCCTCTTACCCCTCACAGGAGGTCCCACCTGTCACAAAAGACCCACCAAAATCGCCACCAAAGTGTGACGAGGGGGGGGGGGTTAACCATTTTTCGTCGTTAGAAAATAGTTTTGGCGATTCCCCCCTTTTTTTTCACCCGGCGCCTTGTTTACCCGCCTACTGTACCCAAAATTTCATTTTGGAAGGTTGGGTACGGCGCCCAATGTAATTTACTTCCAAAATAAAATCCGAGAATAAATTGCGCTATGTATTTGTCAGGTAATTTCTTTCCAAGAAAACTTTCTCTCTTTCTTTCCTTTTTGTGTGCAACGAGAATAAGTTGCGCCTTGTATTTGTCAGGTAATTTCTTTCCAAGAAAACTTTCTGTATTTGTTTCCTTTTTGTGTGCAAATAGGTGATAGTATATTTCCAATCCAACATTCCACAAAAGGCCGCAGATGATCTTGTTGTCGGGCGCTTGATTCAAGGAGGATCTGTCCTCTGTGCTCACCTACGTTACCCCGATACGCACGCGAGTTGCCGTGTCGGTATCGCGATACGTATCGGATACGCCGATACGCCGCCGATACGGTATCGGGGAGTATCGGAGAAAAAGAAAATTTTGAGTAATTAAATTAATTCCCGATACTCAGTCGATACCTGACCGATACATTTCCGATACTTCGCAGCCTATGACCCCTCAAATTGAAGCCCACCATCTCAGTAGCCCGTTTTCTTGGCCCATTTGTCTAGCCTCAAACCCTAGCCTGAGCCAGAAGCCGACTCCAAGTCCAGACGCCCCCCGTCTGCCTCGCGGCGCCGCCTTCTCCTGCCTCGCGACGCCGCCTGCAGCGCCGCCCGTGGATGCTCCGGCCCTCCTGCCGCGCGACGCCGCCCGCTCCTGCCTCTCCGACAACGACTCCCGCTCGGATCTCGGCTACTCCAACCGCACTCAGGTCAGCGATTCATACAACTTCTAGATCTCCTCCAGACCTCCACTTCCAGTCAAAAGTCATTTCTTAATCTGCATTTCATATTGTTCTTGTTTAGGAATGGCAAGTCGTACTGGTAGTGGAAGTTCTCCGTTGCATATCTCTGAACCTAGCAGTGTTGATGTTGCAAGTGAGGGGGGGTAGTGTTCAAGTGAATGAGATCTCTGATCGTAGATATCCTCTCTGGAAGTATGTTAAGAAGATCGAGAGCAATGGCCCTGATGGAGGAAATGCTGTAACAGAGTGCACATTCTGTGGCAAGCAAATATCTGGTAGCTATACTAGAATCAGAGCACATCTGTTGAAGATATCCAATCAAGGTGTGCATATTTGCAGACAAGTGACAGTACCAATTCTTGAGCAACTTCGCAAGGAAGTGGCTGATGCTGAGGCAGCCATCTCCAACAGCAAACCAAAGAGTGTTCCCCTGCCTCTACAGATAGGGAGTACAGGATTACCCCCTCTCGGAAGTACAAGTACCCAGTCAAAGAAAAGAAAGAGGCAATCAGGGATTGAGGAAAGCTTTTTCCATGAACGTCGCCAAATTGCTGATGCTCTTATTGCAAGAATGTTCTACACAGGAGGTACAGAACTAGATTCATTGAAAGAATTTTCGTATCAATTTTATTCAAAACATTTTACTGATTGCTATGCCTTTCCTTGTCTTTGTACTATGCAGGTGTCTCATTCAATTTAGCAAGGAACCCAAATTTTCGAGCTTTGATAGCATATCTTGCAAACACTGATTTGGGTGGATATGTACCTCCTGGATACAATAAGTTGAGGACTACTCTTCTCCGACAAGAGAGATTGAATGTTGAGAGGCTATTGGAACCATGCAAGAGTACATGGCCCTCAAAAGGGATTTCTATTACAGCTGATGGGTGGACTGATCCTCAGAGGCGCCCACTCATCAACTTCATAGCAATAAATGAAGATGGGCCTATGTTTTTGGGTGCTACTAACACTGAAGGAGAGATTAAGAGAAAGGAGTACATTGCTGAGAAGTTGATCTCTGTGATTGAAAGTGTTGGGCCAAAGAATGTGGTCCAAGTGATTACAGATAATGCAGCAAACTGCAAGGGTGCAGGTCTGATAATTGAAACCAAGTATGAGCACATCTTCTGGACTCCATGTGTTGTCCACACTCTGAATTTGGCACTGAAGAATATTTGTGATGCAAATGCCAATGATGCTGAGAATGCAGGGCTCTTGTGGATTAAGCAAACTGTGGAGTCTGCGTTCATGATCAAGAACTACATCATGAACCACGGTATGCGCCTATCAATGTTTAATGAGTACAGTAAACTCAAATTTCTTGCTGTTGCCGATACAAGATTTGCATCACATGTTATTATGTTGAAGAGGTTCCTTGATCTCAAAGAGTCTCTTATGTTAATGGTTGTTGGTGACAAGTGGTCAACATATAGAGAAGATGATGTAGACAAAGCAAAATCTGTGAAAGATAAGCTGATTGATGATATTTGGTGGGACAATGTTAAATATATCGTTGATTTCACTGAGCCTATTTATTCAATGCTAAGGGCAGCAGACACAGATAAGGCATGCCTACATCTGATTTATGAGATGTGGGACAACATGATTGAGAAAGTGAAAGACTGCATTTATCGCCATGAGAGAAAGGAACCTGATGAAGAATCTTCCTTTTATGACACTGTTTATGCCATTTTGTATGATCGTTGGCTTAAAAGCAATACTCCTCTCCATTGTTTGGCTCATTCTCTCAACCCAAGGTGATTTTTGGTGTGAATTGTCAATTTGCTACCGTCACTTGGTCCATGTTTTATCACTTTTGGGGTTGATAACTCTTCTTTTATGTAGGTACTATTCTCAACAATGGCTTGCTGAAGTTCCTAATCGTGTAGCCCCACATGAAGATGTTGAGGTCTCTGACATGAGGAACAAGTGCTTTAGGAAAATGTTTCCCAACCCAGAGGATCTTAGGACAATCAAACGACAATTTGCTGATTTTTCTCTATTTGGAGGTGCCTTTGCAGACCGTGAGTCCGTTGAAGATCGGGCTCTTTTTGAACCAAAACAATGGTGGGGTCTCCATGGTCAAAGGACACCAGAACTGAAATCATTAGCACTGAAGTTACTTGGGCAGCCTGCATCTTCTTCTGTGTGTGAAAGGAGCTGGAGTACATATGGATTTATTGATAGCCTACTCAGGAATAGGCTTACTCCTCCACGTGCTGAGGATTTGGTGTTTGTCCACAGCAACATGCGTCTGCTGTCAAGGAAGTCTGATGATTATATGAAGGGGCCAACTCAGATGTGGGATGTTGGGGCAGACAATCATGAGACCTTTACTGGTGCTGGCATTCTTGAACATGCTGATCTCTCACTGGATGAGCCAGAACTTGAAGGGTTGTTATTTGAAGATGAAGAAGGCGCATCTGGCACTGAGCCTTAAATTTAGCCATGTCTCCAGTATCCTAATATTATTATTGTGTTGTTGGAACACAAAGACCAATATTTATCATTGTGCTGTATAAGAATCTTAAAACCAAGTACATGATGCCTTAGATGCTTCATGGCACTAGCAATATCTATGTGTTTGCCATTTTTATTTGCTGATGGTTCTTCTAGAGTATATTCTGATTTTTTGATATATTTATATGCTCGGCCGTATCGGCGTATCCTTGTTTTTGGAAAATGCCGTATCACGGTATTGGCGTATCGGTATCGGCGTATCCGTATCCCGTATCGGTGCAACGTAGGTGCTCACCGCAGGGTGACTTGTATAGGACAGGCACGCGTCGTCGCTGCATAGGCTGCTACACGCGCCAATGGATAACTGATCAGGATAGGAGCATGAAATCATGTTTTGCACCATCTATCCTCCTTGATTAAAGGGCTCGATCGTTTATTTTCTTTCCTTTTATTATACGCTTTTGTAAGGTCCCGGCTTTTGGTTTCCAAATTATTTCCCCCCTCCGTTCCCAGCCTAAATTCGTCGTTGTGCAGAAGGAACGAGTCCACGGCGAAGCACTGGTCGCGGCTCCGCCTCTCGCCATCCCCTCCGTCCCGGGCCCGAACTGCGCCGCAACTGCCCTCCACGATGCCCTAGGTGAGATCCCTATCTCGCTAGCTTTCCGTTTTTCTGCTTCCCGTCAAATTCCGTGCACCGTAGGCCGATCTGGAATTTTTCAGTGAACTTCCGCCCGTTCCAGGGAACACGTTCATGGCGCCGTCGTCTCTGGTCGTCGTCGTTCTGGTGCATGAGAAAGAAGATGATCCCGTGGCCTTCCGATCCGGAACCAATGGCCCAGATTAGATCCTAATATACCCCTTCATATGGACTTGGTTCACGGTGGACTGCAGATCAAACCCCTTTGGTCCATGAGCTTGTAGACTGAGTCCGTAGCACAGTAATCACCACAACATCCCCGTCCGCGGTAGCAGCAAAGCCCAGTCAATCCCTTTTTGCTTTCCAACCCCTGTCTTTGTTGGTAATCACTGCAGATTTATTCTTCCTCATGTTAATCTTGTACTCTAGCATTTAAATGCCTTGATAATTTTATTCTGAACCTATACCTTGTACTTTAACACAAAATCATTGTTATTTTCCTCATTTTATTCACTGTTCAGATCCTTTTTATAATTCTGTTCAAGCCCTTCTCGAGTTTAGTTAATTTCACATAGGTCCCTAAAGCTTCCAATGCTCATATCTTTTTATCTGTAGCTCTGTTTTAAGCGATTCTTGCGCTCACGTGTTTGTAGAGACGCATACTAAACGTTAGTGAGGTTAATATCATGTTTTATTACTGTTTGGTGTACTGTTCTTTGTATTTATTGTGTGTTGTTTCCAATTGTTTGTGTGTTTAGGAAGCGAGCTGTTTGTGACCCTCCAAGTTCAAGAGTTCGACGTTGTTGAACAATCTCCTTCTAAAGGCAAGTGTCCTTGATCATATCCTAGCATCCTACTTTATTCTATTTTATTAGAGCTATCGTTATAGCTATCCTAGCATCCCATTTTGATGGTTTTCCATCCGAGCTATCGTTTGACAAATATGGAATTTCGATAGAGTTCTTGATACACCAAAATGCAATGACCATTGTCCATTCATAAGATGTGATTTACTGCTTGTTCACTTGCCATTTCAGATAGAGACTTAGAGTGGAGGTAGTACTGATGATGTGAATTGCGTTGAGCAAGGTACCTCACTGTGTGTTCCTTGGCCTTTGAAATTTAATGTTGTAATAAGCTAAACTGCTCATGTGAAATAAACAAATAGACACTTTAAGTTACACTTTTTAATTGGATGTTTGATTCCTTGGTCCAGGAGGTTGCAGTGTCAGCTGACACAAATGTATGCTGGAAGGTTTTACTTCTGTATTCAGACCATGTGGTTCTAACTAGGTACCTCGATTTAACCATTTTATGACAGCTTTGTTTTGCTTCAAGCTCCTCAGGGTATATTGCAATGAATTAAGCGAATACAATGAAAATATTGCATAGTAGGACCATTGATATTGGGATGACTACCAGTATAGATCTGCAACGGGAGAAGGAGAAAACCAAATTAGGATGGGGATTCGTGTTGATTTGAGGGGAGCAGTGCTTCTATTCTTGCTTGGTGTTATCAGGGAAGAACACTTGCTACTATATACAGGGATTAGTATGTACCAAAGATTATAGATGGGTAGGGATCCATTCTAGGAACTATTCTGTAGTATTGATACATTCATAATTGTAGCATTGTAGAGCAAATCACTGTATAGTTCTGAATTTTAGATGCTTCCGAATCATGATGCTTTGAGTTTTAGATGCTTACGAATCATGTGCTTTCAATTGAATTCATGTATGAATTGCAGCATTTGTGTTTCTGAATTATATGCATGAATTACAAGTGCTTCTGAAACATGTGTGCAAGTCACTGAGCAAACAATTGTTATGTCTTGGTCAGATCATGATAATTCGTAAGCATCCAGCACCTGGAAGGCCAGGGATCAGCTCCGTGACCTCCTCCCCCGCGCCTTCCCCGGCGGCGTCCAGCACCTGCTGCTTGCTCGTCGACGAGAAGCTCATGGTGGTGGGGCCGGGTCGAATTGGGTGCGATTCGCGGTGGGATTCGCGGTGGGTATCTTTGCATAAGGAGTATCTTTGCACATTTTTCTGTCTGTATCAATTTTTTGACGACGACTATTTTTTGTTGGTTTAGGTGAACAATCATGGGGAAATTTATGACAAGACACTGGTATCTCATAGTGAAATAAACAGGCGTCACTACAATCTTGCAGCAGTTGCTATTGCCTTGGGACTAGGATTGTTGGCTTGTGCAAGGCATTGCATTGTGGTTTGTCCATACCATGGGTTTCTCCGAGGAATTTATTTTTGGGATCAGGCAGAGTATACTATGTTGGAGGCCTACGAAATCTTGGCAACAATTGCTTTCTTAATGTCATGCTGCAGGTAAATTTTTTATGCTTATATTGACGCTGCAATTACATGTGCGTCATGTGTGCTACTGATTTTATATCATATTGGACTAATGCTAAATAAGATTCTTTATTTGAAAACAATGCTTCAACTAGGGTGTATTACTTTCTTCTTGATCATTCTGTTTTCAAAGCCAGGTAAGTAAAATAATAATTTAACGATATAAGTGGTTCTAGAAAGTTCTGCATGCTTCTACTTGTAAGCAAATAAAATAAATATCAGGTCATGACTCTTTATTAATGTCTAATGCAATCAAGGATTTGTTATTTGTCTCTGTTTTGTAGACTAAATTTCTCGTCATAAAGGGTTAGAAACAACTATTTTTATTTATCATGCATTTTTTCTACTGGTCTTGATTCCTCAATTTTGTTAGCTGTACTGGTTCTGGCTTTGCTTGGGTTAGGGGTGCTTGCCTTCTTCAGCTATTGGGTTTTTCGCTTTGTGATAGAACCATATTATTGATCTGAGCACAATGGCAATTTTACTACATTTTTGCAGGCTTGACATGGTACGTGGCATTTAATATTCTAAGTGAGTGCCTGTCATAATTCATTGATTGTTCTTTAAATATCTCTTCTTCGTGTGGAAATTGGTGCTCCATGAAGGTATATAAAAATAAATTAATAGTTTGACTCGTGGATCTTGGTACTGTAATCATCCTTTGCAAGTGGATACCAGGAGTAGCCTTTGCAATGTCTTCTGCCATTAATGATCAAAAGAAGCAGAGGCACTGATATAGATAATGGCTTCTTTTTGTTGGATAGTCTGAATGTGTGCTATTTTTTCAAGCTTTTTAATGCAACATAGGCCTCTTGATTCAGGCTTGAAGTTCCTGTATGCTTAAAGATGGATATTTGTTTCTCTGCTTTTTGTGTATATGTGATAATGTGAAGGTCCCTAAAGTACTTGAGATGGACATATCCTCTCTAACAGATGGCATTTTCCTTACAACTCATATGATCATTGCAAGCCTATTAATGTTTTTTTGTCACACAAACTCTGTAGGAAGCTACACATAAAGTCATTGCTCTCTTCGTGAAACACACCAGTATTACTTGGCTTAAAACACATAAATATTGCTTGAAGTGATAGTATATTGTAAATGCATTTTATGTTTGTTTGGCATCTGAGGACTCACTATTATTTGCATTTTAATTCAAATAATATTTCACTTAAAATTATATCTGATTCAATTGATCTTAGATAGTTTTTTATTTATGCAGAATAAATCAGTTTCATAAAATCTACCTACTGTTGCATCCTCAATACATATCTTTGCACCCATCTTTCGAAGTTGCATCTCATGTACCTGTTTATTACTATCTGCAAGATGTGTTTGCCAGACAGTTTCCATTAGTACCTCACTTGATGGATTAGTATTGGGTGCTTATGAGATACTCCCTCCGTTTCAAAATACTTATCATTCTAGGTTTTCTAGATACATTCCCTTTGTTATGCACCTAGATAGTTAGTATGCCTACATGGCTACATACATAATAAAAGGAATGTATCTAGAAAACCCAGAATGAAGTATTTTGAAACAGAGGGAGTAGTTGCCATCAATATCCTTCTATTTCTTTTTAGCAATTAGTCAGCTGGTTATGTAGACTAATGTAGGTTATTCGTGGACCAATCTTCCATGGCTATTTTGGTAAGTGCCATAGCAAAAATAAATTGCTATTGATTTTACTCATTGTTGCTTTTGAACTGGGACTGGATTTTTTTTATTCAGATTTCTATTATGATGGATAGAGGCATATAGCTGATGGATAGTAGCATGGCCAGCAGAAACAAATGGCTAGGATTGCAGGGGTTCAAAGCAAGCATTAAACTTAAAGCGTGTATGTTTTTTTATGCCCCTAACCTTCCTGATGGAGAGGCTCTAATGATATTTATGTCTACAGCTCCTATCCACATTGGTGTCGCGGTCCTCAACACCAAGTGCAGTGTGGGCGCTGGGTGCTCCTAGAGGTCTGCTACACTCCACCATGGATCAAGGCGCTGCACCATCCTGCAGCATACAAGGCCCTATCCCTAGGCAAATGGCGAAGCGCGCTGCACCATGTATGTCTAATTTTTTGTGTAACTCAGATATACACCTTTTTTTATTTATCTAAAATATTTGGGCATGAGGTGACTCCTACCTTGGGGAAGAGAAAAGGGATTAAAATGAAGAAAGGGAAAGGGAGAGAATAGACAGGGAATGGGAGAGATGAAGTGAGAGGAGGTACTATAAATGAATATGTATAGTGGAGGTTAAGGAAGAACCTGATATTTAAATGATACCCATGCCAATTTTTAGATGTAGTAGTTAAAGAAGTTTTTTAAGTAATTTATAAGTTATATACATTGAGGTAGTGAGAGACCATGAATGGTTTTCTCTGCATTACTGCTGATTCTGAATGGTTGGGACCTTGCTGCATAATATTGAGGTCAATGTACTGGAAGAACAATTTCTTCTTCACTTGTGTATGGTTTCTATAATGGTCGATGATTTAGAGTTTGAAACTTGATAGTGTCTTCACAAAATTTACTTTGATTTTTTTTGACACTACCGTGTTGGCAGGCATGCTGTTTGGGAAGAGCTCTGGAATCTGATTTTGCTCATGGTTATTTGGAAGGCTGGAGTAAGTGAATCACTCATGACGTATTTGTTTAGGACAATTTCTCATGTTTAGATGCGACTGGTTTTTTTATTTTGCTTGCAGCCACATATGTGTTGTCCTGTACTGGTTGTAGGTTGTATCCACAGTCCATGATTTGAGAAAAAATTGTATTTTTTCCTTCACATATGTTGAAATTCAAGGATAAGGATGTTATTCTAAGTAGCACCTTTTTAATTGTTACATCAACCTTTGATGAGAAACTCTAAAGAAATCACATAGGAACTTGTTCTTCAGAGTTTGTATTGTTTTGAGAGTTATTCCAGGACAGATCACATGGCTTGAAAAAAAAGAGTTTTGAGAGTTTTTTTCCGAATGTGTGCTCTTGTTTTACATTCTCATTTATATATACCGCTGGTTTTTACATGTGCCATACTAAATGTCACACTGATTTGATCAGGTGATGCATGAGCATTATTGAATAATATTAGATCTTACCATCTCCTTTTTTTGTATCAGCTACAGTTTTAGCTATTTTGAAACCATCAAGTGTCAATGTTAAAAATGGTCACATGTTATAGAAGTGTTATTTTAGTATAGATTAACTCGGATTCATCCTATCCTAATTTGTGAAAATTGGATGTTTACTGTTTTGTAATTTCAGTTACTAAAAATGTCACAAGAAGTCTAATGATAGCACCAGATGCCAATAGGATGCACTACCAATGATGTATGATGTATCTGCAAAGGTATTGTATTAATTTCTTGTAGAACTGGCTGTAACTTGTGTACAAGGTAATTTGCCATGATGCATTTTGTGAAACCTATCCTGGTGTAATTTTACACTGTGATGCTCCATAGCAAAATAAATTGATAGTTTGACTTGTGGATATAACTTGCTACTATAATCATCCTTCTTATTATGCATCAAAGCTATAATATGTTAGAAATTTGTTATCCAGTATAATGTGTGTGCATCCAAAAAAGTTTCACTTGCTCTTAATATAGAGCAAGTGAAACTTGAAGGGTACGTGTGTGTCAGTAGTTGTTCTCATTCCAATGCATCTGATGAGTTATTTGTGTGGTCAGTTCATATTGAACTTTGTAGATGTTAATTAGCTTAGCCTACCAAAAGATCACACCATTGAGCTCATAAACATACCATTAAGGCAGAAAGATGTCAACATGTGGTGCCTTTAATCTAGCAGACCCTTTTCCTACATCATCCCTATGTCTGGTTTTATCTTATTTATAAGATAAATTTTAAGTAGGTTCTGATTTTATTTACTTGACTGCTGGTCATCACATAGTTACATGTCTTGATTTCTGAAAGTAGCTTACAAGGAGTACTACTTTTCAGCCATCGCCAGTTATCTAAGGTGAGATGAGATCAGGCCATGGTCATGTGGCTGTAATAGAATTACGGCCATGCCAGTCCTTTCCTTATTCCCATGGTCATGTGGCTCTAAATTTAGGAATGGGGTCCTTTTCTATTTTTGGTAAAGCAAAAACAGAAAAAAAAACTCCATTCCTAAATTTTTGGTTGACAAAAGGGAGGGGAGACCTATTTTCCCTCTTGTGGGTGTTGGCCCTTTTCCCTGCTCTCGAGCATGAGCACGTTGCTATTTGCCTGCTTGACAATGGCTGGCCGTAGGGTTTCTGTATCACAGAGGAGAGGCACCGACTAATAGTTTTTTCACTTGTGAGAACCTGCATCTTAGTGATTCCTCTTGGTAGTCATCATCTGATTGGTAGAACTAGGCAACACAAGTGTCTGTGAGGAAGTTTTTCATGAGCAGTGCTAGATTTTCAATCTTGCAGATCAATGTAGGCTAGGATGGCACTGTTGATCAATTAGTACATCTTCGAGAGGAAGTTGAAATGGACACACTGCTCAAGATAGTAAGTTGACTGGGCTCTTGTTTTTAGTTTCAAGTGATTTTTAGCACTCTAATTTAATTTAAAGGCCAATGGCATATTAAGCTGGTTTATCTGCTTGTCCTTTTTAACTGACTTAAGTATGTGACTTTTTGGTTTTATTGAACCGACTTAAGTATGACATGGCATTTTTTACCTCAACATCTGAGTAGTAATTTGTTCAGTTTGTGACCTTTGTTTTCATTCTATGAACATAATACAAATGAAAGTTAGCAACGATACAAAAGGCAAGCACCGCTTCGGTTGATGATGCAATCAACTTGCATTTTTTGTCCTTATTCTCCAAATGGTATTTTCCTTTTTGTCTGTTTTTCAACTTATTAGTTTTCATTAGAAAATAATGTATTAGCACACTTTGGTTATGAAATCCGGTGCATGACTTAGATGGTTTTAACATTGTATTTAGTGAGTTTGAGATGATAACCATTTTCCAGTTTTTCAATGGTTTAAATTACATACTTGGTATCTCCTTTCTGTATTGTGACCTTAAGGCCCTGTAGAGATCAGCCATAACCTGTATGGTAGAGCTCCTTCCTTTGCATTTAGGGAAAAATAATTTTATTTGCTGCAGTTATTCTTACCTTTTGATTTTCAAGCTTTAACTCAAAATTTGTATTTGGACTAGCAGCATCATCAGGCACCCTTATATACAGGCGCGGAATTGATATATTAAAGTAGGGAAATAAAAATATTCTTATAGTTGCATCAGATTTCTCTCTTGCTCTTTCACATTTTCCAAATTGAGTTGATTTTACAAGGATGTTGCAATGGCTAAGTGAGATGGCTAAGTGATTACTTATCTTTCAGGTGATCAAATCAGCAAACTATGTGACTGATTGGTGCGACAGGTGTGTTTCATGGATGCTATGTCCTCATTATGTCTGTACCCACTGGTGCAAGATCCTTTGTTTTTGTACCATCCATTTCGAGTGGTAAGCAAAATTCTCACTACTATATGCTTTCCTGGTCATAGCAGCTACCAAAAAATACATTGAAATCCTTAAATTTCCCTTGCTGTGCATCAAAATAGCGTGATGGGCATCATCCAACTGATTTGCAATATCATCCATCAAATATAAAGATTGCGAGTTGAGTTATATTATGGTTGCTAGGGTTCGATCTTGTTTGCATTATTTCTCCAAGAAAAATGATATTTTGCAGGGATCAAACATGTAAAGTCTACAATAAAAAAAATGAAAATTGAATATATTTCTTTTTATTTAATTTAATTTGAACACAGATGATGTTTTAGAGAAGAAATAATAGACTCTCAGGAAATAGAAGCTGGTTTCATTTATCCCACTAAACATAAACACTCAATTTGTGTACTTGTGATGTTCAGCCATTTGTTTCAAATAGGTTTGTGTCTTTATATCCTGACTTTCAACATGAACATATATTCTAAACCTCTAGCATTATGAAAACATTGACAGTTGTTTCCTGATTTGCCACAACTGAATCCTTGATCCAAATATGTTTCCTAACCCTAGCTTTGATCATATGTTATGCAGTTGCAGGAAATGATGAGAAGATCCTGAAAGCCACAACATGATGGATGCTATGGTAGAATATGGAAGTACACTGACTTCAACTTCACAAAAGCGAAGATCCAGGGGGACATGAGTGATTTTGTCAGTTAACATTAGCACTTAGCACTGTGGTTTTGGCTTGTAAAATATTGTTTATTGGTGAAGCTGTGTACCTATAATATTAGATCGAGTATGTATTGCCGCTTTGTGCCTAATATAAAGTGTTTTGACAATAAATGCACGTGTGACATATCGAGTTGCCTTGGATTTTGCATCTTCAAGAGAATTAAAATTTTGTGTTAGTGACTATGTCTACGTAGCTCCATTTTAAAAAATATATTTTATATCTACTATGGATTTTTAGACATGTGCGTGTTGCACCAACACTTTACTATATAAATATAATATAATTGTTGTTGTTTTTTAGACACGTGCGTACTATGGATGTAAGTAACTCGGTTATTACTAGGTGGATGCTAATACACTTAATGTGAGCACCACTACTAAGGAGGTATAAGTATCCTGACGAAACTAGGTTAGGGTGGCGGTGGTTGCTGGTGGCGAATCCGGCAGAGGAATTTTTTCCTCCAAAAATGGTGGATGAGGGACGCGTGGGGAGAAAGGGAGCACGACGCACAGTCGAGAGGGTGGGGGTTTCCTGCGGAGATGCTGGATGTCAACATTAGGTCGATTCTACGGTGGTGAGGATATATAGGAGCCATGATACAAGGTGATGGTACCATGCATTGGTGTAGAGGGAAGAGGTCGTCGGTGGCCGGAGAAGATTATATTTATTTATTATTATTGGATATGCTCATGTAACTTCATTTAAAAATATTTTTTATTCATTCTGGATTTTTAGACATGTGCGTGCCACACATGCACTGTACTATATAATTTTTTCTTTGTATAGCGTATAGTATATGTGTCGGTTTGTGTGTTATTCTGTTCATGTATGATTAATTAACACCTTCTTGCTATCATGTGCACTTTACATTGCTTTGTCTTTGAGATTTAGCCGGAAGTTAAGACTTTTAGCTTTTCTCTCTGATACTTGCTATGGGTTATATGGTTTTCCATACACTAATTTTAGGTTTTTGGCTTTAACCATCTTTAGCTTAGATTTTGTATTTGTCTTGGTATCATGTAAGATCAGCATGGCATCGGGGTGTGTGGTGGGGGGAGGGGCGGATTCGGCGGCTATGCCGAAGACGCAGGGAAGAGGGTGGAGCGGGGGCGAACATGAATTTGATACGAGTGGAAGACTGTTCTTTAAACATTGAGAGTAGGTATAATTTTGTTATTGAATATATCCATATTTCTTTATTTTGTAAATAAATTTGTTTTTGATTTAACCATGTTTAGTTTAGATTTAGCATTTATCTTTGATATGAAGTAGGGTCAGCATGGCATGGGGGCGGGGGAAGGGTGGCGGATTTGGCGGCGATAGCTGCCGAAGACGCAGAGAAGAGGGTGGGGCGGGGGCGAACGTGAGATTGATACGAGTGGAAGACTGTTCCTTAAATATTGAGAGTAGACATACTTTGTTATTAAATATATCCATATTTTTCTATTTTATAAATATAAATTCTTATTTATGCATTGTTAGACACGTGCGTTTTACTATGGGTGTAAGTAACTCGGTTATTACTAGGCGGATGCTAACTACACTTAATCCGATAACTCGGTTATTTATAGGCAGTGACAAGTCACTGGTTGGGGTTAGGGTAATCATATCAGGGAAGATTAGCGTGCTCGGGACCGGTTGGGGTTAGAGCAATCATATCAGGGAAGATTAGCGTGTTCGGGAGGGGGTGGAGTGGTGACGGATTCGACAGCGATAGCCGCAGATGATGTGGGGAGGAGGACGGGGTGGGGGCAAAGAAAACAATTTGACTGTGAGTGCAAGACTCATTTGGGTTGTCTCGTTTGTGAGCTACGCCACCGCAACCGCAAGATTGTTGTTGTGACCTCACGTGCTCCTAAAAATGAAATTTGTTGCTTGTGGTAATAAAAATTTTGTGGTATGAAATATGTCAATGTATCTTTATTCGAAATACGTTTTTCATTTACTGTGAATTTGTAGACACGTGTGGGCACGCATGTGCTCTTTACTAATAAATAAAACTTTTAATTGTTGTGGTCTTTTAGATACGTGTGTGTCGCATGTGCACTTTACATTGCTTTGTCTTTAAAATTTAGCCGGAAGTTTAGACTTCAGTTTTCTCTATGATACTTGCTACATCTTTTGTGTTCAATGGTTTTTAGACATGAGAAGAGGGTGGGGCGGGGGCGAACATGAGATTGATGCGAGTGAAATATTGTTCTTTAAATATCGAGAGTAGCCATAATTTTGTTATTGAATACATCCATATTTCTTTATTTTATAAACATAAAATGTCATTTAAATGTTGTTAGATATGTGCATGTCGCACATGCTCTTTACATTTGTTTGTGAAGATGGTGGAGTCGCCGAAGACGTGGGGACGAGGGTGGGGTGGGGGCGAAGATGAGATTAATGCGAGTGGAAGACTGATCTTTAAAAATCGAGGGTAGACATAATTTTGTTATTAAATATATCCATATTTAAATATTTTATAAAACAAAATCTTCAGATTTTATCTGTTGTTAGACATGTGCGTGTCGCATGTGCACTTTACATTACTTAGTCTTTGAGATTTAGCTGAAAGTTTAGACTTCAACTTTTCTCTATGATACTTGCTACACCTTTTGTGTTCAATGGTTTTTCATATACCAATCTCAAGTTTTTTTTAGTTTAACCATTTTTTGTTTAGATTTAGCATTTGTCTTTGGCACTCGGTAAGATCAATGTGGCATCGTGTGTGGGGGGAGGGGGGAGGGAGGAGGGGGGTGGATCCGGTGGCAGTAGCCGCCGGAGACGCAGGGAAGAGGGTGGGGCGGGGGCGAACATGAGATTGATGCGAGTGAAAGATTGTTCCTTAAACATCGAGAGTAGCCATAATTTTGTTATTGAATACATCCATATTTCTTTATTTTATAAACATAAATTATCATTTAAGTGTTGTTAGACATGTGCATGACGCACGTGCTCTTTACATTTCTTTGTGAAGAAGGTGAAGCCGCCGAAGACATGGGGAGGAGGATGGGGCGGGGTGAAAATGAGATTGATGCGAGTGGAAGGCTGATCTTTAAACATCGAGGGTAGTCATAATTTTGTTATCGAATATATCCATATTTATTTATTTTATGAAACAAAATCTTCAGATTTTATCTATTGTTAGACACGTGCGTGTCGCATGTGCACTATACATTACTTTGTCTTTGAGATTTAGCCGGAAGTTTAGACTTTTCTCTATGATACTTGCTACGACTTTTGTGTTTAATGGTTTTCCATACACCAATTTCAAGTTTTTTTTAGTTTAACCATCTTTGGTTTAGATTTAGCATTTGTCTTTGTCACTCGGTAAGATCAATGTGGCATCATGTGTTTGGGGGGGAGGGAGGATGGGGGCGGATCCGATGGCGGTAGCCGCCGGAGACGCAGGGAAGAGGGTGGGGCGGGGGTGAACATGAGATTGATGCGAGTTGAAGATTGTTCTTTAAACATCGAGAGTTGACATATTTTTTTATTGAATACATCCATATTTCTTTATTTTTAAACATAAATTCTCATTTATGTGTTGTTAGACATGTGTTTGCCACACGTGCTCTTTACATTTCTTTGTCTTTGAAATTTAGCCGGAAGTTTAGACTTTAGCTTTTTTCTTTGATACTTGCTACGACTTAGGAGTTGTATGGTTTTCCATACACCAACCTCGGTTTTTTTAGTGTAGCAATCTTTGATTTATGCTCTTTACTATATAAATAAAACTTTTAATTGTTGTGGGTTTTTAGAAAAATGAGGTAAAGGGAAGGAGAAGGAGGTTGAGGAAGAAAAAATAAATAGGTTAAATTACAACAGAATGTAATTTAGCCACATTTTTTAAATATCAATTTTTTTAATTAGAATAAAAAATTGTCTAACTACTATGTTGGGTTCTATGTTTTTCATACACCAATTTCATACTTTTTTGGTTTAATCATCTTTAGTTTAGATTTAGTATTTGTCTTTCATACCGGGTAAAGATCAGCTTGGCATCAGAGAGTGTGTGTGGGGGTGGGGGGAGCCAATCTCAGGTTTTTCTTTGGGTTTAAGCATCTTTAGTTTTGATTTAATTAGCATTTTTCTTTGATACTGGGTAAGGTTAACGTGCCATTGGGGGGATTGCCGCCGAAGACGTAGGGAAGAGGGTGGGGCGGGGGCGAACATGAGATTGATACGAGTGTAAGATTGTTCTTTAAACATTGAGAGTAGGCATAATCTTGTTATTGAATATATACATTTGCATTGTGGTTTTTAGACACGTGCGTGCCGCACGCACAGGGAACTAGCAAATATGATGCTTGCGAACGAACAACATTTGATGCTTTGCAGCTACTTCAGCATGAACACGGTCTTAATGTTATAGATTGTAACTGGCTTCAAGCTTCACAGATTCGCGCTAGGTGTGCTGTTATGGTGGATAAATTTGTTGAGGTTATTAACATGCATGAGTTGGTACATTCCAAGTGTTTGATGGTTACAGAAAGCATAGGCTTTGTGTCTGATGTTTTCGTAAGCAAAGCTTCTGAATTTGAGAATTATGGTATTAAGGAGATCGGTGAAGATGACATGACAAAGGTCTATAGAGATTGTGCTAATCAACTTAAAGACATAAGTGTCAGATCAACTGGTCATGTGCGCTGGCAGTATGGACTTACTAAGATGTTACAGAACTTGGATAGATCGAAGCTACGCAAGCCAAATATCGATTATACTAAATTGTTTCTGAAGATTAGTATTAGTATTATTTTTTTCTATATATCCATCCTGATTATAAATCTCTTAAATTTACGACGCAAGGCCCATGACCCGTCATGGCCCAACAGTCGCTCGAGCCTCTCCATCGAGGGCGCTCGCCCGCGCACCCCCTCTCCGCTTCGCTCGAGGGCCACAGCCTCCTCGAGCGAATTTCTGCCTCGCTCGAGGGCCACGGCCCCCTCGAGCGGGCTTCCGCCTCTCTCGAGGGGCTCGGCCCCCCTCGAGCGGATGTCAAATTCCGCCTCGCTCGGGGCCGCCCCTCGAGTAACGACGGTCCGCCCATCCGCTTCGCCTGACAAGAGCATTTAATGTCCAGATCTGATTATAAATCTCTTAAATTTACCCATCTTATTGCTAGGTCGGTGATGTCAAAGTTAGTGGTGGGCTTACAATTATTCTTGAGGAAACAACGTCCAGTGCAGGGTTTCAATATATTGAGACCACGATTCGCGAGGCTAATGATGGAGGATACATTGGCGTTGTTCATCTACTGCACCTCCAGTCTGGAGAACCAAAAAAATTTGAAACCAACGCCGTTCAGGACAGGTCCGAAGCTGCCTCTATTGCCATGGACCGGGCTATTCGATTCCTTTATGAAACTTTTGGCCTGCAAATTGTTGATCCAAACTATACTGCGATTACAGAACTTGAAGAAATTGAAAAGGCTATCAAAAAAGAGATGAAACACATAGCTGATGGTACTGGTGCATTCATGGATTGGCCTCATGAAGCAATACTTGAGATTCACAGTTTGGCCGACAGGTTTGATGGTTCCATAAGTAAGAAAGATAACCACATCCACCGTTTGTTGGTTGCTATGTGTGTTGATTTGGTTCATCATCTACATGCTGTACCGCAGATGGTCAAAGATGTACAACATATGGCGGCAAATTTTTGATTTTTTGATTTCGTGATTTATCTACCAGCCGTACCCCAGATGGCCAAAGATGTAGAATATATGGCGCCCAAGTTTTGTTTTCGGCTCTCTTTCAACTTGTAATTAATTATTAATTCGCTGGCTTCTATCAAATAAATGCAGAGTGTATTATCAAGAAGACATTGTAGTTATCACAATTTATGTAGAAAAATTTTGTTTATTATTTTGATTTTATAGATATAGATTATAGATTGTAGATATATAGACACGCAGACAGTGTATTAGATCACCTGATTCTCTATTTTAACAACACAATGAAATGTCTATGTTCGATGATCATTTTTATATACTCATCATTTTATTGACATACATGTATTTTTACTTAATGTGGTTGTTCGTCACGTGCGTGTCGCACGTGCATTTTACTAGTAAATAATAAATAAACAGAGGAACGGAGGGACAACTCAAACCCCGGTCTCGAACCACACTCTAACTTATGTCTACCCTATGTTTTCAGTCCTTGCATACTACTCCCTCCATTCATTTATCCAAGGCCTATTTGTACTTGACTCAAAGACCAAGGAAAAGAAATTAACTCCCTCTTGTCATTAATCTCCCGAAAATCATGTGAGAGGGATTTATGCCTCGCACAGATGCCAAAGCGCTGATTTAGTGTTTCCCAATGCAAAAACACAAATGGGCCTTGCATAAATGAATTTTTCAGATTTTAAAAGAGGCCTTGGATAGTTGAACGGAGGGAGTATACAAAACCGAGTGTAAATTGTTTGTTTGAGGCTCTAAACTTATTCAAATGAAAAGGTTATCAACTATATAGTTTCATAATTTTTTGAGATATACAACTTTCATTTCGGGAGTTTCCCCATCCGAGGTCGTTTACAAAATTTGAGAAATTCAAACTTAACTTTTCGGTGACAATATGATTTCAAATAAAACAGTTGTCAACTACAAAATTTCATAAAGTTTCAAGATCTTTAACTTTTATTTTGATTGTTTCCCCATTCGAGGTCATTTGAAAAATTCAAAATTTTAAATTTGAGAAATTCAAACGTACTTTTCGTCAACAAAATTAATTCAAATTTTAAAGTGTTCAACTATAAAGTTGTATAAGTTTAAATATGTACAACTTTTATTTTGGTTATTTGATCATCTGACATAGTGGTAGTAATATTGTTCACAAATCTTCTACTTTCGTGAAACTATGAGCGATATAGACTTTATGAACAACGTTGCTATCACTTTGTCAAATGAAGAAATACCCATAATAATAGTTGTGCATCTTGAGAAGTTATACAACTTTGTAGTTAAAAACTTTATAACTTGAATTAATTTACTGCTTTAAAATGTGATTTGAATTTCTCTTTGCTGAGTGTTTTTTCTCCATTATTTGCTGAGTGTTTTTTCTTTGCCGTGTGTTGGAGGAATTTTTGCTGAATGTATTTTTTTTTGCTGAGTATTTTTGGTGTGGCACTCAGCAAAGTGGTTGTTTGCCAAGTGCCTCGACAAACCACTGGGCACTATGCAAACAACCGGTTTCCGGTAGTGAAAGGCTAGTAAATTTGCTCCTACTTTTAAAAGAATGACATAATTTCTTGCCCAATATCAGAAAGTGTGATGTTCAAGTCCCCAGTTGGAAGATGAAAATAATGTGTGGCCTTTCAACAGATCTGAGGAAGTAATTTGCAATCATTTGATGTTTCTTTTTTTTCTTTCAAAACTACAGTCAGGGGCAGTTTGCATGAACATTCTAGCAGCGAGCCATTTGTACATTTGCCACTTGTTGAGTTTGATTTTGCGCGCATTTGTGAACAACAGTTGTGAATTTGCCATAAAAACTGCTTCTAGTGCACATTGGCATACTGCATACTACTCGTAAATCTGATTTCAGACAACTTTTTGTCTTCTCCTCTCGGTGCTCTATGGCCCTCACGTCGGCGTTCTCTCGGGCTACGAGGTCGGTGCGCACCAGGACGCAGCCGATCCTGCCGTCGTCGTCCACCTGGCGCGCCTACGTGTTCTCCGGCGGCGACGTGTGCCACGTCGAGATCGGGTTCATGGACCCCGCCAGCTTCTACGCCAACGCCTGCCCCGCGTGGACTTGCGACCGGCGTCGTCTCACGATGTCAGCCGACGAGGCGCTCGCCCGGGCCCTCAGCGCCATCGCGACGGCGTGCGGCGGCGTCACCAGCAGCGCCGCCTCGACCACCCCGTCGCCACCCAACGTCATGGCACTGCTGCCCCTGCTGCCCTGCTGGTCGCCGCCGCCTTCCTCCCGCCTCTCGTGGCCGCCGCGGTGGCGGCTCTCCTCGCCACCGACCTCTCCGAGTAGTACACGAAGCTCAACCACGCCACCGGCGCCACCTACGCGTACGACAACGCCACCGGCGCGGTCGACCGCTCGCGCCCGGTGGCCGGCCAGCGCGTGGTGTGCCAGCGGCCGCTCTGCATCGACGCCGACCTTGACGGCCGCACGCTCTCGGTGGCCCTCGCGGAGCGCCACGGCCTGCGTCTACCGCGCCGTGCACTCCCTCGAGGGCGCCGCGTCGCCGTCCATCTTCTTCCCCTGGAGGAACACCTGGCGCGCCCACCTGCCCATCGCCGGTCCAGGCGCCGCCGCGGCCTCTGGCGACCGCCTCTGCAGCTCTGCTACGTCGAGCTCGCGCACATGGAGTACAGCGAAAGCTACTATGTCCACTGCCCCGACGACGACGGCTACGAGCACGTGTCCTGCACGGAGTTCCCCGAGGAGGCCGTGGCGGCGGCCGTGTGGGAGCACCGCCGCCTGACATACCGTGACACCGTCGGCCCCAAGGGCGAGCGCTACAAGTACGGCGCCGCCGCCGGGCAGCAGTTCTGGGGGTACGACTACAACGCCGACCTCTGATCGCCTCCTAGCATCGTCTCTCGTAGGTAGGATTAGTTTCATCGATGATCGTTTCGTACTTCAATTAGGTGTTCTTCTGTTCTAAGATTTGTCAGTTTGGTAGTCGATTATGTGTGTCCCAAGGTTTATCTTATGTACTCACAATGGTTGGCTACTTGGCTTTACCAATCCATTTGGCTGTTTACGGCTTAGATTTAGTAGAGAAGTTCAGATGCATTATTCCCTTCACTTTTCGTGATGAATTTCTCTCTTTCACACAGTACTTCCGTTGAAGCAATGTTGCTTCCAGTTTAGATTGTTATGTTATCCACCATTTCTCTCATGTGAATTCGCACAATTGCATTTCCAAGTTGTTCAAATCCAGGTGGAGATTGGTCTTGGTTCGTGTAGTTTTATATCCATCACCTAGATTGAAATCCTAGCTAGTATAGTCTACTTCCTACTTTTAAACGAATGACAGAACATGCTAATATCGTCAAACATAACAGAAAGAACAGGTGTTCGCCAAATATATATGTGATTGTTGCTGAAAAATATTGAATGGACTTTTGATAAATTGCAGGACGCAATTTTGCAATCCAATCTACTATTTTCTTTTTTTTCGGACACCACTGTCAGGACAAATTTGCATAACGTTTAAAATGCTACTCGCATATCCAGCAACCGATCTGCACAGGTTGATTTCAGTTTTATGCGTTGGCCAAAAGGAAAAAAAAGTTTAGTTGCATTACTTGATGCCACAACTGCTTCTGCTGCTTATGTGAGTTCAAGGATCAGATCGAGTCCCCACGCCTTTGGCTATTAAGAACTGTAATTGGATGTTACCTTTTTTTTTGGAAAATTACAGCAGGGCCAGTTTGCATGAACATTCTTGATGCAGCTAGCGATTTCTACATCTGCCACAGGTTTTGCACACATTGTTGATCAGCAATTGTAAATTTGCCAAAAAAAACTTCTTCTATTTCACATTATTAGCATACTGCTTAAATCTGATTTCAGACAACTTTGCCTTGGCCTCTTGGGCACTTAAGTCTGAAACGCATCGGAGAAGCAAAGCAAGCAATTTTTTCTAAAAAAAAAAACAGAGCAAAGCAAGCAAAAATCCACAGGAAACAGGAACCATGATAAGTCATTCAGCATGAATAATGGTGCTACACACACAATCATCAGGAAACACACAATGCCGATGCTGAAACACACAATTCCGAGACCTGAGCATGCATCCAAACTCTGGGGAAATATATTAGAGAGACACTAGGCTTAAGCAGCCATGAAGAAATAGTCCATCAAAAGCAAAATCCAGTGCCACATTTACTGGTTGCAGTCTACCACCACATCTCTCCCAAGAACACTGAGACCTGAGATCATAGGAGCATCGATACTACTCTATCCGACTGAATAAGCTACCCAATTAAGCACTAATCTCTAGCATCGTCATCTACCGAATCGAGATTCAGCATGTAGAAACGAAAAGGTAAACCGATCTTGGGGCGACACATGCCAAGTACCAAAGAGAAAACTGAAGATGGCAGCGGCGATCAGAGTTCGTCGTGGTACTCCAGGCGCTGAAGCTGCGTCCTCGCCGTGGCATTGGTGGTGTGCCACCCAACGGTGTCGCGGTACGTGAGCCTGCGGTGCCCCCAGACGGCGGCGGCGATGGCGTCGTGCGGGAACTCCGTGCAGCACAGGATGGGCACGTGACGGCAGTCGCGGACGGGGCAGCGGATGTAGTAGCCCTCCCTGTAGTTCATGTGCTCCAGCTCGACGTAGCAGACGTCGCCGCCGGCGGCCACGACGGCGGCGAGGTCGGCGACAGGCAGGTGGACGGGCATGATGCGCCAGGCTTTCCCCTCCGGCAGGACCTCGGCCTCCAGGGTGCGCACGACGCAGTAGCCGTGGAAGGGGTCGTCGAAGCGCCCGCGGCAGCGGCCGTAGGCCGTGGAGAGCGTGCGTGTGTCGGTGCCGGCGTCGCAGTGCGGGTGCGGGCAGACCACGCGCAGGCGGGAGAAGGGCTGGGCGCGGTCGACGGTGCCGTTGTCGTGGTGGTAGCGGTAGACGGTGCAGCGGCCGTGCGTGAGGCCGGAGCAGCTGGCGGAGGGGGCGGAGCAGGCGCGGACGGGCGTCGCCAGGGAGGAGAGCGCCACCAGAGCGGCCACCGGCGGCGGGAGGAAGGGGATGGCAAGCAGGGGCAGCGCGTTGAGTAGCGCCGCCATCTTGGACGGAGGAGCGGTGACGCCGCGCGGCGCCTGGAGGGTGTCGTCGTCGACGGCGGAGACACCGGGACACGGAGGCGCCAGCGGAGTCGTCGGCGCCGCGGTCGCCGGTGCGGCGGCGGTGTCCTCGCGCTCGATGACCAGGACGTCGAGGCGGTGCGGCGAGGAGACGCCGGTCAGGGTGGACGGGGAGGGCGACGAAGCTCGGAGGTGGTGGTGGTGGGAGGAAGCCGGCCGTCCCGCGTCGGAGGCCAGGAGGGGGATGGGGGCGTGCGGTGGGAAGATGGTGGTGGTGGTGGCGTTGGTGCGGCTGTGGACGAGGAGGCGCTCGCCGGTGGTGGCGCCGGAGAGGATAAAGGCGAGGCAGATGAGGGCGAGGTGCGAGGAGCGCACGGCGGTCGCCATGTCTGGCTTGGCTCGGGTGGAATGGAATGGGGGAGAAGGCCACAAGGGTGCGCGGGTGCTTTACGAAAGGTGATCAGGGTCAGATGATCAGAACTCAGAAGGTTGTTGCGCCAGTACAGAGATGGCAAATGACGCTGCTGCCCTCCAGCTGCTGCCTGTGCCTTCCAAACTCTGCTTTGGCTTGTCGTCTTGCAGACTGGGGTTTCGTGGCTACCAAGTTGTAGACCCACCATGGCAAAAATGTGAATCGGTGAGTCAGTTATTGATATTTTAACTGGCGTCTTCTTGTGCTCGTTGAAATAATCCTGTTTGATGCCCTATGATTTTGGTAAATTTTATCACATGGAGTTCCAAACAGATGTGGTAAAAGTGGAGTTGATAATCTTTACCACCTTAAGGGGAGGTAATTTGTGGTAAAAGTGGTGCATCCCTCTCATTTGACACCCCTTGCCCCTCTCGTTTTCATTAGGGGTATAAAAATCATTTGCACATTCATGTGGTAAACTTTATCACCCTGGTAAAGTTTACCACTCCATTTGAGAGTGGTAAAAGATACCACCTTCCATCCAAACTCTGTCTTAAATTATAAGTCAAATGGTGTGTGTGATCAGAGGTCAATAATAACAAATCTCTGTTGTCACTTCATCTATGTAAGATCAGTCTTTTGGAGTTACTCTAAAACTCTGTGGATATATATACATATACATGGATGAAAAGTGCTTGAGAAGCTTCAAAACACACATTAACGCACGGTTAGCTTTTCCCCTGAAAATTTAACGTACACAACATTTTTCAAGTGAATGCAAAACCTGCATCTCGAGTTTTAAGTGCATGCATGGGATCTCGGTACAAGGGCAACTAAGATGCAAAATCTGTTACAGGAAATTAAGTTATTATCAAGAGGGGGAGGCATATGATGTTGCCAATTTGCCATCTTGTGGGAGCCTGGGAGGAGTTTTTTTTGGTTTTGCTTGCTCGCATAGTCGTCGCCACATTTGCCCTGAGCGATGCAGTTGCTTTTCCTCTCCACGGAACGGGTGCCCCCGAGGGAGAGAAGTGGGCCAGACGTGGCGCGGCGGGGTGTGCAATCCTAGGAAACGGGAAATCGCGGCTTCGATCGGACTGTCATGTGACGCCAGCTGGCGGGCAGAGGGACCCGCGTGGCGGTGCCAACGCCCACCGGCCGTCGCCATTTCAACTTGCTTGGGTGGCCAGAGGCAGAGACCACGCCACCCCCTCCCTCCTCCTCCTCCCCTTAAACCTCAACAGCGTCGCCCGTCCAAACCCACCCAAACACCGCCCTCTCCAACCCCCAATTCGATTCCCAACCATGTCGGCCGTCGCCGAGAGCTCCGGTGGTGTGGGGTCGTCGGGCCGGTGCCGCTCGGACGCCAAGGATCCGACCAAGTGGATTGTCCTCAGGAGGAAGGTCGAGATTGTTGGGCTCGACGTGCTCATCGGCGGGGAGCGGGCGCTGCTCGACCTCGCACCGCGCCTCCCTCCTCGTGGTGAACCGCTCCGCCCTCCCCGACCCTGCGCGGATCCGCTCGTTCGGATTCATTCATTGCTGTGAAGACGCCGGACTCGTGCTCTTCGCCGTCACCAGGGCAGATACCGCCTCGAAGGACCATCTGGTGTTCGATGCACGAGACGATTCAGTGATCCTCCTGCCGGGTGTCCCCGCTTCTCTACCACATCTCAGCCCTACTAGCGAGCATATGGGCTTGGTCTCCGACCCATGGCGTGGAGTCGGAGGAGGTTGTGGCCGCGAGTTCGTTGTCGCGCAGCTCCACGCCACCGAGGACCAGCAAGTGAATCGGATGCTTATGTTTGAGAGCAACTAGAGGAATTGGAGCATGAAGGAGTTCCCATTGTTCCAGCAAGATCAGGCCGCTGCGCATTTGCATCCGGATTTTGCGATTTCACATAGTCAGCGCCTGGTGTTCGTGGATCTCAAGCTAGGACTCCTGCTCGTGGATCCCTTTACAGAGGGCACAGTGGCACATTTTGTCCCCCTTCCTCCTCTCCCCGATCCTGAAGCACTTGGATGGACTCAGTGCGTGATGCCTTGCCGAGGCATGATCACCTGTTTCGTCTGGATAGCTGCTCAAAGCCATAGACAGTACGGGTATGGCGACTTGAAGACGCAGATGATGGTGAGCGACAAACTTGGACTCAGTGCGTGATGCCTTGACGAGGCATGATCCACCTGTTTCGTCTGGATAGCTGCTCAGAGCCATAGACAGTACGGGCATGGCGACTTACTTGAAGACGCAGATGATGGTGAGCGACAAACTTGCATTGGCACTCGTTGTACGCCATCAGGGTCGTCCCACAAAAAATATAGGCCATGTTCCATATTCAAGTACACGCTCTAACTTACAATAATAATAATAATAATAATAATAATAATAATAATAATAATAATAATAATAATAATATCAAAATATGTGATGATAATTTTATTATATATATTTTTAACATGTTTTATATTGTTATGTAGCAACTTGCCAAATTTGAACTTAAAACTCGAATTGTGCATAAAGAAATTAAAAAGAAAAATTATGTTGAGTTAAATTGAACCAAACGACATAGCTTACATAGTAAACTGAACCAAGAAATAATTTTAGGGATAAACTGAACTAAGAAATACATTTAGGGGTAAACTGAACCAACAGATACTTTCGAAAGTTTTCGGACTTTGGTTATAGTTGAAGAGAGTAATTTGGACTTCTTTCATATATAATAATATTCATCGTACATAGTTACTTTAAAAAGATTTCTGATTACACATGTTGCTCGAAAACATTTCTTCATGGTATTGTGTTATATAAGCAAAAAATACTAGTGTGCAAAAGGAAGGGTGAGAAAAGTTACGGGCATAGTTGATCGACCTTTCTAGGAGAACATAAGAGATATTTGCATGCTACATGAAAAAAAAGACAAAAGATTGAGAGAGAAAGAATTGTCTTTTTCTCGTTTGTTGTTTACCTATTTGCAAGAAATTCAGAGAAAATTTTGAGTGTACTATACAATTTGCTGATAAGTATGCATACAGACCGGTAATCGTTAGGCCCCCACATTTTTTGAAGGCCCTGTTCAAGTGTACAGGTCGCACGCCCGTCAGGACGGGCCTGTACGCCATCTCAGTTGATATCGGGCCCTTGCTCACTAGGAACTGCAACACTGTCAGCTTCGCCCTAGTTCATCCTATGCGCGCCACCTTGGTCTATCTGTTTTGTGATCAGATACAAAGCTAAGCTGCATATGCTGTAGACGTGATATGATTCCATGATTTAACTGCTCCAAAGGGAGCGCCATTGTCGATGTTTCCCCATAACTTTTTGCAAAGTTAGGTTCTTTGTTTGTGATGCGACAGCAAAATAAACCCAATTATTGAGATGATGAACTAATAGACTGTCACCAAAACTGATTCTGACTTCCATTGTTTCAACCACCTTGCCATGGTGTTTCTGCAAAACTGCATTAATCTCAGATATGAATGTCAGTGTGTTGGTGCAAATCATCCCTATCGCATTTGCACACTGCAGCACCATCGAATGTCAATCTGGGGCACACCGACCACATGTATCTCCATTTGCTTGACAAAACACTAGTCCTTGCAAACTCTTTCGGTGTCAGTTTCGACACAATTGTGTATAAAACGTCATGTGGCCAAGGTACCAAATCCAGGGATCATTCCCTATAAACACATGTACCAAAAAAATGATGAAAAGGAAAGTTGAACATTGAACGTACTAATGGAAGGTCTTCGAATTTAACACATGGTGATATACCAGTCTCGTGGATTGATCCAGCACGAGTATTGCCTGCGCCTGATTTTGGACCTCTTAGATTGCTCATATTTTTTACGATTCAGTATTATTACCGATCCGAAGAACACTTGTCCTTCCTATCACATTACATTACAGTCTTCTGAAATTTAAATAGTAACTGCAATTTAAGAAAGTACAGCACCGACCAACGTAGACACGCTATACTACCTATACGAAGGTATATATATACGTAGCCAAAATTGAGGGTCGATCAGTCGGAGAATTGAATTGAAGGGGATCGAAATCGAACCTGCAGGGGAAGGTCCAGGCGGTTGCCGGCAATGGATCGATCGACGTCGCGCCTTCGGAGTCAGCACGACAAGCAGGGCACCACCGGAGCCGGGAATACGATGGCTTGTGGCTTGGTCCTCCGTGCGGGGCGCTCGGCGGCTTCGACTGTTGCCGGCCCTGTTGGTGTCGTCTTTCGTAGTTCCTCAAAAATCCCAAAAATTTTCGCATCGCAGACCGTACCACCTCTCACAGAACACACTTCCCAATGCAAAAATTTCACCAAACTAAACAGTACCTAAAGAGGGCGGGTGCCGACGGCCGGCGTGCACCGGCTGTTGTTGATTGATTTCGTCGTGCACCGGCGGCCGGCGTACGAGTCATCTTCGCCATCGGATGGAGTTCCCGGGCTCAATCTGTTTCGCCCCCGTGAGAGTTTTTTTAAAAAAAAACTAAGAAATTTAGTTCAAAATGAATTAATTTTGTTATCCTAAACGTCATATATTTAAAAACGAAGGGAGTATTTCTCAATTCCTAACAGTAACATGGTAAACATACGACTGGAACCAAAGGTGGATAGTACAAGATAATAGATACTACTCCTTATTTGTAATGAGTACAATTAACTTTTTTCTAATTATCCTCAAGCGTGGTGTACATCAGGCATGAATACATCGCGATGAATTTAAAAGATACCAAATCGCAGCTGATTACTATACAATATAGATATGGGCAAAAAAAAAAAAGAACTGCCGGGATTAACTATTTGCTCTAAGTACCCCCCGAAAATGGGGGGCACAAGAATACAAGAACGTGGAACAGGGTAAAAGAAATTTTCGCTCTGTCCCCAACACGTCCATTTGCGATAGCTATCAAACATGATATAATATACACAAATGGCACTATAATCCTGACGGAAAATTACTGACTTGGCCCTGTTCCAATCTCTCCTCGCCATTCACTTTGTAAGACATCCGGATACGCATTGCAAGTGCTTTCTGCTCAGCAGGATAGAGATACAACAAACATCAGCAATGAACATGGGACTCCAAAATATTGCAGGATAAAATTTATTCTGAGGTACCATGAAGGCTCCAGGATTGCGCTCATGGTTCAAAATTGCAGTACATAAAGAACATAACCGGGTCTTAAATTCCAGATAATAATAATAAAATGTTTGGTTCATAGCAAAGGATTCGTTTGACTGTTACCACCAGTTATGGCCGTTTCTGTCTGGTTATCACTTGAAATTGAATTTATCAACTTGAATTCAAAAAAAAATATTCAACTTCAAACGTTCTTTGGTTGGGATTTATTCTCATGGTACGCACCAAGAGAGAACTGGTTACAGGCAGTAATTCAGGATACAGAACCCTGGGCACAATTGTGGTATGATAAACTAGGGACTCCAGACTAATGATCAGTGCAAAATGCTTGTTGCTTGGCTCTTTTGTTTCCAGAATTATTCTCAACTCCGACAAAACTCCAGACTGTATGAGTCTAAGCAGATACATATGTTGAAAACAGGCACATTGCCGCAAAATGATTATGAATTATGAAAGTACATGCAAATGACAAGATACCAGCAAGTAGCTTGCATGAGCATACATCAAATTTTACTAGAGCCTATTTTGTAACATGATTATAAACAAATGCATAGGTAATCAGTATTCAGTACCAACCAAAATTTACTCGCGAAGTTACTGTTCTTGCAAGCTAAAGCCAAAAAAAAAAAAAAATCTGCTTCCGTACTGATTACATATGTCATACATTTCATTGTTTCGAGAAATGTACATGCAAAAAACACTCACATTAGTACTTATTTCTTCTAAAATAGTAATTAATATTAAGTTACGTTACAGTACATGGGTCATTAGTCAACAGCCTATCTAAGAAATGAAAGACACAGGGCAACAATAGAAATATATCAGTCAGTTTTCCAGGGAAAGTATTTTAGCAGTCACAATATCCATTAACCATATCCAGATTAATTTGCGAAAAGTTTGCAAAGCTATTAGGTTCTTGGCCTACAGTTTTCCTGTTAGTATTGCAGCCATATAACCAACCGATGGAAATCACATCTTGTGGAAGAAGACTAAAATGAAGGCAATAAAAAGATAGACAAAAGAAGCTGAAGTGGAAGAAAAGGATGCAGATCTTCACATACCTGTCCCTGTTGATTATTGGTGACGTTAAGCCCTTGAGTAACTGAACCATTTCCTTTTGCTGGAACGGTATTGCCGCTAGCTGGATCCAGTCTCAATTGGATAAACTGCAAGCATAAGAAACATTACCAGCATATTGACCATATAGCTTTTATTAAAACAAAAAGAAGAAATAAAATGATTATCACTTTTAGCCTCTTTCAGTTGCTCTAATGTGAAGAAAGGTGCTATATGCACTTTTCTAGGATTGGAGTGCAGAATAACTACAAAACTAAGATATATAAATTCAATGAAGGAAAGATAGTCAACAGCATGGGGCATGGGTAACATGTAACCCATCAAAAACCCAAACTACTAGAAGATATGCAACAAAACTATCATCGAGTGATTGTCTATCAATTGATAAAAACTAATGTACGTAGAACAAAAACCATGGAATATGAGGGGTCATTTGTAGTGCCAGTAGGCAGCTCAAACATAGAATGTAGTGCCAGTGGGCAGCTCAAACATAGAATACAGCAATAAGATGTTACCTTTGGAACAGCTGCCTGAAAAACAAAATCTGTAAAGGTACTAGATGTCAAATTTGTAAAAGTGGCATGAATCGTAGTCTCTCGCGGGTTTCCAGGCTGCCTTTTGAAATCAAAGGTGATCTTCAAGGTTGGACTCTGGAAAGCTGTTATTGATGGGTGAGCTGTTTTCCCTAGTCCTGCACAAATTAGGAGGTTTAGTGACCATGAGTATGCTGTAGTTACTTTGTTTGCTAATATCAACAACCAAACTAACCCGAAACAGATGTACTCGATGACAAACCATCGAGGAGATCCACAGCTTGAGGTACCACGGATGTGGCTTTAGGCTCTGCTAAGTAGTGTTAAATCATCAATGGTTACAAACAGAAAATAGACGACTCACTCAGTCGACATTAAACCAAACTAACCAGAAACAGGTGTACTTGATGACAAACTACCAAGCAGATCAATAGCTTCAGGTGCAGCAGGAATAGGTTTCGACTCTGATACATCAGTATAACACAATTCAGCAATGGTCATAGAAACAAAGGCAATTTCTACAGCTAAAATTACATTTACCTTGTCCAGGATGACCAACAGCTGGCATGCCATTCTGTGATGGAGATGATCCGATGGATAGAAGGTCCATAAGAATATCTGTGCTTGCGGTTGAAGTTACGTCTGAACAAAAACAAAAGGAAATTTATGAAGTGCTAAAGCAAGGGGATTTTGTGATAACAAAAGGAATGTAACAAATAGTGCACTTAATAACTGAAGTGCTGAACAACTCTTTCATGTACTGCTGTAGTAAATGAAATATTGAACTGTTTATATCACAGCATGGCGATCCCATAATATCGTGCTAGAACTAAATTTTTGGATTTTATTATGAATGAAAAATTAGCAAATTCTTGAGTTTGCAGTGAGTTAAAATGCAGAAAAGGTAAGAGGACATATTCTGAGAGAGGGACAAACAGAATGGTTGCAGAGGGCACCTAATCTTTAAATGTAATCAGAGAAGCATACTAACATGGAAACCACACACAAAATAACAGGTATAATACTGGGAAAAAGCATACCTGCCGTTGATGAACTCACTCCACCGATACCCAGAAGATCTTGCAGAAAATCATTGGGTGTTGCAGTAGCAGCAGTGGTTGAAGCTGGTGCATCATCAGAACTCAAATCAAGCAAATCAACTAAAGGAGCTGACGGGGGTTTTGCTACACCATTCGAAATCTTAAGGCCTCCAGGAGTGACTGGCGGGGCAAGTTTATCTGCTGAGATAGTTGCCTGTGTAACAGTAGCCCGCTTCACCAGATAGCTAGTTTCATCCAAAACAGGCATACGCTCAAGCAAAGACGATCTGCATTTGAACCGGATACTAAGATTAAATCTTTCATAAGCAACAAATACTAAACAAATCTTCTGCAGTAATATCTAAAAGTTTGGTGGCCCACCTGATAGACTGATGTTTTTGTATAATGGAACTGAATTCGATTGATCTTTGCTGTAGTTCAAGCACTACATTCTCTTTATTCTGGCCAACTATTTGTCTCACCCTCCTGTAAAGGAAGTAGAGCCATAATACTTAACAAAGCAGTATTATACTATGAGAATCACCTAGCGATGGTAAACATTAGTTACATGACATCATAGGCTTTAAAGTAATTTTCAGGTAGCAAAAGAGCACCATAATCAGAATAACTGCCACAGATAATATAATTAGAGCCTTAGAGGCAGATATAGTTTAAATAACTAAGACCATATATCTAGGTTGCACGTGGTGATAAGGTTGTCAAGAAGATACATCAAAGGTGGTATTACAAAGATGAGGAAACGTACGTGGTGGTTTACCACCAATGACTAGCGTAATGTTCGGATACTACACAATACAGTTCTTCAGTGTGTACAAGGAAAAATATTCCAATAATTCACTGATTGGCAGTGAGTCTTAAGTTCAGTTGTATTAAAAGTATGACTGTATGAGATGGTAATGTTGCACACATTTGGGGAAAAAAAGGGGCAATGGTGGAGTAAATCCATTTTTACCGCCCCAATTCCAGTTCGGGTCCACAAAGCACTCCCTAATTTGTGTGACAACCATATGAGGCCAAGCTGAAAGATATCTTACTCTGATGTCGATGGAAACCGTGAGGAGAGCTTCAAAAGAGCAACCAGGCACATCGCTCCAGTTGTCACATCTGCAGAGTGGCGGTTCAAAGCAAACTCTACAGCATCCACTGCATCCGATTCTGTTACCTGAACAAATTAGCGTATATCACATGACACATGATAAGTTGCAAATGACACTTAAAAGCACAGGATCACATGCTTATACGAATAAATGTAGGGTAGTAGTAGTCTAATCTTGATTGGAGACACTTAGCAATTCAATCCATTTAACTTAAGCTGTGCATACGTAGAGAAATAAATGAAAATGTGCATGGAATTTCTGGAATAACCACAGAGCCCTTGTTTGGATGGGCCGGGGTGGCTGCCAGCCCAGCTCGTTCGAGCAGACAGCAACAGAACTTAAGTATGTGACATTATGTAGTAGTTCAGACGGCAAGGAGCACAACCTAGTAAGTTCAGAGGGTCTGAAAAGAACATATCCTGCAAGAATTGTCCACTCACCGTGATTGGTTCCTCCCCATCCAGCATGCCAACATTGTTCACCAGCATCTCACCATATTCACCGATGCACCAAACAGCTACTCTTACTAAACTTCCCTAAATAGTATAACATTATCGACATCAGGTAGGATGAGATGAAACGGCATGCAGCCATGCACTATGAAGAGTACAAATTTTCCCTAACCTGCTTGGCATATGCTTGTAAGGCCTTATACAATGATCTCACTGAATATCCTTGAAGCTCTGATGCATTGCTTAATACAACAATAAGCGCATGGCATACATCATCCTTCACTTGACTTCCAGCCTATTAAAATATAATGTTGAAGCATGAATTTGGTTTATTTTTGTACATTTAACAAGGCAAAGTTTGATAGCACCCCCTATGTCAAATAATGGAATAAAACACAGTTATGAACAGTGCTACAGGTACCAGTTGTGCAAAGATAGCAATATTTGTGTAGTTCAAACGAGCTATGACGAATTCTCTGTTATAATGGAAACTTTTGGCATCCTTCGGAGTGCTGTGTGCATGTTGTAAGTATGATATGAGGCAAGGAAAAATGCAGAAGACCTCAAGTCATAAGGCTAAAATCTAGGGCGTGGCTAGAATTTTTTTCTTCTATGGGCTTGTTTGGACTGTGGCACTGTGTGCGTGCTTTGAAGGAAATTGAAAAGCTTCCTTCTCTACAGTTTCTTACCAATGCATGCCAATGGAGGTAATACCCTCACTTGAGATTTTCAGGGTGTGCTATACAGACTTAAGGTGTAGTGTTCCATATTTATGCACATGCAAAAGCAAGTTGAACAGACTTGCCCAGAAGATGAAAAAACGACTAATTTTGCAGCAAAAAATAAGCAAGGTTAGATCTTAAAAGAATTGCAAGATATCCACAAACTTTAGGTGTTCCATATTTATGAGCATGCAAGTTGAACAGATTTGCCCAAAAGATGAAGAAGTGACAAATTCCTTTTAACAGCATTACAGAAAGAAAGAAAGAAAAAAAAAGATACAAGATTAAAACTTAAAAGTAAGAATTGCAAGAAACCCAAAAATGTTGTTCTACGAGTCCATCCTATTGGAAATAAAAATATCTCTGCGATACTTAGGTGCTTACCAGAGATAAAACCTTGAACATCTGATCAAGGTACCATAACTTCTCTTGAGAAAACCTGTTGGAGATGCAACACTGTTAAACGTTCGTTCCGCATGCCAAACAATTAACCAACAAAACAAATAGATACTGACTTTTCAACTATTGAGCATATCTTTGCCGTGAGATCTCCTTTAAAGTCTGGATCCGCCATGTTTAAGTAATCAATGAGCTCTTTAGTCAAAGGCTTTACATTTGTATCATTGACTAACAGAAAAACAAGTTCAAGTGCCCTTTTGCGAATGGAAGCATCAGTGTCCTGAAAGGTGACCAGCGATTAGAAATGTTAAAAGCCAGAATAACAGAACTAGGGTGCTGGAAACAATCAACGTCAGGCTTGATGTAGATTTATACACAGGAAATTTGATCATGTACAATTATGAACCTAGATCATGCACTGTAAACCATTGCATTATAGACTGCATAGCAAAAGCAGTAATATAGAATCCAGCTTTAGCAAGTACAGGAGAAGTACTCTATAGCATGTGTGCAGGATTAATGAAACTACTGAAAGCTCCTGGCACAATATTCGGACAGATAAGCTAAAACCTTTGTCACGCACATTTGTTCATTTGAGAACCTTTTACAGTTGAAATCAAAAGGTGGGTCTACAGTGTACACTAAGGTTGCTGAATATAAGGGGTCTGATAAATGTGAATACCTAAATCTTGATGGTATTATGCTATCATGCTGAAGGTTAGAAAGTGTGGGCCTGTAACATAATGAGGGTTCTTAAACTAGTGCCATACATACATGGGCATGAATTAGCGTAAGGTATAGTAAGACCAGTACTCAGCATGGATAGAGTTGCATGCATTCTTACCTTCACACATTCTAATATTGTTGTCCTGTGCCTCTGCACTGCTAGTGCATCAACTGTAATGGCCCTCATAAGCATGTTAAGAGCAACATATCTGAAAGAGGACAGGCATAGTAAATACACCACCTATGGAGCAGATAGATAAACCAATAAACATTTCATTAATCAAAATTAGCAACCAAATTTTTCCATGTATTATTGCTTGAAAAATAGTTGCAGTTGAATCAAATTTCACAAGCTACAGCTGCAAGCTCAATATAATCAACTATTACAACTAGCAGGTTCGATAAGAGCAAAAAGCAGAGAAGATCAACCTTATATTGTTATCTCGGTTCGATAAGAATCTACCCAAAATATTAATTGCCAGCACACGTAAACCACTGGTGGCTTCAATACCCATTATCGTCTGAACACATTCATACAGAATGGCATTTCCAGCATTCTTGTTTGACTCGGTTTTTGTTGCAACCTGGATAAATATAAAGTACTATGGTTAGCAATCAACTTCAATATGCAGGGAAATGCTCAAATGCAAATGTAACAAGATTGTCTAGGAAGATCTTGTTATCCAAGATATGCACCATTTACAAAGAGATTTACTGGAGATACTTCATAGTTTAGTCAGCACAACATAAAATACATGAGACATCTGTCATGGGCTAAATAGTGCAAAACTAAATCACTGTATTGTGTAATACCCCATTGTAAGTCTATGCCCTGATTGGAAGACAAGTCCAAGGGACATATGAACCAAGAAAATTAACGTTAAACATGCATGCTTGTACCCTTGTTAAATTATGTATTTGCTAGTTGAACAATAAGTGCAACTATTCTGCATATGAAACCAAAGATAAAGATTAAGAAATCACCTGAGCAAGAATATCATTCATATATTCACTGCAATCTGCATCTCCTTGACCCAAGATGCGCATAAGTTTAAGAGCTCGAATATGCAAGAATGGATCAGCAATGCCAGAAACGTCATACTCAGGAGCATATGAAGTGTTTGACACATCTCTCAGTATGCGAACCAACCCTTCAATGCAGTTCTGCAAGGAGACAAGTGCAAAAGTATGAGCATAACGCATATCTCAGCCTCTCTGGCATTATAGTCCATTTTCAGCATAAAAATATTGATGTTAAATAATGTAAAGCTGTGCATCTTCTTATAGAAAATGAAAGAACAACGATGCATCAAAATATCTAATAGAACCCTTAACATTGTTGTAAGAAAAAGTTAGACAAAGAAATGGCATGCTTTCAGCTGAACTTTTTCCTGTGCACTTCCATGTCGTGCTATTGGTGATATTGGGGGGAACTTCATGCAACTAGGGGAATATAATAGTTCACAAAATACGGAAACAGACTGAACCCCACAAAACAGTTTCTAGAATGCAGCTTGAATTGTGGCTGCTAAAAGGTGTAAAATTCTCTAAACTTCAATATTCAAAAAGAACCAAAAGCCATTACGTTAAAAGGGCCTCAGCGGTAAGAAATAAATGCCCTTACCTTCCTCAGGTACTCCAGAGCATCTTTGCTGGCTTTGCATAGTTCTGTGCACAGCTGAATTGCAGATATAAGAACCCCATGGTGTTTTTCTTTCAATAGTGATGCAGCCAGGGCCATGAAGTTCTCCGCCAAATCTGGCACTTTTCTTACAATTCTTATAGAGCACAAAGCAGCCTAACAAACATGTAGAAATATACCATAAATTCAAAAACACCATTGAAAATAATCGTTAATCAAACAATGATGTAAAGGTATTGCATCCAAAAGTTACTCAGATAATATTTACATAGACTGATTGATGGAAAATGTATACAGAACCATTCAATTTGATAGTCCCCATAACATATGCAGTTTGCAACTTAACATAGGTTTCATGATTGTTCAGAATCCTTGAAATGCCACAGAACAACAATTCAGCTGTTGGCTGTTCATTTTGGCTGTACTCGACTGGACTTGCTTAGTCATTATGCAGGAAAGTACCTTTTTCTTTGTATTAACTTCCCTACTGCGCATCAACCTCTCAACTTCAGGTGACAGATCTCGCGCCATCTCAGCAGAGCAGATGTTCCCAAGCGCACATAATGCAAGACCAACAATGAACTGGTTCGGGTGGTTGAGATCTCTGCCATAAATTCAGCACTAACATTACTCAAAACTCAGCACAGCATGACAGCATTTGAGGAAACAGCAATCACAGCAGCGAATCACAGAGACAGAGTTGAGCGAGGCTACTGTTTGAGGGAGTTGGTGACGAGCATAAGCACTTCCTGCCGCTCATCGAGGAGCAGCATGAGGCCGAGGTAGCCCACCCGCTTCTCCGGGAACCCCGCCGCCGCGATGAGCTTGAGGCACTCCATCTGGGCGAAATGGGTGGGGTAGCCGAGCATGTGGATGAACATGAGCTTGGCCATGTTCCTGTGCCGTAGCTGTGGCTCATTCTCGCTGATAGACGTGCGTATCGCCGCGCACTCCCGCCGGACCACCGCGCGCTCCTCCGCCGCCGTCTTGCACGCGCGTATCGCGCGTATCATATCCCTGCGGGGCAGCTCACGAAGCTCAATTACAGCATTGGTACGGACGAGCGCCACGGATCCGGCGGGGGCTGGGGGGAATTCGGGGGGCGCGGGGTCTCACCGGAGGCGTGTGCCGGAGGAGAAGGCAATGTCCGAGGCGAAGTCCTCGACGATCTTCTCGACCGTATCCATGTAGAGATCTCGGAGAGGACACGCCGCCGCGCGAGGAAGCGGAGAGGGGAGCAGCGGGATCTGACGCCGAGGTGGTTGGGGCGGGAAGCAGCGGAAGGCGAGGCGTCTCGAGCGAGGTGGACGAACGGGGGGCGTTGCAGGATCTGGAGGACTGGAAATGGTGCTGACGGTGGAATGTGCGAATACGCCCTTTCATCGTTTGTATTTTCTGTTGGGTCTATTTTGGATTGATGAATTTCGTTCGAATTTGGACGAAATACGTCCAATTTTGATAGCTCTCTTGAACGTTCAATTGTAATTTTCTAAACCACGTGTCATGCGGGAAATTTCTATGGAGTATGTATTCATTTTGTACCGAAGTAGTTCAATTCACAAGACGTTAGGAGATCTCCCGTGCTCTAAATGAAAGCTTAGGATGCAGGAATTTGGTATGTTCACAAACAATGCGTGAACTTTGCATATAATTTTTTGTAATGGGCATCATCATTTCGAAGGTTGAAGTTTTAATGTACACATGTCTCATCCTTTTTTCTTTGACTCGCGCTAATTCGGAACAGGAAAGGAGGCGCTCCTCGCGCCCCCCTCCGCCCTCCTCCCCGAACCCGCCGCCGCCGGCCGGCTCTCCCGGCCCCGGCACCCCCCGGCCAAGCCAACCCCGGATCCGCGACCTCCTCGGCGTCCTCGTTCCGTTCGTACCCTTCTTCCCCCCATCGTGATGCGTGCTTGGAGATCGGGCCGCGGCCCCCGCGCCGCCGACGCCGCTCCCGGGGCCGTCGCCGGCCACCGGCGGCCTGCCGGGCCCTCCCCGTCATCACCGGTCGCCCTCCGCCCTCCCCCATGGTAGTCTTGGAGCTGCAGGAGGCCGGCGGCGGGTCTCCCGCGCCGGGCACGCCCGTGCCGCCGCAGGGGCTGCGGCCCGCCCGGCCGGCCGCGCCTGCGCTCGACGGCGACGGCAGGGACGACCTGCGGCGCGCGCCGGCTGCGGCTGGTGCCCAGTCGGCCGTGGCCGCCCGCCTGCTCGCCCGGCCTGCCGGCCGCGGCCTCCCCGCCGCCCGCCCTGCCAGCCGGCGCCCGGCCGGCCGCGGCCTCCCCACCGCCCGCCCTGCCGGCCGGCGGCCAGGCCCCCTCCCCCCGGCGCCGCTCCGGGCCGGCTGGCCGCTGCTAGGCTGTGCGGAGCAGCCCCGCCGGCCGGCGCCCAGGGCCCCCCCGGCGCTGCTCGCCTGCTGGCCGCTGCTAGGCCGTGTGGCGCAGGGGCGGGCCTGCCTGGCACCGCGCCTCCGCAGCGGCCGGCAGGGCCGCCTCCGCTGGCCGCCACCGGCCTAGGGCCCCCCTCCGGCGCCCCGGCTCTGCTTGCAGGATGCGCCGTCAGCGCCGTACAGCCAGGCGGTGCCGCCGATTCGTCCTGCTTTGATGAGCTCGACGACGGTCTCGACGTGGGCTCGCCTCCACCGGTCGAGGCCGTCCCCTCCCCCTCGCCCCTTCTCCTCTCGGTCGCTACACCCGTGGGTGAGGCGGACACTCTCGCCGTTCTCGCCGCCGTCCCGGGCCTTTCCCCCGCCACGGCCGCCGCGCTCGCCACCGTCGGGCCGGCCGCGGTGGCCTCCGCCCTTCGTGTGCTGGAGGCGTGCGCGGGGCACGGCGGCGGCAAGGCGCCGCCCTCCACCACCACCCCCGCTGCCTGGCCGCGTCCTCTCCGCGAGCTTGAGGCGTGCGCGGGGCTCGTCGGTGGCAAGGCGCCACCATCTCCCTCCACCCCCGCTGCCTGGCCGCGCCCCCTGGAGGCGCCGGGCGCCGACCGCCTACCACTCGTCTCTGCTGCAGGTGCGGGGGGCGCGTTCTGTTGGGCAGAGGGATGGCGGCCCCTCTGGTCCCTGTCTGTCCCCGGTCGTACTGGTGGAGAGAGTGGAGCCCGGCTTGGCGGAGCCCGGCCCCTCCATTCCCTCCTCCAGGGAGCTCTGGGACCTCGAGGCCTCGGGCTCTTCCGCCTCGGGCTCGTACTCCCCTGTGCCGCGCGGTCGCTCCCCCTCCCCCACCTTCTCGGCGCAGGTGCGGGCGGCCAGCATCCCGGTTCCCGGGCGTACCCCTTCACCGCCGCCGCACCCGTCTCGGTCGCTACTCCGTGCTCCCCCCGCTCTCGTTGCCTCCGCCGCTGCCGAGCTCTCGTCGACGACTGTGCCGCGGTCCGTGGTCGCTTCCGCCAAGGAGATCCTGGGCAAGCGGCTGCTGTCGCCGCTGAGGCCGCGACGTGCCAAGGCGGGAGGCGGCCGCCCTGCTGCTACGCCCGCGGCCGAGCCTCGTCGTGCTGGGGGCGGCTGTGGGACCGCTGCCGCCTCCTGGCGGGCACGCCCGGGGGCCGCGGGTGGACGCCGACGGCTTCGTCGAGGTGCGGTCGCGCAGGCAGCTGCGCGCGGAGCAGTCGCCGCCGCCGCCACCTCCTCCTCCGTCCTCCGTCCCCCCCGGATCTGGTGGGGAAATGCTTCAACTGCTTCGGGGAGGACCACATCGCCGCCTCCTGCCCTCACGCGTCGCGCTGCTTCCGGTGCCACCAGCTCTGGCACCATGAGAGCTCGTGCGGGCGCCCGAAGGTCTGCCTGGTGACGGTGGAGGGCGCCCGTCCTCGTCCGGGAGGTCGCACCCCCTCCCCACCCCTGGTCGCTCCGCGCCCGGCTGGCCGCTCCCCGCCACCGCCTCACGCCGTGCAGGGGAGGGGTGCCCGTCCACCTCCGCCTCCACCTCTTCGGCAGAGGCAGGAGGCGCGGCCGTCGCCGCCTCCGGAGCCCCGTCGTCGCCCTGCTCCGGCGGCCCGCGACCCGCCGCCTCCTCCGCCGGAGGGGCGTCGTCGCCCACCCACGGTGGCTCCGCCTCCACCGCAGGTGGCCCGCGGGCGTGCCCCCCCTCAGCGGCGCGCCACGGCACAGCGTCTTGCGCCGCGGCGTCCCGGGACGACGCTCCTCCGCCACCTCGTCGCACCGCGGCCAGGGCGGGTGAGGTGGCTTGGGGGGCGTCGCCCCCTCCTCCCCTTCCCGCGGGGGCCCCCGCTGGGGTCCCCGCTCTCGGGGCCGTGGCCCTCCGCCCCCTCCCCCCGGCGCCCCTGGGGCACCCCGCGCGCCGCCCGCAGCTGGAGACGTGCATCGTCGTACGCACTCCTGAGGTCGAGGCTAACGAGGTCGCTCTGGAGCGTGCTCTGGTCGCCATGGTCGCGGGCACTCATCCGTCCGCCACTACGACGGACGTGGTTGCCTACCTCACCGGTCGCTTGGGCGTTCTGCCGGGGACGTTCATGGCCTATCCTTTCCACCCTGAGGACTTCCTCATCGTCTTTCAGGACGGCCCTGAGATGCTGCGGGTGCTCAATGCACCCACCCCGGACGGCCCCTTTCGCCTCACCTTCCGCCGGTGGCGGCGGGAGAACTGGGCGGTCGACGCGGCGCTATGCTACCAGGTGCGGGTGGGCATCAAGGGCGTGCCTCCGCACCTGTGGCTGCGTTCCACGGCGCACGACGTCCTCGGCTCCTCCTGCGCGGTCATCAACCTGGCTCCTGAGTCAGAGTCGAAGGCCGACCTCAAGGAGCTCGTCGTCCTGGCCTGGTGCGTCGACTCGGACTTGATCCCGGTGCAGATGGACATGCTGGCATCGATCGAGTTCCCCGGGTTAGGCGCCCGCCAGCCCTGCCTGCGCTACCGAGCGACGGTCGACATCGCCCAGATCACTGACACCCTGGCTCCTCCGGCTGATGGGGCTTCCCAGGCGGGAGGATCGGAGGGTGGTCCTTCTGGCTCTTTGGGTCGCTCTTTTGCCCCCCCCCCCGCTGCCGGGGCCCTCGGTCGTCGGGGGCGCTGCTGCCGTGCCGTCGCGGGCCCCGAGGGGGGCCTCCACCCGCTTCTGGCAGGCGGTCTGGTCGTGCTGCTGGGGTGGGTAGGGAGCCACCTGCTGGGGTGCCCCCACCTCTGCACCTCCGCCGGTCTTTCCGGCTCCCTCCTACCCCTACTGGGCGCTGCAGGGCATCCACCACCCACCTGCCGTCCCGCCGCGGTCGTCTCGTCTCTCCGCCACTGCTACGCCGTTTCGCGCCCCGGCTGCTCCCTCCTCTTCGCGGCCCGACGAGGTACGTGCGTCGCCGGTAGTGGCCCTACTCACCCGGGCTTCCTCTGCTACCTCTTCGGCTCCAGTCGCGCGGCACTTCAGTTGTGATGTGTTCACGCTGCCGGAGCACCTCCCTCCGCTTCGGGAGTCGACGCCGCCCAGGAGTCTCACTGACGACCCGATGCTTCTTGAGACGGAGCTTCTGGTCGCTTCTTCTGCCTCGCCTGCTCGCGCCGACCTGGCCGTCGCCTGCCGGGCTCCGCCTGCTGCCAGCCCCGGGCCAGCCAGCCTGGACCCGGCCGCTGCGCGGCAGCTGCAGGCCGCCGCCCCCCCCACGGCCGGCTGTCGCCCTGCCGCGGCTGGCCGCCGTCTGGCTGCTGCCGGCAGCAACCTGGCCGCGGCGCGCCGCAGCCTGGTTGCGGCGGGCTGCCGCCCGGTCGCCGCGGGACGTCGCCCGGCCGCTGCTGGTCGTTGCCTGGCTGCGGCTGGCCGCAGCTTGGCCACTGCCAGCCATTGCCTGGCCGCTGCTCGGGGCAGCTTAGCCTCTACCGGCCGCGGCCCAGCCACCGCCTCCGGTCCGACCGCGGTCGGCCTTGGTGGCACGCCGCCCTCTGGACTCCGCACGGCAACGGCTGCTCTAGCCTCGGTCGTGCCTCACGCGGCCTCCGCGCGTGGGGGGAGAGCTCTGCCCTCCTCGCGTGGTGCCGGTGGCGGACGTCTTCCGCAGGTTGTTCTCCCCCTGACGGACCGCCGGCTGGCGTTGCCCGCGGCCCCCTCGCTCGCCTCTTCCCTCCTGGTCGCTCCGCCTCCGTTCCGGTCGCCCCTGCCTCTCCGGCCCCGACGAGTCGGGTCTCTCTACCCCTCGGCACTCGCCGGACGTGCCTCCGTTGGCCGCGGAGCTGGCAACCCCCTCCCAGGCTCTCGGGTCGCACTCCCCACCCTCTGCTGTGACTGAGGGGCCTTCTCAGGGCGACCTCGAGTCACTGGTGGCGGACTTCTGCGCCTCTTTGCAGCGACCTCCACCTCCCCCGGTTCTGGGGCGCCGCGCCGTCACCGGGCGAAGGCGTGCCCGCCACTCGCCACGCTCGCCGCATCAGCCGTCTCGCCGCGGTTTCCAGGGCCCGGGGCCCGAACCCGGTCACCGCGGGCCAGAACCTGCTGATGCGGAAGCTGAGAGTCATGGGGCCGCGCGAGGCACCCGACGCTGCCGCGTTCCAGCACTACACCAGGCTCTTCGCTGTCGGCCTGTCGGAGGAGCACTCCAGAGCTATCCGAGAGCTCTTCGGTGCCCAGGTCGAGGGGTCCTTTCAGTGCTCCGTGCTGGAAGATGACGAGTTCCAGGCGGCGGTTCGTGAGCTCTTCCCCGAGGAGCAGCTGGTCGTCGACGCGCAGGCCTGAGCCTGTGCTTGTCGAGTGGTCGTCTCTTTTTGTGTTTAAATGGATGTAAACATTGCTGTTTGGAATGTCCGTGGACTTAGCCAGCGTGCTAGACGCTCGGCGGTCCGCGAGTTGGTTGCTTCCGAGCGTGTCTCTCTTCTTTGTCTGCAAGAGACTAAGCTCGCGGTTGTACCCCCATCCTTCATGCTTGATATGTTAGGGCTCGACTTTGATTATGTTGCGTTGCCGGCTGTGGGCTCCCGCGGTGGAATTCTGGTCGCTTGGCGCAAAGACACCTGGCTCATCTCCTCTCCCTCCTTTGGCACTCACCACGTTACGGTGAAGGTCGCACTGCTCTCCGCCCCCTCTTAGTATTGGTGGCTCTCCTGCGTCTACGGTCCGCAGTCCGATGCGGATAAAATCTCCTTTCTCGCTGAGATTCGTACCCTCTGTCCGATGCTATCTGGACCTTGGGTTCTCTGTGGGGACTTCAACCTCATCTACCAGGCGACCGACAAGAATAACGACCGCCTCTCGCGCAGAATGATGGGTCGCTTCCGTCGTTTCCTTGACGACCTTGAGCTTCTTGAGCTGCACCTCCAAGGCCGCCTCTTCACTTGGAGCAACGAGAGGTCGCATCCCACCTTGGAGCGCATCGACAGAGTTTTTGTCTCCCAGGACCGGGAGTTTCTTTTCCCCTCCTCTGCTCTTCATGCTGTCTCCTCTAGGTGTTCCGATCATGCTCCCCTCCTCCTCCTTCTCGACTGTGGGGTGCACTCTAAGAAACGCTTCACCTTTCCGGCCTTCTGGCCTAAGGTCGAGGGCTTCTTGGACACAGTCAAGGCGGTCTGGTCGGGGCCGCGCCTTGATGTTGACCCGCTCCGTATGATCGACCACCTCCTTCGTGAGACAGCGAAGGCGATTGTGAAGTGGAGCTCCAAGGCGGTCGGCAGCATTCGCCTGCAGATCCAGATTACCAAGGAGGTCATCTTCCGCCTTGAGGTCGCGCAGGACTCTCGGTCGCTCTCCACCGAGGAGATCTCTTTACGGCGGTTCCTCAAACTACGCTACCTAGGTCTGACCTCGCTGCAGCGAACGATCGCTCGGCAACAGTCCAGCCTCAGGTGGCTGCGTGAGGGGGACGCCGACACTAAACTTTTCCACCTACATGCCAACCACCGTAGGAGGAAAAATTTCTTCTCCTCCCTTCTGGTCGGTGGTCGTTCAGTTTTTCGGGAAGAGGACAAGGCTTCGGCAGCCTTTGACTACTTCGACCGTATTCTGGGCGCCCATCATGAGCGTTCCTGCGCTCTCGATTTTGAGGAGTTGGGACTCCCGCGGATGGACCTGGAGGACCTAGCTCTACCCTTCTCGGAGGCCGAGATCTGGGACGTGATCAAGGACCTCCCACTGGACAAGCCCCCCGGCCCGGATGGCTTCACGGGTCGCTTCTACCGATCTTCCTGGTCGATCATCAGGGGTAATGTGTTGCGGGCGTTCAACGCCCTTACTAAAATGGACTTCCGCAGCTTCCACCACCTGAACGGCGCCCTTCTCACCCTCTTGCCTAAAAAACCAGACCCGGTCGCGCTGTCAGATTACCGGCCCATCAGTCTAATCCATAGTTTTGGGAAATTTTTCTCCAAAGCGGCCGCAAACAGCTTCGCCCCGCACCTCTCTTCTCTAATCTCGCCCAACCAAAGTGCCTTCATCAAAGGTCGCCTCATCCACGACAACTTCCGCTACGTCCTTGGCACGGCGAGAGCGCTTTCTAGTCGAAAGCTTCCTAGGATCATGTTCAAAATTGATCTAGCGAAATCTTTCGACTCGGTCGGCTGGGTTTTTCTCCTTGAGCTCCTCTCAGCTGTCTGCTGCCCTCGCAGATGGACCGACTGGATCTCAGTCATTCTGTCAACCGCCAGCACCAGGGTTTTGCTTAACGGCACCCCTGGGCAGCGGATCTGCCACGGGCGAGGCCTGCGTCAGGGCGATCCCCTTTCCCCCATGCTCTTTGTGCTGGTCATGGAGTGCTTCCATGCCCTCTTCCGCAAGGCAGAATCCCGTGGTCTCCTTCTAGATCTGGGGAGGAGTATCCGTTTTCGCGCCTCTCTCTACGCTGATGATGTGGTCGCTTTCTTCTCTCCGGTCGAGCTCGATCTGCGGGTCGTCAAGGTGGTCTTGTCGCTTTTCGAAAGCGCGACCGGCTTGGCGGCAAACTACACCAAAAGCCAGGTCTACCCCCATCAACTGCTCTGAGGGGCACCTATCTCTGGTCCGATCCATTCTCTCCTGCACGATTGCCGACTTCCCTTGCACCTACCTCGGGGTCCCTCTTTCTATCAAGAGGCTACCCAAAGCGGCGATGCAGCCTTTGGTCGATAAGGTCGCTAGGCGCCTGCCCTCTTGGCAGGGCAGGCTGTTGAGCCACAGTGGCCGCCTCGTGCTTGCCAAATCAACGCTCTCGGCCATCCCGGTTCACATCTCGATGGCGATTTCCATCTTCCCCTAAGCACTGCGTGCGGTCGAAACCCTCATCCGCGGCTTCCTCTGGTCCGGGACAGAGGTGGCCTCGGGCGGTCGCTGTCTGATCGCTTGGGTGAACGTCACCTGCCCCACTCGCTGCGGTGGACTAGGTCTGCCCAACCTTCGGATCTTTGGCACCGCGCTGCGTCTACATTGGCTGTGGCTGGCGAGGACTGACCCGGACAGGACTTGGGCAGCGTTCCGCTTCCCCGTGGACAAGGCCACCCAGGCTTTCTTCAACGCCTCAATTTCCGTGGAGGTGGGGGACGGTTCCCGTGCGCTTTTCTAGGAAGACAGCTGGCTCTCCGGGTGCTCCATCAAATCCCTTGCACCTAACCTCTGGGCCGCGGTCTCGCCTAGGGTGCGTCGGACCCGCACTGTCGCTGAGGCCCTGCTGACCGGGCCAGCCGGGATCCGTTGGGTCGCTGACGTAACCCACGCCCGGACGGTGCAGGTGGTCTTGCAGTACCTTGTCATCTGGGACCTACTGCAGGAGATCAGCCTCACGTCTGAGTAAGAATGGCAATGGAGCGGTTTCGGGTCGGATATCCGCGGGTTTCGGGTTCAGTGGGTTCGGGTTTGGTTTGGAATTTTCACCCACGGTTTTCGGGTTCGGAGCTCCGAAACCTATCGGGTTCGGTTTCGGGTTTGGTTTTCCACCTGTGGATATCCGATGGATTACCGAAATGAATCGTTAGGAATTAAAACTCATGCTTTATAATATACTAATGATCATTTGTTTACCTATATACTATTCTAAGTTGACTAATGATGTTATTTACTATTTGTTACCTCTTGTTTGTACATGTAAATATGTATATATATGTGCATACGTTTATAAAAAGTCCTCGTTACTCTTAATATGTTGCCATACAAAGCGGATTTCGGGTATCCAATCGGGTTTTGGGTATCCACGGGTTTGGTTTCGGACACGGATTTTCACCCGAATCGGAGTTTGGGTCGGTTTCGGTTTTGGGTGCCCAGACATTCCACCCGCTCCGAACCCGACCCATTGCCATCCTTACGTCTGAGCCTGACCGGTTCATCTGGAAATGGTCGCCTAGCGGAGTCTACTCCTCGGCTTTGGCCTACTCCGCCCTATTTCTTGGTCGCGTCGACATCCTCGGAGCACGCCAGATCTGGAAGGTTCACATACCGGGAAAGTGCAAGTTCTTTGCTTGGCTGGTCTTGCACGGCCGCTGCTGGACGTCGGACCGGCTGCACCGTCACGGGCTTAGGGACTCGGACACTTGCGCACTGTGCGCCCAGGGATCCGAAACGCTGGACCATCTGACGGTCGATTGTGTCTTCTCTAGAGAGACCTGGCATATGGCCCTCAGGCATATTCTCCTTCAGGACCTGGCTCCGGATCGCCCGGTGAAGTTTGCCGAGTGGTGGTGCTCCGCCAGGAAACAGGTCGCTAAGGCTCGGAGGAAGGGTTTCGACTCCTTCGTCTGGTTGGTCGCTTGGTCGCTGTGGAAGGAACGGAACCGGCGCGTTCACGACAAGGAATCGCTCATGCCGGTGGCGCTCGTTCCGGCAATCCTGGAGGAGGCTAGGACTTGGGCGCGTGCGGGTTTCCTCCGCTCGCTAGATTGTTGGGTGTTCGCACGGTGCGGGCGGTGTAATGTTTTTAGTCTTCTCTTCTTTTCGTTAGGCCACGGACCTGTTGTGCTCGAATACTGTTGTTTCTTCTCCTCTCTTAATGAAAAACGTGCTTTACACGTCTTAAAAAAATGGGGACGAGTCATTCGCCGGGAGAAAAGCGGAAAGTGACTGTGTTCTGCTTTAAAAGACGGCTACATCTATTGAAATTATACGATCATACTTACGAAACTGTTGAAACTTGTGGTTGTTTCGTAAAAGTTTATAGCAATCAGCCATAAAAGACAAATGACGGTTCGATGATTAATTGATAAATCACGTCAGTAATAAAAAAAAAGCTGCAACCACAAGAAAAAAATGATTTGAACCCTACTTGCTCTAGCATCAACGGTGTGGGAGCTTGGGCAGGTGCCCAGACTTGCCCACACTTGGTCCGCCACTCATCACGAAGGTATGAACTATATAGATGGATTCCAAACAACCTTTGGTACAGGCATGAGCAGAGTTCCTACAGACACGGGCAAAATGAAATTTGGTTAATACGGAGCCTAACACCACTTCGATTGGCATATACAAAATCGAATCAGTTAGTAAAGGATGACGTGCACATTCTCACAGATCGTGTAATGGTTTCTAGCACATTAATCCATTACAACTAGTTTGATCTGTTCACATGAATGAACGCGAATTTACATCACTGAATACAAATAATCTGTACCGTAGTATAAATGCATCAAAAAAAAAACAATGAGGAGAATACAATGCAAACATGAGAATGATGGTGCAGTCCACAGTTGCACTTGCACCAAAGCGGCAAACAACCCAAATCCATCTCAAAATTACTGGGCTGATAACATGAGTACCATCAACCGTGGCATGGATCGACTCCGGTATATGGATCTGCGGATGCTGTGTGCAGTATGCTCTCTCTGACTGAAACTGAATGGAAGGAACAAGTACTGTCTTTGATGTAATCTGAATTCCGTATCTTCACGTTGCCTGACTGCCATGTAGTATCTTTTTGGTTAGGCTGTTTTCCGGTAGACCTTGACTGCAAGAATCGACCCTCGAGAAGCCAGGTTTTGGGACGGCGAGGCTCGATTTGGCACGTACGCTCCAGGATCTTGATTCGGTGACACCAACCGAACGGGGAGAGTACAAACTCTGGCAACAGGGAGTAGCAACCGAACCTGAAAGAGCATGGTGTGAATCTTCTGGTAGTTGGGGTTCAGCACGACAGGATCCGGCGGAGAAACGAGAGAAATGGATCGATCCCTGCTGCCTGATCCGCTGCTGCGCGGCGCGTGACGTCATGGACGCCGACAAGGCGGAGTGGTACGGGACAAGGGTGTCCGAGAGACCGGCCGGCATGGCCGGGGGACACGCGAGATACGGTGCTAGTTTCCGTCTCCCTTCTCGCCCAAGCCACGCGCTAGCCGAATCCTGCCTGCGTGCTCCTTCCTTGTTCATTTTTCTATGTCCGAGCTAGGATGATTTTCCATGGGAGCTAGGGCGGCATCGAGCTGTGGAGAGGGTGGAGGGAGCCGAATATCGAGGTTCTTTTTTCTCTTCATGCGACGTGCAGTGATGGCCTCCAGTCCTCCGAGCGATCGGATCGGAGCTGCAGGACGATGAGCAGAGAACACTGTGCGTGTCCTCCGGGCGGGGCGGCGATGCAGTGCGCCGCACGCAAAAGAGTCAAGAACGAACGGGAGGGCGCTGGAACTTGCAGCCCACGACACCACAGCAGGAGGCACCGTGGCGGCGATTCAACCACCCACGGCCGGAGCAACTGGCCGGCGGCCGCGGCTGCAACGTGCGTGCTGTTGACACGCCTGATGGAGAGCAATTTGGCGCGACGGTTGACACGCGACCACATGCCTCTGCCTGTCCGGTGCACCGCAACCGCATGCATGTGCCCTGCCCCGCGACCCCCGGTCGAGTCGCCGACCGCCGGCGAGGCGCGTCTCAGACACCGGCCAGGCGTGCATTCCTTGGTGGTGCGATGCAACGGCCGGCGACGAGGGCCTGTTCCAAGCGGCTCTGATGGACAGACCGTTGTGCTTTCGATCATCAGCTTCTTCGCGTAGCATTAGCATCTCGTGCGATGGTGACAGGCGTGAACTCTGCAGCAGTAGACAACACGAGCTTCACATGACAGCAGATGGAATTTGACAGGTTGACTCGTAGTGTACCTCAGGCTGTCAACGAGCGCAGGTGCAGTGGATTGCACACACGAAACTGACGGGTCCTGTCGGTAGGCTACAATGAGAAACCCGGGCCGCCGGCAGGGCAGACACCAGATTGGCCGCCTTTGGGTCCCCCTGAACCCCGACAAGCTGCCTCCCCAGCATCGATTCCTCCTCATCGTCTCCCGCTGTCATGTCAAGCACCCCACGTCTCTCTCCCGCTACTCGTCGTACAGTATATAAAGTAGCATCTCCTGCGCCATCTCATCTCAAGGACATTCCAAGCCTCTTCTCTCCATTCTGTTCCTCCTGCGCCATCTCGATCATCTGAAGATCGATCAAGCACGCCTACTACTCGAAAAGATCGATCGAGAGCATCAGCTTCGCCAGAGGATCATCAATCGGAATTCGGATATGGAGCTGGAGCTCGGGCTGGCGCCGCCCAACGTCGCCGTCGCCGCCGCCGCCGACGACGACCACCTCAGCATCAGCAGCTCGTCGGATCCTTGTGCCAGCGGGAAGAGATGCTTCAGGGAGGCGTTCCAGCAGGCGGCGACGCTGCCGCTCTTCGACGACGGCTCGTCGTCGTGCAGGATCAGGATGACGAGCCGCAGCACCGATAAGAAGCCGCTGGTCGGGTGGCCGCCGGTCAGCTCCGCGCGCAGCAGGGCGTGCGAAAGCTACGTCAAGGTGAAGAAGGAAGGGGACGCCATCGGCAGGAAGGTGGACCTGTCGCTCCACGACTCCTACGACCAGCTCCTCGCCACGCTCCGCCGCATGTTCCCGACCACCACCGCGCGCTCCTACGACGACACCCATGTGGATGTGGTGGTCACCTACGAGGATGGGGAAGGGGACTGGATGCTCCTTGGAGACGTGCCATGGGAGTAAGTTCAGAGCGAGTCCTTAATTAATTAATCAGGGGATACTCCATATTATTGGATTGGATGGTCGCTGACATCGTAATAATAATGTGATTTTCTTGCAGCGATTTCGCCACATCCGTCAAACGCCTCAAGATATTGGGATGACTACGCACAAACTTATGTAGATGCTTTTTTTTTTCTCTCTGTCATTTTCTTTTGGTTTTCCAAAAGGACTTGGTGTGCTAAGGCCTGGTTTAGATGGCTAAAGTTTCTAACCTTTTTTCCACTCTCTCTCCATCACATCACATTAAATACATCAAAAGACATATGTTCGAAGTATTAAATATAGGTAAAAAAATAATTAATTACACAGTTTGGATGTCCTTTGCGACACGAATCTTTTGAGCCTAGTTAGGCTATGGTAGGATAATATTTACCACAAACAAACGAAACGTGCTACAGTGTGCTACAGGAGTTCTAACAGCTAAATTTGCAAAATTTTCAACTAACTAAACAAGGCCTAAGAGTCAATGCAGTAGGGACTAGGTTGTCGCGTCATGTGACGATACGTCGTAATACGGCGAGTTCTTGTTTGTGAGAATTTCTCTTAGAGACTTTTCCTTTGTGTTTTGCGCAGTTTATGCTGCAGCAGCTGATCATATACTGTATGAATACAGATCTTGTACCGTTTTCGCTAAAACAGATATATATACATAGTAGAGCATAGAAATAGCTGAAACAACTCCTTCTCATCAGTTGACGATCAGGTTAACTGGGATTCTCCTTCTACGATAACATTTTTTTTAAGATGCCCATAGCACATTTTAAATTAAGAAGAAGAGAATTACAAAAGATGCAGTTTTAGGAGAAACCTTAAATTGCAGAATTACAATAACAACAACTAGCTACAAACAACAAGAAACACGATAAAGAAGAAGAACATCACCTCACCACCCCACTCACAGAAACAAGAGACCTAAAAGATTGACTGAAACCAACAAGACAGAAAGACGTTAAGAGCACACGCACATCACCGATTGTCAAACCGCTACAAGCCAACAGTAGAAACGTGAGGGGATCTGCAAGACGATGCCTCCAAAAAGGAAATGACAATACGTCGCCATCATCCATCCGTCTCCACAGAAACAGACCAGGTCTTCACCTGGCAGAAACAACAAGCATTGGTGATCGCAACGACACCCCAGCACGGTGAACTACATCCGCAGACGCTGCCGTCGTCGACCTCGACGAATGCCTGGCCTGGCTTTTGCCAAAGGTCACCAAAACCACCCCCGTGCAGAAGGTTGTCGAACCCTGGAGGTAGCCAAATGGATGGAATTGCAGCGAGTAGCTCATAGCGACAACAATGAACAGCAGCCGCAGGCACACATGAAATGACCAAAGAGCGACCCAACGACCGCCGCCCATGATGAGAACACCCCACTTTCTAGCAGCACACGACGATGAGGTAGCGAGTGAATCACCAAGGGGAAGACAAAGACTCGTCCTCCCATCCAGACAACGAAGAAGACGACCGACGGAGACATTGATCCACGAGCGACAACCACAACAGATGAGCGAGCAACCAGAGAGAGTGATCACAACGACAGGTGGGGGTACCAGTGGCACGCAAGACGCGCCGAGGTGGCGGAACTCAGAGGAACGACCATAACAAGATTTGTGTGCGGTCGTGTGAGCAGAGAGGGGGAGATGGGGAAGAGAGAGGGAAGGCGAACGAGAAGAAGGCGACCGGCACGACAGGGGAGGGCAACGAGAAAGAAGGCATCCGGGGAACAACCAAGGGGACCCGAAGGATGCAACAACATCGAGCGCCGAACCCCAAGAAGTGATCTTGATGCGAAGCTATCCACCGTACACTGTCGCGGGGCTGCAGCTCGGAGCAGCCCCAGCATAGGCCCACCCGCCCACGCCGGGGCAGAGGATCCTACGCCGCTGGGCGACAGCGGAGGGCGGGGGCGGGACAGAGATGTCGACCGCCCACCCTACGCCAGATCCGTCGCCGCTTGGTTCGTCGGATCCCTACCGAGGGGCACTGCGGGCTTATTTTGTTGACCATGAAGCTATTTTGCCTGGCTCACTTGTTGCATGTACCTTACCTAAGTAGTGTTTGGTTGGAATCCAGGGAGCTGTCTCGTCCAGGCAGGTGCGCACCAGGCCACCAAATTTGAGCGCTTGGCTCAGGCAAAGAGGCTACATGAGCTAATCATGGTGATTAGCGGTTTGACCACCCGAGAATGCAACCAAAATCAGTAAATGTAACTTAATTAATAATATTTTATTCTCATTCTCTTGTTGATACTATCAGCCGGTCATGGAAAACACAATTATGACTGCCCTCATTAATTACGTAGTATGAAAAATTATGAAATAAATTATTAAATTATTTGTATTTATAAATGTTGTTAACCAAGATAATGTATTGGTTTATTGTGTGTTGGTTTATAGTATAATTGCATCACATATACTAAATATGTTTTGAAATTACATTAGAGAACAAGATATAATATAATGTTTTCATTAGCTTTCTCAGGCACACGTCTCCAACCAAACAAACTATCTTTTCGGTTGCCTGACCAGCCAGATTCTATCAACTTTCTAGACAACTTCTAGGTAGCACTTTTTACCAGGCAACCCATTCAGGACTCCAACCAAACATGCCCTGCAAGTGCCGTGGAGTGTCGAAACCGACCTGCGGCGTCTCCCGTAGGGGGCCGCACCAAGGAGCCTGTGTCGTGCCGCCGTCGCGGACGCCACCACCATGGAGCTCACTACAGGCCGCCTCCGACCAGGACCACGCCACCAAGCCGAGGAGCGTGCAGTCGACCGCGCTGCCGCAAGCCGAGCAACCAGCCCCGCGCCGCCACAAGCGTCTGTCACTGGTAAGGCCGTCGTGCGCCACCCACAACCGAGGGCGCACAGATCCGCACCAAGGAGGCCGGATCTGGCGAGCAACGACCGGAAGCGACCACGCCGGTGGGAGCCACCCACCACCTACGACCAAGGGGAAAAAGAGAGAGAGGGAAAGGAGGGAGGGAGGGAGAGCGTGGAGGCCGGCTTTAGCTCTGACGCGGGTCGCCACCGGAGGTGGTGGCCGCGACCACCGGAGCTAGGGTTTGGAGGGTGGTTGGCGCCAGGTGGCTATCGCCCTGGGGAGGCCACGCGAGAGTTCGAGGGGCGTGCAAACTATTTTTCCTGATTCACGATAACGTGCTGGCAGCTGTGTATGTTTATGCTCCACATTTTATTCTTCTTCTTGAAGATAAAATTTGGATCTAATTTGTAACGCACGTTTGAGGCTCTATTTAGTTCCAAAATTTTGTCCTTCTACCCGTCACATCAACTTGCGACAGTGTTTAGAAGTATTAAATGTCAATTAATGACAAAATTCATTTTATAACTCTCGGCTCAAAACTCGAGATAAATCTAATAAATTTAATTATTCTATGATTAGACAATGTCATACTATAGTAAACAATCTCCAATGACGTATTAATCTCCTTTGTGTGGTGGAGGGGGCGGTATTACGGGGTATACATCCGGGGGACGGCGCTCGACATTTTATGCTTGAAAAGCATGAGATTGCCAAGGTGGCGTGTGATTGAAAGCTTGAGTGGCTTGGGAAAATTGTGGTGGTGGGAAAGGATTAGGGAAGTAGTTTTCGCCAAAGGAGGTGTTCTACCACGCTGGCGTGGTGTGATTGATTGAACTGGCTAGCTCTTTCTGCCTTTCTTCTTCTTCGAGGATGGTCTCAAATCTTTTCTTGTTGGGGCAATAATTGGAATTGTGGTCATAATTTTCTTTGTGAAAGATACACAACCATTTTCTCTTCTCATTCTGGCATCTGCCTCTCCCTCGACCCCTTCCTCTGCCGCCTCTGTGACTCTTAGAGGAGTTTTGCCCAGGGGGTTGCGGCGACTGGTTAGATTGAGCTTGTGGGTTGCCTTGAGGGTTGTAACTCTCTTGGTTGTTTTCAGCGTTGACACTGTTGATGTTCGGATTAGTCCCGACACTAACTAGAAAATTGCGTTGTGATTTGTCTCTCGATGGTTGGTGCAAGTGCTAACACAAAGACACGTGTTTATCCTGGTTCCGGCCACGGGGCCGTACGTCCAGCAGAGTGTGCGTGAGCACTATATTATCTTGCACCGGGGTGCTCGTAGAGAGGGGCTACAAGCAAGGCGGGAGAGGAGTCGAGCCCTCCAAGTCCCTGGTTGCTAGGATGATTGAGGCAAAGTGTCAATATCGTGGAGTGTGTGAGCGGTGGTGTGCGAGCGATCGAGCGAATGAGTTGTGCGTGTCGGCGTATATCTGCGGCTGGGCGTCTGCCTATGTTGACGGTCGATTTCCATCAACCAAGAACACTTGTTATGTTATAGTTTGGATATCATTTTGGAACTAACCCGCCACTAAGCATACTAATGATATAACAAGTTCACCATTGGATATGTATTTTGGAGTATAGTGTTTATGCAGGAATTCATGTGCTAAATGAGAGGAGATGCACTTAGTTCGGAGGACGATTTTCAAATATCATAACTTACGCACTGCGTATTACTTCGACATATTATTACTTCTTATGAGATAATCTTTTAGCACAACCAACTTAGATGCCATGTATAACTCATGCGTACAACTTCTACTTCCAATTTCTACAGTACAATTTCGAATTTTAGGTTTTTAAGGATTTATAACTTATTTACTTATTTACTAACAACTCTTACATGATTAATTCTGTAGTGCAATTTTCATGATACATATAACTTACACCCATTCCTTATATTAATCAGAACTTTGTGAGAATGTCGTTAAATAATTTATGTATATAACTTATATATATACGCAAATGATATTTACTTGACTATAACACGGTATGAAACAAAAAATAGTCTAATGGGCAAACGACGGTGGAGAGGACATCAACTCGGAAAACTGTGGAAAGGACATTCACTAAAACATTGTGCGTGTCACTTTCATGGCGCGCATAAATCATAGTTACAGATAAATTATACATCAAACTTATGTATATAAGTTACAATATTACAGAAATAGAAAATTACAATAAATAAAATCTTCTCAAAATAGAAAGTGTAAGGGAGAAAAGGGGCTGTCGGGGAACTGCGCGCCCCTAGCGCGCACGGATTAGCACAACCCATGAGATGACGGGAAAGAAATTCCCATCTCCTCGCCTCTTCTTCCCAAATCACAAACACATGGACCACCTTCACCCGTGTTTCCCTACCGACAGGTGGGTCCGATCCCGAGCCACATAAGTCAGGTGAATCTTCCGAGGCAGGTGAATCAACTATTTGTTGATTAAAATTCATAAGCTGTAATGACATGAGGAGGATTGCATAATATACTCCTCCGTCAAAAATTCACTTCAAGTTTGATCGCTCGTCTTATTCAAAAATATTTACGAGCACATAGTAGTTATTCTAGAAGATTTTTCTTAATAAAGGTAGCCATAATTAAAAAATATGATATATTGTACAATTTTTTGAATAAGATGAGTGGTAAAATTTGAAGTAAAAAAAAGTCAAATGAACTACAATTTGAAACGAAAAGAGTACTAGAAAGTCGGAGAAATTAATAAAACATTTACTTATTGCAAGCTTTGGTTGACACACACTAAATTACAACTTGTAGGAGTATACATGAATTTTAAGATTCATGTTGCATGGCTTATTCAAATACTCCCTCCCTCCCAAGATATCAAGCATAAAATAGATTAAAAAAAGTACAGTTTGCGTGGGTTGACTTTAGAGGTGCCCCTAGATGCAATTAGGGCTGGATAACGAGCCGGCCCGCCTCGGCTCGGCTCGGTCGAGCTCGTTAATATAACAAGCTAGCTCGGCTCGGCTCGTTAACGTAACGAGCCAAAAGCTGAGCTCGGCTCGATAAAAGCTCGAGCTTGCTCGGTCAGCTCGCGAGCTGGGAAGACAGAAACTGTTTTAAGTCAACGTCTCTGATGCAGATCATACAATTGCCACTCGTATAAAAAAATAATTGTAGTTTGGTTCGATTCAGATCTCAACAACAAGCAGAGGTTCGAAAAGAAGAAATCATCCAAATATTCAATCGAAGAAAACATTCACAGATAGCAAAGACGGACAAATCTGCTACTGCAAAGGCCAGACCTGCTACTGCTAGTGGTGCCCGAAGCTGTTGTCTAGTCTTGGTGGTGGAGGCGTCATTCAGAGAGTCAGAGTCTGGCCATGGCCAGCGTCGCCTTGAGGAGCTCATGGTTCTTCTTCCTGGCCTTGGAGACATGGATATTGAAGAGACGAAGCTGACAGGCACGCGATTCGACAACTAGAGATGCGGAGGGTGGAGGTGGGTGGCGGTGTCGTGCGCTTCTCCGGCCTTCAGGGAGTTGGACAGTGTTAGTGTCACCGCGGCGTGGCCGCGTGGGCGTGACGGCGGCTTGAGCAGCAACGGCGCGCCTGATGAGGAGTGGAAGAGACAGAGGACGACGGGGTCTGGGCACTGGCAACTGAGATAGGGTTGCTCATTGGGCTGCTTGGGCCTCATTGGGCCCCTACGTGGCCTGCTCAGTGCTTATAATTCCTGGCTCGTTACGCTCACGAGCGGCTCGCGAGCCGGCTCGAGCTAGCTCATTATAATAACGAGCTAAAGTGTTAGCTCGAGCTGGCTCGTTAGTGTAACGAGCCGAGCCGAGCCGAGCCGAGCTAACGAGTCACGAGCTTTTCGTCCAGCCCTAGATGCAATCTAGGTGCTCCTTGTCCTTCCAGCTACTTTATTCTTCAGCGGGTGGTAGGGATCAAAGTTCTTAAAAGATGCCCCCGGTTGAGCTCCTCCCCACGTTTCACGGGGACGCGTGGCGCGCAGCGCGAGCTCCGCCACCCATGCCTGCCAATTTGCAAAAGAGCCCCTCTACTCTCTGCAAATTGCAGCGTAGTCCACCCGCACCCCACAAACCCTAGAGTACCGTCGCCCCACACCCCCTCCCGACGCCGTCACCCCGCACCCCCTCCTCGCGCTCTCCTTGCCATGCCGCCGCCGCTCCCGCGGCCCCCTTCATGCTCACCTCCGCACCTCCCAAACCATAGCTGTCACCCGGTTCCACCATGCACCTCCTCCTCGCTCGGTCACCCAAATCCATCCCGTGCTCTCCTCCTCGGGCCGCCGCCGCTCTCGCGACCCCCCTCCATCCTTCCTCCGGAGGTGGATCTGGATTCCTGGACACATCGGTGTCTCGGAGCTCGGGCCTCGCCGCCGCCGCTTTCGCGGCCCCCCACCATCCTTCTTCCGGAGGTGGATCTGGATTCCTGGACACATTGGTGTCTCGGAGCTCGGGCCTCGCCCGATGCGCCTGTCGGCAAGCATCAAAAGGTCCGTCTGACTCCGCCTTCCCTCCCCGCCGCTACCCCTCTGTGCTCTCCCTCGCCGCCACACCGCCTGCTCCCGCGGGTTCTAGATCGGGCGCGTCTCGGAGTGGGTGCGGTTGCGCCGACCTTCCCATATCACCTCCACCGGAAAAGGCAACCGAGCCGGGATTCACTCGCTCGCGTGCCCATGCATGATTCTTCTCCCTGCCGCCGCCCCCTTCTCTGCTCACCACCTCCGACGGGTTAGTGTTTTCTTCCATGATCCTTTTCTTTGCTCCTCTGCCATGCCGGCTTCCTCGGGAGGTCTGAAGCCTGCGGAAGTCGGCCGCCGCCGCTGGAGCTCCATGTGTGGATGAATGAGTGCTCTGGGCTGGGGTAAAACAGTAAAACAGTTGTGGAATGTTATGCGCTGAGCAGGGCAGACTACTGTTTTAACTCATGCTAATTTTATTGGGCAATGCTGCTATTCACGAAACCTGATCCTGCTCATACTCCTTTGTCTTTTTCTCTGCATAGAAAAGTTTGCCTTATGAATATTGCTGCAGATTGTGTAGGCATTGTTTCTTACTTCCTTCTTGGACCTAAGTTGACATTTCTTATTTAAGTTGGACCTTTTCTCTTGACCAACTTCTGTTCACTATATAAATTCATTGACAAAAGAATATTGTACCTTTGAACATAAAGTTTGTTGGAACTTCTTGGCTGATCCAGATTCCAGTACCTACATGTACTTTCTCATCAAAGGTATCATTATCTAAAAAAGTACAACTAAGAAATTTCGATTGTTCATCTGCCGATTAACCAAGCCGATCACAATCACTTCAAAGGTTTGCTGAAAAGAACAATCACTTGCACTTCAAAACCACATTATCTGTTTGTCTGAAATAATGACCTTCATTGTACATGTGGTTGGAATTATTTTCAGTTCTGTCGCCTGTTTTCCCAGATGGCTGAATCGTATATCTAGCACAAGTTCTAGAAGAGTATATGTATAGGCTATTGGTTGCAAGCTTGTCCTAATTCATTTTGCCTAATGCTAGCCTCCTTTCACTTATTTCATTATGTCTTGCAGCCACTCATCAACAACTATTCAATGATACACTTCTGAAGATCAACAAGGACCTCGCATATTTGCAGTTTGAGTTGCGAGCATGCATGAACCAATATGATGGAAAGGTGTATTATGGAGTGGTTAATAACATTGCTGACGAAGAATCAAAGCTTGTAACAAAGTATTCTGTGCCCCGGATTGCATTCTACAAGGGACTGGTATGTGATACCTGGAGCCATTGGTGGAAATCACAGAAACTATGGATATCTCTTGGAGCCATTGTGGTTGGGTTGGGGTGTTAATTGATGGTTGCGTTGCAGGACTGATGGTGCTTCTGTGATTTTCATGCTGCTTGTGTGCATGGGATTCAAGATGGCGATAAGTATAACATATTGCATTAAAACAATAGGTACAAATGTGATATGAAGTAAATATATCTATGAACATTTTCTGAATTGTATGGTACTTGCCCCCCATGATGACAGAAGTGCTACATTTGAAGTCTAAAGTTTGGAAAATAGTACTTGAATTTTGACTATCTTAATCATAGGGAGGATATTTTTTCCACTGTTCAAAATGTGGTTTTGTTTTTTAACTGAATAAATTGATCCTTAGTGACGCCTTGCTCTGAACTTCTTTTGAAGGAAGAGGAAACAAGAGCAGACCTCATTGGATAGCAAGATGTTGGGACACTGATACAGTGATAATTAAACATTGGCTGTGATACCCTATGATATTACTATTGATTTAGTAAACAAAGCATTGCACTATGTTGCAAATTTAAAATTCTCCACTTGCAGACTTTATCTTTTCTCAATGTATCTAAAGCTAAGCTTTCCGAGTATCCAGTCCATGTACATTTGCAAGAACATGTGTGAAATGAAATGATCTGCGAGAGTTGCCATTTATTACCTTGTGTAAATTCAGCTACCTAACGTTTATATTTGATTGTTGACATGATAGGGTGCACTTCAAATGTTGACATGATGTTTGCATTTTTTTCATTACGATATTGATAGGACGCACAACGCGCGCTGAATTGTCTAGTTGGATCCACGAGTCACCTGAGACGTAGTATGCCCCGAGAAAGGGTCTTGCCTGGGCATAGGTAAGAGTTGAGGTCACCATTGGAGCCAACCCAGACCCGTAACACTTGAAAGCAGCGCAGTAGTACCCCCTATAACAAGCAAAGAATGCATTTTATATAATAATAATAATAATAATAAAGACGGTAATCTAATACACATAACACCACATTTCATCGTTACAGTACAATATATATGAAGGAGCGAGAGGATATAATAATAATAAAAATAAAGATGTACCTCTCGGCCTTTTGAACGTCCCGTCCATCAGATACTATGCTCACAATCTCCTTGCCTATATCGGTGTAGGAGTAGATGACAGGCGTGCCCACCCTACCCAGGTAGATCTTCTCTCCTTCCCCCTCGATGGTGCAAGTCTTGAATGCTAACCCGCTCTCGCCGGGGGCGACCTTGATGGGGTTTCTATTCCGCAACGGGTCCGGTGGTGCCATCGGCAATGCCACCGCCTCCTTCAACACCGAAACAATCTTGCATTCCTCGTAGAAGGACTTGGCGGAGCCGAAGATGAAGTCGATGGTGCCCCTGATGACATACGCCTTGAAGTAGTGCAGGCCCATCTGGTCGTACAGAGCACCCTGGCCGCCGTCGATGGTGCAGTTGTACAAGGTTGCCTTGGTTCCCATCACTCGCAGCGCTGGTGCCTCACCTTTCTTCTCCCCTGGCTTGGGCAGGGGCGCATCGTTCCTGAAGACAACATTGTAGGCGACGAAGTAGTCGGACTCTATGGCCACGGTGCTGCTGCCGTCGGCGCCAAGGGGCTTGCCGTCCTTGCCCAAGGTGGCGGCGGTGTCGTTCCAGACGATAATGGCGGGGTTCCGGGGGTCCTCGGATTTGATGGTGATGAAGGGCTTGCTCCTGCTAAACAAGAGCTTCTCGCGGAACACGGCACCGGGCTTGAGGATAAGGACATAACGATTTGGTGTTGCCGTCAGGGATGTTGGCGATGGACTCGCTGATGCTTGTGTAACCGCCGTCTTCAGGCCTCAGTTCTGAGGCAGGGTCGATAAAATTTGTTACCTTGGTGGTCTCGGCGGAGGAGAGGGCAGCATCTTTCTTGGCACATCCCGCCGCATCTTCTTGGGTGCCATTGGTTGGCTGCTTTTTCACCCACAAGTTGAATTTGATCTGCTGCTGCTGCTGGCACGATGCCGTCGGCAGCAGCGACCCAAGCTCCAACAACACCAGGAGCAGGGACAGGACGAGCACATACATAGGTGGTTTACTCATCACCATGATCGATCGAGATGTTAATGACCTTCTCCATCTTATTCTGATTCCTCTACGACTTGCTCCTCTTTCCTTCTTCTTTGTTATATATACTCCCTCCGTCCCGCAAAGAGTGTCCACTTTGACTTTTTGCAGTCAAACCATCTTATGTTTGACTAAGTTTATATAAAAATATATCAGTACTTTTGATGTCTAACCAGTTTTATTAGATTCATTATGAAACATATTTTCATAGCATACTTATTTAGTGTTATAAATATTCGTATTCTTCATTATAAACTTAGTCAAACTTCAAATAGTTTGACTGAGAAAAGTCAAAGTGGACACTTTTTGCGGGACGGATGGAGTAGATATCTATCTAGTCTGTGGGACCATCTGAAAATAGAACGAGTGGTGTGTGATTGAGACCATCCGCACCGGGCTCCGGGAAACATCCCGCGATCCGTTTCCCGGAGCCTTTTCCCGGAAACCCGCGTGCAGCGCGGGACGGCAAAGCCCCGACAAAATCGCGGAGGCTCCCGTTTGCGCCAGATCCAGAGGGATCGCGCGCGCACGGGAAAAGCCAGGTGGCATGGGGGCCGCGCTGCCTAACGCCTCCGCGCGTGCCGTCCCAACCGTCGACGAGCCAGGCAGAAGGGGAGAGGGCGGGGACGCCGCGTCCGTCGCCGTCGTGGCCCTCCTCATCTTGCCGCTGCCGGAGAGGAGCCGTCGCCGCCGTTGCCTGTGGCCCGTCGAGGCGAAGCAGAGGAGCCGCAAGACGGCCGCGCCTCCCCCAGCCGTGGTCGACGCACGCCTCCGCCGCTTTGGGGAGGAGAGGAGCCCCGCCGGAGGACAAGCAGGGGCGGGCGGTGCCCCGCCGGAGGAGAAGCAGAGGAGAAGCAGGGGCGAGCCTCCCGCACCACCTCGCCGTCGCCGTCGGAGGAGAAAACGGCCAGCTCGCCCCGAATCGACGGCGCTTCCGTCGCCGCCCGTCCCCAGCTCGCCGCAGGGGAGGAGCTCCGCCGCACCATGGATCCGCCGTCGGCCGGCCCTGGTCGAGGCCGGCGGGGCCCTGCTGGCCGCGCGGGAGGGCACCAGGGGTCGTCGCCTCGCCGAGGATGGCGCATCACGCCGGGAGGAGCTCCGTCGACCTCCTCGCGTCCCGCCGCCGGAGCTCCGTCGCCAGGAGCACCGCCTACACCTTCGATGGGAGGTCCGCCACGCCGGCCACCACACCCCATCTCCTCCGCCTCCGCGAGGGAGCTGCGCCGCGCCGGCCATCCCCAACCCCTGCGCCGTCCGCCGCCGCCATGAGAGAGAAGGGGCCGGTCTCCCGCCACCGCGCCTCTTCCGGCCCCGGCGCCGAATCGAGCTCCGCCATCCCCCGAGATCCGTCGGTGGAGGAGCTCCGGGTGGGAGGAGGGCCAGAGCTCCGGGCGGCATCCGCGAGGAGAGGCGAGCCAGTGGAGAGGGGAAGCGTGGCGCGGAGTCACCAAGGAGCCGGAGGGGAAGTGAGCTGGGGAGGCGGCGCGGGGGGTGGGGGAGAGAAAAGGAAGGGGATGAGAGAAGAAAAGAAGAGGGTAGTTGAAGATGATTGAATAAAATATGATGAAGGATGAGATATGAAGGAGGATGAGTGTGGGAGAAGTGGATATGTCTGGAGAGAATATCGCTGACTAGGACAGAATATTCTTTTTTAAAGGAGAAAATGAAGGAGCATGAGTGTGGATGGTCTGAACAAGCCAAGCAGTGGTGTTCCTCCATTTCAGGTGTCGAGATGGAAGGTTATTAGCTACTACTAGCTAGGTCCAACAACCTAATTTGAGACCTTGAATTCCGCATGAATGCATGGTTATTATTCCTCTGATCAATGCATGGAAAATTAAATTAACGGGTCTCTATACATATCAACAAAATAAAATTGTTGAGAGGAAGAATATAAATCTTAATTTTTAAAAAGATTAAAAAAAGATTTTGAAACAGCAAGAACCACACTACAAGACCTCGGATCAATTTTGGACGGAGAAGGAACAAAATGAATGCAGAGGTCATCTATCTGGCTGGGTTCTTGAACGGAGAAGGAACAAAATGTTATATCGAGCGGATGTGTTCTGTTTTCTTAACGAACTTTTTTTTTGTCTGAATGAAATCAGCAGCGTCATACTTCCCTGCTTTCACTCTTATCCTGCTTTCTGGGTCTGTCAAATGACATCTTTTCCACACACAACAACAACAATACTACGAGTCTCTAATATGACCATGCCAGTCGCAAAGCTCCATTTTTATCACAATCAACTTCAGATGGCATTACACAAGTGGGATTACGGGATAGGTAGATGACCTTCGCAACCCGTTCACCCAAACACCGCAGGAATGGCAGGTGAGGTCCTGGCGCGTTCGTGCCGATTCATATGTGGCATATCCCTCAAGTCAGTCCATAGCGGATATATTTGCAATGAGACTAGGCTTTCTCTTTACAAAATAGTTTGTCAGGCTGCAACCTGACTTGGCTGATAACATTCAGATCGACAAGGTGCGACTGACGATGGCCGGAACTTGCTTGCTTCTCTTTGCACTGTCAATGTCCTGCCAAAATGAAGCATCCCGACGGGGAAAGCATCTACGATGATGATTCATACATCATGCCGCTAGCTTGATTCTGTCCTCACACCTCCCTCAGCGTCACTGCGTTGCAAGCTGACCATGGTTAGAAAGTAAGTAAATCAGAGTCAAGTCGCAGATCTGAGCTAATCTGAACTTGAAAAGTCGAGGCACCAGATTTCTTAAGAACATATCATAAACTTGTGATCAGAAATACTTGCTTTCTATAATGATCTAACAAGCCTAAACAGACCAAATATACGATGAGTGTGGAAAAGTTTCATCAATTTAACAGGATTATGCAAGAGCTAGACCTTGCAGGTGTATATTCTAACAAAATTATCAGCACCAAAATCACTAAATGCAACATAAGCTCCCAGGAGCTTTTCAAATAGCATGATGCCTTTCTCAGTAGTAGTACAAGACCTTGTGGCAAGAGAAGATGAAGATACTGTATCAAACCAACCAATCACCACTGATTTCATAACATGTTTAAAATTAGAAGGGAAGAAATCACAAACATTTTATTTTCCAGATAATCCCTTTCCATCTTACATAGAGATAACATTTACTTAACCTCTGTGTGCACCGAAATTAAACTTACCTGTGCAAGTACGGCATGTATAGTAAACTTGCAGTGTTTTTTGGCACCACGTCTTCTGCAACTTCTTTCCTAAACGAACCTCTACCGAAACGATCAGAATTCACCATGCATGTTTCCTGCCTATCAGGCTTAATCTCATGTCCTATTGAAATAGCAAATTATAAAAGCCGGCAAAGAATGTTCTCATCAATGTGCCAACTGTGGCTGCTCAAACTGCATGATCTCTAACCTGGTAAGGATGTTCCTTGAACTGAAGTTAAGTGATACTTTAACATCATGTCCTCCTTGAAGATCATCTATATAGGTGAGCAAGAAACAAACCACAAAAAGTACATGTGAGGTATAACTAAATGTTTGCAGACAAACAGCTTCAGGTCAAGCTTATGCTCTAAGAATCTAGACTCTAGACATAGCAAAAGGATTACCAATTACCTCAGGAGGTAGAGCCAGCTGAAAGGATTGAAGGTTGGACTGTGCTGGCTCTTGAAGAAATTGAGGCTCTATGGTGGTTGAACTAGTAGGGGCACTTTGTAACACAAGCGGTTTGTTGTGCCGTTTGTCATCATTGCGTGGATCAAATGAATGATGAGCTAAAGAAATTTGGTTCATAGGTAGGACAACCCCAGATTCTGATGCCTTGACACCACTTTGGTTAAGCGTGGCGCACACTTCTGAGGGTTGCAGAGACTCAGGTCCTCCAGACAAGTTTGCTGGGGGCAGATACAGGCCATTTCTCATCGACAACATCTGAAAAAAAAGGAAACAAACTTTATAGTAGGCTGCGCAAATGAGGAATACATGAATGACGAAAGGAGTAGCTAAAGCATTTCCAAGCTACCATATACAAAACAATACGTACGGCCAAACATTTTGTTCTCTTTTAGGGTAGAAAAGGAGTGCATTGTGATTAATCCTGGCCACCCAAGGTGTACATACTCCAAACCGGATATATCACTTCAGAGCATCTATTGCACACTTATACCCCGTGATTACTCGGGACTCCAGCTACTAAGCAGACAATACTACAATCACCGATCGGTTCTTCATTTGTGAACACCAAAGTTTTTCATCACTGAAAGCATCGAACCGAAATGCTGTTAAACCGAATGCCCATCCCTACTGCAATCGGAAGCTCAGATTTTCTTTTTTTTTTTCTCACAGAAGCCATCATTTTGGCACAATTATTACAAGACCTTTTACTCACATGCATACATTACAGAAATGAAATGTGAAAAAATTTCCAATGCAGTTCACTTTGGTATTAAAATTTGGAAATTTAGCTAAATCTACACTGTACTGGTCCCTTCCAAATTGTAATGCTTTCACAGTTTTGCGGAGCACTCAGCTACTTGGCATCCGCTGTCGTAAGCTACTAGTATCGAGTAGCAACATACTCATCTCTATTGGTGGTAGTCAGTAGTGGCAAATTAAATTAGCATCTGCAGCATCTGGTTGCTCACCTGCACTTGTAGCTGAAGCTGCTTCAGGTACTCAATGGCATCATCAAGCATGGAGGCCTTGTCCGTCTGCACTTGCGAAATCGTTGCCCAGGAGCAGCGGCAGCCAAGTCATGAGCTTCCAAATTCCAACAAGGCAGAACAAGGATCGAGGCGTGGAGGGAGAGAGAGAGAGGAGATCGAGGTGGTCCCTGCTGACCTTGCTGGAGTTGGGGATGAGGGTCTGCAGCGCCTTCATCTTCTCGTTGATCCTGCTCCTCCGCCTCTGCGCAAATGTAGTCATCAAATCAATTGGGGGGGGGGGGGGGGGCGGGGGAAGGTAAAAAGTGCTGAGCACGCCGTGGCGGGTGGGTGGGAGAAGAGACGAGCTAGAGAGCCACGCACGCAGGCACCCACCCACCTTCTCGGAGAGGTTGTGCACCTCGGCGGCGCGGCTCCTCTTGCCCCGCGGGCGCGCCGGCCTCGCGGGCTCCGACTCCGACGACCCCAGCGCGTCCTGCCACCAATGCAAACGAAGTGAGCAGAGCGCGCGTGCGCGAAGCAATGGAGAGACGGGAAGCACCCACCTCGCTCTCGCAGATGGTGGCCATGCTCTGGTGACGCAGGATCAAATCCATCGCAGAGAAGATTACTAGTACAGTAGTCGATGGCACACCACCGCAGGCCGCAGCTCAGCTCGCAACGAAAGCCAGCCAACAACAACCCAGGACGAGGCGAGAGAGAGCTGGTCGCCGTCGCCGCACTCCGCTCCCGCTGACACACGGCCGGCCTATGGTTTGCGCCCATGCCTCGCTGCCGCGAGCATGTCCTCCGAATCCGATGATCCCTCGCTCCGAGTTTGTTTGTTTCGGCTTTTCTCCGGCCCGAGAAAGCTGCAGCGCCGCAGAGCTTTTGAGAGTTTCTGCTTCCGCCTCGGTTCTCTCCCCCGGCCGGTCGCGTCCGGCGGGGCGCATTTATGATTGGCCACCACGGACGCGATGGTTCGCTCGGCGCTGCTACATTATGCCCGCCTTTAATGCTCAGTCCACTCGCGGCCTGTGTGTGAAGTGACTCGCAACACTGCACCGTACTAGAAACACTCGAGACCTTGTCTAGACGGCTAAAAACTACTCCCTCTGTACCTAAATGTAAATATTTGTTGACTTTTGCTGATCATGTTTGACCATTCGTCTTATTCAAAAAATTTATAAAAATATTATTTATTTTGTTATGACATGTTTTATCATCGTATATATTTTAAATATGTTATAGTTGTTTTTACATTTTCACAAATTTTTTGAATAAGACGAATGGTCAAACGTACATCACGAAAATCGGAGAATACTTATATTTAGGGACGGAGGGAGTAGTAAAAAGTAACTGTTCTAACTCCTGTAGCACGTTTCGTTTGTTTGTGGTAAATATTATCCTATCATGAGGTAATTAGGCTCAAAAGATTCGTCTCGTGATGTACAACAGAACTGTGTGATTAGTAATTTTTTTACCTACATTTACTGCTCCGAACATATATCTTTTGGTGTATTTAATGTGATGTGATGAAGAGAGTTGAAAAACTAGCAAATTTTTGACAAAAAATTTGCCATCTAAACCAGGCCCGAGTACTGCTCTCTCGGTTCTTAAATTAAATATATGATGATTTTTTAGACCATCTGCAGCGCTGAACGGCATCCTCTACGACAGGCAGATAGCGCAAACATTTGGAGCAAAATTTGGTGCAGCGCTGTGCGGCAAAGTCTGCGGCACGCAAACACTATCCACACTGCTGTTGCTCTAAAAGTTTACTTTAAAAGGAATATTAGTCACGTCTGCAAGAATCTTTACTCTACATCACCTTCTCCCGCACTCTTGTTGCTCTATATATTTACTCTACATTCAACAACTATATATTTATTCATCCACTTCCAACAACCATCCTCATTTAAAATTTTATTTTATACCTCGTTAAGGACTTAAATGTGAGGAAATAGTAGTTCAAGGGATAGTGTAAGGAAATAGAAATTCTAAGGAGTAAAATATAATTACTAAAAAAAGTAAAGGGACAAACCACAAAAAAAGAACCTTATCTCTTCCCACAGCACCCTCCCCACCCGTGACCTGCTGTCTCTCTCGATTCGTCTCTCTGTCCTCCGGCGATCCACCACCGGCGCGCGCGGCGAGGAGCTCCTCCGGCGGGGACGCGACGAGCTTCTTGTTCACATCCGCTGCTCCTGCCCGCGCCTCCCTCTCCGACAGCACACAGCCTCGAGGCAACCACCGGAAGCTCCTTCTCCACGCGCACCAGCAGGTCCTTCGTGACGCTTGCCGGCAGCTCCTTACTCACGCACGCTGGCGGCCGGATCCAAATCGGGGCGGCGCGCGGCGTACGGAGGACTGCAGCCTGCGCGGCGCGGAGGAGCTGCAGCCGGCGCGGCACAGAGGAGGAGCTGCGGCCGGCGTGGCGCGAGGAGAAGAGCCCCGCGGCGTGGTGCGGAGGAGCAGCTGCGGCTGGCGGAGCTCGTGGCGGCGAAGGAGGAGCAGGCGCGCGGTATGCGCGCCGCTGTCCTGGATGGAGCATGGCCGTCGGCAAGCGGCGATGGCTAGAGCTCCACAGGGCCGCATCGCATCCTCCCCCGTGCGCTCCAATGGCCTGTGTCGGCGCCGCCATGCAGCTCCCGCCGGTGGACGGACCTATCATCGAGGAAGCTTCTTCCATCCCTGCCCGCGAGGAAACCTGTCGTTGGGCTGCAGCAGCTGTGGCGTAATGTTTGTGTTGCGGCAGCTGTGGCGTAATGCAAGCTTTACCGTCTCATGCCGTAGATGATACCGTGCAGCGCTGCAGCTGCTTTTGCTCTATAATGTTACGGTAAAAGTTTGCCGTAAGGCATACCGTCATGCAGTGCAGATGGTCTAAAGCTTCGTTTACGGCACTCCCGGCGTAATCGAAGCCTTATGGCACAGCCGCTGCAGTCCAACTGTCCCTTTCCTCGCGCGCAGGGATGGAAGAAGCAGGGAAGGGAGGGAGGCCCCGCGCGCGCTGGGGGAGGAGGGTGCGGCGCTGGAGATGTGGAGATCGAGCGACGCCGGAGATGCGGACGACAAGCTGCACTGCGCCACCGCCCGCGCTCGATCCGCGGCTCCGCTGCAGCCTGAGGCCGACGTCGCTGGGAGCCATCCGCGCGCCGCCTCGTCGGAGGGAGCAAGGGATGGGCGGTGCGGAGGGAGTCGTCCCCTACTCCTCCGTCGCCGCGAGCTCCTCCGCGGCCGGCGCATGGAGCCCCCCGCCGCCGCCCTCTGTTGACCCTTTGCTCCACCCCGCGCCGCCACTGACAATGCCATGGCCCTCCTCCGTCCGCGCCTGATCCGTGCTCGGGAAGGGTAGAGGAGGACCGCCGGCTGCCGGATCTGGCCGGAGAGGTCGCCGCCGGAGGAAGCAACCGACCGGGAGAAGAGGATGGCGCTTCCGGCCTGCGATGCGAGAAAGAGAAATCGGGAGAGATCGAGAGAAGCCGTGGCCCGTGGAGGAGAGATAAGGGTAGTTTTTTTGTTTTGCCCCTTTTATTTTTTTAATAATTATATTTTAGTCCCTATAACTCCTATTTTCTCACATTCTAGTCCCTAAAACTTATAGTTTATCACGTTTTAGTCCCTATGGAGGTAACAAATGAATTTTTAATTCGAGATGGTAGTTGGAGATGGATGAATAAAATATATAGTTATTGAGATAGAGTAAACATATAGAGCAACATAAGTGCAGGAGAAGTTGATGTAGAGTAAAGATTCTTGCTGACGTGATTAGAATATTCCTTTTAGAGTAAATATATAGAGCAACAGCAGTGTGGATGGTCTTACTCCAACTCTAATCATTAATATATATTAAATAAAATAGTTAACTAAAATAAAATATTATATTTATTATCTAATATATTTTAGATCTAATTTGTGATTTATCGATTTGAAAAAATATATAAAAAATATGAATAGTCAAACGAATATTAATGGTGTTATATACTCCGTATTTAAGAACGGATGTAGTACTTGTACCTCATGTATTCATACAACTGTACTGTACACATGATGGGACCTCCAGGTGGAGTACACGTGCTTGTTTGCCTTGTTTTGTCACAGGAGGAGGGGATGATGCGCCTCGATCTCGCGCGCCAGGATGGCGGTCAGCCGGTCAGCCCGCTCGTCCTGGCCTCCGGCGAAGTTGTACACCCGGAAGGCCAGCTGGAACACCCGCCACAGCATCCTCGAGTACTCCTCGCCGGCGTCCTGGGGCGAGGGCGACGGCGACGGCTCCTTGCCGGCGTGCTGCTGGCTCTCCTGCGCGTACGTACAGCGATCGATGAGGGTGATCCGACGAGTGTGTGCGTGCAGATGCAGACGCAGATGCAGTGCAAAATACGCATACAGATACAGTAAATACCTCGAGGGCTAGCTCCATGCAGCTGGACGAGAGGTCCACCATGCACTCCTTGATCCGGACCAGCACGCCCCAGTCCAAGTGGATGCCGTGAGACTGGAACCGCTTCGTCTCCTCCTCCTTGTTCCGCTCCATCACGTCCACGTCGTCCTTCACCTATCAGCACACACAGCGAGCTAGCCGCCCATGAGCTTGCTTGTACTAGTGTTTCGACTCGTGCATAAACGGCGTGGCACCTTGCTCAGGTAGCCCTCCACTCTGTCCAGCTGCTTCGCCACGGGGGCGGCCAGCTTCCAGCCCTTGAGCTTCGACACGGCGCCGTCCAGCTTGGAGTAGAGCGCCGCCGCCATCCTCAACGACTCCAGCTTCTTGCAAGGGAAGCCCTCGAACCTCGCCAGCACCTGCATAATATATGCACACGTCAAAACAAAAAGGCCTTCACAACTGATGATGGCCTGGGACGATCATGGGAAACCTGCCTGTGTCTCGTCGGTCAGACACACCAGCTGCTGCTCGACGTCCTCAAGGAACCTCGCTACCTCACCCATGTCCTTGGACTGGAACGAGCCGATGGCGTCCTTCAGCTCCAGGATCGTCGCCGCGTGCTTCTCCGCGTCCTCTTCGATCTGCCGGAAGTAGGCCGATCTGCTTCGTGACAATTCATTTCAGCAACAAGGGGAAAATGCACCGAGTATACGTCCCTAGCTACCACAGTACCTCTTGGTCATCTCGGCCAGCGCGTCGGCCATGCCCTGGCCCGTGTCGCCGCCCTTGGGTCCGCCCGGCGTCCGGGGCTTCTTCCTGGTCCTGGCCTGTGCCTTGCCGCCGTGCGCGCAGGAACCTTCCACTCTGTCGCGCAGATGCCTGTACAGGGTGCCCATCTGCGCCGATCGTTTCAGCTTGCCCGCGGCTCTCCTGGCGCGCAGCGCCGCCGCGATGTTCCCGGGAGGCGGAGGGGGCGGCGCTCGAGACACCTTGGCAGGCGGCGATCCTTGCTCTACAGAGGGCGGCGGCGGCGGCGGCGATGCGCTTGCCACTGCCTCAACGGATTTCCCCGCAGATGGCCCCCCCTTCTTGCACTCTGTCTCTGTGCGCCGGAAGTGCCAGTAGGCTTGGCACAGCGGCATTACCGTCCATGGATGATGATGAGCTAGGCTGACCAGCCTCCATTGACAGAGAGATTGCAGAGTCGCCGACGTCGACCGTGCCTTGCTGCGCCGTCGGCGCTGCCTCCTCAGCAGGCTGTGCGTCTGTAGGTGATGACACCACTGCCGGGGGGGGGGGCCGCATTGTCATCCTGCACTGCTTCTTCCCACGACTGCAGCAGCATGGGCATGCCCAGCAAGGGCACGGGGGAGGGTGGCGGCGCCGACAGCGGATGTGGGGACACAGACGACGGCGTCAACTGTAGCAGTGCACAGCTGTCACCGGTAGGAGTTGACGGTGGATCACGCCTGCTAGTTTGGCCATCCTCCAATTGTTCTGCCTCTTGCTGTGGCACCGGTTCCTGAACTTTCAATTGTTCTGCGTGCCTCGTCGCGCCGTCTTGGCAAGGCGTTGCAACCTTCTTAGTGCTGTCTGATGGATGGTGGCCAGCATTTTTGCAGTGTGACAGAGATCTGGTGCGACAGAGAACAGGAGGGAGGTTTCTTCTTTCTGGAAGATCTTCAGGCCAAGCTGTTGCAGCTGCTGATGCTGCATTTGCACTCCTGGAGATTTCCATGGAACTGAAGATTTATTTCGCCCTTGGAATCACCTGATCAAGCATCACGGCGACACGCTCACCTACAATCCAGCTTCAACAATGAGAATACGCAATAGATCAGCAAAACATTGACTTGGGCAAGGAAAACAGCATACCAACACGATCTAAGCTCTCGGTCTCTATGATTGTTTGCTTCTCAAAGCCCAAGTTACTCAATTGGCCGTGTTCTGCATGATAATCTTGAACAGACATGAGGACCTTACAGAGGTGAATAAGACCCTGCTTGTTTTTCAGTAGCAGATACTGGATCAGACTTATTTAAGATAGCATTGAGAAACAAAAAAGAAGATGTTTTTCGGGAGAGATTTTATATAAAAGGGGTTTCATTCAGATGGCACACCTGCTGTACAGAAGACGTATGGTTTCCTGATAAGCCTGATAAACAATTCGGATATGCAATCTTCAGAGCATCCTGGGTATCCAGAAGTATCTACATTGAGTGGGAAGAACAGACTTGTATAAGCCCATCATGGTCTCCAAATGGGAAATAAAGTAAAGTTTTGGCATGAACCTGATCCAACGCATTGCATGAACTTCGACATGGCAGATCCAGAGCCTCTCTCAGATGGAGTATCTTGCTGATGAGTCTTTTCTCCAATGCTGAGTGGTTTATCAACAAAGGACTAGGATTGCAAAAGCCAGTGTCCTCAGCAATTGTTGTCAATAATGCCAGGCCTTCATGTCTGTTGGATGTAGCTGAGGAGGCCTGCAAATTTTTTATCTAGATTAATTGGCCAATTCATATATTCCTTATCGGTAGAGTCCAATTGCCCTTGTTCATGGATGCATCGGTTGTAGAAGACGAACAAATTAAGACCTTTAATGGTGACACATCAAAACGATGAACAGGCACATTAGAGAAGGACAATGCACGGTGAAGGATGCTTGGCGCCATCCTTGACCATGCTTTCTGTCACCCCCACCTACTTCTCAATGGATCAACGAAGCCTACATCGACGAGGACGTACCCAGTGCCGTAGGCTCCCGCACTGTGCGGGGTCTGGGAGAGGTTATTAGCGGGAGGTCTTTCCCACACATCGTGCAATGTGTAGAGGCCACCGCTCAATGGATCAACAAAGCCTACATCACAGAAAAAAAAATGAACAAAAAAGATGAACAATTAACTGATCCTGAGAAGCAGTGTCATGCCGGGTGATTGTTATGCTATTGTGACCGAATGATGTGTGTGAGAAGCACGGGGGTATCCAAGAGAATCCAGCAATCCCTTTCAGGACATTAGGACTCTCAGAGAGATTGGACGGCCCCATCAGAACAAGTACAATGTGCACGGGTATATGCAGGGAGAGAGAGAGAGAGAGGAAGGAGAAAGGAGGGGCCAAAGAAACAGATGGAGAATGGTAGGGACTTCAGCAACATAGCCATTGCAATTGCAACAGAGCAAGGCTTATAATTAGTGCAGGGTAGGCTAAAAATAAGGATCCGGTTTAATATAGACATATGCAAGCCTAAATGATCACGCGTGTCATATAGCTTGGGTGGATGAGAACGGAAGGAAATGCCTTGGTGCTTTCCAGAACTGGCCAGCATCGTGCATTTTGTTCAACATGCTTGCACGTCGTGGCAATTGACCAGCACCTGTGAATGTTCATGAGTCTGTGGGCTCTGGAGTCTGGACTGACTAGAAATGCCTAAAATAATGGCTAGAAAATGTTTAGATTAGGGCATGCCAGTGATATGGTGGTGGAAAAGTTGTTTAGCCTCAGTCCTTCCGGTATCAAATGTCATAAGCTTAACCTTCTTCCTCTTATTCTTTTTTGGGAGCACTCCATTCATAATCTTCTACTAAATTTCATCTCTTTGTTTGTTTTTTAATGAAAATAACTCTGTAATTAGCAGGGAGCTGGACATATTTCCGTATGGAACATTGAATCTTTCAGTCCCAACATTGGCAATGCCCATGCACGAGTACAAACAGATAGGTCAAGCACTTGCCATGTTCGCTATCTGCTTGCACGATGCCATCACTATATTTTTACAGCATCGCTGTCTATGCGAGGAAGAAGACAAGCTCTAGAAGCTCGATACATTCCACAACACGGCCGGAGTTACCGATAAACACCTTCCTATGCTTCACATCGATGGCTCCGTCCGCCAAAAGCCACATGGCAAATTGCACAACGGCGACGCCGTTATGCAAATCAGTATAAAAAGGCACCCGTGTCGTGCTTTGCAAACTCCCCCGGCCAACCCAGCTTCACTAACCACAATGGTAATCACTTGATGCAAAGTACAAGAAAAAAGCAGAGACTGGTTGGTACCTGGTTGGCTGGTTCGGAACCATGGGCTCCTTGCATTGTGACGTCGCCGCCTCCCCGTCCTTCTCTAGCACCGGGAGCAGCAACGGCGGTGGTGATAACGTCACCGGCAGTCATGGCAGCGTCAGGATCTACGCGTGCTTTGCGCACAGCATCTCCAACAGCCTGGAGTGTTACGAGCCCGGTGCCAACATATGGCGCCGCGTGGGCGCGCTCCCCGGCATCCCTGATGGCCACATACTGAAGGGGTTCGCCGTCGTTGCCCTGGGCGAATCCGTGTACGTTATCGGCGGCCGGCTGTGCAAGAGGGAGCGTGGCGACGACGCCGCCGCCGCTGGCGGCGTGATCCACGACACGGATGTCAGCGTGAGGGCGGACGTGCTCCGGTACGACGTGCGGCGAGGGGAGTGGCAGCACTGCGCGCCGCTCCTGGTCCCGCGCTTCGACTTCGCGTGCGCGCCGTGCCGGGGCAGGATCTGCGTGGCCGGCGGGCAGTGCTCGCTGGCTGGCGCCCGTGGCACGGCGGCGGCGGAGGTGTACGACGAGGAGAAGGGCCAGTGGTCGGCTCTCCCCGACATGAGCACGCTGCGCTACAAGTGCGTCGGCGTGACATGGCAAGGCAGCTTCCACGTCGTGGGGGGATTCGCAGAGAGCACGTTGGCGGCCGGTGACGCTGCTCTCCTGACGCCGGGAGCCACCGTGCTGCAGTCGTCGGCGCTGGAGCGGAGCTCAGCGGAGGTGTTCCACTGCTCGAGGGGCACGTGGGAGATCCTTCCGGGGATGTGGCAGCTCGACGTGCCCCCGAACCAGATCGTAGCGGTGGCGAACCGCCTGTTCAGCTCCGGCGACTGCCTCAATAGCTGGAAGGGCCACGTCGAGGTCTACGACGGCGAGCTCAACATCTGGAGCATCTGGGACCACTCCGCCCTGCCAGACCTGTCGCTGCTGGCCAGCCTCCCGTCGTCGGCTCAGCGGCTCTACCTCACCATGGCCACCGTTGGGACGCAGCTCTACTTCCTCGCCGGGTACCAGGTACCGTCCGGTGACGACGACGGCTTCAGAACTGTCTCGCTAGTGCACAGCTTCGACACCAGCGTTGCACCAGGGTTGGTGCCGGCATGGAGCAGCTTCCAGCCCAAAATGGAGTCGGATGACATCGAGGACGGCAGCAAGGAGCTGTTCAGCCAGTGCTGCTCCGTGCAGCTCTCCAGCTAATCAGTAATCACACTTGTAAAGAGGCACAGTGCCCTCCACAGCATATGCATCATGGTTTTGATCCTAGCATCATGCATTGTGTCTCATTTATAGACCTTTGTATTAGTCTGGTACTTGTGCTCCTGTGGTGTATATGTTTGATCCGTACAACAAAAATCTGCATGGAAAAAGTTATCTGTCTTATTTAGTTCTTTCTGGAATGACTATGGAAGTAATTCATATAGGGGGCTTGTAAAGAACCAAGGAACTTAAAGCACAACATAGAGGATGAAAACTGGCAGACGATAACATCACATGATGTACCAAAGGTTCAGACATTTGATTGTCAGCAAATGGTGCTGATCAGGTGCAGATAATTGTCTTATTCAATACGCCTGCCACTTGACAGGCAGAAGTTAAAAAGGAAACAGATCAATTAGTAAAAGCATGCGCAGATGCTTTTTCATCAATAAAATCCTATACAAAATTACATATGCCATCAATGACCAAATCCACCAATTTGTCAATCTCAAGTGACGACTTGTTTATGAGTGGACAAGCTAATACTAACCTACATGCAGACACTGTTACCCCTCATAGCATAATAGTACAGAAATAAGCACTTAGATGATTCTCCAAGCTACCTGTACAAGATATCAGCATGTAAGACAACAAAGAAAATTTGACCAGAGGGGTAAACAACAACTATTTCTAAAGACTCACCTTTGCATGCTATGATCAACATGAGGTCATTCGCATCAAAGATCTTACTGTTCTGATCATAGTGTTGATGAGTTCCAGCTTGCATCAACAGCATCTAAAATTCTCTGGTGAAGCAATGCCCCGGAACAAGCTATTATGCCTCGATCCAAACCTTCCAAGTAAACGCCCCTTGAGAAGTCCAACTGGCGGCCTCCAGCATCTGTGACCATTCCACCAGCTTCTTGAATGATAACCACCCCTGCAGCATGGTCCCATATCTTCTCCTTATATCCAGCTCTTGCAAATTTCATGAATATCTCTGCATCACCTCGTGCTATTGCAGCATATTTCACCATGCTGTACACGCGTAGAGGTTGATTCCTGGAACCAAACCAAAAGGATATGAATAAACAACACATCCAAAAACCAAAGTTGTAATTCACTTGCTGCTAAAGATAAGCAATCCCAACTACAGTAGTCACACTTTGGACAACATTTCACCCTGTTTGAAATGTCAAACTAGTATCCTATTTAACAAAAACCTTGTCACAACTAGTGGGTGCCATTTACAAATGTATGAATAAATTTTCAACATGATGAAATAATATCATAAATTTTGCACAGAAAATAAAATTAAGAACTGACCTTAGTCCTACACTGTGAGCAAGTCCTGCTGTAAAGGAATGGCTTGAGTTGGCTTTCTCAACAGGTTCACAGAATGTTGCTGAAACTGGATCACTGATGGATGATACTTGAATCTCCCTTGGGTGACGCCAGTCAAGCTTACCAAAGTCATGAACCAGTGGCTGCATCCAAGCTTGGCCACATCCTTTCTGAGCATACATCACGCAACCCTTATGCCAGGATCCCAATGGAGGAGGAGCAACCTTCGACATCAATCTATAGTACTTTTGGTGATAATTGAGCCACTCCTTTTTCATTGGATAATTCGGGCACCCAAGGACACCAAGTATAACTTCTCCATCCTCAATCAAAGCTAGAGCAATAGCATATTGATCCCCTCGAACAAAACCAAGGGTGCCATCGACAGGATCAAGCACCCAAAATCTTCCTTTCGGACCTCCGGTAGAGCTGCATTTCCGTATGGCTTGAATAACATCATGAGCTCTGAGCTCTTTCTCCGGGGATCTCAGCCCGTACTTTGTAGCTTCAACCAGGCAACCATTTACAGCCTCAAGAACAGATTCAAGCAAAGCCGCACCGTCGCTACCAGATAGTGTCTCGTCATCTTCTTCTGCGACAATCGATATGTTCTCATCTTGAAAGGAATTGGAAAGCAACAAGCTTACTATCGCTTGAACACCCCAATCTGGCATGAAGGAGCACAGCACAATTTCACTACTTGCAAAGTAGAAAGGAAGAAACTAATGCAACAAAATATTGTGTATGAGCTAGTATCATGCAGCAATGAATTCTATTTCATTCTATTAATCCAACCAAGAAGTCCCTGAGGTAGTGTTGTAACTGGTTAACCAGTCAAGTACTAACATCTAATCGTCCTGAAATCCTCATCAATTGAACGTTCCACGCAAATAATGCTATAGCCCAACAAACGTCAATGACAAATTGATAATTAACTGGACGACGTTATATTATATTGTTGGGAGTCGAGACTCAGGCAGTCATCGTCTATCCATAACCAGCATATTTTCAATTCTCAATTGCAGCGCGGTGTTAGGTTACCTAATCCTCATTTCTAATAGTGGGACAATGGAGTGAGTACTTGGAAGCCAACGAAGGGAAGGGAAAGTGATGGATTAGCAGCAGTACGAACCTGCGACGGTGACGGGGGAGCGGTCGAGCTTGGAATGGACGCGGCCGCCGGCGTCGGCGCCGGGGCGGAGGAGCGAGTCCTGGACCCGCTGGCATAGGGTGCAGGCCACCTGCACGACCCGCACCGCAACCTCCATCTCCCTGGCGTAATCCCTAGCCCCGCCCCCGACGCCGCCGCCGCCGCGGCAGTCCCACAGCCACTCGCGCTCCGCCCCGACCCGGAGCTGCCCCGCGGCGCCGGCGCCGACTCCGAGAGAGGACGCCAGCGCGGGAGCCGACGGTGGGGCGCATCGGGGGCGGGCCATCGGCGCCCGGTGGCTGCGGCGGCGCGGGCCCCACTCCGGCGCGGACGCGGCGGACGCCCAGCCGGTGAGGCGGAGGCTGGCCATCACGACGGAATCCCGAGGCCGAGCGAAGGCGACCGGATTAACCCTCGCGCTGTCGCCCTCGTGTGATCCAAATACTAGCGGGAATCTGATTGTTCCGAGATGCTTCGTCTCCCACCGCTTTTGTTAGCCGCCGGCGGCGCGCACGATTGCGAAGCAGCGCAGGGCCCCGGCCGTGAGTGGTGACGAACTCCTCCCCCCTGTCATCCTCCTCCTCCTCTCTCTTCTGTCTGCCGTGTTGGCGTGTTCCCACTCCCACCAGCGTTAATGGAGTAGTAGGCCCCGACCGTACTTTTGCTGGATACGCACGATATTTTCACAAACGATTTTTTTTTGGCGTGTCACTCGATTTGAAAATACAGCAAAAAGTATCCGAGATATTCGATCGGGAAGAACGTCTCCAGTAAATCCAGATAGTGTAGTGTCACCCTATACGGCTATACGTGAGACTGGAAGTTCCAATTCTATGATCAAATTCGCCATTAGATGCAGATGTTCACTCATGTGTGTAAAGAAATTGCTAAGCAGCAGTTGTGCTGATTTGTTGAACTGAAAAGAGTCTATACAGTGTGATGCTAATTTGTTTTGAACTGAAAAGAACCTAAAGCAATTTTGATGGTTTTGCATCGCTGAGAGCACTCACCAAAGAATAGTGAAAATTTCAAATTATATAGTTCTGTAGTTTTATTTTATTTTATAGCTATTAAAACAGAAAAGGCAGGGACCAAAATTTAATTTGGCAAACCCGAGGGCCGCACGAACGTAACATGAACTTTCCGTTACTCCTCAGTGTCAAGACCAAAATTTAATTTGTTAGAATTGGCGGGGGCCGCGCGAACGCGTACCCCCTCTACCACAAATTATGACGTCCACTCTCCCACTTGGGGAGATGGTAGACCAGCGCACCCGCCAAGTGCAATGTGGGCCACTGATCTAGGCCATGGGCCTTCTTGATCGCCCATCGACCCCGTCCAGGTAAGTATGGAGAAAGGTCGGCCAGCGGCTTTCTTATGTAGCCAGCTCTCCCGTCCGCGCCTCCCTGCCTCGCCGAGGTGGGACTAAAACGCCGCGCGCTCCTGAGACACTCGGAGTCTTCTTCATGTGGTGCTACTCTTCCGATCACCAAAGTGCAGCTGGGCCGCAGCGCTACCACAACATGTTGGGCCGGTCCAAATCGAGCGGCTCAAACCAAGGCTTAGCCCACAGACAAATTTAGGCCCAAAAGCAGAATTATCGAAAGGAGAAGCAGAGCTGCAGGTTGCACCGCTACAGTGCTACTGCGGCCAGCAAGCGGACGCGTGGGTTGAGGCGGCCGGAGGGAGGAAAGGAAGAAGATGAAGGCGGTGGTGATCACGCGCGGCGGCGGGCCGGAGGTTCTAGAGGCCCAGGAGGTGGAGGACCCCGCGCCGCTGGGAGAAGGCGAGGTCCTCCTCGAGGTCGCGGCCGCGGGGGTCAACCGCGCTGACACTCTCCAGCGCCACGGCCGCCACCCGCCGCCCGCCGGCGCGCCCCCGTACCCGGGGCTCGAGTGCTCCGGCACCATCCTCGCGCTCGGGCCCGACGTTCCCTCGCGATGGTCCGTCGGCGATAAGGTGGAGTGTATGAGCTGCTTTTGCTCCAGCGGCAAATTGAGATTTCGCTTCTTCTGTTGCAATTCGCTGTTGCCTCGCAGGTGTGCGCGTTGCTAAGCGGCGGCGGGTACGCGGAGAAAGTGGTGGTGCCGGCGGGGCAGCTGCTGCCCGTGCCGGAGGGGGTGTCGCTAACGGACGCAGCCGGCTTGCCGGAGGTGGCCTGCACCGTCTGGTCGACCGTCTTCATGACAAGCCATCTCTCACCCGGTGAATCGTTCCTGGTAAGAAAAGGCCCGCTTTCCTTTTCCAGAGTTACATCCAACAGAACACAGTAGTCAGTCGATATGCATCCTCTAGGGAATTGGATGACATCAGGATTCTTTGATCCTGATTTTATATACATAAATCAATAAGCATCTGAAGTGATTTCTATGAGCTGATTATTTACTGGTCAGTTTAGAAATTGCATGAACAACACCTAAAATAAAGGTACAAGAACAACAACGACAAAGGCTTCTTAGTCCCGATCCTAAACCAAGTTGGTTAGGCTAAATAAAGGTACTAAAAGAGGTGCCAGGTTCTTCACTGGCACGTATCAGCTGCAGAGTCACTCAGGCATTACTTAATGTCTCGAAATGGTGCCCACAATTGTTCTTTGCACAGGATTAAAGTGAATCTCTTTGTCTCTGTTTGTTCCTGATGACTGTGCACCTTTCAATTTTGTAGATCCATGGAGGATCAAGTGGAATTGGTACTTTTGCCATACAGATTGCAAAGCACCTCGGAATTAAGGTTTTTGTGACTGCAGGTTTGTTCACTGTAATGGAAATGGTTTGTGACTGTCTAATTTTATCAGTAATATCCCTACTAATTCCATGAAAATGTTTTAGGAAGCGAAGAAAAACTAGCAGCTTGCAAAGGTTTGGGTGCTGATTTATGCATAGACTACAAAACTGAAGACTTTGTTGAACGTGTTAAACAGGAAACCAATGGAAAAGGTATAACCTGCCACCTTATTATTTTTCATCGTTTCTACTGTTCACATGGTCTGCATTGTCATACTACAATGGTACCTGAATGCAGGGCCTGCTTGGTTGGCTACCAATTTTTGCCAAACCAAAATCATGGTAGGCCAAAACTTAGGCTTGCCAAATCAAGACTTGCCAAAGTTAGAGTAAAAAACATAGGTGTGCATTTGGTTGATTGCCAAAATAAAGACTTGCCAAATTTCTCTTTTATATGTAGTTTAAGAACATTCTAGAGATTTGTCAAAACTTTGGCATAAAAATTGGTGATGCCAATTCTTTGACCATGAACCAATCAATGACCACAAATTTTGGTATGCCATGATTTTGGTTTGGCAAAAATTGGATGCCAACCAAGCAGGCCCGCAGATCTCGAGCTACCCCTGTCCATTTCTTGTACCAAGGCATTATCGTTAAAATTCACATGTTGTACAGACTGTGATCTGAAAATTATTCACCAGGCGTTGATGTCATTCTGGACAATATTGGAGGATCATATCTCCAGCGCAATCTCAACAGCTTAGGTGTTGATGGTAGACTTTTCATCATTGGCTTCCAAGGAGGCGCTGCAGCTGAAGTGAACCTTCAACCTGTTCTTGCACGGTGCTTGACCATTCAAGGTATTTTTTGTCAGTTGCGTAGATCTGCAGGCAATGAAAACCCTTCTATATTTTCAGTGATGCTCAGTACATGTTGTTATGCCATTTCACTATTTGATGTGTTTTGTCAGCCTGGCTGTTCTCTTTATGCATATGCGATTGTTGGCTTCCTAAATGTTGTGTTCTATTTGGGCTCTTGATCAACTATCAAAATATATTGTGCAGCTGCAGGACTGCGTGGTAGAAGCCTTGCCAATAAAGCTCAGATCGTCAGCGAGGTGGAAAAGAATGTGTGGCCTGCGGTCGCTGCTGGCAAGGTAAAGCCTGTGATTTACAAGACGTTCCCGTTATCTGAAGCAGCCGAGGCGCACAGGTTGATGGAAACTAGCACCCACATTGGCAAGATACTGCTGCTCCCTTGACTGTGGGTGTAGTGTTTGAACGACCTCTTTGTATGTACTAGCGTGGCATGCCTTCTCGTCTTGTAAACTCCAACCTTGAAGTGCTTAACTGTTTATGAAACTTTTCTTTGAACTATAATGCAATAAAATCTGGGGCATGGTCGTTTTCCCCCTTCTTTTTTTGAGAAACTGGCATCGTTACACCTGAAGCCAGTGTGTCACCAGTGCAACTCGTTAGACCCCAGCCGATCTGGGCAATGCTGCTGATCTTCAGCATTACTTGTCAGCATTCGAATAGCTGAAATGACACCATCCGAGTGCTGCAAAGTTAGGCGCTCAAATCTGCTGTTTTTCTTCATCATTACACACAACTTGTGGCCCAAAGAAAATAAAAAGAAAAGAAAATATGGGCGATTTAAGCGACAATGTAAGATAAGGCAGCTTCAAATGCTGTAATCCAATTTGCACTTTTTTTTATGATAAGCATTAACAAAATTTTTGCCAACAAGCATGTCCTGGTTTTGTACTTCGGCACTAATTTTTTGCTCCCTTAATACACTGTATTTACAGGTAGAGAATACCAATCCAAAATTACTAAAAACTTGAAATCCTTAATAAGCCTCTCCAATGCTGGTCCTTAACCCGTTCCTATGCAGATCAGAGCCGTGTGAGGTCGTTCCTATGCGCAGGGGACACAGAACCTGCTCCCATCCATGGGAGCGAGTCCTATAGAATAAAAAAACACGATTACTGCTCTGTTCACGAGAAATTGTCAGAAGCAATGACGGCAAGGGGATTTGAAACAAATTGTTTAGTCAGGCAGGTCCCACACATAGATGCAGCCCGTGGTTCTTTGCATTGCGGTCATGAGATTAATTGATGTCAAATCTTTGGTGGGTTCCACCTTAGGACCAGGGGTGCTCCTATACAATGGAGAGACAACTGTCATATGCTAAGTTGTGTCTACAGTATTCTGCATTGCTACGGGCTGACAACCAATCACTTCCGATCAATTATGAAGTTCACCATCAGTAGTAAACGTACCAACTACTATGGTAGCCATTTCTTCAATTCATCTATTCCGATTCCCAGACCTCAATCTAGCTTTCCTCCCTCTGGTGCTGGACAAACAAAAAGCTTCGAGCCAATCAACCAAAGAAGTTGAAAAAACCCTGCCATATCCTTATTCCTGCATAGTTTTTAATGGAAGAGTGCAATTGCACTTCTGCTTCAGTGATTCAGTCTGCCGTTTCCACATCTCATTATCCTGAAGCAATGAAATGATTAAATGGGGTGTGCACATAGAGAATGGAGAGGAAGCACAAATGAAAATTGGAAGGTGGCACAGGGTTAAAGGGCATGATATAATAGAGATAAAAGTGATACAATTTGAATTTAAAAAAATCTACCTTTTGCAACAACTCAAGACGCCTGGCTGTACCAGCTAATGTGGCCTTAACCTGCAAAGAAAATTCTCAGATGAGCATTGCGGGAGTGTCTGAGGAGCATAGCTGCATACAAATATCTAGCAATACCTTCGAAAGTTCGTCCTGCAACTGCCTGTTTTTCTCAAATTCTTTGTCATATTTCATTCTCCATTCAGCAGATTCATCCATCGCTTCTAGGTTCGCTTGTTCAAATTGCCTCCTGATGGGATGCAGCAAAATCAACATATAAATAAATAAATAAATAAATAAATAAATAAATAAATAAATAAACAAATAAAAATGTGGATAAAAGAGGCAAAGGAGAAGGTTAAGCTAACATAAACCAGCAAAAGGTAATTGCTCATTGCTGCTCTTTTCCAAAGCTAAAGACATGAATGGTAGCCATGAAAATGCTCATATAATAAAGAAGTTACTATATGTGGAAGAACAAGATCACACCTGGCTTAACTTCATCACAAATAAGCCATTGATGTGTATCCAACAGGGCTGAACAACCTAATCTATGTGTATCCAATTTCCTTTCTCTGCTAAGAAGCAGAGCAGTCAACTCCGTCCATCTGTTGATCCCAAGTTCAGACATCAAAGGAAATAAAAATACTTAGCACCCAACAGTTCGTTTTTGTTTCCTCTAATGTATGGATTTGGTTGGTTAATTATCTGAATTGTTCACCAAGAGGAGGTTGCTGGGTTCAGTCAGTTTTTGGGAGCCCGTCTCAATCCATGACTTCCTAAAGCTCATGAATAGGACACAACTCTACTGAAACGGATGGCCACGGTCGTCGATCCTACCGACGCATTCTACGACAAAGGCGTTAGGAACTCACACATGGATCAAATTATCCACCAATCACCGGTGATCAGAAGTTTGAACAAAGATGATTTGATTCATTCCTTTTCTGTTGAGGAACTCAACACATGGATCAATTTATCCACCAATCACCGGTGATCAGAAGTTTGAACGAACAAAGATGATTTGATTCATTCCTTTCCTGTCGAGGACCGAATAAGATTTAACAAATCTGGACCAGTCGCGGAGGGACCATCAGGGCCTGCCGCTCCTGCCGCCGCCCTGACCCTCCTCCTCGTCCCCCCACCATCATCCTCCGCCTGCTTCTCCCTCCGCTGCCCCTGCCCTCTGTCCTGAAACTCTGTCCAGCTTTCAGAATTCAGATCCAGACGGGACGGCGGAGTCCACAAACACGAAGCAATTGCCTCACGGTACGATGGGCCAGATTTTGGCCCAAACGCCCACTTCCTCGTCGAATTCAGCCTTCGACCTCAGTGTGGGGTGTGCTCGCTCACTGAGCTGAACCATTTTTGAGCCTGGCGTATAGCTGTTCGATTACAGCTTACAGCTCGATTACCATTGTGGATGTAAACAAGGGAATGCTATGCAATTTTACTGAACCCAAGGTTATCATATTTTTTTCAGTCGTTCTTCCGTTCTCCCACGAAAGCAGGTTTCAAGATTCAACTGCAGCCAAATGAAGAACAATTCATAGAAGAGGGCGAAAATGTACGGAACTTGCTACGCCACAGAATTACTGATTGATCCTGTAACGTTTATATACATGAGCGCCCAATAGCCATCATTTATGTTCACGGCCTGGTCGCTGCGATTTACAGGGTCTGAATCTGAACCTGCCGCGGCGGAGGCACAGGCCGCGGAAGCGTTGGCAAGTATTTCTTCATCAGGAACACCATGAAACGGTACAGGCCGACCGCGGCAGATGTGACCGAGAGGACGAACATCTTCCAGCTCACCCTGACCATCAGTACAGGCTCCTCTTTTAACTCCCTCACAAACTTGGAGAATATGACCTGCATCCTGCGGTCCCTTACCACAGTCTGGAGAACCACCAGGGTTGATGATTCTTCAGACAGCACCAGATGACCATCGTTCTCCGCAACTCGTTTCAAGCCTGTGACATTCAACATCCACTGGCACACCACATCTGCAAGAACCTTACTAAGGAGCACCCGGAACATCAGTGCGTCTTTGGAGATCAGATCACGGGCAAGAGATCTTGGATTCTGCACAACGGGTCACAGGATGAGCTCAGAAGTTGATCATTCTGAAAAGTCGGCCGGGAGGGCTGGTTGACATAAGGCGTGATACATACCGCTGTCATAATAAGTCTTCTAATCACAGCGCTGTCCCTTGATAATAAAAGCCTCACACACAGGTTTGTAGTATGCAATGCCCTCTCTGGTGTAGCTGTAGCACGATCAAGTGAAGATAAACCACTGATCTCTACAAGCTTATCGATATTATCATCCTTTGTGCCTGGCTCAGGCAAAGCTCCACCGATATATTTGAAGTTGCTCCTTCACATATGAATATGACATCAGCAGGTGTATAAGATTTAGCAAAAACGACATCAGCAGGTGTATAAGATTTAGCAAAAACTAACTGCTTACTGCTTAGGTAATTATTGGCACATGCAGATCACATTTTTTAGCAACTAAATAAACTATCTACAATCTTTCATGTTTTTTTTTTTTGCTTTTATTTTCTGGAGTCCGAAACTGATGCAGGGTTGTGTGCACATATACAACTGATAAACCAAGCAAGTACTCCAACTTAATAATATTAGGGTAAATCACGTTATTTTATAGAACAAGGCTGAACTAGTGATACATAAATAGTCAAGCAACATATTTTTTAAATTCTGTAGTCCAGTCAATTAAGAATCAACACTTAACTAACCAATAGATATCACTATCTAAATAATTCAAGAGAGCACTGAAAGGACCCCACATTAAAATGAACTGATCCAATTTACTAAATGATAAGAACCATGAAACAAACCTTGCTGAAGTTGATTTTAGAAATGCGGAAATCTTCTGCCATTGGAACTCTTTCTTTTTGTTGAAAATTGCCTGTGTAAGCAAACCGATTGGTGTTAGTTATCACATTAATGCAGTCTCATACTCTCATCTACTTAAATACAAAATGCAGCCTAATCCACAAGGCGAGCAGCGTAATATGGTTGTATTGGTCCAACTTTGGGATTGAAGACAATAAGGCCCCAATGGTGGACCTAGTACAATAGCTACCTCAGACGCTAGTTCTACACACACCGTTCTAAATGCGATTATGAATGATACCTGGTTCAAGAGTCTCCTCGTCGCAACTGAATTATCGGAAAGAAGCTTCCGAACAACATACGGGTATGCTGCTTGAAATGTTTTGAAAGTCTCATCCGCTGCCATGGCCAGTCCTATCAATAGGAAAGAAAGGAAAAAGCTCTGAGAACAGTCACCCTCAAAATAGAAATCTTTGAATAAAAATAAAAAATGTTGAACCAGTTTGGTATCTCAGTTTCAATTGTTCAAGCTAACCTTCCAAAGAAGCAAGTGACCGGAGAACCAGTGTGTAGTAAGGCGGCATACGGAAGTGATATTTAAATGCCACAGACCAGATTTTTCCAAGCACCTAAAAGATGTATGTAAGCACAAAAACAATGTGAAAAGAGTGGCATTAGCTATGCTGCTTAGTTTGAGATAAAAGACAGGCACGGAGATTATCAAACAACCACTGCACAGGATGAACCTACAAATAGAGTTAACTACACACCTTACTAAACTTTATTTCTGGAATTCCTTCTTCAAAGGTTACCTCACCCAATGCGTCCTCCAACTCCTAATACACAGAAGGCACACAATAAGAAAACGAACGGTGTATACTAAAGACAGCACTATGTATATACTATACTATTAAGTAAAAGAACTTTCACTGAACAATCGGCCAAAGCACATTATCACCATGGATATTAGGCAACAAATTAACTCCTCTCTATCCAACTGGAGAAGAGGAAGCATGCAATAATGGTCCAAAAAAACATCAAGCATTAAGGAATTGACCTTAGTAACCATGTTTATTTGACAATATACTCCACAATAAAGAACTCTGGATCTACCATTGCCAACTGCATTTCTTCACCAGAAAGATTCTTGAAGTTTGAATAATTCTACCACATACCACAGAATAAGTCCATGTTTAGCAAAATATACCACATGAAACTTGTTGTGATACTGGCACAAGGGTTCAAGGCCTATAAGTCACTGAGACATCAGTGGGCACATGGTAGACCAATGAACTTTTTCAGTGGCTATAGGTTCTACATGACTCCAAGAATGCAAATGGACACTGATTCGATACTTATGTTCCTCATTTCATTTATTTTCTGTCTTATGTTAAATCATTTAGTTTCGGCTAGATATAAACATTGGACCATGTAAGTGGCAATTCCAAGGAACTGAAAGCATAAATTATATGTCGCTTAATACAGAGAGTGGGACCAATCACTGAAAGCACCCAAAAAAGAAAACATATGTGGCTGCAGTCTGATGATTTACCATTGTTACACGACGCAGATTGGTCTTTGGTGGAACTACATCCATTTCAGTCAAATCATAGACAAGGGAAGACCAATCTCCATTTACTATGTGTATGATGCTTGCAAGCATAGCACGCTGATGTTTCCTCTCCATCATGCAAAGCAAACCAAAATCAAGAAACCTGATATATTAAGGAAGATGTTGTCAATAGTTCCAGAAGTATTTTTTCATACAAGCATCATGTCAACTTGTCAACTACAAACCCACAAAGGAGTTAAACATCTCATACCACACGAAATTTGAATGAAGGAAAACTTGAAAAGTGGCAATGTAAATGTTCAGCGAGTGAACCTATGTTGTAGTAGAGCTTACCCAACACGGCCTTCAGGAGTATAACGCAAGTTGCCAGGATGAGGATCGGCATGCAATAACCCTGTCTCAAGAAGCTGCACTAGTGATGCCTCGACACCTTTATTGACCTTATGAGTAATTAACAAGATGTTAAACATATTCGGCAGCAAGCTCAAATTGATCTTTTGAAATGTACTAATCATTGGCATGTACCACCGACAAAGAAAATCATCTCAAGATTCAAGAGATAAATGTTTTTAAGTGCCGTGATTTTGAAATAAGTGCGAGATGGTACACGACAACTGAACTACCTAAGTTATGATGTTAAATGATAGAGGAGTTCTTCCCGTGAAACAACCCAAATGATTTCCGAAAGGAAGCACTGGTTTCTTGATAATAATTTATCAAAATTATTAGTAAGTACCAGGTCAAGAAGGTGAGATCTTGCTTCCAACTTCTGCTTTTCTGAAGTTTCAGTAACTTTTTCAGAAACTCCTTTAGTCAAAGAAAGCAACTCCTTGGGGTTCTCACCAGCCACCCATTCCATTGTTAAAACCCTCTTTCTAGTAAGTTGTTTAAGAACCTTAGGAACTAGCATAAAAGGATACCTAGAATGAACCTCCTGCAAGAGTAGAAATTATTAGCTAAAACACCAAGCTGAAGTAGAACAGGACTACAGGACATATGTTAGCAACAAGCATGGGTAGGAGACAAGAGCAAAGAAGCACCAGAAATTTGGTAGCGTTAGCAGCTTCAATATTGTAGTCCAACTCGCCGACAAAACCTCTACCCAACTCATCAGCATAGAGAGCAATATTACTTCTTCGGTTGGCTACCTTCCGTATGAAAACAAGCTGAAATAAATTATAGAAAGTGAAAAACCGAACAAAACATCATCACATGAATTAGACTAAAGCAATAGTACATGTTGCAATGCTACAGTCACTAGTACGGAATCCCATGAAGGGGGCCATGCAAACAAATAAAATCACAGATAATTATCAGGACCAGCTGATAAGCAAACGTGTAAAGTGTGTCATAGGACAACAAAAATCCATGGATGACTGAAGCAAAACTATATGTTAGATGGAAATATACATACCCCCAGACGTAGAATATAGATGTCTCTCAGCACAGAAGGTAGAAGGTTTGGCCGCTGAACCTTTATGGCCACTAGAGCACCATCAACTGTCCGTCCCTGGTAAACCTGAAGTAAAATTATAAGAGTTTCTTGAGTCTAGCAGTACAAGTTGAAAATTACGATGCAGAAAAACAAACAAGAATACATCATAAATTCCAAATAAATTGCTCTAACATAGCACAAGCACAAAGGAAGCACGTGAAGATGTTACCTGTCCAAAGGAAGCAGCTGCTACAGGCTCATCCGAAATGTAACTGAAAATATGTGACACAGGGCACTCAAATTCTCCCTCTATAATATTCATTGCATCCTCTCTTGGGAAAGATGGAACTTTTTCATGCAATTCAGCAAGGGCCTAAAATTGAGTAGCAATAGATCAGTTAATTTATAGAGAAAGAATACAAGGACCACTACAATGTCAAGCGAGAGCTGATGAAGCAACAGAAATGCAGAACAAGGAGAAATTTACCTAACCTCACAAATCTCTGGACCTATGATATCTGGTCTTGTAGAAAGGGATTGTCCAACTGCAAATATGAGAAAGGACATGTGTCAAAATCTTTCCAAGCCATGTTGCTACCATCTTGTAAGCTGTTAAGCATGACTATCCGACCTTTAACAAAAGTAGGTCCAAGGTCAAGAAACATCTCCTTGAGAATTTGGCCGACCATGTATTGAGAAGCATCGAAGCCATTGCTTCTGTAGCCACTGTTATAGGTAGCTTCCGCGGTTAACTGAGATCTTTTAGAAATTTGCATCTTTACCACAGCTGAGACAAATGCAAAGAGTATCTGCGGCAAAGATTGACATTCAACTGACCTGTCAGCTACAACAATTAGAAGAACATATAGATTAATAAAAACATTGAGGGAGCTTAATCATAATTAACCTGAATGGTGCGAAAAGCGAGGACGTGCGGACGCGAAGCAAAGTACTGATCAAGGAGGTCGGGATCGTAATACTGGGGAAGCGGGGTGGTGAGAATGGTGGAATAGTAGTCGATGTACATCTTGAGGGCTTCAAGATCAGCCATCATCAACTCCATACAGGATAAACCTATAGTAACACTTAGAAAATTATCCAATGATGTGAATAAAGTAGCTTAATGGACACCAAATAGCTCTCGCTGCATTGTGCTACAAACCTGGAGGGTAGGACGGTGGAGGGAAGGCCGGGGGTTGAAGTATATGCTGCTGCTCTTTCTGCTGTTCCTGAGGTTTGGGTTTTGTTTGTTGTTGAGATTCTGACTGCTCCTTGCTTCCGAGGAATCGCCGAGCAAGAGAGTGTCTAGCGCTACCGGCGTACACCTTGAGGGCTTGGTAGTCGGCCGCCATTAGCTCCACCCACGACAACCCTACCAAAATAGGGAGAAATGCGGCCATCATGCGCTCAATGGATTCAAATTGAGATGCGCTCATGTCGCCGGTGACGAACCTGGCGGGTACGCGGGAGGCGGGAAGGCTGGAGCTTCACGAGGAAGCTCCTCCACCTCCACCTCCTCCTGCTGCAGCATCTGCTGTTGCTGCGCAGGCTTGGGCACAGGTTTCGGCTGCTTCTGCTTCTGCTTCTTCTCGAGGAAGCGGAGCCAGAAGACGTCGCGGAGCTGAGCGCCGCCGGCGGCCTGGAGGAACTCCCCGTCGCGGCGGAGCACGCCCAGCACCTGGTCCAGCGCGCCGCCCTCGCCCCCGCCTCCTCTCCCCCCATTGCCACCCGACTGCCGCGGCTGGCGCGGCAAGCTGGGTTTGTTCCGGCCCCACCACGACCGCTGCGGCTGCGGCGCCCACTTCTCCTTCCCACCGCCGGCGCCACTCACGGCGCAGATGTGCAGCGCGTGCGGCCGCACCAGCGTCGCCATCGCATCGAGCTTCTAGGTGAGAAGCCGAGGACAGCGAGGGCGTGGTGGAAGTGGAACGCTGTCACTCACACAAGCGTGGGGAAGACCACTGGCCGCGTCCACGAACGGCAAACGAATCCACCCGCTTCGGGATAACCGCTCCTTCCTGGAGGCCCAGTGGATGGGCCGATCCGAATCCACCCACCCACTGCCATCCGGGCCCATCAGCACGAAATCACCACAAGACGCAACACCGTCTGAGAAACATCTCAGAAATTCACCACTCGTTCAACGGGGCAAGCAGAAAATCAGATTCGAGCGTCTGACAGAAAACGATAAATATATACCACAGGCAAGACGTCCCAAACATTTGTCGCACTGAAGATTACAGGTACCACCAGAAAAACGAGAGAAAAAAAAAGACAGACAGATCCGAAATGGAGACATCGTGTCCTTGTGGAGTTAACACTGACGACAGCCTATATACATCAAGAATCGCAAGTGCACGAGTTGATGCTTTGTCAGGCTCCTAGGTGCGGAGGAAGGAAGCTTCCATGGACTGCAGGATGCTTGCGGTGTCAAACCTGAAGTTTCGGAAGCTTCTACCCGGGCGGTTGTCAGCATGCTGCGTGTCAGATCCTGCTCTAACAATGGGGTTCTCTACTGGGGCACCACCGCTTGATGAATTCTTCGCCTTCCACACAGTACCTGTCCAATGCCGGGGTTATCCGTCTGTGATGAAATGGTATAGGAGAACAAACTACGCGTTCGACTATGATCAGAGTGCAGTTAGACATCTATTCAGCAAAACAGTTAAGGCAAATTTTGTTTTTGGGTTGTTCAAAGAACAGCTCGCTTTTGTAATCCTGAACGCAATGGGTACACGAGGGAGCAGAAGAAACCTCTAGCAGATGCCTCTGATTTCTGATACAGCGGGGGACGATGTGCGGCAATCCAAGCTTTTAAGCCCCTGGACAAAGAATAAAGACACAACACAATGTATAAGCAACAGATGTACGCTTTAGAAAAGCAGGAGATTTAGGAGCAGAATAAAACAAAGGAGACAAAATGTGGATCAGAAGATACTGACGTCAAAAATGGTGCAACCATGTACAGCTTGATTCCATTCACTCCACGAGATACCGCATCATCACTAGCTGGCAAGAGATCGTCAATCCTATGCCATGAGATTTCCTATAAAAGGCACAAAGGTAGGTCAGTTGTGGTAATTTCATAATTTTTAAAAGAAAAGAAAAACAACAGAAACAGCAAAGGTGTAAAGAAGGAAAGTCAATTAATGAAATCAACAGCTTCAACTTTGCATTAAACACACAAAAGTAGAGAGCAACGTGGGAGAGTGATAGCTACCAGTTCTGGCGGCAATGATAGCGTAAATGAAGCAATTTGTAAAGTCTACACTCTATTTTTAAAAAGAAGAAGACAAAAAAAACGCTGCAGTTGCAAGCAAGTACTGCCATACAGAAAATCAAGATCTGTGTAACAACCTTTTATTCAGCATGAAGCTAACTTCACCGCATAGCAAAAATGAAGTTTTTGTTGGTCAAGCAACTATGCAATAAACTACCATTTCCATTATATTTATTTTACAAAACAGACTGGCAAGCTATATGAACATGTCTTCATAAAGTGTATATGGAGCCAAGCAAAGCAGCAATAATAAATAGGAAAACAAAATGCATTCTGTCTCTCTGCCCATAAAAGTGAAGGGAACAAGATTTCAAAACTTATCATACACTGATTTCCTTCTTTGTTTGGGGTGCAAACACAGTATCTCTCTTAACACCAGTTATGATATAGAGCCGAACTCTTTGTTGTCCAATCGAAACTTCAATGTAATCATCCAAATTTAGTAGCGTAGAAACATCACATCCAGTTTCTTCCAAGACCTGCATTCTTATGCGTGTAGATGTTACTAGTGGAATTATTATGTGCTGAACAAGAGCAATTGTTTAATTTAAACATTATAAATGCTCCAGGTTGGACAAAGGCTGATATCACCACAGGTATTGAAATAGCTCATGCAAAGCATTGGCTATTTCATACGAAAAAAATGCTATAGTGATATACTCGATAAAGTTATGCCCAGAAAACATGCAGTTAAGAAGCTAAATAGTCTAATCATGCTTTTTTATTTGCAAAACAATTATAAGCTGGTGATTTACTAATTGTCTTTTATGAGATTCATACATCTTGCCATTGGCATACAAGGAAAAAAAACTCCTGCAGACCAGAGGAATGTCAAAATGATTCATTGCCAACGAAATGCACATGCTTAACTAAACAGCCATTTGAAATGAAGGAATGAAAGCATTCAATTACAAGCATTCAGTATAAGAGCATTGTAATCTAGAGAAATGAAATTTGCACTGAGGAAAAGTAATTTATTTATAAACTCAGACCAAGCAAGGATATAATGTTCTAAAAATAACAAAGGGCGCTCAATGATATCTAAGAATATAAATTTTCTTCCGGAAAGGACGATATGCTAGACAGAAACTGCAGAGATCACTCAAAAGAAAAGAGAAAAGAAAAGAAGCTGTAGACAGTCTGGACAGAACATAAATACATAATAAAAGCAGAAGTTTACTTCTCTAACAGCACAAGTATGATCTTCCTCATCTTTATTCCTCTTTCCACGTGGAAAGCTCCAGCTGGCCCCAGCTTTCCATCCCTTAACAAGCAGGCACTGTAGAGATGGGGCAAAGGTGAATTGACCATGAAAATCGACAAAAATCCTAACAAACTTGAGCTCTTAAATGGTCAAAGAAAACAACACGTCTAAGGGGAGATTGTATGTGTAAGGCAATTTTATTATAAACCATCTAAGGGGACTAACACGAAAACACCACATCCTACTATTCAAAGTTACAGCTTTTCCATGACAACTCCCAGGATAATTTAGGGCCTCATTTCCAATGTTTGATGAAGGAAATGCTGTTGTGGAACCTACATTCACAGTCCTAATTTTTAATTCTCAATGAAGGAACTCCTAAAATGCAATAGATTGGAGAGAGAAAAATCAGTAGATTACCCTCTCATAGGTGTCATCCAGGATAATGGCGCCGGACACGGGGACACGGAACTTGTAGTTGTTGAAGTCCTTGTAGATATCATCCAGGTGCGCGATGTAGGGCCTGAGAGCAGTGCAGCTCTTGAACACTACAGGCACCACCAGTCCAATCCACCACAAAACGCAAGGACAGCGGCATCAGCGGTGAATCCAATGACAATCTCCGATGGGGTTCAGACAGAGGCGAACTTACTGAGGGAGGTGAAGTCCTTGAAGGAGAGGGACTTGAGGTTGGGGTTGTGCTCGACGGAGTTGTCCTCGTAGAACCAGTGCGCCTGCTCCAGCAGGAACAGGATCCGCTCGAACGATTCGAGCTCCTCCTTGGGCACGTTCAGCAGGAAGCGGCTGCAGAGGCGATTCAGCTCGGGTTGGCTTGGATTGATCTAAGCGAATCCCGGAAGAAGTTGCGAGATGGGGATAGGGGTTGGGGGAACTACCTGCAGAGATCGTCGAGAAGCTCTTGTGGCGGCAGCTGCCCCCTCGACGACGACCGGTTCAGTCCCCCGCCGCCCGCCATCGCCATCCACCGGCCACCGCGCCCTCTCAGCACTGGGACCCCTCAGCACCTTGCTCTCTTCTCTCTCTTCAGGCACTAGCAGCAGCGCAGCCAGGGTTGAATAGAATATTCCTGACCCAGGAGGGTGGTTGTGCAAATATTCGGATGTGATTAATATTCACGATCCAAATTAGGGAGTTTAATGAAAATACTCGGATTGTAATTAATAACCGCGATCTATTTTAGGGGGTTTACTGAAAATAGTTGAATCGCGATTAATAATCACGATCCAAATGAGGGGTATTTTTGTAAATTTGTATTCTCATCTGTCCTCACGGCCCTGAGAGTACCTATGGTCTTACTGCTGGTTATTTCCCCTATTTCGAACCCCATTCGCGTTGAAATCTCACCTCTGCCGCTGCGTCCTGCGTAAGGATGTAAGTGGGCGCAGGCCCACCTGCGAGCCTGCCAGACCCGCCCTGCGAAAATAGGCCTCGTGGGCACCTGCACAGGCCTTCATTTTTTAGCGGGCTTTAACAGTTGAGCCTGCGAGGCCCGGTGGGCTTTAGCAGGTGAGCTTGCCAGGCCTGCAGGACCTGCAAAACCCGCATCGCATCCTCTCCGGCTCCTCTCTCGCCGCCACCCCGCCGCCACCCTGCGCCGCCCGTCTCCGGCAGCCATCCGGCCTCCACCCCGCGACGCAGACCGCAGCGGCGGCGGTTGGGCGCAACGGAGCCGTCGGAGCGCCGCCACCGGCCACCCAACCCTCACCGGCGACCCAACCTCGGGCATCACGAGCCGGCGGTCCTCCCCTCCGCCTCTGCATCTCACCATCACCAGAGGTCCGCACGGAGGTCTCCCGTAGCCGCCGCCGAACCATCAACTGAGCGTGGTATGTGCCTTCTCCATCCTTCACTTCTTCTTGCTGATAACTCCGGCGTCCAACTGGGACCTGCCACACGCCTTCCCGGATCTGCGTGGTTGTTGGCTTGTTGCCGTTTGGGTTCGGAGGGCCCTGCTTCCGGCGCCGTCGACGGCCTGGTGATGGACGGCGCGAGGGAGCAGGCCTGCAAATGTTCTTGGCAAGGATTGGTTGGGCGACATTAGTGTGGCGAGGCACCAGGGAGCGAGCGATCGAGAGGCTGGGGCCCCTGCGGCAGTGAAGGATCTGCGTGGCCATGTTCTTGGCTTGGTGCGTGCTTGCATGGTTATCTAGGTGATGTAATAATAATAATATTGTTAGAGGCAGTATCAAGTTGGGAATGCAGCAACACTAGAATAGCTGTAGAAGTGGATTAGGAGATAGATAGCTATTGTAAGACTAGAATATTTTTTCATGCCTTCATTGATGGTTCTTTTTTTGGGCAGGTACATAGCACTGTGATGATTAGCTTCAGTATGCATCAGGCAAGCGATGCAGATGGTTATTAGTGTGGCCTACCACTTCATCAGAGTTCAGGTAGCGGCCTACCACTTCATCAGTTCATCTCATCATGTGCATCTCAGACTAAAGTCCAAACAGAGAGCTGATCTCCGGTAAGTGCTGCTTCCCAGTTCCGATGTGCAGGTGCCAGATCGCTTGTTTTTTTTTTCCTGCATAGCCTATGATTTTATTTGCTGATTCGTGCATAGCCTATGGTTGGTGTGTACGAAGAAGATAACTGGGTCATGTTTGACAAATGAATGGCAAATTGTTACCTGTGTTGATTCAGTCATGACTTAGCTAGTCTGCATTACTCTGTGTATAATTCCTCTTGCCAGAAATATTAGTCCTTTTAGGACATTGACATTATCTTGTAGTTAGTAGTCTATATGGATGTAGTTCTATTTGCATCTTATTTGCTACATACCTTTTCTTTCTCTATGAAACATTGCATGGGTCTATTGGAATAATCTAGTTGTAGCTAGTTTTTGTTGATAATGCTATATATTGTGAGGTTAGAATGGTCTGGTCTTAGATGTTTCTGTATAACGCTCCCTTTATTGTGTTGATGACCCAATTAATCTACTCATAATGCTATTACCAAGATTAAGTGTGTTGGTTTCCTTTTTTTTTCTCTTTTCATATACTTTGTAATGTTATTTATTTGGCTTCTGTTCAACCTGCGGTTAATACAAATTCCCTTTCATCTAAAGAGAACACCGGTTACTTGCCTTAGCTATCTGCTGTAATGTTTGCTGTCCAATCTTGTGTGGCTACATTGCAATCTGGTTTGGCTAGTTTCTTATTTATTATCAAGATAAAGTTGATGGGTTGCAGATTGAGATTATCAAGATAAAATTCTTTGTACTACCATATACCTTTTTTTACATTTTTTTGGCTTATGTTCAATCATGGGGTGCTACAAATCCCCCTTCCTCTCTGTAATATTTCGTTTTTGTATGTCGAAAATTTCTTCTTCTTTTTTGTCATCTGTAGGTAGAAGTCAAAGGGCCAAGCATATCCTCAAGCTTCTGGTTGATCATATCACACCCCGCAAATAAGGTAAGATCCTGTAAGTTAGTCTCATTGGTGCCATCTTGTCTTGCTATTGCAATCTGATTGTAGCTGGGCCTTGTGAGATTAGTGATACCAATTGGATTATGTGCATTCTCCTCATTTTTCAGTGTCCGGAATCTTGATAATCTATGCCCCATGGGTTTGTGGGTTGTGTCCCTACAAACGTTCAGTTGCTTACATTCCTATCATTTGATCCTGGGATATGAATACTAGTATGTACATTGTATTATCTACACAAATCGTATGATTTGGCAACATAGCTCTTACAAAAGTTAAAAGTGCATTGTGCAACTCCTGAAACCATTTGAGACAAGATTGCCTTTGAGACATAGTAGTGGAGGGTATTATACTGCTCCAGTTTGGAACATCTTCATTCTTTAATTGGTTGACCTGCTGCTCGTCATATTTTCTAATCTAGGACAGCAACTCAATTCACTTAAAAGAATCTGCCAGTTAATTTCAAACAAATCAAAACTGAGACACCAAGCCTGGAACATGTTTCTGTCTTTCGGAAGTAGATGTCTTTGTTTGTGCTTGGAAGAATGAAACAAATCAACATTATGCAGTTGCCCAATTCTTCTCTGTACTTGCATGCTTCATGTGCCTCTCTCATTATTCTCAGTTTCTATTGTGCATGAAGTGAGCAGCAAATTTGACTACTCGTCAAGGATATTGCTTGTGAAAGAATACTATGTGCTTGGCTGTCTCTTAGTTTGTGATAGTGTCCTTGACTAAATATCTTATATTACTATGCAGAACAACAATTCTATTAAGACAAACTTGTGACTCTGTAATTGCGGAACAATGAATCAGAAGGTCCAGACATGCCTACCTTGATCTGTTTACTTGGTAATTTAAGCTTGATGAGCACTTGGAGAGTTGGAGGGGCATATTGTCAGGAGTGTCATTAAGTGCGCAGTAACTTTGCCCTTTGAGTATACTATCATGTTCCGTAACCAGCGTACAACTTGTTTTGTCAACCGTAGTGTCTTTTGATGTAATATTTTTAATAGTTGATTAGCACTTTATGTAAAGATAAAGTGTATTATGGATCTTATTTATCCTTTTGTTTTTTTATTTCTTACACCTGTGTGCTGTAATTCTAGTTTTGCGGGAGCTGGAGCTGTGGCAATGTGGATTTCTTTTTTAATAGCTGGAGCTGGAGCGCATTTTACCTTGCGGGCACATGCTTTGCATCCTGCGCAAGCCCAGCAGGTAATGCGGCAGGTGGACAAAGGCATTTGTGGGCGCCTGCAGAATAATCAAATTCTTCATGCAGGCTAATGCAGGTGCGTGCAGGCCGCCCGCAGGTGCGCCTGCTTACATCCTTAGTCCTGCAGGCACCTTCTATGCGAAAGCGACGATTCGTCTTGTGCAGGCCTGCCAGCGAGGAGAGCACGAAGAGGAGATACTGAGATGCCTCACCGAGCGCGCCGACGGACGGGGTTGCTGTTATTGGTTGCCTCGGTCATTGGCGTCAACCAGGTGCTTGTCAACGCCATCCCGACATTTCCCAGTCTACTGCTTGCCTGATTTCCATAGAAAACGCAAAAATGCTTTGCATTTCAATTCCCCTGTCGCTAGTAGCTCTAGAGCTAGTGCCACTTTTTCTGAGAAATGCTTGGTGCTGCGGGTCTTAACTGCTCCTTGCCGTGCTGACTGCTGTTGTTTGTAGTGTGCTCGTTAGCTGTTGGCGAAAATGGCTCCATGACAAGTGGACTTCGAATTGCTAGATGATTGTCCCTTGACTGAAATTGAATTACTGTGGAATTGTTAATTGCGAGCCAAGAATCTGTGTTGTTTTAGTTGAATCTGTTTCCGTACACTAATTATGCCATTACGGAAAGCCTAACCTGGATTGGATGAAGAGGATAGGACCTATAGTTTTACTTGTAAAATCATAGTGTTTACTGTATAGTGATTAGGATTTTTTGCACACGGGTGCACTAAAATGATGCCATTTCTTCTGAATCCTTGGAGAAGAATTCATCATTTTATTGTTTCATGGTCTAAATTTGTTATGTTTTTAGCTCGTCCTTCCACTGAACATCATTTCAGGGGGGCTGCGACTATTTCTTTATGCAGCTCATTGCAATGATGCAAATGCTCGTTATTGATCACCTACGCATTTTTTACTTGATTGCATGCACTGCTATATTTTGTGTCATATCTTCATGAACATGATTAAACTTTACCTTTATATAGCAAGTAATTGTGTGTCCATTTTGCTGGAGAGAAAATTGCCTAAGAGAACGTGAAGCGCGGCAGGTGGGAGATTTTTTAAGTACTGCAACTGCAAGTGTGAGGTTCCCAGAAAAGTACTGAATCCTAGCATGTGACATTTTTTTCTGAGTAAGGAAAGATCCTGCTGCTGTATCTTGTAATGAACCTCACTATACTAATGTTTGCACTTTACATCGATAAACTACATAGTAGTCATCGGCATATGTTGGTTCATGGAATTGATTACCCTGCATCATTATCTTAGCCCGGACAAAGAAAGTTACTGTAACTCTAAGTATTGGAACTGTTTGGTATCAGTAGGCCTTGTTGCATGATGTTCTCTCATCAGGCTAGTCATACGCTCTTCTGTGCAGATGAATAAATAGGTGAATATATCTTCTGAAGCATGTAGTTTTGGGATCTACAATCATATTCACATGGCTCTTATCAAGGTTTAGTGATCAGAACTTACATGATGCACTTAGATCACAACATGTACCATCTGTAGGTATGAAAGTCAAAACATGATTAACATGGATACTCCATATATTATTTCTCTTAGTTTGCAAGTATGTACTGCATTCAAACCCCTGCAATTCATTATATACTGTACAAGCCATTGATGAACTCAAGTGGAAGAGTTAATCCACTGTTGTTCCTTTCCTTGTAATTGTTTTGATGGATCATATTTTCAGCACAAGGTTTTCTACTTAACATGAACAAATTGATTTATTTTTTTTGTAGTTTTAGTGCTGCAACACATTACATCTGTATCATATCAACAATTTACATAGTATATGCTCCTTACATTGTCCGAGCGAGCATTGGAGTGAGCCCATTGAGTCAACATCTTCCAGTTGTGCTCAAATCCTTCTTTTATAATGTACCTGTGAGATATAGCATTTATGAAATAAAGTTGTATCCTCCATTCCTCCCACAATATTTAGGTCAAAATTCAGGAATCTGCTGTCCTTGTCTAAATACTGTGGAGTGCAGTGTAAAATTTATCCTCTACCAATTTTGTTCATGTGAACTGTTGCTCTCAATCCATCGATCGTTTCATTTTTTGTTTCAAGTGGGGTGATGTAAGCATTAAAATGGATCCTTGCACAATGTTCACCCACAGATAATACGCTGAGGTGTGAAGGAATCCTTGTCAGATGAGTGAGTATGATTTGCTTAAGGAGCAATTCTTGGCAATTGTGTATTATATCTTGCACATTGAAAAATTTTCATAAAAAAAATATTGATCCATAACCTTTTGTTTTGTAGATTGAAATTCAAAGGATCCAAACCTCATAGGAAGGCTCAAGCAGGGGTGAAGAACTGAAGATGATGGTTCTGTTAACCATTAGCTAGTCCATGATTATGATACAGAGGTGTGAAGTTGATATCATATATAGGATGACCAAAGACAGTCCATACTTTAGCTTCTTTTTATGAGATGTCGTGTGAATAGCAAATTTTGCATTTCACCTCATCTGTGTGCTGCAAGTATGGGACTTCCATTTGCATGATTTGCCAAGCAAAACTATTGGGTACTAGCCATTTACTTTGTAGCTACAGGAGGAGTTATGAGACCTTTTGTATATTAACCTTGAGTTTATGAAATAGTTGGGTGGCCACGTCTTCTAAGAATTTCAAGGGGATGAATCCTCTACTGAAATTATCAAAATACAGATACTTCAGTCAATTCACATTCTGAAACATTTTTTATAGACTAGTGAATACTAAACTATATCTAGTTGGAAATCAGTTAGTCTGCACTATTGGTTGTGCTATATATGCTTCTTTCTGCATGGGATGTCTAAAGGTGTTCCATTATTGTGTTTCAATGATATTTTCTAATTGTGCATACGTGAGTATTTTTCCCACTTGAAATGCATGCATGGTTAATTCCAATTTCTGCAGAACAGGTATTGCTTATATAGCAAATGTCGCAGTGCGAAAGGACGAACATCGGAAAAGTACTGCTAAAATGTTGATCCAAGAAGCAGAGGCGCGGCCAAGGAGTTGGGGGTGCCGGACCATGGCATTGCACTGTGATGTAAACAATATAGCTGCCTGCGCCTGTACAAAAATCAATGTTTCAAATGCATCTGTGCACCGGAAGGAGCTAAATGGCCAGAACTTAAGATTGCTAAAGGAGTGCAATACATCATGATGAAGCTAGTGCCCGAGATTTGAGCTGTGTAAAGTCGTCTGGACATAAAATGAAGCTGGAATACATGGATACTGCACAGATTCACCAGTTTCCCCTTTCACATGTACAGCAGTTGGTGCATAGTTGAGCTAATTTGTAAATGGTATACAACAGGCACGAATTATTGCCCCAAATTTTGTGAGGGTATATTGTGTAATCACTTCATCACATGAACTGACCGAGAGCTCTTTACAGATAGCATGGAGGAAGGGAAGAAAAACCTTTACAGTTTCAACACTCAGTTTTATAGATTTTCTTTTACTAAAGCATCTTGCAGACAATGTATTCGCAAAGAGATTCAGAATGCGAGTGTGATCCTCACTGGTGATTGTCCAAATTTGTTTTCACTGGTCTGTTAGGTGGTGTTGGCTTGGTGTCGCCGTCAGGTACATACACTGTACAGTATTTTCAGTTCGATCTACGTATGGAATGGTGATATCATTGGACATTTTCTTCTTCTATTCCTCATCAGCGGCTTAATCAGTTGCCCATACACTCGTACAGTAAGCAAAGATTGACTCCTAAGAAATTGAATGCATCCTGAGACTGTTGCACCATGCTAACAAGAGGGTGCAGGTGTAGTCAGTTAGCAACTAACCAGGTCTGTGCGTGTGGTCTTGGATGCTGGTTGTCACCAACATGGTAACGGCCTTTCTGAACTGCATGGTTGTTGGAGTCTCAGAGCATTGCACTGCTGGTGACGTTGTTTTTGGGTGTAGAGCCCGCTGGTTTCGTTGAGGAGATGAAGAGATTTCGCTGGTGAAGTGGGTAGGGTGGGGGAGACGACCGGGAGGGAGGAGAGTGGGAGGGAGAGTGGGTGCATGGGCCTGAACTGAAGATGGAAAACATCTCACATGGGATGCATACCTGCATTGTCCTGGAAGCCCACCACCCCTCTCTCATCATCTCCACACCAGCACCAACATGGTAGCTGGATCCGTGCTTAATGCATGTGACTCAACGATTTTTTCACATCATTTTTGTCTCCCTTTTGTGCCCAGCATTATGCTCTCACACTGGTTACATACATTGCCTTTGAGTTGAGATTCAGATCGGCAAAAAATGTTTTTTTAGTAGGAGAATACTCCCCGCCCCCGGTCCACATGCATCCTACTACTGTTACTTTGCAATGCCAGCAGAAGTGATCAACCGCGCAAAAATGTTACTCGAGCAGCGAAATATTTGCAAGTGCGGCCCAATTTGATTGCCTGAAATGTCAGCAAATTTTGACTAGAGGAAGAATCTGATTGAAAAAAAAATACAAGTGCGGCCCAATTGGATAGCATTTTGGTTTGAAAATATGGATCCAAGTCATGGCATTTTGTCAGTACCTTCCTCCTTGAGACCTTGACTTCTCATGTGGTACATACGGACATACTACCAATAGCTTAAGAAGTGAGCTGCCGATGCACACACATTTGTCAAGCACTCGTATACTAGGAAGCAGAAGCAAGCACGTCGTGGCCCCATCAATTCTAGAGTATATTTTTGTTTGGAGATCCGGCAACAACCGAAAATAATACTATAATTCAGCTGCTAATGTGGTTGGGTAGGTGGGGGTGATTTGACTGGGACCATTTGACATCTCTGCTGCGGTGGAAATCCCGAGGCAAAATCGCCAATAATAACCAACTCGGCTGCGGGAGACATGAAGCCCGGCGCACCGGCGATCGCCGGTGACCGAGCGCGGGCTGCGGCCGGTGGAGTCGCCGTGTCGGTGGCCGACGCTGCCGCTCGGGGCGCGGCGCGGCGCATGGACCGGTGCTTGGAACGGGATCGTACACTGCACAGGTCACCTTCACCAATGCCTGAATTCACTCTGCTACAGTTTAAATCTTGTCTTGTACGAGTATAATTGGCAGCGGGATTTTATTATTATTGGCGTGTAGAATATACTCCCGTACCATCCCCACATGACCGACGCTCCCTTTTCTTTCTCTTTCAGTGTCCAAAGCATTGCTTTGCTTGTACTTTGATTTCCCATTTCCTAGTTGATGTGCCTCGGGAAAAGTATAGTTCGAAAAAGAGAATCTCCGAAATAGCTTCCAAAGGGAAAAAAAAGAGAAAATATTCTCGAGCGTCCGTTGCGCGATCAATATACGAAGATCTCATTTGAACAAAAGAAATTCCATAGTCACATTATAAATCGGATATTCTTGTTGTAATTATCTCTGAAAACTTTTTTCTCCCCGTGTGAGGAAATGGTTTTATACTAGTAATTCTGATGTTGAATATTATTTGTATCTGTGGTAGTGCTCAGGGTGTGTTGCCAAGGGAAAGGGATGGTCAACCTTTATTGTATTATTTTTTTCTTTTTTTCTGTTTTTTTCAAAGTTATCAAAGAAACATGTACAAAGCTATTAAAGCTTCCCCCTTTGATCTGATTTCTTTATACGCGCAACAGACCTATCTTAGTAGTTGGTCACTCGGTCTTGGTAGGACCAGATGAGTCTCTTGCCGCACATGCAGCCAACGTGATCCCATGTTTTCTAATAATCTCCCGTTTCTTTCTTTTTTCCCCCTTTTTCTTTTTTATATAAAAAAATTCTTCTTTGATCACGGAATTCCTGGCTCAAATTGCACCATCACCTAATGCGGCTCCTAACTAACTGAAAATACTCAAATAGTCACTAGTACTTGACAATGATAAGGTAGCCGTATCTTAGAAGCAATACCAACTTTCCGGTACCCACAGAGCTAGCACATGTACGTGCAGAGAGCGAGAAAGGTACTCATAGCACATTATATTACCATCCATCCATGCGTGCATTTTTTTTATAAAAAAAGAAATCCTTTCGTTTTGGTTTAGGAATTCATCAGATTTTTATGTTAGGATTTGTGGCTTTGCACATATATATACAATTATTTTTTAAAACATATATATATACAGTGAGCGATCATGCATGCTGATTTGTCGGTAACCACATGGGCACCTAGTATCGTGTCCGTTCCTTGCAACAAATCAGTACACGTACAACATATTCCTGACTACGAAGTCGCAACGGCAAGGAGAGCCGTCGGCCGTCGAGAGGAACGAACGCCGCGCGCTGCCGGAGCCCCCCTGCGTCCGGTGGGGCACCACCCATCGGCCCCCCGTCGTCCTACGTGGCGACGGCGACGGCTTGTCAGCTTGTGCGGGGGCGCCTGCAAGTGGCACGTCGGATTCAGGGGGCGATGCCAGGTCAGTGTTGCAGGAGCGTCACGCGCGCCCGCCCCCCTTCCCAGCTGGCAAAGCGTGGGACCCAGCACAACATAGCGATGCATGAACGGAAACGGAACGGGATCGAAATGGGCAGCCAGCCAGCGGTGGGGACGCCACCGGCAGCCGTCGGGGGAAGCGTCCAAAACGCCTCACCTAATTGCCATCAGCTCGCATTGCATTGGGTTCTTAATTCCCACGACATTTGCTGTCCAGGCCTGCGCTGCACCTAACATATGCAAGCAAGCAAAAGCAAGGGATCCACCGTGACAGCGACGGAGCAATATATGGCTGACCATCTCGACATGTTGCTCCAACTACGGGAGTGGCACCACGGCCGAGTTGTCTCCATTTCAAATGGCGCGGCTTAGACGTCGCATGTTGATCGCCCGTGCGATCTGCCTGCCTGGAAAAAATGTGTTTGTATATATGTATATATATAAATGCGTGATTAAGACACTGCACGCAACGAGAATTCAGATTCAGTGTTGGAGCTATAGTCTTTCGTGGCAATTAGACGATCAACTTCTGGTCAGCTTCTTTTTTCAGTTAAGCTGTTGCTTTGTGCTGAGAGCTGGCGAGCAGCAGGGATGATAGATGTGTGTATGCCTGCCGTGATCGTCGATCGATGTGGCAAATTAGCAGTGCCGGTGAGCATATATTCTATATGACTTATACTTGGTGAAAGCTAAAGCTAGCTGGTGTGTGGATGGGCATGGGCTGCATGCCACCATCACCTGATCGACGAATCGGCCGTCGGTCGTCTGAACACACGGGAAGAGCAGAGGCATGCATGCACGCACACAGTGCTCTGATGCTGCATTGCTGCTGCTTCGACTTCGAGCTGTAGTCGCGTGGACCCTCGCGACCGGCATGATGTGTGGGGGCGCATGCATGATAGCGCCACCTGTCACTCACGTCATGTCCTCACGACATGTTGCTGCACGCACCCTCGGCGCAGACCGATTCTGAGTGATGCAACCATATGCTTTGCCCAGCTGTGTACGGACCCATCCCGTATACTCTTTTGTTTGTTTGCTCGGAAGTTTCAGAAGGGGGTTTAGAGCATGTTTGGTTGCCGCCACCGCCACGGCACCTGCACCACGCTACAGTAAACGGTGGCAAGCGTAATTCCCTGTACAGTGTAGCGTGGCGGGGCTTAGCTAGCAACCAAGCACCCCCTTACATGAATTTTTTTCTTCTTCTAGAAAAATTGCAAATACTGCTAACAAGGATCGTCCGAACTATATATATGCTCGGATTACGCCATGTAGGGTGGAAAACTCGAAACCATACGGGGATTTTAAAACCGCGTTCCACGATGTCAGGCATAGCCTGACACACGAAAGTCACATCACACACGCGGGCAATACGCCGGCTGCTCGGTGAATTCGAATTCGGTTTTTTGAAAATGAATTTACTCTTTGAAAATTCATGGGCTGAAGTCACCACCTCTGTCTGTACCGACCGTACCCATCCATCTCACCGCAATGCGTGCGTGAAACCTGGCCCACCACCGACCGATCGCGAGAGCAAGTCCACGCGCCGACGCGCGATTCTCGCACCGGATTTTGCTTCCGTCCTCCGGCGAATCCGCGGCCGTCGGCTCCGCGACCGACGGCGGCGATGGCAGGAGGTGGCGGAGCGGAGCGGCCGGGGAGAGCGCGTCGCGAGGTGTGTGCCGGCCGGCACATGGGGAGGAGGCCGGCGGGCGCTGCTCACGTGCCCCCGACCGCGTTTGCTCCCTCTCTCCCCGGGTCTGAGCTGTTCCCTACCCGAGACCCTCCATGGCTCCATCCCCTTGTGTTGGTGAGTGACCCCTGCGTGCCCCTACACCACTCGCTCACAGCCTCACTCTCACTCTCCCGTCACAACTCACAAGCAACAACCGGCAAGCATAAACGCATGTGTGTATCGGCAGCATCTATCAAGAACGCATTATGCAACCTGACCCTTCTGTTATACTACTATTACTACTGCTACTGATATACTCCATCTGTCTTGAAATAGGGGTGGTATACATAGGTGGTATGGTGGTATAGGGGTATTGTTAGTAGTTTTTTCTCGGTGGCATAAACGAAATATATGATTTCTTCATTTCAAAAAATTTTTCATTTCCCTCTCGTGGTATGGCCAAATTTTTTTTCAAATTTCAAACGAAAATTTTAATTTCATATTTCAAAAACGAAAATTTCATTTCAAATTTCAAGAATGATTTTTTGAAATTTCATTTCAAATTATTTTCAAATTTCAAAAACGAAAATTTTCATTTCAAATTTCAAAAACGATTTTTTTTCAAAATTTTTCATTTCACTCTGGTGGTATGGCCAAATGTTTTTCAAATTTCAAAAACAACAAAATCATTTCAAATTTCAAAAACAATTTTTTCAAAAATTTTCATTTCAAATTTTTCTTGGTGGCATAAACGAATTTTGTTTCTTAGCCCGATGTTGCAAAAATTACCTATTTACCCTTACCAAAAATATCTATATACTGCATGGTGGTATGGTCACATTTACGATATGAGACGAATGTCATTACATCAACTCTGGAGTAATAGTTAATACTTTTCACTATAAAATTGATCAAATTTAGACTAGTTTGATTTAGGACAAACCAAATTATCTTATATTTTTTTTAGTGGTTAAGTACCTTATATTTCAAGACGGAGGTAGTACATTATTCTCCATAGTGGGGCCCGGCTGCAGCGAGAGGGGGAGAGCGAGCGAGTGGATTAGATGCGGTTCAAAGAGGTGAGGTTGTGACCTGTATCGCTCATTCATCAGGTCAGGATGGACGATCCAACACAGCTGGATAAAGTTGCCGATCCCAAAGGGCAAACGCAACGCGCAACGTGCGGCACGCATGAGGGGGTAACATGCACGCGTTGGTGGTGAAAGTAAAGTGGGCTCCTACTTGTGCCCACGTTCTGCGAGCTGCTCTACTACTGTAGTCTGTAGGGTCCAGGCCTCTTCCTCTCCAGGCCCGGCAGGCAGTGGGCAGCCAGCCAATGGTTTTCTTTCCTTTTCTCGTGCCCATCAAGTTCATCGCGATGCTAGAGATTGGGTGTACAGTGTACTTGCTCTGTACCCGAACCCAATGTCCCGAGCAAAAGCCGACGGCCGACCAGCCCGCTGTGCGTCGCCACATGCACACGTTTTGGGGAGTGGAGTATATACCCACTAGCTCGGCTCGCGTCGGTCGTCGCGTCCCGTTTTGGAAACAGCTTCGAGGTCTACTAGCAGGAAGTATAGTTGCTTGTTTCCTCAACAAAATCTTAGATTGACGCCTACTTACGATCTAATGGGGGAATTAAGATTTGTGCTGATCGGACGGATTATACAGTTAGAAAGGCATAGAGAGATTTTTCTTTTTTGTCATTGTTCAAAACACATTACGAACGTAGATACTCATTGTCGACAACACATTGCCTAGCACTAAAATAATAGTATCATTAATCTTTATTTTTTAAAAAAATTAGGAATGCATGGAAGAGAGAACTTCATGGTAGCTCTGTGAGGACCATATAGAGAGAGAATTCTCTCTAAATATATAACTGGAAGAAAATCGTCCATATTTCACACCAATTTTTTTTTATTGCTTACTCTCTGAGCACTTGTGTTGCATCTATTCTGTTAGAATACACCGTCCGTCATTGTTGCTCCCCCGTCACCCTCGCCTCGCTCTTCCTCGTGCTTGTGGCCCCTCGACCCGGATGTCTCCCTAGCTCACTCGCCTCCTCCTTGCACACATCTCCATCATGGTGCACATCGCTCCCGCCGTCTGCCACACTCAAGGTCCGCGTTCGCAACTTGGAATTCTTCACGCTCAACTTTTTCCCGCCTCGACGTCAACGTGGTCTACCGCAGGGCGTGGCTCGGGCGAGTCACCTCTGGCGGCGAGCGCGTCCAGGCCCACACCATCTCGTGGGAGCTCACCACTGTGGCAAATTTCGTTCGCAACCGTTGGGGAGCTCAAAGGTGGTGGCGGTGGCAATGGTGTTGGTGATGACATGGCTCGCTCGTCAACCATGTATTGTAACAGAATTGGTAACAGATCATAGACGATATGCTAAGAAGGGAAGGATTGAAAAAAATTGGTGCCAAATAGGGAACCATGGTGCTAACAAGGGAGGATTGAGAATTAAAGTTCTCCAATGCCATATAGGAAATCAAGTTTTTTTTTTCTAATGCCATCTAGGGAATTTCTTAATTGTTCTCTTTCTCTCTGTTTATTTAAGTGTACGAAGGTTGTTTTTCACTTGGACACAAAGATTAATAAAGTAGATCAAATGATACGAGGCCGCATCCGAACCCCGGCTTCACCGGCGAGAGAATTTTTTTGGAGGAATAAATCCCCGGAGAGGAAAACAGGGCTCGGTGAGATTCGAACCCTGGCCGGCTGGGACGCTCACCTGCGTCCGCAACCACCGGCGAGGAGTTTTCTAAGCCGGGAGTTGGCTTTTCTTCTCTTAATGAAAACCGTGGGGGCGGTCTTACTCCCACCAACTTAGTTTTTTTTTTTAATATTAGGCCGCATCGTTTGTTGAACAGCTAGCTCACTCGTTTCAGAGAGTGGTATATATTATCGCAATTATTAAGTAAGAGCAAATAATATAATGGATGAAATGGAAATGGGTAAAAGACGTTGTGTAGAAGTTGTAGCATGACGCGTTTGGACTTTGGAAAATAGCAGTATTTCCAACTAAATGACGTTTGCTCTCTTTGTGTGCCAGCTTCTTATTTCCCCTGTTCATTGGTGTATGTGATGATCGCAGCAATCTGGAATCCAAAAGGAAATTATTCTTCATCTGAGCTGTATATTTAGAATTCTACTATCCGGTCAAAACTTAGACCACGTACTGAACAATGTCGTTGTAGGATGTGGTTCGCACCTCAAGAAAACCAATAAATGTTATCGCAACTGAAAAGAAATGGGGGGAAAAAGGCAGAGAAGAACTCGAAAAGAGAGGAAAGCACGACGCCCATCCTCACTAGCCCGCACAGAGGAGGAGAGGAGAAAGAGGATGCACATGACGTGCCATCGTGCGTGCAATTGGCTACAGATGGCTACATACAAGTCGCACGACTTGGCTGGTTGCCCCTCTTCTCTTGACACACGGATGCACGCTGTGCACGTACAGCAGGTTGGAAAGAATCGATCAATTCATAATTAACTTGACAAGATCAGCGCCACGCACCACCATTACGTAGAAGCCCCCTGCGATGGTACGTAGTAATATATTACTTGTTCAACATCTTGCAGGGGAAAATGCCATTTCGACGACTGAGTACAATCAACCTCGATCGATCGGGGCCGGGTTAGTTGAAAGTGAAACCTATCGAGGAACCGGTCACCCGCGCAGACTACTGCAGTCGACGTTACCTAGGACGCGCGGTCAACCCCACCACTGTCCCTCGTCGATAAGCAAGAAAGAGACAGTCACCGCTTGATCATGAATTATTACAGTCCGACGACGAAGCTGCCTCCGTCCCTGTAAACTCTCTGTCGCCCGTCAGCAAACAAGAAGAGGAGACGACGGCGAGACGGAGCGACCCGGCCGCATGACAAATTACAGACGACTGACGAACGAAGTTACCATCATCCTCCCTGCAGTAAAATTAACACACACGGTGACCGGGTAACACACACGCGTAGCTTCGGAGGCTAGTTATCAGCAATACTAAGCAATTCATTTGGCTGCAGGGCAGAGACGAAGCACCAACAACCAAAGCTAGATCATAGCTGTGGTCAATGTACCCAACAGCAACAGGCGGGGGCATCAATCACTATCGCTACGGGAAACAGGGGCCTTCGCCGAGAGCAAAAGTCTTTGGCGAGAGCCTCCCCTCGGGCTCTCGGCGAAGAACTCTGCACCGAGAGTAAAAAAAAATTCTCGTCGAAGACAAAAACTCTCGGTGAATTAATTCTTCGCCGAGAGCCAAAAAAAACTCTCGGCGAAGAATTCTTCGCCGAGAGCAAGCCAACTGGCTCTCGGCGAAGAAATTCTTCGCCGAGAGTTTTTTTTGGCTCTCGGCGAAGAAATTTAAAAAAAATCACTTTTTCACCTTCACACTTTTTCTATCATTAACATGCACTTATACAAAGGATATGTTCAAATTTGACGCAAATTTTATCTCTGTTTGCTATATTTAAAAATTTTACTTCATTCTAGGTAATTTTTTCGAAGACGGCTGATATGAACTGCAAGTGCATGAAATCATAGAGTAAAATTGTTGGAAAAATGAGATTCATGTTCATGAGACATCGCTAAGATCATGTACACGAAACTAAACTAAATTTCAAACATTTTGTTCTCTGATCATGATGTAGATCGTGTCGCAGAAAGGTTTTAAAATTGTATAAAATTCAAATGAAGTTTGAAAATCACGAATTTTGTCGAGCGCTCATTATATCTTATGTCGAGATTGTGGTAAAAAGTTGAAAACATTTTGAGCACTTTGACACGTACGCTGTTTAGAAACCGGAACATCTCACAAGAAGTTTCGGAGAATTTGAAATAATGTCACTAGGTTTGGTACATTAGAGAAAATTTAAATTTGAGTTTGACCACAACAACTTTTTTATAAGCAATACACAACATATCTAGTGTCATGTTAAGTGTTGGAAAAATTTCACACATTTTTGCTATTTTTAAATTAAATTTCACATGTAAATATTCTTCGCCGTGTATATTCCTCTCGGCGAAGATTTCATGCTGGGCTCGAAGCCCACAAACCGACGAACAGGCCGCCGATTCGGCCCATGCGCCTCTCCCACCTGGGCCGAATGTCAGCCCATTTATCCGCCGGTCGCCTTGAGTCGTCGATCTCAGGATCAACGGCCACCGTCGATTTTACTCCATATAAAACCGGCGCCCCCACTCCAACCCTAGTCGTCCTCCCGCCGCCCCTTTCCTCCTCCCTCAGTGGCCTCCCGAATCCGCCGCCCCTTCCTCCTCCCTCAGATCCGCCGCCCCTTCCTCCTCCCTCCCGGCGGCGGAGTCACCTCCCCTCACCGATAGCGGCCGCGCCACCGTCCCCCCATCTCTGCCTCCCCTCCCCTCCCCCCTCCGCTCGCCCCTCACCGGCGGTGAGGAGCAGCGGCGGGGTGAAGTGCGGCGGCGGCGCAACTCGGGGGCGACAGCGGCCGGCGAGACCTACAGCGGCGGCGGCGGCGCTACACGGGAGGCTCCCTTTCTCTCTGTTTCTCTCTCTTGTTTCTCTCTCTTGTTCTCTCTCTTGTGTGGCAGAGGCAGCGGCGGTCTCCGACGGTGTTGGCGGCGGTCTCCGACGGTGTTGGTGGCGGCCTACGGTGGCGGTGGTGGCGACCTCCCCGCTCCCTGGTGGTTGGCCGGCCGGTGCCACCTCTCTCCCATGCTGTTGGTGGTGGCCTCCGGCGGTGGTGGCGGCCACGGAGGTGGAGGCGTACGTGGTGGCGTCGGCGACCGGCGGCGGTGGTGGTGGGTGGGGGGCCAGGGCGGTGGGGGCCAGGGCAGTGGTGGCGGCGTGCGTGGTGGCGTCGACGGCCGGCGGCGGTGGTGGTGGGTGGGGTCCAGGGCGGTGGGGGCCAGGGCAGTGGGGGCGGCCGACTGGCCTGGGATTAATTTTTTTTTGTTTTATGAAAATCCCTTCGCCGAGAGCTAGGTGGGCCTCTCGGCACATGTCCGCCGAGAGGGGCCCCGCATGCTCTCGGCGAAGAGCTCTTCGCCGGTACAGCGGCGCCGTGAGGCCTTCGCCGAGAGCTTCCTCTCGGTGAAGGCTTCGCCGAGAGGAAAGACCCCTTCGGCGAGAGCAACCTCCCTCTCGGCGAAGGGGCCGAATCCGGTAGTGATCATCACTAGGGTACGTAGTAGAATACATACGTGTACGATAATAACAATAATAGAGATCGAGAGGCGATCGATGACGACGACGCACATGAGATGATGCTACTACTATACTACCTTTGGATTGGACACTGTATGTATCAATGTAGCCCATCAATGTTGCGCTGACCGGCGACGACACCAACATGGGAGTGGTGGTAGTGCGGGTGAGGTGTGAGATGGATCGGCATCCATGCACGCACGCACGCACACTGCAGGCCGGCGCATGAGCCCGCAGCAGGTAGCGACCGGGCAACCGACGGCCGGCGAGCTGAGCCCCCAGGTGAGCTTGCAGCCACATGGTTTGCTCGATCGGCGTCGTCGGGTGGGGGCACCGTCGTCGCATCTCATCGGTGTGGCCTGCTGGATCACACCCACGCGCACACACATGCATGAGGACGTACTCCACGAGCTCGATCGATCGATCGTCTCTCACTGCTGATCCATCACTACTAGTATAGTAATAGCAGTATGATTATATATAATTATTCGCCGAATTAATTAATTAATTCCGGCTGTGGTTTTCAGTTTCACCACCCTGCTAATTAAATCTCTCCATGGTTTTGGTTGTTGGATACGAACAACCGTCCATCCATCAGCGTCAAGCTGATTCGTATTAGTCTCACAGTCTCACGCACAGGTAACTGGGGGCCGGTTGATCCGCTGCTGCTCCCTTTAATTTGTTTATTTTGTTTATTATGGTTACTGCACATCCGAAAGCGCGCAATTGGGCGATCTATATCTAACAGTAAATTGTGGATGCCCTGTCTTTCAGCACCTCTCTCCTCCGATCGATCAAGCCATGTGCTTGCTTTCGTCTGACACTTGCTTATCTTGAGGGTATCAAATAAATTGTAACCAAAGCAAGATTTTTGTGGCAGTAATAAATCTTTTTTCCCCCTTGTCATTAGTCCAATCAATTTTCTTTTACTTATTACTCGATTTTTTTTTGTATTTTCACTTTTCACGGCAGGTTAATTAATGGCCCCATTTATATATTTATTCATTTCTCCAAACATTAATTTCACCTTTTTTGTGGGTTGAAAACTTTGCGCTGGACCTAAAAAAAGCATCGATTTGACACCGACATGCAATCGAGTAGGAGTCAGATGCCGATAATTACACAAGGAAAGTGCATTATGTACATGGGGAAAAAAGCTATCTATCGATCGATGCAGTGATAAACTAATATATAATCCGCGATCGCGTCGTCCCTTATTATCACCAAAGCGCGCACACACCACCAGGGCGCAAAGAAGCACAACAACGTACACAGTGACGGATCTGGCGGTGGGGCGGGTGGGGCTCAAGCCCCCCCTACCGCCAGAAAACTTCATGGGGAAACAAGAGGGTAGAAGGAGGTGAAAGAAAAGGAAAAAAGAGGGAAGAGAAAGAAAAAGGAGGGCCGGAGGAAGAAGAAGAGGAAATAAGCCCCCAACCTACCGTTCCTGGGTCCGTCACTGAACGTACATGATGCGATGCTGTACGCGTGTTTGTCTTTCTCCCTGCGTGCTCGCACACACTATTACTATCCGGTCGATGGATGGATCGATCACGCGCCAACAGGACACGACGACGCATGTTACCGGGCTAATCCGAAGCATGTTACCTCCCATCAGCGAAGAAGAGAACTAACTAACGTACGCTCCTGTTCCTGGTCGCACCCGGTGGTTGGATGGATCATGCATGGCTCTCATGGCCGATGGATCGCTCACATCGCCACCACTCACTCACACACACACACACACAGCGGTTTCATCACATAGTTTAATTTAATTAATTTTTATACACCGGTTTCTCTCTCTCTCTCTCTCTCTCTCTCTCTCTCTCTACCTATGGACGACGCTTTCGCTTAGACGACGAGAGAATCTTCTTCGTCTGATCCAGCTTTGCAATTGAAAACACTAGGCGCCGTAAGTTAATTTGTACCCGGCGCGGTACGTCCGGACGAATGATTGGGCCTGCTGCTCAGCTGCTGTAAGTTAACAACGCGACCACCTTTTGGAGATTGTTTTGCTCAGCCAGTGGCAGCAAAACAAGAAGGCATGTTGAGCAATCATAATTCCCTTCAACCCCTCCCTCCTCGGGATCGATGCTGCAGCAGGGATCGGAGTTGTAGTATATGCCAGCGCTGTCAGAGATCGGGTGCTCCCTGTCGTCTCGTCTCTCGTCTGCTGGCTCCACCAATATCCCAATCCACTCCTTGATCGATCGGTGTCGAGTGTCGACCATTACCACCGCACTGGTGCCTTCTCCGCGTTTGCTAGCCCGATTACTTGCAGCATCATGCGAACCAAAGTGGGCTGCGTCCCGTGACAGACAGATGGGTCCTGATCCTCCTCCCCGTATGAGGAGGCTGTACGTACTACGTGCTCTCGCTGCCTCTGCCAACAGCACGCACCAAACGAGCAGTTAACGACCGACTGACCACTCGTGTTGCTGGTCCCCCGTGAGTGACCGATCCATCCATCATCCAACCGCCGCTAATTAAGCGCCGTGTGGTGCCTCCGGTCGTGTGAGGCGCTGCGCGCCGGCACCCCCTGCCGGTCGATGGATCGACCTCTATCTCTGTGCTGCTGACGGCAAATAATGTTGGGGACGCAGCAGCAGCAGCAGCGGCGTACACTGTTTCAGGTTGCCACTTTTTCTCTTTGCTGGGAGTGTAATGCAAGCGACGACGGACGGCCGCCATCGAATTCTACTAGATGGACGGCATGGCAGCGCTAGCTAGCTGCGGCTGGCAGTTGGATGGGATCGCTTGATGACGATGCTCCGCTCAACAAATTGAGGCCGTACCTAGCCAGACAGCCATGGCCAAACCTGCGAGGCACACAAACACACGTCAGGAGCCATCATCGGCCGGCGGCGGGTTGGTGGCGCGGCCTGCTGCCTCATGGTGATGGCTAGTAGTAGCAGAGCACCCCTGGTCAGGTCTCAGGCCCCGTCGGTGGCCAACATATCACGCATGCGTTCCTGCTGCGGGGGCAAAAAAAAAAGGCGAGATTTTTGGCCATGTCAGCGCGCCCCCTGTTTGTGTTTGGTTTGGCCACCGAAAGCGCCAGCGCCAGCGGCAACCGCAACTACTACTACTCCAAAATGAAGAAAAAAATTTGGCCCTGATGTGCGCGCGCGATCGATGGGATGGTTGCCTTTTCGGAGCCGAGGCAGCTGCCGTGGACCGGACGATCGATCGGACTGAGATCAGTGATCGGCCGGCGAGAGTGAGAGTGAGTGTCATGGAGGGGGAGTAAAGCTCAAGGCATGGAGTGCAACCCAAGTTAGGGGAGATGAGATCGTCGACCCGGTGGGGCCACCCTCCCATCTCCGAGGCCGAGCTCTCGTATGATTTGCTACGCAGCGATCGATCGAACCACCATCGGTTGTGCGGTCACTTCACTCCTCTAGCTAATAAGCCCCCCCTTTATTTCCCCCCGGCACGGCACAACAACACCTTTCCCTTTTTCTTTTTCTTTTTTTGCCCGTCCCAACATTTAATCCTTCTTCGTTCCTGCCACGCCCCGCGCTACTAACCGCAGCTGCTATAGCTAGCTAACTGCAGCCGCGGCTGGCAGTACGCTCTCCCCTCTTGATCGTCACATGGCCAGGACACATGATATGCAGCAGGTTTGTTAGCGATCGACGTGCCCGCCTGCGTGGCTGCACAAGCATTATATACTGTCCTCCTGCACCTGCACCTGCACAGATCGATCGGCCGCTACGTCTTCTACTCCAATCCACCGCGTGCATCGATGGACCCCCTCGGATCATTCAGTTGATGCGATCCACCACTGGCAGATTTTGGTGGCACTGTCATATAAGATAATCCGGGGGGTAGTAGATCGGACGAACGAAGGCCTAATTCGATGAGCACGAGGCCACCACTGGCCACGTAGCGCGCAGTAATTAAGTTGGGTAAGCCTCGACGACCGATCACTCTCACAACCTTGGGACGAGCCACGACGATGAGCACGTAGTAGTACATGATGGGTTGGGTCACATGCCAAACGGGCACGCACGGAACCAAAGGTTAGGCAGGCCACCACACACACACACACACTGGATGCGTAGTGGTGCTACGAATCCACTACGGACGCGGACGAAGAATTAACGGCGGCGAGCCGAGCCGAACCGAACCGGCCGGCTGGCGGAGTTAGATAGGCTTCGAACTTTGATTTGAAACCCCATCGATCGTCCACGGCTCGTCTTCGGACCCGGGAAACGAGAAGGAAAACCCAGCACGCACGCACGCTGCACGCGCACGGAGGCGGGTCCGCGTCCTTGTCAATCACCAAGCCAATTCCGCCCCCGCCCCGCGCGCGCGCGGCGACGACGACCCAGCCGGCCGGCCGCCGCGACTCCAGAATAGGGGTCAGCAGGAAGCGGCCGCGGCAACGGAGATGGGGAGGGGAGGGGAGGGAGGCAGCCGACGCGACCCGCGGCGGTCAACGAGGGCAGCCGCGCGCACGCGATTTTTAGGCGGGGAGGGAGGGGGATGGTTCCGCGGAGCCGCCGACGCGCGCGGCCGGACGCCGCTATCGCTGGTGTAGTGGTGTGGGCGCACGACGAGCCGACGACCGTGTCCGCGTGGGGTGCGAACCGGGTCGCGCGCAGAGGATCCGAGACCGGGCGGTGGCTGTCGGTTGAAGCTAGCTAGCTAACGGTGTGAAGAAGCAGCGGCGCCGTTGCTGGTGGTGGTGGAGCAGTAGCAGGCAGCAGGAGTATCCCCATCTCCTCATGCAGGGTCATGTGCCATGTGTACAGGGAAATCGATCTGAGCTGAGCTGAGCTGTGTGTTTTATTATTTGATTTTTTTTTTGCGGTGTTTGTGGGCTGCTGGGTGTGGGGAAAAAAAGAAGAAGAGGGGAGGGAGGAAACTTCAACGTCACGACAGGAAAGGAGGGGGGGACGACAGCTAGCAGTGAGGGAGAAAGGCTCACCAACCTACCGTGTGTCCTCTCTCTCCGTCTAGCCTGATAGTCTCCGTCCCCTGTAGCACCCACACACACTGGTTTGCTTGCTTACTAGTGGTGCAACAACCCGTGGTTGCTTGCTTACTTGCTGGTGCTGAGACAATTACCATCACTAATTATTTGCACGTACCACTTCCATCCATCGCGGTAGAGTAATTCGCCAATTAGCGACCGACCGAGTGATTGACGGACGCGCCGTGCGCTGCGGCTAGCTGGTTGCACCACTACCAGCTCCGATCCGTTTGCACTGGGACACAGACAGCTGCAGCTAGCCCGTCTTCCTCGTCGCCGTCCTGCCGCGTGCGTGCGCTCTCTCCTCTAGTCAAGTGTAAAAGGGGAGGAGTGGATGGCCACTTCCGTCGCTGCAACCTGCCTGCCTGGCCCCCAACGTTCAAATACATATACATACCGAGCCCTCTTTAATTTCTTTTTTGATTCCTCCTCTTCCTTGCTCGATCATCTTGATAAAAAGCCTCCTCTCCCTGCAGCTGGAAGAGGCCTCTCTCTCAGTTACCTTCCCTCACGTTCTTGCACCCATAATTTAATCCTCACACAGCCTCTCCATTATGTTCCCTCTCTCTGAGTCTGAGCTCATCACCCTGTCGCCTGGCCTGTATAATATACTCGCTCCCAATCTTGTTCTCTCTCTCTCTCTACCTCTACTCTCCATCTCTGCTACCTCCTCTCTCTCATAAGAGGGCGAGAGGAAGAAGAAGCCGAGGGGCAGGGCACAGGAAGAGAGAGGCCAGGAATTGAATTCCACCGACCCACCTCGCGCACCTCTCTCTCTCTCTCTCAGTCACCCCGGCTTTCCATTTACCTCCACCTATATATCTCTCCATAATTCCCCGGGCCTCCTCTCCTCTTGTTAGGAGTACAGTTCTCCTTGGACTTGTACAAGCCACCCAGCAGCTTTCTTCCTCCTCCCCTCTCTCCCCCCTGCTGTCCACCAAGCCAAGCCATGCAGGAGGAGTAGTAGTAGTAGAGGACACAACCAGAGAAAGAAAGAGAGTTAGCTCGCATCCTCCTTTGATTCCACCCACCACTGTCCCGTCCCTTATTTACAGGCGCGTTCGTGATCAGCTGCTAATCGTCAGCTAGGGTGCAGCAGCAGGCAGAGAGAGATACCTAGCAGCGGCAGCTAGAAAAAAAGGGAGCCCCAGGGAGGAGAAGCAGAGAGAGCGCGAGAGCTTTCCTTTGTCCGATCGTTTCCAAAAGAGCAAGCAGGAATTCATTCACACAGGTGAGTCAATCGCCGACGACGGTGCATACTATCATGCATGTGTGTTGTGTTGTGTTCCCATTCCCTCTGCAAATCACCCCATCTTTTGCACCCACAAATAGCAAGGATTATTGATCACAGCCGTCACAAGCAAGAGTTGCTGCAAATTCTTATGTTTTCCATTGCATCCTCGAGTTGCCTGCCATTTTTTGTGTGTGTAGTTAAGCTGGCGTCCATTTGTCGCCAGCTTCATTGCCATATTCAGTTCATCCCATGCACGCATTTGTGTAGTTGCACAACTCATTCAGCCTCCATCTCCAATTCCTGGGAATGAAAACGACAAGGGAAACACACAGAACAAAAAAAAAATGAAAAGCCTCCGGTTTGGACAGTTTCTGAATTTTGAAGACCGCAATCAAAATTTGCTTGAGGGAGGGAGGAAGCTGGCGAAGCTTCCGATTTTACATACAGCACCAAGTTGGGATACTACTAGACACGTTTGAACTGGTGGTGGAATTGGAATTGACCGGGATGGATTGCTCAGGGTCACACGGTATTCCATTCCCAGGCCGCCCCCTTTTTTTTCCACAGCGTCCTTGTCTGTACCTTTGCACGCACACCCCGTGCTTTTACAGATATACGCTTCCCCTCCACCCCTTCCAGTCTGGATTCTCTGGAAGCAGAGGGGGGACAGGACAAAAGGCAGACAGTGGAAAATGTCCAAATTTGAATAGTTGCCACGTACAGTATTATTGGATTGGAGAGGGTGGTGAGAAAAATTCAATAAAATGCGTAGCAAGTAAAAAAGACAGGAAGATTCCTTGCATTATTTCCAACCAGTGGTGCGATTGATCATGTGATCGACGCAAATGGTGAACTGTGGGGAAAACAAAATTAAAAAAAGAAATGGGCTACTACTAGAAGAATTTCTCGGGGTTTTCACCCGAGGACTTGGCAATAATTAGCTGCTTTACCGAGGGGGGCAAGGCGCTTCGATTCGAAGCAGCCGGCGGCCATGTGGCAGCGCAATGACGCGTCCGGGCCAATGGCGCCGCTCCACGTCACCGCATCTCTTTTGACAAATTCCTTGTGCTGGCCGCTTTGACTTTTTCGCCGGCCGGTAGTACCACCTCCGCCCGCCTTGGTGGTGAATCAATCAAACTCTCTGATTTTTCTAGTACCTCCTATTTTTTTCACCACCACAACAAATATTTAAATATTTTCCATTAAAATACTGTTCATTGCCTGCATGTCCTACCCTCTACTCCATCTGGTCGCCCTACGCTCCTTGCTTCAGAATAAAGAAATCGAGAGAAAATCAACCCGCTCCCGCGGGCCGTCACATGCGCTGCTCACATGGGTGCGTGGGCCCCGCGTCCCCGGCCCGCATCATCATGCACCGCATACACATATGGAGCCCGCCCTGCCGTCACTTTGGAAAAAAAATCTTCCTCTCTCCTCCTCATTTGTTTGCTTACAGCTCATCCATACCACAAAGACAAACAAGATCACATTTTGATTTCTACTAGTGCTAAAGGAGGGGTAGATTAGCAAGGTGCGACGCGTCTTTATTTTTTTTTCTTTTTTTTGAAAAAGGAGTAACGTCTCTGAGAAGTGCCAAAGATACAAATTCATCCATACTAACCTGGTGGTAGTAGCCATATTACGCAGGCGTATCTTTGGAATCAATAAATATTAGGTGAAAAATAATCGGTGTTGTCTTAATCCGCTTCCATTTTTAGCAATAGCTGCTGATTAATGCATGCATATCCAGTTTGATTTCCTTTTGGCACGACGGGGGATACTCATTCATCCACCTCTCCCCCCTATTTATACGCGTTTTGGAATTGGAACGCAGGAGGCCGGTTGATCGTTCCATCGGGAGAACAGATGGCCAGCGGCGGATTCGTGGAGGAGATGATGAGGGAGCAGAGCCTCCTGGAGGCGACCTGCGGCGACCTCTTTGACCACATCGACGACCTGCTCGACTTCCCCAAGGAGGAGTCCGCCGCCGACGTGCTCCTCCTCGACGCGCCCGCGCCGGGGAGCCCGCTCTCCGCGCGCATCATCGACGTCGGCGCCCCCCGCGGCAACAATGCGCACCCCGCCGCGATGGAGCCGCTGATGGCGCTTCCCCCGCCCGCCGCGCAGGACGACGTCGCCAACGCCTTCTTCGCCGCCGCCGGGGCGCCGGTGTTCGACGCCAAGGACGTTGGCGGACACATTGGTCCGGTGAGTCCCCCACTCCCTGTCTCGCCCCCCCTGCGGCCACCGTGTGTGTGCGTGTGTGTCTCCGATGAGTCCTCGGCCCCGCCGCCGGCGACCACCGCGCGCATTGCCGGTGTCGGTCGTGCAACGCACTCCATTATCGAGTACTTTCCTTTCTTAAAAAAGAAAGTAAATAATTTTCGCCTTAGATTTCTCGTGAATGGGGAGTTCAAAAATCAAAACAGCTGGGCGGCAATGAAACCGCGCCGCCCCCACACCGGGGGCGCTAGGCAACACACGCCACGCGCGTCGGCTGCAACCCGGGCGCGGTGCGGTGCGCGATGATTTTCTTGTCCGTGCGCGGTGGATGGATGGTTGGTTGCGGGGTGGTTGGTTGGAGGCGTCGTGGGTGGAGGAGCGGGCGGTGTCGGTGGGAGGGATCGTGAGCCGAGTTACCACACCGCCCGCTGTGTTTGGTTCGTTAGTTGGATTGGGTATTACGGCCGGGCGGGCCCGTATTACGTCGGAGGGCCCGTCGCTTTTCTTGGTAGCTTGCCAGCCCAACAACCAAACCACTCTGCCTGCCGCTGCTGCCGTCCTCCTAGTACTAGTACCAGTCTTCTACTGGTAGTCCTGGCCTTTTTTTTGCATCTCTACTTTACGCAACCGAAATTAAACCTGGGACCCGCGAGCCCGGTCCATTTGTTCCGCTCACAATCACACCCCCCTCATGAATCATGATTGCTGCAGTGCAAAGATTTACTACGTGATGAACAGTAATAGAATATATAATTAATGGTGGCGGGGGTAAGATGATGATGTCATGGCTGATAGCTGCAGTAAAAGCTGAATGCGAAGTTGCTGCAGAGTCGGCAGTGTCGGTGTCGGCGCTGGTGGGAGTGGGGTGGCGCAGATTCAGATTCTGTGTCTTGTTCTGGTTCTGACGTGGCAAATGATTCCCTTTGGTTGCAGTGCGAGGAGCTGGACATGGACATGGCGCAGCTGGAGTGGCTGCTCTTCGACGACGCCTCCATCCCGCACGAGCCGGTGTTCCCAGGGATCAACTGCCCGGCACCCATCAAGAGCTCCGCGCTGGCGGCAAACAACGCCGGCGTCGCGCTGCTGCCGCCGGAGAAGATGGAGGACGCGCTCTTCCGCAGCTCCAGCCCCATCTCGGTGCTCGAGCACAACAGCTTCAACGCCAACAACAACGTCGGCTCCGCGTCCTCCTCGTCGTCCTCGGCGTCCTCCTCGTCGGAGTCCTTCTCCGGGAGTGGTGGGCACGCGTGGTCGACGCCCGTGTCGCCGCGCCCGGAGCCGCCGGTGCTCGTCATACCGGCGCGCGCGCGGAGCAAGCGCTCCCGCCCGTCGGCCTTCACCGGCGCTGCCCGCGCCGCAGAGGCGCCCACCATCCTCGTGCCGACGCCCATGTACTCGTCCACCTCGTCGCTCTCGGATCCCGAGAGCATTGCCGAGTCCGACCCGCACCAGGCGCCGCCCAAGAAGAAGAAGAAGGCCAAGAAGCCGGCGCCCCCCGCGCCGGCCTCCTCTGACGCGGACGGTGACAACGACGGCGACGCCGACTATGAGGAAGGCGGCGAGGGCTCGCAGCCTCAGGGCGGCGCCGTGAGGAGGTGCACGCATTGCCAGATCGAGAAGACGCCGCAGTGGCGCGCGGGCCCCCTGGGCCCCAAGACGCTCTGCAACGCCTGCGGCGTGCGCTACAAGTCCGGGCGCCTCTTCCCGGAGTACCGCCCCGCGGCGAGCCCCACCTTCGTGCCGTCCATCCACTCCAACTCCCACAAGAAGGTGGTGGAGATGCGCCAGAAGACTGTCCGGAACGTCGACCCGTCGTGCGACCTCCTGCAGTTCATCCGCCGCCGGGATTAATCGACGCCCTGTCCGGCGGCACCGCCGGTCGGTCGGTCTCGTCCCCCTTAGCTATATATGTATACATGTTAGTATGTATGCATGCATGGTTGCTTCATCAGTTGTCAGTCGTCGTCGTCGTCTTCATCATGGTCATCATCACCACCGCCATGGAACCATCCACCATCACCTGCATTGGTTTCTGTCAGCATCCATCCATCCAATCCATCGCCGGGTATACTGGCGTTAGTTCATTAGGGCTTTTTTCATCGGGGGTTAGTGTTATTTTATCTTTCCTTTTTGTCTATTGGTTAATTGGTTCCCCTGAATGTTTTTTTGTTTGTATAGAGAGAGAAAGAGAGAGGAGGGTGAGGGAGAGGAGGGCAGGAGAAATAGATGAATCAGAGTGGTTGTTGCATTGCAATTGCAGTTGCTTGCAAGTTAGGTAGGTGAGAAGGAGAGCTAAACCAGCAGCAGAGGGAGACAGATTTAGAGAGGAAAACTTTGCAGCTAGTCAGTCAGTCAGTCAATTAGAAGAAAGGTGTTTCAGCAAGTGGAAAGCAGAGTTTGTTGGTTTGCTAATTAGAAGGAAGATTCTGTCAGGTCAGGTAGTAGCTACCACCCATCAGGATTTGAAACTTGAAGAGAGGGGGACAGCCATCATCCATCATAGTCTGTATTTGGAGCTTGGTGTACTGAACTCTGAAAATTCTTTTTGCAGTTCATCTATGTTTAGGGATTGATAAGTGTTGTTTGGTTTCTTCTATACTAGTAGTGCTACATTTTAGTCAATAATTATATGAGAATCTCTTTTGTTTCCTCCTGCCCTGGCCCTGCTGCCTCAATCTGTACAAGTTGTGATCATCCAATTTGAGGATCAATCCTCAAGGTCTTCACCGGGATGTGGTGTTGGTGGTTACTCTGATACAGGGAGTCAAGCAATGTATGACTACTGATGACTAGTAGCAAAAGGACTTGGGGTGCTCCTGTAAAACACCTAACAAACTGATGAGCGTTGCAGTGCAAAGTCAGGAGGAATTCCCTGGAATCTGGATGCCTATATTGCATCTTTTTATTGGACTATTTTTTTAAAAAAATGCAAAAAATGCTTAAACAATCCATAAGCAGCCAAGAGACAACAACCTGTGGAACTAAAAACATCTTGTAGATGAGCTGGAGAAAATGGGACAGGAAAGAGACTATTTAACCTTCTGATGCAGACAGTCTCATACGAAGAGAGATGATGGTGGGCTGCGGCCTGCTTGCTCTTAGTTTTAGGCAGCCTACCTATCAAAAGGAAACTAGAACATCCGGCGCGCGTTGCGCACCCTATCCTATGCAAACTATGACAAGCAAAGACATAAAAATATTGATGTACACATGATAAGCAAAGATATGAAAATATTGATATACAAATTATATAAAGGAATAAACAAAGTATATCTATTAAGCATCTACATTATTGACTGCATGGCCCCAAAATTCTATTGATTACACAATTTGCAATACATGCATCTGTTTGACACAGGCTCCGAACACGCCAAGCAGCAAGAGCATATCAGTTTCTTGGGCTAACTATCCATGGGGGACTATAAATATCTCACATTCATGATTCATCTATCTCTTTAACATTTGAACCAGAAAACACATAAAGAAGGCCACAACAATTCCACTATGTTGATCATTTTCCTTAAGCAATCACCACCATCATCCTTGTATCTCTATTTTCTATGTAGCTGAAAGATAAAAAAACCCTAGATTAGAACCTATAAGGTGATCTTGGAAAAGAATAATTTTATTAATAAGGCATGTAAGTATCTTACAAAAATTAAGGCTATAGGTTGTAGACTAAACTGCACCTCAGGTACATAAGTTTGAGATCTGTGAGAACTACTGATATTGCTTTGCTTTGCCAGCAATCCTTCCTCGGATAGGGCATTACATTCAACCTGGGACCAAGTTCTTTTCTCATGCATGTTTCAAGCCTGAAGCAAAATTAAAAGACAAAGTCAACAAATAATAGTACGATCCAGCCACATTTGTGTTCATGTTCATGTACACAAATGTGGTATGTTAGCCTAATTCTAAATGCAATAAATGTCTGCTATACCAAATCATCATAAATGCAAATGGTATGCTCAATACTATACATAACCTAATAAGCTTCTTACTTCTTATTATAGGCTTAAAAGTAAATAATCTTCGGTCCTTCTCTTTGTCAATGTCATGATCTCACATATGCAGCAAATATCTTCGAAAGAAATAGGTGTACTGCAGATTCTCTACTTATTTCTTTTTACCTGAACACAAATCGGAAAAAAAACCTGCTCAACCATGCTTAATAATCCTTGACTACCCATGTCTATTCTTGTGTGATTTCATATGGCCGGTATTTTAGAAAGCTGTTTCTACCGGTATTTTACAAAGCGGTTTCTACCCATCTCCAAGCAGATTGAACAGATAAAAGGGACAAGGAGTCCTACCATCAAATTACAGTCTGATTGCTACCAGAATGAGCAACTCACATTTAAAAGTCTCCCCCCTGACATTATATCCTTCATGTATGGTGGACTCTAAGCACAAAGATGCCAAATTCATTTTTACTTACAAGCAGCTTCAGCAATAGGCGTTACATCTACTGATCTACGTGGTGGCGCAAACAAGCAACAAACCTATTAATTTAACTAATTAGAAATCAAAATATCCTTCACAATAGTGGCAAAGATTCTACAAAAGAAAACTGTCAGATTATTGCAGTAAAGTCAAACTGCATCAACAACCTACATAAAAATGCTCTACGACAATCAACTCATTTTCGAAACTGAGTTGCACACTACCATACTACTACTGCACAACAGATTAGTTCGTCGACCCATTTCATTAGGTTTCTAAGCCCGCAAGGGAAAGAAGCAGAAGGAGTGAAAAACTCAACCTGTTCCATCAGGCGTGCCGGATCGAAGTCGTCGTCCTTGGATTTGGTCCACACTCCCCTTTGACACCCGGTCTATAAGTCACTACAAAACAAAAGAGGCAAATTATTTGAACAGATAAAAAACACATAGATAAATGCATTATTTTGGATGACCAATGAAATCAGTCTACCAAAATGGTGTTCTTTGGCAAATTAAAATGGAGAAGCCGCAATCTTTGAGAAGCGTGGTCCAAATGCTTTAACATACCAGTTCTGCTTTTCTTGGATGCACCTGCCAACCCCTCTGAGCAGCTGGTCCTCCATTCATCACCATGCCCGCCCCTTCCTGAACCACTAAGGAAATTTAGACAAACAAACAAATACAACAGATGCAAAGAAGCCACCTGTTTGAGCAGAGCAGACAAAGGCTATCATCTCAGAAATGAAAGTGGAAACTCAGACAAGTAAGCATGCCATGAGATGAAAAACATACAAAAATCTCATGTAGCAACAGAAAAAACATCTGCATCAGTTGGGAAAGTATGTAAGATCACAAGTACAGACCATCAATAATTGCGGATCACAAGTACCCACCCTCACAAAAAAGTTAGACATACAACATTGGATGGAAAAGGTTAGTATATATATAACCTTTTTAGCTTTCCATAACTCAGAGAACTAATCAGCAATCACCATAGATACAAACATCTAAATTGGTCCTCTATACCTAATATCAGGTGTACATGTCAAAAGTAATCCAGAGCAAGATTAGTCAAAACACAAGTAATTAAGAGCAAGATGAGTACAAGTTTAATTCAGAGCAAGATGAGTAAAAATAATAACAAATATAGTATAATAAGAAAAAACATACAAGTTTTATCTGGATGAATAGTCATTCTCTTATATTAAACTGTCATGTTATCCTGCACTCATATATTAAAATGTCACGTTATCCAAGCATAGCAGCAATTCTTCGTATGCTAATCACACAGGAAAGAAGGCAAATGCAGCGAACAATCTGCCTGGTAAAAAAAGATGATAGTTCTACCTATACTATCATGTCATAGGGCAAATAAAGCAACCATATTCCACAAAGCAAGCAAGATGACATAATAGGATCACTAATCAAACATGCGACGGACCAAGTAAAGGAAAGATGCATCTGCAACCATACGAGAAACACCAGAAAAGGGATAAGCTTATCTTGAGAACTTGCTGCTCAAACCCAGGAAGACTGCTGCAGGCACAAGAAATCGCACAAAATGTAATAGCTTTGTTTTCTTATCGATGAAAGCCACAAAACTCAGCACACAAGCACACCAAAGAATCTAGTTGTCGAACAAACTCACCCTTAGATCCTGTTGACTCAATCCAAGAAATCCATTGTAGCACAAGGAAGAGTATCAGATGCAGCCAATCAACATCCACGACCCGACTCCTTGCAGGGTCGATGCTGCACCTACACAAGAACACCATGATTCAAAGATTGGGACCAACCACATCAGACGCAATAGGTGGAGAAAGGGAGGGATGTGGAAGAAATGGCCGGGGCTCACAGATCTGCACGACGTCCGACTGGCCGGGGTGGGGAATCACGAGCGCTGCTAGGGTTTGAAACCGAGCAGAGGGGAGAAGGAAGCGGAGCAAGAGGAGGAGAACGAATGAGAGGCACTTATCTTGTCGACGGGAGGAGAGCGCATCGAGGGACGGGAGCACGCGGCGTTCCTGGCATATCCCACTCCCTCCTCCGTGCTGCCTCGTCGTCGGCCTCCGCCTCGGCGGCCGGGCGCGGGGCCGCTGCCACGGTGCCCCTCCGTGACTCCGCATCGAGCCAGGACACCGGCGCGGCCAAGACGCACGCAGAGGCCGCCGCAACCGCAGGCGTGCTTGATGAGACCGCCGTCGTGCTGCTCTTCCGTGGGGAGGGAGAGAGAGGGCAGCACCGCAGAGCAGGAGAGGGCGGCGGTGCGGAGCAGGAGAGGGGGCGGGGGCGGGAGAAGGTGGCGGCGGGGAGGAGGAGAGGGGGGCGGGGGAGGGGACTGAGCCACTGTGGGGTTACGGTTCGGGCGGGGTAGTGGGGGTGGGGGTGTTGGGTGGGGGTTGGGGTGGTGGGAGGGTGTGACCGCAAAATTTCTCGGGGGTACTTGTAAAAACGTGATTTTCTCTTCTCCATCTAGAATTAAAGTTTAGATCGAGGGCTTGGGTGAAAATTAAATGAACGTGGTTCTGTACGATCTGGACTTGATGGACCTTTTCGCGATTTCTAGAAAACTGAGGGGCTTTTTCGCAAAACGGCCGAAATCGCGGCTGAGCGACACGTACCCCCCAAGATCGCGGAGAGGAGAGCAAAGTGGCTGGGCTTTTAAGAAAAGAGATGGGTGGGAATGAGATTTGACGATGACTCAAAAAAAAAAAGTGGTAGCATAATTACGTGGAAACGCACGGCAATCTGAACCAATCTCTTCTTATTTTCTTTGCAAACAAATAAGAATGTGTCTGAATATAAAAGAGGAAGCATGGCATTGCATTGCTGTTCTGGCTGTGTTTGGCAGACAGGCATAAGAACTTGACATGGATGATCAGTGTCAGTGATAAGGAGTTTGGACCATCAGTCCACTAGAGCAAAATCCTCGAAAAATAGTCCATTACAGCAACATTCTCTAGTCAATACAACTGAAAAGAGAGGGATCAAAGCTGTAGTGCTGTACTGTACAGCTTTTTTTTTTTTTTTTGAACGGAACGGCAAAGAGACTTGCCGTAATTTTTATTAGAAGAAGAAAATTTACAGCAACAAAAAATGAAAAATAAACAACAGGGGGAGGCTAGCCACAACTACAAGGTCCCCTACAACTCAGAAAAGAAAAAACAACTTAAGAAAAACAACTCGAAGGAGCAAAACACAGCTTTAAAATAAAAACTAAAGTTGGCCAGTGGGCGAAACATTTGCATGGGGTCTCGTCAGCGTTGTTGTTCTTCTTGCATCCTGGTACGACTTGAAATCATTTGTGATCAAGGAGGCAACCTCAGCTACCTGCAAGGAGTTACGCTGGAAGATCCTTCTATTGCGTTCTTTCCAAATATTCCACCAAAAATACAACATGAGCCCGTCAAAAGTGGGTTTCTGCTTCTTGTCAAAGGATCGACGCATCCGTTTCCACCAGCCATTAATAGTTTGCGATGATGTTGTTTGTAGTTCCGGCATTCGAAGCTGTGTTGTAACATGCATCCAAACGTTCTTGGTGTATGGACACTGGAAGCATAAATGTGTGGGTGTTTCGGGCGCGGTACTGCATAATTGGCATCTCGGCTCATTCGGCCACCCACGTTTTTCCAGGTTGTTTGCAGTGAGGATTTTGTGTTGGAGGAGGATCCACGCAAAAATTCTACATTTGGGCTCTGCATGTGCTTTCCAAATCGAGGTGAGAGCTGGTTTCTTGCGTCTTCCCAAGAATTGTATTCGGTACGCACTCTGTGTGGTGTATTGACCGTTCGGTGTCCACTTCCATTTGATTTCGTCTTCCGCATCTTCCACTCGGTTTACCGCAGTCAGTCGTTCCCAAAGTGAGATGAACTCCCGGAGCTCGTCCATTGATTGAATGGGGGATACCTGTGAGATCCATTTATTATGCACCATAGCCTTGCTTACTGTTATGTTTTTCCTTTTTGCTTTTTGGAAGAGGCCGGGTGCAATGTATTTTGGCGCTTGTCCATTAACCCAATTCGAGTGCCAGAAGCTTGCCTTATCACCCTTGCCAGCTGTAACAATCGTTGAGGCATTGAAAAGGTCCCTGTCGGTGCTGTCGCAGGGGGTATCCAGACCAACCCAAGGTCGTGCTGGGTAGTGCCATTTGATCCATAGCCACCGTAGCCGCAAAGCGCGTGCGAAGCGTTCCAAGTCCAAAATGCCCAAACCCCCTAGGTCTCGTGGAGCACATGTCGTTGGCCAGTTGACTAGGCAGTGGCCTCCACTGACTTTTTCCGGTTCCTCCCCCTTCCATAGGAAACTTCGCCGCATCCTGTCAATCTGCTTAAAAAGCCATTTTTGCATTGGGAAGACCGTCAAATGATAAATCGGTTGTGCCGTCAGGACACTTTTTACTAACGTCTCCCGGCCCGCCGTTGATAAGAGCTTTCCTTTCCAACCCGGGATTCGGCCCCCAATTTTGTCAAGCAGTGGTTGAACATCCACTCTTCTAAGTTTTCGTGTGTGCAGCGGTAGGCCCAGGTATTTACCCGGGAAATTGCTAATCTTGCCAGGGAAGTCTGCTAGGGTCGTTGATAGTACTGTACAGCTACAACATGCCTTATTGTACTCTGTTCATTCAGGGATTGATTCTGCAAATAAAGGTGATTCACCGCAAAGAGAAGCCACTTTTGGCCTCCTCCAAAGTCCAATCACATCAGGCGCAAAGACGCGCTCTATAGTGGAACTACTAGTACAGAAGAATTTGAAGTTGCAAAAATAGCAGCTAGGTACAAGTAGAGCTGATGAAACAAAGAATTGATCATGTGCAGTGTAGATCGTCGTCGTACGTGCAGGGAATTAGCATCGGCGTAATGCGATTGGATGCAATGCTGCCTGTGCGTTGAAGCGATCAAGCCAGACGTGTGTGAAATGGCCGGGTGGATCAATCTCAGAAGGCGGTGCAGTTTGTGGGCAAGCCGGTGATGGTGTCGACGGCGACGAGCTCCTTCTTGGTGGCGCAGGTTAGGACGTCCTGCCCGAGCTTGGCTCCGGCGGCCTTGAGCCCCTTGAGCGACACTGCCTGGTTGAAGAGGTTGACGACGGGCAGCTTGGACGCCGGCGGCATCTTCCCCTGCGGCAGCAGCGTCGAGAAGTCGTCGGCGACGAGCGGCACCTCGAAGTCCGTCTTGTCGTGCTTGAGCTTGTTGTCCTTGGCGCTGATGTGCGCGCCGGGCTCCATGTGGTTGGTGGAGAAGCTCGTCTGGTTGGGGAAGTTTGGGTAGAGGCTGACGTAGCCGCGCAGGTACATCATGTCGATGAGGAACTTCTTCCAGGACGCCTGCCAGCCGTTGGTCCGCGACCTCGGGATCTGCACGGGGTTCTTCTTGGCGTCCTCCGTGAAGCGCGCCGCCATGTAGGCGTAGAACTCGCGCCAGTGCTTGGGGAAGAAGACGGCGCCCCAGCTGCAGGGGAGCTGGTGCAGGTAGGGCGTGTTGGGGTGCACCTTGGCGAAGAACTCCGTGGGGTTCCACTTGGGCCGCTCCTTGACGACCTCCACCAGCCGCGGCGTGTAGAGCGAGATGGAGGAGAGCTCCGGAAAGGCCACGGCGGGGTCGTAGCGGTAGGCCAGCAGCGCGTACTTGACCCACAGGTAGTAGTAGGGGGACACCTCGATGTCGTCCTCCAGGAGCACGCCGTAGTCGTCGTCGGAGGCCGGGTACCAGCTCTCGCTCACGGCGCGGATCAGGCCGCCCTGGATGATCCGCCGCCGCAGCGTCTTGGGCCCGTGCGGCCACTCGAAGGAGTTCACCACCTGGAGCGTCGACGCGTCCACCCGGCTGTCCATGTTGAAGCTGATGGACACCTCGTCGCCCACGTAGTAGGCGCTCCGCAGCGACGTCAGCAGCCGGAGCAGAGACTTGGCACGGTTCTGCGTGATGATGTTCACCGAGATGCGCATCCGGTTCCAGTCTGCGCGCAACATTTTTTGTGAGCATTCGTTCTCAATTTGTTGCATTCTCACCTGGTAGTATTGTGCAAAGATCTGAAGATATGCTTACTTGGCAGCGAGGCCGGCTTGAGGGTGGCCATCCAGAGCACCTTGGAGACGGCGGTCCTCGGGAGGAGGACGAGCGCGGTGCGGTTGACGGCGTCGGCGGCGGCCATGCGGAGCGCGTCCTTGACCTTGGCGTCGACGTCGGCGAGGGCGACGACGACGCTGGGGTTGTGCATCTGGACGATGCCGCGCATGCTGGCGTAGACGGCCTGCAGGACGGGCACCTCGGAGCGCGACGGGCCGGAGAGCGCGCCGAGCCCCAGGTCGAAGATCTTGAACCGCCGGTCCTTGCACACCACCTTGGGCCACTTGAGCACCGTCGCGGCCTCCTCGCAGGGGCAGTGCCCGCCGCCGGAGACGACGAGGTAGGCCTTGCGCCCCGGCGTGGTGCGGAACCGCTCCAGCAGCGGCGCCAGCGCCCTGACCTCGCCGAGCGAGTGCGCGTAGAAGAGCGCGTCCACCTTCTGCGGGTGCATGGCCGCCCACTGCGTGACGTAGCCGGAGGTAAGCGCGCGCCACCACTGCTCGTCGCGCACCTGCACGATGTCCTTGAAGATGACGGTGGTCTCGGACACGTAGGCGAGGCGGTGCTCGCTGTCCCCCCACGTCTCCTTGTCGTTGGGGTCCACGGGGAGCACGAAGGACCCCGCACCCATGTACTTCTGCAGCTGGTAGCTCAGGTGCAGGTCCTCGCCGGTCATGAAGGTGAAGGGCGTCTCGATGAAGAGCGTCTTCACGAGGTCCGCCGGGAGGAACCACGAGCTCGACAAAAAGTCCACCTGCACGATGCGGTCGACGGTGATGTCGTAGGCCGGGTCGGGGAGGTACAGCCCGGCCTCCTTGGACCGGAACTTGCGGTAGCTCGGGAACGTGAAGTCCTTCTGCCGGAACGGCAGGATGCGGCCGATGCTGCCGAGCACGGCGTTGCCGTACTTCTCCGTGCCGCCGACGTGGCAGAGGATCTCCAGCATGCGGGCGCCCGGGATCATGTCGTCGTCGAGGACGTAGACGAAGTCCGACTCGGACTGCAGCGCCATCTGGAACCGGCCGTAGTACTTGAAGTCGTAGCCGGAGGCGACGAAGCTGATCCGGGAGTCGTTGTAGCTCTCCACGATACGGCGGAGCGACGCCTCGTTGGGGCTCCCGAACGAGAGCACCCAGGCGCGGTGGAACGGCAGCGTCTGCCGCCGCAGCTGGTCCAGCTGCGCGCACAGCGTCCGGCGCTTGAAGTGGTTGAGGATGACGGTGACGCGCGGCACGTTCGGGCCCGACGCGCTCCACCGCGACCGCATCCGGAGCAGCTCCGGGAGCGTCTCGGCGCCGAAGCTCCGGAGCTGGAACGCGAGCACATCGCCGTAGAGCTCGCGCTTGAGGCGGATCATGACCTCGTCCGTCGACTTCTTCTGCTCGAAATCGATGCTCTCGTGCTCGCACACCTCCTGCGGGGACAGCGGCGGCTCGTCGCCGGGCTGCGTGGCGATGAGCTGCTTCCAGTGCTGCGCGAGGCGGCTCGCCCACGCCAGGTCAGGCTTCACGCGCATGTCCACGGAGGGGCTCATGTAGTAGAGGAGGAAGGTGGCGTAGATGGCGAACGCCAGCTGGAGGCACGTCAGCCCCGCCACCAGGCGGGTCGTGTTCCTCGCCCCGCCGCCGCGGGAAGGCTTGTTCCCGCCCTTTCCGCCGCCGCCGTAGTCGCCGAGCATGCCGTCCAGGGAGTCGCTCTTGACGATGTGCGCGCGGGTGACGCCCATGGCGGGAACTCAGCTCCTCGCCACCACCGCCAGGTCTGATTTGAAAAAACAGAGCGAGGGAAAAGTTTCAGAGGACGACCGATGTATAGCCTCTCAGTCTGCACTGCAGAAGAGTTGCAGAGTGAAGGCAGTAGCAAATCTAACTAGTCAGCTACTCAGTACTAAGAATTTCAGTGCGTTAAAAAAGATTATATAGGCTATGAATGCTGAGTGAATTGCTTGATTACTGAGCATACAAGAGATGCAGTAGGGATTCAGCAAAGCGAACAGCCAAGAGCATGCAACACATATACGACTCCCTTTGTTCTTTTTTGATGGTCAAGTATGACTTTGTTTGATTGTTGATGCAGCTAGTTGCGTACTGACGCATAGTACTTTGAATGTAAACGAAGCAGGTTCAATTGAAATGGGGAAATCGTTACCTTGGCTGAAATGAAAAGCCAGCAAGAAGCGCCTTTTCAGTTTTCAGGATGGAAAATAGCTGGTAATCTGGTATGCAATGTGCAGCAGCTTTTCAAGAGCAGAATTCAGGTACGGTTGAAACTGCAGCTAGGATACAGAGGTGCAGCAAGGAATCGAGGATTCCAAAGAACAAGAAGAGCTTGCGATGAATCTCACAGGCCCGGAAACGAAACCAAGATGCAGAGGACCCTAGTTTGCAGCGAGCCTGGAGCCTTTCCTTTTAAAGGGAGGCGATTGCAATGCAACTTCGTTAGGACTTGGCACAATGGGAGTTCTAGCAGGGAAAAAAAATCAGTCGACGACGAGCAGATCACTTGGTGCCTCGGCAAGAGACTGAGAAGCTTGGAGGAGGAGGAACTTGCACGATCGACGACCGTGAGTGCGGGAGAAGCGAGGTCGATCAAAGCGAGGGTTTGCTCTGCATAGGCTGCCTCGCTTGCATGATTGCGTCGCGTTACCTTCACATCTCCTTGTCATGCACAGGACGTCAAAGACAACCATGGGCTTGCCAAAAAAAGAGCAAAAGAAAAAAAGAAAAAAGAAGAAGGAAGGTAGCTTGAGGCCACCCGTAAATTCTGACGAGCTCTGTTCCCTCGTGCAATGCGTTCGGGGCTCATTAACTTGCTGGTTCTGTCATTTCTTGGCAAGGGAAGCTGATAGCGTTTCCATGAAGCTAGAGTTTAATGACGGGGAGGAGGAAATAAACAACTCCTCAACATGTGCCAATGGGCAATGGGTTTCATTTCATCTCTTCTGAAAAGCTGCGAGAGTAGCCGAGTAGGGATAGGAACTGAAATCACAAATCTCCCAATTACTGAAGCACAGTTACTGTTATGTCTGTTATCTCAGTTCTCTCTTTTTTTTCGGGTACCATTATCTCAGTTCTTGGCTACCACTCGCCGAGGATCAACATCAATTGGTGCAGACTGGGCGAGACAGTAAAAAAAAAGAACGAAAAGGGTGAGACGGAATTGGTGCTTGAGACGGAATTGGCAGCATTGTCTCAGTTCTTGGACAACTCAACACAGGATCAACGTCTATTGATGCAGACTGGGTGAGGCCGAAATGTGTCGTTTGAGAAATTTTAGTTGCAAATAGCATCGTTTCAGAAACGAGTTCTCGACCATCAGATAACAGTAACTGTGCTTCAGTAGTTGGATCAGTCAAGCAACAAGCAACACAAAGTAAACAATGCATTTCTTTTAGTGCATAAAGGGAACTAGCAATCACAGGAAAAGGTAAACCACGAGTAAGTGGGTCATGCATGAGTCCTAATTCTCACTGTCCTAACAGTTACCTAACCGTGCTCGGTTCCCAAGAAGAGAAAGATGTGCACAATGTCAAACACGTAGCTTCAATCCTAGGTAAACCAAGGTACAAGGTGCCAGATACAAAAGTGTGAGTCTGAAAAAAACTTAAAAAGTGCTGAGAGCAAATGATCGCACAAGAGACGTTGTGAGGCGAGAGGATGAAGGAAAGGGAGAGAGAAAAGGGGTCGGATGCATGCAGCTACTCCAAGCGAGAGGTGCATGGTGGTATTACAGGCTTACAACACATCCACCGCCGGCGATCACGGATCTTGAGACATCTAGAGATCAGCGATGCCAGTGCTCCAAACTAGACTGGAATGTACGCGAACATCGCGATCGAGCTTGCTGCAGATTGAGGGCAAAGATGCTAGTGTGAATTGGAAAAAGAAAACGATATATTCTTTGTTTTCTGTACCGAACCGAAGAACATCTCAATTCTTTCCTCTGGAGATTCTGCATTGTGCTCATCTTGAAGCCGGGCAGCAGGCAATGTATAATTTGACACGCAGTACCAAGCAGCAGCTGCACTAGTGATATAATATATATATCTAGTTTCTACCATTGTTTTCTTTCCTGGACGGAAAAAATTGAACCAAATCTACATTGCAAGATTTGGAAATTGTCTGAACTGAATATAGGCCATGAGAAAGAAGTTCAAAATTGAACTATGTAACCTTTGAATATTTTCTCTGATATGACAGTGCTCCTGCTAGTTAAGTTTTTTTTTTTCAAAACAAGAAGTTCAATCAATTTTTTGTCCTACTTGGGTTTAAGTTCCCGTCTGATTCGATTTACAGGCGAGCGATTGCTGAACAAGCTATCATTGATCAGTTCACAATCTGTTTCTGAAAGACCTTCGGCTCCTTGCTGTAAATTATACGGTATGTTGTATGCTAGTGAAAACAATTTCACAGCATCTGAAAGGTTCAGTTACTCTGTGTTGGATGTATCTTGCAGTCACAAACACGTCTTCTTTGAGAATCATTCCTGCATACGGGAGCATGCTTACCACGACTGCGACTAGGAAGGCGAAGCATCAAGCTTGGCACCTCCAGGAACCAGGATGCATGGGTCAGATCTTTGACAGGAGCAAATCACTGACCTGTGCTCTTTTAACTAGTGGCACGTTTGCCAAGCCCACAAAACACTGCATATTCTAGCACTGCGACTGCTGCACTGACCCTAGTAACGTACAAGCATAAGCCTAATTCCTTTAGCTCGTTGACCTCGACCAGGAGGCGTCGGCTTCCGGCCACCGTGGGATTCTCAAAAGGAGAAAACCGCGGCCAACAGATTCAGTGGTTGACACGCTAGTGCTGTAATGCCGTGCAGCAAGTCAAACGGGGCTTAAAAATTGGAGGCGGCCAAACATATTCAGTAAATTCAGAGCATTACAACCTCGCCGAGGCCACGGAAGAAGTCGGCATCACCGCGGTGAGGCCCTCCAAGAGTCTCTATGCCGATGCGGCGGCGGACACGAACGAACATGGAGGCCTGAGAGGCGAGCAGTGGGGAGGGTAATGTGAGTCTCAGTACGTGGTAGCAAACGGGATCCGCGTACGCGTGGTGATGTTTCTGGGCAACAAACATGGCGGCCGCGAGGGAGGAAGACGACGCGGCAGCAGTGGCCCGCCGTGGAGCGCAATGCGGGCGATTGGGGGCGCACCGGCAATGCGGACGCCGGTATGACGCGGGAGGGGACATATATGCCGCAACGATGTGCCCTGTGGGGGGGGCGGCCGGCGGCGCGCGCTGGTGCCGATCGGCGCGGCGCGGCGAACTGGAGTCTGGAGAGCGCGCGCGGCGCGCGGGGTGGGTCGGAGGGGTGGACGGTATTTCATTTACCGTCCATGCCTGGATTATGCTCGGCCGTTGGATTCGGAGGGTGCGGCTACGATTCGACCTGAGGAACCAACTGGCGGATCCTCTGATCTGATTTGGGCCAGGCGTCGGCCAAGTTTTGAGCCGCACGTTTTAGTTGAGGCCCGTTAGAGAATTTGGTCCGCGTGGTGCGCTGTTCGTCGGCGATGACCCCTCGTCTGCCGCCGCCGCCGCCGCCATGTGGGCAGCAGACAAGTCGTCCGTTGCCGGCGTGACGAGCCCCGGGGTTGCGGTCAATTCATTGGTAGGGACGTGGCCACGGGCCACCAATTGTCCAGGCCCTCAGAAGCGTCTATCGCTGACCACTGGCGTTTTCCGAGCGCGCGCCATGCGATCAACCGACAGTTGGTCCGCGGCCGGCGTGGCGAGCTTCCGGGGGTACTAGCAGTAGTTCATTGGTCAGGGATGTGGTCACCCATTGTCCAGGCCCTCAGAGGCAGCGCTACTGCCGGAGACGAGCTGAGCGCGACGCGCACATACCTCGGCGGCGTGGCATGGCACCCGCTGCGCAGCAGGCCCTTCGCGTACGTGGAACTCGAAGCCGGAGATGCCCGTGGCGGAGCGGATGCAAAGGCAGGGTACTGTCGCGGCCGCGCTTTCAGTCGACCAGTTGGCCGGGACATGCCCGCGGCGGGGACCTCGCCGTCCCCCAACGTGACGTCGTCGTTGGATGCGGGGGGGTGCCGCGTTCGATGGCAGTTCGCCGGGCGGAGCGTGATCTTGAGCTCTTCGCCCTGCTCGCTGTCCCGCTTGGAGCCCAGACTCGGCTTGATGCCGGGGTGTTCCGGCAGGAGGCGGCCCGGCAGCTCCGGGTCCCTTGCTTCAAGATGGAGGTGCTCAGGCAGGCGGGCTCTACGCAGGGTTCTGGGATTCGGCCGGGATGGTCCGAATTTCGCCGAAATTCGTCCATCTCGGGAGGGTCCGAAACGAAATTAGGGCATCAAAATTCGAATATTCCTAGAATGATTCCGAAATCCGACCGAAATCCGGCCGAAATTGACCGAAATTCGCCCATTTCGGTTGGGACCGAAATTTTTTTCGAGCTGAATCCCAGAACCCTGGCTCTACGTTCCTGCTTCGCTTCGAGGATCAGCATGATCGCAACTCCAGTCTGCAGAAGGGGTTTTTCGAGTTCGGTTACTTCAGGTTCCGCCTGATGGCATGGAACCGGCAGGTCAGTGCAAAGACAGTGTCAAAGCTCTCGTTCTGTGTTCGGATCTGTGTTGAGGGGGTGCCTGGTCATCTTCGTCGGGCGAGTGCTATCGCTAGCTTGTTCCCCCCCTCGGCTGTGATTGATGACAAGGAGTGTGACGAGGAGAGGCCGGAGGAGGAGTGCGTTCGGCTCTGGCTTTGGACCTCGACTCCGGACGCCATTGCCATCTCGGGTACCTTGATGGCGGAGGAGCAGGTGGTGCTGCCAGAGGAGCATTATGCTGATGGGGGTGCTCATCTTGTGGAGTTGGGGATGCCGATGGGAGCCCTGCGTTTGGGGCCGATGGAGACTTTGGACTATGATGTGCTCATCCATGTGGATAGGGTCCTTGATTACTCACCATTGCCGGACAGCCCGGAGCATCGTAGCATGCACAGTGACATCAGTGGCGTTCCTGGCGACGAGCTGGCGGAGGAGTGGCCGATGGAACATCACTTTGTTTGGAGGTTGGGGGAGCCGGACCGGCGGCCAGCGCCGGAAAGGAGAAGGGTCCCTGTGCATGAGAGGTTGGGTGGTGCAGGGAGAGATAGGTCGCCTCCACGGGGTGGTGGCGGCGCCGGTGGCCATGGGCTGCAACAGCAGCCACCATCTGGCCGCCATGACTTGCCTGCCCGGTTCTTCAGGGGCGGTAGCAGTGGCTCAGGCGGTGGCCGGCAGGGTCTTGGCGGTGGTCGGCATTACCAGAGGCACACTAGGGGCAGTGCCTTTGATCGGATTGGAGGAGGTGCAGTTTGTGTTCCTCTTGGCAACGTGTTTGATCGCCTGGGCGGCGCGCCGAACTCCGGCAGCTTGGCGGTGAGCCGAGGGCGCCTCGACGGTATGCCGGGGGTGGGCCACCCAGGGATGGTGTGGCGCCCGAAGTCTTTTCAGCAGCTGGGGTTGGCCGGCAGCTTGGGGAAGCGGTTCTCGGATGACAGCTTCCTTTTCCGTGAAAGTGGGTCAGAGGGACAGTGCTTTGTGGACCCGATGCTGGACGAGGTTGCCCGGGTCCTGCTTCCTGCGGTGCTGCAGCCTGCGCGGGGGCAGTGCTCGGTGGAGCCAACTGCGCCCATGGCAGATTGCGTCGTGACGGGCAATGTGTGCGACCGGGTGCACCTGTCTGAGGCTGTGGATGGGGAGCACCATCTGATGGGGAGGAAGGCGTCTGTGGAGGAAGACGTCGGGATGATACACGACAAGGTGAGCCAGCGCTTCTCTTGCGCGGTGCCAGAGCACACGGCCCTAGGCTATGGTGCTTGGCAGTACGCTGGTTCGGACAGGGTGGCAGCTGGGGTTGTCTTACCACCATCTCACGACGAGCAGGAGGTGTCTGGGCTTGTGCTGGGCCTGGAGAAGGTCGGGGTGGTGGGCTCGGAGGAGCTTGTGTCTGTGCTGGGCTCGGAGGAGCCTGTGTTGGTGGGCTCGGTGGAGCCTGAGCTTGTGGGTTTGGGGGAGCTGGACTCGGAGGAGCTGGTGTTTTTGGGCTCGGAGGAGCCTGTGTTTGTGGGCTCGGAACAACCTGAGGTAGTGGGCTCGGAGGAGGATTCGCTCGCAGGCCGTTCCTCTGCCTGCTTGCCGGCCCGCTTTGACCTAAATGTGGGGACGGCGGATTTGGGGATGGAGGCGGACGCAGAGGTTGTAGGCGATGGTGAGGAATTTGCTCCACTTGCAGATCCAGGGGGCAGGCTAGTTCTCGGGGAAGCTGGTGACAGACTCAACAGAGATGGGCGCGGCGGGTCTGGACTGCGCCCCCAAGCCAGAGGCATTGCAAGGTTAGCTGTCCCCCTGAAGAAATCACTCTTGGGTGGTCCGTTTGTCCGGGGAAAGTCTCTTCAGTCCAGGAACTCCGTCGCGGCACCGGCAGCTGGCCATCTTGCTCGCCGTGCGCCCAGGCCGGTAGTCTCTGCTGCTCCGGCGCTCTCAGTCGATGACAAGGCAACAAAGGTGTTGATCCGGGCTGCCGCCTCGGATGCTGAAGGCAGCCGTCCGTCTGATGAACTGAAGATGAACCTGTTTGGGCATTTCGTGGGCACAATGAAGCCGGGCTTCGTTGGTATTCTGAGGCAGGCGTTTGGGATGCCTGAGGAGGGGCCGGATGGTCTGGCGGCCCTTGCTTTCGATGCTGCAGAAGACTGAGGCGGGGCGGCGATGGCCGCGGGATGCTCAGACTCGAGCATGTGTATCTTTAGAATTCATGTTAGTTTCTTTATCAGTTTCTTGGAAGATGGTAGGGTGGTGGTGGCTGGAGTCTCTCTGGCTGGGCATGGATCGATGGTGGTGTTCTGGTTTTCTGTATCTGTGTTGTTTCTTCTTGTTCAGTTCAAGATTTGCTCTGAGGCCGGGGGGATGCCTGTTCTGTGTCCTGGGGAATCTGGAGGTTCAGGCGATTGGAAGTGCAAACTTTGCTGGGTTCCTGTTTCTGTGCTTTGTGATCTGTTTGTTTCCAATGTTTGAACAAAACTGTGTAATCTTAAACTAGAATGCTCGGGGACTGAATAACCCAGCAAGAAGGCAGGTGGTAAAGGACATGGTGATTGACACAAAAGCTACAATAGTCACTATTCAAGAGACAAAGATGGAATCCTTTGACAGTTTGTTGGTGAATGAGACCCTGGGAAGCAGTTTCATGAATAATTTTGTGGTGTTACCTTCAGTGGGTTTGAGTGGAGGAATTTTACTGGCAGTTCATGAAGCATTTTACTCTATTTCGACTTTTGAAGTTGGGGTGCATACTATTACAGCTGTGGTTACAACTTGCTCTGGCTCTTTGTCTTGGTATGTTACTTCTGTCTATGGCCCTCAGGGGGGTTCTGAAAAACTGCAGTTCTTGGGTGAGTTGAGATGGGTAAGTACGAGTGTATCAGATAAATGGTTGGTACTTGGTGATTTCAATATGATCTTACAAGCAGCTGACAAGAGCAATTCAAACCTAAATAGAAGATTAATGGGAGCCTTCAGGGACCTTCTCCGTGATCTTGAACTAAAAGAGCTTAACCTTCGTGGCAGAAAGTTCACCTGGTCCAACGACCGCACGCAAACCCGAATTGACAGAGCATTCTGCTCCACCAGCTGGGACTTGATGCTTTCGCAGGTTCATCTTCAAGCCCTGTCTTCTAGAGTATTTGATCACTCCCCGCTTTTAATTGTTGGCCATGAAGCTGTCCGCAAGTATCGTGGTTTCCGTTTTGAGGCTTTTTGACCTAGGCTGCCGGGCTACTCTGATGTGGTGGCTGAAACGTGGAGCAGAGGCGTCTCATTGACTAACCCTTTCCTTCGCCTTCGTGCTAAGTTACAGAGAACCAGTGCTGCTCTCCGCAAATGGGCCAGAGGCATTATCGGCAACAACAAAGTTCTGCTGTGTGCAGCCAAACAGTTGATTGGGATCTTAGATGTTGTACAGGACTTTAGACAGTTATCTGAGCAAGAGATCAGGTTCAAATCAGCCCTGAAATTGCGCTTCCTAGGCATGACAGCAGTGGAAAAATCCAGAGCTAGGCAAGCTTCTAGGCTGACAAGTATCAGAGCTGCCGAAGCAAATTCTAAACTTTTTTATTTGCAAGCAAACGGCCGCAGAAGGAAGAATCACATTCAGTCACTTGAGACGACGGCTGGAACTTGTTACAGGCAGGAGGATAAAGAGGAGGCAGTTTTCCACCATTTCAGTTCTCATTTTGGGAGGCCATCGCCGAGGGCTGTAACGCTGAACTGGGAGGAACTTCATATACCAAGACATGATCTGAGACACCTTGAAGATGAGTTCACGATCGAAGAAGTGCATGCTGTGATAAAAGACATTGCCGCTGAAAAGGCGCCTGGGCCTGACGGTTTTATCGGAGTTTTCTTTAAGAGCAGTTGGGAACTAGTGAAGCAGGACATTATGCTAGCAGTCAGTTACTTCTACAATCTGCATGGACAACACTTCTCTAATCTGAACACTGCACATGTCATCCTAATTCCAAAGAAAGCTGACGTGAGAGGAATTGGTGACTATAGGCCGATCAGTTTATCCCATTCCATTGCAAAGCTCATTTCTAAACTGCTAGCCATCAGACTCGGGTTGGAGTTAAATAAGCTGGTTTCTAGATCCCAAAGTGCTTTCATCAGGCGACGGAGTATCCAAGACAACTTCTTGTACACCCAAAATGTCATCAGGGAGCTACATCGGCAAAAGCAGCCAGGGCTGTTCCTCAAATTGGATATTGCCAAGGCGTTTGACAGTGTCAGGTGGGATTTTTTACTAGAGGTCCTGGAACAGTTAGGCTTTGGGGCTAGATGGCGTGGTTGGGTCTCTATTCTGCTAGCCTCCTGCACTTCGGCAGTTTTTCTCAATGGATCAAAGGGCAAATGCTACAAACACTTCACTGGACTGCGGCAGGGAGATCCCCTCTCCCCAATGCTGTTTATTCTTGCTATGGACCCTTTGCATAAGCTTCTTGAGTTTGCTTCGGCCACTGGTTTGCTCTCACCCATGAACAACAGAACTGCAAAATTAAGAGCAAGCTTGTATGCGGACGACGCGGCAATTTTTGTCCACCCAAAAAAAGATGACATTCATACAGTGGCCGAAATTCTTAACTTATTTGGGCAAGCGTCTGGGCTGATCACCAACCAAAACAAATGTGCTGTGTACCCTATCCGCTGCGAGGGAATTGACTTGCAAGAGGTCATGGAAGGTTTTGCTTGCCCAGTCGGCTCTTTCCCTTGTTCCTATTTGGGCTTACCTTTGCACCTGCGGCAGCTAAGGAGAGTGGACATTCAACCTCTGATAGACAAAATGGCTAACAGACTGCCCACATGGAAAGGGAAATTCCTTAACAGGGCTGGCAAGTTGCAATTGCTGAATTCGGTCCTAACGTCCATCCCGACTTATTTCTTGACCATGTTTGCCCCTAAGAAGTGGGCTATGAAAAGGATAAACAAAATCAGGAGAGGTTTCCTTTGGAAGGGATCGGAGGAGGCTAACGGTGGACACTGCTTGGTTAATTGGGCTAAAGTACAGCGGCCAAAAAAGTTGGGAGGGCTGGGAGTCATTGACCTGGAGCTGTTCAGTAGAGCGTTACGGCTGCGCTGGTTGTGGTACAATTGGGTTGAACCGGACCGACCTTGGGTGGGATCGCAGGTGCCATGCAATGAGGTCGATAAACAGCTGTTCAGGCTGTCCACCAAAGTGATCTTGGGTGATGGGTGCAAGGCAAAATTCTGGGATTCCACCTGGTTGGATGGCTGCGCGCCACGAGATATTGCACCTAGGCTCTACAAGTTGGCTTGGAGGAAAAATCAAACGGTGGCGGAGGATCTCAACAATGATAACTGGACGCGGGGTCTCTGGAAAATGACACAGGCAGAGGAAATGGTTGAACTCATTAATCTGTGGTCACTAATTCAGGATATCCAACTTGTGCAAAGGGAAGATGAGCTAGTGTGGCACTGGACTGCTAGTGGAGTGTACACATCCAAGTCAGCGTATCAAATCCAATTCAAAGGTTCATTCTGCACTTTTAACTGCAATGCAATTTGGAAAGCGTATGTTGAGGGAAAGCACTGTTTTTTCGCTTGGCTTCTTGTCCAAAGTAAGCTTCTGACAGCGGACAAACTGTTGATCCGTAGCTGGCCTTGCAATCCAGTTTGCCCCTTATGTGATCAGGCTGCCGAGACGGCGGCACACTTGTGTCTTCATTGCGTGTTTGCGCAGGAGCTCTGGATGTTGGTCAGCACCTGGACAAACGGGTTGGTGGCTGTTCCCACGGCTGGGACGTCGCTTGAGCTGTGGTGGAATTCATCTGTCCAAGCTGTGCCGAGGGAGCAGAAACGGCGGCTTGCCTCTTTGCTTATCTATACTGCGTGGCAACTTTGGAAAGAAAGGAATCGACGCATTTTCCAGTCTACAGCAGCGACGCCTTCTTCCATCCTTCATCTGATTAAAGAAGAAATCAAGCTCCGGAGTCTGGCGTGTGGGGAGTTGGTGGTGCCACCTGGTGGTTTCTAGTTCATCATTATGTTATCTTCATCCATGTGCTCTGAGTTCTTTAAGTTATTTTGTAATCACAACATTTGTAAGACCTTGCCTGCTTCTTCCTCTTATATGACATAGCAGTGCTCCTGCTACTTTTTCAAAAAAAAAGACGTCGTCGTCGTTGCAGTCAGCCAGTCACCGCGTCCGGCAAGGTGTTAGGGAGAACGAGGTGCAGGGCCGAGAGAGAGAGAGGGGAAGAGAGGGAAGCAGAGGCGCGGCGCGGCGGCGGCGGTGGCGCAGGGAAGGGGAATAGGGTTCGAGAAGGAAACAGAGGTAGATTAGCGAGAAGACAGAGTAGGTCAGATACAGAGTAGTGTTACAAATTCCATAACCTCTCCTCCTCACTCGCACTACTTATACAGAGTCTATGTTTGCCACTCTGGGCCGCTGATGCGCACACTGGGCTTCATGGATCTCCTGGGCCATGGGCTTGCTTCTTCTGCAGGCGGGCTGGTACTTGTAGAGCTGCTAACATTCCCCCGCTCTTGAGAATCGACTTGACCCCAAGTCGGCGCATCAGGGAAACACTGTCTCAAAGCTTCTAGATTCTCCCATGTAGCCAAGGACGAAGGCATACCAGACCACTGGATTAACCCTTGGACAGCCGGCTTGCCACCTGGAGAGATTCGCCACTGAAGTATCTTCACAGGAATTTGGTGGGTAGCATTAGCAGGCAGCTCGGATGACACCACTTGATCCCCTGCAGAGGCCTTCAATTGAGAGACATGGAAAACCGGATGAACAGAAGCGCCAGGTGGAAGCTGCAGTTTATAAGCCACTTGTCCAATTTTCTCTAGAACAGTGAAGGGGCCAAAGAACTTAAAGGCGAGCTTGTGATTAGCACGGGCAGCGACTGAAGACTGCACATACGGCTGAAGCTTCAGAAAGACCCTGTCGCCAACCTGGAACTGTCTTTCAGACCGGCTTTTATCTGCCTGTCGTTTCATACGAGCTTGAGCACGAGACAAGTGCTGTCTAACCAGAGCAAGCATTGTCTCCCGTTCTTGTAGCCACTGGGACAGATCAGGAGTAGAGCAAGCTGAAGCAGCAGAGATGCCAAAATGGCGAGGCAGGTGACCATATAAGACCTCAAAGGGTGAACGACCCAGGGCAGAATGCCAACTCGAATTGTACCAAAACTCCGCTAAGGACAACCAGTGAGACCACTTACTGGGACAAGCATGGACGAAACAGCGGAGATAAGTTTCCATACACTGGTTAACTCGCTCTGTTTGCCCGTCGGTTTGCGGGTGATAAGAGGAGCTCATCCGCAAAGTTACTCCTGCTAATCCAAAGAGCTCTTGCCACAGTTTTGCAGTGAACACTCTGTCACGGTCAGAGATAAGCGATTCTGGCATGCCATGGAGTTTATACACTTGGTCAAGATATACTTTAGCAACTGACAGTGCCGTGAAGGGGTGCTTGAGAGCAATAAAGTGAGCAAACTTTGAAAACTTATCCACCACCACAAGTATGCAGTTAAATTGCCCAGAATGGGGAAGACCTTCCACGAAGTCAAGGGAAACCATTTGCCAAGCAGACTCGGGAACTGGCAGCGGCTGAAGAAGGCCTGGGTAGCGAGAACGGTCAGGCTTAGCCTGCAAGCAAACGGAACAGTTCTTCACATAAAGCACCACTGCAGATTTCATCCCCGGCCAATAAAAGTATTGCTTTAGCCTGGCAAAGGTAACTGGCACGCCGGAATGCCCACCCAAGGCGGAACTGTGCATAGCAGATAGCAGCTTGTGTCGTAGTGAGGGGCAATCTCCAATCCAAATCCGCCCTTTGAACCGGAGCACCCCGTTGGATAGAGTACAATCCGGAACTGCGTCTTTTTTGAGCGTCAATTTAGCCACTAGGGCTGCAGCTTGAGGGTCCTGAGCATAAGAAGCTACCACCTCTTCAAGCCATTGGGGAGAAGCCGCGGACATGGACAACACCTGATCCGACGAGCCTCTTCTGGACAAGGCGTCCGCGACCCTGTTCTGGGCTCCCTGCTTGTACACAATGCGGTACTGAAGACCCACCAGTTTGGTAAAGACCTTTTGTTGCCAAGTAGTGTGCAAACGCTGCTCATTCAAATGGATAAGGCTTTTCTGGTCCGTATAAATGATGAACTCCCCAACTTGCAAGTAATGACGCCACTGTTCCACTGCCACAAGGATAGCTAGGTACTCTTTTTCATAAGTTGACAGACCCCTATTTTTAGGACCCAAAGCCTTGCTAATGAAGGCCAGAGGGTGACCTTCTTGTATAAGCACAGCTCCGACGCCCGTAGCGCAAGCATCAGTCTCAATTGCGAAGGGCAAGGAAAAGTCCGGCAAAGCCAACACAGGTGCGGAAGACAGTGCTGTCTTGAGGGCTGAAAAGGCGGCATTCTGGTCTTGTGTCCACAGGAACAGTGCATTCTTTTTGAGCAAATCAGTGAGGGGTCTTGCAATGATGCCAAAATGTTTGACGAATTTCCGATAGTACCCTGCCAGACCTAAGAAACTCCGTAGGTCCTTTACGGAAGTAGGCTGGGGCCACTCCACAATGGCCTGCACCTTGGTAGGATCAGTAGCGACCCCCTGTCCACTGATGACATGCCCCAAGTAAGCCATAGACCTCTGAGCGAAGGAACATTTAGATCTCTTGAGATTCCACTTATCCCTGAGCAGCCAAGCAAACACCTGTCGTAAGTGATCAACATGGTCTTCATATGAGGCGTTGTAGACCAAAATGTCGTCGAAGAAGACGATGACAAATTTACGAAGTCCCGGGGCGAGTGTGGCATTCATTGCTCCCTGGAAGGTGCCCGGTGCGCCGGTGAGGCCAAACGCTAGGACACGGAACTCGTACTGCCCAAAATGAGTTTGAAACGCCGTTTTGAACTCCTCTCCCGGCTTCAAAAGGATCTGATGGAACCCGGATCTCAAATCCAGCTTAGAAAACCATGACGCTTTGCCCAGCTCATCCATTAACTGATCGAACACCGGTATAGGAAACTTGGACTTGAGAGTCAGTGCATTAAGGTGCCTAAAGTCGACACAGAACCGGTAAGACCCATCTGGCTTCTTGACCAAGAGGACCAGTGAGGAGAACAAACTAGTACTCGGCTGAATGAGGCCCTTCTGCAACATATCTGCAACTTGTTTCTCGATCTCAGTTTTCAAGGCTGGAGGATAGCGATATGGTCTGATGTTCACCGGCCGAGCACCAGGTACCAAAGGGATTTCATGGTCACATGCCCGGGAAGGTGGAAGACCAGCCGGTTCTTGGAACAAAACACTATACTGACGGAGAAGATGTTGCACTTTCGGGGGAGCTAGCTGGGCTGTTGCTGCCTGAACATCTTCCGACTGTATCACACATAACTGGACCAACACATCTTCAGGTAACTCAGGAACAATGCCTTGTAAGGTCACCGTGCTGCCTGCGTAAGGGATCTCCAGCCACTTGTGACGCCAATGTACCTTCATGGGGCTGTGCACTTCCAACCAGTCCATCCCCACTATCACATCATATGCAGCAAGAGGAAGGACTCTTAGATCAGACTGGAACGGCACATCACCAATGAACCAAAGGGCCTGGGGAAGCACCGACACACAAGACAGCAGGCCACCACCAGCCACTTGAACCTGCACAGGTTTCTGCAAGGGAACGATACCAGACAACCTGCCAGCCAGAGATGAACTGATGAAAGAGGTACTACTCCCGGAGTCAACCAACAATGTAATGGGCAGGTGCTGGATAGAGCCTGAAAGCTTGACAGTTCTGGGGGCGTCTGAACCATTCACTGCCGCCTTTGAGATAGCCAGAAATGCTTGCTCGGGGCTACGGCCAGAAAGAGAAATTTCCCCATCATCTTCCAGCTGTAAAGCATCCCAGAGTTCTTGGACAGCATGTAACTGAACCGAAGGTGCCCATGAGGGCCGATGACCGGGTTGCCGGCAGGTGGAGTCGCCGCGGCCATCTCCGGTTTAGGCAAGATGCCCGACACCAAGCCTCCTCGATCGAGAGCCGCTCGATCCAGCTTGGCGTTGAGGTTGGAGTTCTGGGTCTTGAGCGCGTCGACCTCGTCCACCTTGCTGATGACGTCGCTGACGGCGTCGACTTTGCTTGCAAGGATCTCCACCGCATCAACCTTGACAGCGAGGTTCTGTACGGATGCGTCGACCTCCGTCTTCCAGGACGAGACCTCCTCAGCCGTGTTCTCGATGCTCTTGATGCTCTTGGACAACCCATCAACCCTCGATTCCAGAGAAGTGAAGCGCTCGCCGAGCTTTTTGAACTCGTCGAGCAGGAGCTTGGTGTTTGGATCCATGGCGCCTCGGTGCCTTTGGAGACGAGTATAGTGGTGGGGAAGATCCAGCCCGGTCGCAGGATCGGCGAATCTGATACCAAATGTTAGGGAGAACGAGGTGCAGGGCCGAGAGAGAGAGGGGAAGAGAGGGAAGCAGAGGCGCGGCGCGGCGGCGGCGGCGGCGCAGGGAAGGGGAATAGGGTTCGAGAAGGAAACAGAGGTAGATTAGCGAGAAGACAGAGTAGTTCAGATACAGAGTAGTGTTACAAATTCCATAACCTCTCTCCTCCTCACTCGCACTACTTATACAGAGTCTATGTTTGCCACTCTGGGCCGCTGATGCGCACACTGGGCTTCATGGATCTCCTGGGCCGTGGGCTGACTTCTTCTGCAGGCGGGCTGGTACTTGTAGAGCTGCTAACACAAGGCGGGCTGCTGTGACGAACAGAAAGAAAGACACGGAGTCCCCGAAAAACTGATGTGCCGGGCCGGGCGTGGGCATCCACCGGCAGACGAGCGCGGCGAGGTCGCGCACAGATGGAGTTGGCAGAGATGAGGTCGCGAGCCATCAACAGAGCACATGGGGGCAAGAGTTACCTGCCCAGGAGGTCAGTCACTAGATTTGGTCCACGAACTCCACTCCATGCAGGACGCAGCGTTCGCGACTGGATGGGCGGAGGGTGCTCGCTCGTCGTCGTCCTGGAGACCTGGACGCGTGCGACACGGGCTGACGAGGGCGAGCGATCAGGTGCTCAACAACAACAGCCAAGCCCCATTCTTGCTGAGGGAATCAAGGGAGCAGGACGGGAAATGTCGCTCCGCGATTGCGGCCGGGAGGATGGTGGCGGCGGCCGGCGGCGAACGGCCCGGAGGACGCGCCGATCCAAAACATAACCAAGAGCCTATTTACAATTATTTGGATCGCGACTAGTAATCGTGATCCAAATTAAGGGGTTAAATAAAAATAGTATGGGTCTATAAGTAAATAGTCGGAATCGTGATTAATAATCGTGATCCATACTGAGGGCCATCTGCAAATATTTGGGCCGCCGGCGTGAAATCCGGCGACCGGCCACATCTCGCTGCCGTTGTACACCTCTGCAAGCCCTGCCGCCTTGCATCCCCTGTCAAATTCACGCACCCAGATGTTGCATTCTGCTTCTCTCGCACCGCCGCCCCACGGTCCTAGCTACTCGAGGATGCTGCCACCGTAGTGTGGGCGCCGATGCATCGGGAGCGCCGTGTGCCCGGAGACGGGGAGGGCGCACGGTGTGCTATGGCCGACGAAGCGTCATGGCCGGTATTCATCTGTCCTATGCACGGCATCACCTCCGATTTTCAGCTATATCGTCTCGGATGGCGCTGTCGCTGGTTTGGGAATTGCGGGTGGCGCGGCGCCCGCAGCTGCACGACAAGTGCTCGACGCTTTGTTGAAAGGGATAACCGTGGTTAATTGTAGTTTCTTCGTTACAACCTTTGCTGTTGAAAGCAGACCAGGCTGTACATTTTCTGCTGTGGTCTACCGTAGATGCTGTTTCTGCTTGCGTCGCCGTGCTGCTGACCTGATACTTTTATCATCATTTTCTCTCATAGCGGCAGTTCGTAGGAGGGATCCAGGCTGCGCCTTAGACTGTCTGCACTGGGGCCTGGAAAGGGCCGCCAAAGCGACCTGCAGGTCACTTTTGCCGTTTTTTCGGCTGCACCGGCGGCCTGCAGGTCGGACGCCACCGTCCCGTTCGGCCTCCTGGACGCCAAATCCAGCGCGCTTCCAGGCGGCCTGGACGTGCGGACGTGGCGCGGGGCCCGCGCCCGAGCGCGCCATCCGCAACCTCCCACCGCTCCGCGGCTCGGCCATGGGGAGGAGGAAGGAGGGAGTGGTCGCCGTCGCCGGAGCCGCCCACCACCGGAGCCGCTCACCGCTCCGAGGCCCATCTGCCACGCTCCACCTGTACCTCGCCGCCAAGCTCCTCGCCACGCGGTGCCGCCTGCGCACCACCACCCCCTTCGCCAGCACCCGCGGGCGCCGGCAGCATCTCGCCGAAGAGGGGACAGAGGAGGGGCGGCCGGCGGGGAACTCGCCTGGATCTGCTCGCCGCCGCCGCCGCAGGGCTGCTGGCCTCAACGCAGTCGCCTCGTCCGCCGCCGCCGCGCCCCCGCGCCGGCTCAGGTTGACCGCGCCGTCGCCGTCCGAGGAGGAGGGACCGACCGCCTGCAGAAGACCGGCCGGCCGCCGCAGCTGTTGCCCCGTGCCTGGGAGAGAGCTGCCCCGCGTACGGCTCACGCGACCGCGCCGGCGCCCGGCGGAGTGGGCGAGGGAGCCGGACGCGGTGGGTAGGTGGAGGAGATTGGGGAGGGAGGGAGAGGAGAGGGGGGGAGAAAAGGGTGTATGACGCGTGGGGCCGCAGCTAAGTAGTTGGTATGGAGTTTAACATATAGAGGTTGACGGACGCGGAGAAACTGAAACTGGACTGTAAATTCTTGATGACTGGACGGGAATATTCCCTTTAGAGGTTGATTTTGGAGGTTCACGAGTGCAGACAGTCTTAGACATGTGGTTTATCCTTTAACTAAACTCTCTTTCTAGCAGTTCTTGGATTCATGAATGCCCATGACAGTTGAATGATAAAAGGTACTTCTTGTATGAGTTCTGCAACAACATTTGCATGGTTAGAACCACAATATATATGATCCTATACTTTGGATGCCACTCAAAGCATTCAGTACACAAACTTTTAAATTGGTGTCTTTGTTCATTGGGTCTGCAAGGCATTATCTACAATGGAAGCACCAATGGAGCATTGGAGGAAACCACAATGTCAGCATAGGAAACAAAACCTCCAGCGGTTAAATTTTAGCATTCTTGTACGTTGTTTTATTCTGGATGGGTTTTGGCTGCACAATTTGATCGAGCCTGTTCGTTTGGCTGGTGGCTGATGGCTGTTGCTGGTTTGTTCTGAGAGAAAAATACTGCTGGCTGGTTGCTGGTGGCTGGTTTGTTCTGAGAGAAAAGTACTGCTGGCTGGTGGCTGATAAGCCAAGCGAACAGGGCGTAAACTGGAGTTGGCTGATTGATACACGTTGTGGTGGTACTGTTGTTAGTCAAAGTACTCCTTATTGTTCCTTCACTTAGCAGTACTAGTTTGATCACCCACCAAGATCGAACAGTGTAATCAGGAAGAAGACTATATTGTGCAGATGACAACACATGTCTATAACTAACTTCTAGGTGAATGGGGCTTGAACACGAACTTGGGGTTCATAAAAATATTTTTGTGTACTGTTTCATATCTATATTGTTTGGTACAAGTAAAACATGAAACAATATACATCTTGGTTACCAAAACTCAGAACGAAAGGTTTTTCATTAACATTTGACAAATCTGCCAATCACATGTAATGCTAACCCCTTCACAAAGCCCAGCCGGTACCTCTTCTTGTCTGCTCTCTCGTCTCGGTTACCTGCTCACGGCCGCGTCGCTGGTTTGCGCGGTGCCAGCGACTGCGCGCAAGTTGTTCGACTCTTTGTTCACAATGAGCACCAAGTGTTCATTTGCAGTTTCTTTGTCGCATTTGCTACTGTTAGGAAGCAGACTAGGCTCTACAGTGTACACCTTTCCTGTGACATGCCTTTTCTCTTGAACGCAAACTTTATTTGAATTCATAAGTGCATTGCTGAAGCTGCCCGGTTCTGAACTTTTCTCAATTCTCAACATCTAGATGCACTGCTCTCGAAAGTTATGTTGGAGACTGATAATGCTGTGCTGACTTATGCCCTAAATTCGTCGGCCATGGACAGATCAGTTATTGCAGGTGTTTGTCATGACATTCAGGAGCTTAGCAGGTCCTTTAGTTCTGTTAAAATTTGTTTTGTTAGAAGCAAACTCTTTAGCTGATAGGTGTGTGAAGGAGGTCTCATGTGAGTCCCCGTTCAAAGTGTGGCTGAATAGCTTCCCGAGCTGGCTCGAAGAAGCAGCAGCTGATTGTAAGAGTAACTCCAGCAAGGGCCTCCATATGGGCCTCTACTTCAAAATTTGGAGGTTTGGTGGAAAAAATCAACTCCAGCAGGACTTCCAAATGGACCTCCATTTTGCATGTTCCCTCCAAATTTCCCCTCAAACCTCCGTTCCCGAAGGCCCTCTATTCTCCCCTCCAAATGTGGGTCCCACTCTTTTTCTCTCTCTCCTCCTCACCTCCGCTGGCCATGCGCCGCCTGCCCCTCGCCCCGTCGCCCGCTTCTCCTTCCCCTCGCCGTGCGCGGGCGTCCACCTCCCCACCCCCTAGCCGTCGCGCAGACCGCCAATTCCGCCGCCTCCCTCTGCCCCTGTACGGCGCCACGTCCGCCGCACCCTGCCCCTCGACACGCGGCCGCGTCCGCCTTCGCCTCCTTCCCCTCCTCTCCCGCGGCGTGGCGCCGGCGCGGACGTCAAGGTCCCCTGTTCTGGTGCTGGATTTGGGGGGAAAGGTGGAGATGGCCGGCGCCGTCCCTCCCCTGCTCTCTCCGCCGCGGCTCGTGTAGCGACGACGACGCCCACAGCGACGCGAGGACCTCGCCGCCCGCGCCAGGCAAGGCGCACGAGACGCTGCGGCAGAACACACATGAGTGGCCTCCTCCTTGTCCTTCCGCCACTGATTCCGCGAGCCACCCGACACCCCTCCACGGCCTCTTCTTCGGACGCCGCAGCGATGGCCCAGGAGGCGCTCCATTCTTGCTCTGTTGCGTCATCACACCACCGCGGCGTCGCCTTGCCGCCGGTCCGCGGATGGGGAGCACCGCCATCTCGTCCGCCTGCAGTGGCCGCCGCCGCATCGACGCGGGGAGCACGAAGTACAGGGGCCGGGCTGACACCGACGGCAACACGCGCGACAGCAACGACTCCGTGGGCGACGCGGGCAGCGGGAGCAGGGGCATTGGCGACGGGAGCGGCAGCGGAAGCAGGGGCGTCGCGAGGAGAACGGCGACGGAGGCAGGCCGGTGCGTGGCGGCACGGAGCAGAGTAGGCACGCGGCGGCACGAGCAGAGCAAGCGCGCGGCGGCACTGAGGAGCAAGGTGTGCGGCCGCACATCTTGCAGACGAACTCCCCTTCCGCCGACGTGGCCACCACCGCCCCCTCCGCCTCGCTCTGATTTGGAGAGCTCATGTGCGGCAGCCTCTTCCTGCGCGAGAGCTCACCGCGTCCGACCAGCCCTCAGCCTGTCAACCTCAAGGTTCCTGCATCCGACCCTCTCTGCTCGTCGCCGTCGTTGGCTTACAATGGTCGTGCGTGCGGCTTGCACTCGATGGAGACCTCATGTGCGGCCCGCGACAGGGAGCTTGCGGTACTGGTGGTGTGGAAGCAGAGCAAGGGCGAGCGCTGCCTGCTCTGGTTTGGAGATGGAGTTGTTGCTTGCATTTCGATTGGAGAAAAGAGGAGAGTTTAGCCTCCATGGATTGGATGGATCGACTGATGATTGAAGCAGAGACGAGCGATTTTTTCCTTAAATCCTCCAGCTTACAAGAAAAATTAAGAGCACCAAATTCATCGGAGCAAATTTGGAAGATTTCTGTGGCTTGCCTTCTTGCAACCTCGAGAGGGGATTCGTGGATTCGAGGCCCGTGCCGGAGCTCGACACCTACCTCCGGTCGCGCGGCCTCGACGGCGTCGGCGACGACGAGCGCACGCGCATGCTCGCCGCCCTCCCCACTGCTTGCCGCCGACGCCGGGACGGCGCGCGGCCGCGCAGCCACCCGAAGACCTACGCGGCGGTCGGTGTCCACGACGAGGTCTTCACCGGCTTCTGCACCGCATGCCTGCGCGAGCGCCTCCAGGAGCTCGAGGCGTCCGCCGCCGCAGCCACGGCGCCGGGCGCAAGTCCACCTCGGCCACCCCCTGCTCCGCGTCGCCGTCAAGCCGCCGGAGAAGAAGCACGACCTTCGGTGGCGGGTGGATTCAGCAAAAGAGAAAAAGTCCCGGAGACAGCGGCCGGGCGGGCGGAGGTGCGTGACGACGGCGGCCGGGCAGGAGGATGTGCAGCGGCGGCACGGATAGAATGGGTTCGGTGGGGTCCACATAAAAATAGAGGCCCAAATTGAGTTTGTTGCTGGAGTTAGGATAAAATTTTGAACCTCTATTTTTTGAAGTTGGGCCTGCAAATGGGATTTGGAGGTCTCAATTTGCAGGTCTTTGCTGGAGTTGCTCTAATAGAGTTAATGAAAAGCTCTTGAATCTTAAAGAAAAAAAAATCTAGATGCACTGTTTCCACACCTCTGATTTTCGAAGTCCCTCTTCACAAGGGCGCCATCAGCCTACTAGAGTGCTAGTGCCATCCACTTTTGCAGTCTGCAGGTGCCATTGAAGCAGTGCAGGTCACGGAAGCAGTCAGCATCGCCACGGCGAGGCCCTCCAAGTCTCTGCGGCGGTGCTGCAGGCAGCGGACACGAACGTGAAGCCTAAGATACGCGCGTCTCATGGCGTGCGGTTGAAAGGGACACGCGTACGCCCGGTGAATCAGTGATGTTTCAGGGCAACAACACATGGTGGTGGTGGATCGGTGGCCGCGAGGGAGGAAGACGACGGGGATGGCGGCAGCCGCCCTGGAGCGCAGTGCGAGGAGGAGAGAGGCGCGCCCGCAAGGCGGAAGCGGCGGCCGCGGATATGTCACGAAGGGAAGGTGCTGGGACGCTCGGAGGACCGGCCGGCGGTGCTGATCGCGGCGGCGCGGCGAGCAGGAGCACGCGCCAGGAGGGTCCGGGGTGGACGGTATTTCATTTCCCGTCCACCCCGGAGGCCCGGACGGTATCTCACTCCAGGCCTGGGTTATAATGACCGTTGGATCCAGAGGCGGCGGTCACGATTCGTTCGACTCGACGGACTGATGGGCAGCGTTGTCTTGTCTGGACCAAGCGGAGGCCCGTTCGCCGTCGATGAGCCCCGGCTGGGTGCGGCCGCCTGAGACGTCGTCTGCCGCCGCCATGCGGTCAAGCGGCAGGTCGTCCGCCACCGGCGTGGCGAGCTCCTGGCGTAAGATTAATTCATTGGCAGGGACGTGGCCGCCCATTGGCCAGGCGCTCAGAAGCAGCGCTGCTACCGGAGTGCCGGAGACGAGCCGAGCTCGAGGCGCGCGTACGGCGTACCCGGGCGGCGTGGCGGTGGCACCCGCTGCGCAGCGTAGGCAGTTTGCGTACGAGGAACGCGAAGCCTGAGGCAGTCAGGCAGGAATGGCGGAGCGGATGTAAAGCCAATTAGCCAAAGCTAGGGGAATCTCGCGGCCACGGCCGCGCTGCGAACTCCGCGGTGAACAGGCCCGGCGACGGAGAAGCCGTGTGCTCCGGAAGCATCGGCTGCTGCAGATACTCCTAAAAAGAATGAAAGTAAGACAATTTCATCGCTTCACCTCACACGACTTCACCCCGCGCCTCCGCACGCCTTCACCGCACGCCTCCGCTCGCTTTCCCTCGCGCTACGCCCTCCCTCTGGCCCTACACTTCGGTCCCATCGTCCGAGTCCCCGATCCAACCCTAACGTCCCCTCTGCAGGCCGCGGCCCGCGGACCTTCCATCGACCTCGTACATCACCGCCCCTCGCGACGTTCGCTCAACCTGCAGGCGTCGTACCTACATCGCCGCCCCTCGCGACGTTCGCTCAACCTGCAGGCGTCGTACCGCGGACGCCAAGGAGCCGCCGTCATCCATCCCTACGCTGCCAAGACGCTTACGGTAACCGCTCTCCTCCGTCATCCTTTGGCTTGTCGCCGGCTAGGGTTTCGGTGGCAGATGCTTAGGGTTAGGTTTCCGGCCCAAAAAATGGGGGAATAGAGGCGCGTGGAGGAGGGGAACACGCTGGGGCAAGTCACGGGGTGGGGAGCCGTGTCCCCGGGGATGGACTGATCAAGTTCAAAGGCAGGGTGTGGGTTGGTTATCATAAGCAGTTACAGACTAAGATCATCTCGGCCTTGCATGATTCAGCGGTGGGTGGGCATTCTGGAGTTCCAGTAACATACAAAAGGGTGAAACAAGTGTTTGCTTGGCGAGGATTGAAAAGTGCTGTTAAAACCTTTGTGCAATCATGTGTGGTGTGCCAGCAAGCCAAGCCGGATAGAACCAGGTTGCCCGGACTATTGGAACCTTTACCAGTACCTGCAGGGGCATAGCAGATCGTTTCAATGGATTTTATCGATGGATTACCCAAATATGGGGGATTCAACTGTATTCTGGTGGTAGTAGACACCTTCACAAAGTATGCCCACTTCATTGGTCTTCGTCATCCTTACACTGCAGCATCAGTAGCGAAGACATTCCACAACCAAGTATACCACCTACATGGGATGCCGCAGATGATAATATCAGACAGAGATAAGATCTTTGTGAGTAAATTGTGGAAGGAATTGTTTCGCCTAGCTGATGTGGTCCTCAACATGAGTTCGGCATATCATCCTCAGACGGACGGTCAGACCGAACGTGTTAATCAGTGTCTGGAAACATTCTTGAGTCGCTTTGTACACGCATGCCCAGCATCTTGGAGTGACTGGCTGTCATTGGCAGAGTTCTGGTATAACACTTGCACCCACTCAGCTACAGGGAAGTCGCCATTTGTGGTGCTATATGGTTATGAGCCCAGACACTTTGGTATATCAGTAAATGATACTGTGTCAGTGAATGGATTGTCTGATTGGTTGCATGAACGGCGATTGATGACAGAGCGGGTTCAGCAGCATCTCCAGCGAGCTAAGGAAAGGATGAAGCGTCAAAGTGACAAGAGCCGGTCAGAACGGTCCTTCCAGGAAGGCAATCTGGTATTTCTGAAGGCGCAGCCATACGTGCAGTCGTCATTAGCCCCTCGTGCTAATCAAAAGCTGGCGTTTAAGTTCTTTGGCCCTTATAAAGTGTTAGCTAAAGTGGGAAAGGCAGCTTATCGTCTCCAATTGCTGGCTGATTCTCTTGTGCATCCCCTTTTTCATGTGTCTCAACTCAAGAAGCTGGTGGGTGATCAACAAGAGGTAACACCGGTACGACGTGCTCGACCGGTCTCCCCTCCCAGTGCTCGACCCTACCTTTCTACCGGTGGTCCCGCCTAATCCCGGCGTCGGCGGCGCCGTCGGCCGATGCCGGGACTTCTCCCTCAGCTCGCTCCCCACCGTCGACCATTGGTCCCTCGCCGACTCTCGCGATGGCCTCCTGCTCTTCTGCTCGTCCTGCGACCGCTCTACGGATAATCGCGACCTCCCGGGCCGCAGGGCCATCCCCAAGCACTTCGCCGTCTGCAACCCCTTGTCAGGCCACTCTATCCTCTTGCCCAAGCCTGATGCTGACCTGTACATTGGGTATTATTACCTAGGCGCTGCTTTGGTAATCAGTGACAAAGACGAGGGGGGCACTGGCATCTTCTCCTTCGAGGTGCTCATGGCAACATACGTTCTTGAGGGGCCGTGCCTCTGCGTTTTCTCCTCAAGCTCACGACAATGGGTAGTGCTCACGCCCTGACACTTCTGAACTTTACAATTATGGGACGCCCTGGATCGATGATGGTGCCTGTGACAGTGGGCATGTCTATTGGGTCGTACACAACTGGGAAATGGACTACGAGCATATCCTGGTGCTGGACTTGCAAACCAAGAAGTTCTCCACCATCAATCTGCCATGCAGTGGCATGTGTGATAAGTACGACAGGAACATCAAGGTCATGAGGAGCGAGGGTGACAGGGACCTCCGTGTCGTGGCAATGGCGTGGTCCAAGCATGCACTCCATTTCTGGCGTCGTGACAGGAGCAGGAGTGCCAAAGGCCGATGGGTGAAAGAGGATGTCGTGAAGTTTTTGGGTGTGGATGGGTGGCTTGATCTCATAATGGCAGGTCCAAATTCGGGTGGATTTTGTTTAGGTAACAGTCATGCTAATAGGATTGTAGATGCCGGAGAGGGGTTTGTTTTCATCAAGCACTATGAGGCTCCCTGGGTGTTTGTCCTCAATCTCAAGGAAATGACAATGCAAAAGCTGCCAAATAGGAAACAGTTCTGCGGGCATGCACTTCCCTACAGGATGGCTTTGTCTCCCCGCTTACCAAATTTCAATCAAGACGAAGGGAACCACTGAGCAATCAAGAAAGGAACCACTGACCCAGGTAAGACATTAAATAATTCTCATTCTCATTTCTTTCTTCAACAATTTTAATTTTATTTGTTTGCTGAGCCAGTACGTGTCTCATAGTGCCTTTTTATACTACTTGTGGAAGTATTCCATGTGAGAATCAGGTGTTTTTTCTTTGTTATCCTGCAAGAATACAACACTTGATGGATTACCTATTTGGAATATCTAGTGTATACTGCAATGCTGAAAAAATGCTCCCTGATTGCGCTTTATGCAATCCTCCCTGATTTTTTTTCTGAACTCATATTTGGAATACCTAGTATAAAATGCTATAAAATGCTCCGAATTTGATGACCCTGGAAATTCTTGAAAATATATGCAATAAAAGAATAGCTAGGACTGCACTTCATTGAATTAGCACTGAAAAACATCCCATGAACTTGCATTGTGGTCAGTTTTTTTTAAAAGCACAAATATGATGGACGAATAAACTGAAACAGTGACTAATTGCATATTCTCCATTTCAAACATGTGCATTTTTTAATCTACCTGTGAATGAATTGATTGCTAGCATGCAGGGGCAGAACCAGAAATGGCTTCCACCAATGGCTGGACCCATAGACAAAGACAAGTGTTGAGCTAGCTAAATTTGAGCCAAATTCTAGTGTTTTGGACCTAGGAACTTCGTACATTGGCGTGAGATTCACTGTGCTGGACCTGTGCTGCAGCATCCATCATAGGCCCTAGCTCTGCCCCTGCTAGCATGCTACGGCAAAAGTTTGTTTTGCACTGGCAAGTGGCAACTACCCCTTCTTAGTTTCAAAAATCAAACCAACCATTCTCATGCATCTTATGTTTATTTAATATATCTTTGCACAAATCTTGAAGCAGTTTAAATGGCTGAGGTATAGGTGCGTACATGTACCTGTGGATTTGTATTGATGTATCAATTATATGATTTACTTTTTCCTAAGCGGATAATAAAAAATAGCAGAATCATATTGAAAGTTTGGATTTCTCAAGCTAAGTTCCATCTCTGCCAAATTATCACATCATGTACTCCCAGATCCATTGCCGACATGTCACTTCTTTAAAAACAACTAGTTGCCAAACCTTCTGGGTCATGATCTATCTACCATACCTTTCGAGCCAAATGAATACCTCAATGATCTAGTCAGTAGTGACCATTGCACAGCCTACGCCGTCAATTGGTTCTTAGTGCAATCTAAATTTTATCTATCCATCCAGATGGAAGTTTTGTCCTGTGCACTTAACACGAGTGCTTGCATAGATTTTGCACTTCAGGACACAACTCAACTAGATTTATGATGTCATACGTGACCATAGCCCGAGCCCCCACGTTCATATGTCACAACATTTGGAGCATGCTGGTCCAGCTGACTGTTCAGCATCCGGAACTTCAAAAACTCAGTGCAATGCCTGTTCTCCTTTAGCCCTGGCAGCGCATTGTTTTTTGGTCTCATTACTTTGTTGTAAACCTATTAATAAGAAATTGCATGGCACTAGAATTAGTGGATATGTTCTTCTCTAGTTGCGTATTGGCAATTTGGCAAGCAGACACCAAGTTTTACTTGACATGTCCCCGGTTTAAACTGACCACTACACTAATATTTACTTTGAACATCAGCATTTTATAAGCTCAGTTGTCCATTGTGATATGTGGTGATGCTGTCAAACTTTCTCCAGCTGTGTTATTAACTAAAAAAACAAAAGGAAATACTCTGCAGCTTAGCCATCCTTTCGGATAATAGGGGCTATGTTCTGAGCTCCATCCCTTATTTGTAAAGTAAACCAGTAGCGTGTAGTATTCAGGTCTCTATTTGTCTTCTGTTATTCAGGTAGCTGAGAGCATGTGCACTGTACTGCTATACTGTAGCACACTTCTTCCAAATATTTATTCCAAGTGGTAGTTTAGTTTTGAATTTAGGAGTGCATTATATGGTTTGTTATCTTACGTATAATGTTGTTTTAATGATTTAACATGTAAAATAGTCATCGAATGGCTGTATGTTGAGTCTATTCAGCCGCGTCAGAAGCTAGAGTTAGGTTTTGAGAAGTGGAATCAGGAACATCTATCTTAGCTTGCAAGACATGCTCGGTGATCTGCTGCTTTTGCTACCTTTTCCTGTGCTAAATAGTTAAAAAAAAGGAAAAAATAGTTTGGATTATCCTCTCTCTCGCATGGTTTTTTTGTGTTTGTCAGCATGAGTGCATGTGATCTGTAGTTTGCTTAATGGACGTCACTTTTTTTTTACAGTGAGATTGGCAGTGACGTTAGTCATCAGGGTCAGGATGTAGAAGGTGAGTTGTCAATACAATCTCTGCTCCTAATATGCTTTTGATGTCATTTTTTCTTGTTTCCGTGCTGCCAAATCCAATTGGCATGCCCCGTGTGCGGATTGCAAGTTTAATCACAACACTTCTATTGCAGGTGTTTAAAGGGAACTACGGAAAACGACTTGGCTGATTGTTTTCCTCCGTTAGTTTATTCAGTTTGAGTTAGCTATTCCGGTAGACTGGTGGTGAACTATGTGGTATTATGCATGCAATGTAGTACTCCCTATGGTGTGCGTGTTATTTTGAACTATGTGGTATTATGCATGTGATGTACTCCGTATGGTGTGTGTTTTGTTTTCTGTGTAATGGTGCTTGTGAATGTTCGTGTGCTTAATTGGAGTCTGGGGGCGGTGGCGACGAAGCTCATGCCCAGGATCTCCAGCGCTATATACCCTGGATCTGTTTGGAAAAGGAAAAGAAGAAAGCAAGGGAGCAGGAGAGAGTAGACAGTTTGCCAGCAAGGATAGGTGACGTTGACCACAGGAGGTTTCTTGCATGATACGCTATGTAAGCATTATGTTTTTTTTGGGTGAAAAGGAATAATGAAATTGCAAATGAATAGTACTAGAATAGTGTTTCTTGTGAGAGAAGATGTGAAATGTGATGAGTAATATTACTTTTTTACTGTTCCTTTTCAATGTAAAGAACAAAGCTTTAGTTCCAAGCAGTTGCTAGTCCAAAAAGCTAGAGGTAACCTATCTGCTCCGAGCTGTCGTTTGTTCTTCAATTAGCCATCGACAGACGATACTACGTGCTCCCTCTCCGTTCCAAATTCAAATTTTGTCAAGTCAAACCATTCTACTCGACCAACTTATAGAGATTATCACAAAGATTTATAACACATATGAATGAAACTATTCAGCACATGTTTATAGATTGCCCATCCGCGAAAATGTTTTGGAGGTTTATTTTCTATGCTACTAATTTAACCCCACCTAGATCTATTAACCATATGTTTGGTAGTTGGCTTAATAATCAACAAAAGGATCTTAAGCAACTGATTTGGGTTGGTGTTGCAGCCATGTGTTGGGCTATCTGGAAAAGCCGGAATGATATAATTTTCAAAAAGACGAAGTTTAATTCGATTTTGCAGGTTGTTTTCAGGGGAGCTTATTGGCTACGCTTCTGGGCCCAGCTGCAGCGTAAGGAGTAGGCTAAGGACATCCTCATCGCGACGAGCAAGAAGCTAGAAGTCCTTGCTCTACTTTTTGCCAATAGAGGATGGAACCATTTTTACCATTTGCTTTAGTCACGGGCATGTTGCCCGTTGCTGTTCCTTTTTACCCGTTTGCGGATGTTTCTTTGATCTCTGTAATAATTGACTGTGTACATCTTCGGATGTAGAGGCCGGATTTAATTATCCAATATCTAAAAAAAAAGATATATTATAAAAAAATATTTAATAAAATATAATAAATGTTGCTGCTTAGTATAAATTTGATCGAACTTGGAATGCTTCGGACTTTCCAAGAAGAAATGACTTACAATCTGTTTCCAAAAAAGTTGAAATGACTCGCAATTTAAAGAGTAAAGTCAAATTTGTGACGTCAATGCAAAAACGAGAACGAACTCAACCAAATGGTACAGCTTTTTTATTGTCCATCCAGCAAGAATGCTGAAACAAATAATATGTTTCACAGCAAAAGCAACCTATAGCAAATTATACAGTTACAACTACATGGGCGCTTGTAGTATCAAGGCTTTGCATCCAACACAACACAGTAGTTGTAGCGTCGCCCTCGTTCACTTGTTTGCTAGTATTTGCTATTTATATTAGTATAGGTACAGTATCCAACATGGATTGTAAAAAGAATAGTGACGAAAATTATACCCACCCACCCCAAAAGAAACAAGAAATCATACACAAAGCAAAACCAGGCGACCAAAATACATATGCCTCCTAGACTGTTTCTCAAACCCCCGCAGCAATAGCCTCCTCATCTGTATCCTCCATATGGCTGCTGACCACCGTATGCAGCACCCATTTGATTGTAACCAGCACCAGGCATTCCTCATCGGTATCCTCATCAGTATCCTCCGCAGCAATAGCCTCCTCATCTGTATCCTCCATATGGCTGCTGACCACCGTATGCAGCACCCATTTGATTGTAACCAGCACCGGGCATTCCACCGCCCATTACCATAGGAGGCCGCATTGGCATCCCCTGGTTCGCCCCCATCCCCATGTTCATTCCTCCCATCGGTTGTTGGTTCATCCCCATCCCCATCCCCATTGGTTGTTGGTTCATCCCCATCCCCATTCCCATCTGTTGTTGGTTCATCCCCATCCCCATTCCCATCTGTTGTTGGTTCATTCCCATTCCCATTCCCATGCCCATGCCCATTGGCCGATTCATCCCCATTCCACCACCATAACCAGCACCTGTGCCCATACCCATGCCGCCCATGGGCCTGCCTGCACCCATTGGGTTGGTCGGAGGTGCCATTGCACCCGCACCAGCCCGACCAATGCCAGAACCAGCTCCCATGGCTTTACCCATGGTCACTGTAGACACCACAGGTGCCTGGTTTATCTTCTTTTCTTGCCTTTTCTCCTTGCGATTGATTGAATCAAAGTCAACTCCAATATCGGCATGAGGGTTGGCTTTTGCTGTAAAACATATGCAATGAGGTCAGACAACACAAAGGTAGGCTGTTGGCATTGCAGAAAAATAGAAACCATGACAAGCCACTTACATCCAGAAATGTCCAGATTGACTATACCCCGGCTCAGAGTATCAGACCAAAGTTTAGATTTGGGCTCAAATTTCTTCACTGGCTCAGTCTGACTAACTTGCAAGGCTGAAATGAGTGTTTCTGGGGGAGCTGATGAACTTGAATGCAACGGGAAGCTAGCGGCAGAAGGCACTGAATTTGGCACACCAAGAGGTTGGGATGCTCCCCGAGAAATCAAAGCTGGCTGTGGTGCTGATGTCCCAGTTCGTGGGAGAAAACTTGGCTGAGACGGTTGTTGATTTGCCGGGGCAGTGAACTGAGAAGTCTGTGAAGGAATGTAGGATGGAGCTCCATTCTGTAAAGGAACCCCAGACTGGTTATCAAAACCAGCCCCTGATGCTGGTTGCATAAAGAAGTTTGACTGGCCTGATGGCACATTGGGTGCTACAGGTTGTGGTGCCTGTGAAGGAGCAAATGATGTGGCGGCAGCCTGGGGAATCTGAGACTGGTTGGCAGCAGCAGGATGAGGTGCTTGTGAATAAGCAAACCCAGGAGCAGCCTGAGGTGCTTGAGAAGGAGCAAATGCTGTGGGAGCAGCATGAGTAACAGGCGGTGGCCCAGCAACTGCAGGCTGAGGTGCCTGAGAGGGGAAATTAGTAGAAACTGGCTGTTGGATAAACGCGGATGGATTCGCAGCTGGTACCTCCGAATGAAAGGAGGCTGTGTTTGCAAAAATATCTTGCTGCTCGGGAGCAGTGTTTGAAGCAAAAGTGAGATCACCAAGAGTATCTCCAAAACCAAAGTTTGCGGCTGAAGCAGCTTGGAAAGGATTTGCATCTGCACCAGGTCCAGTGGACTGAATAGAACCAGCAGGCACAGCATTTGTCTGAGGAACTACACGACTTTCATCATGGACCGCCTTGAAAGGAGTAGGATCCCCAAAAGGATTTGAGGCATCAATCTGTTGGAAGATAAAAAGACAGTAAAAAAAAGAATGCTTAGATTAGAAATTATTTTTTGAAATTAATAGATTAGAAATTATGACTAGATAAATTAAAAGGTAACACAGCAGCAACACCATTCAACGAACAAAGTCACTTGAGTTCAATGTTATTACTAGTACAGGTTCTTCAATGTTAAGAACAGTTCTAATAAACAGTTTTGCTATCTCCGCTTATAGCATTTAGCTTATCTAATCCATGAAACTCCACAAAATTATTAAAAGCTCTTACATTCTTTTCAGTAGAACAGGAGCAAGCCAATTTAAGAACATTTGCACAAAACTGCATCGCACCCCCACTAGAACACACATACTAACACCAATAAGTTATGCATATACCTCGCCAAATCCGGAGGAAGTTGGTGGCATGCCTATAAAATTATTTGTCTCAAAACCTGGATTTGCCGGTGGCTCAACATTTGATGTGGTTGTTGGTTGAGGCACAGACACCAAAGCCAGTGAACTAATAGGATCGGATCCAAATAAATCCATCTCCAAGCTATTCACCACTGGCGCAGGGTTCACAGGGGGAGAAGAATCTGAAAAGGGATATAGATTAGCAAGCGTAATATCAGTACATATTTACAGACAAGATAATTCCAACAACATGCCAGGTTAGACTTAGATGCTCATGCTCATATTACTTCATTTTACACGAGTGATGTATTGATTGCCGAAAAAGAACAAACTATACCTGGTACAGCTCCACGTGGATCAAACTCATCAAATCCATTAGGCTCAGCATGAGCAGTTGGAGGTGCAGGTACATCTACGACAGTACTGTCGTGAACCGCATTCACCTGTTCTGGAGGAACAGTTGTTGCAGGAACAGGAGAGGACAGCTTTGGTACAGCAGCAGGAACACTTCCTCCATTTCTGAAATTGAGAGTTTAAGTTAGGGGATTATTGCTCAACCAAGAAATTAAAGCATCCAAAATAGAATATTGACCTGTCATTGTGAAGATTGTCCTGGCCTTCTCTTGTAACATCTTCATAGTTTGGTGGTGGTGAAGCAATCTGCTGGTTAGATAGCTTACGTTCTATAGGCCTGTTGACACAGGTAACAGAACTTAGAAGGCACACTCCAAAAGGAAAATACTAAGAATTTATGAAAGTGACCAATCTCCATCATTTACCTCTCATCCTGGGTAGGCCCATCAGCATTGCTGCCACGGCCACTGCAAGGAAAATAGAAGGAAGTCAAGATCCACAAATACCCCTAAAATTCGAAGAGAATAATATTACTGATTTAGTTAACTAACTATTTGATGGATTAGTTGCTGATACGATTATGACTATGAACAAGAATTTCAAGTTGATAGAAAAAAGAAAACAAACCGGGATGAATAGGCTTCATCATCCCCATATGAATCCCTTTCCCGACCATAGCTCCTGCGGCCTGATCCTTCAGCATATTCATGGTTGCTATGACTTCCTTTGTATTCATCTTCTCTATAATCTCTACCATAGCGTTCATTAGAATCTCTGGAATAACGATCTCCTTCCCGATTGGGTGTGTCTCCAGGACCGCCATATCTGTCTTCGTCTCTGTATCCATATTCTCTTTCCCTCCCATTTCCATTTCTGTTATCGTATCTACTGCCATAGCTGCCCTCATAACGATCATTGTCATAGCCACCACCGTATCCACCTGGGCTCCTGTGTGTTCCACTGGCGGCAGATGCACTCCGGTACCTAAAGATGGACAGATAAAAAGTAATAAGTACGACAAGAGAAAACATGCATGCCTGTAACACAGTGTGCACTGATCAATATGAAACAAGCATGAAATAAAGCTAGACTACACTCACTTGTCCCTGGTACTGAGGGCTTTCTGCCTAACTTCCTGTATTCTTTCTTTATCACTAACTAAACTAACAAGGCTCTGAGATTTCCTCCGTACATTGCTGCCTTGATCTCTCCCAGAAGAATCAATGTACTGGAAGTCAGCTAGTGCCTGAAATTTGAAGCATAGTGTCAGAGCACCCGGCAAGTAAGGTACCAAAAACCTCCAATGCCACAACCTAATTATATGATTGTGATTAATATATAAAGCTGAAAACTGGGTGGATAGAATTACCGAAATCTGATAAGAATGCTCTCTTATGTCATCAATAACTCGCTCTGTACCATGTGCAACCAGGTAATCCAAGACAATCAATCCCTACCACACAAGAGAAAACGGAAAAGAGGATATCAGTTTCAGAAATGACAAAATTATATAAATTATATAATATAAAAATATTATCAAAAGCAGCATTAAAATCTAGTTTAATATTGATAGCTGCAGGAAAATGTGTACCTTGTAAACATGCCTCCAATTTTTACCAGTGTCACTGATCCTCTTCCACACAATATTCATGATCATCTGATACTCATGACTGCAAACGGACACACAAACCACATTAGCACCAGGAAAGCTGGTTTCTGTTTGACGAAGAGCCAATAAAAAAACGAAAGGAGATAACACACTAGTTATTCGTTGCTTGAGCAATGTCTGCCAGGAGAGATCCATGCGGGCCCCATGGCTCGTTGCTTGTGGCATCAAGAATCTGCGGACAAATTAGAACAGTGAACATCATTCTTTTTCTAACAACTGGCAAGGGAAAGTAAGAGCAGACAAATGAATTTGCCCAAGAACTGGTTGTGTGTGAAAGGGTGCCAGGGCAGAATCTTTCACCTTTTGTTCTATCCCGGGAACCTTGAGGACCTTCTTATTCACCTCTCTTTTTCTGCAAAATAAAAGGAGGAGCACCAAACAAATTACTAGGTCAATCCATGCGGGTAGCAAACAAATAATGCTCGCCATCGCACGCGGGGTAGACGACAGGGATAGAGCACAGAAATCACGTACAAGTCCCGGACCGTCTGATCGAACACTTTCTTCATGGCTCCCTTTCAAATCAAGCTTGTTGTGCCCAGCTCCGTGGTCCTCCTCGGCTGGGTACCTGCAGAAACCCATTCATCCTTAAGATCCAACTGCGATCGAGATCCCATTACAAGCAAGCATCCCCATTTCCATTCGGACCCCGGCTCGGAACTCTAAGAGCGTGAATCAGAGCGCTCGAAAACCAAAAGCTCGAGGCAAGGAAAATTTGAACGGCGATAGAACCCGGCCGGCACCAAAAATCGAAACAGCTCCAACAACCCAAAAGGAAGGGACGCTAGATCTACGCGGGCCACGCCGGTGTCAAATTCACGGAAGCCGCCGTACAGGCGTACAGCAAGCCTCAGATCTAGCCGCACCGACACCACCCTGTCACCCCGGCGAGATCCGGCGTCCCGGCCATTCCCCGCCAAGCTCTCCAAACCCAATCGACAAACGCGCATCCGACGGCGCCGCCCGGCGAAGCGATAGCAGCAGCAGGAACAGCAATCGGAAGCGCACCTGAGGAGGCACAGGGTCGGCGGAGCAGATCGGCGGGGCGCGCCGCGGCGACGCGCGGAGGTGGTGGAGGCGGGGAGTCCACGGGGATTCTCCTCCACTCGGAATGGGGAGGCGACGAGAGGCGGTGGTGAAGGTGGTCGCGCCCGCTTCCGTTGGCTTTCCTTCCTTTTTCTTCTTCTTCCTGAGTTGTCGCTCGCCGCCCGCGATGCGAATGGGTTGTGCTGGGTTGGCGAGCAGGGGAGGAGGAAGGAGGAGGAGGAGGTGCGCGACGCGAATAATTTTTTTCCCCCTTTGGCTTTGGTAGTTTGGTGCGCGAGCGAATTGTTAATTAATCAGCGCTTACCAAAAAAAACAGAGTAATTATTAATCAACGGTGATTGAGTATATAAAAATCTAAAAATAATGTAAATAAGTATCTGTTTGTTTTAAATTCACGCGTTTTGTAAAGCTGGTGAGACTAAAAACAGAGGTTGACCTGGAAAAGGGAAAGCACAGCTGGTGCAAAACAAAGGGTCTGAAATTTAATTTCGATCGGAGTAGTTTCCGTCATCATGTGGCTGGCTGGTCGGTGGGCCAGACAGACTGGAAGAAAAATTAGCCTTTTACGACGGTGTCAAGCGTCAAACCCCTAGTTTCTTGTTGAAGAGGTTTGGGGAATTCAGAAGACCTGTGGTTAATCTTCTTTTTAGGCTTTTCGGCAGAATTTAAAGTGATTTCAGCTGACTATTTTAGTGTGAGAGAAAAAAAATGAGAAAAAAAGCAGAAACACTAAAACAAACAGAGAAGCTGAACAAACTGTCACGAGAAAAATTGTTGGTCCAGAAATCATTGGCACGTAAGCATGCATGTGGCCCTGTGGGGCTAAAGCTCGTGGTACAAGTTTTGTTTAGGCTGACTCATGTGAGGTCTCTCCCAATCTCTTTTCCTTTTTTTTCGATTTATTTGTGCAACGGAATACTAGGCACTAACGCATCTCCTTACGCACACGAATGCCACGCCGAAAGCCCGAAAGCAATGTTCCCTTCTTTCCTCTCCCGAGTGAGTGAGAAAAAGGAAATGGAAATGGGAACGGGGGGCCCCTCATTAGCTGGCCACCAGCCATGACGAGGTTAATTAGCTCCCTGATCCGTGTGTTGCCGTTGCCGACTGATCGATCTCAGCCGTGACACCAATCAGGAAGGCTACCCAGAAATACTCCGAACAACCAGGGGTTGAGACGATTCGCCTGGCCGCAAGCTGGTGGCTGATGCGCGTGAAAAATACTGCTATATAATTAGTGGTTGTGCTGATTTGTTATGAGAGAAAAATACAGTTGACTGATGGTTGATAATTCAGACGAACAGAGCGGGTATCTAGCCTGATCTCGCGTCTTATTTTTTCCGGAAGAAGAGGCATCAAGCCCTGAACTAAGCAGGGGTACCATCAGCAGTGCACCGACGCAGACGGCCATGATGATTAAAGAAGACGAGCGATGGCTTTGATGGTTTTCTTTTTTTCCTTTGTGATGGGAAAAGATGACAGAGAGAAACTCACCGGAACGCCTGGGCTTGCTGATGCGTGCAAGTGCAAGGCGATGATTGGTGATGGAGGCCGCGCCAGGCAGCAGGCTGGCCGGGCCGGGGGGAGATGTGCCTGATGATGACACATGCATGACAGCAGTGTGGTATCGGTATTCGGAAAGGAACACGAACAAGTCGCAGCCGGCGAGGCGAGTAGCGACGGGTGTCAGTGCTTGCGTATCAAGCGTAGGAGTATACGTATGTACGTACGAATGACGAATCGCTTTCGGAGTTTGGAGAACTGCTGACCAGCCAGACCGTTGCAGGTGAAGCATCCACGTTAGGCCCACACAGGTCACCAACCGACTCAGGAGGCGTGAGCCCATGACTGTGTGCGTACGGGTCACCTGGGCTATATTGGGCCGTGCAAGTACAAAACGAGGAGGGAGGGAGGACAAACAAACTTATTATTAATCTTCAGTTGTGCTTTTAGTCTGAATGTTTTCTTCTTTTTGTCTAATTTCATCACTACTTTCAATTGACTCTCCTTTCCTGTCCGTCTTTTCTAGTAAAATGAGGTCTGTCGACGTTTCACATCACGATTGGTTCGACGAAGAGGTGACTGAAATCAACTTGCAAAAATAGCAGTTTGTCAACTAGTCACTCTCTTTGGTCTAAGGGGTGAAATTAAAGCGAACACTTTCAATATTGTGGACGCTCAGTAACTCTTCTTTGAACGATTAAAAAAAAGCATGTCACATTCAGACAATAAACAATAATCACAAGAATTATGGGCTTTGTCTTATTTATGATTAGAAACTAAGCATGCAGAACCAAAGTCATGTTAGAATCAAAGCGCGGAAGCGATAACCCCAAGAACGCAAAACCAAATAGCAAGATCACACAAACGAGAACGACACCGAGGCACGATGTTTTTTAACGAGGTTCAGCCATGTGCCTACATCCTCGGGGCATGACTACGGGCGCTCCTCCCCATCAATAGCAGCTACACCGGCATTCGGGCACCACCGCGGCAACGCCGCCGCCCACACCAGCCGCCAAGTCGTTTCACGGTTACAACGGTAGTGCCCTCATATTTATGGGCCGTAGGGATACAAAGTACGACAGAGACTCTACCCCTATCCTACCAAATTACAACTCAAGTCCAACTGTAACCGAACTGTACACATATTTGACACATATCTAACAATCTCCACCTTGGCGAATATACACGCCACCTTGAGCTTGTCCATGCGCGAACCTCCGTGTACCAGACTTGAGTCGCCTCCTTTGCTGCTCACTTAGAACAGCCCGACGAGGCCGCTGCCACCTCGCCGACCGTCGGATAGAACACCGCCATACTTGCATTGCCATCCATGACTCCACCTCCAACAACGCTTCCCTTCAGCTTGTATTGGTGTGCACATGACTTCTCACCAACCATGACCGTCTTGCCTCCTTGCATTACTCTCAAGGTCTTCTTATCAGGTGCCGCCTAATACAGCCATCCTTCTTCATGCAAGATCCCAAGCGAAATCAGATTCGTCCGTAGCCCCGGCACATGCTTCACACCTTTGAGTGGTATCTCCTGTCCATCACACATCTTGAACTTGATATCGCCCACTCCAATGATACGATAACCCGAACCATCTCCCAAGTGAACAAGATCACCCTCCTTCTCAATGTATGACAAGAACCACTCCTTCCTTGGTGTTACATGAAACGAGCTAGCTGAATCCAACAACCACGCTTCTTCACAAGACTTTTCACTTGACACTGTGAGAACATTACCATCGCTATCCGAGTCATCTTGTCTGGCAATCATCACACTTGCGGTTCCACTATCCTTCTTCAGCTCTTGACACTCAGCCCTTTTATGCCCCCACTCCTTGCACTTATAGCACTGCGATCCCTTCTTCTTCTTGTTGCCCTTCTTATCTCCACCACTCCGATCACTCCTGATCATAAAAGCACTCCCAGAAGGCTCTTCAGGTGAGTTGTTCTTCTTCCTCTGCTCATGAGAAAGCAAAGCCGCAACAACATCATCCACTTGCACCTTCTCCTTGCCATATGTCAGCGTAGTAACCAAGTGATCATAAGAACCCGGCAACGAACACAGAAGAACAATCGCCATGTCTTCATCATCAATCTTCACGTCGACCTTCCCAAGATCAGCAACTAATTGATTGAAGACATTCACATGCTCAGCAAGATCTGACCCCTCCTACATCTTCAGCCCATACAGCTTCTGCTTCAGATACAACTTCCGAGTCAAAGTCTTGGACATAAACTTCTCGGCCAACTTGTCCCAAATCTTCTTAGGCGAGCTTTCATCCATGACATGGTACATGATCTGATCAGCGAGACACAACCTCATCGTTGCACATGCTTGTGCCTGCATCTCCTCCAACTTATCATCATCTACCTTCGCCGGCTTCTTCTCGTCGAGTGCTCTTGAGATGCCCTGCTGAGCCAACAGGTCCTTCACTCTCGTCTGCCACAACCCGAAGTTTCTGGTGCCATCGAACCTCGCCACTTTAAACTTGGAAGCCATCGACGCCATCTGCCTGTTGCCACAGAACGCCGAAAAATCAATCACACGTGTACTGTACAGACAACGTACCTCCTACACGTCGAGTGATCTCCTTCCTCACGTCCCGCCACGGACGCCACACGACGCTGCAGCACCCACCTCCTACGTGTGCTTGTGCTGAACTCCTCGTGCCGTCACCGTCGTGTACTCCTACACAGCCACACCGCTCGCAAGCCTCGTCAACTTCCTCGTCGTCGCACACGACGATGCTGACCCGCCTCTGAGCGCCGCTCGCTGTTCGCCTTTCAACCGTCCCAAGCTCCGGTTATTCCACGAACAGCACGATTGCCTGATGCAATCTCGATCGTGGACTCCCTGTTGTTATATACCGAGGCAAAATAGAAACAGCACAAGTCCCAACACAATCGGACTCCTCCCGCCGCTCTATCCTTTCCTTGTTTCAATCGCTTACGTGATCTCCTGCGGAAGGACTGCATCCTATCACCGAGACAACTACCGAGTCCAACCCGGCCACGTCTCCAAGCAGTACTCCGACCTGGACTCGTTGCTCTGCCTTGCCAAAGTGGAACCACCGCATGCAATCCACACCCAGCACCTGCACGTTACTTTAGGTCCCAGAAAAAAAAAACGTGAAACAAACAAATCCAACCTGGACTCCTTCACGTACGGGGCCAACACAAACATGCACTTGCATGTGGCCTCCCTGCATGCGTTTTCATCTGCAACACGCCTGTGGCCTGGATCCCATGCTCGAGCTACGCGCCTGTCTCCTTGCCGCACACGATCATACTCCTGGCCGTGCCCTAGCTGCGTGTTGCTGCTCCTTCGGCCGCCGCAAGTGACGACATCCAATCACGTATTGAAACAAAAAACCACCTCCATAACTCGACAGAGTCCACCATGGCTTTCGCCACTATCGTTGCAGCTCCACCTTAAACCTGCAACGACCACCCCGATCACGATCGACCACCCATCAATCTGACCGCGAGTCGAAGCCGCCGTCTTCATCCACGACGTCTTCCGGCCGCACCGTCGAACCTGATCATCACGTCTGACTGGCCCCTATCGAACAACAGCCACCAGCCGCTATCAACTGATCTCCACGTCTGGACGGATCCCTGTTGATTGCAGCTCATTGGACGGTCCGAGCCACCCGCTCGAAGTGTCCAACACCACCGATCGAGTCGTCGATCGCCGCCGTGCTCCACCTTGCGTCCCTGCCCCTCCGCGGACAGCTTGTGCGACCTTGCGCGGTGTGGAACACACCCATCGCACCTCCACGTGGATCTTCTCCCTGGATCTGGCTCTGATACCACTTGTTAGAATCAAAGCGCGGAAGCGATAACCCCAAGAACGCAAAACCAAATAGCAAGATCACACAAACGAGAACGACACCGAGGCACGATGTTTTTTAACGAGGTTCAGCCATGTGCCTACATCCTCGGGGCATGACTACGGGCGCTCCTCCCCATCAACAGCAGCTACACCGGCATCCGGGCACCACCGCGGCAACGCCGCCGCCCACACCAGCCGCCAAGTCGTCTCACGGTTACAACGGTAGTGCCCTCATATTTATGGGCCGTAGGGATACAAAGTACGACGGAGACTCTACCCCTATCCTACCAAATTACAACTCAAGTCCAACTGTAACCGAACTGTACACATATTCGACACATATCTAACAAGTCAATTGAATGTATTTTAGATAGAATCAGCACGCAGTAATTTGGATGCGAACAAAACAAGTGACAGTTTCTCCTCGTCTTGCTATGCTCTCTCTGAGGTATTAGAAATGAGTACATGAAGCGCAGCTGTTCAAGACTGTAATAAAAGTTCACCGGGGATAGCTTGCTGATAATACCATTTCCTCTTCCATTGTGTATTGCCTGCTAGCTTGCTCAGTGTCTTGGTCGGTTGGCATGTAATGAGCCCTTGTTTCATGCCCTGTGTTTTTCGTTGGTGTTCCATTATATGGAATATGTCTCTTCTTAACTAGAAAGCTTTCAAGGGCCATCTCCACTTCTCTCATTGTAGGCCTATCTTCACCCTTCAAATTTGTGCACATTGCTGCTAGTGTGGCTACTTCTTGGATTTCTCCATCTTCTTCCTCCATTACTTGGGGATCAATTATGTCAGCCAATTTGCCTTTTGTGAGCAGCGAAACAAAATGTGAAACAAGACCATCGTCATCAACAGACCTGTAAACATATGGTTTCTTCTGAGTAAGCAATTCAACAAGAAGGACACCAAAACTGAAAACATCACTCTTATCCGTTAGTCGGCCTGTGTAATAGTTCATTGGATCTAAGTAACCCATCGTTCCTTGAACTGCTGTAGTCACTCCTTTCTGGTCAACTGGGATATATCTAGAAGCTCCAAAATCAGATACCTTTGCAGTTAAAGCATCATCAAGAAGTATGTTGGAGGACTTAATATCTCTATGAAATATTGGCATGGAAGTAGATGAATGTAGATAGGATAGTGCTTTGGCAACCTCGGTTGCTATCCTCAATCGGTGATCCCATGATAGTGATATTGGTCCTTCAACATGAAGATGGTGACAAAGAGTTCCATTCGAAATGAACTCATAAACTAGCAATGGGACTTCTGTCTCAAGGCAACATCCTAAGAGCTTCACCACGTTCCTATGGTTCACTTGAGAAAGGACTGCAACTTCGTTTATGAATTCACTGATTTCCCTTTGAACTACTATCTTTGATTTCTTGATCGCCACAACATGAAGATCTAGAATTCCTTTAAACACGACACCATGCCCTCCACCACCAATTACTCGAGCTCTATCGAAATTGTGTGTTGCCTTCTCTATTTCTCTTAAGGTAATTATCATCCTTTCACCAATGTCTGTATTGTGTGATATTAACTGCTGCAATAGTAGCCCATGATTTTTCTTGAAATTATTTTGTTTCATCTTCTTCGCCTTTTGCCGCTTGACTTTACGCATTATGTAGGGCCCACCAAGGGCTAGAAGCAAAATACCTGTTCCACCACCAACTCCTAGCCCGATGCTTAAACCTAAATAAATAGTAACAAAACACATTCATGTTTTAGAGTAAAATAATATCATGTACCAAGCTGGATGTTAACTTTGTGAATGAAATGATAGACTTATAGTTTGTGATAATGTAATATATGTTGCACATAGTGGCTTGTAACCTGTGGATGAATTCTTGATTGTCACGCATCCCCCTTTTATGGAAGAATTTCCATATGTTCCATCAGGGCATTGGCAATGAAAACTTCCAAGTAAATTTTGGCATATCCCATAGCACGAATATGCTTATTGATGTTCACACTCGTCAATATCTAGCATATACATGTTTAAATAGATAAAAAGCATGAACACCATATGTTAGAAAGGATTTGTTGATTAGTCCCGTGAATACATTTCATATGCAACATGTTAATCATGCTTTAGTGATATATTGCATATATTTTATTCCACATTTTCTAGTATACCATTTAATTTAGGAGTGCTAGGTACTCCCTTGAGTGAATCATGTGATCTGGACAAGTTACCAATGCAAAATTGGTTATAAACTAGTATTGGACATAAGATCAAGATAACTTCAAATAAAATAGTTTTACATCTTCTCGAGAGCTATTCTCATATAAAATTTATCTCCATCTGACTTTGTATAGAAAAACATATGAATTTTCAAAAATAGAGCTGCAAGTTTGGATCAGATCTATTATTATTGACAAATTTCTTAGACTAGAATTGACTGTAACAAATAAGCTATTATCACAGTCGGTTGGTGCCTAGAACCATATATACATGATAATGCCATTTTCATGGTTGATTCTTGTAATTCACTGGGTGTGGAAATGCCTCCTTAATTTGATTTGCAGTCAGTTTATAATCAGGAATTGCCTTTTCAACTATGCACAGTGGGTTCAAGACCACATCGTGGCCACGACATATTATGATTTCTGACCTGGCATTTAAGTAAAAACCAACCATGTTGTATTTCATTCTAAAAAAACCATGGTGTATTTCTTGACTGATTGTACATGTCAATTTTGTAGCAGTGGGTGTAATGTTGGACGACTGAAGTAAGATGTATATGTTGCAACCAACAATCCAATCCGGTTATATGCATTGTTGTTGTACCTTTGCATCCATTGGGGACAGAAGCATTCCCTGTATACCCGCTTGGGCATGTGCAGATATAGCTTCCTACGGTGTTCTTGCAGTCGGCATAGCATGGGTAGATTTGTGATTTGCACTCGTCGATATCTAAACAAACACAACAAAAATGGCATCAATTAATTAGCACGATGGATAATTACCAGTAGCTAGCATTTGTTGACGAGTCCTGAATAGAGAGTTCTCGTTGTTATTTTCTGCCAAGTTATAGTTGCTTACCCTGGCAGCCACCGAGGATGTATGGATTGCCCTGATAACCGTCAGAGCAGGAGCACACATAGCCATGGAACGGCTGTTGGAAATCTGCACCAGAAGCGAAGTTTCGACAAAAGCTGTTGGCACTGCGGCATTCAGGGGCACGATGAGATGCAATCGTCGGACATGTCGAGTTGCTGATTGTCCAATCCAGCATGGCCGGGAGCGCCTCAGGAGCATTCCCGTCAAGCATGTCGCTGCTATAGTTGAAAACGCCGTCGGCTATGTAGGCAGAACTCGACAGCTTCTGATACAGGTAGTCGCCGTACTGTGATCCGCGGAGCTGGTACACGGAGTAGCCCAGGGCGATGTTGGTGTCGCAGCAGCCGATGCCACTGCAGTTACCGGCCCGGCCTCGGACGATGCTGCCCAGGGTGTCGCCGCCGTTCTGTCGCAAGGGGACATTCGGGCAAACGGCGGTGCAAGAGCTGAGCAAGACCTCGTCGCGGTCTCCGGCTCGGAGGTCGACCTGGACGCCGCAGCCAACAACGACGAGGCTGTTCCCCGCCGATTCGGACAGCTGGTACGGCCCGCCGCGTGGGAGGCCGCCGCCCCATGTCCCGTTCACGGTGGCGTTCCCGCCGTCGAAATTCAAGGCCACGCGCCTGCTGTTGATGCGAACCCTGCCCTCGGGAACGAAGATCTCGAGCACTTGCACGGTGCCGTCGCCCAGGAACAGCTTCGGCGGCTTCTCCTGGTGGTCGCATGTCAGGTTGAAGCCGCCGGCAGCGTGGTAGCACTCGGGCTCAACGCCGAAGGGGTACGGGATGTCGATGTCGCCGCAGCTTCTGGTGCAAGTACTCCCGGCCATGCCGGATGGCGTTAGCAGCAGCAGCAGCACCAGCAGCAGCAGCAGCGGCGGCGAGGAAGTTATTACAGCAGCGAACGCCGTAGCTCCTCTACTACTCCCAATATTTTCCATGTGTGACGATGAATTGACTATCTTCTCTCTTTCTCTTCTTCCTTTAATTTTGAGAGGCGAGTTACTGTTAAACACAATGTTACTCGCTCGTTACTATATGACTCATATAGTACTACATTATACTACGTGTTACCTTACCTACACCCGATTGAAGTAGTCCGCCGGCGAGCTAATTAATAATGTGTCGCGGTAGTTTGGTAGTTTTCGCAATGACCCAGTCACCCAGTCGCCACGGATCTTCTTTGATTTCGTCGATGGACACCGCCTTATCTTCCAGAACGGTGACTCAGTTATTTTGCTTCACCGCTTTATCTTCCGGAACGGTGACTCGGTTATTTTGCTTCGATTGTGTTTACTAATTTTTTTTTGAGGTATTACGATTTTGACCATTAATTAACGATCTTAAAAAAGACAGTTTACAAAACTACCTACACTCTTATATAAATTTCCGAGAGGAATCTAACGAGAGATTTGACCACACGATTAGAAGATAATTACTATAGCATTACTGTGACAAATTATTAAATTAATTATGTTCATTAGTTTCATCACATAAAGTTGCACTCATCTATAAAAAAAAGTTTTGCAAATAAAGTTCATTTTGTGAAGAATGGTGTAACGTGATACCTCTAGGTGTCACGGCTGCGTGTTAATATAAGAACAACCCTTAGCGTGGCTTGTACATCAAGAAGAGATTACAACAACCGAATCTATCCAGTACAACAACTTTGTTGGCGGTCGATTTCCGTCAACCTATAGCATTAATTACACTTTGGTTTGAGCTTGATTATGGAACTAACCCGCCACTAGGCACACTAATGTTATAACAAGTTCAACTTTGTATGTGCATTTGGAAGTGTTGTATTTTTCAGGAAAACATAAACAAAAGGGAGGGAGTTACAATGAGTTCAAAGGAGCAAATGAGGAGTTCCTTTCGTGTTCAAGTGCAAGGCGAAATCACTCCCAAAGGTGGCAAGGACCAAGGTGCTACGACGGATCATCCCCGAGGACTAAGACGTAAAGATCGGACTTCATGCGAGAAGACCTCTTATCTTGATCGCGGGGATGACGACACCAAAATGACACAAATAAAGGGGCATAGATCCAAAATGTCAAGATGAGCCGCGGGGAGGAAGACAGGCCCGAACTGGGCCAGAAAAGGCCCAGGCTCTTTTCGCCTCGGTTCACGGTCCTCTTTGACCTAGATGCTCCTCGGTGTATTTATATCCCCTACCTCCGACGGCCGCCGCATCCAATCATTCTACCAACGCCCATTCACCAGAAAGTCGCCGCCGCAAGATGAGGGATAGAGTTAGATGAGTTCGTCGCAAGGATCAACGCCGATGGAGGGAAGGAAGCAAGAGGAGGACTCCAAGCCGTCGGTCTAGGGGTGTTCCCAAGCCTCCTCGCCACTATCTTCATCGATGACGTTCTCTAGAGTCTCCATCGCCCCTATGTGCTTTGATCTATGTAAGATGATGGGGTAATGCCTCCGTTCATCCCTAGGGTTTTATGGGTCCTTGCTATGTAATCGCTACATGAACTTTATGCCTATCGATGCTTCATGGTCTATGTCTTTGCGAATGATTTATTTACATATATGTGTACAACATGTGTTCTTAGTAAGGTTTGTGGTAATCGTGGTGATTAGCTTAACTCTATGGATGCTTAGATATAGATGTGTTAGCGAAGTGATTGTTTACCTTTGCGTAGTGACAGTACGAGAGAAGGAAAAAGGCCTAGCGACCGCATAACCGCCGTGAAGCTAGAATAGGCAGCACCTCTTTCATGTAGTAGATGCATATCTATGTTATCTTAGACCCTATGGAGAGAACGCTTATCTACTTTAATCTTTCTCTTGTTTCAACTCTTGCCATCTAGTTTAGTCTTAGATTAACATAGGTTAGATTGCCTTTCTTTAGATTAATATCTCTTTCAAAGGTTTTCCGATCAACTAGATTAGTACTTGGTTAAGCGCTAGCAATTCCCTTACTTCTTGGGTTGACAAGAACCTTGGGATCACCCCGTGGTGAAAAAGGCTATAGGTGGTCCGTACGTTTGCGGATCGAAGTTCTTTACGAGTTTCAATCATCAACAAGCCCTTTTTTCTGACACTGTTGCCGGGGAGCAAGCCAGTTTGCTATGTTTAATTTTGTATTAATTTTGTTGATTACTAACATCTAATCCTCATTTTCTAAAAAAAACCCCTTTTTGTGTTTTTCTTTTTTCAGTGCCTAGATGGATTTGTTCACCTCACCATTGGAAGACGAAGAGATGTCGCTAAGGGAACTAGCAATGTCGTCAACAGAGGACATGGAGATACAAAAATCAGACTTGACGATTGCTACAACCCACTACGAAGTGAAGCCTAGAATCATCAAGTTAGTGGCGACAAACCCCTTTACAGGATTGGAGGATGACAACCCATATAGATACATTAAGCAATTCATGATGATATGCATCACGGTACAACAAGAAGGAGTTTCGGCCGCTTGGTTCAAGTGGAATCTTTTTCCATTCTCTCTCGAAGATGAAGCGCGAAGATGATACACATTTGCGTCTGTTGAAGCAAAAGGAAATTGGGATGAGCTAGTGAAGAAGTTTCTTTCAAAGTTTTTTTCCCATAAGCAAGGTCCAACACTTAAGGAGACAAGTGCTCACTTTCAAGCAAGGAGAGGGTGAAGAAATTGATGAAGCTTGGGACCGTTTTAATGAACTACTCGAGCAAGGCCCGAACTTAGGGTTTTCCGGTTACTTGATGTTGCACACATTTTATTTCCACTAACCCCTAACTCCGCTAGTTTTGTAAGCATGTGTGCAGGCGGTGATTTAATAGATAAAATAATTAGTGAAGCTGCACAAATCTTACAAAGGATAGCAATGAAAAAAGAATGCAACGAGATTGGCAAAGACGTTGTCGGGAGGAGCAAAATGACAAAAGCAAGCCCGGGATGCTTTCTGAAATTTCTGAAAAGGACGAACCGAAGGTCAAGGAAGACGAAACCAACCATATAAGAAATTGAAGAACCATTTCCTAAGGTAAGCAAAGTCATTTCGGATATTAACAATATTGAAACTAACATGAATGTAGGGCGAAGTATGAGGAATGCTAGACCATTGGCAGAGTTCAATCAATCCAATTGGATTCAAATTGATTTTGCGCTCCTAATCAATTACCAAAGGAAGGAGGAACGCCGACACATTACCAAACAAGTTGAAGATATATTTGATCAAGAAATGAGTGGAGAATCGATCCAAAATATGTTTGAAGAAGAAAGAGACGAAGAAGATGAAGGATGGGTCGATCAATATGACATCTCGAAGATTTATAATAAAGAAAGAGAAGAGTACAACCGTGATGAGCCTAAAAGTTCCCTCTCCACAACACCATGCACACCAATTGAAGAAGAAGAAGATCTTGAAGAAATTGATTGTTCGTGGCCATTCAACCTTGGGCGAGAATTCATTACTAAGGAGACGAGGAAAATGAAAAGAAGAGCTAGTGACTTGAAGGATAAATGGGAGAAAATAGGACTCAAGCTAGAAGATGCATGGGAAGATGATGACATAAAGCAAATACTCCAAGAAGACCCCTCTCCACAAGGTTATAACTTGTGTGCTATTGAAGCCTACACACTAGCAAATCAAGGCATGAAAGTGCTCAAGGATGAAGAAAAGAGCGAATCAACGATGAGCAATCTTGACGACATGTGGTACTCGGAAGATAAAGAAAGTAACATACAAGACTTTGAAGATGAAGATTGTGATAATGAAGACTTCAAAGAAGAGACGAATGCATACATTGCTGAAGGATTACATGTTCCACATGATGAGATGAAGGGGATGCCTAAAGGTAACAAAGAGATACCTTCACTCGTCGAGATTGATTTGCTTTCAACGCTACAAGACGAACCGAAGATCACTCTTGTTGAGAAAGCTCCAAGGCTAAGGTACATGCTGAAATCTCAAGATATTCTTGGTATGAATGATAATATATTCAAATATTCATATTGGACCAATAGTATGAATAATAGTTTAAATTTTATGCTTTGCTCCAATGATGATCATGTTGATAGGCTAGAATTTCTTGAGAATCATAATGAGATAATGTTTATGTTTGAACAAATTAATTCTATGCCTAAAGAACCTTTGCCTAATAATGAGCTAAGTGATTTGCACGAAACATATGCTTCTTTTAATTACACCTTGACTTGTTGCTACAATTTGCATGTGGTGTCGATTATGGACGCGTATGTTTACAATAAGTTTTGTAAATCTCGATCATGCTTTGTGCTTGGTCAAGCTAATGACCTTAAAGAATCACATGTCGGGAGAAGTCCCAATTTTCACTAGCCATGCAGGAATGGCTTGAATGATGTAAAGAGAAGTCATGACCAAAGAGTTACAAGATAAATCATCAACCTCTCCAAACCCCGAGATGGATGCTGCTGTCTTCATCAATTTGTGACCTTGTTAAGATGTGTACAAATGAAGAAAATGATATAGTCAGAAGCTCCATCAAGATTCCATTCCAACGCATCAAGAACCAACAAATTTGAAGACCAGTGCAAGGAGTTATGGAGAAAACATTGAGCGTTGCGAGTTCTGAAAACTTCAGGACATATTTCATCGTTGGAGTAAAACAGACGTAACTCTCTTGTTCGGAGTGCGATTCAGGCAAATAAAGACTTGTTGGAAAGGAAAATTTGTGTAATGTGCAATGGAGTAGAGTTTGGTTACGCTTTCTATTGTGGACATTAAAGAAAAATTCATGAAGTGAAGGCAGCACCGAAGGGCGACAAAGAAGGAGAAAGCAATGATGTCAAATAGCTTGGGCAAGTCTTCTATAAGTGATCAAACACAACATGAGGTGTGAATTAAAGCTACATTGGAACCTTTTCTTCTTGCATGAAGGGCCATGGCTATACGATGAAAAGAAGGTATGTGAGAAAGTCAAGTTTTATGACTTTAAATGAAGTGCTTTTCGGGAGGCAACCCGTTTCTTTTTGTTTTTATTTCTTCTTTAGAAAGAATAAATGGCACCATCCTAAGATGATTAACTTGTGGATAATTAATCTAAGTTTCATTTTCTTTTTAGAACCACCATCATATTCATGCTCATATTTACTTATTTGCATACATTGCATTTTGTCATTGACATGATGTTTCTTTCTTTGCATATACATATTTTGCATTTGGTTAGCTTGGTAGTTTTGTAGACTTAATGATGAATGCTTCAGTTTTCATGTTAATGCTTCTAGGGAATTTTTCTTTTTGCAATCTTGTGTAAACATGGTGTTTAAACATGTTTGCGGACCATCATCGTTAAGTCCAATAAACCTTGCTAGCTTTTCATATGTTTTCATGTTGCATTGTTTAGTTTATAAGCTTTGCAATGCACCTAATTTTTCTTGTGCTATAAGAGTTATTGATCTAGGGATAGACATGGTGTTTTAACCCTAGATAAATAAATCTTCATAGCTATGGAGAAATTCGGCAACCTAGTTGTAAACATGGTGTTTAGAACTAGGTAAAAACATTGTCTTTGTTTATATGCTTTCCTCTCATGTGCATACACACTTTGCACCACGTACACCCATTAGGTATTTATTCCTCATTAGACTAATTATGACACAAGTTAAGAGTCTTGGGAAATATTATTGGATTATTTGCAATTTTATCTACTCCCAACCGTCACCTTAGGAGTAGAATGTGCGCTTAAAATATTTTGCAGGCAAGATAAAGACTCTCACGACAAGAAAATTGAAAGATGGCTAAGATAAAAATGTTTTGTCGTCTTTCTCCATGCCTAACAAAATGCTAAGCATGGGGGAGGCTCTGAATCTTCAACACGGAAGTGCAACATGATGCTCTAGAAGATAGAATGATCAAGATCATCAACGTCTCCGGATCAATGCGCAAGAAGCCACCGATCTCATCAAAATTCTGCGTGGTCTCGAAGGGAAAACACTGAATACTTTTGGATATTTAGAAGCCCCATGAAGTTACAATTCAAACAAATCAAGAATCAAGACAATCGGAGGTTCCTACAAGCAGTTATGACCGAATCACCAGTGCAACACGTCCTGAAATCAGTTTTGGACAGCGCGCAACGTTGAAGTAAAACGGACATAACTCTCTTGTTTGAACTCCGTTTTCAATGAATGACCACACGTTGGAAAGGTAATTTCACAAACTTTTCAATAGATATATATTTCGATATATATTCTGTTTTATACCAGGAATGCCACCAGCTCGCCATAAGAGCAAGTATAATGAAGCTGACGAGGCGGGCGAAATGCAGGTACACATCATCCTGATACAACGTGGGAGAGAGAGAGAGAAAATAGGAGAGAGAAGGAAGCTGATGATTCGTTTGACGCCGGCTGAAAGCAGGCAAGGTGAACTATTCATCAGCTTGCACCTCTCTCCTGGTTCCATGTTTTTGCTAGAGTATGCAGAGCATTGATTGATGTGTGGGATCCACCACCACCGTTCCTTGCTTGTGCATGACCTGGCGTTCTCCCAGCCCGCAGTCGGCGTTGCTATTAACCTTGCTCTAAACGCCACTACAATGACGCCTACCTCAACAGGTCAGGCATGGAGGACCCCTCGCTCCAGGTCGAGCAGAAGACGTCGCGTCGCCTTTACTTCCCTGCTCCAAGATTTTTTTAAGACGTGCAAAGCACGTTTTTCATTAAGATAAGAGAGAAAGTTGTTAACAGGTAGAAGCATACACAAAGGTGAAACAAAACAGCAAAATCAGAGTCTAAACGAAGAGATTACAGATGCCTCAAAGGCCGCACGACAAGAAGGCGAGCAAGAGAAAGAAAGCCCGCTCGCGCCCAAGTCTTGTACTCCTCCAAGATTGTCGGCGCAAGCGCAACTGGCATGAGTGCCTCCTTGTCGTGCACGCGTTTGTTGTGCTCCTTCCAAAGCGGCCAAACGACCAACCATACAAAGGCATCGAACCTTTTCCTTTAGGTCTTAGCGATCTGTTTCCGGGCGGAGCACCACAAAGTAGCAAAGTTCTGGGGGCGGTCCGGGGTGAGATCTTGTAGGGGGATATGCCTGAGCGTTTTGAACCATGTTTCTCGACTATATGAACAGTCGACAAGGAGATGGTCCAAAGTTTAGACCTCCTGCGCTCAAAGGGCACAAACATCCGAGTCTCTTAGGTCGTGATAGCAAAGCCTATCAAACGTTCAACAACGACCATGCAGAACCAGCCATGCAAAGAATTTGCATTTCCCAAGCATTTGGATCTTCCAGATTTGGTGAGCTCCCAAGATATCAACACGACCAAGAAAGAGTGCAGAGTAGGCGGATGTCGCAGAGTACTGACCGTTGGGCGACCATTTCCAGATGAATTTGTGAGGTTCCATGGTCAGTCTCACGGTATGCACGAGGTCCCAGACAGTAAGGTATTGGACAAGAATATGTACTATCCTAGCATGAGTGATATCTGCGACCCATCGTAGACCATGAGCTCCAACACTGAGCCCATCTCTCACCGTGCGAGAGCGTCTGATCCTCGGCGAGACGGCCGCCCAAAGGTTTGGGGCCAAGATTTTGAGAACAGACGGCAATCCAGTTGTCCTCCCAAAACAGAGCCCGGGTACCATCTTTGACCTCGACGGTGATGGATGTATCAAAGAAAGCCTACGCAAGACGATCAATCGGCGGCCTCCTCATCCCCCCTTCGGCGCGCGCGGCGGCCTCCTCATCCTCCGGAGCTGCGGCTGTTCCTGGTGGTGGTCCTCGTCAAGGGGCGACGCGGCGGAGGTCCAGGAGCGCGACTGAGAGGGCGGCGGCGGAGAACCACGGTGGCCGGCCAGTGGGGGCCGCGTGCCTGTCCGGTGGGGGCCGCAGCACCTGACCTTTTCTTTTTTATCCTGTTGAATAAAGTTTACCGAGAGCCATGGAGCACTCACGACAGACGTGTGCCGTGGGGCTGGGGAAGGCTCTCGGCAAAGAGTTATTTCCCGATCGGATGGTGCCGAGTGCTTTTTGCCGAGAGCAAGCTCTCGGCAAATCCTGTACCGAGTGGAAAGAGGTCTTTGCCGAGTGCTTCTGGCACTCGGCAAACTGACGGTTTCTCGTAGTGTATGGAAAGAGAAATCGAAGGACCTTTGAAGATCAGGAAAAATCAGTCCCACAACTGGCAGCTAAAATTATAGAGGACATCAAACAGTTTAAGTTCGCAAAAAATTGCCAAAAATGAATCTTCTTGAAGTCACTTAATTTCTGAACTTTGTTGTATACCTTTACTTTACTTCGGTCCGCCTGTGGACTGTTAGCATTTGTAACTTAGGCTGTAACTTTCTCTCTTCTACCTGAATGAATTGCAACACTCCTGCCAATCTTTGAAAAAGAATATTTCCCATATACAAGTCGTGATATCACCTTTCTTAAAAGCTCATCCCCTTTGCTGCTCTCCCCGCGTTTCCGGGCTGACGTGTTGCGCAGCCGTGAGTTTGGCGTTTTTGCAGAAAAGCCCTCCGGTTTACTAGGAATCGCGAAACGGCCCAGCAAGTCCATACCGCACAGGGATCACGTTCAAAACATTTGTACGTAGACCCTCGTACTAACATTTATTTGTACACGTAGAAGCGAAAATTTGATAATGTGTTGCTTTTACGAAAAGCCCCCGCGAGGCATTTTGCGGGAACCCCCTCCCACCACCCCATCCCCAGCCTAACCCCCCCCCCCCCCCCCCCTCGCGCCCAAACCCTAACCGCTCACTCCCCCTCCCTCGTCGTCGTCTCCTCCCTCTCTCTTGCTGCACGCCGCCGCCCCCCTCTCTCCATCCTCGTGGAGCCTCGTCAAGCGGCCCGCGAGTGCGGCGGCCTCGGCACCGCGCCGATGCCCTGGAGCGATGCGAGCCCACGGCGGTGCCGACGGCGGCGGGGCACGGCTGCGCAGTGGTCCCACGGCCGGCCACCGAGGCGGAGGCCCATCCCTCTCATCTCCTCGGTGAGCAGCAACCGGCCTGAGCACCAACTTCCTCCTCTCTCACGCGCGCTCATCCTCATCCTCAACGACGAGATTCGATTCTCATCTTAACTTTTCCCCTTGTAGATCCGGTGCAGCCCTGCTCTTTGGATCCGGCGTGGGGGCTACACCTCCGGCGGCGAGGGGACGGAGGCGCGCAGCGAGCCGCGGCGTGGCCGACCGGCGCGAGGCGCGGATGCATGCGAGGGGCGTGCCGCGCGCGTCGGCGTGGCCCGGAGGCTGTGCGGCCGAGCTTGCTGATCCCCTGGCTTTTGTGTCCTGACTCCTGGACGCACGCAAAGGAGTTGCCGAATGGCGTAGGTTATTTTACTCAACTCAATTTGCATTGTCTTGGCTGCCATTGCTAATTACCACCAATCGACTGCACTCCTGTTGAAATTTTGCTCATCTCATCTACCAGCACAACAATTCCACAAAAGCGTGCCCGGCCGGCCGACTGGCCGCCGGCTGCTGGAGAAGCACGCGCTGAAGCTGATTCCCGGCGACTGATGCTGAAGAGATCAGCTCCACCCACAGACCATGCCTGCCCTTTTCTTATCCAACAGCCCAGAGCCATATCTAGAATCTAGCATAGCAGTGTACCAGCGACACACACACATGACGCAGCCTAGGCAGCTACTGTGTTTAGTGGTATATGTTGCTGGCACTGTTAGTTTAGTTACAGGATTGATCAGACAAGAACTGACGATCAGACACGACCTGTTGGTGCGTCGCGACAGCAGGTCGAACACAGTGTGGTTGTGTAGGCGCTGACCTGGTGCAGTCGCAATTCCAACCACACTCAGATTTCCCCTTCCGTTCACCCTGTCTTCGGCATAGGTGAAATTGGTGAAATTTTGGTGCGGTGAGGAGTTTTCTCTCCGTCGGGCTCACATCCGAAGGAGCAAATTGCCAAGCTGCCATCTGCATTTCTGGAAGAGCCAATAGCCAAGCAGGTACGTTAGTGGGAGTTTTGTCATCAGCTTGGTTTAGATTAGAGGGTAGATGAACAACTACACAGTTCTGTGACTGCTACAAGTAACTAATTAATGAACATAGAGTTATTGCTTCTTATAGAGTCTGATGGGCGGCGGGACTGTATCGGTGAGGAGTTTTCTCTCTGTCGGGCTCACATCCGAAGGAGCAAATTGCCAAGCTGCCATCCGCATTCTGGAAAGAGCCAATAGCCAAGCAGGTACGTTAGTCATCAGCTTGGTTTATTAGACTTGAGGGTAGATGAACAACTACACAGTTCCGTGACTGCTACAAGTAACTAATTAATGAACATAAAGTTGTTGCTTCTTATAGAGTCTGAATGGAATGGAATCGTGACCTTTGCTACAAACAAGGGTACTGAATTTAGTGGCATGCACGTTGCAGCTTGCAGGTTTCAGAGTGTTAGAATTAATATATACCGTTGAAAAAGAATTATTGTCATGGATGACATGCATTTTGATATCACCTGAAAGATTAACATTGACATTATTTTAAAATGCACAAATGCCAATAATCATAGTAATGACCTCCAATTGAAAGGTTAGATGTCATTTGCTGTCTTCCTCATACTTTCCATATGAATCATATTTCCTGTCATTTCAGTTTAGTCTTTTGTAATTGCCAGATTGTGGTGGAATGGTAGTATGCACAAATGATATCACCTGAAAGGTTAACATTGACATTATTTTAAAATGCACAAATGGCAATAATCATAGTAATGACCTCCAATTGAAAGGTTAGATGTCATTTGATGTCTTCCTCATACTTTCCATATGAATCATATTTCCTGTCATTTCAGTTTAGTCTTTTGTAATTGCCAAATTGTGGTGGAATGGTAGTATGCACAAATGCCAATAATCATAGTGATGACCTCCTCCAACTGAAGCAAATCATGCCAACAAAATTTGCTGCAAAACATTACATTTCTTAGGAGCATCACATTTCTTAGGAGCATCACGTACGCTAGCACACAATGCCTGGCTCCTTAGTATAGTATATTGATACTTGTACTTTTCCCAGAAAGTCTCTTCATGACTTTGTCAATTTGCCCCAACTGAAGCAAAGAGTTTCTTTATGAGAACTGAGTTCCTTGATTGGTCCAATTCTGCACATGCACAGAGCTGGATTATTCCTTGCTGCGGAATCGCACGAAGAAGATGGTGTGCACAAATTCTACCCATTTCGGCGCATGCTTGCTTATTTCGACCTGCACCTTACGAGTAATCTTGCGAGTGCTGCAAGTTGAATTGACAAAGATGCATTATTATTCCATTATTTATGAGAACTAGACTTGAATCCTTGATTTAAATAACGAGTAAGAAATTTGCTATGCTAAACTAGAGGGTTCTTACCACCCTAGCTAGGCGCCGGTGGTGGGGGTGGATGTGCTGGTTGGGTTGGGCTGTTGGGTGTGTGTTGACTTGAGCTACTGTGTACATACATTTGGGCTGCATGCCTTTTTTTGAAAAAATTGGGCTTTCTGTTGGGCTGTTTGGTCCCATTTGGTTTCAAGCTTTCAATATTGGATCCTCCTAATTGAATTGTGAAATTCAGAGAATTCTAACTTGCTCTGTGGGAGAGCTGGTGATATCCTCGGAGTCACTGATCATTGGGAGAGCTGGTCACATCCTCTCCAAGGAGGAGGAAGAGGATTTCCCAGACGATCCATTTGCCTGAACTCCCATCATCTCTGAATCTTGAAGTCCCCTTGAATAATCAGATCAGCCACCCTGAATTCCCATCATTAATTACTTTTGTAAGATTATGCTTCTGCAGGTTATGCATATTTGTACTAAGCTGTCAGGTGTCAGCTATGCAGTATGCTTGCTTCTGCAGGTCCATGCCATCGATGTCTTATTTGTTGCTTTGAGCATTTGTTCATGTCAATGGTGCCTTTGCAATGGATCTGAGCATACTTGTCCATGTCAATGATGCTTTTGTTATGATTATGAGCATTTTTGTTTTCTTAGTATTTGCTAAGTACATATAAAAATGTTTTCTCATTTTATTGTCTTATGTTTCCTCCACCTGGGAGGTATGTCATGATCAAGTGAATGGCTTCAGGGAGCATGCTGTATCTGAACCGGAGATGAAAGAGGGATGATTCGGGTTTGAAAAATGTATGCGTACTATTAGGGACGGCAATGTAATTAAATCTGGATGTAATCATTGTGTTTTTACTTCACAAATTAATGTAATAGTTCAAATATGTTGTTTGGTCATGGACATTCAGTGGTAACCAACATTTAACATGCAAGAGGTGACTGTATATAGTTAAGAGATTTTAGAGGGCAATTATTTATTCCTTTCACACACTTTGTATATAAACATTTCATGTCTTACTGGTCATATTTATTTCAGGATAGGGCGCGCGCGCCGAATGTTCTAGTCAGAATTCTTAAAAGCTCACCCCCTCTCCTCTCCTCTCCTCTCCGTGTTTCCGAGCGTACGTGGCGAGCAGCCACGAGTTTGACCATTTTGCGAAAAAGCCCTTTGGTTTTCCGCAAATCACATATCGATCCAGCACGTCCAGATAGTACAGGAACCGCCTTCATATATTTTGCACAGAGGCCCTTACACTAAATTTTATTTCTAAACGAAGAAGAGAAAATTGCGATTTCGCAAATACCCCCCCCCCAAGACATTTTGTGACCACCCCCTCCCACCACCCCACCCCCGACCTAACACCCCCGACCGGCCGCCCGCCCCACCCAAACCCTAACCCCTCTCCCACCCATCCCCCGCTGCCGTCCTCTCCCCCCCTCTCTCATGTTCTGCGCCCCCCCTCTCCCTCCTCATGGAGGAGCACGACGCCGGCGGCGGCGCGCGTCGCCTGACAACTCCACTGCTGCCCCGCCCGCTCCTCTCCTCACCCCTGCACCGTCGCAATGCCCCGTCCGGGATCCTCCTCCCCGCGCTGCTCTTACCTGCCACCGGCGTCCTCCCCCTCCTCCTCCTCGGCCTCTTCGCCGTCGCATCCGGGGGCCCGGGCCCTAGGCAAGGGGCTTTCAATCGGGCGGAGGCGGGCGGCGCCGAGGCGTGCTCGATCCTCACGTTCCACGACTGCACGTCCGGGCTTCGAGAACCGGCGGAAGAGGGCCAGCTTGCGCCCCAAAGGTGTGTACGATTTCTTAAGCCTTTCGTTTTTAGCCGTGGAAATGCTTCGATCTGGACTATGTTGCAACATTACTATCCCATTGCTTTGAATTTCGCAGTTCAATTGAAATATGGCTATGTTCTGTAGTTTATTCACATAGTTTTTGTGAGGTTTCATGGAGTAAATGTAGTGTTTATCGTCCATCTGTCCTTATTATATTTTGTAACCGATGGTCATGCTGCTGTTCGCCCAAAGGTCCATATTACTGGGGAGCCCATACCAACTAGCCAGCCAAACAAAGGGAGTGTGCAAGGGAGGAAGGAGAAGAAGCGGATCAAGCAGCGCAAGGACTTTATCATGGTTAACGCTCGTTCCATTCTTTATGTCAGTTATTATTATTGTGATAACAATAAGTTACATCTTGATGCCCTGTTGCACTTCTTGCTATAATTCTTTATTATTCTCTGCAATCCAAGCTACCTTTAGGTTCTGTATGAAACGGATGAAAAGATTAACCAACAAAATCTTTGCTGTTGATGATAGATGCCACCTAGCAGTCCGATTATTGTGATGAACTGGAACTACATAATAACTGTTTTATATTTGTTTAATGTTTTCTTCATGATGTTGAATTTATGCCAGTTTTCTGAACCCCGAATGTGCCTCTGTACCTGTGTTAGCCTGTATAGGATGAAGCTTTAGTTGCCAGTGTATTTCTATGCTAGACTTAAGTTGTATCACTCGCTTATGGCTGTCAATTTGCTTCATTACTTTGGTATGCAGGGCCCCCGCCACCGCCGCCGCCGGCCGCGTCGGCGGCGACCTGCGCCGGGGACCTCCGAGGCGTGGGCGACCTCGACACCCAGTGAGTGGTCCAGAAGTCGGTGAGGCTGGGCGGCGGGGTGTACATCAGCGGCAACGGCAACCTCGTGATCCTCGGCGGCGTCGCTGTCACCTGCGAGAGGCCCGGGTGCGTCCTCTCCGCCAACCTCTCAGGCGGCATCCTCCTGGGGCATAGGGCCCGTGTCGTGGCCGGGTGGGTCTCCCTTGCAGCGGCCAATTCGTTTGGGTTTGTGCTCGATTTCTCGCGGTGCTGATTTGGGGCGGTTCATTTTCCATGTGCGTAGGAGGAGGTGAACTGGTGAAGGTTGAGAGGGCGGCGACGACCCAGGAAGAGGTGAGGCTGCGCTACCTCAAGTTCGAGCAATAGGCGCTGGTGCTGGCGGCCGTGGCGTACGCGTACGCCAAGCAGATGGCGGGGCCGCTCCGCCTCGGTGTCGAACACGTCGAGGGCACCGCGGTCGACCTCGTGGAGTTCGCCGGTGAGGATGACATATTTTTTTGTCTGTTTTAATTCTTCCTGATTCAAATTCCATCGCCTGACGTGATTGGGTGTGAGAAAATAGTTGTCAAGTTCCATGCCACGTAGTGCGTGACCCCAAATTTGTAGCTTTCAAGTTGGAATGTGTATGCTAGAGCATTTGGATGCATGGCTTAGGTTGTTCAGAAATTTAATTTCAGGATGCTGGGTTTAGTTAGCTCTCTGGAGTTGAAGCTCGAGTTTAGGTTAGGATTTCTGATAAAAGAATATGACACTGAATCAAAGATCCTTACATCTAGATTAACTCTGTATTCAGTTTTACCTTCTGAATTAGATAACTTTTTTTATAGAGTTGAATCAGACAATCATGAGACTAAAATACCACAAACACCTAGACTATGGAATACACTTTATACATTGTATATGATTCATGTGGTTCATGTTCATGAATGATAGCTGTGTAGTTTAGCCGTGATGGTAACTTTCTTCATCGTTCAGGAAAATGTTCTAAATTTAGGATGTCAATCTTGTGAGCAATCAAGTGGATTGAGAATATATTTTCTGTATGCTTTCTGGACAGTCCCAATATGTGTGTTGAGATTGCCATATGAACTTTCTGACCAGGACAGCTCGCATGCAAGGCACAAACAGGTCAAGCTTTTCTGCCCTAATGTTCTACCTCTTTTAGTATTTTTTTTATAAAAGGAGTAGGCAGATTAATTTGGTTTGAGATTCTGTTGAGTCACTGGTTTGAGGTGGGCAGCAGACATGAAAATATAGTTTGTTCTACAATTTTGTTTGCTTATGTCAATGACTTCAGTCTATAATCCCCAAAAGAATGACCAAACTACTCACAAACGTCCTAGGAACTTAAGATGCTTGGTCATGGTTAATTAAAAAAAATGTCAATTTGAGTTCTGCGTTCTTATGCATAGCACTTCTTTTGTGTGCCCACTATGTAACATCATTTCTTTGTAGGCTTCTTTTATTGGAGTCATGGCGATTGTGGATTTAGTGAAGACCCACTCAGACCAAAGGGAATGGTATGCTTCCAAATACCCTTGATCTTATTTGATCTGCCATCTTATTTGATCATCTATTCGGTCATCTTGGTTTATCGTTATTTATCAGTTTTTTTATATGGCTACTTCAAAAATAAAGATGTGTAACAGTTTTTCATATGGCTACTTCAAAAATAAAGATGTGTAACAGTCGAGGTCTGAAACATATGGTGATTTGAAATGGAATGGGTATGCTTAAAGAAGTCATACGTATATAGTTTCCGTTGCATTGTTCCATTTTTACATGGTAGTGGTATATGTTCCAGGATCATTTTACATGGTAGTCATACCTATATATACCCTAATCCGGCGGTTACAGGAGCAAGAACAGTTGAGATCATTTTCCGACCGTATTCGCTAATTCCTGACGGTATTCCTGTTTTACTTGAACGCAGTCCTCATATTCAGTCCCGTTTCAATATATGACCATATAGTGCCCGCTTCGTGCACGATCCACATCAAGGTGTGATTCGTGTTGGTGAGCAGCAATGCTTTACATGGTGCAAAGAATATTTGATTTTATTACCTAGGTCTAATACAGCACAATGAAGGAACCAACGAGAAATCCCGGTTCAGGTACATCAATCTGCTAGCTGACCACGTCAATACACAGCAAAACAAATGTTGATTGTATCTTAACACAGCCATAGCATCACCATCTCAGAAGATTGTAACAATTAATCATCTACTGCAGGGTCAAACAAACATTATCTGGTAATAGTATGCTTGATCATATGCGAACACAGCCCACAAAGCTAGGAACAAAGCTCATCAATCCTGGGAGACCGACTGACAGAGTGCGATGACCGGAGTTCTTGCCGCCACCTGATGGAGAACCTGCAAAAATTTCTGTGTTTTGTGATTGTCTTTACGTGTTAATGCTGCATGTTTCTTTGACATTATTGATACAATACTGATTTTGCATTATTGCTTGTGCTGATGGGTGCTTCATCTTGATCATTGCAGTCATATTTTGATATCTTGAAGATTCATTCAAGGACGAACTTGATCAGCATTGATTTGTGGGACCCACTGGTGATGATTATTGTGCTTGTGTGTTTGATTTCAGAAAATGAAATGAGATCAGTGATAACAAATTTGAAGAAATATATTCAAATTTAATTTGATGAGTAAAATTCATGGTTGTAAAGAAATTATTTAGAGCTTTGATTGATGCCCTATGCCCAAATATCATGCATGTTATGTCATCTTTGCTTTTTATTTACTTGCATTTGATTTCTTTGATTGTTCAAACGGTAGGACGCGCATAGCGCGTCGAATGATCTAGTATATATAAATAATTGGCAATCTGAACAACTCCTGGGACGACGGGTGCACGACACCTCACCGGTGATGACATTTGTGAGCCACCGGTTCAGTACCCTCCTGACGCAAAGAAGTCGGCAGGACATGTGCCGGTGGTCGACGATGATGTCGGCCTTCTATTGGACGTTCTGCACTGTGTCCACGACCATGGAATCGATAGGACCATCTATTGCTGTTCCCTAGTGTGATCAGCAATTAAAGCTGAGTTGTTCCAAAGTTGTGTCCCGTTTAGTTCTCTAAAAGTTCTCAAAATTTTCGCATTACAAAACTCTATCACCTCTCACAAAATACGTTTCCTAATGAAAAAAATTTACCATTTTCGAAAAAAATTCACCAACTAAACAAGATCTGTAATAAATTGACTGTATACTTTTTATAGAGGTCGAATTTTATCTATTATCTAAAACAATTACTCTTTTGCTAGGACGACACTTCAACATCTCTGTTGATATTGGAATGTTGAAGTACTAGTACGAGCAAACAACGAGCGGCGTGTACGTCAACGTAGTAGCTGGAGCAGCTATTATTATCTTGGCATCATTGGTACAGGGCTCTCATCATGAAGCCAAGGGAGTTGGAGTTCAAGCTGTCACCTTGACGTATATTAGTGTGTGTTTGTTTGGAGAGCGGTGAGAGCGGAGCGAAGCCGATCCTCGTTTTGGGAGCGACTCCAATCCTTCTCATGTTTGGTTAGAAATGTTGGATTGGAGTGGCTCCGACCCTCTTTTTGTTTGGTTGGAGGAATGAGATATGGAATGCATGACAGTTTTCACTCCGTTAGTGGGTCCCACATGCCATAGGGTTTAGTGGGTCTCACATGTCATACATGCCCTCAGGGGCGAAGCTAGAGCAAATCAGAGGGGGTGACTTTCCCTTATAGATGTGAAAATTTGATCTAAAAATATGGTGAAAATTTATTTTTACTAGTGTTTTTACAATTTTTTGTGGGTGCCCCACAACGTGGCTTCGCCCATGCATGTCCTCTTCTTCATCCTCAGCTCCTCTACCGCTGCCCGCATTGACCCCTACCCTACCCCACCCCACCCTGCCGCCCGCCGACCCGAGCCAGCCATGGATGCGACGGATCTGGCGGCGGCGAGCGCGCTGATAGATGATCCGGCGGCGGCGAGCGCACTGATGATGGACACGGAGGATCCGGCGGCAGCGAGCGCGCTGATGATGGACGCGGCAGATCCGGCGGCGGCAAGCCGGGCATGGATGCGGCGGACCCGGCGCACCTCGTCGCCGCTGCGCTCGTCTGCAGGCGCTGGTGCGCGCTCTTCGCGGGGCCGGGTTCTGCCGCCGATTCCGCGAGCTCCACCGCTGTCCGCCGGTGCTAGCAGCGGAGGCTGCCGTGGGTGGCCGTGGGGACGGCGGGGGACCTAGGGGCGCCGCCGACTCCTCGGCGGCGGCAGGCAGGAGCCGGTCGGGGGTGCGGAGCACGGGGAGCGCACGAGGAAGAGGAGGAGGAGGAGAGAGACAGGAAGGAGACAGGAGAGAAAAACGGGAGCGGAGCGTCTCCGTCCCTCAAATTTTGACGGACGGAGCGAACCCGCATCTTGCGGGTATAGCCCCCTGGAGCCGCTCCTCTCCCGCCGCTCCCCATCCAAACAACAGCGGGAGCGGGTCGGCTCCGCTCCGCTCCCGCCGCTCTCCAACCAAACACACGGTTAGCTGACATCGAAAAAGCCACCAGGAACTTCCGTGTACAAGGGGGACGGCAATTGATTACTGCGCGGCTAGGGATAGTGGAGATTCGGAACAGCTACGACGACAGCAGCTTCGGCGAAGATACGTCGAGAGATAGCGACGACGACGTTGATGTGCAAGGAGGACCGTTGCTACGAGGTCTGCATCATCAACCGCCTCCAGCACAAGACTATTTTCCAATGACCATTTTTGACCTACTATTTTTCAACGCTTGGACAATGATATCATCTACTGCCCCCATTTTCTGTTTGTTGGTATTAGGACAAGTTGTGTTGTTCAAAAGTGACGAGAAGACATGTGCCAATTAACATAAAAAATCAAACGTTCGAAGGGACTAGTTAATTTCACTGTCCAATTATACTGGTATGGTGACATGGCAAGCCCATATATATGCAGTGTTTTCAGGTTGATGATACACGAGAAGGGACATCAACTACTTCTCTACCGTATATGCCAAATAGCATATGCCACTATGACCGTGTGGTGGTCCACCGTGACATCAAGGCAACCAAGTTCATGCTCCACCCAAACATCAACGGACGCCTAGGTGATTTCGGCCTCGCCGGCCTAGTGAACGAACTACCTCCGCGACCTTATCATTGTTGAGATAACGTATGCACTAGAGGTAGATATGCATACTATTGTATTATCTATCTATACTATAAGGAGCGAAAATAATTGAAAAATTTTCGCACTCAAATCGGGTCTACCGTACCCCTTACGATGGACTCACTCGTCATATGTTTTTAAGACCGGATAAATAGAAGGACTATGAAAGGATAAAAAACCGTAATTTGGAGAGCGTTTCTGCCAAAAAAACACTTAATTTTTTCCACCCGTACCCGACGTACCCACCCACAGTACCCACAGCGGGCCCACCTACCAGCGTACCACTGCTTCCCCGCATGACCCGATGTGCGCCGTTTGTCCGTTCCGTCTCCGATCCAACTGCCTGTTCGGATGGATGGGATGGTTACCAGCGCTACAGTAGTACTGTAACTACAGTAACATTGTATGGGGCTGTATTCTGGGTACTTAGATTTTTACAATTGACATTTGCTACAGTAACCGGCTGCTATAGGAAATCAGTCGCTGCAGTACTTTTCTCTCACAACAAACCAACCGTCCATCCACCATCCCATCCATCCAAACAGGGTCCAAATCGCATCACACCACCCCAACGGCCCAACCCCCTCCGACCCTCCCCCTCTTTTCCTCCGATCTCTGATTCTACCCGTCGCCTCCATCCTCCTCCTCCCATCGTTTCTCCTCACGGGCTAGAGCGCGGGCCCCAAGGCCTGGTCTTGTCGCTGGCTGCCTCTGCCGGCGCCGCCGGCGAGGTGCGGTACCCAGTGGTTCCGGTCTCATTCGCGTACCTCACCTTGGCGTCCTCGGCGGACGCTGTCGTGCGGCGCGACTATTGGTGCCACTGTACCACCCGGCTGACAGCTACTCCGTACCTGCTGCGCCTCAATCGGGAGTTCCCCACAAAGGAGCACCACCGGCCGGCGGAGCTTGTACGTGACCGCACGCAACATGTGGATCGTTGGTTGGCCCTACCTCGCCCCATACCGGGGCCCCACCATGGCATGCTGATTTCTACATTTGCTGGTTGCGAGTTGTTTGCTGATTGATTAATCGGTTGACCATTGTTGGTGTTGAAATATTTTTTTTTGGAAATTTCGCCTGCAGACATGGCGTTCGTTGGGCTGCCATAGACGAGTGCATAAACTGTACATCAGGCCAACAGAGGGTCATCAGATCATCCGCGCTGGGAACGGGAAAACCCCCGCCATCCCTTTTCCTGTCCTGGTTTCCAGGAAAATGCCCCGCAGCGGGGGACGGGATACGTCTCAGGAAAACCCAGTCGACCCCGGATTCCTCTAGATCCGGAGGGAGCCAGGACCTCCGCTAGCTGTCACATCAACGCGGGGGCCGCCGTCCCAACCACCGCGCGCCGGGAGATGGAAGCAGAGGAGGCCGCGGAGTTGGAAGCAGAGGCCTCCGCCCGAGCTCGATGGCGAGGCGGCCGAAGATGGCCGGACCCGCAGAGGTGCTGCAGAGTCGGAGCCGCACCGGAGCCCGACGTGCCGAGCTCCGCCCGGACGGAGGAGAAGGAGCCGCGGGCGCAGCACCTGGCCGCTGGCGGGGACCTCGAATCGTCGGCGGGCAGAAGACGAGGAGAAGGACGCGCCCCCCCCGCCGTCGGAGATGCCCTACCATGCTCCGGATCTGCCGCCGCCAGCTTGACGGGGCCGCGCCGCCTGCCACTGCTCCGGATCGACGTGTTGACGCGAAACGCAGGGGTCCGGGACGGCGCGCCGGCCACGAGCACGACGGATTCGCGTAGTCGACGACGACGAGGGGCTCGGCGTGGCCAGAGGCGTGCGAGGCGGTGAAGGCCGTCCAGCCTCGCCGATCTCCGGCCGCCGGCGACCGGGAGGAACGAGGAACTTGAGGAGCACCACGTCTGCGTGCTCGTCGGCAGCGGGAGCGGCGGCGTCGGCGGTCTGCGCGCGGGGCAGATCCGCCGGGAGCTCGAGCTGGTCCTCCGATTCCGCCGGGAGCTCGAGCTGGTCCTCCGATTCCGCCCCTGGTCCTCCGATTCCGAGCTCGAGACCGCGCGTCCGGCCAGCGAGATTCACCGCCGAGGTCGCGGCCGGCCACGGGCGACCTCTGCCGCGAGCTCCGTCGGCGCGCCCGCTGCTCCCGTCGCGTGGCCCGTCGAGCTCCCCTCCTCCTCCTCCTCCAAGATCCCGCCCATGCCGTCCTGCTCCTCCGCCACCAACAGCAGGCCGGCGGAAGAAACCAGAGGGAGAAGGAGAGAGAATGGAGGGGTGGGTGTGGTAGAGAAGGGAGTGGATGACGTGTGGGCCCCGCGTTTGGTTGTTGAGATAGAGTGGGAGATATAAATGATGACGAGTGCGGGAGAAGTAGATATGAAGGAGAGAATCTCGCTGACTAGGCAGGAATATTCTGTTTTGAAGGAGTAGATGAAGGAGAACGAGTGTGGGTAGTCTCAGGAGCATAGGAGCTACCTGTAGCCAGTAGGTGGAGGTAGAGGCCACGATGGGCACGTGAAGCCAAAAAGGACGGCGTTGGGAGGAGGACGAAAGACAAACAGGCGGTTTGACACCATCGAACGTGCAGATGAACAGCTCAATGCTGAGTTGTTTTTCATGAGTTGTGAACGTGATTTTTTTAAATTTTAACATGGGAAGACAATCCCTATTTTTTTAAAAAAATAAAAATAATTGGAAAATAACAAAAGACAGAGCTATCACCTCCAACAATTCGTGTTAGTCCGATAATATGATTTACCTGGTCCCAAAGCATTTTTCTCTCCAATCATCTCAATAATATTCTCCAAATCTGATTGGAGCATGAATGGACACGAATAACTTCTCAATTTGCGATTTCAAAACATTTTGATTTTAGATGAATACTGAAATTATTTGATAGCCAGGTGCGGGCAGCACGTGCATCATTGCTAATACCAACTGTACCCGCCCACCTGTACTCGCGGCCCATCAAGTTTGCATCTCGCATCATCGCGTCTGAAAAAAATCCCCTTCTGAGGCTCGCGTCGCGCCGGATCCGGCCTCAGGAGCTCGTGGCGCTGCTTCCCCAAGCCAGCACGGCTCTGGCGGCCGGGCTGGTCGACGGCGGGGCCTTGCTGCGTCGCTGACGGCGGTCGGGTTCACCGTTTGGAGCAGGGGATGGGGCGCCGGCCGGCCCGTGCGGCAGTGCGATGAGTGGGGGCGCGCCGGCCAACTAGCACGGAGGGGCGAGCTCTAGGGCACCGCGGCTGACCCGAATGGTAGCCCGTGCAATGGCGTAGAGGAGCGGGGACCCCCACGGTCTACCCCGACGGCAGCCTCGGCGGCGGCGGCGGAGAAGAGGGGCCCCGGCCGACCCCGGCGGTGGAGGAGCAGCAGTGGCAGCGCCACCGTTCCCCCGTTGTCCATTGGCGCGGTCTCGGCGACCTCCGCGCCCATGGCCCCTTCCTCCCTCCTCGGACAAAGTTCCTACGACGCGGCACCGCGCCAAGATGGATAGATGCAACTCCTCTATATTCCTATTGTCGGCGTGGCTTCCTAGATCGGAGTATCATATATACCAAGACTGGTCGGCGGCCAATGGCTGACAATCATCTCGCACATCCCTCTACAAGTGATCGTTCAGATGTTGAGATGCTGGCGGCAAGGAGATCGGGTTCGCGTAAGTGTCTCCATCTCCATGCGGATCGTGCGACCTAGCTCACTGCCTGTGGTTGGTGGCTGCCGACCTCTCCAAGTAGCAGGATCAGCCTAGTGTCAATTGCGCTCATGGCTAAATGATTGTGGTGATTTAGGCTGCAAAGGGGAGTGTGGCTGCTGTCTCATGGCAATCCTATCTTCATCATCTTGGCTGCTCGCCATAATTTTGCTACTGCAATTTCCTCTCCCATTATTGTTCCATTCCATGTCTATGCCATTGACCAATCAATAAAAGTGTTTCCTGTATCGATCCGCCTGTTTTTTATGAAAACTGTGCCATTTCTATTTTCCGTCTATGATAAAGAAGAGTGATCACTATTTTCAGTATTTTGTTTTTCGCATGAGCTTTACTGGACTGAAATGACTGATTGGTGGTGTCCAATTAGAGTAACCTTTTGTTCAAACTAATAATGAAGTGAAAGATCACTTGGTGATCTGCAATCATTGCATGAGCAGCGGGTATGAGTAGGCTGGGGTTGAGATAGCTACTGGTATTCCGAAGTTCCTGGTATTCTCCACAGTGCAATGCTGCATGGCTTGGCTGTCCGCAAGCATGGTCATGTTTGTGTAAGCGAGCAAGTTATGTTTTTTTTTGAATTTCTGACGTGCTTTGTCAAACAATAACTCTGAACCGTATCCAAATTATATACCATCGCACTCTTGTTTTGGTATAAAAGTATTTCATATCGTTTCAATAATTTTCTTCCTACATCCATGGAACTTGACATTATTTACTAAAGTAAGCTACCACTAGGACACATGTTTTTCCTGATCTGTAACCAAGATAAGAAGAAAATAACTTAAAAAAATAATGCTTAGGTTGATTAAAAGTAGAAAAGGAATGTTCTTATCATGTGACTCCGTGTAACTCATTCTTATCTCATTGCATGTGCACTTTGTTTAATATATGATCAAGTAGTCAGGGCAGTATAAGTATTGAATTTTGTTTCATGATCTATTTACTTTGTTATCTGATTTTAATAATTTTTAACAGTGTTAAGTGGATAGAGTATGATTGGTGAAGTTAAAATTGAGCCTGTAATCATTATTTTGAAATCCTATATTGATCACTTTGATGAAAGTTTATTGTAAACATCTATTGTATAAGGAAGCATCGCGTGTGAAAATTTGCATATGACATCGAGGTAAAGAAGCAAATCAACAAATGGACTATCTAGAGAATTGCCAAAAAAAATTAAAGAGATTTTTTTCAGTAAGGGGGTTGATGGGGGTAGATGCAACATGTTGAGCTCTTGGGGCTACATGCTTATGCATGTGTTATTGTTGTGATAGTGGTGTGTTGCGACTCATATTGTAAGAAATTTACTTTACTTTAATATGGGAACACTTGTGGAATTTGCTTAAATGCACTATATGTGATGCTTGGAATATAAAATTATATTGTTTGTTCTTGTTTGCCAACATATAGTTAGAGTACCGCATACGAAGGATGCTAAAAAATGCCTATACCTTTCCACGTTTTGGCTCCATTTTTACACCACGAAAATTGTTGTACAAGTGATGATTGTCTCCAAACCCCGATCACTCATGTGATGGTTCAGTGTATACAAAGTAATGCTAACTAGATTTTGTAGCTTTCTTGTTGACATTGTCATGAAGTAGAAGTGCTCAAAGAGAACTGTACATATATAAACTACCTATAAATACAAAGTCTTGTTCAATATGTTTTTTAAACACGTGCGTGTCGCACGTGCACTTTACTAGTCGCATTAAGACTTGATGAGTTCGGTTCAGTTAGAGATACAGTTTATCTGTTGTATAGTTGATCTATAGATAAGATTGTATAGAGTTCGAATAGGCTTCAACCTGAACTGAACTTATCTTGATCTCCTATGTAATCCCACGCGTGAGGTTTTTTCACGCCAATATAAACACGAAGACCGCCGGCCAGAAGGCTCACGACGTTTCAACCCAATCACGCATTGCCCTATGTGTTTCATATGGTATCAGAGCCAATTCCACATAAACCTCCATCAACCTTGCCTTGATTCAACCAAGTTGCCCGAACCTTTCGATTTGAATCGTCTTGTGACGATGACCTTTGTAAACGTCAAAAATGAGTGAATTCAGGTGGGTAAATCTCACCGTAGTTTCCCTAGGAGAAATAAAGACAGATATCAAAGTTTATTATTTCATTTCGTCGAGTAAAGCAAAGGTTACAAGCCCCACCAGGGATGCACACGCAGGTGCCATGTCCATGGCAACAAGGGACGCGGAAGTAAATTTGGAAAATTAAAGCAAGCAGTGAAAAGGAAGCAAACAACTAAGGTAGTTGGATCAACCGCACGGATCGGGAACAAAATCCAACAAAACATTTAATTTAAAACAACACACATGCAAGCAAAATGACTGATGATGTCGCATTTATTGTTTACTTGCATCTTCTTTGTCTGCTAAGTCTCCAGTTGCACTCTTTGTTTTCATCATCTTCTTCTTCTTAATTTGTCTCTCAAGTCTCATGTGGCGTTCTTTGCAAAGCATCTCGGCGAACCTTCCGAGCTCTGCATCATTAGTTGTATTCCAATCTGGTTTCGATCCCCATGTGTTGCCGTGAATGCTCAGCTTCATCGGTGGGCCGTCGAGCAGTTTCTGGGCGGCGTCTGCTAGCTTCTTCATATTCTCCGGAGTTGCATCATCTATTGACATATGAACATATCAAAATCCAGCTAGCGTATAGGAAGGAGCACAGACGACGAAATTAGTACGTGGTCATCAGATCTTCACTTGGGTAATAAACAAAGAAGATATTATAGGACAAAGGAGAAAATAAGTAATTGAACAAAAGATTCATGCTTCCGGGTGCCCCGTGGGGACTATAGCATATACGTAGTACTTACTTTGTAGGACCGGTTCTTGGCTGCATCATTCATCTTCTTGTTTTCCTCCTCGCGCTAGCGCATTGAAGGAGTAGAGACGACGTAAGTAGGTGCTTATCATATCACGTGGGTAATAAACAACAAAAATAGTAAAACCAAGGAGAAAAGAGTTAATTAGTAGAATTAAGGATTCCAGCTTTGGGGCGACTTGTATACTCCCTCCGTTCCAAAATTGTTGTTGTCATTAACTTTTTTTGTCAACTTTGACCATTCGTCTTATTCAAAAAAATTTAAAAATATTCGTCTTATTCAAAAAAAATTAAAAATATCATATATTTTGTTATAGTATGGTTTGTTATTAGGGAATCATGAAATGTAATATATAATTTTGTGTGTTTGAAAAAATATTTTGAATATGACGAGCGGTCAAAGTTAACAAAAAAAGATTAATGGTGACAACAATTTTGGAACGGAGGGAGTATATGCGTACCTGAGGATTAATGCGGAGGTAGTGGTCCTCTTTTCTGTATTGACGAAAGAGAAACCAGGTGTTCCAGTGGACCGTGGCCGTGCTGGCGCGGGAGAAGATATCAATGAGAGGAGTGCGGCCGTCATTGTAGATCCATTTTAGGACGCCCCAACCGGCACACTCCTTGGCTTCATAATCTTTTGCCGCAACACCAGTGCCGAGGGAGATCACCAAGCATTTCGTGAAGTCAAACCGGTCATTAGGGTGGAAGTCCGCATTGATGTTTTCCTCACGCCTTTCCACGTGCTCGGCGATACACCATATGGCATCCAGGGTGGGGTTGTTTGTGGTCACACCACCGTCGATAACGTTAAACTCATTATCATTGAAGCTGCACGCTGGAAAGTAGATCGGCGCGGCCGTCGTGGCCATGCAGACGTCTTCCAAAAGTATTGGTTTTTTTCCTGAGGCGACACCATTGGACGAGGTGGTTTCTTTTAGGGCGGGAAAGCCTGATTTGAAGAATCGAGCATTCCGTGTCTTGACATCATAGGCCGGCACCACAATTCTGGTCACGGTCTGGCCTAGTTTGAGGCCCCCCAGTTTCTCCTTGATCGCCTTACGCAGGGCTTCGCCGTCGTACTTGGGCCCGAACAATAGTCGTGTGATGACGTCGTACCTGCCGGGCCCGATCAACGGTCGTAGACTGAAGTCTGCCGAGCCCAGTCCCACGCGGCGGCTGCATATATGCCAATTAGAAAGCAATTGGTTCAATCGGGAACAGTTGAGATTTTTTTAGATAATGGACTAAATCCGGCCTCTACACAAAGTGTATACAGTCTTTGAGAGTACAAAGTTTCAGCTAACATAGCTGGTGCCTGAATAGGGAACAAACATGCATAAAGAACTAGTAGAACAAAATCAAGCCAATCTATTATTGTGTTTTCATCCGTGATTATTGGCGTACTCAAAATTCAGTTGAGACGAAAATGTTTCACCTCTTTGACCTACCAAAACGACTTCTTGAGACGGAAGATCTCAGGCCCCTTCTCATTGTAGAAGTCCACGATATCCTTGGCTTTGAACTTTGGCGACTTGTGCTTGTGCTTGGTGTCCATGTCCGGTGCCGTCAGCATGGCCGTGATGAGCCCGCCCGTGCTCGTACCGGCAATCACATCAAAATAGTCGGCTATCCGAGCATCCTTGTTATAAAGCTCATCCTGCTCCTGCTTCTTCTTCTTCAACTTATCCTCCCGCTTCTTCTTCTGCTTATCCTCCTCCTCCTGCTCGCCAAATTAAATATAGCTAGGCAAGCCTCACCACGGTGTGACATCCAATATCAAATGTAATAGTGCATGGTTTGATTAATTATGTACCTGGAGCAATTTCTCAAGGCGGGTGAGAACGACTGACGGGATGAGCCCGCGTATCCCGCCACCGTCAATGCTCAGCACCGTGATTTTATTATGGGCGTCTTTGGGCGGCGGGAGGCGCAATGACTCTGGCTTTGGCCGCTCCTGGGACTTTCCGACATCGGCCTTATTGCCTCTTGGCACCAGACCGGACGCACAAGAGAGCAGCCAGGACAAGTCGGACCTATCACAAGAGAGCGCCAAGGACACAGCACCGCCGCCGGTCAGGAGGCCCAACGTTTCCATGTTCAGCCCTAGGCGTACAGAACGGAACGCAGGGGAGCGGAACGCAGCCGCGCCGCCGGCCCCGAGTAAACAGAACGGGCCAAATCTTTCCATGCCTTGTTTCAGCCAGGACGGGACGACATCACGCGGCGGCGGCGCCATATCTGCCCTACAGCAGCAACTAATGCTCTCAAACCCAGATCGAGATGGGCATGCCGAATGTCCCGCGCGGCGCCCTATTTAAAGCTTTTAACCGCAGCTTGTGTGGAGTAGCTAGCCTCGTGACATTTTATATTAAAACAATTAATTGGAGACCGAAGACGCTGCCGAACACATGCACTAGCATGCAATTGAAGTCTACTACTACCTACTAAGACCTTTTTCATCCTTTCAAAAAAGCTGGAAAATAAAACGAGTACGTTGAGAACGGGGCCGGCAACTTTACCATGACAATGCACTGAGAGAAATTTAGAGCTCAGATCTTGACTCCGTTGCTGAGTCATTAACATATACTACCCCGTTCTAAAATAATTGATGCTACTGACTTTTTTTAAATTATATTTGATCACCTGCCATATTTATTTTTTTAAAAAAATCTTACTATTTTGTTTTGGGTTGTTTTATCACTAAAAGTGTGGAAATAAAACCTTCTATAATTTTACATATTCAAATTAATATTTTGAATATGATGAATGCTCAGACGTAAGTCAAAATGTCAACATCAATAACAATTTTAGAACGGAGTGAGTATAGTTTTAAGCCCGTTTTGAAATCGCAAAAAAAATAAGTTGCCCTTAAAATGGTACATATTACTACCATTTAATACTTTTCCCAAAAATATGATTAATAAAATCATTTTTTACAAGAAACACTTATAACATATTAAGGCAGCAACCAAATTACATATAGGCCCTCCAAAAAAGACCTAATTACAATGAAGTCCTCCAACTTCATCTGTCATAGGAAGCTACGAAGACACCGGAGTCGTAGGAGACCAGGTCGCCGGCGGAGGGTTGCAGGGGCATCTGGGACGTGTACACCCGGTTGGACTGACCGCGCAAAGCGTCGGTTGTAGTAGGGACGGGTGAGCTTGCCGGGGCGGCGCACACCGGCGGTCGACAGATGGTGTTGGAGTAGTCGCCAGAGGTTGAAGAATCTCGCGCTAGGGTCCCAGGGGATGGCGAACCTGACGATTCGACATCGGATCTGGAGCTTCCCAGCTGAAGAGAAGAGCAGCAGATCCAAAGGATGCTGAAGACTGTGGTACCTTGATGCGTTCAAAAACGACGACAAGGTATCCTCAACAAGTGGAGACGGAGCCAGCGGAACAACCACCGAGGTACAGTGGTGAGAGCGGAGACAGAGCGGCGGCGGAGGCGGAGTGAGGCGAGGCAGATCTAGGTACCTTGGTGCGTTCAACGACGGTGCGGTGTACCTCGACAAGTGGAGGCGGGTCCATCGGAACAACCACCGAGGTGCAGCGGTGGGAGCAGGGAGGATCTGACGTGGGAGCGGTGGGAGCGGGGAGGATCATAATAAAATCATTACTACTTCAAGATACTAGTGGAGCTAATTACTAATAGTACTAGGTTCGTGCCCGTGCGTTGCTACGGGCATCCAATTATTTATAACGCAATACTCAAATCATACAAAAAAATCTCAATGGAAGAAAAGATGATCGTCACTTAAGTTATCAGTACCACTGTTGCATAAGTACATAATCGTCACCTTAAGTTGACTGGCGAAAGTAATTTAAGTGCAGCCACACTCCTCTGAAGCACAACATGTACACCTCAACGCCTAATATCCTGTTGTAGCAACCTGAGAATTGTAAATAGTCGATTAATAAAGAAAAAATTTGACATACAACAAAATAGTATAAGGAACAAATTATAGCAGGTGTTCCTGCATATTAGTACTTCCAACAGTTTTTTCTTATCACCATTGTGATCACTCTACACATTTGGCAAGTCATTCATTTAGCGATCTCACCATCCTGTGTGAATATAGTAACTATCTCATACAGTTCTACCAAATAGAAAAGGAAGTATCACAATTGACGATTACTAACACATCAGAACAGGGACTTTTTGGTTGAAACGAAGTATATACACCATATGTTGATATTACAGATAACCGATAATTAATACGAAGTAAGCAATGGATCAATGCACTCTTCGAAAGCTCTTTTACAAACCCACACCACTATGTTGCCCAATAAAAGCTTTACATATTTAAGATTATAGCACAAGTTGAACCAATGATGCATGGATGCCCCATAAAGAAGTGCACAAAAAGAGTAGACATATGAAGCAGTAGTTCCAATAATACCTCATGAGCCCAAATAATATAGTTCCAGTTACCTATTCATTTTAAAGATCCAGCTCCAGTCGCCATGTGCGGAATAGAATGAATAACTCATGAGCCCAAAAAATATGCTAAAAGCAATCTTCTCAATCATGCAAAAAAACTTTCCATATTTTATCTTTATATATTCAGGGGTAATTAAATAAGACAGAACATAAGAAAATAAGAGTAAATACCATAGCATAAATTGGACTATTGTTTACCTGGATGATTGAATTGAGATAAATCATGTGGAGCTGAAACACCATCCCATACACAGTATTGTAAAGCATTTAATTTTACCTGGAGAGAAAGCAAGAAGCATTAAATGGCACCATTCTATTCCACATACACACTAAATTTCTCCTGTTCCCGAGGGATCCATCTCAATTCAGATCGCCTTGCCTGTATGAAACCAAGTATGAAGTGTCGTAAGAAATCACGTCTCAAAATCAAGTATGTGGCACATAAAATGGCTCAGCATTGTAGAGAGAAGAAGGTCTAAGCATCACATAGCATCCTTGACATAAAGGGAAAAAATAACCGTAATCACTTATTTTCTATTTTGAACAGCGTTAAGTAAGAAATCTATAATGTAGGCATGCTGAGCAAGTATTACGAATCAAGTCAGAAACTAAGGTGAATCATCGTGAAGATTTAAAATATACGGTAGCTATCTTCGATTAATAAAATGCATATATAACATTTGGAAAAAGTCTAGATAACCCCTGATCTTTGAAAGTTTGGCCACTTCATCCCCCAACCTATCAAACCAGGTATTGTGCACCTTAAACTACATCAAACCGGTTAAATCACCCCCTAGGGCTGTTTTGCAGGGCAGTTTTGCCTTCGTGGCACACCACGCTGGACAGGTGTTCCACGGTGGCTTGTCGCTCCCTCTGGCCTCCAGTGAAGCAGACGGCGGCCTCCATAATCGCAAGGAAGAAGACCTCATCGGATTGATGCACCAGGTTGAGGTAAGTTCTGAGCTTGTTCCTGTGCTTGATCTGCCTCTGCTTGTGAGGTACGACGTCGTACGCGCGCGGCCAGCCGGGCGGTGTGTTGCCCGCCCGTCGTCGCTCTCGGCCTGCTAGCAGCACGAGCAAGTGGTCTCGCACGGCGACAGATCACGGAGGCTTGGTGCCCGTGTTCCGCGCAGCGCGCACATGCCTGAGCGCCGGCAATCATCATGCGACGCGCTGGTTACGTCGTGCCCGTGCGGCCATCAGGCCGGCTCTGCGCCACCGCGGTTACGTCGATCTCGCCGCCATGGACGTACAGCACGCAGGTGCAAATCGCATCGCGCACGGATGACATGCGGCGCGGCAATCGTCGCGAACGCCGATGACCAGATTCTTCTGTGCATCGTCGTCGCCTTCAGCCATGCGCGTGAGTGCACGCCGCACGTTGTCGCCATCTAGAAAACCCCATCGACACCCTGCTAGAAAGTGCAAGTCAACCCTACACCCTGATAATAAAGTGGCCAACAACATCACCTTTAACTACTAAACTCCTCCAAGCTCTAATTACTTGAATCGATGAGCAATCTCACGGACCTAAAAAGACCCTAACAAAAGCCCCAACGAAAACCCATCTGCCCCCTTCAAATCGAGCATCAGATTGGAGGAAAGGATAGAGGAAAGGGATGCGGGTACTCACCTCAACCTGGTGCGTCAATCCGATGAGGTAGGATCTACGATGTCGCCCTCGGCCAGTTCTCGCGGGTGGCGTTGGACGGCGGCGTTCGGACTCCGCGTTCAGACGGCGGTGACGGATAGGCGGCGTGGCGGAGTGGCGGCTTGGCAGCGGCGCGACTGCGGGATCTCGCGAGGTGCTCGCGTGGGACGTGATTGCGGAGTGGGACCGGAGGGAGGAGGTGGGCGCGTTTTGATCGCGCTTAGGGTGCCGAGCGGAGTCGCGAGATCGGGCGGGAGGGGGGAGGCGCGGACGTAGTCGCGAGATCGGGCGGGGGGCGGGGAGGCGCGGAGGGCAGACTCACGGAGCGGCAGACTCAGGTACCAAGAAGTTTTCTCCTTTTCATTCTTTTTAGTAGTAGAGAATACTCCATCTGTCCCAATATATAAGGTCCTTGAGGGTTCAAATTTTGTACGAAAATATAAAGTCCTCGAGGGATAGGACAAAATTTAATGAGGTTGATGAGTAGGTGGAGAGTTGATAGGTAGTATAAAATGAGGGGTATAGAGGTCATTTCCTTCCACTGTTGTTTCTTGAGTTTGAATGCTTTAGGACCTTATATTTTAGGACGGATGGAGTAAGAATTACTGATAGTACTACTAGTAGCAGTAATTACTAGCACTACTATATAGTATAGTAATGTGAGAAGAGGACGGCAGGACGTGTCATCTCGCATGGGGTATCTTTCAGCACCAGTTTTATAAATCTTCATTGAGATTGGAACTACGCAAAGCGTTGGGTGTATGTCTACGTCGTGCCGGCCTCGTTAGTGAAGCGCACAACCTCTGCAGGTGTACGTCGACGACATACTTGGAAGCACGGGGTTATCTCTACAAATGCTTCGGTTTATTATTCGCCTCTACGAACAGGTCGTTGCTCTCTTGCCAGCCCGTAAACAATAGGGAATTGCTGTAGGTCCAACCGTGTTGTTCAACTTTGTTCCAACTTGATAAATATATCACAACTGAGTGTTTAAAGTTTCCAAATATCTAGTTTCTATAATGACTTAGTTGTACACGAGTAGGACAATCGGATTGGACCTATAGCAGTACACTTTAAGGGTGCGTTTGGCATAACTGTGGTTGTGGTTCTGGCAGCTCCGACTGTGACTGTGCTGGTAGAGCGGATTCTTTGGTGAAGTTGAAACCGTTTTGGAAAAACGTTTGGCACAACAGCTTCTCCTGGCTGTGTAACATGGATAAAAGGATGAAATGTCTATAATGCTCTTCCTTTTCTTTTTTTTTTCTTTCTTCCTCCTATTTTCCTTTTATTTTTTACTTTTACTTTTTTGTTCACATATTTTTCCTTTTCTTATTTCTCCTCCCCTTCCTTTCCCTTATCTCCACCACAAGTGCAAGGCCTTACCCATTCGTCTCCACCGCAAAAGCCCTCGGCTCCCTGCGTAGCCCACCGCCCTCGCCGCCGCCGCCGCAGATGCGCCGGTGCCCTCACCCGCGCCTCCGTCGAGCACCCTAAGCCGAGCCTCGCACCGTCGGGCCATCTCCTTCCCACTCCCCTGCGGTCGCCGCCCTTCCCCTGTGCCTCCAGCTCTCCCTATCGCCTCGACCTCGTCCGCACCGGGAGCTCCCAGCGTCGACCGCCGACCTCCTCAGTTGGTCTCCAGCTCTCCCGCCGGCGGGCTCCCCGGCCTCTAGCTCCCTCGCCGCGGTCCGGCCTCTAGCTCCCCCGCCGCGGTCCGGCCGCCCGGCTCCCGTCCTCGGGCTTCCCACGAGCGTGTCGGTGCCGTCCACAAGCCTGATCCTGCAGCGCGCCGCCGCCGTTCTCAGGCCTGCACGCGAGGGACACGAGCGCCCCAAGGACAAGTTGGGGACTCCGGACCCCACAAAGGTGATGAAGCGGGGGGAGGGGAGCTGGTTTTTTCCGCTTCCCCTCCGCAGAATTGCTCTAGAGAGCACGATTTGCGCTGGCTTCGCTGCCACAGTTGTTTTGCAAGCCCCTTTGGCACAACTTCGTGGAAAACAACTACAGAATCAGCTCACGAAGCTATGCCAAACAGACCCTAAACAATAGTCCTCTCATTCTTTTTTTTACATCATTGATTTTCTTTAATGATAAAATAAATTATAACAAAATATAAGATAATTTTAATTTTTTTAATAAGACGAACAGTTAAACGTAAGTAAAAAGTCATTGGCACCAACAAAAAACAACAGATGGGGTAGTTAGTTGGCAACTGTAGCGTGAGGGGTGGCCGGCCCATAGGATGGCTATTGGCAATTTCTCTGTCGTCGATCCTTGTAGCACCTACTCCCTCCATCCAAAAATGTAAGTATTTATTGACTCTTGGATATCATGTTAGATCACTCATCTTATTCGAAATATTTGTAAAAATATTTGTTAATTTTTATCATTAGATATGTTTTAAGTTTGCCTTATTTGTTTTTATATTTTTACAAAATTTTTGAATAAGACGAATGTTTACATTTCTAGACGGAGATAGTATTATTTTTATGGCGTGGGTTGAACGTGCTTGGCGTGATATAGGGGTCGCGAAAGGGCATGTAGCCTAGTGGTTACAAGAACCCTAGTAGCACCTCAGGTCATGGGTTCGACTTCTCGTGGGAGTGAATTTTTCCAGATTTAACGACATTTGTGCTTTCAGTGGCAATGTTCCCGTCGACAACGAGACACCTGTGGTGACTCGTCAATCTTAAGGATTTGCTGGCTCAGTCTTCGAAGATGCTCCTAGAGGTACGCGTGTATGCTCATAGGCATGGACGGATCCAGCGGTGGGGCGGGCGGGGCTCGAGCCCCCCTACCGCTGGAAATCCAATGGAGCCCCTTTAAGCCTCCTCTACAAATTTGAGAAAGAACAATGAGGGAAGAAGGGGCTAGAGGAAGAAGAAGAAGAAAGCCCTCCCTAAATTTATTCCTACATCCGTCACTGCTTATAGGGATGAGTGCCCGTGCGTTGTGAGAGATCGCATCATCAAGGTAAGGGAGTCGAAGTTAGCTGACGTCATCGAAAAGGCCACCAGGAACTTCCACGGACAGTAACAGACTCCGGACAGGAGGCTTTGTTGCCGTGTACAAGGGGGACATTGATTAATATGGAGTAGCGGGATGTCTACGGCAGCAGCTTCGGTGAAGATACGTCGAGATAGCGACGAAGACATTCACGCAGGAAGAGGACCGTTGCTACGAGGACTTTCCTAGTCGAGGTCGGCATCATCAACCGCCTCCGGCACAAAAATATTGTTCCCCTCCTGGGTGGTTCGGATCAGCTGTTCTTTAATTTTCCAATGACCAATTTTGAGCTACTATTTTTCAGCACTCGGACAACGAAACTGTTGGGTCCTCTTTCAAAATTTATTAGGAGTACTGAATGTGGACTAGTTACAAAAATAATTACACGAATGAACCGAAAATTGCGAGACGAATCCATTAAATCTGATTAATTCATCATTAGAGGTTAATTACTGTAGCACGACATTGTCTAATCAAGACATAATTAAACTCGTTAGAATCGTCTCCAAAATTAAGATAGGGGTTGTGGAATGAGTTTTGTCATTAATCTACATTTAATACTCCTAATTAGTGTCCGGAGATTGATGTGACGGGTAGTTGGTGAAATTTTGAGAAACTAAACAGAGACGGAAGCCGATGGGCTGCGCTGTGCCGGAGGCCAAAACACCCTCAAAATATGTACCAATCACGCCAAGTGAACTCAAGACATGTGCTAACGTCAAAAATCAAATGTTCAGAGGGAGTAGTCAAAAATCAATCGCTGGTTCAGAGTTCTTGGTCATTTGTATTAGATATTCAAACATGTTGCGTGAATCTGAATTTTTTCAGCATTGCTACATCCATAAGATCTTTAGCCTTTTCGTCCAAAAAGGTTACCTTCATCATCAAAGAACACTTCTCTGCAAAATCAAATATCTGATCAACACTATAACCATACAAAACAAAACATACATACAAAAATACTGGGGTACAAACTCACTTTTTACATTTTTTTCTCCCATCTCTTCATAATATAAGTCGATGGTATCTCATTTTACTTCTCAGCTCTAAGCACTTATATAATATGACGACAAGGGATTCCATAGGACTCATATAATTTAAGCACATACCAAACATGTTTGACTTGTTCATCTGAACAACACGCTCTTTTCCAAATTGGCTGCTGATTGTGAAACATTTTATATCTTCACACTCTGAAATACCTTGAATAATGCAATGGTCTCTTGCAGTTACGATTTGTTCCTGAAATTTGAAAAAAACTTCATGTGTGTAAATCACACTACATTGGTTCTCAAGGCCCCATGGTGTCATCAATTTAGGAGTGTTGTGAGGACTTTTATTATCGGCTAGCAACTCCTCTTGACATTGGCACTCCAATGTGTCAAATCTTAGCCAAAACTCAACAAAAGTCAACTTTCTATGGATGAAATGATTAAAAAAAGAACTTGCACTCTGTGACGTCCCAGGTTTTTATTTAACCTTAAGTGCTGGTCAACACCGTTGACTGTGGTCAAATCATGGTCAACCTGGGCCATCCCTTTGAAAACCTCCCCAACACACCCCCTTGAGCACCTTAGGCAAGCCAATACCAGTTCCTTGGGTCAAAACCCTAGTTAAGGGGGGACAAAACCCTTGATGCCATTATGTCATTCTAGAACTTTGTACGCGTTCTCCAAGTTTTGTCTAAACACTCAAAATTCTACCAATATGAAAGTTGTGTAGAATTGGGAGGGACACATTTCATCTTCAGGTTGGCATTTGAGATTTGGAGGAGAAATAGCTCAAAAACTCAAGTCAACCCTGTAGGCTACTGTTCACCAGGGCCGAGATTTTCTTCAGATTGGCATCGGATTTTCTCCATCAATTAGAGATCAATTGGAGCTCGGTTAGGGTCTATTGTGTAGAGCTTTGAACCATCTACAGAAGTCCTATCTATAGGTCCTTGAGTTTGTGTTTCAAATTTAAAGTTTGGAGCAGCCAAACAGGGCCAAGTTGTTTGAACCGGTGCCTGGACCGCGCTCCCGCGCCGAGCGCGTCGTGCCCGCGCCGCCACGCGGCAGCCGGCGCGTCGCCGCCGAGCCTCGACGGCCGGGTCCCCACCGGTCACAGTCCGGCGAGGACGGGGACACCATCATCACGCGCCCCCACCCCCGACCGTCTCGCACGCGGAGGACATGCCCAACACGTCGCCGCCGAGCCCCGCCGCGCCTCGGTCGGCCGGCCGGCAGCCAACACGGCTCCGCCGTCCCCGGGTCCTTCCTTCCGCACGCGCGGATTCAAGACCGAGTCCAGCGCCCCACGGCCTCACTCGCCCGCCTATAAAAGCAAACCCCCGACCGCCGCGCGCACACGCACGTCCGCCGGCCCGCCATTACTGCTGCCCCGGTGAGCACCCCTCTCCGCCGACTCCCGCCGCAAGCCAACACCTCGAGCCGCTCCCTTAGGTGTCAGTAGAGCTTCCACGGCCATTTGTTCTCGTGCATTCCTCCTCCTCTCGCCGGAATCCGAGCCGAGGCGGAAGCGCCGCCGCGGCCTCGCTGCCGCCGCTCGCCGGAGCCGTCTCAAGCCGAGCCACCACCGCCAATCGCTCTCTGGTAAGCTCAATCGAGCCCCCGTGCCACATGTTGCCCTTCTCCGGCCGCCGTTCACCGCCGGCGAGCTCCCCTCCGCCGGCAAGGGCACGGATGTAATTCGCGAGGGCATAGTTGTGAACCCAGGGACTTAGTTGTAATAGTTTGAATCTTAGTTTCCTAGCAGTTCAGTCCAGTGACTTAGGAAAATCCTAGAAAATCGTAGAAAAATTATAAAATTGCAAACCCAATTTTGTTGGGTTCAGTGAGACTAGACCTACAACTTTTGCAAAGCATGACCATAGTTTTGGCTTAAGAATTTTGAATTAAAATTCCAATTCAGTTTGACCTCATTTTGTTGTAGTTCAAAATCTAGAAGAGTTATGGAGCTGAACTTTGGATATGTTGCTAGTTATATCACTTTTAGGGTCTGGGAAAAAATTTGTATAAAGTTACTATGTAGATCTTTTTATGTAAATTACTTTGTATTTATGCCATATCTGTCTTATTGATTTTTGTAGCAAAATGTAAAATGATTTTTGTGCTGAACTTGTGGCTATGTTCATGTTATACCTAGATACAACTTTTCTGAGTTTATCATGATTTTATCTCTATTGGAAATATGTGATCTTGATTTATGCTTAGATTTACATTTAAATTCATATCTCAAATTTCAAATGCTTTGGGATGAACTTGCTGGTTTCCTAGACTTGTTTTAGGCTAGAGCAGTTGTAGGAAAGAGTTAGGGTGCAGGAGATCTTTATTTATTTAATTATGCTTTTCTCATAATAGTTATAACTAGGAAATGCTATTGTTAGGTATATTTAAATTGTAGCTCTTTTAAACTTGAAGTTGGCTCAGTGGCATGTTTATAATCTTTAGGGCCAGCAAGGACCCATGTCCTTGTTTTTATGATGGATTTGTGCAATTAAAAGTTAGGGTGCATATGAGCTCTTTATTAGAATTTAATTAGGAAAATTTAATCTTGAAATCTTGTAATTCCATTAATTGGTTGCCTAGCTTAATTAGGGTTTATGGTTTCACCCTTGCTGTTTGGTGAGTTTAAATTAAATTAATTGCATAGATGTGCACACAATCACTATTAAAAAGATTAAAAGAATAATAAGCTTTTGTATATATATAATAACCTTAATGAAAAAGAATTAGTAATTAAATGTTTATCTAGGTGAATATGGCCAACAAGAGTTGGATAAAATGTTTCCTCACTCCACCTGAACCCTGCATTGCATTCCGTGTAGAACTCCCTGACGGTAACTACGCTCTCGTGCCGGAAGCCGAGGAAGGAGGAGCTGACGCGGAGCTGCAGTACGTGGAAGTGAGCGAGGACACCGAGGACCAGCAGACTAACTGTGCTGACGAAGGCAAGCCCCGGTGCATTTACCTAAGTGTTTTTGAAAAGTTACAAAACTATCTATGGATGTTTGTGCATTTACGTTCAGGAGTTGAATGAAACCCTAGATGCATGATCCCTAGGTACCTATGTCTCTATTAGTATGATAGGTCGATAGCTGCCTGGCTATAGGACCGTTACAAGTCGAGTGATGCTTGTCACTCGCGAGAATAGGTTCTTATGTTGGAATCATAAGATCTTTATAAATGGATTGCTCATGTGGTAAGAGCATGGGATGTGGGCTCCAGTCCAATGGCTTTCGTGGGTTAAGTGTTTGAACGTACTAAACACTTGTCGGAAATGGGTACGGTAAGCCTAGTACCTTAATGAGGCGGTAAGGGATTTTTCCGTGACTAATCTTGGGATGCGTCCCCCGGCTAGCTACCGGTGGTGCATGTGCGATTCTGGGTGCCTTGCGGGGTATACCAGATAGCCTGTACCGAAGACTGTGGCCTCTTATCCTGAACCGAGGATTTTCGGGAACCGCCTGGTGGTTGTCCTTGCGGGGGCACCCTACCGTGTGTTTAGGTCTACCTTGCAAGGTTTAAATCAATCGATTGTCGGCCTCTCACCGTTATCTGAGACTACTTATCCTACTAGCCATGAGATCCCTAATGATGGAAGTCGATGAATATTTATGCTTGATTAATTGTATTGCACAACTTATGCTTGCAATAGCTGGCTAGTTTAGAAAGGAATAATCAACTAGAACTTGTGCTAAAATCTTGAAAGTAAGGACATACTCTTTGTTGCTTTTCAGCAAAAGAAACCCCAGTGGCCAAAAAGCCTTTCATGTCTAGAGTTGGTGATGTAGTTGTCACCGACGGGTAAGTCTTGCTGAGTATTAGTATACTCAGCCTTGCTCTAATCTGTTGCTCCAGGTAATGCTTTGCTGATGTGTGGCCTAGAGAGATCCCGCCTGGCTGGGAGCTGGAGTGGGTTGAAGACGCTGAATGAAGGCATCATGGCAGGCCTCCTGTGATGTTCCTCGCGCCGTTTAGTTTAATTCCGCTGTTTTCAAAACTCTGAACTTCGTTATCATGTCAAAAACTCCGGTTTGTAATAATTAAACCCTTCGGGGTAGTTTCGGATGTTAATAATGTGTGGTTCTCTGGACTCGCCTTCGCGTGAGTTTTAATGCATATATGTCGATCCTTGTTGCTATGTAAAGTGATTTCACAGGGCGTTAACCCGGCAACTAACGACAGGATGATACTTTATTGTCGCTTAACGGCCAAAGTGGATTGGTTTAGGCGACAGTACGGTGTTTTCCTGGGCGGGTTGTCACACACTCTTCGATCGTGATGTAGTCCTATGCATTCCTGCTAGAGGTATGTCCAAAAAGTATACCGGAATCCATGATTTGCGAATGGCAAACCTATTGGAAAACCACTCATTTCCCATGAGTCCATAATATGTCGTGATAGAATTCCATTGTGACTCAAAATCATCTGAATTCTCGGTCCCCAAACACAATTGTTTAGTCTTTTCCAAAATGTTTGATCTTCTCTTATAGAGGGCCCGACCTTCTCGGGTACTTTGTCCATGATATGCCACTCACAAAATCTATGAGTTGTATCTGGTAGAATCTCAACAATAGCAGCCTTCATTCTCGCATCTTCATCTGTTGTGATTAGATGAGGTGTTACTCCACTAGCCTTAAGAAAGGTCTTAAACAACCATACATATGACTTTATCTTTTCATTTGCTAAGAACATTGTCCCAAAGAAAACACTTTGTAAGTGATGATTGACTCTTGTAAATGGCACAAATTTCATGTCATACTGGTTGGTGGAATGTGTTGCGTCTACCGACATCATCACCAATAACACTATAGTTTTTCCTGCATAAACCATCTGCCCAGAATACACTGACAAGATGTCCTTGTTCATCCACTAGAAATTCATAAAAGAATGCAGGATTACTTCCTTCTTTCGCTCAAGTTGTGCCACAAACATTTAGGGATCTGCATCTTTGATTTTGGTTCTGAGGTCGGTAATAATTTTGGAAATCCCTCTTTGTGCACCCAACATTCTCAAACCCACCCTCACTGACATGGAGAAGTCGATATGCCTGTGAGGTGCCAATGCTAGCCTTATGACAATTGAACAAAGTGCTCTTAGCCCTTTCACTGACTTTACGATTAGATCTTAGCAAATGCCTCTTATCTGGTGACACAAAACCATGGTTGTGCTCCTCTGTTGGCGGTCGATTTCCGTCAACCTAGCCATGGGCTTACCTTCAATATTGGTATTAATTTGATATTCAAACTAACGATCCTAATCACTATGATATGTCAAGTTCGCACTCGCATGAGGTTTTTGGAGTTTATTGTTTACACAGGAATTAAGCGCCTAAATGAGGACTTCCGGGTAAAGTTCATCGAGCACTTTACGAGAAGATCATGAAGCCCGGCACAAGTCAAGACACGAGGTGAACATGACTCCAAATGACCCAAGGACTGAAGAATGAAGCTGTGAAACTCCGAGGACCTAAACAGAAGATGTGAGAGTTTGCGCGCCAAGCACTCTTATCTAAACCGCGGGGAAAACGACGTCAAGGACCCACATGCAGTTCGGCAAAAACTCAAGAACACGCGAGAAGCTTCGGGAAGAAAGACAGGACGGAACTGGGTCGAGGTGGGCCCAGGACGGCCGGCCCAGCCTACTTCGGGCCCTGTTCGCCGCCCCCTTTGACCTAGCACCCCTTCGGACTATTTATAGTTCCCGTGCGAAGTGCCACGCATCAAGCCATCCGTCATTTGCCGCCGAGGAGCAAAGAAGCTAGAGGGACACCATCTCGGAGAGGAGAGTCGTGCTAGTTGTCTAGGGCTACCGTAGCCGGCGTGGGAACCTTGCAAGGAAGACCACATCGGAGTTTCGGAGCTAAGATCAAGATCGAGGTAGGATCCCAGTGGTGATCTTGTTCATGTAAACATTCATGATGAAGTCTTTATGAATCCGATTTTCTAGCGATCAAGTGCCTTCTTCTATGATTTTGTTCTTGCTTGAGTTTGCTTCTTCCTCAATCTATTCTCGAGATAGATTGCACAGGGCGTTCTTGTAGCCGCGGTGTCTAGAGGTGCATACCGGATCTACCAAGTGGTTCAACATGTGTAACACCCTAAAATCCATCACCAAATAAATATAAGCAACATGGTGTTTTAGATTTAATTTTCTAAGGAATAAATAATTTATCAAATAAATTTGGCTCTAAAATGTTTAAATATCATTTTGAATAATTTTAGAAGCAATAAGTGCTTGTGCATCATATTTTGTTTGCATGATTTTTGTGTGGTAGTGTAAAGTTTTAAAAGTTTTAAAGTTTATTTGAAACTTTGAAAAGATTTTTGAAAAATTGAAAAGTGTTTGGAAGTTTTAAATGTTGAAAAGGTTTGAAAAGAAGAAAATGTTTTGAAAAAAAAAAGAAAACCCTCAAACCCTCAAACCCCTCACCCCTTCTCTGTTTTGGCCCGCGACCCAGTTCCTCTCCGCCGGCCCATCTCCTCACTCGGCCCACCTTCAACCACACGGCCTGCTTTCCCCTTCCCCCTTCCAGTCGCTGGCGATCCGGGCCCGCCCGTCAGTTCCTCCAGCCTCTCTCCCCTCCTCTGCTTTGCGTGATGACGCAACAGCCGCGCCCGCCCGGCCGTTTTCCCCGCATCCCTCGCCCTTCCCCTCTTTTGAGCTGGCCATCAAGGCGCGGTGAAGCCCTCATTCACTCCCTCGCCTTCAATTCTGCTGTTACTCCAAATCAAGCGCCCTCTCTTGAAGGCAGTAAAGCCGCCGACGCCCCCTTCGGCCATTGATGGCCATTACCCCGGCCATCACCCCCTCTCCCCTTCTCTTGGCCTATAAAACCCGAGCTCGAACCCTACGCGCCTCCTTTTCCTCTCCCGAGCCCCTCTTTTCTCTCCACCTTCGCGCACGCGCCGTCGCCGTTCGGTCTCCGCCGCCGGGCCATTGCCGGCCGTGCAAGCTCCTCGTCGCCGGTGAAGTGCCCCTGACTCTCTCTCCCTCTCTCTTCTTCGCATACATCGCTCACTCGAGCCCTCCCTTGTCCCAGGGCGCCTTCTCCCGTCACCGGCCGAGCCGTACCCGGAGCGCCGCCGTCGTCTTCAAGCTCCGGCCGCCGTGCTCGATCTCGCTCACCGCCGCTTCTCCGACGCCGACTCTTCGCCCGAAGCTTTGCCAGGTGATAAGCATCACGCCCCTCCTTGTTTCTGTGCGTCATAGGGCCCGTAGCCCTTGCCTCCGCACGCCGTCGTTGGCCGCGCTGCCCTCTTGCGGTGCGTGCCGTCGTGGTCGCCCGAACCACCTCCCAAACCCCCTAGATGAGTTCGACTTGCTCCCAGCTACGTGTAGGTATTTTCCGCGCGCCAAACCGAGGCCGGGAGCTCATTTTCGAGCAACTCCGGCGAGCTCCGCCGTGCGCCGCCGCACGCTACCCCCTCCTCCGGCGTATCCTCCGCCGCGTGCCGCATGCGTCCGTCCGCAGCCGCCCGATCCAGCGGGAACGGCTGAGATCGCATCCCCTCCCGGTCAAATCCTTAATGTACCGGTCAACCCAGGGTTGCCGCTGCAACTTTGCAAAAACGCCCCTGTGTTTTCCCTTTTCACAACCATGCCCTCCTACCGGTTAAGATCCTTACATCTAGGTCCTTCCTTTTGTGTTTAGACCCCTGATCTTCTTGGTTTTTCGCCAGCCGATCGATCCGTGATCAACGGCCCAGATCTTTTCGGCCCGGAGTCAACCCGGCCTCTTACCGGTCAACCTGAGCCCGCTGTGGCCTTTTTGCAAAAGAGGCCCTCTAGTTTTCAGTTTCACAAAAGTGTCCTTCCACCTATGTAAACCCTTTCAAACAGGTCCCTGTTTCTTCTGTTTAAGCCCCTGTCCTTCCTAGTTTTCCCACCCAAGGTCCAACCTTGCCTTTTTACGTTATAAACCTCTGGTTTATATACGTAATCATGTTTTAGCCCCTGGTTTCTTGCAGTTAAGCCCCTGGAAGCCCTGTTTCTTCACAGAAAAGCCCCTGAACCTTGTTTTGGCCGTATCTTTTGCGTTATAGCTCCGTTTCCACTGTTTCAAGTTGCGTTAGGTTCATATCAACTCAACCTACGTGATAGGACCAATGTTGAACATGTTCTATGTTTTATAATTTATTTAAATATTAAATATGATTAAATCCTTATATACATGCTTTTCTAATTAAAATCTAATTAGAGTTTAACACGTGTTTTCATAAGAAAGATAATATGATTAATACTTATTAAATAATTCTTTTAATTAAAAGTTAATTAGATGTATACCTCGGTTTTCATAATCAAACTTAAATTGATTAATGTTTATGCAATTTGCTTTCTAATAAAAAGCAACATAGGCTATATCCCGAGTTTTCTTAATTAAATGCTAATTTGATTAATATGAATATAAATGTGTTTTTAAGTTATAATTTGATTAGTATAACTCGAAATATGAAGATAAACGTTTAGATGCTTCACATGCTTCTTTTAAATTAAATGTTTAATTTGCATAAATCATACTTGAATATTTATAAATAAAATTGGACTAGGTTTACATCGTCTTTTAAATATAAATAACTTGCTTAATTATAAATAGGGTATTTCTCTGAAATAACCTATGCACATGATTTTACTTAATTAAAAGATACCTAGCACATAGCTAGCTCTTGTATGTGATCACCCAAAGCTCCCGATAGTTCTGAGTGTTTTTGTGTTCGCGTTCCTAGAGCTAAACCTTGTCCTCTCTTTAAGCTTTTCATGATTGGTGTATTGTTTTGTTTATTGAATGTCTTTATGTGTGCTCGTAGACATCGTGCCAGTTTCGAGTGAGCAGCCAGTTGAAGTGGATCAAGAGCAAGTTTTTGAAGAAGAAGAACCCCAGTGTTTAAGCAAGGAAGGCAAGTGGTCTTCTCCCTCTGCATATTCCTCTTTGTCCTAAATAATTGCATGTTAATTAATATTTACATTTAAATGTTGTATTGCATAAATTTGATGGGAGATTACCTTTTTAAGGACATGACTAGAATTTTATCCCTATTACCTTGGACAACCCTTTTAAATAAATGTTTTGGTAGAAATGCTTAGTTGCTATAACTTGGGATGGTTCAAATGAATCTTTGCAATATGATGAATGTTGATCATGATAACTTTGGTGAAGATGATGCTATGTTGATAACAAGATCATATATTTTAATCAGAACATGGAGAACCACCCAGGAAAACAGTGCAACCACAGTCCATATGGCTCTGGCTTAGCCAATTAATTAGGTGTGTAAATGTACTGATGACCTTATCTGAAAGGAGCAGAGGGGGATCGAGGTTGAAGGGGTATAGCCCGGTTCTTTTGGGGTAGCAGCCTTTGCTAAGGTGCTGACCACTAGGGAGGGTTATGGTCCGCCCTGATCTGTAACTATGCGGGTTGTTAGTCTTTTGCATGCCTTTGTAAAGGCTTCGTAGTGGACCCCTAGCCACTCACCTCGAAAGTGTTTAAGGGTCTGATCAACCCGGGCAACATGGGGAACACGAGCTGTGGTGAAAGTGTACAACCTCTGCAGAGTTAAAACTGATCGATCAACCGTGCTCACGGTCAAGAGCGGCCTGGACCCTCACATGATTAATGAACTTGAAGATGGAATTAAATTATGGTTTATGTATGGTTTGAGATGGAAAGTTTTCTAAAGTCTTTTTGAGTGGGATGGTATAAACTTACACCTAGTAAATAGGTGCTTGCTAATAAAATTTGACCAACATTAAAAATGCTAACCGCTGCAAACCTTAGCCTATCCTTGATAGCCTTGCATCTTCCCCCACTTGCTGAGCTCCAACCATAAGTGTGCTCACCCTTGCTTACCCGCTGTTCAGAGGAGAACAATGGAGAAGAGTACTTCAGCGACTTTGATGAGTTCTGAGGCTTGCGTGCCCCCAGTCATGTGCCTGTGGAAGCTGAAGATGGAGTTGCTTCGTCTAGTTATCGTTTGTTCGTTTTAAAGACCTTCGAGTCTAACGTCTGAGTGTAATAAAGAGATAATGTAATGGTTTAACTCTTGTACGTTTTTATTGCTGTTTATTGATACTTCACTCATGACGTCTATCATATGTGTGTAAACTTGATCCTGGCGCACATATGAGATGCATTTGGTTTTCTTTAGAAAATCAGGTGTGACAACATGTTCCTTGTGGCGTGCTCTAATATTCGATTGTAAAAGAAAGGGGGGCGTCGTGACAGGATGTTGACACCAAGTACGACGGGACAACTTAGGGGGTTTGACGAAAGGTCAAGATTTAAATATGCTTTTTATGAGATTCATATGGTTTTCTTCATCTATCTTGCTCGGAGCTACAACATAAGCACTATCTAGGCTCTCTAGATCGGTTATCTCTACACTTTCTCTCGCTACCTCTCATGTTTAGTAGATTAGATGCATTCGAAACCTCTTCAAGATGAAAGTATTTTCTCAGTTATTAGATTGAATCTTGCATTGCACATGTTCCACGGATTCGATACCTTGGGTGATACTCGAGGAAAAAAGGCACTACATGATCTGTAAGCTTGCGGTGAAACTTGACGCGTTATTGAACCGTCAACATCCTCAACCATTGAAACTAGTTGATACATCTTGTCACTACCAAGCTTGACAACAATATGTGCCAGACAACCGCATCTAGTTTCCATCAGTGTCGTTGTCTTTCTTTTTTTTTCCCACATCATCATTAGCATTTGTTATGTTCTCCTTATTGTACCCTTCCCTTGAATAATAATACCTCTTGTATAATATTTCCTCATTTCCCTTCTCTTTCAAAAGTTTTCTAATCAACTAGATTAGTACTTGGTTAAGCGCTAGCAATTCCTTGCTCTGTGGATTGACAAGAACCTTGGGGATCTCCCCTAGGTGAAAAAGGCTACAAGTGATCCGTACACTTGCAGATCGAAACTCTACACGTTATTTAACCATCAACACTCATCCACTTTCTTAATTATACTCTCCTTTTCTTTTTGATCCACTAACATTCTTAGCCCAACCCCATAGGAATTGTCTAAGCTTTTGGATTTTATATTGCCACTTTTTGCAAAGGTGTTCGACCTCTCTTTTCCCCTTCCCGAACTTTTTTAACCATCTCGCGAAACCCATCTCTAAGTAACCATCCTAGTTCAAATTTGAACATAGTTTGTTTATTAGAATGAGTCCCATTACCTGTACTAACAAGTAGGGGGTATGATCCGTTGATAAAGGATACTTGGTTTCCCACTCCGTACTCACTAGAATCCGGTCGTGTGTGTCGTAGGTTGGCTTAGCCAAAGAATTTTCCCAAGTAAATTTCCTATTATATAGCTCTAAATTCTCTCAAATCTAAACTATCGATGACAATGTTAAAGAGAAAAGGCCATCTATCATTGTATTTATCGTTGTTCTTTTCTTGTGGGTTCTGGATGATGTTGAAATCAACCCCCACAACCAACGACAAATTTTCTTTGGCACAACTATATACGAGTTCCGCCAAGAAGTCCCCTTCCTTATTGCACTACGACTAGAATCCATCGGAAACCATCTTCCTTATTGCGAAGGTGAAGCTTAACATAGATGTCCCCTTCATCAATACTACCAATATAATGTCAAGAATTTCCAGGTTAATGCATAGAAAAATGCCACTAGACCGACCATGAGGTTGTGTCCAATGCCAAAAACAATTCATGACCCCTACAAATATTTTTTGAGGCAAAAAATGTGGCGGAGATCCCCACGGTATAAAAACCTTTTATTAGAAAAAAGAGCTATAGAGTTCTTACATTGGGGAATTAACTAAAAGAGTCCAGCCACACACTAAAGGCAGATCGCAGATATGTCTTGAACCTAATCAGATGAGAAGAGCATTGGGATTTGAAAAGAAAAAACCATCTTTCTACACTAGGGTCACCTCTGTCGAAGATTTTGTCAATTCTCATTTTCTAGATTTCCCAAGAGGCAAGCATTGCCACTTCAATGAAGAAATCAAGTCCCTGTAGTTATTGTGCTCTTATGAGTCTATCCCCTAGGGTCAGGGTCAAATCCAAATCGAAATGAATGGTATGCCATCATTGTCTTGCAAACGTGCAATCGAAGAAGAGGTGCTTGACTGTCCCGAGGGCTCCTGTGTCACAAATGACAGAAAAATCATCATCATGAACTGTAATGTTTCTTCTTGTTAGCATGGTCTTGGTGTTCAGACGATCCACAAATATTTTTAAGAGTAGAATTCGTATAATCTTTTTTGCCGGTCTCAAGTAGATCTATGAAGTCTAGCTTCCTCTCCCTACTTGTATCGGAAAGGAATCTATATTTAGCCAAGTCGCTAAGACCTCTGCTATTCCAAAACATACCCTTCATTTTGAACCCTTTGAAAGTTTTTTAACTACTCTAAGTTTCGGGTTATTCTTCCGTGATTTATGCTTTTTGAAGATAGTTTGAAAATCACAATTTAGGTGATCACTGTCATCATCAAGCACCTCTTCCATAAGATCACCACGTAGGTGACCAAGGGCAAGGTTTTCAAACTTCTAATCATCTTCTATCTCATTGTTTTCTAAAAGCTCTAGATCACTTTCTTCTACTTCATTAGAAGGTATCAAAGAAAGTCTATCCAATTCTATTCTTTTGAGGGCTGAAACCGAATTATTAGCCTCCAAGTTGTTGTCTCCCAATTTAATTCCTAAGTTGGAAATTTTAGAAACAACATGTTGATCTGGAAAAGAAAGTATGGAGAGAGGGTTACCTTCACCCGATTCAAGGTTCTGCCACGCCGCTCTTTTCTTTGCCTAATCCATCACATCTGTGTCGGCCAAGCCCACCAGCCTTGGGCTCGTCCTAGGGAACCCGCACAGGGCCTCCTTGATTCCTGCTGCTGTCAGAACCATCTTTGGCCCCGTTTGGGAGGGCTCCCGCCAGCTCCAACTCCACCACTATAGCGCACTGTAGCGTGGAGCTAGTGGAGCCACCCAATCCGAGCTCTAGGGGCTCCAATGAATAGCGCACCTGTCAGTGAGAGAGGAGGGAAAGAAGGAGGTGGAGCCGCTATGTTGAACAGTGCTGCCATAGTGTGAGCGGAGACGAAGCCGAAACCGCCGCTCCCAACCGGGGCTTTCGAGTGCTCTTGCAGGACCTCAGAACCCCGACGAGGCTCCTGTTCTGTCCCGTTTTCCCCGGGGGCTCCTATATGGCTACCAGAAGGTGGATAAGGGTTGAAACTTCCAGCCCACCAAAAGCCCACCTAAGATTGCTAGCTAGTAGTTTCCAACCATCCCACCTTATGACTATTAAATAAAAATGTTATGACATTTTTTCGTCAACATTTTAGTTATTTTTTCGTCAACATTTTGCAAAATGTTGCAACATTTTTGGGACCAACATTTCAACATTGTTTGCTGCTTCATCTTCCCGAAGCCCAGCGGTCAGCGGCGCATGAGCGGCGTGCGGGCGCAGAACCCCAACGAGCTTGCGCGCGGTGCCGCGATGTGCGACCGGTGAGCTCGTACCGCCTGCGCAGGGGCCGCGGTGCACGGCGGGGCGCGCAGGACGACGCAGCCACGAGCTCGCCTGCACACAGGGGCCGCAGCGGCGAACCTGCCGTCTGCCGACGGGGCTCCGGTGGCGCGGGGCGCGGCAGCGGCGGGCCACAGGGGTGGTACACGGCGCACCGGAGGTGTGCGGCGGCAGCTCACGCGAGTGAGGAAGGAGAGGGATGGGTGGTAGAGTTGTTAGAGTTTGAAATTGTTAGATTTCTATTGAGTTATAGTTTCAACTACTAAGAGCAACTCCAACAGTCTCGTTAAAAGGCTCGATATCGCTAAAAAAAGGAAATGGAGGAAAAATATCCTTCCAACAGAATCGCCATAGCCGCAGCCTCGCAATCCTCCTCGCCATATCCTCCCCTCGGCTCGTCATCTTTGACGAGTGAATCTCCTCGCCATATCAAGAAATCCGTGACTCCCGCCCTCCCACCCTCGTTCCCTCCCGCCATCCCCGCGCTCTCACTGTCGTTCCTGCATTCGAGAAGAAATTGGCAGTTCTCCCATTCTCCCGTGCTCCTCCGCTCGATATCGATGGCACCACAGCCAAATCCATGCTCAGCGCGCGTGTTGCGCAACGAGGGGTCAGGGATGCATCCGCCCCCCGCTGGATTGTGCCAGCTTGACCGGCCTATCTAGCACCGGCTCTGCATCTTGCATCGGAGGATGGAGGGTTGCTGGCCAATTGGCCAATTGGAGTCGTGCGCCACCGATTCGTCGTCCTCCAGATGAGGTCCTCCCGCTTTAAGCATTGACTGCCGCTGCGTGAGCTACTTCCCCGCTCAATCACATCCCCATCCCAAGTTCGTCAGCCTAGAGGTCTTGCAGGTCACGGCGGAGCTCCTTCACGCAGCTCCACAGGTGGCTTTTCACTGGACCATCATCTATCTGCTAAAAAGAATTGACAAGCATGGCGCAGAATCTGCAGATAGCACAGAAAGGTCCGTTCGAGGGCCCTTCTGTACGCAACGCGAGTGTGTTGCCTTCCCGGTGCTCTTCCACGACCACCGCACAACTCCAGCACTCTCACCCACACGCATGCAGGCGCCAGGTAGCGTCGGCGTCCAGGCCGCGGCGGCAGCAGATGGAAGGAGTGGGAAAAAATCGTCAGAATCCGACGTGGACCTTATTTGAATATAGAGAGTCAAGATTTGGAGAGTCTTTTGGTTTACCTCATCATTTATAGAGTTTTCTATTTTTTAGAGGTCTTCTAAAACTCTAAATTTGACTAAGATTATACATAAGCTGTTGGAGTTGCTCTAACTTCCAGAAGATATTGTTGTGAAGTGAATAAAATGGAATGTACAGTAGAAGGATTGATTGATTGGAGGGGGGTGGACCCCACTATTTATGTACAGTGAAGGGGCACACAGGCACCCTTTCGGGGATGAAGCCCCTTTGATGAGGTGGCAGTTGCCTCTGCTAATTACATCATTAACTAACTACTAATTACATATTAAGTTAATTGGTCATTAACTAATATTTCATAACACTCCCCCTTGACCAATTGCTTCATATGTTCTTGATGTAATTTCTTCTCCAATCTTCCTTGAATATTATCTTGTAAAACTCCTCCAAAAACCCTTTGGGAAAAATCTTGAGGAGAAACCAATCTGTGAGTATATACCACTAAAAACTCCTTTTTTAAACCCAGTGGGAAAATATAAGGAGAAAAGTGATATGACATATTTGATTATTGTCTTATTTGATATTTATATGAGAAAAACCTTTGAGAAGGAAAACTCATAAGTTTAGAGAGTAATGTAGTTATGATCTGAGGATCATATTTTAATATCCTTCTCCAAAAACATGATGGAAAAATGTGAGAAGGTATTATTATATTACCTTTAAAACCTTGAGAGGGAAAATAAGGTAATCTTGTATTGATATTGCCTCATTAAAACCTTTATGAGAAACCTTTATAAGGAAAAACTCATATAGGAAAAAGAGTATAATATTTATAATCAGAAGATTATGTATAGGTTATATTAAAGGGAATCCCCCCCTGATTCTTGCAAATCTTTAAGTTGTCGCATACCAATTCCGGGAACATATTTCTGGAACAATGATGTTGGTAGTGATTTTGTGAATAAATCTGCAAGATTATCACATGATTTAGTTTGCAAGATTTTTATCTCTCCTTTCTTTTGTAATTCATGAGGATAGAATAGTTTAGGACCCATATGTTTTGATAGGTTGCTTTTTATATAACCTGCTCTCATTTGTGCAATACAAGCAGCATTATCTTCATACACTATGGTCGGATTCATGATTGATCTTATACCACATGATTGTTGTATGTTTTTAATCATTCTGCGAAGCCATACACATTCACGTGATGCTTCAAATAATGTGATTATTTTAGAATGATTTGTGGATGTGGCTACTAGAGTCTGTTTTGATGACTTCCATGATATAGTCGTTCCACCATGTAAAAATACAAAGCCTGTTTGAGATCTGGCTTCATGGGGATCAGATAAATAGCCAGCATCAGAATATCCAATCAATGTTTTATCTTGGTTAAATTTGTAAAATAATACAAGATCTATAGTGCCAATAAGATATCGGAAGATATTCTTAACTCCCGCCCAATGGCGTTGGGTTGGAGCAGCGCTGTATCGAGCTAGCAAGTTTACCGCAAATGCAATGTCAGGCCTTGTGCAATTTGTGATATACATTAGCACTCCAATGGCACTGAGATATGGAACATCTGGTCCCAATACCTCTTCATCTTCACCTTTAGGTCTGAATTGATATTTATCAACTTCAAGAGAGCGAACGACCATAGGTGTTTTAGATGGATATGATTTATCCATATTGAATTTCTGTAGAACTTTTTGGATATAAGCAGACTGATGTACTAAAATCCCTGTTGGGAGGTGCTCAAGTTGTAAACCTAAGCAAAATTTGGTTTGACCCAAATCTTTCATTTTAAATTCCGTCTTAAGATGTTTGCGTGCTTCATCTATATCTTGTCGAGTCCCAATGATATTGAGATCATCAACGTACACAGATATAATACAAAATCCAGTTGAGGATTTCTGGATGAATACACATGGGCAATCATCATTGTTGAAAAAACCATTCCGAAGAAGGAATTCCTTTAGTCGGTTGTACCACATTCTTCCCGACTGCTTTAAGCCATATAATGACTTTTGAAGCTTTACACAATACATGTTGCGTGAATGATTCTTGTTCGGGATATCAATTCCTTCCGGAACTTTCATGTAGATATCCGAATCTAGTGACCCATAAAGATATGTTGTCACTACATCCATGAGATGCATGGATAGACCCTTTTGAGCTGCCAATGATATTAGATATCGGAATGCTATACCACTCATAACTGGAGAATATGTTTCATCGAAATCGATGTCGGGTTTCTGCGTGAACCCTTGAGCTACAAGTCTCGCTTTGTATCTCACCACCTCGTTATTTTCATTCCTTTTGTGGATGAAAATCCATTTTGATCCCACAGGAAAAAAGTGACGAGGAGTAGGCATCACTGCGGAGAATACCTCTCGTTTCTTGAGCGAGTCTAATTCTGCCTTGATTGCTTCCTTCCATTTGACCCAGTCGGAGCGCTTGATGCACTCTGCCATGGACTTAGGTTCTGGATCAATACGATGGTCATTTGCAATCTTTGTGGCAAAGTAAATGTCGACATTTGTAGTCTTTCTGTTGTATGATTCTCCAGAATCAATATAATTAATGGAAATTTCTTGTACCCCTAGTGACTCATCTTGATTTCCCTCAATGATTGAGTCTGGGTCTTCCGATGTCCTAGCACTTATATTATTTTGTGCACTTATGCTAGGTATGTGATGTATCTGTTGAACATCCATATTGTTTGGATTTACATTATCCAATTGGTGTCTATCAACTTGATGTTGATATGCATTTACTGATTTGGAAGTGACCTTCCTTGTTTTTCGCGGAGGCTTTGGTGTAGCCTTATCCTTTGTAATAGTACTTTTCCCCCTCTTATTTTGATTTGGGAGTTGTCGAGTAGGAATTGCTACTCTCTTTGGTACATTTACAGCAGGATTATGTGATTTAGTGACACCTTTGTAGTCAGTAAATGCTTCTGCCAGATTATTTACAATGTTTTGCAAATTAATAATCTTTTGAACTTCACATTCAGATTCTATAGTACGTGGATCATAGGACTGAATACCCGTGGTATTCCAATTTATTTCTTGGCATTCTGTTTGGTACTTGTCTCCCCCTAATGCCGGGAAATTGTCCTCATCGAAGATGCAATCAGCATACCGGGCAGTGAATAAATCCCCTGTAAGAGGTTCAAGGTACTTGATGATTGACGGTGATTTGTACCCAATATATATCCCCAATTTTCTATGGGGGCCCATTGATGTACGCTGCGGTGGTGAATCGGTACGTATACAACGCAAGGGAAATACTTGGTTGATTTCCACGTACTAACTGCAACGGGGAAACCGTATTGTATGCAGTAGGTCTTATTTGAATCAAATCAGCGGCGTGTAAGACTGCATGACCCCAACATGATGTTGGTAAATTACAATTCTGTAATAATGGTCTAGCAATTAACTTTATTCTCTTGATAAGAGATTCGGCTAATCCATTTTGTGTATGTACATAAGGAACAGAATGTTCCACACTTATGCCTAGAGCCATACAATAGTCATTGAAGGCATGTGAAGAAAATTCAGCGGCATTGTCCATCCTGACAGTCTTGATAGCATATTCAGGGTGATGTGCTCTTAATTTGATAATTTGAGCAATGAACCTTGCAAAAGCATGGTTTCTTGTGGACAATAAACATACGTGGAACCATCTTGTAGATGCATCAATAAGTACCATGAAGTACTTAAATGGTCTGGTTGATGGATGAATGGGACCACAAATATCTCCTTGAATGCGTTCAAGGAATTGTAGTGGTTCAGCCTTTATTTTAAGATAAGGGGGTCTTAAAATTAATTTCCCCGTGGCACATGTGGTGCACACAAAATCTGATGGCTTGGGAAATTTTGAAGTATTTAATTTGTGACCAATTGAATTGCCGATAATTTTTCTCATCATCCCAATGCCGGGATGACCAAGGCGATCATGCCAAATCTTGAAGATATCAAGATTTTGAAAAATTACCTTGTATGCAACATGTTGTACGGGTGGAGTGCATCCTCAATTACTATTTGAGTACCCATAGGGAGAACAATTGTGGCCCGTCCGGAACCAACAATTATAGCATCGCGGCCCGCGATAGTTGTGACATTTCCTTTACTCTTTTTGAGAGTTTGGAAATATTTAAGTTCTCTGAGTATGGTGTTAGTTGTGCAACTATCCACCAAACAAAGTTCTTCCTCCATATGGATTGTCCCCGTAGGATAATCTAGAATGGGTAATTTAAATTATAAGATTTTAACTCATAGATTATATAATACATACTTTATTCAATAGGTATCATAAGTAGCATATGTCTTACAATACTTTGTGACAACAAATATTTACAACACATTTATTACATAAATATGGCTATAGAACGAAGTTCTTTTTCGGGAGCATAGAGACTAAGACATGTCTCCAAACATGTCATTGGATGGTCCATCCACTAGCATGTTGTCGGTGTTGTCGATGCTATCGATCATCATGTCGTCAGTGCTGAAGAATTCATCCACTTGCATTGGATCCTTCTCCTTGTTGTGTTCCGCGGGAACATCCTTGGAGCAACTGGCACCCGGAGTTAGCGTGGTGAAGTGTGCTTCAAACTTGTTTCCATGAACTTGCTTTGCAGCATACTTTTGGTAGAGATCAACCAAATGCTTAGCGGTGTGGCACTTTCTAGTTGTATGGTTGTGACAACCACACCTTTGACAAACTTGAGAGTTGTCATTGTTACTAGGTTTCTTGAAAGTGTCCTTTCCTTTGTGAGAACCCTTGCCTTTCTTGAAATTCTGCTTCTTCCCTTTTCCCTTGAAATTCTTTTTGAATTTCTTACCACCAAACCTTTTATTGTTACTCTGAGCATTGAAATGAACTTCAGGCAGAGGTGCTGCACCCACAGAGCGCATTTGATGGTCCTTTGTTAAGAGCTCATCATGCTTGTCCGCTTGAAGTAAATCATATATTAAGTCAGAGTATTTGTTGTAGTTGTAGCGGCGGTATTGCTGTTGCAATATCCTATTAGCAGGGAGGAATGTAGATAGAGTTTTCTCTATCATTTCTGCATCATCCAAAGGTTGATTACAGAAACAAAGCTTGGTGGAAATCTTGTGAACTGCAGAATTGTATTCTGCAACAGATTTGAAATCCATTAGACGGAGTAGAGACCACTCCCGTCTTGCTTCGGGCAGAATAACACTTTGTTGTTGATCATAGCATTCTTTGAGAGAATCCCAAAGTTTCTTAGGATCATCTTCCATGATGTACTCAGCTTTGAGATCATGATGAAGGTGATGCCTTAGAAAGTGCAAGGTTGCATACTTGTGATTGACTGGGATAGGATTTTGTGGATCAGGTTCATTAATTGTGTTAATGAAACCTTTGGTCGTAAGCACAATTTTCACATCCATAGCCCAAGTCAGATAGTTGCTACCATCTGCTGCATGTTCAGTGAAGTCTTTGTTATGTATTTTAGCCATTTTCCTACATGAAGAACCATATAGGATTAATTTACGGAGATAAATTTGTGTTGTAAAGAAGCAAAATTATGCATGTAAGATGAGTCTTACAAAATTAAGGTATAGGACATTGTAATTCCTGTAGGAATAATTTGACTTGTTAGTCATTTAATATTTCGTCCATATATATGAAATTTGGATATACACATTGAAGGTAATCATCATAAAGATGTAGACCTCACAGTGATGAGCAAAAGCTGCCTAAAAGCGCGGATCTCAGGGCAAATAAGCTCTTGTAAAGAACTTATCGCAGCCAGCACCTAGGTCGCATCACCTTGTGTTATTCACAAATCATATGTATAGACCTTAATTTTAATTTTTCTTAATTTTCTATTTAATATAGAAAAATAGATTAAGTGATTATGCAAAATAAAATGAATTGCATAAATAAGAATTGTTCTAACACCTAAAAATGATCTACGGATCATTAACATGCACAATTACTGCGGTAATTATAACATTCAAGTTACATAGGTATGAATACCGAAGGGTACATAACACAATGTGCTTGACAACACATATTTACAGAACAATTCAGGGTCTAATACGTAAAAATACAGAACTGATAATTCTGAAAACGTAAATAGATAATAGCCTGAGGGCTTATTGGTAAATGCAGGGGGTAAGTTAAACTTTTCAGAAGTTGGAGGGGTTCTGATGAACTTTCTGAAAGTTGGAGGGGTTCTGATGAACTTTTTGAAAGTTGGAGGGGTTCTGATGAACTTTTTTGAAAGTTGGAGGGGTTCCAGCGGACTTCTGGAGTGTGGAGGAGCAGTGTGGCCCGTTTAGGCCTGCGGGCTTTCCTTTTTCTTTTTTTTTTCTTTTGGCATGTTGGCCTGTGGACGGTTGGTGGGCTGGCTTCAGCCTGCCAGCGGCCCGTTGCGGCCCACTGCGGGTGGCCCGCGTATAAAAGGAGATGGGGCGGTTGCTTTAGGGTTTCCCAGGGGAAAACCGCCGCCGCCTCCCTTTGAAACCGCCGCTGCTGCTAGATGTAGATGCCGGCGTTGCCGGCGGTGGTCGGATCCGGGTCCTCCAGTGCTGCAGCACCTTCTCCCCCTCCTTCTTCTTCATCTCCTGTCCGCGCCCACCTTCCGTCCTCCCCTGTAGGGCCGGTCGTGGCCGGCCGCCGGCCGCTGGCCGACGTTCAAGCGTCGGGGTTAGAGAGCCCCAAGGCGGCGGGGCTCCAGGTGCCCCGGCGGAGGCCGGGGCGGTAGTCAACAGCGGCGACGTGCCCGAAGAGCTGCGCCGGCGATGGGCCCGCCTCGGTGGTCGCCGACGACGCGGACGGAGGCCCGCCGGTGTTGTTGAAGAAGGGCGGCGCTCCCCGGCGGGCCGCCATGGTGCCTATGGTGAAGCTCGGGTGAACCGCCGTCGATGTTCCGGCGAGGCCGGGTGACATGGCTGCGGCCGTGAAGGAGCGTATGGCCGGTCGGCCTGAGGGCCGAAGCTGGCGGCGGCGACGTCGCCGGCCGTCTCCCCCTTCTCTGCCACCGGTAAGTTCATGTCAGGGATGACCCCCACCCCTTCTTCCTATGTTCCAGGACGACGAAGGCGAAGGATCAGTGGACGGCGAGGCGGTTCCACTGTCGGCGTCGGAAGGCGTGCTGTTGCCGGGGCGAAGCGAGGGACCAGGCCATTGGTGTATGGCGGTGTCGCTGTCCTGGTACGCTCGGAGGAGCGGTTGGTGCTCGCCACCGGCGAGGGTTGGCGCGGTGGAGGAGAACGACGTCCTCGGCGACCACGGCGTCCACGACGACTTCCCCGACCACGGCGGCCGAAGGTCCGGCGGCCATGGCGCCCACCGCGCGTACAGAAGCAGCAACGGCCACGGGTTGTGTTGACAGGAATGGCAAGGTAGGTTGCCATGGGGGTCTCGATGAAATGCAGTGTTGGTTCCATGCTCACCCGTGAAGGAGGCTGGCGGTTTGTCGCCGGCGAGGCCCTGAGGCCTCTGTACTTTCTACTTTCTCGGCGAGTTGTTGTTCTCGGCGAGTTTCTCTCAGTGTGTAGTGCAAGTGCTGATGACGTGTTGTGAAGTGAATGAAATGGAATGAACAGTAGAATGATGGATTGATTGGAGGGGGTGGACCCCACTATTTATGTACAGTGAAGGACACACAGGCACCCTTTTGGGGATGAAGCCCCTCTGATGAGGCGGCAGTTGCCTCTGCTAATTACATCATTAACTAACTACTAATTACATATTAAGTTAATTGGTCATTAACTAATATTTCATAACAGATATAAAGGATTTCCCGTTTTCCCCTCCCCTGGCCTTCTCCCTCCCACTCCGTTGCTTCCTCTGGGCCGCACTACAGTGCCCTACACATGGGCCGCCGGCGCAAGCAAGTCCAAGGCCGCCTGGTCTGCGTCGCCCCTGCTGGCCCGTTGTCCTGCCTACGCAGTGGCCCCGGCCATTGTGGCCTATAGCAGGCCGGGATGAGGCCCGATGGCCGCTTCCAGGCCGAGCGCTAGTTGGGCCACCTCGCCCACAACCGCCTCTGGCCCAACCGAGGATAACTCCAGAGCTAATTAGGTGCTTGCAGCGAATGAGCTTGTAGTCCAATGGACAATGGTAGGACGGTCCAGTGAGATGCTACCCCACCAGAGTTCAAATTCTGGTGCTCGCAGTTTTTTCTGGATTTATTCTGAGATTTTCCGGCATTATGCATTAAGTGGTAAGCGACGTTCCCGTCGACGATGAGGCGCCAGTGGTGACTTCGAGAATCTCCAGATCTGTCCGTGCTCAGTCCTTCAGAGGTGCTCATAGGGGTAGGGTTCGCGTACGTGTGTTCATAGGGGTGAGTGTGTGTGCGTGTTGTGAGCGTCTGCGTTGTACTGTGTAATTCTAAAAAAATGCTTTTGCAGTGTCTGAGAAAATGAAAATCAATTTTCCGCAAAGAAGATACATGTCAATTTAATAGTATGATGGACGAGGAAAATGCCATCAGTAGCCTTCTAATTTTAGCTAGATTTTAAAGGAAAATCTTTGTAGTTCAACTATTTCTGGATAACCATGGTACTGGTTCTATGCAGTAACACCATGCTAACTTTGTAATGGACACCTTTAGTGATAGAGTGGGTTATGAAGGTAAGTACCCCACGAAGTGATTCCAGGGACAGTTTCATCTACCAAGGAGAGGAGGGTTGCCTTCTGGATTCAGCAGCTACTCTGCGTATATCGATGACTCCGACGATCTACGCTGATGCTTGTTGGTGTAAATTGGGACCGAATGGGGGCACCAACACCACAGTACTCTCCTCCTCCGAAGGGGTAAAGAACCGAAGGGCCCCTTCGAAGGACTACTCAACCGAAGGGCCCCTTCGAAGGACTACTCCTTCCACCACTACTGCTAGCTCTACTACTACTGCAACTATCTCTTCTACTTATTCTACTACAAGGCAGCAAGTAAAGAAACAGCAGTAACTTGATACCTGGGAATCCTCTCCTCATTTAATGCTTGTCCCATCAATTACAATGACCCTCCTATATATAGGGATGTGGGTAGCTGGCAATTTTCCCCCAAGCCCCTGCTGGTTATTTTCTCCCGAACCCTTGATGGATACGATATTTACAAGAAACCCCCCGAGCTCACACAAAGGCACATTAACTCCTACATGGGCTGGGCCATTTCCCCAACAATGCTGAAACCTGAGGTACTTCATCCACCACAACCATGTTGCTCCAGACAAGCATTCACTGTTAATAGAGGATCAGGATCACCATAAATTGAAGAAGCAAGTATCATAGTCTCAAAACTTTCCTTGCGAGATACAACCTTGTAAGCCGTAACACAACTGAGCATCCAAATTTCTAACAACAACGACGGAGAAAATACCCAGGCACAACATAGGCCAGGATCAGAATTCCATTTCCATGAAGAAGCAACCACCCTTCTTCCATTTCCAGGAAGAGGGAAGTAGGGAACAGACAGACCTTGCAGGGATCAGGATCAAGTATCCATCCTCCTCAAGGAATTCACAAATGTATACCCTTCTCTTATGTACATCACCACACGAAGGAGCCAGTACAATACTGGAGTATACCAAGCCACCACCAAGGAAAAAAATACCCCACCCTCTTGCCCATTCCCCGCCAGGACGTATACCATCCCCTACCCCAATTACAAAACACCTTACTCCCACCATTTACCCACCACCACCCCAAATTGAATTTACACCATTACATCTCCTTATACCACACCAACTATACCCCCGCCCCATCCTTCCACCACAAAACTAGGAACTTAAATTACTACGTCCGCTAACAAGCAATTAGGCTTCAGGCAAATCCTTCTTGGCATCACCAGAATGCAGTTACCTTGGCTGCGGGCGCGCTGGGAATGATTTTGCATGAGTCATCCGTGGAGTTTGTCGAGGGATTGACGAGCGGCTCATTGTTTGTGAGCGCAGCAGCATGTCCACCATAGATGAAGTCTGATAGGCTTGGATCAGGCTCTCACTGTCTGTGGAGTCACCACGTGCGGTTGCCCTCTGCCATGAGTGGGAGCTCAAGCCCGAGAGAACATATGCCCGACCAGACGCCTCGTATCTTTGGCGATTCGCCATCCTATCTTGCATCTCCTTCAGCTCAGCATCCAATGATTGGCACAAACGATCACCGGACTGTCCTGATGCCGATCCCATGATCATTCTCCTGCAGTCTTCTAGTAACGAGACAGCATTTGTCAGGTCACCACGCTCTGCAGAAAACCTTGCTTCGGCCATGACCTCAGCTGCATGAAGACGGTTCTTCTGACGGTCCACCTCAATAGACACGCTTTGCACTGAGACGAATGCTGGCCTGGAGATCTTCACCTGCACATCAGCCATATTCACAGTCTCCTTCATCAGTGGATCTTTGTAGACACAACCAACCTTGAGAAGTGCTGTTTCCCCATAGCCTGGGGGAACATTCACAGACACGAGAAAATCCCTTTCCTCTTCAGCATACAGGTCTCCAACATATATGGAGCCATTCCTCTTATCATCTGAAACTCTGCTAGAATAGCTACCTGATCTGATGGAGCCAAAGTGGACGTCAGGATGGAGGCTCTCCACCTTTACATGCAGACCTTGTGCAACTACACTCAGAAGCCCACCAATGCACTGCGCAAACGCATCTTGGATAGCAGCCTCAGTCTCGATGAATGAGAATGTCCCACCAGAAGTTTGTGAAATGGAGTGCAGTGAGACCGAGTCATGATCAGCACCAAATCCAAAGACATGAACAGGTACCTGCTCGTTACCATTACTGGATGGCAAGAGCGCACAATACTCTGGTGCTCCTTTGTGTACACCAGCAGTTGGTGAGATTGTGTAGGTATCTTGACCATCCGATAAAAGGATGATGCTGCAGACTGGATTCTTGGCCTTACGCTCTTCGATAACCTTGGAGCCTTTCCTGAGGCCCTCTGCAATATTGGTCCCACCATTTGATGTCAATGAATTAACAGCCAGCAAGCTTTGCTGCCGGCCAGACTCTGTCATCCTACGAAGGGGGAAGAGCCTGCGTGCGGATGATGAGAAGGCTATGACGGAAAGACGATCTGAAGAACCAAGGTTTTGAATAACAAATCCCATAGCCCTCTTTAACAGTGCAAGTTTGGTACCAGCCATGCTTCCGCTAACATCAAGAACAGTGATAAGATCAACAGGGGTGCGAGTTGTGCATGGTCCATTGCTATCTTCGTGAGTGCTGGGTGCCTGCAAATGCTGAGCAAGGGGTGCCTTAAGATGAATTAGAATAGTGAAGTTTCTTTCTGATGTATTTTCAGGTACTTCGGTGCACTCGGGATGTGTCTTTATCTCTAGTGTTCTCAAACTGCCCTGCTGAGGGTCTCCATTTGCTTCGCATGACAATTCCAAAGGTTCATCATCGTTGAAAGTACTAGGGTCATTGTCAGGCAGCAATGTGGCCAGATGATGAAGCCTACCAGAAGAGCGAGCACGAGGAAGTGGTCGCAATATAGTCATATGTCCTCCATTTTGATACCCATTATCTGGATTAATCCTTGAATTTACTTGGGGTAATTCAGCAGGCAGCGGGCCCCGAAATGGAAGCTCCTTCCATTTGATACGGCAAACTGGGCAGCTGCTGCTTCCGTGCTTAACATTTGCAGATATACAATGGAAGTGGAAGGTATGCGAGCACTCTGCTGTGAAGAGAGCATGGCCCTGACCAGGCTTCATTGTGGTCAGGCATATGGCACATGTTTTCTGAAAAAGGAAATGTATAAGGATAAGAGACAGACATCGTGTTCAAAACTTGTAACTTGTAAATGATACTCCTATGGTATGTCCAGTACATGATGCAACTTTTGCGTAACAGGCTAGTGACATCTAGAATACACAAAAATGTAAAACTTTGGTAAATACTTGTAGGCAGAGAGGTAGGTGGCCAGCCCTTGCTGATCAATCTTTTGCAGATAAATTCACAGTGATTAAACGGAAGTCAATAAATTGTTTGGTACTTTGATCAATAATAAATAGATAAATTAGTGCTGTCAATAGTCCATTCCAAAGGGTGGTCAGAGGCCGCAGTATTGGACTTCTATTGAGAGAGAGACATTTAGAAAGCTAATATAGAAGAAACTTGGCTTCTGCAGGGAAACTGCACTACAAAAATCAGGCATGTTAGTTGCAACAAGCAACCCGTGGTCAAACTAATAGCTAAGGATTATCCATTGAGATACATGCATTAATCAGAATTAGTCATTGCTGACTAGCTAATATACACCTCACCCCAGTTGAAAAGAAAAAGAATAAAGGGCCCATGACCTCAGAGGCTCAGACAAGCAGTCTGAAAACGAAATACTAACAGCGTGTCGGAATCAATTAGCTACAGAAGCTGCAGTTTAACAGTAATTGCGATTTTGAAGTCCGGGCGCCCAATAAAGGGAAACGGTGGTGGGCTCTATCGGAAATTCTTAATTCTCGTATGCTGCAATTGCAAGTTGGAGCAAGAATGCACAAGGGATCTGAGAACAGTGCCCAAGCTATTCTGAAAAGGATGCTATGCCTCCTCAAAAAGAAGTGAAGTGAGACGGCCGGGTAGACAGGGAGAGGAGCAAAGCCGAGGGGGGGGGGGGGGAAGTAAATGATGAATGGTAGAGGGGGTGTAGTGGTAGACTAATGGGCTATGGTCTATGGAATGTGGGAGAGCAAGAGAAAAGGGAGGAGGACCCCATGGGTTAAAGAAAGACAAACTCCACCACTTCATGATGATATTCCTCCAGACCACCATCGCCACACCCCCGCCCGTCATCTCCTCCTTTTTCTACCAGTGTTTTGCTCTCTTTTGCGCGTGTGAATGTGTGATGAAAGGTACTGGTAGCACTGTTGCAGGCATCATTTGGATCAAAAGAAGCATCACGGCACAGGTGTACAAACTCAACCTGACTGAATAATTTTTCCCTTGTTTGGAGCTGACTTACTACTTGCTACTGCAACTGAATGACCTAACGAAATCAGCCGAGAGCAGGTCGATGGATGGATCTTGTGTACACGGATGGATGGATCTTGGCAAGTCGCAGGCTTTTGTAGCTGGAGACGGCCGGGGTGGAAGAAAGGAAGACGGTACCTACCTTGAAGGATTTGCTGCCAGATTTGGAGAGTCGGAGGCCGGCGGAGGTGGGCGTCGGTGTGGTCGGCATGAGCGCGGCGTTGGGCGAAGCGGCGGCGGTCGGGGTGGTGTTGGCGCTGGTGGCGGCGGACGACGAGGACGCGACGGGCGACACGAGCGCCGCCGTGGAGGAGGCTGTGTTGGGCGAGCTGGAGCCGTCGCCTTCCAGCGTCCGGGGCACGTAGACGCAGAGGTTGAGCCCCAGCGACATCTTGGCCTTCCGCCATCTGCTCTCCATTATACTCGCGGGCGGCAGCGGCAGATGTGATGCAAGCTCGGCCTTGAAGCTGCTGCTGCTTTGCTTTGCTTTGCTTAAACTGAGGCGACTGTGAGCTGAGCTACTTCACTACTTGTTGTTGCAGGAAGAAGAAGGTTGGTGGGTGGAGAGGTCAGAAGCAGCAGATTTGGCGGCGCCCTTGCTGGGTTTGGCCGCTGGCAGGAGGCGGCGCGGAAGCCATGAGCACGGGAAAGAAGCGAAGCAAGCAGCGGGGAACCGGAGCTCGTTGTATGCAGCTTGGAAAATGAAGAAAGGGAAGGTAAAAAAAAAAAAAGAGGAAAGAGGCGTATGGGATGGATGGATGGCTATTTGGCCTTAACAAGAGTGAGGAGAGGGAGCAGCCTTTTAACAAAGAGGAAAAGGAAAGCAGCAAAGCAAGTGTGTGGACCGCAGGCAGAGAGTGGTGGGTGACTCGGATTTAAGCGGCAGGCTTCTGTGGTGCCAAGCGACCCAACCCGGTGACCGTAGGAGAGGAGACTCCTTGCTTTTCCCAAGAGAGGATTAAGTAAGAGCTCTGCGTCGATCTTACTACTATGCTTAGGGTAAGCATCGAGGAATGGTGCTAGCTTTTCTTTGACCTCGCGTCCTCGCTCGCGAGTCCGCCCATGATGCCAACACCCACCCACTCCGACAGCCACTCATCAGTGCGCGCACGTTCGTTGCTGCTGCGCCGTGCTGTGCTGTGCTGTGCCCCAAGGACGCACTCGTTCATTCTGGTACTATCACTCACTACCAGTAGCAACAACAACATTTTTTTTGGGTACACGTACCAGCCAGCATCACTGTACTATGAACCAAGATTTGCTAACATGACATGTGCCCATCTTTGAATTACATGTGCGGACGGAAATAAACAAACGAACAAATCTGGTGCCGTGCAGGTCGACAATTTGATCTGGCCCGTGCTGCGACTGCGAGCGTTTGGTAGACACGGGCACCTAGATGCGGCGGTCTTCTAGGTTGGATTAAGCCAAAGGAACGAATAATCCCAGCTCCCAAGGGGGGACGCACGGGTCAAAGTCTTTGGGCATCCATATGCAGCTGCAGGCAAAGTGCGAGTCGCACTCGCACTCCCTTTACTGTTCAAACCGCCACATGCCCGCCCGCGGCTGCTCAAGGTAGATCGTGCGAACACCCCCGGTCTCCGTCCTCTCTGATCTCAGCCCGGATCGATGCCAGATTGGTCTACGGGATGGGACCCCGTATTCTACTCCTGCCTTTTGATGCGTGGTCTTTGGGATTGCGTAGTATGCGATATGCGTAGCGTAAACGACGCGGACCCTGGATACCCTCCGCTCCGGCAAGTGTTGCGAAATGCAGCAGGTGGGGATTACGGTGGCATCAAAAGGCGCAAGTTTCATGGGCTGACCCGTCCCTTTCGTGTCACCGCGCCACGCTCTCCATTCTCATCCAATCCCCCCACTTCCAAGTTCCAACACCGATTGATCTATTTTTTTTAAAAAAAAACACCAATTTATCTGCACTGCAACTGCAAGGGCAAACAAGTCCCCGCATCGTGTTCGTGTCGCCTTCACCGGCCGCTCCGGCTGGCGCGCAACGCTACAAAAGAGGAGTCCGCGCCGCGGCCGCGGCATCCGATTCCGCGCACCACTCCGGCCCGAGCCGAGCGATCAACAACCAAAGCTCCCGTCGCTATTGCGTCGTCCCGTGAAAGGAGGCGCCTGCGTGCCTGCCTGCCATGCTCGGCTGCCCGGCCGCCTCCGATCCGCTGCTTTCCCCCGACACTTGTTGGTTGTTACAAACGGCCGGTGGTCAGCCACGCGACGGCGGCGGCGGCGGCGAGGAAAAACGAAGCACCCGTGTCGCGTGCCTGTCTGTCCACGCTCCACGGCATGTGCTCCGCGACTAGTCTACGAGATGCGCCGTCGAGCTTCGACTGGAGAAACAACAACAAGGTGGTGGGTTTACCTCATCTGCACGCTAAGAATATGCGGCCGTAGCCATCACAAAATTATTATCATCGCCAGCGGTGGGGGTGAAGACTTTCTCTCCAGCATGCACAAGCGCTGCCAAAGCTGATCCAGGGACAGTTACATGTATCTGTCTCTAGTGCTAGAATCTTATTATCTCTGAATTTACTGAGACCCAGTCTAGTGAAAATTCTTCGCCGAAAACAAGTCTAGGAAAATTCTTCACACAAAAAAAAGTCTAGAGAAAATTCAAGTCTAGGAAAATTCTTCACACAAAAAAAAAGTCTAGAGAAAATTCTTCGCGCAAAAAAAAAGTCTTGTGAAAATTCTTCGCGCAAAATAAAGTCTAGTGAAAATTCTTCTGCCAAAAAAAAAGTCTAGTGAAAATTATTGGCACTGGAGTAGTAATAAACCGGGTTGAAAAGGACTGACGACGATGGCTCATCTCATCTTGTCCTCTTGATCACGCCGATCACATGCCGATGATTATTGTTTTCTTTTTGAATGGATTAATTAAAATGTGATTACTTTCATCAATAAATCATAACAAGATCACAAGACCGTCCATAACTCCATTAATATGGAAAACCCCCCGCCCCCCGCGTCGTCTCCCCCGCGAGGCGACTCGGGGGCACCCGCCCCCGCGAGCCTCCTCTGCCCCTAATAAAAAAAATTCTTCACCAATAAAAAAATCTAGGAAAATTATTCACAAAAAAAAAGAAAGGTCTAGTGAAAATTCTTCACCCAAAAAAAAGTTTAGGAAAATTCTTCACCAAAAAAAAGTCTAGTGAAAATTACTGTAATAAACCGGGTTGAAAAGGACTGACGACGATGGCTCATCTTGCCCTCTTTGATCAGGCCGTTCAGCTGCCGATAGCTACTATTGCGACTGGATTAATTAAAAGGCGATTACTTCCACCAATAAATCATACTGTCAGGCAAGACCGTCCATAACTCCATAAATTCAGTAATTCGGCTGGGCTCGTGTGGGTGGCCATGCTCTGAGGTCAGGTCAGACGATCAACAAAGCATATGGGCATGCCATTCTCTTCAGAAAGCGTAGGAATTCAGGGGTTCTCATACGGACAAGGATCGATCGAATCTGCACTCTACACACACAGCACTTCTCATGGAGAGGGATCACCCGGTGGTCGTCCTCCTAGTCCTTGGACGATTGCACAGTTGCTTTCTACGCATAAGCGTTCGCCACTGAATCGGTCGCTGCACCGGGCACCGGCATCAGTCACACATTGCATGTGGCTACCAGCACGCACTGTAAACTTTTGCGGTTATACGCGTTCTACCGTCGCTGGCATGAATACACGTACAGATCGAACCATTCACCGAGGCGCCCTACACCGATCGATCGATGTCCCTTTTGAGGCAACGTTGCGACGCTGTCAGCTTGTCAGCAAACGGAGCAGTTGCTGTTGTTGCTCGTTTTTTTTGCAGGGAAGAACAGGTCACCGGACTGGTCGCCAACCACTCCAGTGCATCACCCTTCTTAGATCCTAGAGATTGCATTGCAGTATATTTGATTTGTTTTTGCAGTATTGCCGTATTGCAGCCTTTGCAAGAACATGGTACCATGCTGAATTTCGGACGGAGCCAGGTTAGCAGCTGCAGCTAGCCTCCGGCAGGGCAGTCCGGCTCCGGCCTCTCTTTGCCTCTTTGGTCCCTTCTCTGTGTGCAAATCGGGACATCAAAAGGAATCTGCAGGCTGCAGTGATCCCCCGGACCAGTAACAGCCGCAAAACAAAGCCTGAATGATCGCAATTTGCAAAGCATGAACACACAGATCTTTGCACAGTGAATGAACTGCGGTAAATATGTGATTCCCTGCTCGGATGGACGCACCACCACCCATCACATCATCTTTTGATCTATTCTCTGCTGCTTCCTTTATGCCCATGTACTACCACCACACCAAGATGTCATGAGAGAATCCTATGGGCGGCTGCTTTGGGGAGTACCGGATTGACGTGTGCTTTTTTCAGGTGGGCGTGTTGGTGCTGCTCCTTTTGGCAAATGCAGCTTCTGTTTACGTTAAAGGGCGCCTTTCTGAGACATGCAGATTAAATAGGAGTACAACGTTTGCATCAACAAGGTACTGAATACAGCACATCGATCATCTCGTTTCATTGGACTAGAGAAGAGTGCATATATAATTCTTTCTTTCACTTGTTTTTTTTTCAAAAAAGATATAGAGAAGAAGAAGAGCTGAGGAATTAGGACTCAACTTTCCAGATTCCACTAGAACACACTTACTTTTGTAGACTCGAGTGCAGAGGTGTTCATTAGTGGAGTACTAGCAATGGCCGGTGGGACACTGAAACTGCATTAACCTTTACTCAATTCTAATGGCCAACGATTACCGAATAAACTAGCAGTATAGGTATTGGTCTGGTTAGAGAATAATCAATGTGATGTGGAGGGCAATATGGTTTGTCGGACAGCAGAGTGAGTAGAGTACTAAAAAAACTGAAGCTTTTTTCAGCTCCGCTCCCACTATCATCATATAGGACGACGGACAACCAGAAAAGGTGGTGAAGCTAAACAAAAAACAATGAAATTCGAAGCTTTTTAAGATATTTTTTGAAGGTAAAAAAAGTTGCGGCGTTCAGTGCTCGAACTGGGAGACCTCTGCATGAACTCAAAATATATTATGAAATGCTGCTGAGTCATGTTAGATGATCCGGCCGGCGTGTCGTAATCCAGCAGCATGTGCGGTTTGCTATTGCAGTTGGGGAGCAACCACATTAACATACGCTGGCGTGGCTGAAGACGGAGATGAGCAGAGCCAGCGAAGAGAGAGAGCCACACCACAAGCATATATGCTTGTCGCTTGGCCATTTTGTGTGCTGTGCTCAAAGAGGATTAGGTGGTGATGCGATATCATGTCATCATTGTCATGTGATTCTATAGAGCGTGCGTTGGTATGGTACGTGTGCTATGCTATAAAGTGAAAGAGGTGGGCGCCCTGTCCAACATAAGGGATTAACCTTTTCCAAGGAATGTACAATGGTAAATTGGGAAGAATACCACCAGTAACCTTTTTACGGGGAATACGGAATGCACGGATATACTGTATGTTTTTTCTTGATCTCTTTGATTATAGAGATTTTTTTTTAGATTACACAGTACAACGCAGACGCTCACAACACGCACGCACACTCACCCCTATGAATACACGTACGCAAATCCTACCCCTATGAGCACCTCCGAAGGACTGAGCACCGGCAGATCTGGAGATTCTCGAAGTCACCACTGACGCCTCGTCGTCGACGGGAACGTCGCTTACCACTTAATACATAACGTCGGAAAATCCCGGAATAAATCCAAGAAAAAGTGCGAGCACCAGGATTTGAATCCTGGTGGGTAGCGTCCCACTGGACCGTCCTATCGTTGGATTATAGAGATGACAAGGCACGCATAGAAAGAAGGTGAAAGAAAACTGATGTTTTGCTTCAGTTGTTGTTTCGGCCCATTTTGATCCACACGATTCAGCTTGTGCGTAGCAGCAGCAGCGCGCGCGCGTATGGCGAGCGACGAATATAAATGAGCCCAGCTAATTGGCCCACACACGAAAACGGTCGTCATATAACCCATGCAAAGATGTAATGGACCTTTTGACGCATCTCATGTCGCCGGGCCTAACCCAACCACTGATAATGGACCGACAAGGCGGCCCAGTACACTTGGCCTGGGCCAGATAGGCAGATACCGTTGCGTGGGTGGTTTGATTCTTGTGCTCTCAAAAGAACTGAACCTGACTGAGCAGGAGGAGAAGAGTCTCGATGGTTATCTTCAGAAAACAAACAGAAAAACAGATTCCACTGGACTTGTCAGGAGTAATCCGTATTTGTATGTAGAGAAGTGGGGACAGCGGGTAACCAAACTGTCTGCCTGCACTCCGGTTAGCAGACATTAAAGTTGACAACACCGTGGTGCACGGGAAAGGATCATCTGATCTGATGGGCACGTACACTTTGGTTGCAAGAAACGGTGGTTTCATCAGAAGAAAAAGGCAACGAACCAGCTAGCTGTGCTGCCCTGTTGGTTTGGTTGGTGCTTTTGCCTCGATCCAGCTCCAGCGTTCGTCCCCAGGACCCCAGCGAAATTGAAATCAAAAATCAAATACCGGCAGCAGCAGGACGGAATCGCGCGCGTTTTCGTAGCGCCCAAGTTAGGCGCCGTGCATTCCCAGCCGCTCTCCCCTCCATCCAACCGTTGGACGGTGTTAAGCGCACGACACTTTCTGCAACTGCAACCGCTAGCAACTCCCAACTTGCGCTGCTTCACATGGTTTCAGTTTCAGCTGCTGGCTTCGCGATCATGGAAGGAAACGGCTGGGGAAAGCTGATCGTTGCTCACGGGATTGGGTTGTTTCTTCGGCTGCCGCCGCTGCTGCTACAGACGGAGGAGAGCGGTTGCTTTGCGAGCAGGGATGCCGGGTGCCGTGACCGTGAGCGACTGCAGGCATGCTACCGTGTCCGTGTCCGTGTCCATTGTACACCAGCAGCCGGAAAGGGGAAGAAACGGATGGACAGAACAGGCAGCGGAGGAAGTAGAGACTAGAGAATTTCCAACAAAAAAAAAACAGACAGACAAAGATTAGAGACCAGAGAAGATCAAGCGGAGTACAGTACTGGCTGTTTTCAGTCTGGCGATGCTCTAGACTCAACTAGTCAAACTGCTGGTATTTGAATGTGATCACTGTCAACAGAAACAACCGGATCATTTTCCAAGTCTGTGGACATGGAACAACGATTTCGTTGGCAGCTGAAATCACCAGCAACGTACATGATGCCCAACAATTCCCATCTTCTTACACAGGTCAAGCACAGTTGTAGTGTACTGAAAATAGAACACGAGATATCTCACTTCCCGAATCAAATCGATGGTAGGACTGAAACCATTTGGACTTCCCATCAACACATGAGCCACCTTCGATTCTCAAAGTCTCAACCACACATCAGGGTACTCAGAATACATCCAATCCAAGGTTCAGATATACTAGGAAACACAGAGATTCGCTAGCAAAATGGAGAATTGGAGAGAATGAACACACCACTGAACTGTACATAAGTTTTTCCGATTTCTTGGGTGTCCATTTTCTGCAGAACAAAGTCTAGTTCTCTCTTCTTGAGCCAGAACGAAGACGACTGTACATGGAACAAAGAGCAAACGAGATGAACAACACTGACAGACAAACTCAGGAAGCACCCCCCCAAATTCCTGCTTCACGAGTGCTCGGCTACGCTAGATTACTGCTACTCGGACTAGCTAAATTACGGCACTACTGTCGATCGACGATTGCCAGAAATCGAAGCAAAAATCCACTGCAAAATGTCGCTCTCTACTCCTCTTCGACGAACGCCATTATCTACACTGCAGACGGATGATGATGAAGCGGAGCATCTGAATCAGCAGGACACCGGCGCACTTCCCCCGCGGGTCACGATCCATGGGTGCCCTGCAGGTACAAGAGAACGACGCCAATCATCATTCAGCGAACATTTCCATCGACGACCAGATCTGCACACGCTGTTCAAGATCGAACAAGGGCGGCGATGGAGTCGATAAGGACATGGGCATGCATGAGCTGCTGCTCTTCTTACTCAGGACTTGCTCGGCGGAGAACCTTCGGGAGACGTCCCTGCAGAGCATCCGGCGCATGAGGTCCTTGGCCTCCGGCGAGACCCCGGCGAAGGCGCGCGGCGGGAAGCGCAGGTTGCCGCGGAGCACTGCCTGGAAGATCTCCCCCGCGGTGGCGCCGCCGAAGGGAACGGTCCCGGAGAGCATGACGTAGAGCACCACCCCGGCGCTCCACACGTCCACCTTCTCGTTGTACTCCCTCCCGGCCACCACCTCTGGCGCGACGTAGTAGGGCGTCCCGACGAGCCCCGTCATGGGTCGTCCGTCCCCGAACCAGCCCGCGGACCCGAAGTCGCCGAGCCTGAGCGCGCCGGTGTCGTCGAAGAGGAGGTTGTCCGGCTTGACGTCGCGGTGGGCGACCCCGCGTCGGTGGCAACCGGCGAGCGCGTCGGCGAGCTGCGCGGCGAGGTCGGCCGCCTCGGGCTCCGGGAGCGGCTGGCCACCCCGCGCGGAGAGGAAGGAGAGGAGGTCCCCGCCGGCGCAGAGGTCGAGCACGAGGTGGACGGCGTCGGCGTCCTCGAAGGCGGCGTGGAGCGCGACGACGTGGCGGCTGGCGGTGGCGGGCGGCGGCGCGGACACGAGGAGGTGCACCTTGGGCTCCTGCTCCGCGAGGGCCAGGTCCAGCGGGTCCTCGCGCAGCGGCGCCTTGGGCGTGGACTTGAGCGCGAAGGGCGCGCCCGTGGCGGCGGCGTAGCAGCGGCGGACCGTGCCGAAGCGGCCGCGCCCGATCTCGTCCCCGATGACGTACTCCCGCCGCAGCGCCTCCTCGCCGCCGCTCATGCTCCTGCCGGCGTTGGGTGCCTGTGGAGGTCTCGTCTGGTGGTTGGGTTGGTCGGCGTTGGTGCTGGTGCCCGTGGTGCGTGCGTTGTGTGCTGGTCTCCACCGGCCGGACGGCGAGGAGGATGGCTCTATTAATGCAGGCGCAGCAGGCGGCAGCGTTGGGTTCAGGTGGGGGCCGGGGACCGAGGGGAACCGAATATTCCACGCTGCCTCTTTTGGCTGCTAGCTAGTCCTCCTGGCCCACTCGCGCATGCATTCGGCTATAGAATTCCAAACGCGCAGCCCTATTTGGCCCGGCCCGACCCTATCAGGCCCGATGGCCTCTTCGTGCCGTGCCGTGCCGACCTTGCGGCCCAGGCACGGCACTAAGGCCTTTTTTTCGTGCCGGGCCGGCACGACTGGCCCATCGGGTTGGTGCCGGCCCATCGGGCTCGGCCGGCCCGTCCCCTACCCTGCCATGCCGTCAAGCGGCAGCGGCTATGGTGGTGGCCGCGCAGACCGAGGGGGTGACAGCCTGAGAGAGGGAGATCTCGGCGGATCCCACGGCGGTGGCGAGAGAAAGGGAGGGAGATCCCGACGGCGGGCGGCGCCACGGCGGGCGGCGCAGATCTCCCGGTCGGCGCCTCGAAGGAGAGGGAGGGGGACAGGCTGGAGTGGCTCCGTCTTGCGCTCACGGCGACGGCGGTCGGCGCGGTTCCCCCTTGCGCACCCGGCGGCGATGGCGGCCGGACCTCGTGGTGGAAGGGAAGGCCGGGAAGAAGAGGAGGCGCAGGGGAGAGGAAGAGGTGGGGGAGCGGGCGGCCGGCGGCGACACCTGGTACAGGGCGGGGGGATGGGGTGAGTGGAGAATTAGAGTTAGGGTAGGTAGAAGATAGGAAGTTTATATACTGAAGGAAAGATGGGCTTCTAGCAGGCCGGGCTCCATCGTGCCTAACATTGGGCCGCCATCGTGCCGCCCCCTATCGGGCCGTGCTTCGGGCCGGCCGACGTGCCGGGGAGGCGGCCCAGGCACTAAAAGGCTGTCGGGCCGGGCCGGCATTAAGCACTATTGATCGTGCCTCGGACCGGGCTAGTGCCGTGCTTTTTAGGGCCGTGCCTCGTGCCGCCAATCGTGCCCGGCCCATTTGGAATTCTATACATTCGGCTTTGCCTCAATGAAATCGTACCAAAGTGATTACTAGTAAGCTAATCAAGGATTTAATTGCCAATTAAATTTGACCCAAAGAATCCATGGTTCCAGATACCAGCTGCCTCAGATGAGGAATGGCCTGCCCAAATCAACGATTCTACAAAAAAATTTTCCTCGCTAGAAAATACGTATAGATTCTAGACTCCAATTTCTCTTCGCAAAATCAATAGATTGATCCTGGAATTGTTAATGCGCGATGATTGCCGGGAAGGTAAGTTTAGATTAGGGAGCGAGGGAGGAAAGGAAGATGACGGTTTCCGGCTACCTAACGGGAGATGCACGGTCGCTATCAGACAAGTGTGACAGCGTGGCCGGTGGGCCCCAGAAGACAGTGTATTATTGGCGGCCGTGCATGCAAAGTACAGTAGTACGTGTCCTCTCTGGAGGAGTGGAAGGTGTGATGACGGGGACATGCATGCCCGCATGGTACATGTGGCCGCATCTGTATGGTGGCCGCCTGGCCGGTGGGTGCAAGCCAGGGTTTTTTATCCCAACCGGTTGGACCAAACCACCGGCCTCCGGTTCCGGCTAACCGGACCGGTTTGACCGGTTACCGGAAAAAATCGGTCAAATTCAAATTTCAAATAAAAAACGCTAGTTCAAACGGTTCGGACCGGTTAGCCGGCCGGTTAGCTCCGGTTACCGTTACCAGAGTTTTGAAAAAAAAACAGGTGTAGTGAAGAATTTGACGTGTTTTCAAATTTAAATTAGAAATAAAATAAAAAATTTTAAAAATATTTCAAGATGTGTAGAATCTAATGGTGTCAAATTTTTTCAAATATTAGTGCATTTAGTATTTTTTGTGGGCATTAGAAGTTCAAACGGCCATTTTTTTTCTCCTATTTCATTTTTGGTTCAACTTCTAATGTCCGCAAAGTATATTAAATGAATGAATATTTGAAAAATTTTGGCACCATTAGATTCTAGACACCTTGAAGTATTTTTGAGATTTTTTAAAGAATTTTTCATTTTTTTAATTCAAATTTGAATCTTGTATTTAGACCGGTTGCTAACCGGCCGGAGCCGGAACCGGAACCGGGCCGGACCGGTTACCGCGGTATCCGGCCCGGTTCGGGTTGGGAAAAAAAAACCCTGGTGCAAGCATGCGTGGTCTCCGTCCATCAGTGTATAACTGCTCGTGTTAATCTGTTCTTTGAAGCTTAAACAGATGATGCTAAATTGAATTCAGTAGTGATCGATAGCGTGAATAGATGATGCATGATGTCCGTTTTGGCTTGCAGTTGCAGATATGCATCCCGGCCGATCGATGACTTGGAAGAAACGAGGAACTTGCAGAGAGATATGATATGCATGATCTCGATCGATGACTTTTAAGAAAGGAGATGTGCTGTGGTGTCGTTATGTTGTGGCGCTCGATCGGCGTTTTCTGGATCGCTGCTGATCGAGTCCGATCCAAAAGACCGCTAGCTAGCTAGAATCCATGAGATCGATATGATGTCGTGACGAAGATTGTTGGATCACCCGCCTCGTGAGCTAGCGTGTATATGCATGCATGCATGCGGTGCCAAACCTGCCGGTACCAGCAGCTGCATGCTGCTTTATCTCCGTCGTCGTATCTACCGTGTATGGCGTACACCCCATATACCGATCGATCGGCGAGGCTAACCTGAAAACCGGGCGGAACAAGCAAAAATCAGGACGCTACGCATCCATGCATGTCTGGCTCATGCCCCACATGTATGGCTGTACAGTCCTTCGCGCCGGACGCTACAGCTAGCAAATTGTCGTACTACACGTACGGTGAGTCGTGAGGGTACCGTAGTGTATCGTATCGCCCACCGCCGCCGAAACTAGGCCAGCTGGTGGAGGGGAAGGAGGAACGGGACGAAACGTTCGGCGCCGCTTCGCATGCCGCCGGGTGCGTCCGTCCGTAGTCCGTACAACCGAAACCTCGGCACACAAGACAGAACCATCGCTGCGTGCGCCGCGGCGCTGCCAAAACGTTAACACGGCGGCGAACGCCAAAAACGTTGCGCTCCGATCCGGCGGCCTCCGGCTCCCGAACCCGAACACCCACGATATCTCCGTCTGGACACAGCGAAATAGACGCGGCGGCGGGCGAATTGCTAGCAGCGTCTCCCGGTCTCGCGGTCTCGCGGAGCGGAGGCGATCGAAAATACCGCGTATATTCTTTGCGCCGGTGGCGGCGTACGCATGCAGTTCTGGAATCTCCAACTGGACCGGCCACCTGCTGCTACCTGATCCAGTAGTAGCTACCAGCGCCGCCCATCCAGAGGCGACGCACGTCGTCACTGCTGATAACGACACATGCTTAATTATGTTTTCCTAGGAACTGCTAGCGAAAGGGATTTGGGGTAGCACAATGGTTTTGTGGATGCATGATTGCCTGCAGTTTGGATTAGTGATCTCTAATAAAGTAGCAGGTGGAAATGGCCGAGTTGAGTATGGTTAAGTTGGAGCGTATATAATATAGGCAAACTGATGTGCGAATGGTGCCATGGGGCCCTGTGGCTGGCAAATGACAAGACATGGAAACGGGACGACCATTTTTCCATACCCTGTCCCTAGTTGAACGCTACACAGAAAAATATCACTCTCTCCGGTCTCCTGCGGATTAAGGTCTTGTTTAGTTTCCCAAAAGTTCCGAAAATTTTCACATTGCAGATCGTATAACCTCTTAAGAACACGCTTCCCAATGCAAAATTTTCACCATTTTTCTCAAAATTTCACCGAACTAAACGGTGCGTAAATGACAAATGCTACCAGTCTACCACCGCTGTCCACTGGCCCCCCTAGCTTCCATGGCTCCATCCATGCCCATCCTTTTTTTTTACAACAATGCCCATCCTAATTTATTTGATGGATATAATCGTCCTGTTCCGGCTAGATAGGTGCATGCGGTCTGTGATGGAGACCTGGCACCAAATAGCTTATTAGGAGCATTTTTATAGACCATTGATGGGAAGAGGTTAGCTAAAATTTTGTCAATAATGACATTTAAGAAATAATGCTGTCATCGATCGATCCTCTGTTGCGTCGTTGCGCCTGATGGAAAGCAAACTCCAATGAGATGTGCGTGCTGACGGCCGCCGGAGCAATGCATGCTGCTCCATTCCTCGCTGTAGTACCTGTCATCTGTTTCCATTTTTTTTCTTGGTCATTGCATTGAGCATGCATGTTTAAAATCGACGACGGCATCACAAATTGGGGGCGTGTTTAGTTGGCAAATTTTCCTCCTTTCCACTCTCTCTCACCACATTAAATACACCAAAAGATATATGTTCGGAGTACTAAATGTAGATGAAATCAAAAACTAATTACACAGTTTGGATGGTCTTTGCGACACGGATCTTTTGAGCCTAGTTAGGTCATGGTAGGACAATATTTACCACAAAAAGCCGAAACATACCTTTTGCTACAGTGTGTTGAAAAGGCAAATTTTTCTACCAACTAAACACAGCCTGGGTTTTATTTCTTGGAGCAATTAAATACGTTTCCGTAGACTGCGGGGGAGCAGCTGACGACACAATGCCGTGAAATGTCATTCAGCAAGTCAGTGTGATCCATCTCTGCAAGCCAGGCCAGGAATTGATTTTGCCACTTGGTTGTATTCAGACAGCGACGTTTATTTTTGGGCGGTAACTGATGGTGAATGTATTTTTCGCTAGCGATGCTTATCTCTGTGAGAGCACGGGGCCGCGATGGGCACACCTGGGCACGCTCCATTGGATGATCGGCGGTGATGTTGGCATATTTTGCTACTATATCACTGGTGACGCATACCTGCACGCTTATTAATTTCTAAATTATCAGGCAGCTACGCACAAAAGGAGACTTGGCAGTGTCATCGTCATCTTCCTCTAGTAACGATAACCAGATATATATATGTGCATAATTAATTGATTGTTTAGGTTGATTCGATCTTGTTGTTCTTCTTCTGCTATTTATCGTCTAGCGATTTGCAGCTTCTATTTAATTTTCAAGCTGGTTGTCGAGCCACTCTTCACCTTCTCCATCCTCGGTATAAACTACGTACTCCGAATACGATCGGCAGCTAGCTAGCTTCAACAAGATGGCCAGTGATTTTGTGGTTTCGAGCTCCACGCTGGATGTGCATGTTACATCAGTTTTCTCTGCAGACTGCATGCACAGGGTATATTGAGACCTGCGGTACGGTGTACTCTCTGTAAACAGCGGCGAGCAAAAATTAAACTGCTTGCCATGGATTGCACACACGAGAGACTGAAACTCTGAGCACGAAGCTTTTACGTAGCTGCTGGACTCTCTGAGACTGTGACCATGGAAAATGGTCAGGAGAAATATCGGCAGGCTGCAGCGAAATGATTTGGAATATTGGGCCGGAACACGCGCCACACACAAGCAAAAGGCCGCTGCCGCCATCCCGCCCGCCCGGTAGCTTGGGCCGAACTATGCCGAGCCCTCGTGGTGTTGGGCCTGCTCGGCTCGAACCGTCCCAGTCACAGTAGTAGAGAACCCCCGCCGCCGCCGCCGGGTGGGGGCAAAGGTAACTAATCCCGCCCGATTAATCCCCAAATCCCCGATAAAACCTGCGCGGCCCGCACGACCACCACTCAGCGCTCACTCGCAGTCTCGCACACGCCAAAACGCCACGGCCACGCGCTCCTCCCCCCACTACTCCGTCTCCTTCCTTCGCAAACCTCCCGCTCGGCTTCTCCGATCAGCGCCCTCGAAACCCCCTCGAATCAGATGGTGTTTTGTTTTCCCATCCGGTGAATCGGCGGGAGGTGCGGCGTGCATAGGTTAGGAATTTAGGATAGGAGGCGAACGGCGAGAGGTGCGCGAGTGCTAGGCAGGGATGGAGACGACGCGCCTCGTCGTCGGGGCGGCGATGCGAGCCCCACCATCGCCTCCACCAGCTCCTCGATTCCGGCGGCGTCGCCACCCGCACCCGCGCGGCGGGGCACATTGCCTTCTCTTCGCCCGCGCTGCTCGACCCACGCTTCTCACCCGCTGCTCCTACTCCAGGTCCAGGTGCGTACAAATCCGCACCCAGCACGAGCTCGTGCTGTCATGCTCGTATGTACAAGTGTGGCGTGCCCGTCGTGAGTTCACGTGTTTCTCTGTGCGCTCCCCGCGACCCCGCCTCATTTGATTCGGTCCTTCCAAACGTGTGTGTGTCAGGAAGGGGAACGGCAATCGTCGCAGTGATCCCCGTCGTGAGAGCACCAGTACCGTGCGGTGGGTGCCCGCTATCTCCTCGTTGTTAGTTTGTTACCATTTCTGCAGCGCTTGAGCTGGAGCAGCCAGTGATTGATATGTCTATGGTGGGTTGTGGGAACTGTAGGTTGGACGTCGAAGAGAGCAGTGATCAGGTATGAATTGAGAGAGGGACACAGATAAATGCTCATCATCTTCTACCATGGTTCTGCTTTGCTGGATTAAAAGGATCACGAGTCGCTGCTATTCCAGGGAACGAATTTGGCTAATGAACAACGCGAGGATGGCATTCTGGAGCTCTTCAGCCAGGCTCAACGGAGTAATTACTTTTCCCTTCCTTTGCTTAATGTGCTGTTTTATGTCCTGGCGTCCTGCAACAGCTTCGAGGCTAGTGGATTTTAGTATGTGCTACAAGGTCAACACAATTCTAAACTGGATTCAGATTACTCTGTGGGTTTTCTGATTTATAGGTAAAATGATTTCTGCATCACAGATATCCTGTTCCTTAACAAGCAGCGGCTTCTGGCCATGGAGGAGCTGAAGAAACTACAAGATGAAAATAAATCGCTGCTTCAGGAAATAGAAGTACTAGAAATGGAAGTGCAAGGTGTGTTCCCATTTTCAGCATGGAGCTAGTTGGGTCAGAATCCAGCTTATGAAACTGTACATCCTTCAGATGTCATTTCATATGTCTTTCTCTTTACTTTTGCACCTTTGATTTTCTCACGGGAACCCTTTCAGGTGCCCCTCTAGAAGCAGTACAATCATCAACATTCTGTGAGTTACTCCTGCGAATAGATACAATGGTCGTTTCTGGAATGATCAGCATGCAGGAAGCATCTGATTTAAGGGAGAAAGTCGTCAATAATAGAAGCATAATACAAAGCACTTTTTCTGAGATTCATCATAAGGCAAATACTGAACTGCTGTCTGAACTGCGACTCTTTCTGCGTAAACCAACAGAGTATGCTACCTCTTACCTCTGTCCGTACTGCAACTCTTGCTGTATCTCATTCAAAGTTTCTGCCACATATTTCATCCAGTGTAATCATAGAACTGTGCATTTACTTTATCATAGTCAAGCAACCTGTTTAACTTGAATCTCTGTTATCATGTTTGTTGCTGCTATATATCATCCTATGTTCAATGCAGGAAATCTCTTCATGTTGTGCACATCTGCAGTGAACTAGACCCAATAGCATCATGTGGACCATTGTCGACCTATGTTGCCGGTGTATCCTGTGCGGTTCAAGGAAAGGGTAACTTAGTGGAGGTGATACTGCCCAAGTATGTAATATCTTTGCCCTTACTGAATCCTTGGTACAATAATACTACTGCATGGATCAGCTGGACACCAAAGTTTCATGTTGTAATGGTCATATTTGTCATATGAATTTGAAAATTTCTTGGGGTTGATTTAGCAACAACAATGTTCAACTAGATAACATGTTTCTAAGATTTTAGCTGTACTGCAGTGTCCTAATATTCTAATAAGTTACACCGGATAACAAATCATTGTTGTATAAAAGTAAAACTAAAATTCTTAAATGTAGACATCAATATCCAGATGACGTGAGTTTTTTTTTTGTCTCATTCTATATGGATTTGTAAACTGAACATTCTTCTGAAGATTCGAGTTTAATTAGTCTACACATCCCAAATTATTCCATTACCTAACCAAACATTTTGAAAATGAATTTTAGGAAGCCTAGATCAACCTAGGAGGAACGAGGCGGTTTTAATCAAGAAGCAAATGGGCAATCAAATTCACCTTGACAAGGATCCGAACTTGGGTAGTCTAGGTTTACACATTCACGCTTCCAACCAAGTTAGGGTCAGCCTTCATTTTTTCCCTATCTTTCTTTTTGTCCGCTGATCTTATGCATGCCATATTTGAAGTTTGTTTTATCCTTACTAATATGATAATATCCATTGCTTTGGCTTGTGCCTTATTACACCTTGATTATTGGAAGCAAAAGCTATCATATTCATTGCATTCGTGTGACCCATAATAGGTACACCAGCATAAACATGGATGGAATTCGTGGTCTGAGGAAAGCTGAGGCAGAATATGAATCTTATTTTGGTGGTATTTGGCATAAAAACAGAATATGGACCGGGTAAAAATACACTCCTAGCATGCAAACAGGCCTGACAAGCTCTATCATCTTTCTCTTGTCTTATTTTAGTTGATATAATTAAATTCTGATCATATCGTTCCTTCATGCTTCTGCCTTTGTTGAGTTCTAGTCTTCTAGAGGTATTCTCCTAATTTTTCTTCTTTGATGTAGTACGTCAAATGGCGTTGGTCTTATACTCATAGAACCAGTCCAGCTCTCCTATTTCAATCGTGATATGTTGCGTGGCTACCCTGATGACTTTGAGCGGTATGTATTACTATATTAGGATAATGACACACTTTTATGACTATAACATGCACAAGGACCTGACTTGGAATTGATTATATTTGCATAACTGTTAAGCATTGTAGGGTAGCTTTTTATTGGAAGATCAATATATGGCACAATGGTGGGATGCGCTGTTTCTAATTTTCATCTGACATACAAATTATATGTTCTTTAGTTCTTACTGTTTTATCTTCTTCAGATTTACCTATTTTTCCCGTGCATCGTTGGATTACATTGTAAAATCTGGAAAGCAGCCAGACATTTTACACATATACAACTGGGAAACTGCTATAGTGGCACCGCTTTTCTGGGATATATTTGCTCAGCAGGTCAGTTCTACTTAAGTGTATTTTTATTAATTATATGCTCATCTCTCACAAAGACACTGCCTTCTCAATTTGTGTGTGCTTTTTAATGGTATGATAATAGTTCATAGATTATTTATTCTAAAACCATCAAATGTAGTAAGTGCATGATAACATTTTCTGATAGAATTTTGTCCTATTATCTCCAATGGAAAATATCTCTTTCTGGAAACAGAAGAAGAAATATGTGGACGATGTTGTAATACAAATAAATTAAGTTCTTTATTAGATCGGACTAGTTTACAGCTCAAACATGCAGCTAGGGGTGTTAGCAATTCTCAAGAGTACACAATACATGATCTGTGTTGTCATTTTGTCCATTTGGTGTGCAATTTTCTAAACCTGGCCAGCAATGCCCCTTTAAATGAAACTCCGATTGTTTACCACGAGCTGCCACATGAATATTCTCATTTTTCAGTGGGAGTTTAATCTGTCATGCCTTGTCATGATTGTTGCACTCCAACTTTGATTCCAAATTTTTCTAACAACTTTGATTCCAAATTGTGAGTTTACAGCATGTGTTAAACATTACAAATGTATATGAGAATCAACAGTAATTTAGCATTTTCCTATTGAAGTCCTTATATAACTTTGTTATGCTTTCAGGGGCTTGAGAACACTCGAATATTATTGACATGCCAAGACTTGAATTCCCAAGTAAATATCCAGTATTACTCTTCCACCATCAATACTTCTTGAATATAAGATTGATGCAAACTTTAAGATTCAAATCACCTACTGTCTTTTAATAATGAAAACATCTTTTGTGCATATCTTGAGCCATTTTTAGGGCTCAGTAGTGCAAGTACCTGCATCTACTAATGGTTTCTTGTTTTTCCTTAAATACTGTATGTTTCATGAAATTGCTACTAGTGCCTAGAGGAGCCAAATAAGTTGGAGATGTGTGGGCTTGATCCTCGTAAGCTTCATCGTGCTGATCGTCTGCAGGATCCTAATAAGACACATCTTGTTAATGTTCTTAAGGTGAGTCTTCTTTTAAATTCAGGTATTAGATGCTTTTATATATGCTAGACATTGACGACCATGTGCATCTAAATTTCTGTTTACTCTGCCTACACAAACTATAGTAATGGGGGGCAATTTTGTCTCTCTGTGGGAAACTTCTTCAAGCATGTGCACATTTTCCTCGAATATAATAATTTTAAAATGCCTGATAGAAGTAAATTGTTTCAAATACCCTTGACATACCCCGACTAAACCTATATCTTTCTACTAACTTCTGCTCATGTATATATATGTGCAGGGAGGAATCGTTTACTCAAATAAAGTTGCTTTAATGTCCTCAATCCATTCGAGAGACGTTCTTATACGGGGTTCGAGACATGGATTGGAAGCAACATTAACTGCACATAAGTAATTATCTGTTTTTTTATATTCCCATAATTTTTCTTCCATGGGACATAGGAAAATGCTGGTTGCAATTGGTAATTGATTTGCTGAGATTTTCTGAGTCACTTAATTTCCTTTAAGGGAGAAGGTATTGGTTGCTTCTCATGGATTGGATGGTGAAGTTTGGGATCCATCAAAAGACATTTATCTTCCTCGGCGGTATTCTGCCAATGATATTGAGGGGAAGTCCATTTGCAGAGAAGCACTTAAGCGACGACTAGGGTTCACCAGTGGTCCATCCATTATAGTATGTACCCCATTGTTTTGAACATAGTACTTCTATTTGCTTAGTTGTACATTGAGCATATCATGAGTTAAGTGCCATTTGTTAGGTAGGATGCATCTGTGATGGTTATTCAGATATTCATAATCTCAAGGAAGCAGTTCATGTTGCTCTGCGCAAAAGTGCTCAGGTTTCTGTAGCCATTAGTTACCTTCCCTTCAACTTAAAGAATCTTTTTTTTTTTGCTTAGTATAGTTGCAAGATTTTGTACCATGCAGGTCATCTTCATGGAAAAGTTAGGATCTGTCGTGAACTCAACTGTGGGGGCATTAAAAAAAGAGGTAAAGGTATCGCTACTCCATGTCTACATAACTTGTTTAAGCATTCCATGTCATGGCACACTGCATGTTTAATCTAATTCCATTTATTTACCACTTGTTCAGTTTATCAATCTGGATGATGACATAGCATTCGTTGAGGAATACAACGAGACACTTGCACATTTAATATATGCAGGCTCTGATATCATTCTTTGCTCTTCCTTTGAAGACCCATCGCTTCAAATAGCAGTATGTGAAAGCAGTACTTTTCTATTTCCTCTTAGTAAACTAAGGCTCAATGTATAAGGATGCTTGTAGCTAACAAAACTAAGTGCCATTTAATTTTATGGAAGGGGGTTTCCAGAATATGGCTGATTGTAGCTGTGAAATCATTGAATTGAGGGTGAAATAATGAAATTAGCCCCCCTTGCCCTAGAGCCAGTGAAAATTCATTTCCACATGCTATTAAGAAAGAATGACTACTGAGCACCATGATCACACAGCTCCTTATAGCGAGTAGCGACACATTCTTTTTGCATGTCATGTATGCTTCAGTTACAAACACATTATCTATCGGCTACAGTTTCCACCGCCCCCTCCCCAAATTAGCAGGGGTACACACATAATTTTTTCCTTATAGTTTATGCCAGAAAGCATGTATGTGTAGTTTTCTTTCTGAAATAAAAACAATAATTTTAGTACACATCATTTTCCTTTCAAATAAAGACACCAACTTTTATTTGTTACAATGATTTTATTCAGCATGCTGTTGTATATATATACATAATTTTATTAACAGACCTTGCTGGTAAATATTTCTGTTAAACTATGTTGAATTTAGCAACATCATTAATTACTTCAATTATATTTCAGGACACATGAAAAAACTATCTATATTACTTCAATTATATTTCAGGACACATGAAAAAACTATCTACTGTGATTAGTTTCCGCCCAACTGTTATGCCTCTCAATAAAGTCTCTTTGTGGGCAGGTGAAGGCAATAAAGTATGGATGTGCACCAGTACAGATAAACTTTCCCAACAATGGATCCAGGTAAAAAACCACTACACATTTAGACATTTACTTGGGAAATTCATCTGTTTAATCTGATTTAGATGAAATTTTTGATGCACTGAACTGAAACTGCATGAATTGACATATGTGTATATGTGATTATGTGTTTGTAATGGCCTCCGTTTCTATGCATCTGTCACCAGGCAATCTGATTCTGAGGGGCATGATTACCGCAACAGAGTAATGTCTAAGTATATCATCTCAACCTATGGAGAGCTCTCTCTTCTTCAAGCACTTGATAGTTTGGTAAGTTCACAATCTCAGTTGTGCACAATTAATCATCTATAAATATTGAATATTGTTCTTAACCATCAACATACGCCAAAGTTACAATCAATAGGCTCCGGAAGCTTTAATCCTGAAATGATATTGTATTCTGAAGTTATTTGCTTCTTGAATTGACACAGTTTACTACCTAATGTGCAGAAGAATGACCCTTCCATTTGGGATCAGCAGATAAAAGATGGGATGGTTAAGGGTTTAGCATGGGATGCTGAGTGCTATGACCTTCACTGGGAAGCCTATTCCTCTTTAAAGAAGCTGTGAACTGGGCATCCTTCAAGAAAGCATTAGGTACCAGATCCCCAAATAAAAGGTAAAATGTTTGCACTTAATCCTGTAAATTTAGTTTTTATAGGTTAACTATAAATCAAGCTAAGCAATTAGTTCATTGTAGTGTTTGTAAATAAGTAAACAATGGTTCATAAAGCTTGTGGTTCTTCTTCCTATACTTGCAACAAATGGCCCCAAACCTTTGTTAAATCATTTGCTAAAAAACCATTGTTAAATCATGTCAGTTTTGTCCAATAAGCATGAAGCGATCTGCATTCAGTTTCACAAAGGTTTAGTAATTACTTTCCCTTTTTCTTAAAGAAAATAATGAAGAGTATATGGGATTGCCGCATATACTTGTAACAAATGCCCCCAAAACATTGTTAAATCATTTGCTAAAAAACCATTGTTAAATCATGTCAGTTTTGTCCAATAAGCATGAAGAGATCTGCATTCAGTTTCACAAAGGTTTAGCAATTACTTTCCCTTTTTCTTAAAGAAAATAATGAAGAGTGTATGGGATTGCCACATATAGTGTTGTGTTGATAAATTATATAATATTAAGTCAATGATTTTTTTTTGTCGCCTGTGGAGTTCCCTGGGGTCTTACAGTCGACATAAACTTCTTTGAAGCTCTTCGATATTACCTTAAAATCTCATAGGAGTTAAGGATTTTAATCCCCATCTCACAAATTGAGCAATCTGTTCATTTGTTTGTTTCTCACTTGCCACTTTTTATTTGTTTCTTTAATTTCTTCAACATGGTCGCTCCTTTTTTATAATTACATCCTAAAAAATCCTAGTTGAACAGAATGGTACACATATTGTGATTTACAAACTGTATGTATATGTGCTGCCCTCTTCAAGATCGAGGACATCTTGCTGTCTGAGCAATAAAGGAAGATCCTGTTGTTCCATGGGAAGCAATGTTTGCCTCCCATCTGGATTGGCATGAACCTGAGCCCACTGGTGCTGCTGGTATCTCCTCAGCCTCTCCAGCCTATCAGCAACCTCCTTCATCGTCGGCCGTTCCTCCCCGCTCATGCTCAAGCATCGCATCACCAGGTGAGCAATTTCTTCAAGCACCTCGGCTCTCATCTCGTTCCTCACATGGCTGTCAAGAAGCTCTTCATGCCGTCTAGCCTTCATTGCCATCACGAAGCATGACACGAGGCTCCTGTTTTCCTCTGGCCCGTCGAAGTAGAGTGCCTTCTTCCTGGTTAGAAGCTCCAGCAGGACGACGCCAAAGCTGTACACGTCGCTCTTATCAGTTAGCTGGCATGTCATAAGGTATTCAGGGTCCAGGTACCCGCAGGTCCCCTGCACCAACGTTGCAATCTCGGCCTCATCAGTGGGTGCCAGTTTTGACGCCCCGAAATCCGACACTTTTGCAGTGAGCTTATCGTCAAGCAGAATGTTCGCCGTCTTGACGTCTCCGTGGAGGATCGGCGGCGACGCAGACGAGTGCATGTACGAAAGCGCCTCGGCGGACTCTGCCGCTATCCGGAGACGGGTGTCAAGGGTTATGTCAGCCTTGCCGTGGATGTAATGGTAGAGAGTTCCGTTGGAGACGAACTCGTAGACCAGCATTGGGACTTCCACTTCGAGGCAGCATCCAAGCAGCTTCACGACGTTCCTGTGGTTGATCTGGGAGAGGATGAACATCTCTCTCGCGAACTCCTTGGTCTGGGCCTCCTCCATCATCTTGGACTTCTTGATGGCCACCACCGTCTTGTCCTCCAGCACACCCTCGTAGACGACGCCGTGCCCGCCGCGGCCGAGAACTCGGTCATCGTCGAAGCTGTTGGTCGCCTTCTTGAGCTCCTCCTCGGAGAATATCTTGAACCCACCTGCTCCGGCTCCGGTGCCGGCGCTACTGTAGGAGAGCATCTGCTGCTGCAGAATCACACCCCCGTTCTGCTCAAAGAACTTCTGCTTCGTCCTGATGAGCTTCCTCTTCTGAAGCCCCAGGTAGAGCCAGAAGCACATGAATACTGACAGGAACACTCCGACGCTAACTCCTGAACATCATCACGTATTCACCACTCGTCAGTATCCCGACAAGAAATTGAGAAGATTGCCAATCATACTCATGTAGCGTTGGCTGGCAGTCACAGGCAGGATGATGATCAGATTTGTGCACGTACCTGTAACCACTTTGAGAGCTAGCGTGAACTTGTCCTTGGGCCGGCAACCGTTCTGCCTGGTGGCATCCCCAGTGGTTCCCCGGGGGCATACGCAAGTGTAGGTTCCCGGCTTATTTGTGCAGTCTCCGTAGCATGAGTATTTGTGTTTGTTGTCGCACTCGTCGATGTCTTCCGTTTTGCAGAAGCAATTTCATCGTCAGGTAAAACGAACAGTCAACTGTAAACAGGGGAGATCTGTAACGAGTTCATCGCGTGTATTACCTCTGCATCCACCGTCGAGGTAGGGGTTTCCTTGGTACCCCTCAGAGCAGTTGCAGCGGTAGCCGTCGCCGTTGCTGACGTCGAAGCAATCACTGTTGGCGCTCCGGCAGGCGAAGTCCGTGGTGTTGCGACTGGCGGCGCTGCAGTTGCCGACGTTCCGGACGGCCCAGTCGAGCACGACGGGCACGGCGAAGTCGTCGGTGCGGTTGAAGAAGACGCGGTCGCTGTAGCTGAACCACGCGGTCTCCACCAAGAACACGTAGTGGCAGGTCGTGACATTTTGGCTGAAGCCCTCGCTTAGCTGCCCCGGTATCCATAAGCTGAACGTGTTGGGCTGGTAGAAGTAGACGCCGGGGGGTATGTCGCTCTGGCAGCACCCCACGCCGGTGCACGACCCTTGCCCTGGGATGGTGTACTGCGACGGCCGGCACACGGACGTGCAGCCGCTGACGTAGTATTCCCCATTGCCGTCGATGAAGTAGCCGAGGCTGGGGCAGCCGGTGGCGACGAGGCGGTTCTTGACCGGCGAGAAGAGGTAGGGGCTGCCGAGCAGGGACATGTAGTCCGTGTTGGTGTTCCGGTTGACGAATCCCCCCGTGTTGTTGTAGCACTTGCGCGTCGCGTTGAGGTAGGTCCGAGCCTCGCCGGTGGCGAGGGACAGGTCGGCGAGCTGGTACCCGTCCGAGCTCTGCATGGTGAGGCGGGGAGGGGAGCGGGTGTCGTCGCAGAGGAGCTGGAAGCCCCGGAAGCCGTCGTCGCGGTAGCAGCCGGCGCCGATGCCAAATGGGTAGGGGATGGTGATGTTGCCGCACCTGTCGCGGCATCCCGGCCGCGCGAGAGGCGTCGCCTGTGGCTGCCGCTGCTGCTGAGATGACGCCGGCGCAAGCCGCGATAGCAACACGACCAGTGCAACGGCCTGCAGATGCAGAGGGCTCGCCATTTTTTTGAGGTGTGTGCTCCCGTGAGACGGTCGGGGTCCGATATATGTAGTGCCAGCGCAGCTTGAAGGACCAAGTCCAGCACCCCCAAAAAAACGGTGCGCTGCGCCTTCCTCCCCCCTGCAAGTCTGCAACCGTGTCATCAGTCAATGCGTCAAGCCAAAAACATCCGATTCGAGCCGACGGGTCGGCCCGTAAAAAGAAGCTATACGTACGAAACGCGTGTACACATGCATCTTCTTTTGGTCGTTGGCTTGCTGGTCTGATAGGCGCAGCGAGGAGCTGCATCTGCGTCCCAGTCCCACTTGCGCCGGGTTGGTCCCGCTCGTATGGTCAAGTTGATCAAGTTGGTCCTTTCCGCATAAAACTGAGATGAGGAGGGGTAACTACTAGGTCTTGGTCTTCTCATTCGAAAGGAATAATGAAAAAACACTATCAATCATCACATTCATCACATCTTCTCTCAAAAAAAAATTCCAACACTATTTATTTGTATTTTTACTATTTTTTTCACCCAAAAGAACGAGCCCTAATGCCTGTTGCCATAGAAGAATTAGGAGCTTCCTTACCTTTCTCCTTGATGCTTCCATTATTGTAACGATCCCACCCGGATCGCGGCTAAAATTCGTCATACATGTACCACAACTGCTAATTAAACCTCCTGAGCTTTCGCGCGTAAAAGGATTGATCTGGAATTAATAGCTTCCCAGTATCAAACAAAACGGAAGAAAACGAAAGGCAAAAACAAGGAGAAAAGCACCAGCCGAGTAGAGATGGTGTCTTCAACAAAGAAATGTAGGAGTAGCTTCAAATCGATAGAATGAGCTTAGAGCCTGTTTAGTTCCTTAAAAAAAATTTGGGGTCTCTTTGGAGGTCTATTAGGAGGATTAAATATAGACTAATTATAAAATTAATTACATGAATGGACGGGAAATCGCGAGGCGAATCCATTAAGCCTAATTAATCCATCATTAGAGATTGTTTACTGTAGCATAGTGTTGTCTAATCATAGCATAATTAGGCTCGTTAGATTCGTATCGAAAAATTAGGTAGGGGTTATGGAATAGGTTTTGTCATTAATCAACATTTAATACTCCTAATCAGTATCTGAAGATTCATGTGACGGGTAGTTGGAAAAAAATTTAGGAACTAAACAGGCCCTCGTATCCCGTGGTCTAAAAAAAGAAGCTTATCCGTAGTCCAGTTCGCATAACACGTGCTAGGGACTTCGGGGTGTGTTACAAAAGTTTCCGGATAAATGGAGAAGTCACAAAAGTTTCACATACACTCGTAGTACTACCTTTTTTTTGAACCGAATAGTACTATGTTACTTAAAGAGAGGTTTTACAATACAGGGTGTGTTTAGTTCCCTGAATTGGGATGCAAAATTCTGGATTTTGTACGGATTTTGGACTGAAAAGCACTGTTCCGAACTGAAAAGCACTGTAGCACTTTTTGTTTGTTTGTGTTAAATATTGTCCTACCATGGCTTAACTAGGCTCAAAAGATTTGTCCCGCAAAGTACATCCAAACTGTGTAATTATTTTTTATTTTATCTACATTTAGTACTCCATGCATGTGTCGACATTTTTGATGTGATGGGAAATCTTCTTTTTGCATAGTGAATTTTGGGGGAAATTGGGTTTCTAAACACACCCACAATGAAAAATGGGACAATTATCCCATGTTCCGTACGGTCGGTCGTGGTACAGGAATGTTGGAATTTTTTTTATATATTTGTTTCCTTTGATTTTCGAAAAATAAATGGACGAATCAAAAATTTTGAGAAATATAGATCTGTCGCCGCACCCCTTCCTGCCGCCGTGGGGCACGGCGGCAGGGGTGTCGCCAACGGTCGGCTGACCTGCCAGTGGGGTCAGGGTTCCTACCGTCGTACCCCACGACGGCAGGAACCCTACCGCCGTGGGGCACGGCGGTAGGAGCCTGCCGCCGTACTCACAGCGGCAGCGTCACCCCTATATAAGGGGGCGACGGCTGCCGCCACCCCCTCATCTCTTCCTCACTCTCTCCTCCTATATCTTCGACTTTCAACCCTTCGGAGCACTTTTGACTCAGATATGTTTCTAACTTTAGTGTAGTTTAGTTAGTTAGTGTAGTTAGTTAGTTTAGTGTTAGTTGGTGTAGTGTATTTAGTTTAGTTAACTTAGTTTAAAAATTTTAGAAATTAGTTTAGTTAACTTAGTTTAGTTAGTTTAGTTAACTTAGGTCAAATAGTTGGATTAAATTGATATAAAATTAGTACAAAATAGTTTATAATTCACATAATTCGTTTAAATTGATTTAAAATGCGTAGAAATAGTTATAATTCCAATAATTAGATTAAATTAATTTAAAATTATTAAAAAATAGTTTTAACTCACATAATTCGTTTAAATTGGTTTTAAATTTCTAGAAAATAGTTTTAATTCAAAAAATTGTTTAAATTGATATATAATTTCTAGAAAATGGTTATAATTCACATAATTAGATTAAATTGATATAAAATTCGTAGAAAATAGTTTTAATTCACATAATTCTTTTTAATTAATTTAAAAATCCTAAAAAATGGTAATCATTCACATAATTAGATTAAATTGATTTTAAATTTTTAAAAAATAGTTTTAATTCACATAGTTTGTTTTAATTCATTTAAAATTCCTAGAAAATGGTTATAATTCACATAATTAGATTAAATTAATTTAAAATTCGTAGAAAATATTTTTAATTCACATAATTCGTTTTAATTGATATAATTCAATTAATTGATTAAATTTTATTTTTTTGCAGCTATGGCTCAGGCACCGTTAGAGTACGTACGGCCGGAGTTGTTCGACGAGGCGGTGGACCGGCACCACCGCTCGTACGTCTCGGCCGTTCTTGGATTGTCGCCCGACAGTATACGTTGCCGGACCACCCGCACGTTGATGCTGATACACCAGCGGTGGATTCCGAAGTACGTAATTCATTTTTATTATTTATTTCTGTTTCTTTACATTAGTAATTGCGTTAATTAAATTATTTTTGTTTTTTTTCAGGCTACGCGCTGCAGGACTTCTCCCTTTCGCGCGGTTGGTCGAGGAGGACAGGCTACGAGCTGAGGTTCCCCGGGCGGAGCGGTTGACGCGGTTCAGCTACGACGCCCCGCTGATCGCCGCGTTTATGGACCGGTGGCGACCAGAGACGCACACCTTCCACTTCCCCGTCGGCGAGATGGCGCTCAGTCTCGAGGACGCCACGATGTTGGGAGGACTCCTGTGTGCTGGCAATGCGATGGGGTCGATCGACATCCCCGCGACGTGGCACGCCGACTTCCTTGCTCGGTTCGCGAACGTTCCTCGGAACGATCGCGCGCCTCAGCCGTACGTGCCCTTCGCCAACACCCACGGATCTACCTGGACTTGGATCCAGCAGTTCAGCGTACGTGCTTCTAACTCTTATTTTCAACGTTTGTATGTATTTTAAACGAATGTGACGATGGAACTTTGTGTGTGTGCAGGCTGACTACATGGCGGACGAGGCCGACGACCCGACGTCGGACAGGTTTTTGGAGGTCTACCTGCTCTGGCTGTTCGGGTGGGTGATGTTCTGCGAGTCAGCGAGAGTAAAAGTGCATCTAGGCCCCTAAGTAGATTTTGGTGAATTGAATGACAAAGTGATTAAAAGTCTAACACATTTGTCTAAGATTGTGAGCAGATTTTATTTGTATATTCATGTGTTATTGATGGGATACGTATTGGTGAATGAATATTGTATGGCTCACTTTGGAAAAGACAAACATTTGTATGATCCTAAGGCATGTGGCAAATATCAAGCAAACAAAGAAGGATAAACATCGGGATAATTTAAGAAGATCAATTCATGATCTCCGATGAACACAGTAGCTTGGCTAAAATAAAAGGATCATAGAAAGAGAAGAGGGTAATTCTTCATAATTTGAATGCAAGACTTCATGTGGGAAATGAAAGAGGACACAAGGATAAACATAGTTTTTATTGTCCTATGTTGGAAGCTTGCATATTCGTTGTCAATCAAGAACAAACATTTGAAGCAGGATTTCAAATGAAGACTAATTGTAAATGAAGCAAAGCTTAACTCAACGTGGATTGGATAAATGATGAAGAGATCAACCGAGATGTCTAGGGTGAGGGACTAAGCAATCTTTGGGGCTCTAGCTAGGACGCCATTTCGTGTTTTGCTAAGGTGAAGTTCTAGCATCCGTGGGGTCTTCAAGTATCATATTCAAGCCTTAATCAAGGGAAGCATTGCATCAAGTTCATGAATTGGGATTGGCAATATAGAGTGACTTAAGGATCTAAGTGTGCATTTCTAAGCTATATGGAAAGATCCTATGCCACTAGCTCAAGTATGGACGTGCTCAAGATATTGGTCAAAGTTGGAAGCCCTCAAGCGGAAGATGATCAAGTATGGCAAGGTTGAAGACATTCAAGCTCAAGAAGTTGACAAGGTGTTTTCATTTAATCTTGAGTATAGGTACGCCGTACTATCAAGAGGGATGCAACTTTCGCTTTATGACCAAGTCAAGTGCTCTTAGAAAACCTATGTGAGAAACAGCCTCAGAGTGTCCTAACAACCCCTCCTAACCTAACCTGAGCCACTTCATCTCCTAGGTGAAGTGTTAGTTTGATAGAAAGGGTTTTGGGGTTTCTCGGGCTCCACCGGTCTGACTAGTGGAGGCACCGGTCTGACCGGTGCAACTAGGCCCAACGGCTAGTTTTTCAAACACCGGTCAGACCGGTGTGGAGCACCGGTCTGACCGGTGCCGCCCGACAGCTAACGGCTAGTTTTCTTCTTTTGGGGTATAAGTACCCCAAGCCCTCCTCTTGGATGGGCTGCTGTTCTTGGTGAACTTGCTGAGCTTCCAGGTCATTTCTAGCAAGCCTAAAGCCTTAGTGGCTCTCCCCAACCTCTCTCTTTGTGAGAATTGTGGATTCAAGCCATATCTTTGAGTTGGGTTGAGTTAGTGAGATCTTGAGAGCCTTCGTGAGCTAACAAGAGCATTTCCATAGCTTGAGCATTTGTGTTTCGCGTCTACAAGCATTGAAGTATTTGTTACTCTTGGAGGTTTGCCTCCTAGACGGCTAGACGTCGCCGGCTAGCTCCCAAGTTGTGGTGAGCAGCGGCAAGTTTGTGAGGGCTGTGATCTTGCCCCTTCGTGGAAAAGATCGCCTTAGTGGAATCGAGGAAAGTGGTTGAAAGAGACCCGGCTTGTTGTGGGAGACCTCTTGTGGTTCCCTTACAAGCTCCTCAACGGAGACGTAGCTTCCTTGGTGGAAGTGAACTTCGGGAAACAAATCCTTGCGTCTCTTTGTGGTTTGCCTCTCTAAGTTGTTTTCTAGCATATTTGATTTGCTTCCGCTTCGATCTACTTGGGTGTGCATATTTGTGTGTGCAGGGATCATTACCCTGCTCGGGATCATCTACTCAGGCTACACACCAAGTTTGGTTCGTGCTAGAAGTCAAGAGAAATTTGAAGTTGTTTTTGCAGGTTCTCTGTGCTGCACCGGTCTGACCGGTGTGGGATACCGGTCTGACCGGTGCTCTCCTGTGAAGCCAGCACTGGTCTGACTGGTGAGGCGCACACCGGTCTGACCGGTGGAGCCTGGCAGTTCAAGTTTGCGGGGAATAAAAGTTTAAATTGGTCGTCTGCCTATTCACCCCCCTCTATGCGACATCAAGGTCCTTTCAGGGAGACTCGGTACCTCCGGAAGGTAATGACCCCCCTTATCATTTTCTTCGCTTAATGAGTTCTTTAGTTCGATTCAATTAACTTTTCATGTTCTGTGCAACACGTTTGGGCTGGGGAGTAGGCGAAGAAGGCGCACGCGGACTTCGTAGGTCAGATCGATCGGATGGTCGATGCCCAGGTCCGGTGGACGCCGTACACTCCAGCCATGGTCGCTGCCCGCGCACCACAGGACCTCTCGTCCCTGTGCTACCGAGACCAGGCGTACTGGATGACGCGGCGACGATTGGTCTTCGACGTCTACGTCGAGGAGTACGCCGTCCACCGGGTGATGAGGCAGTTCGGCCTCTACCAGGAGTCGCCTGTACCCGCTGCGCCACGTCTGCCGCCCACAGCGCACATGTGAGCTACCATTTGCCAGTTATAATTATTTTCCGTTACAAGTAGTCAGTTGCAAATAATTTTTGTTTCGTCTATGCTAGGTGGACGCGTAAGGGCGTGTCTGCGGCGATGTCGTTTGTCGACAGGTTGCAGCCGTACGTGGCCGAGTGGACGTCCGCGGCGAACGAGGAGAACGTCGTCACCGAGCACCACCTTCACGACGGCGCGGCCTGGGTAGCGTACCTTAAGTGGTACCTCCCGAGGACTCGGACGCGGGTGACGTACGTGCCTGCTACCCCGCCACCGCCACCTGTCGCGGACCACGACAGGCTCCTGCCGGACGCCACGTACCCGGTGCGCCGAGACCAGACCGCCGACACAGCGGTAAGCTACGATACTGCAAACATATTTAATTCATATGACTTCTCATTATAACATGTGTTACTAATTTTGTGAGCAGCACGACGTGATTGCTGAGATCGTGCGGCTCGCAGCGTCCGCGAGGGAGTAGTGTTTTACCTGGGGGCCTCATCAGCACCAGGGCACGTACGACAGGATCCTCGATGCTGCCACGAGGTACTCCGCCATCGTGAACTACGCCGGGGCCGCAGAGATTCCTCTCCTTCCGCGCCACCCAGCGTCGTCCTCGAGCTCCGCCTCGAAAGCGGCTTCGCAGCAGGCGCCTTCCACCTTTGCCGGCGCCTTCTCGACTCCGATGGCACAGCAGCAGCCACAGGCGCAGGGCCCGCACACCTACGTGCAGCGGCCGTTTGTTTCCCCCGGCGCAGGTACTTTCAGTGAACCTTATTTTCAACTAATGCATGGAGTTGTTGTGTGTTTTTGTTATACTATATTCTAATCGTACAGGGCGACCGCCGGTCTTTCCGACGGGGCGAGGAGGAGGTTTCACCGGGCCTCGAGAGCCGGAGACGACGACACATAGAGCGCTGATCTTTCCGCTAGGAGGTTTCAGACCGCCGGTCTTTCAGTTTTCGGCGGCAGATATTCCTTTCTCGTCCACTCCGTCTCTCTTCCAGCCTGGTAACGACCTTAACTTTACAGTAAAATATAAACTCTATTGAGTTACCTTATTAGATAGTAGTATCCCTTCATATGTGGGAGTCTTTCTTGGCTTTTCACACATTCTTAACTTTTCCCAGAGGAGTCTTTGTTGGAGATCTTGTTATGGTAAGAGATCCAGAGAGACCATCCGAATATCTGACTCGAAGATTGGCTGCAATAGAAGGATGTGAAATGGTTTCTACAGATGAGAAAGATGAGCCTTTTATATTACCTGACGACCATTGTTGGGTCCTGGCGGATAACCAATCGCTGACGCCCAAGGTATGTGAGACATGACGATGCATAGCATCATATTGTTATTTCTGCCATCACATACATGGAGTAAAACAAAGTGCAGTGATTCATCAGTTTTCTCCTCGTTGTATAATACTGAAATTTTGTAACTGCGACAACCCATATTCTCCAAGGTTAACATGTTCCATCTTAGGCCACCAGGTGTTGCATGCTTTCATTCTGTTAATTTCTCTACGGTTCCACCTTTTTGGCAGATAGCAAGGGACAGCCGTTTGTTTGGACCTGTCCCTCTCAGTTATATCCATGGCAGAGTGATATATACTGTAAGGACATCTGCTGATCATGGTCCGGTACAGAACAGGTTTGTTCCATGCTAGGTTCAGCTATCCTTTATTCCTTATTGTTGGGTAATTGACTTCAGCCTGACCTCAGTGTTCCCGTCTCTTGTCTCTGCAAATAGCTGTAGAGCCTTGGAGCAGGATTCTCCAGTTGTAGCAGTGGAGCTGGATCTCCAAGGTTTGGTGAATCTTGTCAAGATGCGCCTGAAAGAATGACGGTTAGTAGTAATACTTGCTGTTGTCTGGATATTTGGCTCTTGTTCGAGTTGCATGCTACTGAGTTATGGCAGATAATAGGTCATTACTTTGTGGCAGTAGATGTGTAGTTAGTTTATCTTGTGAAAGTGGACCATGGTTGCATTCTGCTGCTGCTGATTGTTGGCTGTAGAAATTCCGCTCTGTAGTATGTAAACAAGCGGTGAATCGGTGATGCTGGATGAATTAATATTAGTGCATCAAATCCCACTGTTGTTTGTTGAATTCTTGGACCCTTTGGTTTGCCCGCATCTTCTGATTTCAAGCAGCTTCGTCTTCTGGACTTTGCTGTGTGTGACGACTCCTTTCTGTATGCTGAGTTTTGACGCTCTGAAGAATTATTGCCTTTTGACTTTTTGCAGCAAGGGCGACTCTTTCTGGAGGATGAGGAAGCCTTTGACCCAGGCCAATGTCAAGGCACCAAAGGGCGCTGGCACAAATAAAGTGCTGCCAATTCTTGCAATTGCAATTGCAAGTATGTAATTGTCTGGATGCTTGACAATATCTGGCAGTTGTTGTCACTGTGAGACTGTATTGTAGCTATTGTGTGGGAATTGGGATTCTGTTGTTGGTGTAATGGTGTTGCAACGGAGAGAGCATTTTAATAATCAATCGGCTCACCATATCAAACGATAGACTATGAAACGAAGGGAGTATTTAATAGTCTCCTCACCATATCAAAGCAGTAGTTACTTTGCTACCAAAGTGCCAATAGATAACTTAAGTATTGCTAAGAGGCGTCAAATGAGTGACAGCCAAATATATCCCCTGAATAGAGAAGCATGGCATCTCAAATTGCCTTCATCCATCCACCTCTATATAAGCATGGCCATAGAAGCGTCAATCCAAGCAGCTACAAGGTTAGAGTGGTGGTGGCCACCGTGATCGTGGCGTTGGCCCTGCCGCCCTACTTTATCAACTTGCAAATTTTACATACCGGCACCGATTTGACTTTGATCATTGCTCCTTTTCATTTTGCAGTCAGATGTAATCACCCAATGCCCGCAGGGTGCGATCAGGGCAAGTGCCAGCAGTTGTGCGCCTCATTGGGGATTGTCAATTTTACAGCAGAATGTTACAGGGCTACGTGTTGCTGCAAGTACAACTGTAAAGAGACTCCTCCTGTTCCAGGAGGTTGATGAACCCGCAACTTTCTTCACGTTATTTTTATATATAAAAAAGATTTACTTGTTTCCAAATATATACTTGGTTTATTACATGGATACGCGAGGAAGGTGCGGTATCTCATATCGGATACGTACAAGGATACGTGGTAAATACGTTTCATGAAGTATCAGATTAAAAAATAATTAAAAAAAACTGGATACGCTCATGGGTACGTATACGCTTCACACATCGGAAAGAAAATAAAATTGTTCTCTACGATGGATGATGGATGCCTAAAAAAAAGCTGGTTTGTTGGGCCAAAGTCGAGGCAGATGTTACTTGCGTAGAAATAAAGGCCCAACCATCGAAGAGCTTGGGCTTCTCTCCGCCACATCGCAAAGCCCACTCTTTCTGGCCCATCCGCTCGCTCGCGCCGGCTGCTGCTGCTGCGTCGTCGTCGGGGGCAGACGAGAGACGACGAGTGAGTGACACGAGCCGGCCCACGTCCCCTCTCAAAACCCTCGCCAAAATCCCCCAACTCTACTCCGCTCTCTTCCGCTTATCACCTGTCAGTCACCACCACCAAATCGCTTTGCCCCAAGCCAGGCCGCCGCTTCACCTCCGCCGCGCGCCGTCGCCGGCCGGGACGCTCCGGGCGGGCCGCCCCCCACAAAGGAATGTCCGCCGCGGCCCCCGCCCTCCTCCACCACCGCGGTACGCCACCCTCCCCTCCGCCCTCTCGTCTCCCCATCCCACGTTTCCATTTCCACGCGTGGCGCGTGCCGCCGCCGAGGCGGGCGCCGTCCGAGATTCTGGCGGCTAGGGTTTTGTTCGATTCAACCACCCTCCCGCGGCGCAATCCCCCCCATCGCCTGGTTGTTTGATGCGTTTGTCCTGCTGCCCTGTGCGGCCGTAGTAAATACCCCCCGCTGCGGCGCGCGCGCGGCCCTGTCGCGACGAAGGGGCGCAATGCGAGCCATTCGGGGGCAGCCTAATAATCGAGACTGTTTGCTGTGTGGTGTGGGTTCCTACATGCTGGGCTCTCCAGATCGCACCGTGTGAGAACGGTGGATCGTGGAATGAAACGGCTACTTGCACAAGGGGAATCGGGGGTTGTGTGGAGAATGGAACTGTTGGGACTAGTGGATTCCACCAGATTTCTCTGGAGTTCTAATTTCTCATATAAATGGGGCTGAATTAGTTTTGTTCCTGATGGGTGCCTTCTTGTTCAAATTAGCAGTTCGTCGTCTGATGTATGTGCCAATCTCACAATCTTTTTTTTTTTTTGAGAATACCAATCTCACAGTGGTGAACTCAAAGTCTATTCCAGCTTGCTGTCTTTTTAATGTGCAAGGTGCAATTAGATAATTGATCAAGGATTTATAGATGCCATAAACAGGATTGATCAATGGCGTGTGCTTCAAGCTTCATAGTTTTACAAGGATGCCTATCTACCTTTTCAGTGAATTTTTCTTATTCAGATGCCCTGCAGTTTCTTAGCTGCCTGTATGTACATGTTGACTAAATTATTATTTTATCTACAGTCATTTTAGGTGCCTGCTAGGTTGATAGATACCCTCATGTTCAAAATGGATTTACATTTTTTTGGTATTGTGGATTGTCGTCCAGTGCAAGCATTTCATCTTTCCGTACATGGTGTAAACACCTCCCACTTTTGCGTTGTTCGGCATTAATTAGGACAGTTTGTTAGCTGATTCATAAAAATGCACTCTGTACGTTGCCCACCTCCACTTGTGACGTAGCACTGTGCGTACATTGTGGATGTACAGAGAGGCCACATTTATAGCTCATACTCTTTAGGCATCTTATCATGTTTTTGTTTATGCACAAAGACCCAACTTTCATTCTGGACTACAGGTGAATGTGAGCCTGGTTAACACTTTGTTTCCATATGGGTCTTTATTTTTCCTTAAAAGCGTCGGGAAGTTTTTATGTGTCACTCAAGTGGTCTCTATGCGTACCGACATTGATATGATGTTTTTACCGAGACTGTCAGACTGTTGAACTCCGGGGGTCATTGAAACTCTCATCCTGACCTAGGTTTGAAGCATGGCATTTTCTTAGAACAAAGTCCGTGTCTTTTTTTTTGGCAGTCATGCAGTCTCAGTTCATTTTGTTATCTATATCGTATCTCATGTACTGCAGAAATTAATGCAGACAGTTCCATTTCAAGCGGCCAGTTCCTCCCTTTTTACATGGTTTTCCTAATGTACGGTGTTTTGTTGATCAGGGGTCTCAGGCAGAGGAACCTTACCTGTACATCATGGAGATTGCAGAGTTCCTCCAGGGGCTTGTTTCATGGGCTCATCACCTATGTTGGGGCCAATGAGGGTGTCTTTGGTATGCAGTGCGAGCCCCAACAACCATAGGCCAAGGAATTCAGATATATCACGACAACAAAAGGGGGGCTCTTCCAGGGGGAAAGGCAAGCCGTACCAGGATAAAGATGATTCTGAGAGCATTGATGATTTTGATAGTGATATCATGTTCTCCAAAAATGGACCACCAATCTCTTTGGCAAGCAATTCTCGTCCTCAAGCCACATCAGCTCCAGGGGAAAGAGAGAAGGAGATTGTGGATCTCTTCAAAAGGGTTCAAGCACAACTGCGTGCTAGGGGGAAAGGCAGGGAAGACAAGAAGCCTGAACCTGCAAAAGTGCAGGGTGAGAGGGGCAGCGTTGATTCCCTTCTTAAGTTGCTTAGGAAACACTCTGTGGATCAAAGAAGGAAGAGCAGTGACGACAAAGAGCTGAATTTTGATCTGACTAGGAGAAGCAGTGATTCTGGAAATAGACAAAGCTCAGCCATCTTTAGCACAAAAAGTGACTCCCAGGAAGAGCAGAAGAAGCCTCCTCCAGCACCCTTCAAAAGGCCAGCTTCAAATTTCAGGCGAAGATCTCCTGTTCCTGGAGTGAAATTCCATCCTGTTATCAATGCAGATGCCGATCGCAAGTCTATCACCAGTAATGTCGCCGATGCTGTACAACAATCTAAGACAGTTCTTGATGAGAGGACAGCTACAGATGAGTGTGACTCAGTTTCTCCGTATGAACCTGATTCTGTAATACCCCCAGAAAATATTTCTTTGGATGACTTTGATGCTCTTTCAGATGATGAATCTGATACTGAGGGCTTAAATGAGGAGTATCCCGAACCTTCTTTGGAAATTGCTGATGTTACAGATACTGATGAATCGCATGATAATAGTGCCGAGGAAAGTTCCGATCTGAGCTCTTTGAAGGTTGCAGAACTGCGGGAACTTGCAAAGTCGCGAGGAATCAGAGGCTACTCAAAGATGAAGAAAAATGAGCTGGTTGAAATCCTGAGCAGCACGGCCTGATAAGTTGGAGGCGCCTTCCGTTTGCGCCTGTTTTGCTTCAGCCTGTCCTGGGCGTATGCACTGCCCACTATCTTTCAGTCCCGTAGAAAATTGTAAATGATCGAGCAGGCCTAACTTTGTCCGTGCTAAGCTTTTGCTGGCTCCTTTTGTACACCTAGCTTGTTAGTCAATTAGCCGAATTCCGTGCTGAGTGGAGTAAGAGGTAGCTGAGACATTTGGTTCTGTACTAATGCACTGTTACGTTCTTGGTGTTTTTCCCGCCTTCTTAGTTCTTACCCCCAGCAGAGTTGAACTATGATTGGTCTGGTGGTGCTGATATTGTTCTGAAAGATTGTGTTTCATCAGGTTGCTGTCGCAGATGAACAGGGTACTGTCAAACTCTTCTGAAGGAGATGTTTGACAACGATGCTTGGACCATTTTTTTTTTCTTTTTATTGTTGCTTATATAATACAAGATGGCGCTGCCATATTATTGGGTACCCAATGAGCAAGCATTTGATTGTCTTCCCCTTTTTTTCAGATAAAGGCTGGCAGGTGTTGGTTTCTGTTATCGTCTCTGCCGCCTCTACAGGTGCAGGTGCAGGTTTGCTGAATGCTGATGAAAGAGGGAGAATTGTTTCAGAGACAAAGGCATGGGATTGTTCAGAGACACGACTGTTGTTAAGGCGGCTGCATTGATCATTGCTTCGCTTCATCCTGTTGTTCCTTGTGGTAATCCACAGGTAGCATGTGCTTGTTGGGTGATGATGCACGCGGGCGCACACGTACACCTCCCGCCATGGCCGCTGCTGCTGGCTGCTTATGCTTTGATTTCTGGTAGCCGTCAGATCCGGGTGATTGGACCTGCATGGCAGATGGCAGTAGTGCCGAGGCGACCGTTAAAAGAAGAGAAAAAAGAAAGAAAGAAAACACACGCGCAGAAAGAGTGTGCAAGAGAGAGAGAGAGAGAGGTGTGACTGATCGAGTGAGAAAGTTACGGTCAGCAATGCAAACTTTTGCGCTGTTGGCATGCAGTAGGGCCACACACTTGCACACAGGGGCCTTTATGCATGAGTTTCTCCTTTTGCTTTTCCCGATCCCCCTCGAGGCTGGCCCTGCCCGGCCGGCTGGCAGGTTACTTAGAACCACGAACACAACACACAGCAGGAGGATCGGACACGTACAAATGCATAGGCTGGTCCATGGGTTTTGCTGTGGCACGGCGCGTATCACTGTTGGAACTCATCTTCTTTTTTTTGTTGGAACTCATCTTCAAGTTGTGCAGCCGGCGGCCGGCCGGGTGTGTAGCTAGGCTGGGCGCGGCCGGCCGCGCCGATGCTGTTGCCGCGCCGGAGTAGGCCTGTGCGGCGCTAGTACTAGTAGTGCGCGCACGAGGAGGCTCTTGAGGCATGCAGCAGCGCGCGGCCGGCCGGCGTCGTCGTCGTCGTCGCGTGCAGATGCAGGCAAGCAGCCACCCGGGAAGCCGGGGACTGAAGGCGATAGAGACCAGTCCACATCAACGACACGCCCTGGGCCCTGCTGGCTCTGCATGGACCAGGATCGGACCACACATGCACATTGCATTGCATTGCATGCATGCCCGAGCAGCAGCCTAGGCTACCTCGCACACATGAATACATACATGATGACGATCGACAATGACATGAACACTGCTCCGGGAGTAGCTTTGCTAGCTAGAGAGATAGCTATATGGTCACGTGTTATTCTCTTTTTCTCTCTTCTTTTTTTTGCATGCAGGGTTTGCAGCAGCTAGGCTAGGCTGTATATAAGTACGTAGTACTAACAGTGAGTAGTGACCGGCCGGCACTACTATATCGTGTGTTGCTGTCCTTTTCAAAAAAATAAAAAATCATGTTGTGTTACTGTGGCGTACCATGAGAAGGACTCTCATAAAAAAAACTAAGCCGGTGGAGGTAAGACCGCCCCCACGGTTTTCATTAAGAGAAAAAAGCCTCCTCCCGGCTTAGAAAACCCGCGAACCCCGGCTTCACCGGCGAGGGGATTTTTTTCGGGGAATAAATCCCCGCTGAGATAAACCTGCGTTCGATGGGATTCGAACCCAAGCTGACGGCGTGCCCATCTGCAACGCCTACCAACCGAGCTACAGCTCGTTCTCTGAGAAGGACTCCCATTAATCGCAGCCACCACTGCTAGGGCATTGACCTTTTATCTCTAACTTCACTACCGATTAGATTTTGACCAGCTGGTACTAATGTTAGTATTAGTACCGGGTCAAAGATGTAGAGCCTCTTGTGCGCTCCTTGATCCCTTTAGTACCGGTGGAGAATTCTCACGATGCTAAAGGTCACGCTTTAGTACCGGGTAAAATCTTCAGCCGGTACTAAATCATTCAGTACCGGATGAGCTCCTACCCAGTACTAAATCTCTTTTCTCCCCTCGATCTCAAACCCAAGGCAGCAGTGTGTGTCCCTATCTCTCCCCCTTGGATCCAACACTTAGAAATATATATGTCTCCACTCCGATCATCTGCTCTATCTTGCACAAGGCTCCCTGGGCGTGGGGACGAAGGCCGGCGGCGCGACCTACCCTAACCAACATGGGTGCGGGCTACCCGACCGGCGTGGGTGATGAGGTAGAGGTCGTCGCGGGTGCTTGTAGTACCGGTTATTCGACCGGTTAAAGTCTAAAAGATTCATCTTGAGTACCGAATTGTCAATACCGGTTGGCAACGTAACCCGGGTTGCCAACCGGTACTGAAGGCCCTGTCCCGAGTCACTGTTGGCTTTGGCCGTTTCGCGAGAAGATCGCGAGCAAGCTAGCTGGTGGCGTCAAGATTCCGTTGGCGCCGGCCACCACGCACCGCCATTATGTATGGCGTACGTGTGGCATCCAGTAGGACATTAGCACATGGATCGATGGATATGATGGACGGAGGCCAGCAGCAGCATATGTTAACTGTATGCAGGAGGGTCGGATTCATAAATGGCAGGCCGGCCAGGGGCGTGCAGCAAGCTGGCGCGCGCTGATCCACGGCCGGCAGGCGGCGAGCGCGCGCGCGCATGTGATGGATTGATGTGACCAACTGGGGACTCTCTGCGACGGCCGGCCGGCCGGATCCCCGCTGCCGGGTTGGCCCGCCGTATCGGCGGTGGGCACCGCCGCTGCCGGCCGGCTACAGGCGGTGGACGGGGCACTAGCGGCGTGCATGCCGGCCGGGCGGGCATCATGCTGACCCGCGGCGCGCCATGGCCGCATGACATTGCATGCATGATTAGCGGCCGGCCGTATAGCTGTAGCCTGTAGGTGGGCACATGAACACTCCTACCATACGTGTGCGTAGATGAATACGTAGATGCATGATCATGGCCAGGACCAAAGCGCGACCTTTTGACCGGCCCATATATGTACACGCGACGCGTGCATGCATGGGGTCCTTGCCTAGCTAGCTAGTAGCCTAGAAGCTAGTACATATGCCTACATCATCAGTCACGGCCTCTCGTGCCTGCATGGTCTGGTCATAGTCATAGTCGCGGCGCCGGCCGTGGGAATCAGAATCTGAACCAGAGATCGACGACGCTGTTGCATGTGCATGCCATCTCGATCGCTCGCTATATGCAATGCGCATCAACAGAGCATGCATATATCCTGTACGTTCCTGTGTGCTGTGCACACAGGAGACCTATCGGCTATCGGCGATCGAGGAGGTAGGCCGCGATGACTGTAACGTGCTGTACGTGCATGCATGCATCCCACGGACCGACCGCCAAAGCAGCATGCAATGCATGTAGCTTCAAGTATAGTAGCTGCTTGGCATGCACTGCACAGCAAAGCTTCTGCGGTCGCGTTTGCACTCGAGACGACGATGCGCAGTGCATGCATGCATGCATGCAGTGATAGATGAACGGGACGACGGAAGGGCTAGGGCCATTCAGCGCCTACCTAGAGCCTGCTTAATCAGCTGCCACGTTCACGTAGGAGCATATACATAGGGATGAAAGTGGTGTGGATAATTTTCGCATCCGATCCGATCCGAATCCGAAATATGCGGATATGGAGAAGAGTTTTTGATATCCATGCGGATGTGAATAATCCGAATCCGATTGTGTGCGGATGTGGATTAGGATATGGTGTTAGTGATATCCGACGAATATGGATTATCCGATAATTGAATGCGGATAATCCGAGGCCTATATCCGACTACTATGACAGTCCAAACGGCTCATACACTGATCTTTTACCTATACATAATTTTTTAGCCCACAAAATTTTAGCTATATATATAGTGTGTGCACGTGCATCAAAAACCTTAACCACAGTCATGCGTAGAGCATCATTTGTCACCATTTGAACTAAATATAGGAATGTATTATCCGAGTATATTAATCCGCATCCGCTCCGACTCTGCACCATATCCGACATCCGAAAAAATCCGCATCCGTGTAATATCCGCTCCGCTCCATATCCGACAAAAAAATATGGATGCGGATGTAGTAAAAGTATTATCCGATCCGATCCGATCCGCTTTCATCCCTACATATACATATGTAGACGACGGAAAAAAATAGTGTTGCATGAAGGCGGTCAAAGCCGTCAGGGCATAACTGTTGCATGCCGGCCATTAAATGTGTGCAATGTGCACACAACTCACGAGACGAAACATCAGAGGGAGTATAGTGTGGTGTGGTACACGTCTCATATGCACCGTCAGGGATTGAGTGCAGTGCAACTGGAATGGACGGTGGTGTGCTGGACGGCTCCATCGGGGGCGCGGCGGTAGAGATTTTGTACCGACGTGTCAGCCAGTAGGTGAGGGGCGGTAATCGACCGAGTGGTGATCCCAATGCAATGCAGATGCAGGCAGCTATAGCTAGCCGGCCGCAGATCCAGCGCAGCAGCGCTAACTCCAGTAGTACACTGCCACCACCAGCCAGCATTCATACGCAAGCAGATGTGCAGATGCACGAGGGCCATGGCCACTTGGCCAGACCGCGCGATTACAGTATATTCCATCGTCGTAGTCGTAGCTAATGGGAGTGTGTACAGCTGGTTGGTGTGGTTGCCCATACCATATACATCACGTACGCGTGGCAATTGCATTTTCCTTTAGTGAACAGTGCCGACCTGAGGCTCCCACTTTTGCTGCCTTGCTTTATTTGGACAGACATTCCATGGCTCGCCAAACTCCACTGCTCACCGTCCTCCTCTCCACGCGGCTACTGCTGCATGCATCCCATCGCTGGCTTCTCGCCCGCGCGTATACTCCTACGTACCAGTACCAGCAGCAGTGTACCACGACGACGACCGGCCACGAGCCCACGACCAACAATGGCGCGCGCCGCGCGACACGACGACGCGACCTACTCCTACTCCCCATCCTCCCTGATTCCAACAACTGCTGCTGCGCACTCATGCATGCATGCATGCATCAATCAATCAATCAATCAATCACCGCCTGCCACCGAGCCCACAACGACATACAGTATATTGTCCACAGTACTCCTCTGGCCCATGTATTGCTACTGTACGTGTACCTGCCTTCATACATGGGTATTGCCATGGCTTTTCAAATCTCTTGCTTATTTGTTTCTACTAGCTAGCTACAGCTAGCCTGCCTGGCATCTTGACCATATTACTACTTCCGTCCTTAAATATATAACGTTTAAGACACTACTGGGGAAACGACCTTCTGTACCGGTTTCAAAACCTACCGGTTTTGGAACCGGTACAGGCCAGGCGGTACTAATGTGACCTCCACATTAGTACCGGTTCTCTTTACCCGGTACTAATGTGGAATTAGTACCGGGTGGGGTGGCACCCGGTACTAATGTGCCGAACCCCGCTAGCCTCTTTCCCTTTCCTTTTTCTTTTTCGTTTTCTTTTCATTTTCTTTCATTTTCTTTTCTTTTCCCTTTCTTCATCTCAGATCCATCTCATCACACATTCATCTCAACCATTATCAAGAATCAAAATTACAAGAACAAATCTCAGATCCATCTCAATCTCAGATTCACACATCACAACCATCTCATCCATCTCATCTCTCATCACAACCACTCACAAAATCACAAGAATCAACAGAATCATCAGAACCACTATCTACAAGAACGAATCGCGTAAAAAAATCACCGCACCTTAGTCAACCGCGCGTCGGCGAGCTCCCGGCCAGGCCTGCTCCGGGCGTGCCGGCGTCGGCGCCGGCGCCCGCGGCTCCCGGCCAGGCCGCGCCACCCGCTCGCCTCCGGGCCACCTCGCTCGTCCGTTTCACCCACGGCCAGGTCGTCCGGCCCCGCCGCGCCCACGGCCAGGCTGTCCGGTCCCGCCGCGCCGGCCGGAGCGCGCTGGCTCGTCGCGCCGCCGCCGAGGCCACCAGAGCCAGGCCTCCCGCCGCGTCGCGCCCGCCCGCGCCCTCCAGGCCGCCTCGCGGCACCCGCCCGCGTCCTCCGGCGGACCGCCCCTTCCCACGCGAGCTCCCCCTGGAGAAGGAATTGAAAGAGAGATGTGTTAGAGATAAGAAAGAGAGAATGGAAAAGATGGGGGAGAAAGAGAACGCGTGGGAGACCGCTCAGACGGGGGAGAAAGAAATAAAGGGGGGGGAGAGAGAGAGCGCTGTGAAAATCGAGATGGGGAGGGGACATTAGTACCGGGGGTGGACTTAGCCTGGTACTAATGTGTCTCCATAGGTACTGGGTGTTACCCTAGCCTGGTACTAATGTCTAGACCCAGTACTAATGTGGGGCATTAGTACCGGGTCTAGTCCCGACCCGGTACTAATATGTGCCAAAAAGGGGCTCGACGGGGTCATCTTTTCCACCCGGTACTAATGTGCACATTAGTACCGGTTCCTAAAAAACCGGTATTAATGTGAAATCCTCCCCAGGACAAAAGGTCCATTCCCTAGTAGTGAGACAAGAAATTTAGTTCAAAATAAACTAATTTTATTGTTCTAAACATCATATATTTAAGAACGGAGGGAGTACATTTTAACTAATTACTCTCTCGGTTCTCGTATACTTGACGTCTGGTAGTTCAAACTTGTGCTATCCAACATCAAATAAAAAGGGGAAAATTAGATTTGTACCATTAAAAGATCTGCACTTTAGAAAAAGTACCATTGAAAGATCCAGCTTTAGAATTCTACCATTGAAAAGTTACTCAGTTATTGATTTTTAGCATTGCTGTTAACTGGACGTCAACTTCCTGAAAAAAGAACGTTTTTGGGAGCAGCCCTTCAACATCCATTCCAGCAAGATATATAACACGTACTCTTACATAGATACAACATCACATTAGGAGTTCACAGCTAAGTATATGACATAGATCACAGCAACCATAGTTCGTTGCCCACAAAAGATCACAGTTCACAGCACTAAGATATACTAATTTATCTACTCAATGATGAGCCTACGGTTGATTCCTCCAGGTGAGACAGCGGTCATTCTTCTAGTTGTTACACCTGGGCTAGTTGGAGAAACAGAAGCCATCCTTCTAGTTGTTACCCCTGCACTTGGATAAGGCATTGGAGAGCAGGGTTCAACAACTGTTTTAGATGCCTCAGTTGATTCAGATTTATTTTTCCTGAGAGAGACAAATTGGGTAAGCCGAGGAACATGTTGCTGACAATAGAAGAAAATAAAATATTATGTACCTTGGCTTTTTTACTTGTTTTGGATGAGGTTAGGGGGAGCTCCTGTTCTAATTCAGCTTGAGTAGCATTACATCCCTTCTCTATATGTCCAAACCGAAAGAACCTCTTGCATTGATATGGTCCTCTTTTCCCTGGTTCTCCCCTAGCCTTGATTCTCTGTTTTCTTGGTCTACCAGCAGCCCTTTGTAGTGGTGGAGGAACCATTTCAAACCCAACATCAACATTCGGCCATTCAGACTTGTCATTCATTGGAGTGATCTGAAACTGATAAGTCATCTTGAATCTCTCTACTGAATAGTAGTCATGCACAAAGTCCTCTATGTTAAGTTGTCTCACTTTCCCAAATAAATATATAGCATGAGTACATGGTTTTCTTGACACCTCCCATTGCCCGCAGCCACATTCTCTTTTGTCAAGATCAACTCCATACCTCCGAGTCTTCCCTTCTTTTGGTGTTCCTGATATTTCAGCAGACATCAGACCACTTTTCTTGATATCATAGTGCAGCCCCCAACTCTTCATGTTCAACTCATGTATCACGCTTGGAAGGATGTGCCCTTGAATTTTATTAGCTGTCTCTTGCCTTGTGAAGATCTTCTCCATGATCTTCTCTCTAATCTTATCCATGAGATCAACAATGGGAAGGTCTTTGTAATCCTTAATCCAATTATTAAAGCATTCTGAGATGTTGTTGACATAATCAACTTTGCATTCTTTGGAGAATTTGGATCTGCTCCATATCAGCTTGTGGTTGTTGTTTAAAAAGGGAATTGCTTTAGGACAATCAGTTGCATTTTTTTGCATCAATGCATCATGTCTGCGAGATGTAAATGCCCACGCGCAAGGCCACATATACTTCAGCACCTCACCCTTGAACTTCTTGCTAAAATTAGCCATTAGGTGTCTGAAACACTCACGATGCTCCGCATCATCTTTGAAGACTTTATTGACACCATGTGCTAATCCCTTGCAAGCATCTGTGTGGATTGTCAACCCAGGTGAAGTGCCAATTGCTTTCTTCAGGTTCTTCATGAACCATGTCCAATTGGCATTTGTTTCCTTCCCAAATACCCCATATGCAACTGGAAACATCCAATTGTGTCCATCAATAGCGGTGCTGTAGCCAACTGTCCATTATACTTCCTAGTCAAGTGAGTAGAATCAACACCAAGATATGGTCTACACCTAGATAGAAAGCCATCAACACATGCTTTAATGCACACAAACATCCTTGAGAAATGCATTTTTCCATCGATCTTCTTGCAATCAATCTCAATAATGCTTCATGGGCAAGTTTCTTCTAGAGCTGCTTTGAATTTCCATAACATTGGGAAGCTCTCCTCCCAAGTACCATGAATATCACTCATTGCAGACTTCATCCCGGACCACGCTTTAAAATATGACAACTCAATATTGTAATGCCTCTCCAATCTTTTTTGTAATTTCTTGGCAGAAAGAGTAGAATCCTCTTTAACAATATCTTTCACTCTTTGAGATATCCATGCCGTGGAAGCCTAATGTCCCTTCATCCTTGCTGAACTAGAACAAGTATGATCATCCAATTTTGAGAGTCTGACCACCATAAATGTGTTGCCCCCATGAAGTTTTTTTTGCAAAAACTCTCTAATCACAGTTTTCATCTGCACACCTTACCCTGTATCTATCCTTGTCGCTATGTTCAACCCGTCTCATGTTGTCAAAAAAACCCTAGTCTCAAACTCATTTTTATGGCATATGTCCTCATTGTAGAGGTAAAGTCATCCTTGTCTCTAAATGTATCTCCTTCCTTAATGATTGGATTATCTTTGTCATGAGTTGTGTGGGGCTCAAGATAATCATCAACTAGAGCAGCTTCATCATCAGGAACACATTCAGTATCAAATTCTGGAATAGGCCTTGTTCTCTTTCTTTTTTGTACCTCTACTTCCATGTAGTGTACTGGCTACACATCAGGAATTGCAGAATCTACATTGTTGAAGTACCTCCACTCTTCATCTACTCCAGCTGGCTCATCTCCATGAGGATCACACCCAAAAGTCATAAAGTGTTCCTTTTTCTCCTCTTCAACCATTGGTGGACCTGCAGTTGTTTCTCCATATTGTGGTATTGCTACCCATTCAAATCCCTCAATTTTCATCTCCTCCTCCCCTAGATCCGTAGGTATATCCTCATCAACCATATTCACTGCAGCAGCATGCATCTCATCAGTCATCACCCTCCTGGCGGCTGCCCACTATCATTAGAAACTTCATTAGTTGAGATGACCTAAGCAAGTCAAGAAGCTGATTATCTGAAGTTAACTTGCATGTAAAATTGTTCCCCTGTTTAAACCCAGAAATTTGCCTTTTGCTCGTTGTCCTAGAAATATCCTTCTCCCAAAATATCCTTCTCTAGATCAATGACTACATACTCTTCTGAATCAACAACCTAGCTTACAGTTCTACCCCGATTGTACACCTTTTTACCATCTCTAGTGTTGAAGTATGTGTGACGCCCCAGGTTTTTCAATTAGGGTTAGTTAACGCTAATGGCTGGTTAACCGAGTCAAACACGTTGACTTTGGTCAAACCTTGGTCAACCTGGGTCACCACCTCGAAAACCTCACCGACAAACCCTAATGGTCAAAATTGGTCAAGGTTTGGTCAACACTTGGCCAAATCCCCTTTAAACCCCTTTGACCCTATACTTCATCTAGAACTTTTGCCGTGTTCTCCAAAATTCATCTAAACACTTCAAATTCTGCCAATACCAAAGTTGTTCAGTTTTTCAAGACACACAACTTTGCTTTTGGGAGGCATGTCAAAATTTGAGTGGAAAATAGTGAAAAACTTGTTCAACATCTGCAGACACTATTCATGGGTGCTGAGAAAATAACCATTTTTGCCTGCTGTTTATGCTCGATCCGTTGAGTAAAACACCTATCGGCTTTTGTAAAAGTTGTAGAGGAATGTGAGATCTCCAACATTGCTTATTACCGCGACATGCACCATGTTGTCAAAATCTTGAGTTTGCACCGGTGACATTGCCGGGTGACATTCCCCGTGACATTGAGTCACTGACATGTGGGACCCATGCACTCCATTGACACATGGGTCCCACATGTCAGTGACTCAATGTCACGGGGAATGTCACCCGGCAATGTCACCGAATCTGAGTCCCAAACAGGGCTACCCCGAATTGTTTTTGCGGCGGGACACGTCTTCGCGCACGACGCCGTCGCGCCCCGCCACGTCGGCCGCTGAATGCACGCATGCCGAGGCACTCTTCTGCCCGCCGGTCCGTGCGCCGCGCCCCCTCCGCATGTGAGCACCAGCCCCACATTTGCACCGACATCCGCGCCCAGTCACCCACTGCCACACGCCGAGCCCTTGCAGGCCGCGCCGCGCCAACCACCGCCGCCCCTCCTATCGCGTCGCCGCCGTACGCGCCCCCACGTAGCACGCCATGCCGCCTCAGTCCTGTGGTCAAGTCGTGGTCGCCAATGCATCGTCGACTCTGTCAGTGTTAGGATCAGTCCCGACACTAACTAGTAAGTTACGCTGTGATCAGCTTCTCGATGGTCGGTGCAAATGACAACACAGGGACGCGGGTTTATCCTGGTTCCGACCGTGGGGTCGTACGTCCAGCAGATTGGCGCGTGCGCGCTGTATTGATTTGCACCAGTGGTGCCTGTAGAGGGGGGCTACAAGCAATACGGGAGAGGAGGAGAGGCCCCCAAATCCCTGCTAAGTGATTGAGGCAAAGTGCCAATATCAAAGGGAACGAGTATGCGAGTGAGCGTGGGTATGAGGCGATGATCTCGTCCCCCTGCGGCCGGGGGACCGCCTCCTCCTTTTATAGACCAAGGGGAGGCGGTTTACAGTCATACCGCATGGCTTTAGGCATGGTGTGGCGGCATGGCGCACAGTGCCGGCGATTCGATGGCCGTCCTGGTGAATCTTGCTCCTGGCGGACGTCGTGGTGACTCCTGTGTCCGTCCAGGAGCGACTTCGAGGGTAGTAGCGCTGGAGCTCTTCGTTTGTTCGCCGTCCGTACACCGGCTCGAGGGCCTGGCTGACGGAGGACCGGAGGCTGCATAGCGGCGGGCGTGGCGATGTCCTGTCAACCTAGATCCTTACAGTGCGGGGGATAGCCCAGTAGTGCTCGGGATGGCGGCACAGTGGCGGGGATGGCCGCTCAGGGCCGGAGGTGATGGAGGTGACGCGCCTCGCCGGCCTTGCGTCACGGCGTCGTCCCAGGCGGGCGGGGAATTGGCGGCCGTACCCCTTTCGAGGGTGCTGCTGTCCTCTTTCGAGGGGCGCGACGTGGAGAAGGTACGGGAGTAGGCGGCACAGCGTCCGGGAATGACACCGGCCATCCCGCACAGCACCCGCACAGCGCCGGGGATGGCTGCACCGTGCGGGTTGGTCGAACAGCGCCGGGATCTGATTCCCAGGCGGTGTAAGAGGGCCGGCGTGGCGGGGATTCGCCTTTGACCCGGGCGCCCGCGACGCGCCAGAGCGTTTAATGCTCTGGTCGTGGGAGCAGGGATGGTGTCGCGGATCGGAGGAGGCCTCGAGCGGGGCGGAGGTTCGCTCGAGGGGTGCCGGGGGTTGGCTATTTCGATGGGCCGCTGGGGCTTTTTGGGCCGTGGGCCGCGGCATGCGAGGTGTGATTTGCGGTTCGTGAGTTTGCTTGTTCGCTTTCGTTATATTTCGAAAAAAGGGGGTGATTTCCCCCGTTATTAGGGGACCCCTATGGCTGTCCCCGACAGTAGCCCCCGAGCCTTTGCAACGGTATCCGTAGGAACTTGCAAAGGCTGGTGCTTTCTGATGGGACTTTCTTCCCTCCTGGGCGTTGTGACGTTCCGTGGGGGCGCGCTAGCGCACCCGCGGGTGTAGCCCCCGAAGCCTTGGAGGAGTGTGTGCATTCCTGCAAGGTTTTTCGCAGCGTGTGGCCGGTGCGCGAGGTGTTTATTTCAGCCGGCCTTGGCGTTATTTCAGCCGGCCTCGGCGGTGCCATGCGCGCGTTCCGGTATTTGCTTGCGTTCGGGCACGTCCAGGAGGTGTAGCTGTGCGTCGAGCCCCCGAGCCTGGGCCCGCTCGAGGCGATCGGGGCGAGCTCTCTGACTTGTCTGCGCGCCCCTTCGCCGCCCCTTCGCGGGGCGGAGGGGTGAGGTGCTCATGACTCCCATCGAATGGGTCGCGAATCATGGGTCCCTCGTCGAGCTGTTAGCGGGTGGTTCAAGTGGACGTCCGTGCCCCGTTCGATAAGGGTCGGTTCGTGGTCCGGAGACACGTCCATAAGAGCGCTTACGCGGGTGTGCTAGGCAGGGCTCGGTCCCGTTCGATTGGGACCGAGGGCGCGGAAGCTCTCCCTCGGTGGGATCCCTCGACTAGCTGCCCTCGTTGGCCTTGAACACGAACTATGGGGCGCCCCCGAGCTTGTGAGCTCGGGGTCAGGCTCGAATGCGCGCGCCCTGGTCGTCCCTGACTCTGTCAACCTGAGGCGCCTGTTCGAACCCTTCGAGGGTCAGGCTTCGAACCTCTGATTAGTAGGGCCTTTGCGGGGTGGCACTAAAGTGTCCCCGTCTTGGCTTGATCTGTGGAGCCCGCTGGGCTGTGGTCGAGCCGATCCTCGAGCCACTGATCAGTAAATCCCCGCTCGAGGGGCATCTGCGGCGCCCACCCTCGACGGGCGGTCTTGGAACCGCTGATCAGTAAATCCCCGCTCGAGGGGCATCTGCGGCGCCCACCCTCGACGGGCAGGTCTTCGAACCGCTGATCAGTAAACACAGCGTTCGAGGGGCCCGGCCCTCGAGTTCGTTCGGTGAGCCACGGCTCCGCCCGTTTTAGATCGGGGCATCGATCGCACCCGCGAGGGGTCAGTCCTTGAGCTCTTGGCTCTAGTTTCGTGAGGGGGTCATCCTTACTCAGGAAGGAACCCAACCATTTAATGGGCGCGGATCGTGGACGCAGATCGTGCGAAGCGGGCGCGCCTTTTCAGGCGGCGCACCGCAGGCGTCGTGGGCGACGTGGGGGCGGACGGGACGGGGCGCCGCGCCCCTTCGGTTTTTGCGTCGTAATGATAGCGCGTGCGCGTGCGTACGACCGTTTCGGCGCGGCCGGGCCCATCCGCCCGCGACGCAGGGCGCCGGCCGCATTAATTGGCGCTGTGTGCGGAGTTTTCGGGGGCGTGGCTCCCCTAGATCTTATAAATCGTGGGGGGAGGCAGAGGCGAGGTCCCTTACCTTGCCATTCGCATCCATCCCCGCACGCAGCTCGTCTTCCTTCCGGCTGTGCGCTCCGCCGCTTCGGATCTGCTCGTGTTCCGTGCGCCTCCACCGCAGTCCTCGCTTCTCCCCCTCGTCTTCCATGGCGCCTCCGACTCGGGTGCTGGAGCCTTTCCCATGGCCCCGGTCGACGGTGACACCGCTGGCGCTGAACGAGCTGGTGAACGGCGGGCAGTTGGCACCGGCCGGCGACGGCCTATACCCGGCGTGGATGGTCCCGCCGGCGACGGACAAGGAGCCCAACCCCCCGCACGGCTACGTCGTCAGCTTCGCCCGTCTCCACGAGCGCGGCTTCGCCGCCCCGGTGAGCCGGTTTATGCGGGGGCTGTGCCACCACTACGGGGTGGAGCTGCACAACTTCGCCCCCAACGCCATCTCACAGGCGGCTTCCTTCGTCGCCGTCTGCGAGGGATTTCTGGGGATTCTGGCGAACTGGGACCTCTGGGTCCATCTCTTTCGCGGCGAGCTCCACACCCTCGCCACGGCCGAGAAGGGGACGCGCCGGGCGGTTCGCGCCGGCGGCCTTACGCTCGCACTGCGGGACGCGCGCAAGGAGCTGTACCCGCTGTGCACCATGACCTCCAACAATGCGGATTGGGAGAAGGGGTGGTTCTACCTCCGCAACGACGGCGTTGGCCTTCCGCCGTACACCGGGAAGGTGCTGATGGGGAAGCCCGACGCCTGGTTTCACGGCGTGTCGCCCCCGTCGCGGCAACGAAGGTTGGAGTCCCTCACCACCGCCCTGTGCCAGCTGGCGGACGCCGGGCTGGGGGTGGCTTCGATCATCGCCAACTTCCACCACCGGCGGGTCATTCCCCTCATGGAGAGGGAGCTCTGCATCTTCGAGATGAGTGATGCGGCCAACCCCACGTCGCTGGCGCGCTCACGGCTGCTGCAGGAGCCTCTTCCCAAGGGGTATGCGGCCACGCGGGCAAGGTGCGCGATCAACCTCAAGGTGGTGCCGCATAGCGACGACGACCTTTGGTCGTTCGTGATGCTCCCCGACGCCGAGCCGGTGAGCATCATTTTTTTCTTCTTTGATTCTTGCTTCGCGTTTTTTATTCGTCCTGACAATCCCTGCCCACAGCTGGTGACCATCCAGGCCGCCCGATCGGACCCACCAACGCCTCGGTCTCAGGCCGCCGGTCGCGCCGCGCAGCAGTGGGAGCGGGACCGGGACCGGGCGGCTCTTGCGAAGGAGAAAAGGATCTGGCGGCAGGAGCGCCTCGATCAGTATAACGAGGAGTACCGGCTGCGTGAGCAGCAAGGTCTCTCTCCCCCACCGGTGCTGGTGAACTCGTCCTCGGACGAGGAGGAGAGCGATGAGGAGCGGACTACCTTTGATAGGTGGGAACCCGCGGCGCCCCCGCCCCCGCGGGTCGAGGGGGCGGCCGCGGAATTGACCCTTGAGGCGGGCACGGTGCCGCCCGTCACCGGGTCGTCGGTGGAGGTGCCAGCGGGTACCGCGGAGGCGCCGGTGGGCGTAGTGGAGGTGCCCCCACAGCCCTCGAGGAAGAGGAAGCGGGGCTTCTCCAGTTTGAGGTGAGTAGCATCTTTTCCCGCACGCCCTCGATTTTGAGATACAGCCGCTCATCCCCCCCTTTCATTTCGTTGTCAGGGCGTCGCCGGCCGTCCCCGATCTTGCGCCCGCCAAGACGCTCAAGTTGAGGACGTCTTTGACGACTGGGCGGCGCTCGGAGAGGGCGCCACGGGCGGCGGTGAGCATGGCGGCGGCGAGCGAGCCATCACGCATCCCGACCGTGGCCGCGGGGTCGCAGCAGGAGGTGGCGATGGCGGCCGCGATGCCGTAGCAGGCGCTGGTGCTCCGCGACCCTCATCAAGGGCGCGGACTGGTTCATTCGGAGAGCCGGTTCATCAGGGGCCGCGAGACGGCCGAGGCCCCCACTGGTGGTGATTCTGCCCCCAGGAGGGGCCGGTCGAGGAGGTCATCCGGGCCAGCCCCCGAGCATGCGCCCGAGGTGCTGGTGATGCGGGCTGACGACTGCGTGATGTCGCAGCGGCTGACGCACGACGCCGGGGCGTTGACGTCTCGTGCCGCGCCGCCAGCATCCAACGCCGCCGCGTCGCAGTCGGAACAGGGGTTGCGTCGCCCTGGGGTGCCGCGTACCCTGCTCGACGAGGCCCAGGCCGAGCAGGTGCTGTGGCAGGAGTTCCGCGAGCACGGCGCCTCCCTCAACGCTGCGCTGGCCGAGGCGCTCCGACTCCACGAAGGCCGGTCGTTCCAGCTCTTCAAGGTAAGCGTCTTTGCTTGATTGGAGCTCGTTTTCCCATCTCTTTTTCGTCCGAGTGTTTCACGTTCTGATTCCTCTCTCCGCCCTTTGGTTGCTGCTCGCAGGAGCTGCAGGGCCAGGCGCGCGAGAAGTACAACCGCCTCTCCCAGTTGAGCTCGAGCCTCGACTGGTACCGGGGGCAGTACGAAGCCTTGGACGCCCTGGTGGAGGCCCTGCAGACGGACAACGGCTGGCTGGAGTACCGGCTAATGGCCGTGTAGGTCGCGCTCCTGGACCAGCGTGCTCTGACCGCGGAGGGCGCCACCGCGGTCGACAGAGTGAAGGCCGTGCTCCTAGAGAAGGAGGGGGTGCTGACGACAGTGAACGGCGAGCTGCAGAAGCCGCGCGCTGCCCTAGCCGAGGCGCAGACCTTACTGGCGCAGAAAGAGACTGCCCTCGTCGCGGCGCAGACCCAGCTCTAGCAAGACCGCACCACCCTCGAGGGGGCGAGGTCCTGGCAAGCTCAGACCGAGCAGAAGGCCCAGGAGGCCGAGAAGCTGAGCGCTGATCTGCATGAGAAGGTCACATCACTTGCCGCGGTGGAGGATCAGCTTCGCCAAGAGCGGAGCGCGCGTCAGCAGGCAGAGAGCCAGCTCCAGCAAGAGCGGTCCGCCCTCAAGGAGGCTCAGGCCGCCCTCCAGCGTGAGCGCTCGGCTCGGGAGGAAGCGCAAGGCCAGCTCCAGCGGGAGCGCACCACGCTGGGGGAGGTTCGAGCCGCGCTCCAGCTCCGGGATTCGGAGGTCACGCGGCTCACCGGGGAGTTGGTCCAGGAAGTCGTGTCGTTCGAGGAGCTGCGGCAGGCTGGCGAGGAGAAGGACGCCGCTATCCTCGAGCTGCAGCAGGCGGCCGAGACCGCGCGCGCGGCCCTCGAGACAGAGAAGAAGCAGGTCGAGGGTAAGTCGCCTCTCTTAGATTCTTCGTTTGTTGCTTGGGTTCATCGAGATCCGCTCTCAACTTATTCGTCTTCCGTTTTTCAGGCTTGCGGGCTGCTCTCGGGACGTCAACGACGCAGGCGGAGGTGCTCCAGGCGGCCTACAATTCCTCCCAGCAGGAGCTGGGGGTTCTGCAGGAGGCAGCCCTCGAGGCGTGCCAGAGCGTCGACGAGGGCGATGGGCAGGTCGGGAGCACTGTGGCAAGTCGCCTCCGAGACTTGGGTGGCCACGTCGCCCGGCGTATGCGAGGTGCGCTCCGCCTGGGGATCTAGAAGACCCTTGGCGTGGTGCAATCGCATTACCGAGTTAACCTTACGGCGTTGGCTACGGGATACATTATCGCTGACGACCTCGACGACGATGGTGCGGAGGCCGAGGCGAACCGCCTGGACGCACTTGCCGCTCCTGCCGCCGACATCCTCACCGACGACTTCGCGGAGATCCTCTTCCCGGACGCTCCCCCCGCCGGGCCCCTCGAGCCCTGAAAGTAGCTGGGCACTTAGGCCCTTAGATTGTAGTTAGGAATCGAGCCTTGGGGCTTTATGTAATAAATACAGTTTGCTTGAAGTACTTGTAAGTTTAAGTGCCATTTCGCTTTTTGTGATTGCGCCGTTCCGTCTCTCCCTGTCGTTTAGGCGAATTTCAGCTGGAATCGTTCGTTTTCACGAGTAGCGCTCAGGCAAAGTGGTGAGGGGGAAGGGTCGTATCCTACCGCGAGGCGTAGGCTATCCCCGACTCACCCGTCTTCGCCCTTTGGCCATTCGCGTCCTGCGTCATTTCGCTTAAACTCCGGGGTCGAGACATACTTGGCGCTTTTGAAGTAAAGATTTTTTGCGAAAAAATGGGACCGTTTAGGGGGGGTGCCCCCCGCAGTAGCCCCCGAGGGGGACTTGGTTTTCGGGGAGAAAGCCGAGTCGCCCTTGACTTTATCGAAAAGAAAACTTTACATTCGTACAGCCGACTGGGGCGTCGGATATGTGCAAAAAGACTTGGAAATCCTTTCTAAGGGTAGAAGCGACGTAGCTGTTGGATGTTCCAAGCGTTGGTGAAGACTTCGCCTTGCTCGTTCGCCAGCTTGTACGTGCCGGGCTTGAGCACCTCGACGACGATGTAGGGCCCCTCCCATGGTGGTGACAGCTTGTGGCGGCCTCGGTTGTCCTGGCGCAGCCTTAACACTAGGTCGCCCTCGTTGAGGTCTCGGTGCCGGATTTTCTGAGCTTGATACCGCCTTAGCGCCTGCTGGTATCTTGCCGATTGCATCATGGCCACGTCACGGGCTTCGTCTATTTGATCCAGCGAGTCTTCGCGAGCTCGCTGGTTCGAACCTTCATCGTAGCCCTTAATCTTGGGCAATCCGTATTCCAAGTCCGTGGGGAGAACGGCTTCTGCACCATAGACTAGGAAAAACGGTGTGAATCCCGTGGCTCTGCTCGGAGTGGTCCTGAGGCTCCAAATGACCGCCGGGAGCTCCTGAAGCCATTTCCGGCCGGACTTGTTTAGTCTGTCGAAGATCCTGGGCTTGAGGCCTTGTAAAATCATGCCATTGGCACGTTCCACTTGGCCGTTAGTCTGTGGGTGTGCGACAGCCGCCCAGTCCACGCGGATGTGGTGGTTGTCGCAGAACTTCAGGAATTTCCTGCCGGTGAATTGGGAGCCGTTGTCGGTGATGATGGAGTTCGGCACTCCAAACCTGTGGATGATGTCGGTGAAGAATGTTACGGCCTGCTCCGCTCTGAGGTTGGTGATTGGTCGTGCCTCGATCCAATTGGAGAACTTGTCCACGGCAACCAGCAGGTGGGTGTAGCCCCCGGGCGCCTTTCGCAAGGGCCCGACGATGTCCAATCCCCACATGGCGAAGGCCCATGTGACGGGTATGGTCTGTAGGGCGTGAGCTGGAAGAAGGGTCCTACGCGCGTAGAACTGGCACCCCTCGCAGGTGCGCACGACCTCGTTGGCGTCGGCAACTGCTGTGGGCCAGTAGAAGCCCTGGCGGAACGCGTTGCCCACGAGGGTGCGCGGTGCCGCTTGATGGCCGCACACGCCTGCGTGGATGTCACGGATGAGTTCCCGGCCGTGGGGAATGGGAATGCACCGCTGCAGGACGCCGGACGCGGCGCGCTTGTACAGCTCGCCGTCAATCACGGCGAATGACTTGGCCTTCCTGGTGATGCGCCTAGCCTCGGTCCGATCCGAGGGGTGTTCTCCTCGATCGATCCAGGCAAGGTACTTCGTCCGCCAATCCTCCGAGCGGGGGGCTGGCTCGATTTCCATGGCCTCGGCTTCGTCCGCGCCGTACCCCTCGAGTAGGGAGAGCACGAACACCTCGTTCGAGGGGTCCTCGTCCATGGGTTCCGCACCCGCTGGGCTCGAGGGAGCCCCCGAGGGTTCCTCCCGATTCGAGGGGGCCGGAATGAGGTTGACAGTCGATTTGGCGACTTCTCGCGCGAAAACATTTGGGGGAACGGTGATTCACCCCGACGCGATCTTCGCGAGCTCGTCCGCCTCCTCGTTGTACTTGCGGGGGATGTGATTGAGCTCGATGCCGTAGAACTTGTCCTCGAGGGCGCGCACGGCGTTGCAATAGGCTTCCATCTTCTCGTCGTGGCAGCTCGCATTCTTCATGACCTGATCGATTACGAGCTGCGAGTCTCCCCTGATGTCGAGGCGCTTGATGCCGGTCTCGATGGCGATTCGGAGGCCGCAGAGGAGGGCCTCGTACTCCGCCATGTTGTTCGATGCGGGGAAGTGCAAGCGCACTGCGTACCTCATGTGTTCCCCGAGGGGCGAGATGAAGAGCAGGCCCGCGCCCGCTCCGGTTTTCATCACCGACCTGTCGAAATAGAGGGTCCAGCACTCGGCCTGGATCTGCAACGGGGGCAGCTGTGTGTCCGTCCACTCGGCGACGAAATCCGCGAGGATCTGAGACTTGATTGCCTTGCGCGGCACGTAGGTGAGCGTCTCGCCCATGAGCTCTACGGACCATTTTGCGATCCTGCCCGCAGCGTCCGGGTTGCGGATAATCTCTCCCAACGGGAATGATGAGACCACCGTGACCGGATGGGATTCGAAGTAGTGCCGCAGCTTGCGCCGCGCGAGCACCACTGCGTAGAGCAGCTTCTGGATCTGGGGATACCGCGCCTTGGTCTCGGACAGCACTTCACTAATATAGTACACCGGCCTTTGAACTGGTAGGGCGTGCCCTTCCTCTGCTCGCTCCACGACGATGACCGCGCTGACCACCTGGGTGGTTGCCGCGACGTAGAGGTACAGAGGCTCGCCGCCTCGAGGCGGCGTGAGGATTGGCGCGTGTGCGAGCGTCACCTTGAGCTTGTCGAGTGCCTCCTGGGCCTCAACAGTCCAGGAGAAGCGCTCGTGCTTCTTCAGGAGTCGGTAGAGGGGCAGTCCCTTCTCGCCGAGCCGTGAGATGAAATGGCTCAAGGCGGCCAGGCAGCCCAACACCTTCTGCACCCCTTTTAGGTCTCGAATCGGGCCCATCCGGTCGAGGGCGGATACCTTCTCGGGGTTGGGCTCGATGCCCCGCTGGGAAACAATGTATCCCAGCAGCATGCCGCGCGGCACCCCGAAGACGCACTTCTCGGGGTTGAGTTTCACCCCGTTCGCCCGTAGGAAATCGAACGCGACGCGCAAATCGTTAACCAGGTCGTCTGCCTTCCTGGTTTTGACGACAATGTCATCTACGTATGCCTCTACGGTTCGCCCGATGTGGTCCCCGAAAATGTGCTGCATACATCGCTGGTACGTAGCGTCCGCGTTTCGGAGGCCAAATGACATTGTTACGTTGCAAAACATGCCGAACGGTGCGATGAAAGAGGTCGCGAGTTGATCGGACTCCTTCATCTTTATTTGGTGGTAACCCGAATAGGCATCAAGGAAACATAAGAGTTCACACCCCGCAGTGGAATCTACAATTTGATCGATTCGTGGCAAAGGAAAAGGAACTTTGGGACATGCTTTATTTAAACCGGTGTAATCTACACACATCCTCCACTTCCCATTCTTTTTCTTAACTAGTACAGGATTAGCTAGCCACGCAGGGTGGAAAACTTCCTTGATGAATCCGGCCTCGAGGAGCTTCCGCAGCTCCACTCCGATCGCGTGGCGCCTTTCTTCATCAAAGCGCCGCAGCCGCTGTTGCACGGCTCTGGAGTGAGGTAGGATGTCAAGGGAGTGCTCGGCGACCTCCCTCGGGATGCCTGGCATGTTCGAGGGGCTCCACGCGAAGATGTCAGCGTTAGCGCGGAGAAAGTCGACGAGCACCACTTCCTATTTCGGGTCGAGGGTGGAACTGACCCTCAACACCTTGCCCTCGGGGGCGACAGGGTCGAGGGGCACCTCCTTCATTTGTTCGGCAGCCTCGAAACTGCCCGCGTGCTTGGCGGAGGAGTCGGGGCCCTCGTTGGCTAGCTTCTCCATGTCCGCGACAAGCGTTTCGTCGAGCGCCAGGGCCTCGGCGTGCTCGACGCACTCGACATCGCAGTCGAATGCGTGCTCGATCGACGAGCCCACGGTGATGACGCCTTTTGGCCCCGGCATCTTCATCTTGAGGTAAGTGTAGTTTGGGACCGCCATGAACTTGGCATAGCACGGACGCCCAAGGATGGCGTGGTATGCGCCCCGGAACCCCACCACCTCAAAGGTGAGGACCTCCTTGCGGAAGTTGTCCGGCGTGCCGAACCAGACCGGCAGGTCGATCTGCCCGAGGGGCTGGACGCGCTTGCCCGGCGCGACGCCATGGAACGGCGCCGTGCTGGGCCGCAGCTGGCCCAACCCGATCCCCATCAGCCGTAGGGTGTGGGCGTAGAGGATGTTGAGGCTGCTGCCGCTGTCCATCAGCACCTTAGAGAACCGCGCATTGCCGATGACTGGATCGACGACCAACGGGTACTGGCTCGGATTGGTGATGCGGTTCGGGTGATCCTCGCGGCTGAAGGTGATGGCGTCCTCCGACCAATCGAGGAAGGAAGGAGGAGCCCTCTCCGCGGCGAGGACCTTGTGCCACTCTCGCTTGCGCCGGCTGGTGGACATGTCCATCGTCGGTCCCCCGAAAATGAAGAAGACGTTCTCCACCGCGGGGAAGCCATCAGCGCCTCCGTCACCCCCGTCCTTCTTGGCCTCGTCCTCCTTCGCGGCGACGCGGCGGTAGTACTTCTTGAGCATGTCGCATTGCTCGAGGGTGTGGTTGACCGGGGTCTTGTGGTACGGGCAAGGCTTCTTACGGGCAGGGTCAACGGCGAGGGCCTCGTCGTCTTCGCCGCGCCCCTTCGCGCGTGCGTCATGGTGGGGCTTCTTGCCTTTCTTGCCCCGCTTCTGCTTCTTCGCGGGCTCCTTGGACTTGCTGCCCTCCGCGGGCGCGTCGTCCACGCGCTTTCCTTTCTTGCCGTCGAAAATGGCCCCCACTGCCTCCTCTCCGGAAGCGAAGCTGGTGGCGATATCGAACAGCTCGTTGGAGTCGACAGGCGGGCTCCTCCCAAGCTCGCGCACGAGGTCCCAACAGGTCGTGCCCTCAAGGAAGGCGTGCACGATCTTCGACTGAGCGACACTCGGGAGCTCAGTACAGCGCTTGGAAAAGCGTCGTATGAAGTCCCGGAGCGACTCGCCGGGTTTCTGAGTGCACGCCCGCAAGTCCCAGGAGTTCCCAGGGCGTACGTATGTACCCTGGAAGTTCCCCACGAACGTGCGGACCAAGTCATCCCAGCTGTGGATTTGGCTGGGTGGCAGATGCTCGAGCCATGTTCGGGCCGAGTCCGCGAGGTGCAGCGGCAGATTGCGGATGATAACCGCATCGGTGGTGGCGCCGCCCAGCTGGCAAGCCAGACGGTAGTCGTTGAGCCACACACGAGGGCCCGTCTCCCCCGTGTACTTGTCGATGGTGGTGGGCTGGCGGAAGCGCTGGGGGAAACTCGCCGCACGGATCTCCCGGCTGAACACTCGGGTTCCCGGGGGTTCCGGTGTTGGCGAGCGGTCCTCCCGGCTGTCGTAGCGACCACCTCACCGAGCGTGGTAGCCCGCCGCCGCTCGCACCTCCGCGTCGCCCCTTCTCTTGGCGTTCAGGACGTTGCGGGTATCGCCGTCGTGGGCCTGGCCGCGCGTGTCAAGGATCCGCTCCCTGACAGGCATCCTGTCTCGGTTTGGCGGTTGTCCCGCCGCGCCGTCCGCGTGGACGGATGCCTCCTGGTCCTGCGTGCCGCCGTCACCCCGCGCGCTGGACTGGTTGCGCATGTGGGACGTGGAGCTCTCGGCCTGCTGCACGGCCGCCTGCTCGATGAGAGTCTGCGCCTCGCAGCGCAGGTTACGTGCCTCGGGCGTCGATGGCTCGGGCATGGCCCGAAGTAGTGTCGCCGCCGCGATGAGTTTTTGGCTGGCACGAAGCGGCGTGTGTGGATCGTCCACATTGAAGTCGGCGTTGATGCGCTCGCAAGCCTGCTTCCCGGCTTCTCGGGCGCGTTCGCCGCGTGCCGAGGCTTCCCCTGCGATGGTGGCACGTAGGAGCCGCACCTGCCGGTACTCTTCCGCGAGCTTTACCTCGAGCTTGCGCGCCTGGGCCAGCTGCGCATTAATATCTGCATTGCCTGCTGGTGGGGCCGGTGGCGGGTTCGGCTCCGGATGCTGGGCCGCGTTCCCGTCGCCCGCTCCGTTCGCGCCGTCAGCATGCTCGTTGGCGGCGACAACGAAGCACTCGCGCGAGGGATCGTAGCTCCCTTCGCTGGAGTCGTCGGAGTAACCGAACCAGTAGTCCGCGGCGTCAAGGAACCGCCGGAATACCACAGGGTCCGGTACGCCGGAGAAGTCCCACTCCGCGTAGCCATGCGAGGTCGAGGGCGGCAGCTCGCTGGGCGAGCCGTGGTACGACTCGTCGTTGGTGGTGGCGATGAGGTTCCGGGCTGACAGCAGGTGATGGCCCGGGAGATCCTCATATGCAGCCATGTCGGTGCTGACGGATGAGGCGTACGCCGCAGCAGGGTTGCGTATCCCGTGGGGGAACTGCGGCCCCGCGGCCGCGTGCTCCCCTGCAGGGTGCACCGTTGTGTCGCTTGGCGGGGGCACGTCGTTCCAGGCTGCGTCGCGTGCTGCCCGGCGTCGCTCCGCGCGCGCCTGACGCGAGCGCTGACCCGGGCGCTTGTGGCGCCGGGACGTCGAGGCGGCTTCCGTCGTGGGTTCCGGCGCCGGGACGCCGGTCGTCGGCGTGGCGGGGATCGGGCCCGGCCCGGTCGACCGCCACGGGTGGAGTTCGTCGCGGTTGGTGAGGCGCATGAGGTAGCCGTTCCCTGTGGCCTGAAAGTTCAGGCTCCCAAACCGGATTTCGAATCCGGCCGGGAGAGGGTCCGAGCTGCCCATGGCGTACCTCTGGGACGTCATCTCGGTGCGAATCACCATCGAGAATGCTGGTGAGGGGTCGATCACAGCGCGAGCCCCCCTACCTGGCGCGCCAACTGTCGGTGTTAGGATTAGTCCCGACACTAACTAGTAAGTTACGCTGTGATCAGCTTCTCGATGGTCAGTGCAAATGACAACACAGGGACGCGGGTTTATCCTGGTTCCGACCATGGGGTCGTACGTCCAGCAGATTGGCGCGTGCGCGCTGTATTGATTCGCACCAGTGGTGCCTGTAGAGGGGGGCTACAAGCAAGGCGGGAGAGGAGGAGAGGCCCCCAAATCCCTGCTAAGTGATTGAGGCAAAGTGCCAATATCAAAGGGAACGAGTATGCGAGTGAGCGTGGGTATGAGGCGATGATCTCGTCCCCCTGCGGCCGGGGGACCGCCTCCTCCTTTTATAGACCAAGGGGAGGCGGTTTACAGTCATACCGCATGGCTTTAGGCATGGTGTGGCGGCATGGCGCACAGTGCCGGCGATTCGATGGCCGTCCTGGTGAATCTTGCTCCTGGCGGACGTCGTGGTGACTCCTGTGTCCGTCCAGGAGCGACTTCGAGGGTAGTAGTGCTGGAGCTCTTCGTTTGTTCGCCATCCGTACACCGGCTCGAGGGCCTGGCTGACGGAGGACCGGAGGCTGCATAGCGGCGGGCGTGGCGATGTCCTGTCAACCTGGATCCTTACAGTGCGGGGGATAGCCCAGCAGTGCCCGGGATGGCAGCACAGTGGTGGGGATGGCCGCTCAGGGCCGGAGGTGATGGAGGTGACGCGCCTCGCCGGCCTTGCGTCACGGCGTCGTCCCAGGCGGGCGAGGAATTGGCGGCCGTACCCCTTTCGAGGGTGCCGCTGTCCTCTATCGAGGGGCGCGACGTGGAGAAGGTACGGGAGTAGGCGGCACAGCGTCAGGGAATGACACCGGCCATCCCGCACAGCACCCGCACAGCGCCGGGGATGGCTGCACGGTGCGGGTTGGTCGAACAGCGCCGGGATCTGATTCCCAGGCGGTGTCAGAGGGCCGGCGTGGCGGGGATTCGCCTTTGACCCGGGCGCCCGCGACGCGCCAGAGCGTTTAATGCTCCGGTCGTGGGAGCAGGGATGGTGTCGCGGATCGGAGGAGGCCTCGAGCGAGGCGGAAACTCGCTCGAGGGGCGTCAAGCCCTCGAGCGAGGCGGACACTCGCCCGAGGGGGCGTCAAGCCCTCGAGCGAGGCGGAAGACTCGCGGTACAGCGCCCGGCCCTCGAGCGGGGCGGAGGTTCGCTCGAGGGGTGCCGGGGGTTGGCTATTTCGATGGGCCGCTGGGGCTTTTTGGGCTGTGGGCCGCGGCATGCGAGGTGTGATTTGCGGTTCGTGAGTTTGCTTGTTCGCTTTCGTTATATTTCGAAAAAGGGGGTGATTTCCCCCGTTATTAGGGGACCCCTATGGCTGTCCTCGACAGACTCGCCCTTTATAAGCTCCTTGCGCCATACACGTTCACACGCTGTCGTTGCCCTGTCCGTCGCCGCTGTGGTCGCCATTGGCACCCCCACGGTGAACTTCCCCCTCCTGAGCCTGCCGTAGCAACCCGAGTTCCCCAAGCCATCCGCACGACCTCCCTCAACCTCCCCGGGTCGCTTGTGGATCGACCGGATCCATCCCCGTCGCCGGAGCAACACTCTAGTGGCCGCTGCGCCGCGTACGCACTCACCGGTGCTGCTCCCGCTTCCTCTCCGGCCACCAGCACACCCAGGGTGAGCATCTGGTCGCGCACCGCCCTTTCCCCGCCCCCTCCGCCGCCGGTCGAGCCGCCATCTTCCCCCTTGGACCCAATTGCGAGACCCCGTTTCTTGCTAAGGGCCACAGTGTAAATTTCTTAACCCCCGTGTAAATCTAAGGGCTTAGTTGTGAAACCGAAAATCTTTCTAGGGTTTCTTCTGTAAATAGATTCTTAACTCCCTTTTGTATAAAATTCATAGAAAATCGCAGAAAAATCAGAAAAAGGTAAAACCAATTTTGCTGGTTTCCTTGTGAACAAATCTACATCTTTTACAAAAGGCTGTGTAAACTTTTGATGAGTAGATTTTGAATGAAAATTCAAACTCAGTTTGTATGTGTTTGTTCATAACTTGAGTTGTACTCATGTGCTAGACTTGATCTTTGGATATGTTGTTAGCCATCACTAGAATAGGTTATACGTAAGTTTTTGCACAAAGATACTGAGTGAATCTCTGGATATGTTTTATTTTGTATTTATGCTAGATCTGTGTATATATTTTGTACAGCTTAATAGGTATGCTTTCTGTGGCTAATCTTGTGGCTATCATCTTGTTATGCTTAGATGTACTCCTGGTAAATTTATCATGTATTTTTGAACTGTCTATATATCTGTTTCTGAATGATGCTTGTTTATGAAGTAAAACCCATATCTCAGTTTCTGTTGATCCAATAATGCTTATATTTGGCCTAGTAGATGCTTGTACCATGTTGGTTCAATAGGAGGAAGTTGGGCTACATTTCAGTTATATATAGTCCTGTATAATTTCTGTAGGATTTACTAGGCTGAAAATAGTTATTTCGGTGTAGCATGAAGGAAATAGGTTCTGGAGCTAGATGTTGGTGTGTAGTCTAGTTTTAGTCCCTAGAGGCTCTGTGTAAATTTTGAGCTCCAGTGCATGAGTAGTTTTCTCTGTATTAAATATTCTTGCTTTTGCTAGGAATAAATTTTCATATTTTTCATACTTAGGATATAGCTCTGATTTCTATGAAAATTTAACAGTAGCTCTGTTGTAGCATTGTGTGCTTGTACAAAAAGTGTCACTGTGTTTTACTGCATGGTTTTAACTGAATGATTTTTGGAAGGAAACAAGTATATGAAAAGATAAATAAAGAAATTACCTCTTGTAAGGAATTATGTGTGTTTTATCTCTAGGAAATGCTCCTGTTTGGTTCCTGAAATGTAACTTGGTGAATTGGGAAGTGTTTTTAATTTGTTTGCATAGATGTGCACACAATCACCATCGAAATAATTGATTAATAGATGTTGCTTGATTTATCTTTATGGAAGAGTATGCTGAATATATTCTATCTTGATGAATGTGGTCAACTTGACACCCTATGTTTGTCAAATGATACCTTGTAATTAAATAACTCACTTCACCAATTAACTCCTGCATGTGCATCGTACGTATAGAACCTTCTGCCGGTAGCTACGAGTTCGTCCCGGAACGAGGTGACGGACCGTTCGAGGGAGAAGTGAACTACGTGGAAGTGCAGCAAGACCCAGACCAAAGTTCGGAAGATTTTCCTACTAACTTGCTAGTGAAGGCAAGCCCCGGTTTAACATTTACCTATGTGTTTCCTTTTTAAATTTCTGAATGTATGCTTGATTATCTATGTGCATTTACGTTCAGGAGTTGAATGAAAACCCTAGATGCATGATCCATAAGTACCTATGATCCTTTTACTAGTATGCTAGGTCGCTAGTTGCTATGCACTAAGGACCCGGTTCGAGTGATGTACTTCACTCGCAAGAATAGGTTCTTATGTTGAAATCATAAGATTGATTAAATTGGATTGCTCACGTGGTAAGAGGATGGGATTTTGGGCTCCGGTCCAGTGGTTAAGAGATTAAGCATTTGAAAGTACTAAACATTTATCGAAAATGGGTACGGTAAGCCTAGTACCTGAATGATGCGGTGCAGAAACTTTGCGCTACTAATCTTGGGTTGCGGCCCCAGGCTAGCTACCTGTGGTGCATGTGTGACGCTGGATGCTAGTGTGAGGCATGCCAGCTAGCCTTGTACCTAGGACTGTGGCATCAGATCCTAATCCGAGGAATGACGGGAACCGTTTGGTTGAATGCACTCATTGTGAGTGTTTTCTCCCGTATGTTTAGGTTCACCTTGCAAGGTTATTAATCGATCGATCGTCGGCCTCTCACCGTTATCCGAGAGTGCTTAAATTATCTGGCCATGATAATCCCTCTGTGATGAAATGTTTATAAACTTGATGTTTGATTAATTGTTTGCACAATTATGCTTGCATTAGTTGCTTATCTAGTAATAACTTGATCTACTAGAACTTGGGCTAAAATATTGAAAGTAAGGATTAACTCCTTAGTCGCTCTTTGGCAAAACAAACCCAGTAGCCAAAAGCCAAGCATATTTAGAGGTTAAGTCTTTTTATTTTAGACGGGTAAGCCTTGCTGAGTATTAGTATACTCAGCCTTGCTATATATGTTGTTTTCAGGTGATAATGGCTGGCTTGCTTGGAGCTGGAATGGGTGAATAACGAGAAGTAATGGCATTACGGGTGGCCTCCCATGATGCCAAGTTATCGTAGTTTTCCGCTGTCTTTTAAAACTCTGACCCATGGTTTATCATATTATGAACTATGATTTGTAATAAGTAACCCTACAGGGAAGATTAGTCTTAAATTGTATGGTACTCTGGACTCTTCTTCGTGGGAGTTTTAATGTATACGTGTTCGATCCTCTGTGTGTTGATTGAAGTGATTTACCGGGCTTTGACCCGACAACACTCAACAGGATAATTCTTTATTATCACTTAATGATCAAAGTGGATTGGTTTAGGTGATAGTACGGACTTATCTCGGGTGGGGTTGTCACAGTATGAGTTGACATTGACCTCTATTTTATAAGCATTCTTCAGATCAATCCTGGAATATACAAGTCCAATTTACAAGAATATCCGATCCTTATTTTTTTTCTCTTCACACAACCAGGATGTGCCACACATAAATACCAGCAAAATAAGTAGAAATCGGAAGGATATAAAGAGGGTTAGAGGGTATTATCCTTCTGGAACTTCAGTAGCATCCATCCCTACTGAAATCAAAGATCTCTTGTCTCAGCACTACAAAAATCCCCAAATGCTAGGGTTTAGACCATGGAACGAGAGAGAGAGAGGGAGAGCACAAAGAAAGCAACAGGGCGCACAAGGAAGTTGCAGGAGGGGTACACACCATGGAGAAAAGGCTTGAGGAACTACCACCGTGGAGGTCGTCGTCGCTGGGCTGGTTGCTGCGGGGGAGGTCGCCGCCGCCAGGCTGGTGGCCTCGCGCTACCCGCGGCCGCGTGAGTGTCGGTGTGTGTGCGTGCGTGAGTTGGGGAGGTGTGTACTTGTGATTTTCTTTTTTGATTCAGCAGTTAACGTCTAGTTAACGTGAATGGTAAAAATCCACAACGGAGTAACCTTTCGATGGTAGAAATCTCAAGGCTAATCTTTCAATGCTATTTTTTAAAGTGCAGATCTTTTAATGGTACAAATCTAATTTCCCCAATAAAAAGGAATGGAGGTAGTATTAGGTTGCCATAAATATGGTATATCTAAAAATTTTGATGGAGTAACTAGCTAGCTAAGGGCATGTTTGTTCGACCAGCTAGCATGAAAAGTCAGAAGCTTAAACAAATAGCAAAATTCTTGTTTAATTTTCCTAAATTTTTATGAGCTTTTCGTAGCGCTTTGAGCTGTAAAAGCTAAACACATCTTCTAAAAGCTAGTGTAGCTTTTCAGAATTAAAAGGCCAGCACCAACTTTTTAGAAAAGCTCAAAAGTTGCAGCTCAAACAAACATGCCACGAGTAGGTTCCAAAGTGAAGAACGGTATATACCAGGAGAATTTGGCTCCAAATGTCATCTTCAATTCGATCTTGTACCGTTCAACATGTGATGGCGACAACATCAAGCTCAAAAAAAATAAAGATTTGGGATACCATCCTAGGTGGTTGCAAAAACTAGAGTTGTTACAAATATATCTGAAAAGCTGCTATGTACTCCATCCATTTCAAATTAATTATAGGTCATTTTGACTTTTCTAAATACCATTGTTTCCTATGCACCTAGGTATAAGTTATTATGTCTAGATATATAGCAAAATCTGTGTATTTAGGAAAGTTAAATTAACCTACATTTTGAACGGGGAGTATGTATTGTGAGGATAATCACCTTTGTAGACTAAGTCATCTTTCTTTGTGCTGCCATATTGTCTTTATCCACATCATGAAAAGCTAGTTTCCTCATCATATCATCCCAAAATGACAAAGGCCACCCCCAATGCAAGCTAGCTTCAATTCCTTTCTACACGTTGACCATGGTTGATAGATTTCAGAGTTATTTTAGCTTGTAAGTTTAAAGGTCTTTTAATGCAGATTTTAAAGGTTTTGGATATTATGTGTGAAGATAACTTGAGTGCTAATTAAGTCATTCAACTTAAATTATATCTGCTTTAAGGCAAAATAATATGGGAAAAGTCTAATTTTTAACCTCCAACTATAGTATAAGTCTGATTTTCAACCAACAACTACAAAGCTGGACAGAAAGGGCCATCAAACTGTCAAAACCGGACAAATTTGACCCTTTGGGTGGTTTTGAAGAGTGGTCTTGAATTTTATTTTTTAAAAAAGTTTAGATTTAATGCAACAAATCATAACTAATTCATTTCAAATCGGAAAAATATCAAATCAGTGCCAAATTTTTTCTAAAAATTTAACCTACCCATTGGTGCTCTATTTGACATTATTTGAAACTTATTTGTCCATGTTCTTTGTGTTTTATTACAAGTAATAAAATACTAGGAATATCAACAAATATTATGTAAATAACACTAAATAGAGTATCAGCAAATATGCTACATTTTTAGAAAAAAATCGTTATCAACTTCATATGTTTCTGGATTCGAAATGAATTAGTTATGGATTTTGACCAAATAAAAAAGAATTGAAATATATAGAAATGCAAAACCGCCTTCAAAACCACCCAATGGGTCAAATTTGCCAAGTTTTGACAGTTTGATGGCCCTCCCTATCTGGTTTGGTAGTTGCAGGTTGAAATTAGACTTCTATTATAGTTGAAGGTTGAAAATTAGACTTTTCCCAAATAATATTAATGCATACCAAGATAGACACTTTGTATTAATCTCTAGAATCTATTATGGGCATTTGTATTCTACATATTTTCTATATTGTTACCTTCAAGTCTTGGTTTTCAATATTTAGGGATTTTAGGTAAACTTTGCTTGAAGTTGCATAGGAAATTATAGATTTTTGTATAACTCTGCACGGTCGAAGCCCAGCTGATGATCAACAGTATGTTTACGTACGCAACGCCGCCACCATACCTTATCTTTTGTAGCACAACACATAAGCCCCACGGCTAGGCACTTACACTTGCTGAGACTTGAGACCACACACAGGAATGCGTGGTACGTAATACTATTCAGATGCGATTTTACTATATATATAAGTATAGATATCTATATTGTTCTTACATAAAACATATATAAAAAACGGGGCATCTATGATATGCCATGTGTATAACTCCCTAGCATGCAATGCAGGGACCAGTATTATATTCGACCTCCCAAACTGGTCACTACTATTTGACTTCTGAACTACCAAAAAAGATACCGGCCGGCCCATCATGGATGCATGCGTTCCTTTCCTAGCTAGCTAGATTTCAGGTAATTATGGCATCCTATGTACTGTGTCTAGCATAGTTATTAGCTCACTGCTACTCCTTCTCTTCCAAATTATAAATCGTTTGACTTTTGTAACCTCAAATTTGTCCGCTCGTCTTATTCAAAAAGTTTCTACAAATATAACCAAATTAAGTTATCTTTGAATATTTTTAAATTAATAAAGCAAGTCATAACAAAAAATATGATATTTTGCACAAATTTTTAATAAGACAATTGGTCAAATTTGAAATTTAAAAAAATCAAACAAATTATAATTTGCAACGGAGGGAGTAGCTAACACCGGTACGTGTGGGAGCAGTGCAGCAAGTACACATATCTATGCAGCAAATTGTCAAAAAAAACCATGTATATACATTTACGATTCTTTCTGTGGTAGGCGTCAGTAGGTCGTGGTTCATCAACGTCAACATGTATGTAAATATCAAACTTTGTAAGGACAGAGTTTTGAGTATTTAATTACAGCAAGGACAGAGTTTTTAAAAAATGCATACTCCTATATACGATGGTGCGGCGTATGTACGACGTATGGACATGACTTGCTGCAGCTAGCGCAGGCGGCGGATTGAAAAGAAAGAAAGGGATATATCGATCCAAAGGCTTGGAACTAACGACATTGCCGTTGCATGCCCATCATGCATGCATCCTCATCATATCTAAGCTTATTTTGCTACCTTGCTCCATTATTTTAATTTGCTTTCTTTCTAGACCAACCATATATACAAGTTCTCTCTCTCTCATCGAGCTGGGGTTTTTTTTTTTGAGAGGAATGGAGATAGCTAGCCAGAGTAGATGCATGATAGCGAGATGTCGATCCTGGCAGCAGGCCGGAGCTTTTTGACCGATTAGGATGTGTCGCGGATCGGACGTGCTATATCGATCATCCGATCGAGCATCTCGCAGGGCCCCGCGCCGCAACAGTACTCCTGATGGCTACGTCCATCCCCTCCTCCTCCCGCACGCACGTTCCGGTCTTCCCAGCAGATAGCTTTCATGACCGTAAGCGCGTGAGATTCTTTTTTCTTTCCCCTCGCGAAAGAATGGTACTGCCTCTCGGCGACTCCGCCGCCGTCACAGCTGCGGCCCCGTTCCCTCGCCTCCGGTCTCGCTGCCGGTGGTGACGAGGAGCGTTCGTCTCTTCAGCATCTTAGGTTCTTAGTCGAGTTCACTTAAGTCTAGGGGTTTTTTTCGAATACCTTAGTCTAGGGGTTTGCTCGCCGTCGATGCTTAGCGGTGGAGTTAGATTTTGCTGGAGAAGCGTGGCTCCTCCGCGGCTTGCTTTTCCTGGCGGCGCCGGCGATGCAGAAGCGACGGTGTTGCAGGGGATAACTTCTTCCGTTCTCTAATGGCGATCTACTCCGACGCCAAGGGAGAGGCCGGGGAGACCTGTCTAGGAGTTCCAGGTCGGCACATCATCGTCTACTTCAGGTGATGATGTTGTTGACCCTTTTAATCTCGAGGAAGATGGTCGCCGGCGTTGGAAATGAAGGTTGCGTCGTGGGTACCGGAGTTGGCCGATGTGCCTGGGAGGTAGTGTACTCGGCTGATTTGCCTGGCAGTAAGCTCTACTCTGCGGCCTCCACTTTGTGGAGATTGACTCTGGCGTCCGGCGACGATTGGGAAGCGGTTTCGGCAGCGGTGACGAACGGATCCCTGAGGGCTTCAAAGACGATGAACATAAGTTTTAGACTTCTTTGTAATTTTCTTTTTCTTTGAAGTCCTGTTCGTAAAAAAGTCAGTGCGCTGTGCTAAGATCAATACATTTTCTTTTAAAAAAGCAGATAGCTTCATGAAATAAAACTGCTGCCTAATTCGTTTCGAACTTGCCTTTTTTAATTTCCTTCCGGTCATATCTAGTTATTAGGACTGTGACACCCTGAAAATGACCTTTATAATTTCTTATTAATGACTACAAGTCCTACTAGCTAGCTGATTGATATGCATACTCCATTAAGCAATCATAATACTTACTGTACAAATTTTGCTTCACTTTTCCACATCTATTTTTATTTTTATTTCAGAAGGTGAATAAAACATGTATCCATATGTGCATATGGAGACATGGAGTACGCGTTTATTCATACTTCAGGAATAAACGTATTGTCCCCAATTCAAATATATGTCATTTCAGACAAGAAAACTAGCACAAAATAAGCTAGCATTATCTGCCTGATCGTCAAATAAAAATGAACGGAGGTAGTACATGATAACTACTTGACGTTGTTACCTTTTCATAGTCTCAAGATTAGGAATTCTGACCACTAAATTCAGGTTAGAAATTTATAGAGTGCTTATTTTTTATGAGTTGTCCATCCTACGAAATCCAACGGTACCAGGAAGTATCAGAAAGTTCCTATGAGGAAGTACTAGGAAGTGCCAATTTAGTAGGATCCACAACAAATTTTAATTAAAATTTTTTATTTTAGAAAGGGCATTTTTACAAGTAATATTTTTTTACACTAAATGATATCAAATGGAAAAGTGATGAATATCAAAGTTTCATGTCTCATCAAGATCTACAATTTTTATTTAGATCATTTTATCATTTTCCACCCAGGAGAGAATAGATTACCATAGTACCTTTTTCTTAATTAGTTTAATTTTCTAATTAATTAGGTGGTAGGAAAATCAAAACACCTACTTTCTAATACTTCCCGGTACTACACAAGCACCGTAAAAAGGCTCTTTAACATTTATAATATCTAAATAAATTTATAGGATTACAATAGTGTAAACATATGATTTTTGCATTTTCAAAGTAAATAATTGGAACAAATTTGGCGGTTAGAATTTTAAGAGTTTTACCAAATATTGGAACAAAGCAATACGTATGTATTTCACTGAGATGACGTGTACCTGAATGACGACGGATCATATATGATCTGTTTGATCATATATGGGACCAATCAATGCTACTGTACTGAACTATGTTTGTTCTTATATATCTACTGTACTGATCATATAATCAATCGAACATTGTGCAAGATTACTGATCCTTCCATGAGGTTGTTTATTTGTGAATGGTCAATTAAGGAGAGAATTGCTCTCCATCGGTTTTTAAATTCCTGGTATAATTGAGATAATCCCGGTGGTAAGAATAATTTTATTACCCACCATGTAGCTAGATCGCTTAATTAATCATCATATGCTGATGTGCTGGAAAATTCCATTTCGTCTTGCACGCCACTGCAGGTACATCATTGTGTGCATGTAGTAATATATCTTAGGATTTGAATTTAGATGCGATTTGAATTGGCTGGCCATCAGTGAGCTCCAGTACGTACGGTGATCAGCAGATGCGTGCAGGAAAGAGAAATTAGGGTTCGACCGGTGCAGAGAGTGGCCAGATCTAGGATCTAATAGTGTGTGGTCATAGGCTGCTGCGTGGGCAAGTACTAGTGTACTGTACCCTACGCTATGTCGATTCCGTCCTAAAAGCAGTATATTTACCACATGCAACTACGGTCTTGTTTAGTTCGGTGAAAAATTTGTCTTTTCAACGTTTGGAACTCCTGTAGCATACTGTAGCACGTTTCGTTTGTTTGTGGTAAATATTATCCTACCATGGCCTAACTAGGCTCAAAAGATTCGTGTCGCAAAGTACATCAAAACTGTGTAATTAGTTATTTTTTACCTATATTTAATACTCCGAACATATGTCTTTTGACGTATTTAATGTGATGTGATGGAGAGAGAGTGGAGAAAACGTTAGAAATTTTAGCAAACTAAACAAGGCCGTAGACTTTCACTTGTCACTATCCTCTCTCCTCCGCTCCAAACGACTTTGAAACTCCTCTCTCTCTCTTCATTTTTCACTTTTTTTTATATATATGCGCATGTTTTTTTAAAAATGCATCTAAGTGTTGTTAACAAAAATAGCCTAACAAAATGTAACCTAGCCTAGCATACTAAACATGTTTTATCACTTGACTATGGGGTATTAGTACATAACTAAAACCCCCGCCCCCCAGTGAGAACGACAGCTACGTACTACCTATTGAGTGTTGTGGCTATGCAAAAATTGGTCTTAGAAAAGGAAGCATATAAACCTTTTTTTTCCCTTTGCAGGTTATATATTCAGTTATTCACTGGCTTCATGCATATGGGCTATATAATAGCCAATCTCATTGCTACGGTTTGTTTCGATGTGGCATCTCAACGGCACGGGTGGCTAATGATTTTCCCCAGACCACAAGGGTGGCAATCTAGCCTCCACGTCGGTTTTCATTGAAGTGTCTATGATTTTTTTTCATTTAAAATTTTAAGATTGTGTATATCTTTGTTATGCAAAGACTATATATGTGTGTTTCGAGAATTTTGTATCAACTCAATGTAATGATCTTGAATTAGTAGAACTTCCTAGCTAGCCAAATCACAAGTAGTAGTATTGTTATTGAGCAGTACTCCCTCTGTCCCAATATCACAGTCGTTGGGAATATGTGCCCAAGACTCATTTTCCTGTTCCCTAGCGACTATGATTTGGGGACAGAGGGAGTATGTTGCAGCCATGTGCTCACATTTTTGTATTTATGATTCACCTAAATCTGCTTTGTTTCTATGTCCATATGCATGCATATAAGATCGAACTTGTATGTGTAAAATATGAGCAGCCTATTAAAAGTTAATCAGTTGTTCATATTTTACACATACAAGTTCGATCTTGTATGTGTGTAAAATATGAACAACTAATAATCCATGGAAACTACAGATCGATACACAAGAATATTTGCATTTTCAAACCAAATGATTTAATGTATATTTTCATTATTAGAGGATCCAGGTGGGGTATGGAATCTTGACTAGTCTATGTCCACAACAAAACTGCAAGTATGGACATCAGACACCATACGTGTACATACCAGGGATGCACAAATATAATATCTGTGAATGCACCATGTACCATATTTCATGTCGTCTACAGTAGTAACATAAGCAGCCTGTTCCCTTTCTGCATTTTTCCTATCAGTGCCCGTGCAACACTGATGGAAGAACCATCCCATCACCACTGCAACGATAGAATTGAAAAGTAGCAAAAAAAAATCTGCAAGAAAATCAAAATAAACAAGAGGCCATCACTCCAGATTATATCATGCATGCAGTCATGTCACGACGCAGCTGCAGACTGGAGGCATGGAAGAAATTGCACCTGTACCCTCTAAAAACAAATCCGCTCTCGCAGATTCTTTTTTCAACAAAAAGAACTTTTTATATAGTAACACTGTTGATGACTAACCGGCCTTATGTAGAGGCTCCCCGAATCTCAGTTATGGAATGGTGTGGACGCCAAACTTTTTATTTGAATTGTGCTCGAACTTGGTACATAAATACTCTCTCCGTCCCATAAAAATTACAATATTAGCTTTTGAAAAAAAAAATCTCACAAAGAGTGCAATCTTAGAAAACAGATCTAATTTCCTTCCTAATTAAGTGCTCAGATCTGATTTGCATATCAAAACTTACTGCATGTGGCTAACAAATGAGAGTAGTATTAAAATCTTTTATGCCACCATTAATTTGTGCTAAAAAAAGTTAGAATTGCACTTTTTATGGGATGGAGGGAGTAAATGCTAAAATTTATTTGTTGGGTGGCTAGAATTTTTGCGCTAAGACCTCTAACTCTTTTTTTCAGGTAAACGCTAAGAGCTCTAACTTTGATAAACGCTAAGAACTAAGCTGGTAATCGAAGGCAACATAAACTTCCTCAATAAAAAACCCTACTACTTCAATTCTCCATAAGAATATGTTAGTTAAGTTGGGTAGAAATCGATATAAACCGCCACTACATGCTCTATATTTTAGAGCAAGATCATGAACGATGTAACTATTCTTTTTATAACTGATAAACAAATTAAAACCGTCATGGTGGCTTTCTAAAAAAACACCTGTTTTTTTACATATAATAGCCTTTTTGAACACGGAATGCTGCCTATTGGGTTTAACCAAATAAATCATCAAGGGCTCCTCACATTTTCATTCAAAAAGAATCAAGGGCTCCTCTCACTGTCGACCAGAATGGATAGGGGTACAACCATATATCTCCCCCGCTAACCACTTGCGCGCAGGCTCTCTTATTACGTATTCTCTTGTCTTGCTAGACATACCCTACCACACATGACACACCTCTCGATGCCTGCCTGCCTAACCAAAAGGCTAAAAACCTATCCCCTCCATCCCCCTCTCGCTCACCCCCATCCGATCCCCACCCTCAGCTCCCATCCCATCCCAAGCAGCACAGCACTGCCACCATCAAACTGTTCATCCACCTCCACCAGGCCAGAGTCCCAGAGCTTCGTGATGCTGACTCCCAAGGATCCATGACTTGACCACCTGAGCTGCTGCGCGAGCGTCAGAGAGCATAGGATCATTGGTATCGTCGGATGGATGGGTGAGTGACTCGCAGGCCAGGAGCTGGTGGATCAGAAGAGTACTAGCAGCTAGCCAACCACTGCCAAGATCCCCCCGCACGCATCGCATGCATCTCTGAGAGCTTAACCGCTGCAGAGATCGGCCGCTGCACATTCTGATTCCGGTACGCGTCGATCTCTCTTCATTAGATCTCCTCGCCTTCCTCTCCCTCCTGGCTCCTGTACGTCTTGACCTAGCCATTTCTGAGCTCGCATCATATCGTCGGAGCAAGAAATGATGCTTCTTTGTCTTGTGTTGCATTGCTGATGACAGCCGTGACCGTGAGGGATGGATCGCCACCACCACCATCACCACCACCACCACCATCACATGATCCCGGGCCAGGATCCGTCGGCGGCCGACAGCGCCGCCGGCCAGGACAGCTTCTTCCTCGGCCCCGCCGCGGCGGTCATCTTCTCCGGAGGCGCCGGCGCGTCAGGGGCCGGCTCGTCGTCGTCCGGGGCGGCGGTCCTCGGATCCTCGGTGGGGGGAGGAGGTGGGCCGTCTCCGTCCAGCTCGTCGCCGTCGCTGAGCCGGTACGAGTCCCAGAAGCGGCGGGACTGGAACACGTTCGGGCAATATCTGCGCAACCACCGGCCGCCGCTGTCGCTGTCGCGGTGCAGCGGCGCGCACGTACTGGAGTTCCTCAAGTACATGGACCAGTTCGGCAAGACCAAGGTGCACACGCCGGTGTGCCCCTTCTACGGCCACCCCAACCCGCCGGCGCCGTGTCCGTGCCCGCTGCGCCAGGCCTGGGGCTCCCTCGACGCGCTCATCGGCCGCCTCCGCGCCGCCTACGAGGAGAACGGCGGCACACCGGAGATGAACCCCTTCGGCGCGCGCGCCGTGCGCCTCTACCTGCGCGAGGTGCGCGAGACGCAGGCCCGGGCCAGAGGGATCAGCTACGAGAAGAAGAAGCGCAAGAAGCCGTCGTCGGCGTCAGCCGCCGCGGCGGGGCCGTCGTCCGAGGGGAGCCCGCCCCCGGGGCCGTCCGGCGGCGGCGGAGGGCCCGACACGTCGGCATCGCCGCAGTTCATCATGCCGTGAGTGTTTTTGTCCTAGCTTTTGCTATGCTAGCTAGGTGATCCATCGCCATCTACACTACATCCATTGATCCATCTGAGCTAGCCATTGGAATGCCCATGCTGCTGGCAGAACAACAAGGCCTGGCCATTGTTCCTTTCCGGCCTCTTCTCTTCATTGCATTTTGCAAAAGATTTCTCCCCTTTTCTTTTCGCCATTTCGTCACTTGAATCGCCGCGTGAGTACTGGTTTAATCGTCGCTGTTTTATTCAGCTTCCAATCGATCAATTGGTAGGTGTCGTTTATGCTTTATTATTTGGTTTATTTTGCTCCTCCAGAGGGATGCAAGCTTGGGAGAACAGTTTGAGATTCCCTTCCCTATAGCTAGTAGCAGCTGCTAGCTGTGCTAGCTGCATGGCATGGTGTGGTGCAGAAGTTTAATTTGCATCAACAACAGTGGCACAATAAGCTGTAGCTGTATAACTCTGCTGATGGCTAGTAGGAACTTTGCAGAATTTGTTCTTGTATGTAGCTTGCAAGAAAGTAGTTTGGTTCTGGTGCAGAAGCCACCAGCAGCCAAAAACCAGCTTGCGTTGCTGCTATTCATCACATTGGCAGCTGGACAGAAATGCAATGCTCCATTATCCATTCATGGACGGCTGGTGTGGTGTGGTGTGGTTCATATTTCCTTTCTTAGGAGAGCAAATTAAAAGGGCAATGCATGAGGAGGGAGTGCTACCTGATTTCAAACATATATGGTCTCCTTTAATTTGTGTCTCTAGATCTGGAACACATGGCAGTCCATATGTGTGTCGAAAATTCCTGGAAAATTATTATATCTTGTAACTTCAAATAGATATATTTTATTCTTTCAATAATTGAGCTTGCAATTGCATGTTTAATTCCTTTCGTGATTGACATGCATTGTTGCGAATATTGCTTGATGGTCTAAAAAAATTTCAAACTTCCTTCTTGCTATTAATTTGCTTTGCATGCATGTGGGCATTGTGGCGGTAGACGCCGGCTACTAGTTTCACCGTTAAATAAAATTGCAATGGCCAAAAGGGCGCCCACAAGAAACAAAGAAGGCAGGCAAAAGAAGCAAAACGGGGAGCCTTTCGAAAAAGAGGAAGAGATAGAAGACACGCAGGAACTGAAAATGCATTGAGTTTCAGTTGGGGGTGTGTACAACCGGGCATGCAGCTAGCACACCTGTTTTAGCCCATGCTTTGATGCTTCTGGCTGCCTTTCCCTTGTTCAAGTTAGAATTACAGGGCCTGGCTTGATTTGCCTTCACACTCCTTGTCTCTTCCTCTTCTGGGATTATATGTAGCATACATAGAACAGACAGCCTTCTTGGCGACAATATTTAATCTTCACATATATGCATAATGCATGTTCTATGTGGTTAAAATGAGTTGGGAATTGCTAAAGCTCATCTTAGCATATTAGAAGGCTCCAGGACTTGAATCTTTTTGTGACTCTAATTTGTGCTTAATAACTATATAATGTTTATTAGGGCCTCCTAACGTTTGCATTTTATTTGTACCTCAGGTAAATTTATATTGTAATTACAGCTTACTTTACATAGGACTATAGGAGTTATACAACAACTTTTTTGCTTTCAGAAAAGTTATAACTTTTGTGAAATTTTTAAATGATGTTGGTGTAAATAAATTTCAAGTGTTGGAGAGAGACATAATTAATTAAATAATGCCTGAACTTTATCTACTACTAACTCAAATAGAAGCTCAGCCATAAAGCGCTTGAGTGAAATATACATACTATCCAAATTTGATTAATATATACTCCCTCCGTTCCTAAAAAACTGACGTTTAGGACAGCGACACGGTCTCCAAAACACAACTTTGACTTCTTGTTACTATAAAAAATATTTATCGAAGAGTGATATATGTATACTTTTATAACAGTATTTCTCAAGACAAATCTATTCATATAGTTTTCATGTTTGCAAACTCAACAACTTAAAAGTTATTGATGATTTATATTCCTAATGTTTGACGCAAACCTTGTCCTAAACGTCAGTTTTTTTTAAGAATGGAGGGAGTATCTTTCATATGTCAAATTTTATTCTTTTAGTCTGGAAACTATATATATGCATATATACATTTTATGAGTCAGTTGTCACTGTCCAAAATTGCTTAATATATATCTTTCCCAAAAGCAGGAGCACAAAAGTCCTGATTAAACATTCTCGATGGGTCTTGAACCTCTTTTAGATTTTGTTTGACTCTTCATAGTTGAGATTTTTCTTTTGATATGTGGAAATTTCATATAGAGAAATCTGATCCTATTATTTCCCCTACTTTCACAAGATATTTGTGTATCATAACCCTTCACCACACACGAACAACAAAAAATGTAGCATTTAGCTACTATTTTTAGTCATGCAATGACTAAAGTTTTGTGAGGTCAACACTCAGTTATATATGTGTTTCTGTTTCACATTTAATTGCTTCAGTTTATGGTGCTTTGTTGCTGCTTCATCAAGCTACTATATATGAATATTCTCTATCAGTTGTGAATAGTAGTACAGTGTTAATCTCAAAAAAAAGAAGGTAGTACAGTGTTATTGTAGATTCACTGTTTACTTCTGTTGACTAATTGCATTATTTGTGAGTATGCGTGGTATGGCATTTGAAGTCTACAAGTGGGACGATTGGTTGTCAAAGTATTGTTTTGATGTGGGATATGCACGAGCGCTAGCAAACTGAGGCAAACTATATTCCTCAAGTGTGTTTTACGAATGACAGCCAATAGTTATTGGTGTTTTTTTTATAATTTAGGCAATCCCTGAGTTATTTTATTAAGTAGCTGGTGGTTTTGTTGATTCTTGGGAAATGATAGTTGTGGGTTTTTGGTTGCTCATTTGTTTTCCTCTTGCGGGCAATGTCCAAAACAGTGTGAAAAGAGCAATGTCCATTTGAAAAGAACACTCCGGAAATCTTTGATGACCTTTTTTAATTAGGTCTATTCTTTCAAATATATATAGTTACCACATACCACATTATGTCCCAGTGAACCGTTCCATTTGTATGCATCAATCCATTAATTAATTCACAGAATGTCTGCATAGGTTAATTGTTTGAATTGTCCCCTAACTGAAGAAAATTTGCACGCATGCGTGGAAGTGATTTGTTCAGTGTCACCGGGTTCATATACAGATTATATTTCTTAGGTAGCGCTCAAGCACACTTTTCGTACCAACATGGTCACTCTAAGTTCGTACATGCTTGGGCAATATGCAGATATTACAAAAAAAAAGTTTGAAGCGAATCGAGATTCCTAAATTGGATCATATATACTGTTAGCTTACTTCCGACAACGTTTTAGATGTATGCTCTCCCACAAAATAGTACGTCATGTGTCTAGAGACGTCCAATATATGCTAACAGAGTAACTTCTCTCATTAAATGAGCTTGCATATGCATCACATCTCTCTCGAACTTGTATATAAATTACTCATATTTGCTATTTAAAAAATAGTCTACAGTAACCTTAACCTTTATCAAAATTACCTATGCTATTATGCAAGATAAAAGGTACTCAAAAAAGTAAACACATTAAAAAGCCTCCTATATATACCCAATAAAAATTCAATGGTGACTATCTTTTAGAAAGAGCTCTTGGTGATGTTTAATAGTAATTCTGAAATTTGGTGCGCAACAAGCAACTCGAGTGCAAGAGGAAGTTAGCCACGGATAAACTATAACATGATTGTATTTTTAGGTAGGTGTTGTTTTGTAACAAGAAAAAAAAAATTTATGAAGCTCCGAGAAGAAGCTTTGGTAGTTTCATTAAAAAATGGTGAGTAGTTTTAGGATACAAGGAATTGATTGTTCTCTCTTTTTTTCAACATTTTAACCATGGATGCATCGCTCTTTGGAGATTATATATGTTAGGCATATAGAAATGGTCGTGGATTTGCCTTTAAAAAAGGTTAGACTAATGTGGCATGCATAAAAATAATATTCCCAATCTTATTTAATATTAAACTAGTTGAATTTTAAATCCACAAAAAAATCTCTCTTTTTCTGGAAAAAGGAAAGAATACTTGATGCTAAATAATTGGATTAACTTTTATCCTATAATTACATCCACATTAAAGTGATAAGCAGTGTTCAACCACCACTCTGTTAGTGACAGCTATTAGTGGCTGCATATATGGATCAGAGCTATTTGTCAGGGTAGTAGCTGCCATCAGATTCAACATCTCGGAACGCGCTTGAACGCAAAGCTACTATACTACTGCACGGATAATGAAATCAGTGACAGCTTAGCCTGTTCGTTGAATACGACAAGCAGTGTGCCGACATACAAACGTTTGCATCAAATTAAATCATTTCGACGTTCGATGAATTTAACCATGCATGCGAAACACATGGAACACTATTTTCCCAATCGAGCTCAGAGCCAAAAACACATGGAACATTTGCAGTAGGGACACGGTCGTCCAAACGATTTTCTAGGAGATTAGCGTTGTATTTGTATCTATACATAGGAGTACATGTAGTACACATGACATGAGTAAGCAAGAAGTCAAGAACACCGAGGCAGGCGACAGTAGAATAAGGCTGGCCCACATGGCAGCTACCAGTCAGACGGGGGTTCATTGGAATACTGGTGTCTAGCAGCGGTTTGGGAGTAACCTAGTACCAACGACCAGCAACCGCACAACATACACAGCATCAGCAAGCATGCATATACTGATACACGTCCACTGTGCACCGTTGCGGGTCTGACCAACTCAGTAAAAACTCCATTCTCATGTGCCAGCATTATTCTGTCACCGCGGTAAAATTAAAGGAAGGTAAAAGCATATTTTGACTTCAAAAGAAGAAGAAGCAGACCTAAGTAAACCTGCTCAGGAAGAATAGCAGAGCTGGGCACCACAAGAGTTTGGAGAGGAACACAAGTTACACAACGGTATGCACGTTGGTCAGTTGGTGAGCTGTCATTCATCCGACCCGCATAAGAACACCCAGATGGAGATGGTGGCGAAATCCTCATGTCAAAGAGCACGGACACAAGAATGCAAAAAATGGGAACGAGGGCAACGGGAGGAGCACGGACACCCAGATTTAGGCTTGCTCCCGTCGCAAAAATTCCATGCCGGCAAGAGATTACAAGTTCTATTTAGGCTTGTCAGTGCCACTGCTTGGCAATCTCATCGAGGATTTGGGCAGCCTGTTGCCTAGACCACTCGTCCAGGCTGCTATTGCTCGTCAGTAGACTCCGTAGGGCTCGCAGCTCGTCGCGGCTGGCTCGCTGGAACAGCCCCCTCAGCGCAATGTGCGGTGGACCTTGGGGTGGCGGCATATGCCAACTGTCATGATCACCAGCGACAACACAGGGCCTGGATCTCCAGTACTCTGTGCAGATGCTATCTACATCCTGCGCCTCGATTGCCTGAAAGGAACTCAAAGAATGTTTCAGGGTTGCGCAGATTTCAGTAAGGCTCCGACAAATTAACAGACTAGGGCAAGCTGCACAAGTAAATCATTAAAAAACCAACTATTCAAAAAAAATCATTAAAAAAGCCTAGTATATGCCTGCGGGGATAGCTAGCATCAACAAATTATGCAAATCCTGAAACTAGTTTACACTTTTCATGACGTAGGTGTGTTTCAGAGTTTCCTTTTCCATTTCTCAAGGTATAAGTGTGTTCCAGGAGTGGTCAAGTGAAAGGCTTTCCTCACCTGTACTATCGCTGCTGACGAAAACCCAAACATTTCAAGACCATCAACTGATCCTGGAGGCTGTAGTGTAGGCAGGTTAGCTCTTCCCATACTGAGTTGCCTCCGTATTTCCATATTAAGCCTCTCAAGGACCAAGCTCCAGCACTTGGTAGGAGAGAAATTGATAAAAACTTCACCTGGGCAGCTTTCTAGAGTCACCTGTAAATGCATCAAGCAACTGATATAAATATACTGAAGAACATGTGTACAGATGGTTAAAAGAAAAACTGAAACTTACCATAAAAAGAGGTCCCTGCAGTCCGGCATCTAATATTTCAGATATGTAGTAAGCCATTTGCGTTGGATCCACAATGCTGAAGTATTTTACTCGGCTTCTGAACCCTGTATTTACGAAGATAAAAGCATGCTAAGGAAAACAACAAATATAGATCAAACTGTTGACGAGAATCAAATCTACGAGGATAGTCATCCATGAGTAGTAACATTGGCGGACCCAAGTGGGGGCAAGCCCGGCCCACCCGCCCAGGCTCCGGCGGCGACGTTGTCATTAAAGTAGCGAGTGTTCAGATTGATCTTCTACGTAGTTGCGAGTTTGCAACCTTGGTACAATGGAGATAGGAAGATAATTTTTTAGTTTTGCCCGGGCTCCATCGGATTTCTGGGTCCGCCACTGAGTAGTAATTAACAAACAACAAAGCATTCCTCTAGTATGAGTACTTTTTTCTCGATCAACGCAGGAGAGTTGTGTGTCATTTCATTAAAAAGCTCTAGTATGAGTACTGGCATGCATAACATATTAAAAAAAGGTTTTAGGATGGCAAAGCAGCAAAAAAGTAGTCCTCGGTAACAAAATTGCTTCCAGATTGACAAAAAAAACTGGAATACACACACACACACACACACACACACACATACACACACACACATATATATATATATATATATATAATGGAGGTATTTCAATTTGACAGGAGAAAACAAACCTTTTGGGAAGATTGCTTTGCTTGAGGACCACAACCTCCCAGATAGAACAGCCCCGATTTCCAAAAGTTCAACCGAGCTCCTGAATCGATGGACAACATTGGCTATGCAAGGACCCTTCTGTGGACTTCCATTTTCCAGAGCAGGTTGCAGTACTAAAGGTGAATGCCCCCGAGCTTCCAGAACAGATAGAGATTTAGATTTTCTTTGAAGGCACCCATCATTTGGTTGTGGATAGCCTGAACTAAAACCTCCATATGTATTGTTCACAAATGAAGGCCCTGCATGTGGCTTTGAAGCAAAGTTGCTAACTGATGCTTCCTGGGAGACAATTTGTGCTCTTGAAACAGTTCTCACAAAGGGTTGACTTGATGCAGCACGAATCTGACAGCTATCTTTCTCTGTCGTCACCAAGCCATTAGTCTTTGCTGTTATGTGCATTTTATCCTTGTAAGAGTAACATGGAGATGCATTAGTGCTAGATGTCATTAATCTATGGGAATTGTTTGAGCTTTCCAAACTAGGCTTCATGTTGCTTCCACGATCAATCATTACTGGCTGAGAGTTGTATGCATTTTTCATGTGAATATCACCTGAAATGCTAAAGGGCCTCATCGCAACATTGGAAGAAAATGGTATACCAGAAGGAATTGGCAAGGTTAGTGCTGAGTTTTTGTGTCCACAAGGCCCTCCATCATGTTGTAATTGGCTGGCGCCACTATTTAGTGTACATGCTAAATCATTCTTCACCCATGGCTCCTTTTGTGGTGAAACATTTCCCGATTTTAGTTGTTCTGCGGAAGGACAAACAGATTTTATTTCCGAACAGCCTGAGTTCAGCATCTTATCTCCACTACTTTTTTGTTCATTGCAAACCAGCGAAGGTGACAATGATATTGTTGATGCCTGTGACATGTAGGACCTTCTGGGGCCATCAGTTGCTCTGCTAAGTGTCTTCGGATCTTGGTCTTTTTCTTGTCTAACACATGAACTCAAACTTAATCCAAGATGAGAGACACCCCACCTGTGAATGGCACTTAACTTCCCACCCAAAGCATCAGCTAAGATATTTAATTCATTGGCATCATAACGAAATAGGAAAAATCTTTTACTCCAGTCACATGAGCAAAGCTGCTTTGAATGTATAAGGCAAGTATATTTCTCTGGGGAACATAGGCAGCCGCAAGCAGAAAGATGCAGATCATAGTAGCAGAATGCACACTCCCTATCTGCAGAATCAAATTCAGCATCTATTTTTCTACATTGAGATGGGGAGCATATATCTTTTCTTTGTGTCAACTCCATCTGGATTCTTGCCTAAGCGGGAAAATATGTCAGATTTCACTCAATTTTAAATAAAAACAATTACTTATCAATAGTTTCATTAGCAATTTACCTTAAGTGACTTGCAAATAGTGCTGTCAGGTCCACACATGCTTTTCCACCTCAAGTTATCAACAACATTTCTCTTGAGGAATAGGATATCCCACTGAGCTCTTATTGCTTCTCTTGCAGCCCCAAGCAACAGCTTATCATGTGAAATAGTTATTTTCCGAGCCTGTTCACGATATAGCTCAACAGCATCCTGCCCAATTGGTAACCAATCTATTGGTGCCACATTAACAGCTTCTGCACAGTTGAAACCACAATTGAAACCAGCATGGTATGCCCGTGGGAATGTTAGGACAAACTCTCCCTCATGCTGAACACATCGGTAGACCGGTACTCCTTCAGATTTAAGCAATGATGGAGAGAATTGGGTAACCTGCAGAAGGTGTCACCATCTTATTAATGCAAACCCCGTACATTTCATACCTACCAACAATGGCAACTCACGCAAACATCACAAGCCACGGCAAAGACCAATCCACATATCTATCATCACATCATCATTATACTAAATTTTCATCTTTCATATATGCTGAAAACATAATGTTAACCACATCTTTACTTGGCCCATGTACAGTTAAGATTTTAGTGCTTTACTGTCTATTCACATGAAAGTGTTTGATTTTAATGAAGTAGTGCTTCATACCCAATCAAGAGGGAAAGTCTTACCAGGTTGTGGAGCAAATCAGGCTGTTCCTCAAACAAGTCAGGTAGATGTTTCCTCATTGCTACCTCCAAATTCACGGCGTCCTTTCCTGGAACTCCATACCACATCTTTGGAGCACCCCAATGCATGTAGTTGAGAGAGTACAAATGATGGTCTTCAACATGCTATCAGCAGATGCACAAACATGACATGGTAAGAATAAACTTGGAAAATTTATGATACCAATCATAATTATAAGGGAAGTATTTGTGTCGACAAGATTCTTACCCAGCAGAATGACGAAAAGCACATGCCAACATATACCCAAGGGATCGAAACACCAGAGATGTCACCACCCTCAAAAGATAAAACTGAACCTTGTAGTCTAGGCAAATTGTTTAGATTCCAACCAGATTCTGCATACTTATGCTCAACATCAGATTTCACTTCATGGGAAGACTTTGGAAAACCACTACCAAAAGTTCCAGTCTCCAAATCGGCACCATATATTACCTACATTAGAATGGGTTTTCTGATAAGTTAGAAGATAGCACAAGCATCCATTCCTAACCCATATAAGAACTTGGAAGATTCTACTTTTGAACCAAAAATATGTAGCACTACAGGCAAATCAGGAATTCAGGGTTGATAGAGGTAACAGAGCTGCACAGAAAAGCTAAACCAGAAACCAACAGGGCCAATATCTAAAGATATCCTAAATTCAGGATCAACAGAGATCACATTTTCTAAAGCTCAAACAGAGTAGGAAATGGAAAGGGCATAGGTACTATATGATAATAGAAGCTTTTACCTCAATCTCTTCAGTGGGGCTTTCAACTATGCGCCAATACTCGCCTTCAATATCTTCCACCGATGGTAGCAAGTCACCACATGCATCTTTGTTAAAATACTGATCACTGAAACCGTCTGCATACTTCTTAAATGTTTGTAGTGTAAACTCTGGTCCTGGTTCAAATCCAAACCTCTCTTGGCTTTGCTGCATCCCAGTTTGATTGTTATTTATGTTACCAATATCTTCTAGCTCTGAAAGCTTTCTCCACTTCTTTACCATCCCACCTCTTCTGCTATTCTTGGATGATTTACGGTTTTGGAGCTTGTCAACCTTCTGTACTCGAGTGGAAAATTTTGAGCATTCCCATATGTTCTTTTCTTTAAGAAGGCATGGAGGCTTCCATGAAGGTGGTGGAACAATGCGACAAATTCCATATGGTTCTGCCATAGGCCGTATACTCTCGATGTATTTTAAGGTGTCCTTGAATTCCTGATCCACAAGATGGAAGCATGAGATTAGTTTATGCAAAAATGAACTTCGTACATTCATACTGTTGTACGATATGATATGGCAATTAAAAAGGTACCTCCTCAGATGGATAGTAAACAGGAGCCTCCTCAAGGGCAGGCCTGCATGCACCAGATGGATTCCATCTTGCAACAACCTGCATGATGCCATGAGTGATGTGCATAAGACAACAAAAAAACATCTCCGGGAAAGCAACTCTAGCAATTCAGCATAATTACTCGAACCTTTTGACAATCAGCACATTCTGCACAGCCACGCAAGACTCCTTTTGGTAATTGTTGCCTGCATCTCATTGATCCTACTCCCTGTCGACAGAATATGACAATGTTGAGCCACACATTAAAATTCTGAGGAAAAAAATAATAGGATTGCAGAAGAAAGAAGGATCAATACACAAATGAAACCTTTTCAGCCAATTCAACTTCCGATTCTTCATCTGAGGTAAGGTCAAAGAGGCTATAGTCTATGGGAGGTCTGTTACGAAGTGATTTCCGGCAACCATGGCTTCCAGAAGCACTGGCAGGTGTGCCATTCCGACAATGCACTGAACTTGGTTCCAACATATCGACATCTTTCTCGGTGCTCTGTACTACTTGCACTGAACTAGAATGAGTATCATCTGAATTGGCATCATCTTGAATACCCTGCAGTGCAAGGCCAATAAAAGGTCCAAATCCAGGTGGAAAAGAGGGTTGAGGATCCACATTCAGTGTGGCCATAATGCACTCTGTTCCCATTATTCCTGCAAGAAGCATTCAAGTAAAAAATTAGTACTGCGTGAAAGAAATACAGTTTATCAGGACACCAAGAAATACAATAAATCCAAGATGGGAACACAAACACAAGAGGTGGCTCTTTAAGTTAATTAGAGTTGTTCCAATTATCACATTCATATCGTCTCAAGCGAAAGCACTAAATGATGCAACGCTCTGCCCTCTGCATGAAAACTACAGACATGGTACAGATCGACTATAACTACCATACCACCACAGTTACACTGCATCACTCATCTTCATACGAGAATCATACAACAGCACAACGCATGCATTGCTATGGAAGTGAACAGAATCGACATGGGATTCTCGTTGTTTCCTCAGCGGCAAGCCCAAACCGCAACAGAAGCCTAGCCAAAACCACCATTTCTTCGACACGCCATTCAGGCGCAGGGAGTTGCTGGGACCAAAAAACACATCCTGACGAACAACTACGCAAGGCCAGACTACTGAAAATCTGAAACATGAAGCGAACAATCATCGCATGGGGGCCACACCAGCCAGCCAGGTAGATACAAACAAAATCGAAGGAAGGGGACGCGACAGAGATGATCAGATGACACTAACCCAGTCACATCGCGCCCGCCAGCTAGCAAATTCCCTGCGGCCATTGGTGGCGGCGGCGGCGGCGGTTGGGGATCGGAGCGTCAGGTTCGGGAGCGGCGCTCGGAAGGATACGGCCTTTATCCTGCTCCCGCAGGAGTTGGGTGGTGGAAGGGGGATGATGCTCCACATCCCGCAGCTCGTCCAGTCGTCCTCCAACTCCATGGCTTCCTTCCACGGGGAAGGACGGAGCGGGGCGAGGAGGACGGGAGCAGAGAGGGGGAGGACGTGACGTGAACGAACGAAGGGACTGTCGAGGAAGGCCGAGGCACGTGGGCCGTGGCCCGGATGAGGCCTTTTCTACCCAGTATATAGACGGCCCACAAAAAACCCATTCCAGAGAGAGACCAGCCCAGTAGGCCCGCATAACAAACAGCCCAAATGAATGAGGGCAACGTGGCGGTAGCTCATTGGTTGGAGCGTTGGGTGGTGGGTCATGGCGGGCGCTCTCTAATCCATTCCCGTCACTGAGCGGCTTGGGTTGCGACTCCCTCAGGCCCCAAATTGATCCCAGAAACCGATCTCCCTGTTCAATCTCACATTCTCAAAGAGTTGAGATCGAGTGGCGCATGGGGGAGAAGAGAAAACAATGCAGAGGATGCAAACAGGAAGACGACACTCTTCTAGTTCAAACTTTCCGAAATAAGAAATGGGGGAAAAGTTGTATGGGTCGTCATAAACTTTGCCCGAATCAAATCGAAAACACGAGGAGGGATACGCAAGCAAGCAAGCAGCAGATCTCCAGATGCTCTGAAAAGCTACGAAACTACGCGGAAAATCACAAAGAAACTGCAGCTGCTTTTTCAAACACCACTGGACGACGATGAAACTGCACAAAACCATTCAAGATTTTATAAAATGAAAAGGTAAATAAATGGAAACAAATAATCCAGGAGGCCTTGCATCGCAAATCACCACAAAGACAAACAATCCACACTTGACGAAGCCAAATCCTGAAGAAGATCGAATCAAAACCTACGCAAAACATGGACCAGCACACCAGGTCAAAGCAATCGGGATATGGAATCGTCTGGTGGAGAGCAATGGGCATTGCGGGTTGGTAGACGTGAAACTTTGGTTGGATTGGTTGGTTTGGAGCTAGACCAGGGTGCTACCCAAAAAAACAATAACTACAGTAATCCAACTTTTTTTGGGAGAAAAAATCCAAATGATGAACAACTTAGCTTCCCAGATCCAAATCTAGCAGCAGTAAGGAATTTCTATGCATTCTACAAGGCGAATCAGCTATGACATGGCGACATGTAGACATCAATCTAACTTCACATCTTCAACTAAGAAATTCAACTCCAGAAAATAAGCAAATAATTATCCTCCGGCCAAGAGAAAAAATAGATGACAATATCGGCATCCATATACGGAAAGCATATAGGCAGAAAAGGGAAGGGGGTTGCAACAACAAAGAATTAGACCTAGAAATCTAGAATATTCCCAACCCCAATCTAGGCGATGGGAAAAGAATAGCAAGAAGAGGGGAATTCACCGGCTCTTTGCACAGATCCGTGAGATGAGTGAGGTCCGGTTCAATCGTTCAAGTCAAAATCAATCGCCCCACCAACATCATCATCTCAGCCGTGCTTGTGAGGCTCGTTATTTTTTTTGACACAAACTTGCTCAGATCCAAGATCTTGCAGCAGCCAGCGGCAACAAAAATTGTAAGATTACCGGTTCTAGGTTTTTCGTTGTTTCTTTTCAGGGATCTGTTTGCTCCTGCCCTGAGCTCCTGGCACTAACAGGAATTCCAAGGCCGCAGCCCAATCTCAATCACCAAGACCTTCCTCCACCTCCACAGGGGTTATTATTTTTCTTGTGAACAGATAGAATAGATAGGCATGCAGATCCGATCCGATCCAATCCAATCCAGTCCACCATGAGAGAGGGAGAGGGGAATACTGCAAGACCAAATACAAGGGGCAGTATAGGTAGTGGTTTGGTAGTCTGCTGGGTTTCAGCTTCCTGAGAGAGAGAGAGAGGAGAAATCATTCTATGCGAGCTTGTAACTGGTATTCTACATTTTCTTCTTTCTGCTGGTAACCTCGAGAAATCCAGCAGCACAAAGGCCACAGTCCACAGAGGAGCTAGGGATGTAAAAGTTGAAAAAGTAAAGGGGGTTGATAAATTGAGCAAGAACAGGGAGCAAGCAAAGGCTGCCTGTGCTATGCTCCCTTTTGCCTTAAAAAACCGTGGGCAGCTTGTCCTTGTTTGCAGTATTTTAGTTAGGTCTAGTAATGGTGATCATAGTACTAAGTGGTTGCATCAATTAATATATGTTTTATAAGCAAAGAAAATACCCCCAAATTAATTTGGAGAGGTTGAGTGTTGGGACCAGGCGACTAGCGAGGATGGTGGTATCGAAGGTAGAAGCAGAAAAGGAGGAACCCACCTCACCTTTCTTGACTATTTTCTACTCTCAGGAGACGTGTGAGAGAGGAGAAAAAGGCAACGTGTACCATGTGAGCTTCTTTTAACGCCATATGAGATTTTCCAAATGATTATGCTATTTACCATATTTTATGGTGAGAAAAATTATACTGATTTTCTCACTAACCGATTTGGCGATGAGATTTTGTTGAACTTCTTCTCCTTCTTCGCCTTCGCGTCCAATTAACTCCAGTAACCTCCATTAGCTTCAGTAAAATTTGAAGGTTAGGGTTCGTTGTTCAAATGCGGAGGAGAATTTGGAAAAGGTCGCTGACCTGACCGTGGAGGATGGTGGCGGGCCCGTCGCGGCAGTGGTGGACGACAGTTGGACGCAGGATGGTGGCGACGCTGAGGGAATCGGGGAAGGGGGGTGTAAGAGTTGTTGGGGGTGGCGGCTCTAGCGGCGATGTCACCGCCAGATCCAGATCGGACTGGTGGCGAGGGACAAAAGGAAATCGCGGAAAACTAGCCCACTCGTCGATGATTTTAGGGTTGATTTACCGATGTCGGGCTCGATCTGATTGAAAAGGATATCGAGTGTATCGATTTGACGGGCGAGCTTGTTATGGTTGCGGATGTCGAAGGAGTCCCCTCGAGGGAACCGGTGGCGTCGAGGATGACAACCCGAGGTAGGCGGTGGCTTTGCGGCAATGGTGTGTTGCGGTGGCGGCTGGGTGGAGAGGATAATGAAAAAATAAGGGTTGATAGGGCTTATATATAAAGGAAGAATTATATGGACATTGGATAGATATCAAATGAATTTAAAAAATCATCGGAATGAGTACCGGATTTTTTTTACCATATTTGTAGAATTATCAGTCCACTTTTAAAAATTAAGTAGACAAATAATAAGTTCAGAACGAAATTGATGGTGCTAACGAAACATTATCCCCAACTTAGAAAATTTTAATACAAGGTAGTTCGATTCTACTTGGACAATTAATCATCCGCCTATCTTATTACGTCATACGTACTCCTACTCCCGCATTATATGTGGTACTCCCCGTATGAAAAATTACCTTATAATATGTGCTCCAAGTTATTTTAACAAATCTTTGCTCGACTCTTTTAGCTTCAAAATCCACTAGGTTTCTCCTAACCTTTAGCTGATGTTCCGCTAGAATTTTCATTCGCACTTTGTTGAAATAGTAAAGAATTCCTTTTATTTGAAATAGCAAAGAATTTTTATTTGCACAAGAAAGGGAAAGGAGAAGAGGAAGACGGGGCAGGTAGGCAGCGCGGGGGCGCTACGTGACTGGAGTCGCGAGGTTGAAGACGACGGAGTCGTGGTCGTGAGAACGACGGGATGAAAAGGAAGAAGGCGTCGTTTCTTTTTTGGACGAGCATCGTGGGCCGGCATGATGGGCCTTGGGTGATGGTTTGCTAACCAAACAAACCATCACCGAAGCGATGCACAGCCGCAACCCACCCACCCCCCACCCCCACCCCGCGTCGCACGATAAGATTAGCTCGACGGAAGAGTAGGAGGATCATATACGTTGATTCGGACGGAAGACATGTTGTGGCCTGGCCCGCGTGCTTTCGTGGGCACCACCGACCGACCTACTTGGATGGTGTGGGCCTACACGTCTTTGACCCTTTGGGCCGCCAAAGAACATGGGTTGGGCTTAGCAATCCCGCGCAGTTTGTGAGACAAAGTCTGGAAGCCCACTCAGTTGTATGGGCTGAAAGTTGGTCCATCAGGGAAGCGAACGAGAGATTGATTGGCCTTGGCCCGATCGATCGATAGTCTGTCTCCTGAAGGAGCGTGTATAGTGTCGGCCCATTAGATTTCTGGGCCCGCGTGGGCTCTTCCCAACTGTTTGATTAGCAGCTGCTGCTACTCCATCATCGGACAGACACAGAGAGAGAGAGAGATTGACAGCACACAGCACTAGAGCTGGCAGGTAGATTCTGATGACGCAAGAAAGGAGTGGCGTGCGTGCCGGTCAAACTGGCAGCTTTATTTACTACTCCACTAATAGTAGGCCGGTCGGTGGTCAAGCAGGAAAGGAGAGAAGCATCGGCGAGAGATGGTTGGGCGACACCGCCTGACAGTGAATTGGACGCAAATTAAAAGCAGCATCAGCAGCTGCAAAAGGCGGCAGGCCCAACCGAAAAGGCGACGACGACGCGCTTTACATGCTCCGCCGACCAGTACGTCGGAACTCGCCACCACTGCACTGCACGCTCGCGCGGTATCGATGCAACTGAAACCGGCCGGCTCTTTCGGAACACTGCTTTTTTTACATGGAACATTGCTTTCTGTTTCGTGCTTGCAATTGGTGGCCGGCCGGCTTCGCCTCCATCTCGATCGACTCCCATCCGTCAGCCATTCGATCTGTCACAATACAACGTTATGTGTACCTGTCCTGTCGTCCTTCATTTGGTTGGCAAAATTGCATTGGACACCGCTCTGTAACTAAAATCTCGTCGCTCGCTGGCTTGAGCGCTCGGGACTCTCTCTTCTGAATAATGTAACGTATAACTTGTACTAATTTACGTGCAAGGTATAGGCGATGCCGATGCATCATGCGTGTTGCGTGTATATATGGTACCGTACACACGCAACCAATAAGCAAAGACACCTACGGCGGTGTGTCACACTCAAAAGCCAGGTGTCGCCTGTACGTCTGTGCATATATGCATGCCTCTCATCATCAGAGCAGAAACATGCACACAGCACACGCATATCGATCTACCACCAGAAAACTATTCCCGGCCTGGAATGTGTAGACTTATTCTTTTGTAAAAATAGTTGGGTATTCTCGGAATACATGGGCATCAACATAGCTCCGCCCATGGCCTGTGGAGTGCTTAGGGCATGTTTGTTTTAATTTCCGGTGAACTTTCGATGTATAGCTTTTCATATATCCGAAAATCATCGGAAAGCTCTAAGAGTGGAAAGTCAAAAACAACTTTTTATGAATTTTCCACTTTTCAGAGATATTTAACTTTTGAATATATCAAAAGCTAGCTGTGAAACGCTCCAGAAGTTGAAACAAACAACACAACTTTAGTTTTGTAGGCATCTCATCAGTGCGAGCAACACCTCACCCTTTTGGTGTAGTATGCATGTGTATATACGAACCGCCAATTCGAGTACTGTGCATCAGTCCATGCATCTCTGATACCTTTCTTTTTTTATCGATATAAGGAGTACCTGCTAAACAACTCCAGGCCGTACAAATCAATATATGCCTGCTAAAAAACTCCAGGTACATCACCATAATTTAATCAAATCGAACACATCATTACAAGATAATTAAGTTGCTTGGAGATGGTGGTTAGTTAGACATGACGACAAGTACTCGTTATCAATATATACTACAAAATTAACATGATCTCCTGTGCAACCACTAGCATTATTATAGGATAATTAACAAGAGATATGCGCTCATGCATGCATCATGTACAATATTAACGAATAATATATGTTTGCAGATATATAGGGTGTGATTGGTAGGGTGCATAGCTTGGAGCCTGGCTAGGATAACCCCATGACCAGCTCAAACCTGGTTTGGTCTAGCATTTTGGCTCGTGTTTGGTAGGGCGCATAAGAAGTTTTAGCCTGTACAAGCATGTGATTGGTAGGGTGCACATGTTAGGTGGGATAATCGGTTGCACAACCTGGTGACTTTACCGTTCTCCTCTCTCTTCTCTCTTCCCGAGCTCATCCTAAGCTCGAGATGTAACTGGCAGATCTGCAAGAGTGAGAGGCGCGAGGCGGCGGAGAAGGAGGAGCACATGCGGCGAGGAGCACGGGAAGAGGAGAGGAGGAGCACATGCGGCGTCGTATGTGGAGGAGCACGGGCGGCAGCGGATGTGGAGGAGCACGGGCGGCGGCGGAGGAAGAGGAGCACAAGAGAGGTGGCGGCGAATGAGGAGGACCACAGACGGCGGCGTGACCGAATTAAGCTCCGGTAAAGCTGAATCAAGCTCAATCTTGTGTGAATCGAGCTTCAACTTACTCCAATTAAGCTCCGGTGAGGATGAATCATGTGGGCCGCCGCTGGACGTGTGGGCGAGCTTCGCCGCGCGGAGCCGCGCCGGACTGCAGGTGTGCTCCGCCGCCAACCGTTCGAGTGAGGGACGTCACGCGAGGCCGCCGCTGGACATGTGGGCGAGCTCCGTCGCGACCTGCCGCCGGCGGCCATGCGGGCGAGGTTGGTCGGCGGGGCCACGACCGGAGTACGGGCGAGCTTCGCCGCGAGGCTGCCACCGCCGGCCATTCAGGTGAGCTTGGTGGTGGAAGAAGGAGGTGAAAGGAAGCAAGCGACTGCTTGTGCAAGCCTGCACAAGCGGAAACGAGACTGAAATGTGTTTCCCACTATGCAGCTTGAAACTCTCTTTTTGCATAATCTAAGCCTGGCTAAGCACCTATGTAACCTACCAATCGTCAGTGGGGTGCATTACACAAATCTGGATAGGAGTTGTGCACCCTACCAATCACTCCCATAGAAACAGGGGCGTAGCCAGGATTTCAACATTGGGGGGGCCGAGCTGACCGCCACTAGTGATAAATATACGACACGATATACACACACGCTAACTCAAATCGAGCATTGATACTAATTAAGTAAATCAACATGAGTTGCACAATGCACCATACAATTGTCTACTAATTAGATTCAAATTATCCAAAAAAGCTAATTAGATTCAAATGATAACAAAATAAGGTACCCTTATGTGATATGGTGGAGCAATGGAGCAGATGAGACTTACATGGATGGTTGCATCTCTATTAACTTGATCATTGTTGTCTTGTTGATATTGGGATTTTGTCTAGCAGTAACCGGCTTGAACCAACAATCAATGGTTCTTGTACTCTTCATCTTGGCTAAACAATCAACAAAGCAAAGAGATTGAAAAATGCATTCTGTAATTTGGGGAAGGATTATGTTATTCAATCCAATTAGGAAATAAATCAAACACAAATCAGTTGATTAATTTAATTAACCCTATCTGTTTATCCCCACCCATCATCTGATCAATCAAATTGCAATGGGATTAGAAGAAATCTTGCCTAGAGTGTTGCAGCAGCCGGTAGGGAGGACGGTGCTAGCGTCGGCATGGAGATGGAAGGACACCCTGGCCGACGACCTACGCGGCGTGCGGCGTGCCGGCGTGCAGCGTGATGTGCCCTACCGCAGTGCCGCATGCCATGCGAAGTTGGGGCGTCGGTCAGCGAAAGTCAACAGGACTGAATACGATTCGGCGAGCACGAGAGAACGAGCGTGAATATCAATCAGTGCTTTTCTTATGGGCCGGTCATGGACTGATCATTATTGGGCATTGGCCTCGTGAGCTGGTGGTTTTCTTGCTAATTAGGGGGGCAATATCAGATAGTCTTGAGGATTAGCATAATTTTTTAAAGGAGTTATGTAGTGGTGTCCGTCGACCATTAGGGGGGGCTGCCCCCCCCCCTCCCCGCTCCGCCCCTGCATACAAACGCACGCATGCATGTACAGACCAAATGAAGCTCATTTTTTTTAATAAAGGAAACAAGTTCCGACCTCAACAGTTCAAGGAACTGTCTACAGCCATCATACATCAAGAAGCAGCATCTAGGCTGCCCGAGCATACACTCACCAAACAAGACATGACAGCACCTAGGTTGAACCAACCACATAGCTCTACCACACAAAACAAAGAAAACCAGAGTTGCATACAAAACACTCAGCAACCCAAAAACTAGCTCTCAATACGCTTAAGAGCGTTCCACCCAGATTTATGAAAGAGCTCCAAAGCGACGGCCTCCAACTCACGACATCCTGCCTTCAAAATGATTCTCCCATCCTCTTTAGAAAGGACAGACCAACTTCTGATCCAGAACGTCTCCCTAAAGATCACCTGCAAAATAGATTTATATTGTGATTTTTGAAAAACCACATCATTTCTGCTGATCCACAAAGCCTAGCATAATGCCGCCATTCCGATCAACACAATATTCCTTTGCTTTTTTGAAAAACTTCTAAGCCAATGACAAAAAGGTGTTGCACGTCAATCGGCTTACTAACACCAAAAGTAAAACCAACACATCCCCACATAAGTCTAGCCATAGGAGAGTCAAAAAAGAGGTGTTGAATTGTTTCCTGCTCCGCACAAAAGCAGCACTCTATACACTCCCTCCAACGTCTTTTAACTAAATTGTCCTTAGTAAGCACAACCCCATTTTTAAGATACCAAAGGAAGATTTTAATCTTCAAAGGGATCTTGGCTTTCCAGGCTCAACAATTAACCGGAGTCCCTGTTCTCAAAACTATGTCATTGTACAAATTTTTTACCGAAAAATTCTTATTGCCCGTCCAAATGAAGGAGTCATTGCGATCATTAAGATTCACCGTCAGGACATTCCCCACTAGACCGAGCCAATCATCCCAGTTATCCCCCACTAAGGCACGTCTAAAGGATACATTTAGTGGAGTAGTACTTAGTACCTAGGCAACCGACATATTTTTCTTTCTTACTATTCTGTAAAGATTAGGATACTTTACCATCAAAGGGTCTTTCCCTAACCAAATATCCTCCCAGAACCTAGTCTGGGTACCATCTTGGACTCTAAACTGACCCCTCTGTAGCACAAGATCTTTAACTTCCATTAAACCAGACCAGAAATGAGAATCCACATTCTTTTTCACTACTTGTGATAGCGTTCTTCCCTTAAGGTACTTTTTCTTGAGCATTTGTTGCCAAATTCCATCTTCATTTAGTAATTTGATAATCCATTTACTCAATAAGCATTTGTTTTGGATATCCAAATCAATAATGCCCATCCCCCCCACACACACACACTCTTAGGTTTATGAAGAATATTCCACTTGGCCAACCTATACTTCTTCTTGTGGTCATCACATTGCCAAAAAAAATCTGGATCCGTAATAGTCTAACTTCTCCAAAACACCTTTAGGTACTCTAAAGAAGAACATCATAAACATCGGTAAGCTTGACAAGACCGAGTTAATAAGGACAAGCCTCCCACCCGACGATAAAAGCTTACCTTTCCAACTACTAAGCTTTTTTGGAAACCTCTCTTCAACTATCCTCCAATCCCTATTGGAAAGTCTACTATGACTCATAGGGATGCCCAAGTATCTAAAAGGAAACTCCCCCTCTTTACATCCAAAAAGCCTCACATACTCCCCAATCCTCTCCTTTGTTTCCCCAAAGCAGAATAGCTTACTCTTGTGGAAATTGATCTTAAGACCTGATAGCTTTTCAAAAGCACTTAGTACTAATCTTAAACCCTTGACCTTCTCCAGATCATCATCCAAAAAAAGAATCGTATCATCTGCATATTATAAAATTGAGAGACCATCCTCTACTAAGTGAGGAACAAGCCCATCAAAGAAGCCCAAACCTTTTGACCTCTCAATTAACACAGCCAGCATATCTGCAACTATATTGAAAAGAATGGGGATAAAGAATCGTCCTGTCTTAAACCCTTCTTGGTTTGAAAGAAACAACCCGAGTCGTCGTTCACTTGCACACCAACCGACCAAATGAAGCTCATGGCATGGCATCGTCGTCATCTGACATTCTGTCGGCGTTTTTTTATGCAAAACAACCAAGCGACGAGTGTTAAGTTTTCGTCACAAGAGAATACTTATATTGCAATGCAGAATTTGCACTGTCCAATCAGATCCAGGTTAGTTGCTTCGGGACAACTAACCCTCTTGTTGTCTTTTTTCTAAAAAAAAAACCCCTCTTGTTGTGCATTGCATGGTTACCTAACTGTATCTCCAAGCTATTAGAAAACGGCACACTTGCTCTGTATACAATACAGTTAAGCATACCACGTAGTGTAATAGGATTAGCATCTCATTCGCTTACTAGCTACCTACAAAATCACTATGGAGCTGGAATGAGCTAGCAGATGGGACTACTAGTAGGAAAACCACGGAATACTTGTGAGAATCTATATCTATCTATATAAATTATATAATAATTGGTACTCACTAACGATTTCTCTTGCCTCTCAACGCGTCACGTCATAACCCACTACACGTCATGTCACTATCCACTATAAGTCATGTCAACATCCACCAAACTATACATTTATGTTTTCGTCGATTTTCTGTGACTAATAGCATGTTGTATTTGCGAGTAGCACGTCATAAAATTCTCGCAGTTGAAATACATGTAGGATCAATCATTTAAAAATGGTTCTCTCTTAACAAAATGAACATACTTTCATATATAATATATTTTACAGATTAATATCGTCATGTAATCGTTTTGGTGTTTATAGTTCCACATTTCATCTTAAAATTTTGTTTAAAAATTTCCGCAGCAACGCGCGGGGTATCACCTAGTAAACTATATAATTGGTACTCACTAATGATTTCTCTTGTCTCTCAACGCGCCACGTCATAACCCACTACACGTCATGTCACTATCCACTATAAGCCATGTCAACATCCACCAAACCATATATTTATGTCTTCGCTGATTTTCTGTGACTAATATATAGCATGTTGTATTTACGAGTAGCACATCATAAAATTCTCGCAGTTGAAACACATATAGGATCAATCATTTAAAAATGGTTCTCTCTCAACAAAATTAACATACTTTCATATATAATATTGTTTACAGATGAAATATCGCTCTGTAATAGTTTTGGTGTTTCTACTTTCACATTTCACCTTAAATTTTTTTTAAAAAATTCCCGCGGCAACGCGCGGGGTATCACCTAGTAAACTATATAATTGGTACCTACTAAGGATTTCTCTTGCCTCTCAACACGCCACGTCATAACCCACTACACGCCATGTCACTATCCACTATAAGTCATGTCAACATCCACCAGGTCATGTCAACATCTACCAAACCATATATTTATGTTTTTGTCGATTTTCTGTGACTAATAGCATATTGTATTTGCGAGTAGCACACCATAAAATTCTCGCAGCTGAAATACATGTATGATTAATCATTTAAAAATGGTTCTCTCTCAACAAAATTAACATACTTTCATATATAATATTGTTTACAGATGAATATCGTTATGTAATCGTTTTGGTGTTTCCACTTTCACATTTCACCTTAAAAATTCCCGCGGTAACGCGCGGGGTATCACCTAGTTATTGTATATAACTGGTACATCGCAAGACCATTTCTGATGGATTCAGTTAGGTGCGTAATAAGGCAATTAAAGGCAGTTAAATACACACATGTGGGTATGTATATATGTTATCCCTTTACTGATGTGTACACACTTTTACACTATATATTCTCGTGGAAGAGTTTTGACTTGTGTAGGTTTATGGCTAGTCCACATCATGAAAGGTTTTGATGGCATCCATGGCATCGTCGTCATCTGACATTCTGTCGGCGTTTTTGTATATGCAAAACATCCATGGCAATTGGCACCAACCAAGCGAGTGTTCGTCACAAGAGAATTTGCACTATCCAATCAGATCCAGGTTAGTTGCTTCGGGACAACCCTCTTGTTGTACACATATATGCATGGTTACCTAACTATATCTCCAAGCTATTAGAAAAGGGCACACTTGCATTGCTCTGTGTATACAATACAGTTAAGCATAACACGTAGTGTAGTTAGATTAACATCTCATTGGCTAACTAGCTACATATAAAATCACTACGGATCGAGCTGGAATGAGCTAGCAGCTTGGGCTAGGAAAACAACGGAATACTCTTGTCGGAATAATTGTATATAACTGGTACATACATTGCAAGCGTTACTTTACCGTTTCTGGTGGATTAAGTTAGGTGTGTAATAAGGCAATTTAAATACACACATGTGGATGTGTACACACTTTTACACTAAATATTCTCGTGGAAGAGTTTTGACTTGTGTAGGTTTATGACTAGTCCACATCATGCATGAAAGCTTTTGATGGCCTTATATATACGCATGCCTGCTTAACAATAATTCAAAACAATAATCCTCCCAATCACAATCTCCAAAGAATTTCAGGGATTACAACGACATCACACAGGAAAATGGAACTGTACCTTGCGTGTGTCTATGCATCCGTCACACAGCAAATTACAGTTGTTCTTGTTCCCTCTGATTATGGGCGGGGAGGATGAGTCACATTTGATTGCTCCAGTTTGCTAAATATGCATGTGTGATCAATCAGCATCCGGAATCGATATGATCAAGCAATCAGTGGAGACAACAACATGCAGTAGTGGAGTCAACATCAGGACCAGTCTCTGATGGTGAGCAAGCGTAAAGCTGCACGATACAGATATATGCCCCCAAGATTCCATAGAGATCGACGATTGAGTGTCGAATTGATCGATATCTAAGAATTAAGCAAGAGAGAGAAAAATGTGCATAACAGTGGTCCTGTAATACGACCGAAATTGTGGAGGAGAGCTAGACAAAAGGTGCTTTGATGATTGATCTACTATGAAATCGCATTGGGAGCGCGAGAGACAGAGAGGAGAGGAGAACGCATGCATGATCAGAAAAAGCAACATATAGCCACCAGCAGCCATACGCATGGTCCTTCTCTTCTTCTGCTGTGACCATGTTGCACTCGATCCATTACAATCCAATTAGCAGGCCTAATTACACTGCAGTGAGGTTACAAGCAAATGAGCTAATAATGGCAATCGATCTAGCTAGGGGCCGGGGGTGAAAAATAAAATGTGATGTGATGACTGATACATGCGTGCTGCAGGTAACAGGTGGTGCAGTGCTTTTAACTGGTTTCAATTCAACGAGCCCTGTCAGTCCTCAAAAGCTGAACAATGCAATGCACGCTACGCGTAAGGGGAGAAATGGTTACACGAGCTATAACGCTAGGACCAAACACAGCACGCTACGCTTGGCCAAGATTTGACTGCTTTTCTAGAAGGTAAAGTATATATGTAGATGCGCGTCACGGTAGAACTTTTGCCCTGAACACCAGCACTTAAACAATTAATGTCGATCTGTCATTCAGAAATCGATCAGAACCCAGCTGCATGCAGCACTAGCCGACGAATTAGTGGTCTAATTGTGGGAGATCTCTGCATGGATCGGATCAACCGGCCATGGTTTCAGAAAGAGTGGCCACGGATCTTGCGGTGTAGGGCCGGAGGAGGAAAGTAAAAGGCAGATGGCAACAGGAGCAACGGAACAAGCATCGGAGGAGGGGCATTTAATTATTTGCTACTATTTTGCAGGGGGCACTTAATCCATCTCACATTCATCCTTCTCACAAAGTGGCAAATCTGTTGTCACTCACCTCTAAATGATGGCAACAGATTAGATTGCCCATCGGAGGAACGCAAGGGTTGTGCGGGCATGTTCAGCAGGAACGGCGACACGGGACACGGCCGAGATGGCCACCATTGCAGGCTTGCAGCAGTAGAGGGGGGGAGCTAGCAGACACAGGAGATGCAGGAGGCACATGCATATGCAGCCATGCAGGGCAGGGCTAGGCTGGGATGGTCTCTCTCTTTCCCCTCTTGCATGCACGCATTGGGGGCTAACCACCAGACCTGCTGCTATCTGATCTGTCCTCTCTTGGTCTCTACCTGGTAGTGAATAGTGATGATGCTCTCTATCACTGGCCATGCATTGCTGCAGCATCCATCACTAGATACCGAATGTTTCGAGAATGGACATGCAAAGGGCCTTTCACAGTTTCACCCACTGTCGCTTAACCCAAAATTAGCGCGAAATTGGGCAGTTGGCAGCTGGGGATCACTGCATGTGTACAGGCAGCATGCAGCTTTTTCGTTCTCAATCAGCCAAATGCATGCATGGTACTTTATTATATACTATAGGGCTGTTTAGTTCGCGAACTGAAAATTTTGGGTCCCTTTCAAGGTCTATTAGGAGTATTAAACGTAGATTATTTACAAAAATAATTACACGAATGGATCGGAAATTGCGAGATGAATCCATTAAGTCTAATTAATCCGTCATTAGAGATTGGTTACTGTAGTACGATGTTGTCTAATCATGACATAATTAGGCTCGTTAGATTCGTCTCGAAAATTAAGATAGGGGTCGTGGAATGAGTTTTGTCATTAATCTACATTTAATACTCCAAATTAGTGGAAAGAAGATTAATGTGACGGGTTATTAGTGAAAATTTGGTGAAGTAAACGGACCCTATATAAGTATGTGCAGTAGTCCAGTAGAGGCCTCTGGCATTAATTGCAACCAGAATTAATACGTACTGCCATGGATTTGACCTATTCATACTCTAATATGCCCTCATGCTTAATTAGTAGACATGCATGCATGTCAGTATGCATGCGTACTCGTGGAAGGAATGTTTTTGTCCTGGATATGCACCACCACACATTCTTCTCCAGGCCGCAATAATTAGGTTAAGCACACTGTAAAATGACTGCAACAAGACGAGGGGCTATCCCTTTTGTTATCTTTTTTTCTTCAGTAGAAATCATTATTTCAGCAGAGTTAACGTAGCTATCCTGCTTCCTCTGTCGTCACTGGGATTTTTTACGCATGTTTAAGACACATGTCTTTCGTTCACGCATGCATGTATGTGTATGCATGCGTGCAAAACACAAAAGTGTTGTTTAATTTGGTATTTACAAGATATGTAGTTACTTCTGTAAACATCATCACTAATATATATATCATCGGTGTCTTGAATTATACTGTCCAAGGATGCAAGCTAGCTATAGCTAGCCATTTATTTGTTCATAATCACTACCGCGCGTAGATCACAAATACAAAGTCATTCAGAACACCAACAACGAGAGAATTATAATACAGAACCATGATGACTAATACAGTAGGTACTAATTTTCATGATGAATCTACTACTACACCTTCAATCTTACATTTATCTAAAATTTCAAGATCAAGAGGTTGGCAATGTTTGATTATATTGACAATGCAAGCTCGAATTTGAAACAACTCCAATATAATTGATGTGATGCTAAGAGTGGTATATAATTACACGTAATAATATGAACAAAAAGGTTACAAACTTGAGCTCCCCGGCCAACCATACAACAAACCGATCCACAAATATGTACACGAGTCACATAACTCCAACCGCACACAGCCTAAACTAGTCAGCAACGTCGTCTCAAACGCAACGAACAGCACTCCTAATTAATCTGGTCCGTATATATATTAACTGCACAAAGATTAATTACGAACGAATAAGATCAGATGAAGCTGGTCATTAGCACACACACACAAGCACTCCAGGGAGCAGCTAGCTAGCTTGCATTGCAGCACCGATTGATCGAGTATGATATCACATCTGCATCAGGCTGTTGTAGTTGTAGTTGTAGTGCTCGTCCAGTCCTAGGTCCATCAGCACCCCGCTGCCGCATTGGTCGCCGCCGTCCCTCGACCCCGCCGCCGCCGCAAGGACGATGTTGCTGCCGCCGTCGTGGGGCTGGCCGTGCAAGTCGAATATGCTGCTGCTGTGCTGATGATGCAGCAGCGCCGCCATGGCCGGGAAGTCGTTGAGGGAGGAGCCCGCCCCGTGGTGGACTGAAGAGGACGGCGGCGGCAGATGGTAGTGGCCGCTGCCGAGGGCGGGGAACGGAGGCGAGTAGCCCGGATGATCAGCGCCGCCGTGAGGCATGGCGACGTCTCGCTCGTTGTCCAAGGCGTAATCCATGGCGTCGGCCTTCTTCTTGTAGAAAACTCTGCACAGAACCCAATCCTCCTGCATGCACGTACACGCATACAAACATGTCAACGAAAAATCTAATGAGAATCAAAGAACATGGTCATCATTAAAGCTATCTGTAAAAGCTGATGAATCACCAAACTTATTGATGATGAACAAATTAAGATCAAAGTGGCTTTGAATATTATGCATGATGAACATGCACCTTGGGTGGGGTGTGGGGATTCTCCATTCGAAACTCGTGCATGACCCAGCTGGTCTTGATGCCGTTGGGGGCGCGGCCGCGGTAGAAGACGAGGGTCTTGCGCATGCCGACGACGACGGCGCGGCCGGCGGCCTTGGGGTTGCGGATGACGCGGTCCTTGCCGGTGGCCTTCCAGTAGCCGGACTTGGTGGCGCGGTTGGTGCGGAGCCCCGTCGCGTACTTGCGGTCGCGGAAGCTGAAGAAGTACCACTCGTTCGTGCTCAGCTTCGCAACATCTGATGGCGGCGCAAGCGCAGACATATATGAACATCCATCATCAGTAACAAATTAGAAATTCAAATCATCATGTAATCAGTAGTAGACTAGTACTAATAATTGGGTTTGTTTGAAATTTCAATCAGGAATGATGTGAATTCTCTGTAATTTTAATTTGAGATGCAAATCATACTAGCCAGGAGGGGGATCGAAATTAAAACGGGAATTGAGTTTGTTAGAAATTTCCGTCAGTAATGATGGAAATTCTGTAATTTCGAGATGCAAAAATCAATCATACTAGCCAGCAAGCTAAGGGGGCATTGAAGGGGGGGAATAATATAAAAACCAATGTCCAAATGCTGGTATGAAACAGATGCAGCTGTTAATTTCTCCCTTCTCTTTTCCTCGAACAGATCATCACATGATTATTACATTTGCATTGGGTGTTGAATAATATAAATTTATCCTCAAATTGCACGCATCAAAAATCTAGTACTACTAGTATTAGTGTGTGCTGGATTATTGATGTCAAACATATGAAACTTGTATTAGAAGCAACACTTACTGTTAGGATCAAATCAAGGTGCTGCTCGATCTTGATCAGTTCATGTTTATTTGTGAATTAACATGTTAGGCGACACATCGTGTACAGCTTGTCAATTAGCAAGAACAATACAGACATGAATCATAACTGGACCAATAGAACGCGGTTGCGTGCCTAATTACCCATTCATGACACGGAATTGAGGGCTAATCAATCAAGGGAGTTAATTAACCAGCCCAGGAGATACTATCTAGCTTTTGCTAGAGAGAGGGACCGGCAGCTAATATAAATTAATTAACTAATTTAGCTGTATGCTAGTAGGGCAATTGGTACGTACCAGGGAGCTCCCAGGGCTCGTGGGTGTGCAGATCCACCTCCACCATGGCGGCGCCGGCGCCGGCGAGCCGCTCGTTGGCCACCTTGCCGTGCAGGTAGTGGCACACCAGCTCCTCGTCGCTGGGGTAGAACCTGAACCCCGGCGGGAGAGTCAGCTCGATGTCCCTCAGGCCCATGCGGCTCTACCTTCAATTCTTCTGCTAGTAGCTATATCAGTCGTCTATAGATCCCCCTATATATAGCTATATATCTGTCTATCTACAGATGGATCTTGGATTCTATTCTCCTGCTAATAACTTGTCTGCTGTATCTTCATCACTGTGATCTCTGATCTATATGAACCTGCTGGTGGTTAATTGGAACACAATCCAATTTGCCTATCTGCAGCTGGCTATGTATCTGGACATGAAGAGGAAGAAGCAGATCTATGAGGAGTGGTAAGAATCAGCAGCTGCAACAACAACACATGTAGACACTATGTTGCTGTAGCTGGACCTTGTGTGGCCTCTGTCTGGTAGGAATGGAGTATATATAGCTTGGTGCTGGGATAATTTAAGCAATCATATATGCAGAGAGGAAGGAAGGAAGGAAGGAAGGAAGGAGGAGGGAGAAGTGTAGGGGAGCAAGCAACATAGTGTGGTTCTGGTCTAGTACTACGTACAGGGCCCGGCCGGGCCGCGGGGCCGGAGCCGGACCGTGGTAGAGGACGGACTAGGAGAGGGAGGGCGCGCGTGAACCGAGCTATCAATAGCTTGGTAGCTATGGCTAGCGCGCGGCCAGGGCTACCCGGCCGCCGTCGGTGTGATCGATCGATCGGAGCCGGCCGATGGCGAAAGCTACACGCCGGGTCGAGATCTATAGCTACTAGTAGCTACTGGCAGATGAGGGAGTCGCGCGCGCGCGTGGGCACTGTTGGCTCTTGATTTCCCTGTCGCCGCCGCCGCGCGCGGGGCAGCGGCGGGGAAGTGGGGGGGAGGAGGAGGAGGACGCGTGCGCGCGCGGCCTGTCGCATTCGCCGAGGCTCTCTTTCCTATCCCCTCCGATGCTTGCGCCGCACGAAGGAAGGGGAGGAAGCGGTGGTGGGAGTGGGAGAGGGGGGCTAGCTAGAGAAGAAGGGAATGGAGGGGAGGAGGTGACCCAGGCTCACAAGAAACTCTCTTGTTGGCTGGCTGGAGAAACTTTTAACCGGCTAGCTGCTCCGGCCGGCCCACTACTACTTGATGCCCGGCCACCAGGCATGATCTATGCAACAGCAACATATGTGGCACTGTCAAAAGAGACACATTTGGCAAGCAGGTTTACTGATCCGCCCCTCTCAATTAGTCTATCATCAAGCATGTGACTAAATCATCTCTGGGATATATGATCAGAGCTAACTGATGGATGCTAATTAATTAGATAGGGCAACTAGCTAGAGATTTGTTGTGAAAGAAAAATAGTGTATGATGATTGGCACGACAGATATATATATATGTTACGAGAGAAAAATACTGTAGAAAAAGTCGAAATAAAACAAGCCGAACGAAATAAATTTACTTACAAGTAAGTGATGTACTGCTTGTACATACACATACACCAGGCCATTTGTGCTTCTAAATAAAGGGGATCCAGTTATGGTACAATTGTGCAACCCGTCAGAAATATCAAGATGCGGTTGGGGTTACTTATTTGGGGAGCAGTTATTGGAAGGTGGTGGTTAATTACTACTACTATGGCTAGAAGTGTAACTTAAGCAAGGCATCTTCTTCTGTAGATTGCTGACTAATCAAAGGTGCAGCATCCAGTGAGGTCCAGCTGCTGGTCGTCACTGTCGTCTCTACTATACTATACTTATAGCTACAGTGAGTATATAGCTAGCTTATTTGGATACTAATTCAGCCATGCTGTGATCCTGATCTCTACACATATATGCAAACTCTTGTTCTTTTCCAAAACAACATACGTTCTTGTTCTTTTCAAGTCTGGTGACTGAATATGTACCGTAATTAACCACGGAGATATCCTCTTTGCATTGGCTCTTGCTCCATACGATGATGACGAAGCTGCTGCAGATCGATAAGGATATCTGTCCTGGCCGGGGTATATGCAATGGGGCGTGCTCATCACCCAGCACGCAGTTGGATTAACTGCATGCGACAGTGCAATATATAATCAATGCATCGGGTTGCATTACAGATTAAAGGTGAGGGGGATTTCAATTAAAAGGCAACTTAACTGTGCGGCGGCATGTAGTACCTTCATTAGGGCACCCGCGCAGTTGCAGGTAGCTGTCCCACAACAGTGGCGCCCGACATATCCGTCAGAATAAAAGGTGGGCCGATCAGGTACAGTACGTGTATGTGTGATCAGTGTATATCATGGTACGTACGCGCGCCAGGGGTACTACACATTGATGGATCGGATATACTCCATCAATGGCGTTGTGCATGTATACGTACGGTTGTTGGCGAGCTTCACGTCGTCCCTAGGCTGGTTCCAGTACTCAATTCCGGCCACCTGTATTTCAGTATTCTGTTGTAGTGCAGAGAACTGCAGAGAAATATCCAGTAGAAGATAATTCAGTTGAAGCTACCTGCTGCAAGTTGCTGTACAAATATACATGTACGACCTTCCAAGTACAAATCAGGTTGGAGTATCGGAATTAACAAGGCAACGGTCGGTGATGCAAGTTGGTAGGGGTACTGGATTAGGATAGTAGTAATACTCTGCATGATAAACATCATCTACATCCTGTTCAAGTTACAGGTATGAATCACTGGTAGTTTAAACTAACCAGATTCAGGGTCAAGCTGCAGGAATGGTGGGAGTGCAGTTTCATGGCGGTTGAGATATAACTAACTCAGATATATAGGAGGCTGACGTCATGCATGCAACCGCCGGAACAAGGCAGGAAAGGAATTAAAAAGGGGATGATCATTGGATCAAAAGGAACATGCGTCGGAATTAATCTTGCTCATAAGCTAGGAATTTGGAGCATTATATTATCAATTGATTGATGGGCTGACATTTACATATATCATAGATTTCTTGGTGTGTTGCTGAATCCTGATCCTGCCGCCAACTCTGGAAGCTAATAAGGTGTCCAATCCCAATCACTCCAGACAGCGACGCCTCTCGATCTCTGCTGCCTCATCTCTCTCGCTGGGACTGGGAGAGGGTCGCAAGCAATCGCAAGCCCATTAACGGGAGCTGTCAGGTCCATAAGGCACATTGCATCAATCTCACGATTCGATAGCTCGGAAAAGATTAACCAGCCAGGGAACACGGATTCCGACGTCTCCGGCCTTTAATGGTCGATGGATGGCTTGGCCGGACCAAGTTTTTTTTTTCTGGCCCTGTGATGGGTCGTCTGATCTGAAACCTCTTGACGTCTCTCTTTGTCCAAAAAGGTAGGGGGAGAAAGTGGAAAAGAAAGTTTTACATCGTAGTATTACTAGATATAAATAATCCTCCATCTGATGAGTTCTGCTGAAATGAAGCTTCAGGATTCTGATGATGCAAAGCATGCACGCATGACATAAACAAACAAGCAATTCCTTTAGCTAGCGGCAGGGGTCGCCAAAAACAAACATCTCCAATAAAGAAATGTGCGTGTGTGGTTGAGGAAGGAGAATATATCTGATCCACGCAGAGTCTCCATGGCCATGCTGCAGCTCAGCTGCATGTCTGTATGTGTTCCGTCACCAAAGAATAATATGCAGGTCATGGGGGCATGCATGAACGTACAGTTATAACATGCATGTTCTGACCGTTGCCCATGCATGATCCAAGGTGTCAGGTCGCCAGAAGAATATGCTGCATGCTTGTTCTTCCTGCATGGTCACCTCAGCACACTCAGCATGGATCAGGCTTGAATGCCTCCTCGCTCTGTCCAAAAGTTGGCAGAGATTTCTTGCCATGTATGGGTGCCGGAAACCAAATAAGCCTATAGCTTGTTCCATCCATCCAGGCATCGATCAAGCCACGGATGTTGTGGTTTATTCCAAGAACGACAGGATAAATTAAAGAGCTGCTTGGTGATGATGGGCACCAATATTAGCGGATGATCCGAGTGTAATAAATATACGATATGATGATCAATCAATTTAATCAGGCTTCTTAAATGGAACTGGCTCTCTGATCCCTTTCATATATGCAGAAGAATGCGGCGGCTGGGGACACAATCATATCATGGGGCGATGGCATTTTGCGCTCCTAATTGCAGAGAGATTTTTTTCTTCTCCGATCCTGTCGTGTTTCAGGAAGAGTGACGGCTCCACACTCCATCTCATCCATTTCCTCCACCGGTGGCTTCCTACTACGCAGACCCTATACAGTGCTTTTTCCAATCCTAAGAAAGCGACTGAAACCAAAAGCGCACCCAAAAAAATTCTCGCTCTCCCTGTATCATATCCTAGCCTTTTTCTCTAGTTGCTAGCATATGTATAGTATGAACATTCCATCAGAGCATTGGCTGGTGGTCATAAAACGATGCCGTTCATCTTCACTCTAATTTGAGATTGCATTCTTTTGCAGAGGAAGCTACTAACATCGTCCCTACAAGACCACCACTTCGATCGAGCTCTTGCTCTGCTAGCATGGAGTACGAAGAAAGAGATAGTGATAGATGCGTCAGCCATATATTGCATTTATTTCTATAGGCCTATAGCAAAGCATAATTCCTTATTTGCCGAGTGATCCACACGTACGAGTAGCGGGGGTATATATCCGTCCCCAATACACAAGTCTAATGGGTATGAGGCTGTTCGGCTGGCCATTGTAGCCTTATATCTCTCACATAACACTATTCAATCTACCAGCCGAACACTATGCTTCCTACCAGTCGAACAGTCTCTATAGCTCTCGCGCATGGACACAGCACTACTACCCAAGGGTCGCGGCCATTTTCAGCCGATGATCAGCAGCCTGGTGCGCGCGCGATTAGAGAGAACGGGGCACTGCGACATCACGGGCACTGTTGGTTATGCTTGGGCTCACAAGTTTTGGCTAGATTATCATCACATGGAAACAAAAGCAAGCTCCGTCATGGCGTGCTGGAAAAGGATGGGATTTGTGATGGGGATCGGTGTAGTAGTTTATATATATGTGCAGCTGGTTTTGCTACGTGCATCGTCGTCTTAGCTTCTATAGGTGATGGATGGGATCGTGAACAAGCCGGGCCGGGGGATCCGATCCGATCGTATGTACGTACGTATTCTAGCTCATTGGTAATGGTAGCTATAGATAGCCGGGGCTGCACGCATGGAAGGCGTGCGTGGCGGCTCGCCGCTAGGTGGCGCGCGCGCGCGGTGACGTGGGAGGCCGCCGTGCGTACGTGGCAGCCGTAGCATCACAACGGCAATGATTGATGGGCTCGTCGGCGTCAGCGGCGTATATTCCCTTCCCCCCGGCCCGGAGACAGCGACCCCCGCTCGCCGCAGCTCCGTCCGGCGACGGCGTGGCGGCCGGCGGGGCGAGCCCTAGCCTGCTGCTACGCTGGGGGTGCATGGTGGACGGAGGTGGCTTGGCGGGGTGGGAAAACGGTTGCCTGCAAGTAAGCTCCGGTGGCTTGGCGGGCCGGACACTGACCTGACCTGACTTGACCCCGGCCGTATCACCATACGTGTGCGTGCGTGGCCGCCGCCGCGTACGAGCCGTAGCACTCCCCCCCGGCCGGCCGTCGAGATCCCATTGCATGCATCCCAATGCAATATCCCCTCCACCACCGGCCGCTTGGTCTCCCCCGGGCGTCGAGGAGTCGAGACGCGACAAAAGGCCTCGATCATCCCCTAGCTCCGTCGCCATCGACCAGCCGCGCGCCGCCGTATACTAGAAACTACGGAGCACTATTCACTTGTCTCGCGCTCCGGGTATCCGGGCCCTATCGTACGTCGTTCCAGCACCGACCGGCCGCGGCCGCGCTCCGGCGCCGCGGTGCCTGGCCCAGCAACTACTACAAGCTACAGGATCCCCGCTAGCTCGCCGCGTGCGGTTCGTATTGGCACCAACTAACGCTGTTGCTTAGCGGAACAAGATACGCGCTGCTACTCTGCTAGTGTACTACTGAATGAAGATGCGATCGATCGGTGCGGGGCCGGGCGGGGGATGCATCAGTCAGTCATCAGTGCACACGGACAGGGCGGCGTACCGCCAATGCAAGCAGCGGAGATCTGGAACTACTGGATCCGATTCGATCCCGGGAGAGAGCGAAGGGAGAGGGAGGGCAGGTCCCTGTCCCTGCTTTTCGTACTCCCCCCTAGCTGTATTCAATGCGGGCCTTGCTTTTAAGGAACTCCTATAAACTGACACAGCCTCGCTCGACGCGGAACGCGCGCCGGGGAAATTAAAGGAAACCAAACGATCCAGGCGACGCGACGCGACGCCACGGACAGCGACGCCAACTGCCCAGCCCCGCAGCCGGGAGTACATCAATGGCCGGACGGCGACGGCGACGGCGGCGCCGCGAGGGCTGGGCTCGTCTCCCGCGCGGACGCTTCCGACCCCAGCCAGCCAAGGCGGCCGGCCGCTCTGTCCGGGCGGACCCGAGTCCGGCAGCGCGCGCGCGGCGCCTCAGCCCATCAAGCCGCGGCGACGACAGGGACGCGCGCGGGCACGGGCACGCAGATCACACCATCGATCCACTTGCATTGGCGACGCATTATCGTACCAATAATAATACAAACCCCAGGAGCAAGACGAGCACTCCCTCGACGGATCACACAAGAGCTAGTAGCGGCTGGCCTGCGAGAGATTTGCAGGAAAGATACCATCAGTACACAGACGTTCCGGTTCACGGGCCGGAGTTGCGTTGCGACTGACGAGGCACACCCACAGATGCTGCCAACCAATTCTGTCCTTCACTCGCGTAAGATGAGGCCAATGCTGCGGCGCTGCTGATGGGAACAAGGACGGAGGAATCAGGGAAACGTACATTTGTACCGGTCCATAACCCCATATTAGTACCGGATTCCAAACCGGTATTATTCGATCGGTACTAATGTGAAGTCACATTAGTACTAGTTTTGGAAACCGGTACTAATAGAGACATTAGTACCGGGTGAGACTACCACCCGGTGCTACCGTTACCTCGTTTTTCCCTCCTTTCCGTTCCGTTTCTTTTTTCCTTTTCTTCTCTTTCCTTCTCTTCTCTTTCCTTCTCTTCTCATTTTCTTTTCTCACAACTCACAGAATAATCACAAGTACTCGCAATCACTACAACTCACAAAATACACACCAACACAATCACAAAATTTACATATCGCTTCAAATTTCAAGTCATCATAATCACAAATTTCGATTCATCATATCTATCACCGATTTCAACTAAGAAAAAAACAGGGGAAAACAGGGCAAAACGCTTCTCCCCAGGCCGCACCGCCCGCGTCGCCGCGCCGGCACCCCGGTCGGGCCGGCACCCCAGCCGCGCCGGCACCCCGGCCGCGCCGCCTGGCCCCTGGCCCCATGCGCCGGGAGGCCTGGGGAGGCCGCGCGAGCCCCGCGCGCCGGAGGCCTTGAGCCCCAACGCCGGCGGCCAGGCCTCCCGCTCCATCCTCGCGCCGACGACGGGGCGTCCCTCTGCTTTGCCCCAGCGCCGATGGCCGGGCCCGCCGCTCCGCCCGCGTGCCCTGGCCTGGCCTCCGTCCTCGCGCGCCGGTGGGCGGGCTAGCAGCTCCGCCGGCCACCACACATATCTGCAGAGGCGCAAGAGAGAGGTGAGAGAGATAGACGGAGACGAAAATGAGAGAGAGGAACGCGTTGGATCGGAGGAGGCCGGCCCTGATATTTCTAAGTGTTGGGTGCTTGTGACCGCACGGAACGGAAGCGGTGGAGTTAGTACCGGGTGGGTTTTGCCCCGGTACTAATGTGTGTTCTTCAGTACCGGGGCTAGTTCCCACCCGGTACTAATGTAGTCTAATCACATTAATACTGGGGCTAGTTCCCACCCGGTACTAATGTACTTTCACGAGAGTGCGGAGGGGGCGCGGCTCTCTCTTCCCACCTAACATTAGTACCGGTTTATAGTCACATTAGTACCGGTGGGCAAAATAACCGATACTAATGTTATTTTTGTCCTGGGACGAAAGTCTCTTTCCCTAGTAGTGCAGGTAGCTCACACCCATCGACGACCGATGGGATGCTGCTGCCCTGTGCTGCAGCCTCTCTGTTATTCATCGCACGGGAATCTAACAATGGAGGGGCGGGCTCCATGGCAGATCCATCTTTTTCTTCCTTATTTCCCCTCATTTACCAATGATGAACAGGGTAGTAGCTACTAGTAGTGGACCCGCTGGATCCGTCACTAACTCGAGATGATGATGTAACAGTAGAAGGCAGTAGCAACAAGGGCAGCAACACCAACGAGCAGGGTACTGGCTGCTAGTAGTGGAACAATTTTACCTCCTGGGGCAAAATGAACAATACTCGTTAACTAAGCAACGGCATTTCTTTACATTGCAACGACCAATTTAAATCGATCGATCACCTTCATCATCACCTTTTTCATATTGACGGCTGAAAGAGGAAGCCACGGGTGATTGGTGGATTGCTGCAGAAAAATTTATATTGCTGGTAAATGAAGCCGCGATTTAAGAGACATACGCCCGGCTGAATACAATAGCAAGAGCTAGAAATGGCTCATAGAAGGAGGCAAGGAGCTCTTCTTATTCACCACTCTTTCTCTGTCTTCTTCCCCCTTTCTCCTTAAAAATTAATGGAGAATGAGCCTACAGAGCTCCATTATTTTTTGGTGGGCAGGGGACTTGAGCCCCCGTCCCCTCCACCCCCCACCACCGCCACTGGCTGGTAGAGACGAACCTGACTCCAAAGACAAACACATAAGGTGGTGTGGTTTGACGTGCATGTCGCATACACGTTCAGTATGCTCCTCTTTTGTGCAATCATATCGAAGTATGCACAATTCGTAGAAGACCAAGACGACATTGTGTCCTAGTTGTAAGCGTAGAGCTGTTGTGCGTCCTCAAAAGCACTGGTGGCATGCATCTTCAAAAGCACTGGTGGCACATGTTTTGCGGGCAGACACGTTGATGTTGCCATGGTAGCAAAGTAGAGCGTGTAGATGGTGTGTGGCGACGCTCCGAGTGTGGCGGAGCCTGAGAGAGGAGGCATTCGCCGGCAACGTCGTGGCGAGGTGTTGAAGGCCCTTATAGCTGTTGTTGGTAAGCATAGTAAATGCTAGCGGTTACTTCGCATAAGTTGGTGAGCAGTTGCGGAGCCAGTTCCATCACCTAGGGGCTCTTCCTCCTCCTTTCTTCTAAAAATTTAAGGAGTTCCATGACGAATGCAGTTGGGAGCTTAGGTCCCCTCCCTCCCTCCCAACCCCCACCCCACCCACACACCACTGGCTCCGCCGATGTTGTCAGCGGTGAGCGGCGATGCAAGGGCGACGACCCCAACATCATCAAGGTTGCGGCGAGGTACGACTGTACGAGGGAGCTAACTGTGGGGGCAACTAGCTAGCTGATTCTTCCAGTGAGGGTCTCTAGAGCCAGGCCGAGCCTTTTTGAAACGAACCGGATTTCCGAGAATGGAAACCCGATCCCTGCACCTCAGTAATAGTCCCAGGAGGCTATCACATGCAAATCCCTGTCTCAGATAGTAATCAAATCCATACAACACAAGAGTAAAATATGAAGGTCCACATAACAATATTATAATAATTAAGCATCTGAGTACATCATTACGGCACATGCCGGGTACAAGTCCAACAGGACTGAATCAAACAGAGTAAACATCTACGCAGCGGCTCTCATGTAGCGAAGTAGACTCTATCCCCAAAGGCAAGCTTGAGTGTAGAATGGCCTCAGTCATCCCATCCGTCGTGCTCAAAGTCGTAGTCTGGCTCCTGGTCTGAAAACCCGTCATCTACTCGATAAGCGAGTAGGTCATGTCAGCTTCCCAACAAAGAGAATAAGCAAAAGAGAATAATTCTAGTATGCATGGATATTCCTATATATGGCTATAGAAGGTTATGCAAGCAGCGGTAGCAACATCAAGGAATGCAGAAATGCTGAGAGGTCACCATCTCCGAGGAGATCCACACCTCCGAGGCCAACGCCTGCGGGGTCAACACCCAACCAAAAGAACACCAAATACTGGATCTCAACCGAGTCACATCATCCCACTCTCATCTGCAATGTGAGGTCACCAACTCCTATCCCCACATCTCAACAGCACGAAGCCGGGCTCACACACACAGGGGAGAGAAAGCAGCACAAAAGAATTCTAGCCAGGTGAGAGATCGAAAGGGTTGTCCATACCAGTGGACACAGACTATAGCTATAGGTTTAACACTCTGCAGAGGTGGTACAACTGGACCCGCCGAGTAGAGCAGAATCGGATGCCTCCGATTCACATCTCTACCTAACGACCGAAGACCTAGCAGTGGATGGCACTCTCCTGCCTCTCTGAGCCTGACTCGTCCTGAACTGGGGCACGAAACTTGCCAGTAGAGCCTCGAAGCTGTGAGACCATCCCCGGAGGAGCCGGGGCGACATCTACTCGGGGGGTATAACCCGCCCCTCACACGATCACACCGATCCGCCTACAGGCTGGATGCCATCCACCTACTAGTTCTTGGACCGAACCCCGCCCATAACAAGGCGAACGGTTTGTACGAAAATAGCCCAAAGATCAAGGTCACACAGTCGATCGGTCCTTAATTGCAAGAGCGAGCACTCACCAACTCCATCCGAACGACACGCCGCTAGGGCGGGAGACTAGGTCGCATCTCCCCTAGACAGGCGTTCACAAGTAACCAAAGCGGCTCACTCCCGCGGTAACACATCAAGGATACACACTCACCCAAAACACACGCTAGAATACCGAGATATCCCAATCTCAGTCCAAACCAGAGATTCATCCATAACTAAGGGTAAAATATATAGATAGATATAGCCGGGAACTAGCTAGGGGTCTGTAGCTAGTTCCAAAAAGTAGAAAATTCAAGGAACAGGGTAATAAAAACCAAGGTACGGCTAAAAGTTGTCTTATGCAATTCAAGAACATTCATAAATAATAATTAAGCACTAGCATCTAAAGCATGCATAGGATCTATATAGTTGGGAGTGACATGACACTTGATTGGCGTCCGTAGTCCTGGTCTGGGTTGAAGTCGGGGTCGTAGGCCTCCTCCGGATCGTAGCTCGGGTATGCTCATCACGAGATACGAGACACTAAATTACCGGCAAACAACTAAGCATAAATCCAAAGAAACCCAATTTTAAAAGATCCAAACTACCTACAAACAGCACCGTCTCATTTTTAGAAAAATAATGAAACTGGTTTCATATTTTTCGGAGTTATAAATAATTAGTTATGATTTTTCAAAGATTAAAATATTCATAAATTAATTTTCAAATTCATTTATAAATCAGAAAAGGATTTTAATTTTGAAAATAAGTGATGACGTCAGCATGACATCATCCTGACGTCAGCGCACCAGTCAGTGGGCCGTTATTGGGCCGAAAGAGTTAGTGGGCCGAATTCGGCCCAGTGGACTAGACCCATAGAGCCCAATAGGCCAAGTCCATTGGACGTCCCTGGATTTATTAAAACGCGCGCGGAATAAAAAGAAAAAGGGCCAGCACTTGGGCCTTAATGGGCTAAGGCCCATGTACGGCTCCTTAACGTTTCTCAAAAAGGAAGTCTGGGTTTGCTCCCCGGACGTTTCTGGGGTGCACTCGTGCTCCCCGAATTTGTCTGGGGTTCATCCCATGGCGGCGGCGCGGAGCGGCGCCCAGAGCGCGGCCTTGGCACGGCGGCGCAAGGCTGGCGGCGACGGCGAAGCGAGTTGGCGAGCTGGCGGTGGCGCGGAAAGCAAGCGGCCGGGGTAGTTCTGCACGGCGAGCACCTCGACACGGACATGGCCGGCTTCTGGGCTCCTATTGCTAGCTCGGTGCGGTGCCATGGACGGCGCAGCGCTGCTCGACACAGATGCGGCGGCAAGCGGCGAAGAAGCGCAACACAGTAGCCGCGCACGAGAGTGTGCACGACTCGGGCGCGTGCGTGCGTGCACAGGCATAGCATGGATGCGACCCGGAAGACCGGCGCGTGGGTGTCCGGTGAACCAGAGCCGAGGCGCGGCACAGCAGCGGCAGCGACGCATGGCCTGCGAACGACGAGGTACGGCTCGAAGGCCGGTTCACAGGCATGGATACGAGCGGCGGTGCGCAACATGAGACGACGAGGCACGACGTGGTGCTAGGGTGCTCCATGGCGGCGAACGCGCGTACAGAGCTCGTCTCGACGGCCGGCGTGGTATCACAGGCAGACCAAGGTGGAGGAAGGGAGCAAGGCCGGCGGTTGGCTCACATTGGGGCATAGGTGTAGTCGAAGCAGTGATGAGCGTTGAGGAAGTGGCGGCGAAGTTCACAGCGGCGCGGCGAGATGAAGCAGTGGTGTGGCGTCTTCCTCTGCTCCGGCTCCTGCTCGGCGTGGACGGCCTACTCCACAGCACGAACAACTACGACTTCCACGGCTTCGGTGTCAGCGCACCGGCAGCGACGCGTGCGCGATCTTCCCCGCCTCCTTCTTCTCCTTCTTCCACTTCCTCCCCTCCTTCTCTCTCTCAGCGGCAAAACAGGGGAAGGGGACGAGACCCTAATAGCGCTAAGGCTTGCAGCAGGGGTCAGACCTGGGGTATATGGCTCGGCCGAGACGTCGCAGGGGCAAGGGAGTCCAAGCCGCACTCCAATTGGCGGTTGCGGCGCTCTAGCCGACGTGGTCGCTCCCTAATGGCGGAGAGTTTCCCTGTGGGGTGGCGGAGAGGGCAAGGGGGTCTTTTCCCCTTGGGATCCTCCCGAGGCGTGCATCCGGGTGCGGGCCCTGGCTCGGTGTCCGTGCCGGCTGGCTGGTGCGTCCCATCGCGGGCGCGCGCGTGAGTGTGGCGCGGCGGCGCGGAAAGGGGGAGGGAGCAGTGTGAATGCAACGACCGGCGAGACGAGGACGACGACCGGATGCGGCCCCACTCGTCGGTGCCTCATCAGCGGCGGGCATGAACATGGGCTGAGTTGGGCCGGTTTGATTGGGTTGCGAAGAAGGTTAGGGTGATCAGGCGGTCTGGGCCAGGAGAAGAGGGTGCTTGGTTGGACTGAGGATAGTTAGCTGGCCCATGTTAGTAAAAAGGGTTTTATAATTAGTTTGAATATATAACTAAACTTTATATTTGAATTTGAATTAATTCAAATTCAAAGCACACTCAATTAACTTCAAATAAAATCCATAAAATCCAAATCACTTATTTATACTATAGTTTGAATTTATATTTTTATATTTGGGGTTTTATTTATATGGAATTTAGGTGAGAAGCTAGCACATGGTTTAAAAATGGTGACAATCATCAAATAAATAAAAAGTTTCAAATTTTTTTAGAAAATTCATACTTTCAAATTTACGGGATGTTACACTTTTCTTCCATTCGGGTCACAAGGACAACGGTGGTTCAACTAACCTTCACAGTAATCCTGACAGCAACTCACATCGACATACAATGAGGGAGCTGGACGGAAGAGACGACACCATCCGGTCTTTGTTGAAGCGTCAAGGTTCACCGCAAGCTTACGAATCATGTAGTCCCTTTTTCCCTCGAGTATTACCTAAGGTTATCGAATCCGTGGAACATGTGCAACGCATGATTCAATCTAATAACCGAGAAAATACTTTTATCTTTAAGAGGTTTCGAACGCATCTAATCTACAAAACACGAGAGGTAGCGAGAGAAAACGTAGAGATAACCGATCTAGAGAGCCTAGATCATGCTTGTGTTGTAGCTCCGAGCAAGATAGATGAAGAAAATCATACGAATCTCATAAAAAGCATCTTCAAATCTTGACCTTCGGTCAAACCCCTTAAGTCGCCCCGCCGTACTTGGTGTCAACATCCTGTCACGATGTCCTACTTTCTTCGCGGTCGAATCTTAGAGCACGCTCACGAGGAACATGTTGAACCACTTGGTAGATTCGGTATGCACCTCTAGCCACCGCGGCTACAAGAACACCCCGTGCAATCTATATTGAGAATAGATTGAAGAAGAAGCAAACCCAAGAGAGAACAAAGTCATAGAAGAAGGCACTCGATCCCTAGAAATCGAATTCACAAGAGACTTCACCGTGAATGTTTACATGAACAAGATCACCACCGGGATCCTACCTCGATCTTGATCGTAGCTCCGGAACTCCGACGTGGTCTTCCTTGTAAGGTTCCCATTCCAGCTAGGGTAGCCCTAGATAATTAGCACGACCCTCCTCTCCGAGATGGTGTCCCTCTAGCTTCTCTGCTCCTCGGCGGCGAATGACGAATGGCTTGATGAGTGGCTCTTCGCGTGGGGACTATAAATAGTCTGAGGGGGTGCTAGGTCAAAGGGGGCGGCGAACCGGGCCCGAAGTGGGCTGGGCCGGCTTGGACCGGCCGGCCTGGGCCCAGTTCGCCCTCGGTTTTCTTCCCGAAGCTTCTCGCGTGTTCTTGAGTTTTTGCCAAACTGCATGTGGGTCCTTGACGCCATTTTCCCCGTGTTTTAGATAAGGGTGCTTGGCGCGCAAACTCCTGCATCTTCTGTTTAGGTCCTCGGAGTTTCACGGCTTCATGCCTTCAGTCCTCGGGTCATTTGGAGTCATGTTCACCTCGTGTCTTGACTTGTGCCAGGCTTTATGATCTTCTCGTAAAGTGCTCGATGAACTTTACCCGAAAGTCCTCATTTAGACGTTTAAATCCTGCGTAAACAACATACTCCAAAAACTACATACGAGTGCGAACTTGACATATCATGAGGGTTAGGATCGTTAGTTTGAATATCAAATTAATTCCAGCATTGAAGGTAAACTCGTGGCTAGGTTGACAGAAATCGACTGCCAACAGCCTTCAAATCCAGAATCTCCACCGGTCATGTGCTGGTCACGCACTCATCCCCGCCACAAGAACTCAACAGTTTATAACAAGTTTGGAATTCTGCAGACCACAAAGCATAGCGATCACCGATCGGCACATAAAATTCCACGTTACGACTCTATCGTAAAATTCCACGTAAAATTCTTCATGTTGACGGCTGCAAGAGGAAGCCACAGGTGATTGGTGGATTGCTGAAGAAAAATTTATATTGCTGGTAAATGGAGCTGTCTTTCTCCTTAAAAATGGAGAATGAACCTACGGGGCTCCATTATTTTTTGGTGGGTAGAGGGCTTGTGCCCCCTGACTCCAAAGGCAAACATAAGGTAGGCGTGGTTCGGCGTGCATGTCGCATACATATTCGGTATGCTCCTATTTTGTGCAATTATATCGAAGTGTGCACAGCTCATATAAGACATTGTGTCCTTGTAAGCGTAGAGCTGTTGTGCATCCTCAAAAGCACTGGTGGTGCACGCTTTGCAGACAGACACGTTGATGTTGCCATGGCATCGAAGTAGAGCATGTAGATGCTTCTCAAAAAAAAAGTAGAGCATGTAGATGGTGTGTGGTGACGCTCCGAGTGCGGCGGAGCCTGCGCCTGAGAGAGGAGGCATTCGCCGGCACTATCGAGGCGAGGCGTTGAATGTTTTGCCCGTAGCCTGTTGGTAAGCGTAGTAAATGCTACCAGTTGCGCCGCATAAGTTGGTCAGCAGTGACGGAGCTAGTTCCATCACTTAAGGGGCTCTTCCTCCTCCTTTCTTCTAAAAAAATGAAGGAGTTCCATGACAAATGTAGTTGGGGGCTTAAGCCCCCTCCCTCCTAACCCCAACCCTACACTGCTGGTGAGGACATTGCCAGCGGTGAGTGGCGATGCAAGGGCGACGACCCCAACGTCATCAAGGTTGCGCGCGAGGTACGTGGGAGCTAGCTAAGAGGGCAACTAGCTAGCTGATTCCAGTGAGGCTCTGTAGAACCGGGCCGGCCCATTTCTTCCATTCGGGTCACAAGAACAATGGTGGTTCAACTAACCTTCACAATAATCTTGACAGCAACTCGCATCGACATAACAGCGAGGGAGCTGGACGGAAGAGACGACGCCATCCGGCCTTCAAATCCAGAATCACCACTGATCATGTGCTGGTCACACACTCATCCCTCCCGTTGGGCCCAACGGCCCAATCCGGCCCTTGATCCCGCGCCCTGATCGGGGGCGTCCAAACCCTAATGGTTTGGTGGGCCCCTATTGCACTACGCTATAAAGAGGAGGTGGGGGCCGCAGGCACAAGGCACGAGGTTCACCGCCGCCAACACACCCCACCCACATCCCTATCCGATCTACAGGGAGCGCAGGGAGCAACGGGAAGCACCACCACCGCCGCCACTGCACTGCGCGTCACTGCCCTTGCGCAGTCCCGACGCTGCGTGTCGCTGCCTTTGTGCAGACTTCCCCAACTGAACCAGTGATGGCCTCAAGCTCCTCCACGCCGGCCACGACCGGCGAAGGTACCAACCCTCTCTTTCCCCTCTGTCCCCTCTCTCTCTCTCTCGGTGCACACACACACACATGTTCACACAGTAAAGGTTCTTCCCCGTCTAGATGTAAACCTAGGTGATCATTGGGGTATAGCATTGGTATCAGTCGCCTACCTAGGTTGTGGATCTTGTCACGGGTAGAAGAAGAAAAGGAAGAAATCGATCTCAAATCGAAAAAGTCAAATCCAACCAAACCCTAACCCTAGATCGAGTCAAAGGGTGAATCGGGGGGGAGGTACTTACCAGGAACCTTACCTCGCTGCGCCAACCGCCGCTGGTGTCACCTTGGGCGACCGCCGCGCGGACAGAGACGACGAGCGCGTGCTCGTCGGGCTTCCGCCGCCGTTGTGCGGTTTCGGGGGCACAGGGCGCCGCGGTGAAACCCACCGACGGCGGCGCGCTCTCCCTCGCGGGGAACGCGCTCGCCGGCGGTGGGACTCCCGGCGGCGCTGACCACTACTCTCTCCGGGCATCTCTGGCTCTCGCCTCCACGGCGCTAGAGATGAGGGGGAGGGTAGAGGAAAGGGAGAGAGGGAGCCCGTCGCGGCCTTGGGCCGGCGGCGGAGCACACTCTCGCCGTCGCCGACGGATGCGCCGGCCACGGGCAGAACCACCTCGCCGCCGCCACTGTCCAACTGATAGAGGCGGGGTGGGGGGAGAATGGAGAAGGGCTAGGGTTTCCGGGGGATCACAGGCGGAGGACGTTTTTGTTCCTACGAAAGCTGCGCCTAGCCGTCAGATCATTGATCTGCGGGATTGGACGGCCATGAGCAACCGGCGGTTGAGCGGGCCAGATGTGGCCCAGGCGGGTGCGGCGCGCGGGTCGCTTCGGCGGCCCGCCCGTCGGTTTTTGGGCCTAGGGCCCAGGCGGGAGCGGGGAACTGGCCGTGGGCCTAGTTTTCTTCAGCAGGCCGCATGAACAGCGCCAACAGTGGTGTTTTTCATTATATTTGATCTTTTTCAGAAGCAATTATGTGATAAATTTTGTATAGTTTGTTTTATCTACTCATTTTTTGAACCAACGAGATAAATTTGTCTAGATAAAAGTAAAGTAAAAAGTGACATTGCTTCTGAATAGAAAGTTTTTTCATGAATTTTATTCATGTTTCCGCTGCGAATTGTTTAAAGAAATGCTTATTGTTTAAATTTAATTGGAACCAACGGGAAAATTAAATTTAAAAGGAGCATGTTAAAGTAAGTTTTTCTATTAATTATGATGTTGTTATTTACTGACCAACGTTGTTAATAATATCATCATGATTAAAAAGTTGTATATGTGCATTTATTTCTATTTTCTGCCCAACGGTGATATAGATTTAATTGCATAGACAGTTGTATATTTTAATTTTGACCAACGTTGGATTAATGCATGCAATTGTCATTATGGATCTCACTGATTATGGTTTTCAGGAGGGTTCAACTTGATGAACTCCATCGCCTCTGTTCCTGTCCTCAATGCTGAGAATCACAAGGAATGGAGCAGAAAAGTGAATCTGACTTTTGTCTGTGCTGAGATTGACTGGGTGTTGAAGGAACCACAACCGGCTCAGCCACCAAAGCCACAGAGAGATGATAAAGATGATGATGCTGCATGGAAAAAGAAAGAAGAGGATTATTCCTCTTTAGAGTTTTCGTGGTCCGTCAACAACAAAAAGTGGACCTCGGCAAACAAAAAGTGCATGGCTTTCATAGAGAACACAATTGAGCCCTCTCTTTTGAGCTCAATTGATGGTTGTAGCTCTGCCACAGAGTTACTTGACAGGATAAAGAGTCAGTTTACTAGTTCTTCAAAGACATATGCCACCATGATGCTGAGGCAGCTGGTGAATGAAAAGTATACAGGCAATGGAAAAGGTATAAGGGTGCACATCCTTAGGATGAGCAACCAGGCATCGAAGCTAAAGCCACTGGATGCGGATCTGGAAATTAAGCCCAAGCTCCTTATTCATCTGGTTATGGCTTCTCTGCCAAAGGAGTTTGACACTTTTGTTGTCAACTATAACATTCATCTAGAGCAGTGGGATCTGAAAAAGACTATAGCCATGTGCGTGCAGGAAGAGGAAAGGATTAAGTCCAACAATGGAGGTTCTTTGAACCTTGTGAAGAAAAAGAACTTCCATCAAGGCTCTTCTTCAAAGCCAAATGGTAAAGGTCCCATGCAACAGCAGCGTCAGCCTCAGAAGAGCTTTCTTCCAGTAGAGAGGGATCAGTGTCTCTACTGCAAGAACAAGGGACATTTCAAGAAAGAATGTCCTGATTTTCTAAAGTCCATCATGGCAAGGAACGGTAAGAACATTATTTCTTTTGTAAATGAATCCTTGTATACACAGTTTTCTAAATCTACTTGGTGGATTGACTCGGGTGCAACTGTTCATGTTGCAAATTCTTTACAGGGGTTCCATTCGACCCGGAGCATGGAAAGAAAAGAAAGATGCATTGAAGTTGCAAATGGAGTCCAAGCAGAAGTTGAAGCTGTTGGCGATGTCTCTCTGGAGCTAGTTGATGGTTTTACACTTTTGCTTAGAGATGTTCTTTATGTTCCTTCATTAAACAGAAACTTGATTAGTATTTCACGTTTGGACAAAGATGGTTTTGAATGTCTATTTGGACATGACCGTTGTGCCATTTGGTGTAATAATGCTTGTGTTGGTATTGCTTACCTTCATGATGAGCTTTATTTGTTATCCTTACGTGAAAAAGTTAATTCATTATGTGATGTGAATGTGAATGATGTGAATGTTTCCGGGTCAGAGAACGTTCAAAAGAAAAGAAAGAGAACTCATGATATTTCGTCAAAATTATGGCACTGTCGTTTAGGCCATATTTCGAGGGGGGGGATAGAGAGCCTCGTTACAAATGAAATTCTTCCTCCGTTAGAGTTCTCTGACTTAGAGCAATGCGTAGATTGCGCTAAAGGAAAGTATGTAAAGCAAATTAAAAAAGGTGCAAAACGTAGCACAAGAACTTTAGAGATAATCCACACTGATATTTGTGGACCGTTTCCTATGAAAAGCATGGATGGTTATGACTCGTTCATAACATTCACAGATGATTACTCCCGTTATGGTTATATTTATCCAATTAAAGAAAGATCGGAAGCACTGGATAAATTTAAAATATTCAAAGTTGAAGTTGAAAATCAACTTGATAAAAAAATTAAAATAGTAAGATCTGATCGTGGAGGGGAGTACTACGGTCGGCACACCCTATTTGGCCAAGTTCCTGGACCTTTTGCAAAGTTCCTACTGGAAAATGGCATAGTAGCCCAGTATTCAATGCCGGGCGAGCCTCAGCAAAATGGAGTAGGTGAGAGGCGCAACCGTACACTGATGGATATGGTGCGCAGTATGATGAGTTACTCCACCTTACCATTGGGATTGTGGATGGAGGCGTTAAAAACCGCTATTCACATTCTCAATAGAGTACCAAGCAAATCGGTGACCAAAACACCGTACGAGCTGTGGACGGGAAGAGTACCCTCTTTACACCATTTGCGTGTCTGGGGGAGCCCAGCTGAGGCCAAAGTGTTTAACCCAAATATTGGAAAGTTAGATTCCAAAACAGTCAGTTGCTACTTCATTGGGTATCCTGAAAAGTCAAAAGGTTTTCGTTTCTACTGTCCAGATAGATATACAAAGTTTGTAGAAACAAGACATGTTGTTTTCTTAGAGGACGGAATGATGAGGGGGAGCACGACAGTGCGGAAAATTGATCTTGAGGAGAAGCAGGTGTACGCACCCAATCCAATGATCCAAGAGCCATATTTCTCACTACCTGTTGTACCTGCACCGACAGTCCCTGAGGCTGTGGTGCAAGCACCTGTTGTAACTCAACCTATGGCAATAGTGAGTGAAGATCCGGACCCTGTCCTTCAGGATTCGATTGAGCCCACTATTGCACATGAGGAAGAGATGCAGCAGCCACCTCATAATGATGTGTCAACAGATGTTGAGGCACCGAGTGTGCAAACAGAAGAGGCCCCTCGGAGGTCTCAAAGAGTTAAAAGATCGGCTATTCCTAGTGATTATAAAGTCTATAACACAAAACTTGCTCATATGGAGGGTGATCCCGCTTCATATGAAGAGGCCATGAGAAGTGCTGACTCATCGAAGTGGTTGGAGGCCATGGAAGATGAGATAAAATCGATGAGTTCCAATGATGTTTGGGACTTAGTGGAAATTCCCGAATGAGCCAAAACAGTAGGCTGTAAATGGGTCTACAAGATTAAACGTGACTCTAGAGAGAACATAGAAAAATATAAGGCACGACTTGTGGCAAAAGGCTATACCTAGAGAGAAGGAGTAGATTACAATAAGACATTTTCTCCAGTCTCATGTAAAGGTTCCTTCAGAATAATAATGGTATTAGTAGCACATTTTGATTAAGAGTTGCATCAGATGGATGTAAAGACGACTTTTCTAAATGGTGATTTAGAAGAAAATGTCTACATGAAACAACCGAAAGGTTTTGTCATGGAAGGAAAAGAACATTTAGGATGCCGCCTAAAGAAATACATTTATGGATTAAAGCAAGCATCCAGACAGTGGAATCTAAAGTTTGATGATACAATTAAAAGATTTGGGTTTGAACCTAATGTAGAGGACAACTGTGTTTATGCAAAGTTTTAAAATGGGAAATATATTTTCCTGACCTTGTATGTGGATGATATCTTGCTCGCTAGCAATGATGTTAGTCTACTGCGGGAAACAAAGAAGTTTCTGTCCTCAAACTTTGATATGAAAGATCTTGGTGAAGCCTCATATGTTTTTGGCATAGAAATTCACCGAGATAGAAAGAATGAGGTTTTAGGATTATCGCAAAATGCATATTTGGAAAAGATTTTAAAGAAATACAGTATGCATGCGAGTAAAGCATCACCTGCTCTTATAGTAAAGGGCGATAGTTTTGGAGAATTTCAATGTCCCAAGAATAAATATGAGCTCGATCAAATGAAAGCGGTATCATATGCTTCAGCAATTGGAAGCTTACAGTATGCACAAGTGTGCACTCGCCCTGACTTAGCGTTTATCACCGGTGTACTCGGTAGATATCAAGATAATCCAGGCATGGAGCACTGGAAGATGGTAAAGAAAGCATTGCGTTATGCGCAAGGCACAAAGCATTTCATGCTAACATACATAAAATCTGATTGCCTAGAGATAAAAAGGTATTCAGATGCAGACTATGCGGGAGATAGAGATGATAGAAAATCCACGTCTGGATACATATTCACTCTCGCTGGGGGAGCTATTTCGTGGAGAAGCTCCAAACAAAAGTTGGTTGCATCATCGACGATGCATGCAGAGTTTATAGCATGTCATGGTGCTATTGGACAGGTGATATGGTTAAAGAAATTTGTACCCGACTTGAAAGTGGTAGATTGTATTAATAAACCACTAAAGATGTACTGCGACAATCGGCCCGCAGTGTACTATGCTCACAACAACAAGTCGAGTAATGCTTCCAAACCAATTGAGGTAAAGTTTTATGTTGTGAAGGATAGAATCCGGGATAAGACCATAAGTCTCGAGCATATAGGGACAAAAGACATGGTTGCGGATCCGCTCACGAAAGGCTTACCACCCAATGTGTTTAGAGAACACTTAGCCGGCATGGGTTTAAGGGAAAGCCTATAATTCCTGGATTATGTTGCGGCCCAAAAAGGAAAAGAATTTATTCCAAAATAGAGAAATATGTTGTAGCTGTTTTTGTCTATCGACAATCGAATCGTGACGATGAAGCATGCTCTATGTACTAATCTGTGATGGAACGAATAAAGTGTAAATGATAAAGTTAAAAATATGTGATGAGATCAAGAGAGAGAATGTTAGGTTGATCTCCCTCCCGTTGGGCCCAACGGCCCAATCCGACCCTTGATCCCGCGTCCTGATCGGAGGCGTCCAAACCCCAATGGTTTGGTGGGCCCCTGTTGCACTGCGCTATAAAGAGAAGGTGGGGCCGCAGGCACAAGGCACGAGGTTCGCCGCCGCCAACACACCCCACCCACATCCCTATCCGATCTACAGGGAGCACAGGGAGCAACGGGAAGCACCACCGCCGCCGCCACTGCACTGCACGTCGCTGCCCTTGCGCAGTCCCGGCACTACGCGTCGCTGCCTTTGTGCAGACTTCCCCGACTGAACCAGCGATGGCCTCAAGCTCCTCCACGCCGGCCCCGACCGGCGAAGGTACCGACCCTCTCTTTCCCCTCTGTCCCCTCTCTCTCGGTGCACACACACATGTTCACACAGTAAAGGTTCTTCCCCGTCTAGATGTAAACCTAGGTGATCATTGGGGTCTAGCATGGAGTTCTGCAGACCGCATAGCATAGCGATCGCTGATCAGCACGTAAAATTCCACGTTACGGCTCTGGCATTTCACTCCAGATCAAATATATATGTATGTTCTTCTGTGTGGCCAGGCCGCCGGTACAGACGGTCGTAGAGAGATAGAGGAAAGAAACACAATAAGGGGAATCCCCAATACCCGCACAAAGTCCATCTCTCGAGTGGAGTGCTCACTTCGTCACTTCCAGATCGGGAGGCACAATTGTCCACTTCCTGATATGCGGGGTGCTACAGCACCATCAGTAGCGAGCTTCAGGGGACGAGCACAGAAAAATTTGCTGTCCATTTCTCCAGACAGGATTCTAGCACGATGTACTGTTGCAGGTAGCTAAAAGAGGCGTGCAGGTGAGGAAATGAGCAAAGAAACAAGAAAAAGAGATCATGGGAAATGTAGCTGAGAGGACCCCTCTACCCCAACTGTTTTATGAAAGTTCCTGAAACTTGAAGCCTGAAGTGGATGACACTTTAATTGGGCACCCCACTTTGGGAGGTGCAAATCTGTGGTGCGAATATATCGACTGTGCTTGCAAGCAAATGCCCAAGGATGCTAAAGATTGGCCGAGCAAAAGATTCTGCTCCACAGAGGAATGAGGGATGGAGATATCTACGCCTAAGTGGGACGCACCTAGATAAGCACAAATGGATTTGAGATTACTGCTTACCTGGGGAAAGGTGTCTGCCCTGCCAGCTGAACTGTCTGCTCGTCATCAGCATCCGGCCAAGCTAATCATGCAAAGCAGGTTCGTGCAAGTATATAGGGTGCGTTTGGCACGGCTCCGGCTCCGGCTGTGGCGGCTCCGGCTGTGGCTGTGCCGGTGGAGCGGATTCTTTGAGGGAGCTGAATCCATTTTAGAGAAACGTTTGGCAAAACAGCTTCTCCTAATGGATAAGAGGATGAATTGTCCATAATGCCCTTCTATTTTTCTTTTTTTCTTTTTCTTTTTTTCCTTCTATTTTCCTTTTCTTTTTCTATTTTTCCTTCTCATTTTTTCTCTTTTCTTTTTTTTCTCCCTCCTTTATCTCCACCACCACCCGTCGCTTCCACACCCCGGCATCGCCACCTCCGCGGCCTTCCAGACTCTTCCGCCAGCTCTTCCCCGCCGGACTCCCCTCGCCGGTCGACCTCCCCTCGCCGGCGCACTACCCCGCCGGCCCACCTCCCCCCGCCGCCGCACCTTCCCTCGCCGACGCATCGATCCAGCGGAGGGAGCTCGATGCAGCGGCGGGCGCTCGATGCAGCGGCGGGAGGTCGATCCGCCGGCCTGGGGCCTCAATCCGCCGGCGGGAGGTCGATCTGCCGGCCTGGGAGCAGCGCCTCCGCCGTCCATCGTGCCGGTGAGTCGGGGCGCGGCGAGGAGCTCGACGCCCTCGCTCGCGGCGGGGTCACGGGAGGCCGCCGGGAGGGCGAGCATGGCGGCGGCGTAGGGTGGGCAGGGGTCCGGCCACCCGCCTCCAGCTCCGCCTGCCGGCGCAGCGCTGGGAAGCTCGATCCGCCGGCGGCCTGGGAGCTCGATCCGCCGGCGGTCTGGGGGCTCGACCGCGGCGGCCTGGGAGCTCCACCGCGACGGCCTCCTCTGCGGCGGCTCCCTCTCCGGCGGCGGCCTTCCTCTCAGCCAATGCAGCCTCCTCCACCAAGTCGCGCCGCCGCCGTCCGTCGAGCTGGAGCCCCTGCAACTTCTCCCCACGCCCTGCAACCGCCAGACTCACTTCCCACGCCCCTGCAACAGCCTCGAGGGCAAAGGGGAAAAGGGAGGGCGGAGCCGCCGGGGGAACGGGGGGAGCTACGTTTTTCGGCTCCCTCCCGCCCCAACCGCGCCAGAGAGCGCGTTTTGCGGCAGATCCTTGCCGGGAGCTGTTTTGCGCGCCCGTTTGGTAGGGCTCCGGCAAAAAACAGCTCCGGCTCCGGAGCCGGAGCCCTACCAAACACACCCATAGTTGCCTGAAACCGGATGGTCTTTATCACATCGATCTGGTGCTTGTTCACTTCTGCTACGTCGAGATCAAGAAGCCCCTTAATTAGTTGACGAAATGGCTGGTTTTGATGCAAGTTCTGTCGACAAGCAGAATATTAAGAGGTCATCAGTGCCCCTGAATCGAATCACATAAATGTACTGTCAGCTAAAATTAGAGCGTTGTTCATATAATATACGGAAACGCTAGGACGCGGACGTCCGGAGGCATCGGACGCCTCCTCTTATCCGCTCGCCTGTCTCTCTCGTTCCCTTCCGTCCGAGCCGGGATTGGCAAGCTGCTCCCTCCATCCCTGAGTCCGACACCGGCGAGCTGCTCGTCTCCGTCCTCAAGCCCGGCACCGGCGAGCTGCTCACCTCCGCCCCCCCCCCCGTTTTCAGCTGCCGCTCCCAGCAGCGCCGGCCGCCATTGGTGCTCGAGCGTTGGGGCACAGCCCCGCACCGGTCGCTACTCCTCTCCAGAGCTCGCCGGCGGATACGACGGAGCTCCCCGCGGCCCCTCCTCTGCGCCGCACCCTCGCCGGGATATCACGGCGGCGTCGTCCCTCTCCTTTCGCGAGCTCTCCAGACTCCGAGGAGCGAGCTCCGCCCCCATCTCCGACCTTTCTCTCGGCGGCGGCCACGCGCGAAGCTCGCGGCGGCACGCGGCTCCCTCGGCACTGAGCAGCGGCGAGATGGCTCGGGGAAGCGGGCCAGCAGTCGCGGCGACGAGGAGACATTCATGGCGTGCATTAGGGTTTGGCGCATGTTGCAAGCGTGTGTTCTACGTGTTTCAGATGTTTCATAAAGATGTTGCAAGTGTTTCGTGCGGATGTTGTAAAAGTAGATCTGGATGTTTCAATGTTGCGACATGATGGAGGTGCGGAAGCTGCTGCAGAGCCTCAGGGCTGTGTTTTTCGGTGTTGCATAAAGCGTTTTGAGATGTTTCATCTGGTGCTACCTGATGTTGCACGGAAGTGATTTTAGATGTTTCATCCAGTGTTATTCGATGTTGCATGAAGTGATTTGAGATGTTTAGAGCGCGGTCGAGGACGGGAAGAACCGCCCGTGGTCCGTGGATGAAGAAGCGCCCCCGCGATGTTGCAAGCAACATATCAGCCTGTTCGTCAGGCTGACGACTGGTGGTTGATGCTGATTTGTTCTGAGAGAAAAATACTGCTGGCTGGTAGCTGGTGGATGATTTGTTCTGAGAGGAAAGTACTGCTGGCTGGTGGCTGATAAGCCAGACGAACATGGCGATAGCTCGCAACACGGTCGCAACACGTTGATGCTTGGATGTTGCAAGCAACATAGCTCGTAACATGGCTCCAACACGCTGATGTTTGGATGTTGGTCGCAACATCTTCGCCACAAGCTCGCAACAGAATCGCTCGTGCAGGAGGGAGGGGAGCTCCGAGGTTCAATATTGGTCGCAACATTTCAAAATCATTCGCACATGCTTCGCAACATCAAAACGCTTCGCAACACGATCCGACGGCTGATATGCTTCATGACTCCGATCGTGTGACTGCGAACCCGTCCGACGGCTGGCGCCCGGAACGGACGTCCGGGCGCTGCTAGCGCCGTATAATATAACCACGTGAAAAAGTAGCAGCTAAATATGTTCTTACTGTGCACGAAAGAGATTATTGAGCAATGGCATTGCCACCGGTTTTACTCGAACCATATGGCACTGCTTTTGTGTTATTGCATACCCACCCATGCTAGTGGAGGCATTAGAATTCAGATACGCTTCGCGTGTGGAACAACCTTTCGGCCCATTCTCCGGCCTTCCATGGAAGTTGGCCCATCAGTTCAAAATATAGAACGTCTAAAAAAGCATTCCAAAAAGTATATGACTGTTGTATTTCTCAAAAATAATTTTTTAGTACTCTCTTTGTCATAAACTACCATTCGCTTAGATTTTTAGATACACATATTTCGACAAGCACCTAGAGTAGCTGTCAAAATAAACAGTAATGTGGGATGGAGAGAGTAAAATTCTACATGGATTAACTTGGCTGATACCTCATCATATACGGGCTAACTATGAAAACACACCTCTGTACGTCCAATTTTGTATATGAACGAATTACGAGTGTACGTACACTTGATGATACGTGCTAAACATATACATATACAGGCCAATTTGTTTCGTCGGCCTTGTTTCTTGTGCTACTATACCCGTTTAATTTGTTGTTGTTACACGACGACCATCTAGAACCAAACGTAAAAAAAGAACAGAAAAATAAAAGAAATGCCCAAATCTCTCCAACCTCCAGCCAAACAAGAGCCAAATTCAAATTTGAAGGCGTCCTCCCACAGCAGCGCGCGGCAGCCGTTCCCTTCGCCTCATCAGCAGCCGTCGCGATCGTCCTCCGCCTCCGGCGCAGCCGCCGACCGCGCCGCCTCCGAGTCCGAGGCGGGGCCGCAGCCGCCGGCGCCTCCGGACGACGACTTGGACCGGCCCCCCGACGAGGTGCCTCCCCCCGACGCCCGGGGCTTCCTCCGCCGCTGCTTCGGCGCCGCGGCGTCCCCCTCGGCGCCGCCCTCCGTGTCCGTCTTCGCCATCCGCCGGTCGCGGCGCGAACCCTCGCCCGCGCCGTCGCGCCGCTTCGCCTCGCCGCCACCCGACCCCTTCCCCCTCGTCCGCCGCGGCCGCTCCGCCTTGCCGCCGCCTTCTCCTCCTCCGGGCTGCTCCTCTCCTCCACCCCCGGCCTGCGAGGGCTCCGGCTCGCTGCCTCTGGCCGCCGTTCCCGGCGACGCCTTGAATTCGTTCATCTGCAGCACGCCAATCGGATCCGTTAGATGGACTGGCAAGGAAGGAGCACGCGCACGGCGCGATCTCGGGAGTGGAAATCGGGTACCCAGCTGGGTGCGGTGACGGAGGCGTTGTCCCAGCCGATGTGCGCGACGTGCTTGACGTCCGTCGGGTTCCCGATCTGCATCTCCGGCTCCTTCGCATCTGCAACACCAGCAGGCAATGCAAGGTACACACATCTTACAACACCATTCTCTGTTTCATGCGCACTGCATTCTGTTCAATTTGCATTGATTTTGATTTGGGAGTATGACATGAACATCGTTGAGTTCGGATGAAATTGAATTGATAATTTAGAACCCTTGAGCTTACCGAAGATCTGCGAGATGTAACGGAGGCCCTTGAGCAGGCCCTTCATCTTAACTGGTTCCACAGGCGGCTGCCCGCCCGCGGTGCCCCCAGAGGAATCCACCACTTAAGTATTTGCGTTCCCCGCCTCTTCAACTAGCGCCTTCACAAGTATTAGGTGGCGATGTTAAGAGGAGAAGGGGTATATCAAATCGTAGGGATGCATGGACAATTTCCTGTCTAGCGTTTGAACTGGGAATGGCCAAGGTCGGTTATCATTCCCAGAAATTTGTTTGTAAAAAACTTGATGCAATCGTGCCAATGCAAACAACATGAGGTGGAAACTAACCCGGTAAATGACGGACTCTTATCCTGAATTTTCTGTTTAGAACAGAACCGTGGGAAACGATGATCAGAGATTTTATCCAACATCATGCAGCAACAAATAATCATTCTGAAAAACTGCTAAATTAATTATCAGACCCATTGAATGAAACTCACATACCTAAGGAACCAGCATTCAAGTAGTGAGAAAATATGGTCGATGAAATTTCATCTTCTTGGTGCCATGTTCATTGTGGTTGACAATTCTCTTGACCTCCTATTCCTGCATGATCTGTCACAAATTACCAGGATTCTAGTCCCCTCCAGAGGTCCAAGAGAGGCAGGCCAAGATTTCCTCAGCCTAGTTGGAGAAATGGAAGGGCAGAAAGTTGTTGCATCAATCTATTTATAGTGCACTATTTTTGGTGAGAGCCTTCCTTGTTTTCAGTTCATCGCCACGTAATCCAGTTTGAGAAGCCATGGTTCTGTTCAACTGCTCCATAATGCAAATGGCCAGGAATTTCAGGAGAATCAGAAGTGCACTACAGAAGAATCAGGAGAGGACATCTAGGTGGATAGTAGACCTGAGCATTTCACGGGCCGGGCCGGGTTCGGGCCGGGCCGAAAAAAATCTGGGTTTTTCGGGCTGAGAAAATCCTGCTCATGACCGTCCCATGGGACGTGTCGGGCCTCAATTTTCTGGCCGGGCCCGGGCTTGGGCGGGCCGCCCGCGCACTTTATAGTGTAAAAGAGCTTAAAACAACATTACGGGTCGGGCTCGGGCTAAGATTTTTTTTCGCGGGCTCTAAGATCTCTGCCCACGTCCGTCCAGTAAGGTCCGTGGGCGGGCTTGGTGCGGGCCGGGCCAAAAAATGCTCAGGTATAGTGGATAGTCCCGCAGACTCTCAATGGAAGCATTTTGTCTCATCATTGCATGTTAAGCCTAGTAAAGCCAGGAAATTGTTAATTTCCTTATGAAATTTGTTCTAGTCAGTCCTATATAACATGGTTTCAATGAAATCCACTCCACAAACATGACCTAGGCTTGCTGCTCATTGCGCCCCAGCCCCATCATCGCACAATTTGTTAGAAAAATACAAAATTACAGGTTTAGAAGGTAATTCATTTTCCTACCTTCTCATTTGATAGTTGGAGTAAAGGTCTGACTTAAATTCCTAGCTCAGCTTTAGCCCAACCATTTGTAAATTAACTAACAGAATTAGGAGAAATTTTGACTCAAGAAAATGAACAATAGATCCCTACACATATTGTTCAAACAAGGTGAAAAAACTTGTTTGGATATGAGAACAACCAACGACAAACACTAAGAATCATGATGATTTTATTGTGCAATAAATATTTTTGTGTCTCATCTTTACAAAATTGCCATTCTTTCTTCCTTCTTCCATTTTTTTCTTTCCTTTTCTTTTTGAAAGAAATCCTCCTCCTTTCCTTTCCCTTTGAACAAATGCAATATTACAAGCGGGTCAAAGAATTACAATCCACATATATAGAATGAAAAAAAAAATCTGTGGTACAGCCGCTTTTCTGCTCCAAAAGAAAAAAATCCAACCGAGCGAACTGTTAATTTGTACATGTCCTATGCTTTTACCTGCAATCAGGAAAATACAGATTGTTGTCACTTTTATTACTTTTGAATCGTAGTTGTAACAAATTACCAATATCTAAGATTTATAAATGAAAAGAGGCTTTACCGTGTTTAGGTACTTCTCATGAATCTGTAAGGCTTCTCTGCATGCCTTTTTTGCATCCAGACTACCAGTAATTTCGTTTAAAATCTGTTTTGCAGGGAGACATAAACATAACATAAATATCATTCATCGTCAACACTTTTTAGAGAGAGAGAGAGAGAGAGAGAGAGAGAACCTTGACAACATCGTCTAGACCTTTTGCCTCACCCAGTAACTTCTTGTTTCTAGCCTCCAGAACACTAGCAACAACAAAGATGGATAGAGGGACGTCCTCATCTTTCTTAGCTGCTTGCAAAATTTTCCGCTCAAACTTTCCACACTGTTTTAGGACACTTTCATCCTTTGTGGTTGCCCTGGTTGTGCCGTTGTCACTCTCCAACATTGAAAAAAGATTTGGATTGTACTCCATAGACCACATGAGCTGCAACGATTTCAAGCTGTAACAATAGTGTCTCATGCATAAACCAACACATATTTCTAGTACAACTGGGCCTATACTTATATGCATAACAGAAGTAATGCATGGATATCAGTGGCACTCAAGTTTAATTGTTAAGAAAACTAGCTTACTGCATAGGCATTACCCATGCTAATCACTATGAAAATTTTGTCCAGACAGCTTACCTCCCAAAGGTACATTGTGTCCACGAACGAGAACTCCCTACGGAAGAGAACCATCAGCATTCGGAAGGCAAATAAGTATTCCCCTCCATCAAGATTTTCTGCATAAACAATATTTTATCAGAGCATACATAATTGCACCTTTATTCCAAAATGTAGATATTGCTTTCTTTGAGCCATCCAGTAAACATGTAGCTTCAAATGACTGTACCTAAATGTTCATGTAGCTTTGGATCAACAGATTTCATTATGGTTGACAAGGTAGTGAGCTGAGCTCGAACTCCAATGGAAGTAGAAGTACTTATGAAATTTCCTCGCTGCATATTTAGAAGGTAGGAACCCAGGTTTTTACTCCAGAATATGTTAAAAGAAATATATATGTCTGTAGACATTTTTTGATACATTAAAGAAGGCAGATACCACATGCAACTGAACAGCTGTCAGTACTCCAGAAGTACAGATGTGTGGCCTAGTAAGCCATTCTGTTGATATCTATATCAAATAGCTATATGCATGGCTTTTTCCATTTTCCCCATGTGTTCTGTCGTTATTTATATCAATACATGTTAGTTTTGTGGCCAACAACCCCTGATTCAATTCCCACAGTTTGACATTAAGCAAAGCACATGCCAAATTACATCCATAGGCTTTATATACATAGTAGCCAATGCTAACCTATGTAAGCACATATGCAGGGGCAAAAAGAACTTACTACCATGCTAATTAACTTAACATACACTAACCATCTTGACCTTTGTGTTTAACTGCAGTTCTACAGTCTTCTAACTTAATCAACTCTATGATGTTATATCATATGTATAAAAGTTTCTATTGAAAGTTTATTCTACAATACATTAGCAGAAGTCAATCAAGGAAGGATCTGTGCATTAGTTTGATGAATAAAATGTTATGTAAAGGGTGCTTACCACCCTGCGCATTAGACGTTCAAAGCACCAAAAGGCATCTGCTTCATGTTCCAGAATGATTGATATTGGTGAACAAAGATCACTCATTCCTGCATAGTAGGATTAGCAAATTCAAACAACTTAACCTTATGGAAACTAACATGGTAAAGCATTATTTTCGATTAACAGAAAAACTTCTGTTCCAACAACTTACCCTGACAATATCCAATGTCTTTATCAACCCATGAGTACACTGCAAGAATGTCCCACAACCTTGCCAAGTTCGCTTGACTCTCATAGTAAACTAGTACACGATCAGTACGATTAACATCAAGACCTATAATTGAATAATGGAAAAAAATTAGATGATGAAAATTATAGATCTTGCCATTGGCCTAATTGGCCTGGAACTAAGGTGGGGAAATGTGTGGGCAGCCCAAGTGGCTAGCTTCCCCTTGGCCCAAGTGCTGGCCTAATTACATATCGTTATTGGTTGAGCAGGTTAAGGGTATTCCCCCTCTGTTTCTTGCCTACCCCTTGATTCATGGCGGCGGGCAGTCCATAACAAGATGGTAGATATAGAAGATCTGAAACAAGGGCTACAGTGTATACCAATCTGATGTAGAGTTAGCTTCCATTGAATAACTTCTTTGGGGAGTGGTGCTCCACTTGTTTGCTGTTCAGATCCCACTGAAGAAGGCCTTGCCCCTCTATCTGAATTAGGGTCTTCGATAGGTTGACCGTCCTCTGTTATTACAGGCATAGTAATTACCCTTCCACTACCAACTGTTGTGTCCATTTCTCGGCACTTTGTTTTCAGTTTCTCGTACTCTAACCTATCAAAATATGAAAATCAGTATATTCCTTGTCCCATAGCATATGATGTGTAAATTGACTTCACTAATAAGTGAGCTACATAAATGAATGCTGAATTTCCTGAAGAACAAAACAGTGTGCCATGCTGCAGAGCAACATTTGGTTATACAAAATGACATACTGCAATCAAAACTGACATTTTGAGACGTGAAAAAGAACAAACATGGTTAGACAAAAAGTGTAATAGCGGAAAAACCTTCGCTGCTGTCGCAATTGGTTGCGCTGTTCAGTAGTGCTTTTAGGGTCATAGCAGCCCAGCAAAAATTCCCAAACTTCTCCTTTGATCGTTGGGTGGACGCCCTGTTTGTACAACCAAATTAAAGACCATATCGTTTCAGAATGAATCTAAGGAACAAAATGGCATAGTAACGATTCTTGGACAGAAAAAGAACGAATATTAGAGTGAAGGCCATAAAAGGGATATACCATGTTGAAAAATCATCATCAAGGGCACATGGACTTAGCTCTTAGAGAGGTCATATGGTTTATCAGGGTGTAGCCATGTCTTGTTTAAAGTGTTAAGCAACTAGAAGAAGAAACTAATGAATGATAAATTGAGCACAATGAACATATGTGTCAAGGAGATTGAGGAATACATATGGTTAGGGCATAGGTAATTTTGTCCATAAAAGAGAATACAGCCATGTAAGTGACCTTCGTTTAAATGTTAAACAACTACTGAGTATGATCTAGATTACAAAACCTTGTGTTGACTTATGGAACAGGTTAAAGTAGTTGAAATGTAAAAGAGCATCCAATAGACATTCTTAAGCTTCATTTTGAATGAAACAGTCTTGTCAATTTAAAATAACTTGGAAGGAGCATCCTGAATAGAAATTATATACCTTGTTGTGCTACTAACACAAATGCATACATTTTCTGAGTGTGAAACATATCACTGATATAGGCTTAAGGTCATGAACCTGGAGAAAATATGGCTTACCCCACGTTGCACTCTTTTGATCATCCCAGCTATGTCCAGGACACCTTCCTCATTGTGGAGCAGCTTCCATCTCTTTGGGCTCAGCGTCAGGCCAGGCTGCCAACAGGGAAAGGAGAATGCACTTCATGAATAACTAGTCAATGCACACTACTTGATCAGCACACGGCACCCACTAATATCTCTAATCAGCATTAATCGGTAGCTCCAACTGGCAATTCGATTTTAGAACAGGGTAAAAGAGAGAAGTTAAATCAAGATAAACCATTTTTTTTATATTTCATATGAACAAAAAAAAATCCATAGATTGGCCCTAGGCTTCTGAATAAATAGTCACCCATCTGGCAGGTTTCACTTCATTCAGTAACACTAGCAGCTCATAACTAGATCTTACCAATCAGAAATTAGATCTCAGTTCCTAAACATGGAACGGGACAGTAGAAAATAAAAAGGGAATAATAATAATAATCAGAAAATACCCGGGGCTTGAAGCGCGTCTTGGGCGCGTCGTCGCGGCAATCGGGGCGGATGGGGTAGACGGTGTCCGGATCGATCCGCATCTCCGGATCACTGTAGCAGCACGCCAGGAGCCTGAGCCTCATCTTGGATGCCCAGATGGAACCGACGGAAGATGCGAGGATCAACAATCAAGTGGAGCTCCTCGCGCTGGGTAGCAAGGATCGCAGCCAAGAACGGAAGCGATTCGGGAAGCGTTATCCCTCTCCTCCTCTGCCTGTTGATGTGTGCGTGCGTCTTCTCGGAGCCGAGAGCGAGAGGGCGGAAGCTACAACGGCTAAATTTGGGCTTGGAGAGAGGGGAGGTGGGAAGGGAAGGGACTGGAGGAGAGGGGAGGAGATACAGAGACGAGGCAGATTATGTATGCTCCCATGTTAAAGCTGAGATTTGCTAGTTTGTTTATTTACAAAAATTTGTTCAGACCATAGAGGGGAAATAGTTAATTGGCTTATGTGCAGCTACTTGTAGATTTTGGAATATTTGCTCATATTTTCCCTGACCGGAAATCTGGAACATCAAGAGACGTGCTTGCATGATTAGGGAAGCTACGCGGCTTCGGTTGCACTAACAGCAATCTGCCCCATCCAGAGCAAAAATGACAGCACATAGAAAGAAAACAGAAACACGTTACTGACTGGACCTCTGTAGACAGATCAATGTCGTTACAAGCTTTCAGTACAGGCTAATCAGGCCCAATGTTTAGGTTACAGAAACAGAAACGAAATTACAGTGTAGTATCATATGATAATCATGGTGTATTTTTTCAACGATCACCAGCACAGAAAGCTACCGCTGCCAACCCTAAAGCAGCTGATTAACTGTCGCCCATCTGGCAATTTGATAGGCCGCCGGCTCTTTTGGCAGTTTGGCAGAAATTCTAACATGTACACGCCTCCAAAGGAAAGCATCACGGGGAACAATTTGGATGCGTGTGCAGGCTAGGTTTTGGAAGCCAACAGCTCACATGTTATTACATCGTTTGTACAAGCTGAGCGACCAGATCCTGATACTGGCACAATGTTGTAGAAAGGAGATTCATCAGTTTTGTCTTTTGCAAGCTCGGCGAAGGCCTCTGAAAATGCACGGGACATTGCATCTGCTGCCACTGAGTTATCTACCGAATAGTAGAACCGCAACATCTGCATATTTCAATCAAAATGTTGGTTAGGATATGAATGTAAGCTGCAACATAGTTATGCAACAAACATACCGTTATGCTGTCCCAGGAAAAATTGTTGTCCGCTAGGATCTTCGTGATCTGGAAAGCACAAAATCTAGCCATAGCTTTCAAATTTTCCTCAGTGTAGTGAAGCTGTCCAGCTGTAGAACATATCTTTGTCGCAATATCGGTTGTGACTGAGACCACAGCAGAACAAATTCTCCCACCAATTGTGTGGATCTGGCAACACGAGTTATGCAAGTCAGAGTATTGCGCACTCCATGCTTGGCTTGGTGCTGGCTGAGTCATTCCAGTCTCCATCTCTCTGGTTGCAACTCCGTCGTCATCAGTGGGGACATATAAAATAGGTTTTATCTCCACATGTGCTCTGGAAATGTGAGCAAAAAAGTCCATCTTATTAAGCTTAACAACATAACTTTACTGCATGTTTCAAATATGTTAGTCCAAACTACACTTTCTTGCCTATATATAGAATTGAAGAGATGCATACCCTTTTGGAAGATCTGGTGCAAATACATATAGAACAGTGGGATACGATCCAGTTTTTGAACAATCCAAACGAGTAACATAAGAACTCTGCAATGTCTGTTCGACTTCTCCCTTCTCATCAGATGTCAACTGTGCAGAGCAGTACACCAGAAAATGTATTGCTGAGGAATAGATAGAGCAACTAAAGGCATTAGCCACAGCTTCACTATTTTGTAGTGCTAATTCAAGTTCAGTTGTTGGACCACCAGGACAGAGCTTCATTGTAGGAGGGTCAAGCCCCAGCTGACCAGCCATATACAGAATCTCTCCATAAAGCGTTGCCTAAAAGAAAGTAGATCAAATATTACGTTATACACTAGAAGAGCAAAAACTCTACGGAGGATTTAAAAGTTTGGTTCTCATGCAACTACTCTAAGTCTACACACCTTATATTGTGAAATGACCATCCCCAAGAGAAAGGATTGATATTGCAGTTTAGAGGGTGTATTTTATTTGTGAAATGTTTGATGAGCTTAGAACTTATAACATGAACTCAGCATTGTCAATAAGTGTGTCTTGTACCTGGCTATAAGGTCCAATGCAACTAGGAGCCCAGCATGAGATGCTTTGCACATGTAGGACTCTCTTTTTCAGCTCATTTGAAACTAGAACTTCCACGTATGCTTTACCTAACCCAACCTGAACCAATGGCAATTCAATTGTACTGCGTGAAGGAACACCGAGGTAGCATTTCTTTTCTGTAATAAAGCTGACATAAACTTCATTGGCCAACCCAAATTCCTTCATGTTTGAAATGTAGAGGTGAACATATAAAACATTCACCCAACCTAACCCTTCTTCCTTGAGCTGATTATCAATTCTGCTCAAAACTGCTATGAGGTCTGCCTTCAGGCCTATAGATGCAACAGAACATTAAATGAATGCTTATCAAAGAACAGCAATAGAATGTAATGAGGTATTCCTGTCAGGTGAGTAATGAACAGATCAATGTCAACGGAATAACCTAGGATGAGAATATGCACCTTCTGAAGCTCTAGAGCGATCCTGAATCCAACAGCCAATGGAATGCAAATTCTTCCCTGTCTTTGAGATACACAGGTCTATATTGGTGTAAGCATCAACACCTGGACTTAAGCTCTGTTTTTCTTTCATATCGGTGTGCGTGATAACTTCATCAACCTCATACACACAACTAGAAATCTCTTGAGTGACAGAACCGTCCCCAATTCTATCAGATGAATCTGGCTTGTGCTGAAGATGAAATGCTCGTGGATGAAGAATTCCAACAGAAGCAATGGAGTCAGCAGAGTGAAGTATCACTTCATAGTCGTCGAGAATAATTCTTGCATTCTGTAAATAAATGCATGTTAGGGAACAAGAAATTTGATGTTGATTGAAGATAAGAAGAAATCCCCATGACTTCCAGTATTGAAAACATGTATAAATGCACAATTTTTTTGGTGACAAAGTTAAGAAGATAGACACTAGTAATAAGCCATGCCATCTGATGCGATGGTTAGTCTACTAACCATAGTGGCATCAGGATTTCAGTTGCCTCCTCAAAGTTTCAAACTTACACGAAAGAGAGGGCAGTCAAGAGTTAGTGTTTCATATTCTCCACCTTCACCACAGACATTGATTCCGTAACTCCTAACAGGGATAAGAAACAGAGATTACAAACTGTGTATAGACAAGAAATAGATTCCAGTATTTACTATATAAGGGTATAGCACCAAAACTGCAATCAATGTAGTATTTGTCATTTTATACCTAGAAAATGCTCGGTCATTGATCAGTGCTCACTAAAGGAAGCTAATACCTAAGCTCAACAAGACATAAGTTCAGCTCGGTTCAAGCAAACGCACTTGACTTCCAATAAAGGGGCAAACAACTATTTTTGCATGAATCCTCCTAAGTGGGGAAGAGACTGATACACATATGTTAGGTGCTGGGCAGTGAGAAACATACTCATTCATTCGGAGCAAATGACACTTAAGTTCAGCCAGTTCTTTACCTAAGTGGGAAGAAGGTTTCAGCCCCAGTGCAGCAACCTACAAAGCTCAAGAAATCAGCCCCTCATTGTAAATGTGTTATCCTGAAATTACAGGCACTTGATTGCAACAAAAGTTAATGTACACATACGAATGCATTGCATACCTTTACAGTTATTGCCACGATGCCCCTTCTTATCTGTAAGCATTGAAGACCAGAACAACAGTTACAACGTGAGTGAACATTCTTTTTGAGCTAGTTCAGACAGCCATAAAAATAAGCAGGGTTTCCATGGTACCATTTCCTCTAGGAGCAAAGTCTGATCCTGCTTCCATAAATACGCCAGCGAGACCAGGCCCAGCCTCGAGCAGACACTCTCAACCCGGAGCCTCTGGTAATCAGATGCGATCGCACCCGACGACACCGCACTGATCGATGGAATCTGCCGTTTAACCTCACTCAGCAGAGCAAACATATCTTCCACTTCATCTCCCGCCGTAACATTGTATTTGAGACCCTGATCCCTACAGACAACAATAGCTGAGTTGATGAAACCACATCATTCTTAGAATACTTAAATGGTAGACCACAATGTCTGCGGAGATAACTTGCCTTGTGGATCCACGAATGCGCCTCCGGAAGAGAGGCAGGCCCATGCATTTCGCGTAGCTCACGACAATCTGGTGCCCAACCTGAAGCATCCCCGATCACAAAAACAAGCACCGTCTTCAGCAGGTATAAAAACACCAGCAGGACCAAATGGCCGAATTGCAGCGTCAACTGCCAGCGGGGGAATTAAGTGCGTACGGTTTGGTACATGTAGCTATCGAGCTCATCAACGGCGTCGTCGAGGGGGATAAGATTAGCCAAAGCAACAACCTGCAGGGAACAGAAAAATTTGAACAAGGTTTCGTAATACGAGACACGAATGAAGCGAAGGGAGGATTGATGAGCGGATGGGTGGAGCTGCGTAGAGCCTTGCCTTGTGGCCGTAGTCGAGGCATCGCATCATGGCGAAGCAGCTGTCCTTGCCGCCGCTCACCAGCGCCACCACCTCCATCGCCGCCGCCGGTTAGGACCTCTCCCTCCCTAGACTCTAGGGTTAAGTGAGACGGGTTCTCTTCACCCACGGTCGCCGGCTGCCGAGACGGGTTCGCTGCTGTCCTGCTTGCTTTGTGAGCTCATGGGCTCGGTAGGCCTTGCAATACGTACACGGCCCACATCTCATGGGCCAGTTTGGAGTGGCTGAAGCTTTTCATTTTTTACGATTTTCTCCTGCAGCTGTGCCATGATTTACGACGGCGACTCGGCGAGGGATCAACTGATAATTGGGTTTGGAGAAAGACCCACAGAGGAAAGCGAGGAAGAAGGAACTGGCGCGGCAGCCGACATGTCATACCACGTCACGGGCATGCTTGTACAGTGATCAGTTCTTGTAGCCAGCAAAAGGACTACCGGCATGGCATGGCACTGGAACATGCAAGAAAGAGAGCACTTTATACAGTAAGTCCCTTCTTATCAACTTTTCTGTTGAATATGAGAAAATTCAGAGTTCAACAGGAAATGCACGAGCACTTGGGTCTCGGGAGGAAAAGTCGCCAAGTCCAGCAAAAGGGTGAAGAAACATAAATATGTGAATCTTGACCACCCCTCTAAATTAATCATCACAAGGCTAGGACTTGGCCCTAACGCAACAGGCAACGCACACACATTAACAACGAATTATTGCTATCTATGAAGCAATGATACAACAGGCCGGGGCACTACGAAATTATGGGATGCCCCAGGGGAACTGTTGACAAATAGGAGGTGATAACCTGTCATTTACAGAGTCGCAAACAGCATTCTTCCCTTTCCGCCCCTCAGATGCCGCTTTCTTCTTTCCCACTATTTCCTTTTACCGCCACCAAGGGACAGAAGCTCCAGGCTGCGGTGGAGCGGCTCATCACGGGAGCCTCTCGCAACTGCTGCCCGTGAAAGGGATGTGGCCCTCGACTCGCCTGGTGACGGGTTAACTCTCTGTGTGCTAGATGGACGACTGCCACTGTTGCTAGAGAACAACCTGCTTGTCCGGTTATATGGCTGCTCACTTGGTTCCGCAGATGTGCCGGGCCTACTGCTTGATGCAATAGCTCTCCGCGATGCGCTGCCTGTGCGCGAGGATGTACGAGGTCTCTCCACAGTCCTTTCCCCAGACCGGTCTGTGCTATGCATCTGAGAAAAAATGGGTCAAACATGGTTAAAATCCAGGATACATGTGAGAACAGTAATTGGTACCCCTGAAGTTCATAGGACATGCATGAGCAAAAGGGAAGTTTAACTTACGATTTCCTTCAACGACATGGAAACAGTCTCACGTGGCCGCTGTGCATAATTGTCACTCTGATTCACAGAACCAGATGTATTCCTCCTACCAGACGCTTCGCCTGCTCAAAAGGGTGCAGAAGATGTATTCAGATATGTGGTTTGTATCATAGCTTTGTTACACAACTTGCAAGAGCTGAAGTACAAACCTGCGGTCTTCTCAATCTTTTCCATAGAAGGTCCAGCAGCTCCACCAGTTCTTTCACTTGCCTGAACAATGACGAACAGATGGAGTAAGTCCAACAAACTATCCACAACATGCATCAAACAGACACATGAGACGATTGCATACCCTCATCCGTGGGTTGGAGCCTATCTGGGGATATTTCAAAATGGTCCAGTCAAACACATAATCAAACTGGTATCCTGCATTAGCGAGACATTTAGATATAGGAAATGTCAAAAGGAGGAGCAAAGAGCACAAGTGGAAATAATATTTCAAAAACATACCCTCCCGAATAAAGAGATCACGGAATAATCTCTTCAGGTAAGAATAATCAGGCTTGTCTTCAAACCGCAACGAACGACAGTAGTGAAAGTAGGAGATAAACTCTGATGGATATGATTTGCAGAGCACCTAACCCATAACGAACAATATATGAATGCATGTTTAAGGTAGTTCACATAATCGATGAATTAAGACGAGTTAATCTATGTTCTACCTCCACCGGAGTAAGCATCTTTTTCTCACTGATTTTGTCATATTTCTGCTTCTTTGTTCCTGCTTTCAGCCCCTGCCATGGTAGGCTGTTCAAAGGGCAAAAGATCAATCATAAGGCGAATTGTTCACAAATATGAGCACGGAACCATTACAACAGCCTGATGAAAAGTTGGATCACACAAACTAACCTGCCCCTAAGGAAGTACATAAGGACATAACCAAGAGATTCTAAATCATCTCTCCTGCTTTGCTCTGCATCCAAGTAAAATCTAATATTAGGCAAAATCCAACTCAAGCAATCAGCCAAGTGATGCCAGAAACTCACCAACACCAAGGTGGGTATTGACACTTGCATATCGTGCAGTTCCGGTGAGGTTCTTGTTCTCTCTGCATATTAAAATGAGCATCAGATCAACATAACACTGTATTGCCATCATTAACTTCATTCTTTATTGCTGGAAAATAAAGAGAACATATCCATATGCAGCATTGAAATGTATTTAGCAATTCAGAAAAGCAGGATTCACCAACCTGTAAGGGATATGCTTGTGGGTCTGAAGATCCCTGTATTTCTTTGCAAGCCCATAGTCTATAATATACACCTGCCAAAAAAACCCAGTTAAGTTCGCAAATAACTGAATCAAGAGATCTCTATTCCAAAAAAAATTCCTCAAAATGAAGATATTGCCAGCTATAGAGCTAAGGGACTATAACAAAAAAAAAGAATAATAATAACATTGCAAATTATAACAAAGCAAATCATGTTAGGCACTAGTTAAGCTGCCCAACCAATGTTTCACCATTTTAACATTTTTTGGGAGGGCTTCTCAAGAAAATAGGTGTATTATGAAGAACTAATGCCATTCTAGCACCACAATCACGATGACCCCAACACCACAACACAAGCAAAGCATTCAAGAGGCAAAATGCATATAAAGCCATATGTTTAGTGTATCAAGTTGAACAGGTAGAGTTAAGTGCAGATAAGGATCAAACCTGATTGGCTTTCCTGCCAAGCCCCATAAGGAAATTATCAGGCTTTATATCACGGTGAAGAAATCCCTTTTGATGCATGTACTCAACCCGATTAATCTGAAACAAACATTAATACGGAAGGTATTAACAACAGAAATTCACAGAGGAAGACGAAGAGGACAATCACACAGTTTGAAAACGAAGGGATTCTGCACTCACCATTTGATCAGCAAGCATGAGCACAGTCTTCAGCGAGAACTTTCTACTGCAATAGTTGAACAAGTCCTCAAGGCTAGGCCCAAGAAGATCGATCACCATCACATTATACTCCCCCTCAACACCAAACCACTTCAAGTGCGGGATGCCAGCTGTAACAGACAGGGAACAAAAAGATCAAATACCACTCACTGCTGTGCTACCAGCTAACCACAAAGTACCATTCCATAATTCTAACTGGATGTATAGGGCTCTACGGCATTAACTTACTTCCTCCTTGGAGAAGCATGTAGAGCTTAGACTCGTAATGAAGCTGCGGGTGCTTTGTCTTCACATTTTCCTGACAAATAAAAGCAACACCGATGGCAAACATTTCCACCAACCCAAACAGCTAAAAGTACTGACAAATGGTAGCAATGGGCATCATTTGGCACGGGCATTTCATTTCGCATTCTGTGTGATCTTATCATGAGCTAGCATAGCAAATTTTATCAAACTGCGGTTGTTTTAAGGGGGAAAACTGCATCCGAATCAGAGAGAATCAATACCAGCTTTACGGCGACCTCCTCTCCAGTCTGCACATTCACAGCTGCAGGGCAAGAACAGCAGCAAAGTCAGCATGTTTCTCCCTTAGAAACACAACAAAGACGACGTGGAGTGTTTCTATGTGAAGAGGAGATAAGCACAGAAACTCACCGAGGAAGAGCTCCCCGAACGATCCGCTCCCGATCTTCTTGCCGAGCTTGAACTTGCCCCCGACCACATGATCCATCTCGTCCCGAGACGAATCGAGAAGCCTCAGCCCCCCCCCTCTAGATCCGAACGCGCCGAGGCGGCGGGGCGGCACCGGGCGGGGGCCGAATCGAAACGGGATTCCGGGCGGGCGGGGCTCAGCGGGACCAGATCCAGTCAGCGCAGCGAGAAATCCGGGCGGCGCCAACCTCCAATCGAACCAGAACGAATACGAACGAATCTAAATCGAGCCGAACAAATCAACAGCGGGGTCGCGGATCCGGAGAAACAGATACAAAAAGGACTCCTTTCTCCAAGCGAAATTCCTGGCCCTCGCGGCGAATTCGCCGGGAGGGGGGGGGAGCGGCGGATAGGGGGGAGGAAGAGGAGGGAGGGGGAGGAGAGGGCGGGGAGAAGAAGAAGAGGACGGAGGAAGAGGAGGAGGAGGAGACCTGCAAGAGAAAAGACGGGTGCGGGGGGAGGAAGGACCGAAGGGGATGATGATGATTAGTAAATAGACACGACACGAGCCGGTTAAACAAAGTGATTAACAGGTTCGCGGCAGCGATTGGACAGGTGCGCCCATCTTTCGCTTGTTCTGTTGCTCTTTTCTTTTTCCGGCGCTTTTGTTTTTTTGGTTGTGCCCGCACTCATTGAGCCGGCCTATTTTTTCTTTTTTTTCTTTCGTGCAGCTAACTCTCTAATAGTATGGGGAAAAACAATTTCCCTTCGATTTTGTGTTGCTTCAAGAATGAGGAAAGAGAAAAAAAAACACTACTGCACTTTTCTGCTAAACTAAACTTACCGGTTGTATGTTCTCTATTTAGTGCATTCTCTTGTTGAAATGTTGAGTTCCACCATTAAAAAAATGTTGAACTCCACCAATTCAGGCATGTAGCGAGTGAAACACATGGAGAACACTGGCTTTGTAATCCAACCTCAATGCTTGGCTCAAGTTCGTGAAATTGACCGGACCATGTCGTCAAAAGAATCTCCATTGAAATGGCAACTCTGCCATTCCCAAACACAACCTTAAAATATTGTACTTCTATATATATACGATGTTGATTAGCTTAATTTCGAGTTAACATGTGCCATATAAATAACACGCATGGGTAGTAGCTAGATTGTATCGTTAATAAAAAGTTGAGGTCTTGTTCAAAGAAAAACACTGGCAATGATGCGGAAATGACGGAGGGGGCGTTTGAGGGCGATTCGGCGACTACGTTCTCGACTTGGGAAAGTTGATCCCCGGCGGCGGTTCTGGCATGACGAACCTCTGGCGGAGCACGGCGGAGATGGCTAGCGCGTGGCGTTGGCCGGCTGGTATGATCCTCGGTGGCGACAACCGCACATGGAGGTGCGGGATGCAAGATGGTGCCGGCGTCATGGACGTCCATATGGTGGCGGCAAAGCCTTCTAGGGTTTTGGCTGCAGCTCGATCTCGGGCGGGGAGGGCCTCCTCCCGGCTGCGAGCCTGGTCCTCGCTCTGGCGTCACCTGAAGGTGTCAGCCGGCGTCTGGCCTGCCCCGCTACATGCGTTGGTGGGCAAGATTGGTGTCGTGTTTGTATCCAGATCAGTGGCGTTATCAGACGCAACTCCTTGGAGAATCGGGGTGTGCTTGGGTAGATCTTTCTACCCGGGCAGCCCCTGCTACCTCGGTCCGACGGTGGTCGGCGGCATTCCTGCGCCGCCATGGTTCCAGCTTGAGGAGGCCGCCAACAGGGGTGATGCCTACCTAACAGTGGGCCCAGCTAGGGCTCTGGAGGATAAATCGTTCACGGTCGTTGATCTGTGCCCCCGGGCGATTGATCAGAGATCGGTCGGTCTGCATGGAAACCGGAGGCCCGTGAGTTGTCCACGTAGCCCATGCGATCGTCCTATTTGGGTGCAGCCAGGAACCCTAGGGTTTCTCCATTGCTTCACCAATTGCTGACGCCTTTGTTTCTCTCTCGCTCCTCGTTCTCGATCTTGGTCAGGCGGTGGGGGTGAAAAGGGATCTTCGGTGAGGAGGTTACCCACCCGAAGCCAAAGGCCTGAGGTTAGCTCGAGGTTGTGTGAGGAGTTGCTTGAGGTAGTTGGGATCTCCATGTCAACGGAGCAGGATATGGCCAGGACGGAGGAGTTGGAGAGGAAGGAGGGAGAGGTGCGTGATGTGACGGGAAAGGAGCAAACCATGCGCCACGAGGAGAAGGGAGAGGACGCTGACGTTCCCCCGGCAGATGATAGAAGGCTGGTGGTCCGGGCAGGTGAAGGGGAAGAGGAGCCGGTGATGGAAGAGGAGGAGGAGTTTGCTTTCGAGGAGGAGGAGCAAGAGGAAGGGCTGCCTCGTGGGTGGTTCGCGGTGGCGAGGTTTTACTCCGGCCGCAGCTACCCTGTCAAGGTCCTTTTTTCAGATCTGTTCAGAATTTGGGGGGACGGCATGGCAAGGGAGTTGGGAGAGAACAGGTACTTGTTGGAATTCTCCAACGAGAACTCTCTCAAGTTTGTTCTTCGTGGGGGGCCTTGGTTGTTTAAGGGGGATGCTGTCATCCCTGTTCACTATGATGGCATGACAAAGTTATCCGTAGTGATCATTGAGTCTATTCCCCTATGGATTCGCATTTATGATATCCCAGTGGCGATGATGACCAACGCTTTTGTGAAGGCTCTTGGGGCTAAGGTTGGTCGGGTGATGGACGTGGGGGAAGCAGTCAAAGACTTCAAGAGAGTGCGGGTGGATTTTGCGCTAAGCGACCCCCTGGTGATGAGCGTGGGGATCAGAGTGAGAGGGCGGGGCCTTACGGAGTTTGTGGTGAAGTATGAGAGTGTCCCGCACTTTTGCTTCACCTGCGGACGTATCGGCCATGCAGAGAGGGAGTGTCCAGAGGAGGATTTGAGTGAGAACAGTGTGAAGTTCGGTACCGAACTACGCACGTCACCCTTCAAGCGAGGAGCGAGCAAATTCCTGTCTTACCAAGCTACGGCGACACCGTCGACGAGGAGGGGTTTAAATTTCAGTGGAGACCAGAAGGAACGGGTGATGTCTCACTCGAGCTCCTCACCACAGAATGCAAGTCGCCAGAACCAGCCGAAGCACATGAATGGGCAGGCACCTTAGGGAAAACTAGGTCGGGGCGGCGCTGACTCCATGAACGTGGCAGACATGGCTACATCACCAGAAGCGGCCGACCTGCTAGCGAGGGGTGTCAAGGACATGGTGGTGGACAGGAGCCTAATTGTTTCATTCCCTTCCAGCAGGAGCAGGGATGCCGGCCTGAGTGCACAGCGAGTCTCTGGGCTCGACTCATATGTTGATTCCAGTGAGGTGTCTATGAGCACCGGCCTTGGACCCTTTGTTGGGCTGCGTGAGGCAACGGTCAAGGCGGGATATGAAACGGAGGGCACGAAGCAGAAAAGGAAGAGACTGGCTGCTTCTAAAGAGCGGGAGGAGGGTGTTTTGAACCAGGCTGGTGATGTGCACATGGAAGATCAGAACCAGATGAAAGGAAACAACAACAACCATGATGAAGGAAACCTGACGGGGACTCAGGGCGAGCCCCGTCAGGAGAAATGAATGCGATAGCTTGGAACTGCCGGGGGCTGGGGAACTCCCGGACAGTTCGTGAATTGCGCGACTTTGTTATGTCGTACCACCCCAAACTTATCTTTCTTTCAGATACTAGAATGTCAGGTAGTAGAGCTAGTAATCTTAGATGGAGAATTGGTTTGTGTAATTGCCTTTCGATTGATAGTGATGATCTTAGTAGAGGTTTAGTTTTATTTTGGGATGAGTCAATAAATGTAACCCTGCTGTCCCAGGGAGAGCGATACATCGATGTGCTAATAAGAGAAGATCCTAGTACTGCCCCTTGGAGGGCAACCTTTGTTTATGGAGAGCCCCATGCTGATAGGCGTCATATTATGTGGGACTTATTAAGGGATTTATGTGGTGCTTGGTCTGGCCCATGGATGATGATAGGGGATTTTAATGAAACCATGTGGTAGTATGAGCATTTTTCGGAAACGCCTAGGTCAGAGCGTCATATGATGGATTTTAGAGAAGTGCTTAGTCATTATGACTTACACGATTTGGGCTTTACAGGTCTCCCTTGGACCTATAATAATAATCAAGGAGGCCGGCGGAATGTTCGTGTTAGACTAGATAGAGGAGTGGCTAATACGGATTGGTCTCTCACGTTTCCTAATGCTAATGTGCTGCACCTTTCTTCTACGTGTTCTGACCATAAAGCTCTTCTTCTTAATGTTGATCACTCTAGTGGCGTAAGCCGCCAGAGGAGAAGTTTCAGGTACGAGATAATGTGGGAAAGGGAACCGGAGCTACACTCCGTTATAGAGAAGTCCTGGCTGAACAGGAACCCTGGGAGTGATCTGGGCGCGCTATCTGCTTCCCTGGCCAAGGTCACTAACGACCTCCAGCAGTGGAGTGCCCAATCCTTTAGGAACATCACAAAACGCATTAAAGAGCTGAAAAGAGAGATGGAGAGGCTCGAATGGGACGATCCAGTTCATAACAGAGATAAAATCCTAGAGGCAAAATGGGAACTTGATGAAATTTTGTATAGGGAAGAGATGATGTGGCTCCAATGTTCACGCATTACATGGCTACGCGAAGGGGACCGCAACACCAAATATTTCCATCGCAAAGCTATGTGGAGAGCAAAGAAGAACAGGATTAAGAAGTTACTGAGGGATGACAGAAGCTGGTGCACGGATGAGACATAGATGCAAGGTATGGCTGCAAATTATTTTGAAAATATGTTCCTCAAAGATCACTTGATTAACCCTGTGGAGATTGTGGAATTATTTGAGCCTAAAGTTACTGACGAGTTGAATCATGTACTTTGTAAGCCTTTTTCTCCTGAGGAAATTGCAGATGCACTATTCCAGATCGGGCCGTTGAAGGCACCAGGCCCGGACGGGCTCCCTGCTCGATTTTTTCAACGGAACTGGCTGATGCTCAAGGAAGATGTCGTTCAGGCAGTGCAAGCCTTCTTTGCCACGGGGATCATGCCGGATGGGGTAAATGACATATGTATTGTGCTGATTCCCAAGGTTAAACACCCGGAATCCATCAAGGACTTCAGGCCAATCAGTCTCTGCAACGTAATTTACAAAGTGGTCTCAAAGTGCATTGTGAATCGCCTTCGTCCACTCTTACAGGACATAATTTCGACAAGTCAAAGTGCCTTCATACTCGGGAGAATGATCACAGATAATGCTCTTGTTGCCTTTAAATGTATTCATGCTATCAAAGCAAATTCAGACTCAAGAGGAGAGTTTTCTGCATACAAGTTGGACTTATCCAAAGCTTATGACCGTGTTGATTGGGATTTTCTGAACAAGGTTTTGTTGAAGCTGGGCTTTCAGAGTACATAGGTGCAATGGGTCATGTCTTGCGTGAGCTCAGTGCGCTACACAGTTCTCTTCAATGGTGCAAAGTCTGCACCCTTTTCCCCGTCCCGCGGTCTACGCCAAGGTGATCCCTTGTCGCCATATCTCTTTCTTTTTGTGGCTGATGGCTTGTCAAAATTGATCAGCAGGAAGGTCGAAACACAAGCTCTCCAGGAGCTTCGTATCTGTAGGGGTGCACCTGGTGTTTCACACCTACTTTTTGCGGACCATACCCTGCTATTCTTTAGAGCATCTGAAGATCAAGCAAATAATGTCAAAGATGTTCTGGATATTTATGCTCGCTGCACTGGTCAGTTAATTAACACTGGGAAGTGTTCGATCCTTTTCAATGAGAAAGGACAGCAGGCGGTTCAGGAACGAGTTAAACATGTGCTAGGCATAGAAAGGAGTACTTTTGATCCGAAATACTTAGGCCTACCAACTCCTTCAGGCAATCTGAAGGGAGCTCGCTTCCAATCCTTGAAGGAACGGTTGGGCAAAAGACTGAAGGATTACACGGAAAAGAATATGTCGGCAGCTGCGAAGGAGGTGTTGATCAAGGTGGTAGCGCAAGCTATACCAACCTACACTATGAGTGTTTTCAAACTCCCATTAGGCATATGTAATGAGCTGACGAGAATTATTCGAGAATTTTGGTGGTGTGTAGAAAATGGAAAGAGGAAAACTGCTTGGGTAGCATGGAAGCAACTGACCCATAAGAAATATGGTGGTGGTACGGGCTTTAAGGACCTAAGAATCTTTAACCAAGCGCTCCTAGCACGTCAAGCATGGAGGCTAATCCAGTTCCCTGACAGCCTCTGTGCTAGAGTTTTGAAAGCAAAATATTACCCTCGTGGCTGCTTGGTGGATACGGCATTCAGTACAAATGCTTCTTATACCTGGCAATCAATAGTCTATGGACTGGAACTGTTGAAGAAAGGAATTATTTGGAGAATTGGATCGGGTTCCCAAATTAGAATTTGGCGTGATCCATGGATCCTGAGACCACACTCATTCAGAGTTACTTCAAGAAAAGGAAGATGCAGATTAACCTGGGTATCTGAGCTCCTCGATATACAAGGGAGGGATTGGGACTATGATAAGCTTGCAGAGCTTTTTAACCAGGCAGATGCTGACGCCATTGCTAGAATCAAAATCCCTAGTAGACAGTCGGAGGACTTCGTCGCGTGGCCATTGGAAAAAACAGGTTTATTTTCAGTCCGCAGCGCATATGACTTAGGACTGAAACTGTGCGATTTGTCTGTCAATGCTACATCGAGCTCAACTCCAGACGGTGGAAGAAAGCTATGGAAGAATGTCTGGAAGGGTAATGTACCCCCAAAGGTGAATGTGTTCATTTGGAAACTGGCTAGGAATGCGCTCCCAACACGGCGGCGCAAGTTTAACAGAAACATGGATCCGGGGGATACATGTTTGCTGTGTGGTCGAGCTCCAGAGACTAGCTACCATGCTACCGTGGAATGTCCCCAAGCGTACAATCTGAGGCAAGCCATGCGAGTGCATTGGCCACTCCCGGAGGAGGGATGGCTTCAATACACTGGCCCCGACTGGCTCCTAATCCTCCTGGACAGATGTGCGCCTGAGCAGAAGGACCTCATGAAGCTGGTATTTTGGAGGGTGTGGACGGTCCACAACAATATCACACACAACTCAGGTTCGTATTCGTTAGCTGGCTCGGTTTTCTTCCTACTGAATATGCGTGATTCATGTGTTCAGGAGAAACTGAAGGAAACTGCAGTATCGAGCAAAGGCAAGCAACCCTGTAGCATGTTCGACAACAAAAGCAGTGATGCTGAACAGAAAAATTGGGAACCCCCTCCTGTTGGGTGGATCAAAATCAATGTTGATGGCTCCTTTGTGGAGCAAACCGGTGCTGCAGGGACCGGTGTGATAGCAAGAGATCATAAGGGCGGCGTAATCTTCACAGCGTGGAGGTCTGTTGTCCGATGCTCGAGTGCCTTTGAAGCTGAAGCTATTGCTTGCGCTGAGGGGCTTCGTCTTGCCTCCCAATGGGCTCCGGGGTCAGTGATTTTGGAGACTGATTGCTCCTGAGTATCCGATGCGCTGCGTAACAAGGAGGATAGATCGGAAGCTAGCTTCATTTTGTTGGAAGCTAGAGAACACGCCCAATTGCTTCATGAATGGCGTGTGGTTCAGGTTAAAAGAGAGTGTAACTCTATCGCACATGATCTTGCTCATTTAGCTAGGCAATCAGGACATAGTAATTTCTGGCTAGGCCGGGCACCTGCGTGTGTCACCGACCAAGTCAATCTGGATTGTAACTCTACTCATGCCTAGTTAGTGAAGCTCTCTTTAACCCGCAAAAACAAATGTTGAGGTCCATGCTTGCTGGTGCTGCTGAACAACCAAAATCAGTCAAACCAACCGTGGGCGTGCGTATTTCCATTTCCCATAAGACAACGAAAATGATGTCCATCTCGTGCCTTCGTCTGCTTTCCAAAATGTGTCGTCCACCACTCGTGTCCAATCCTCCCTCCCCCACCTTTTCCCTCCCAAGGAATCCAGGCTTGGTCGAGCAAGGCCTGCACCTTAATCTGCAGGCATCATCACATTTAGAATTTTATATAATCACGCACTTTCTTTTTTAAAATATACACTTTCATTTTTTTTCAAAAAAAAGAGAGAGAATACTGTACCATCCTCGTAAACGTGTATTCCAATACGCACAGCCTTTTTCCCCTTTTTTGCGAAAAAACAAAAATATTTGCATGAATCGCGCGAGGAAGGCAGGAAGCTGTTTGTAGCAAGTAGAGATGGTCGACATGTTTCCTGTTTCTGCATGGTACGTTCGGGTACCATTTGTGCACGGATATTTGCTCCATTTTCGTGTGGTCTGGGCCCCGGCTACAGCTAGGCAATCACTCCAGTACACTACCAGACCTACTAGATTAAGACCACCCGCACTGGTGTCCTTCATCCCCGCCTGCAGGAGGTAGATGAAGCAAAACGCCCCGCGGCGGGCCCTTTATCACCGATGTCATTTTGAAGTCGACTCGCGTTTCCTCTGGATTCGGAGGGGTGGCGGAGCTCCTTTATCGGCAGGCGCGGGCCCCGCGCACTCCACCCCAATCTTTCGCGCCCGCGCTCGGAAGGGACGGAGGGAGCTCCCGAGCGGGAGGCTGGCCACACCTGCGCCGGTGGATGGCCGTGACGCCGCCTCGCCGCACGAGAAGGGAAGAGAGGAGGTCGGGAGGCGACGGCGAGGAGGCCCGCTCAGCCGCTCCCTGCACCAGCTCCGGTCGCCGCCGCGGCCATGGTGGAGCTCCGCTCCTGCCCTGGATCCGACCACGACAGGAAGAGGGGGAGAGAGAGATGTCGCGGCGGAGAGAGAGGAGGAGCGCGGCAACGTCCCGTCGCGGCGAGGAGCGGCCGGCGGGCGTCGTACTGATGCATTCACCGAAGTCGTCGCGGGAGAGGAGCCCCTCGCGCGCGAGGCGGTTGAAGCGGTCCTCGACGCGCTGGCAGAGCTCGGCGGCCTCGACGAAGCCCGTGGTGCGGCTGATGAAGCGGAGGCCTTTGAGCGTGCGCCGCGCCCCCGCGCGGGAGCCGTTGAGCTGCGCCTGCTCCCTCCGCCGCTCGCGCGCCGCCATGGCGGCCTCCCGCTGCAGCTCGGCGGGCATGGGGCGGCGCACCGGTGACGGGGACGGCGACGGCGACCGGAGCCACGCGAACTTCCGCGCCGCGCCGCCGGGAGCTCGAGCTCTAGCTACTCCGCCGCCACCAGACGCGCCGACCCCCTCCCGCCACCGCTGCTCGACGGAGGGCGAGGCAGAGCAGATGTCTGCGCAGCTCTGCACCGTCGGGAGGGAGAGCTGCGCAGGGGCCTGCCGGCGGATCTCCGGCCGCCGCCGCCAGATCCCGGAGCTCCGGCCGCCGCCGGATCCCCGAGCTCCGCTGCAGCCGCCGCCAGATCCCTCCTCCTCCCATCCTCTGCTACAGCCGTGGCAGGCAGGGTTCGTCGACGCCACCCGCCCGTGGAGGAGCACGGGAGCCGCAGCAGGACCTGTTGACGCTGCTCGTGAGGACCTCACCACCGTCGCTGCCAGGTGCGGGGCGGGTGCCGATGCCGGCGGGGGAGGAAGGGTGGGCCGCCGCGTCGGGGAGCAGGGGATGCGGCGCGGAGGAAAATAGGAGGGAGAGAGAGAATGGAGGGGTGGGGGTAGAGAAGGGAGGGAAAGGGGATGACATGTGGGCCCCGCGTGTGGTAGTTGGGTTGGAGTGGAAAATATAAAGGATGACGAGTGCGGGAGAAGTAGATATGAAGGAGAGAATCGTGCTGACCAGGCAAGAATATTCTGTTTTGAAGGAGGGAATGAAGGATGACGAGTGTAGATGACGTGGCCGTTTTCTTTTCTAGAAAAAACGAAAGGGCAGGCACTGCAAGCCTTTTTTTTTCTTCCCCCCCAGCCTTTCTTTTATACCGGGGCAAAAAACCGCGCAGCCTCGTGGTGGGGCCCATCTGGCAGGTGGGCCCGGAAAGGTTAGGTAGCGGCCGACATGTTCTGCGGCCTCCCGCTCCACGCACGGTAGTGCCACGGGACGAATATCCGAGCGACCGGATCATCCCAGCCGTCGACCTGAACCATCCGACGGATGTTATCGAGTGCGCGTACGGACGCCGAGCCGGATGGGCTTCTGTAACGGACGGCGCAGGGCACGGCGGCAGCAGGGACGGGACCGGGAGAGCTGACCGTTGACGGGACGTGGCCGTGGCCGGTAGTAAAAAAGGTTGCGGCATCCGGCATTCCGGCAGGTAAAGCTTGCATGGGCGCGACGCAGCACGGCAACGGTGGTAGCTTCCACGCAAAACCCCGTTCTCCTCGTTCTTGGATGCTTTTTTTTTACAAGCCAAATCAAATCAAAAGCGTTTTCCTCGTGGCACTTGGACCAAGAAGGTGGAAAAGAACTAATCCACTCGTGCGTAGTACTCGTCTCGATCTGGTCCGAGGCGACAGCCGAGGTGACACGATTTCGTCATACTATTCCGTACTCCGTAGAGAAGAATGACATTGCTAGTACAACGCTTTGGATAGAAAGTCAACACGTTGTTTCTTGTAGGTCTAAAAAAAATACCGCATTAGATTATGGATGGGGTCATTACAGATGTTCCCAAGTGTCATCCTAAGAAGAAAACAGTCGGCGAAGCACACAGCACTGATTCCGGCCATCAGCACACTGGACAGGCCGGTGATCGATCGATCACTAGTGAAGTCAAATGATAGCTTGCACAGGACGCATACACAGATCAGATGGGCATGCAGCTGCTAGCGGATCTGACATGGACGGTGGTACGGCCATATCGACAGAGACAACGCCTGCACGTTGACGTGTTCCCCCCGTATGATGATCATGCGGGAACGCCGAACGCGAGTCATTTCATTATTACAGATAAGATTAACGAAGGGATCAACAAAGCCGCAGGGCGAGCTGCCAAGCGGTAGGGGAGCCACGACCAGACAACCAGCTGCAGTGCAAGCAACCCGGGGGGCTCACGCGGCATCACCCCGCCCCAGCACATGCAACTCGCAACTTGCAAGCAGCAGCCACACACACACAGGCAAAGAAGAGAAAGAAAGAAGGCATAAAAAGGGTGGGTGGGTAGGTTTAGCAGCTGCTAGGCAAAGTTGACCAAGTAACAATGACAGGATTAGTTGAAAAGTTTATGCACCCAGCCAGCAGAGCTGTGCACAGTATACAGATAGCATTTCATACACATACAAATTAAGTGGCTGCATCAGAGATACAGAAGTGTAGATGCACATTACTTTCCCGTGATAAACGGGGAAAACTTTTCTGAATATATCAAGCTTCCTTTGAGAGCGACAGGGACCCCAGTTCTGTCAAGAATCAAAGATTATGAGAAGCAGTAGATTGATGAACGTGGTGAGCACCTATTGTGCTCCTCCTCGTCAACATTGGAGCAAGCTAACTTTGTTCTGCAGATACAGTTGCTGTATACGATGAAGCGAAGCAGGTAAGATGGCAAATATGTTTCTCGAAAGAATAAGATTACAAATATAGCAATCATATGACTTGATGGCACAAAAGCGAGTGCAGGGTTGTCGAATCATCAGCGGTAGTATGCCATGTGGCGAGATGAGCGGAAAGGAGAACTATCGAACGGCGAGGAGCGCCTGGCCATTCCCTGGGTCTCTGTACGTGGGGGATCCTTCTTTGGGAGCTTGGTCTCTGATCGGAGCCACGACTCGACGACTGACAGCAAGTTTTTGGCACTCTTCAGCTCTTCAACGTCCGTGTATTTTGCCGATTTTCTCAATTCGCCTTCCTGGATGTAGGCGATGTCGGTAGCCCATGTCTCCAGCCCATCGAATATATGGGTGGCGTACACAATGGTGGCTTCTCTCTGCGATGAACATTTTCATCATACATATGCAACCGGAAAGGCTTGACAAACAAGCTATATAAGACAGGTGTTTTTATATAAAAGAGCTATAACAGATTAAATCTGTACCTGTTCACACTCTTCCTTAAAGAAGTCAAGGAGATCCATTCTGGTCACAACATCCAGATCAACGGTGATTTCATCAAGTAAAAGCACCTGCAATAATAGTTTCAGATGTCTTAATGCCATTGCAAACCCAGGTATATAGTAAATTAGTAACCACAAATTGTTGACCGTGAGGGTACCTCTCGCCAACTAATGAGCAGAAAATCATACCCTCTCGCCAACTAATGAGCAGAAAATCATAAATGAGAAATGGTACGCAATACCCAACATGAGAACTGCCTGCCCTCCGTATAATCACAAAGCACATCAAGTTCATGTACAGAAGACAGACATACAGACAAGTGTGGGGAACTTCCCTTGTACTACCAAAGATGTCCCATACAGATAATGGTTGGGGAATATTCTATCTTCCAAGCAAAAGAATATGTACTTTTGGAAAAAAATATCACAAATCCGGATTAATCAAGGCAAGACAGCTACCTATTTTTCTTTGGCATGGACAACATAGCTATTTAATCAGGTTCACTTAGCAGTTTCACAGTGTGTATGTGTATTCATGAACAATAAAAAAAAATACCAAGTACAATGTTGTCAGAGATCACCAGAAATATTTATGCTAACATACCGACGGATGAGGCCACCGCCATGGCACAGGTGTTGGGTTGCTCACTGGCCTCCTTCCCACAAACGTACTTGGGTCTCCCCCTTTCACCCCATAAACTCCGGCCTTGCGATTACCAGCCGCTCACGGCTCATCTCCTCTTTTGATAATTATCTCTCTGGCTGGAAAGCTCGTCTTCTAAGCTATGGTGGCCGAATCACCTTGGTCAATGCGGTCCTCAGCAGTCTCCCGGTCTACTTCATGTCCTCTAATCTGCTCCCGAAATATGTCTGGGACACCTTGGACGCTCGCCGTTGTTCCTTTTTATGGACTGGGAAAGAAAGCAGCAGCGGTTGCCAATGCCTTCTTGCTTGGACACGGGTCTGCTGCTCCAAAACACATGGTGGTCTGAACGTCAAAAGTCTGGAGGACCAAAACCACTGCCTTCTTATGAAATTTATTCACAAACTCCTTGATGACTCTGTCCTCCCTTGGAAAACTTGATTCCTTTCACACACCTCGCAGGAGCTCGGGAGCAGTTCTGACGACTCCTTTCTCAGCCGCATTGTCCAAGAAGAACTCCCTAGATTTCGCGCTCTAACGAAGGTGATTCTTGGCAATGGCAAGCACACGGCCTTTTGGCTTGATCGCTGGCTTTTCAATGGCACGGTCGCTGAGGTTTTTCCTGCCCTTTTCTCTCATTGCACTCGTATCCATGCCACGGTGGAGACTGTTTTGAGAGGCTCTCTCTCTGCCCAGCTGCGTCCCAGACTTTCTTCTGTGGCGGGTGCCGAAAAGCAAATGCTTACAGATTGTTTGGAACACATTTCCCTCCTTGATCAACCTGATCGCAGGCTGCTCTCCCATGACAAAATTTTCTCCTCCCGTGAAGCCTACCGCCTACTCCATCAGAACGGGGAGGCCAACCCTGACGCTTGCCGCTTTTGGAAAACTCATTTGCCATCCAAAGTAAAGTTCTTTGGTTGGCTGTTACACCACCGCTGCCTCAACACCAGGGCCTTCCTCCACTACAAAAACATCCGGTCCCTCGAAGAATCCTACTGCGAACAATGCCCTGGGATGCCAGAGACAACCGAACACATCTTCGCCAACTGTCCCGCAGCATCTTCGGTCTGGAACCAGGTGGGGGTTCACGTTCGAGAGGAGAACGTTGGGTCGCCTTGGCTGCTAGGTGTCGAGCTCAACCTACCGGATAGTGTTCGCACAGATGTTATGTTGCTTCTCCTTTGGTATATTTGGAAAGCACGGAATGCACTCATCTTCGATCAGCAAGTCCACAGCTCGTCAGACATCCTTCGGAAGGTAATCCGTGATCTAGAAAAGTGGAACTGTCGTTTCGGCAAGCTCGCTCCGCATCTCCAAGTCTGGCGTGGATTCCTCTCCTCCCTGTTGTAATTTTCCTTTTGCTCACCTTAGGCTGAGCTCCTGTCTTTCCCCTGGAATGCCAGGATATGTTGTAATTGTGCTACTGTGTATTCGCTCAATATATGGAAAGTAGGTGGGGAGCTTCCCCCCCGGTATTGGTCGAAAAAAAGAAATATTTATGCTTCATTTTCTACTTAAAATAATAATTCCTACAATACGGTTCTTATCCTACCACATCAAGGTGAATTCAGTATAAACTTAAAGGGGCTATTGCGTTCTTACCCTTATTTTAAACCTCAATTGTGATTTTACCCTCACTTTCTTACCCGTTGCATTTTTACCCCTACTTTTCGAAAACGAAGCTCCCGTTTACCCCTACTCTTAACTCTGTTAGTTCAATCTCAATTATAAACAAAATAAAATAAATAAAAAATTCTTCATAATAAGACGAAAAGACTCAAATACCCCTCCTCTTCTACCCTTCCCTCACCCCAGGCATCTCTCTCACGAGTCTCACCTGCCCCTTATCCACATCGAACCCTAGCAGCGGCTCGCGCGGGGCAAGGGGAGCTACGGTGCTCGCGAGGGCGAGGGAAGTGGCGAGCTGCAGCGCACGCGGAGGCGAGGGGAGCGGCGGGTGGCGCGGGCTCACGCCCTCGGCGCGCAGCCCCGCCAGGCGCAACGCAGTCGTGCGGCCCCGCGAGGGCAGGCGCGTGGCCGGCCTCGCCAGACGCCAGGCGCGCGGGTGGGCGCATGGCCCTGCAGGCGCGCGCAAGACAAGTCTGCTACGCGCCTACGCCTAAGTTGAAGACATGAATTTGAAGCAGCCATCAGACTCGATTCCTTTTTCTTTTCTCGTGTGAACTCTGTGATGTCCTGGCTGCTTGTTTTCTTCACGAGTTACTTGATTATCCAGTTCCTCGCGAATCACAGAATCATATTATTCTTTCCGCATCTGTTGTGAACCCTGTCTCTTCTCTGCACCCATAGCGTTGTGGCCAATCAAATGCCTCGTCATCCTCCTGTTGTTGTTGTCTGCAATAGTCTCATCACCCAGTTGAGTACATGCATTTTCTCTATGGTTTGCTTCATTTCTAGGCTCCTGTTGCTTTTCCCTGAACATGAATTGCCTGATCAGTGTAATCAGGATGCTCTGATTCTGACTGCTCTGGAATAAGCTGATTAGGATGCTCTGTTTATGCTGCCAATTTTTTTTTCAAAATTAAGTTGCCGAAGTACTGTTCATGATTGAGGAAATGTATCAAAAAATTTGTTTGCAAATTTTAGTTCATATGTTCTGAAATTTTATCTATATACATGTGGTCAAATAGGGGTAAAATCACAAAGTTTTAATAAAAGTAGGGGTATATTCGCAAGGGCAAGTATGTCACTTTTAACACCGTTACATACTACTAACGGAGTAGGGGTAAATTGAAGCTTCGTTTTCAAAAAGTAGGGGTAAAAACACAAAGTGGAAGAAAGTGAGGGTAAAATCACAATTAGGATTCCAAATAGGGGTAAGAACGCAATAGCCCCAAACTTAAAAGTGCCATGCTGCCTAAACAACAAAATCCACAATAAGTTGGGAACAAAAAGATCACCTTGTATGGATGAAGAAGACCCATGCAGATTTGCACCCTGCGGCGCTGTCCATCTGAAACTTTATGCATGCGCCATTGCAGATCAATGTCTAGCAGATCAACCAGCTTCTCTCGCCTAACAGGATCAACCCCGTCAACTGCTCATATTTCAGGGTAGAGAACAAAAGGAATGATTACATGTACTCTCACCAGCATGATATGCTAAAAGATTTTCTATTAGCAATAATGCTGATTTTAATGCCTATCTTGTAACTTAAGGTGTTACTAATCTAGGTACTAAACCATAAATGTGGAAGCAGCATTTATTAAAATAAAATACATGCCAGCAAGAAGCTATCTAGAAGAGATGATTGAAGCAATCAGTGGTTTCAATTCAAGGACAAAGGAGTATGTGAGAGACATGATATCTTCTGTCAATAAGAACCTCAAGTATGGGATATGTTCAAAACTTCAAATGATGAGCATAACAGTGTGATAGAATACCTCCAAAAATCATGTGCTCAGCTGAGAAATCGCCTTGCAGTGGAACATCACCCTGAGAAAGTTGTTTGCATGTGAGACACAGAGAATCTGCTCTAAGAAATCATGCACTGAAACAACAGGATCTGTGAATATGCAGACCATGGGTTACTGTGCATTTGCAATTACCAAACTCCACAAATAACAGAAATTGCATATGCCAAATTTTTTATTGCTGAAGAGTGCATAATCAGGAATCTTCCAAGGATTTTAAATGGTAAAAGACCTATGAGGCAAAATCCCATTTGCAAGGAAAAATGTATCTACGCAAAAAAAAAATGTATCTACGCAAATATTGCCAATTTCTAAAGCAAGTAAATAGTGAGGGAACTTACAGCTGAACCAATAGTCCGGCTCCAAGAGCCCCCCAAGTACGAAAGGTCACCATTGCACACCAGCTGTGTATCATGAAAAGCTGAACCGTTGAGAACACGAACCACATCCCTTCCTCCAACCATATGCTTTCCCGCGAGAATCTTCAAGAGTGTAGTCTTGCCTGAGTATTGGCATAAGTACATGCATAAACTTCTGCACACAGAATTACTTAGCAAAGCTGAGAACCATATCTCACTACAAAAGCGCTACATTAAGGACTATGGACCATATGCACTCATCGCACAGGATTTATCTGGAATGGATAAGGCATTCCTTCATGGTAGACACCAAACTTGGAAATGGACAAATTCTAGATATGGTAATGGAAATTCTAATTAAAGTTGGCAGAATGTACATACATACACATGTTTGCAAATGCACAACACTGAAAAACAATGGGGAAGTAGCACAAAGTGGTTCATACAAAACTCAGTTGGTGCTACATGCAGTTTAGCTTAATTGCATTTATCACTTCATCCAGCTTCTATGGCACAACTGCACCATTGCTTCAGGGGACTATGTATTTCAATAATTTCAGGGGTAAACACTATGACTGAACAACGGTATTTCCTCATTATAGGGACCATTGGGTGTGAAAAGCTTTCCCCATCATAAACAACCACCAAATCACACACTGATAGTCGCAGTCGCAGTCGCAGAGTACCATGAAAAATATGGGGCATTGGAAACTACTTTCTCTCACAACAGGACATCCTTAGCCCCAGACATAATCCCACCTCGTCCCCTAAACCTACACACATAATTGCCCTTTTTTATTTTACTAGACCATACACCATAGGCAACATTCGATGGCCAATCAATAAATCAATCAACCCAAATCCACTCCTACGCATCATACGAACCGCCGCTAAGAGCAGGGATTAGGTTCAGGTATACCCGATCCATTTGCGCCGACGAGGAGGCAGCGGGAGCCAGGGGCGATGCGGAGGTTGAATCGCGCGAAGAGCGGCGACTGCCCGTCGTAGCCGAACTGCAGGGCGCTGACCTCGATGCCGCTCCGCCTCCACCCTTCGTCTCCGTTCCCTTCGCCGGTCATCTCTACCCCGCCGCACCGCCGATTGGTGATCTGAACAGACCCTCTCCTTCTCTCCCTCGCTCGCTCGAACTCGATCGATCTCTCCTCCCCGCTTTCTTCATTTTTAGGGTGGCTTTGGGGAGTTGGTGGGAACGTTTGGTCATGGCTGGCTCTGTGCTCGCCGCGTCACCTGATTTGTGTGTGTGGAGCTGGGCTTGGGCTTCCCCATTTCTTTCAAGATCCACCTGGCAGTTTTTAGGCCCAATCTTGTTTCCTTGATTATTATTATAAAAATGTAAATAATCGTCAGACTAGACAGACAATCTCGTCTCCTTTCTCACTTTCTGTCACCCGATGAACTAGAGGAGTCACCAAATATCCAAATACAAAGTAACTCAAATTATGAACAAAATGTATTCAACATTCAGTTAAACTCATCAGTCAATACATAATCATTAGCTATGCAGTGGGTTCATCAGAAGTTCAGACACGCGACAAGGAAAAAGAGACATGAATAAATAAATTTATCTATTCAAACGCATCACGCTGGCCACGGATGCATGGCCACAGGTCCCAACGTTCCGGCTGCGAAACCAGGTACGCGATAGATATACATAGAAGATACACCCCAACTAGGTCGCCGCCAGCAACGGCAACAATTGCAATCAGGTTTCTACTACTCTACCGGAGCTCAAGCTCTCATCTCCCGGATGTAGTTGGGGCTCATTTGGTTGGCAGCCTTGGGCGACAGCACGCCGGCGAGGTGTGCGTCCTTCACGACTGAGTTCAGCTTGCTTTCCAGCGAGCTGAACGGCATGTGATCCACCGTTGGCTTCCTGGCCGCACGCAGGCAAGCCAGGAAGCTGTTTGGCTGGTTGTTCCAGTGAGGTAATTTGCTTATCTGCACCGAAGCTTCCTTCTCCCTCGACACCGGTCCACCCGAAGGATCCTACAGAAATAAGAGATTCCCCAAAGTTATGCCATTGTTAGTGCTTCTCCTGATCAATGACATGGAAATGATCCTTTATATTTTAAAAAAAAGGAGAATTAAAAAGTTCAGACTAATCACAACTTTTATTTAAAAACGTTGGCATAAGGGGTTCATTTTCCCATGCCATGTTTCAAGAAGAATCATTACACTATTTCTATTTTCCAAGATAGAAAATTGTGGTAGATGAATGCCATTGCGACGAGAAATAGGTAGCATAGAACACTTGGATGAAAGCACGGCATGGACAGAGTTGAATGACGTACCCCAAGGAGGAGGAAAGTGAACTGATGCTGTTGTTTGTTGCCGGCTTCTTCAAAGTGCGCCTCTATGAGCTTCCTCAATTCTGAAAGGCACGAGTTTGGCAGTAACTTTAGCCCTTTGATCAGATTTCCAGACTCCCACTTGATGTATACTTCCAGCAGGCCATCCTGCTCCTTCTGTCCTGCAACAATATTTTCCTTGTTCTGATCACTTTCTTGCAACTTTAGCTGCTCTGACCATGGTTCCTCCACAGCTTGGCATACGATTGGTGAAAGCTGTGAAGATACTGGGCTGTCAGTTACTCTGACGTCGCACATAGGGGTGTCCATGGTTCCCCATGATGATGGCTCCTTGTTTTCATCTCCAAAAACTTGCTGTGCTGGTGACTTCTTCACATCTCCAAACACTTGCTGTGCCGGTGACTTGTTCACATCTCCAAACACTTCCTTTGCTGGTGACTTAACCACCTTTGGTTTCTTAGCTAGTTCCCGATGATTCCCGCAGAGCCTGAATATGTTCTCAATTCGATGCTTCCTTGTTGCGGGATCATCTGGCTCAGCCAGCGCATCTTGTGTCATGTCAACTGTGAAGCTCTCCTCTACAACCTCCTTGCACACCTCCTCTTCAAGACCATTCCCCCCCTCTGCATCCTCCTCATCTCCCTCCTCGAATACAGTGCTTAGGACAATCTTTTCCGGATAACCAGATAGCCTAACATCATCTTCTTGGACCACAGCACCGGTGCAAACACCTGCTGTCGCTGTGTGATTCCATGTGTGGCCCTGGTGGCAAGTATCCTCTTTTATTACTTTGACATCTTGTGGCTGATCTCCCATATCTAACTCCATAGACATGACCATAGACATGGATTTATCAAAACCTGCAGGCATCTCTGAAAGCCTTGCCAACAATCTGCCTCCAATGAGGTCCTGTGGCTGAAGAGCATCTGTCTTTTCACGCTCAACCTCCTGCAGTCGCTGTTTTAGTGCAGCAAGCTCTTCCTGCTGCCCAAGCATCTTCTTTTCCATCTTCATTAGTTCACTCCTCAATGCCTGGGTCTTTTCGGTCTCCTCCTTAGCAGCTTTTTCATGCCCTTCCATCAGCTTGAGCTTTGCTTTCAATTGTGATAACTCCTCTTCTTTCAGCCTGAGCACATTCTGGGCCTCATTGCGCTCTCTCTCCCTCACTCTGTTCTCCTTTTGAAGTTTGCAAATGAACTGGTTCATTGCAACAATTCTTGAGTTGAGCATTGCTGATGACTCTTCAGAGCTCATTTTCTCCCTAGGAGTTGCAGCATGAGCAGCACGGATAATACATTTGGCCTTAGCACCATACTCCAACGTAGAAACTGTCTTGTGCAGTTCCTTTGGATCAGGACTAGCACATAGAATCATCAGGATTTTCGATTTATCATCCTCAAAGGAATCCTGAAATGACATGAAGGAAAGACTTGGATCATTATTAGAAAGGAGAGGATGTATCAATAAGTGCAGATTGTTTAACAGTGTACCTGTAGTAGCATTGTGAGCTTGCTGTCTCTGAAGGGAACATGTGAATCTCCATTGGCAATAGATTCAACCACTCGTTTCAAAGCAGTATTCCCTTGATTAATTTTTGCTGTCTGTGGAAAAGCAAAGACGCTATAAATCACATGTCTAATCCAAACGAGTAGTACAAGGGTTTTTTTTTTCTTTTAACAGAATGCATCAAGGATTCAAGGGAACACATAGACGTACAGAAATACAAATATCACACACCTGCATTTTAGCTTCAAATCCAACTTGCCCTGCAGCTTCGATGTTCTCAGAACCAGCCATGTCAACCAGCATTAATCTTCCTCCAACCGAAGGGACGTCCAGGATAATCTAGAAAAGTAAAGTGTAGCTTGTAAACAGCTTGGTGCAAAAAAAAAAAAAAAGAAATGTTCAAAGTGCTGTGGCTCTGAATGCACTAACCATGCAGTGGCTCCGCGAACTTCTCTCGTTACAAAGTGTGCTTTTGACAGTTCGACGCTTCTCCACCTTGGCAACTTCTCTCGATATCTTCCCAGCTTCATTTCCACATATATATGTAGCATTCTTGGCTTTCTTCCCCATAACTTCAAGTCTCGCCTGCAGATAGAGAATTGTGAAACTTTAACAATACACCAAAAATTGCAGTTCACACTACTTGTTTCAGCTTAGATTCACCATTTCATACTAAAATCACACTTAACTGTTATAGACCAATTTCTAAATAAAGTGCAACTATTTTTAGCACTGGCATACGAATTTACATTTACAACCACATAATCAGCAGATAATTATCATAATTACAACTCACAATACTTGTTTCAGCTCAGATTCACCATCTCCTACGCAAATCACAACTATCTATTTAGAGCGAATTTCTATAGAAGTGCAACTATTTTAACTACTGGCAATCTGGCATACGAATTCACACTACTTGTTTCAGCTTAGATTCACCATTTCATACTAAAATCACAATTAACTGTTACAAACCGAATTTCTAAAGAAAGTGCAACTATTTTTAGCACTGGCATACGAATTTACATTTACAACCACATAGTTAGCAGATAATTGTCATAATTACAACTCACAATACTTGTTTCAGCTCAGATTCACCATCTCCTACTCAAATCACAACTATCTATTCTAGAGCGAATTTCTATAAAAGTGCAACTGTTTTAAGCACTGGCATACGAATTCACATTTGAACCACATAAATCAGCAGATAAAATCATGGCATGTGCAACAAAATCAGAGAAAATCACCTTGGGGGCGTTTCCTCTAGCATTCGCACCACTTGCGACAAGTAGATCGTAAATCTCCTCGTTGTAGATCTCCAGCACAGCGACCTGCACGAAGAGCCCAGCGCCGAACCCGGCATCATCCTCGCCGCCGTCACCCCCTCCTCCTCCTGCTCCGAGAATGTCCCTGAGCGCGCGGTACACGATCCCGGGCTGCTTGGCGCACCCGAACATGGTGTGGCTCTTCCCGGAGCCCGTGGGCCCGTAGACCATGACGGTGCACTTGGCCCCGACCCGGACGCCCTCGATCCGGGAGCGCACGAAGCGGCGGTAGAACCCCTCGAGGTCCTCCTCCTCGGAGACGGAGACGCCGTCGAGGGTGAAGTCGCGGCACCCGCCCGCGTCGCCGCGCACGCGCACGGCCGTCCCGCCGCCCGCGATCTCCAGCGCCGACGCGCCGCCCGAGGCGAGGTTCCGGATGCGGCCGATCACCTCGACCGGGTGCTCCGTGGCGGCGCCGACGCCGTGGTGGGCGTTCTTCGGGGTGGCGGCGGGGAAGTGGAGGCGGTGCTTGGAGGCCGGCGTCCTTAGGGGCGTCGCCAGGCCGCCCCCCTGCGGCGTCGGCGTCGGCCCCGGCCGGGGAGAGGGTGTGGGCGGCGCCATTGGTGGGGGTGGGGGAGGATCGGCCGGTTAGGGTTTCGGGAGGTGCGATTTGGGGGGGGCGGACTGGTGGATCCAGGAAATCCGTGGAGAAGGGAGGGAGATGGGGCGAGAGGTGTGGAATGGAGGGGCGGAGGAGGAGAGGGGAAGGGATTTGAAATCAGAAGTAGCCGTTGGGAGCTGGTGGGCGCAGCTGCAACGGCAGCCTGGTTGTTTTTGTTTCGAAGCTAGGAGGAGGGAGGAGGCCGGCGGTGATGGTGATGGAGACGGAGCCTCTCGTCTCGTGCGTGGCGGTGGCGGTGAGGGGAAGGAATCACGAGATCCTGCGGTGCAAGCGGTCGTTCCATAATGGCAACGGCGCGGATCAAGGAGTGATTAGCATTTTGATTATGCATTTCGCAATCAATTTCAGCTGGCTTGCTGTTTTTTTTTATTACGCTGCTTCAATTCGAAACTCGGATTTAAACATACTAGTACTACTCTTGCTAAAATTAGGCCAGCAGTAATAACTTTTTAGTGTGCCTGCCAACTGTTTAAAATTAATTTATAGCCATCAGATAAAAGGGAAATTTCTTTTTTTTTTTTTGGCCATGATGACAAGAGATACGCAACCATTTTTCAACAAAAAAAAAAGAGATACGCTAAAAAAAATCAAGAGATACCACTAATACCACGACATGCTATCATGACGCACCAACTTTTCCAGAGAGAAACGCCCCCTCCCTTTAGTCCTTTGAAGGCTTGAAGCCGCGGCACACTGCAGGTGTGATTAACTAAACCGAGAGAGACCCCTTCACGGGTTGTTTACTGCATAATCCCAGCTAAACAGGGGCGGTCACTGAAAGCTTTAGGTCCCTCACTGTCTGGTGTCTGCTGATCAAGAGATCAAGCCGCGGTCTCTGAGCTGCAAAGGTTGGCCCGGCCTCACCTTCATCACGGAGGGAGCAAAGCATGGCCTGGCGCTTTGGGGAGGAGAGGCAATGGTCACATGATGAGCTGAGCTGAGGTGAAGGTGAGAGCATCAGCCATTGAGTGGCGTAGCTACATGGAGGCTGATTTGTGCTAGTTCAAGTATGTCACTTATTCTCTAACGATATTTTCAAGCTCCGGCAATATTTCTAAACAGCGTCATGGCTAGTAGGTTCTGAGTATTTGCTAATTTGTGTCTTTATTCTTCAAATTTGAGACTACATCTTTAAACTCTGCATAAAATTTGTACAATTGCAGGCAGTGTTTGGATGGGGTGGAAATTTTTTTTACCCCATATTAAATGCAAGTTTGACCACAAATTAAAGGTATTAAATAAAGTCATTTTCCAAAACTACCTTCACAACTCTAGTTAAATTTCCGAGACGAATCTAATGAGGTTTTTTGGCCGCGTAATTAGGGGATGGTTACTGTAGCATCACTGTAGTAAATTATGGATTAATTATGCTCATTAGATTCGTCGCGCAAAGTTGCACTCATCTGTGAAAAGGTTTTGCAAATAAATTTCATTTAGACCTCCATGCATGAAAGATTCCTTTTGAGTGGAAAAAAAGTGCTCCCATCCGAACACTGCCGTAGTATATGGATGTGTGAATTAGGCGTTGTTCTTTTTCTTAGAAAGGAACAGTGAAAAACACTATTCACTTGTCACATCCATCACATATTCTCTCACAAAAAATACTATTCCAGCACTATTTATTTGTAACTTCACTATCCTTCTCAACCAAAAGAACGGGCCCTTAGTGTATGTTTCATTTTGATTTGGTCTATCATTATCATTATGTGTCAGCCAACTTTTTTTTTCCGGGCTCCGCCTCCTGGGGACCTGTCGCCATGCACGCGCTGGGCCCGTGCGCGCACCTGTCGCTGATCTCAAATCTAGAGGCTACCAGCAGATCAGCAGCAACAGAGAGGTATTGGATCATTGGATGGGTGTGCCCTCACGCACACTGCACGCTGCAGGGTATGGTCGTAATGGAGATGATGATGGATTGGCTGTTGCTATGCGTTCCTGATACGGATGCACTCAGCTGGGGAACAGCAACAGTAAGAGCTGCGCTAATGGCGCCATTTCGCTCCAGCTGTGCCCCCCTGCGGCAGGAGATCGAGCGAGCCCACGTACGTACGTACGGTACCCGCTTGTTGCCTGATTGCAAATCTCACCAGGGACAGAAGCATCCAACCTCTGAATCTCTCTCTGATCCCATCCATGATCCATCCCGTGCGTCCAAGCGCGCACGTCACGCTGTTGCAGCAGAGTGTTGGCGACTCGGCTCGTCACTCGTCAGGCACGAAAGCCACCACCAACCCAAACCCAGCCAGCCGAGCCGCTCACCTGCCTGCCTGCCTTGCACGCCGAGCTCGTCCGGTGACTTTTTGTTGGCCCGTGTCGTGTCCGGGCGCGAGGAATTTGTCCGTGTCAACACGGCGCGCCGGGGACTGCGGCCCAACCGGCGACTTCAACGCTGCTCGTCTCGTCGTCGTCCGGTTTGATCGCATGATTTTGCGTTGATTAGTGCCGGTGCTAAATTGCTGTAACAGCGACAGGCATGTTGTTTTAATGTTACTACGCCCGTTTCCTTGTTTTTCTTCTATTTTTTCAGACAGGGTGTCTGTGAGAAGAAGGGAACACGAGATTGATTAGTTTTTTTTTCTTGTTAGGTATCTGTCCATGATCCTCATGTAGACTCTAGATATACTTTGTTCTTGGGATCTTTACAGAAGTTACATGCCCTTACTGGTGCCGGCGATGTCTGGTGAATTTTGTCAAATGTTCAGGAAGATCTTATGAGTGGGTGCAACCCTGACATGATATGAAGTGACGATGAAAGATAATGATTTAAGTTTTATAGGATGTGAAAGGAGTTTCATCTTCATAAAACTCTAACTGATATCCAATTTAGATAACTGTGTATAAAGTCTCCTCTTTTTTTACTGCGGTGATGCATGCCCACTCAAATATTAATGTCGTGCTCCACCAAGTGGGTTGGCCGGGATAAGATAACTAGACTCACCGATGATAGTAATAGTTAGCCTCAATGACGGGTCAAAAAGTTACTTAATCCGGATGTCCCATTCGTCACCAATCCTGCCTAGACCGAAATGGGCAGTTGGCCGGTTGCAGGGACCGAAAATTTTTGCGAAATCTAGCGCATCATGAACCAGGACCAGCACTTTCCAATCTCTATCAAAGAGTGAGTGAGGATCACTCATCGTTGAGCGATGCTACCTTACCTTACCTTACCTTGCGTAGCAGTCACAAGTTCGCAATTTTCTACGTTGCTCATCAAGTCATGAGAGCCACTCCATGCCGATCATGTTGCTTGGTCTAGTCTTTTTGGGGGGACGACGGGGAACAACAGCACAGGACAGGCACCGCGGCAGCCAGGAGGAGCAAGGGAGAGAGACCCATTCCACCCTCGCCTCCCCGAGCCGCCCACCACCGAGCGAGAGCGAGGAGAGGAGGGGAAAAAATAACTGCGGCTCGAGGCCCCAGGAATAGGAGGACCACTTCCCCCCTCCGGCCCCGCCCCCTCCCCACCGCTCGTCCTCGCCCGGCACCTCCCCCCTCGCCGGCGGCGCCGCCGGAGCGCGGCGATCCCGGCCGCCCTTCCCCGCCGCGCCAGATCTGCCCCCCCGGCACCCCCCATGCCCCTACGGACCGCTCCGTCCCAGATCCGCCTGACCTAGCTACCACGGAGCGCGCCGCGCCGGCGGCCGGCGGGCCCACGGTTCGAGCCTGCCGCTCCCGCCCACGCCCCTCCGCCATGGACGACGTGTCCAAGTACGCGCACAGCCCGGCGCACCTCGCCGTGGCGCGCCGCGACCACGCCGCGCTCAGGAGGCTCGTCGCGGGGCTCCCGCGCCTCCCGCGCGCCGGCGAGGTCGCCACCGAGCAGGAGTCCATCGCGGGGGAGTCCGTCGCCGACGCCGTCTCCGCCGCCATCGACCGCCGCGACGTCCCGAGGAGGGAGACCCCGCTCCACCTCGCCGTCCGCCTCCGCGACCCCGTCGCCGCCGACATCCTCATGTCCGCCGGCGCCGACTGGTCGCTCCAGAACGCCGACGGCTGGTCCGCGCTCCAGGAGGCCGTCTGCACACGCGAGGAGGCCATCGCCACCATCATCGCGCGCCACTACCAGCCGCTCGCGTGGGCGAAATGGTGCCGGCGCCTCCCGCGCATCCTCGCCTCCATCAACCGCATCCGCGACTTCTACATGGAGATCTCCTTCCACTTCGAGTCCTCCGTCATACCTTTCATCGGCCGCATCGCCCCCTCGGACACCTACCGCATTTGGAAGCGTGGGGCCGCGCTGCGGGCCGACATGACGCTCGCTGGCTTCGACGGATTCCGCATCCAGCGCTCGGATCAGACCTTCCTGTTTCTCGGGGATGGTGCCAGGCCTGAGGATGCTGGGGGTAAGGAATTGCACCCCGGTTCTCTCATAGTCCTTGCTCACAAGGATAAGGAGATCACAGATGCGCTTGAGGGAGCCGGTGTGCAGCCGACCGAGTCGGAGGTGGCACACGAGGTGGCATTGATGTCCAAGACGAATATGTACCGGCCTGGGATCGACGTGACGCAGGCGGAGCTCGTGCCGCACTTGAATTGGCGCCGGCAAGAGAGGTCGGAAGCCGTGGGGCAATGGAAGGCCAAGGTGTACGACATGTTAAATGTTCTAGTGACAGTGAAGTCTAGGCGGGTACCAGGAGCAATGACAGATGAGGAGCTGTTTGCGATGGATGGGGAGGAGAAGAATGGCAGGGGCGCAGAGCTTGATGCTGAGTTAGATGAAGTGTTGACAGCCGAGGAGAGGAAGCAGCTTGATTCTGCGCTTAGGATGGGGAACAATGAAGAGGAATCTGAGGAGAGGGGTGAGGAAGGTGACAGTGGGGCTGATCATACGGATTCAAATGGTGTGGTCAAAGATAAGAAGGGGTGGTTTGGTTGGGGTGGCAAGAAAGGATCCAAGAGTGACGACAAGCCATCCAAAGCGGGTAGTAAGGATGAAACGGGTGATCCAGGGAAGCAAAAGGAGAAGGGCAGCAGGAAGAAGAAGAACAGTGCTTCATCAGGCGATTCTCTCAAACATGAAAGCGAGTACAAAAAGGGCTTAAGACCGGTGTTGTGGTTGACCCCAGATTTCCCTTTGAAGACGGATGAACTGATCCCTCTGCTCGATGTCCTAGCAAATAAAGTCAAGGCTGTCAGGAGGCTTAGGGAACTCTTGACAACCAAGCTTCCTACTGGCACATTTCCAGTCAAGGTACCATCTGGCGACTTGACTATATTAGCATGTACTGCCATCTCAGTTCGAATTTCCAACTAATTGCATCCTGCCAATTATTCCAATCAAATTGCATGCCATCATTTTTCAATCTTCTCGAGTGGGCAGCAATTGCTCTTTGCTACTCAAAATATTCTGCCACATCTGAATTCAATTTCTGTACCACTGCTACTGTGTGCTTACTCTGTAGTCTAAAATTCCATGCTGGTTGTCTGCCAATGTTGTGCCTGTTCTGTGCTCTTCCCCTCCTTTATTTCTGCTATATTTTTCTGCGTCATTTGTTTGGATCTTACATTATATTTTGGCCACTCATGTTCTTTTGTCCTAGGACCTTTTTTAAAAAGAAAACAGAAAGTATTGTTTTGGCAGGAACTGTAAGAAAGTATCGTTCATAATTTAGAACTGCTACATCTTATGTGTCCCTTCCTGGTACTCAAATATTTGCACGAATAAGGACACAAATCATAAGATGTGGTGTCCACCTCATGCACTACTATCTTAGTTTCTCTCAGAAGAACCATAGGGGGCTAAGTATGCAAAACTTTGCTTTTAAGCTGCAAATACTGTTGTTCATCATGCCCCTTGGAATAAGTGGAGGTCGATAGTTTTTCACTATTATTTCGATTTACGGATTTTTACATGCAAGATACAGCGTTATTGTTTTGATTAGATGTATGCCACTATATTTTCACTACTGTATGCAAATTACAATGTGCATAACACAATATTGAACCATAGAATCTAGTCTGAGCTATGCTTTCTTTCTTTCTTATCTGTTTGTCACATCTTCTCTATTTTGTTAACTAACTTTAATCCTTTATAAAAACAACTAGTGGTTGGTTGCTCCCATCATCCAGTTCAATAATCTTGCAGGTTTAAGAAGCTGCCAAAAAGATATCTAGTTCATGTTTTTGTTTTCAAAGCTTTCTTCTTGCGCTGGCCCTATCACTCAACCACTTTGTCTCTTCCTCCATTCAAAGTCTTGATTAGCTGGGTCCTACCCCAAACCACCAGAAAGCTAATGTCCCGCTGCTCCCTACCGACCTTAGAGCTCAAAAGGTAGTCGATGATACATACTACACTGACATTTCAGGACAAACTTCTAAATCAACTGGCACTTTTTTTAATCTGTGATACACATTTTTTATTTTGGCGTGTGAAATGTTACTGTAGTGTACGACTCACAGAGTCATGGTTGATTGAAGTTAGGATGGACTGCATGATCTTGCACTGTTCACTATATACATCGTGCAATGCTCTCGTGAATAGTTCATCTTGGACGCTTTTTTTTTTAACTTGGAGGGCATTTTGAATGGTATTTTCTTCTGATTACCACTGATGAGAATAGCCGCAGATGATAGACACTTCAGGTGTTAATTTCTATTTTCCCGTATTGATATCTGACCTTGTGTGGCATCTTATTTCAGATTGCCATCCCCATTGTTCCAACGATACGTGTCATTGTGACGTTCACGAAGTTTGAAGAACTACAGCCTTTAGACGAGTTTGCCACACCACCTTCAAGTCCAACGCAGTTCCAGGATGCAAAGTCCAAAGAGTCAGAAGGATCAGGCTCATGGTATTCGTGGGTAAAGGGTGGCCGAGGTACGCAGTCTAGTGACAGTGGTGATAGCCGGAACTGGAAAGACGAGGTCGATCCATTCCACATACCTTCTGATTACACCTGGGTTGACGCCACCGAGAAGAAGCGGAGGATGAAGGCCAAAAAAGCCAAGAGCAGGCGGGGCACAGCTCGAAAACAGTCATCGAAAAACACTTCGGAAGGAGGAGGCCACCACCCCATGATGGATGGCTTCGAGGAGTAAAGCACGTTTCGCCAGCATAGTAAGTTGTCTTTGCATTCTTAAGATGTTAGTTGATGGCAGCTGCACGCCCGAGGCAGATTGATGCTGTGCCTGGAGCGTTCGCGCGCCGTGGCAACGGGACCGGAGTCGAATCTCCTTGAGAACGTACAGGATGGCTTATACCCCGCTAATCTGTAATTCAGTCAGTGCTATTTTTGCCCCCCTCCGTTTTTCATCTTGCTGGATGTATGTTTGATCATGATGATATGGCCCTGTTGTTGTTGAAAAATATGTTCGAGGGGGACTGTAGTGTTTCCCTCCCCCCTGTTGTATGGAAGATTACGAATATGCAGCGATTTTCTCGCAAAGAGGAAGCTCAATGCACATGCTTGTTTGTTCCACCACTTCTGCTGCTGTTGATTACTTCCATTCCTTGTCTCAAGTCTTCCTGCTTGATGTGTGCCAACAGTGTATTTTCCAATGCTTTGTGTTTCCGATTTAATCTTGGGGAGACGTTTTGGCCCTCATTAGCACTGTATTACATTTTCTCCAAGCCGACTACAGCCTTTAGTGGGTTGTTTTTTTTTTGAGAGCTCGATTCACTGTTAAAAACTAAGCAGATCATGTGTAGCTGACATTGACGACGACCCGAGAGATTAAGAGGTCAAGATCTGTAGGTCACGTCTTCACGATCAGCATTTTGATCGATGATGATGGTGAACAGCGTCCATGTTTACCCTGGTGGGATCTTGGCTTATAAATTTGTCACTACACTATCCCCTTCCCTGTACCTCTTTTCTGTTTTTTGCGAATAATAAAGGATGAGATGCTTGATCATTAAAATGATTCTATTCGATCTATCCACTAGGCACTAGAAGTGTTTTTTCTTCAACTTTTCTGTTTGTCCATATCCTCTCCTCACTTTTGGTCATTTGTGCCTTCCTTTTCTAAGCTAAATTCATTTTATTTAGTTGATGGGTATCTTAGGAACTTATGCCTTTTTTAAGGACCCAACTATTTCTATATACTCCACAATTTATGCCACTTGGAGTTGAAGCAAAATGAAATTGGTCAGTTATCGGGCCAAATCCTCTTCTGTCTTCTTCTGGCTAAAATAAAGCAGTCTCTCTGTCTCCTCCATGTGGGCCTACCTCGCAAACTGCAGTGTGCTGGGCACCACGGGCCCACATAAAAAGCTCCCGCCCGAACGATTTCGAAATTTGAAACACCCCTCCCCCAAATCTCAAATCAATCGACCGACCATTCCCAAATCCAAAACAAGGCGACCTTTCCTCTTGTCTCGTCTCCCCCGAATCCCCCAAACCCTAGCCCTGCATCGCCACCCCCGCCATGTCCTCCCGCCTCAAGGACCGCGGCGGCGGCGGAGCTAAGGCCCCGGCTACGGCCGCGGCCTCGCGCCCGCTCACCCCCAAGCCCTTTTCCATCCCTTCGTCCGCCCGGCGCACGACCGCCGCCGCGGCCGGCAAGGAGAACTCCGCGTCCAAGCCGGCCAAGCCTACCTCCGCCGTGCGGTGGTCCACGTCGTCGCTCCCGCGGGCCAGCAGGATCCAGAGCTCGGTGGAGTCCTCCAAGCTCGTCTCCACCCTCCGGGCTCCCGTGCTGCCGGGGAGGCCTTCCATCGGGAAGGACCCCGTGGCGGACGCGAGCCTGCGGCGGATCGTGAGTGGTGGGATCAGGTCTTCTTCTGTAGAGAAAGGGAGGAGGTCAGTAAGTGTTGTTGGATCCAGGGCCTCGGAGGCTAGGAGAGGGAGTGCTGGTGCTGGAAGTGATGAGATTAGCAGGAGACGGGAGGGGGTTGATGCCAAGGGCAAGGGGTTGGATGGGATCAGCAGGAAAAGGGACGAGCTTGATGCCAAGGCGAAGCAAACTGGTGAGATTGATAGGAAAAGGGATAGCTTTGATGCAAAGGCCAAGCAGGTCAGCGGGAAAAGAGATGGCTTTGGTGCGAATGTGGCGAAGCAACGAGATGAGGTAAAAGGAAAAACAGAGATCTCTGGTGCTAGTACGAAGAAGCAGAGTGAAGAGATTGGTGGAAGAAGAGTGGATTCTGATTCAAAGGCAAAGGCAGGTGAAGAAATCAGTGGGAGGAAAGAGGGGCTCAATATGAAGTTGGTAAAGGAGATCCCTGCAGAAAATGCTGATTCAGGAGAAGCTTCTTCCAATGCTGCAGATTTTTCTGCTACCCAGAAGGATGATGAGGAAGGAAATGGTTCTGTCATCCCAGTGTTCACTGTCCATGTGGTGGACCCAACTGATGTTCCTGGTGCAGCGAGGGAACATCAAAATAATAATGAGGAGTGTAAGAAGCAGGAAGAAAAGGGCAAATTGGCAGACAAGATTAGAGTTTTTGAGAAAGCTGCTGCAGGTGGGGAGGGAAGGTCAACTAGACCTGTGTCTGCTGTTAACAAGTACCCAAGCAAGCTTCATGAGAAACTAGCAGCGCTAGAAGGAAGGGTTCAGAAAATTGCTACTGATATCAAGAAAACAAAAGAAATGCTTGATGAGAACAACCCAGACAAGCCAAAGCAGATCCTATCAAATATTCAGAAGGAAATCAATGCCATTGAGAAGGCGATTTCTCATGTCAAGGATGATAATAAGGTACAGCTAGGTACTGCAGACAGCAGTGAATGTGAGAGTTCCCATGCTGAAAGCGCTGCAAAATGTATTGTTGTGAAGCCAAGTGGCGTGAAGCATGCTGGAAAGGGGTTGAATACTGATGAACTGGAGGCAAGGTTTTTTCCACATCACAAATTGTTGAGGGATCGTAAATCTTCAACATCTACCCACCATGATTCATCTGCGGATACAAAGAAGGTTATTCCTGGAACAACAGGACCTGCTGCCCCTGACCCTGATGATGATGAGAACAGTATAGCCATGGAGTTTCTTGCTTCTCTAGATGGTGAAGAAAATGAATTTTTCAAGGACCGTCGTGCTAAGAAATTGGAAAAGAATAAGATTTATGAAGTAGCTGATGCAACCAGCAAGACATCGAGCCAAGGTAGCTCAAAGAATCCAGTTGGTCCCAATCACAAGGAGGAGATTGAATTGCTTGCTAAAGAGAAGCTAGAAGAGTTTGATGAGCAAGAAAACAAGCCCTCCATGATGGTTCAGGAGGAAACAGAGGAGTCTTCCAATGATCAGTTATCAGGTATAGGAAACAAGTCTTCTACAGGTGGATGGTTTGTTTCGGAGGGGGAGGCTGTTCTTCTAGCTCATGGTGATGGCACATGCTCCTATTATGATATTGCAAACCACGAGGTATTTGGTTATTTACTGCTTTTGTTTGTTCTTTTTTTTGACAGTTAGTTCGGTAACCTGAGTGCTGACTGCATTTAGCTGTATTGGTGCAGTTCAAATCTGAGTACAAGCCTCCCAGCATGGTATCGAATAATACGTGGGGCGATTGCTGGTTGATTCGCGCCCCAGGTGTAGATGGATGTTCTGGTAGATATGTGGTTGCTGCATCTGCTGGCAATGCATTGGAGCCTGGGTTTTGCAGCTGGGATTACTATACCAGAGAAGTAAAAGCCTTTCATATTGAGGAGGAGGCTTCTCATGATCCTGCTCCACCACCCAGGGCTGTTCTTGGACCTCTCTCTAATTTAGGTTCATCAAGATCTAGCTCTGCGTTGTCAAATGGAGAAACACAACAATGGTGGTATAAACCTTGTGGACCTCTCCTGCTTTCTACTGCTAGCAAGCAAAGGATGGTCACAGCTTATGATATCCGTGATGGTGATGTAGTGATGAAATGGGAAGTTAGCAATCCAGTAATAGGAATGGAATACTCGAGCCCGCTACAATGGCGTAGCAGGGGAAAAGTAGTAATTGCAGGGATGGAGTCAATAGGGTTGTGGGATGTGAATTCGCTTAACCCACAACCCTTGCTGTCTGTTGCTTCTTCGGGTAAGAAAGTGTACTGCCTTCATGTGAATAACACTGATGCTGAGGTCGGCGGGGGAGTGCGTCAAAGGTAATTAGTAAATCTTACATCACATACATGTAAATTATCCAGTATTATTCTTAATATATTGATGTGCAGCTCTCCTGAGCGTTCGAGAAAAAAAATTGCCAGCATTAGTTGTATTTAAGACTCTGCCAAGTTTATCTGAGCTTATGCTATTGTTTAAGTATCTGAGGCCCTGTTTGGTTCCTATAAGTAGGGTGACTTAAAGTGCAAAATAAGTCACTAGTGAAACCAAACAGCCCTGACTTAAATGGCCTGACTTATAAGTTGCATAAGTAGTTCTACCCCTACTTAAAGTGACTTATTTCCACTTTTTCCCTCTCCTACCCTGTGTGGAGCCCACTGACTTATAAGTCACTGACTTAAATTCAGGTGACTTATGGGAACCAAACAGGGCCTGAAAGAGATTTTCGAAAATCCCTTTTACGACATCTGCCTTGGTAAATTCATTTAACACCTGCTTGTGTTTTTGTTCTTGCAGGGTTAGTTCATCTGAGGTGGAAGGAAATGATGGTGTTTTCAGTACGCATGAAAGTGTTAATGTATTCGATTTTCGTGTACCTGCTGGCATTGGTCTTAAAATAGCAAGACATGGTGGTACAGCAAACTCAATCTTCTCACGTGGAGATTCAGTATTTATTGGTAGCACAGAAGGACGGCTGCAAATAAAAGGTGGTTTGAGGTCACGAGTTCAGCAATACTCTTTGAGAAAGGGGAAGCTTGTTGCAACCTATGACTTACCAGAATTCAATGCTCATTTCCATCATTCTGCGATAACTCAAGTATGGGGCAACTCGAATCTTGTCTTGGCTGCTTGTGGCATGGGGCTGTTTGCCTTTGACACATTTAAGGAAGACATACAGCCAACTTATAGCTTTGACCGTGGAAACACCATTGGAGTGAGAGAAGCTATCGGCCCTGATGATTTGTACTGTCCTACATTTGATTACTCATCATCAAGGGTTCTTCTTGTCTCAAGAGACCGTCCAGCACAGTGGAGGTACTTGTCGTAGCTATCTGTTTATCGTTTATTTGTGTGCAATGTGTGTCATGTAATATATGTACTTTATTTGTGGTTCACATCTGGTGTCATGTGCTGTGTCAAGCATCTTGCTTTCACAGTTTCACTGTACTAGCAATATTATCTTGTTTTCACTCCTGTGTGATCTCGGTCTGCTGTGCCTTCGTTTTAATCTTGTCTTGCATGTTTTTTATTTGTCCTGATCACTCAATTGAAACTTGCACATATGGAACATTGTTCAAGTTATGTTTGACGCCCTGGAGTTTACAATTCCATTCAATATTATTCTGGCATGAATTTGATACATACATAACTTAGTTATCGACAAAGATCTTGTTAGCTGATTAACACACAACACTCTTCAATCGGCCAATAAGGAATCCTCCCTATCTTTCCTGACCACAACGCCTCATGTTTATGTGCCCTGGCACCCTCATAACAATGCACCATCTGAGCTTATTCCATCTTAAATCTGCAATGTCATGGTCCTGTGCAGTTATGCTCTCTGATTACTTTATTATCCCTTAGACACCAATTGTAGCGCAAGCATTAGCTGGGGTAGTGTATTGGTTCCTCGAGCCCTTCCCCTAAATGCCCTTCATATTGGGAGCATGCTAGCAAGTTCTTATCATTGTCTTCATCAGTCAGTTTCAAGTTCACGGAATGGTAATGGGACAGTCTTCACTGCTCTGAACTTCCCAGCATTGTTCAAGTGTTCATGCTCCAGCCTGCAATCCGATCAAGAATACATCTCGTTATAACTGAAAACTGGAACAAAGCTTGCACATATCTGCTCTTTTCTCAATTACCTGTAGAAGTTCCAATGTCCTCGTCGTATAATTTCCAGTGAAGCAAGTGAGAAATCCAGCAAGCGGGACTCCACCTGACCAAGGTGGAGCTTCATTACACTCTGGGCCCAGGCTAGACGCAGAACAAGGTTGAGCATCTGTGTTGCAAGGGTGTTAGTGCTACTGAACTTGGGACTCCCTAAATCAGCCATAGTATTTAAATTTAGGCGAACAAGGTACAGTACCATGGAAACATAGTAGATTGACTTATTCTTCAGGATGAGCTGATCCCGAAGCCAAAAGTTCTTAGATTTGGGGTTTAAGAAACCCCAGTCCATGACAAAGTCCCAGTAAAGCTGGTAAATGGTGGCGCCTGAAGATGAAACGACGACCATCCACATCCAGAATGGTGTCGGAGTTGCAGCGTACTTGAACCTCACAGCAGCAGCAACCATTGCTGATACATACTTGCCAGCATTAGCAAGTTGGTTGATATCACGACCTTCTTCCAGGTACCTCCTTAAACACTATGACAGGCATCAGCACACTTTTTAGTTTGAATTATTCCCAAAAATATTGCCAGTTCCAGAATTTTACATTGCTCACATTTAGATTTGGTTTGTACCTGCATTGCTCTCCAGTAGTAAGGTAGGAAGGAAATCACATAGGCCAGGTGTGTGTATTGTGGGCTGCTGGTGCAGGTATCATATGCCTGATTCCTAAAGGTCCCAGCCATGAAGTAGCATGCTGCGAATTCCATGTGCCTTAGTAGTGCGATCTGGAAGGTAGAACCAGTAGGACTCATAAGAATCTGCAGCTTAAGGTTCAATGAGATTGTAGCATAAAGTTCAGAATTTACCTGACTCGTTAGCTGGTCAGCCATGAAGAAATCAGCCATCAGAACCTGCATTGCAAGGCAACCTGCTCATGAGATGGATAGTTCCAACTTCCTGCAAGTTGAGAAAAATTATTCTGAGGCCCTTACCTTGTAGAATGGCGAGAATATGATGTTCCGTATGACGCGGATGAAGCAGTAGCGCGTTGAGCGGTAGAATATGTTGAATGGGCAGAACAGAACCCCTGTTGACAGCTGAAATATACATAGGGGGTGGAGAACTCAAGTCAAAACTTGTCTGTGGCATAACAACACTTATTCTTTTCCCCCAATGGCTTGTGTTTCGTACCAGTAGGAGTCCACCGGGCAATGCGTCAGTGTAGGTTGCGCCGGCGTTCCTAAGGAACAGGTTGATGACTAGCGACAAGACGACGGTGCACATGATGGATGCTGACATGAGGAAGGCGTCCCTGTGCGTCAGGGCGGTGTTGGAGGCGAAATCGAAGATGAAGTTGTGGTTGATCCTGGTGCTCTTCCACATGAAGAGGTTGCAGCCGTAGAGGAAGATATGCAGGCTGAGGAGTGCAAACATGCTGCAGAAGGCCGAAACTAAGTTATTCGTTCAAGGTAAAATTGCATCCTTTGGGTTATCATAAAGCCGTCAATTCAGAAGCCTGATCCATGCATGATCAGAAGAAGTTAGCTTCATAACTGACCTGAAAACATGGTAGACTATGTCCATGTAGGCTGAGCTTCCGGTAGAAGAGAAAATGCCGGCGACATGGGCTAGGACTGAATATATGATGAATAGCGACACGAATGTGCCTGTGAACAGGCCTGAAAATGAACACGATAAACAGTAAGGTCAGGATACATTTAGGGGTCTGAAAATTACGAAGACAATGGATTTGATCTTTGTTGCTCTACTTACCTACGAGGAAGGTGATCATATGAGTGTTCCTGGGCTGCTGCGGCTTGAGGTACTTCATGGCCACCTTCCTGTCGTTGCCGGCGAAATGCCTCAAGAAGACGCACTCCACCTCGTCGGCGAGCTGAAGCACCTGCTCCACCACCAAAGGTTCAGTTAGTTTTCTTCAGATGAGCAGCGTGCTCGTCGGAGGGGATGCATATCGACGATGAAAGTACCTTGTCGGAGCTGCTGAACGGCGACCTCTTCACCTTCTCTGAAAACAAGTCCGTGCCTCGCTGCTGCTCTGACACCTGGAATGCAGAGCATTTCTCGTCACTTGCAGGAACGCTTACACTGTGTTGTGTATCTGAATTCTTCGTGCAGGAAATCAAGCCATGCCATGTTTCTAGGATACGATATAAAATTCAGACAAAATGTTTTGTGCTTATTTCCCCCCAATAATTTTTTTTTTGAGATCTCCCCCCCAATAATACGTGAGGGCCTATATTGCTTTGCACGTTCCAAGTATACCAGTTACTTTATTATGTCCTATTCTTTCCTCTACTCCGTCCATTTCAAAAGAGCACTTATATGCGTAGCTAGTTGAGTAGTAGTGGACAGTACCTTGACGAATTTCTTCAATATTTTGGTGAAGGCCTTTACGTTGAGAGAGCTGCATCCATCCACGCAAAACAAAGGAAAAGGCAAAACCATCAGCCCATCACCACCGCACAACAAAAGTCTCACGATTAACAACAGCGGAAAAGGACAGGTCTAATAAAACAAACTAGTGCTGGTTAAGTTTTTTTTTAAAAAAAACTAATTGGTGTCGCCATCTAGGGTCAGTGCATGGCTCCTACGTGATTCACTTCACATGCCGGCCTCCATCCATGCAAACTGAGCTGAAATTTGAAATCTTCCAAGTGTCTAAGATACCTAACAGTGTCCACGTGCAGAGACAGCATGCGCCTTATACATGAATGGATGCGACGAGTGCATTCATCACTCGTCAGAAAAGCATAGCTCTATTGCTCTACCACTCACTCTCCCACTCTGCATATCGTGTCGATGGATCGGGCCAGATGCGGCTTTTTCATTGAAATGGAACAGAGCAGGTGTCGTTTGGTTTGTGTGATCAGATTGTGAGTGCCGTAGCAACACAAGATTCATAGTAGATGACCATGCCACTGACGTGACGGCATCCCAGATTTGCAGTTGGTTCAGTATACAGGCCGGATGGGGGGTACCTGAACTTCTTGAGGAGCTCGAGTCCGCGGTAGAGCGCGAGGAAGGCGTCGCGGATGTTCTTCTCGGCGTGCTGGACCTTCTTGCGGTGGACGAAGGCGGCGGCGGGGTCGGCGCCGTCCTTGCGGAGCACGTTGACGAGCTCCTCCCACACCTTGAGCGCCGCCCTCCCGGGGCTCGTCGGCGGGATGTCGATCCTCACCGTGGCCGGCAGCTGCAGCAGCGCGGCCCTCCCCATGAGCTGCTTCCCGCTGCCGTCCTTCTTCGCCTTGGCCAGCCCGCCGCCGACGAAGCTGACGCCGTTGCGCTCCAGCGCCGCCATCACCTCCTCCGCCACCGCCGCGCCCTCCGCCACCCGCGCCTGCTGCAGCTCCACGCTCCCATCTGCATGCATCATATATCGCGCCGCGCGCGGGGCGGGTACACGAACACGTCAGCCGGTAGGTCGGCGTCATCACCAGTCACGTGCGCGCGCGCGCGGCGGGCGCGGCCATGCATGCACGCACGCACGCACGCACGGAAAAGCTAGCGACGGGGTTCATGTGCCTGCGGGTGGGGCGGTTGGACCTACCTGACATGGACTGCGGCGAGGCGAGGCCGGAGAGGAGGAGGTGCCGGCCGCTGGACCCGTTCACGGACGGCGAGTGCGAGGGCGGCGGCATGGAGGCGGCCCGGCCCAGCGGCCTCGTCATCCTCCCGCCGCGCCGGGACGCCGCCGCGTGGTCGGCGAGGATGCGCTTGACGTCGGCGAGGATGCGGAGCTGCTCGATGAGCGCGTCGCCGCGCGCCAGCAGCTCCCCCTCCTGCGCCGCGTAGAACTTGTTCACCTTCTCCAGCTCCTCGTCCGCCTTCTCCAGAAACTCCTGCTCCTGCAAATCGTATACATACATACTAATTGTTATTTTTCAATTATTAACAAATGATTATTAATTATAAAAACCAGTCATCCGTGCTTGAATTACATGCTTGTCCGTGGCTCGCACGAGCTCCCCTGAATCCGACTCCAAGCCGTCATCCTCCTCGCCCTCCTGCCAAACCGTAGACATGCGCGTCGGTCAGAAAAAAAACTACTGGATGACCCAGAAGATCAACGGCATACATCTACGGCCCGCGCGCCCAACGGGGACGAGAGGAGACGATCGTCGACGGCCGGTAACATGCACAGTGACAGTCGCAGAACATGCACGTACTGGTGAAGCCGCCGTGCTCGCGGCGAAGCGGGCGGTGAGTGCGCGGACGGGATCAAAGACGGAGAAGCCATAGCTGCCGGCGGTGGTGGTGTCGCCGCCGGCGAGGAGCGGCGGCGCGGGGCCGGCGTCGCGGCGCGCGACCTTGATCCTCTTGATGAGCTTCTTGAGGCACTTGTAGTCGACGAAGGCGGCCTTCCACTCGGGGATGATGCTGGCCTCGTACTCCCGCGAGAACTTCACCATCCTCCGCAACCGCCGCCGCCTGCCGCCACCGCTGTATATGTACACCGGAAGGTACGGTGTGTCAATTTACATGCGGATTCGGGCAGGATCGGATCGGAGCGCGGCGCGGCGCGGGAGGAGGGGGACAGTGCAGGGACAGGGCAGGCAGGGCAGGGGTGGTGGCGGAAGCAACCCTGCCGGTTCTGCTCGTTTTTATATGCAAATGAAATCGCTAGCAGGCAGGCAGGCAGGAGTCGCTGCTGACGACAGCGGCAGAGAGAGGAAATGAGATATGGAGAGAATGCAAGAGGATATAGTAGTGGTGTCTCAACAGCCAGGAGATAGAAATATTAGGTAGAGAGAGAAAGGTTACTAAAGGGGAAATCTAAAGGGAAACGAAGGGAAACGGCAGCTGGCCTCTTGGATCGGAGGAGATCGAGCTTGCGTTTCATGTCGATCCATTCTCTACCAGCACAATGCAGATACATATATGTATATATAGTAAGTATTGGACCAGCTGGGGTGTTGTTGGTTGGGTTCAGTTTCGCGTTCTGGCCGGTCGCTTTAATTTCCGATCCTCGCCCTGCAGGTTAACCAAGAAAAGAAAGGGGTGTTTGCTTTCACCCGCATCTTTCCGGCGAAAAGACGCATTGGGGGGATGGTTCAGGGGAAGCAAATTGGCGATTGCGTCGCGGCGATTAAGCGATCAGTGCAGGCTTTCAGGAGGATTAGTGCCGTAAAATACTCTGAAATCCTCGCTAGTGCTGCAGCCAGCGCAGTGCGCCACGGCGATGTGTGGTAGCTTTTGCACATTTCGTGCGTGGTGGCCGGGTTGGATCGCACAAGCAGAGGCGGCCGGCCGGCACGCGATGATAGATGCAAGTTGGGGGAGAAGGCGCGTGCAAATGCGTGGCGCGGACCAGACCAGATCGGCCGGGGGCAAGTACCGGCGGGTGGCAGCTGCCGCCGACGACGCGCGGTGGCGTGGCCGTGGTCGTGCAGGCGGCGGGCGAGCTGAGGGTCCTGACGTGGCCATGACATGACGCCGCGCGCGCGCGCGCGCGACAGCACGCGACGCAGCGCACCTGACCCCTGACCGCCGCCTCGTCCCCTTTTTCAGAGTAGGAAAACATGGTTTATTACCTGATCATCAAAAAGAAGCTGGTGTTGCCCTCCTATTCGTAATTAACATGTGTGTGTTTTCTCAGAGGCATATGACATGCAGAATATGTGCGTGTACGTTCCACGAGCAACAGGTTAAAGCAGGGTATAGTTAACCACCCAGGCGGTGACAAAAGGGCAACGACGCGAACGGCAACAGTGACCAGGCGTGCCTGTGTTCCCCGCCCGTTCTGCTGCATGCGCACTCCCTGACAAGCGGGTCCTACGTACTACCTGGCAGGCTCTCGCCCAGAGTAGCAGATGTGTAGCGGTACAAGGCAGCAGGTAGATTATGCCAGAATGCACGTTTCCTTGTTTTTTGGGAAGGGGAGGAAGAAACTGCCGGGCCGTGTTGACGTGTTCGTGTCGTGTGCAGCTGATCGATCCATCAGCACGCACTGGATCGGCAGGCAGCGGAGACCGGACCGCCGGACGCGGTACGGTGTCTCCTCCGGCACGGTGACGACGACGCCGTCGCCAAGAGGGGTGCATGGCTACTACGCGAGCGGCATGGGCGGCACGTACCTGGGCTGCAGCCTGCAGCCCACGGCGGCAGCTAGCCATGCCAACGCCAGCAGCCAGCCAGGCCGGCACGCAGCTAGCGGCGCGGCCGCATCCCGCATATATGATTGCGTGCACTCGCCTCGCTGTTCGATCGATCGGTGGCTGCGCGCCACCGGCCGGCGCCGTGTCCCGTGTGTGCTGATGGGCGATGACTCTGCAGTGTGGATGACATGCGTGCCCGGTGCGTGGTGCCAAGCGGAAAACCTGCGAGCCGCGCGAAACTTTTGGAACCACTCGGCCCTGTGTTGGCTGGCTGATCGATCGATCGAGATGGCCTCTGATGGATCTAGTGGATGGTGACGGGAAAGCGCAACAAGAGAGGGGCGTGCGGCATGACCAGGTGTCGGTTATGGAAGGATCAGTGCTATACCTGCTGGTGGTGTGTTCTGTGGACTCGATCACGAGCGTGTGATGGGAATCGGGAAAAAAAACATGCATGCATGCATGCATCTTTGAGTTAGCCGCAGAGGTCAAAATAAATCCTTGTCCGTGTTTATCCTTGTTTCCTGGAATGTACGTTCATCCTGCTTTGATCGTGTAACCAATGCAAGCCAAGTCACCCACCACAAACCACGCAAAAAAAGCTAGCTATATAGCTTCCACGGGCCTGGAAACGGCTATACCAGTTAGCTAGCTTAGCTTAGACAAACTCTCAAGAAACCTCACCAACGACTCAATAAGGACGACGCGTCGTCGCCGTTGCTCCGTCTCTTTTTTGTTCCATTCATTCCCAGAGTGTCAGAAAAAAACTAACCACAGGTGTTATTTCCCGAAAGATATAATGCTTGAGTTCACGGACAAGAATACTGACAAGAAAACTAACCAGAGGGGCAATAGGACACACACGTGCATGCTCTTTTCAAAACTTTGCATGTACTAGCTTTTTTTTTGCGGGAGTGTGATCGTTTCTCAGAGATATACGTAGCTACTACATACACTCCTTTACCTTTCAGATATTTAGGAATTCCGATAAGTTATCGCAAACTCTCAAATAAGGATTGGAGGATGGTAGAGGAAAGATTTCAGAAAAAGGTAGTTGGAAAGGCAAGTTACTCTCGTCAAGAGGGCGGCTAGTCCTAATTAACTCGGTGCTCTCAAGCTTGCCAATATTCGTGACGTTTTTCTTTCGAATACCTAAACGTGTGCGGGAGAAACTACATTACTATAGATCTAGATTTTTTTTTTACAATGTGACGAGCACAAAAAGAAGTACAGACTTGCTAAATGGAGTATTCTTCGTAAACCTAAAAGTATTGGGGGATTAGGTATTGTAGACTTGCATATTCAAAACAAATGCTTGCTAAGCAAGTGGATTTTTGAGTTATTAAATGAAGAGGGACTATGGCAGTAAATTCTCAGGAGAAAATATTTGAAGAACAAAACTCTCTCCCAAGTGGAGAAAAAGAAAGGTGATTCACATTTTTGGTCGGGTTTAATGGAAGTTAAAAAGTTAGTATTGGAAAGGGGTAGGTTTAAAATACAGGTTGGAACTCAAACTAGATTTTGAGAGGATCTTTGGATTGGAAGTGAACCTCTGATGAAAAAATATCCTTCCCTGTACAATATAGTGAGGAAGAAAAGTACCTCGGTGGCTCAAGTACTAAGTACTACTCCATTAAACGTTTTTTTAGAAGAGTTTTAGTGGGGGAGAATTGGACTAAATGGTTACAATTGGTGAGGAGCATTCTTAATGTACGCCTCTGTGAGCAGAAGGACTCATTCATTTGGACTAGTTCCAAGAGTTTCTCGGTGAAGGCCTTGCATAATGACCTTGTGGTGGGGAATGCAACCCACCTTAATCTCAGTACTTGGAAGGCGAAAATTCCTCTAAAGATTAAGATTTTTCTTTGGTATTTACGGAGAATGGTGTAATCTTGATTAAAGATAATCTAGCGAAGAGACAGCGGAAGGGATGTACTAGTTGTTGCTTTTGTAGTGAGCAGGAGACTATTCAGCATCTCTTTTTTGAATGTCCGATGGCTAGATTGATGTGGATTGCGATAAGTGTTACTTTTGGGATTAAAAGACCTGCAAACACTGCTAATCTCTTTGGTCCTTGGCTTGGAAGTTTTTCATGTAAGCAAAGGAATCTAGTGCTAATCGGGGTGGTTGCGTTTTGTTGGGCGTTGTGGCTCAGTAGAAATGATGTTGTATTCCAAATATCAAAATCTAAAATCATTTTGCAGGTGATGTTTAGGGGAACTTTTGGATCGGGAGCTGGTCCATTTTATCAAAAGAGGAGGAAAGGAACATTCTAAGGAAGGATGTCGCTAGGTTGGAGTCGATTGCGTTGGAATTCTTCAACAAAAGTTGTTGGAATGTTTTGAAGTGAATCCAAAACTAGTGTATCTTGCCTTTTAGTTAGCAGGGTATTCTTCTTTTTTCTTTCTTGTTTGTGCGTCGAGAGTTGTTGTAATCTGAGCGTTTTATCGCTGTACTGGTGATGTTCTGTGGTCGTGCACAGTCGGTTGGAGACCGGATTCTTTCTTTAATCTAAAAAAACGTAGCTACAGACGCGTGCTGCATGAATATAAATGTCGCTGCTTCCATTGTACGTATCCGAAAGTTCAGGTTGGCGTTAACCACCCTCCGTAGACCGTAGCCACTCTCGTAAGCTGATGGAGTACACACATTATTTCCCCCAAAAGAACAATTAAGCTGCTAGTTAAGCAATCATGCGTCACGTACAGTACGTGTGTGTTGCTCCATCTCTACGTACAGCTTGCCGTCCACACATACGGTAGCGCAGAGCGTGGCATGATCCTGGACCCTATATATAGAGAGTTGTAATTGCCGGTGTCTCGAGTTGACATCCTCCTCAAACCAGGGATGGGAAGCTGTTTCTTACTGATGGAATCGATCACAAAGTGTGACATCTTTATATGTCTTGGGATCGAGAGCTGGTTCGTTCGTTGGGGGAGAAACACGCTACAAGTGTATTGCTAGTACATTCATAATTAATTCATAGGACTGACTAAACGTTACTACAGTACGTGTACGTATTGCCTACACTCTCACCGTGTTGACATTTGGCTCGATCGTGCATTAACAAAAAAAATCTGGTCAACGGTAAAAGGGGCGAGTGAGGGTGGTTGCCTTTTTAATTTTAAAGGTGCTACTCTCCAGCCATCGAGCCGGTCTGAAAACGTACTAGATTAATATATGTATGCGAGATGTAGTGACTTCTTCAATCAATCTTAAATTCTCAAAGTTTAGTCTCAAGTACACGCATTCGTATTGGTAAAAGTGTGGATGAACATAGGTTACATCCTGACGTGCTTTGATCATGTAGCCAAGCCAAGTCACCCACCACAAACGACCACGCACAAAACGCGCTGCTAGCTTCGATCGACAAACTCTCATGCAAGAAACCTCACCGTCACCACTCACCAAGATGCGCCATTGCTCTTTTTGTTCCATTTCCAGAGGGTCGTCAGAGAAACCCACGGGCATTATTCCAGCCCCAAACATGTATAATGTTGTAGAGTGCAGACTTGTTACCTGATTTGTTCTGAGAGGAGAATACCACTGGCTGGTTGACAAACCTGACAAACAAGATCGATTAAGGAGAGTAAACACATGCATGCGATCTGTCCTGCCCGCTGACGAGTGGGCCCATGTCGTCACAACTATGTCATAATAGGAGACACACACACTGGCTCTTTTAAACCTTTGCATGTAGCCTTTTGCGGGACAGCGGGAGTGTAGCTACGTGTGCTGCGTGGACTCTCTTATTATGTCCCTCTTCCTTTCATTTTCGCAAAACGTGAATGGCTGTGCTTCGATCACTGTACATGTACGTATCTGAAAGTTCAGGTTGGCGTTAAAACCCTCCGTAGCCACTCTCGTAATTAAGCTGGAGTAGTACACGTACTATTATTACCAAAAACGCAAATTAAACCGTCATGCATCACAGTGTGTTGCTCTACAGCTTACGGCCGCTGGCTACACGTATTCTTCACACATACAGTAGCGCAGACCCTAGAGTACGTGCCCGGCCGGTGGCTCGATCGACTTGACATCTTTAAATGTCTTGGGAGAAACGCTACAAGCTAGTGTAATGGTATGTACATTCATGAATAATAAGCTACTGTATGCTTTTGAAATATTAATGCTTTGTGTCTCATTTTTCTTTTTTTTTATGTCAGCTTTGAAACTGACTATGATGTAAAAAAAATTGGCTATGTGCGATCGATCGCAGAGGTCGGAACTATTTTCTTTATCTAAAAAAAGACCGGCAAGATCAGTACAGAAATAGGAACTATGTTGACATTTTGGCTCATGCTTTAACAAACAAAAAAGCCTGGTCAACGGTGCAAGAAGTGGCAAGGCAAGCATAACCTTCCTTAGGTAAATTCATTTGTAAATCCAAGTGACGACTCAAGTTATGTACACTGACCTTTTAGGTTCTTTAGAAAAAGTTTGTCCATCAGATATAATTGTGCTGAAAATGCTAGTATATATGCTTTCAAATTAAACGTGCCTACATGTGAAACTTTGTGAGTCCCATCCTATTTGGCCGATGCCTAACATGACTAAGGGCCAGTTAAGGAAGCACATCTGTTTCTGTCTTTGGTCAGGATGCTGTTCCCTTTTCAGCTGCTCCTGTGCCAGGGTCAAAAGTCAAAACCCTCAACTGCCCATCAGCCGAGTGTGCACGCATCACTTCTACCTCCCTGTACGTTCTTCGCTGGAATCTTCATCCTGTGGTTTCATGAAACCTAGTCACCGAGCACAATTAAACCAGAGAAAAAGCTTCAAGGATGCTTGTAGAGATATCTTAAACAATTCTGAAGAAACCTCACCAAGGGTGCAAGACACTGGCTAACGCCTCCTTTTTCTTCAGGGCTTAATGCTCCTTAACATGAATGCATGGAAAATAAACAAATAAAGCAGCTTTATTTCGTGGATGTTGCTGCTGCTGCTGCTGTTGCCATTTCATGAGTGTCCACTCGAGCACAAATGTGACCTAAAATGAAAGAGAGGTTGAGAGGCGTCCCTTTTTCCAGAATGGGAAGATCATTGCAAGCAGGCTGCAAACCATTAGTGCTCTTCCCCTAAGCCTTCCCCTATTGGTCAATGCTTACACAAATATAAGAGAAAAGCAATCAATCTGAAAGCTTCACCCCACTATGTGCCTTGTGTTTAATTCTATATACCTGACCTCTTGGTACGGTCCATGTTTAGGCTAATCATTGGTTGATTGCCTTGTTCATTCCATTATTTTAGGCTTGCAGGGGAGCTGAAACCGGCCATCATGTATAGTATGTAGTTAGATTTATTATTGCTACGTGAGTCTGAATTTTACTCGTGCACGCCTTGTTTTCATGCGCATATGTGTAGTGGGTAAGTTCAGAAAGCACCAATGCAAGAATGGATTATAGTGCTAATTGCACACAGCTTTCTCTTGATTGCACACTTTAATTCATCATGGATAGGAATAATCCTTTGAAACTCAACTTAAATATTGGCATGTGATTCCGATGTAAAGTCGTTAAACGATAGCACAAAGCCGCCATTTGTACACAAACTTACGAACAATTACTGCATTATATAAAAACAAGGTGAGAATCATGAGCACTACTAATATATTGTCAGATTGGGACATAATAACATCAGCCACCCTGATATGACTTGGGCCGCTTGTCGGTGACTGAGTGACATGCGGAGCTTTTGTTTGCCTAAAGTTTAGGATCCAAACTTTTTGCCCAATTTATTTACAGTCTACTTATACCAATTCAGAATTTATTACCGTAGCAATAGCTAGCGTGTCTGTAATCTTCACGTAAGTACAAGAGCTTTTGCGTGGTTAAAGATATTCCACCACAGAATGCGCATCTTGATCAGTACTCGTGCATCTTTTTCACCGGATAATCTGCATGGATCTGGGAGAGTTTCATACGTATCCGGAAGCTAGCGGATCCAGCAGGCCAGCAGCCATAAAGATATATGACCTTTCGGGGGCTCGTTGGACTCCATCTGACGCAAAAACCAAATCCATTCTGTTGATCAAACGAGCAAAGTCAGTTTTGCTGCAAGTTCCTTCTGTTCTGGCTTCATCTCACATTCTCACCTGTACAGCTTGATTAACGGCGCATAAATTGAGATCATGAGATTTCACCGAGCACAAATTTGTTTTGATCCAACTAACAGAAGGGTTAATTTTGTTCGAACATGATGCCATTTACGCTTTAGGGACCCAAAGTGATAGGTTCTATGTCGTGTATATGAAAAGAAATATGAGAAGAAAAAAAAGTTGGAAAATTGATACATGGACCGAGCTAATAATTTAACCTCTTTTAGCATAACCTCCTTTTGTCTAAAAAAACAAAGGTGCATATATAGTGTCATCTTAGATGGTCACTGGTTTTGCTTTTATTTTATCAGAAAAGAAGAGCATATTCTATCATGGTTGGCGTTTTCCTAATCTAGGCTATTGTGAGTGCGACTCTTTTTCTACTTTCAGCTGCATTAGTAATGCCAACCTGGCTGTATGCATTCAAGTAGTATACCACATACTCAGATCCCCTACCAAACTTTTCTCTTCAAGTTGTTAATTATATCTTTGCATATATACAGGATCTAAGTGGAGGAAGAGGATTGCCACTTTTTTAGAAAAAAAAAAAGAGATTACGATGATGCGTAAATGCCCAATGCAAGGTCCATAAGTGGGCAGTGCACAAGCTGGTGTGCTCGGAGATCTCCAATTGCTGCTGCAGCTTATGGACACTGACACTGGAAATTAAAGCAAGGAGGAATTAGTGGGCACCAACAGGTCGCCATCACACAGATTTCTGAATCACAAATCTCTTCGATCCCAAAATGACCCTGTCGATTTGATTTGCACGGTAGAGAAAAGGGAATTGAAAAACTTGCAATCCCTGCCTGCCTACCTGTGACCGAACTGCAATTCAGAGGCCCGTCAGAATGAAATGAAGAGTGCAGGCCTGCAGAGTGGTGGTGGACGCTGACGTCTGCCTCCTTATCAGTTGGTTGCTTGGTTGCGATCATCGCAAATTGTCCGCAGCAATTCCCTCCTGCTTTTGGATCGATGGTCTGATGATACACGGAAAAGGAGCACACTAGAGCGGTTTTCAGCTGTAAAGAGATACCACAAAAGCCACCTTTTCTTCGCCTTCTTTACATTCCCCAAATGCCTTTATTTTTTTTGTTTATTTTTGCGTCATTTTTTTATTTTCTTTTCCCTGATTTCTACTACCTGTTTTGTTGTGGTCGTGTCATGAGAATGAGATACAGACAGACTGACTGATGGTCAGATATGGGATGGAGATGTTCAGAGCAGGTCTTCAGTTTTCAGAGTTCAGGTTGGGACAAGAAATGCGCTGGTCATATGCATTTGTGCTGACCATGGGTTTTGTACATGGTGACTGCAATTGTTGCTAGTTTGCATGCTTCGTCAGCAGCGTGCATCGCCTTATAAAAGAATTTCATGCACTAAGTAGTTGACTTGGGAAACAATATTGGTGCATTTCTGAATGACATGACCCATATAAATCACGAGAAAGATGAGCATTGTTGCACACTCAGCAGGGTGCCCAAAAACCTCCTAGCCATCAGTCCATCACCAACTCGGCAACTCGCCTCATCTGACGTCAGTTTCTCCTTTAGTATCCTTGAGAGAGAAAAAGGGAGTGTTTCTCAGATAAGGGAAGTTGGGATTCACGATGGATTGCTAGGCTACTCGTAGAACCTCTAGGGCAATGCAGCATCAGAAATTCAGATAAGGACGGCATTCAAATGGTAATGGCCAGAATATACTTTTTGATACCTAACATTGCCATTCAGGCCATGCGGGTAGTGCATTTTTACTGCTGCATATTTCCATGCATCGATCTGCATCCACTCCACACAGTTCCACCCATGACATAACATCGCTGAATAATCGAAATTGCATTTCCTCTCATCCCTAGCTGACGAATCACCAGGTCAATGGATCCTCCGCCCCACTGAATCGCAAGAGCAACGCGAGCGCCATTGCTCGTGCGCGGAGCCCTCTCTGGAGCTGCCGCATTGCTGAATGCTGATGGGATCCATAAGGAATCTCACCACTCCGCCCTCGAGTGGGGAGCAAGCTGAAATGCATTGAGCTCGTGCCCACTACGTGCCCCTGCGATGGGTTGCAGTCGATCACTACTACGTACGTCACATTGCAGCTCATCTTTTCGCTTCAGGGTACTGTTACAGGGTCCCTTTCAGTGTCATCTTCTACCTGTCGGCAGCAGTGGATGGATGGATGGATGAGCAGGAACTGGAGCATCACTCGTGGCCAGGAATTGCAAATCGAAGCACTAGCTAGAGACTCGTTGGTGCCTCTTTGGGAGAGAAAGAGAACCAACAAAGGAGAGGGAGACCAGTACCACCTCAAGGATGACATGGAAAAAGGCTGGAAAAAGATGATCAACGCAGCACAACACTCTGAGTGCTTTGGCAAATGCTACAGCACTCTTTTCTCCGTGTAGAAACAGACCACTTGATATTAGTTTCTCATGTAAGACGTAGGCTTGGTTCACTGAATCTTCATCCAAAAGATCGTTTCAAAAAGAGAGAGAGACTGTTTCAGGACCAGACCAGTGATCATGCATACCATTCTATCCTCTGCCTGGACCCTGGAGACGTAGCTCGCATCTTCAGTGACCACGGTGAATGGGCATGTTACCATCAGATCTTCACGAAATCGAATGGTTGACAAAGGAGAGAAAGTTCCGGTCATCCCGATGCTGTGAAAACTTATCTACACCAACTTCTTTTACATGGGAAAGTTCAGCTGCTACTTACTTTCATACTATATTGTTCATGCAAATACGTGTAGCGCCAAACACCGAGCACGTGCACTAGTATGATTCGAGTAAAACTTAACAAGGATACAACTCATATTTCAAAAGATTATCAAGTACGACTGAATTGAGTTGATTTTGGCTGCTTCCATCTCTCCGAGTACAAAACTTAACGGGGGATGCATCTCGTGTTTCAAAAGACCCGGTAAAATTTTCTTGCATTGATTTCAGCCGCATCCATCTCTCTCGGTCCAAAAGCATCTAAGTCCAAAACTTAACGAGGATATATCTCTTATTTTATTTCAAAAGGTCGAGTAGAATTTCCTTGTGTTGATTTTGCGCCGGCCGCGTCCATTTAGGTCCAAAACCATCTCTTTGAGTCTAAAGCTTACTACCGGGTATAACATCTCTTATTTCAAAAGATCGAGTAAAGTTTCCTTGTACTGATTTCGACTGCGTCCATCTCTCTAAGTCCAAAACTTACCAAGGATATATCTCATACTGGAAAGGATAAAGTAAAATTGCCATGTGTTGATTTCATCTGGTCCGTCTCTATAAGTCCAACTTAAGGTAATTTTCAGACTAGCCGTATCTTTGCTTCATGTGGACCCCACAATTAATGACTAATTAACGAGGAAAGATTACTTACGCTTTCCAATTTGAAGCATCTACTAGTTGTGAACTCGTACAAAGGCACCACATACCTTAATAGGGACTTGTGCCACTCTCTCATTGGAGGAAGAAGTTAGAGTTAAGAGAGAGAAAGAGAAAATAATTATTACTTGAAGACACTACCACGGTGAAGGATAATTTCTATAGATGATTTCCTATGGAAGTCGTGCCAGTTTTTTTTATTGGGACTGCCCTTGTTCCACTATAGTCTACCGAACCGTGCTCTTACACGGGGCTAGTAATTTTGAGACAGAGTATCAAAAAATTGAAAAAAAAATAGAGCTCATAGCTAATAACCAACAAAATTATCTTGCATTCTTTGTCCCATTTGTGAAATGTTCCAACATAACACTCATATAGGGAATCTATCTTTATCCAGTTGTAATAAACTTTACATAATTACATCGCACATATACCTTAAGTTATAATTTTTACACTATAAATATCACAAATAGGAGTAATCGATTTAGAATTTTATATATCGGTGTATTTTGTATATATGATATTTTCCTTTGATGATATATAGGTGTATGGAATTTAGATGGAGGTTTAAAGGTTATTTTAGTTTATTAATAAATGGAATGCGCGCGTGCATGCATGGAGGAATCAATCAATCCAGTAACTTCACATACTATACATAGTGCTAGTAGGACTTGGTCAACATCCGACAGGAAAAATGCCATTTTGACTGACTACAACCTTGGGGGTGAAAGTGATCAAACCGAGACTCCGAGAGGAAGCAGTCACCTGCAGACTGCAGTCCTTGTTAACTAGTATGATGGTCATCAAATCAAACAAGAGACGGTCACCGCCGCTTGAATTAGTATGACGGAACGACTTGCATGACAAATTACAGTCGCCTGACCAAGTTAATTACCATGCAGTTGACCCTTAATCGCACGGGGTAATACACTCGTAGCTAGCAAAGTAGCAATTGATATTTGGCTTTGTGGTCAACGTATCCAACAGGTCATCAATCACTATCACAGCAAAGTAGTAGTAGAACGAGTACGATACTAATAGAAGCGATCAGCGACGCACAACAGAAGTGAGTACTTAGTAATTTAGATATAGACTTGGAGAAATAGTTCAAGCCTCATAGGGCTATAATGATTTTGAGTAGTATGTATATGGATTAATGATCAGATGTTTCTGATTTTTATGATGATTTTTTGGAAATAATTTTCTTTCTTTCTGTCACGCGTCGCGTGATGATTAATGTGAAAGGTTACTCTAATTACTGCTTCATCCGTTTCAAATTGTAGGTAATTTGACTTTTCTGATCCCAAGTTTGACTGCTTGTCTTATTAAAAAAAAGTTGCGCAAACCTAGTAAAATTTAAGTCATTTTAAGAATTTTTATTAATAAAGAAAGTCACAGCAAAAATATGATATTTTGCATATTTTTTTGAATAAAAAGTGTGGTCAAATTTGAGGTAAAAACACGATCTACAATTTGGAACGGGTGAGTACCTCCTGTAATAGTAAGAATATGGACAGCGTAGTTACAGACATATTTTGTTAGTCAATATCAACAGATAAAGCTAGGGTTTGCTCTCTTCCTTTGCTTAGTCAATACTTACTCATATTAATAGTAAGCTTCAAACAGGCAGACGTGTTGCTCCAATGCTCCTGTAATGCACCAATGCACGCGCACAGCCAAACTCCGTCAAAAACCAACCGCACGTGCACAAACGGCAGTCAATCTTGGTCACTGCTGAAAACTAACCTGTGCAACTCCGGTCAATCTCATGCCCTCTTTAGACTTCTTAAAGATTCGGTAAGCTGCTACTCACATTCATATTTTCCTCTCGTGAATACATGAACCTTCTAATCTAGCCTTTTGACTTATCAATCACTTTTATATTTATATTCATATAAAAGCCCAGCAAAAGAAATAACCTCATTCAGCTATCTATTCAACCAAACGACTGATTCGGCCACTTCAATTCCCAGCCGGGCCTAAGATCATGAGATGGCAAATTTTGCTATCAACAACTAGTATTAAAAAAAACATTAATTGGATCTCTCGTGTACCACTCACTCATCAACGTTGTGTGTGCCACTGAAAAATGGAGTAAGTGCATCCTCTTTTCGATAAGTTGGACCAAGAGAGGTGATAATATATCTAGCTTTCAGTGGACACCAGATCAAAAGATAGGGACCTGATTTGATATAACAAAGTACTGCTCACCTACTTAGTCCTGAAGTTTCATGCTAAGATGTCTTCTCAGATTCTCAGAAGGTACATCCGTATGCTACTACTCTACACAAGCAAGCTAAGGCCACAGCATCTCTATCTAGTGGAGCTACAAGACAATTCATGGGGCGAGCAATCTCTGAATCGCTTACCAAAACCGGTCCTTGTTCACCGATAGATAGCCGGACATTACCTTTCCTCCAGTGTTTCTCATTCCATCAATGAGGTAGCACCATGTTGATCCCAGGGCTCCAATGAAGAAATCTGCTTCAGTGGCCATCATGAAATTGACAAGAGGGTAGTTTGTGCTAGTCTCACGGCCCAAACTGGCCTCATACAGTGCCATGGTCATATTACCACCTTGGCGTGCCACATTTGTGAAGTAGAAATTCCAACCAGGGTAAAATTCAGTTTTGTCGATAACTTCCTGCATACATAATTATCAGGGAAGTTGAATTTCATCAGTGCATACAAAACTTACTTACTAGAGAATGCAGCATTCTAGACTGACACTGCAGAAACCATTTTTGTAAGAAACCCACTGCAGAAACTTAACAGGTGATTTACACTAGATGAGGGAATTGGCTTGCCTGCATTTCAGTAGAAAGCCAGATGTTCTTCAGACTTGGAAACTGTCTGCGGAGCTTGCCAGCCAGCTCCATGTATTCCTCAAAGCCAACCACTGCCATTTCACAAGCTTTGTCTCCCACCCTTACATGCATACTGAGAAGAGGCCGAGGTATAAATGGTTTGTGGTCTGACCACACAAACCGCTCTAATTCAGATTTAGTTCTAGTAGTGCCAACCTGCGATGCGTAAAATATTGTGGTTGATTTTTTTTAAAAAAAATATGCCATTGCTGCTGATGGCGCCATATATAAATGATTGATTATTCAGACAAATCTTTGTGCACCACATCGACTGATAAAAAACCAGTTTTCATTGTTCAAACCTTTGGTGAGTCATTCTGAATACTTTCCAGAACCAACTTTGCTGCTTCGAAACCAAATGCAGAGTGCCTAGCCACATTGAGTAGTCCGCACATGTACTCTGTTGGAAACCTCATTAGGTACCTTGTGGCCTGCGTGGAAGATCATAGAAAAGGTGAGATTCGAACAACAACACAAGTTTAACCAGGACTAAGAGGGTATTGATTGATTACCATCTATGAAGACACCTGTAAGTTTCCTTTCAACATTTTTTTGGTTTTGAGTATTTTCATGAACAAGTGCTCTGTGTGTCCCTGAACTTATTAACGAGAGTGCATGTACGGACCTGGGCTATCCACCATCTTCTATCCATTTTACGATGATTTGTGATCAATCTCCCCTTTATCTCTGTTGTCGGTTGCAAATATTTCCATGGCTCCCCCCACATTCTACAGTACAAGAAATGTTACAGAACTCCTTTAGAAATATTAGCAGGCAAGGATAGCTAATAAGGCAAAATTAACTCTAATTATCTCTGGGGCAAGTAGCAAAGATGTGAAGTCTGAAAAGCTTAAGAGGTAATAATTGCAGAAAGGAACTCATACTGCTTGCTAACCAGCACAATAGGGCACGCTACAAACTGCACTTCAAACTTCAGGGAGAGATGGATCACTGAAATTTTACCTAGGTATGCGTCCAACCCATATGTGCTTGGAGGTATAGTTCTCCTTCACTTTTACCGATCCATTGGCCCAAGAGGCTTTGCTCTGCATGAGCTCAAAAGCCCGCTTGCGGCAATCTGAAGATGTCTCAATGAAAAAGTAGCAAGACCAACTAGATCTTGAAGCACCTATAAAAGATAAAACCAAAATTCAGTGCAACAAAAAGTAGCACTGCACTCAGTATTAAATCAGAATCAGCATGGCAGACAGGGCTATTACCATGGCAACCATTGTGATCAGCCCGGTTATAGTAGTTTGTAACTAGAATCCTTTTCTCTTTCATGGCAATGGCAAGAAGTCCTGCCATTCCAGCGAGTTGTGCACCGATACCAAATCCCGGTAGCCTCTCCCAATCTGCAACAAGAAACCTCAAGCTTGGATCACCGCAGTTTGGAGGATGCTGATGAATCCATATATCCCTCTGTACTTGTCTGGTCAATGGGTAGTTTTCTTCATCAGATCCTACAATCTTTCATTTTCATTCCTAAGTTAGATTTGCATGTGCAGCATTAACAAAAAACAATTATATGTTGAGGCAAGTTTGCATACCCAGGGAGGATACTGTCTATACTGATTTACATTTTCCGAGTACTTTTGGCTCAAAAGTTGAAGCCCAAGTGATCCTTTCCATAATGTCCAACGAGGGAATGTGCCATCATCGCCGTAGCTGTCAAATCGTTTATATCTTTCTACATTAAGCCTGCAGTCATCCAGATGAGGTGGTTGCGGCACGTCTGAACTTTTCAGAACTTCATCACTGGTAGTGTTGAGCATAGTGCTCCAAGCATTGTACAGTTGCACCACTCTAGCTTCAGTGGTGTGCTCGTTCCCATCTTGTTGGTTAATCGTCTCTTGTGCAGATGCCAAGTCATGTGTTGTTGCAGCCCTGTCTGCTCCAAAGAACAATAGTTACAGGTTGACAGGCATGGGCACAGCAAAACAAAGAAGAAACCTTAACTATTCAATGATACAGGTTGCAGTCAAATGAAAGTGCCAAGGCAATGTAATGCATTGAGAATATGATACAGCAGAATGTTGTGTTGCTGTTGCATGAGTTTCAGATGGGGCTATTAATGTTAGTATGTAGTACTCCGTATGGTCAATGGACCAACAGTTGTTGTTTTTTCAGTAGAATATAAGCTGGCTGACACATTCAGTACAATTGTTGGTAGATTCTGAAGAACATACTAAATGATGCAGTGCATGGAGAAGTTGTATTGGGTGATTGATCACTAGAGCCGTAAATTCAGGTATATGCTGCAGTAAAAGATGGTGTCCGTGGGAGTGTTATGCAGCAGTACAAAGAGGATAGAGCAATCACCATGTTGAACCAACGTAAAATTGACCGCCGATCGGGTGCGCGGGACTCGGAGCGGAGGCAGAGCAACACCGAACAGATACATAACGCAGACGCCGCAGAGGAAGCCCGTCACCCAGATTTTACAGGGAGCAGAGCTCCCAACCTGCATAGCCTTCCTGGACAGCACCCTCTCGAGGCTCTTGCTGCTGCTGCTGCTGCTGTGGCCGTTACGACTCTCCATCCTGAATTCCTGATTCTCCACCAAGTACCAACCCTGATTCTCGACCGACCTACTCTGAATCGGTGAGAGCTGACTGCACAGAGACGGAGCAACACAGATTCAGTTGAAGTTTCTCAGTGGTTCCAAAAGAGTGATGAGGGTTTTCTAATAAGAGGAACAAGTCCGATGAATTCAAGAACATGAACACAAAGAAGAAGAAGAATCACACATACCAGTTGCTGATCTTTCTCTACTGGTGATTCCCTCCCACTCCCAGCGAAACAAGTAGGCAAGATCGAGGAGAATTTCTCTGAACCAAACCAGCAGTAAAAAACTTGTTTCGGATAATGGTCAGAAAGATCGGAGGGAGAGTGGAGCGAAGTTGTTTGAGCAGTGAAACGCCTCCGGATGGATATGCTCGAGCCCTTGGCGTTCCGTTAGGCTTTTTCTAAAATCAAATTTGGCAGCTGAGAGCAAACATTTCGGCGTGACGTGTGTGAGCTCGCCGTTTTCGGAAAGGGATCATCGCCTTTGTCACACACACACAGAGATGGTCATTGACAAGTCTGATACGTTCCAAGTCCTCAGCCAATGCACAACCAAAGAGGAGCACAGGCGCACAGCACAAGCCGAAACAAGCGAAAGGTGTGGTGGGACCCGGGCAAAGCGAAAAGCGCGAGCAGCTTGACAAGTGGCGCGGAGGACGCCGCGTGGGCACCCGCATGGCATGCCGAGAGTCGGAACAGGAGCGAAATGGCCGGCGGTGGACGGGAGATTTGTTGATGGTAGACGATGCCCGTGCGGCAAAAGGTGACGTGACGCCCAACCGCCTCCGGCTCTCCGGGCAAAGGCCAACAGCACAAAGATCAGAGAGATCACGGCGGCGGCGTCAGGTGTTCTGTGACGGCTGGAGCGCTGGATCAATGCCGCCGGAGGCAGCTGCGGTACATGGTGTGATCATGACAGGTGGTGGTGAGTTCATGCTCTTCCTGGGCATCTCCGGCCGTGCAGGCGAAGCAAAGTGTGGAGACCGTATGATTGATCAGGTGAAGCGTTTCGATCTCCTCTTTTTTTTTCTTTTCCGTTTGCCCGAGTGAGTAAAAAAGCAGAAAATTTTCTCTCTTCTTCTTTTTTTTTTAGAATTATTTTCTCTCTTCTTCTGGAATTTTTTTTATATATTTTTTCTCTATTTTGCAAAAATAAATGGTCCGCCAGAATTTTAGCAAAACTATACATCTGCCGCCGTACCCCACGGCGGTAGGGGTCCTACCGCCGTGCGGCACGGCGGCAGGGGGTGGCCCACTGGCAAGAGCACATACCGCCATGCCCCACGGCGGTAGGGGTCTACCGCCATGGCCCACGACGGTAGGCGCCTACCGCCAGGCGGCAGCGTGGCCTCCAGGTACCGCCATAGGCCACGGCGGTACGTATGGACCTGCCGCCGTGCCCTACGGCGGTAGGTTTTTTTTTGGTAAATTTCATTTTTTTTAAGCATTGATACTTAACGACGAACCATTGATACTTAACGACGAATCACAGAAATAAGCAATGGCACGTACGACACAAATAACCTAACTTTGTGCCGCTGCTAGTCCTAACGTGCCTTAGGGAATTTAGATAAACGATTACAACATTTGTAGTCTAGTTGGATCAGACGGGGGTGGAGTTGCTGGTGGAGTGTTGTCCTTCTTCTCGTGACACGGACAGCAGCAGAACTCGTCCTCACAGCCGGTGTTCGTCTTCACCACCATTGGTCCGGTCACCGGTCCGTCGTCGTCGTTGGTAGATGTCGGATCTGGAGAAGCCAATGCCGACGCGAGCTCTTGCCTCAGGTTGAAGATGACAACATCCTCGAGGTAGTTGATGTACTGTTGATACGGGTCAATAGCTGGGGGATCCACCCATTGCACGAAACCGCAGTTATCTGGTTGGTCAGAGTACTGCAGAAACCGTGATTACATTAGTAAATCAAAAAATGATGAAGGACAGAGGTCAAGGAGTTTTGCTTACCCATGCTCGTGAGCAATGCCAGAAGCGTCGACCAGAGTTGTTCCATCCCTGGTAAACCTGCATCACACAGAACTCACCGTGTGCACACCTTGGCCAGTTCACCGTTTGATTTGGTGCGTACTTTCTAACATCACGCATGGATTTGAAATCTCTCTTATCTAAGACTGGAAAATTGTTGTTGAACTCTGGATCTTGCTGGCTCCCAATATACTGCCTCACTCCTGTTGATTAGAGCCATAATGGACAAGTCATGTTGCTCTGCATCTACATGGAATGCCTTATAAAAAAAGTTAGTAATAGACCCCCAAGTTCTTTCGGCTGCTCTTCTAATCACATGGTCAACCGAATTAAATTCTGACAAGTCAACTCTATGTTCACCATATCTAATCTGGCCATTATCGAAATACAACTTGACAGTAACTGCATCCGACATGTCTGACAGCATAAAAAAAACGCTATTAACAAGTGGATCTGTAACTATAAAATATATCTACTCAGAGCTACACTAAAACTATAATTTTACTAATCGATCTACACTAAAACTATATTTTTACTAAGCAGATCTACACTAAAACTATATTTTTACTAAGCAGATCTACACTAAAACAGTACTTCAAAATATGAATTATCACAGTTCAAAATATTAAGTACCAGAGTATTTACCTCCAACGAGACGAAAAACCGGCAGAGCTTCGCACCTTCGCCACCTCCTCCTCACTCCCTTCTCCTCTCCACCCTCTCTTTCTTTTTTTTCGAATTATTATGACATTTTCGGCTGAATTTCGGTCTTATATAGGCAGCAGATCCTAGCGCCGTGGGGCACGGCGGTACCAGACCTGCTGCCGCCGTGCCCTACGGCGCTAGGACCTGCCGCCATACCCCACGGCGGTATGTCCCTACCGCCGTGCGGTACGGCGGTATGTCCGTCGGACGCTACGGGCCCACGCCTGACCGTGGGGTACGGCGGCAGATGTATAGTTTTGCTAAATTTCTGACGGACCATTTATTTTTGCAAAATAGAGAATATATATATATATATATATATATATATATATATATATAATTCCTTCTTCTGCAGCAGAGAGGAAAACGAAATGCGACGGTCCATCGGTCCTTGGGCCAAGTTATAGTTGGGCTGTTGTAAATGGGCTGGAGTTACACGGTTTGAAGCCCGCCCGCCCGCCCAATCGGGCGGGCGGGGGCGAGGGGGAAATCCTATACATCTTCCGGAAGATAGGAAGACACTTAAACTTCTGATTCTTTACGATTCGTGCAAATCGTCCAAGTTGGATCACACTCAAACCCTAACCCCATGCCTTCTCTCTCATGTTGCCTTCCTCACCCTGCCCGCACCGCCGCCGCCCACGGCTTCCCTGCACGACCGGGTGGGAGGTGGGAGGAGCGGCCGGCGGCGAGGTCGTCGCCGACCGGGGTGGTGGTCGAGGTGGCGGTGGGTTAGGGTTAGGGTTAGGGTTCGAGGTTTCCGGGGTGAGGGCTCCAATGGCTCACGACCATAGAAGAGAAGGGTGCGGGGCGGCGCGGAGGACCGGCGGCGGTGGCGGCTCGGCCGGCGGCGGAGCCCAGGCGGCGCGGTAGCGCCGCCGGCCGGGCAGGGCTGGACGGCCGGTGGGCCAGGGACCGGCGGCGGGGGCGCGACAAGCAGCCGGGTTAGGAAGGGCGGCGGTGGAGGGTGGCGGTGGTCGGTGGGCGGCGGTGCGGCGGCGAGGCAGCCGCCGGCCAGGGGTGGTGGAGGAGGCGGCGGGGGTGGAGGTCGCGGGGAAGAAGAACAGTGAGGAAGAAGATGAAGTAGTAAATGGGCCTAATGGGTTGGAAGTTTCATCTGCTATCTACCTTGGTGTCGCAAAGTTAGTTGGGCTGTCACTGACTGGTTGTATAGTAAGTAGTAGGCCCTCCGATAAACACCTGGCTGGCTGGCTGCATAACCGTCCCAAAATGGGCTTCAAGTCGTGCGTAACCAGCCCAAAATGGGCTGCAAACAGAGAGAGACAAGCTCGCGGCCCGTCACACAGAAGGCTATACGTATTGTATTGTACTCGTGCGTGCAAGCTGATACCTACGGTGATGATACGGGCAAGCTTGCATGCAGAGGCGACAGGTCAGTGCCAGCTTTTTCTTTCATCCTGCACTGCAAGGCTGTTCTGTGTTTGGTACTCTCTGTACGTACGTGAACGTGAGGCGAGTTACCATCATCCTCGCGTCCACTCCTGCTGCCATGCACTCAAGGTGCTTGACCCAGCCAGCAGGCAGCAGCGCACGCCGTCTCGAGCCAAACAGGCACAGCCGCGCACAGCAGGTGCGCCGCTCTCCGTCAATTTTGCTCCCCTGCTGCCACCCGCATGTTACTGCACCCCTGGCCTCAGTACTACGGAGTTCCTCGTACTCATGGCGGGTCCTCTCGTCAACCACTCATGCCATCACATTTCTTTTCAGTGCCATTATTCATTTGTGCTCCTGGACTATTCTTCTTCAGAGTTTGGTTCTCAGACTTCTCCGATGCCCTCCCTGAAAATGAATGAATTTCCAAGCACAGAATTTTTTTTCTTCTCAAATACGCGTGCACCGTATCATTGTATTAATATGACGAAGAGATTGATACAATGTTCGGTTACAACCTATCTAGACTCCAACTAGGCACAAGCCGACAAACCAACTGAACACAACCCGAACCATAAACTCCGCACGAAACCATTGGGGAACGAAGGAAGAACACGCGCGACCGCCGTGCTAGGGCAAACCGATCGAGAGCCTTTCGGCGATCTACTACGAGACTAGGGTTAAAATTCAATTCCAAGCTTAATAAAGGCCTTTTAAGTTCAAAGGCTAACCTCCTCCCCGTACGCCCGTCTTTTGATAACCTTTTCCTTGTTCCGCATGGCGATGCCGCGATTTATTTAATACGCGTCCCCAATCAGGGATGGGCATGCTCACTTCACTAGCTTGTGCTTCCAAACAAAATAAATAATAGCATGCTCGCTTGGCTTCTTGTTCTTGACAGAGCTTCGTGGGTATCATAATCATGAGGCTGTGCTTAGCATTAGCAAGTTATTAGCACGGCTACTGCTACCAACAGCTATCTCTGTCCCAAGCAGCAAGGCGTAAGACAAACTGCATATTCGCTGTTATAACCTATTAGGTAGGGCTAGGTAGCCTGTAATATAATCCGTGACGGGAAATGAGCTGCTAAATAAAGCACACACAAGTGTGCTGATTGATGCTGCTATTCAAACTGAAGATATATTGCAGCGCAAGCGCATGCAGGCGCATTAGAAAAGCCTGCGCGCTGCAATGCGCAGAAAGACGACGCTGCAAGAACAGGGAGCCTTGACTCCTGATGATGATGCATGCTTGCCCCCGTAAAGCCCGGTCGCCTCATTCCACCATCAAAAGTAAGGCTCATCAGAAAGAAGTCATGTGTTTAGAATTCTCTGCATATACAGCATGTTGCATTTGGATGTTGGAATCGCGAGCTCACTGTAGTACACGCCTGCGATTAGACGGGAGAGCGATCGAGATCACAGCTGCGTGTTCAACTGTTCATGGCCGCGAGCTTCTTCATTCAAAGTTGTCCAACCTTTTGCTTGTTGCGACATGAAGCACGGGACGACGGACGAAGCACGCCGGCCGGCGGGTCCCCATGAGAGAAAGTTGCAGCGATAATTAAGCTGAATCTACACGGTGAAGAGAGTTTCGTTTGGTTGGGTCGTCGTCGTGTATACGGCCGGTGTCAGGTGAAGGGACGGTTGGGGACACGAGGAGGCAGCCAGTGCTTGTCAATGCAAAAGCTTGTCTGCCTTGGACTCATATACATACATGCAGCCTACTGTGTACTGTTAATCCCCGAGTACGTAATTGAGAGCTCAACAGTTAGCGCCTTGTTGCATTGCATGTGGAAAGTCCATTATTGCTCCTCAGTTTGCCCAACAGAGAGAGATAATTTTGCCTTAGTTCACGGGCAGGACCAAATTTTGTTGCGATAAGGAAGGCTAGCTAGTGTAGTCCCAGCATGCAAAAACAGCAGCAATATTCCGTCAATGCCCGTCAAATTGGTGCACGCCACTTTACAGCCTTTTAGCGCGAAACCAAAGCCATCCTACGTCTTTTCCTTGCACTGGCTTTTGCCCCCTTTCGGGGTTCGCCGCGGCCCTCCCCTCCCCTCCCCATGAGGCGAGGCGAGGCGAGGCGAGGGAGGTCATCATCAACTTTTCTTTCCGGCTGCTGCTGCCGCCGCCTGCTGGCCTGGTTAGCCAAACCTTCTTCAGGCTCCAAGTAGAAAATCCTACAATCATGCTGTATGGGACTGCTCCATAGTTCATTCCGATCGGAAAAGAAAACATTCCGATATGCATGCAGTCAGGGACAAGTGTTCCACAAGCCATCGATGTTTGTTGATGATGGTGTCAGATACACCTGGGATTACACCACGGCACCTTGCTACTAGTTTTTCTCTTCTTCTTCTTTTTCCAGGCGTGGCGTCCGCCTCTACTGCGAGTCTACGACTAGACCTGAGCATTCCACGGGCCGGGCCGAAAAAACTCGGGTTTTTCGGGCTGAGAAAATCCTGCCCATGACTGTCCCATGGGACGTGTCGGGCCTCAGTTTTCGGGCCGGGCTCGGGCTTGGGCGGGTCGCCCGCGTATTTTATAGTGTAAAGTAACTAAAAACAGCATTTCGGCCCGGGCTCGGGCCAAAAAAAATTTTCGCGGGCTTCAAGATCTCTGCCCACGCCCGTCCAGTAAGGTCCGCGGGCGGACTTGGCGCGGGCCCGGGCCGGGCCAGCTGGCCGGGTCGGGCCGGGCCAAAAATGCTCTACGACTAGGGAGCAGTAGACAAGAAGACACCCCTGCCCCCCATTGCTTTGCATGCACATGGCCGCCTCTCGTTTTTCACCTCAATCACCTGCAACAAAACCCGCCGAGAGATTCAGAAAAGCCAGCCAGCCGCGTCAAGTTCTCAACAGATCGAGTGGTTGCCCCCCCTCTCCCCCTCCTCTACACGCTCTGCCTTGTTCGCACCTGATATCTTCTTCCCCGTCTCACAAATATCACCCAAGACTCTGAAGCGAGCGAGCTCACACACATTACCTTCTTGCTTGGCTTTCTCACCGAACTAGAGTCGTTTCGCTCACACTGCCGGCCCTGGTGCTCGCTCATGGGCGCTGGCTGCGGCCTGTGAGGTGAAGGTACGCGGCGGAAGATCGACCAACACCTCCGTGCGGTCTGCTCCGGTTCTTGCATGGCAGGAGCTCGATGGAGTAGCAGACGACGACCCGGCGCCGCGCTGCTGCTGCTCCTCCTCGTGGTGTGCGCTTTCCTCCTCTGCGCCGTCCTGCTGCTCGTGCCGCCGGCTCTCCGTGGTGGAGAGGAGACGGAGATGCTTCCCGTCGCGTCGTCGTCGTCGTCGTCTTCAGCGCCCGCCGGCGGGCGCGGTCTCCCGCAGCCGGGCGCGGCGAGGTCTCGGCGGTTCCGGGCGCGGTGGAACTCGGCGGGGCTCGGCGACAGCAAGCATGAGGTCCCGAGCGGCCCCAACCCGGACTCCAATAGGTAGAGGTAAGGGAGTAGAAGTAGTGGTGGTAGATCCATTGGCAGGGGTCCAGTCCAGTGATGCTCTTCTGCTCCTCTCCCTCTGCTGAACTGAGCTCTCGTTGCTTCCAGATGGATAGTAGTTCTCTAGCTCTATGCATCTTCTTTCTGCTCATCATCATATACATTTCGTTCTCCTTCTTCACAAGAGAAGGAGTTGATGTATGTATGTATGCACAAACAGATCGATGAGCGACATTATCTACACTAGTAATGCATTATGATAGATCGCCATCCCTGCTCGTAGGTCTGTCTTTCTTTCCCATGCTGTATGCCTTGCGTTTCGGTTTCATCGAGGAGAGGGAACGAGAACGAGAGAGTGGAGACATGCATTCTGAACCTGAAGATGCATCCATCTGTAGCACATATTCTGAACCTGAATCCTGAAGATGCATCTGTAGCAGTAGCAAGCGATTGCAGTAGACTTTTTCTTCTTCTTCTTCTTTTTTCCCCCTGAAGATTTCATCGCTGCAATGCAAAGAAATGCAATGGGAGTATGCGATGATAATAATTCTGTGGTTGGACCAGCCATCCACCCTGCTCCTTCTGATCAAATGTCTGCTTCCGTTTGGTCCGTCCACCCACGCATCATTCTTCATTCATCATCTGCGGCAGGGGGTAGCATAGAGAAGCGCCCGGCCAAGCGGACACCCTGACACCGTGGCGACTCGCAAACTGACACCGTGGCTGCGCGCACCTGTCGCCTTCCGCACCGGATGGTCCGCTCGGCCGGACGCGCCCGGCTGTACACCAGTGTACCGTAGCGTCATGTGTGTGTTTCCTCGACGATCCGTGTGGAAAGAGGCGGGGCCAAGGACGCGTGCAACGTCCCGCGTACTGGCACGCAGGGCCACACCTGCCGACGTGAACAATGTGAGAACAAGAGTTTTTTTTGAAAGGAAAATGTGAGAACAAGAGTACTAGTGTGTTTGGCACATCTTCTGATATACAACATATTTCTTTCAGAGTTTCAGTTGAGCTCGAGCTTCCCGGTTTTTTTTAATGATATTTTTTCCCACTAGAGGTCTTGTCCGAATTTTATTACCAAAGTAACGAAATTGTTGTGAAACATTAGTTAATGACCAATTAACTTAATATGTAATTAGAATATTGATTAGTGATGTAATTAGGCAGGAGCAACTGCCCCTCCCGTGGGGGTGCGTTCATACGAAAGGGTGCGTCCGGGTTGTGTCCGCACCCTTTCATCCCTGTATGTATTCATGAGGTCCACTCCTCAACCATCAATTGAATCATTCATTTCCTCACTTCTCATTTCATTCTAAGTTTTCTCTCGACAGAAATTACAGAGTTTCCACATGAGAGTTACCGTACATAAGCCTCGTTACCAGAGTACCGACCCCAGAACATTAACAAAGTCTCGGGAGCAAACGAAGGTCTCCTGTCAACTGGAGGGGTACACCATCTAGGACCTAAAGAAGCTCAAGATACTAGGATTATGAAAGCCCCCTAAAACTGAGGAATGAAAAACACCAGAGCGACTGAAAGGCTAGATGATTTGCATCTCCTCGCCATGTGGTCTTCATTGTATTCTTCATCTTTTCTCTTTTTTCCTCCACACATCACCATAATTGTCCCTTCGTCAAAGTCTTCCCGAGAGTCGCCCTCTGGGTGGAATTGTTTTTTTTCAATGAGATAATAATTTGTTTAAATAGTTCGGGTCAGGCTCAACTCGTTTTTTTTTTGGCACAATTCAATTGCTCTGCTCGAGTCCACCATCTGTAGGAAATCGGATGCCCGTTAGCCTAAGAGGGGGAGGGGGTGAATTAAGCAACTTAAAACCTTAACCTATGGCTCACTAAATTTTACACAAAAGTAAACTAGAACATACTATCTATATGTGCAACTACGGTTGTTCTAGTGTGAAACTCCCATCCCAAAACAAGGTTTGCAACCTATAGCCATTCCTAGCAAGATACTACTTTAGGAAAGTAAAGGCAAGCAAAGATTGCAATAGAGTAAATGCGGAAACGTAAAGGGGATGAGAGGAAGCAAACTCTTGACACGCGATTTATCCCGTGGTATCGGTAGGCACTAAGCCACCCCTAGTCCACGTTGTTGAAGCACTCACACAAGAGTATTGCTTCTCGGTCACCAAGTCTCTCCCAAGAGCACCAACTTGACTTGCCACAAAGGCTAGCCACTTAGGCACTTGTCAAGCTCCCTTGGTCACCTTGATGCCGCCTCCACTAAGGAGCTTCTCCACCAAGGAAGGGGGTCTCCACGTCCCCCGCACAAAGTGTCCTCGCCGCTCCACACCAAGCCGGAGGGTCGATGACGATTGCCGGTGAGCCACTTAGGCCCCAAGGCTTCCGGCGAACCTTGTACAACTGGATTCACTCAAGAATCACCTCACAAGGTTGGCACAACCTTGCACTCACTCAGCTCTAAGCTAAGCCTAGCACTAAGCACATACACTAAGCATATGCAAGTCTATGGATGAGCAATTAAGCACTTGGATGGATTGGATATGATCTTCTAGGTGTCTTGAACTCTCCTGCACTTCCACACAATCCAGCTTCCTCAAATGGGTGAGTGGAGGGGGTATAAATAGCACAAGGCATCAAACTAGCCGTTGGCTAACGGCCACTGAAAAAGGTACCGTCGGATGATCCGACGCTATGCTTTTCCAGGGCGTCGGTTCATCCGGTGCCCCTCCCACGTCACTTAGCCGTTGAGGTTCTCTGACACAACTGCTCCGACGCTATGCACCGACGGTGCGTCGGATCATCCGGTGCTGAAGACTCCGCGCTCAAGTCGCCTCTGTTAGCTTCCAATCGACCGTCGGATAGACCGACGCTTCTCCTTGTCCAAGGCGTCGGATCATCTGGTGCTGAAGGCTTCGTCTTGGCGCGTCTCTGTATGAATTCAAACTGAGCGTGGGATAGACCGACGGGGTCCCCACTCAGACCGTCGGATCATCCGGTGCTACTGTCTTCCTTGCTCTTCCTCTGCAACTCGTCCGACGCTACTAAACAATGGACCGTCGGTTCATCCGACGGTACCTAGGGTTTGACCCTGTGTACCAACTCGTCCGATGATTGCACCGACGCTTGTATTTGAGGGACCGTCGGTTCATCCGACGGTGTCTTTTCTTTTCCTTTTCTTGCTCGGTTTTGACCCTTGAAAAATACACTATCTTCTCAATTTGGCATATGGTTTTCTTGCATCCTTGGGACCTAGAAGTGTCTACAAAGACATGCTAAAACAATAAGGTTAGTCCTAATGATCATGTTGTCATGAATCACCAAAATCAAACCCGAACTAATGGCATATGAGGCCATGTTCGCTACACCATCCCATTAAGCATTTTTGAAGAAAGCATCCCATTAAACATCATGGTTGGGCTAAAATTCACTGGGCTCCGGCCGGGCCGGAAATGCTGAGATCTGTCTGCTTCACGCCCGGACTCGTGTACGCAGCCGTTTTCGTTGGGACAAATAAAGACTGCCTTGCTTTGCTTTGGTGATGGTCCTTGCAAAGTACTGTACGGACTCGTGTAGCAGCCATGATTTCGATCGAGATGTGACCGAAAACAATCACCTGGCCCTTGCAAATTGGGGCACTGGATGAACTCTATACTACTCTGGTAAACTTTAAAAAACGCCGTAGCAGAGCAGGCATCACAAGTTGAGAATTCACAATGTCCTTATGGACCTTATCATTTCAGCTTGCTGCGCAGCTCGGCTTGGGCTGCACCTACCTGCACACAACTCTCCCAGAAGGGCCCCGAGTAACTACTATCTTTAGTATTATTTAACGTAAATTTGGGACTAGTAATTAATCCAAAAAAACACTAGTAATTCTACAACAAAACTGCTCATTCCTGGCAAGGCGAGAGAAGCCATTGAAAAGCTAGTATTAAACATGGCCAAAAAAAAAAGGCATCGGAATCCTGATCATATCTCTGGTGGCTACCTACCCTGCTCGGCGGATTAATTTGTCCACTCAACGGAGAAGTGAGGAGCCTGTGGGCTTATGATACTGGGCCACCAGATTAACGGGCCAGTTTTTGAACAATCTAGCTAGGCCCAAGTTGCAATCGCTTGCATTTACTCCTCTCGCGCGATAAACGACACTCTGCATCTGTCGGCGGGTCTCTCTCTAGTTCCTGTCTTCAGAATCTGCACTTTTCCTTCGCTGCATGATTTTTTTTTTTACTGCAGCAGTATCACTAGCACTCCGGTTCAGTCACCGCGTCTATGCCAACGACGACAAGAACCGCATCTACCATCGCATGATTCCATGCGTCTTACCGCAGATACCGCGCACGCAGTAAACTAATCTACTAACGTACTGCAGTATTTATTCATTCAATCACTTGACGCATGCAGCTTAATCACACAAGTCCAACGAACCAAGCCTCACATGATCGATCAGATCAGCAGGGTAATGCATGCACTGCTAGTACTACTCCTTAATTTCTTTCACTAATTAATCCACGCATTCACGGGTCACACTATACCTGTACTACAGGTCAGGCCATGCATGCATGTGTGCCGTGGAAAGCTTAACCCTTGGCAGTTGGCACCACGGTCCACGGGGCTCGATGCACTCGATGCTCGCTCCTAAACAAGTCACTATAGACAGTGTTAAACTTAACAGCGAGAGGTGCATGTGCTTTGTTGGTAGCTCGTCGCTTAAAAGCATGTTTAGTTGCCAAAATTTTGCCTTCGAAGGTCTATTAGAGGTAAAAAAATATAGACTAAATACACGAATGGACAGGAAATCGCGAGACGAATCCATTAAGCCTAATTAATTCATCATTAAAGATTGTTTACTGTAGCATGATATTGTCTAATCATAGCATAATTTGGCTCGTTAGATTCGTATCCAAAAATTTGGTAAGAGTTATGGAATGAGTTTTGTCATTAATTCACATTTAATACTTCTAATCAGTGTCGGAAGATTGATGTGACGGGTAGTTGGGAAAATTTTTAGGAACTAAACAGGCCCTAAGTTTGAGCTTGACCCCGGCGCCGGCGCCTTAATTAATTCAACATCATGGCAATAGCACTCCAAACGCGTCGGTAGGTTCATGTTCCTTGTTAATTCAGACGTACAGCGCGCGCGACGATGATTGTATTGCCGCCGCCGGCCTCACAGTTAACCGCCCGGTTACTTAACAGCACCTGCATGCCTTGACAGCGAGCAAATAAAAATCTCTGGGGGCTTTTCCTCCTCCTCTCTCTTTGCGTGAATGGTCTGTCTGTCGACGACGACGGTGGATGGATGCATGCATCCATGCAGATTTTCCATTCATTCGCTCGGTCTCAGGCCAAACTGCAAGGTTGCGGTGATGGTAAACGATCAACAGGGGGCGTCGGCATCCGCCAGATCCGTGTGGCCCGGACGAATATGAGCTGAGAGACCTGTAATGTCCGGTCTCAGCTGAACATGTCGAGCACCGCTCCTCGTCGTCCTCGCGCTTTTAACAATTCCTACTGTACGTGCGGAGAAAAATGTGACTGCGATTAGCTGAGATAGATGGCGCCGCAAGAAAAGCGTTGCTTCTTCCAAAGTGACAAATGGCGAGATGCCTTGTTAACGTGCTCAGTCTTCTACCTTCCAACATATGAAAAAAAAAACAAAAATCCATCTATAACAAATACTATAGGACTAGAGACTTTTGACTAGCTGCATGCATGCTTGGAATTTTTTTTTTGACAACAACCAAATATATTATATTAAAGTAGCAGTTTTACATCTAGGCCCTTAACAAAGGAGCCAATTACATCAAGGTCCCGAAGGGACTCAGATCCAAATCCAGCACCGGGAAGCAGATCGCCGGCGGTCGGCTGCAGAGGCGTCAGAGACGCTTGGAGCCAGTGCGGAGGGGCCTCGCCGAGCGAAGGCTTGAGATGGTTGAAGGCGGCGTCATGTCGATCCATCGCTGGTGAACCAAAGATTTTGTTGGAGAAGTCGCCAGCGGGTAGAGGAGCACCGTCTCCAGAGCCGGTGGGTGGCTCACTGCCAAACCGGTGCCGGAGGAACTTCAAGGGACTTGATGCATATGAATGCAGAGCTGCTTGGAGGCAGAAGGTGGCGGAGGCTGGAGGTGATTGATACGTTCGACAACGACTAAGAGGTCGTCGGAACAACCATCGAATCAAAATGAAATCCCGGGCCAGAGGAGCTGGATGAGACCGACGCGTTCGACGATGGAAAGAGCATCGGAACAACCATCGATCCAGACAACACCAGGGGTGACGGCGGATGCAAAGGGGAGAACGAATCAACGCGTTCAACAACCGAAGCCGGAACAACCATCGATGCAAAATCTCCAGAACTAGATCGACTCGAGGGCGAATCCAATCCATAAGCAGCACGTCGACCAGATCACTGGCAGCATGGGGAAAACTCCAGCAGGGGCAGAAGCGGTGGGGCAGGGCGAAGGATGGCGAATCACTGTGGAGATGCGAAAGGGGCGGCGGTGGAGGAGAAGTGAAGAGATTCACCAGGCGGAGGGGAGAGGGAAGATTATTTAAGCATACCTGGATGAGAAGGACGCCGGCAACAAGCAGGCCGAGGAGACCAGCATCGGCGACGGCGGCGGCACATCCAGAGCAGCGACAACCATGAAGGGTACTGGCCATAGAGGCAAACTGCGAACAAAAAAAATACTAGTAGGTGCATGAACACTAGATCTACACAACAGGGGGGCTCCCAGCCCTTCTCGCCGCCGGCGAGGACGCCGGCGGGAAGAAAGGCGGGGCCCGAGGGAAAGCTTGTGGAAGGAACGGGGGAGGCTTAGCATGCATGCTTGGAATTAGTAGTAATGGGTAACTGGATAACGCAACTTGCAAAGCTCTACATGTGTAGCATCTGATATATAAATAGAACGATCGAGATGTCTTCCTTTTTCTTGTTATGATAATAATAAATTAAAGGAAAACAAAACATCGATCCAGGATGACGATAAAGGTAGCAATAACGTACCCCAACGCATGTTTTTTTTTCCCAGCCGGTTTGCTGAAACCGCCGGCCTCCGGTTTCGGCTAACCAGTCCGCTTTGACTGGTTACCGGTAAAAACGGACAAATTCAAATTTTAAACAAAAAACGTTTATACAACCGGTTTTCAATGGCTGACCGGTCCGGTTTGACAGGTTATCGAAAATTTTGATAAAAAAATTAAATCAATGAAGAATTTGACATGTTTTCAGATTTAAATTAAAAAAATTGGAAAATAAAAGAAAATTTTCTAAAAAAATTTCAAGCTGCGTAGAATCTAATGCTGTCAATTTTTTTCAAATTTAGTGCATTTAGTATTTTTTTTGCGGGCATTAGAAGTTCAATTGATCAAAAAATTATTTTCCTTTTTTTATTGAACTTCTAATGCCCACAAAGTATACTACACGAACGAATATGAACGCGAGTGCTCAAGGATGGATTAGCTCAACTTTCACTCAGTTTCTCAATCCCTGACCCAAATCTCTTCTCTTTTCAAATCTCTGGCAATACTAGTGTGGGAAGGGCTCAAGAGAGTTGTGGATAGGTGTTTTTCATGTGGGGGAACCAGCATGATATTTCCGTTCTTGAATGGAAATAGGGTGAACCTCAATTCGAAAAAAATAACCTACCCCAACAAGAATTTCATGTTCCTGTGTCAGCACTAGCTTTTGGGATGACATAAAGGATGGCAGAGGAACAATGATCAATTCAGAGAAACTGCCCTAGCTCCTTGGGACGATGGATGTTCCTTGGAGATTAGATGCCCATCTATGATGGACGTGGATGATACGTGCCGATACCTCCATCACGGCATTCGTCTCCTCGGATCCGATTCCGCTTTAACTTACGTGGTGTGACGCCCCAGGTTTTTAATTAGCATCATTAGTGCTAATGACCGAATCAACCGAGTTAAACACTGTTGACATTGGTCAAACCTTGGTCAACCTGGGTCATCACCCCGAAAACCGAGTCAACAATCCCTAATGACCCTCTTGATCAAGTCAACACCCACTCGTGGTCAAGGCTTGGTCAAAGAGTTGGTCAAAACCCCGGTCAAACCCTTTGTCTTTGAACTCCCTCCGCACTTTTGCCGCGTTCTCCAAATTTCACCTAAACACTTCAAAATCGACCAATATAAAAGTTGTTCGTCTTTTCGAGGGACACACTTTTCATAATTGGCAGCATTTGAGATTTGGAGTGGAAATTGGTGAAATTCGCAGTCAAACTCAGCTGTTACTATTCACCAAAGTCATAAAAACCAGCAACTTTGTGCGCAGTTTGTGCAACATCCATTGCTCAAAACCCCTATGAGCCTTTGTAAAAATTGTAGGGGATTCATTGATCTACAACTTTGCTATTCACACTGCAGTGCACTTCTATTCAAATTTTTGGAGAACAGGGCAGTCAAACACACGTTGACCGGCGTCCCAAACATCTCCTCGCGCTCTAGAGCGCGGACTCGCGCTTGACGCCGTCCGACCGGCGCCCGCGCCTCCCGCGCCGCGTGTCGCCCCACGGCCTCGACGTTCGGGCCCCGACCGAACTCCGCGCCCTGAGGCCGAGCGCCCCGAGGCCGCACGCACCCCAAGCCCCCTTGGGAGCCGCGCACCCCGCGCTTGCAGCGCGTCCGCGCGCTCGCCGCCGGGCCCCGCCCGCATTCCCCGCCGGCCACGGTCGCCCACGCCGGCCAAGCCCGGGTTCCCCACGCCGCGTGCCTGACTCACGAGTTGAAGCGCGCGACGCCTATAAAAGGAGAAGACCGGCCTCCTCGCCCGCATGCACGCTCCGCCGTCGTCCCAGAGCCCTCCGCCGCGCCGCCATTGGTACCGCCGCGACGAGCTCCAGCCCCCGGTCGCCTCCACCCCTAACCGACGCCCCTGGCGCCTTCGTCACACCACACTCGAGCTCCCACCACCCTCAATCGCCCAGCTCCGCCCCTGCATTCGCCGGACTTCAAGCCGCCGCGGCCGACGCCGCCTGGCCCCGCCGCGCAGCCTCGCCAGCGCCGCCACAGCCCCAACTCCGGCCGCGGATCAATCCTAGGTGAGCTCGCACGCCTCCCCGACCCCTTACCCGGCCGTCTCCGCCGCCGGCCTCGCCGGAATCCGGCAAGCCGCGCCGCCCCCTTGGGCCAAGGACCCAATTGCAAGGATTTAAATTTTTCTAGGGACCCCAGTGTAAAGCAAGGGCATAGTTGTGAAAAGTTAGAAAGTTCCAGGGACCTAAGTGAAAGTAGAAACTTCAATAGTGTTGCTGATTTGCTGATTCTTGTAAAATCCGTAGAAAATCATAGAAAAATCAGAAAAACAAAAACTCAACTTTTCTGGATTCCTGGTGGAAAACATTACAACTTTTGTAAAGCATGACCATAGTTTTTCCTTGATAGTTTTTGCATGAAAAATAGAAGACTGTTAAACCTAGATCTGTTGTATCTCAAAATTTACATCTGCTATGTAGCTGAATTTTGTATATATTGTGTCTTATACCATGACTAGATCCTGTACCAAAAATTGCACAAAGTTATGTTGTAAATCTTTTTATATGATTTATTTTGTTTTTATGCAAAATCTGACTAAATGATTTTTGTAGCTCAAAATAATTATATTTTTGTGCTCAACTTCTGCATGTGATCTTACTATGCCAAAATTCACCTATGGTGAATCAATCACAATTTTATTTTTGTCAGAAATGTTTATTCTTGAAATATGCTTGTTTTTCTTTGTAATTGCATAACCCAAGATCTATGGTAGATCTAGGTATATATGTTACATGCCTAGCTGAGTTTTGGACCAGAGACCATGTGTGAGAAAGTTGGAATCATTTTGATGCGTATTTATTTTCATATGCATTTATCTTGCTTTAGTAGCTAGCTTTTGTTATTTTTTGTATATTTAATTTCATAGCTCTCCTAAGTGTACATGTGTGTGCAGTGGCTTTGTTTTGCTTTGTAGTGCTTCTTAAAACACCCCACTGAAATTTATTAATTTATTTTATGAAGAAAAGCAATGGTAGCCTTTTTAAGCTTAATATTAAAGTTAAATTGGAAAATCATCAACTCCACACTAAATGACCTTGTGTGTGTGATGTAAATCATGCTAAGAAGCTAAGTGGCACACCCTTGCTGTTTTGTAATTTTAAATTAATTAAATTGCATAAATGTGTACATAGTCACTATTAAAAGGAATAAATAATAAAATACCAGGTGTTGTTACTTTAATAGAAATAATTTACCAAATGTGTCTTTGTCTAGGTGTTTGTGGTCAACCATGCACCCCATGGTTGTCATTTGTTGTTTGTAATCAATTAAATTAAAAATCGTCAATTAAATCTTGCATTGCATCCTCGTGTAGATCTTCCCGACGGTAGATATACGCTCGTGCCGGAAGGAGGAGACGAAGGTGCTGACGAAGAGCTGCAGTGCGTGGACGTAGCTCAAGACCTGGACCAAAGTCCAGAAGGGCCCAAGGGCAACCTTGCCAGCGAAGGCAAGCCCCGGATCATTAACCCTGTCTTTTAAAAAAAAATTATTATGCAATTATCCTTGCTATGTTTGTGCATTTACGTTTCAGGAGTTGAATTGAAACCCTAGATACATGATCCCTAGGTACCTATGCTCTTTTACTAGTATGTTAGGTCGATAGCTGCTATGCTATAGGACCGGTACAAGTCGAGTGATGTTCGTCACTCGCGAGAATAGGTTCCTATGTTGGAATCATAAGATCTTTATAAATGGATTGCTCACGTGGTAAGAGCATAGGATTTGGGCTCCGGTCCAGTGTCTTTCGTGGGCTAAGCTTTTGAACGTACTAAACACTTGTCGGAAATGGATACGGCAAGCCTAATACCTTAATGAGACGGTGCGGGAACTTACTATTACTAATCTCGAGTAATCACCGTCTCGGCTAGCTACCGGGAGAGGGGGGTACATGTGTGAAGCTGGGTGCCTTGCGGGGTATGCTAGATAACCTTGTACCCGGGACAGTAAGATTCGATCCCAAGCCAAGGACTTTTGGGAACCGCCTGGTGGTTGTCCTCGCGGGGGCACCCTACCGTGTGTTTAGGTTTACCTTACAAGGTTTAAATCAATCGATTGTCGGCCTCTCACCGTTATCTGAGACTGCTTAATCAACTGGCCATGATATCCCTTAATGATGGAATTTGATGAAGTTTACTGCTTGAATTAATTGTTTGTACAATTCTTGATTGAATTAGTTGGCACACTTAGAAATGGTAATCAACTAGAATCTGTGCTAAAATATTGAAAGTAAGGACATACTCTTTGTTGCTTTTCAGTAAAAGAACTCCACCGGCCAAAAAGCCTCTCATGTCTAGAGTTTGGTGATGTAGTTATCACCCGACGGTTAAGTCTTGCTGAGTATTAGTATACTCAGCCTTGCTTTAAAACTGTTGTTGCAGGTGTTGTTTGACCTGGTGAGATTCCACCCGGCTGGGAGCAGGGATGGGTGGATGACGATGAGTGTCGGCATCACGGACAGCCCCCTGTGATGTTTACCGTTGCGCTAGATTATCTTATTTCCGCTGTTTTCAAAACTCTGAACCTTTACTTCATGTCATGAACAATGGTTTGTAATAATTAAACCCTTATAGGGTAATTTGAATTTAATTTGTGTTTGTACTCTGGACTCGCCTTCGCGTGAGTTTTAATGCATATGTTCGATCCTCTATGTGAATTCCAAGTGATTTACCGGGCGTTAACCCGGCAACTAACGACAGGATGATACTTTATTATTGCTTAATGACCAAAGTGGATTGGTTTAGGCGATAGTACGGTATTTTCCTGAGCGGGTTGTCACACGTGGACTCCCCGCTCCTTCACAATCGTCAGTATAAAGGCATGATTAGTTCCACAAATCTCACTGCACTGACCATAGTAAACTCCTTTTCGTTGTACCGAGATGGAGGTAAGATTTGAACGACCAGGTACAGCATCACATTTGACACCTGAGGAAGGTACAGCCCAACTATGAGGTACCATCCTCTCATACTCTCATATTGCCCTTTAATTTTTTTTTCCCCGGGAGAAGATCGAACCTATTCCGTTCGCACATCGTTATATTCGTTGTCTTGGATTCACCATCAGTGTAACGCTAAAAGAACTGTCCGTGCATGATCATCGATCAATTCTTCGAATGGACAGTATTGAATCAAAGTCTTTGTCGATCATATATATCCTCCTCGCTACTAAAAAAACAAGTCTTTCTCATGAGAGGAACTCGACTGTTATCAGCGAGAAAGAAAGGTAATTAACCCTTGTTCCTCGCCATCGCCATATGCCAGCTTGCATTGCTATCTATCCTCCTGGCCCGCGTTATCCTGCTGATGCTCAGATCCGCCGTGGACCTTGCCCACGCGCGCGCCCACCGGGGGCGGGGGGCCAAGGGGACACTGTAAGCGGGCCCCACACCTTTTTTTCTGTTTCACTGGCCGTCTTAATCCCTTCACATCGTTTTTTTTTTCTTTTTGAAAAGGGAACTTTTTTTTGTTTCTTTTCCCGATCGACCGATGGATTTCACATCGTCCGAGGGAATGTTCATACTTGATCACACCATTTTCTAGAGTGATAATACATCTGCTACGTCCGTAATGAAGAGCGGCGTGTCGTGTCGGCGCTATCAGAACGCGGCAGGATATGTTAATTTATACGCTCCTTTCCAGCACAGCAATTTTTTTTGGTAATTGCCTATGCGTCGCAGGAATAGACGATCGAGGTGCAGCTTTGCTTTGCCCACTAGCCAGACACCTCAATTGGAAGGCTTCTCTAATGATTATTACTTTTATCAAAGATTATTAAACAAAAAAAACAATCTAGTATGTGCATGCGTCAGACATGCTCTAAAGTATCCATCTATCCCTCCATCCCTCCGTCTTCTTCTTGTGTTTTGGTTAATAATCAAATCCATAAAACTACCCGAATCCTTTCCCCTTTGCATGCTACTCCTACCAACTGGCAGCCACATGCCTTGCTAATAGAGTAATGCCCTCCTATCCTACTTGTCACTTAAATCTAAGTCACACACGTACTGTGACTTAAACTATCTTTTGAGGATGGAAAACAATAAGCAGTCAGTCAGTTGAGTGAGCCATGACTCCATGATGAGTAGCTCACATGCATGCTCAGGTGATAAGTTTGGTGTTATATTTTTTTTCACATTAGGAATTACAAAAGTGCACGACGTTAATCATCAATGATGAAAAGGCAAAATGTTTTTTAACATGATATAAGTAATTATTTGCACCTCATCAATGCCGAATTCTAGCAGTATTTATTTTAATAATTATAGTTATTTTCAACCTATTAATGCCAGACTTTAGTAAACCTTTTATGAATTTTTTTTGAAAGGAACCTTTTATGAATATATTACTACAATCCAACGAAGAGGGGAAAAAAACTAGTGTACAAGTACAAAGCCATGTGCGGGTGGGTCCCGCTTCTCAGTGTTATCGAGATGAAGTGCTGTGGGCCCAGCCGTGAGGATTGCAGCGTGTTTCCGTGGGCGTGAGAGAGAATTGACGCGCCGAAAAGAGGGCCAGGTCAATAAACTCCCCCGGTGCGCAGCACCATCTGCGGCCTCAGATTTGACGCCTCCTTTGGACGTACACCCTCCGTCCCAGAATATAAAGTCTTGCTGACTTTTGCTGATCACGTTTGACCACTCGTCTTATTCAAAAAATTTATAAAAATATAAAAATAATTATGATATACTTAAAATATATACTATGATAAAACATGTCATAACAAAATAAATAATATTGTCACAAAATTTTTAAATAAAATGAGCGGTAAAACGTGATCAGCAAAAGTCAATAAGTTCTTATATTTTGGGACGGAGGGAGTATTTGTATGTGCCAATGTGACATGGACTCGACTCCCCCCTGGCGCGTCGTACTGCAGGATTTTCTTCATTTTTCTTCCATATATGGCCATTAGAAAACGATAAGCACCAGATTTGTATTCCCAGATGGTTTGCAGGTTTAGCAACCTCCATCAGCTGCAGAATTGCTGACGATCTCTCTGTAAAAGCTAATGGTCTCATCAGATTTGTCATGCGAGTTCGTCTTCTCCGGGCTCGTAATACAGTACGTCCCTGCGAATTTGGATGCACACATCTAGGGAGGGATGTGATCTGAAACGCAACAGTCTGCCACGAGGGAGTATCCGAGAACGCAGCAGTGGCGCCGTCGCATCGGCCGGTACGACTGGCCGTTCTGGGACTTCGTTCGGCAGGTTATTTGTACGGCAGATTCTTTCTGAGAGAGAAGTACTACGTACTGATTTGTTTAACAGATTTGTTATGAGAGAAAAGTACTGCGCAACAAACTAAAATTAGACAAGCCGAACGGGGTCAAAAAAAAAGATGGGATAAATCCCTCGGCGCGACCGCAACATGGAGGTCGGGTGTCGTCGCGGGACGCGAAGATTCACCGTCGACGAGCCAGATCCACCACTAGCCTGTTCGCTTGGCTGGTTGCTGGTGGCTGGTGCTGATTTGTTCTGAGAGAAAAGTACTGCTGACTAGTTGCTGGTGACTGGTTTTTTTTGAGAGAAAAGTACTGCTGGCTGGTGGCTGATAAGGCAGACGAACATCACGTTGCCGTGGGCTGTGGCTGAGCACGGACCGATTCGCATTGACTGACCGGCAGACACGACCGGTTGGCGCCCGCCCAACACGTTTGCCAAAATTAACTCCTACCGCAGCTACGCCGACGGCGGACCCACCGGCCAGCCAGTGTGGGTTCGCTAGTCGCCCACGCCGTCGCCGTGCCTGCCGAGTGAGCGCGATGGTCCAGCTGGGGCAGCAGGCCCACCTGCGCGCTGCAGCGAAGCCCCGCCTGCCCGATCTCACATGGCCTGTGCGGCTGTGCGGCTCTGCGCCGTGACACATGGCCGGCCGCGCGGCTGCTCCACCGTCGTGGCTGACTGGCTGGTGGCCACGCCGCCACGGCCACTGCCCACCACCGGCTTCGCCCGAGTGCTCCTTGTCGGTTGGAAGCGCAACTCACATTTGTGTTCGGGTGCACGCCGCCACCTTGGAATTCGCGCCCCTTGCATAAACACTCACTTGTACAGCTACAAACGCATGGCCCGCCATCAGGGGGACGTGTTAATTTTTACTTACAGAAAAAGTACTAATCTGCATTCAGATTCACAGCTGTCCAGTACGCTGGGAAACGATCTGGGTGGACCGGATTATACCAAGGTTCGCCAAACCGATCGTAACCGCGCGGTATTCGTGGTAAACCGCGCAACCGCTGCGGCACGGTTACGGTTCGGATCGTGAGAGACATGGGTACCCACCGGTCAGGGTTTCAGAGGTCCTTGTCAAGTGGATTCAACCTTTCAGAAGACTTGCCGACCTTACAAGTGGGCCCAGTGACCTAATCAAGCTCCCGGAAGACCCGCGAAGCCTTGGCGTGCAAGACAAGATACGGCGACCTGGCGCGCCGCCACCCGCAGACTCCGTGTATCACGGGATACCCCCTGTAATCCGGGAGATAGACTTCCCACAGTTGTAACCGACTCCGACACGGGTCAACCGACCTGCGCATGCAAACCCTAGCCCGTCCTCCCATATAAGGCGGCCTAGGGCTCCATGCACAGGGAGAACTCATCTTCATCCTCGCATAATCCACCACAACTGGACGTAGGGTTTTACTCTCCGGATGCCTGAACCAGTATAAACCCTTGTCTCCCTGTTCTTCGCCGCCATACTCGCCTAGCTCCGTATGCACCACGTGCATAACCACCTACGCTCTTAGGTCCCGATCCTCCATTAACCTGCAAACCGCTAGGGCAACCCCTTAGCGGATCTGTCCAGGTCTCACCCCCTGACAGTTGACGCGCCAGGTAGGGGTGATCGGGAGCTCGCTGTGCAGCATGGTGGCCGGACCCAGCGTCATCTTCGCGCGACGACACGAAGAACTCCCTCGACGGCGACCTCCTCGCCGCCGCCCTCCGATCTAATCGTGAGGTCGACGTCTTCGTTCTGCGGATGGCGCGCCAAAAATTTCTCCACGGCGAGATTCTACGGAGTCGTGACAACTCCGGCACTACTTCCAATCCCACAAGATTAAGGTCATCTCGGCCTTTCCCCTTGGCGAGATTCTACGGAGTCGTGACACCTCCGGGCATGTCGTCAAGTGGTCTATCGAACTAGGCGAGTTCGACCTGGAGTTCTGCCCCAGGCAGGCCATCAAGTCCCAAGTCATCGCAGACTTCGTCTCAGAGTGGACAGAGATCCAGCAGCCTCCGTCGCCGGAGCGACCTGAGCATTGTAAGATGTACTTCGACTGTTCCCTGAACCTCGAAGGAGCCGGCACAGGAGTTCTATTCATCTCCACTAAGGGCAACTACCTCAAGTACGTCCTACAGATCCAATACAAGGCATCCAACAACGGCGCAGAGTATGAAGCCCTCATCCACGGGCTCCGCATCACCGTCTCCCTTGGGATCAAGCGCCTCTTGGCCTACGGCGACTCCAAGGTCGTCATCGACCAAGTCAGCAAAGACTCCGAAGCCAGGAAGGATACGATGGATGCCTACTGTGCTGAGGTGCGCAAGCTCGAACGTCACTTCGAGGGGCTCGAGTTCCATCATGTCTGCCGCAATAATAACGTTGCTGCGGATGTCCTTTCCAAGCTTGGATCCAAGCGCGCACTGATTCCGGCCGGTGTGTTCGTCCAAAACCTACGCAAGCCGTCCATCAAGCCTATCCCCGACTCAGAGTCGCCCGATGACGAGGTTACCTCGCCCGCAGGTCGCGAGATCCTCATGATCGACGCAGAAGATAACTGGCGCCTCGACTTCATTGCCTTCCTCCTCGAGCATCAAGTACCTGAGGATAAGGCGGAGCGAGAAAATATCACGAGGCGTAGCGCTAACTACGTCATCGTCAGTCAGGAACTCTACCGGAGGTCCGCCTCTTCTGGAGTACTGATGAAGTGCATCATGCGATCCGAGGGCCTCAGGCTCTTGGAGGAGATCCACGGTGGTGAGTGTGGCAACCACGCCGCCTCTGCCAACCTGGTGGGCAAGGCCTTCAGATCCGGGTTCTACTGACCCACGGCCGTGACTGATGCCCAAGAACTTGTACGTCGTTGCAAGGGGTGCCAGTTCTTCGCTAAGCAGCAACACCTCCCGGCTCAGGCCCTGAGGACCATCCCTCCGTCGTGGTCCTTCGCAGTTTTGGGTCTCGACTCTGTGGGACCTTTCAAGACCGCCCTCGGCGGCTACAAGCACAAACTGGTGGCGGTGGATAAGTTCACCAAGTGGATCGAGATCCGCCCCGTATCCAGCGTCACGTCGAAAGAGGCGACCAAATTCATCGAGGAGATTACACATCGCTTCGGGGTGCCAAACAGGATCGTCAACGATCTTGGCACGACCTTTACAGGGGCCGAATTCTGGGACTTCTGTCAGGATAGCCTGATCGATGTATACTGCTCTTCGGTGGCGCACCCACGGTGCAACGGTCAGGTCGAACGGGCCAACGGCATGGTCCTACAGGTTATAAAAGATCGTATCTTCGACGGCTCTGCGCCTTATGCCACGAGGTGGCTCTCGGAGCTCCCTCATGTCCTTTGGGGCCTCAGGACCCAGGTCAGCTCGGCTACAGGGTACTCACCCTTCTTCCTGGTCTATGGATCAGAGGCTATCCTCCCCACCGATGTGGCCTTCGGTGCTCCTCGCATCCAGCACTTCGATGAAGGAGAAGTAGAGCAAACACGCCGCCTCGACCTCGACAGTGTGTGGCCGCGCTCATGCGCCACACTCGCCACGAGCAGCAGCTACGTCGCTACCACGACTGCAACGTGTGGGAGCGTTCCTTCAACGTTGGCGACCTAGTCCTACGACGGATTCAGAACACCAAGGACATGCACAAGCTCTCTGCACCTTGGGAAGACCCCTTCATAGTCAAGGAGCTCATTGGACCGGCGACCTATCGCCTCCAATGGGCCGATGGTCAGGGCGTTCCTAACCCCTGGAACATCGAGCACTTATATCGCTTCTATCCTTAGGAGCATTGTATCATAATAAAGCTATGTATTCTACCCCCTTGTAATTCAATACACATATAAAGATTTCTCTTTCAGCTTGTCTGTTTTCTGTTTACCCCTCCCCTTCGACACGCTCGGGGGCTTGGCCTAAAAACCAATCCTTCGCGCTCGGGGGCTTGGCTCTAAGCCCGGCCCTTCACGCTCGGGGGCTTGGCTTTGCCAACCTAAGGGTCGCTCGACCTAGGGTTCTCCCTTCTCTCTTTCCAAAGTGTTCCCTTAACACAACTTTTTGTACATTTTATAAGTATTCCTAGGTCGTGAGGTTGCTTGATCTCGGGTCCCTGACCCCCTCCGCGTGCCGGCCACACTTAAGCCTCCAACGTCGAGCCGTGTGGTCAGTAAGCCGTTCCTCCACTGAGTAGGGTTAGCGGAGGAAAAGGGGTCTCGCAGCTTCGTTGGCTTTGCGTTCTTATAAAGAGTACACAGAGTCAAATAAGGGATCACAGGACATATCTTTTTCATTCATGCAATATTTATATTACATCAAAAGGGTCCGCGACCCATTGTTACTAACTGTTTGCTAGTCCTAAGCTAAATCTACAGGTCTAACTTCTTCATAACTTTCTCCGCGGCGGCCAGAATGTCTTCGCTGCCCACCACCTGCGCCAAGTCGATCTCCTCCTTGACCCTCTCAAGGTCGAACGACGGCTCGTGGTGCTTCACCACGGCCAGCGCGGTAGCGGCAGCAAGCTTGCCACCGTCCATCAACAAGGTCTTTATGCGACCTACCGCGCCGTCCAACCGCTCCACGAGCCCTTGTGGTTCGCCCTCGACCTTAGGGGCGTAAACGTCCACAAGGTACTCAGCGACCTCCTTGAGGTCGTCCAGCTCCTTCTCCAGATCTGCAGTCATCTCTTGATGATCAATAAGAGTTTGCATCGCCCGGTCAAGGTCGATCTCTAGATCCCTGCGCGCCCCAAATTCATAAGCAGCTTTCCGGGTGAAGTAATACTCACTGGCGACGACCTCCTGGTGTTTCTCCTTGAGGATCTTCACCTGCTCCTTCGACTCCTTGAGGTCCTTCCTCAAGGCAGTCTCCCTCTTCTTGGCCTCTGTACACGACGAGGTCAAGAGTGGGTCACCACGACGTGCTTACATAACAACACAAGGGCGTCCCGCGACGTACCTGCAGCGGCGACCTTCAGTTCATCCTCCGCCTCTTTCGCCTTCAGCTTTGTAGCTTCAAGCTCCCGCTTCAAGGCCTCGATGGCCTGATTCTTCGAGATTGCCTCGTCCTTGAGGCTCCTTACTTCCTTCGCGGCCTCCACCTTGGCCTGAAGAACGGCCTCCCGGGCCGTTGTTAGCTCCGCGTGAAGATTGGCACCCTCCTTCAACAGGGTCGCCTTTTTCTGCATGCGCTCAGCAAGAGTCTGCAACCACTCATCGAGATTGTTAAAAACATCGCGTCGGTACGAACCCAAGAGGCAGCTCCAAAGCTAATGCAAACTTACCGCGAGCGTTCTGCCAATGGTCACCTACGCCACCTTGAAGTCTTCAAGATCCTTGGCGTCGGCCCAGATGTCGTCCTCCCACGGAGTACCTTCGTAGAAGCAGGGCTGCTTGTCGGCTTCCCCGCTTGCACCTCCGGCTTCCGCTTGCTGCATGCCCAGCAGACTCGACTCCGGCAGGTCCTGCTGGCGCGGGCCCTCCTCCTGCTGCTCGACCTCAGCAGCGACCTTAGCCGGTGCCGACGGTGTCGTCTCCACGATCTCAGGGGCCTTACTGGAGAAGTCCTCGCCTGAGGTCGCTGGCGACTGCCCTACCGGCAACTTCTCGACCTTCCAGCCAAACGCCTCTTGGCCTGAGGCGTTCTTGCTGCTGCCAGAAATAGCAGGAGTCCCCCTGCCCAAGGTGCATATATTTGTCAGCCGACCGACATGTTTGACAGAACCGCACAGATGAAGAACAACATAAATCAAGCTTGGCAACATACCCGCTGCCAGTCTTCAGCTTCATCGACATTGGCCTGGGCGGCTCCCGTCTCGGCTTCTTTTGCGATCCTTGGTCGCTCACGCCCTCCGCGCTCGCCTTCTGCTGCTGCTCGCCGGTAGCCGCGGGCGGGGCATTGCTTTCTCCTACGGCCGCCGCGTCGCCCGACCCTCCGGCGACGTCGCGGGACCCCGCGTCATCACGCTCCTCGAAGATGACCTCGGTGTCAGTCGTCTCCGATGACGCAACGACGACCTTCCTCTTCCTCTTCTCCACTTCAATGGTGGCGGAGATGATCTTGACGCCCTTGTGCGCCGGAATCTTCGCGGTGGCCTGCCGCGTACGACGAGTTGTCGGCGCGGAGGTCGCCACGGGCGAATCCTCGTCATCGCTACCCCCCACCGATGAGTCGGAAAGATAGTTCTCCAATAACTCCGGCGGCATAACCCTTACGTCCTCCGCCGCCCGGACCTTGAAACTGCGCTCCCCCTCGTTCGCGAGGGGAGCTGGACACCAGAACAGACCTTCACGACCCTGCGACACCAGTCGGCCTTCGTTTCAGCGCAAGAAGAATTCAACAACAACAAAGAAATTAAGGTCGATTAGCGACATACCACGTCTGCGGGCCGTGTGAGAGAGAATGTCTTGGGGCATGTCCGGTTCCGAATCACCCCGTTGAAGAGCTCCTTCACCCGCACCACCATCTCCTGCTTGGAGACCTTCCGTTGCTGCACGCGGGTCGGGTCGGTCTGCCCCCAGTACTCGTAGGCTGGGTGCACCAGATCTTGGATCGGCTGCAGCAGCCTCCGGCTGAAGCTAATGGCCACCGCTCCGCCGGTTAGCCCTTCTTCCTTCTGTTGCTTGAGGTCCTCCAGCAGCGGCTTGATGGCGTCCATCTCCCGCGACGTCAGCTGGTTGGTCCACTCAGGCACCGGGACCGGCGCAAGCCCCGACCTGGTCGGCAGTGCTGGCTCGGGGTTGTCGATGTAGAACCAGCCCCGCCGCCAGCCCTGGGTGTTATCCGGCAGCTCCATGTCGATGTACACCGCCTTCATGTGACGGCGTAGCATGAAGCTGACGGCGCCGACGACGCCGTTCTTCCCCATCTTCTTCACCTCGAAGAAATACCGCCACAGATCGAAATGCGGCGGTATCCCAAGTTATGCCTCGCACAGGTGGATGAACGAGGATACCGTGGTGATGGCGTTGGGGACGAGGTGCGCGAGGTCGATGCGTTAGAAGTGCAGCAGCCCGCGGAAGAAGTCGCCCGCCGGGACTCCAAAGCCGCGCCCGACGTGCGCGACGAAGGCGACAGTTTCCCCAGTTCCCTCGGACGGGAACGCTTCGCCGGCGGCAGGCGTCCAACCCACCTGCTCCCTGGGCTTCAGCAGCCCGCGCTCCACCAGCTCCTTCAGATGCGCCTCCGTCACCACCAAGTGCTCCCACACCTTCTCCGGGGCCGGCGCAAGCTCCAGGGCTATTTCCTCTTCCTCGAAGCCGGTGGATTTAGCTCTAAAAACTACTAGGGTCTTTTGGCGCATACGGCGGCGCTAGGCACGGCGGATCTAAGCACGACGACGCCAGCGAATCTACGCGCTAAAGCTCCTGGCGGCGGATCGGGAACCCTAACTCTTGCGGGGAATGGAAGCGAGTGGGGTCCTCGACCCCTCACTCGGCCTTTTATAACTGCGCCGCATCAACGCGGTGGGCCGCGGCGCCCCAACGCCCCCTCAAATTCGGCGACATCACCGGCGACCCAACGGTTACATTGCATAACGGCTATTTCGGCCTAATGGCTACAGGCAGTGACGGCTCGAGCCGTGCGGGAATCCATGCCCGTTGGTTTTCCGCCCAACGGTCTGATGTCCATGGACTCGTTATGCCTTCGTTCAAGCCTCTCCCCCATAATTCTCCTCAAGGTCTCCTGGCCTCTGACGACCTTCGGGTCTATGACAACACCTTCTCAAGGTCGACAGGTACTACCGCTTGGTAGGTCGCCTCAGCTTTCATTAGCAAGTTCACCTCCCTGGCTCTACTGCCCGTGCACGGCCTCCGGGCCAAGTAGCACCTCCTTGAGGTCGCTAAAGGTCCTGCTACCTATTAACATTGCCTTCATGGCTATACCGACGGCCCCGTGCTTAATGGCTCCACTGCCCGTTGGTGACCTCTTGGTCAAGTGGCACCTCCCTGAGGTCGCTAAGGCCCCGCTGCCTCCTAGGTCGTACAGACCTAGGTTTTCCAGGTTGACTACCTGCGTTGTGTCACTACACAATGACCGTGCCGACCCAGGTCGACACGGGTCCCTTGTCTCTACGGAAGGGCTCCTGAAGGTCGGTGTGCTATTTTAGCCCCGCTGGGATCTTGGTATCCGTACCATTGCCGCCCGGGCACCCCTACAAACTACCTAAGCCATGACACTGCTCATGCAAAACTATATTTACAGCTTCATAAGCTACAAGGAGTTTGGCTCTTGGCCAAATTACAAGATACAAAGATCTTAAAGGTCCTGAATTACCTTCCAAAGTGCTTACGACTCAGTCTACACTAATAAGGCTTGTCGCAAGCTTTCTTCTGGCTTCAGGGCCTACTCGACGACCTCTACAGCCACTGTGGAGGCAGCTGCCACCCAGCCACCTCTACTCGCGCACCAACCGGTCTCCTGCAGCGCCCAACATCAAGTCTGAGCTTCGTCGTAAGACTGCAGAAGGTCCGAGCTTTAACACCAACCTCGCCGGGTGGAGCGCGGTGCTCACCAGCATCAAATTAGGCCTAAAAGTGTGAGGGCCGACGATGCAACTGCTGCTTCATACTCCTTCCGGGCTCCTCGGTGAGGCTGGGAGAAGAGGCGAATCGAGTTCTTCGAGCCTCGCAAGCATTCTTCTAGCTCCAAGCATGAACTACATCACCTCTACACTCTGGTGGACGGACACTTACCCACTGCGTGGTAATACTACTACACTGGGTCATCTTGGATCCCCTCTGAAGATTGGTGCGGTCTGCTTCAAGCCCTTGGCACCTATTTATACTTCAGCACCTGCCGTTGGGCGTTCACCCGCAAGCCGGCTTGCGTGGCGTGCTTATCCTCGAAGACACTGTGCCCTCATGGAGCACGAGGCCACTGTTCGCCTGCGAAAGGCATCAGCGTGCCTGACCCCTACCGGACTGCACAAAGCGGCACCTTTGTCCTTTGCGGGTGGCAGCAACCCGTGCTTCATGCGCGCATCGGCCCGTGATCGTACAGTGCACTCGTGACCCTGGTCATGACAGACCTGTCGCCTGCTACCCTCTGCAAGATTCTGGAGCTCTTGTCCTCTAGCGTCGACCCTAACAAGAGCATCTGTTTACTAATCAGAAGGTCGTAAGTTCGGCTAATTCTTCCTTTTCTTCTTTAGAGCATCAAACCGGCCATACTGGTCGCTTTACTGCTCGGGGGCTACTACACTAGTGCGTCTTCGACGCCTTATTTTCTTCAGGTCGCCTCGACCTAATGGAAGCCCGCTTCCATCACATCTCGGCTCGACCTACCCTTGGTAGGCTTGTTGACCTTTCTTAAGGTCGCAACTGCCACTACAACATGCCTGATTCCGGTCAGGTCGGCGATTCTGCAAAATCTACGCCTCGTCTTCACTTCGACCTTATGGTCCTTCGACCCAGAAGCTCGACGCTCAACTTCGTGCGCGCATCGGCGGCGTTTTCTTTTTTGATCCCCGTGCACCCTTCACAATCTCGACAGTGCCACGCCTCTACTGCTTTTCGACACGACCCTGCCTCGACCGCTCCGCCTACACGTCGATCGGGGCTTGAGAGACATGGGTACCCATGGGTCCCCACCGGCCAGGGTCCCAGAGGCCCCTGTCAAGTGGACCCGACCTTTAAGAAGACTCGCCGACCTTACAAGTGGGCCCAGCGACCTAATCAAGCTACCGGAAGACCCGCGAAGCCTTGGCGTGCAAGACAAGATACGGCGACCTGGCGCGCCGCCGCCCGCAGACTCCGTGTATCACGGGATACCCCTTGTAATCCGGGAGATAGACTTCCCACAGTTGTAACCGACCCCGACACGGGTCAACCGACCTGCGCATGCAAATTCTAGCCCGCCCCCTCATATAAGGCGGCCTAGGGCTCCATGCACAGGGAGAACTCATCTTCATCCTCGCATAATCCACCACAGCTGGACGTAGGGTTTTACTCTCCGGAGGCCTGAACCAGTATAAACCCTTGTCTCCCTGTTCTTCGCCGCCATACTCGCCTAGCTCCGTGTGCACCACGTGCATAACCACCTACGCTCTTAGGTTCCGATCCTCCATTAACCTGCAAACCGCTAGGGCAACCCCCTAGCGGATCTGTCCAGGTCTCACCCCCTGACAAAATTGTGAATTTAATTCAGAAAAATGAAAAAATCTCAAAAAATAGTTCAAGTTGCCACGAATCTAACGGTGTCAAAAATTTTCTAATATTCGTTCGTTTAGTATACTTTAAATACTAAATGCACTATTATTTGAAAAAATTTGACACAATTAGATTCTACGCACCTTGAAATATTTGTAGGAATTTTTCTTATCTTTTCCAATTTTTTTATTCAAATTTGAAAACACATCAAATTCTTCACTGCGCCGATTTTTTTGTCTCTGCCAACGGTTTACCGCTCAAACCGTGCGGTAAGCCGCTCGAAACCGTTTGAACTAGTGCTTTGGTTTGACAATTTGAGTTTGAGCGGTTTGAAGCGATTACCGCCCAAACCGCTCCGGTAAACCGTAACCGGCGGGCGGCGTTCGGTAAAAAAAAACCCTGGATTATACCACACCAACAGGTAGGCAGCCATGCACTCGCTGGTAAAATGCTCACACGCTTGCACCATGCCCAAGCAAGCCTGTCTGGCGAGAGCTGGCACACGCCCGGCCCGGGGAGAGAGCAGGCGAGTGTGTGTCACAGTAAAGCGCTGCCAGACGCAGTCCCCGTTGTCGCCAATCGCCATCGCACCGTGAGCCGGAGGACTGGAGGAGGCAATGCGCGCCCTTTTGCCACCAAACAAGAGAACAAAATCACAACGTCTACAAAATCCTGGCACACGACACGCTGGTTTCGTCTAGAATACAACTATTACTACGCTGATTTGAATTGTTTGAAATTTTGTCTGGGTAATCGGGAAGAAGAAGAGGGATCAATTGTCCCGAATGTCAGTGGTCGGTTTCATCTACTTGTTTCTTTTTTGCATTTTTTTCTTACAAAACAAATACTTGTTTCTATTTTCAAAAACAGCTCGGTCGGTCCTATGTTAGGCCACACGGAACTTGATCACTGCAGGCAGTCGATTATTTCCCCTACCTAAAGGTTTGACTCAGATGTATAGTACTTGTAGTAATAGTACAATATTGTACTAGGTCATACCTAATGGTAGTAGTAGGCTACCCATGCTCACGGCTCATCAAATCTAAGGGTGGTTAGCATTTAGCACTGACCATTCCAGTATACTCCCTCCGGTTTGGTAAAAGAAGTCGTTTTGGACAAGGTTTGGGTCAAATATTGAGAATATAAATGTTGAATAACTTTTAAGTCGTTGAGTTTAGAAATGTGAAAATCATATCAATAGATTTACTTTGAAAATCTTTTTCATAAAAGTATACATATATAACTTTTTAATAAATATTTTTATAGAAAAATGAAGTCAAAGTTATGTTTTGGAGACCGTGTCGCTGTCCTAAACGACTTCTTTTACCAAACCGGAGGGAGTATGCATGCATAATTGAATCTCTTCATTCCCATGAATGCATAGATTGCATAGTAGTACTCCATATTAACAAATTCTTCTATAACAGTATGGCAATAAACGATGATTGCCTACTTTCCTTGACAGCAAACGTGTAGTAGAAAGACGCTGCTGGTCCTCCGGGTAATCCCAGCAATTCCTTCCGTCCAACACCAAGGCTGTTGGGGAAAAGATCCTCCACAAAAGAAAGCGGAGGAGCGCGGGCGGATTATAATGGAAAGAAATGGGAAAAGCGAAAAGAAAAGCCTGGCCCACCGCACCAACACACACAATTGACACGGACACCTCAATCCCAACTGTCCCCACACGACGACGCAACGCAAGCAAGCCGGGGCGAGAGAGCCCGGCCCGCCAAAAATCCCCGCGCCCCACGCCACACCCGGTCAAGAACCCCCTCCTCCGAAACCGCCACCCTTCCAGAATCCCAGCGACGCCGCTAATCACATCCCTAACCCGCCGCTAATCACATTCGCCCCCACCACCACCTACCTATAACACCCCCCTTCTCCCCCACCCCCGCGCCTCCTCTTCCAATCCGAAATCCTCCACCCAACCCTAGCCGCCGCCGCCATGGCCGAATCCGGCGACTCGTCCCCGCACTCCGCCGCCGCCACGGACGACACGCACCACGACGGCTCGGAGGCCTCCGCCGCCGCGGCGGCGGCGGCGATGGCGGCGCCGGCCGGCCACGCGCCGCCGCTCCCACCGGCGAAGGTGCGCCTCATGGTGAGCTACGGGGGCCGCATCCAGCCGCGGCCCCACGACAACCAGCTCGCGTACGTCAACGGCGAGACCAAGATCCTGTCCCTCGAGAGGCCGCTCCGCTTCCCCGACTTCGCCGCCCGCCTCGCCGCGCTCGCCGGGAACCTCGGGGACATCTGCGTCAAGTACCAGCTGCCCGGGGAGGACCTCGACGCGCTCGTCTCCGTCACCAACGACGAGGATCTGGAGCACCTCGTCCTCGAGTACGACCGCCTCCACCTCCTCCGCCCCGCGCCCGGCTCCGGCGGCGGCTCCAACCGCGGCGGATCCACACTCCGCCTCAGGGTCTTCCTCTTCCCCGTCCAGTTGCCGCCGCCCCCGCCGCAGCCGTCCGGCCTCCTCGAGCCCAAGTCGGCTGAGCGCCACTGGTTCGTCGAGGCGCTCAACACCTTCCCGCCGCAACAACCCCCCAAGCAGGAGACGTCGCCGTCACCCGTCCCGTCGCAGCAGTCGCCGCCGCAGCAGCAGAAGCAGGAGTCGGTGTTCGCGCACCAGTCGTCGCCGCCGCAGGCCAAGCACGAGACGGTGTTCGTTCAGCAGCCGCCGCCGCCGCAGACGGTGCTGCAGATGGCGCCGCCCCAGCCGCACATGGTGCTAGCGTCGGCGAGCCCCGACTACCTCTTCGGCCTCGACAACGGCTTCGTGCCTCCCCCGGCGGTCAAGGTCAAGGACCCGGCCGGCGATCCTCCGACGGTCAGGGAGAACGTCCCCGTCGAGTTACCCGCCAAAAACGACGACCGCCATCCCAACCCCGCGGCCGACCACGTCGCTGTCTCCCCCGTCGTCTCACCTGCCGAGTTCCAGCGCCAGATCCAGGAGCTCGAGAAGCTGCAGGTCGCCGACAACGCCACCCACCAACCACCTCCCGCACCAGCGCCCGTTCCCGCCCCCGCACCCGCCCCGGCTCCCGCACCCGCTCCGGCCGCCCTCCCGAGGAACGGCAGCGACGACTCGCTGACCCGCGCCTACCCTCCCGTCACCGCCACTCCACCCGCCACCGCGGACTACTACCTTCCAAAGTTCCCGGAGAAGCCCCCAGTTCCGCCGCCGTCATCCGCTCCTCCTGCGACGGCCTACCTGCAGATGCCGGGCAGGTACACATCCGTCGCCCCTGGCTCCGGCGCGGACCATGCCCCCGTCTTCTTCATCCCGGCGCCCCATGGCTACTTCGCCGCCACCGCCTCCCCAGGTGCGACCTCCTACCCCACCATGTACGCCGTGGCGCCACCCAATGCCAATGCCAACGGGACCGGCTCCTCGCCCGCGGTGTCGAACGCGACGGCCTACGCCCCAGCCCCGCAGGTTGCGTACGACAGCAACGGCCGCGCCATCTACTACACCAGCATGCTCCCCCAGTATCCTTCTGCTGTCAATGGCATGTCGGCGGCGGGTGCGGTGCTCGGCACAGAGCCCGCGAAGACGGTGGCAGTGAAGCCGACCGTCTCCTGATCGCCACCACCCACCACAGCTTACCCTCACCTCACCATCGCCAATGGATCAAAGGAGTTTTCCAAATTTTCTTTCATCCGCCGCCCGTCAATATGCGTTAATACTGCGTCAGTTGGATTCGTTATTGTGTCTAGTATTCACCTATATTTTTTCTCCTCCTTTATTAAATTGTCTAGAGTTTTTGGTTTGGCGTTCTGGGTTCCTGATATGATAAAACTATTAGTAGTTCTTTGGTGTGCTTAGATGTACATACAGAGTCTGTGGACATAATGGATAAGTATTAAATTAGTTGGAGTTGAAGTCGGGTTGTTTAATTAACAATCTTGAGGTGTCAGCTGCTGCTACTATTTGTTAATTCTTTTTGGGTTGCTGCTGTTAATGCCAGAAGTTCAATGCGGGCTAATTGGCCATGTGATCTCTCGGTACCCACTGTGACTGTGATGGGCGTGTATCCTGTTTCTTTGTCAATTGCTGCTCCCCTTGTGGTTTCCAGCGCTGATCACGGGAGATCATCGTGGTGCATTTATGTACTGACTAGTGAGGCAAATGTTGGTTGTTGCCGTAAAGTTGGTTCAGTCACTGTACTGTTGATGTGCGTATGATGAATGCATCAAACCAAATCTTTCATCAAACCAAATCTTTCGTTGGTATGTGCTGCTTTGTTCTCTGGCGCAGGAGGCGCTGGCGTGGTGGATTTGGCGGGGCAGTAGGCCTCCATGTCTCGGTCGCCTTCGTCCTCTTTCCACGGCTGGCCCTCTCCTGCTTGTGGTGGCCGACGACAGTAGGAGCAGAAGCGAGCAACACGTAGGGGTAGGAGAAGGGTAAAAAGGGTATTTGGCTATCGGCCCGGGACGAATTTGAGTCGGATGCGAAAGTTTGAGGATCAAAATGACTGTTTTCGTAGTTCAGAGACGAAACTGAGCCGGATGCGAAAGTTTGAGGACCAAAACGGTCGTTTTCGTAGTTTATGAACGAAATTGAGCTTTGAGTGATACTTCGGGGACTGAATTGACTATTCTACTTTTTTTTTATTAAATTTGTGATGTCTAATTCTGGTTTGACATGTCAATGAGCGCGAATGTCGCTGATAATTATCCTCACGTTCTGACTGGTTGATAATTAGTATCTCCATCGAATTAGTTGAGCCAGATCTTGTAGTGCTTGGCTTGGATAGAGCTCTGCATGGAGCCCCACCATAAATGTGTATAAAATCCGTCCTTAGTAAGAATTGACACTTTTTTAAAATAAAAAGAATTGACACTACCCGGTGCAAGTAGCTCTATCGCAATCGTTGAAATTGAAGTTGCTGTCAACTCCTCACCTTGAAGGCGAGAAAGTGTGTCTTCTTGTTCCCGCCCATTGTCACCTCCATCGCATTCCACCACCCCGTCCCACGCCTGCTTTGTGCTTTGACACCGGGCAGTGCGTGCTGCGTGGTTGATCTCTCTCGGATGCCTTGCATCGCAAAGAGGATCTTTCATTCTTTCGATGTCCATCTAGGTATCATGCCGAGGCCCCTTTTGGGCAGGCAAAGATGTTTATGGCTTTTGACCAAAGCCATCGGTGCACCCTGAAACCCTGCGCCGGATGGATTATTTCGGCTTTTACCACCTGATGACTCTCCTTGGCTATGGCCGTGACACCTTCAGCACTGGAGAGCAGCCCCTCAGCAGCAGGAACCGTGGCAGAACTTGGATCAGAATCCTCACCATGTGCATGGTCTGGGGGTGCAGCATCACTGGAAGACGACGGCGGTATTCCTCTTGAGCTGCTGCTTAGCCACTGGAGCTGTCGAGCTGATCGTGCAGCATGGCATTGCTGCGTGCACAAGGACGCCACATGGAAAGGGCATGGCGCTCCACTTCACACCGATCCGCGGCGGCATGTTGAAGTGAATGCCAACTCGTTTGGTTGGATCGATGGTTGCTGCAGGTTACCGGGCATTAATCCTGCTTGGTGATGGCGCTCATGTGCCTGATGTGAGATGGCAGCCGCCAGCCGCAGCCCGGGGAAGAGGGGGGTGGTGGCGGGCTGGTTGCTGCAGCTGCAACTGCCCAGAAGCATGGGCGCCATTAACCCGCTCTGCCTGTGCGTATCTGCTGCAGCTCCGTGACTACTGATTCACTCGCAGCTTCGTCAGAAAGCGACGGATCGAGATCGATCCCCGTTGATGGATGGGAGAGTTGTGTACGTTCTCTGCAAGACCATAGCTTCGTCAGAACGCCGCCGTGGACAGATGGAGGAGGAAGGAAAGGAAAGGCTGGGCTGCTTTCGAGCTGTTGGTGCCGCGCCCGCCCATGGTTCGCTCCCCCTCCCCTCCGCCGCGCCGCATGATTGTTAGTTGTCCTGCGAGCGAGCTGTCACGGGATGATGATTCGCGCTCTCCGCAGTGCATGCATGCACTGGTGTCTGAAAGCGCAAGCATGTCTAGCCTGGAGTGGATGATTCCAACCATCTTTTAATGCAAAAAAGCACCACGTAATTATCTTCTAGCATACTAGTGCATTTGCATAGCGTCTCTCTGATTCAACTGTTTGGGGGCTGATGAAGAGGTGACTGAAAGCTTCTGGGAATCATTAGCTGAATCCTCCAAGGACCGGAGGTGGTCGGGTGGTGAATCATAAGCAGGAGAAAACCAGTAAGCAGCGCATGCCCTTCACTGAATTACAGCGCCTGGCTCTCTCTGCTGCACCTCCCCAATGCAAACTGAAGAGGTAACTGCATTGAGCTTTTGGAGCAGAAATCATTTATATTATTTTTTAACAAAACAACAGAAGAAATCGCAGGGGCCAATTTCTTTCCTGAAATTGGGCCTTGAAGTTTGGTAACATTCAACACAGGCAGGTGTAGATCAGGCCCTTCCCTTTTGGAACCTGAGAAAAATTGGGCCAGCAAGAGACAATAATAAACAGAGGACATGGGCCGGAAGTTTGGTCCACCGCGTGCGTGCGTCCTGCTGCAGCTAGCTTTACCACTAGAAACGCTCGCTAGCTAGTGTGTTGGCTGCCTGAATTAACTGTCGGTTCTCACAGTTAACTGAAGAACAAATGTAAAAGAGTTGAGTTTGGCACAATATTTAGAGACTTGCATCCTCAAATCCATTGATTTTTGCAACAAAAATCTTGTAGTATATGAGTTGTAGCTGTCTGGCGGCGAGACGAAGATATCGATTGGGGTTGGAGCTGCGGCTGTCCATCGCGGAGCTCCACTGGCGGTCAGCGTTGAGCGGCTGCGGAGTGCTGCGCCGGGCCAGCAGGCAGTGCCATTGAGGCACTGTGGTCGCTGAATCTGGTGCCGACGGGGAACTGCGATGTCGCTCCCCATGACGGAGGCCTGCGTTCGCTCCTGTGTCGGAGGTCGGGCCGCGCCAGCCCACCCGCGCCTGCTCGTCGGACGCCGGGCCAGCACGCCGCTCCCGCCGCCCCTAACGCGGAGGAGAGAGGAGAGGGAGGCTGGGAAGCTGTTAGGGACGACGGGTGGTATTTTGGCGAAGCCCGAGGAGTTTTTTGCAAAACTTTCGGGCCACCGTAGATGCGCGCGATCCCTGCGCTCTGGTATTGGCCAGGAATGCTGACTTGCGCCCACAAGAAAGAAATGGCCCGGGCAGGTTGTGCGTTCAGCCCACCGGTGGGGCCTGGTATCTTTGAGAGAGGAGAAGCACGAGTTGCTGCTTCTCGCCTCATCCCTTCCTCCTCCTGCCGCCACCACAACAGGTCAAGAAAGGCGTCAAAAAGTCCACGACTCGCAAACCTGGGGCACTCTCAAACATTCCAGCCGTTCCTGGAAAAGCAGTTTCAACTGTCAGCGTCAACTCGCCAATAAGCCATTCCTGATGGCTCGTCTCCTGGTCAGCTCTCTTGGCAAGACATGCCACTTTGTGAATACAGAATATACTGCTTTGTGCGGCATGTGGAGTGTGAAGAGATTCTCAAGGTTTTCGACTCCCGGCGATTCGCTCGCTCTCCGGAGGACGGACGGACGGAATCTGCGCACGCTCGAAACCCACCGGCCTTTTGCTGCTGCTGCCCACCCGCCGCTGAATGAACAGAGGAGTGCTCGGCGCCATACCAAGGAAGGCAGCCGCAGTTGCGCCTCCCCCAACCACGACCTCTCGTCCTCTGTCCTCTCCCCGCGACGAGTAGCAAGCAGCAGCGATGCCTAATGCCAGCCGGTATAAATAGAGCAGCGACCATACAGGCCAAGGTCACACAAGAAACACAACAAGATCGTGTAGCAGAGCAACAGAGAGCGAGACAGACACCACTAGTGTATTTACATCCCAAACACATTCTTCTAGCAATTCATCAGCGTTCTTTCTTAGATCACCATGTCGTCCTTTTCCAAGGCCAGCAATGGTGAGGAGCAGCAGCTGGTGTGCGTGACGGGAGCGGGCGGCTTCATCGGTTCCTGGGTGGTCAAGGAGCTCCTCCTGCGTGGCTACCGCGTCAGGGGAACCGCAAGGGACCCGGGTCAGTAGTACAATTTCTTTCGTTCTGGGTTACCATCACAAAATCAGAAGCGTGGCACGCAGCTAGTGTAGTATCTTTCATTCTATCGTCACAAGTTCAGAATACTGCTCAGCAAATAGTGTTCTGATTTAGCCATTTTTTTGTTCTGACAGAGGACAGCAAGAACGCGCACTTGCTTTCGCTGGAGGGCGCCACGGAGAGGCTCACCCTGTGCCGCGCCGATCTCCTCGACGTCGAATCCCTCCGCGCCGCCTTCACCGGCTGCCACGGCGTCTTCCACGTCGCCTCCCCGGTGTCCAACGACCCGGTCAGTTTGCCCAAAACCTCTGACGCTCCTAGCTCCGGCACATTGCTCTTGCGCTAACTCGAATTGAGAACGAACGAAGCCGTGTGCTTATATATGTCGCTCTGTCTATCTGATGAACTGCAGGAGCTCGTTCCCGTGGCTGTGGAGGGCACCGGGAACGTGATCAACGCCGCCGCCGACGAGGGCGTTCGCCGGGTGGTGTTCACCTCCTCGTACGGCGCGGTGCACATGGATCCCAACCGGAGCCCCGACGCCGTCCTCGACGAGACATGCTGGAGCGACTACGACTTCTGCAAGAAGACGGATGTAAGCAACCTCTTATGATCCTCTGTTTTTCTGCCTCATCGTCCACTGTTTCAGTCATCTCTATACTCATTCGTGCTCGCGTCCAAACCGAACGCACAGAACCTCTACTGCTGCGCCAAGATGATGGCGGAGATCACGGCGACGGAGGAGGCGGCGCGGCGGGGGCTGCAGCTGGCGGTGGTGGTGCCCTGCATGACCATGGGCCCCATGCTGCAGCAGACGCTCAACTTCAGCAGCAACCACGTGGCGCGCTACCTGACGGGCACCAAGAGGTCCTACCCCAACGCCGTCGCCGCCTACGTCGACGTCCGCGACGTCGCGCGCGCGCACGTCCTCGCCTACGAGCGCCCCGACGCCCGCGGCCGGTACCTCTGCATCGGCACCGTGCTCCACCGCGCCCAGCTCGTCGCCATGCTCAGGGACCTGTTTCCCCAGTACCCCGTCACGGCCAAGTGAGTTTCTACTTTTTACGCCATGGCCAACCTCTCCTCTCCTCTGTTTCCGTCGCCAAAGCAGCATCGTCTCGTTGCAGAATCGTGAAAACCTCGTGTGTGTCTTGGGTCGGTTTCCATACTAGGTGTGAAGATGACGGCAAGCCAATGGCGAAACCGTACAGGTTTTCGAACCAGAGGGTCAAGGACCTGGGTTTGGAGTTCACTCCGCTGAAGAAAAGCTTGTATGAAGCGGTGGTGTGCATGCAGAAGAAGGGGCATCTGCCTGTGATCAGAGAGCATAGCAGCGTGCGTAGTTGTAAAATCCTGGGACGTTGGGATTTCCCAGAGGAAATAAACAGGGGAAACGAAGCAAAGTGAAGGGACAGAGATGATCAGATGATATAATAAGCATACAAAGGAGATTGCAAATTTAGCACAGTTATTCAGGTGTATTGCTTTCTTGAAAAGAAAATTATACAAGTGTGTATAAGCATTCTGAATTGTTTGATGTCATGTACTAAAACTTTAAGTCAGGATGTCTCTTCCATGTACTTACTCCAAATTTACTTCTGCCGACATGAAGACTGTCGGATGAATAATACTAATATATACAGAACCTTACAAAATGTTTCTTTGCAAGTTTTTTTCTTCTTTTCACTTGCACACACAACAATCCCAAATAAAAGGATGCAAAATAAGGACATAGTACTAGATGGGGATCTAATTAAAATAGAGGGAGATTAACTAGGCAAACTGAATGAAACAAGCTAAGCGTCGTCGCTCTCTGCATGTTGTACCGTTTCCTCGAGCGTCTCAGGGCGCTTGGAGACCCTGATGGTTCCATTGTTAATCTCGTACCTAGGATCTCTAGCATAAGAAGTAGACGGGTAGAACTTAATTAACAAAGATTGGATCCTATTCCTAGTTCTATCAGCGCATCTAGACACACTAACCCTAACAGAACACTAACAACTAACACAGAGGGGTAGAGAGACCGACCATCAGCGAGGGCGCCGTCCTTGGCCATGTCGTCGGCGGCGGCGATGTGGCCGGGGCGGTGCAGAGTCGGCGGTGAGGGAGATGGAGCGTCCCGGCGGCCTAGTGCTCCCTCGAGTCGGAAGGGATGTAGGTGGGGCGTGTGGCGGCGCAGAACAACCTCGTGCTGCCAGTCGTGGCCCCCACCTCCTCTATATAGCACTGGCGCCAGGAGCTCACCAACCATGGTTCGGTTGGGCACCCCCGACTAGGGCGCGAGGTCGAGTCCGACTGGGCCTTTGTTTGGGCCTAGTCGGAGAGGAGATCGACTAACATTCTCCCTCTCGATCTCATCTTAACTTTCTTGCACTTCAGCCTCTCGCTGGGTATCCACTTCATCACAAATAACCATACCGAGCATGGGTCATCTTAATCGTAATGACAATCAGATTAACCAGGCACAATACACTTATCCATTCTGAAGGATCTTAACTCGGGCCCTATCCAGGAATCATAGGCTTTCCCTTAAACACATACCGGTAATGTGTTCTTTAAACACACTGGGTGGTAAGCCTTTTGTGAGCGGATCCACAAGCATCTCTTTCGTACTTATATGCTTCAGATTTATAGTATTATCCTGGACTCTATCTTTCACAGCATAAAACTTAATTTCTATGTGCTTGGTAGCATTACTCGACTTCAGCAACCACGTGGCGCGCTACCTGATGGGCACCAAGAGGACGTACCCCAACGCCGTCGCCGCCTACGTCGACGTCCGCGACGTCGCGCGCGCGCACGTCCTCGCCTACGAGCGCCCCGAAGCCCGAGGCCGATACCTCTGCATCGGCACCGTGCTCCACCGCTCCCAGCTCATCGCCATGCTCAGGGACATCTTCCCCCAGTACCCCGTCACGGCCAAGTGAGTTTTTACACGCCATGGCCAACCTCTCCTCTGTTTCCGTCGCCAATCGTTGTCGCGTTGCTGAATCGTGAAAACCTCGTGTGTGGTCTGCATAGGTGTGAAGATGACGGCATGCCAATGGCGAAGCCGTACAGGTTTTCGAACCAGAGGGTCAAGGACCTGGGCTTGGAGTTCACTCCGCTGAAGAAAAGCTTGTATGAAGCTGTGGTGTGCATGCAGCAGAAGGGGCACCTGCCTGTGATGAGAGACGTGCGTACTTGTAAAATCCTGGGACGTTGGGATTTCGCAGATGAAATAAACAGGGAAAACGAAGCAAAAGTGTAGGGACAGAGATGATACAAGCATACAAGGACATTGCAAATTTAGCATGCACTGTATTTTTTCAGTCATTCTGGTGTATTACTTTCCTGAAGAAAAATATTCTACAAGTGTGTATAAGCATTCTTAATTATTTGACACAGTATCATGTAAACCTTTAAGTCATGATGTCTGCCTATACGAAGATTGCCGGATGAGTAATAAATGTATGATGTATAAAGAAGCTTGTTTTTGTTGCAAGTTTTTACTTCACTTGCACACGCAACAATCCCATATAATTAAAGCAATGCTAATGAAATAGTTTTAGCGGACAAGAAAAATCACCCAAAAATAACTAAAGTTATTAGAGTATCTCCAAGAGTCTTACTAAATTTTACACTCTAAATCATCATTTTCATAAAAAATCATTTTCTATATCTTTTCACTTTCCAACAATTTTTTTTATTTCTTATGCGCACTCTTGAGAGTCATTCTCGTCTTCTATATTTGACTAGCGAGAAATCCGGAATAGAAGATGACTATATTTTGATGACCATTTAGATAAACTGTTTGAAGGTATTTTTTACCAAAATCTCTATTTCTACCATTTAGAAAAAATATAAAGAGTCTTTTGGAGATGCTCTTATGTACTATATGTAATACATATTACAGTGCGGAGGGAAGAGATTTGACAAATCTGTGCCCTTGATTTAAAAAAATAATAAAAAAAGGAGAGGAAATATTAAAAACTGTTTCTACTGTTAACCTTTCCAGGATTCGCGGGAGATTGAAACTAAACAAAAAAAAACGTGGCTGCGGAGTAGTAGAGCATCTCCAACAGTTTGTCATATTTTACTTGACATATCTTGTGTTTTGCCAATTTTTAAAAACACATGCCAAGTAAAAAAGAGTGCATCTCCAACAGTTTGGCATAATTCACTTGTCAAACTCACATCTAACTTACATCAGGAACCCTGAGAGAGAAACGGAATAATGTTTATGCCCCTCTACCACTTCAAAACTTACATCAGGAACCCTTCTATGTAATTTATTTTTTTTTCACCCTCCCACCTAGAGGGAAACGTCGCGATGGCAACCGAGTCGCGGCACACATATTTTCGCGTGGAGAGGCGTGAGATGCCAAGTTGCTATTGATGTCAAGTTGGTTTGCCAAACTGTTGGAAGCAATTTGTTCTTGTTTTGTCAAAATTAGATGGATGCCAAGTTGAGATTGCAAATTGTTGGAGTTGCTCCCGTTTGTAGTTTCAAGTATTGCAGGAGGCCACATATATAGGAGTACATATTTGTGTGCATGAACAAATGAAAGCAAAAACCCATGTGAAAACATATTTATGATGCATTAAGTTAAAAAATAGTATGTCATGTATACATATACCTTTCAATATTGGCTTGTAGTCCAATGGTAGGACGGTTTAGTGGGATGCTACGCACAAAGTGTTCAACTCCTGGTGCTCGCACCTTTTCCTGAGATTCTCCTAGGATATATTGACGTTATGCGTTAAGTGGTAAGCGACGCGCTTATGATGACTTCGGCAATCTCTATATCTTTAGAGGTGCTCATAAAGGTAGGATTTACGTACATGTGTTCGTAGAAATGAGTGTGCGTGCGTATTGTGCGTGTCTGCGTTTTGTTGTGTAATTTAAAAAAACTATTGTGCCCCACGTTAACATCAAGGCATGCTACATTAGTTGACATGCACCTGAACGATTAGATGACCGGATAACGTTAGGTTAGTTAGATCTACCATGTATTTTTTCATATTTATCTTAATTTTTAAAGTGAAAAATGAAAATAAATATATTACCTCCCAACACTATTGGGGAGTACGGTAGTGTGCAACTTTAGTGTTTTCATTTTGGCGGAATAGCTATTCTTACCCCTAAACTATCATGCAAGATTCAATTTAGCTTCTCAACTGTCAAAACGTCTAATTTCATCCCTAATCTTTCAATTTACAACTCAATCTCGTCCCTTATGGTCGGTTGGGCATGCAAAATGTCTAACTTGCCCATCCCTGATTTCTTTTTGTTTGTCGTTTCCCTCCCGTCCTCATCCTCTCGGCCTCACCCCCTCTCTCTCTCTCTCTTCGTCGTGGCGTCAGGGTCCGCCGCCATCTTCGTCGAGCTCGCATCGGCCTCCACCTCCACCTCCTCATCCTCGCGCGCAATGCCATCCCTGCTCGCGGTCTCTTCGGCGAAAGTGGCTGCCATGTCGGTGTCGTGGGTGGCCGACCTCCTTCGGTGGCATCGGCATACGGTGGCTGTCGCCGACAGCGAATCTGAACCTGGTGGAAAGGAGGTGCCCTTGGAGGAGTGCTGCCGCGAGGAGGAGGAGGAGGAGGAGGAGAGGCAGGTAGCCATAGAACGGCTACGGAGGTTGGAGGAGTGAGTCGTGGCGGCGGAGGACGGTTGCGAGCAGGTGTATCGGGTGCTTGTCAACGCGATGGTGTTGCTGCTCAACGTCCTCATGCCATGCTTTTGATATGTTGTTGAGGGTCGTTTGGGAGGGAAAATTTGCCTTCAAAATTAGCACTCATGCATGACCTCGATTTTTTAAGTAGAGTGATGCTAGCAATTCTGTTTTGGTAGATTGTGTACAAATGTACTACATGATGTGTATAGCAATCGTCCTAAAAAATGGACGGAAACTGGAAACGTGTAAGTAACAGAAATATCTCGTAACATCTTTTTTTCGTCTGCAATCTTTTCTCTGTTTTTTTAAGATCAGGGTCATCATTAACTTAGCAGGTAAAGGAATTAGGGAGGGGCAGGTTAGACATTTTGCATGGCAAGCTGGCCACAAGGGACGAGATTGAGTTGTAAATTGAAAGATTAAAGATTAAATTGGACGTTTTGATAGTTCAAAGGCCAATTTGAGTCTTGTGTGATAGTTTAGGGACCAGAATAGCTATTATGGCTTTCATTTTTATTCATGCCATGCTTAAACAAACCGAATTACAGGCCAAATGTCGCAAAACACTATTAGAAAATCGAGGTAGCGAAAATAGTTTACATTGCAACATGGTATCCTAAGTCGCAACATCCTAGTGCAGGAAATATTAAAGAAGACATGATTTTATATAGCAAACACCACCATATTTTCATAGATTCTGTATTCAAACTCTTGGAAAATTTTATTGTATCTAAAAAATCTAAAGGTATATAAACACTAAACTTTTTCAAGGTTCTCTACGTATCACGACTGAGAAACATGGCAAAAGAAGAAGCTCACCAGATTTATCTCCCTCAACCGCAACCATGTTGAGTATTGAGATCATTTGTTTTTTCCCCTTACCTAGGCAGCTTTCAGCCGATCATCCCAAATTATGAACCTCGCATCCCATATTTCAGTCCACAATATCAGTTTCTCCTCTTTTATAGGGGTAGCAAAAAAGAACATTTTCTGGTCCCTCACTGTACTTGTGGGCAAATGGTTACTACGGTAGTATGTTTTAAGTTTTAAACTAGAAACAAACAGAAATAAAGGAAAATGATTTCAAAGTTTAACAAACGTTACATTTATTCGAATTACACATTACAACAAAGACATCCACAACACACGCACACTCAACCTTATGAACACACGCATGCAAACCTTGCCTCTAGGAGCATATTGGCGAAGTCACCACAAGCATCTCGCCGTCAATGCATGGGAACATCGCCTACCACTAAGAGCACAACACCGTTAAATCATGAGAAATTCGCTCTCAGTCGAACCTAAATCCTGAGGTGCTATTGAGACTCTTAGAACCACTTAGCTACAAACCCTTTATTCGTTCCAACAACATCATTTATATTAATTTAGGAGAACAAGGCAGTACACACACTTAGCCGTACATTAGATATTATGTAAAGACTGCACTAGATACGCAACACACGTGAGAATGAAATATATATATATATAAAGTATGGTCCTGAGAGGATCAAGTACACGGCACAGTACTTTGAAGATAATATAATAACAATTTAGACCTTACCAGCCAAAGACAAAGTTAATGGTCCAACTTCCTTTGATTCTATGTTTCGGTATCCATTCATATATGTGCATAAATAAGAGTGATTTTTAATTTGCTGAAACATCCAAACTCTGATCCAGACAACATTAGTGACGCATTTTGCCCCCATTGCCAACGCAAGCTCCACGGCCTTGGATCGTTTGGTCAGCTAAGACTGTCTCCAATAACACCATGCAAACGCAAATATGAGTCATGCATAGTACATTTGCCTACCAAATTCGCTCTCCAACAAACGAGGTAACCGAGCGATGCATTTTGAGTTGGAGCCGACACGCGATGCAAAAATGGGTCCTCTGTCCATTCTTTTGGGTCTCCAACCAGCTGTCGGGCCCACCTGAAGGGGGTAGAGCCACGCCGGTGGTTTTGCGTCTGCTGTTGCTGTTGGAGAAAGAAAATTTTGGGTGAGCTACTGGTCACCTGTGCAGAGCGAAAATCCCACTACTACAAGCAGCCGCGGACCTTATTGGAGCCCTCCGATTGGACGCATGCAGCCGTAGGTCCCACATTGCATGCGGGCAGACACCCCACTTTCGAATAGTTTATGTTACATGGGTCCCACACGGTCAACAGCCGCGAGGCAGAAAACTTGCCTCAGCGTCTCAGCGACGCCGGGATGGCCTCACGCGTGCCTCGCCCCGCTTCTCGCTTTCAATCCTTCTCCGTCCGCGCCTGCCTCCGCTTCTCCCTTTCATTTACATGCAGATCTACACCAGTAATCTTCCCCTTCTCTCCCCATGGTCGCAGGTGCTCTCTTCCTCGCTGCCGCTCGCCCACATCACACAGCTGCTTTCTTCCTCGCCGCTCTCTTGCCGAAGAGTTCCACCGCTGCAGTCTCTCCCCTCCATCTCCGCATTTTCTCTCGCCGCTGCTCGACGGTCTAATGCCGACGAGTTCCGCCATTGCAGCTCTGCTCTCCCGTCCATCTCCTTTTCTCTCAGATTTAGCTCTGCTCGGCACCGCTGATCTACGTCGTCGCCGGCGCTGATCTGCGACGCGGTCCTCCTACTTCCCCAACCCCCCGGCGTTCTTTCTTCCTCAACCGGTTTTGTTTGCCCTGGAGCACCCTCTTCCATGCTAACTGGATCTGCGGCACGGTGCTTCTTCCCCAACTCCGCCACCGGTATGTGCGCCCTCTCTTGAGCCACGGTGCTGCCAAATTGGTGGCTCATCAGATGCGTCTCTATCTCTACCTAGTCCCTCCCTCCTTGTATTATTTCTTTTTTTAATAGTGTTTTTTGTGCCCCAGTTCTGAACAATATCGTGTTCTTGTCTTGCAGATCTAGAACTCACATGTCATTCTTTGTGTTATTTACATTGTCTCTATGCTCCACTAAAAGCACTATATATGTTTCACTTTTCTCAAAAATATTTGGCTACAATAATCTTGACATACCAGCCTTTTTCAGTTCCTGTTGACAAATCTTTTTTTTTGGTAAGTTCCTGTAGACAAATCCTCTACTTTCGTATACTATAACATTGATTTGATTTCTTTATTATGGATTGCACACCATACTGATGACACACTGTGCACTAATAATCACATTTTTTCTCCATTACATATTGTTTCAAAATAATGTGTATTTATAAATGAACCTGAGTCATTCTCTTTTCTCTTCATGGTCTGCAGATAAGTGCCTGAATCAAAATAATCTGTAGCTTTAAACTGCAGATAAGTGCCTACCAATTTGTGCTTCATTTGTTGTGTCATGCTTAAAAGTATGCTATTTGCTCTGCTCTGCTAGTGAGTTTGCAAGCTATTTTCCATTCACTTCTACTGAATGTGCATTATTATAGTCTTATTATTATTCATTTTGCTGCGAATCCTATTCCTTCAATAAATTATTTCAATGAGTGTACCCCATGAGCATTGTAGATGCATGCTGCTGTTTAGACCATTAGCATTGAATCCTATCCTTCTATAAATTATTTCAAGTAGTGTACCCCATAAGCATTGTAAATTATTTTTTGGTTGCAGACATCAATCAGTTTAGACCATTACTATTGGGGTTCTTCGGTAGCTGGTTGGACCTAAACTGCTACCAAAAAATAAAAGATTCATGCAAGAATGTGGTTCCCATATTAGCATTATAGGAATGCATTCAGTACTACTTTTAAATTTGGAGTGGACTGCATTCTTTTTCCCCTTGGTTTGGCTCTGTCCTTTAGTTGTTTCTCCAATCTTATCATCCATTGTCTGAAACATTAGTGCCAATTGGACCATTTATGCAAAGATGACATCTGCATATTTATTGAACTACAGACCACAATCTGCATGTCAAACATTACTGATAATCTTTTTCTTTTGGAAAACTAGTTGACAAATGACTAGATATATTGATATTCTTGATACTTTGGGCTTGTTCGCACTACCTTTGAAGCTTATATTAATTTGCATAATTAGTTTATGTCCCCAACTCATCAAGTTTATCCCTTTTTATTTTCTGATGCTTATAATTAATAAATGTGAACCTTGAATATTGATTTTAGAACCCCTAAGAACATGAAGGGAGTCTACCGAGCGCTAAAAAGGTTGTAACAAATATCATGTTGAGGTCCTGATTATTTTAGTATAAGTGTATCCCTAAATAGTCAGTTATTTTAGCTCCTTGAAGAATATGGAAGAAGTTAGGTCGTGTACTTGTGCTAACAGCTAGGTGTTGCTGCTGCTTTTATAGTCTATTATGTCATTGACTCACTATAGGAACAAGCAGGATGTCAGATTGTCAGCCTAATCAGTTCCTACTCCTTCCATAAACAAGACTAGGTCCAAGAGAAGTTCATGTGTCTACTGCTATCAGTTGTGACAGCTTTTAGTTGTGTTGCTTATGTTTAGATTTTTCTATAAGTTTTATTTATGAAGTGATCAGCCTGTATAATCTTGAAAATATATCATTGAACTTGTCAATATAGTTATTTTGGCAATTGGCATATATAGATGTCATTCAGTTATTTTTATTAATATAGTACATAGCTTATATATATTATCATCATGATCTGGCTGTATAACCTTGTTGCAAAGTGTAAAACCTTGTTCAGTTTCCACTTTCCAGGTACTTTTGCTCCACTTCCCCAAGCACCTGGACTCTCAATTTCTGACCAAAAGGACAGATCTAATCTTTTTCTTTTGCACCTCTATTTCTGAACTTTGTGAAAGGTAATGCTTCTGAAGCATTTGATAGAGAAAGGAGCTGGTTGGTAGAACGGGCAGGAGTGCATTTATGTTCTTCATTTTATAGATCTCAAGAATACTCTTTTTTTTGTAATGACAGATATTCCGGTAGTGTTTAGTTACTTGGCAGGAATTCGTTTTCTTTCGAGATAATTCCTTATTTGACACCAGAAAAAAAATGTGTTACCTTTTTTACACTTAAAATTTTTTCGTTTCTTATTTGACATCCGACATAACTTTCATTCCTTATCCGACACTCTGTTACATTTTCCATCCGCTCACCGTTAAATGCCTTGTGAAAAGACGGTTTTGCCCCTCAAAGAGAAGTGGGCCCCACCGCACAGTCCATCTCCTTCCTCACCGCAGGGGCGCAGCTACACCGGCCGCCCGAGCACCGAGCCACCGACCCGCACGTGGCGACGCCCTTCTCTCATGGCAGCTAGCCCTTCTCATTTCTCTTCTCCCTTGCGAAGCTGTTACTGTCGCTGCTCCGGCGGTGCCGCACCCCGCGTCCGTCTCGCCCCGGCAGGCGCGCAGCCATGCGCACCCGCGAGTTCGCCGCGCCGCGGTCCAGAGGCTACGCGCCCTGCATCCGTCTCGCGCACCACCGCCGAAGCGTGGTCTCGCTCCGTCCGAATTCGGTGGCGGCTCTCCGTGCCCCACCGCTGCTTCTGCGAGCCCGTGACGCGGCACCAGTCCAGCTGTCCAGGGGCTTCTTCCAGATCATGCCATGGTTGAGGACAGAGGACCTCCGCACCTTCATGGTAAATTACATGGCCAAGCAGATGCTGCTTGCTTGCATCTCGAAGCTCTCCGGCACGGCTGCAGCTTCTATTCGATTTCCATCCGAAGCAGGGAAGGGAGTGTTTGCTTGCATCTCGAAGCTCTCCGACACAGCTGCAGTGCACGGCGGCGAGCTGCAGAGGCTAACAATTCAACTCAACAATCAAACAATTTTCCCCCTAGATTAACACACGCAGCACGAGACAACAATCAAACTCTGATTATTAAAGAGAGTCGAAGAGGGAAGAAGAGGATTTGGAGAGCGTTGTTCCGTGGAAAAGCGGAGCCTCGCCATCGGCGGCTCAGTGCGGGAGCCCAGCTCCGGCCGGCCTCGTGTAGTGCGGGCAATGGTGCGGTGGCGGGGGGCCTGTCCTCATCAGGGGTGGCGTCGTCGGGAGAGCAGTGGCAGGGGCGCCACGCGTGGGTCGTCGCGTGCGTATTGCGGCGGCGGGCGCAGCGCCTAGACGCGCTGGGCGAGGCTGCGACAGCCGGCACGGCGGCTACGGCTCCTTCTCTTCCCATCGAGGAGCTCCGGTGGAGATTCAGTCCTCGGCCCGCGACCATGAACGGGAACAAGCTCTTCGGGAATGTCGCCACGTGCGGGCCGGTGTGGCTGCGCCGCTGCGGTGAGGAAGGAGATGGACTGTGTGGTGGGGCCTGCTTCTTCAAAGGGGCAAAATCGTTTTTCACGTGGCATTTGACGGTGGGTGGAAGGAAAATGCAACGGAGTGTCGGATAAGGAATGGAAGTTATGTCCGATGTTAAATAGGGAAAAAAATTTGAGTGTCGAAAAGGGAACAGATGTTTTTTCCGGTGTCAAATAAGGAATTCTCTCTTTTCTTTTGAAGTGTAACACATTTTTTTGGGGCCTGAACTTGTATGGTTTTAGTGTTATTCCATATCAAATATGGATCTTTTTGACGAAAATATTAAATATGGATCTTATATAATAGTGCATGAACTTCCCTTTTTAGTGAACTTCGGTGAGTTATACTTTACATGCTGGTAAAAAGTGTTGTGAGCCGTATATACATTGATAATTGAGGCTACTTTGAATAAATGAAGAATCTGACAGTATAAACAATGATTATTGTCTTTGTTGGAACTCTCTATGGGCAAATTATTTGATTCAATGTAGTGGAACTATATATTCTTGATATCACTGTAATGAAACATTGGTCAGCATTATTTTTTATATCGATAAGAACAACATCATTCACAACCTTGCTGCAAAGTAGGATGCTTTTAAATTTTCGTTGGGACGTTTACCGGGATAGTAGGAACTAGGAAGATATCATTTTGGAAAACGAGTGGTGGATAGGGGCTGTAGCCTTTGTAGCCTGCCGTGCACCAGCAACGGACCACTGGCAGTCCGACACCGCACCCCATGTCCACATCCCGTCATGCCGGCTGCCGCTCCGACCGGCCCACGTTTTTTCCACCCCATGCGTCCGCGCGTCTGCAGCACTCCACGCTGACGATGTACGACAATAGTAAAACCAGGTGCCGAAGTATGAATAGTAAAACCGATAGCGCTAGGCAAGCAGTTGTCACCAGGTGGCCAGGTTGTGGCAGTCAACTCTATTCTCCCGTGTCATGTCGCATCATGGCCTGGCCAGTTCACAGGTTTCGCAAGTTCGCACTTTGCTTTTGGACTAGCACGTGCCAACGCAAAGCACACTTTGATGGTGTGGATTAGTATAAAAAATCATTATATGCTATTCATAGGATATAAAGCTTTCCGTAGCTCAATATCTTTTTTTTTGAAATGAAAGGAACTCAATACCTCATTTGCTTAGGGTTGGTTCATGAACAGTTTACTACTTGAGCTCGTCTGTGATACACTGATACTACACACTACTGGTATACTACTATAGTATCGTTACAACTGAAGTAGTAGTACTTTCAGAACATGGTTGTCCCCTCATGCGCAGACACTAACTCAACAACATACAACACATGATGTCTCGCCGAGAAATTGCCCTTTTCTCCCTCATTAAACATTGGGCAAGGTACAAAAGATTCTATACTACAAAAACAACGAAGTGATTCCCAGGAACAAGTCAACACGATCAACAATCACCATCCTTAAGGTGCGATGAGGAACATACAACACAGGGGAGAAATGTTGGTCTTCAAACTATTTTCCGGTGTCCACTGAAGGCCCAAATCTGTAAATTCCAATAAGATGCAAATTTAAGATCAGCATACTGAAGCTCACTCCAAATTGTTCTCTGTATGGTAGTGCTAAATTCAAAGGTGTAGTTCTCAGGATTAGCAATAGATTATGTATGAAAGGGGAAAAGGAAGAGCATCATCATCCTAGGTACTAATAAGTACAACTATTTCAATTCAAAGAGCTGATGAAGACAACTATTATAAACTGCATATGCAGGCCTGGATGAGAACAATCATGGTACTGTTAAAAGACATGAATTTACGTTATAGGTAGATCGATCTGAAATCACAAGGTAATGCAACTATACATGCTCACATATCTAATGCACTACACAATAGGCAAAACCAACAAGCAAATCCAACTACTAAACATCATTGCTCTCTATTCTAACATTGTAGTAAACCGAACAATCCTGATTACAAACCTATCATTTTCTAAACAGAGTTGTACGGAAAAAATGCTCAGTTATGGGTTTTGGATCAAAGACGTATACCTCGTGCAGCACCTACTATCCAGAATATGAAATAGTCATGCTGATGTTCTTGCAGTGAAAAGCAATGGATGAAAGCAAAGTGGAAGAATCACCTGCAGATTTAATATTCAATAAAGATGAAGGACCATCCTTAACATTTGAGAATCAGGACTCAACTGAATGAGAACTGATACCATAAATACTGAGGTTACATTATCATTTGTGCCGGTAGGCTATAGTTTACAAAGTAATAAAACCAGCAATTAGACACTTTTTTATTATAAAACAATTTGACAATTTTCTAATTATTAGGTCTCAACAGAAACAAAATTATGGCCTATTTTAGAACACAAGGACTGCAAGGTGATTAGTACCGATAAGAGAGGTAAACGAAAATTTAAAACCAAGAATAGCCAGGGGTGTAAAAATTCAAGTTTTTTTATGAGATATAAGAAAATAGAATCAGAACCAGCTATTTTGTTCATATCTTACCTCTCTACGAAGACAGAACAAATAATGGGTGTTGCATATAAGAAATTGTCAAACCTACATAAAACCAAACATTTCAAAGACATATTCAGTAAATAGAAAGTACCTTAACAAGCAATTTGAGTAACTGACAACAACATCTTCTTGAGAAGTTTAGCCTCCAGAGATGCTATTTGCAGTTACTTTACTTCTACATCAGTTACTGATGGTTCCATGACTTCATCGTACTGGGAGCTTGTATACTCCCATTTCCATAACTTACATTTCAAGGTTCTAACAATTAGAGATGATGAAAAAGTTAGCTACTTAATTAAATGGTTGTCTAGAGCTGGAAATCTTAAAATAATTTTCAGAAACAGGGTTAAGGTGAAGCTTATGTGATTAAAATATTTACCGAAACAAACACAAATGACTGAATTCGTGAAACTTTAATCTTAAAATCCATCGAACGGAAATAATGAACAATTGTTCTGCAGCTCTACTTGCTTAATAATGAATTGACTTGTTGGCCTAAACGTTGAATCACATGCTAGCAATATATACAATTGATTCAAGAATAGGCACTCCAGATCTATGTTTCTTGCTGTCCAGAATGTTGAAGGGTGTATGGTGACCCAGGGATGAACTGGCCGGAATGAATAACAAAAGGACAGACGGGGAGGAAAATCCATCCCTACCCATGGGGCACTGGCCGGAAGCGGAGCAGGCGCGCCTCAAAGAAAGGGGGACGCGGTGGCCGGTGTACACAAGGTACAACCCCTATGCCGGCAGAGAAACTCGCGCGGTACGGTGCGGCCATCCGGGACCACAAAGTCTGGGACATACCATGGGGGTACGTCGGCGGCGGTAGGGCGAGCGGGGACGCCACCCTGGGGGAACGCTTGCTGCCACGCCGCCGCCGCCGGATCCCGGAGCGTGGAGGACCTCATGGGGCGCCGCGGAACTCGCCGGATGCCGACGGTGAAGGGGGGCAACGCCAACGCCGGCAGGAGGCACATCCCAAGAAGCGAAAGTCGATCCGTAGGGAGCGGCCGACCGGGGGCGTATGGGGACATACGGGGCGCCGCCGCCGCCGCCGCCGCAACCGCCTAATGCACCGCCGACGGATCCGGAACCGCCGCCGCCGCTAATTCTGGATGAGTTGGAGTGGGTTGACTGGAAAGTGAGAGTTAGGGTTTCAGGGTGTGACCGGCAGATATTCCCGCGTGAGGCAAAAATTTCAGTCCCGCGCACGAGGCAAAGCTCGTCCAGGCAAAAATTTCGATCGGGCGAGGCGAGACTCACTCGCGAGGCAGTTTTATTTGACCGGTTGTGGAGCCCACTAACATTTTATATCCTTCCATAGGTTAGTGCCCGTGCGTTGCTACGGGCATCAAATTATTTATAGTGCAATACACAAAACATACAATAAAAAATTTCTCAATAGAAGACATCAAATCCGAAGAACGAGTTGAAGTTAAGCACACAGTTTGATCTATTGTAATCTGGTAATTTGCCTAAGTGACTATGACAAAGATACTCAAAATGACACACTACATCTATTCAAAATTGATGCATGTGATGCGATGAAGATAGTGTTTTACAAAGATCGTGATGGTGAGGAAATTGGATTCCATATTTCCATGACAGGGATTCAGTATGAATAGTGCTCGAGATACATAGTTGGGAGGAAAACGTACGATCTTATCAATCACAAGTTCTGCAACACTCTGAAGTGTGGTGGCTGCCTCCTCCAAGATGGGTGCCAGCCATGCAGGTCCTGGCATTTTGGGGGCCCGGGACTTAATTGATGCTGGGGCGTTTTGGGGGCCTTTTAATAATAAAAAAATTGCTATTAAAACTCTTCAGAATGCACAAAGCAGTATTTATAATAGAGCAATATATGTATATTATCTTAAAATTTTCTTTTCACATTTCTAGATGCAAAGTCACTTATGATTTGTATGAATATCAATTGCATCTAATAATTCAATATTCAGGCCCGTCTCTATTAACACGTCTGTTGTCTTGTTATCAAGATAACATGTCCGTTGTCTTGTTATCAAGATTAGTTATTGCAATTTCTTGTTTTATATATATCCACAGTGAAAATCGATTCTTCATGTATAATAGCACTACTTCTCGCAGGAGATGAATTAAGTATTAGCTCATGATCACTCACATAGTTATCATCTGTGTTGATGCTATAATGCTACAATTCCAGCTTCTTGCAGTGTCCACACCACGGGGCATAGAATTCAACATGAACTGCACCAAGAATAGATATATCAAGGGATTTCAAAAGCTTATTTATATAAAGACTTTCAATACTAAGGATGAATATAAGAGAGCCAAGCATACTCAAGTATCCAACCAGAAACAATTGGTAATTGATGAAAACATATTAATGAGGAATTGAGAATGCATACCATTTTTGCCAGACTTGCAGACCACATCGTGGATGCTATCAGCCACAACAACCTTAACAGGCTCGTTGTTGACCTCAGAAATAGGCTCAGACTTCCTGAACGGTGACAGTTTGCCATCCTACAATACAGGATCGATGAGATCTGAAACCATATATGAAATGGAACAGAACATCACAAGAGTGCATTAAAGTTCACAACAATACTTACAAAGTACTCCTTCAACCATGAGACAATCTTGTCAGACTCAATGTGATCCTTCAAGAACTTCTTGGATTCACCATCCTGAATGATGATGAGGGGCGCCTGCTCCGCTTTCAGACCAAAGTACTGCCATTCAAAAAAATAGAACGTTAGCATGAAGGTTTCTATTATATCTTAACAGTACCAGCGTAAGATGCGGAAGTGAGAGCCAAACCTGCAAGGCACCCGAGGCAGCTTCAGTGTCACCAATGAGACATTATGTGACTCAGAGCATTATTCTCACTAATCATAGCTCTGTACAAGAAAATCACAGTAAGTACCATAGCATAAAATGGACTTTTGCTTACCTGAATGATTGAATTATTTCAAACCATGTCGAATTGAAACACCATACCATGAATAGTACTACCTCCGGTCACTAATAGATGACGTTTTGGACCAGCCAAATAAACTACTTCTAGTTCAAATCTTCTGTCGGAAACGTCATTTATTACCGGACAGAGGGAGTATCATTTAGCATTTAATTGTACCTAAAGAGAAAGCGAGAAACATTAAATGGCATCATTTATTTTCCAAATACTCATTGATATGTAAGATACGCATGAACAATAAATATCATATTACCTCCCATACAATGTCAAAACCTCCTTGTATACAATATTCTTCGTAAACGTGCCATTCACCGGTACTACTCTTTTTTGTTTTTTGAACGGATCATTATGTTTACCCTTGCCCTTTCCATTCTTTTTTGAATGTTTCTCTTCCTGCCTTCTAGCTTGTTCCTCCTCTGCCTCTGCATTAGGCGGGAGGGCGAGGATCTTGATGTTTGTTCTGGCTGTGGCTCTAGACATAGCGACATACAACTATCCATGGGAGAACACAGGTGCGGGCAAGTACACTCCTACGTTTGGTATTGTTTGACCCTGTGACTTGTTGACCGTCATGGCGAAGCTGAGCCTAATTGGGAACTGCTTTCTCTTGAATTGAAATGGGAACATCTGATCATCAGAGGGGCACAAGGGTATCCGAGGAAGGAAAACCCTCTTCCCGGCATGTTGCTCTAAAACAATTTCAGCATCTATTGAGTTTCTCTGGCACGCTCTAACCACCAACCTCGTTCCATTGCAGAGTCCGTTTGCAGGGTCTAAATTTCTAAGCAATATCACAGGGCAGCCAATCTTTAGCTTTAGGACATGTGGAGGTATCCCGTTGGGAGTCAATGTGTTAAGGAACTCCTGAGGATAGTAGTTATGGGGATCATCAACCGCTTCGTCGAAACTATGGTACACCACCTCCCCACCTTGGAACTTGTTGATCATCTTCAAATTAATATCATCCACCCAGTCATTACGTGTTGATAAAATGGCTCTAGAGGTGATGTAATCCTTGTTTGTCATGTTTTCATTGAGATTTGGAAAGATGCTCTCGATCAATGTGTCAAGATCTTTCTCTGAATCCCCAGTGTACGGGACACATATTTCGTCAGGAAGGCGTACATCACCATCTTCATTAACCTCCTCTGTGCCATTACCAATACGCAACATATAATCCGCGAACCATGGGTCAGTCTGGGCCCTCATGTTGCGCACGAGCTTAAGATGTCGCATGAATTCCCAAAGATACGACTTTCGCAATGAAGCACCGACAATTTGAGCTCTGGATCCTTTACGTACAACAGGGAGGACTTGCCTGAAATCTCCACCAAAGACAACTGTCTTCCCACCGAACGGAAGATCCTTCCGTCCCATTATATCACGCATGCTATAGTCCAGCGCTTCCACAGCCTCCCTCTTTGTCATAGACGTCTCGTCCCAAATGATGAGAGACGCTTGCTGCAGCAGCTTGGCAGTTCCACACTGTTTTGTGAAGCCACATCCTTGTTTATCGTCGAGCGTTAGGGGAATCTTGAAACGTGAGTGGGCTGTCCTCCCACCAGGCATTATAGATGCTGCGACACCAGATGTAGCTGTAGCAATGGCAAGCTTGTTCTGACTGCGAACAGTTCCGAGAAGCGCTCTATACAAAAAAGTCTTTCCTGTGCCGCCTGGTCCATCTACAAAGAATAAGCCACCTCGTTTGGAGTCGATTGTGGACATTATCTCATCATAGGCAGCCCTCTGCTCCTCATTTAGTAGAGACGATAGGCCCACATCTTCTGGATTTGTCTTAATGCTGACCTCCTCAAATATCTCACGAGGGACCGCGCTAGCGTCATCAAATGCATCATCTATTTTTGGTAGGGGGAACTTATTTATGTCTTTGTTGTTATCCTTAGATTTCATAGATTGCAGCATGTTCCTGATGTCAATCAAAACCATCTGTTCCACCCAACGAGGATTTGGATTATTATGCTTGTAGTCTTCTGCCATTGCGTCAAAGTGTTTTGTCCACAAACTGGCCACATTCTTCGGCTCACAGAACACCAATATTGTAGCGAACAGCCTACGCAATGAGGATGGCATCTGGAACATACTGCTCTCAGTAAGACAATCATCGAGCGTGTCGTCTTCTTCGATCAGACCTGCAGCACAAGCAGCATCACGGAACGAATGATAATGCACACCATTCACAGTCCTAAGATGCCTCCATGATGTCGCTCCTGGAACATGGTTTAGGAGGACCCGAAGAAAATAGCGTTCGCCCTCTGCCGGACTCGCAGACACGAGTCTCCCGACCTGGTATGCTGAGTTTTTCCTTGGTTGCCAACATTTATCTTTCACGTTCCAGGTAAAATACTTTGGAAAGTCACGATACAAGATTCCTTGAGCTTCCGGATGATGTTGGTTGTAGGTAAACCATTCCGTGAGCATTGAGTCCTCGATACGTGGCTTTTTTAAAACTCGTTCAACCTTGTCCCGTGCATGAAATGAAACCATATGCTCGCCGGGGAGATGACATTGCAGTGCCAGCACCGGTGGGTAACACTTGTGTAAGTCAAATCCGTATATCCTCCACATTGCTTCCGGAGGTCCCACCCACCGGGCCTCTTTGTAGTCCGTGATCTCATCAACATTTCCGTTGGCATCTTTTTTCCCATTCTCCCTAACAGCCACAGATGCTTTGTCATGGCCCTTGTAGATATACTTGAACAGATATTTCACGGACTTAATGCTGCTGCATGCCTCAATATTAATGTGGCAGTTGAAAGTACGTATGAGATACGGGTTGTACGGGACAACCCATCGATTGTCCAGCATGTGACCTCGAACCATCTCCTTACGACCATCATCGCGCCGCCTGTACACTGGGTACGAATCCTTGCCTTGCGACGTTGAATCACAAAATGGTCTTGGGTAATAGTTCTTGCACGAAGTACGATCCTTTGTGCATGGGCAGTTTGGATTAAGCACCCCGCATGGTCCGTGCATCATATGCTTCGTGACCATCTTGTAGAGCTCAGGGTACTTCTTCTTGTTGGGTAGCTCTGCAGAGATAATCGCGTCATACTGCTCAGGGCAGGTGATCTTGTACTTCCTCTGCATTATCAGCAGCCAGTGTGCATGTGGCAAGCCCCTCTTCTGGAACTCAACGACATATACGTAGGCTTTTACCTTCCCAAGTATGTCCTTGTACATCAACCGTTGTCTCAGCTCCTCTAACTTGGCTCTAAACACTCGAGCCACGAGATCTGGACGGTCTTGCGCGCACTGTCCTGGATATAGCTCATTTTTAATCTCATCCCAATTCGGATTGCACGTCATGGTGAGGAAGACATCCGGTTTGCCATACTTCCGCACCAGAGCCATCGCGTCCATGTACCGACGCCTCATATCACGGGGACCACCAATGAACGTCGGTGATAGCACGGTACGCTTCCCAACCTCGTTTGCTTCTTCCACCCCCGTACGATAGCTGTCAACCAAACCCTGATATAGGTCAGCCCTCACAGTATCCTGATTGTATCTGCTGAAGTCAAGATGCGAGCTTTCAATCTTCACGTAGGTGTCGACAGCAAACTGCTGGAACAGTCGCTTGCCATATAGTATTGGATTGAAAATCCCAAGTCGCATCTGCATTCTGTAGCAATAGTAATCACGCACAGAAACACATTTATTCCCGGCAGAACCTTCATCATCACCACCGCCCTGAGCATGTGCCTTACGTATCGCTCGGGCTCTGTTGACCTGCGCCTCAGTCACACCAACTTTGGGAATGCAGTTGTGCCACCCGAACTCTCCCCTTGGAAAGAAGAGCGGGTACGAGAGGGGGTCGTAGCAGCCATGATACGAACGGATGCCTTTCCATGACCTATCCTTCCCGTGGAGAACGACACTATTTTCAAACTGACCCCGATGCTCGCTCCCCTCAACCCAAACGGCTGCAACCTCTGACGTTAGAGGCTTGTTGTATGTTCTCTGGTCAAGTTGTTGATCAAGGTTGAACTCGATATGGTAATCGGAAAAATCCTCTACCTCTCCCATAGTGCGAAGTTGATCAGAGTAGGGATTAACACCACTATTGAAGATGTTTACCAGCGTACGAATAACCTCTCTGTCTTTCTGTTCAGTCTTCTCACGACACTTGCTGAGCCTATAATCAAGATCAGGATCGTCGTCGTAGAAATAAAGCTCGAGGTGATTAGGTTCATACTTATTTTCTTTGCCAAAGTTTTTAAGATTATGGTAAAGGGCGCCATGCGCACGGAAGGTGTATATGGGACACTTTCGAGTGTCGGTGGTCGCAGCATCAAGATTACAGTGCAGAGAAGTGAAGGAGAAGTGCCCATTAAAATATCTGATGTGGTCACGAAAATGCCTGGCATCAGAGTCAGAGGCCGTCCACAATCGCACGAGTTCATCCGGGGGCGTCTCGGGGGTGGATAGATGAATGGCTCCACTACGACAGCAAAATCCCGGCGGTTCATACTCAAACTTCTTTGCGTTGCAGAACTCGCAATTATCTACCGGCTTTAGCGCGTGACCCTCTTTGGGGACATTGGCGTAAACCCCACAGAATGGATCCGGTACATCCGATTCAATAGTATCCTCATCACCCCTCGTGAGGTCTTCATTCACGACGGAATCATCATTATCCTCTGATAATATTTAGCATAGGTCAAGGGTGCTATATGTTGGCTAAAATGGAATTTTCATGTAGATAATTGCAGCGAGGTATACCTTGACCCGCGAAAAGAAACCCTTCATCCTTTTCCTCATCCTCATCGAATATGATGTTCTCATCACCATCTGACGCAACCACATGTGACTTGAGTGGTCAGACGAACATAAGTGAATATGCACAATGTGAATGGGAAGAGCATGCGCGTCATAAACACATACCTTGACAAGGGTATCTGTGCAAATCACGTGGTGGCATAGAATCAGGCTCATCAACCACGGATGGTTGTGTCTGAGTACACCTTTCATTACGATGTGCATGTTCGGAAGTACCTGCAGAGATTGGATGGTGGGTGAGACACGGAAAGAGTGCCGACCAACCAGAAGCAAGTAATGTTGTTACCTGCTCCTAATGCATCTGATGTTCCGTCAGCCGGAGGGTAGGTTTGCGTGACACCTTTATATATACAACATTAAAACACACGGTTTGGTTAAATGTGTATTAACTTATCATTTATAATAATATATAGGTTGGGAGCTAGTTTACCATTGTCAACAACACACGACTGTGTCGGCTGACTCGCAATGTTCTCGTTTTCACTGGTGGTCCCATTGGTGTTTCTTTCAATGGCTAATTCAAACTCCTGATTACGACGCTTTCGTCGAGATTCTCGCAATCCTGGAGTTAGGTGGGCTGTATGGATAGTGTTGGATAGAAATGTCTCCGGGGTTCCATCTTGCTGTGGAGGTTCCCGTACAACTGCCTCGACATAGACAGGGCTGCCACCGAAATCGGGGATGACCATCTCTTCCGATACTCTTGAGGGAGGCTTATCACCAGGAGGGAATAAAAGTTGTGGTTTCCATTGAGGGTTTGCCATGGCAATGGAGTCAGGATGCAAGTTGTCGTGACGGTGTTCTTTAATCTTTTTTTTGTAGTCACGCTGTTGTTGCCTTCTAATCTCCTTATCTTGTGGCGTCTTAAATAAACGCTTTGCAACTCTCGCGTCACGCCTCTTTTTATTGATTGCCTCCCTCTGAAGAGGGGACATTGCTGCATAACGTGCTCTATTTCTCCTACGTTTATGCTCACCGGGAGACAGGTTATGATCGGCGTCGGGAGTTTCTTCATCAACCACACCTAAAATCAAGATTATTCATGCCCCACGGGTCCAAAAATAATTATATCATGGCTGTAAATATATTTGTCTTGTAACAGGTGCCTGAGCTTAGTCATAATTGGTGCTGACCAATACAAGGTGTGACGGCTTTAAATATATTTCGCTTGTAACATGTCCCAGTCATTTTAAGTATTATTCGGAGCTCAGTAATAATTATTGGTGCTGACCAATAAAAGTTGTGTTAAGCCTTTAAATATATTTGGCTTGTAAAATGTCCCAACCGTTTGAAGTATTATTCGGAGCTCAGTAATAATTATTGGTGCTGACCAATAAAAGTTGTGTTATGGCTTTAAATATATTTGGATTGTAACATGTGGCTCGGTAATAATTGGCCCTCACCAATAAGTAAACGTTTGACAGCATATTAAATAACAATAAATATTAACTGGTAATCAGAGAACAGGCAAGAACCAGATTGCCAACTCGCTTTATTAATACAGATTAATTACCTCCATCAGCAACAGTACTCTCAATGTCTTTGTCATCTATGCAATCGTCATTCGTCTTTGCACCGATCAATACCTCGCTCCCAGCTACAAAACAAACAGCTTGTCAAGTATAGATACATATTTGAATATGCAAGTGGTGATACCAAAAACAAAAGTTCAGTCATTATTTCCCATTAGTCGTGACTGTTTTGAGACTAACCAATTGTTTCAGACTAACCTGGCAGCTCATTGGTTTGAGTCCAATTTCCCCTATGGAGCCATTCATTATTTTCATCTTCATCCATAGTTTCGCTAACACCTTCATAAAATAAACCCTTGCAATAAGTTATGATAAAAAACAATGCATTTAATACAGAATCTTGATGCATGTTCATAACAAATTTATTTAACACAACCGAAAACTGCTTACACAGTTCGTGCATCAAAGACGGAACAGAGAGTTTCAATCTTTACATATGTAGGATTTCCCATAACCCTCCAGTATATGGACCTAGCCATTCACTAACCTGGCACATCATTATTTTGATTGAAATGTCTCGTATGCATCCTCTCATTGTCTTTAGCTTCATCCCTTGATACACTAACATCTGTTCAATATCATTGGCACATACATTTACATCGTGCATTTAAAGAATTAGTATTGTTGCATATGAAGACATCAATTGTTTACTTAGCAAATCCTCGTGACGGTACCTGACTGACCAAGGGATGCAGCTTGGCTATGGTTCTCTTGATTAGTACCTACGTTAAATTCCTGGAACAGTGAGCTTCCATCCAGCCCTAATTAGTATATGTGTGCAATGCTTCAAATAAACAGTACCACCATCACATCTTTTTTGCTCCATGCGCCTTTCACGTCTCTTCCTGTTGAGCTCATCCTTCTTCTCTGTTGACATTGATGCATAGCGCTCCCTGTCTCTCTGTCTCCTCCGCTCTCTACGATCCAAGACCCCTAGCAACAACACAACCAAAACACATACAGATTGAGCCTACAACATACACTAAGTTTTGTATTCTGTAATATTGATTCATCGAACCTTGATTTATATTGTTTGTGATATCTGCAAGCGGGATCGGACTATCTACCACCCCCAAGGGATCCATCTCAAATCAGAGTGGAACCGCTTTGTATGAAACCAGGCAGGAAGTGTTTTCCTAAACCAAGTCTGCATGAGAGCATGCTTCCATCTACATTAAATGTCTACATGAAATGAAGGAGAGGAAGCACACATCACTGCATACCGTGCGTCGTCAGGGGGAAGATGTGTACAGAGAGATGGTGACTGCAGCGTGGTCTTCAGCGGAGGGGTCAATGAAACATTCGATTTTGCAGCAAGCAGGCATGACATACCTCACTGAATTTGAGATCAAAATGGCTAAATCACAAAAAACCATAAAGAGTATTCACAGATAAGAAATCCGAATCCGGCAATGGATACCGGACTATAGTTTGTAAATAGCAGGACAAATAAAGAATAAGTTATTACTGAGAAAAATATCGAGAACAATGAAAAGATTGTTTTGACAGCCACCATTCAGTCACCAGTTGCAAGATTGCAAGATTGACCTAATTAGTAATCACAACCACCATTCATAATTTTTTATATCACACTGCTACACAATTTTTTGTTTTAAAAAAAGTGATGCAAGCATTACCATTGCTGACAACGGAAGCATGCTGAACGGCTTAGTGTAGACCTAACAATCATAATCAACAGAGGAGCTGTTACCATCCATTCTGAAAAAAATTTACAAACCAACCTGCTCAATTTAGTGCCAGAGAGACCACTAATGTAGATTATGCATGTTACGGGCTGCTTACATAGGGCATCTATACCACAACCTAAAAACAAGCATATTGACTTAAAATGGATTTATGCTTTAGAGCTGTTGGTCTTTTCGTTTCTGATGAATAGTACATGAATAAAATAAATCTGCAATTACAGTTCCTAGTCAGAAAAATCAATCTTAGGAACATTATGCTCGCTAGAAGAACCACTATGTAAATGCTGAATTCACCAGATGAAAGCTCTGAAGATCTAAATATCCAAGTATTATTGACGGTTGATTGAAAAAATTAATAACTTCATGGTAAATTTTTAATTCACTATTTGGGAGATAAAACTGGCATTCATTTTACGACAATAGCAACGATGAAGAAATCACCTCACGAAAGGATGCGTGAGGGGCGGCGGGTCGGGGCTGCAGTGCTGGAAGGGCGCCGCGTCGACTTATTCGTGCTTCCCTCGTGACCAGCGACGACCCAAGGAATCCTGGGGGCAGCGGCGGCGCGAGAAGCCGTGGTGAGGGAGAGTGGCGTGGGAGGACTGGGTGCGGCGGCGCCGCAGGATGTGGGACGATGGTGATGTAGGAGCGGCACCCGGTGGGGATGGGTGCGTTCCGGCGGTGAGGTCGGCGTCGGTCGCGGAGGGAGACGGCGATCGAACTGCCGCGGCGGCGAGCCTCAGGGATGTCGAGGGAGCGCGTGTAGGCCGCGATGTGGGACCGGGGGACGGAGGCGCGGTTCGCGAGGGGTTGGAGCGGAGGGCGATGGCGGTGGCTCCGGCGGACGGCGAGCACGGACGGCGGCGCGGGTGCTGGGGATGGCGCTCTGCGCCTCTGACAGACGGCGGATCCTCCTCTGGCGGTGCGGCGGCGGAGGGAGGCTGCGCGAGCGGGCGAGCGCGGACGGCGGCGCGGGTGCGGGGGACGGCGGATCCTCCTCTCGCGGGGCGGCGGCGGAGGGAGTCGTGGGTTCTGACGGTTCGGGGAAAAGGGAATAGAAGAGAGAAACAGTACCGTGCGGTGGAGGGTAAAAATGGAAGAGGAAAAAATGACGGACCGTAGGCGCGGGGCGGCGGATGGCTCGTTTGTTCGACCGGATTTTTGTCGCCACTTCATTCTTTTTAGGAGTAGAGATTCCACATGCAGTGTGGGGCCCTCACCTGCATGCAACCCAGATGGTTGGATGGGTCTCCTATTTAGGTTCCGTCTGTTGGAGGCAGCCTAAGGCCAAGTCATGGCGGCGCTTTCGTAATACTGAAATGCATTACCGTTTTACCGGTTCTAACGCCAGTGATGGAGCCGTCCCGTCCGTCGGTGGAGCGACGAGTTCTCAAGGTTTTGGACTCCGCGACGTGCCAGTACGATCCCCTAGAGAGAACGGAAAATCAGTGCGCTCTCACGCGGCTATTACGCTACGCTACGACGGTCGATTTGCCTAAACCCATCGGCGGCGCCGCCCCTGCCCCGCCGCTGAATGAATATGGTGGCGGCGGCGCCATGCATGCTACGTCTCGCGCGGCAGCACGTAGCTGTAGGCTGTAGCCATCTATTGATTCCTGGCCGTAGCATGAGCACAACCATGAAGGGCCTAGCATGATCATATCCAAAGACACCCACCTGAAGGATGAAGCAGCAGAATGAAACATAAATGATCGTCATGAGAGACTCAAATACACAGCACAGTATACCTTGAGGATTAATCCAATGATTTAGACCTTAGCAACCTAGCTAAGACAAGTTAATGGCCCAACTTCCTTTGATTCGGTATTCATATACTACTGCATGTACATAAATAAGAGTGATTTTTGTTGAAACATCCAAACTCTGATTCAAACTGACAATATTCAAAATACGGTGGCGGCGAAGCCATGGCCCATGCCACGTCACGTACGTAGCTCTTGCGATCCCCTTGCTAGCTGTATAAATACGTACGCACCGGGGCGCCATCCATACAGGCCGAGATCGATCACACAGGCTCGATCCAAGACTCGAAGCAACAGAGTGACAGTCTGACAGATATACTATACTGATTCAATTCCAAACACATTAATCCACTAGCAAGAGACAGCCATGCTGTTGTCCTGTTCCACGGCCAGCAATGGTGACGAGCAGCAGCAGGAGCAGCAGCTGGTCTGCGTGACCGGAGCTGGAGGCTTCATCGGATCGTGGCTGGTGAAGGAGCTCCTCCTGCGCGGCTACCGTGTCAGGGGGACTGCAAGGGACCCTGGTGAGTGAGAGGTTTCTATCAAAAACTCAGAACAACGCTGAACAGATAACGTGCTCATTTTTGTTCTGACAGCGGACAGCAAGAACGCGCACTTGCTTGCGCTGGAGGGCGCCAAGGAGAGGCTCACCCTGTGCCGCGCCGACGTCCTCGACTTCGACTCCCTCCGCGCCGCCTTCACCGGCTGCCATGGCGTCTTCCACGTCGCCTCCCCGGTGTCCAACGACCCGGTTAGTTTGCCCAAACCTCCACTACTACGTCACTCCGGCCGGGCTCCGGCTACTATGTTAGTTCATGCTGATATGCTTAGTACGCTGCCGTGAGCCCGTGATGAACTGCGGCAGGAGCTGGTGCCGGTTGCCGTGGAGGGCACCAGTAGCTAGTGCAAAGTTGGCCTGACGGAGGAGGGCATAATAAGGACATAGTACTAGATGCATGGTGATCTAATTAAAATAGAGGGAAATTAACTACGTCGTAAGCTGAATGAAACAAGCTAGTTTATTCAAGCGTCGTCGCTCTCAGCATGTTGTATTGTTTCCTCGAGCGTCTCAGGGCGCTTGGAGACCCTGATGGTTCCGTCGGCATTGCACTCGAGGTAGCCCTTGGCTGCGTGCTCCTCCAGAGTGTCCGCCACGAGCTTCAGCATGTAGTCGTATTGCTCGCCGAGCCACGCCCGCGTCTTGCTGAACCTCTCGGCCTCGGCCTCGTCACAGAACCGTAGGCTGACGGGGCGGAACTTGGTCCTGGCGAATGACCGGAGCTTGTTGATTCTCTGCACGGAAACGGGGTAGGAGCGTCTTCCAACTAGGATGCCCATCCCGCGTCAGCATGTCCGATCCTAGGTTGGATCGATCCTCTACTACCTCGATCGATGTCTCGAACTGGATTGATTCCTCTATCTACCTCGAATATGTGCATCGAGCGTCAAGTCTCGTTATATATTTATAGGGAAAAGTCCGATTTACAACCTTAAACTAGCACACAAGTCTGATTTTCAACCTTAAACGACAAAATCAGACATAAAAGGCCATCCAACTATCAAAACCGTACAAGTTTTAACCTTTGAGCGGTTTTGGAGGTGGTTTTCCATTTTGTGAAAATGTTTAAAAAAATGGTTTCATCTAAAAAATCATAACTAATTCATTTTAAATCAGAAAAATATGGAACTAATACCCAAAATTTTATAAAAATGTCACCTATCTATTGGTGCACTATTTGGCTGAACCGTGTCCGTGGCCTGTTGTCGGTGCCGACGAGCATGCTCTGCTTGATGGTATGGCAGGCTGATGGTGCAACTGGGCAAGCAGATGGATGCGCGGTGCTGCGCGAGCGCGAGGAGATGCTGCGGCGGCGCTGCCTGCTACTTTCAAGAGGCCGAGAGGAAGACAAAATGGGGTCACGCTGTCACGCGATAACAAGGGGTTTGCACATTGAGAGTTGGACTACCATTATTAGCTCTTTCCGGTCCATATATATACTGAACAAAACACGTTGCTTCCTTTCCTGCTGCAACGCAGCAATGCTCACCTCAAAGCAAACATCAGACAATTTGGGTTGTCATAGTAAGCTCTCTTTCTCCACAACTTTTTTAAGACGCGCAAAACATGTTTTCATTAAGAGAAGAGAATTGAGTTACAAAGATGCGACTTTAGGAGAGACATAAAGCGCAAAAAATAGGACAATAAACCGACCTAAAATCCAAGGGGGAAGCAAGAAGAAAAGGAGGCCCACACCACCACCATACAACACACGGTACAAAGAAGCGCAACCTGCTGCAATATGGGTGCCAAAAGCACACGCTCGTCACCGAACATCTAGAAACTAGAGGCCTAAGAGGGGTCGAGTGAGGAAGTCATGCGGGACGATGCCGCCAAGGGGGGAATGACGAGGTCGCCGCCATCATCCGTCTCTCCACGAAGGGATAGAACAAGTTTTAAACTTGCAGACCACGCTGGATTAAGGTTGAAGCAACAACGCCTCCAACGAGGTAAGCTACGCCAACAGACGCAGCCTTTGTCGGCCCGACAGAGGTCGGGCGAAGCTTTCGCCAAGCTCCAAACCAGCTCCACGTAATCACCCTGGAAGGCATGGCGCAAGACGGCCGGTGGAAAGGCAGCATGCGGCCCGAGGCGCGAAATCAACTAAGGGACAACAGCAGGCCAGCGACGGACGACCCAACGACCTAAGGGCGAAGTGAAGTTGACGGCACCAGCGAAGGAGAGGTGGACGCGCCAGGTTGAGGGCGGCCGCACCAGAGAGGAACCTCGAAGAAGGGTCCACCACGGCCCGCCGAAGCGCCAGGGGAGGGGCCACAACGACGACGAGGACGGCGGTGCGGGGCGAGGCGGAGGGGCGGACGACAGCGTTGACAGAGGTGACACCGGGCCCGTGCAGGGTCCCACGCAGCCGAGGGGCAGAGGGGGAGAACCGAGCCACGGAGGCGGAGCCTGCCACGGCCTGTCGGTGTGTCGGGCAGCGACGATGGCGCCGAGGTGCGGTGGGGCCAGCGTCGTAAGGGACGACGACACTGGCGAGAGGGCATGCCACGAACCCTAGGGCGTCGGAGAGGACGGCCGTCGACGGGAGCGAGAGGGCCGTGGAGGGAGTCGCGGCCGCCGGAGCGACGAGAAGGGGCGCCCGTCGGAGAGGGGCACGGCCGCCGACGCAGCCCACTGGCACGACGAAGCCTCGGCGGATTCAGGCTCCGACGCCGTAGTGGCGCTTCGACGCCCGCAGCGGCACGCTTGCCGCGGACGAGGTGGTGACGCAGGTCCAGTCCCAGACCTCGGCCAACAGCGCACGCGGCGACGGCGCCTAGCGAAGGAGGAGGCGGTCGCGCCGTCCGTAGTAGCAGCGGCGGCGACCAAGGGTCCGCCAGATCTATGGTTTCCAAGCGCCGAGGGGGAAGAAAGGAAGGGAAGGCAGGAGATCGAACGAGGCAGGACGGAGAGGGCAGTCGGTCGATCGCACGCGCGGTCCATACCCCTGACTGTTGTCCATAGTGGCGCAGCACACCGTCAGAGGCGAAGGCGGCCCGCCGCGGGCCGCGGCGCGCCTGCCCCGAATGCGGGGGAAGCGACCGCGCCAGAATAAGGGTGTTGCCGAACCTCAGCCCCGACGGTGCAGGCCACCAACACCGGAGGCAGCGGCGGCCCAGCACCCGCCAGATCTAGGGTTCCGTGCTCCGAGGGGGGAGGCAGTAGGGAGGGTGGAGCGGGGTGGAGTGGCCGCCGGCGCATGTCAAGGACGGGGGAGGGAGGAGGAGGGGGCAGCAAGCGACCCTTGAGGGTGACCTCGACTTGGTGGTGGGGCGAGGGAAGGGAGGGAGGAGAAAAGGAAAGGGGAAGGGCCGCCGCCGTCGGCGGTGGAGGTGGCGGTCGACGTTGGCCGCGTGGACAGGCTCCGGGCGGCAAGGTGGGAGCCCTCAGGTCGCCCCAGGAGGGAGGGACGCGAGGGAGACACAGTAAAGATCCTCTCTGACGAGGGTCTAGATTAGGGCCCCTTAAGCGGCAAGACAATTACTTTCGAGGCGGAGTCATATGACACCATTGACAACATTAAGGCTAAGATCCAGGGTAGGGAAGGCGCCTCGTCTCCGACCAGCAGGTGCCTTCCCTGACAAGTCTCCGCCTCGCACGAGGAGTCTCCGCCTCGCTCGAGGAGTCTCCGCCTCGCACGACAAGTTTCCGCCTCGCCTCCGACAACCTGCTCGCGCAAGGAGTCTCCGCTTCCGACTACTCGTTCGCACGAGTAGTTTCCGTCTCCGACTAAGGCGGGGTCCCCACATCGAAGTCAGAGCGTGGGATCCGGGACCCGCACGAACGTGGCGCTGCCCCGACGCTCGGGCTCCCCCGCAACGACACGCAAGGCACTCCACGCCATGCAACGCTCCAGCTGGCGACACGCGCGGGCGGCTGGTTCTGACAGGGGCCGTAATGCGGCACTGTTCGAACGCGCAGCTCCCAACACGCCGTCCCGTCCAGCCTCTGCAGCACGCCAACCCCGTCAAAAGCACTCAAGTACTCTCTACGGCGACGCCTATCTACCTTAGACCGTAACGTGGCAGGTCTAATCCACACTCAAGGGGCTGAGTCACTCGCGAAAGAGGTCGGAGAAGGCGCCAAGTACTCGGGATAAACAGTACCTCTTGGACACGCGGCGACCACAGGCTCCACCACAGCTCAGCCCCCTTCAATGCTCCCTGGCAGACAGCGACACACGAGAAGACCTCTCAGCTACGTAAGACTGTAGCACATGTTGTTTTCCCCTTTTGCCCCTCACCCTTGCGTCTATAAAAGGGAGAGGAGGGCAACCGTTGTAAGGGTTGATGAACCGAACACTTAACACCCCAGGGACTTGGGCTCGATATCCTCTCCCGACCAGTTTGTAACCCCTACTACGAACGTTCCTAGCATAAGAACACAGCAGCTCGACACTGGACGTAGGGTATTACTCCTCGGAGGCCCGAACCAGTATAAACCCCTGTGTCTCTCGTGCTAACCATCCGGGTCGGACACACGATTCGATACAAATTTACTGCCGGCGGTAGAGAACCCCGTCACTCTCTTTCTCCACAACAAAACTAAGCTTTGCTGTTCAGCACCTCTACTCCATGTGTCGGGGACGGTCATAAGGCGTCCCCTAACTAAGGGGAAAATCACCCTCTCAAAACGCAAACTGCTCCTAAAACTCCCACAAGCTAACAAGGGACAAAACGAACGTGAGGCCCAAGACCTGCCACGGCCCAGCAGCCGCCCGGGCCCTTCCATCAAGGGCACTCATCCTCGAGCAGATCTCCGCCTCGCTTGAGGGTCTCAGCGTCCCTCGAGCCAATCTTCGCCTCGCTCGAGGGACCAGCGCCCATCGAGTAAACCTCCGCGTCGCTCGAGGGACCGGCGCCCCTCGAGCGAATCTCCGCCTCGCTCGAGGCCACCCCTCGACCGACGGCGCCTCACCCATTCCACCCGACAAGGGCATTAAATGCCCCGATCCACCACGGGCGCCAAAGTCAAAAGGTAAATTGCCTCCCACACCGAGCCTCTGACACCGCCAGGGGCTCTGCGCGGCAGACCCTGTCACTATGCAGCCATCCCTATCACTGTGCGGCCATCGTAAGCACTGTGCGAGCGCTGCGCAGCCCTGTGCGGACAAGACGGCGTCATTCCGTGGCACTGTGCCGCCTACTCCTGTCCTCCTCCCACGGCGAACCCCTCGAAAGGGCATGGGGGCACCCTCGAAAGGTGTAGGGGCGGCAACCGAGCGCACACGCCGGGCGGCACCGCGGCACGGACTACGTGGAGCACGTCTTCTCCACCATCCCCGTCACTGTGCGGCCATCCCCGACGCTGTGAGGCCATCTCCGACGCTGTACAGCCATCCCCGACGCTGTGGCGCCCTGTGCTGACAAGACATCTCCGCGCCGGCGCCTATGCCGCCAGAGCTCTCCCCTGCGGCGAGACCCTCGAACAAGCATGGGAACACCCTCGATCGACGTACGGACGGCGACCAAGCACGGACGCCGGTCAAGACATCCCTCGAAGATGTTCCCCGACAAGCACAAGAGCCACCACGGCGCCCGCGGAAGCCGGGATTCACCATCAACCCACGCCGAGCGCAAGGATTCGCAAGGACAACTGTCCCGCTCAGAGCACTGCTCGCCAGTACGCAATCACTGTACACCTCACTGTGCGGCATGCCTATAACCGCCTCCCCTTGGCCTATAAAAGGAGGAAGCGGATGCCCCGCCGCAGGCACGCTAGAAAACACACTCATTTCATCCTACTGTGACATCACACCACTCTCACATCCACGATATTGGCACTTGCCTCAATCATCCTAGCAGGGACTTAGAGGTTCCACCTCCTCTCCCGCCTTGCTTGTAGCCCCCCCTCTACGAGCACCACCGGTGTGAATTAATACAATGCGCACATACCCTCTGCTGGACGTACGGCCCCGCGGCCGGAACCAGGATAAACCCGTGTCTCTGTGTTAGCATTTGCACCAACCATCGAAAGGCTTATCACAGCGCGATTCACTAGTTAGTGTCGGGATTAATCCTAACACCGACACCATGTCTCGAAGAAAAAAGGGTACATTGACAAGTATCAATTAGATTCTGCAGCACCGGTGTGTGGCTTTCCTAGCAATCAGTCGTGGATAATAAAATTAGATAATGATAAAAATAGTGAATTACGTGTCTTTCAAAAGAATAATGCAATCAGCATTTTTTCTTTTTTGAATCGAGGCGCACCCCATTTCCATTATCAAGATAACGGAAATTTCACTGTTCTTACAGACTGAGACAAGAACCAGAAAGAGAGAACGAACCGAAATCCACTCCAAAAGCCCCAGCCTGTCTCAAGCTAGACTACCACTACCAGGATGGAAGATCCGATCATATTACAGGCAACAAATCAAGACCCCTACTCCCGCAGGGCCAGATTGCACTCCACCAGGACACCACAGGAGCCAGATCCCGCATTTTAGAGTAGCAAGGCACCAGATCCTGCAGAACTCTATACAGAGACAAAGTGGGAATAAGGAAGAGGTTCACGAGATGAAAGACAATGGTTTTACATGCCCATCTTAGCAACAAGCTCTCTCACTTCAGGCATTCCATAAGACTCCTCCTCATCTTCATCTACAATCCATGTGGTATTACCCACCTTCCTAATGTGACGAGGAAGGAGGATAGGATACCCACACACGCTTTGGCGAAGAATGCCTGCTGCTGGTTGAGGCGTTCCGTGCACTGACTTGATGGGCATCTTGAGAGAATCAGCAAGATATTGCAACGTTCTGATTCCTGCTGCAATACCTTCAACTTTTGGTTTTGTCGCCGAAGTGAGCCCTGATGACACTTCAATTTCAATCTGCTTCCTTAGCTTCCGAATAGTCTTGTAAACTGACGATTCGAATAGCTTTAAGTTCCGTGCAACTATTGGGGTCCAGTTGAACAAAACATTGCTCTCACTTGCATATAAACAACACCGGTCCACAGATTGATCGGCATCCATTACATGGCCTTTAAGGATTTTCCTATTGAGCTTCCAGGGACTGTTACGTTGATCTATGAAGAACTCATGATATGTTTCCACCAGATTTCTTGCCTGGTCAGTGTATTCCACAATTTTGTTAAACTCATCCCAGAATAGGTCAAAAAAGGGGATTGCCATCCTGATCAAAGAAAGCGAACAGTAAACATTTAGTTGAGACGATGATTCTATTGATTTGTTCATATTTGAAGGAAGGAAAAGTCTAGACTCGTACCTCGGCAGACTTCCATCACCAAATTGGCTGCTAAGAATAGGACGGGCATCAGCTGGTGAGAGACCAATATACCTGGTACACAACAAGTCAGCATTGCAACACTACAATTGTAATGTGCAGTCAGAGGCCTTATCGGCCGTTCAGCAAGCCCATTAGGGTTAGGTTAAAGTTAAGATTAGATCATTTCTTAGAGGTTAAATTAGCCTCTCTATATAAAGAGAGAACTTGTACCAGTTGAGGCAAGCAACGAGAATATTAATCTATTAGGGTTAGCCCCTTTATCCCTGCCCTTGTGGTCTGGCCGCCGCCATCGGTGGCGGGGTCAGACTGCTAGGGTTCAGGGTCATCTGGAGCTGGTACGTGCCAAATCCAAATGACCCTGAACCCTAGCAGCCCGACCGATGGCGGTAGCCGGACCACAAGGGTAGGGATAAAGGGGTCAACCTAATATATTGATATTCTCATTACTTGCCTCAACGTGTACAAGTCCTCTCTTTATACAGAGAGGTAACCTCTAAGAAAGAATCTAATCTTAAACTCTAACCTAACCCTAATGGGCTTGCCGAACCGGCCCATAAGGCCTCTGGCTACCCATGAAAAAAATGCAAACAACTACAGACTAGAAAAATTTTTAGAGTGCTTGTTTCTTTATGAGCCGTTCATCCGATGAAATCTAACGGTGGAAGTACCAATAAGTTCCTAGGAAGTACCAACTTAGTGGGACCCAGAACAGGTATATGAGTAATTTTGCATGGTTAATCTGACCGGCTCTATTGCCCTTTTCTCAATTAGTTTATTATTTATTAACCAATCAGGTGCTGAGAAAATCAAAACACATGGTACTTCCTGGTACTTCCAAGTTGTTATGGTTGGCTTTATTAACTCGACGATGAATCTTAACAAATCCAAATCCTAACAACAAGGTAACCCAACTCGCCCTCCGCAGAGGCTCTGAGTTTAAGGATTACTTCTTACATAACAATCTCCAAGATCTCCTAAGCTTTTATGCTAACAGTTCCACACAAATAGCTAACAACCAACTAATCTTATCCCTAGCCAGCTAACTAAATCCCTACCTAATTTGCTGGAGCCGACTCTGGAGCTGGCGCTGCTCTGTCCCTGCGTCGGCGCCTGAAGTAGGTCCGGCCCACAAACGAGTCCACAACACTTCCCCCCTCGTTATGAAACAACTCGTCCTCGAGCCGGAACAACGAGTACTCCTCAGCGAACTAGTCCACCAGCTTCCATGTCGCATCAACTGCGTTGTGGCCGTCCCACTGCACCAGGACCTCCCAGATGCCCCAGTTGAGGTGCGCGCGCAGGACCTTGAGGTGCACCGAAAGTACCCAACCATGTTGGATGGGCGGCAGAGGGACAACCTAGGCACGCGGCGTGCCGACAAACTTCTTGAGGAAGACGATGTGGAAGACGTAGTGCAGGCGCGCACCGGGCGGTAGCTCAAGATGATACGCCACCTCACCGACACACTCCAGCACGCGGTACGGGTCGTAGAATCGTGGCGCGAGCTTGCCTGACGTCTTGCCGGGGATGGACGCCGCCAGCCGCTGATGAAGGCAGAGTAGCACTCAGTCACCCACCGCGAACTCCACCCGGCGATGTCGGTAATCGTACTGCTCCCGCATCAACTCCTGAGCATGGCAATTTGTCCTTGATGTCGGCGATGAAGGCGTCGCGGTCCACGAGCAGCTGATCCATGGCCGGAACCTTGGCGAGGCGCGGTTCATAAGCCAGCAGGGACGGGGCGGGCAGCCATAGACCACTTGGAACGAAGTGGTCTTGAGCGTCGTCTGGTAGGAGGAATTGTAGCAGAACTCAGCCCACGGTAGCCAGCGGAGCCAGCTCTTGGGGCGATCGCCAACGAGGCAGCGCAGGTAGACGCCGAGGATCCGGTTCGTGACCTCTGACTGGCCATCCATCTGCGGGTGGAAGGCCGTGCTCCGGCGGAGCTGGACGCCGGAGAGGTTGAAGAGCTCCGTCCAGAATGCGCTGGTGAACACTGGATCGTGATCGCTGACGATGGAGCAGGGAAGGCCGTGGAGGCGGACGATGTCGTCGAAGAACGCCCTCGCCACCGAGATGGCGGTGTACGGGTGGCCCAAGGCGATGAAGTGGGTGTACTTCGAGAGGCAGTCCACGACGGTGAGGACCACGAACTTGCCGCCCACGCGCGGGAAGTCCTCAATGAAGTCCATGGAGATGTTGGACCACACCGAGGACGGCACCGGAAGGGGCTGGAGCAGGCCAGCGGGGTTAAGATGCTCACATTTGTTGCGCTCACAAACGGGGCACCTCTTGATGTAGTCGCGCACCAGCTGCGCTGCCTGGGGGTTGCGGAATGATGCACGAAGTCAGTGCAGCGTATTCTGCACGCCCTCGTGCCCAGCGTCGTGCGCAGTGGCCAGAATTTCCGACCAGAGCTTGGACGACGCGGGAACGAAGACGCGGCCGGCGTGGAGAACGAAGCCGTCGACGATCGTCCACTCCGGCGAGGCCTCCCAGGCCTCAATCGGCTCCCTAGCGGCGACGATCTCCGGAAGCAAGGCCGCCTCATGCTGGAACTCGTCGAAAAAGTCAAACGCCGGCGAGAAGACGGCGCGCGCCGCCATGGCGTCCTCGTCACGCCACGACAGGGCGTCCGCCACAATGTTGTTCTTCCCTGTATTGAATTCAATGCTGAAATCATACCCAAACAATTTGCTTACCCACGTGTGCTGGGGAATCATCGAGAGGTGCTGGTCCAGCAAGAATTTCAGAGTGAAGTGATCTGTGCAGACAACGAACGGGCGCGCCCACAGATGGGGCTGCCAGTGCCGCACAACCTTGACCAAGCCGATGAGTTCGCACTCATAAGTCGCGAGCTTGGCGTGCTACGGAGCGACGGGGCGGTTGTAGAACGCGATAGGACCGTAATCTTGATGGAGCACGACGCTGCCCGGAGCCCAACGCGTCGCAATTGACGATGAAAGGCTGGTTAAAGTCCGGCAGCTGCAGCGCAGGTCCTTCTGTCAGTGTCGTCTTGAGAGTGCAGAACGCAGTGTCGACCTCCAGCGACCAGCTAAACGCCTCCTTCTTCAGTAGCTGCGTCAATGGACGGGCGACGCTGCTGTAGTCCTTGATGAACTTGCGGTAGTACCCAGTTAGACCGAGGAACCCCCGCAGCGCGCGCACGGTAGAAGGAATTGGCCACGCCTGGACGACCTCGATCTTAGCGAGGTCTATGGTGATGCCGTCGCCGGTGATGATGCGGCCGAGGTACGACCAGGGTTCGCAAACGGTTTACCGCCCCTGACCGAAACTAAAAAAAGGCCCATTCGGTTAACCGGCCCGGTTTTTCGGGCGCGGTAAACCGGACCGGTAGCGGTTTTGTTAACCCTGGGTACGACACGGATTGCTCGCCGAAGGTGCACTTGCTCTGCATGACGGCGAGCTTGTTGGCGCGCAGAGTCTGAAACATAGCGCAGACGTGCTGGAGGTGCTCCGCCCACGACACGTAGTAGACGAGGATGTCATCAAAGAATACTAGGACGAAGCGGCGGAGGAAGCGCTACAACACAGCATTCATCATGGCCTGGAACGTCGAGGGCACGTTGGTGAGGTCGAACGCCATGACAAGGAACTCGAAGTGGCTGTGGTGGGTGCGGAACGCCGTCTTGTGCACGTCCTCGGGGTGCATGAGGACTTGGTGGTAGCCGCTGCGCAGGTCGAGCTTCGTGAAGAAGCGCGCATCGCAGAGCTCATCAAGCAGCTCGTCAACCACCGGGATTGGAAATTTGTCCTTAACGGTCTTGAGGTTGAGGGCGCGGTAATCCACGCAGAAACGCCATGCCTTGTCCTTCTTCATGAGGAGCATCAGGGAGGAAAACGGCGAGGTGCTCAGGCAGATGATGCCTTGCTGGAGCATGTCAGCGCACTACCGTTCGATCTCATCTTTGAGCAGTTGGGGGTAGCGGTAGGGGCGGACGGTGACGGGTGGCGTGTCGGGGAGGAGGTGGATGCAATGATCCGAGGCGCGAGCTGGCGGCAGGCCCTGTGACACCTCAAAGATGTTGGCAAATTCCGCCAACAGGAACTGCATCAAGTTGTCGGTGGCGACGACAGAGAGGCGAGGAACGGCGCCAGAGTCCCGACCGGAGCACTGTACCCGGTGGGTCAGTGCGCCAGAATGCCATGGTGAGGCGCTCAAAATCCCAGAGGATGGGACCCAAGCTGCACAACCACTGACATCCAAGCACCATCTCGAAGCCCCCGAGCGCGATGATGAAGTCGATGGTGAAGTGCTCGGTGCCGATGACGACGGGAACGGCGAGACAGACGCCGTCACAGGGACACAGTCGCCGTTCGCAACGCCAACCATCAAGCCGGAGCAAGGGAGCGGCGTGAGGCCGACGCGGCGCGCCGTGGCGGCGTCGATGAAGCAGTGCATGGACCCTGAGTCCACCAGAGCGCGGACGAAGAGGCCCGCCACGGCCACGTCCAGATGCATTGTGAGGGACGTGTTAATCCTGGTGAGGGTGTTGATGGAGATGCGCGGGGCGTCATCGTCGGCATCCGTTGGCGCGTCGGGGTGATCTCCAGGAGGTAGATGCCCTTCATGGAGCACTCCTTGATGTGCTCCTTGGAGAACTTGGCCGGGCAGCTGTACCAGAGGCTCGCCTTGCGGCGCTGGGCCATCTCCTTGGCGGAGAGCTTGGTGAAGCGAGTGCGGGGGGGAGGGGCGCACCCGCTGTGGCGGGTGCAGAGGCGGTGTCGGGGTGAGCGCGGGAGTGACGGGCGCCAACGGGGAAGACGACGCGCGTCGCGTCAACGCGCGACCGCCGGTGGGGTGGTGCTCAACTTGGGTGTTGCGGCGCTCGTAGGCCCGAGACAAGCTCATGTCGTCCTCCAGCGAGACTGACCGCTAGAGCTCAACGTCGATGCGGAGGGGTTCGCCGAGGCCAGGCATGTAGATGGCAATCTGATGTTGCTTAGTGACGTCGTTGCAGCGCGTCAGGTGTTTGAGGAATTGATCCTGGTACTCGACGACGGAGCCGACGCGCTGAAGCTTGATGAGCTCGCCGAGGGGATTGCTGCGCGCCGGTGGGCCAAAGCGGCAAGACACCAGATCGACGAAACGCTCCCAGGTGGGCACCCATGCCCACCTGGTTGCGCTCCAATAAAAAATACCACTGCTGGGCGTCACCTTGAAGGTAGCAGGCGGCGTACCAGACCCGCTCCTCGTCCGGCGTGAGCACCGCCCGGAAGAATTGGTCACAGCGGTGGAGCCAGGCGAGTGGATCGGCGGAGCCGTCATATTCGGCCATTCGGGGAAGCGCAGCTTGTGATTGGCGATAAGGGTGGAGCCACCAGCTCCGTCAGCGGTGCCTTTGCCCTTGTTGGAGGACGACAAGCCATCGCCCAGGACGTCGGACTGTACCTTGTTGACGGCGACGTGAGGCGAGATTGGTCCGCCTTGATGCTGGCGACGTCGCCCGCCAAATCGGTGATTAGCTTCTTGAGGTCGTTGAGGGTGGTGTCGCCCATGGCGTGAGGAAGGGAGGTGTGGCTGGGTGGAAGGTGGAAGGGGTGGTGGGGTTGTGCGATGGCGCAACGGACAGCGGCGGCATAGGAAGCAGTGGAGGCAGGGGGGAGCGCGGCGGCGGCTGCGTACATGCGAAAGCCGCAGCACGCGGTGAAGAACAAGGGAGGGAGGGTGGGCAACACAAGTGCAGGGAGGTTTGGCTCTGTATACCAAGATGTTATGGCTGGCTTTTTTAACTTGATGATGAATCTTAACAAATCTAAATCCTAACAGCAAGGTAACCCAACTCGCCCTCCGTTGAGTTTAAGGATTACTTCTTGCCTAACAATCTCTAAGATCTCCTAAGCTTTTATGCTAACAGTTTCACACAAATAGCTAACAACCAACTAATCTTATCCCTAGCCAGCTAACTAGATCCCTAATTTGCTGGAGCCGACTCTGCAGCTGCCGCTGCTCTGTCCCTGCGCCGGCGCCTGAAGTAGGTCCGGCCCACAAACGAGTCCACAACACAAGTACTATACAAACAAACACTATAAAAAAGCTCAAATAACTCACCAATACTCTTTGAGATCGAGTCCATTGTACAGCACAAGCTCACTGCAAAAGTCATCACAATGTGTAGGATGTGTAGAGCTAAAGCAAAAGACACTGTCACCAAGGTTCTGCAACTTGATCTCTTCTTTGAATGTGTGGGTTAAGGCCTGTCCACGCACAGAACATTTTTGTGTCTCTAATTCTTCTGAGCAGATGAATATATATGAGTTTCCATACGGTAATTCCTTCCCTCCGGCACATGTTTCGCCATCCACCAACACAGACTTGACAAATGTCTCAAAATCAACATCTTGGGAATCAAATCCACTGCAAGTTGAAATTATTCATTAGCAGGAGGCTGCATACATAAGTTTATGTTTGAACCTGAACATCTCAGTACCTGTATTTCATTCTATCAGGAAAGATAAAAATATCGCCTTTAGAGGCCGGGCCTATATTCTCTTCTTCCACTTCAACTAGAGAAAGGTAAGTCTGTAGAAGAAAGGAGAAAGATATATATGCGTTGTTATTGTAACTAAGTACATCAAAAAAAAGCTATAACACTACCACAATTCAGAGCATTATCTCACAGCAACTAGCACTATCTTACAGCAGAGCATGGAAAAGCATCCAATTCAGTGATCAAGTGAGGTTTGTTTTATATGCAGGTGCTACCATGAGCTCCAATCATCAACACGTGTGATTACTCCACTAGACCACAACATGCATGTTAGGTGTTTGATATATTTCTCCTCCATCAGTAGCTCTACAAGGGAATAATACACCTGACTTCCATGTAATCATTGGGTACGTGATTTTGTTTCCACTGAATTGCAATTCCCAGCTGCCAGTAGGTAACTAATTTTGTAGTTCACTGCTAAAAATCCATCAATTCAGTCAAAATAGTCTGAACTTTGCATTACTACTTCCTTGATTAAATATAAACTTTGATTGCATGCAAACTAGTTAACGACTGAAAGCACAGCAAAATAACCACTACAAGATATACATAAATTCACACCTTAACCCTACAGCACAAACGTGTAAACCCTACAGCCATACGACCAGATTTCTGTATCCAATCTCTAGCCATCAAAGAGACAACCAACAACAAATTTGATCCACACATTGGCTACAAAAACAAAACTGCTTGTCTTGCTTTTCACAGATCAACCTTTTTGATATGTGATCAATCTTCAGATTGGTATAGCTGCCAGTGCAAAAACAGAAATGGTGACACAGAGGCGGCTGCGTCTCGTAATGTACAACTACCGCATTGCAACATTATGTGATCAACATTATGAGAATGTTCAACATCTGTGGTTGGGAACTGGGAAGCTCACCTTCCGTGTGAGAGATGAAGACTGCAACGCCTTAGCCAAGAGTACCGCTGGTGAGAATGAGATGTCTTCTGCCTTCAGATAAGACCAGCTTTCGTGGTTTCCATAATAGGAATATATGTGCACGGCATCAGTCATTGAGTTCACGGCCACAGGATTGGGAGAGGAACCATGAATTGGTGAAATTGCAGCTTTTAGCTCGCGATCAGTGAGCCACCACCCACCAGAGTATCCTGTCAATTGGCGTGCTGGATAGCATTTTCTGGATTGCGGTCACGGGATCGATATCATAGACAGATGGTGTTAGGAATAAACGCGTCGTGTGTGTCGCGCGGTGCGGGCATGTCTGCGTTGTGGTGCGGCGCGTCCGGGGGCACATGGTGTTGTGCGGCGCGGCGTCCGTGGGGCGTAGAGTATCCTGTTTGTGTACGTGCATGTGTGCGCGTCACGTATAGGAGTTAGTTGTTGTACGTGTGTGTCACGTACAAGTCCAGGTGCAGGACGTGTGCATGCTTGTTGCGCCGTTGCTGCTGTGTGGATAGAGTCGCAGGAGATTAGGAGGAGTGGTGTGCGTGGCGCCGGATCAAGGGAACGAGGCCGTGGCGTGCGGGTCGAGCATGCGGCTCACCGCGACGTTGATGAGCGGGTCTCCCGGATCCTAGCGCGAGAACCGGACGTGGAGGCAAGCTCCGTCGTCTACTTAAGCCCCGAGGCTTCTCTGTAACCATTGCCGAGACCATGTGAATAGAAAGCAGGCCAAGATACAGGAGCCACCGGCTCCGCGGCGTTCGTCGCCGGAAAACCACTGTTCATCTTCAACCTCGGGTTGCCGGCGCGTGTGAGTGCTTGAGCGGGAGGGGTGAGGAGCTTGCTGCGGGAACGCGTGTTTCCGGTCGATTCCAACATTTGGTATCAAGAGCTTGGTCGAGAAAGGGAGGCGGCCGGCGGCGCGCCGGCCGGGCCGGCGGAGCCGCGAGCGCGACATGGTGCGCGCGTGAGGCGCGACGCGGGTGCGGCATGCGCGTCGGTCAGCGGTGTGCGCGATCGGCGAGGCAGCGGCGAGGAGCGCGCTGGCGACAAGGCGAGGTCGCCGGGCCGTGTGTCGGCCTGTGCGTGGTCGCCCATGGTGCTCGGCAACGGATCGTGTGTCGGTCCTGCCGGGCGTGAGGAGCTCGGCGTGTGTCGCTGAGGAAGAAGCTGGAGGTTCGTGGCGTGAGGCCGCGTCATTCGGACGAGCAGTGGCTCCGAGCGACGTTGAGCGGGTGCTACGGAGGACGGCCTTGTTCTGTGTGTGAGGCCGCGTCGTTCGTGCGAGCAAGAGGCTCCTGGCGACGCTGAGCAGGTGCTGCGGAAGACGGCGTCGCCGGAGAACAGACGACATTGCTGTGAAGAACTTGAGTCCGCCATGTCGCGTTTAGGGGGAGATTGTTAGGAATAAACGCGTCGTGTGTGTCGCGCGGCGCGGGCATGTCTGCGTTGTGGTGCGGCGCGTCCGGGGGGGGCACATGGTGTTGTGCGGCGCGGCGTCCGTGGGGCGTAGAGTATCCTGTTCGTGTACGTGCATGTGTGCGCGTCACGTATAGGAGTTAGTTGTTGTACGTGTGTGTCACGTACAAGTCCAGGTGCAGGACGTGTGCATGCTTGTTGCGCCGTTGCTGCTGTGTGGATAGAGTCGCAGGAGATTAGGAGGAGTGGTGTGCGTGGCGCCGGATCAAGGGAACGAGGCCGTGGCGTGCGGGTCGAGCATGCGGCTCACCGCGACGTTGATGAGCGGGTCTCCCGGATCCTAGCGCGAGAACCGGACGTGGAGGCAAGCTCCGTCGTCTACTTAAGCCCCGAGGCTTCTCTGTAATCATTGCCGAGACCATGTGAATAGAAAGCAGGCCAAGATACAGGAGCCACCGGCTCCGCGGCGTTCGTCGCCGGAAAACCACTGTTCATCTTCAACCTCGGGTTGCCGACGCGTGTGAGTGCTTGAGCGGGAAGGGTGAGGAGCTTGCTGCGGGAACGTGTGTTTCCGGTCGATTCCAACATTTGGTATCAAGAGCTTGGTCGAGAAAGGGAGGCGGCCGGCGGCGCGCCGGCCGGGCCGGCGGAGCCGCGAGCGCGACATGGTGCGCTCGTGAGACGCAACGCGGGTGCGGCATGCGCGCCGGTCAGCGGTGTGCGCGATCGGCGAGGCAGCGGCGAGGAGCGCGCTGGCGACAAGGCGAGGTCGCCGGGCCGTGTGTCGGCCTGTGCGTGGTCGCCCATGGTGCTCGACAGCGGATCGTGTGTCGGTCCTGCCGGGCGTGAGGAGCTCGGCGTGTGTCGCTGAGGAAGAAGCTAGAGGTTCGTGGCGTGAGGCCGCGTCGTTCGGACGAGCAGTGGCTCCGAGCGACGTTGAGCGGGTGCTACGGAGGACGGCCTTGTTCCGCGCGTGAGGCCGCGTCGTTCGTGCGAGCAAGAGGCTCCTGGCGACGCTGAGCAGGTGCTGCGGAAGACGGCGTCGCCGGAGAACAGACGACATTGCTGTGAAGAACTTGAGTCCGCCATGTCGCGTTTAGGGGGAGATTGTTAGAAATAAACGCGTCGTGTGTGTCGCGCGGCGCGGGCATGTCTGCGTTGTGGTGTGGCGCGTCCGGGGGGGCACATGGTGTTGTGCGGCGCGGCGTCCGTGGGGCGTAGAGTATCCTGTTCGTGTACGTGCATGTGTGCGCGTCACGTATAGGAGTTAGTTGTTGTACGTGTGTGTCACGTACAAGTCCAGGTGCAGGACGTGTGCATGCTTGTTGCGCCGTTGCTGCTGTGTGGATAGAGTCGCAGGAGATTAGGAGTGGTGTGCGTGGCGCCGGATCAAGGGAACGAGGCCGTGGCGTGCGGGTCGAGCATGCGGCTCACCGCGACGTTGATGAGCGGGTCTCCCGGATCCTAGCGCGAGAACCGGACGTGGAGGCAAGCTCCGTCGTCTACTTAAGTCCCCGAGGCTTCTCTGTAATCATTGTCGAGACCATGTGAATAGAAAGCAGGCCAAGATACAGGAGCCACCGGCTCCGCGGCGTTCGTCGCCGGAAAACCACTGTTCATCTTCAACCTCGGGTTGCCGGCACGTGTGAGTGCTTGAGCGGGAGGGGTGAGGAGCTTGCTGCGGGAACGCGTGTTTCCGGTCGATTCCAACAGATGGGACGGGCGCCTCGGTTGTTGTCGATTCCCACCATGGCTTGCTGTAGGGTCCAAAAACAATCGTGGATCCATCCATCTCCACGTTAAGCATGCTGTAGGTCGGCGGCTCGATGACGGCATCGGGGCCCGGCCGAAGTGGGTCGTCATCGTCGAGGATTGAGATACCCTTCGAGCTGGCATCGGAGCCGAGGACCATGCGCCCGTCGCCCAAGGTGGCCGCCGAGCCGTCACCGGCGTCGAGGTCCATGTAGCAGATACCTCCATCCATAGTTGAGATAGCCTCCGAGCCGTCGCCGAGATTGAGGTGGCCGACTGTGCCGTCGAGCTTGCGTTCGGCGACCAGGCGGCCGAGCGCGTCGTCGGGGGTCGCCGTCGAGCCACCTCCTGTGCCTTCTGCGGAGCCGTAGATGACCTCACCCCCATCGGCGGCGGCGGCGCGCTTGCGCTTCCCCATCGGCGGCGGCGCGTCAGCCGCGGTGACGCTTGTTTGGGGGAATTGGGGCGATAGCGAGAGCCAAGAGGGTGGTGGAGGTGTCTTCGCCTTCTTCTTTTCACTTTTCACTTTTCACTTTTCACTTTTCACTCACAAGTCACAACATGCTCTACGGCAGGGCAAAAAAATCTCCCACTACAACATACGCGAAATGACCAAATTGCCCACACTTTGTCCCTTCACCCTTCCCCGCGCCCACCGTCATGCCGCTGTCGGCTGCCTCCTGTAGTCCTGTTGCCGCTGGAGTCTACGCGCTCGGCGTGCTCCGTTGCTGCCCAGTGTGTTTGTTTATGCATTGGTGACTCCGAAAACCTCGCGTGTCTTTTTTTCCCTCAAAAGGGACAATGAAGAATTCCTAACTAACCAAACTGCCGAAAACTCGTCTAGCATGTTGTGCCAATTCATATGCTGTCATATTTTGCTTTCGATTGATCTTGACCAAACGAACATTTCTCAACATTCTCATAATGTTGATCTCAAAAAAAAAAAACATTCTCATAATGTTTCTGATGTCTTCTACCAAGCTTGCATGAACTTAACGATTAGTTTCATGATCAGCAAGAGGCCAAGAGTAGCAACATAATTAGAACAATGACATTCTATAATCAGTGGACCATGGCACCAATGGTCAGCCAACAAGCAGCCTTCCCTACATGTATGCAAGGAGCTCCGCTTCTTCCGCTGAGGAGTATTTTGAACAAATACCTCCATGTAGAGAGGATGACATGTCCCTTATCATCCCTTATGATCCCTGCCCTGTGATGCCGATCCGATGGCTGAGAGTGCGGGTGAGCACCTGCCCATATGCTCACAAAGTAATTTTCGAATGATTATTCCTCGCGTCTCTTGAATTCTTGATGATAAATGTGAAGACGACGACAAGCTGATGGCGTAGCCGTACAAGTTTTCCAACAAGAGGCTCAAGGACATGGGATTGGAGTTCACTCCGCTACAACTGTTACTATACAGTCAACACAGTATTATCTGGGCACAACAAATTTCGTTGAAAAGGGCATTGGAAGATCTTCACATTGCACAGTTACAACAGATTATACAAGTGTGTCAAGTTCATCAACTTGAGAGGGACAAAACATCCAGACATGGAAAGTTGGAAACATAGTGCTACAATCAATTCCTTGTAGATAGGTTACACGTTACAGCCTGGGCAATAATAATTCAGAATATATTTACTGTTGTGGAGACTGAAGATCCCTTCAACAAGTAGGTATATGTTCTTTTTGTGGCTGATGAGTGGCAATCTATACTGATGGTGGACAATCTGCTGAGTAAATGATGGCCATGAGTAATTATTGTGGAGCTTTCAAGAATGTGGAACACTTAATCTTCCAATGTCCAAATACCGATTTCCTGTGGAGTACAATTGCTGGGTGCGATATAGCCAGTTCAAAATCAACCTAGAAATGTTGCTTGCAGGACATGTACTTTTTCTTCAGTACCAGACAGATCTACAACAAGGGTCAAAGTGAGAATATCTTAAGATGGCAGCAAGGCAAAAACAGACACATGAAAGCATATGTGCTGAAAGTTGCCACGAAATGCTGCTGGCTTTTGTTTGTAGTAGTTGCAGAAGGCTTTTCGATATAATTCTGAGAGCTCTGTAGGATGTTTTAATGCAAATGATATATTAGCTTATGCACCTTTCTAATTTCCTTTGTGTTTTGCTTCTGTCTTGTGTTTGTTTTGATGATGGGTGTACATGTGCTGCTACCTCAAACATATGCCTAAGCCTTGCTTGGGATGTACTTAAATCTGTGATTTTTGATGGTGAGGAATGTTTATGAATCGTACAATAAAAGGAGACTCATCGTCTGTCCACCTGCACCATTTCGGTGTTTGAGTTTGATGTACAGACACCATCTGAATCCATCAGTTGTCGAGTAGTTTATTAGCTTGGGATGGTATATTAACAAGTGGTTGTAGAATCACATGATGAGACATTTAGACACAATCTGATTGAATTGGCATCTCACAGTAATTGACAGTGTACATATAGCATATTCAGCACAAGCATATTTAAGACAATCAATGCACAAGTGGACGCTGCCATTTGCCTTCCCCAACGATCTTCAGTTGTCACTTGTCAGGTACCACCGTACCAGCACGAAGGAAGGCCTCCATCACTGGATCGGGTAAACATGCCAACATGGTTGGAGCGCACAGGCAACACTCCGGCATAGACTTAACCAGGCCAAGACTTCACCACCGGCTGGGACTGGGACACTGGGAGGTGCTCTGCTCACCATAGGTGGTGCGTGGTGGCGTAGGGTACCAGTAATGACTTGTCCAGGAGCACTGATTTACTGATTTTGGCACGATGTCGCTCAGTGTACGAGTGTATGACCTGGTCTGAAGAACATCACAGATCACGCATCCAACCCAACAGAGTATAGAACATACCTTTCCAAGGTTCTCCAGAAAAATCCCCAAAGATATTACCTTCCAACTGACACGCCTGTGCTTCAGGATCTTTTTATGGAGTTGCTGAGCTTTCTTCCTGAACATCTTCAGATCTCTCTGCATGTACTCTGTGTCAAGTACCCCCCATTGCTGCAAGAAGGAGCAAATATAGCTCAAGTAGGTTATTTCAGCTATTTTGGTTCAAACACCATGTCACCCCAAGTCTTCCACATCCCTGAGCAAGAGCATTCTACTCCTGCCGAGTGCCGAGAGGATCTTAGACCACACACCAGATGATTCAACGGTACCACATAACATAACTGACAATTTACATCTCCATGCCACTGTCTTCTTCTGAACTGTTTCTGCAGACCAAACCTTATCAAGAATAAACTGTCAGAAAAGAAAGTCTAATGTCAAAGGGGAAGAAAATACTTACAAAAGTTAAAAGGGGAAGAACAACCACTAAACCAAAACAACAAACAAAGAGAGGGAGCTGCACAACTGCACAAGAGCTAAGAGGCTAAAGGAGGTAAACTGAGCTATACATGGTTGTTGACCCAAAAAAGAAAAGGAGTTTTTGAGGAGTCTTTCATCCTAAGAGCTTGATCTTCACATTCTTGCAACCCCCAATAGCCAAGAACCTGCAAGGATTGTGTGGCGTATCTCCCAGATTTTCATATTCTTGCAACCCCCACCCCTCGAACTGAATTTGTGACAACTTAGCAGTCAGTCGCCTGCATTTGCTCCCTTCAGGCCCAAAAGGTGATCATGTGAACTGAATATTCTATACACCATAAGTCCAAGAATCAGCTAGTGCAGTCTGGATATGTAGAAAATGGAAAAGGTGCTAAGAATTGTTTGTGCATGTGCACTTCATAAATCCAAACATCAGAAGTGAGTTTTGCCCCACTGCACACAGCACAATTTAAGCCTTTCCTGTACCAGAAACCACCTGCTGTAGGCTTGTAGCCACCTCCAAAACTGAGAATCCACAACACCTTGATATTAAAAAACAAAAGGTTGTCACCTAGATAGTCATTCTGTTATTCTGTTTGTACTTTATTAGTCGAAGTGTAGAACATATGAAAATTATGTTTTTCCCCTCCAATTGTGTCAATTCCCGTGTTCGAATTAGGGCCTGCAAAAGAATAGCTCTACCCAGCCCTGTCCAAATGACATCTCTTCTCATCAAAGCCTACAGAGAACTAGAATTTCTGTTTATTCCCATTGCAATATTTGATTATTTGTGATAGAAGATAGAATGATTGTCCAGGATGCAGATGGATGCAACAGATCGGCGTCATCCTCGGATGCTGTAAAGGACGGCTGCGAGTTCCACCCCCACGAGTCCTGAAATGAACTCGACACACCGGGGCGGCGCTGTGGAAGAATGGAGACCTATCTGCCGTCCGGTGGAGTCTTCCGCCGAAGCCGGCAACGCTGTCAGTGGATCCTATATCTAGGGAACGATGGTGGCGGTGGTAAAGCGGGAGTTGGAAAGGGCGATCATACGCCGCGCGAGTTTGGAGAGGTGCGCCGTCGCCATCTGCGTCGGCCGCCGGCGACAAGACCGGCATCGACGAGGCGCCATGAAAGTATGAAGAAAAAGCCCCCACGTTTGGATCGCGATCCAAAATATACGCAGAAAACCCCTTAAATGTTTTCATATACCCCCTGCAACGGATCGTAGTTAATAATAGCGATCCAAAATTATGCACTAACCCCCCTAAATCGGATCGCGACTATTAATCGCGATTCGAATATATGCACTAAACCCTCTAAACTGGATCGCGACTATTAATCGCGATTCGAATATATGCACTAAACCCCCTAAACTGGATCGCGACTATTAATCGCGATCCGAGTATATGCACAAAACCCCCTGGTTTTCCATTTTAGCCCCCCTTTGCGCCCGCTATCCCGTCCGGCAACGGCCACGGCGAACATTTCTTCCGCTTCTCGCCTTCCCCTTCCCCGCAGTAGGAAGGGCGAGACTCGCCGTCGAGCCGTGTGTAGACGATCGAGAGCGACTGGATCTTGTTGAAGCGGGGGTGGAGTCCGCGGGATGGGGCCTGAGAAGTTGTCGCTTCGGAGGTAGGTAGAGGAGGTCCGGGAGGTCGGCGAGCGCGCCGGAGGGGGGGGGGGCGACAAGTGCGTTCATGGAGCATGGAGAGGTCGAGGTGGGAACAACGTTAGTGGAGACAGTACGAAGGCAAAACTGACGCCGTGCTCATCTGCATTGGTAACAGCCTGCTGCCCAGCTCCCGCTGCCTGCTAAATTCAGGAGATATTTGCATCTGTGCCATTCTCAAAAGTGGGCTTCGCCCTTTTACCATCCCGCAAAATGGCTCCTCTAAAATGCCATTCTCATACATAGACGAACCGCTGCAATGCCTTTCTTGACCATACTACCCTCAGCCTTCTCCTTCCTCCGACCACCCGCTGTCGTGCTCGAGCTCCGGGGGAGGCCACCATGGCCACGGCGCGCACGTCGCCGCCGTACTCGAGCTCGAAGAGGAGCTCCCGCCCCTGCTCGTCGCTCTGCGCGCCCGATGGCCAACGCGTCGCGGCCTGGCTGAATCAACCGGAAGGGGAACGTCGAGCTCCGGCCGTGCCCGCCTTGGCGGGGAGGAGGGACGCCGCCGTGCCTCGCAGCCGCCGAAGGTCTGGCCAGGGTCGCCACTCCTCCACCGCCGGGCTCGCGGCTTCACCGGGGATGCGAACGAGGACGAGAAAGCGAAGCGCAGGGAGGAGGCGGCACCGCGGAGGAGCTCTCCTACCGGTGGAGGGAGGCGCCGCTGCGGGCTCCGGCGAGCTTCAAGGTGGGCGTGGCTCTGAAGGGGAGAAGGGACGGCGGGGCTGGCTCCAGGGGCGGCGGCGCGCTTCGGGGTCGGCGCATCCATGGCCAGCTGGGGCGGCGGCCGGCTCCGGGGCGGTGCGTCCATGCCCAGGCGGCGACGGGCGGCTTGAGCAAGGAGAAGGCTGAGGGTAGTATGGTCAACAAAGGCATTGCAGCGGTTCGTCTCTGTATGAGAATGGTATTTTAGAGAAGCCATTTTGGGGATGGTAAAAGGGTGAAGTCCACTTCTGAGAATAGCACAGATGCAAATATCTCCTTATTCAACAGAGGAATTCCTACTTGCAGGGCTTCCTGAATCTTGACAGAGTGATGGTAGATTGCACGTGTAGAGCTTTTCCCTTTCAGATAAAAACACAAGCAGAAATGCAGAATGATTGTGATTGGCTATGCATGCATCCAGATGTCACTCTGAAGATGCCAAAGAATTTTGCTCTTTTCTTTGCGTTTGCATCTAAATAGCAACTTACCCTTTTCATAAATTTCTGTGCAGTACTTTCTGTAGAATTCCTTTTTAATTAGGAGCACCAATGGGATTGTTCTCTTGGATCATGTACTTCAATTGTTCATATGACTTGGGCATTTTGCCGATTACATAGGTTTTCCCTATTTTAGTTTGCCTCTTTTGGCATACTGGCTTGGTTGCGTCTGGTTCTTAAATGAAGAGCGAAATTCAAAAAAACATATTCATCGTAGCCACCAGTAGTGTCAAAATGTGCCTGTGAACTAGAAGTATGTATGACATACAATGGATTGGTAGTAGTAAGTTCAAGTTCAACTCCTTATTAGCGTTGCAGAATCTAGCCTGTCTGTGAATAATTTTTCTGCTCTCATGAAATATATGTCTGAGTAATAATAGCTAAATTACTGGAAAAGGAAAACAGAGAAAAATCAACTGATTCTTGTTATCATTTACATACATCAACAGATAAGATATTACTAAGGTTAATCTCTACTATTAACCTTCCTACAAAAAACGTAAAGTGGATTTTCTCAATGCACAACTTTTACATCAATATGAACCTGATGTGCAACTACTGTGATGCTTCCAGCATGTGAAAGGAAAACCCTGAAGATATGAGGTGCAGTTGCGTGATGTCTTACCTTTATGTAACACTTCCTTGTATTCTGACTCAGGTGTGTGTTGTTGTAATTAAGAAACAACTTTTTTTATGAGGGCAAGAAATGTTTTGATTAAATCAAATTGTGTTTTCCTGTGCATTATCAGGAGGCTGAGCTAGCAAAGTGGTTTACAAGGGAACCCATGGGAGCGTTGTTGGGCCAGAAGATTGTTGTCTTTCCTCACGACTAGAATTTCGACGGGAGCAGCAGGATGCTTTTGTTTGGATGTAGGGAACAATAGGCCTTACTGAACATATACTTGGAATTTGGGGATTAGGGTTAGTGTCCCCGGTTCCCCTCCCTTCTTCTCCTTTTATTGATACATAAGCAAATAGGTCCCTCAAGTGTTACATAATTGCACTATTACATAACTGCACTACTAGACAACACTCCCCCTCAAGATGGGCTAAAGATATCAATCATGCCCATCTTGTTACATATGGTTACATTTTCACTAGGACCTAACCCTTTTGTAAGACTATCAGCTAGCTGTTCTCTAGATTTTACATATTTCAATTTCAGCATACCACTATCTAGCTTCTTCTTGATGAAGAACCTATCAATCTCAATGTGCTTTGTACGGTCATGCTGCACTGGATTGTTTGCAATGTTTATTGCAGATATGTTGTCACAATTCAACATCATGGTGTTATTTCTTAGTAGTTTCAGTTCAGCCAATAGATTTTTTTATCCAGATCATTTCACTCAGGGCCAAGGCCATTGCTCTGTATTCAGCTTCTGCAGTTGATCTAGCCACAACCTCCTGCTTCTTGCTTCTCCATGATACAATGTTGCCTCCTACAAACACACAGTAACCTGAGGTAGACCTCCTGTCATCAATGTTACTTGCCCAATCAGCATCACAATATCCCTCTACATCCAAGTGTTGGTTTTTTTTGAACCACAGACCTTTCCCAGGGCTGCTCTTCAAGTACCTCAGGATTCGATACACGGCATCCATATGTCCAGTCCTAGGATCGTGCATGTAGCGACTTACCACACTCACTGCGTACGAAATGTCAGGTCTTGTATGACATAGGTAGATGAGGCATCCAACTAGCCTTTGATAGGATTCCTTATCAACTGGGTCTCCTAATTCAGCACATAACTTATGATTCTTATCGACTGGTGAGGCTACGGAGCGGCACCCTAGCATGCCAGTCTCGGTCAATAAATCAAGCACATACTTTCTCTGAGAAAGGATTATACCTTTTGAGGATCTGGCAATTTCAATGCCAAGAAAATATCTCAATTGTCCCGAATCTTTTACCTCAAATGCCTTTCCTAGCCTTTCCTTCAAGCATTTGATCTCCTCAACATCATCTCCTGTGATCACTATGTCATCAACATAAACTGCTAATATAGTGATATATGGGCCCCTATGTCTGTAGAAAACAGTGTGATCCCCACTGCACTGAGAGTAACCCATGCCACAAAGTGCACGCCTAAATCTGTCAAACCAGGCCCTAGGCGACTGCTTCAAGCCATACAAAGATTTCTTGAGTTTGCACACCTTTCCAATTGTTTGCTTATTTGAGAAACCCGGTGGAACCTCCATGTAGACTTCTTCTTCCAAGTTACCATGGAGAAATGTATTTTTCACATCCAGTTGATGAAGAGGCCATCCAAAGTTAGCTGCACAAGATATAAGCATCCTCACTGTGCCCATCTTTGCAACTGGTGCAAATGTTTCATCATAATCAATTCCATAAGTCTGGCTGTAACCTTTTGCAACCAGCCTCGCCTTGTATCTGTCCACCTTTCCCTCAGGGGTTTGCTTCACAGTGAACACCCATTTACACCCAACTGCTCGTTTACCAGCCGGAAGAGGGACAAGTTCCCATGTTTGGTTCTTTTGGAGGGCATGAAGTTCCTCCATCATTGCTTTCTTCCACCTTGGATCTTGTTTAGCACACCGCCAATCACTTGGAATAGGCACTGTCTGTAGAGATGCAATGAAAACTCTATATGCAGGTGAGACACGTGAATATGACATGAAATTTGCTAAATCATGTTTCTCAAAACTATAGCGGTCAGGTGGCCCACAAGTCCTACGACCACGCTGTAATGCAAGAGGTAGATCTACATGCTCAAGTGGAGTGGAATTATTACCTCTTGTTTCTTGAGATGACATAGGAGAGATTTCCTGGGAGAGACTTGGGACTGGGGTACTTGGTGCACTTGGTACATCTGACTGTGACTGTACATTCTTCTCTACCACTTCTTCCACTCCCTCTGTTGTTTTCTCCCCCTGTCCACCAAATCTCTGCCTCCTATATACCTTACCAGCCTTCCACCTCTCAAATCCCCTTACTTCGTTGTCAACCTCTCCATTTGTTTGTGCTCCAGTAACCTGCCCTTCAATTTGCACAGGACATGGAATGGTTCCTACAACTACTCCCTCTTGGATATTGTTGTCTCCACCCAATTCTTCCTCCTCAATTCCATTTTGTGTCTCACCATAATCTGGAATTATCCCTACAACTTCGCTATCACCCACCCGTCCTTCAATTTTCTCCCCCTCTCTCCTGAGAACCTCATCATCAGGAGAGATTTCCTCCCAAAACTGAGCAAGATCTTCTTGATTCTTGTAATATGGCTCCCACTCACAAAAAGTAACATCCATACTTACATATAATTTCTTTCCAATGGGGTCCCAACATTTGTATCCCTTCTGACGAGTTCCATATCTAACAAACACACATTTTATGGCATGTGGATCTAGCTTGCCAACCTTAGGCCGAAGATCCTGCACAAAACACACACATCCAAATACCTTTGGGGGAATTACAAATTCTCCTTTACCAAATAGAAGATCAGCTGGAGACTTCATACCAAGTATCCTTGATGGCATACGGTTGATTAGGTATGCTGCAGTCATGACGGCCTCACTCCATAGAAATTTTGGTACATTCATCTGAAACATAAGAGAGCGTGCTACCTCCAATAAGTGACGATTCTTTCTCTCAGCAACTCCATTCTGAGAAGGTGTTCCTGGACATGTGGTTTGATGAAGTATTCCCTGTTCTGAAAGGTACACAGCAAACTCCTTGTTAATATACTCTGTTCCATTGTCAGAACGAAGAATATGAACCTGCTTTCCAAACTGGGTGGATACCATCTTGTGAAAATCCTGAAAGCATTTGATCACTTCACTTTTATTTTTCATCATATAAATCCAGGTCATACGAGTGAAGCAATCAATAAATGTCACAAACCATTTAACTCCACTCAGAGAAGTAACAGGACATGGACCCCAAACATCAGAATGTATTAATATGAATGGTTCACAACTTCGTACACCACTAGGACGATATGAGGATCTTGTATGTTTGCCCAACTCACAAGCATCACATACCAACATCCTTTTGTCTACTTTCTTGAAGAGTTCACCATACATATTACTCATACTCTGAAAGGATGGATGTCCTAGCCTACGATGGTGCAGCAAAATATCTTCCTCCACTCCCTTTTGCCCTCCATCTAGCGCCAAAGCCACATCTTCTTTGCCAATGTACCACAGCCCATTACACCTGACTCCAGTCCCAATCCTCTTCCCAGTCCTCTTCTCCTGGAAAACACAAGAATCCTCATCAAAAAGGACAGTGCATTTAAACTGGTCAATAATGGAACTAACTGAAAGAAGGTTTACTGGAAAGGATGGGACATGAAGGACAGATCCTAAAGTGATATGAGGAGTGCACCCTACTGATCCTACACCTTTAATGGGTTGTGAAGTTCCATCAGCTGTTTGAATAGTTTCTAGATGAGTGTATGGTGTGTAAGATGAAAAAATATCAAATGTGCCTGTCACATGTTTAGATGCACCAGAATCTATGATCCAATCTAAATGGGAATGATATGATGATGCAAGTGCCTGTGCCTGAGTACCTTCGCCTTCACAGGCGTAGTTGGCAAAGTTACCAAAATGGGTGGCCGGTGCTGTCACAGGTCCTTGTGGAGAGATGCTTGTGGAGTTCTCTGAATTTTTGCTCTTCTGCCAGGCTTCCCATTCAGCAGCCTGATCAACAGTTAAAGTAAATTGCGGGGTCTCTTCTGTCATGGCTGCATGAGCCCTAGTTCCACCTTGACCTCTTCCTCGTCCACGACCTCCACGGCCTCCACGGCCACCATCATAGCCACCACGGCCACCACGGCCACCATCATATCCACCACGGCCTCCACGGCCACCATCATAGCCACCACGGCCTCCACGGCCACTACGACCGTGGCTGCGACCTCCACGGCCACCATCATAGTTACCATATTCATCATAGCTATTGTAGTTCTTTGGCTGAGGGCAGCTGTAGCTCAAATGACCTTTCTCACCACAATTGAAACAAACCCTATCATCAGCTATGGTGTAGGCTGATGTCACATGGTTGCGGTCACCCATCACCCGCTGCCTGATTTCTTCTTGGACCATGGCTGAGATAGCCTCTTCCAAGCTAGGAAGACTGTCCTGGTGGCAGATGGCAGCTCTCCTATTTTCAAATTCAGGATTCAACCCCTTCAGGAATTGGGTTACCCTCCTGTCCTCCACCCACTTCTTCACAGCTATAGCATCATTTGGAGTTTCCATCCGGAGTGGAGCATAATGATCCAGCTCACCCCATAAGTACTGTAATTCACTTGCATACTGCTCAACTGTTTTTCCTTCTTGCTTCACTGCATCAGCTTTGCCCTGAATTTCCATCATCATCATTACATTCCCTTTCCCAGAGTACATGTTACTCAGAGTCTTCCAGATTTTTGCAGCTTCCCTCATTGCTTCAACCATCTTAGCAATAGATGGAGACATGGATGCCATCAACCATGCAACTATAGTAGAGTTAGTTGCATGCCACACTTTCCACTCAGTAGTGGTTTTGTCAATTGGTTCTACACAGCCTTCTTCTAAATAATGTTCTAGTCCTTTTGCGCTTAAAAGAACTTGCACTCTTCGCGACCAGCTCAAATAGTTTCTACTGCCTTCCAACTTCACTTCATTTGGGACAAGCTCTAGCTTCACTGACATCCCCTTGGGAGTGAGCAAACCCTCTTCCATGAGCCCTTGAATCATACATCTCATCTCATTCATCATCTCACTCTTAGTGATTGGTGGATCTCCACCACTGCCACCAGCAGTCTTCTTCTCCCCAGCCTTCTTCATGGCCTCGATTTCTTCAGGGCTCATCATCTCTACTGGAGCAACGCCAATCACTTACCCCTGCCAAGTGTGTCTGTCACAGCTGAAGCAGACTCCAAGTCACTCAGCAAATCCCAAACAGCCCGTTTGCCCCTTACTCTGTTCTTCACGCAGCAAGACCTAGCAAATCCCGGACAGACAAATCCCGAGCAGGAGTACTGCAGAGATACCTTTCCCTTCCTGTTCTCTGGTCACCTGTGTAGCAGCCTCACGTGTTCATCACTCCATCTTCAATCCGTGCGTCCCCTACCCCAGCAGAGCCTTCCTCTCGCCCATGCGGGACAGGGGTCAACAGCTAGCACAGATCCACAGCGACGGCCGCGACCTGCGCACTCGCGGGTGCGCGACCCGCGCGTACTTGGGGAACGCCCAGTCGAGGAAGGTTTGGTGGTGCAGCGGCGACTGGGTGCTGGACGGTGGTGCAGCGGGCTTTGGATTTGCGGCGGCGACGGCGGCGGCGGCGGGGCTGCGAACTGGCTGAATACCAACTTGGAATTTGGGGATTAGGGTTAGTGTCCCCGGTTCCCCTCCCTTCTTCTCCTTTTATTGATACATAAGCAAATAGGTCCCTCAAGTGTTACATAATTGCACTATTACATAACTGCACTACTAGACAACACATATGTATTGCAAATAAAGAAAGAAAGGGGTGCATCACATGAATTAAGATGTTGTGCACCAGCTGCAAACTCTTGTGTTCACCACTTGACACAATTCTGTATCATGCACTCAAATTTGCTGTCCCCATTATTGTCTGTGATGATTTGTGAAATGTTGGTCCACTACTGGTACTGGTAGAAAAGCTCCAGTACTGCATGTTTATCTGCTGCAGCTTTAGAAGGGTAGCGTAGTAGTTTCAATTGTGTCAAGGAAGTGAATGTTTTATAAAAAAAAAACTAATCCCAGCCGTGGAATCAGCTTGCAATAAGACTGGTTTTGTCTATACATTAACACAATGATGCGCAGACTGGAATTCACTGCTCCAGGTTGTCAATTCATTTGCCTTTTAACTTCCCTATTTTTCCCTATTAATTTTTTACCACTATAATGGCCGTGATCCATTGAAAGTGGCATATTGAAATGTGGCAAGTGACATAATGAAATGTAGATACATGTACCTCAATGTTTGTGGTTGCCTGAATGAACTGTGATATAATTGTCGGAAACATCTGTTGTAACTGTGTATAGCTGATTATGGTTATTGCTTACAGATCCATGCCTCAATCAGATTAAACCTGCTATTATTTTGCTAATGGATCATTTCCATCTTTTTAAAATAATTCAAGAATCTATTCAATAAATAAACACAGTGATCTCCCGAAGTATGTCATGTCCTGTTTGTTTCACATGAGTTGGATATCATCCTTGTCAGTAGTTAAGTATATATTACTGAAGCTTATATGACAAAGCATTTAAGATATAGAAGCATGCTACACCAGCATTTGACCTCAACTCATATGTTATACTCTATTTTCCACCCTTGCAGCGAATTTACCCTTGCCATCCGGAGAATTGCAGGAATGATTTCTTTATTGACATGAACTGTACTTATACAGCAGTGAGTATACATGGAAAGATTAAAGACTGATTTTCTCTAATCTAGCCTCATGAATACGTGCTACAAGTGTACATGCATATTTGATCTGCTATCAAGGCCAGAAACGGCCCAAAATATTGCCATTCTAACACTGACATTACTTCTGGGTCACACAAGTTTAGTTCATTCCAAGTTTTCAACATGACGCAGGCATACATACTAACATACCATTGGGCCTAGTAAGTCTCTGAGGACACTGGACACCAGGCCTCAACTCAGAATTCAGAAAGGTCTGTCGGCTAACCTAGACTAAAAGGGACAGGTTTGACGCGCAGCCGGACTTGAAAACTTCACACTGATGTCTGTCCACATAGAGTCTACTGATCTGCTCTTTGGCATAAACAACAGCATCTATCAAGATAATATCCATACATCAGCTTCCAAGCACTTCACTGCCCTCCTGTTGACAGGTCAACGCCTTCAACTCTCTGCAGAACATGACCAGCAAGCAGCAACCACCCACATTATGTACAAATAAAAGGAATGGTGTATATATAAAGTATCATGGCCAACAATGTTGCAAACACAAATGGATAAGTTACTCCAAAAATATTGTTGACCAATCCTTGTTAGTTGTCAGAGTCCCAAACCCCCCATCACCAGATGCAGGAATATCAGAACTATCAAACTTCATTCAGAACAGTGGCAATGTGGCGGACTAATCTCAACAGAATTCTTTTGTACAGAGTTACATCTCCAGAATTCAGATTGATTATGGAAACCCTAAGGCCTTGATTTCCTGATACCTCTCTCTATATGGTTCAGACATCATGATGCGCATTACAGTTTACTAAACACTAGCAGGCCTACAAGTTCTAAATGTTGCTGGAAAGTGGGTCCTCGTACGAAAAGATGCTATGAATAATTCTTGCTTTCATATATATCATGTTCATGTTCAAATCAGTAATCTGATAATCTCCAATGAACTCCTCCATGAAACTGTAGCATGATGTATAAAACATCAAACCATCACAAGAAGGATCTGAATACAAATAATGGTGAGATATGCCACCACAAATGGCTAGAAGGTGAAAAGAGGCAGCATATACTACAAGTCACTAAAGCAATATAACCACTCAGTGCATTCCACGACCCAGGACTAGCTGTTGCTCTTCTTCCCAAGAACATATATCAGCTAATCAAAGTTCCCTATCCAGTGTAGTTCATATTGCACTCCAAGTACTGGAAGTCACTGGGGGCAGATAGTAGAAGCATAATACTTGAGAGAAGTTTTCTTTTTTAGATTCAGTAAAAATGCTCTGATTCACCTAAATGGTGTGATATGTTAAATTTATGAGATGTGCTGGATGTACATATGCTGCTACCTAACATATATCTAATGTTGATTCCCCCACAAAAATATATATCTAATGTCCCTGCTTGGGATTTACTTAAATCTGCACGTATTATTGGAAAGGAATGTTTGTGAATCCAATAAAAAGATCCATTATCTTTCCTAAATTGTGTTGTTTTGGTATTTTAGTTTGATGTCCAGAAACTGTTGAGTTCATCAGTATTAACTTGTGGTAAACTCCAGCTTTTCAAGGTTACAAGCTGAGCCATTCAGAGCAGCCCTTCCTCTTTTCTTTCAAACCACTTTTCAGAAAGCAATGAAAATGATAATGTAAAATCCAACTTTTCAAGGTTACCTGTGCTTCAGGTTATTTTGGTGGTATCACTGAGCTTTCTTCTTCAATGCTTGCTCTACCTGCGGTTAAACCTTCTTCACAAGCATCCCCCATTGCTGCAAGTAAGAGAAAACTTAGCTCAAGTAGGGTCTTTCAGTTGTTTTGGTTCAAATACCATGTCGTCCAAAGTCTTCCACATGTACTCCTAACTCCTGCCAAGAGGGTCGCTGACCACACCCACACCCCAGATGATTCAACAGGACCACATAACTGACAATGCACACATCCATGGCACTGCCTTTTCCTCAGTTGTTTCTGAAGACTGAATCTTACCAAGAGTAAGCTGCCACAAATTCCGCACTTTCAAATTCTTACAACCTCCACGAGCCAAGAATCTGCAAGATTATGCGGCCCCATCTTACTTTGTCTCTTCCTTAAACTGTATTTTTTGTGACAACTTGGCAGCCAATTGCCCGTACTCTTCACTTCAGATCCGAAAGGTGGTCTTCTGAACTGAATATCCTACACACCAATACTCCAAGAATTAAGCTACTAAATATGAAGAAAACAGAAAGAAAAAAAGGGAGGACAGGGGAAGGCGGCCTGACCCGCATATCCTCGAAGTCTGGGAGTGAGGGCCGCGAGGGGCACCCCACGAGCCCTAGCGACATGGAAGCCCGCTGTCGATCCTCCGTATGGGGAACGAGAGAGGTGGAAAGTCTCCAATGCCGGCTGGTGAAGAAGCAGGGGGGGCACGAGAGGCCATCCGTCGCGGCCCGTCGCCGGGGCCAGCGGCGGGCGACGGCCGGCATCAGGATCCGAATATATCCAAATCGCCCCACCCCCCACATTTTTCAGAAACCACCCTAAATTGGATCGCGACTAATAATCGCGATCCGATTATATGCACTAAACCCCCTAAATTGGATCGTGTTAATAGTCGCGATCCGAATATATGCAAAAATACCCCCATATTTTATAAAAAACTCCTAAGTTGGATCGCGATTAATAGTCGCGATCCGGTATTTTGCACAAAACCCCCTAGTTCTGCAATTTAGACATTTAGTACATACCTCGCTTGCGATCGGCGACGGCGACGCGCCGGCGGCGAGCTCCTCGGCCTTCCCTCTCGCTTTCCCCTTCGCCTCAGGCTGCTTGATTTCACCTTCTGTAGCTGCACCTTCCAACCGCCCGCTGTGCCCCTCTTCCCTCATCTTGTCTTCGCTGCGGCTAGGCGGTCTCGCCTTCCAATTTCGGTACTGCTGAAGTGCTGATGCCGGAGTAGTGGGTGGTAATGTGGGATGGAGTTGATCCCGGAGGGGGGGGGGGGTACCGCGGCGCTCGTTGCGCAGGTTCTTTGATTCCGGGTGCTGCTGATGCTCTGGTGCCTGGAGAATTCAGTCCATCGATTATTCAATTGAGGTTTGCTTAATTACTACGCCTTAATCCTGGAATTGCTTTTTTGCAGGCTGCCTGGTGGGGGATTGCATGTGTAAAGCTTTTCCTTTTCAGATGAAAACACGAGCACAATGATTGTGATCGGCTATACATACATCCAAAGGTCACTCTCAAAGATGCCTAATTTGAAGTTGTCCATTTAATTTTAGATTTTGCAGGAATCCTTGCATTCACATCTAAGTAGCAATTTTACCTTGAATCTAACAAGGAAGGGACACATGGGAGCGTCAAATTTTACATAAGTGTTTTCGTAAATTTCTATGTAGTCCTTTATTTGGAGCACCAGTGGCATTCTTGTCTTGGATTATGTGCTTCGGTTGTTCATATGAATTTGGCATTTGTCGGCTTCCTGCATAGGTTTTGCCTGTTTTGGTTTTGCCTTTTTTGCTGTGCTGGCATGGTGATGCCTTACTTTCAAATGAATTATGAAGTTAAAATAGTGTCATCTTAGCCGCTGCTCGGCTGCTAGTAGCATTGAAGATTTGAAGTATGCCTAGGAAAATCTGAAATTGCCTTTTAGGCATTTTTCATTCAACTGGAAGTAGTAGCATGCTATAAAGGTCGGGCACTTTTCCTTATTCTCGCTGCAGAAATTAGCTTGTTTCTGATTCATTTTTCTGCTCCCATGAAATTGAGTAACAGAAAATACAGGAAAAGAGTGCTCCCTCTGTTCCAAATTGTGGGTCATTTTACTTTTTCTAGATACATAGTATTTGATATGTATCTAGATGCATAGCAAAAACAACTGATTCGTGTTACCAGTTATATATTTGAGCTGATGAAAAGTTAGTAGGATTAATCTCTACTAGTAACCTTCCTACAAAAAGTAAGGTGAATTATCTCTAGGCGTAATTTTATAATCAATATATACCTGATTGTAACTACTACTGTTCTTCCAGTAGCAAAAGGAAGCTCTGAAGAGATGGAGTGGAGTTGTATTGTGTGTTAATCTTTTTTTTTAATTCAAGCTCAGGTGTGTGTTTCTCTTGTAATTGAAAACATGTTCTTTTTATGAGGGCAAGAAATGTCTTTTTAAAATCAAACTGTGTTTCTGAGCATTATCAGGTGCCTGACACATGTGAGCGATGTTGGGAATATGCCACGGTGGCAGCAACAGAAGATTGTTCTCTCTCCTCATGAATAGAATTTAGAGGGAAGGAGCTGAAGGTATTGTTAGAATTTAGATGAGGGGAGCAGAATGCATTGTTCGGATGTATGGAACAATGAGCCTTACTGAACTGTGAATTGTATTGGGAAAAACAAACGAGAATGTAACATGTTGTAAACTGGCTGCAAACTCTCGTGTGCACCACTTGACACAATTCTGTATCATGCATTGATACTTTCTACCAGCATTGTTGTTGTGATGGAATTCCTCTGGTTCTGGTGGCGGAATGTTGGTCCATTTCTGGTGGAGTCCAAGAAAAGCTCCAGTATTGCATGTTTATATGTGGTTGTTGTTAAGTAACGCTATTTGAAAGTTTCTCCCTACTACTTTTGCCTTTATTGTGTAGTGATTGTGGTTCCCATAAAAGTGACATCATAAAATATGGACACATAAACCTCTTGTAGTGTTTGTGGTTGTCTGAATGACCTGCCATATAGTAGTCGGAAATATCTGCCATCTGTTGTAACCTCAGGCAGATCCATGATGCCCCCAATCAGAATAAAACCTGGTAAGTTTATGCTGATGGATCAGTTCCATCTTCCATGACTCAAGAATCCATCCAACAAATAAACACAGTGATCTCCCAATGTAAGTCATGTTCTGTTTGATTCACATGAATTTGTTATCATCCTTCTCAGTAATTCATATATTACTGACAACGTTTCATATGACAAGAATTAAGATGTAGAAGCATACTACATCTGCTAATGTTAAGTAGAACACGAAATAGAGCCAGCATATGACCTCAAGCGGTATGTGATACTTTGTTGTCTGCCCTTGCAGGGAATTACCCTTGCCATCCCTGTCCTGACTCCCTATCCAGTTATTTGCAGGACGAGAATCCTGGATTCATTGAGTTTAGTTCATTCTGGCATGATGCAGACATACAGTTACCTAACTAAATCTCTGATGACATTGGACACCAGGTCTCGACACAGGATTCAGAAAGGTCGATACATCAGGAAGAGACAGGTTCAAGACAGAGCCAGACTTAAATGTTTGCACTGATTTATGCCCACATAGAATCTGCTCTTTTGGCATAAACATTGGCGTTGATCAAGATCATATCTGCAGTTCTGCACCATCTTCCAAGCTACCCTCCTGTTAACAGATCAACATCTTCAACTCTCTCTGTAAAACATGAGCAGCAACCACCCGGATTATGAAACACAAAGGAATGCTATGTAGAGAAAGTCTTTAAGGAATGTGTCGTAATACAAGAATCATGGTCTGCAGATGTTATAGACACAAATGAATAAGTTACTGAAAAATTAATGTTGACAATTCTTGTTAGATTCCTAAATGCCCCTATCATCAGATGCAGGAATATCAAAGTTGTCAAACTTCATTCACAATAGGGACCACCGGACCATGCCTTCATGAGGCAAACTAAACTCAACACTCAAAAGAACTCTTTCATACAGCTTTACACCTCCACTCCTCCAGAATTGCTGTTCCTGGTGTTCGAATTGGGGCCTGACAAAAGAATAGCTCCGGTTTGGCATCAGCAGACAGCATCATACTAAGAAACTGCCCAGCCCTGTCCAAATGGCATCTCTTCCCATCAAAGCCTGCAGAGAAGTAGAATATGTGTTTATTCCCCATTGCAATGTTTGTGCGAGAATTCCAAAAGTAGATTCTCCAGGAACCAGGATGCAGATGGGATGCAACAGAAATGATGGCATCTTGCGGAACCTGTTGCTTACCTAGATCAATTTAAAACCAATGCAGCGCAGTGAACAGCAGTATCAGCATCAAATCGAGCCGCGGCAATCAGCGCAAGGGGAGGGGCGGGGGAGGCGGCCCGACCAGATCGACGCCATCCTCGGATGCTGTGAATGATGGCCGCGAGTACCACCCCCACGAGTCCTGTAGTGAACTGACCACACCGGAGCGGCGACCTTCCGCCAAAGCCGGCAGCAACGACATGGAACGCCTTCACGCTGTCAATGAATCCTACATCTGGGGAATGCTAGCGGTGATAAAGGGGGAGATGGAAGGGGCGATCATATGCAGCGCGAGCTTGGAGAGGTGGGCCGTCAGTCGCCGTGGGCGTCGGCCGCCGGAGACAGCAGCGAGGAGGCCGCGTGAAAGTTTGCAGAAAAAGCTTGGGTCGCAATTAATATATGCAGAAAAACCCTTACAGTTTTTTACATAACCCCCTAAATATATGCATTCAGACCCTTAAATCGGATCGCGACTATTAATCGCGATCCGAATATATGCATAAAACCCCCTAAACTGGACCGTGACTATTAATCGCGATCCAGATTTTTGCAGAAAACCCCTAGTTTTGCAGATTAATCCCGCTCTTCCGCCCCGCTCTCCCTCTCCGGCGACGGCGAGACATCCTCCACCGCCTCTCGCCTTCCCCTCTCCCAGGCTGCCTGATAACACCTGCTGCTCCCTCCCCATTTGCTACCCTCTGCGTTGATCCGCGGCGGGAACAGCGTTAGCGGAGACAGTACGAACGCCGTGATATTTCAGTCCATGGCGTTGGTAGCAGATTGCTTCCTCCCGCTACCTGCAACATTCAGTCCGCGGCTTGTTTAACTGAGGAATTGCAATTTGATGTCTTAAACTTGGAATTACAATTTGCAGTGCTTCCTGATGGCACATTGCATGTGTAGAGCTTTTTCCATTTGAGATACATGCATCCAGAGGTCACTCTGAAGATGCCTACGGATTTGGGGTTGCGTGTCTAATTTTTTATTTTTGCAGGAATCTTTGCGTTTGCATCTATATAGCAATTTGCTTCTGAGCAGTACATTCTGTAGAATTCCCTTTTAATTAGGAGCACTAATGGCATTGTTCTCTTAGATTATGGACCTCAATTGTTCATATGACTTTGGCGTTTTGTCAATTGCATAGGTTTTTGCCTATTTAGTTTGCCTCTTTTGGCATGCTGGCTTGGTGATGTCTGGTTATTAATGAAGTGTGAAATTCAAAAAATGATTCATCTAATCATCTTAGCCACCAGTAAAGTTGAAATGTGCCTAGGAACCTCTGAAAACTGAAATGATCTTTTAGCCATACGCCATACAGTTGGAAGTAGTAGCACGCTTCAAAGTTCAGGTATAATTCCTAACTAGCGTTGCAGAAATTAGCCTGTATGTGAACCATTTTTATGCTATCATGAACTATGTCCGAGTAACATAGCTGAATTACAAGAAAATTAATAAATTACAAAATAAATTGTTTCTTGTCATAAAATAAACTTATTTATATATTTCAACAGATGAAAGATTACTAGCGTTAATCCCTATTAGTAACCTTCCTGTAAAATCCCTAAAACGTAAGGTGAATTTTCTCTATGCACAACTTTTACATCAAAAATTTGTTTTTGAAAATAATACTTTAGATCAATATGAACCTGACTGCAACTGCTATTCCTCTAGCATGTGAAAGGAAGCTCTGAAGAAATGAGGTGGAGTTGTGGGATTTGTTACCTTTATGCAACACTCCTTTTTATTCAGAACTCTTGTGCGCACCACTTGGTACAATTCTGTATCATGCACTCAAACTTGCTATCTCATTTCCATTATTATTATGTGCTGATTTGCGGAAGGTTGGTCATCACTAATCGAATTCAAGAAAGCTGTGTACTGCATTTGTATATGTGGTTACTGTTGTTTTGTGCTAATTAAAAGCTTTGCAGCCTTGAATTCCAATGCTAATTTAAAGTGACATTGAAATGTCGGTGTGGCAAGTGGCCTCATGAAGTGGATGCATGTGGCTCGGTTTTTGGAACTGGCTGAATGAACATCAGTTGTAACTGCGATATAGGCGCTAAGAATTATTGCTTCCAGATCCATACCTCACTCAGAATAAATCTGGTATAGTTTCGCTGATGGATCAGTTCCATCTTTTTCTATAACTAAAAATCCATTCAACCAATAAACACTGTGACCTCACAAAATGTCATGTTCTATTTGATTCACATGAATTCGAATATCAACATTGTCAGTAGTGAAGTACTATATATTATTGAACCACGATCTATATGACCAAATATGAAGACATAGAAGTAGAAGCATGCTACATCAAGTAATGTTAAGTAGAACTTGTAACAGAGCCATCATTTGACCTCAAATCATATGTTATACTCTGTTTCCCGCCCTTGCAGTGAATTTACCCCTGCCATCCCTGCCCTGACTCCTGAGTGATTCATTCCAATACGGGCGTGGACATACAAATATACAATACAATTGTCCTACTAAGTCTCTGAGGACATTGGACACCAGGTCTCAACTCAGGGTTCAGAAAGATCTGACACATCAGGTAGAACGGCTAGACTTAAACTAAGAGGGACAGGCCAGCCGGCCTTAAAACTTCACGCTGATGTTTATCCACATAGAGTCTGCTCTTTGGCACAAACCAGCATCAATAGGTCTACATCAGCTTCCAAGCAGCTCACTGCCCTCTTGTCGCCAGGTCAACGACTTAGTCTCTCTCTCTGCAAAACATGATCAGTAACCAAATTATGAATAAATAAGGAATTGTTGTATCGATAAAGTCTTTAAGAAATGTGGATGTAATGCGAAAATCATGGCCAGAAAATGTTACAGATGCAAATGGATAAGTTAACACAAACTAATGCTGACCAATTCTTGTCAAGAGTTCCAAATCCCCTATCACCAGATGCAGGAATAACATAACTATCGAACTTCATTTGGTGACCAGAATTTAGATCAATTGCATGAAATCCTAAGGCCTTTCTATCCTGATACTTCTGTATTAATGATTCAAACATGTTCATGCACATTACAATTTACGAAACACTAGACAGGCCTACAAGCATCTAATTTGTTGCTTCAGTGTGGTTCCTCCATGCAAAAAAAATGCTCTGTATAATCCTTGCTTTCATTTATGTCATGCACAGTGGATAGTAGCAGACTTGCATTAGGCAACAGCTCCTCCCTGCATCCACAAGTAGGCACATTATCATGCTGCCCATGCCAAAGATCGTACTTGCCTAGCACATGGCGAAGCTTGCAGATTATTTTCCCACTGATATCATACTGAGCCAAGGAAAGCCAAAACGTCCCTGTTTTCCATGCAACGATTCCTTCATTTCCATGGATAAAGAGATGTTGCTACTTTCCAGTATAACAGCTTGCTCCAGTAGTCTGGTTGAAATGCTACACTGATCCAGTTTTGCATCAGTTAAGCACATATCCCACTCACATATTCTATTGAATCCACTGATTGTTCACAAGAAATTCCCTCAGCTTCAACAACCATATCTGATTTTATATGAATGCGAATAGGCACAAAAATACCTGGATCCCATTGTCCATTTGTCTTTCTGTATCGCTCAAGGTGCTCCTCAAATTTTTCCTTGACTAAAATCACAGACAGGTCATCATATATGTCATTTACTCATTTGCAGTGATGACTACAAGCAAATCGTTGCCTCTGTTGCCATCCAGGTCAACCCATACTGACTCCTCCAAAAGATTGTTCTGCAGCTCGGTTGTATGGCATATCGGCACCGCGTCGATTCGCCAAGATCCTCTACAGTGCCAGTGCCAAACTGAGATTGTTGCAACTGATGGTAGCATCAATGGACTCAGCATGTTCTGCTACAAGCACAACCTGATCAAATGGGTGCAGCTCATGCGCAAGTTCCTCATCCGAAATCACATCTGGGAGAGGCCCCTCACCGAACGGCTCATGTGCAAAAGCAGCCGGCACCATGGGATCATTAAACGCTGTCAGCTCTGAATCGTTGTCCCTATGAAATATATATCGAACACTTTCGGGGCAACCACCTCAGAGGCAGCACCAAAATCCACCCATCTCGATCTGCGCTGCCTGCACCTGATGTTGTGCGGTGGTGACCAACCCAAGAGCTTGCAGCCGATCGAAGCCGCCGTGCAACTGTGACTCGCACTTGTCTGACTGCGCCACCGCCTCGCAGGTCGCCTTGAAGCCAAACTCGACTAGAGCCAGATCCATGCCGAGGATCAACGTCTCCGCTGCTGGCTGGTGAAGCAGTGGGAGGGGGCGACATGCCGCGCAAGCTTGGATGGGTGGGAGGTGACAGGTGAGCCGCCGCCCGCCGGCCCGTTGCCCGCAGCGAGACGACGACGGCCGGCGACAGGACCGTGGACATTTTTGCAAAGAAACCCTCGTTTGGATCGCGATTAATAATTGCAATCCGATTATATGCATAAAACCCCCTAAATTGGATCGTGATTAATAGTCGCGATTCGAATATATACAGAAACACCCCCATATTTTACAAATAACCCCTCAAATTGGATCGCGATTAATAGTCGTGATCCGATATTTTTGCACAAACCCCCCTATTTCTGCAATTTAGTACCTCGCTTGCGCTCGGCGACGGCGACGCGCCGGCGGCGAGCTCCTCGGCCTTCCCTCTCGCCTTTCCCTTCTCCTCATGCTGCTTGGTATCACCTTCTGTAGCTGCACCCCCTCCTAGTCCCCTCCCCACCGCCCGCCGTGCCCCTCCTCCATCGACCGTCCATCTTATCTCATTCGCAGCGGCGGTCTTCCATTTTCAAGGTACTAGTGCTGGTGACGAAGTTGATTTTGCGGCGGATGACTGATTCAGAGGGAGGACCGCCGCCCGCCGGCGCACGTTCGCCGGACTTGCCGAAGACGGCAGATGCGGCGGGAGCGCTCGTTTGCGTTGGAAACAGCTCCCTGCATTGCCTTGCTGGTGCTTTCCGAGTTCTGAATATACATACTAGAGCAGCCGTTTTAACTCTTCTCCCATCCTCAAAAAGTTCAATTTGACGCCTTAACCTGCAATTGCAGTTTGCAGGGCTACCTGGGATTGCATGTGTAAAGCTTTTCCCTTTCATATCAGATAAAAACACAAGCACATGATATTGGTCCAAATTTGGAGTTGTGTGTCTAATTTTAGATTTTGCAGGAATCCTTGCATTTACATCTAAACAACAATTTTTACATCTAAATTTTGCATCTAACAATGGAGGGACACATGGGTTATTGCATCAGTTATTTCATATCTTTCTATGTAAAAATCCCTTCTAATTAGGAGCACCACTGATATCATTAATGTCTCTGGCATGGACATTGGCATCGATCAAGATCATATCTGCGTCAGCTTCCACGCGGCACGCGCCACCCTCCTGTCAATAGGTCAACATCTCTCTGCAAAACATGACTACCAACCCCGCATAATGAAACACAAAGGAACGCTATGCATAAAGAAATGTGGATGTAATGCGAAAATAATGGTCAGCAGATGTATAGACACAAACGAATAAGTTACTGCAAAACTAATGTTGACAAATTCTTGTTAGATTCCTAAATGCCCCTATCACCAGGTGCAGAAATATCAGAATTGTCTAACTTCATTCAGAATAGGGGCCATGCGTTCATGAGGCGAACTAATCTCAACAGAGCTCTTTCATACAGCTTCCACTCCTCCAGAATTCACATCAATCACGTCAAATCCTATGGCCTTGCTCCCCTGATATCTCTACATATATGGTTCATACATGTCCGTGCATTTACTGAAAACTAACAGCCTACAAACCTCAAAGTTGGTCCTTCATGCAAAAAGGTGCTCTGTATAATCTTTGTTTCATGTATGTCATGCTCATTTGCTAAATCAGTAATCGTCAACAAACTCTTCTCCCATCAAAGCACAGCATCATTTATAAATATCAAATCACCAATAGAAAGATCAAGATAATCTGATATTTCCTTGCTACTTGTATACTCCCTCCGTCCCCAAAAGAGTGTCGTTTTTGCTTACCGAGAAACAACTTTGACTAAATATATAAAAATATATACGAATATTTATGGTACAAAATTAATATCGTTAGATAGATATTTGAATCTAGTTTTTTATAAAATTTATTTCGAGACACAAATGTTGCACGTATTTTCTACAAATCCGGTCAAACTTGTGGTACGAAAACTCACGACGACACTCTTTTGGGGACGGAGGGAGTACGTTGCATTCAGCAACCATTCCGGACTGCCAGAATCAAAGCTAAGCATAGTATTTGGCACAGCTTGTCCTAAGTGAGTTGTTTTTGCGCGTGGAGTAAGATTTCTCCTCCTGCTCTGCTTCGCGGACGATTCAAGACACAAGCATGTAATGAAGCTTAGCTCCTACACGGCTACACCTCGTTGATAGATTGGAACGGATGAGGATCAAACTTGGAGAGGGTGACGGCGGCAGCTTTGTTCCTTACGGCAATGGGCGGGCGATTGGATTAACGGGCGTGGCGAGGAAGGTGGCGGCGCTGGAAAATGGAAAACGGGTCCGACTCCGTGGCCGCCGCCACCCTCCGACGAGAACTCCCCTTCACGCCCAGCGCCCGCCGGCCGCCGTTGGCTTGCGGCGCTCGCGAGATTGCAGACGGCAATGGCCTTGTGGGGGTTTGTGAAAACATTTGTATCGCGATTATTAATCGCGATCCGTTTTAGAGTGTTCTTTGTAAAAGAGTAAGGGTGTATGTGAAAACTATTAGATCGCGATCAATAATCGCGATCCAAATCCGCGACCCAATTCAGGGGGTTTTCTGAAAATACTGAGGAGTGCAGCCATGGCGGCTCTGCGCTCAGATGAAGAAGGTAGGGAAGGAGAGACGGACGCGGCGGCCATCAAATTCGAGCTCCAGGTGCTGCTCCGACCACGCCGTTACGTCGACACTGACTCCCGGTGGAGGGGATCGACTCCAATCCCCGCCTCCGCACGGCAGGAGGTCGGTCGGCGGCGGCACTTGCCGTTGATGTCGCCGGGGACAACGAGGTGAGTCTGTCTGGTGAAGCCCGTGACGGCCGTGCTCCGGCGTGCGAACCACCAGGGCAATACAGAGGGTCAGCCGAGGACACTGAAACTGAATGAAGAACAGGTCCAATTGAAAGGATACAGCATCAGCTCCGATGATCCAATCGCAATATGGTCATGGCGCCTGTACTGCGAATACCTTATGCCAGCACTGTGATGATCACAGCAATTCTGAACTACGAGTAGCACGTAGAATCTACTCCGTACTGACTAGCAGTTTCAGCTGCAACATATTTTGATTCTCAACAGGCGCTCATGAACCATTGGTGAACACAGGTGATCAGACAAGAACGCATGTGCAGTAGCAGTGCTCAGCCAAGCATGATCACAGTGCGACAGGTACCTTACAGTTCGTTAGAGAGCAGAGAGATTATCGATCCTGAACTTGCAGAGGTTACGGAGCATGGAAAGAGCACAAGACAAGTTTTGCACCAGATAAGTTGAGCCCATCCAGCAGCACTTCAATATATACTGATAGCTAACTAGTAGTTCTGATCGGGGCCTCAACATGTGTTAGATATACACACTGACTTCCCGTCTTGCCCAAAGCCTTCAGTGGGGCCTCATATACATCCATCCAAGCATAAAATATGTACAAAAAGGCTGCTGAAAGCTTGATCAACTTTAGTTGATCTAGGAAGAATCAGTACCACCCCCGGCACCCTCGCCCCATGCTGATAAGAAACAACCCCCCAAAAGTTTGGCAGCTCAAGAATCTGCCACTTTCGATGATCTTCAAGTTTGTAGAACCAATCTGTCCTCCCGCACCCTACAAACATATCCATATATAGAAACCAAAAATCAGAACCATTGATCTAAAGAGAAAATTTACATTGGGAAGTGGTCCGTTTGCCCAAGGATGCAGGGGAAGTTTGCACTCTATTTTTTGCTGAGGGAAAATTCCTCCATGCGTTATCAGCTGCTAAGGCGCAAATATGAAATTGGTATTCGTTGTGACAACTACGAAAGGGGGCTCTCGATTTTGGAGCAGGTTACGAACACACTTTCCGGTGGTAAAATATGGGCCCGATGTGTTGCACGATGTGTGGGAAAGACCTCCCGCTAATAACCTCCCCCAGACAGTGCGGGAGCCTACGGCACTGGGTACGTCCTTTTTTGAGGGATTCCCCCCTACCCCAACTTGCTTGGGACAAAAGGCTAAGTTGTTGTTGTTGAGGGATTCCCCCCATTTCCATTACTAGAACGGAAATATGGCAGTTTACAGAGATAGCAAAAGAATAGCATTCAACCGTCCCCCCACGTTAGACACTTTAGCCTACCTACCTGTCTCAGACAGCTAGACTAAAAGATTCACCTCGAGGTCACCCAGAGGACTGAAGTTTCAACCAGCCCAAATGCTTGGCCTGGAGATACACAATTGAAATGTTGATTCTCTCTTCATTACAAAATATCTCAAGTCAAAACACATCAGCCTTGGTAAGAGATCCTTATACAGATCAAGGTCAAATGTGGGGTCTGGAATTTTGTCCAGCTGAAAGCTTGAATGTAGTTTTTTATCTGACTTGATCAGCAACAAGGTCTTTTGCTAAATCTGGAAGGTATTTGAGGAAATCACTCTACAAATTTTCAAGTGCTAAGGGGATTCACAAAGGTCACATGAATGATATCTGGAAGACCGAAACCCCTTAGAAATTCAAGACTTCATGAGGCAGCTAATGTGAGATACATTGCAATATGCAGTTCAATCGTAGAAAAGAAATTGACCAGGGTCGGAGCTATGCAGGCCGTGTAGTCAAGTTGATTTTGCAGGCCACATATTTTTTCACGTTCTTTGCAGTACCATTAAAGGTGCATGATCCGAGAGGTGCCTGACCAGATTAGAGTGACATATAGTGTCACTGAGATATAGATTAACTGGCTTTTTTTTAGGTAAATACACTAATACATTAGGGAGGACCCTACTGTGGTAAACCAAGGGGTGGCAGTATCAGGATGAAACTGTTCTGCTTTGTAGTTATCTGTTGTCAAATCTAGAAGGCACACAACGACTGTGTGTTAAAAGTATATTTCCAACTGATACTTATGCTTTACTTTTTAAAATTCACTGCTCTATTAATGTTCTAGTGTCCCTGTTGAAGGACAACAACAAAATTCTGGTGGATTCAATAAGACTCGTGATGCAACTATGAGGGAGCAAGAAGCTCTAACCTTACAGAGTAGATCTATAAGTGAATCCTTGTAGAGTTAAGCACTCTGTTCCCCTTGTACTTTTGGGTTTGTGATGTTGTTTTGGTGCTTTATTTCATTATTTGGTACCTGTTATTTAGTCAAGGGGTAATTTTGTTTTGCTTTTTCCCCCTCAAACGCACCGGGGAGCTTAATCTCGTATATTAAAAAGTAATTTTGTTTATTGACGACTAGTTATGTGATGCTGGTAACCCCAGCTTTCATTTTGTAATTACCTGTTTTGTGGCTTTCAGTTGAAGCCAGGATACCTTTTTCTTGTGCTCTAAAATAATCTTTTAGTAACACTTAAGTTCTACCATAGTTATTCTTTCAGTAATAACTTCAATGGGTAAACCAGCAGGGTGTTTTAATGAATTGAAATGCATACAGGCCTACAACAGAACTTTTATGCGAGGAAAATAGAAGCGTCTTATGGCTAATAAATAATAAGAAAATGGAACAAGTTAAAAACATTTATCATCAAATCTCAAGATAGCACTTTTAACATACCTAGTGACGAGGGGCAAGACTCATGCCTTCTAGATCCAATTCTTCATCTGGATCCACGTCATAATAAGGTAAAACCTTCACATTAAAACATAATTCATCATTAGGAATTAGGATTCAAGCAATTAAGTTAACTGAACTGATGATCTTACAGATAGTAACCTATCTATACCTGTGGACGAGGCTTCACAGCTTTAAAAGAGTAATAATCAGGATGTGCAAAGTCAGGTGGACGAAGGACAATGTATGCTCCATCATTGTTGTAGCGATTTTTGGTGGCCTGCGTTGCAAACAAATTAATCCAAGAAAACCGAACTTGCATTGTCTGGATAACATGCAGAGAGATGGATAACTTATACAAGAAAAATAATACCTGGAATTGAGGATAGTCTGGAGCACTAAAAAGGGTTATGAGCTTTCCTGATTTCACTACATGATCAACAGCATATCCTTTGTCCATTCCAGGAAGATCCTCCTTGCAGTATCGTGCATCAGGCCCCTCATGTGATCTGATAATCAACTGTGGTTCCGGAAAAAAAGAAAAAAAAGTGTAGTAATAAACAGCTGTTGGATTTGTGTTTGATGAGATACCCTAAATTACAGAAGCTCAGGATATTATACTTCCAAGAAAATGGACAACAAAGCAATACATGAAAAAGAACATAGAAACCTTCAGATTATTTGTTTCCAGGAATTCTTGGGTGATGTCAGGACCCCAGAGCAGACCAAGTCCTCGTTCTTCATTTGGGGACAGACCCTTTTCCATAGATGGATCAGACCAAAGCACATCGCCTGGAATAAGATTTGGACCTTTTCCTTGTGGATTAAACACAAACCTTCTTGCATTTTGAAGCTCCTGCAGACTACCAAGTTTCAAAGCCCCCTTATTGGCCTTTCCACGGAATAGACCTCCGTGGGATGTAAACACAGAATCGGATATTACTGATGCAAGGGGGAGATCTGCAAAACATTTTAAACACATCTGGTACACCTTTTTTCCCTCACTTCCATACTTCGCTAACACCTCCTCATGAAATCCATAAGCCATCGTGCAATCCTTGGACTCGTGATTTCCACGGAGGAGAAAAACATAATCCACAAGGAATACCTAAAGCAAATTAGGTGCATCAATTACTTGTTTGCTAAAAGCGTAAAAGAATATGTGAGAATTGTATGTACCTTCCAGGCCAATAGAACAATTAAAGTCTCAAAACCCCATGCACCACGATCCACATAATCCCCATTGAACACAAACACACACTTATCCGAGGGGAATCCAGCAGCCTGAAGTAGGAACAGTAGATCATGGAGCTGACCGTGGACATCCCCAACGATAGTGACAGTTTGATCAGGTTTGGGGTTGATAGCTACACAATTCGGCTCTGCATGTAGATGGCCAGATGCTAGACGCAGAAGCTTCTCGACAATTGTCACGGGGAGGACAGTGGGAAGCTGATTAGGCTTCAGGTGGCGCGAAGACCAGTCAAGAATTGCACTGAGATTGGTTACCCACTCCCGTGTCAAGATGTTATCCTCAGGCCACTGTACAGGAGTAGTTGGTGCATCCAAACGTGGCTCAATTGTACACATGCACTCAGCATGCTCACTATCAAACTCTTGCTGTATGAGGAATTGATCAAACTGAGACTCCTCCATGGAGTCCACAGCTGGAACGTTTATTGCTTCACTTTCCGAGTCATCTTGGATGCTATCAATTTCTAAAGGCAAGTTATGCTTTTGAAGCATGTTATTTAGTGCGTGGATATGACCAGAATTCTGTAGCCGTGCTCGACAGAATTTTAGTATCATTTTTCCTATCTTCCTCGTGCCTTCATCTTGCACACATTTAATGCCATAAGATGCCTCCTCTAAGTCCAATACCACCTGTATAAGGAATTCAATTATTAGGTGGCATGGTATGGTCCCCTACTCTGTCAATTAGTTTATCCTGATATTTCTTTTATTTATGATGTAACTAGATATGATATAATGTTTTAAATACTTGTTACTAATATATGCTCACGCAAGTTGTCATATAAGTTATTTATGATATTCAAATACTCTTAAATAGATATCTTATCTCAAATAGGATATATGGAAGTGAGTAAAGATTTACCGCTCGCCGAAAGGCAGCTGCATCATGCACATATGTCAACTTCTCTGGCTCCACATCTTGAGTAATTGGTCTTGCTGCTGCTTCTGCAGTGATTGGAAACAGAGTTGGCATACCTTCTTGCTCAAACCACTGCCGATATCGGTCTCTTGTGGTAGGATCATATGGCCGTTCTTCTATTACAGTGACTGAGGAAAGTTCTTGCCACACAGATATGTATTCAGCATGTCTAATAGCCCAATCACCTCTACCATGGACAAAAGTGTGCAGCTTCACTGATGACGCCCAATCACGTGGCATGGGAGGTGGAATGCTTTGAAACAGGCCAAACTGTTGCATGACACGATCGGGATAGTGATCTTCAACAACCCAGAAATGGATTAATGGAACCCGTGCTAACCAGAGAGTGGACTCTTTCCTGACCCTAGGATGAAGGAGTGGTACCGTCTCGTCATACGGCTGCCAGACAACATTTAACTCATTCATCTTCTCATACTGCTCTCTGTAGAACTCGATTCCGTTATGGGGGCTATCCTTGAAGCTGTGGTTCCCAGACCACTTAATGCCAAAAGGAGGTCTAGCCTCAAGATCTTCCCCCCCTAAGGTGGGGCCAGCTGTTTCGTCCACCCGGACTGGACGTGCTATGCTGAAGCGGGTCCAATGCCACAACTGCAACAACATCAATGGACCATAAACAAATTTGCTGCTAGCAAAGGATGCCCTACAAAGCGATCGGTACAAATGTGCCAAGACAGCTGCACCCCAGTTGTGACATGGTGGACTCTTCAGATCTTCAAGGAACTGAATGTACATGGCGGGGATTGAATCACCTGTGCTGTCAGGCAGCAAAATTGACCCAATTAAGTCCAGACAAAATGCTCGAGTATATGCATCCACATAATCATGTGATTCACTAGATGGAGCTCTGGCAAATTCCTTGTGCAGCCACTCACGTTTCAAATGGTATGCCGAGTAGGTCTCTTTGCCTTTTACTGTTCTCATCCGAAAAGCCTTCTCAGGCACAGCTGTGTGCAAAAGTTTCTCAAGCTTCTCCCGCCAAAAATAAGAATCAGCCACTCCTGTAATCGGCTTTCCGCTGATAGGCAAGCCCCACAAGCAGCTCACATCTTGCAGCGTCACAGTCATTTCACCAAAGGGTAGGTGGAAGGAATGTGTCTCAGGCCGCCACCTCTCAATCAAAGAAGCTACAATGTTGGGATCAACATTTATGCTGCCAAGTGTGGCTACTTGGTATAATCCCAGCTTCTGTAAATTTTCCTTGCAAGAATCATGCATCGGGATCCCTAGCCTAAGAGCCCTGTAAGATATCACCTCCTTGGGCTGCAGCAAATGAACTCAACTGTTAGTTAGGCTATGCTTGATTATAACAGCTTTGTTGATATAAATGCTTGTTTAACTTACACGCAGCCGAGCAACAGAGGACTTGTGATCTTCCGGGGGTACTTGCAGCAGTTTGAAGGAATCTGTACCGACAGACTGCTCCTCACCGAGGGATTGAATAGCAGACATGGCAACGGAATTTCGGAGTCCAAGATGCAGAGAGTTTGTTTCGAACTAGGAGAGGCGACAGGATATTAGTGGGGATCCGTCCCTAACAGTAGTGCCATCGGGGAGATGAGACACGGACAAGTGGGCCCACCCTCCCTGATCTGTGCTCGTGCTCGTGGACGGACGGGCTCGACTGCTCCCGTCCGGGAAACACCACGCACCGGGTGCCTGCTGATTGCTGCTGGCGCCCGATTCCCCGCTGCAATGCCGCCCTCCCCGCGTGCCCGCGCGGCTCCTCCGTGAACGGCGCAGCCTCCGGGCGGCGTACGGCTGCGCCTTCCCCTCCGCCGCCCTAGCACGCGCACTGCTCTCCACCGCCGCGCTCCCCAAATCACTGCCGGCGGCCCGGACCTACCACCGCGCGGCTCCTCCGCAGCCTCCGGCAGGCAGCTCTCCACCCCAGCACAGCATGTGAAACCAAAGCGAGGCAGTGACAGTGAGCCCGCGAGCGAGGGGCTGAAGAGGGCAGGTGGGGAGAGACCGAGAGAGAGTGGCGCGACTGGGAGTGACCGAGAGGCGAGAGGGGGAAGGGAATGGCTCAACTAGGGTTTTGCAACCTTTTTCATTTCCTTTTCTGATTATGGTTACGGCCTTTTTAGGACCCGTTTAGAAAGCCCAATCCAAGGGGCTTTCACGGCCTTTTTTCCTTGGCCAGTTAAGAATCTTTTTTTTTGTCTGCCTACAGTTTCATGCTGACTTCCAGTTTTCGTGTAACAACTAGAAATGCTCGCGGCGTTGCCGCGGATGGCCAGTGGGTAGGGTTGATTTTTCTATATGAATCTAATTACGTTGTAATTTATTTACGTACTTCCTAGAACACTTTCATGTGTTTGACCAATGATGTGTCCCTTTAGGCAGTGGCGGAGCTGAGTTAGAATTTTAGGTGGGGCAGAAATTGCACTATACTAAATACATGGTCCTAAAAAGGGACCAATTCATCTTGCAGCACAAGGTAAATTAGCAAGCAAGCAAGCAAGTTAATAGTACGGAATAGGTGCCAGGTAAGCAGATCAAGAAATGAATCATATAAATCATGTGGCCTTCTTTATTGCAGTATAACCACGAGCTATTAGAAGTAGCCTACTGCAGATTTGGACAAGAAGAAAATATAGAAATTTGAGTGGAGGCTAGAAACAAGTAAGCTACTTGACTTGTCACGCGGTCACGCCACACTGCTCACGGCGGCGCTTTGCTTTGCTCTTCTTGCTTTGATCACAGGATGGCACTGCAGATCGTTTCCCTCTGCTCTGTGCTATCCTCCCCGGTCGCCACTCGAAGCAGCCGCAGCAAACGAGGCAAGGCGTGCCGCGGCAGCTGGCGCGGGTGCGCAGAGGGGCTAGGAATTATTCCTCGCTATGGCTTTCTACCGCAGCGCTGGGCCAAATTGTTATTGGGCTCTCGACTACGCCTGTATCCCGGCCCAATATCGGGTTTTCTTCCTCCTCTCGCCGTTAGAAGAAGTCGCCGCTTCGCATCTCAACTTCTCAAGTCGCAGCTATGGCTGCCGGCCGCCGGTATCGCCACAGGGGAAGGGGTTCTGCTCCGCCAGTAGCTGGGGCAGCTGCCCCACCCTGCCGTATGGGGAGCTCCGCCACTGCCTTTAGGACACGTTTTCGCTTGTCATCTTGCCCGTTATGTGTAGCCTACCATAGAAAGCTATTGTAAATATTTTGTTTTAGTGCAATTGCTGATTGATCGAATATGTCTAAATTTGAGTAAGTTTAATGTTGTTGTCTTATTTAGTCTTGCTTGGAGGTAGCAACGATTTTGAGTTTCTTTTAGGATGGTACGTATGAATATGTAAAACATGCAAGTATCCTGAGGAGATATATACATATATCGATTGCCGGATGGATTTGTGAATCCGTGATACAAATTGATGAATTATTTGTTCTTATGATTTATATTTTGTATTGTACACATACATGATGAATTTAAATTGTTCTTTTAAGTTCTACAAAAGTTAATGGGTTCGAAATGAGCTTATGATCCCTGCATTTTATTCCCCATGTAAGAAAGATTCAACCTCAAAACTAAAATATCGTAGTCCGTAACAATGTTCGTGGTGAAAAATTATTTCTCATATATTTTTTCAATTAGATGCATAATTGAATTATGCAAAAAAATTTTGTCTAAATTAACATTAAGAATCACAAATTATTTTTGTAGTGGACTGTCACATTTTTTAGCGGGCTTTTAAAAATGGATTCCAGCATAATGCTCAATGTCGTAATGATAGTTTTGACGTAGTACTTATTAACTTGATGTTTTAAGCATAACGGAAATGACTTTCAACTCAAAGCATATTTCATTTCAGCCCATTTGATTACTTGCCCATCACTATGCGCAACAAGGATGCTTTTGCCAGCGTGTGACTGGCCGCTGGCGCTTGATGTGTGTGTCACGTGTGTGGCACCACCTCACGCACATGACCGCCACCTGCGCTCCAACCTTATCTCTGACTCTCGCAACTCTGAGCTCTCTTCTCTCTCCCTCATCCTCTCTCTCTCACTCACGCACGCAGTAGCTCCTGGAGCCTGGAGGATGCCGCTGGCCTGACGGCAGCAGCTTCCCTTCTGCGCAGGCTTAGCGCGGCAATCTCGTCCCATGTGGCGGCGGCAGGTGCCGGTCCTCGGCACGGGTGGGGTGACCAGTGTTGCGCGGTGGTGCGACGGCGGCGGCCGAGGCAGGCGGTGGTGCGACAGCGGCGCCAACGACGGCGGCGGGAGGCGCTGGTGCCGACCATCTCCATTCGCCTGAGCTGTGTGCCGCCTTTGCAAACGCGTAGCTCAGTCGAGTGCGGTTCGGCGGCCTGTTCACTCATTTGCTGTCGCGGATCTGCTGCAAAGCAAACTCGTCGGCTGCCTCAAGCAGTGACGGCGGAGTGGCCTACAGTGGTCGAGGCGGTGTATCCGTCCTCTGGCGGCGCTCCGCCCTCTGCTAGCTGTGTGGAGCAGCTCGGCTGGACTTCGGGTTGATTCTGGGAAAGATGAGGGACTATTTTGCTAAATGGTCGATTGTCGCCCGATCCGGACCGCCCACACACCCGATCTGACGACCGAGAGAATCCCGCGACGTGGCCACGCTGCTCGGGCTCGATATTGGCCAGGAATCGTATTAAAGAGATAGTTGTCCTTCAAGGCATGTTTTCCATGATCTGTTACTGCAGAACATTGTATCAGTGACCATAGTTTCCAGTTCTCCACCCTATCCCTGCTGGTGCTATTCCGACTGAACAATTGACATGGAATCTGATCAAAATTTGGCTGCCTGTGAATGTGAATATCGTATTTGTTGGAATGCTGATCACAATCGTCTTTTTTGTATATGTTAAGCATTACTAGTTTGGAAGTTTGGTGTAATGATTGCCGTGCTGTTTTTTTAGGTCTGTACATGACTTCACTAACGGGGATCTGAGATGAAATTGTACTTCTGTTGGCTACCTGCTCAGATTGGTAACGTAACGCGAGGCATTCTGCTCTGTCCCGCAGAGGTGACCAAGAACCAATGGCATTATGTCAAGTCGGTGAAATGGAAATGACGGAAATGGACGATTTGTATCTTCAGAGAGACAGTATGATCGAATGTGCAGATATCACTCAGATTCAGATTTGAGGAAACGAAACTGGAGGCAATATGAATTAATTGATTTCGCAATAGCAAGACAAGGGTGACTGGCTAACTGGAATCATGGTTGCTGTCGTCTCTGCCTCTCTGCTACGACTACGATTTGCTTGGTATCAAGTCTGAACTGACTTTTCGTCTACCTTTCAACCTGGGATCAAATGACCAGAGTTGAAGAGCACAGTTTCCATGGTGAAACATGCGGCAAGGGATCCAGGGTCTAGCCGTCTAGGAGATGGCAAGCAGGGACGGCCGGATTGCGGCGGCTCTCCGCCGTTAGGTACGGGCGCGCAGGGGAGACGGTGCCGCGGCCGGCGAGTGAAAAGAGGCTCGCGCGGGATTCCTAGCGACCTGAAGACCGGCTGTGATCGCCGGCCCGGCGCCGGCGCAACCTCACCGGCTGCCGTTCGTGAGGCCGGCCTTAAAGTTTTACAATTAGCCCCCAAAAATTTACATATATATACCCCTAATTTGGATCACAGTTAATAATCACGATCCGATTATTTGCATATAGACCCTGATATTTTAAAAAAAGAACCCTAATTTGGATCGCGGTTAATAATCGCGATCCAACTATTTACAGATGGACCCTTGGTTCGCCGCCGCTCCGCTACCCCGGCCGTTCGCCGCCTGCGTCCTCTATCCGCCCTCCGCCTGATCTACTCCGGCAGCAGCGAGCGGACTCCAAAGGAGCTATCCGTATGCCGCTGAACCGCGGCATGGCGAATGGCTATGGCGCGCGGCTTGGTGCCTTGGTCGACAGTCGACACCCCCCGCCTCCGTCTGACTCTCCTCCCTGACCCCGCGGCAAGGCAGGCGATGGCCGGCGACGGATGCTGCGGTTGCGGTAGGCTTTGCACCAATATTGACTACGAGTATGTTGGCTGTGATGCGTTGGTGACCTGTGATCTTCTTCTGCAGCTGCACAATAATGGCAAAATGGATGAGCCTGATCATGCTCGTCCCCTTCCAAGGCCTTGCTGGAGATGAGGCTGTTTGTTCATTGCCTTGGAGCTGCAAATCAAGCTCAAGTCTCAATGTGTATCTCGTCATCATAACATCTACTACGGGATTATATCTGGAAGCACAAGTCCAGATCGAAATTGATGATAGCAAGAAGAATCTGACGACATGCATAAAGCTGGACTTCTCGAAATCTCATGGAAACACAACCACGGTCCACAGAAATGGCAGAGTGCCGCTGTTGCTGTGCTGCAGAGTAGGAGGCTGTTGAACACTTGAACTAACCAGTTCAGAGAATTAGGGATGGCAGAAGAAATAACATGTTGAAGAACATACCACACGCAGAAATGTGAAGTACATTCTGAACCGCGGCCTGACCCTAGAGGTTGATCTGTGTGAAGATGTGGCAGCAATTGTTGTAAACATATGGCTCAGTTGAGCAGACAAGATGTGATGACTGGTCCTAACACTAGGCTTGTTATGACACATTAACACACATACAGTCAGGTCACGGTTTTCTGTCTTTTGCAAGTAATTCAGTCTTTCAGCTCTTATATCAGCTACGCAGCACGGTTTTCAGTAGGCTGAACAGTATGGATTATGACAGAATCGGATCGAAAAAACAATAACAGCACAAGTGGAAACTGAAGCATTCCACAAATGTTGAGTCAGTCTCTGCTTTTGGTGTTCATTAATCCTCGTGTTCTGGTCCCCCTGCAGTTCATGTAGCTGCATTTGCAGTGCCATTGCCGTGAACTAAGAGTGAGTAGTGGTCGATAAACCACCACCTTCAGTCTTGATTGCTTCGTGTGACCGGCCTGAGTAACTGCCTTTGGTTACCTTTGCGGTGGTTACAATAGTCAATGTCACTGTGATCCTTTGCAGATTTATTTGGGTGAAGGAAAACATATATATGCAAGTTGAACTGTTGAAGCAAGACACCTTTCAAAAAGTTGCAGCAAAACTGTTAAGAAGTCTTGTGTGCGAGATTGCTGATGGCTGGTGCTAGTCAGCTAGTGGATCTTCATTGTCAGCAGGTGTCTGAACTTTTGTTCAGTGTTTATTTTTTTCCCTTTTTAGGACAACTTTTGTTCAATGTTGACGTTGTTGCTAGAATAAGATGATGGGCTGCAATTTTCTGATCGTCAACTGACTGTCATCAGATAATTTGTTTTCATTGTGGCATTTTTGGGTTGTAAAGAACCAGTAGCACCAGGGTGGCAGGGTCCACATCTCATCGTTTGGTTGGATTTCGGTGCAGAAATGGATCCTCAAGGCTGCCATTTGCCATGGAGGCATGGATTATCAGCTACGGCAGTGGCAACGAAAGTCCACGGCTTGGCAGCTCCAACTCCAATGGGGTGGAGGCGGCGGACGTGAGACAAAATACGCGCAGCGGCGGCGAGGGCTCCAAGCCTCCAAGCTTCCGGATGACGCGCCCGTCCGTCTCCGGCGCCAGGCGGTGGCGGACAGGATGGGGGGAGCGTTCGTAGTGTAAAGCCTGAACTGCGCCAGGCAGTGGTGGACATGACGGCGGATTCCGGCTGCCACGGCGGGCGGCTGATGAGCGACGCCTGTCCATGGCCCCGTGCAGGCTTGGGCGCTTGGCCCTGACGCGGCCATTGACACCTGGCACCAGCAGCAGGGCAGGGCATGATGGTTCCACTTCACCGGTTAATTGCACCGATCCGCAAACCCCTCTACGGAAGTGCAGGTCCTGATGACGCCCGAGTTTGAGTTGGCCAAGAGAAACTGCTCGTGTCGTTGTGATCGAACAGAGGGTATCTCATTCTCAAACAAACCCATTTGCGGCTCCTCTTTAATTAATTTTGTGCTCAAGACGAAAATAGTCACGCGTGGTATGATCAGATTACGAAAACTCTGAACATGACCATTGCGATGATAAACTACTGAAGACGAGAAACTGAAACTGACATGAGAAACTGAAACGCGTGGAATGATGATGAGAAACTGAAACTGAACTGACATGAGGACCACTCTGAATCTCGTTTCAGAAGAACCGTAAGGCATATCAGCTGCTGCTGCTCACTGTTGGACTGTTGCGGTGCTGGTCAGAGCCGTGTCGCGCGCGCGGCGAGCACTCCGACAGAGAGGAAGAGCAGGGGATGGAGTCAAGCGGTGGCCGGCGAGGGTCGCAGCCCAGATTGGGAGCATCTCGAGATCCTCTTCCTTGCCAGTCCAGCGCGCGCGGCAGCCTGTCCAGGGCATCTCGTCGGTCAGTAGCAACAGCAACCATGGTGAACTGCAGTGGAAGGAATCCCAGATGCCGCCGCCGCGCGTCCGGTCCGAATCGCGCGGAAGAACGAGGACCATGAACGGAGCGGGAGGGGGGCCAGAGCCAGCGGATAGGCGGTGAGTGGGATCGGGAGGCTACCGCGGGACCCTATCGCGGTGGTGGGAGCGGAGGTCGCCGCTAACAGCCCGGGGATCGTCGGCTTCTCCGGCGGCCCGGTATATTTGCAGAACACCCCCTGGTTTGGATCGCGATTATTAACCGCGATCCAAATCAGGGGCCCTTTTGAAAATTCTGGATTGGTTTATTTGCAGAACACCCCCTAGTTTGGATCGTGATTATTGACCGCGATCCAAATCAGGGGTCCTTTTGAAAATTTGGGATTGGCTTATTTTCAGAAACCCCCTTTATATGGATCGCGATTATTAACTGCGATCCAAATCAGGGCCCCTTTTGTAAGACATCCCGACGATATTTACACAAAAGCACCCTGGTCCGGTCGGCTCCGCCTCCGGCACCGACGGCCGCCGCCGCCGCCGCCACCAGACATGTTTATTTGGCCGGCAACAGTGGAGAGCGGTGGCGTGAGTGCGACCAGACATGTTCGTGGAGGTGTTGCATCCGCTCGGTCTCGCCGAGTTGCCGGCCGGCCGCCGGCGAGGTTTCTCCCGGTGCCGCGCGCCCCGAACGCCGCCGGGAGCCCAGGACTGCAGCCCGAGCGAGCGCGACTTCATTTGCCGCTTTCTCACGCGCACGGCCGGCCATGGCGTGCGGCTTCGTCTGGCACCCCCGAATCCGTCTCCTTCATGACCGCGCGACAAGGCAGGCAGGCGATCGATATGGTTGGCTGTGTGGATCCTGTACCGCCGCTGCAACTGCAACCGTGTTATTTATTCTTCTGCAGCTGCACAACAATGAATAAACCTTGAAAAAAGCATTTGTAATATTGGATTTTTCTGACTTTCTGTCATGGTTTCATCTCATTTTCAGCCAATTGAAGCGCCTTGCAATTTCTGAGACATGGAGCAAAAAGGATCAGGTTCGCTTCCAAATTGGTGGCAGTGGCCCCAGCTTTTCTTTACAAAGTACATATAGAGCAGCAATTTGCCACACTGCCATGATATAGAGCAGCAATTTGCTTCGCTGCCAGGACTCTCAAGCAATCAAGTGATCCAAAGTCATCAACGAAAACATCATTGATCACCAGTTCACCACCTGGATCCCGAGGATCACTTTCTGATAATCTGTTATGCCAGCCAAAGTGTCTGCTGCAGCTGTACTATAATTTGCAAAACCTGAAGCACATATCTCTGGGCTGAAATATCTCAGCAGTAGCAACTGGCAAGTTCACACTTGCACTTGAATTCTTTTTCAGCTCCACCATTTGAGCTGCATTGCCAATTGACCACTTCATAACAGCAGCGTGCAGTATTTGCCAGTGACGGAACTTGATACTTGCAATTCAGCTCAATTTGAATTAGCAGAAGTGACAGCCCAATATGGAAGCACCACCATCCAAAACGAAACTCTGTGTAGTGCTCCAATATTATAGATTTATAGTACTGCCAGTGTGTGGTACACAGATAATTATGTACACCAGTTGATTAGCCACGTTTCTGAATTTTTGCTGAAGTAAACATTTGTGAAATTTGGAAACCACGGTCTATTATAATGTATCTAAAAGTGGTCATAGACTCTGTCAACTCACTACAATTTGCACGTGTTTGCCTCTGAAGCATTAGCTCTACTGCACATGAATAGCACTGATGCAAGGAACAGTGTAGCTAAGGACATTGAAGACATCCAGTTCCTCGCTGCTCCAGGGCACCAGCGCAATCGGTGGCCAATTGATAGGCCATCACATGCAAGGAACATATGCTCCTTGCATATGTATCACACTGTATTAGTAGGAATTAACTGCTCGCAATATGCTTATTTGCAACAACTGAAAACCTGATGACCTGCAGGACAGCGCAGATTGTTTCTGGATGGCCTTGTATGTAGTATCACACTGTAGTAGTAGGAAGCTTACAAGCCCAATGGTGTGACAACCGCTCCATGCTGACAACGATGAGGCTCAGAACTCAGAAGAGGATTTGGTTGGTGTTGGCCACTTGACTCACTTCGTCGTCAGAAAGCGACAGACACGCGTGCGAGACGGTGTCCCACTCCGATGCCGCCCACGCGGCGCCTGGCAATGGAGGCGGCGGCGGCGATCCAGCTGCTGACGACGGCGCCATCATCGCCTGATGGCCATCGCTTTTGCCCAACATGGCGGAAACTTTGTTCGCTACTGCGGCGCGGCCAGGTACGCCTGCTCGAGACTGGAAAGAGACGGTGCGCACCGACGCACCGTCCAGAGCGGATCTCTGCTACTGCTACGATTATCTACTCCGTATAGGTCTCAAGTCTGAACTGATTTTTCGCCTGAATATATGGAATTCCTGACAGCAGCAGCACATTGTTCGTTCAAAAATTTAGCACAGTACGAAAGCTAAATCGTGTCAAGATTATAGCTCAGTGAAGCACTGATCATGCTATGTTCAATTTGACCGGTTGCTGAATTGCTGATTTGATTGGGCGATTGGCCTCTGAGCTGATGGGAACGAAGATATCTGTTCAGGTAACGGAGGCGCATTAGAATTGAAGATCTCGGGGTCCATCGTTAAAAGCATGCGGCCAGAGATCCAACGTCCAAGAGATGGCAGGCGGCCAGGCGGGGACGGTCGGATTGCGGCGATTCTCCGGCGAGCCGCGGCGTGATGAGCAAGCGGCACCGCCGCCGGAGCAGATAGGACCGTTAGTAGGAGTGCTCAGGGGACCGGTGCCGCGGTTCGGCGGAGATTCGCGTGGGATGCTTGGCGGCCCGGCTGGCCGCGGCTGCCGGCGCCGGCACCGGCGCGGGCTCAACGGCTGTCGTGCCTGAGGCCAAGCCCAATAGTTTGCGAAACAACCCCTGATTTGGATCGTGATTATTACATGTGATCCCATATTTTAAATTATACCCCTATAGTTTACAAACGAGCCCCTCATTTGGATCGCGATTATTAAGTGCGATCCGGATATGTTTCATATAGGTCCTATTTATTTATAAATACCACCCTAATTTGGGTCGTGATTATTAATCGTGATCCGATTATTTGCATAGAGCTCCCTGATTCAGAGAAGCTATTCCTCCCGGTTGTCCGCCGCCGCCGCCGCCGCCGGCGTCCTCTCTGCCCTCCGCTCGATGTATTCCTGCAGCTGGCAGCGGAATCTGGAGGCGCGCTCCGCTTGCCGCCGTCTCGAGTGCACGGCTGAGTTCGCGCGGCCGGCCATGGTGCGCAGCTGGGTCCACACCCCCGGCCTACTCCCTCAACATCTGGCACTCGAGACAATCTAATAGAGAGCAATGTGCTAATAGCGAGCGGAAGGAGGAAAGACACGAGTTACAACATTCAAATCACACGGTTGCCACGTCCTCTCATCTCATGAAACCGCGGTCCACAGGCATGGCAGAGTCCTGTATCGCAGAGAGTACAATGTGAGGCATCCTGATCAGTAAAAGAGAAATGACAGAAATGGACGATTTGTATCTTCAGATAGACAGACCGCACGAAACCGGAAATATCAGTCTGATTTGAAGAAAACAAAATTGAGGACGGAACCGGGATAAGGATTACTGTCACCTCACTACGCTTATCTTGGCCTGAAATCTGAACTGATTTTTTTTTTGTGAGGAATCTGAACTGATTTTTCATCTGTCTTTCCACCTGGAATTAGAAAAACAGCAGTAGCATATTTGCATGTTCATCCAAAGAATTTAGCGTACCTTAGCTCAATCATGTAAAAAAAACTATTACAGTCCAGTGAAGCACTGACCATGCTATTTTTAGCATGACCAGTGCTTCACTGGACTGTACATCAGGAATCTCGAGATAGAAACAAAATTATTTTTATGTCCTTCCACCTCTACTGCTACGGAACGATGCACCGCGGGTACGCGCGTGCCGAGGGGAGGGATGCCAAGTTACTATTAATGCTAAGTTGTTTTGCCAAATTGGAGGCTAATTTTTCATGTTTTACCAAAATTAGATGGATGCCAAGTTAATATAATAAACTGTTGGAGTTGCTCTAAGCATTTCCAGTAATTTGGCAAACTAACTTGGCATCCGTCTAATTTTGGCTAAACAAAAAATTGACCTATTTCAGTTTGACAAACCAACTTGGTAAAAATAGAAACTTGGCAAAACTCACCTCCCCAGATGGAAATATACGCCGATCCGGGTTGGAAAAAGAAATAAAGAATAGAGAAGATTCCCGATACAAGTTTTTAAGAGGTGTAAGTTCATAAACATAATTTTGTTTCTCTCTCGAAGTTCCTAATGTAAGTTAGATCTGAGTTTGACAAGTGAATTACGCAAACTGTTGGAGATGAATTCATTTTTTTATTTGACGTATCTTTTTATAATTGATAAAACACAAGATTTGCCAAGTAAAATTTGACAAACTGCTGAAGATGCTCTGTGTGAGGTGTGACTAGGGTTGTGTTCGTGTGGCGACGAATGTTGGCAGGAATTTCAAACATAGAAAACTCTCCGGGAAATGCTATTGAGGTTAAGAGAATCAAATTTCAGCTTCTTAAAAAACGAGAAACCAAGTGGCCCAACGCTATATAGTAGAAGGAAATTCCAACTATCTAAATGTAAACTTAGGGCCTAAAGAAGAAGAGAAATAAAATGGCTGTGTTTGGTTGGAAGTGTCAAAAAATATTCACCTACTTTGACCATTAATTACGAGTATTTAAAAAGTCAATTTACAAAATTACCTTCACAACCTCTAATCAAATCACGAGACGAATCTAATGAGGTTTTTGACACACGATTAGATGATAGTTACTGTAGCATTACTGTAGCAAATCATTGATTAATTATGCTCGTTAGATTCATCACGAAAAGTTGTACTCATCTGTAAAAAGGTTTTGCAAATAAACTTCATTTAATGTTCCATGCATTAAAGATTCTTTTAGACAATTTTTTGTCCAAAGCCAACCAAACACGGCCAATGGAGCGGGCTCGTTCGCGACTCGATTGCAAGGCGTACACACACAGACAACAGACAGACAAACCCAGAAACAGGAGTACAGGCCCAAGGTGCAAGGGAGCCCAACTTACCATCCAGAGTGGCCAGACCTCCGAATCCGAACCCACTCCGCCGCCGCATCCGCAGCCATCATGTCGCAGAAGAAATCCCGCAGCCGGGGCGGGGGAGGCGCCGCCGCGGCCTCCGGCGACGACCATGAGGACCTCGCGCGCCCGCCCCCTCTCCAGGCTGTACTCCTCGCCGACAGCTTCACGCTCAAATTCCGCCCCATCACCCTCGAGCGGCCCAAGGTACTTTCCGGCCTCCCAAATCCTGCATCAGGGCCACCTCGAGACCCCGTGCTCGCGCTCCACGGTTCACTCACCGAGCTCTGGTGCTGCCTCTTTGCAGGTGCTGCTGCCGCTGGTGAACAAGCCGGTGATCGACTACACGCTTAGGTGGCTGGAGTCTGCGGGGGTGGAGGAGGCCTTCGTCTTCTGCTGCGCGCACTCACACCAGGTTAAGGAATACCTGGAGAGGTCCGGCTGGGCCGGGAAGGCGGGGGCCGGGAGCATGGTCGTCACGGCCGTCGAGTCGCACGACGCGATTAGCGCGGGCGACGCGCTCCGCGTCATCTACGAACGCGGCGTGGTGAGTGAATTCTGCTTCCCCATTGCGGATTCGAAGGCTTTTTAAGTGTTCGGCGTGATTGTGGATTTTAGTTTCAAGTGTTTTGTATGGCTGTCACATTGGTTCTTTCGGTTGAGTTTAGTTTTGACTCTAATTGGTAGCTAGGATGTCTCAGACTGAACCCTAGGCATATATTGGGGTGTGCTATTTTAGTTCGTTTAAGTAGGCTAAGCAACAGAGCACTGCTCCCTTGTCGAATCAGTGATTGATCTTAGTTGTTTGCTGGCTTCAATAGAGGGGACTGAGGATTCGTCGCCACACTAATGACAAGAGTAATATGTACTAGTATTTCTTCTAATCACAGACAAGCATAGTAGTATTGTTTCTGAGGCCACTAAATAGAAACTAGACTCATTTGTTTCGTTTCAATTTATTTTTTGCTACAATAACATCTTTAAGAAGATTATTCCAGCTCAACTTAGGAGGCCTTGCACTAAACTAGTAATATTATGTGGATTTTGTGAGACTCAGTGCATTACCATGCTTAAGATATCGTTTAACTATTCGCAGTTTCAGATGTTTCATGAACCCATACTTCTATTGTAGATACGTGGAGATTTCGTTCTCATCAGTGGTGATACAATCAGCAATATGAGCTTGAAGGGTGCTCTCCAGGAACATATGGACCGGAAGAAAAAAGACCCATTTGCTGTTATGACTATGATTATAAAGCATTCAAAACCTTCTGTCCTGACACACCAAACACGTCTGGGTAACGATGAAATTGTTATGGCCGTAGATCCCGAGACAAAGGAATTACTTTATTATGAGGACAGGGCAGATAACTCACACTTGTATGTTACAATTGATAAGGACATACTGACCAATAATCCTACTCTCCAGCTGCATAATGACATGGAGGTTTGCTCTGAAACTCTACAAGTCAACAGTTACATTTTTTTCTTGATATTTTTCTGCTAATATAATTGCTTCTTTTTTACTTTGATCGTCTTCTCTTCTTACTTTTTTTTTTTGATAATCTTCTCTTCTTACTTGGCAGGACTGCTATATTGATATCTGCTCTCCAGAAGTACTAAGTCTTTTCACCGATAACTTTGATTATCAACATCTTCGGCGTCATTTCGTGAAGGGCTTACTAGTAGATGATGTAAGTCAATCCACCACTATTTGGCCACAGTAAGAAAAGGACATATGATGTTTGCCTCTTTTGCAACAAATTAATGGCTTACCAATTCTTTCAGATTATGGGGTACAAAATTTATACTCATGAATTACGCTCTGGATATGCTGCAAGGATTGATAATTTCAGGAGCTATGATACTGTGAGCAAAGATGTAATTCAGAGGTGGACATATCCTATGGTGCCTGATGTAGTATCCAATTGTGATTGCTCAGAAAGTCGACTTCATAGGCAGGGAATATACAAGGCATCAGGTATATGGTGTTACACAGTTTCTATTTACTACACTTCCTTGGTTCAAGCTTCCTGAAAAGCAGCAGGATATGTAAAAATTATGAATTTTTTTAATTTTCTATATTTGAATTAAGTATTTGCTTGCTTCAACTTATTTAATAGAATCTAAATGTTTAGCTTGATTTCTGGTCTTAGAAAATATTTTATCCTTCGAGACATTTTTACTAAGCAATTATATAATAGTTCAAATTAGTTTACGTTGACCTTGACCTCATCATAAACTGTAGAAAGTTTGCTTCTGGTGCATATGTTTGGTGTTCACATGTCCAATGTATATGCTTAGCCAATGATAATTATAGGCAGAATGCATGCTAATTCTTTTTTTAGACCAGCCATTTTGCAATGATAATTAGATATATGGATGCGCTGCTCAATATCTTGTAACCTGAGCTAATAGAGATATAGCTGGCTTTTAAAGAGGATTTTGTATTCTGTTTGTCAAAGTAGATTTATATTTCTTGCTTTTGTGCCTATATTTTGGGCTATCTCCCATGCTTACAGGTATCTTGATCCCCTAATTTTGTATACATTCAAGAAAGGAATTGATTCCTACTATTCTTGTAGTACTTAAATTCAGTATTCTCTGTACATCTTAACTTTCGATCTTTTTTAACAGATGTAACATTGTCACCTTCTGCACAAATTGGTGCAAATTCTGTTATTGGCAGTGCGACAAGCATCGGAGACCACTGCAAAGTATTAAATTCAGTTATTGGGGAGGGGTGCAAGATTGGAAAAAATGTTTTGATTAATGGCTCATATATATGGGACAATGTCATAATTGAAGATGGGTGCAAAGTTAGTAACTCCTTAGTCTGTGATAGTGTCCATTTAAGAGCAGGTGCTATTGTTGAACCTGGTTGCGTACTGTCCTTTAACGTAAGTTGCTACAGTGTTGACATTACTACACCAGATGCTTTCCTCCAGTAACAAAATACATACTCCCTCTGTTCTTGTATACTTGACGTCGGTTAGCACAATTTTGTGCTACTCAGCGTCAAATAAAAAAGAATGGAGGTAGTAATCTGTTTTCTTTATGATAATTTATTCCAGCTATGTTTAGTATATCCTGACCTTATTTTCTTTATCATTCAGGTTGAAGTTGGAAAGAATGTTGTTGTTCCTGCCCACTCAAAAGTTTCATTACTTCCTCAGCCTTCAAATGAAGACAGCGATGAAGAACTTGAGTATGCTGACACCAACTCTGGAGTTACAGATAGTCCACGTTAGTCTGCAAACCCTAAGACTTTATTTGCTAATTGCTATTCATGTTAAGACTATTTTCATGGACCTGTAACCTACATGTTCTACTCTGTGTACTGGGTTTCTTCTTTGCAGCCTTTTCCAGCATGAGGAGTAATGGTGATCAAGCATCTGTTCCTTCTGAAGATGAGTCAGGAGCATATGAGGTATCCTTATATTCTTATGATCCTATCTGGCTCAGAGATTTAGTTTTGAGCACTCATGGAATTATGGTGTCGATTGTGGGGTACTAGGTTATACATTTTGCCATGATCTTTATAATCATTTGGGTTGTTTTTCATGTTTTCATCAACTAGACTGGGACCTGTGGTGTTGTTGGTTACATATGGACAAGCGGTGATACTGGATACCTGGAAGAATGGAGACAATCAATTGCCCCAATTCCTAAAGAAAAACTTGAAGAGTTGCAGCATGTGGTGTCTGAAGATGATGGGTCAGAAGATGAATCCAACAATCCGACTCTACAAGATAAAGATGATTCTTCAGACAGTGCGGTTGAGGATGATGATCCTTTTTCTAAGTTTGAGAAAGAGGTTATTTATGTATATGTGATTATGAAATATATACTTCCTTTTCTATCCCATTTTGCTGAGTGGTGTGCCCTGTTTAGGTGGAAGAAACATTCCAACGAGCTACGGGTGGTGGTGTTAATCGAGATAATTTGGTTCTAGAGATAAATGGCCTCAGGTGCAAGATCTTTCCTCTCCTATCAGACAAATATAAAACATGGCAAATACTAAGGACCTGTCTGGATAGGTGGCATTTGAAGTTTGGATTGAACTGAGTCCAAAGTTTGCCCTGAACAATCTTCCCTGTCCAGGCCCCAAGTATTGAAAATTATATGAACACGAAAGGAAAATCCCTTCAATTTGTTTTGTCCTGGTCCTGGAAGTTAATTTAGCTTACTGGCAATGTAAGAAGAGGAAAGGGCTTGAATAGCAGAAACTAATTTAGTTTATCTGAAATGTACAATGTTAGATTAATACTTTTGCCCACCTGCGAGCTTGCTCTTGTTAACTCGGAAATTTTAAGCTCCGTATTATTGGAATTAACTTTTTTAGTTAATTTATGCTGCACAGTTTCTCTTTAATTTCATTTCAGACGACTTTACTGTTATTCTGCAATGGTTACATTGGTAGATGCAATTCTTCCTGTTCAAATCCTTTTCAAATTGACTATTAATGATAGATTACTTTGATACCATGCTTATTTTTCAGGTTGGCTTACAGCCTTCAACACGCAGATTGTGCTGGAGCTGTGTTCTATTCTGTCACGAAGAGTGCACTACTGGCTGCACAATCTACTAATGGTAAGTTTTTTTTAATAAATGGTACGAATATTATGAATACTTGATGAGTATACAGTTGGGAATGCTGTGAATCTAGATACGTAGCTGTTTACCTAGTATTAATATTATGAATACTATCTTGTCCACCTCAACATCCTCGAAGGAAAATGCATGTATTCTTGATTACCAAGCTGAAGCCAATTTATTTTGGTTCTGTCACTTATTTATTATCGCATCGTGATGCTGGCTGTGCTTCATGCACAGATTTTAATGGCAACAAATCTTCACATGTAGGCATTGTAGCTATCGTATTTCCCCTTGCATATACAAAGTGTTCCACACCAGCCACAAATGCACCAATCGTAACTTGTTCCTCATGTCTGAAACCTAGTAAACTCCATGAGTATGCCCTACCCAGACTCCAGACTATGGGTCCATATTTGCATGATCCAGACTATGGGTTCTAGTTATCCTCACATTGCTTTCAGTGAAGAACCCGGTCTTTAGTTTGTCGCCTACATTCCCCAAATTCTTATACAATTAATGCTTTTGTACTTTAGCTAATTTAAACCATATTCCTGTTTTTTTGCCATACCTAGATTTTTTTTATTTAGTCCAGTTACTAGAATACTTTAATGGATCTGTTCAATGAATTTTCTGTGGTGGTCTTATATATGGTCTGCTGTTGAATATTAATACGCTGATACAGTCAAATAAGTGAAATAAATAAATTTTAGTGGAATTGCACCATTCTTCAGATGTATCCAAAGCTTATTCTCCCCTGCTTTTCCCGTCCTTTTTCAGACACTCTTCTTAATACAACAAAAGAAGCAATTGGCAAGTGGAAGGATCTTCTGCGCAATTACACTAAGACAGTTGATGAGGAGGTAGGGTCCAATTTATTCCTTACTTTACCTTGAACTATAAATGAATAAGATTTGCTGAAATTTGAACATTATCTGCATTGTTATATCGAAATACTAACACAAGTATCTAACCCAAGCTGGAATTTAATAATGTTTTGTGCCACGTGCTTGTTTATTAGCCTGGCAGCACTAGCCTCATGCTACGTATCTGTTCATTCTTTGAAATTGTCATCGAACATGAAAAATAACCTGATGATATCATCTTTTCGATTATTCTGCCTTGCATTGCTGTTAGAATTGCTGGGTTGGCGCATGGATTTTTATTTTTAAATATGATATGTAGTTTGTAGCTTTAGTATAGGCGACAAATGAGCTTTTAGAGGACTAGAGCTGATCCAGGCCTGCTTGATCATCTATTTTCAATACCTCACAACTTTGATCTGACCAAGTTCCGCTGCTTGATCTGTCAACGTTTGTTGATTTGTGTAATGTGTCTTGGTGGGTGTTGTTAAGGTACTAAAATGTGATGTCGCGTGAGCCTTTAAGGGACTATTGAGGAAAGGCCTTACAATTTCATGAGCCTTTTTGAGAGATTTTCCTGTCTAATTTAATTTGTAATTTTTTGGGGGTGTATTTTTTTATTCTTGCCCTGGGCTAATTATTTTATTTCTTGTGTGCTGCTGCAGATGGAGATACTATTAAAGTTTGAGGAAATGTGTCAAGAGATCACACCAGAATTTTCTCCACTGTTTGCAACGGTAACACCTATTTCACTGCAGATGGGTTCCACAATTGTACACCATGAATAGAAACCGTTTTGTTTAGACTGCTGAGCAAATACTGTACTTGAAAAGAATTACTTTTTAATTATTTTATAATCTGCTATTGAACACAGATCTTGTCACTCCTTTATGATAAGGATGTAGTAAGTGAAGATGCAATTTTGAGATGGGCGGAAGAGAAAGAACATGCTGACGAGTCTGATAAAATCTTTGTTAGGCAGTCAGAGGCTTTTATACAGGTATATCCCTTGCATTAAAGTTGGTTCTCCAAGCTCGTTCTGCACATGGTTTCATGGAACCTGTTGAATCTTTGATATTCACTAGTCTCTTTTGATATGTGCCTTACTTTGTTTTCACTAGTTACGCAACCTCATGTCCTAGGAATGGTTATACTGTCACTCTAGAATTATTTCACCTCACCACGTGTGCGCAACTGATTTTAATTTTGCTCACTTGTGTTTATGGAATCAGCTTGGTGGCATTAGTATTTTCTCTGCTGGACTTGTCTCCTCCATGGGGCAGACATGTGTGTTACGCATTTAGTTTTAGCTGAAGTTCAATCATCTGACTTGGTTGTGGTCGCACACATATTTCTGTCTGTTGGGCTTAAGTTTTCCTGTTCAGACTAAACAAAAACCCAAAATGTCAATGTTTTGTCACGATCACCTTTAATTAACTGATTTCTCACAATTTGTTACTCTACTCGGTGGCTCAAGGAGGACACGTGTGTTACAGATTAGTTTTTAGCTCAAGTTCATGGAATCATCTGACTTGGTGTTAGTCGCACACATATTTCTGTCTGTCGGGCTTATGTTTTCCTTGGTTCAGACTAAACCAAAATCCAAAATGTCAATGTTTTGTCACGATCACCTTTAATTAACTGATTTTCCACAATTTGTTACTCAGTGGCTCAAGGAGGCTGAAGAGGAGGACGATGAAGAAGAGGAATAACCTTGGAGAATGCGGTGTCCGGTTTGAGTGGTCTCCTGCTGTGAGTTTGCCACTGGCAAGTTTTGGAAAATGTAATTGTTTGTACATCAAGGCAGCACAATTTTGTTTCTAACCGACCAGAAAAGAAGAGGTGCAGAACAGTTCGCGAATGAGGCATGAATCAATATGACGACCCCAGTGTAGTTGACCCACTAGAACCACTGTATCATCTTTGCTTGGTTGATGCTTCGGTGAAGTTGTCGACACATTTGTTTAACTGTCCATCCATCATCTGTTTCGTTGCACCCAGCCAGCACTGGCACACACAGATCTTTAATAAAAGCTTGGGTTAGATATGGCTCCTTTTCTCCTCTCTTTGTGCTCGCAAATGTAGTGGGGGAGAAAGCAATGGAGGCTTCTTGCCCAAAAGGCCCCAGTGGATCATGTGGGTTGCGTAGATCCGGCACTAATCTTACCTCAAAAGGGGCACTGTTTGCTTAAAGTACGCTCTTTCCCCCGGAACCTTTCATGTTTTTTCCCCTAGATCCCTGATAGCCTTCTTTCCTTTGTGAAACAACCCAACCAAGGGCACCAAATCAAAGGCCGGTAGAAAGAGTAAAAAACCAGAATGGCCTTGGGGGGCAAAAGAGGAAAAGCCAGTCGGAATGAGTAGAGGATGTTGCACTGCTGGACTAAGCAACCTCACCCTGTGCCTTCGCCCATTTCGTCCTTCATCAGCATGTGCCTGATTTAATCTATTATTAAGTAGCTTCTTTTATACGGACTCCTTTTTAATTTCTCCGTGTATGTTGTGAGTCATCATAGTATGCATTGTTTAATGTCTCAGATGATTTCGCCTTGATCGTGAGAAAAGCTGGAATTATTCGATACCCGTCTTTGGGTGTGTTTAGATCTCAAAATTAGGATGCAAAATTCTGAGATTTTGCACGGATTTTGGGTTGAAAAGCACTGTTCCGAACTGAAAAACACTGTAGCACTTTTCGTTTGTTTGTGGTAAATATTGTCCTACCATGGTCTAACTAGGCTCAAAAGATTCGTCTCGCAAAGTACATCCAAACTGTGTAATTAGTTTTTGATTTCATCTACATTTAGTACTCCATGCATGTACTGACATTTTTGATGTGAGGTTTGATGTGATGGAGAATCTTCTTTTTGCATAGTGTATTTTGGGGGAAGTTGGGCTCTTAAACAGGACCTTTGTTAGGTTTCAATCACCTGACCTGACTGGCATAAAATTGTTTGACCTTTTTCTTTTGCGGTGGTCACAAGAATTACTGCCGAGTCAGACCGGGGTTAAGATAGAGTTAACCCAGGCTCGAACACGACCCGCATTTTGGACTTGGGAGCGCGAGCATGATATTCTTTCCGGATAAGACGAATGAATCTAGCAAGCTTTCCTTGTGACAGAACACCACGCCAAAACTGTGGCGTTTCGTCCCCACCGTCCTTTGAGGTCGGACGGCAATTTGCCCTCTTTTTTTGGGCGAATGGAGTCTCCTTTTTTCTCAATAGACGCTGATCTATCTGAAACACAAATGCTGTAGGCTGTAGCCAACGGAGAATTTTTGCAAACGTTATCAATTATTCAATTTTTATCATGTCATTTGCATCAAGCACTTAACAATTTCTCCGTTTTACGTACGTGGTTGCATCATCATATAGGATAATCGGGATAATGTTAAACAAGAAGCAGTGTCGACCGGATTACCACGTACTACGTGTCACCAACAACAACCCATATGGACGGACCAAAAAAGCTAAGGGGCGGGGTCTCCTCTCCCTGAACACGAACACGAACACGAACACGGCGTGGGGCAGACGAGATCTCGGGCCGGAAAAACGAACGCACACGCTGAAAAAGATGGTCGCATTTACGTTTTAACAAACGGCCGTCCGAGTCAGCAGACGAGCAGCGGAAGCCAGCGAAGGAACGTTCCGCTGCTGTGAGCCTTAGCCCTTAAGCTTCTCTCGTCCCCCCTCCTCCTCGTATATAAGAGAAGCCTCGCGATCGCAGCCGTCATATATCCCCCGACGTGAGTACCCACGTCTCCGGCCAGTGCAAGGAGGAAGACTGCTAGCTGTATATATGGACGCGGCGGCGGCGGCGGGCGCGGAGATCTACCGTCTGCCGGAGGAGTGCGTGGCGTACGCCATCTCGCTGACGACGCCGGGCGACGCGTGCCACTCCTCCGCGGTGTCGCCGGCGTTCCGGGCGGCCGCGGACTCCGACGCCGTCTGGGCACGGTTCCTGCCGCCCGATTACGCCGCCGTCCTGGCGCGCGCCGACGAGCCCGTCGAGTGCGAGTCCAAGAAGGAGCTCTTCTCCCGCCTCTGCGACAACCCCGTCCTCCTCGACGGCGCCACCATGGTACGTAGTACGTCGTCGATCGTACGCCGCCGCCGCCGCAAGCTAGCCAGCTTTTTTTAATTTCACATTGTTTGGAAATGCGAATATATATATATATATAGTTTGATTCTTAATTTCGGTCGCAAATGAAATGAAATTCGTGCAGAGCTTCGGGCTGGAGAGACGGAGTGGGGCGAAATGCTTGATGCTGTCGGCGAGGGCGCTGAGCATTGCCTGGGGAGACGATCCGACTTGCTGGACATGGACCGCTAGCCTTCCTGGATCCAGGTGGGTGCCACATGCTTTTCCTTTTTTTCGCAAACTGATACTTGCCTCATAAGTAATACTACTACTTAGTCGCCGCGGATATTAGAATATTTGATTCAAAAGGTCAACTTAATTCATGAATTCTATAGTATTTAATAGTTGAACAAATGTACATAGTAGTGTATGAATATTATCTAATTTCAAAGGTCATTTAATGTGGTGTTGAATTAGTAGAAATTGATGATGCATTGTAGGAAAAATTTGTAATTAGAGTATACATACATCTAATAATTTAGTACGGTAACTTAATTAAACCAAATAGAGAGAGTGATTTTTTAAATCAAACATTATGTTGACCGAATAATTTAGCGGATCCTACTTCAGTTCAAGTCTAGACCGCTTATTCTTATTTGGTCTTTTAATCGGACATATAAAGACATTTTCCCTCAGTTCTTGTTTTTTTTTTGCAAAACACATTTGTTAATAATTGAGATCGAGGTACGGCGTCTAATAATTTGACACTTGCGGTTTTGCATACACGACACGCACACGTGTCACGATGCATGCCTGCACACCCGTCTTCATGCACGCCGCACGTGCTCTAAAGCTCCTGACAATGGCAACGTAACACACGCGTCGTTATTGGCGTCACAAAATTAAAGGCTCAAGCACCAACGACACGATAGCTTACGCTCGCAGACTCTGCATGCTTGCATCACAAAAACAGATAAAAACAGATCGACGACTGATTAAGCTTTCCATGGGCACCACCACTCACGATCTGTGTGATCGATCAGGTTCCCGGAGGTCGCCGAGCTCGTGGACGTGTGCTGGCTGGAGATCACCGGGAAGCTCAGCCTCTCCCTGCTCTCCCCGGGGACAACCTACGCCGCCTACCTCGTCTTCGCCATGGCCGACGACTCGTACGGCCTCCAGTGCCATATCGGCATCCCGCCACCCAAGGCCACGGTCACCGTCGTCTCCTCCGCCGGGAGCAGGGCGAAGCTGTGTGGTGCCGTTGGGGTCAGCCGACCCCGACAATTTTTTAAGAACCTCTTATACGTATTGATTTTCACCAGCTTAGCTCTCTGTAAAAAAATATTTAGACCCCGATCAGCCTCGATTGACCCCGGTGGCATTTTATCCTGGCTTCGCCCGGGCAAGCTGGCGGCGACGTCGACCGAGCACAACACCATCTGCCTGCACCACATGCAGGGGGAGGAGGAGATCACCGTGCACCGGCGGGAGCTGGAGTACATTACCCTCCGCAGGTACGGCCCCAAGACGCGGACAAGGGACGCCGACCACGACATCAAGTGCCCGCGACGGAGGGGCGACGGGTGGGTGGAGGTCGAGCTGGGCGAGTTCGCCGTCGCCGGCGACGGCGAGGACGGCGGCGGCGTGGTGGAGGTCAGGTTTGAGGAGGTGGATAACCAGAGCTGGAAGAGGGGCTTCTTCGTGCAAGGCATCGAGTTCAGGCCCAAGCACTCTTGCTAGCGCCATAGCCGGCCGCTCGTCGATTCTTTTTCGATACAGCTAGCTGCTAGGTGCTAGCTGATTTAATTTTTAATCTAGGGGGGATATTAAGATGTGATTGTGTTGAATTAGGTCCAGAATCGAACATCCGGTGAACAGGGTAGCTCTCAAGTCTCAACCTGATTCTTTTTCTGGACTGACGCAACTTAAAAATCCAGCTACTGAAGAATTAATGGTCAATTTGTGTCGGTGTTTGCAACTTTGCATATGCGGACTATACTCTACTTTGCTGGTGACCCGGGACCAAAATCAGATAGCAAATATATTGTTTCGAATGTTAAGTCCACATGACTAAACGTGATTACTCTTGGGCATGTAAATAATTTTATCCGGTGAAAAATTAACCTCCCGTTCCATGGGCCATTTCGGCCTTCTGCCGCAATTGGGCTGCTTCATGTGGGCCTGCTGTTTGGGCCTTGCTGGGTTGTGTTGTGCGATCTAAAATTTTCTTCTATCTACAACAATCCTTTTCGCCTTCTTTTTTTTCTTTGAGCAAATCCTTTTCGCCTTACAATAAGGTAGTGTTTAGTTCCCTAAAAGTCTTTAAAATTTTCGCATCGCAGACAGTGTTACCTCTCACAGAACACATTTCCTGATGCAAAAATTCACCACTTTCACCCAAAATTTCACTAACCAAACACTGCCTAAGAGTTGGGTCGATCCGTCTCAAAATATTTGCACTTTTAACTTCTATATACTTCACATTTGACCATTTATTTTATTAAAAAATTATAAAAATATTATTCCGGACCCGTCTCTCGGAAAAAAAATCCCCACCTCCCTCCCTCGACGAGAAACCTAGGGTTTACACGAGCCGCGAGCGATGTCGGAGCGCCGCAGATTATTTCGGTATCTCCAAAGCGTTGCCGAGGAGGGCCGCACCAGAACCATCAGGCCTTTCGCGGAAGCCGTCGCCGCCCCGCTGCCTCCGCACGTCACGCCGTCGATGCTCCCTGATCTGGGTGTCTGGCCGCCGGAGCAGAGCTCTCGCGACATGGTCGTGCGCCTTCTTCTCGAGCGTGGTCTGGTAGGTCCCAGACACTAGTCCCAGCGCTACGGCGCCGTCCCGGAGCCCGACGCCAAGCTCGCCGCCGCCGCCATCGAGGCCGCGGCCTTCGCCTTCATCAACGACGAGTACACCGCCGGCGTCACCCTGGCCTCAGATCATGATCGGTTCGTGGTCGCGCAGGCGTACTGCAAGGCGTATGCCTATCGCCTCTTCGACTTCTACGAGTCCCGAGCTGCGCCTCCTGCCGCCGCTTCCGTGGATTCGTCGGCGACTGCTCCGTCTCCCGGAACCTCCGGGATTGACCACAGCGGATGATGATCTATCACATCATATATATATATATATATATATATATATATATATATATATATATATATATATATATATATATATATATATATATATATATATATATATATATATATATATATCTCCACGCATGCATGATGAGAATCGTTTTCTTATGTAGTACTCCGTACCTGCTGGTCCAGTTGTGTGATCCAGGACCAAAATGAGATTGCACATAGTATGGGTTAATTAATTGGAATGTTAGTTCCATATACTTTAGCCAGGGCGGATCCAGTAGTGGGGCGGGCGGGGCTCGAGCCCCTCCTACTGCTGGAAATCTAATGGTGCTTGTCGGGGACAGCCGTAGGGGTCCCCTAAAAAACCGGGGGAAACCCGTTCACTTTCGCAAAAACTAAAACACAAACGAATTCACAAACCTAAAACGCGCTCAAGATAGTCACGGCCCAGCGGCCGGGCCCACAGCCCTGGTGGCCCCAGCGGCCCACCAGAGCAGTCGGCCCAGCCACCCCCGGGCGAAACTCCGCTTCGCTCGAGGGGCGCAGCGCCACGAGACCCCGCCTCGCTCGAGGGTTGGTCGCCCCACCCCTCGGGTGAAACTCCGCCTCGCTCGAGGGTCGGTCGCCCCCTTGGGTGAGATTCCGCCTCGCTCGAGGCCCTCACAGGCTCGCCGCCCCTGCACCTGCTCCCCCGACAGGGGCGTTCAGCGTTCTAACACTTGCAGGCGCCCGGGTCAAAGACGAATCCGCGCCATGCCATCCCTCTGACACGCCCGGGAATCATATCCCGGCGCTGTTCTGCCAACTCTCCCGATGAGGCCACCCACTCGGCAAGGCCAGTGTCAGCTCCGCGACACTGCGCCACCCACTCGGCAAGGCCAGTGTCAGCTCCGCGACACTGCGCCACCCACTCGGCAAGGCCAGTGTCAGCTCCGCGACACTGCGCCACCCACTCTCGTACGGCCAACGCGCCGCACCCTCGAAAGAGGACAGCGGAACCCTCAAAACGGGGACGGACGCCTGCTCCGCGCCACACCATGACGCCGGACCAGTAAGGCGCGTCACCTCCGTCACCGTCGGTCCTGCGCGGCCATCCCCGCCATCACGACGCCATCCCGGGCACTGCTGCGCCATCCCTGACGCTGTGGGAATGCGGGGCGACAAGACACCGCCACGACCGCGGCTGTGCCCCTTGCGACCTCCCGTCAGCCGCACCCTCGAGTCAGCGTACGGACGACGACCACACGGAAAGTTCCTACGCTGCCACCCTCGAAGCCGCTCCTGGGCAGATACAGGGCACGCCACGACGCTCCGCCAGAAGCAAGATTCGCTAGGACGGCCGTCCACTCCGTTGCACTGTCCGCCATGCCATCACACGTAGCTAGAACAGTGCGGCACGCCTGTAAACTGCCTCCTCCTTGGCCTATAAAAGGAGGGGCAGTCCCCTGGCCGCAGGGGGACGACAGAGGACGAAAAAACGAAAAAGAGCACTGACTTACACGCCTTCCGCCTCCACCACGATATTGGCACTCGCCTCAATCAAAACCTCAGGGACCTGGAGGCCCGGCCTCCTCTCCCGCCCCGCTTGTAGCTCCCCTCTGCAAGCACCACGGTGCAGCGCAATACAGTGCCTCGAGCACACCACTGCTGGACGTACGGCCCCGGCCGGAACCAGGATAAACTTGTGTCCCCTGTGTTGTCGTTGGCACCGACCATCGAGAGGCCGATCACAGCGTAATTCACTAGTTAGTGTCGGGACTACTTTCCGCACCGACAGTTGGCGCGCCAGGTAGGGGACCCTCGCGCTGTGATCAACCCCTCACCCGCACTCTCGATGGTGATTCGTACCGAGATGACGTCCCAGAGGTACGCCATGGGCAGCTCGGACCCTCTCCCCGCTGGATTCGAAATCCGGTTTGGGAGCCTGAACTTTCAGGCTACAGGGAACGGCTACCTCATGCGCCTCACCAACTTCGACGAGCTCCACCCGTGGCGGTCGACTGGGCCGGGCCCAATGCCCGTCACGCCTGCTACTGACGCTCCGGCACCCACCCGGGTGGCTGCCGCGAGCGCCTCGACGCCCCGACGCCGCAAACGCCCCGGTCAGCGCTCGCGCCAGGCGCGCACGGAGCGACGCCGGGCAACACGCGAGGCGGCCCGGAACGACGCGCCCCCGCCAAGCAGCACGGTGGCGCACCCTGCGGGGGAGCACGTGGCCGCGGGGCCGCAGTTTCCCCACGGGATGCGCAACCCTGCTGCGGCGTACGCTTCATCCGTCAGCACCGATATGGCCGCGTACGAGGATCTCCCGGGCCATCACTTGCTGTCAATCCGGAACCTCATCGCCACCACCAACGACGAGTCGTACCACGGCTCGCCCAGCGAACTGCCGCCCTCAACTTCGCATGGCTACGCAGAGTGGGACTTCTCCGGCGTACCGGACCCTGTGGTCTTCCGGCGATTCCTTGATGCCGCGGACTACTGGTTCGGTTGCTCCGACGACTCCAGCGAGGGGAGTTATGACCCCTCGCGCGAGTGCTTCGTTGTCATCGCCAACGAGCAAGACGGCGCAAACGGAGCGGGCGACGGGAACGCGGCCCAGCATCCGGAGCCGAACCCGCCACCGGCCCCACCAGCGGGCAATGCGGACATCAATGCGCAGCTGGCCCAGGCACGCGAGCTCGAGGCGAAGCTCGCGGAAGAATACCGGCAGGTGCGGCTCCTGCGTGCAACTATCGCAGGGGAAGCCTCGGCGCGCGGCGAACGCGCCCGAGACGCCGGGAAGCAAGCCTGCGAGCGCATCAACGCCAACTTCAATGTGGACGACCCACACACGCCACTTCGTGCCAGCCAAAAACTCATCGCGGCGGCAACACTACTTCGGGCCATGCCCGAGCCATCGACACCCGAGGCACGTAACCTGCGCCGCGAGGCGCAGACTCTCATCGAGCAAGCGGCCGTGCAGCAGGCCGAGAGCTCCGCGTCCCGCATGCGCAACCAGTCCAGCGCGCGGGGCGACGGTGGCGCGAAGGACCAGGAGGCATCCGTCCACGCGGACGGCGCGGCGGAGCAGCCGCCAAACCAGGGCAAGACGCCTGTCAAGGAGCGGATCCTTGACACGCGCGGCGAGGCCCACGACGGAGATGCCCGCAACGTCCTGAACGCCAAGCGAAAGGGCGACGCGGAGGTGCGAGCGGCGGCAGGCTACCACCCTCGACGAGGTGGTCGCTACGACAGCCGAGAGGACCGCTCGCCGACGCCGGAACCCCCGGGAACCCGAGTGTTCAGTCGGGAAATCCGTGCGGCGAGTTTCCCCCAGCGTTTCCGCCAGCCCACCACCATCGACAAGTACACGGGGGAGACGGACCCTCGTGTGTGGCTCAACGACTACCGTCTGGCTTGCCAGCTGGGCGGAGCCACCACCGATGCGGTGATCATCCGCAATCTGCCGCTGCACCTTGCGGACTCGGCCAGAACATGGCTCGAGCACCTACCGCCCAGCCAGATCCACAGCTGGGATGACTTAGTGCGCACGTTCGTAGGGAACTTCCAGGGCACATATGTGCGCCCTGGGAACTCCTGGGACCTACGAGCGTGCGCCCAGAAGCCCGGCGAGTCGCTCCGGGACTTCATACGGCGCTTTTCAAAGCGCTGTACTGAGCTCCCGAGCGTTGCTCAGTCCGAGATCGTGCACGCCTTCCTTGAAGGCACGACCTGTCGGGACCTCGTGCGCGAACTCGGGAGGAGCCCGCCGGTCGACTCCAACGAGCTGTTCGACATCGCCACCAGCTTCGCCTCCGGGGAGGAGGCAGTAGGTGCCATTTTCGACGGCAAGAAGGGCAAGCGCGCGGACGACGCGCCCGCGGAGGGCAGCAAGTCCAAGGAGCCCCAGCACAAGCACAAGCGGGGCAAGAAGGGCAAGAAGCCGCGCCACGAGACGCGCGCGCAGGGACACGACAACGGCGGGGACGAGGCCCTCGCAGTTGACCCGGCTCGAAAGGGCCCTCGAGGGACCCCTCGAGGCCCCGGCGTATTCGACGATATGTTGAAGAAGCCCTGCCCGTACCACAAGACCCCAGTCAACCACACACTTGAGCAGTGCGACATGCTCAAGAAGTACTACCGCCGTGTCGCCGCGAGGGAGGACGAGGCCAAGAAGGATGGGGGTGGCGGAGACGCTGACGGCTTCCCTGCGGTGGAGAACGTCTTCTTCATCTTCGGGGGACCGACGGTGGACATGTCCACCAATCGGCGCAAGCGAGAGCGGCACGAGGTCCTCGCCGCGGAGAGGGCACCTCCTTCCTTCCTCGATTGGTCGGAGGACGCCATCACCTTCAGCCGCGAGGACCACCCGAACCGCATCCCCAACCCGGGCCAGTACCCGTTGGTCGTCGATCCCATCATCGGCAACGCGCGGTTTTCCAAGGTGCTGATGGACGGCGGCAGCAGCCTCAACATCCTCTACGCCCACACCCTACGACTGATGGGGATTGGGTTGGACCAGCTGCGGCCCAGCACAGCGCCGTTCCACGGCGTCGCGCCAGGCAAGCGCGTCCAGCCCCTCGGGCAGATCGACCTACCAGTCTGGTTCGGCACACCGGACAACTTCCTTAAGGAAGTCCTCACCTTTGAGGTAGTGGGTTTCCGGGGCGCGTACCACGCCATCCTTGGCCGTCCGTGCTATGCCAAGTTCATGGCGGTCCCGAACTACACTTACCTCAAGATGAAGATGCCGGGGCCAAAAGGCGTAATCACCGTGGGCTCGTCGATCGAGCACGCATTCGACTGTGACGTCGAGTGCGTCGAGCACGCTGAGGCCCTGGCGCTCGACGAAACGTTTGTCGCGGACATGGAGAAGCTGGCCAACGAGGGCCCCGACTCCTCCGCCAAGCACGCGGGCAGTTTCGAGGCTGCCGAACAAACGAAGGAGGTGCCCCTCGACCCTGCAGCCCTCGAGGGCAAGGTGTTGAGGGTCAGTTCCACCCTCGACCCGAAATAGGAAGTGGTGCTCGTCGACTTTCTCCGCGCCAACGCCGATATCTTCGCGTGGAGTCCCTCGGATATGCCAGGCATCCCGAGGGAGGTCGCCGAGCACTCCCTTGATATCCTACCTCACTCCCGAGCCGTGCAACAACGGCTGCGCCGCTTCGACGAAGAGCGGCGCCGGGCGATCGGAGCGGAGCTGCGGAAGCTCCTCGAGGCCGGGTTCATCAAGGAAGTTTTTCACCCTACGTGGCTAGCTAATCCTGTACTAGTTAAGAAAAAGAATGGGAAGTGGCGGATGTGTGTAGATTACACTAGTTTGAATAAAGCATGTCCCAAAGTTCCTTTTCCTTTGCCACGAATCGATCAAATCGTTGACTCAACCGCAGGGTGTGAACTATTGTGTTTCCTCGATGCCTATTCCGGGTACCACCAAATAAAGATGAAGGAGTCCGACCAGCTTGCAACTTCGTTCATCACGCCGTTCGGAATGTTCTGCTACGTAACGATGCCGTTTGGCCTTCGAAACGCGGGCGCTACATACCAGCGATGTATGCAGCACGTTTTCGGAGACCACATCGGGCGAACCGTTGAGGCTTACGTAGATGACATAGTCGTGAAAACCAGGAAGGCGGACGACCTGGTTAGCGACCTGCGCGTGGCATTTGATTGCCTGCGAGCCAACGGGGTGAAGCTGAACCCCGAGAAGTGCGTCTTCGGAGTGCCGCGGGGCATGCTGCTGGGATACATAGTTTCCCAGCGGGGCATCGAGCCCAACCCCGAGAAGGTCGCGGCCCTCGAACGGATGGGCGCGATTCGAGACCTCAAGGGGGTCCAGAAGGTGTTGGGGTGCCTTGCCGCCTTGAGCCGCTTCATCTCGCGGCTCGGCGAGAAGGGATTACCCCTCTACCGACTCCTGAAGAAACACGAGCGCTTCTCCTGGACCGTCGAGGCCCAGGAGGCGCTTGACAAACTCAAGGCGACGCTCGCCCACGCGCCAATCTTAACGCCGCCCCAGAACCATGAGCCTCTGTACCTCTACGTCGCCGCGACCACTCAGGTGGTCAGCGCCGTCATCGTGGTGGAGCGTACAGAGGAGGGGCACGCCCTGCCAGTCCAGAGGCCCGTGTACTACATCAGCGAAGTGCTATCCGAGACCAAGGCACGGTACCCACAGATCCAGAAGCTGTTCTACGCAGTAGTGCTCGCGCGGCGCAAGCTCCGGCACTACTTCGAGGCCCACCCGGTCACGGTGGTCTCCTCGTTCCCGTTGGGGGAGATCATCCGCAACCCGGACGCGACGGGCAGAATCGCCAAGTGGTCTGTGGAATTGATGGGCGAGACGCTCGCTTATGCGCCGCGCAAGGCAATCAAGTCCCAAATCCTGGCGGATTTCGTCGCCGAATGGACGGACACACAACTGCCGCCGCCGCAAATCCAGGCCGAATGCTGGACCCTCTACTTCGACGGGTCGGTGATGAAAACAGGGGCAGGCGCGGGCCTGCTCTTCCTCTCACCCCTCGGGGAGCACATGAGATACGCGGTACGCCTGCATTTCCCCGCGTCGAACAACATGGTGGAGTACGAGGCCCTTCTTTGCGGCCTCCGAATCGCCATCGAGACAGGCATCAAACGCCTCGACGTCAGGGGGGACTCGCAGCTCGTGATTGACCAAGTTATGAAGAATGCGAGTTGTCACGACAACAAAATGGAGGCCTACTGCAACGCCGTACGAGCTCTCGAAGACAAGTTCTACGGCCTCGAGCTTAACCACGTACCCCGCAGGTACAACGAGGAGGCGGACGAACTCGCAAAAATCGCGTCGGGGCGAATCACCGTCCCCCCGAACGTTTTTGCACGAGACGTCGCCAGGCCGTCCGTCAACCTCGAATCGACACCCTCGAGTCAAGAGGAACCCTCGGGGGCTCCCTCGAACCCAGCGGGCGCGGAACCCATGAATGAAGACCCCACGAACGAGGCGTTTGTGCTCTCCTTGCTCGAGGGCTACGGTGCGGCCGAAGCCATGGACACGGAGCCAGCCCCCCGCGCGGAGGACTGGCGGGCCAAGTACCTCGCCTGGATGGAGCAAGGGGAGCTTCCCTCGGATCGGTCCGAGGCCAGACGCATCGCCAGGAAGGCCAAGTCGTTCGCCCTCGTCGACGGCGAGCTGTACAAGCGCGCTGCGTCAGGCGTCCTGCAGCGGTGCATACCCATCCCCCAGGGGCGCGAGCTCCTTCGGGACATCCACGCGGGCGTGTGTGGCCACCACGCGGCGCCACGCACCCTCGTGGGCAATGCGTTTCGCCAGGGCTTCTATTGGCCTACCGCGGTTGCTGATGCCAGCGAGATCGTGCGCACCTGCGAAGGGTGCCAGTTTTACGCCCGCAAGACCAATCTCCCGGCGCATGCCCTCCAGACGATCCCCATCACGTGGCCTTTTGCCGTGTGGGGGCTGGACATTGTCGGGCCCCTACGAAGGGCGCCCGGGGGCTACACGCACCTGCTAGTCGCCATTGACAAGTTCTCCAAGTGGGTCGAAACGCGCCCAATCACGAATCTCAGGGCAGAGCAGGCCGTAATATTCTTCACCGACATCATCCACCGGTTTGGGGTGCCTAACTCCATCATCACCGACAACGGGCCCCAGTTCACCGGCAGGAAGTTCCTGGAATTCTGCGACAAGCACCACATCCGCGTGGACTGGGCAGCCGTCGCGCACCCACAGACCAATGGTCAAGTGGAGCGGGCCAATGGCATGATCCTACAAGGCCTCAAGCCCAGGATTTTTGACAGACTGAACAAGTCTGGCCGGAAATGGCTCCAGGAGCTGCCGGCGGTCGTATGGAGCCTCAGAACCACTCCGAGCAGGGCCACGGGATTCACCCCGTTCTTCCTCGTCTATGGCGCGGAGGCCGTCCTCCCCACGGATCTGGAATACGGGTTGCCCAGAGTCAAGAGCTACGACGAGGGCGCCAACCAGCGAGCCCGCGAGGACTCACTGGATCAGTTGGACGAAGCCCGCACTGTGGCCCTGATGCATTCAGCAAGATACCAGCAGGCTCTGAGGCGGCACCAGGCCCGGAAGGTACGACGCCGAGACTTCGACGAAGGGGACCTAGTCCTAAGGCTACGCCAAGACAATCGAGGCCGCCACAAGCTATCGCCCCCATGGGAGGGACCCTACATCGTTGTCAAAGTGCTCAAGCCCGGCACCTACAAGCTGGCCAACGAGGACGGCAAGGAACTCACCAACGCTTGGAACATCCAACAGCTACGTCGCTTCTACCCTTAGAAAGAATTTCCAAGTTTTTCTTGTCATTACATACCCAACACCCCAGTTGGCTGTAATTTCCATCAGATTAATAAAAGCTGAAGGGCGACTTGGTTTTCTCCCGAAAACCAAATCCCCCTCGGGGGCTACTGCGGGGGCGTCCTCCCCAAAAAATGGTCCCATTTTTTCGCAAAATTCGCCGCAAATGTGCTAAGTATGCCTCGACCCAAACTTTGGGTGAACCCACGCGGGACGCGAGTGGCCAGAGGGCGAAGACGCGCGAGTCGGGGATAGCCCACGCCTCCGGCAGGATACGGCCCTTCCCCCTCGCCACTTTGCCTATGAGCTACCCGTGCGAACGAAAACCTTCCCAGCCAAGGTTCGCCTAAGAAAGCGGGGAGGCAGAACAACACAATTGCCGAAATAAACAACGAGTTTTTCAACTTACAAACATTGAAGTGTTTTAAACAAGCGAATGTTTATTACAACAGCCGCGCGGCTCGAATTCTAACATCAAAAACATAAAGGGCGCAAACGCCCAATGGTCTTCAGGCTTGGGGGCCGCCAGCCGGGGGGGCGTCCGGGAAGAGGAAGTCCATGAAGTCCTCGGCGAGGATGTCGGCGGCAGGAGCAGCGAGCGCATCCGCACGGTTCATCGCCACCTCGTCGTCGACGCCAACGGGAACGACGTAGCCCGTGGAAACGGCCTCGAGGTCGACCTGGTAGTGGGAAGCCACCACGCCAAGAGCTTTCTGAACTCCCAGGTAAAGGGCGCGGCGCACGCGCTGGGTAACATGCCTGCCGAGGGCGCGGAGGCGACTCGCCATCGAGCTCCCAGCCTGCACTTCGCCCTCTTCGACCCCCTGGCACGCCTCGAGGGCGGCGGCCCGCAGCTCCTCCAGCTCCTGCTGTGAGGAGTTGTAGGCCGCCTGGAGGGACTCTGCCTGGGTCGTCGAGTTCCCAAGAGCGTTCCGCAGGCCTGAAACCCGTGAACGAAAAACAAAAATTGGGAGCGGATCCCAAGCGAACCAAATCGACACGCAAAATGCGAAGAGAGGCGACTCACCTTCAACCTGTTTCTTCTCCGTATCGAGGGCCTTGCGCGCGACTTCGGCCCCCTGCTGCAGGCTAAGGACCGTAGCTTCCTGCTCCACGACAGCCTGGCGCAGGTCCTCGTAGGAGACGCTGAGCTGGTTCAGCTCCCCATCGAGCCGCGAGACTTCTTCGTCCCGTTGCTTGAGGGTCGCCTGCGCCCCCTCGAGTGCGGCGCGCTCCTGCTGAAGGAGACCCTGGGCCTCTTCTCGTGCCAGGCGCTCGCGCTCGAGGGCGGCCCGAGCCTCAGCGAGGGCGGTTCGCTCCTGCTGGAGCTGAACGTCCGCCTGTCGGCGCGCGTCCTGCTCCCGCTGAAGCTGCTCCCCCGTCGACGCAAGGGAGGCGGCCTGGTCCGCCAGGCTGGCCCTCAGCTGCTCGGCCTCCTTGGCCCTTTCCTCGGCCTGGCTCTGCCAAGACCGTGCTCCCTCGAGGGTTGCACGGTCCCGTTCGAGCTGGGCGCGAATCGCGGCCACCTCCGTCTCCCACTCTGCCGCCACGGTCTGCATCGCGGCTGCGTCCTCGCGCGCCTTCCGCAGCGCCTCGTCCCGCTCCAGGAGCGCAGTCCGCACCCTCGCGACCGCAGAGACACCTTCCGCAGCCTGGGCGTCCTGCTCCAGGAGCTCGTCCCGCACTGCCTGAAGCCGGTACTCCAGCCACCCGTTGTCAGTCCGCAGGGCCTCGACAAGGGCGTCAAGAGCGTCGTATTGGTCCCGGTACCAGTTGCGCTCGGAGCTCAGCCGGTCGAGGCGGCCGTACTTCTCCCGGGCTCGACCCTCCAATTCCTGCCACCGGCAGACAAGGCGGAAGAGAGTTTGAGTCGGAAAAAGCGCGAACGCGGGAGAGACGAGGGGGGAAGAAACTCCGAAATCCAACAGAAGAGACGCGTACCTGGAAAATCCACCACGCAGGACCCCCGTGGATCCGCAGCGCCTCGTCCAGCGCGTTGTTGAGCGAGGCGCCGTGGTCGCGGAACTCTTGCCACAGCGCCTGCTCGGCCAGGGCCTCGAGACAGAGGGCCGACGGCGCGCTGGCTTGCTCCCGCTCCCGCTCCACACGCGCCACGGCGCCATCGGGGGCAGGAGGGCCGGCACGAGACGACGAGGCCTCGGCGCCATGCGCCGAGGGCTGCGGCATCACGCAGCCATCCTCCCGCATCACTAACACCCCCGCCGCAGGCTCGGGGGCTGGCGCGGGCCAGTTCTCCCATTGGCCCCATCCAGGCGGCGGCGCGTCGTCGTCATGGATCTCCCCCACGGCCACCTGACCGCCCGCCGCCGGCACAGGCAGAGGCCGGACCGTCGGCGCGGCGGTTGCCGCTGTCGTAGCCGCCGCCGCGGCCATCGCCTCCTGCTGCGGCTCCGTGGCCACGGCCGCGCTGCGCGGTGGCTCGCCCGTCATCGCCGCGCTCCCGGCCGCCCGTGGCGCCCTCGACGAGCGCCGCCTCGTGGGTACGGACGCATCCGACCTGAGCGCTTTAGCAGGCGCGAGGGCGGGAACGGTCGGCGCCACCCTGCGAACACGGAGACAAACAACTGAGCTCCAGCCCCTCGAAACCGGAACGTCTGGAGGAGCGACTGCTTACCTCAAGGTGGAGAAACCTCGCTTCCTCTTCCTCAAGGGTTCAGCGGGCGCTGCTGTGGCGCCCGTCGTCGCCACCACGGCGCTCCCAGACGCTTCCGCGGCACACGCTGGCGCTTCCGCAACGCGTGCCGCCTCGTCCACGGACCGCCCGGCGGCGGGCGCTTCCGCGCCCACCACGGGCGCATGCTCCTCTGTCGCCTCTGCGGCTCTCGGTGAGGGGGTCGAGGGATTCCACCTCTCGGGGAGGGGGCGCCGCCCCCCGTCGCTTCCCTCTTCTTCCTCCTCTCCCGACGACGAGTTCCCCGGAGTCGCCGGGGAAGAGAGTCCCTGCTGCTCGCGCAGCCGATACTCCTCGTCCCGCTGCTCCCGACGCTCCCGCCGCCGGATTCTCTTCTCCTTCCTGCGCGCCGCCCGCTCCTGCTCCCGCCGCTGCGTGGCGCGGGCAACCGCTCGAGCTCGGGGCGTGGGCGGGTCCGACCGCGAGGCATCCACGGTCACCCTCTGCTAAAAGGCGACTGTCAAAACCATGCTGGTACGTTGCAAGGGAACGAGAAAGGGAGGAAGGCCTACTCACCGCCGGGGCGTCGGGGAGCATAACGAACGACCAGAGGTCGTCGTTGCTGTGTCGGCCGGCCTTGAGGCTGATGGCGCGCCTCGCCCTCGTGGCCGCGTATTCCCGAGCGAGGCGCTCATTCAAGAACCGCGGGCGCGCCAACGACGTAGGGTTGGCCGCCTCGCTCATCTCGTAAATACGGAGCTCCCTCTCCATGAGGGGAACGATCCGCCGGTAGTGGAGGTTCGCGAGGACCGAAGCCGCCCCCAACCCGGCATCCGCCAGGCTCTTCAACGAGGTTAGGAGCGAATCCAACCGCGCCTGGTGCGAAGAAGGGGACACGCCGTGGTGCCAGGAGTCGGCCTTCTCCTTCAGCACCTTGCCGGTGTAGGGGGGAAGGCCGGCGCCGTCGTTGCGGAGGTAGAACCACCCCCGCTCCCATTCCGAGTTGTTGGATGTCATCGTGCAGGGGATGTATAACTCCTTGCACGAATCCCGCAACGAGACCGACAGGCCGCCGGCGCGCACCGCCAGGCGCACCCGTGCCTCGGGCGTAGCGAGCGTATGCAGCTCCGCGCGGAAGAGATGGACCCAGAGATCCCAGTTCACTGGGGTCCCCAGGAATCCCTCGCAGACGCCAACGAAGGTGGCCGCCTGCGAAATCGCATTGGGGGCGAAGTTGTGCAGCTCCACCCCGTAGTGGTGGCACAGTCCGCGCATGAAGCGGCTCGCCGGCGCGGCGAAGCCGCGCTCATGGTGCCGGATGAAGCTGACGACGTAGCCGTACGGCGGGTTGGGCTCCCGGTCCGTCGCCGGCGGAACGATCCACGCCGAGGGCTGCCCCTCCACGTTCGGCGCCAGCTGGCCGCTGTTCACGAGCTCGCTCAGGGCGAGCTTCGTCACCGTCGAGCGGCTCCACGGCAGCGGATCCAGCACCGTGATCGGCTGGGGGGGAGCCATTGCGATTGACAGCGGCGCACGAAGACGAAGCTAGCAGCGGGCGAAACGAAAGGGCGGCGGCGCTAAGTAACGAGGTAAGGAACTTCCGCCTCCCTCTACTTGGATTTATAGATCTAAGGGAGCCACGCTCCCCAAACCGCGCGTCGCGCGCATTAACTGCAGGCGGCTGCATCTACCGCTGACGAGCGGGGCCCACCGCACCGAAACAGCCAGCCGCGCGCGCACGCGCGATCATTACGGCGCGACAACCGAAGAGCCGCAGCGGCCCGTCACGTCAGCCCCCCGCCCACGTCGCCCACTACGCGCGCGGCCGCGACGCCTGAAAAGGCGCGCCCGCGACGCACGACTTAAGCCACAACTGTGGGCATTTAAACGGCCTAGTCCCTTACTGCGTAAGTGTGACCCTCGCACGGCCCGAGCCCAGCGCTCGAAAAACCAGACCCTCGAAGGGTGCGATTACTGACCAGTGGCCTCGAGACCCGCTCGGTGAAAGCGGGCGCCACAGGTGCCCTCGATTCTAGAGGATTACTGATCAGCAGCTCGGGGGTCGACTCGACCGCGAACCCACGAATCCTGCAGATGCAATCGAGGCGGGGGCACTTAGCTGCCACCCCGCAATGGCCCTACTAATCAGGGGTTCGAAGCCTGACCCTTGAAGGGTCCGAACAGGCGCCCCAGATCAACAGAGTCAGGGACGACGAGGGCGCGCGCATTCGAGACTGTCCTCGAGCTCACCAGCTCGAGGGCGCCCCACATGTCGTATTCAAGAGCCAACGAGGGCAGCTAGTCGAGGGATCCCATCGAGGGAGAGCTTCCGCGCCCTCGGTCCCCAGCGAACGGGACCGAGCCCTACCTAGCAAACCCACGTAAGCGCTTTCATGGACGAGTCTCCGGACCACGAGCCAACCCTTATCGAACGGGGCATGGGCGTCCACTTGAATCACCCGATAACAGCTCGAAGAGGAACCCGCAATTCGCGACCCGCTCGATGGGAGTTGTGGACACCTCACCCCCCGTCCCGCGGAGGGACGGCGAGGGAACGTACCAACAAGTCGGAGAGCCCGCCCCGATCGCCTCGAACGGGCCCAGGCTCGGGGGCTCGACGCGTGGCTACACCTCCTGGATATGCATCGAACGCACGCGGACGTCGGCACATGCGTACGGCACCGCCGAGGCCGGCTGAAACACCGCCGAGGCCGGCTGAAATAAACGCCTCGCACAATGACGACGCTGCGAAAAAACCTTGAAGGAGTACACACACTCCTCCAAGGCTTCGGGGGCTAGACCCGCGGGTCCGCTAGCGCGCCCCCAAGGAATAGCACAGCAATCAGGAGGGAAGAAGGTCCCATCAGCAAGCGTCAGCATCTGCGGGATCCTAACGGATACACCCGCAGATGCTCGGGGGCTACTGTCGGGGACAGCCGTAGGGGTCCCCTAAAAAACCGGGGGAAACCCGTTCACTTTCGCAAAAACTAAAACACAAACGAATTCACAAACCTAAAACGCGCTCAAGATAGTCACGGCCCAGCGGCCGGGCCCACAGCCCTGGTGGCCCCAGCGGCCCACCAGAGCAGTCGGCCCAGCCACCCCCGGGCGAAACTCCGCTTCGCTCGAGGGGCGCAGCGCCACGAGACCCCGCCTCGCTCGAGGGTTGGTCGCCCCACCCCTCGGGTGAAACTCCGCCTCGCTCGAGGGTCGGTCGCCCCCTTGGGTGAGATTCCGCCTCGCTCGAGGCCCTCACAGGCTCGCCGCCCCTGCACCTGCTCCCCCGACAGGGGCGTTCAGCGTTCTAACACTTGCAGGCGCCCGGGTCAAAGACGAATCCGCGCCATGCCATCCCTCTGACACGCCCGGGAATCATATCCCGGCGCTGTTCTGCCAACTCTCCCGATGAGGCCACCCACTCGGCAAGGCCAGTGTCAGCTCCGCGACACTGCGCCACCCACTCGGCAAGGCCAGTGTCAGCTCCGCGACACTGCGCCACCCACTCTCGTACGGCCAACGCGCCGCACCCTCGAAAGAGGACAGCGGAACCCTCGAAACGGGGACGGACGCCTGCTCCGCGCCACACCATGACGCCGGACCAGTAAGGCGCGTCACCTCCGTCACCGTCGGTCCTGCGCGGCCATCCCCGCCATCACGACGCCATCCCGGGCACTGCTGCGCCATCCCTGACGCTGTGGGAATGCGGGGCGACAAGACACCGCCACGACCGCGGCTGTGCCCCTTGCGACCTCCCGTCAGCCGCACCCTCGAGTCAGCGTACGGACGACGACCACACGGAAAGTTCCTACGCTGCCACCCTCGAAGCCGCTCCTAGGCAGATACAGGGCACGCCACGACGCTCCGCCAGAAGCAAGATTCGCCAGGACGGCCGTCCACTCCGTTGCACTGTCCGCCATGCCATCACACGTAGCTAGAACAGTGCGGCACGCCTGTAAACTGCCTCCTCCTTGGCCTATAAAAGGAGGGGCAGTCCCCTGGCCGCAGGGGGACGACAGAGGACGGAAAAACGAAAAAGAGCACTGACTTACACGCCTTCCGCCTCCACCACGATATTGGCACTCGCCTCAATCAAAACCTCAGGGACCTGGAGGCCCGGCCTCCTCTCCCGCCCCGCTTGTAGCTCCCCTCTGCAAGCACCACGGTGCAGCGCAATACAGTGCCTCGAGCACACCACTGCTGGACGTACGGCCCCGGCCGGAACCAGGATAAACTTGTGTCCCCTGTGTTGTCGTTGGCACCGACCATCGAGAGGCCGATCACAGCGTAATTCACTAGTTAGTGTCGGGACTACTTTCCGCACCGACAGTGCTCCCTTAAGCATTCCTTTATAAATTTGAGAAAGAACAATGAGGAAAGAAGTGGCTAAAGGAAGAAGAAGGAGAAGAAAACCCCCTCCCTAATTTATTCCTAGACCCGTCACTGTCTTTGGCGTGATTAATTCTTCATCGTTCCATCACTCTATAATCGTGCATGCAAAATTATAGATTGCTATTAAATTATTATCTGGTGAACGCAGACTTTGAATGATTTATTTTGTTCTCTCGATCAGCATTTGCTAGCTAGTGAATATATATTTCCTTTCCAGTTGAAAAAACATAAGCTAATCGATCTTTTCAAGAACTTTTAAGAATGATATAGATTTAAAGTATACTCACTCCGTTCCAAATTTGTCGTTTCGGCTTTTCTATATGCATTACTTTTATAATATATCTAGACATAAGTATATATCTATGTGCATAACAAATAGAATGTATTTAGAAAAGTCAAAACGATAGATAATTTGAAACGGAAGGAGTAGTCTCTAAGTAGTTAAACCTTTCTATAGTTTATATATATTGTTTTTTTTGAGAATATAGTTTCCATATATTTTTTGAGAATATAGTTTCCATATATAGGGAGTAGCCTAAGGCACCGTTTAGTTCCTCAAAAGGTCTCAAAATTTTCGCATCGCAGACTGTGTCACCTCTCACAGAACACGTTTCCCAATGCAAATTTTCACCACTTTCACCAAAATTTCACGGAACTAAACAGGGCTTAGTATAGATTTGTCAACAAATAAACTAGTGCATTGGTGACTGTGTACATGAAGCACATAAAGCATTACTGTATAATAACATATAAACAGGAGGGTAGTCAGAATTTGAATATAGTTAGAGTGGGGGTGGGGGAGTATAGCATGGTGCTTAACCTGTCTTACGCGCACGTGGTCTACAGCAACTTCTTTACATGCGCGTACATAGAGAACAAAAACTTGCGGCAACCCCCCAAGTTTCGATTGAAACTATAAAACCAACAACAGCCAACTAAGGCTCAACAACATTCAAAATCGGGGCTCCTATATCAGTACCGTAAGGTAGATAAAGTTGAAACTTCCAATTCACTAAATCTCACCTAACCTAAAGCCCAGCTAAAGTTGCTAGCCAGTAGTTTTCAGAAAACGGTCAGAAACGTACGAGGATGTCATTCGAATTCCGTAGCTCCGATTGTAGCGGTTCTGGACTTTTCGCAACTCCAACAACATGTGTTTTACGAAAACCATTGGGTGTCTCTGTTCTGGAAAATTGGTCCGGGTGCTTAAAATCGACCCGAAGCGAGTGCAATAGCCCACGAAAACGGCTCGAAGCTTACGAGGATGTCATTCGAATTCCGTAGCTCTGATTGCAGCACTTCTGGATTTTTGGAACGCCAACAACATGTGTTTTACGAAAGCCATTGGGTTTCACTGTTCTAGAAAATTGGCCTGGGTGCTTAAAATCGGTCCGAAGCGTGTGCTATAGCCCACGAAAATGGCCCGAAACATACGGAGACGTCATTTGAATTCCGTAGCTCCGATGGCAGCAGTTATGGACTTTTCGGAACGCCAACAACATGTGTTTTACGAAAACCGTTAGGTTTCTCTGTTCTGAAAAATTGGCCCAAGTGCTTAAAATCGGCTCGAAGCGTGTGCTATAGCCCACGAAAACAGTCTGAAACGTACAGAGACGTCATTTGAATTCCGTAGCTCCGGTTGTAGCGGTTCTGGACTTTTCAGAACGCCAACAACATGTGTTCTATGAAAACTATTAGGTTTCTCTGATCCGGAAAGTGGCCCGGGTGCTTAAAATCGGCTCGAAGCGTGTGCTATAGCCCACGAAAATGGTCCGAAACGTTCAGAGACGTCATTTGAATTCCGTAGCTCCGATTGCAGCGGTTCTAGACTTTTCGGAATGCCAACAACATGTGTTCTACGAAAACTATTAGGTTTCTCTGTTCTGAAAAATTGGTCCGGGTGCTTAAAATCGGCTCGAAGCGTGTGCTGTAGCCCACGAAAACGGCTCGAAACGTACGAGGATGTAATTCGAATTCCGTAGCTCCGATTGCAGCGCTTCTGGTCTTTTCAGGACGCCAACAATATGTGTTCTACGAAAACCATTGGGTTTTTCTGTTCTGAAAAATTGGCCCGGGTGCTTAAAATCGGCTCGAAGCGTGTGCTATGGGCCACGAAAACGGCCAGAAACGTATGAGGATGTCATTTGAATTCCGTAGCTCCGATTGCAGTGGTTCTCGAAATGCCAACAACATGTGTTCTATGAAAACTATTAGGTTTGTCTGTTCCGGAAAATAGGCCCGGGTGCTTAAAATCGGCTCGAAGCGTGTGCTATAGCCGACGAAAACGGCCCGAAATGTACTGAGACGTCATTTGAATTCCGTAGCTCCGATTGTAGCGGTTCTGGAGTTTTCGGAACGCCAACAACATGTGTTCTACGAAAATCATTAGGTTTCTCTATTCCGGAATAGTGGTCCGAGTGCTTAAAATCGGCTCGAAGCGTGTGCAATAGCCCACGAAAACGGCCCGACACGTACGGAGACGTCATTTGAATTCCGTAACTCCGATTGCAGCGGTTCTGGACTTTTCGGAATGCCAACAACATGAGTTCTACGAAAACCATTGGGTTTCTCTAATCTGGAAAATTGACCCGGGTGCTTAAAATCAGCTCGAAGCGTGTGCTATAGCCCACGAAAACGGTCCGAAACGTATAGAGACGTCATTTGAATTCCATAGCTCCGATTGCAGCGGTTCTGGAGTTTTCGGAACGCCAACAACATGTGTTCTACAAAAACCAATAGGTTTCTATGTTCCGGAAAAGTGGCCCGGGTGATTAAAATTGGCTCGAAGTGTGCTATAGCCCACGAAAACGGCCGACACGTACGGAGACGTCATTTGAATTCCGTAACTGTGGTTGCAGCGGTTCTGGACTTTTCAAAACGCCAACAACATATGCTCTACGAAAACTATTGGGTTTCTCTGTTCTGCAAAATTGGTCCTGGTGCTTAAAATCGGCTCAAAGCGTGTGCTATAGCCCACGAAAACGACCCGAAACATACAGAGACGTCATTTGAATTCCGTAGCTCCGATTGCAGCGGTTCTGGACTTTTTGGAACGCCAACAACATGTGTTCTACGAAAACCATTCTGTTTGTCTATTCTGGAAAATTAGCCCGGGTGCTTAAAATCGGCTCGAAGCGTGTGCTATAACCCACGAAAACGGCCCGAAACGTACATAGACGTCATTTGAATTCCGTAGCTCCAATTGCAACGGTTCTGGACTTTTCGGAATGCCAACAGCATGTGTTCTACGAAAACCATTAGGTTTCTCTGTTCCGGAAAAGTGGCCCGGGTGCTTAAAATCGGCTCGAAGCGTGTGTTATAACCCACAAAAACGGCCCGAAACGTTCGGAGACTGTACATGAAGCACATAAAGCATTACTGTATAATAACATATAAACAGGAGGGTAGTCAGAATTTGAATATAGTTAGAGTGGGGGTGGGGGAGTATAGCATGGTGCTTAACTTGTCTTACGCGCATGTGGTCTACAACAACTTCTTTACATGCGCGTACATAGAGAACAAAAACTTGCGGCAACCCCCCAAGTTTCGATTGAAACTATAAAACCAACAACAACCAACTAAGGCTCAACAACATTCAAATTCGGGGCTCCTATATAAGTACCGTAAGGTAGATAAAGTTGAAACTTCCAATTCACTAAATCTCACCTAACCTACTAAATCCCACCTAAAGTTGCTAGCTAGTAGTTTCCAGAAAACGGCCAGAAACGTACGAAGAATGTCATTCGATTTCCGTAGCTCCGAATGCAGCGGTTCTGGACTTTTCGCAACTCCAACAATATGTGTTTTACGAAAACCATTAGGTTTCTCTGTTCGGGAAAATTGGTCCGGGTGCTTAAAATCGACCCGAAGCGTGTGCTATAGCCCACGAAAACGGCCCGAAACGTACAGAGACGTCATTTGAATTCAGTAGCTCTGATTGCAGCGGTGCTGGACTTTTTAGAACGCCAACAACATGTGTTCTACGAAAACCATTGGGTTTCTCTGTTCGGGAAAATTGGCTCGGGTGCTTAAAATCGGTCCGAAATGTGTGCTATAGCCCACGAAAACGGCCCGAAACGTACGGAGACATCATTTGAATTCCGTAGCTCTGATTGCAGCAGTTATGAACTTTTCAGAACGCTAACAACATGTGTTCTATGAAAACCGTTAGGATTCTTTGTTCTGGAAAATTGGCCCGGGAGCTTAAAATCAGCTCGAGACGTCATTTGAAATCCGTAGCTCCGATTGCAGCGGTTCTGGACTTTTCTGAACGCCAACAACATGTATTCTATGAAAACCATTAGGTTTGTCTGTTCGGGAAAGTGGCCCGAGTGCTTAAAATCGGCTCGAAGCGTGTGCTATAGCTGACGAAAACGGCCCGAAACGTTCAGAGACGTACTTTGAATTTCGTAGCTCCGATTGCAGCGGTTCTGGACTTTTCAGAATGCCAACAACATGTGTTCTACGAAAACTATTGGGTTTCTCTGATCTGAAAAATTGGTCCCGGTGCTTAAAATCGGCTCGAAGCGTGTGCTGTAGCCCACAAAAACGACCCGAAACGTACGAGGATGTCATTCGAATTCCGTAGCTCCGATTGCAGCACTTCTGGACTTTTCAGAACACGAACAACATGTGTTCTACGAAAACCATTGGGTTTCTCTATTTTGGAAAATTAGCCCGGATGCTTAAAATCGGCTCGAACCGTGTGCTATGGCCCACGAAAACGGCCAGAAACGTACGAGGATGTCATTTTAATTACGTAGTTCTGATTGCAGTGGTTCTGGACTTTTCGGAATGCCAACAACATGTGTTCTACGAAAACCATTGGGTTTCTCTGTTCCGGAAAATAGGCCCGGGTGCTTAAAATCGGCTCGAAGCGTGTGCTATAGCCCACGAAAACGGCACGAAACGTATAGAGATGTCATTTTAATTCCGTAGCTCCGATTGCAGCGGTTCTGGAGTTTTCGGAAAGCCAACAACATGTGTCTTACGAAAACCATTAGGTTTCTCTGTTCTGGAAAAGTGGCCCGGGTGCTTAAAATCGGCTCGCAGCGTGGGCTATAGCCCACGAAAATGGCCCGACACGTACAGAGACGTCATTTGAATTCCGTAACTCCGATTGCAGCGGTTCTGGACTTTTCAGAACGCCAACAACATGTGTTCTATGAAAATCATTGGGTTTCTCTATTCGGGAAAATTGGTCTGGGTGCTTAAAATCGGCTCAAAGTGTGTGCTATATCCCACGAAAACGGCCCGAAACGTACAGAGACGTCATTTGAATTTAGTAGCTCCGATTGCAGCGGTTCTGGACTTTTTAGAACGCCAACAACATGTGTTCTACGAAAACCATTGGGTTTCTCTGTTCGGGAAAAGTGGCCCGGCTGCTTAAAATGGGCTCGAAACGTGTGCTATAGCCCATGAAAACGGGCCGAAACGTTCGGAGACGTCATTTGAATTCCGTAGCTCCGATTGCAGCGGTTCTGGACTTCTCAGAACGCCAACATCATGTGTTTTACGAATACCATTAGGTTTCTTTGTTCCGGAAAAGTGGTCCGGGTGCATAAAATTGGCTCGAAGTGTGTGCTATAGCCAACGAAAACGACCCAAAACGTACGGAGACGTCATTTGAATTACGTAGCTCCGATTGCAGCGATTCTGGACTTTTCGGAACACCAACAGCATGTGTTCTACGAAAACCATTGGGTTTCTCTGTTCTGGAAAAGTGGCCTGGGTGCTTAAAATCGGCTCGAAGCGTGTGCTATAGCCCACGAAAATGGCCCGACACGTACGGAGACGTCATTTGAATTCCGTAACTACGATTGCAGCGGTTCTGGACTTTTTGGAACGCCAACAACATGTGTTCTACGAAAACCATTGGGTTTCTCTGTTCCGGAAAATTGGCCCGGGTGCTTAAAATCGACTCAAAGCGTGTGCTATAGCCCACGAAAACAACCCGAAATGTACAGAGACGTCATTTGAATTCCGTAGCTCCGATTGCAGCGGTTCTGGACTTTTCGGAACGCCAACAACATGTGTTCTATGAAAACCGTTAGGTTTCTCTGTTCTGGAAAATTGGCCCGGGTGCTTAAAATTGGCTCGAAACGTGTGCTATAGCCCACGAAAACGGCCCAAAACGTACAAAGACGTCATTTGAATTCCGTAGCTCCGATTGCAGCGGTTCTGGACTTTTCGGAACACCAACGACATGTGTTCTACTAAAACCATTAGGTTTCTCTCTTCCGAAAACTGGCCCGTGCGATTAAAATCGGCCTGAAGCGTGTGCTATAGCCCACGAAAACGGCCCGAAACGTTCGGAGACGTAATTTGAATTCCGTTGCTCTAATTGCAGCGGTTCTGGACTTTTTAGAATGCCAACAACATGTGTTCTACGAAAACCATTGGGTTCCTCTGTTCTGGAAAATTGGCCCGATTGCTTCAAATCGGCTCGAAGCGTGTGCTATGGCCCACGAAAACGACAAAAAACGTACGAGGATGTCATTTGAATTCCGTAGCTCCGATTGCAGTGGTTCTAGACTTTTCAGAATGCCAATAACATGTGTTCTACGAAAACCATTGGGTTTCTCTGTTCCGGAAAATAGGCCCGGGTGCTTAAAATCGGCTCGAAGCGTGTGTAGCCCACGAAAACGGCACGAAACGTACAGAGACGTCATTTCGATTCTGTAGCTCTGATTGCAGCGATTCTGGAGTTTTTGGAATGCCAACAACATGTGTTTTATGAAAACCATTATTTTTCTTTGTTCTGGATAAGTGGCCCGGGTGCTTAAAATCGGCTCGAAGCTTGTGCTATAGCCCATGAAAACGGCCCGACACGTACGGAGACGTCATTTGAATTCCGTAACTACGATTGCAGCGGTTCTGGACTTTTCAGAACGCCAACAACATGTGTTCTACGAAAACCATTGGGTTTCTCTGTTCTGTAAAATTGGCACGGGTGCTTAAAATCGGCTCAAAGCGTGTGCTATAGCCCACGAAAACAGTCTGAAACGTACAGAGACGTCATTTGAATTCCGTAGCTCTGAATGCAGCGGTTCTGGACTTTTTGGAACGCCAACAACATGTGTTTTACGAAAACCATTAGGTTTCTCTGTTCTGGAAAATTTGCCCGGGTGCTTAAAATTCGCTAGAAGCGTGTGCTATAGCTCACGAAAACGGCCCAAAACGTACAGAGACGTCATTTGAATTCCGTAGCTCCGATTGCAGCGGTTTTGGACTTTTCGGAACGCCACTAACATGTGTTCTACTAAAACCATTAGGTTTCTCTCTTCCGGAAACTGGCCCGTGTGATTAAAATCGGCTCGAAGCGTGTGTTATAGCCCACGGAAACGGCCCGAAACGTTTGGAGACGTAATTTGAATTCCGTTGCTCTGATTGCAGCGGTTCTGGACTTTTCAGAATGCCAACAACATGTGTTCTACGAAAACCATTGGGTTCCTCTGTTCTGGAAAATTGGCCCGAGTGCTTCAAATCGGCTCGAAGCGTGTGCTATGGCCCACGAAAACGGCCAGAAACGTACGAGGATGTCATTTGAATTCCGTAGCTCCGATTGCAGCGGTTCTAGACTTTTCAGAATGCCAATAACATGTGTTCTACGAAAACCATTGGGTTTCTGTGTTCCGGAAAATAGGCCCGGGTGCTTAAAATCGGCTCGAAGCGTGTGTTATAGCCCACGAAAACGGCACGAAACGTACAGAGACGTCATTTCAATTCTGTAGCTCTGATTGTAGCGATTCTGGAGTTTTTGGAACACCAACAACATATGTTTTACGAAAACCATTAGTTTTCTTTGTTCTGGAAAAGTGGCCCGGGTGCTTAAAATCGGCTCGAAGAGTGTGCTATAGCCCACGAAAATGACCCGACACGTACGAAGACGTCATTTGAATTTCGTAACTCCGATTGCAGCGGTTCAGAACTTTTCAGAATGCCAACAACATGTGTTCTACGAAAACCATTGGGTTTCTCTGTTTTGGAAAATTGGTGTGGGTGCTTAAAATCGGCTCAAAGTGTGTGCTATAGCCCACGAAAACGGCCCGAAACATACAGAGATGTCATTTGAATTCAGTAGCTCCGATTGCAGCGGTTCTGGACTTTTCTGAATGCCAACAACATATGTTCTACAAAAACCATTGGGTTTCTCTGTTCGGGAAAATTGGCCCGGGTGCTTAAAATCGGCTCGAAACGTGTGTTATAGCCCACGAAAACGGCCCGAAACGTACAGAGACGTCATTTGAATTCCGTAGCTCCGATTGCAGCGGTTCTGAACTTTTTGGAACGCCAACAACATTTGTTCTACGAAAACCATTAGGTTTCTTTGTTCCAAAAAAGTGGCCCGGGTGCTTAAAATCGGCTCGAAGCGTGTGCTATAGCCCACGAAAACGGCCCGAAACGTTCGGAGACGTAATTTGAATTCCGTTGCTCTGATTGCAGTGGTTCTGGACTTTTCAGAATGCCAACAACATGTGTTCTACGAAAACCATTGGGTTCCTCTATTCTGGAAAATTGGCCCGAGTGCTTCAAATCGGCTCGAAGCGTGTGCTATGGCCCACGAAAACGGCCAGAAACGTACGAGGATGTCATTTGAATTCCGTAGCTCTGATTGCAGCGGTTCTAGACTTTTCAGAATGCCAATAACATGTGGTCTACGAAAACCATTGGGTTTCTCTGTTCTGGAAAATCGGTTCGAAGCGTGTGTTATAGCCCACGAAAACGGCACGAAACGTACAGAAACGTCATTTCAATTCTGTAGCTCTGATTGCAGCGATTCTGGAGTTTTTGGAACGCCAACAACATGTGTTTTACGAAAACCATTAGTTTTCTTTGTTCTGGAAAAGTGGCCCGGGTGCTTAAAATCGGCTCGAAGAGTGTGCTATAGCCCACGAAAACGACCCGACACGTACGAAGACGTCATTTGAATTTCGTAACTCCGATTGCAGCGGTTCTGGACTTTTCAGAATGCCAACAACATGTGTTCTACGAAAATCATTAGGTTTCTCTGTTCTGGAAAATTGGTGTGGGTGCTTAAAATCGGCTCAAAGTGTGTGCTATAGCCCACGAAAACGGCCCGAAACGTACAGAGACGTCATTTGAATTCAGTAGCTCCGATTGCAGCAGTTCTGGACTTTTCGGAATGCCAACAACATATGTTCTTCAAAAACCGTTTGGTTTCTCTGTTCGGGAAAATTGGCCCGGGTGCTTAAAATCAGCTCGAAGCGTGTTCTATAGCCCACGAAAATGGCCCGAAACATACAGAGACGTCATCTGAATTCCGTAGCTCCGATTGCAGCGGTTCTGAACTTTTTGGAATGCCAACTACATTTGTTCTACGAAAACCATTAGGTTTCTCTGTTCGGAAAAGTGGCCCGAGTGCTTAAAATCGGCTCGAAACGTGTGCTATAGCCCACGAAAACGGCCCGAAAAGTTCGGAGACATAATTTGAATTCCGTAGCTCCGATTGCAGCGGTTCTGGACTTTTCGGAACGCCAACATCATGGGTTTTATGAATACCATTAGGTTTCTTTGTTCCGGAAAAGTGGTCCGGGTGTTTAAAACCGGCTCGAAGCGTGTGCTATAGCCAACGAAAACTGCCCAAAACGTACGGAGACGTCATTTGAATTACGTAGCTCCGATTGCAGCAATTCTGGACTTTTTGGAACGCCAACAACATGTGTTCTACGAAAAACATTGGGTTTCTCTTTTCTAGAAAATTGGCCCGGGTGCTTAAAATCGGCTCGAAGTGTGTGCTATAGCCCACGAAAACGGCCCGAAACGTACGGAGACGTCATTTGAATTCTGTAGCTCCGATTGCAGCGGTTCAGGATATTTCGGAACGCCAACAACATGTGTTCTACAAAAACCATTGGGTTTCTCTGTTCTGGAAAATTGGCCCGGGTGCTTAAAATCGGCTCGAAGCGTGTGCTATAGCCCACGAAAACGGCCCGAAACGTACAGAGACGTCATTTGAATTCCGTAGCTCCGATTGCAGCGGTTCTGGACTTTTCGGAATGCCAACAACATGTGTTCTACGAAAATCATTAGGTTTCTCTGTTCTGGAAAATTGGCCCGGGTGCTTAAAATCGGCTCAAAGCGTGTGATATAGCCCACGAAAACGGTCCGAAACGTACAGAGACGTCATTTGAATTCCGTAGCTCTGATTGCAGTGGTTCTGGAGTTTTCGGAATGCCAACAACATGTGTTCTACGAAAACCATTGGGTTTCTCTATTCTGGAAAATTGGCCCGGGTGCTTAAAATCGGCTCGAAGCGTGTGCTTTAGCTCACGAAAACGGCCCGAAACGTACATAGACGTCATTTGAATTCCGTAGCTCCGATTGCAGCGGTTCTGGAGTTTTCGGAACGCCAACAACATGTGTTCTACGAAAACCATTAGGTTTCTCTGTTCCAAAAAAGTGGCCCGGGTGCTTAAAATCGGCTCGAAGCGTGTGCTATAGCCCACGAAAATGGCCCGACACGTACGGAGACGTCATTTGAATTCTGTAACTACGATTGCAGTAGTTCTGGACTTTTCGGAATGCCAACAATATGTAAAAAAACCATTGGGTTTTTTCTGTTTTTGAAAATTGGCCCGGGTGCTTAAAATCGGCTCAAAGCGTGTGCTATAGCCCACGAAAACAACCCGAACGTACAGAGTCGTCATTTGAATTCCGTAGCTCCGATTGCAGTTTTTCTAGACTTTTCGGAACGCCAACATGTGTTCTATGAAAACCATTAGGTTTCTCTGTTCTGGAAAATTGGCCCGGGTGCTTAAAATTGGCTCGAAGCGTGTGCTATAGCCCACGAAAACGGCCCAAAACGTACAAAGACATCATTTGAATTCCGTAGCTCCGATTGCAGCGGTTCTGGACTTTTCGGAACGCCAACGACATGTGTTCTACTAAAACCATTAGGTGTCTCTTCCGGAAACTGGCCCGTGTGATTAAAATCGGCTCGAAGCGTGTGCTATAGCCCACGAAAACGGCCCAAAACGTTCGGAGACGTAATTTGAATTCCGTTGCTCTGATTGCAGCGGTTCTGGACATTTCAGAATGCCAACAACATGTGTTCTACGAAAACCATTGGGTTCCTCTGTTCTGGAAAATTGGCCCGAGTGCTTCAAATCGGCTCGAAGCGTGTGCTATGGCCCACGAAAATGGCCAGAAACGTACGAGGATGTCATTTGAATTCCGTAGCTCCGATTGCAGCGGTTCTAGACTTTTCAGAATGCCAACAATATGTGTTTTCTCTGTTCCAAAAAATAGGCTCAGGTGCTTAAAATCGGCTCAAAGTGTGTGTTATAGCCCACGAAAACGACACGAAACATACTTAGACATCATTTCAATTCTGTAGCTTCGATTGCAGCGATTCTGGAGTTTTTGGAACGCCAACAACATGTGTTTTAGGAAAACCATTAGTTTTCTCTGTTCCAGAAAAGTGGCCCGGGTGCTTAAAATCAGCTCGAAGAGTGTGCTATAGCCCACGAAAACGGCCCGACACGTACGAAGACGTCATTTGAATTTCGTAACTCCGATTGCAGCGGTTCTGGACTTTTCAGAACGCCAATAACATGTGTTCTACAAAAACCATTGGGTTTCTCTGTTCTGGAAAATTGGTCTGGGTGCTTAAAATCGGCTCAAAGTGTGTGCTATAACCCACGAAAACGGCCTGAAACGTACAGAGACGTCATTTGAATTCAGTAGCTCCGATTGCAGTGGTTCTGGACTTTTCGGAATGCCAACAACATATGTTCTACGAAAACCATTGGGTTTCTCTGTTCGGGAAAATTGGCCCGGGTGCTTAAAATCGGCTCGAAGCGTGTGCTATAGCCCACGAAAACGGTCCAAAACGTACAGAGACGTAATTTGAATTCCGTAGCTCCGATTGCACCGGTTCTGAACTTTATGGAAAGCCAACAATATTTGTTCTACGAAAACTATTAGGTTTTTCTGTTCCGGAAAAGTGGCCCGGGTGCTTAAAATCGGCTCGAAACGTGTGCTATAGCCCACGAAAACGGCTCGAAAAGTTCGGAGACATCATTTGAATTCCGTAGCTCCGATTGCAGCGGTTCTAGACTTTTTGGAACGCCAACAACATGTGTTTTACGAATACCATTGGGTTTCTTTGTTCCGGAAAAGTGGTCCAGGTGCTTAAAATCGGCTCGAAGCGTGTGCTATATCCCACGAAAACGGCCCGAAACGTACGGAGACGTCATTTGAATTACGTAGCTCCGATTGCAGAGATTCTGGACTTTTTGGAACGCCAAGAACATGTGTTCTACGAAAACCATTGGGTTTCTCTATTCTGGAAAATTGGCCCGGGTGCTTAAAATCGGCTCGAAGCGTGTACTATAGCCCACGAAAACGGCCCGAAACGTACAGAGACGTCATTTGAATTCCGTATCTCTGATTGCAGCGGTTCTGAACTTTTCGGAACGCCAACAACATGTGTTCTACGAAAACCATTAGGTTTCTCTGTTCTGGAAAAGTGGCCCGGGTGCTTAAAATCGGCTCGAAACGTGTGGTATAGACCACGAAAACGGACCGAAACGTTCGGAGACGTCATTTGAATTCCGTAGCTCCGATTGCAGCGGTTCTCGACTTTTCGGAACGCCAACAATATGTGTTCTACGAAAACCAATGGGTTTCTCTGTTCTGAAAAATTGGCCCGGGTGCTTAAAATCGGCTCGAAGCGTGTGCTTTAGCTCACGAAAACGGCCCGAAACGTACAGAGACGTCATTTGAATTCCGTAGCTCCGATTGCAGCGGTTCTGGAGTTTTCGGAACGCCAACAACATGTGTTCTACGAAAACCATTAGGTTTTTCTATTCCAGAAAAGTGTCCCGGGTGCTTAAAATCAGCTCGAAGCGTGTGCTATAGCCCACGAAAATGGCCCGACACGTACGGAGATGTCATTTGAATTCCGTAACTACAATTTCAGTGGTTCTGGACTTTTCGGAACGCCAACAATATGTAAAAAACCATTGGGTTTTTCTGTTCTGGAAAATTGGCCCGGGTGCTTAAAATCAGCTCAAAGCGTGTGCTATAGCCCACGAAAACGGCCCGAAATGTACAGAGACGTCATTTGAATTCCGTAGCTCCGATTGAAGCGGTTCTGGACTTTTCAGAATGCCAACAACATGTGTTCTACGAAAACCATTAGGTTTCTATGTTCCGGAAAAGTGGCCCGGGTGCTTAAAATTAGCTCGAAGTGTGTGCTATAGCCCATGAAAACGGCCCGACACGTACGGAGACGTCATTTGAATTCCGTAACTGTGGTTGCAGCGGTTCTGGACTTTTCGGAATGCCAACATCATGTGTTTTACGAATACCATTAGGTTTCTTTGTTCCGGAAAAGTGGTCCGAGTGCTTAAAATCGGATCGAAGTGTGTGCTATAGCCAACGAAAACGGCCCAAAACGTACGGTGATGTCATTTGAATTACGTAGCTTCGATTGTAGTGATTCTGGACTTTTTGGAACGCCAACAACATGTGTTCTACGAAAACCATTGGGTTTCTCTGTTCTGAAAAAGTGGCCTGGGTGCTTAAAATCGGTTCGAAGCGTGTCCCACGAAAACGGGCCGACACGTACGGAGACGTCATTTGAATTCCGTAGCTCCGATTGCAGCGGTTCTGGACTTTTCAGAACGCCAACAACATGTGTTCTACGAAAACCATTGGGTTTCTCTGTTCTGGAAAATTGGCCCGGGTGCTTAAAATCGGCTCGAAGCGTGTGCTATAGCCCACGAAAACGGCCCGAAACGTACAGAGACGTCATTTGAATTCCGTAGCTCCGATTGCAGCGGTTCTGGACTTTTCAGAACGCCAACAACATGTGTTCTACGAAAACCATTAGGTTTCTATGTTCCGAAAAAGTGGCCCGGGTGCTTAAAATTAGCTCGAAGTGTGTGCTATAGCCCACGAAAACGGCCCGACACGTACGGAGACGTCATTTGAATTCCGTAACTGTGGTTGCAGCGGTTTTGGACTTTTCGGAACGCCAACATCATGTGTTTTACGAATACCATTAGGTTTCTTTGTTCGGAAAAGTGGTCCGGGTGCTTAAAATCGGCTCGAAGTGTGGGCTATAGCCAACGAAAACGACCCAAAACGTACGGAGATATCATTTGAATTACGTAACTCCGATAGCAGCGATTCTGGACTTTTCGGAACGCTAACAACATGTGTTCTACGAAAACCATTGGGTTTTTCTGTTTTGAAAAAGTGGCCTGGGTGCTTAAAATCGGCTCGAAGCGTGTGCTATAGCCCACGAAAACGGGCCGACACGTACGGAGATGTCATTTGAATTCCGTAACTATGATTGCAGCGGTTCTGGACTTTTCAGAACGCCAACAACATGTGTTCTACGAAAACCATTGGGTTTCTCTGTTTTGGAAAATTGGCCCGGGTGCTTAAAATCGGCTCAAAGCGTGTGCTATAGCCCACGAAAACGGCCCGAAATGTACAGAGACGTCATTTGAATTCCGTAACTTTGATTGCAGTGGTTCTGGACTTTTCGGAACGCCAACAACATGTGTTCTACGAAAACCATTGGGTTTCTCTGTTCGGGAAAATTGGCCCGGGTGCTTAAAATCGGCTCGAAGCGTGTGCTATAGCCCACGAAAACGGCCCGAAACGTACAGAGACGTCATTTGAATTCCGTATCTCTGATTGCAGCGGTTCTGAACTTTTCGGAACGCCAAGAACATGTGTTCTACGAAAACCATTAGGTTTCTCTGTTCTGGAAAAGTGGCCCGGGTGCTTAAAATCGGCTCGAAACGAGTGGTATAGCCCACGAAAACGGACCGAAACGTTCGGAGACGTCATTTCTATTCCGTAGCTCCGATTGCAGCGGTTCTCGACTTTTCGGAACGCCAACAATATGTGTTCTACGAAAACCAATGGGTTTCTCTGTTCTGGAAAATTGGCCCGGGTGCTTAAAATCGGCTCGAAGCGTGTGCTTTAGCTCACGAAAACGCCCCGAAACGTACAGAGACGTCATTTGAATTCCGTAGCTCCGATTGCAGCGGTTCTGGAGTTTTCGGAACGCCAACAACATGTGTTCTACGAAAACCATTAGGTTTCTCTATTCCAGAAAAGTGTCCCGGGTGCTTAAAATCAGCTCGAAGCGTGTGCTATAGCCCACGAAAATGGCCCGACACGTACGGAGATGTCATTTGAATTCCGTAACTACGATTTCAGGGGTTCTGGACTTTTCGAAACGCCAACAATATGTAAAAAAACCATTGGGTTTTTCTGTTCTGGAAAATTGGTCCGGGTGCTTAAAATCAGCTCAAAGCGTGTGCTATAGCCCACGAAAACGGCCCGAAATGTACAGAGACGTCATTTGAATTCCGTAGCTCTGATTGCAGTGGTTCTGGACTTTTCGGAACGCCAACAACATGTGTTCTACGAAAACCATTAGGTTTCTATGTTCCGGAAAAGTGGCCCGGGTGCTTAAAATTAGCTCGAAGTGTGTGCTATAGCCCATGAAAACGGCCCGACACGTACGGAGACGTCATTTGAATTTCGTAACTGTGGTTGCAGCGGTTCTCGACTTTTCAGAACGCCAACATCATGCGTTTTACGAATACCATTAGGTTTCTTTGTTCCGGAAAAGTGGTCCGAGTGCTTAAAATCGGATCGAAGTGTGTGCTATAGCCAACGAAAACGGCCCAAAACGTACGGAGATGTCATTTGAATTACATAGCTTCGATTGTAGTGATTCTGGACTTTTTGGAACGCCAACAACATGTGTTCTACGAAAACCATTGGGTTTCTCTATTCTGGAAAAGTGGCCTGGGTGCTTAAAATCGGCTCGAAGCGTGTGCTATAGCCCACGAAAACAGCCCGAAATGTACAGAGACGTCATTTGAATTCCGTAACTTTGATTGCAGTGGTTCTGGACTTTTCGGAACGCCAACAACATGTGTTCTACGAAAACCATTGGGTTTCTCTGTTCGGGAAAATTGGCCCGGGTGCTTAAAATCGGCTCGAAGCGTGTGCTATAGCCCACGAAAACGGCCCGAAACGTACAGAGACGTCATTTGAATTCCGTATCTCTGATTGCAGCGGTTCTGAACTTTTCGGAACGCCAACAACTTGTGTTCTACGAAAACCATTAGGTTTCTCTGTTCTGGAAAACTGGCCCGGGTGCTTAAAATCGTCTCGAAACGTGTGGTATAGCCCACGAAAACGGACCGAAACGTTTGGAGACGTCATTTGAATTCCGTAGCTCCGATTGCAGCGGTTCTCGACTTTTCGGAACGCCAACAATATGTGTTCTACGAAAACCAATGGGTTTCTCTGTTCTGGAAAATTGGCCCGGGTGCTTAAAATCGGCTCGAAGCGTGTGCTTTAGCTCACGAAAACGCCCCGAAACGTACAGAGACGTCATTTGAATTCCGTAGCTCCGATTGCAGCGGTTCTGGAGTTTTCGGAACGCCAACAACATGTGTTCTACGAAAACCATTAGGTTTCTCTATTCCAGAAAAGTGTCCCGGGTGCTTAAAATCAGCTCGAAGCGTGTGCTATAGCCCACGAAAATGGCCCGACACGTACGGAGACGTCATTTGAATTCCGTAACTACGATTGCAGTGGTTCTGGACTTTTCAGAATGCCAACAATATGTAAAAAAATCATTGGGTTTTTCTGTTCTGGAAAATTGACCCGAGTGCTTAAAATCAGCTCAAAGCGTGTGTAGCCCACGAAAACAGCCCGAAATGTACAGAGACGTCATTTGAATTCCGTAGCTCCGATTGCAGCGGTTCTGGACTTTTCGGAACGCCAACAACATGTGTTCTACGAAAACCATTAGGTTTCTATGTTCCGGAAAAGTGGCCCGGGTGCTTAAAATTAGCTCGAAGTGTGTGCTATAGCCCATGAAAACGGCCCGACACGTACGGAGACGTCATTTGAATTTCGTAACTGTGGTTGCAGCGGTTCTCGACTTTTCAGAACGCCAACATCATGCGTTTTACGAATACCATTAGGTTTCTTTGTTCCGGAAAAGTGGTCCGAGTGCTTAAAATCGGATCGAAGTGTGTGCTATAGCCAACGAAAACGGCCCAAAACGTACGGAGATGTCATTTGAATTACATAGCTTCGATTGTAGTGATTCTGGACTTTTTGGAACGCCAACAACATGTGTTCTACGAAAACCATTGGGTTTCTCTATTCTGGAAAAGTGGCCTGGGTGCTTAAAATCGGCTCGAAGCGTGTGCTATAGCCCACGAAAACAGCCCGAAATGTACAGAGACGTCATTTGAATTCCGTAACTTTGATTGCAGTGGTTCTGGACTTTTCGGAACGCCAACAACATGTGTTCTACGAAAACCATTGGGTTTCTCTGTTCGGGAAAATTGGCCCGGGTGCTTAAAATCGGCTCGAAGCGTGTGCTATAGCCCACGAAAACGGCCCGAAACGTACAGAGACGTCATTTGAATTCCGTATCTCTGATTGCAGCGGTTCTGAACTTTTCGGAACGCCAACAACTTGTGTTCTACGAAAACCATTAGGTTTCTCTGTTCTGGAAAACTGGCCCGGGTGCTTAAAATCGTCTCGAAACGTGTGGTATAGCCCACGAAAACGGACCGAAACGTTTGGAGACGTCATTTGAATTCCGTAGCTCCGATTGCAGCGGTTCTCGACTTTTCGGAACGCCAACAATATGTGTTCTACGAAAACCAATGGGTTTCTCTGTTCTGGAAAATTGGCCCGGGTGCTTAAAATCGGCTCGAAACGTGTGCTTTAGCTCACGAAAACGCCCCGAAACGTACAGAGACGTCATTTGAATTCCGTAGCTCCGATTGCAGCGGTTCTGGAGTTTTCGGAACGCCAACAACATGTGTTCTACGAAAACCATTAGGTTTCTCTATTCCAGAATAGTGTCCCGGGTGCTTAAAATCTGCTCGAAGCGTGTGCTATAGCCCACGAAAATGGCCCGACACGTACGGAGACGTCATTTGAATTCCGTAACTACGATTTCAGTGGTTCTGGACTTTTCGGAACGCCAACAATATGTAAAAAAACCATTGGGTTTTTCTGTTCTGGAAAATTGGCCCGGGTGCTTAAAATCGGCTCAAAGCGTGTGCTATAGCCCACGAAAACGGCCCGAAACGTACAGAGACGTCATTTGAATTCCGTAACTATGATTGCAGTGGTTCTGGACTTTTCGGAACGTCAACAACATGTGTTCTACGAAAACCATTGGGTTTCTTTGTTCGGGAAAATTGGCCCGGGTGCTTAAAATCGGCTCGAAGCGTGTGCTATAGCCCACGAAAATGGCCCGACACGTTCGGAGACGTCATTTGAATTTCGTAACTACGATTGCAGTGGTTCTGGAATTTTCAGAATGCCAACAATATGTAAAAAAAACCATTGGGTTTTTTGTTCTAGAAAATTGGCCCAAGTGCCTAAAATCAGCTCAAAGCGTGTGCTATAGCCCACGAAAACAGCCCAAAACGTACAGAGACGTCATTTGAATTCCGTAGCTCCGATTGCAGCGGTTCTGGACTTTTCCGAACGCCAACAATATGTGTTGTACGAAAACCATTAGGCTTCGTTTGGATGTATGCATTTGAGAGCTTGGTATTGAATTGGTCTGAATACCAAATCAGCCGTGATATTGAAATGAGATACAATTTCAATTCTATTGTTTGGATGTCACTGTATTGGAGTTTGGAATCATAGAAACAACTCAATTCAGTTTTCTATTTGGATGTCCATAAGCATGGAATTGATATCCGTTGCCTTCTTCCACCCTGGCAGAGGAGCGTTGGGCAGGGGAAAAGAGCCGCACGAGGTCAGCGGTGGAGGGGAGCGGCACGAGGTTGCTCGCGGAGGGTGGCAGGGTAGCAGCCGCGCGGAGGGGTGTCAGGCTTGTCGCGGAGGGAGGCAAGGGAGGTACGGCACGACTCCTCGGTGAATCGCTTGCCCAAGGCGGACAGGAATCCGAAGGGTAGGCAATGGAGGAGAGCGGAGAGGCCGGCGGCGGAGGGGAGCTCCCGCTGGTGATGGAGCGGAGCTGCGGAGAGGTCAGTCCGGAGGGGAGTGGCGGCGGTGGCCGGTTCCGACTCAAGTCGCGGTGCTCGGCGCCCCCCTCGCTCAAGTCACGGCAAGGGAGCATCGTGTGGAGGAGAGTCAGGGCATCAGATTTGGGGTGGAAGGGACCGACGCGGCGGCGCCCGACTCTTGGGCAAAGGGAGTCGCGGCGGCGCCCCACTCGAGAAGGGACCTTGGAGCTCGACGATGGGGGAGGGAGGTCGCCGGATCTTGGAGGTGAGGCGGTGAAGGGAGCTCGGACTGCTCGGAGGAGGACCAGGGGAGGTCCTTGTTCTTTTTTCTCAACAGAGGAAGACGGCAAGTCCAATGCAGTGGAATACGGAGGTGTGAGGCTCCGAATTGGCGGAGGGCGTCCGCAGGCGGAAGGAATGCCGCACGGTATTAGCTTCTATTTCCATTTCCAATTCCGTTAGACATCCAAACCATGGTATTCGAGGTTACAAATTCCAATTCCCAATTCCATGCTTCAATGTCGACATCCAAACGCAGTGTTAGGTTTTTCTGTTCTGGAAAATTGGCCCGGGAGCTTAAAATCGGTTCGAAGCGTGTGCTATAGCCCACGAAAACAGCTCGAAACGTACAGAGACGTCATTTGAATTGCGTAGCTCTGATTGCAGCGGTTCTAGACTTTTTGGAACGCCAACAACATGTGTTCTACTAAAACCATTAGGTTTCTCTCTTCCGGAAAGTGGCCTGTGTGATTAAAATCGGCTCGAAGCGTGTGCTATAGCCCACGAAAACGGCTCGAAACATTCGGAGACGTAATTTGAATTCCGTTGCCCCGATTGCAACAGTTCTGGACATTTCAGAATGCCAACAACATGTGTTCTACGAAAACTATTGGGTTTCTCTGTTCTGAAAAATTGACCCGGGTGCTTAAAATCGGCTCGAAGCGTGTGCTGTAGCCCACGAAAACGGCCCGAAACTTACGAGGATGTCATTCGAATTCCGTAGCTCCCATTGTAGCGCTTCTGGACTTTTCAGAATGCCAACAACATGTGTTCTACGAAAACCAATGGGTTTCTCTGTTCCGGAAAATAGGCCCGGATGCTTAAAATCGGCTCGAAGCGTGTGCTATAGCCCACGAAAACGGCCCGAAACGTACAGAGACGTCATTTGAATTCCGTAGCTCCGATTGCAGCGGTTCTAGACTTTTCGGAATGCCAACAACATGTGTTCTACGAAAACCATTAGGTTTCTCTGTTCCGGAAAAGTGGTCCGGGTGCTTAAAATCGGCTCGAATAGCCCACGAAAACAGCCCGAAACGTACACAGACGTCATTTGAATTCCGTAGCTCCGATTGCAGCGGTTCTGGAGTCTTCAGAACGCTAACAACATGTGTTCTACGAAACCCATTAGGTTTCTCTGTTCCGAAAAAGTGGCCCGGGTGCTTAAAATCGGTCCGAAGCGTGTGCTATAGCCCACGAAAACGGCCCGAAATGTACGGAGACGTCATTTGAATTCCGTAGCTCCGATTGCAGCAGTTATGGACTTTTCGAAACGCCAACAACATATGTTCTACGAAAACCGTTAGGATTCTCTGTTCTGGAAAATTTGCCCGGGTGCTTAAAATCGGCTCGAAGCGTGTGCTATAGCCCACGAAAATGGCCCGAAACGTACAGAGACGTCATTTGAATTCCGTAGCTCCGATTGCAGTGGTTCGGGACATTTCGGAATGCCAACAACATGTGTTCTATGAAAACTATTAGGCTTCTCTGTTCCGGAAAGTGGCCCGGGTGCTTAAATTCGGCTCGAAGCGTGTGCAGCGGTTCTGGACTTTTCGGAACGCCAACAACATGTGTTCTACGAAAACCGTTAGGATTCTCTGTTCTAGAAAATTTGCCCGGGTGCTTAAAATCGGCTCGAAGCGTGTGCTATAGCCCACGAAAAAGGCCCAAAACATTCAGAGATGTCATTTGAATTCCGTAGCTCCGATTGCAGCGGTTCTGGACTTTTCGGAATGCAAACAACATGTGTTCTACGCCCATGAAAACGACCCGAAATGTACGAGGATGTCATTCGAATTCTGTAGCTCCGATTGTAGCGCTTCTGGACTTTGCAGAACGCTAACAACATGTGTTCTACGAAAACCATTGGGTTTCTCTGTTCTGAAAAATTGGCCCGGGTGCTTAAAATCGGCTCGAAGCGTGTGCTATGGCCCACGAAAACGGCCAGAAATGTACGAGGATGTCATTTCAATTCTGTCGGGGATGGTCATTAGGGGTCCCCTAACTAAGGGGATAATCACCCTCGTTAAGCGCAAAACCGCCCAGGGACTGTTTATCCTTGGCCACAGGACTGCACGGGCCCATAGCCTGCCACGGCCCAGCAGCGGCTTGGAAGGCCCGTTTGGCCGCCTCGCTCGAGGGCTCCAGTCCCTCGAGCGGATCTCCGCCTCGCTCGGGGGCCCCGGCCCCTCGAGCAGATCTCCGCTTCGCTCGAGGGGTTCGGACCCCCTCGAGCGGGCAACCGCCCCCGCTCCGCTCGATAGCGGCATTTAATTCCCGGCCCCACGGCGGGACGTCAAAGTCAAGGGGAAACCTTACCCCATGCCGCGCACCAGACACAGTCAGAGCGCTTGACACCGCCACAGTGCAGCCTAACCGGCCACTGTGTAGCAATCCCCGGCACTGTGCGGGCGCCGCGCGGTCCTGTGAGGACAGGCAGGGGTCATTCCTTGACACTGTACCACCTGCCCCCGTCCTCCCCTGCAGCAAGACCCTCGAACGGGCATGGGGGCACCCTCGAAGGGTGTACGGACGGCGAGCGGGCGCGCGCCCCGACTGACGTCGGCGTACGGGCGACGTGCGCCATGTCCGCTCCGCCAACTCTGGCGCCTCATGGCCATCCCGGGCGCTGTGCGGCCATCCACGGCGCTGCGCCACCACTCCCGCCACTGTGCGACAACACGCGCAGCACTGTGCGGACAGGCCGGTGACGCGCTGCAGTCCCGCGCCACCAACTCCGGTCCTTCCCCCGGCGGTTAGGCCCTCGATCCAGCAGGGGCAGCCCCTCGAAGTCAAAGCAGGACAGGTCACAGTGACCGCCACGCCGCCCGCAGAAGCCGGAGGGCGCCACCAGCTCGCACCAGAGACCATGACGCGCGGGACAAGACCGCCGGTGCCATACTTATTTGTACGCGGCCACTGTGCCGGCTGCTGTGCAGCACCCCTGTAACTGCCCTCCCTTGGCCTATAAAAGGGAAAGGCAGAGCCTCCTGCGCAGAAGAGACGCAACACGCTCACCGCGCACAACTCGCCATCTTGTTCTAGATATTGGCACTTGCCTCAATCACTTAGTCGGGACTAGGGGGAATTTCCTCCTCTCCCACCGTGCTTGTAGCCCCCATCTACAGGCACCACCGGTGCAAGCTAATACAAGTGCGAAAGCACATCTGCTGGACGTACGGCCGCGTGGTCGGAACCAGGATAAACCCCCGTGTCATCTTAGCTAGCACCGACCATCGAGGAGCTGATCTCAGCGCAAATCACTAGTTGGTGCCGATGCTAATCCGGACACCGACAGTTGGCGCGCCAGGTAGGGGACTGCGCTGTGATCATCCAACCCGCTCACTCGATGGTGACCGTCACCGAGCAGACGTTGGAGAGGCCCGCCTGGGGCGAATCCGACTCGTTCCCGGCCGGATTCGAGATCTGGTTCGGGAGCATCCACTACCAGGCGACGGGCAACGGGTACCACATGCGTATCATCAACAGGGACGCGCTCAGGGCGGCGCCGCCCGGGACGTCGGCAGCCCCATGCCAGCAGTGTTCCCACCGCCACCTCGACGCCGCAAGCATTCGAGGAAGCGCTCACAGCGAGCGCGCACGGCGCGACGCCAAGCGGCGAACGCCATCTCCCCCCAGGGGGTCGAAGCCGGCGAGCTCCCACCTGTCGGGGCAGACCAAGGCGGCGCACTTCCACCGGCGAACTCCATGGCGCGCCCCACGGAAAGGGCCGTGGCTGCGCAGCCGCGATACCCCCACGGGATGCGCAGCGCCGCCTTGGTGTATTCTTCGTCGGCCGGCACCGACCTGGCTGCGTACGAGGACCTTCCGGACCACCACTACATGTCCATCCGGAACTTTCTCATCACCTCGCCCGACGAGTTCTACCGCGACACCGACAGCGAAGAGTACGGGTATGGGCGTAGGGCGCCGGAGTGGGACTACTCCGGATTACGGGACCTCGACGTTTTCAGGCAGTTCCAGTCTGCAGCAACTTACTGTCTCACCTGCTCCGACGATTCCAGCGAGGGGGATTACGATCTCACTCGTGAATGCTTTGTCGTCGTCCTCAGCGAGGGCGAAGGCGAGGGAGGCGGAGCAGGCGACACTGCGGTTCGCAACAATGTGGCAGTCACCCTGCCGGTGGGGGTGACGCCACCGCCGTCTGACGCTGCGCGTGCCGCGCAGATGGCCCAGCTCCGCGAGCTGGAGGCGAAGCTGAATGCGGAGCGCGAGCAGCTGCGGCAGCTGAAGGCCACGCTCGAGAGGTACAGAGCCGGCCCCTCGACCCAGGGAGCGCGCACTACGGGTCGCGTGGCCCGCGAGCGCATCAATGCCGTTGCCGACGTGGATGAGATGCCAAACCTGGCAAGGGCCAGCCAGAAGCTCGTGGCCGCGGCAACTTTGATTCGGGCCATGCCCGAGCCATCGACGCCCGAGGGACGTAACCTGCGCCGCGAGGCGCATGCCCTCATCGAGTAGGCAGCGGTGCAGCAAGCCGAAAGCTCCGCGTCCCGCATGCGCCATCAGTCTGCCATGAAGGCTGGTGGGGGCGGATGGGACCAGGAGGCATCAGTCCACACTCCGCACCGGGCACCTACCGTCCACGAAGGCAACCAGAGGACCCCTGCCAAAGATCGGATTCGGGATACGTGCGGCGCGCTCAACGACGGCGACGCTCGCAACATCCTGAACAAGAAAAGGCAGGACGCCACTCCGTCGCACGGCTACAACCCACGGCGCGGCGGGCGATACGACAGCCGGGAGGACAAGAGCCCGTCGCCGGAGCCGCCGGGCACGCGTGTGTTCGGCCGAGCGATCCGCACGGCCTCGATCCCCCCGCGCTTTCGCCAGCCGACGACCGTGAACAAGTACTCGGGGGAGACGGACCCCCGGGTGTGGCTCAACGACTACCGCCTGGCATGTCAGCTGGGCGGCGCCACCGACGACGCCATGATCATCCGCAACTTGCCGCTGCACCTGGCAGACTCCGCGCGGACGTGGCTCGAGCACCTGCCCGCGAACCAGATCCACGACTGGGACGACCTGGTCAGGACGTTTGTGGGCAAATTCCAGGGCATGTATGTGCACCCCGGGAACTCCTGGGACCTCCGAGGTTGCTCCCAGAAGGCTGGCGAGTCCTTGAGGGACTTCATCCGCCACTTCTCCAAGCGCTGCACTGAGCTTCCGAGCGTCGGCGAGTCCGAGGTCGTGCATGCCTTCTTGGTGGGCACGACTTGCCGGGACCTCGTGCGCGAGTTGGGGCAGAACCCTCCCACCAGCGTCAATGAGCTGTTCGATATCGCCACCAGCTACGCTTCCGGTGAGGAGGCGGTGGGGGCGATCTTCGACGGCAAGAAAGGCAAGCGAGCCGAAGATGCGCCCGCGGAGGGCAGCAAGCCCAAGGAGCCCTCGAAGAAGCAGAAACAGGGCAAGAAGGGCAAGAAGAACCAGGGCAAGAAGCCCATGGAACAAGATGAGGGCCCCGAGGAGGTCAACGCGATCGACACCGCAAACAGGGGGGCTCGAGGTCCCCCTCGAGGGGGGTCTTCGACGACATGCTGAAGAAGCCCTGCCCGTACCACGAGACCCTCGTCGCTCATACCCTCGAGCAGTGTGACATGCTCAAGAAATACTACAGCCGCGTCACCGCGAAGGAGGACAACGCCAAGAAGGATGCGAGTGACGGGGGCAAGGATGGTTTCCCGGAGGTGGAGAACGTGTTCTTCATCTTCGGGGGGCCCACCGTCGATATGACATCGCGGCAGTGCAGGCGTGACATCGAGTGGTCTACTCCGTTCACCCGGCCGTGCCGTCATACCTCGACTGGTCAGAGGAGACGATCTCCTTCGGCCGAGAAGACCACCCGGATCACATCCCCAATCCGGGGCAGTACCCGCTTGTTGTCGACCCCATCATCAGTAACCCACGGTTTTCCAAGGTGTTGATGGACGGAGGCAGCAGCCTCAACATCATGTACTCCTCCACCTTGGAGCTCATGGGGATCGGCTTGGACAAGCTGCGGCCCAGCAAGTCGCCGTTTCACGGCGTTGCGCCGGGCAAGCGAGTCCAGCCTCTCGGGCAGATCGACCTGCCCGTCTGCTTCGGCACACCGAGCAACTTCCGCAAGGAAGTCCTCACCTTCGAGGTGGTGGGGTTTCGGGGAGCGTACCATGCCATCCTTGGCTGGCCCTGCTACGCCAAGTTCATGGTGATCCCGAACTACACTTACCTGAAGCTCAAGATGTCGGGGCCCAAAGGCGTCATCACGGTGGGCCCTTCATTCGAACACGCGTTCGAGTGTGACGTCGAGTGCGTTGAGCGCGCTGAGGCGCTCGCGCATGACGAGGCCCTCGTGGCGGACCTGGAGAAGCTGGCCAACGAGGCCCTCGACTCCACCAACAAGCACGCCGGCAGCTTCGAGGCCGCGGAGCATACCAAGGCCGTGCCCCTCGATCCCAGCGCCCCCAAGGCAAGACGTTGAGGGTCAGCTCCACCCTTTACCCGAAATAGGATGTGGTGCTCGTCGACTTTCTCCGCGCCAACGCTGACATCTTTGCGTGGAGTCCCGCGGACTTGCTGGGCATTCTGAGGGAAGTCGCCGAGCACTCACTTGATATCCTACCCAACTCTAAGCCGGTCTCTCAGCGTCTACGACGATTTGACGAGGAGAAACACCGGGCGATTGGAGAGGAGCTGCGAAAGCTCTTAGAGGCCGGGTTCATCAAGGAAGTGTTTCATCCAGTGTGGCTCGCTAATCCTGTACTAGTTAAGAAAAAGAATGTGAAGTGGCGGATGTGCATTGACTATACCGGTTTGAATAAAGCATGTCCTAAAGTTCCTTTTCCTTTGCCACAGATTGACCAAATAGTTGATTCCACCGCGGGGTACGAGTTGCTATGTTTCCTTGATGCGTACTCCGGTTACCACCAGATCAAGATGAAGGAGTCCAACCAGCTCGCGACCTCCTTTATCACACCGTTTGGGATGTTTTGCTACGTGACGATGCCGTTCGGTCTCCGAAACGCCGGGGCGACATACCAGCGATGTATGCTCCACGTCTTCGGGGATCACATTGGGCGGACCGTTGAGGCATACGTCGACGACATCGTAGTTAAATCCAGAAAGGCGGGCGACCTAGTGAACGATTTGCGCATTGCGTTCGAGTGCCTTCGGGCAAACGGGGTTAAGTTAAATCCCGAAAAATGCGTCTTCGGGGTGCCGCGCGGCATGCTTTTAGGCTACATTGTCTCCCAGCGAGGCATAGAGCCCAACCCAGAGAAGGTGTCGGCCCTCAAACGGATGGGGCTGATACGCGACCTGAAAGGGGTACAAAGGGTCCTGGGCTGCCTTGCAGCTCTGAGCTGATTCATCTCGCGCCTCAGCGAAAAGGGGTTGCCCCTGTACCGACTGCTGCGGAAAAGTGAGCGCTTCTCATGGACCACGGAGGCCCAAGAGGCCCTCGACAAGCTAAAGGCGACACTCGCCCATGCTCCGATTCTGACCCCGCCCCAGGAAGGTGAGCCGTTGTATCTCTACGTTGCCGCCACAACCCAAGTGGTCAGCGCGGTCATCGTGGTAGAAAGGACGGAAGAAGGCCACGCCCTGCCAGTCCAGAGGCCGGTCTACTACATCAGCGAGGTGTTGTCGGATGCCAAGACATGATACCCCCAGATCCAGAAGCTGCTCTACGTGGTGGTGCTCGCGCGGCGCAAGCTGCGGCACTACTTCGAGGCCCATCCTGTCACCATGGTGTCCTCTTTCCCTTTGGGGGAGATTGTCCACAACCAGGACATCTCGGGTAGGATAGCAAAGTGGTCCGTGGAGCTCATGGGTGAGGCACTCACCTACGCACCACGAAAGGCGATCAAATCGCAGGTCTTGGCGGACTTTATGGCTGAGTGGACCGACATTCAGCTGCCCGCCCCTCAGATTCAAGCCGAGTGCTGGACCATGTACTTTGATGGTTCAGTAATGAAAACAGGCGCAGGCGCGGCTCTTTGTTTCACCCCTCGGGGAGCACATACGGTACTTGGTGCGCTTGCATTTCCCTGCGTCAAACAACATGGCGGAGTACGAGGCCCTCCTCGGCGGCCTCCGCATCGCCATCGAACTTGGCATCAAGTGCCTTGATATCCGGGGAGATTCCCAGCTGGTCATTGACTAGGTAAAGAAGAACGTAAGCTACCACGATGAGAAGATGGAGGCGTACTGTGCCGAGGTGCGCAAGCTCGAGGACAAGTTCTTTGGATTCGAGCTCAACCACATCGCGCGCAAGTACAACGAGGAGGCAGACGAGCTGGCCAAGATCGCTTCGGGACGAATCACCGTTCCTCCAAACGTCTTCGCCCGCGACCTCGCCAAACCCTCCGTCAACCTCGACAAACCCACCGACGCTTCTGAAAAAACCTCGGGGGCTGACCCCTCGAGACACACGGGCATCGAGCCCATGGATGAGGACCCCTCGAATGGGGAACTCGAGGCCTCGGACCTCGAAGAGTCCCAGGCGGACGAGGCTGAGGCGATGGAGATTGACAACCTCCCGCCCCCTCCGCGGGACTGGCGCGGCGAGTACCTTGCATGGTTAGAACGGGGGGAGCTCCCTCCGGGCCGAACCGAGGCAAGGCGTTTCGCCAGGAAGGCCAAGTCCTTCGTCGTCATCGACGGTGAGCTGTACAAGCGCAGTGCTTCGGGGATCATTGAGCGTTGCATTTCCATTCCCGAAGGTCGGGAGTTGATCCAGGACGTTCACGCGGGCGAATGCGGTCACCACGTCGCTCCGCGCACCCTCATGAGCAAAGCGTTCTGCCAGCGCTTCTATTGGCCGACGGCGGTCGCCGATGCCAACGAGGCGGTGCGCACCTGCGAAGGGTGCCAGTACTACGCGCGGAAGACCCACCTCCCGGCTCACGCACTGCAAACCATCCCCATCACGTGGCCTTTCGCCGTGTGGGGGCTGGACATGGTCGGGCCCTTGCGAAAGGCGCCCGGGTGCTTCACCCACATACTCGTGGCCATCGACAAATTTTCGAAGTGGATCGAGGTCCGTCCCATCAGCAGCCTCAAGTTCGAGCAGGCGGTGCTATTCTTCACGGACATCGTGCACCGCTTTGGGGTACCCAACTCTATCATAACGGACAACGGTACACAATTCAGTGGCAAGAAGTTCTTGGAGTTCTGTGACAGCTACCACATCCGCGTGGATTGGTCCGCCGTGGCACACCCGCAGACTAATGGCCATGTCGAGCGCGCCAACGGCATGATTTTGCAAGGCCTGAAACCAAGGATCTTCAACAAGCTCAACCAATTTGGCCGGAAGTGGGTTCAGGAGCTGCCATCAGTCGTTTGGAGCCTCAGGAACACCCCGAGCAGGGCCACGGGGCTCACCCCTTTCTTCCTGGTCTACGGCGCAGAAGCTGTACTCCCCACGGATTTGGACTACGGGTCCCCGAGGATCAAAGCCTACCAGGAGGGACAGAACCAACAAGATCGCGAAGGCGTGTTGGACTGCATTGATGAGGCCCGGGACGAGGCGGTCCTACACTCCGAGAAGTATCAGCAATCCCTGCGACGCTACCAAGCGAGCAAGGTCCGGCCCCGAGGCCTCAACAAGGGAGATTTGGTGCTTCGACTCCGACAGAAGAATGAAGGACGCCACAAGCTCACACCGCCGTGGGAGGGGCCATACATCGTTGCCGAGGTCCTCAAGCCCGGCACGTACAAGCTCGCGAACAAGAAAGGCGAAGTTTTCACCAACGCTTGGAACATCCAACAGCTACGTCGCTTTTACCCTTAAATTCCAAGTCGTTTTGTGCATATCCAGCACCCCAGTCGGTTGTATATATGTTAAGGTTGTGAATAAAGACAAGGGAGACTCAGCTTTCCTCCGAAAACCAAGTCTCCCTCGGGGGCTACTATGGGGGGCACCCCCCCTAAACGGTCCCAGTTTTTCTCAAAAACCTTTTTCTTCCGAAAATGCCAAGCGCGTCATGCCTCGGAAGCCCAGACAGGAAGAAAGCAGGGCACGAATAGCTAAAAGGTAAAGCCGGGCGAGCTAGGAATGGCCTACGCCTCCAGCAGGATACGGCGACCCTCTCTCATACCACTTCACCTTCAAGTTACTCGCGAAAACGATCGATCCCAGCTGAAATCTACCTAGGTGATGGGGAAAGACTCAACGGCACACATAAAACGAGTCACACTTAAGTTACAAACTTCAAAGGTGGATTGTTTTGTTACATGAGCCACCTGGCTCGAATCCTAACCACGACTTAAGGGCTTCGGCGCCCGACTACTTTTAGGGCTCGAGGGTACCCGCGGGGGGAGCGTTCGGGAAGAGGTCCTCCTCGAACGCGTCATCAAGGTCCGCAGCGGCGTCCGCAGCGGTAGCATCGACCTGGTTCACGGCGTCCTGCGCCCCGTTATCATCAAGGTCGTCCGCGATGACGTATCCCGTGGCCAACGCCGCAAGGTCGACGATGTAATGCGTCGACACCACACCGAGGGTCTTCTGGATGCCGAGACGGAGGGCGTCCTTCATGCGCTCGACGATGTGACCGCTCAGAGCCTGAAGGCGGCTCACCAGCGAGCTCCCCGACAAACCAGTGCCCTCGTCGATGTTCTGGCATGCTTCGAGGGCCGCCTGCTCCAGAAGGCCCAGCTCTTGCTGGGACGAGGTGTAGGCTGCCTGGAGCACTTCCACCTGCGTCGCCGACTCCCCCAGAGCTTTCCGCAGTCCTCGGGCGGGGGGAGAAAGGGTGAGTCGAGAGCAAATCTTGACGAACTTGAATAACAAATAAAAGGATCGGGGGCTGTGACTTACCCTCGACCTACTTCCTCTCCTTCTCGAGCTCTGTACGCGCAGCCCCAGCCTCGTGCTGCAGCTGCAGGATCGAAGCGTCCTTCTCCGTGCTGACGGTCCTCAGGGCCTCGATGGCGATGCCCTCCTGGACCAATTCCCCGGTGAGCCGCTCGATCTCCGCCTCCGGAAGCTGAAGCGTGGCCCTGGCCTCTACAAGTGCGGCACGCTCCTGGTGGAGCTGGGACTGCGCCTCCTCCCGCATCGAGCATTCGCGCTGGAGGGCGGACCGACCATCCTCGAGCGCGACACACTCCTGCTGGAGCTGGGTCTCTGCCTCCGCGCGCACGGTGCATTCCTGCTGAAGCTGGCCCTCCGCCTCGAAGAGCGCCTCTACCTTCTCCAGCAGAGCAGCACCCAGCTTCTCAGCCTCCTGGGTCTTCTGCTCAGCCTGGGTCTGCCAGGACTGCGCCCCCTCGAGGGTCGTACGATCCTGCAAGAGTTGGGCCTGCGCCTCAGCAAGAGCCGTCCCCTTCTGCGCCAGCGCGGCCTGAACCTCGGCAAGAGCCTTGCGCACCCTCCGCAGCTCATCGTTCGCCACCACCAGGGCCTCCTCCTTCCCCTGGAGCGCGGCCTTCATATCCTCGGCCTCCTTGGTCTTTTGTGCCGCCAAGGAACGCTGGTCTGTGTGAGCATCCTCCATGCCCATGAGGTTATACTCCAGCCAACCGTTGTCCGCCCACAGGGCCTCCACCATCGCGTCCAGAGCCTCGTACTGCGTCCGGTACCAGTCGAGGTCGGAGCTCATCTCGGCAATGCGAGCGAATCTCTCGCCCGCCTGGCCCTGCAGCTCCTGCGGGTAGTGAAGGGAAAGTAGGGAGTAAGAATCAAATGAGAAACACTCAAACAGGAAAACAGAGGAACGAACGGCAATCAAGAGAGCATCCTTACCTTGAAGATCTGGAACGACCTGCCTCCGTGGAGTCGGATCGCTTCGGCCAGAGCGGTGTGAAGAGAAGCGCCGTCGACACGGAACTCCTGCCATAGTGCCCTCTCGGACCTCGCCTCTTCCAGCAAGGTCCGCGACACCCCAGGGAGACGGAGCCCCTGCTCCCACTGTGGCACGTCGGCGCCGGGCGCCGGGACCGCGACGCCGGACGTCGACGCCCTGGCACCGGATGCCGGTTGCTACGACATCACGCAGCCGTCGGATCGCACCACCAGTGCCCCAGGCACGGGCCCGGGGGCGGATCCGACCGCTGCCTCCACCTGACCCCCTCTGGGGGTAGAATCACCATCAGTGGGGGCCTCGGCCGTCCCGCGGCCCTCGACCCCCCGACTCGTCGTGTGGGCCTGCTCTCGCCCTTGCTGGGTACCACGGGTCATCTTCGCCCGCATAGACCCCACCGCCGCTTCCTCCCGCTACCGCGGCCACGGTCGTGACACGCGACGCCTCGCCCGTCGCCGCCGTGCCCGCCGCCACCTGTGGCGCCCTCTCCGAGCGGAGCCTCGTCACGCGCGGCGCGTCCAGCGCCCCCAACTTGAGTGCCTTGACGGGCACAAGGCCAGGGACAGCAGGCGCCGTCCTAACAAGGGAAGGGAGGAAGGGTGGGTGACCGGATACATGATATCAAGAACACGGAGGGCAAAAAACAACTCACCTTATGCTGGAGTAACCCCGTTTGCGCTTCCTTGAGGGTTCTGAGGGTGCCTCCGCCGAGCCGGTCGACATCCTCGACGGCGCCTCCCCGACGAACGGCACCGTATCTGCCTCAGGGACCGTCTCTGCGGGGACTCCCTCGACCCCCGGCGACGGGGGCGGCGCGGCTAACCACCTGTCGGAGGTGGCCCGCTCCCCCTCGCTCTCCTCCTCGTCCGAGGACGTGTTTACCACCTCCGACGGGGGGGGGGTGGGGGGTGGGGAGAGGCCCTGCTGCTCCCGCAACAGGTAATCCTCGTTGTACCTATCGAGGCGCTCCTGCCTCCTGACCCTCTTCTCCTTCGCCTGCGCCGCCTGGTCCTTCTGCCTCTGCTGCCTGGCGCGATTGGCAGCCTGCGACTGAGGCGTTGGTGGATCTGATGCGGGGACATCGACATTCACCCTCTGCCGCCAGCAACCACTATCAGATCAAGCATGGGGATGAAGAAGGCAAAAACGAAGAATCGACACTCACTTGACCGGCGTCCGGGAGCATCGCGAACGACCACAGGTCGTCGTCACTGTTCGGCACCACCCTGGGATTTACCGCGCGCCTCGCCCTTGCCACAGGGTTGGCCTCGCTCCTCATCTCGAAGATGGTGAGCTCCCTCTCCATGAGAGGAATCACCCACCGGTGGTGGAAGTTGGCAATGACGGACGCCACGGTCAGCCCGGCGTTCGCCAATTGACTTAGGGTGTCGGTGAGAGGCTCAAGCCTCCTCTGCCTCGACGCAGGCGACACCCCGTGTGCCCACGAGATCGGCCTCTCCGTCAGCACCTTCCCGGTGTACGGCGGAAGGCCGACGCCATCGTTGCGCAGGTAGAACCACCCCTTCTCCCAGTCGAAGTTGTTTGACGTCATTGTAGACGGCAGGTACAACTCCTTCTGGGAGTCGCGCACCGAGAGCGTGAGGCCGCCGGCACGGACCGCTCGGCGCGTCCTCCTCTCCCCCGTGGCGAGCGTGTGAAGCTCGCCGCGGAAAAGGTGGACCCACAGGTCCCAATGCGCCAGGATCCCTAAGAATCCCTCGCAGACGGCGACGAAGGAGGCCGCCTACGAGTTGGCGTTGGGGGCGAAGTTATGGAGCTCCACCCCGTAGTGGTAGCACAGCCCCCGCATGAACTTGCTCGCGGGGGCGTTGAAGCCGCGCTCGTGCAGCCGCAGGAAGCTGACGACGTAGCCGGGCGGAGGATTCGGTTGCTGGTGCGACGGCGACAGGATGATCCATGTCGGGTTAGCCCCATCGCCGGCCGGCGCTAGTTGGCCGCCGTTAACCAGCCCCTCCAACGACAGCCGATCCGCCGTCGACCGGGGCCACGGGAACACCTCCAGCACCCGGATCGAAGACATGGCGGAAGGAGCGGTGGGACGTAGGCAGCTACGGAAGCGGCGGAGCATGAGGGGATCTGAAGCGGCAAGGCGCGTGGCGCTGAGGAAGGCAAAGAGCAAGGGACGGGTGCGAATGGCTGAGGTAAGAAGCTTCCCCCGTGCCCCCTACTTTTATAGAGTAGGAAGGGGCGGAGCCCCCAGAAGTGCAACGGGCGGCAGCAGTTAATGCGGCAGGCCCCCCCCCCGTCACTGACGACGGGGCCCCACCACGTCGGAACCGCCGCGCGCACATGCGTGCGTCATGATTACCACACGGTAATCCAAGGGACGCGGCGTCCCGTCTCATCACCCTCACACGTCACCCGTGCCACGTCAGCCGCAGCTGGCGGAGCGCGGCGGCCAACTGTCCCATGGATGCATTTCGAACGCCAGGGGTTCCTTCTCGCATAAGGATAACCCCCTGTAAATCTCGAGCCGGGGATTCGAGGGCCGACCCGTCGAGGGGATACGGCTGGCGCCCCAATCCAAAGCAGGCTGAGGTCACAAGGCCACGGCATGTCAATGCGTCCTCGAAAACGAACTCAAGGAAGCCCGGGGCTCAGGCCCGCATGGCTCTCCTGATCAGCGGCTCGAGGCCCAACCCGCTGAGGGTACGATGGGCGCCACAGATGCCCCTCGATCTGGGGGTTTACTGATCAGTGGTTCGAAGGTCGACTCGATAACAGGTCAGTGAGCGCCACAGGTCCGCCAAGACAGGAGCACCCGGTGCCTCCCTGCAAAGGCCCTACTGATCAGAGGTACGGAGCCTGACCCCCGACGGGTTCGAACAGGCGCCTCAGATTGACAGAGTCAGGAACGATCGGGGCGCGCGCAGTCGAGCCTGTCCTCGAACGCGAAGTTCGTGGGCGCCCTACATATCGTGTTCAAGGCCAGGACAGAGGCAGCCAATCGAGGGATCCCATTGAGAGAGTGCTTCTGCACCCTCAGCCCCTATCGAACGGGACCGAGCCCTGCTTGGCAAACCCCTGCAAGCGCTTACATGGACGTGTCTTCGGACCACGAGCCGACCCCTATCGAACGGGGCACGGACGCCCACTTGAACTATCCGCTAACAGCTCGCCGAGGCAACCGTCGCTCGCCGCCCACTCGAGGGTAGCACGGCTTGCCTCACCCCTCTACCCTGCGGAAGGGCAACGAGGGTCGCAATAACAAAGCCGAGAGTCTTTACCCGATCGCCCCTTAATGGGCCAGGGCTCGGGGGCTCCTCGCACCACGACCACCCCAACGATCGCCGCACCAACCCACCTAAGGTCTCGCCCTCGAAAAAACGGTCGGCCTATCCGAAACGTCTTGGGTCAGCACAATGCCTCCCCTCCTGCGTAGATCGCCGATGCCGGCTAAAACACCGCCGAGGCCGGCTGAAACAAACGCAAGGCGAGCCACGTTGCCCTACGTATTTAACCCCTGCACGAGTGCACACACTCCTGCAGGGCTTCGGGGGCTTACACCCGTGGGTGCGCTAGCGCGCCCCCGCAGGAAAACGCGAATGATCAAACGGGACGAGACTCGCGCACAGCACCCGAGAGCGGAATCCCTTGCCGGAACGGTCCCCGTTCCAGCAAAGGCTCGGGGGCTACTGTCGGGGACGGTCATTAGGGGTCCCCTAACTAAGGAGATAATCACCCTCGTTAAACGCAAAACCGCCCAGGGACTGTTTATCCTTAGCCACAGGACTGCACGGGCCCACAGCCTGCCACGGCCCAGCAGCGGCCTGGAAGGCCCGTTTGGCCGCCTCGCTCGAGGGCTCTAGTCCCTCGAGCGGATCTCCGCCTCGCTCGAGGGCTCCAGTCCTTCGAGCGGATCTGCGCCTCGCTCGGGGGCCCCGGCCCCTCGAGTAGATCTCCGCTTCGCTCGAGGGGTTCGGACCCCCTCGAGCGGGCAACCGCCCCCGGTCCGCTCGATAGCGGCATTTAATTCCCGGCCCCACGGCGGGACGCTAAAGTCAAGGGGAAACCTTCCCCCAGGCCGCGCACCTGACACAGTCAGAGCGCCTGACACCACCACAGTGCGGCCTAATCCGCCACTGTGTAGCCATCCCTGGCACTGTGCGGGCGCCGCGCGGTCCTGTGAGGACAGGCAGGGGTCATTCCTTGACACTGTACCACCTACCCCCGTCCTCCCCTGCAGCAAGACCCTCGAACGGGCATGGGGGCACCCTCGAAGGGTGTACGAACGGCGAGTGGGCGCGCGCCCCGACTGACGTTGGCGTACGGGCGACGTGCGCCATGTCCCCGCTGCCAAATCCGGCGCCGCATGGCCATCCCAGGCGCTGTGCGGCCATCCACGGCGCTGCGCCACCGCTCCCGCCACTGTGCGACAACACGCGCGGCACTGTGCGGACAGGCCGGTGACGCGCTGCAGTCCTGCGCCACCAACTTTGATCCTTCCCCCGGCGGTTAGGCCCTCGATCCAGCAGGGGCAGCCCCTCGAAGTCAAAGCAGGACAGGTCACAGTGACCGCCACGCCGCCCGCTGAAGCCGGAGGGCGCCACCAGCTCGCGCCAGAGACCATGACGCGCGAGACAAGACCACCGGCGCCATACTTATTAGTACACAGCCACTGTGCCGGCTGATGTGCAGCACCCCTGTAACTGCCCTCCCTTGGCCTATAAAAGGGAGAGGCAGAGCCTCCTACGCAGATCACTAGTTGGTGCCGGTGCTAATCCGGACACCGACAAATTCCGTAGTTCCGATTGCAGCGGTTCTGGACTTTTCGGAATGCCAATAACATGTGTTCTACTAAAACCATTAGGTTTCTCTCTTCCGGAAAGTGGCCCGTGTGATTAAAATCGGCTCGAAGCGTGTGCTATAGCCCACGAAAACGGCCCGAAACGTACGAGGATGTCATTCAAATTCCGTAGCTCCGATTGCAGCACTTCTGGACTTTTCAGAATGCCAACAACATTTGTTCTACGAAAACCATTAGGTTTCTCTGTTCTGGAAAATTGGCCCGGGTGCTTAAAATCGGCTTGAAACGTGTGCTATGGCCCACGAAAACGGCCAGAAACGTACGAGGATGTCATTTGAATTCCGTAGCTCCGATTGCAGCGGTTCTGGACTTTTCGGAATGCCAACAACATGTGTTCTACGAAAACCATTGGGTTTCTCTGTTCTGGAAATTAGGCCCGGGTGCTTAAAATCGGCTCAAAGCGTGTGCTATAGCCCACGAAAACGGCCCGAAACGTACAGAGACGTCATTTGAATTCCGTAGCTCTGATTGCAGCGGTTCTGGAGTTTTCGGAACGCCAACAACCTGTGTTCTACGAAAACCATTAGATTTCTCTGTTTCAGAAAAGTGGCCTGGGTGCTTAAAATCGACTCGAAGCGTGTGCTATGGGCCACGAAAACGGCCGGACACGTACGGAGACGTCATTTGAATTCCGTAACTCCGATTGCAGCGGTTCTGGACTTTTCGGAACGCCAACAACATGTGTTCTATGAAAACTATTAGGCTTCTCTGTTCCGGAAAGTGGCCCGAGTGCTTAAATTCGGCTCGAAGCGTGTGCTATAGCCCACGAAAACGGCCCGAAACGTACAGAGACGTCATTTGAATTCCGTATCTCTGATTGCAGCGGTTCTGAACTTTTCGGAACGCCAACAACATGTGTTCTATGAAAACTATTAGGCTTCTCTGTTCCGGAAAGTGGCCCGGGTGCTTAAAATCAGCTCAAAACGTGTGCTATAGCCCACGAAAACAGCTCGAAACGTTCGGAGAGGTCATTTGAATTCTGTAGCTCCAATTGCAGCAAATCTGGACTTTTCGGAACGCCAACAACATGTGTTATGAAAACTATTAGGTTTCTCTGTTCTGGAAAATTGGCCTGGGAGCTTCAAATCTGCTCGAAGCGTGTGCTGTAGCCCACGAAAACGGCCCGAAACGTACGAGGATGTCATTCGAATTCTGTAGCTCCGATTGCAGCCCTTCTGGACTTTGCAGAACGCTAACAACATGTGTTCTATGAAAACCATTGGGTTTCTCTGTTTTGGAAATTTGGCCCGGGTGCTTAAAATCGGCTCGAAGCGTGTGCTATGGCCCACAAAACGGCCAGAAACGTACGAGGATGTCATTTGAATTCCGTAGTTCCGATTGCAGCGATTTTGGACTTTTCGGAATGCCAACAACATGTGTTCTACGAAAACCATTGGGTTTCTCTATTCCGAAAAATAGGCCTAGGTGCTTAAAATCGGCTCGAAGCGTGTGCTATAGCCCACGAAAACAACACGAAACGTACAGAGACGTCATTTCAATTTCGTAGCTCCGATTGCAGCGGTTATGGAGTTTTCGGAACGCCAACAACATGTGTTGTACAAAAACCATTAGGTTTCTCTGTTCCAGAAAGTGGCCCGTGTGCTTAAAATCGGCTCAAAGTGTGTGCAATAGCCCACGAAAACGGGCAAAAACGTTCAGAGATGTCATTTGAATTCCGTTGCTCCGATTGCAGTGGTTCTGGACTTTTCAGAATGCCAACAACATGTGTTCTATGAAAACTATTGGGTTTTTTTCTGAAAAATTGGCCCGGGTGCTTAAAATCGGCTTGAAGCGTGTGCTGTAGCCCGCGAAAACGGCCCGAAACGTACGAGGATGTCATTCGAATTCCGTAGCTCCGATTGCAGCGCTTCTGGACTTTTCAGAACACCAACAACAATTGTTCTACAAAAACCATTGGGTTTCTCTGTTCTGGAAAATTGGCCTGGGTGCTTAAAATGGGCTCGAAGCGTGTGCTATGGCCCACAAAAACGGCCAGAAACGTACGAGGATGTCATTTGAATTCCGTAGCTCCGATTGCAGCGGTTCTGAACTTTTCGGAATGCCAACAACATGTGTTGTATGAAAACCATTGGATTTCACTGTTCTGGAAATTAGGCCCGGGTGCTTAAAATCGGCTCAAAGCGTGTGCTATAGCCCACGAAAACGGCCCGAAACGTACAGAGACGTCATTTGAATTCCGTATCTCTGATTGTAGCAGTTATGAACTTTTCGGAACGCCAACAACAAGTATTCTACGAAAACAATTAGGTTTCTCTGTTCCGAAAAAGTGGCCCGGGTGCTTAAAGTCGGCTCGAAACGTGTGCTATAGCCCACGAAAACGGCCCGAAACGTTCGGAGACGTCATTTGAATTCCGTAGCTCTGATTACAGCGGGTCTGGACTTTTCGGAATGCTAACAACATGTGTTACGAAAACTATTGGGTTTCTCTATTCTGGAAATTTGGCCTGGGTGCTTAAAATCTGCTCGAAGCGTCTGCTGTAGCCCACGAAAACGGCCCGAAACGTACGGGGATGTCATTCGAATTCTGCAGCTCTGATTGTAGCGCTTCTGGACTTTGCAGAACACTAACAACATGTGTTCTATGAAAACCATTGGGTTTCTCTGTTTTGGAAAATTGGCCCGGGTGCTTAAAATCGGCTCGAAGCGTGTGCTATGGCCCACGAAACCGACCAGAAACGTACGAGGATGTCATTTGAGTTCCATAGTTCCGATTGCAGTGGTTCTGGACTTTTTGGAATGCCAACAACCTGTGTTCTACGAAAACCATTGGGTTTCTCTGTTCTGGAAAATAGGCCCGAGTGCTTAAAATCGGACCGAAGCGTGTGCTATAGCCCACGAAAACAACACGAAACGTACAGAGACGTCATTTCAATTCCGTAGCTCCGATTGCAGCAGTTCTGAAGTTTTTGAAACACCAACAACATGTGTTTTACGAAAACCATTAGGTTTCTCTGTTCCGGAAAAGTGGCCCGGGTGCTTAAAATCGGCTCGAAGCGTGTGCTGTAGCCCACGAAATCGGCACGACACGTACGGAGATATCATTTGAATTCTGTAACTCTGATTGCAGTGGTTCTGGACTTTTCGGAATGCCAACAACATGTGTTCTATGAAAACTATAGGGGTTCTCTGTTCTGGAAAATTGGTCTGGGTGTTTAAAATCGGCTCAAAGCGTGTGCTATTGTGACAGAACCGCCCAAAATGGTTCCGTATTATCGCCTAAGCCGGTCCACGTGGCCATTAAGCAATAATAAAGAACTATTCTGTCACTTCCGCCGGGTAAAGCCCGGTAAATCACTTACAACAGGATCGCTGATATGCGCTAAGCCCACACGAAGGCGGGACCAGAGTACAACATTACATTACATAAAAAGGTTCACAAGTTTAACATTATTACAAACCAGGTTTTTTGTACATAAAAGTAAAGGTGATTCAGAGTTTAAACAGCGGAAATAAAACTAGCGGAAGATACACATGGGAGGCCATCCATGGAGTATCACTCATCAACATCGTTTTCCCACTCAAGTTTCCAACCATCTGGAATAGATCCAGGCCAGATGAAATTACCTGAAAACAACAACAAAAGCAAGGCTGAGTATACTAATACTCAGCAAGACTGACCCGTCAAAAATAAAGACACATCTAGACATGCAAGGCTTTTTGGCTGGTGGGTTTGTTTTGCCAAAAACATCTAAGAGTTGATCCTTACTTTCATGTTTTAGCTCAAGTTCTAGTATGTTAACCATTCTAGGTGAGCACCTGCACTAAACAAGCATGTTGTGCAAACAATATTAAACAGGTAACAATATTAATCCAAAATGTTCCATAAATAAACATGGGGTAGCCAGTGGTCAAGCCGACTCAGATAACGGCGAGTGACCGACGATCGATCGATTTATATCCTTGCAAGGTAAACCCAAGATACACGGAAGAAGGTAGACCAAGTGCAGTGTCTACCCCAACCAGGCGGTTCCCAACATCCCACAGTTTGGGATCAGACGCTACAAACTCTGGTACACGGTTATCCGGAGGGTCTAACCCGACCAGTCCGGACTCACACACTATACCACGGGTAGCTAGCCCGGAGACGCAACCCAAGCCGGTAGCTAGAAAGATCCCGCCCCGGTTCAGAAGGTACTAGGCTTACCGGTCCCATTCCCGACAAGCACTTGGTACGTTCAATAGCTTAGACAAGCACCATGCTACTCGGTCGAGACCGAACCCATTGCTCTTACCACATGAGCGAGTCAATTTATCCAACTTATGATTCCAACATAAGCATCCTATATCTCGCGAGCAATGAGTCATTACTCGACTTGTACCGTGTCCTTAAAGCATGGCACTAGCGTTCCTAACATACTAGTAAAAGAGCATAGGAGTCTTAAGGTTCATGCATCTAGGTTTCAAACAACTCCTGAAACGTAAATGCACAAGTAAACAATAAATACTGAAAGTAAAAGTGGAGATTTTATCCCAAAAAGGTTAGATGAAACCGGTGCTTGCCTTCCTCTAACTCAACACTAGCCTTGGGCTCTTCTGGACTTTGATCCAGGTCTTGGTGCACACAGGTGTAGTTCATTTCGCCGTCCGCTGCACCTTCTTCCTCCTGGACTAGCGTATAGCTACCGCCCGACAGTTCTACACGATATGCATATGCATAAATTAAGGTTAACTTTTGATGATGACTGTGTACATATTTAAGCAAACTAAAGTATTTAACTTCACAAAACAGTAAGGTAGTGTGTTTAAATTAATAAAAACAGAAACAAACATGATTTCACAATTTGACACTTTAATTTCCATTTCTTTCTTTAATTGCTCAAAACAAGCCTTTCAACCTTAAATCAAAATTAAATCGAAAACACTTCAAATGAGCCTAATCTTTTGCACACAGCAACATATGCTTAATTTAAGCTCTCACACCAAAATTTGGCTTAAGATCATTTATAAATTAATTTATATGAAAAAGACAAATTTAACCTAGTAAATCACCATTAATTCATATAAAAAGATTTACTAAACTTTTTGATCTCAACTTTCTCCTACAAGTCATACATGTCAAAAATAAGTTTCTGACCAAAGCATAAGTGCAGATTCAAATTATTTTTCATCTTTTGAATTTAAGCTCCTACACAAGATTAAATACAAAACCTTTATCAAAGCACATCCTAAAATCACATCCATCCTACCAGAGGTACTAGTCATCAAATCAAAGCCCTAGGATGCACATGTGGTTACAGAAAAGTTTAATTAAGGGACTATAAAAAGCATCAAGCTTAATCTAGCATAAAACTTACATAAATCATAACTAAAGATATATACATAAAACTTATGCCAATTTTTGTCACAAATCCAAACATGTCGTACAGAGAAACATATCCAAAATTCAAGTCCATAGCATGTGTATATTTTAAACTACACTAAAAACACTTCAAACTGAATTTGAATTTTCATTCAAAAACTACACAGAAAAACCCTATACATGCTTTCTAGAAAAGGTAGGTTTCTTCACCAGGAACCCAACAAAATTGGATTTGCATTTTTATGATTTTTCTACGATTTTCTACGAATATTTGAAGTTACTGCTGAAACCCTAAAACACATTTACAGAGGAGACCTCGAAAGAACTTCTGGAAATTACAACTAGGCCCTCGGTTTACGGTTTAAACCCTGGAAAGAAAACAATCACCGCAAAGCGACCCTCCGCCGGCCGGGCGAGCTCGCCGGCGGCGATTGCCGGCCGGCCTTCGTCAGGTAGCGGCGTGGGGATGTACCTGGGCCCACCTGTGGTCTAGAGGAGGTGGAGGCGGGGCCGGAACAGGCGCCGCCGGTTGCCCGCGGCGGAGGCGGAGCAGAGCTCCCGCCGGAGCTTGCTGGCTCGGCCGTGGCGGCTGTAAAGCGGGGCGGCGACGACGGATTAGGCGTCGGGGAGGTCTAGGGAAGGGCTAGGGGTGCTAGGGAGGTGGTGGAGACGGCGGCTTGGCCCGGAGCGGCGCCGGCGGCGGCCGGCGGCGGCGCACGGGTGGAGTGCCCGCCGCGGCTTGCTGTCCGGCGGCTGCGACGGCAAAGCGCGGTGTAAGACGGCGGAGGAAGGTGCAGGGAGGCTCAGGGAAGGAGTAGAGCTCGAGGATAGCGGTGGAATTCGAGTGGAGAAGGAACTAGGCGGTGGCGGCCATGGAGAGCGGCGAGCGGCGGAACAGGGCTCCCCCGGCTCTTGCTTGGCTCGTTTTTGCCGCAAAGGAGAAGAGGCGAGGGAGCGTTGGCCTACTGGCGCTCGCATGGGCGGCCAAGTGGCCTTAGCCGCATGCGCGCAGGGCGCGCGACGCGGGCGCGCGACGGCGCGTGGCCATGCCGGGCCCGTTGCCAGGCCGCTGCGGTGCTCCTAGGCGCGGCGTACGGCGCATAGGCGGGCGGAGGCTCCACCGAGCGCGAGCGGTCTACGACGACGGACTCCAGGCGTCCGTACGCCGGACGGCCACGCTAGCGCCACGTGGGCGGGCGGACGGGCGTGCGCACTCGCGCCAGAGCGCGGCGGCGCGACGGCCGGCACCCACTTTTTAATTTCATTTGCCCGTAATCGAAAATGCTAAACTCCAAATTTTTGAATACAACTTGAAAATACCCAAATACAAAAGTCGTAGAGCAACTATAGAAGTATATTTTTCACAAAGGACGACCTAAGCTTTGGTGAAAGGATTGACAGGAAAAACGTGGAAAAGTCGCTGCAAAACTCGGCCTTGGCCCACTGTTGACAGGACCTTCATCTCAAGTTTACGCGGCTTTGCACTCAAAATTGGAATGTCCGCCAATTACGAAAAATGTGTCCCCGGAAACAACGAAGAACTTTTACATTGGCCGATTTTGAACTTCTATAGCAAAATTTGGAGAACGCGGAAGAAAACCAAATCAGCTTTTAGGATCGATAAGGATTTGACCATGAATTTGGACTTTGACCAAGGGTTTAAGTGCAAAAGTTGTCAAGATCATGTCAAACATGCTTAAGAACTAATTAACCTTGATTAACACAACTAATTGAGATATTTATCTTTAATAAACACCTGGGGTGTTACAGCTATAACCCACGAAAATGGCCCGAAACGTATAGAGACGTCATTTGAATTCCGTAGCTCCGATTGCAGTGGTTCTGGACTTTTCAGAACGCCAACAACATGTGTTCTACGAAAACCATTAGGTTTCTCTGTTCTGGAAAATTGGCCCGGGTGCTTAAAATCGGCTCGAAACGTGTGCTATAGCCCACGAAAACGGCCCAAAACGTACAGAGACGTCATTTGCATTTCGTAGATCCGATTGCAGCGGTTCTGGACTTTTCGAAACACCAACAACATGTATTCTACTAAAACCATTAGGTTTCTCTGTTCTAGATAGTGGCCCGTGTGCTTAAAATCTGCTCGAAGCGTGTGCAATAGCCCACGAAAACGGCCCGAAACGTTCGGAGATGTCATTTGAATTCCGTTGCTCTTATTGCAGCGGTTCTGGACTTTTCAAAATGCCAACAACATGTGTTCTACGAAAACTATTGGGTTTTTCTGTTCTGAAAAATTGGCTCGGGTGCTTAAAATCGGCTCGAAGCGTGTGCTGTAGCCCACGAAAATGGCTCGAAACGGACGAGGATGTCATTCGAATTTCGTAGCTCCTATTGCAGCGCTTCTGGACTTTTCAGAACGCCGACAACATTTGTTCTACGAAAAACATTAGGTTTCTCTGTTCTAAAAAATTGGCCCGGGTGCTTAAAATCGGCTCGAAGCGTGTGCTATGACCCACGAAAATGGCCAGAAACGTACGAGGATGTCATTTGAATTCCGTAGGTCCGATTGCAGCGGTTCTGGACTTTTCGGAATGCCAACAACATGTGTTCTACGAAAACCGTTGGGTTTCTCTGTTCTGGAAATTAGGCCCGGGTGCTTAAAATCGGCTCAAAGCGTGTGTTATAGCCTACGAAAACGGCCGGAAACGTAGAGAGACGTCATTTGAATTCCGTAGCTCCGATTGCAGCGGTTCTGGAGTTTTCGGAACGCCAACAACATGTGTTCTACGAAAACCATTAGGTTTCTCTGTTCCAAAAAAGTGGCCCGCGTGCTTAAAATCGGCTTGAAGCGTGTGCTATAGCCCACGAAAACGGCTGACACGTACGGAGACGTCATTTGAATTCTGTAACTCCGATTGCAGCGGTTCTGGACTTTTCAGAATGCCAACAACATGTGTTCTACAAAAACCTTTGGGTTTCTCTGTTCTGGAAAATTGGCCCGGGTGCTTAAAATCGGCTCAAAGCGTGTGCTATAACCCACGAAAACGGCCCGAAATGTACAGAGACGTCATTTGAATTCCGTAGCTCCGATTGCAGTAGTTCTGGAGTTTTCGGAACGCCAATAACATGTGTTTTACGAAAACCATTAGGTTTCTCTGTTCCGGAAAAGTGGCCCGGGTGCTTAAAACGGCCCGACACGTACGGAGACGTCATTTGAATTCCGTAACTCCGATTGCAGCGGTTCTGGACTTTTCAGAACGCCAACAACATGTGTTCTATGAAAACTATTGGGTTTCTCTGTTCTGGAAAATTGGCCCGGGTGCTTAAAATTGGCTCAAAGTGTCTGCTATAGCCCACGAAAACGGCACGAAACGTACATAGACGTCATTTGAATTATGTAGCTATCAGTGTTTTAGACACTGAGCCTACGACGGGGTACCCGAAGTAGTAGATTGTGCGGTGGGGCTCGTCGAGATCAGGAACACGATGGTGAGACACGGGGCACACAATTAGACAGGTTCGGGCTGCAATGTGCGTAATAGCCTACGTCATGTATGCTGCGTGGCTTTGTATTGATTGCGTATGTTTTGAGAGGGGTCCCTGCCTTGCCTTATATGCCACGGGAGGCAGGGTTACAAGTCGGATTGGTACAAGGGTACTATTTGAGTAGGACCCAGAGTAGCCTATACAAGGTATGGAAAGCTATCCTAGTCTTAGTACAAGTCCTTGTCCGCCTTGTCTTGTCTTGTGGTCCACGGTACCAGCACCGTGGCCCACTAGTCGAGTAGTCTAGGCGTACAGGAACTCATCTCCTGAGTATGGCCCACAATGTGTTGGTGGGCCCAGGGATGCCCGGTTGACAAGCCCCCGAGTACTTTGTAGTCAAGTGCAATGCTCCAAGTAGTCTTGAAGGTCTCCACGAGTAGTTCCCAAGCGTCCCCGAGTTCTACAAGCTTCAATCTTCAATAGTACTTGAATCATTAAGAGGTTGGAAGGTACTCCAGCTAACTCCACGAGTAGTCTTGAAGCCTTCTTGAGTTGTTCCCAAGCGTCCCTGAGTACTTCCCTTGAAGGTCTTCAATAATACCCGCTTCGTTCTTGAAATCTTTGCATCAAAGATCCATATGGAAATGCGATTACTAAAATCGCATTCCATATGGAATGTAGCCCCCGAGCCTTAGGTCGAATCCAGGATTCAAGCTGAGGGTCAATCTTGAACTCTTTGATCTTGCTCCGAAAAATCCGTAGATAATCCGAAGAAATAATATAGGAATGCGATTTGTAAAAATCGCATCCTATATGGATGTAGCCCCCGAGCCTTAGTTCGAATTGACAATTCAAGCTGAGGGTCAATCAGTAGTCTTCATCAAATAATCTCGCAAAATCCTGAGAAAAACTGAAGGACACGTGGCACGGAGCCCCCGAGCCTTGAGTCGAGTACTTTCTCGAATTGAAGGATCCAATCTGACTGTAGAAAAGTGGCCTGAATTCAGTGAACTGTAGCTGAATGAAATCCAATTCCGTCGAGTAGTCGAGCCCCCGAGATAGAGCCGAGCAGGTCTTGGATTTGAGTCCTCTGACTTAGCCAAATATTTGCCTGTATGAAACTAATCTGTTGAAAACGAAGGGTCACCAAGTCGAACCGTTAGAGCCCCAGAATCTTGTAGACTTGAAGCACAACCAAAGGCACGGGTGCACTTGTATGGTCACGGGCTAGCATACTCGTGGAGCACAAGTCATTGTCACCCGCAGAAGACAAAGCTGCCTCAGTGTGCAGTCAGGTAAAGATCACGTGCGCTGATGCCTTTTACATGTGAACAGTAACCTCATGCTTCACGAGGGTATAGTGCTGTCGAGGATAAGGATGCCACACATGGTGGCTTTGCAAGTGAGACTCGATGCGGATGCCTGCCGGTATAAATAGGTGGCCAAGGCTTGAAGCAAGCCTCACCAATCTTCAGAGGGATATCCAGGATGACCCAGTGTAGTAATATTGCCTCGCCGTAGGCTTGTGTTCGCCCACCAGAGTGTAGAGGTGATGTAGTTCATGCTTGGAGCTAGAAGAATGCTTGCGAGGCTCGAAGAACTCTATCAGCTTCTTCTCCCGGCCTCACCGAGGAGTGCGGAAGGAGTATGAAGCAGCAGTTGCATCGTCGGCCCTAACACTTTGGGTTCTGAAGTGCTGCTGGTGAGCACTGCGCTCCACCCGGCGAGGTTGGTGTTAAAGCTCGGACCTTCTGCAATCTTGCTGCAAAGCTCAGACTTGATGCTGGGCGCTGCAGGAGACCGGTTGGTGCGCAAGTAGAGGTGGCTATGTGGCTGCTGCCTCCACTATAGCTGTAGAGGTCGTCGAGTAGGCCCTGAAGCTAGAAGAAAACTTACGACAAGCCTTATCAATGTAGACTTAGTCTCAAGCACTTTGGAAAGTGATTCAGGACCTTTAAGATCTTTGTATCTTGTAATTTGGCCAAGGGCCAACCCTTGTAGCTTGAGAAGCTATAAATGTAGTTTTGCATGAGCGGTGTCATGGCTTTAGTAGTTTGCAGATCTCACGATCATCATGAACGGCAGATCTGGAGACTGCACCGACGATCGTCTCAACGAGCTGATGCAACAGACTTCTCCGATCGCGGAAGCAGTTTCCAAGTTCATTGATCTCCATTAGATGTACCTGTAGAATAGAAACACTAGGGAGAGAAAACAAGTGTAATCTCGAACAAGTGTTTATGTAATATAATTGAAAACTTTTAGAAATCAATTATCTGGATCCCTTGTTTGCATCTGTGTTGGCCGAGTACTTGAGTTGGTACTGAATGTGTGGCTGCAAAAAAGAGATACGATACACGAGTAGGAGTACTCAAGTGTACACATGTTCCGAAGAACGTTAGCTTAAAACATGACGAGTTGAACACCTAAGGTGTAGCAGCGTAAAGAAGGCTTTGTCATGAGTTAAGCTAAGAGTAGTAACAAGTCGATATAGAGTAGCGGCTTGTACTAAACACATTGTACAGAGTTGACAATGTCTTGAGTACCTCTGAGGCTAACAAGCCTAGTGAGAGAGTACTCAAAAAGAACTTATTCATAATGAGTTGAACACCTTACCTGTAGCAGCGTAATGAAGGCTTTGTTATGAACAAGTAGAGAACAGTAACAAGTCGGTATAGAGTAGCGGCTTGTACTAAACACATTGTACAGAGTTGACAATGTCTTGAGTACCTCTGAGGCTAACAAGCCTAGTGAGAGAGTACTCGAAAAGAACTTATTCATAACGAGTTGAACACCTTAGCTGTAGCAGCGTAATGAAGGCTTTGTTATGAACAAGTAGAGAATAGTAACAAGTTGGTATAGAGTAGCAACTTTATTACTGAATACATTGTACAGAGTTGACAATGTCTTAAGTACTTCTGAGTTGAGTACTCGCAAGAATGTTCTGAAGAACGAGTAAGACCGTAGGAGACAGTGTGGTGAACTACTCCTTGCTGTAGCAGCAACTTGTATGAGAGTTCCACTAAGACCCTACAAGCAGGGTGTTACTCTAGGCTGCAGCCTCTTATTGAAAAACAGGAACATGGACAGCATGTGCCACTTACTGCCCTATATGATACAGGATCGCTGGAGAGAGCTATCATGACTCCCTACGAGGTCGTAAAATGAGACTGCCTGGAGAGGGTTGACGAAGCCCCCTGCGGGTGCTCGCAGCTGAAAGCCACGAGAAGATACAACCGAAACTGTCTGGAGAGGATTATCTTGATCCCCTATGAGTGGTGACAACCGTAGCTGTCTGTTGAGTGATTGCAGCCGAAGCTGCCTGGAAAGGGTTATTGAAACACAATACGAGTCGTCTTACAGCCGAAGCCATCTGGAGAGGGTTGTTGAGACCCCCTACGGGTAGAAGCAACAAAGCTGGTCGATGTTCCAAGAGTTGTCGACTTCCTCGCCTTCAAGGGTTTGAAGACGATATGAGCCTAGGCCGATAACCTTTGCAACAGAGAAAGGACCTTCCCATGGCGAGTTCAGTTTGTGTAGTCCTGCCGTATTCTGGATGCGATGAAGGACTAAGTCACCAATGTTGAAGGAGCGTTCCTTAACGTTGCGATCATGATAGCGGCGGATCCTCTCAAGATATCGAGCGGATTGAACAAGTGCATTGCAGCGAGCTTCCTCGAGACTGTCGATATCTGTCTGTCTTGTTTCTTCAGCTACGTCTTCTTCGTACTGATCAACCGTCGGAGAACGCTACATGACATCAGTAGGCAAAACGGCTTCAGAGCCGTAGAGCAGGAAGTAAGGTGATTGCCCTGTGGGGGTAGTTGGCTGAGTACGCAGCTCTCAGAGTGCATTATGTAGTTCCTTGATCTACTTGCCGCCCTTGGTATTTGCAGCATCGTACAATCGCTTCTTGAGAGCATCGAGTATCATCCCATTGGCGCGTTCCACTTGGCCATTGGCGCGTGGGTGAGCAACGGAGACGTACCGGACGTCGATTCCACTGTTCTCGCAGTACTCCCAGAACTGGTGATTGTTGAAATTCGAACCCAGGTTTGTGATGATGCGATTAGGGAAACCATAGCGATGTACGATTTCATCCAAGAAGTCGAGGACACGATCAGCCTTGGGGCAGGTAACAGGCTTGACCTCAATCCACTTGGTAAACTTGTCGATAGCCACCAGAACTCTATTGAATCCGCCTGGCGCATTTGGGAGAGGACCAATCATATCCAGCCCCCAGCAAGTGAAAGGCCAAGTTGGTGGTATCGTGATGAGCTTGTAGGCAGGAACATGTTGTTGCTTGGCGAAGAATTGGCATCCTTGGCACTTCTTGACTAGTTCCTCTGCATCAGCAAGAGCTGTAGGCCAGTAGAAAGCACGTCTGAACACTTTTCCCACCAAGGTGTGGGAAGAAGCGTGATTGCCACAGATTTCTTTGTGTGTCTCCTCCAAGATTTCCTTGCCTTCCTCGCGAGAAACACATTTCATGAGTATATCAGAACTTGCGCCTCGCTTGTAGAGTTGATCTCCAACTAAAGCATAAGCCTTGACGCGACGTGAGATGTGCTCAGGTTTTGACTTGTCTTCTGGAATCAACTGATGTTTAATGTAGTCGATGAAGGGAGTTCTCCAGTCCACATCAATCATAAGCACTTCTCGATCAGATTCAATTGAAGTAGTTGTGGGTGCAGATGATTGCTCCAGAATTGATAGTTTGTGGAGTTCATGGACGAAGATTCCAGCTGGCACTTGAGCTCGTGTAGATCCCAGCTTCGACAAGTCATCCGCAGCAACATTGTTGTCACAGACCACATGATGGAACTCGAGACCATGGAATTTGTTCTCAAGCTTGCATACCTCTTGACAGTACGCATCTATGTTCTCAGCATTACGATCCCATGAATCGTTGACTTGATTGATGACTACTAAAGAGTCACCATAGACAAGTAGTCATGTAATGCCAAGAGAGACTCCAAGTCGAAGACCATGCAGTAGAGCTTCATAGTCAGCTTCATTGTTTGAGACCTTCCAAAAGATCTGCAAAACATATTTGAGTTGCTTGCCTTTGGGAGAAATCAGAAGCACCCCAGCACCAGCGCCTTCCAGCTTGAGGGAACCGTCAAAGTACATGACCTAATGTTCTGGATGCTCAATTGGAGTTGGGACTTGATTTTCCCGCCACTCAGCCATGAAATCAACCAAGGCTTGAGACTTGATAGCAGTGCGAGATTTGAACTCGAGCGATAGAGCACCAAGCTCTACAGCCCATTTAGAAATCCTTCCTGTGGAGTCCCGGTTGTGCAGAATCTCGCCAAGCGGGTAGCTAGTGACCACAGAAATCTTGTACTCATCGAAGTAGTGGCGGAGCTTCCGTGAAGTAATCAGAACTGCATAGAGTAGCTTCTGTACCAGAGGGTAACGAGTCTTGGATTCTGAAAGTACTTCACTAACGAAGTAGACAGGCATCTGGACAGGGTAGCCATGGCCTTCTTCCTGCCGCTCAACGACAATAGCAGTACTGACGACGTTGGTAGTCGCAGCGATATAGAGCAAGAGCTCTTCATTGGGCAGAGGAGCTGTGAGGACTGGAGGCTTGGATAAGAACTCCTTGAGCTGAGAAAGAGCTTGACCAGCTTCAGTTGTCCATGTAAACTTCTCTTGCCGCTTGAGTAACTTGAAGAAAGGTAGACCCCGTTCTCCAAGTTGTGAGATGAAGCGATTGAGTGACGCCATGCAACCAGTAAGCTTCTGGACATCTTTGATAGTAGTCGGAGCTTGCATGTTACAGATGGCGGTAATCTTCTCGGGGTTTGCTTCGATGCCACGATGACTGATGATGAACCTGAGTAGTTTTCCTGAAGAGACGCCAAAGACGCATTTATTGGGGTTGAGCTTCCATTGGTACTCGCGTAGCGAGGCAAAAGTTTCCTCAAGATCCGTGATAAGCATGTCTGGATCCCTAGTCTTGACAACGACGTCATACACGTTTGCTTCCACGTTCTTGTGAAGCTGCCTCTTGAAGCATGCTTGGATAGCCTTTTGATATGTAGCGCCAGCATTTTTCAACCTGAAGGACATTATTGTGTAACAATAAGCACCAAACGGGGTGATAAACGCGGTCTTCTCTTGATCAGATTCCTTGATTGCAATTTGATGATAGCCAGAGTAGCAATCCAGGAAACAAAGTAGAGCACAGCCTGCCGTAGAGTCAATGACTTGATCAATCCTCGGCAACCCAAAAGGATCCTTGGGGCAATGCTTATTGAGATCAGTGTAGTCGACACACATCCTCCAGTCGTTAGAGTTCTTCTTCCTGACGAGCACAGGGTTAGCGAGCCACTGCGGATGAAAAACTTCTTTGATGAAGCCAGCCGCGAGTAGTTTAGTGAGCTCTTTCTTGATGGCAGCCCTGCGGTCATCAGCAAAGCGATGAAGGTGTTGTCTCTTGGGGGTAGCATTAGGATCGACGTTAAGTGAGTGCTCAATCAACCTCCTGGGCACACCTGGCATGTCAGATGGCTTCCACGCAAAGATATCATGGTTAGCCCGAAGGAAGTTGACGAGTGCGTCTTCCTATTTAGGATCAAGCTGTGCACTGATCATGGTCGTCTTGCTGCTGTCACCAGTACCGAGGTCAATGGCTTTGAGCAGGACGTCACCAGATGGTGCAGGCTTGTTGCTGTGGTCAGTCTTCTCAGGAACCTCCAGCTCGCTCGGAGCAAGCTTTTTAGCGGCAATGAAGACTTCCATCATTGCGTTGGGTACTTGAGTAGTCGAGGCTAGTTCCACAGCTTCTGTATCGCAGTCGTAGGAACGCTTCAGATCCCCTTGCAATGAGAGAACACCCTTGGGGCTCGGCATCTTGAGGACCAAGTAGACATAGTGAGGAATAGCCATGAACTTAGCGAGACCGGGCCTGCCGATGATGGCATGGTAAGAAGTCTCGAAGTCAGCGACCTCAAACTTAATGTACTCGGTGCGATAGTGATCCTTAGTCCCTAAGGTAATGGGTAGTACAACTGAACCCAAAGGAACAGCTGCGTTGCCCGGGATGATACCATAGAACGGTGAGTTGGTCTTGGTAAGCATATTGGTGATATCCAGGCCCATCTTCTTCAAAGTCTTGGCAAACAAGACATTGAGTCCGCTGCCACCATCAATAAGAACCTTGGTAAGTCTGGAGCCTGCCACCACTGGATCTAGAACGAGAGGATATCGTCCTGGCTCAGAGAAACTAGTCCATTGATCCACCCTTGAAAAGGTAATAGGGGTTTCAGACCACTTAAGATAAGTGGGAGCTGCTGGTTGGATGGACATAATCTCTCTGAGAGCTAGCTTCTGCATGCGCTTGGTTGGAATTCCACCAAATATGACATTGACAGTGTTGGATGGGTTCTGGAACCCAGTGTCTTTGTCTGTGTTAGCCTTCTTCCCCTTGTGTTTGCGATATCGCGAGTTTGGGTGCGATGGTTCAGGTGTGTTTTTCAACACACGTCGAAGTTGGTAACACTGCTCTGTAGTATGATCCCCCTCTGGGTGCCATGGGCATTTCTGCTTGGTCAAAGTTGCCCAGTGAGAATCATCTTCAGACTTGGCGGTAGTTTCCATGGCTGCAACAGTATTCTCGGGCTTGCGCTTGCGATTGGGATTACTCGAGTAGTTATTCCCTTGGCGGTTACCCTGCTGTTGCTTGCCACTGCCGTTTCCACCAGCATTGTTGTTGTTCTGGTTGTTGCGAAGATGCTTGAATCGATTCTGAGCTTTGTCTTCCTCGTCTGCCCAGTGAGTGATCATCTCCTTAAGGTTGGTGATGTTGGCTGGGCGAGCACGACCAAAGTCTTGGAATAGCCTGTCACCATAGAAACCATCCTGGAAGGTGTCTATGACTTCTTTTTGGTAACATCGACAACAGTAGCCCTTTTCTCAAAAAAGCGGCGCATGTACTCGCAAAGAGTCTCGCCTTGTTTTTGCTTGATCAGGGCAAGGTCCATCCTGGTGCCATGACGGCCCAAAGAACCTGCGAAGTTGCTGGTGAAGCGGTGCTTGAGTTGTCCCCAATTGTCGATGGAGCCACGTTTGAGAGACTCAAACCATGTGAGGGGCTCTTGCTCAAGGACAAAAGGGAAGTAGATACACTTGGTATCATCGTTGCCCCCGGCATTTGAGATGGACAGAGCATAACAGCGCAACCACTGCCTTGGATCCTGCTTGCCATCATACTTGGAGATGCCGTAAGGCTTGAATTTCTCTGGAAGATACAAAGCTTGAAGTCGAGCGGAGAAAGTAGGAAAAGAATCAGAGTCATTATCCTTTTGCTTCTCACGTTCAGCACGTTTGGCGTTGATAGTTGTACGAGCATCGTAGCGAGAGTCTCCCGACTTGCTGTTGACACTACCATCGTCGTCTTTGCCCTTATTGCTTGCTTCCGGACGTGTGCGATTAGGAGTGGGAGTAGTACGACGAGGACCCCCACTGATGCCATGGTGACTAGGAGCACTGGTATTCTGTCGTAGCATAGTATAGGCTAGTTCAGCCAGCTTCGCGACTTCCGCAGTCGCCCAGTCACGAGGCATGGAACGACCAAGTAGATTGATCGCATTAATGGCTTCTTCTGGAGTACGATATTGACGAGTAGTAACCGCATCCAGAGCCTCTTGAAGATTACGGGTAGGTAGAGCTTCCGCGAGTTCCCGACGAAGAGTTGCACGATCAGCATTGCGTTGGTGACGTGCAGCCTTGGCCTCTGCGGTTTCATCAGCAGGAGCATTAGCAGAGAGTTCATCATCAGATACATCATCCGGGTAACGATAATTGGAGTGGTGCCCTTGCGGAGTAGATGCATCGACGACGAACACTTCTCGATGCGATGAGTAAGTACCCGTACTCTGAATGAGCTCAGTATCGGAGTCATAATCAACAAGCTTGACGCCTTCCTGGAAAGGCAAGTTGTCGAGACAAGCGATAAAGCGTTCCTGATCATCCAGTGTGAGATCAGCAGGCACATGCTCTGGCCAGTAGACGAATCTACCCTCAGGTGTCAATGTGATCACCAGTCCATGAGCAGGACCAGACAGTTGTTGTACTTCAACAGATTCCGAGCCATAGTCGAACTCGAACTCAGAAGAATCCGAAGAGTAGTCGAAGTTGTCGTCCGAATCTGAAAAGTACTCGAGCACGATCTTCGGGCCAGGGCACATGAGGCGCTTCAATGCGGCTTGGTAGGCAGCACTGACATGGTGATGACCGAAGAGAGGTGGTGCTTGAATGTTATCCAGGCAGAGTGCGAGCTGTGAAGCTGATGGAAGCAACTCAGGCTGGATGGGAGGTGAAGTCGAGTTGTACTCGGACTCTGACTCGAGGTCTCTGAACGGGTCAGAGATCGAAATTTCGCCGAAATTTTCGACGAGATTCTCCATCGAAGCTTGCGTAAGCATCGAGGACTTGAGCTTTGACTCCGGAGTCGGCGCTAGGAAACGCAGGAACGATTCGGCATCATCAGCAACGCAAACCCAGGAGCCGAAAACGAAGGTGTCGCCTTGCTGGAAAGCGACGATCGGCTTGATGGTGACGAGAGCCATCGAGTTCGCCAGTGGATCAACGACAAGATCCCCTACCTGGCGCGCAGCTGTCAGTGTTTTAGACACCGAGCCTACGACGAGGTACCCGAAGTAGTAGATTGTGCGGTGGGGCTCGCCGAGTTTAGGAACACGATGGTGAGACACGGGGCACACAATTAGACAGGTTCGGGCCGCAATGTGCATAATACCCTATGTCCTGTATGCTGCGTGGCTCTGTATTGATTGCGTATGTTTTGAGAGGGGTCCCTGCCTCGCCTTATATGCCATGGGAGGCAGGGTTACAAGTCGGATTGGTACAAGGGTACTATTCGAGTAGGACCCGGAGTTGCCTATACAAGGTATGGAAAGCTATCCTAATTTTAGTACAAGTCGTTGTCCGCCTTGTCTTGTCTTGTGGTCCACGGTACCAGCACCGTGGCCCACTAGTCGAGTAGTCTAGGCGTACAGGAACTCATCTCCCGGGTATGGCCCACAATGTGTTGGTGGGCCTAGGGATGCCTGGTCGACAGTAGCTCATATTGTAACGGTTCTGGACTTTTCGGAACGCCAACAACATGCATTCTACGAAAACCATTAGGTTTCTCTGTTCTGGAAAATTGGCCCGGGTGCTTAAAATCGGCTCGAAGCGTGTGCTATAGCCCACGAAAACGGGCCGAAACGTACGAGGATGTCATTTGAATACCGTAGCTCCGATTGTAGCAGTTCTGGACTTTTCAGAATGCCAACAACATGTGTTTTACGAAAACCATTGGGTTTCTTTGTTCCGGAAAAGTGGTTCGGGTGCTTAAAATCGGCTCGAAGCGTGTGCTATAGCCCACGAAAGCGGCCCGAAACGTACGGAGACGTTATTTGAATTACGTAGCTCCGATTGCAGCAATTTTGAACTTTTCGGAACGCCAACAATATGTGTTCTACGAAAACCATTGGGTTTCTCTATTCTGGAAAATTGGCTCGGGTGCTTAAAATCGGCTCGAAGCGTGTGCTTTAGCTCACGAAAACGGCCCGAAACGTACAGAGACGTCATTTGAATTCCGTAGCTCTGATTGCTGCGGTTCTGGAGTTTTCGGAATGCCAACAACATGTGTTCTACAAAAAACCATTAGGTTTCTCTGTTCCAGAAAAGTGGCCCGCGTGCTTAAAATCGGCTCGAAGCGTGTGCTATAGCCCACGAAAACGGCCCGACACGTACGGAGACGTCATTTGAATTCCGTAACTCCGATTGCAGCGGTTCTGGACTTTTCGAAACACCAAAAACATGTGTTCTATGAAAACCATTGGGTTTCTCTGTTCTGGAAAATTGACCCGGGTGCTTAAAATCGGCTCAAAGCATGTGCTTAACCCACGAAAACAGCCCGAAACGTACAGAGACGTCATTTGAATTCTGTAGCTCCGATTGCAGCGGTTCTGAACTTTTCGGAACGCCAACAACATGTGTTCTATGAAAACCATTAGGTTTCTCTGTTCTCGAAAATTGGCCTGGGTGCTTAAAATCGGCTCGAAGCGTGTGCTATAGCTCACGAAAACGGCCCGAAACGTTCAGAGACGTCATTTGAATTCCGTTGCTCCAATTGCAGTGGTTCTGAACTTTTCAGAATGCCAACAACATGTGTTCTACGAAAACTATTGGGTTTCTCTGTTCTGAAAAATTGGCCCGGGTGCTTAAAATCGGCTCGAAGCGTGTGCTGTAGCCCACGAAAACGGCCCGAAACGTACGAGGATGTCATTCGAATTCCGTAGCTCCGATTGTAGCGCTTCTGGACTTTTCAGAATGCCAACAACATTTGTTCTACGAAAACCATTGGGTTTCTCTGTTCTGGAAAATTGGCCCGGGTGCTTAAAATCGGCTCGAAGCGTGTGCTATGGCCCACGAAAACGGCCAGAAACGTACGAGGATGTCATTTGAATTCCAAAGCTCCGATTGCAGCGGTTCTGGACATTTCGGAATGCCAACAACATGTGTTCTACGAAAACCATTGGGTTTCTCTATTCCGAAAAATAGGACTGGGTGCTTAAAATCGGCTCGAAGCGTGTGCTATAGCCCACGAAAACGGCCCGAAACGTACAGAGACGTCATTTGAATTGCGTAGCTCTGATTGCAGCAGTTCTGGAGTTTTCAGAACACCAACAACATGTGTTCTACGAAAACCATTAGGTTTCTCTATCCTGGAAAAGTGGTCCGGGTGCTTAAAATCGACTCGAAGCGTGTGCTATAGGCCACGAAAACGGCCCGACACGTATGGAGACGTCATTTGAATTCCGTAACTCCGATTGCAGCGGTTCTAGACTTTTCGGAACGCCAACAACATGTGTTCTATGAAAACCATTGGGTTTCTCTGTTCTGGAAAATTGGTCCGGTGTTGGTATTTGTTAACGTCACCACTATGGCGCCGGGTTAGCGTGAGCGTGTAAGAATCACCCGGGTATACTGACGGGTGCGAACGAATCCGCAAGCGCACGGATACACCGTTGTAGCACTTTACCTCAGGAGTATTCCCAAGGGTATCGAATCCAAGGAACAGTATGGGGGGACTCTGCGAGTGACTATCCAAGGGTACACAATCCCTGCTAAGGTAGGTGAGTGATGTGAAGTGTCCTGTAGGTTCTCGACTCTAGAGAGGAACAAGCTCGGATAAGATCTCGCTTCGGACACCGGCCCCTCCTTACTATAACAGTTGGTTCACGAAAAAAGGTTGCCTACACGCTGTATCCGAACGTGGAGGATTTCAGAGGATCCAACGGCTGTCACTACCGCGGCCTACCCCAAGACAAACCGTGAGATACAGGGCATTCGAAGGATAACCAGCAGTCTAGACACCACGTCTACACCACCGACTACTACTATAGCACGGCTACGTCTGACGTCCTGTAGAAACATTATAGCACTCCGTATAAATACAAAGCGACGAACCCGCGAGGTTGAGCTAGACCTTACTCGTCATTGAATCGATTCGCGCGAGGAGATATGATTGATACTTGATCTAAATCAGATATGCATGAGCTTCACTATACTCTAATAGACAAGCAATCACACAAATGAGATGCAAACTTATGCGATGATAACAGAAGATCTAGGGTCGTGTTCGTGAAGAACACAAGCCTCTAACTTATGAACAAACGCAAAAGTATGAATAACTTGCTCGTCAACTAGATCGAGGAAACACATTCATGAAGAACGCGAGCCTCTAAATGATGAACGAACAAAGAACTCAAGAACAACTCATTCATGCATGAGAGCCACTTTAGTCTAATAGAAAATATCGAAATACTCACTTTAGTCTAAATGAAGAACAGCATCGCTCACGAGGTACAAGGGGATGATGGATGATGAACGGATCATCACCACCTCACCTCTACTCATCTACACACTCCTCTCTACCTAGCACCACGTAGTCTAGATCCTCCACACACACACACTCATGGTGGGATGAGGTTTCACCTCCACCAAGAAAGAATGAGAGAGAGAGAAAGAGGCAAAGGTGAGAAATGGCTTCAAGTGTGCTCCACCTCTTCTTACCCCCTCTCCTCCTATTTATAGGTTTGGGCAACCGGCGTGAGAGCACCCAAACACCCCGGGAATGGCTTCTAGGACCAATGGGCAAGCACCACGTGGAAGCCCCTGAGTGGGCGCCACAAGGTCGGTTCGGTCGACCTGTGGGGTCGGCCGACCCCCTATGGGCCCCACTCGGGGTGTGCTTTCGTGTGGTGGCTGTTCTGTGGGCCCTGAGGTCGGTTCCCAGTGTCCACGTTGTTTGGAGGTGGTTTAGGCGCTCTGGTGGGCCATAGGATCCATGTGATGACTGCATGGCGGCTTCCGATTCGCCTAGGCTTCCTCCCTTGGATTGGTGATGTCATGGATCCAGGGGATGCTTGCATGCAGCCCCTCATTGGCTGAGCCTAACTTGCTAGGATCATGAGTGTGTCTTTTCTGTCCATTTCTTATGCTAAACACCTACATTCAACTTAGCATAGCCACTTGTGAAAATTGTTAGTTTAAACCCCTATTCTAGTGTGGATGCTTAGTTCTTATGATAAAATACAGGGATTGACGGCCATAAATTAGGTACTTAACAGCCGTCAATAACTCCCCCACACTTGCCCTTTGCTCGTCCCGAGCGAAAGGGAATATCACATTGGTTTAAACCAAAGGTATGAAACAAGCATAGGAGTTATTACAGGTCATACCTTGCTCTTGTGAACTCTGTGGATTGGCTACAATGCCATCTTAGGTAGTTGATAAGAGGAATGACCATGAATCGAGTCTCTTAAGCACCTGTTGGTCAGCACTTGGGGTTTTCTTAATAATTTTTACAGAAAAAGAACTGCTCTGCCCTCCTTCTTTGATTCTCTCGGATCGCTCAATGTGTATATGTCCTCACCAAGGCATTAGATTGCCTTTCTTCACCCTACTTCTAATAAAGGCTATTTTTGGAGCTCAAGGTAGGATAAAGGTAAAGCATACTTGTATCACATATATTGCAAAGTCAAAGACTAGATCCACAGAGAAAATCAAATCATACGATCAGATCAAGATGTGCACGTGTATGGGTACGGTGAGTACGGTAAGGTGGATACTAGGCCCGGGATGGGTGCTAGATATTACCATACATGTATGATGAATGTTGGTTGATGGTGAGGTGGACACTAGCCCCGGATTGGATACTAGTTATCACTACTAGTTATCACCTAGGTTGTGGAACTCCTTTTTGCATGATTCTCCCTTTTGTATAAGAAATCTTTTGAGAGCATGGCTATCTCTATACTTTTTTCTTTTTTTTTCAACACTGGACCTTCATGTGTCCATTTTTTTTTGCGATAGCCATGTCTCTTGTGTAGCAAAAAACTAGGAGGGAGAGATCAACACATATGGAGCCTTATTTTCACGGAATGGATAAATAATACAATGCTAACTTCCAGGGTAGAAGCATAGCAAGGGGAATAAGGTGGCGTGCACAAGAATCTTGACCATGAAAGTAATGAAAAGAATTCTCGCAAGGGTCACAGAATTTGACAAAGCTCAATGCAATAACAAGCAGCATATGAGTATAAGGTTTTCAACTAGAAACATCATATGGCTTTGGTAGGACGGTGGCACATCAAAGAGGAGCTTTGCAAGAGCATTTTTTTTCGAAAACAAAATTATCCCAAGGGCTAGAACCAACAGAGTTAAGATCATGTCATCAAGTCATATCTCACTTGTCAACTACTTAGATAAGTATGTTTTCCTTATGATGATATTGTTCACAAGCGTCAAGGTTATAAACGAGGAATAAAACTTACGCATGTCAACCCTAGGCATGGAGTAAGCATTTCCATAGATTTCTTAAGTTGATTTATGGAGAATTTATCAAGCATGAGCGTACAAACTCAGAAATCATGGTGAAATAAGGAAGAGATGCAAACCAGCGCTGGTTCTGTGTGGACCAGACGGGGACTCCTGTGATGCGCACGAATGCATATCTCGTTCAGGTTCTCTAAGCGTGGTCGATCGTAAGCGCTTGTGTGAGCATAGTGTGGGTGCAACAATGATCCGTCGTGTTCGCGTTTGGAGAGTGCAGCTCTCCCCCACACTGTTTTGTACCTGGGTGCAATTCTTCGATACAAACAAAAGCAAAAACAAAAATAGCTAACACACGAGTGACTCAACCGGGTTACATGACCTGTGGAGCCAAAATTATTCATTCAAGTTCACTAATTAAATAGATAGACGCTTACACAACTGATAAAAATAAAGGAAATAAATGAAAAGGAAATAAATTAAATCTAACTAAGTGCCTATAAAGGGAAATAAGAGTGGGGCACGACCCTCTACTCAGAATCATAGAGGTCCTCGTGCCCCGTGGCCACGAAGAGGCGCCTCATCTTGGCGCACAGGCCACGACGAAGATCGCGGAGGTCATCCTTAAGCTCAGCGAGATCCACCTTCTGCTCCGCACTGATGGTCTTCAGCTTCTTGCACTCCCTGCCTAGTTCCTCCGCTAGTTGGGTCATCCTGGCTGCAGTGGGAGTCTTAGGAGATCGCTCGGGCGCCCGAGTCCTCTCCCTCGACTTCCTGGATGCCCATGGTGTGGAGCTGCTGCCCAACTCAAATTCTTCATTAGTTTCCTTCAAAGTCGGAGGTGCACGGCTGCTCTTCCTGCTGGTGCTGTCTGGGCTAGCGAACCTAGGCTTCCTAGGCTGAGAGACTGGTGGAGGCGATGATGGCACAGCAGGGGCCGAACGGCCTCTCACTCCGGAGGCTCCCGGAATGTTGAGCCGAGGTGGTGGAACCACCAGAGGCGGCGGAGTTGCTGTGGGCCGTGGCTGGACATCCACCTTCCTCTGGTAGGGGCTGCTGGCACGCCCCCGTGGCTTCCTCGCTTTCCCGGGCGAGGCAGATCGGGCGGAAGTGCGTGGAACCGGGGGTGTGAAGGGCGGAACAGCCATCCCCTTGAGCTTTGAAGTTCTGTCGATGGTAGCCCTCGGTCCTTGGTTCCCACTCGGAGGACGGGAGGCGAGCGGCGGCACCTCGAAGATGCACGCGACCTCCATAGGTGCCACTCCTGTGGGGGATGCAGCAATGACAGGGACATCCCCCTCGACGGGTTCACCGGAGGAGGGTGTCGCGGCAAAAGGGACAAGGCTTTTGTCGGCCATGAGGATTGCCGCGACGGCGAGCGAGGGAGGTGAGCAGGGGAGGCAGGGGTTTGCGTGACGCAAAACTCCGTCACGCGGCGAGGAAAGGGTTTCTGGAGGACGAAAGAGTGCACATGCGAAAAACGAGAGGCGGCGGCGGCCCTAGTGGGTCGGCCGACCTAGGGAGTCGGTCGAGCCCATCTGGGCTCTGGCGGGGCTCAGGGTCTCTGTATTAGGTGGCCCACTAATTCTAAGGTCGGAGGCTTCAGCAAGGGCTAGAATGGAATTTCGGGCATAATGTTGTCTTCTACCCCAAACAACTTTACTTAAACCTCTTTATACCTTAATAGCTCAACTTGGGGATTTTACCTGAACTCATACCTGGATGAAGAGTCATTGTTTCCCTCTTGCTCATATCGTCCATTTTCTCTTGATGATATCTTCCTACCTTACCCTGTGGTCCTCCTTGCAGGTTTCTTTATGGTAGGATGTATTTTCTTTCCTGCATGGTTAGTGCATATGTACGATGCAAGCTGTATAAATGGTGAAACAGAGGTGATCCTCACAACCATCCTAAGGGGACTATGATGGGTAACCTTAGGAAGGAAGTGCAGCTAGCAAGGCTTTAGCACTACGGACGAGAGATGATGGAGTGAGCACAGGATCCGGCCCTAAGGCCCAGAGTGCTCTAAGAGTGAAGCTTTCACCTATAGAAACATAACTAAAAAATGATCGGACCCCAGATTGAGTATGGGTCGAACAATCATTCGAGCGGTGAACCGAGAGTGACGAACTTGCTAGTTCATCCTCTCCTTGGGTTCACAAAGGACCTCACCCTCACCTAAGTGGGATGACACAAAAGTCAACCCAAGCTTCCAACGGAAGTGTAAAAGATAGGCATGTAACCACACTCCCGCAGGGCATCGATCAGGTCAAGAAGTGAAGAGTAGGATTTACATCCACTTGACTCGATCGGCATTGGTCTTAGCTGAACTTAAGATAATGAGATGGATTGCTCAACTAGACCGGATATAAGATCGTGCTTCCGTAAGCCAAAGATATGGAAGTTTTACTGCGCTAGGGCTCGTGTCTTAGCATAACCCTCAGTGTGGCGGCACTTCGGATTGAGCCTTGACATGAAGCACGAAAAACATCCATCGTGACCTCCCCTGGAGAGTTGTGGGCAAGGTTGAAGTGATCGTCCCCGCCAGGAACGATTCTTCTTCCTCGACTACTACCCTCCTCCTTCCCCCGAGACTAAGTCTCGAAGGCCGGGTTTTAAGAGAAGAAACGATAGGGGAATCTAGGTGTAGAATTTGCACTAAGTGCTCTTTCCCATAGATTCCTGCCAGTGAGGAGTGATATCTTCGACTAGAGCACAAAGAAGTTTGGCATGTTAGCTCGGGCTCTCTCGAGGATTGGTTTAGGCAACTCGACATTTTCTCGTTCGGCTACCTTGTCACTCGACTCAGGTAGGGAGCTGAAATCTCGGATTTCTCCCAGAATTTCCAGTCCTTGTTCTGGCTCTAAGAGCACAAAGGCGCCTCCCGAAATGGCATCTAGCATCATGCCACAATCTCTTCGTAAACCAGACGGGAAATGCTGCAAAAGCACTAGGTCGGGCAGACCAATGACTGGGCAAGTTTCAACCAAAGAGGCAAAACGATGCCATGCCATGCCTAAGGTTTCCTTCTCTCTTTGTTTGAAACTGAGGATCGCCATTCTTAAGGAAACGACACGCCGTATGGAAAGAATCGAGTGCAAAAAGATGCTCTCAATTCCTCCCAGCGTAGGTGGTTGCAACCAAAACAACGGTACCAAGTTCTCGCTTCCCCAGAGAGGGAGAACGGAAACAGGTTCCTCTTAAGAACATCTTGTGTTGCCCCGGTTTTACCCTGGGTAGAACACAATTGCTCAAAGTCCCTTACGTGATCATAGGGATTCTCATGACTCATCCCCGAGAAGGGTTTTTCCTCAACTAGCTTCATGAGATGGGTGAACCATACAAGGTGTTAGAAGAGCGGGTTGTCTCCAGAGAGTTGATTCCATAGTTTCACTCATAATGGGCAGAAGGTGTGTACAAGGATAACCTTCCTGGGATAGCGGGGGTAAAGGTAGAAACAAAAGAAAAACAAAAGATACGAGGATAGTCAGGTTCGTAGATTCTCGACAACCGTTCCCCGGCAACGGCGCCAGAAATGCTTGTTGGTATTTCTTAACGTCACCAATATGGCGCTGGGTTAGCATGAGCGTGTAAGAATCACCCGGGTATACTGACGGGTGCGAACAAATCCGCAAGCGCACGGATACACCGTTGTAGCACTTCACCTCAGGAGTATCCCCAAGGGTATCGAATCCAAGGAACGATATGGGGGACTCTACAAGTGACTATCCAAGGGTACACAATCCCTGCTAAGGTAGGTGAGTGATGTGAAGTCTCATGTAGGTTCTCGACTCTAGAGAGGAACAAGCTCGGATAAGATCTCGCTTTGGACACCAGCCCCTCCTGACTATAACAGTTGGTTCACGGCAAAGGGTTGCCTACACGCTGTATCCGAACGTGGGGGATTTCAGAGGGTCCAACGGCTGTCACTACCGCGGCCTACCCCAAGACAAACCGTAGGATAGAGGGCATTCGAAGGATAACCAGCAGTCTAGACACCACGTCTACACCACCGACTACTACGATAGCACGGCTACGTCTGACGTCCCGTGGAAACACTATAGCACTCTGTATAAATACGAAGCGACGAACCCGCGAGGTTGAGCTAGACCTTACTCGTCATTGAATCGATTCGTGCGAGGAGATATGATTGATACTTGATCTAAATCAGATATGCATGAGCTTCACTATACTCTAATAGACAGGCAATCACACAAACGAGATGCAAACTTATGCGATAATAACAGAAGATCTAGGGTCGTGTTCGTGAAGAACACGAGCCTCTAACTTATGAACAAACGCAAAAGTATGAATAACTTGCTCGTCAACTAGATCGAGGAAACACATTCATGAAGAATGCGAGCCTCTAAATGATGAACAAACGAAGAACTCAAGAACAACTCATTCATGCATGAGAGCCGCTTTAGTCTAATAGAAAATACAGAAATACTCACTTTAGTCTAAATGAAGAACAGTATCGCTCACGAGGTACAAGGGGACGATGGACGATGAACGGATCATCACCACCTCACCTCTACTCATCCACACACTCCTCTCTACCTAGCACCACCTAGTCTAGATCCTCCACACACACACACTCATGATGGGATGAGGTTTCACCTCCACCAAGAGAGAATGAGAGAGGGAGAAAGAGGCAAAGGTGAGAAATGGCTTCAAGTGTGCTCCACCTCTTCTTACCCCCCCTCTCCTCCTATTTATAGGCTTGGGCAACCGGTGTGAGAGCACCCAAACACCCCGGGAATGGCTTCTAGGACCAATGGGCAAGCACCACGTGGAAGCCCCTGAGTGGGCGCCACAAGGTCGGTTCAGCCGACCTGTGGGGTCGGCCGACCCCCTGTGGGCCCCACTTGGTTTGTGCTTTCGCGTGGTGGCTGTTCTGTGGGCCCTGAGGTCGGTTCTCGGTGTCCACGTGGTTTGGAGGCGGTTTAGGTGCTCTGGTGGTCCATAGGATCCATGTGATGCCTGCATGGCGGCTTCCGATTCGCCGAGGTTTCCTCCCTTTGATTGGTGATGTCATGGATCCAGGGGATGCTTGCATGCAGCCCCCCATTGGCTGAGCCTAACTTGCTAGGATCATGAGGGTGTCTTTTCTCTCTATTGCTTATGCTAAACACCTGCATTCAACTTAGCATAGCCACTTGTGGAAATTGTTAGTTTAAACTCCTATTCTAGTGTGGATGCTTAGTTCTTATGATAAAATGCAGAGATTGACGGCCCTAAATTAGGTACTTAACAGCCGTCAACACCCGGGTGCTAAAAATCGGCTCGAAGCATGTGCTATAACCCACGAAAACAGCCCGAAACGTATAGAGACGTCATTTGAATTCCGTATCTCCGATTGCAGCAGTTCTGGACTTTTCGGAACGCCAACAACATGTGTTCTACGAAAACCATTGGGATTCTCTGTTCGGGAAAATTGGCCCGGGTGCTTAAAATCGGCTCGAAGCGTGTGCTATAGCCCACGAAAACGGCCCGAAACGTACAGAGACGTCATTTGAATTCTGTATCTCTGATTGCAGCGGTTCTGAACTTTTCGGAATGCCGACAACATGTGTTCTACGAAAACCATTAGGTTTCTCTGTTCCAGAAAAGTGGCCCGGGTGCTTAAAATCGGCTCGAAACGTATGCTATAGCCCACGAAAACGGCCCAAAACTTACAGAGACGTCATTTGAATTCCGTAGCTCCGATTGCAGCAGTTCTGGACTTTTCGGAACGCCAACAACATGTATTCTATGAAAACTATTAGGTTTCTCTATTCTGGAAAATTGGCCCAGGTGCTGAAAATCGGCTCGATGCGTGTGCTATGGCCCACGAAAACGGCCGAAAACGTACGAGGATGTCATTTGAATTTCGTAGTTCCGATTGCAGTGGTTCTGAACTTTTCTGAATGCCAACAATATGTGTTCTACGAAAACCATTGGGTTTCTCTGTTCCGGAAGATAGGCCCGGGTGCTTGAAATCGGCTCGAAGCGTGTGCTATAGCCCACGAAAACAACACGAAACGTAAAGAGATGTCATTTCAATTCCGTAGCTCCAATTGCAGCGGTTCTGGAGTTTTCGGAACGCCAACAACATGTGTTTTACGAAAACCATTAGGTTTCTCTGTTCCGGAAAAGTGGCCCGGGTGCTTAAAATCGGCTCGAAGCTTGTGCTATAGCCCACGAAAACGGCCCGACACGTACGGAGACGTCATTTGAATTCCGTAACTCCGATTGCAGCGGTTCTGGACTTTTCGGAACGCCAACAACATGTGTTCTACAAAAACCATTATGTTTCTCTGTTCTGGAAAATTGGTATGGGTGCTTAAAATCGGCTCAAAGTGTGTGCTATAGCCCACGAAAACGGTCTGAAACGTACAGAGACGTCTTTGAATTCAGTAGCTCCGATTCTGGCGGTTCTGGACTTTTCGGAATGCCAACAACATGTGTTCTACGAAAACCATTGGGTTTCTTTGTTCCGAAAAATTGGCCCGGGTGGTTAAAATCGGCTCGAAGCGTGTGGTATAGCCTACGAAAACGGCCCGAAATGTACAGAGACGTCATTTGAATTTCGTAGCTCCGATTGCAGCAGTTCTGAATTTTTGGAACGCCAACAACATGTGTTCTTCGAAAACCATTAAGTTTCTCTGTTCCGGAAAAGTGGCCCGGGTGCTTAAAATCGGCTCGAAACGTGTGCTATAGTCCACGAAAACGGCCCGAAACGTTCGGATACGTCATTTGAATTCTGTAGCTCCGATTGCAGCGCTTCTGTACTTTTCAGATCGCCAACAACATTTGTTCTACGAAAACCATTGGGTTTCTCTGTTCTGGAAAATTGGCCCGGGTGCTTAAAATCGACTCGAAGCGTGTGCTATGGCCCACGAAAACGACCAGAAACGTACGAGGATGTCATTTGAATTCCGTAGCTCTGATTGCAGCGGTTCTGGACTTTTCGGAATGCCAACAATATGTGTTCTACGAAAACCATTGGGTTTCTCTATTCTGGAAAGTAGGCCCGGGTGCTTAAAATCGGCTCAAAGCGTGTGCTATAGCCCACGAAAACGGCCCGAAACGTACAGAGACGTCATTTGAATTCTGTAGCTCTGATTGCAGCGGTTCTGGAGTTTTCGGAACGCCAACAACATGTGTTCTACGAAAACCATTAGGTTTCTCTGTTCCGGAAAAGTGGCCCGGGTGCTTAAAATCGACTCGAAGCGTGTGCTATAGGCCATGAAAACGGCCCGACACGTACGGAGACGTCATTTGAATTCCGTAACTCCGATTGCAGCGGTTCTGGACTTTTCGGAACGCCAACAACATGTGTTCTATGAAAACCATTGGGTTTCTCTGTTCTGGAAAATTGGCCCGGGTGCTTAAAATCGGCTCAAAGTGTCTGCTATAGCCCACGAAAACGGCACGAAACGTACATAGACGTCATTTGAATTCTGTAGCTCATATTGTAACGGTTCTGGACTTTTCGGAATGCCAACAACATGTGTTCTACGAAAACCATTGGGTTTCTTTGTTCCAGAAAAGTGGTCCGGGTGCTTAAAATCGGCTCGAAGCGTGTGCTATAGCCCACGAAAACGGCCCGAAACGTACGGACACGTCATTTGAAGTACGTAGCTCCGATTGCAGCGATTCTGGACTTTTCGGAACGCCAACAACATGTGTTCTACGAAAACCATTGGGTTTCTCTATTCTGGAAAATTGGCCCGGGTGCTTAAAATCGGCTCGAAGCGTGTGCTTTAGCTCACGAAAACGGCCCGAAATGTACAGAGACGTCATTTGAATTCTGTAGCTCCGATTGCAGCGGTTCTGGAGTTTTCGGAACGCCAACAACATGTGTTCTACGAAAACCATTGGGTTTCTCTATTCTGGAAAATTGGCCCGGGTGCTTAAAATCGGCTCGAAGCGTGTGCTACCCACGAAAACAGCCCGAAAAGTACAGAGGCGTCATTTGAATTTCGTAGCTCCGATTGCAGCGGTTTTGGACTTTTCGGAATGCCAACAATATGTGTTCTATGAAAACCATTAGGTTTGTCTGTTCTGGAAAATTGGCCCGGGTGCTTAAAATCGGCTCGAAGCGTGTGTAGCCCACGAAAACGGCCCGAAACGTACAGAGACGTCATTTGAATTTCGTAACTCCGATTGCAGCGGTTCTAGACTTTTCGGAACGCCAACAACATGTGTTCTACTAAAACCATTAGGTTTCCCTATTCCGGAAAGTGGCTCGTGTGCTTAAAATCGGTTCGAAGCGTGTGCTATAGCCCACGAAAACGGCCCGAAACGTTCGGAGACGTCATTTGAATTCCGTTGCTCCGATTGCAGCGGTTCTGGACTTTTCAGAATGCCAACAACATGTGTTCTACGAAAACTATTGGGTTTCTCTGTTCTGAAAAATTGGCCCGGGTGCTTAAAATCGGCTCGAAGCGTGTGCTGTAGCCCACGAAAACGACCCGAAACGTACGAGGACGTCATTTGAATTCCGTAGCTCCGATTGCAGCGCTTCTGGACTTTTCAGAACGCCAACAACATTTGTTCTACGAAAACCATTGGGTTTCTCTGTTCTGGAAAATTGGCCCGGGTGCTTAAAATCGGCTCGAAGCGTGTACGAGGATGTCATTTGAATTCCGTAGCTCTGATTGCAGCGGTTCTGGACTTTTCGGAATGCCTACAACATGTGTTCTACGAAAACCATTGGGTTTCTCTGTTCTAGAAATTAGGCCCGGGTGCTTAAAATCGGCTCAAAGCGTGTGCTATAGCCCACAAAAACGGCCTGAAAAGTACAGAGATGTCATTTGAATTTCGTAGCTCTGATTGCAGCGGTTCTGGAGTTTTCAGAACGCCAACAACATGTGTTCTACGAAAACCATTAGGTTTCTCTGTTCCGGAAAAGTGGCCCGGGTGCTTAAAATCGACTCAAAGCGTGTGCTGTTGGCCACGAAAACGGCCCGACACGTACGGAGACGTCATTTGAATTCCGTAACTCCGATTGTAGCGGTTCTGAACTTTTCGGAACGCCAACAACATGTGTTCTATGAAAACCATTGGGTTTCTCTGTTCTGGAAAATTGGCCCGGGTGCTTAAAATCGGCTCAAAGTGTCAGCTATAGCCAACAAAAACGGCACGAAAAGTACATAGATGTCATTTGAATTCTGTAGCTCATATTGTAATGGTTCTGGACTATTCAGAACGCCAACAACATGTGTTCTATGAAAACCATTGGGTTTCTCTGTTCTGGAAAAATGGCCCGGGTGCTAAAAATCGGCTCGAAGCGTGTGCTATAGCCCACGAAAACGGCCCGAAACGTACAGAGACGTCATTTGAATTTCGTATCTCCGATTGCAGCGGTTCTGGACTTTTCGGAACGCCAACAACATGTGTTCTACGAAAACCATTGGGTTTCTCTGTTCGGGAAAATTGGCCCGGGTGCCTAAAATCGGCTCGAAGCGTGTGCTATAGCCCACGAAAACGGCCCGAAACGTACAGAGACGTCATTTGAATTCCGTATCTCTGATTGCAGTGGTTCTGAACTTTTCGGAACGCCAACAACATATGTTCTATGAAAACCATTAGGTTTCTCTGTTCCGAAAAAGTGGCCCGGGTGCTTGAAATCGGCTCGAAACGTGTTATAGCCCACGAAAATAGACCGAAACGTTCGGAGACGTCATTTGAATTCCGTAGCTCCGATTGCAGCGATTCTCGACTTTTCGGAACACCAACAACATGTGTTCTACGAAAACTATTGGGTTTCTGTTCTGGAAAATTGGCCCGGGTGCTTAAAATCGGCTCGAAGCGTGCGATATAGCCCACGAAAACGGCCAAAAACGTACGACGATGTCATTTGAATTCTGTAGCTCCGATTGCATCAGTTCTGGATTTTTCAGAACGCCAACAACATGTGTTTTACGAAAACCATTGGGTTTCTTTGTTACGAAAATGTGGTCCGGGTGCTTAAAATTGGCTCGAAGAGTGTGCTATAGACCACGAAAACAGCTCGAAACGTACGGAGACGTTATTTGAATTATGTAGCTCCGATTGCAGTGATTCTGGACTTTTCGGAATGCCAACAAGATGTGTTCTCCGAAAACCATTGGGTTTCTCTATTCTGGAAAATTGGCCCGAGTGCTTAAAATCAGCTCGAAGCGTGTGATTTAGCTCACGAAAACGGCCCGAAACGTAGAGAGACGTCATTTGAATTCCGTAGCTCCGATTGCTGCGGTTCTGGAGTTTTCGGAACGCCAACAACATGTGTTCTACGAAAACCATTAGGTTTCTCTATTCTGGAAAATTGGCCCGGGTGGTTAAAATCGGCTCGAAGCGTGTGCTATAACCCACGAAAACAGCCCGAAACGTACAGAGACGTCATTTGAATTCCGTAGCTCCGATTGCAGCAGTTTTGGACTTTTCGAAATGCCAACAACATGTGTTCTACGAAAACCATTAGGTTTCTCTGTTCTGGAAAATTAAACCGGGTGCTTAAAATCGGCTCGAAGCGTGTGCACGGTCCGAAACGTACGGACACGTCATTTGAAGTATGTAGCTCCGATTGCAGCGATTCTGGACTTTTCGAAATGCCAACAGCATGTGTTCTACGAAAATCATTGGGTTTCTCTATTCTGGAAAATTGGCCCGGGTGCTTAAAATCGGCTCGAAGCGTGTGCTTTAGCTCACGAAAACGGCCCGAAACGTACAGAGACGTCATTTGAATTCTGTAGCTCTGATTGCAGCAGTTTTGGAGTTTTCAGAACGCCAACAACATGTGTTCTACGAAAATCATTGGGTCTCTCTTTTCTGGAAAATTGGCCCGGGTGCTTAAAATCGGCTCGAAGCGTGTGCTATAACCCACGAAAACAGCCCGAAACGTACAGAGACGTCATTTGAATTCCGTAGCTCCGATTGCAGCGGTTCTGGACTTTTCGGAATGGCAACAACTTGTGTTCTACGAAAACCATTAGGTTTCTCTGTTCTAGAAAATTGGCCCGGGTGCTTAAAATCGGCTCGAAGCGTGTGTTATAGCCCACGAAAATGGCCCGAAACGTACAAAGACGTCATTTGAATTTCGTAGCTCCGATTGCAGCGGTTCTAGACTTTTCGGAACGCCAACAACATGTGTTCTTCTAAAACTATTAGGTTTCTCTGTTCTGGAAAGTGGCCCGTGTGCTTAAAATCGGCTCGAAGTGTGTGTTATAGCCCACGAAAACGGCCCGAAACGTATAGAGACGTCATTCGAATTCTGTAGCTCTGATTGCAGCGGTTCTGGAGTTTTCGGAACGCCAACAACATGTGTTCTACGAAAACCATTAGGTTTCTCTGTCCTAGAAAAGTGGCCCGGGTGCTTAAAATCGACTCGAAGCGAGTGCTATAGGTCACGAAAACGGCCCGAAACGTACGGACACGTCATTTGAAGTACGTAGCTCCGATTGCATCGATTCTGGACTTTTCGGAACGCCAACAACATGTATTCTACGAAAACCATTGGGTTTCTCTATTCTGGAAAGTGGCCCGTGTGCTTAAAATCGGCTCGAAGCGTGTGCTATAGCCCACGAAAACGGCCCGAAACGTACAGAGACGTCATTTGAATTCCGTAGCTCTGATTGCAGCGGTTCTAGACTTTTCGGAACGCCAACAACATGTGTTCTACTAAAACCATTAGGTTTCTCTGTTCCAGAAAGTGGCCCGTGTGTTTAAAATCGGCTCGAAGCGTGTGCTATAGCCCACGAAAACGGCCGGAAACGTACGGACACGTCATTTGAAGTACGTAGCTCCGATTGCAGCGATTTTGCACTTTTCGGAAGGCCAACAACATGTATTCTACGAAAACCATTAGGTTTCTCTATTCTGGAAAATTGGCCCGGGTGCTTAAAATCGGCTCGAAGCGTTTGCTATAACCCACGAAAACAACCCAAAACGTACAGAGACGTCATTTGAATTCCGTAGCTCCGATTGCAGCGGTTCTGGACATTTCGGAATGGCAACAACTTTTGTTCTACGAAAACCATTAGGTTTCTCTGTTCTAGAAAATTGGCCCGGGTGCTTAAAATCGGCTCGAAGCGTGTGCTATAGCCCACGAAAATATCCCGAAACGTACAAAGACGTCATTTGAATTTCGTAGCTCCGATTGCAGCGGTTCTAGACTTTTCGGAACGCCAACAACATGTGTTCTTCTAAAACCATTAGGTTTCTCTGTTCTGGAAAGTGGCCCGTGTGCTTAAAATCGGCTCGAAGTGTGTGTTATAGCCCACGAAAACGGCCCGAAACGTATAGAGACATCATTCGAATTCTGTAGCTCTGATTGCAGCGGTTCTGGAGTTTTCGGAACGCCAACAACATGTGTTCTACGAAAACCATTAGGTTTCTCTGTCCTAGAAAAGTGGCCCGGGTGCTTAAAATCGACTCGAAGCGAGTGCTAGAGGCCACGAAAACGGCCCGAAACGTACGGACACGTCATTTGAAGTACGTAGCTCCGATTGCATCGATTCTGGACTTTTCGGAACGCCAACAACATGTATTCTACGAAAACCATTGGGTTTCTCTATTCTGGAAAGTGGCCCGTGTGCTTAAAATCGGCTCGAAGCGTGTGCTATAGCCCACGAAAACGGCCCGAAACGTACAGAGACGTCATTTGAATTCAGTAGCTCTGATTGCAGCGGTTCTAGACTTTTCGGAACGCCAACAACATGTGTTCTACTAAAACCATTAGGTTTCTCTGTTCCAGAAAGTGGCCCGTGTGTTTAAAATCGGCTCGAAGCGTGTGCTATAGCCCACGAAAACGGCCGGAAACGTACGGACACGTCATTTGAAGTACGTAGCTCCGATTGCAGCGATTTTGCACTTTTCGGAAGGCCAACAACATGTATTCTACGAAAACCATTAGGTTTCTCTATTCTGGAAAATTGGCCCGGGTGCTTAAAATCGGCTCGAAGCGTTTGCTATAACCCACGAAAACAACCCAAAACGTACAGAGACGTCATTTGAATTCCGTAGCTCCGATTGCAGCGGTTCTGGACTTTTCGGAATGGCAACAACTTTTGTTCTACGAAAACCATTAGGTTTCTCTGTTCTAGAAAATTGGCCCGGGTGCTTAAAATCGGCTCGAAGCGTGTGCTATAGCCCACGAAAATATCCCGAAACGTACAAAGACGTCATTTGAATTTCGTAGCTCCGATTGCAGCGGTTCTAGACTTTTCGGAACGCCAACAACATGTGTTCTTCTAAAACCATTAGGTTTCTCTGTTCTGGAAAGTGGCCCGTGTGCTTAAAATCGGCTCGAAGTGTGTGTTATAGCCCACGAAAACGGCCCGAAACGTATAGAGACATCATTCGAATTCTGTAGCTCTGATTGCAGCGGTTCTGGAGTTTTCAGAACGCCAACAACATGTGTTCTACGAAAACCATTAGGTTTCTCTGTCCTAGAAAAGTGGCCCGGGTGCTTAAAATCGACTCGAAGCGAGTGCTAGAGGCCACGAAAACGGCCCGAAACGTACGGACACGTCATTTGAAGTACGTAGCTCCGATTGCATCGATTCTGGACTTTTCGGAACGCCAACAACATGTATTCTACGAAAACCATTGGGTTTCTCTATTCTGGAAAGTGGCCCGTGTGCTTAAAATCGGCTCGAAGCGTGTGCTATAGCCCACGAAAACGGCCCGAAACGTACAGAGACGTCATTTGAATTCCGTAGCTCTGATTGCAGCGGTTCTAGACTTTTCGGAACGCCAACAACATGTGTTCTACTAAAACCATTAGGTTTCTCTGTTCCAGAAAGTGGCCCGTGTGTTTAAAATCGGCTCGAAGCGTGTGCTATAGCCCACGAAAACGGCCGGAAACGTACGGACACGTCATTTGAAGTACGTAGCTCCGATTGCAGCGATTTTGCACTTTTCGGAAGGCCAACAACATGTATTCTACGAAAACCATTAGGTTTCTCTATTCTGGAAAATTGGCCCGGGTGCTTAAAATCGGCTCGAAGCATGTCCTTTAGCTCACGAAAACGGCCCGGAACGTACAGAGACGTCATTTGAATTCCGTAGCTCTGATTGCAGCGGTTCTGGAGTTTTCGGAACGCCAACAACATGTGTTCTACGAAAACCTTTGGGTTTCTCTATTCTGGAAAATTGGCCCGGGTGCTTAAAATCGGCTCGAAGCGTTTGCTATAACCCACGAAAACAACCCGAAACGTACAGAGACGTCATTTGAATTCCGTAGCTCCGATTGTAGCGGTTTTGGACTTTTCGGAATGCCAACAACATGTGTTCTATGAAAACCATTATGTTTCTCTGTTCTGGAAAATTGGCCCGGGTGCTTAAAATCGGCTCGAAGCGTGTGCTATAGCCCACGAAAACGGCCCGAAACGTACAGAGACGTCATTTGAATTCTGTAGCTCTGATTGCAGCGGTTCTAGACTTTTCGGAATGCCAACAACATGTGTTCTACTAAAACCATTAGGTTTCTCTGTTCCGGAAAGTGGCTCGTGTGCTTAAAATCGGCTCGAAGGCCGCCCACGAAAACGGCCCGAAACGTACGGACACGTCATTTGAAGTACGTAGCTCCGATTGCAGCGATTCTGGACTTTTCAGAACACCAACAACATGTATTCTACGAAAACCATTGGGTTTCTCTATTCTGAAAAATTGCCCCGGGTGCTTAAAATCGGCTCGAAGCATGTCCTTTAGCTCACGAAAACGGCCCGGAACGTACAGAGACGTCATTTGGATTCCGTAGCTCCGATTGCAGCGGTTCTGAAGTTTTCAGAACGCCAACAACATGTGTTCTATGAAAACCATTGGGTTTCTATATTCTGGAAAATTAGCCCGGGTGCTTAAAATCGGCTCGAAGCGTTTGCTATAACCCACGAAAACAACCCGAAACGTACAGAGACGTCATTTGAATTCCGTAGCTCCGATTGCAGCGGTTTTGGACTTTTCGGAATGCCAACAACATGTGTTCTACGAAAACCATTAGGTTTCTCTATTCTGGAAAATTGGCCCGGGTGCTTAAAATCGGCTCGAAGCGTGTGCTATAGCCCACGAAAACGGCCCGAAACGTACAGAGACGTCATTTGAATTCCGTAGCTCCGATTGCAGCGATTCTAGACTTTTCGGAACGCCAACAACATGTGTTCTACTAAAACCATTAGGTTTCTCTGTTCCGAAAAGTGGCCCGTGTGCTTAAAATCGGCTCGAAGCGTGTGCTATAGCCCACGAAAATGGCCCGAAACGTACAGAGACGTCATTTGAATTTCGTAGTTCCGATTGCAGCGGTTCTAGACTTTTCGGAATGCCAACAACATGTGTTCTACTAAAACCATTAGGTTTCTCTGTTCCGGAAAGTGGCTCGTGTGCTTAAAATCGGCTCGAAGCGTGTGCTATAGCCCACGAAAACGGCTCGAAACGTTCGGAGACGTCATTTGAATTCCGTTGCTCCGATTGCAGCGGTTCTGGACTCTTCAGAATGCCAACAACATGTGTTCTACGAAAACTATTGGATTTCTTTGTTCTGAAAAATTGGCCCGGGTGCTTAAAATCGGCTCGAAGCGTGTGCTGTAGCCCACGAAAACGACCCGAAATGTACGAGGATGTCATTTGAATTCCGTAGCTCCGATTGCAGCGCTTCTAGACTTTTCAGAACACCAACAACATTTGTTCTACGAAAACCATTGGGTTTCTCTGTTCTGGAAAATTAACCCGGGTGCTTAAAATCGGCTCGAAGCGTGTACGAGGATGTCATTTGAATTCCGTAGCTCTGATTGCAGCGGTTCTGGACTTTTCGGAATGCCAACAACAAGTGTTCTACGAAAACCATTGGGTTTCTCTGTTCTGGAAATTAGGCACGGGTGCTTAAAATCAGCTCAAAGCGTGTGCTATAGCCCACGAAAACGGCCTGAAAAGTACAGAGACATCATTTGAATTCCATAGCTCTGATTGCAGCGGTTTTGGAGTTTTCGGAACGCCAACAACACATGTTCTACGAAAACTATTGGGTTTCTCTATTCTGGAAAGTGGCCCGTGTGCTTAAAATCGGCTCGAAGCGTGTGCTATAGCCCACGAAAACGGCCCGAAACGTACAGAGACGTGATTTGAATTCTGTAGCTCTGATTGCAGCGGTTCTAGACTTTTCGGAACGCCAACAACATGTGTTCTACTAAAACCATTAGGTTTCTCTGTTCCAGAAAGTGGCCCGTGTGCTTAAAATCGGCTCGAAGCGTGTGGTATAGCCCACGAAAACGGCCCGAAATGTACAGAGACGTCATTTGAATTTCGTAGCTCCGATTGCAGCAGTTCTGAATTTTTGGAACGCCAACAACATGTGTTCTTCGAAAACCATTAAGTTTCTCTGTTCCGGAAAAGTGGCCCGGGTGCTTAAAATCGGCTCGAAACGTGTGCTATAGTCCACGAAAACGGCCCGAAACGTTCGGATACGTCATTTGAATTCCGTAGCTCCGATTGCAGCGCTTCTGTACTTTTCAGATCGCCAACAACATTTGTTCTACGAAAACCATTGGGTTTCTCTGTTCTGGAAAATTGGCCCGGGTGCTTAAAATCGACTCGAAGCGTGTGCTATGGCCCACGAAAACGACCAGAAACGTACGAGGATGTCATTTGAATTCCGTAGCTCTGATTGCAGCGGTTCTGGACTTTTCGGAATGCCAACAATATGTGTTCTACGAAAACCATTGGGTTTCTCTATTCTGGAAAGTAGGCCCGGGTGCTTAAAATCGCTCTCAAAACGTGTGCTATAGCCCACGAAAACGGCTCGAAACGTACACAGACGTCATTTGAATTCTGTAGCTCTGATTGCAGCGGTTCTGGAGTTTTCGGAATGCCAACAACACGTGTTCTACGAAAACCATTAGGTTTCTCTGTTCCAGAAAAGTGGCCCGGGTGCTTAAAATCGACTCGAAGCGTGTGCTATAGGCCATGAAAATGGCCCGACACGTACGGAGACATCATTTGAATTCTGTAACTCCGATTGCAGCGGTTCTGGACTTTCCGGAACGCCAACAACATGTGTTCTATGAAAACTATTAGGTTTCTCTGTTCTGGAAAATTGCCCCGGGTGCTTAAAATCGGCTCAAAGTGTCTGCTATAGCCCACGAAAACGGCACGAAACGTACATAGACGTCATTTGAATTCTGTAGCTCATATTGTAAAGATTCTGGACTTTTCGGAACGCCAACAACATGTGTTCTACGAAAACCATTGGGTTTCTTTGTTCCAGAAAAGTGGTCCGGGTGCTTAAAATCGGCTCGAAGCGTGTGCTATAGCCCACGAAAACGGCCCGAAACGTACGGACACGTCATTTGAAGTACGTAGCTCTGATTGCAGCGATTCTGGACTTTTCGGAACGCCAACAACATGTGTTCTATGAAAACTATTGGGTTTCTCTATTCTGGAAAATTGGCCCGGGTGCTTAAAATCGGCTCGAAGCGTGTGCTTTAGCTCACGAAAACGGCCCGAAATGTACAGAGATGTCATTTGAATTTTGTAGCTCCGATTGCAGCGGTTCTGGAGTTTTCGGAACGCCAACAACATGTGTTCTACGAAAACCATTGGGTTTCCCTATTCTGGAAAATTGGCCTGGGTGCTTAAAATTGGCTCGAAGCGTGTGCTACCCACGAAAACAGCCCGAAAAGTACAGAGGCGTCATTTGAATTTCGTAGCTCCGATTGCAGCGGTTTTGGACTTTTCGGAATGCCAACAATATGTGTTCTATGAAAACCATTAGGTTTGTCTGTTCTGGAAAATTGGCCCGGGTGCTTAAAATCGGCTCGAAGCGTGTGTAGCCCACGAAAACGGCCCGAAACGTACAGAGACGTCATTTGAATTTCGTAACTCCGATTGCAGCGGTTCTAGACTTTTCGGAACGCCAACAACATGTGTTCTACTAAAACCATTAGGTTTCCCTATTCCGGAAAGTGGCTCGTGTGCTTAAAATCGGTTCGAAGCGTGTGCTATAGCCCACGAAAACGGCCCGAAACGTTCGGAGACGTCATTTGAATTCCGTTGCTCCGATTGCAGCGGTTCTGGACTTTTCAGAATGCCAACAACATTTGTTCTACGAAAACTATTGGGTTTCTCTGTTCTGAAAAATTGGCCCGGGTGCTTAAAATCGGCTCGAAGCGTGTGCTGTAGCCCACGAAAACGACCCGAAACGTACGAGGATGTCATTTGAATTCCGTAGCTCCGATTGCAGCGCTTCTGGACTTTTCAGAACGCCAACAACATTTGTTCTACGAAAACCATTGGGTTTCTCTGTTCTGGAAAATTGGCCCGGGTGCTTAAAATCGGCTCGAAGCGTGTACGAGGATGTCATTTGAATTCCGTAGCTCTGATTGCAGCGGTTCTGGACTTTTCGGAATGCCTACAACATGTGTTCTACGAAAACCATTGGGTTTCTCTGTTCTAGAAATTAGGCCCGGGTGCTTAAAATCGGCTCAAAGCGTGTGCTATAGCCCACAAAAACGGCCTGAAAAGTACAGAGATGTCATTTGAATTTCGTAGCTCTGATTGCAGCGGTTCTGGAGTTTTCAGAACGCCAACAACATGTGTTCTACGAAAACCATTAGGTTTCTCTGTTCCGGAAAAGTGGCCCGGGTGCTTAAAATCGACTCAAAGCGTGTGCTGTTGGCCACGAAAACGGCCCGACACGTACGGAGACGTCATTTGAATTCCGTAACTCCGATTGTAGCGGTTCTGAACTTTTCGGAACGCCAACAACATGTGTTCTATGAAAACCATTGGGTTTCTCTGTTCTGGAAAATTGGCCCGGGTGCTTAAAATCGGCTCAAAGTGTCAGCTATAGCCAACAAAAACGGCACGAAAAGTACATAGATGTCATTTGAATTCTGTAGCTCATATTGTAATGGTTCTGGACTATTCAGAACGCCAACAACATGTGTTCTATGAAAACCATTGGGTTTCTCTGTTCTGGAAAAATGGCCCGGGTGCTAAAAATCGGCTCGAAGCGTGTGCTATAGCCCACGAAAACGGCCCGAAACGTACAGAGACGTCATTTGAATTTCGTATCTCCGATTGCAGCGGTTCTGGACTTTTCGGAACGCCAACAACATGTGTTCTACGAAAACCATTGGGTTTCTCTGTTCGGGAAAATTGGCCCGGGTGCTTAAAATCGGCTCGAAGCGTGTGCTATAGCCCACGAAAACGGCCCGAAACGTACAGAGACGTCATTTGAATTCCGTATCTCTGATTGCAGTGGTTCTGAACTTTTCGGAACGCCAACAACATATGTTCTATGAAAACCATTAGGTTTCTCTGTTCCGAAAAAGTGGCCCGGGTGCTTGAAATCGGCTCGAAACGTGTTATAGCCCACGAAAATAGACCGAAACGTTCGGAGACGTCATTTGAATTCCGTAGCTCCGATTGCAGCGATTCTCGACTTTTCGGAACACCAACAACATGTGTTCTACGAAAACTATTGGGTTTCTGTTCTGGAAAATTGGCCCGGGTGCTTAAAATCGGCTCGAAGCGTGCGATATAGCCCACGAAAACGGCCAAAAACGTACGACGATGTCATTTGAATTCTGTAGCTCCGATTGCATCAGTTCTGGATTTTTCAGAACGCCAACAACATGTGTTTTACGAAAACCATTGGGTTTCTTTGTTACGAAAATGTGGTCCGGGTGCTTAAAATCGGCTCGAAGAGTGTGCTATAGACCACGAAAACAGCTCGAAACGTACGGAGACGTTATTTGAATTATGTAGCTCCGATTGCAGTGATTCTGGACTTTTCGGAATGCCAACAAGATGTGTTCTCCGAAAACCATTGGGTTTCTCTATTCTGGAAAATTGGCCCGAGTGCTTAAAATCAGCTCGAAGCGTGTGATTTAGCTCACGAAAACGGCCCGAAACGTAGAGAGACGTCATTTGAATTCCGTAGCTCCGATTGCTGCGGTTCTGGAGTTTTCGGAACGCCAACAACATGTGTTCTACGAAAACCATTAGGTTTCTCTATTCTGGAAAATTGGCCCGGGTGGTTAAAATCGGCTCGAAGCGTGTGCTATAACCCACGAAAACAGCCCGAAACGTACAGAGACGTCATTTGAATTCCGTAGCTCCGATTGCAGCAGTTTTGGACTTTTCGAAATGCCAACAACATGTGTTCTACGAAAACCATTAGGTTTCTCTGTTCTGGAAAATTAAACCGGGTGCTTAAAATCGGCTCGAAGCGTGTGCACGGTCCGAAACGTACGGACACGTCATTTGAAGTATGTAGCTCCGATTGCAGCGATTCTGGACTTTTCGAAATGCCAATAGCATGTGTTCTACGAAAACCATTGGGTTTCTCTATTCTGGAAAATTGGCCCGGGTGCTTAAAATCGGCTCGAAGCGTGTGCTTTAGCTCACGAAAACGGCCCGAAACGTACAGAGACGTCATTTGAATTCTGTAGCTCTGATTGCAGCAGTTTTGGAGTTATCAGAACGCCAACAACATGTGTTCTACGAAAACCATTGGGTCTCTCTTTTCTGGAAAATTGGCCCGGGTGCTTAAAATCGGCTCGAAGCGTGTGCTATAACCCACGAAAACAGCCCGAAACGTACAGAGACGTCATTTGAATTCCGTAGCTCCGATTGCAGCGGTTCTGGACTTTTCGGAACGCCAACAACTTGTGTTCTACGAAAACCATTAGGTTTCTCTGTTCTAGAAAATTGGCCCGGGTGCTTAAAATCGGCTCGAAGCGTGTGTTATAGCCCACGAAAATGGCCCGAAACGTACAAAGACGTCATTTGAATTTCGTAGCTCCGATTGCAGCGGTTCTAGACTTTTCGGAACGCAAACAACATGTGTTCTTCTAAAACTATTAGGTTTCTCTGTTCTGGAAAGTGGCCCGTGTGCTTAAAATCGGCTCGAAGTGTGTGTTATAGCCCACGAAAACGGCCCGAAACGTATAGAGACGTCATTCGAATTCTGTAGCTCTGATTGCAGCGGTTCTGGAGTTTTCGGAACGCCAACAACATGTGTTCTACGAAAACCATTAGGTTTCTCTGTCCTAGAAAAGTGGCCCGGGTGCTTAAAATCGACTCGAAGCGAGTGCTATAGGTCACGAAAACGGCCCGAAACGTACGGACACGTCATTTGAAGTACGTAGCTCCGATTGCATCGATTCTGGACTTTTCGGAACGCCAACAACATGTATTCTACGAAAACCATTGGGTTTCTCTATTCTGGAAAGTGGCCCGTGTGCTTAAAATCGGCTCGAAGCGTGTGCTATAGCCCACGAAAACGGCCCGAAACGTACAGAGACGTCATTTGAATTCCGTAGCTCTGATTGCAGCGGTTCTAGACTTTTCGGAACGCCAACAACATGTGTTCTACTAAAACCATTAGGTTTCTCTGTTCCAGAAAGTGGCCCGTGTGTTTAAAATCGGCTCGAAGCGTGTGCTATAGCCCACGAAAACGGCCGGAAACGTACGGACACGTCATTTGAAGTACGTAGCTCCGATTGCAGCGATTTTGCACTTTTCGGAAGGCCAACAACATGTATTCTACGAAAACCATTAGGTTTCTCTATTCTGGAAAATTGGCCCGGGTGCTTAAAATCGGCTCGAAGCGTTTGCTATAACCCACGAAAACAACCCAAAACGTACAGAGACGTCATTTGAATTCCGTAGCTCCGATTGCAGCGGTTCTGGACTTTTCGGAATGGCAACAACTTTTGTTCTACGAAAACCATTAGGTTTCTCTGTTCTAGAAAATTGGCCCGGGTGCTTAAAATCGGCTCGAAGCGTGTGCTATAGCCCACGAAAATATCCCGAAACGTACAAAGACGTCATTTGAATTTCGTAGCTCCGATTGCAGCGGTTCTAGACTTTTCGGAACGCCAACAACATGTGTTCTTCTAAAACCATTAGGTTTCTCTGTTCTGAAAAGTGGCCCGTGTGCTTAAAATCGGCTCGAAGTGTGTGTTATAGCCCACGAAAACGGCCCGAAACGTATAGAGACATCATTCGAATTCTGTAGCTCTGATTGCAGCGGTTCTGGAGTTTTCGGAACGCCAACAACATGTGTTCTACGAAAACCATTAGGTTTCTCTGTCCTAGAAAAGTGGCCCGGGTGCTTAAAATCGACTCGAAGCGAGTGCTAGAGGCCACGAAAACGGCCCGAAACGTACGGACACGTCATTTGAAGTACGTAGCTCCGATTGCATCGATTCTGGACTTTTCGGAACGCCAACAACATGTATTCTACGAAAACCATTGGGTTTCTCTATTCTGGAAAGTGGCCCGTGTGCTTAAAATCGGCTCGAAGCGTGTGCTATAGCCCACGAAAACGGCCCGAAACGTACAGAGACGTCATTTGAATTCCGTAGCTCTGATTGCAGCGGTTCTGGACTTTTCGGAACGTCAACAACATGTGTTCTACTAAAACCATTAGGTTTCTCTGTTCCAGAAAGTGGCCCGTGTGTTTAAAATCGGCTCGAAGCGTGTGCTATAGCCCACGAAAACGGCCGGAAACGTACGGACACGTCATTTGAAGTACGTAGCTCCGATTGCAGCGATTTTGCACTTTTCGGAAGGCCAACAACATGTATTCTACGAAAACCATTAGGTTTCTCTATTCTGGAAAATTGGCCCGGGTGCTTAAAATCGGCTCGAAGCATGTCCTTTAGCTCACGAAAACGGCCCGGAACGTACAGAGACGTCATTTGAATTCCGTAGCTCTGATTGCAGCGGTTCTGGAGTTTTCGGAACGCCAACAACATGTGTTCTACGAAAACCTTTGGGTTTCTCTATTCTGGAAAATTGGCCCGGGTGCTTAAAATCGGCTCGAAGCGTTTGCTATAACCCACGAAAACAGCCCGAAACGTACAGAGACGTCATTTGAATTCCGTAGCTCCGATTGTAGCGGTTTTGGACTTTTCGGAATGCCAACAACATGTGTTCTATGAAAACCATTAGGTTTCTCTGTTCTGGAAAATTGGCCCGGGTGCTTAAAATCGGCTCGAAGCGTGTGCTATAGCCCACGAAAACGGCCCGAAACGTACAGAGACGTCATTTGAATTCTGTAGCTCTGATTGCAGCGGTTCTAGACTTTTCGGAATGCCAACAACATGTGTTCTACTAAAACCATTAGGTTTCTCTGTTCCGGAAAGTGGCTCGTGTGCTTAAAATCGGCTCGAAGGCCGCCCACGAAAACGGCCCGAAACGTACGGACACGTCATTTGAAGTACGTAGCTCCGATTGCAGCGATTCTGGACTTTTCAGAACACCAACAACATGTATTCTACGAAAACCATTGGGTTTCTCTATTCTGAAAAATTGCCCCGGGTGCTTAAAATCGGCTCGAAGCATGTCCTTTAGCTCACGAAAACGGCCCGGAACGTACAGAGACGTCATTTGAATTCCGTAGCTCCGATTGCAGCGGTTCTGGAGTTTTCGGAACGCCAACAACATGTGTTCTATGAAAACCATTGGGTTTCTCTATTCTAGAAAATTGGCTCGGGTGCTAAAAATCGGCTCGAAGTGTTTGCTATAACCCACGAAAACAACCCGAAACGTACAGAGACGTCATTTGAATTCCGTAGCTCTGATTGCAGCGGTTTTGGACTTTTCGGAATGCCGAGATCATGTGTTCTACGAAAATCATTAGGTTTCTCTATTCTGGAAAATTGGCCCGGGTGCTTAAAATCGGCTCGAAGCGTGTGCTATAGCCCACGAAAACGGCCCGAAACGTACAGAGACGTCATTTGAATTCCGTAGCTCTGATTGCAGCGGTTCTAAACTTTTCGGAACGCCAACAATATGTGTTCTACTAAAACCATTAGGTTTCTCTGTTCTGGAAAGTGGCCCGTGTGCTTAAAATCGACTCGAAGCGTGTGCTATAGCCCACGAAAATGGTCCGAAACGTACAGAGACGTTATTTGAATTTCGTAGCTTCGATTGCAGCGGTTCTAGACTTTTCGGAACGCCAACAACATGTGTTCTACTAAAACCATTAGGTTTCTCTATTCCGGAAAGTGGCCCGTGTGCTTAAAATCGGCTCGAAGCGTGTGCTATAGCCCACGAAAACGGCTCGAAACGTTCGGAGACGTCATTTGAATTCCGTTGCTCCGATTGCAGCGGTTCTGGACTCTTCAGAATGCTACCAACATGTGTTCTACGAAAACTATTGGGTTTCTCTGTTCTGAAATATTGGCCCGGGTGCTTAAAATCGGCTCGAAGCGTGTGCTGTAGCCCACGAAAATGATCCGAAATGTACGAGGATATCATTTGAATTCCGTAGCTCCGATTGCAACGCTTCTAGACTTTTCAGAACACCAACAACATTTGTTCTACGAAAACCATTGGGTTTCTCTGTTCTGGAAAATTGACCCGGGTGCTTAAAATCGGCTCGAAGCGTGTACGAGGATGTCATTTGAATTCCGTAGCTCTGATTGCAGCGGTTCTGGACTTTTCGGAATGCCAACAACATGTGTTCTACGAAAACCATTGGGTTTCTCTGTTCTGGAAATTAGGCCCGGGTGCTTAAAATCGGCTCGAAGCGTGTGCTATTGGCCGCGAAAACGGCCCGACACGTACGGAGACGTCATTTGAATTTCGTAACTCCGATTGCAGCGGTTCTGGACTTTTCGGAACGCCAACAACATGTGTTCTATGAAAGCCATTGGGTTTCTCTGTTCTGGAAAATTGGCCCGGGTGCTTAAAATCGGCTCGAAGCGTGTACGAGGATGTCATTTGAATTTCGTAGCTCTGATTGCAGCGGTTCTGGACTTTTCAGAACGCCAACAACATTTGTTCTATGAAAACCATTGGGTTTCTCTGTTCTGGAAAATTGGCCCGGGTGCTTAAAATCGGCTCGAAGCGTGTACGAGGATGTCATTTGAATTCCGTAGCTCTGATTGCAGCGGTTCTGGACTTTTCGGAATGCCAACAACATGTGTTCTATGAAAACCATTGGGTTTCTCTGTTCTGGAAATTAGGCCCAGGTGCTTAAAATCGGCTCAAAGCGTGTGCTATAGCCCACGGAAACGGCCTGAAAGGTACAGAGACATCATTTGAATTCCGTACATCTGATTGCAGCGGTTCTGGAGTTTTCGAAACGCCAACAACACGTGTTCTACGAAAACCATTAGGTTTCTCTATTCCGAAAAAGTGGTCCGGGCGCTTAAAATCGACTCGAAGCGTGTGCTATTGGCCACGAGAACAGCCCGACACGTACAGAGACGTCATTTGAATTCCGTAACTCTGATTGCAGTGGTTCTGGACTTTTCGGAACACCAACAACATGTGTTCTATGAAAACCATTGGGTTTCTCTGTTCTGAAAAATTGGCCCGGGTGCTTAAAATCGGCCCAAAGTGTCTGCTATACTCCACGAAAACGACACGAAACGTACATAGACGTCATTTGAATTTTGTAGCTCATATTGTAATGGTTCTGGACTTTTCGGAATGCCAACAACATGTGTTCTACGAAAACCATTGCGTTTCTCTGTTCTGGAAAATTGGCCCGGGTGCTAAAAATCAGCTCGAAGCGTGTGCTATAGCCCACGAAAACGGCCCGAAACGTACAGAGACGTCATTTGAATTTCGTATCTCCGATTGCAGCGATTCTGGACTTTTCGGAACGCCAACAACATGTGTTCTACGAAAACCATTGGGTTTCTCTGTTCGGGAAAATTGGTCCGGGTGCTTAAAATCGGCTCGAAGCGTGTGCTATAGCCCACGAAAACGGCCCGAAACGTACAGAGACGTCATTTGAATTCCGTATCTCTGATTGCAGTGGTTCTGAACTTTTCGGAACGCCAACAACATGTGTTCTACGAAAACCATTAGGTTTCTCTGTTCCGGAAAAGTGGCCGGGTGCTTAAAATCGGCTCGAAACGTGTGTTATAGCCCACGAAAACGGACCGAAACGTTCGGAGACGTCATTTGAATTCCGTAGCTCCGATTGCAGCGGTTCTCGACTTTTCGGAACGCCAACAACATGTGTTCTACGAAAACTATTGTGTTTCTATTCTGGAAAATTGGCCCGGGTACTTAAAATCGGCTCGAAGCGCGTGCTATAGCCCACGAAAACGTCCAAAACGTACGAGGATGTCATTTGAATTCTGTAGCTCCGAATGTATCGGTTCTGAATTTTTCAGAACGCCAACAATATGTGTTTTACGAAAACCATTGGGTTTCTTTATTACGGAAATGTGGTCCGGGTGCTTAAAATCGGCTCGAAGCGTGTGCTATAGCCCACGAAAACAGCTCGAAACGTACGGAGACGTTATTTGAATTACGTAGCTCTGATTGCAGTGATTCTGGACTTTTCGGAATGGCAACAAGATGTGTTCTACGAAAACCATTGGTTTTCTCTATTCTAGAAAATTGGCCCGAGTGCTTAAAATCAGCTCGAAGCGTGTGCTTTAGCTCACGAAAACGGCTCGAAATGTACAGAGACGTCATTTGAATTCCGTAGCTCCGATTGCAGTCTGAACTTTTTAGAACGCCAACAACATGTGTTCTACGAAAACAATTGGGTTTCTTTGTTCCGAAAAATTAGCCCGGGTGCTTAAAATCGGCTCGAAGCTTGTGGTATAGCCCACGAAAACAGCCCGAAATGTACAGAGACGTTATTTGAATTCCGTAGCTCCGATTGTAGCGGTTCTGGAGTTTTCAGAACGCCAACAACATGTGTTCTACGAAAACCGTTGTGTTTCTCTATTCTACAAAATTGGCCCGGGTGCTTAAAATCGGCTCGAAGCGTGTGTTATAACCCACGAAAACAGCCCGAAACGTACAGAGACGTCATTTGAATTTCGTAGCTCCGATTGCAGCGGTTTTGGACTTTTCGGAATGCCAACAACATGTGTTCTACGAAAACCATTAGGTTTCTCTGTTCTGAAAAATTGGCCCGGGTGCTTAAAATTGGCTCGAAGCGTGTGCTATAGCCCACGAAAACGGCCCGGAACATACAGAGATGTCATTTGAATTTCGTAGCTCCGATTGCAGCGGTTATAGACTTTTCGGAACGCCAACAACATGTGTTCTACTAAAACCATTAGGTTTCTCTATTCCGGAAAGTGGCCCGTGTGCTTAAAATCGGCTCGAAAAGTGTGCTATAGCCCACGAAAATGGCCCGAAACGTTCGGAGACGTCATTTGAATTCCGTTGCTCTGATTGCAGCGGTTCTGGACTTTTCAAAATGCCAACAACATGTGTTCTACGAAAACTATTGGGTTTCTCTGTTCTGAAAAATTGGCCCGGGTGCTTAAAATCGGCTCGAAGCGTGTGTTGTAGCCCACGAAAACGACCCGAAATGTACGAGGATGTCATTTGAATTCCGTAGCTCCGATTGCAGTGCTTCTAGACTTTTCAGAACGCCAACAACATTTGTTCTACGAAAACCATTGGGTTTCTCTGTTCTGGAAAATTGGCCTGGGTGCTTAAAATCGGCTGGAAGCGTGTACGAGGATGTCATTTGAATTTCGTAGCTCTGATTGCAGCGGTTCTGGAATTTTTGGAATGCCAACAACATGTGTTCTATGAAAACCATTGGGTTTGTCTGTTCTGGAAATTAGGCCCGGGTGCTTAAAATCGGCTCAAAGCGTGTGCTATAGCCCACGAAAACGGCCTGAAAAGTACACAGACGTCATTTGAATTTCGTAGCTCTGATTGCAGCAGTTCTGGAGTTTTCGGAATGTCAACAACATGTGTTCTACGAAAACCATTAGGTTTCTCTGTTCCGAAAAAGTGGCCCGGGTGCTTAAAATCGACTCGAAGTGTGCTATTGGCCACGAAAACGGCCCGACACGTACAGAGACGTCATTTGAATTCCGTAACTCCGATTGCAGTGGTTCTGCACTTTTCGGAACGCCAACAACATGTGTTATATGAAAACCATTGGGTTTCTCTGTTCTGGAAAATTGACCCGGGTGCTTAAAATCGGCTCAAAGTGTCTGTTATAGCCCACGAAAATGGGACGAAACGTACATAGACGTCATTTGAATTCTGTAGCTCATATTGTAATGGTTCTGGACTTTTTGAAACGCCAACAACATGTGTTCTACGAAAATCATTGCATTTCTCTGTTCTGGAAAATTGGCCCGGGTGCTAAAAATCGGCTCGAAGCGTGTGCTATAGCCCACGAAAACGGCCCGAAACGTACAGAGACGTCATTTGAATTTCGTATCTCCGATTTGCAGCAGTTCTGGACTTTTCGAAATGCCAACAACATGTGTTCTACGAAAACCATTGGGTATCTCTGTTCGGGAAAATTGGCCCGGGTGCTTAAAATCGGCTCGAAGCGTATGCTATAGCCCACGAAAACGGCCCGAAACGTACAGAGACGTCATTTGAATTCCGTATCTCAGATTGGAGCGGTTCTGAACTTTTCAGAACGCCAACAACATGTGTTCTACGAAAATCATTAGGTTTCTCTGTTCCGGAAAAGTGGCCTCGGTGCTTAAAATCGGCTCGAAACGTGTGTTATAGCCCACGAAAACGGACCGAAACGTTCGGAGACGTCATTTGAATTCCGTAGCTCTGATTGCAGCGGTTCTCGAGTTTTCGGAACGCCAACAACATGTGTTCTACAAAATCTAATGGGTTTCAGTTCTGGAAAACTGGCCCGGGTGCTTAAAATCGGCTCGAAGCGTGTGCTATAGCCCACGAAAACGGCCCAAAACGTACAGAGATGTCATTTGAATTTCGTAGCTCCGATTGCAGCGGTTCTAGACTTTTCAGAACGCCAACAACAGGTGTTCTACTAAAACCATTAGGTTTCTCTATTCCGGAAAGTGGCCCGTGTGTTTAAAATCGGCTCGAAACGTGTGCTATAGCCCACGAAAACGGCCCGAAACGTTCGGAGACGTCATTTGAATTCCGTTGCTCCGATTGCAGCAGTTCTGGACTTTTCAGAATGCCAACAACATGTGTTCTACGAAAACTATTGGGTTTCTCTGTTCTGAAAAATTGGCCCGGGAGCTTAAAATCGCCTCGAAGCGTGTGCTGTAGCCCACGAAAACGACCCGAAACGTACGAGGATGTCATTTGAATTCCGTAGCTCCGATTGCAGCGCTTCTGGACTTTTCAGAACGCCAACAACATTTATTCTATGAAAACCATTGGGTTTCTCTGTTCTGGAAAATTGGCCCGGGTGCTTAAAATCGGCTCGAAACGTGTACGAGGATGTCATTTGAATTCCGTAGCTCTGATTGCAGCGGTTCTGGACTTTTCGGAATGCCAACAACATGTGTTCTATGAAAACCATTGGGTTTCTCTGTTCTGGAAATTAGGCCCAGGTGCTTAAAATTGGCTCAAAGCGTGTGCTATAGCCCACGAAAACGGCCTGAAAGGTACAGAGACATCATTTGAATTACATAGCTCTGATTGCAGCGGTTCTGGAGTTTTCGGAACGCCAAAAACATGTGTTCTACGAAAACTATTAGGTTTCTCTATTCCGGAAAAGTGGTCCGGGTGCTTAAAATCGACTCGAAGCGTGTGCTATTGGCCACGAAAACGGCCCGACACGTACGGAGACGTCATTTGAATTTCGTAACTCCAATTGCAGCGGTTCTGGACTTTTCGGAATGCCAACAACATGTGTTCTATGAAAGCCATTGGGTTTCTCTGTTCTAGAAAATTGGCCCGGGTGCTTAAAATCGACTCAAAGTGTCTGCTATAGCTCACGAAAATAGCACGAAACGTACATAGACGCCATTTGAATTCTGTAGCTCATATTGTAATGGTTCTGGACTTTTCGGAACGCCAACAACATGTGTTCTACGAAAACCATTGGGTTTCTCTGTTCTGGAAAATTGGCCCGGGTGCTAAAAATCGGCTCGAAGCGTGTGCTATAGCCCACGAAAACGGCCCGAAACGTACAGAGACGTCATTTGAATTTCGTATCTCCGATTTGCAGCAGTTCTGGACTTTTCGAAATGCCAACAACATGTGTTCTACGAAAACCATTGGGTTTCTCTGTTCGGGAAAATTGGCCCGGGTGCTTAAAATCGGCTCGAAGCGCGTGCTATAGCCCACGAAAACGGCCCGAAACGTACAGAGACGTCATTTGAATTCCGTATCTCTGATTGCAGCGGTTCTAAACTTTTTGGAACGCCAACAACATGTGTTCTACAAAACCATTAAGTTTCTCTGTTCCGGAAAAGTGGCCCGGGCGCTTAAAATCGGCTCGAAACGTGTGTTATAACCCACGAAAACGGACCGAAACGTTCGGAGACGTCATTTGAATTCCGTAGCTCCGATTGCAGCGGTTCTCGACTTTTCGGAATGCCAACAACATGTGTTCTACGAAAACTATTGGGTTTCTCTGTTCTGAAAAATTGGCCCGGGAGCTTAAAATCGGCTCGAAGCGTGTGCTGTAGCCCACGAAAACGACCCGAAACGTACGAGGATGTCATTTGAATTCCGTAGCTCCGATTGCAGCGCTTCTGGACTTTTCAGAACGCCAACAACATTTATTCTATGAAAACCATTGGGTTTCTCTGTTCTGGAAAATTGGCCCGGGTGCTTAAAATCGGCTCGAAACGTGTACGAGGATGTCATTTGAATTCCGTAGCTCTGATTGCAGCGGTTCTGGACTTTTCGGAATGCCAACAACATGTGTTCTACGAAAACCATTAGGTTTCTCAGTTCTGGAAAACTGGCCCGGGTGCTTAAAATCGGCTCGAAGCGTGTGCTATAACCCACGAAAACGGCCCAAAACGTACAGAGATGTCATTTGAATTTCGTAGCTCCGATTGCAGCGGTTCTAGACTTTTCGGAACGCCAACAACAGGTGTTCTACTAAAACCATTAGGTTTCTCTATTCCGGAAAGTGGCCCGTGGGCTTAAAATCGGCTCGAAACGTGTGCTATAGCCCACGAAAACGGCCCGAAACGTTCGGAGACGTCATTTGAATTCCGTTGCTCCGATTGCAGCAGTTCTGGACTTTTCATAATGCCAACAACATGTGTTCTACGAAAACTATTGGGTTTCTCTGTTCTGAAAAATTCGAAATGCCAACAACATGTGTTCTACGAAAACCATTGGGTTTCTCTGTTCGGGAAAATTGGCCCGGGTGCTTAAAATCGGCTCGAAGCGCGTGCTATAGCCCACGAAAACGGCCCGAAACGTACAGAGACGTCATTTGAATTCCGTATCTCTGATTGCAGCGGTTCTAAACTTTTTGGAACGCCAACAACATGTGTTCTACAAAACCATTAGGTTTCTCTGTTACGGAAAAGTGGCCCGGGCGCTTAAAATCGGCTCGAAACGTGTGTTATAACCCACGAAAACGGACCGAAACGTTCGGAGACGTCATTTGAATTCTGTAGCTCCGATTGCAGCGGTTCTCGACTTTTCGGAATGCCAACAACATGTGTTCTACGAAAACTATTGGGTTTCTGTTCTGGAAAATTGGCCCGGGTGCTTAAAATCGGCTCGAAGCGTGTGCTATAGCCCACGAAAACGGCCAAAAACGTACGAGGATGTCATTTGAATTCTGTAGCTCCGATTGCATCGGTTCTGGATTTTTCGGAACGCCAACAACATGTGTTTTACGAAAACCATTGGGTTTCTTTGTTCCGGAAATGTGGTCCGGGTGCTTAAAATCGGCTCGAAGCGTGTGCTATAGCCCACGAAAACAGCTCGAAACGTACGGAGACGTCATTTGAATTACGTAGCTCTGATTGTAGTGATTCTGGACTTTTCAGAATGCCAACAAGATGTGTTCTACGAAAACCATTGGGTTTCTCTATTCTGGAAAATTGGCCCGAGTGCTTAAAATCGGCTCGAAGCGTGTGCTTTAGCTCACGAAAACGGCCCGAAACGTACAGAGACGTCATTTGAATTCCGTAGCTCCGATTGCAGTCTGAACTTTTCAGAACGCCAACAACATGTGTTCTACGAAAACCATTGGGTTTCTTTGTTCTGAAAAATTAGCCCGGGTGCTTAAAATCGGCTCGAAGCGTGTGGTATAGCCCACGAAAACGGCCCGAAACGTACAGAGACGTCATTTGAATTCCGTAGCTCCGATTGCAGCGGTTCTGAAGTTTTCAGAACGCCAACAACATGTGTTCTACGAAAACCATTGGGTTTCTCTATTCTACAAAATTGGCCCGGGTGCTTAAAATCGGCTCGAAGCGTGTGCTATAACCCACGAAAACAGCCCGAAACGTACAGAGACGTCATTTGAATTCCGTAGCTCCGATTGCAGCGATTTTGGACTTTTCGGAATGCCAACAACATGTGTTCTACGAAAAACCATTAGGTTTCTCTGTTCTGGAAAATTGGCCCGGGTGCTTAAAATCGGCTCGAAGCGTGTGCTATAACCCACAAAAACGGCCCGAAACATACAGAGACGTCATTTAAATTTCGTAGCTCCGATTGCAGCGGTTCTAGACTTTTTGGAATGCCGACAACATGTGTTCTACTAAAACCATTAGGTTTCTCTATTCCGGAAAGTGGCCCGTGTGCTTAAAATCGGCTCAAAGCGTGTGCTATAGCCCACGAAAACGGCCCGAAACGTTCGGAGACGTTATTTGAATTCCGTTGCTCCGATTGCAGCGGTTCTAGACTTTTCAGAATGCCAAAAACATGTGTTCTACGAAAACTATTGGGTTTCTCTGTTCTGAAAAATTGGCCCGGGTGCTTAAAATCGGCTCGAAGCGTCTGCTGTAGCCCACGAAAACGACCCGAAATGTACGAGGATGTCATTTGAATTCCGTAGCTCTGATTGCAGTGCTTCTAGACTTTTCAGAACGCCAACAACATTTGTTCTACGAAAACCATTGGTTTCTCTGTTCTGGAAAATTGGCTCGGGTGCTTAAAATCGGCTCGAAGCGTGTACGAGGATGTCATTTGAATTCCGTAGCTTTAATTGCAGCGGTTCTGGACTTTTCGGAATGCCAACAACATGTGTTCTACGAAAACCATTGGGTTTCTCTATTCTGGAAATTAGGCCCGGGTGCTTAAAATCGGCTCAAAGCGTGTGCTATAGCCCATGAAAACAGCCTGAAAAGTACATAGACGTCATTTGAATTCCGTAGCTCTAATGCAGCGGTTCTGGAGTTTTCGGAATGCCAACAACATGTGTTCTACGAAAACCATTAGGTTTCTCTGTTCCGGAAAAGTGGCCCGGGTGCTTAAAATCGACTCGAAACGAGTGCTATTGGCCACGAAAACGGCCCGACACGTACGGAGACGTCATTTGAATTCCGTAACTCCGATTGCAGTGGTTCTACACTTTTCGGAACGCCAACAACATGTGTTCTATGAAAACCATTGGGTTTCTCTGTTCTAGAAAATTGGCCCGGGTGCTTAAAATCGGCTCAAAGTGTCTGTTATAGCCCACGAAAACGGGACGAAACGTACATAGACGTCATTTGAATTCTGTAGCTCATATTGTAATGGTTCTGGACTTTTCGAAACGCCAACAACATGTGTTCTACGAAAACCATTGCATTTCTCTGTTCTGGAAAATTGGCCCGGGTGCTAAAAATCGGCTCGAAGCGTGTGCTATAGCCCACGAAAACGGCCCGAAACGTACAGAGATGTCATTTAAATTTTGTATCTCCGATAGCATCGGTTCTGGACTTTTCGGAACGCCAACAATATGTGTTCTACGAAAACCATTGGGTTTCTCTGTTCGGGAAAATTGGCCCGGGTGCTTAAAATCGGCTCGAAGCGTGTGCTATAGCCCATGAAAACGGCCCGAAACGTACAGAGACGTCATTTGAATTCCGTATCTCTGATTGCAGCGGTTCTGAACTTTTTGGAACGCCAACAACATGTGGTCTACGAAAACCATTTGGTTTCTCTGTTCCGGAAAAGTGGCCCTGGTGCTTAAAATCGGCTCAAAACGTGTGTTATAGCCCACGAAAACGGACCGAAACGTTCGGAGACGTCATTTGAATTCCGTAGCTCTGATTCCAGCGGTTCTCGAGTTTTCGGAACGCCAACAATATGTGTTCTACGAAAACTACTGGGTTTCTGTTCTGAAAAATTGGCCCGGGTGCTTAAAATCGGCTCGAAACGTGTGCGCCCACGAAAACGGCCAACAACGTACGAGGATGTCATTTGAATTCTGTAGCTCCAATTGCATCGGTTCTGGACTTTTCGGAATGCCAACAACATGTGTTTTACGAAAACCATTGGGTTTCTTTGTTCCGAAAATGTGGTCTGGGTGCTTAAAATCGGCTCGAAGCGTGTGCTATAGCCCACGAAAACAGCTCGAAACGTACGGAGACGTCATTTGAATTACGTAGCTCCGATTGCAGTGATTCTGGACTTTTCGGAATGCCAAAAAGATGTGTTCTATGAAAACCATTGGGTTTCTCTATTCTGGAAAATTGGCCCGAGTGCTTAAAATCGGCTAGAAGCGTGTGCTTTAGCTCACGAAAACGGCCCGAAATGTACACAGACGTCATTTGAATTTCGTAGCTCCGATTGCAGTCTGAACTTTTCGGAACGCCAACAACATGTTTTCTACAAAAACCATTGGGTTTCTTTGTTCCAAAAAATTAGTCCGGGTGCTTAAAATCAGCTCGAAGCGTGTGGTATAGCCCACGAAAACGGCCTGAAACGTACAGAGACGTCATTTGAATTACGTAGCTCCGATTGCAGCGATTCTGGAGTTTTCGGAATGCCAGCAACATGTGTTCTACAAAAACCATTAGGTTTCTCTGTTCCAGAAAAGTGGCCCGTGTGCTTAAAATCGGCTCGAAGCATGTGCTATAGCCCACGAAAACGGCCCGACACGTACGGAGACGTCATTTGAATTCCGTAACTCCGATTGCAGCGGTTCTAGGCTTTTCGGAATGCCAACAACATGTGTTCTACAAAAACCATTGGGTTTCTCTGTTCTGGAAAATTGGCCCAGGTGCTTAAAATCGGCTCAAAGCGTGTGCTATAGCCCACGAAAACGGCCCGAAACGTACAGAGACATCATTTGAATTCCGTAGCTCCGATTGCAGCGGTTCTGGACTTTTCGGAACGCCAACAACATGTGTTCTACAAAAACCATTAGGTTTCTCTGTTCTGGAAAGTTGGCCCAGGTGCTTAAAATTGGCTTGAAGCGTGTGCTATAGCCCACGAAAACGGCCCGAAACGTACAGAGACGTCATTTGAATTCCGTAGCTCCGATTGCAGGAGTTCTGGACTTTTTGGAACGCCAACAACATGTGTTCTACGAAAACCAATAGGTTTCTCTGTTCTAGAAAATTGGCCTGGGTGCTTCAAATCGGCTCGAAACGTGTGCTATAGCCCACGAAAATGGCCCGAAACGTACAGAGACGTCATTTGAATTTCGTAGCTCCGATTGCTGCGGTTCTGGACTTTTCGAAATGCCAATAACATGTGTTCTACGAAAACCATTGTTGACAGTTCAAAACCGTGTTGAAGTTCACCGCGAGCCTACGGGTGACTTGGTGCCTTTTTCACCAAGGAGGGTCCCCAAGGATTGTCAATCCAAGGATCGGAAGCAAACTGCTAGAGATCTCTACCTTATCTAGCCAAACTAACCTAACATTAAGCGTCGATTGCATACAAGGTAACCTTTAAGGGTGTATGTGTGGTGGCACAAGGTTGATCACGTACACGAACATAGGCAAGGTAAAGCGCCACCAAGAGGACGACTAAGCCTAGCACCATCTAGTTGTAGCTCCAGCAAACAAGCAACAAAACATGCATCTCATCTAAAAGCATCCTTAAACTCCTACCTCCGGCCTACCTCCCGAAGACATCCACTCGTTCAGGGGAAATCATCCTGTCACGATGCTCCCTTAAAGAAGTGAGGGATCCACGGGCGTGCCCAAACATGGACAAGCCTACAAACCATGAAGGGTCGACATACTAGATCTAATCACCATGATTACATAAAGCATGCTATGTAGTCTAACCTAGGATTAGACTAAGGGTCAAACATATTTATGAAAGGTAGACAGTAAAGACGGAGACATGGAATCACTTAAAGATCGGAAAGAAAGATTACAATTGCTCACATAATAGTAGATGTGTTTGGGTCACCACCACCGAGTACATACCATTGATGACCTCAACTAGCTCCGGAACTCCACCATGGCACAACCACGCAGGGCGGCCATGGCGGCTAGGGTTGGCCTAGGCCATCCCCTAGACAACTTCGAGGACTCCGCCGCCGTCGTCTCCCTCCGGTGCTCACTTCTAGGTTTCACCGAGTTCTAATGAATGGATCTGGCGGCCGTCGGAGGCGGGGGTATAAATGAGCCGAGGAGCGTGTAGGTCAAAGGGGAGGCCAAACCGGGCCCAGAACACCCTAGGCCGGTCGGCATGGGCCGGCCGGCCCAGGCCTTTTTCGGCCCGGTTCGGGCCCATCTTCCTCCACGATGCTTCTCGTGCTTTCTTGAATATTTGCCGAAGTCCATGTGGGTCCTTGACGTCTTTTTCCTGGCAGTTTGGATAAGGGTACTTGGCGTACGAACTCCCACATCTTCTGTTTAGGTCCTTGGACTTTCACAGCTTCATGCTTCGGTCCTTGGGTCATTTGGAGTCATGTTCACTTCGTGTCTTGACTCGTGCCGGGCTTCGTGATCTTCTCTCAAAGTGCTAGATGAACTTCACCCAGAAGTCCTCATTTAGATACCAAATTCCTGCGTAAACAACACACTCCAAAAACCACTTGCAAGTGCGAACTTGTTACATCATTAGTGTGCCTAGTGGTGGGTTAGTTATAAATCAAAGCTCAAACCAAAGTGTAACAAGTGCTCTTGGTTGACGGAAATTGACCGTCAACATACCCCCATGCTTAAACCTTGCTCATCCTCGAGTAAGCCTTTAATGGATGTCATACCCTGCACTTGTTCATACATGAGAAAACATAATGCTCTCCAAGTTTATATATGTTATAATTTCATAATGTAACTAGCTTTCATCTCTATGGAGGGTAGATATTATTTAAGCTCTTTCCATAAGTAATTGAGCATGCTCCCAAATTTTAAACAAATCTCAGAAATTTTGAAAATAAAGAGTGGGATGAAGAAAACTTTGCTTTACCAAGATCAATAATAAACCTCCTTGCATCTTGCTCATGAACTCTCATCTCATTTTGTCTCTCAAGCCTACTTGTTCTACTCCTTTCCTCTCTCAAATATTTCGTGGAAGGCTTTATATGGAGCTATGGGAAAGTTTAGTCCTACCAAGATATTATAGTCGAGATATTATCAAAACAAGACAAGCTTCTCATGGTCTTACCGAGACTTGTCAAAAAGGTCATTGGAAACATAATGTTTTCAAGGAGGAGGAGAGAGAAAATACACACACTTTTAGATAGGTGGACATGTGCAAATAGCAAAGAGTGATCCCGAGGCACAAACGAGGTCCTCGTTATCGGATTGCACATGGTTGGAAAGATGAGTATGGGTCTTGATCTTGAAGTCCTTTTGAAAACTCAAAAAGCACTAAACATAGCTAGAGAACCGGGGAGCTTTATTTTATTTTATTTTTCTTTCTTTCTTTTTCTCAACATATTTTTTCCATTCATTCAATTTTTTCATCATACTTTTTCTCTTTCTTTTTTTTTCTTTTCCTCCCCTTGAACTCTAGACTATACTAGCACTTTCTTGGCAACCCCCCCATGCTTAGACGTATGCTCGTCCTCGGGCAAAAGAGGTGATAAAAGTGCCAAGGTGGGAATTGAAGCTCTCATATTTTCTTAGAGAGAGATACTCGAAAAATCTTCTAGGGATCCTTTTGGAAGTCTCCCTTACCCACTTGAAGCACCTTCCTTGTAATCTTCCTCGAAATATTCATCCATACTCATATATTGGGTTGTGGTCAAGGAGGTGAACACAAAAAAAGATATATTTGGGTTTTGGTTGGATATCCGGCGAGGTTTGCGAAATTCCCAATGTGGAAACTCACAATGCACGGATAGAAGAGGCTAGCATAAAGAATGATACGCAAAAACGGAATGACCAGCTTCTTAGTCTCGAGCTAGAGAAATCAAGCCTTGAATCAATGCACCCAAAAATAAATCTTGTACATACTAATGTTTTGCACTCAAGTAAGTTTGGGCTTTAGATGGGTAGAGCAAAATGCAAGCGGTACTCATGACAAGGTTAGCATAACTTTTTGAGAATAAAAAGGGTCTTTGATTCATTCAAAGTTGAGAGCAACGAAAAAGAACTATGGGACTTAAGTTATCATAACCTCCACAAAAGATTAGGCTAGCATTAAATAAATTTCAGATTCATATTAAAAGAGAGAGCACTAGCTTAATCATATAAAAACCAAGCACAAGAATGATCAAAGTGGCAACAATCATCATATATCCATAAGTAAGAGCATACGAGATATCATCATGGTGAGCACAAGGTAATGGTGATTATTATTGAAAACAAAAACAAACCTAGGTTGTACTCCTAGTAGCCATGTTATTCTATAGAGAGATATACAAGGGTTGCATCTAAGGTTGTTGAAGGCATAAATATATACAAGCATTTAGAAAGACAGACAAAGAGAGGGTTGAGGATTTGTTACCGTCCTTTGATGTTTGAAGTGTAGTGCGGCCTCCCCCATGCTTAAGTATTGTGCTTAACATGAAAGAAGAATCACGATCCTTGCTCCATGCGGTCTTCTCATGTCCACCAAATACTCCCCCATGCTTAGCATGTTGCTAGGCATGGAAGATGATGAACCATCTTGAAGTCCTACCGCCATGTGTGGATCGTCGTACTCTTCACTTTGTCTTGATTGTCCTCCAACATTCACCCTTTGTCACAAGCCTCCGTCCCAATCGAATTTATGGGAGTAATTCACAATGCCTGCAAAACAATTTTAAAGCACAAAGTACCCCCGAGGTGACAGTCGGGAATACTCACTCTATGCCGACAAACCAAAGACATCCCCTAAGATCTTAACTTGTGGCATAGTTAATCTAGTGAAAAATTAAAAACCTAGTGGGTGTACGTGTGTGCAAGGGTGCATGCAAATGATAGGATGGTATAAAAACAAAACAATGTTTACACCAAATTCTAAGCTCCATGCTTAGAAAGTGGTTGCCAAACTTCTCCCTTGCCATAAAGATTTATTAACCAAGGTCAAAACACCATGCTTATTCCAAGATTAACAATTTCTTATAGTGTAAGATAAGTAGGGCGCATTGCAATGTTTATAAACCAACCAATGCAACAAGATAACAAGGTATGCAAAACTGAATGATGGTGGTCTCCAATCATGTCTAAACACCATGTTTACACAAGATTGCAAAAAAAAGGAACAATGCCCTTAAGAAGCGTTATCATAAACATGAAAGCATTCATCATAAAGCTTCACAAAAGACCAAGCTATCATAAAGCGGAAGATGACAATGAGGGGGATACAAAATGCAAATGCAAAGAGTTAGCACAAGCAAATGTTAGCAAGGGTTGAAAAGATCAAACAACCAAACTAACAAGGTTTTAAGGGTAGGTTATGGGTATCCTATATTTTTGGCTCAAAAAAGAATTTTGAAGAGAGGGAGTAGAAATTCTATTTAAGGTGTGCTAAAAGTCTTTTTTATGAAAAACAAACCTATGGTTTTAGGAGGGCTAAAGGTGTGAAAGGTTTTCCTAAGGCTTTTATAGGGAGGCTAGTTAAAGTTTTTAGTTAGAACAAGAGATAGAGGTGGGCTTGGCCACAAGTCAACCCTACTCTTGTTGGATACGGTTTTTGGTGGGGGCTATGGGAAGGCTTAGGTTGGTTGGACAAAAAGTTGGATCAAAACAAAACATGTAATGCAATACAATGTAGATGAACAAAATGACATGATAGGGTGGTTGTCTAAAACAAATGCAAGAGTTAGCCTAAATTAACTAGCCACAATCTTAGAGTCAAAGGATGGTGCCAACCTCATAGCTCTCTCTAAAAAGACTCAAAAGAAAAAGACACTAAACACTAATAGGCACACAAAAAGGTCTACAAGTTTTCCAAGATCAAGAACAAAGTGCTCCCTCAATAGCATTTAAATCAAACAACATGGTGTTGTGGTATTTATTAGAGCAATGGTACAATGTTACTTAATGTTTCAGTTTAAGATCACAATGTAGATGGTCATATTATATATAAAAACAAAAACAAAAGAAAACAGGTTGCCTCCCGCAACGCGCTTCATTTAAAGTCATAGAGCTCGACTTTCTTACATACCTTTTCATTGTCACGAAGCCATGGTCCTTCATGCAAGATTTGAAGGTGTCCATGCAGCTCTGATCCACTCCCCATTCTTAACACGATCATTTTACTTGATGAGAGGCTTGCCCGATCGTTTCCTTGCATCATCGTCACCTTCTCCTCCTTTCCTCTTCGTCGCTGCTTCCTCTTTCATGAATTTCCCTCTCTGCCCAGACCAGACTATGTAGTAAACAATTCCTCTGATGCGTGGCGCATGAAATTGTCTTTCCATCAAGTCTTTGTTGAACCCCAATAGACTCCGAACGAGTGAGTTATGCTCGTTTTACTCCAACGCTGCAATCTGTCCAAATCTGATTTTAGACTGTGCAGCGCCTAATGTTTTTGCATATCTCCTTCTACTAGTCTTCAAATTCATCGATCTTGGAGGCATTGGAATCGGCACTTGATGAAGCTTCTGATTTTCAACTTTTTCCTTCTTCTACATATCTGATCAGGTGCTTAAAATTGATGAAAACAGCAACGTCTGTACTCGAGATTCGGGGAAGGCTATGCACGAGCTTGCAATTCCTTTAGGGCATGGCTTCTCTTCTCTTTATTAAGGTTTAATGACCTGCATGGTTAGTGAAACTCGGGTTTTCTCCCGACACACGCTCTTTTAAGGTCACGAGCTTGACCTAGCACGAAGCAAGTCCAAGATTCGCAAAGTGTGAAACAAACATATGCAATCATAACCACAATTTAAATTTGGTGAACAAAACATATTGTGATTAAAGGAAGCATAAGTTTCTTGCTCAGTGCTAAACTCTCATTAGGCAAAGGTTCATTAGGCATGTAATTAACAAAGTTAAAGCACAACATAGCCTCTTTATCAAACTCAAGAAATCCCAGTCTATCATGATCATCAAAAGGTAGCAAGGCATAGAATAGAAACATACTATTGGATATGAGCATGAATATATCAAAATAAAGATATCATATCCAAAAGTACTTTGAGAGTTTAATGTGTACCTTAGCCTTCGAGCTTTTCATCGTGAGTGATCCTCCGGAGTTGAAAGCGGACAATCCTTGATGATCAAAGGTGGCTTGCGTAGACTTTTCTCAATTTTTTTTCTTTGTGCCACATGTCATCAAGGTTGCTTTGAGTAGGATCACTCCACTTCTTCATTTGCGGGGCTTCACACATGTATTAAATGTCTTCATGTAGTTCCATGATCCTTCATGTGAGAGCCCAAAAATATCCGCGCCATTGGATGTTGTCTTATGTGTGTAGTCCATTGTGGTCTTCTTTAAACATCTCCTTGCGTTAGATGCCGCCAACTCGTGTCTTCATTTGCTAATGCTCCAAGGGTCTTTGTTTTGTTCCAAGCCTTCTAAATTTCTTCATGAGTGGTCTAATGGAAGCATTCCCTAAGCTCCTCTTCGTTGTTGTCGTCCTCACCTTCGCCATCTTATTCTCATCATATTGCAGCTGCCTCTTCTTTGGATTTCCCCCTGTATACATAACAGAACATATACTAAAATATAATTCTATTGAAAAAGTTATGGTTGTTTCACTTCAGCTTTGCTTATTGTCCAAAAATTTTCAGGACGTGCAATAATCGGTGATTCGGCCATATCCGCTTGTAGGAACCTCCGATCGATTTGATTCTTGACTCGTTCGAAGCGTAACTTCGTGGGGCTTCTAAATATCCAAAAATACCCTGTTGTTCTTCCCATGATACTGTGCAAAAATCGATGCGAACAGAAACTTCGAAGATGTTTGTGATTTTGGGGGCATCGTGATTGCTTCCAATACCTATTGCTTGAACAAACAAATCTCCACAAAATATTAGTCTTAAAATTTTAATTGACACATTGACTTACCTTGTTCACATGCTCTTGTGTAGGGTGTGGGCTCGATAGCGGATGATGGGCCACTAACCAAAGTTAGCACCTACCACTAAAGAGTGAATCTTCATGTTGCAATCATCTTGTTGGAGTGTGCATGTAGAAAACTCACCTAACGTCTTGTGTCTAGCTTTTGACCTGCTTTCAAGGACACAAACAAGAAAACAAGGGTATATGCAACAATAAAAATTAGGGTTAGTCAAATAGAAAGGTAGATCACCCTAGGGTTCGAGTTGCCGATCCCCGGCAACAGCACCAGAAAAAGGGCTTGTTGACGGTTCAAAACCGTGTTGAAGTTCACCGCGAGCCTACGGGTGACTTGGTGCCTTTTTCACCAAGGAGGGTCCCCCAAGGATTGTCAATCCAAAAATCAGAAGCAAACCGCTAGAGATCTCTACCTTATCTAGCCAAACTAACCTAACATTAAGTGTCGATTGCATACAAGGTAACCTTTAAGGGTGTATGTGTGGTGGCACAAGGTTGATCACGTACACGAACATAGGCGAGGTAAAGCGCCACCAAGGGGACGACTAAGCCTAGCGCCTTCTAGTTGTAGTTCCAGCAAACGAGCAACAAAACATGCATCTCATCTAAAAGCATCCTTAAACTCCTATCTCCGGCCTACCTCCCGAAGACATCCGCTCGTTCGGGGGAAATCATCATGTCACGATGCTCCCTTAAAGAAGCGGGGGATCCACGGGCGTGCCCAAACATGGACAAGCCTACAAACCATGAAGGGTCGACATACTAGATCTAATCACCATGATTACATAAAGCATGCTATGTAGTCTAACCTAGGATTAGACTAAGGGTCAAACATATTCATGAAAGGTAGAAAGTAAAGACGGAGACATGGAATCGCTTAAAGATCGGAAAGCAAGATTATAATTACTCACATAATAGTAGATGCGTTTGGGTCACCACCACTGAGTACATACCATTGATGACCTCAACTAGCTCCGGAACTCCACCATGGCACAACCACACAGGGCGGCCATGGTGGCTAGGGTTGGCCTAGGCCATCCCCTAGACAACTTCGAGGACTCCGCCGCCGTCGTCTCCCTCCGGTGCTCACTTCTAGGTTTCGCCAAGTTCTGATGAATGGATCTGGCGGTCGTCAGAGGCAGGGGGGTATAAATGAGCCGAGGAGCGTGTAGGTCAAAGGGGAGGCCGAACCGGGCCCGGAACACCCAAGGCCGGTCGGCCTAGGCCGGCCGGCCCAGGCCTTTTTCGCCCCGGTTCGGGCTCATCTTCCTCCACGATACTTATCGTGCTTTCTTGAATATTTGCCGAAGTCCATGTGGGTCCTTGACGTTGTTTTCCCGACGGTTTGGATAAGGGTACTTGGCGTATGAATTCCCGCATCTTCTGTTTAGGTCCTTGGACTTTCACAGCTTCATGCTTCGGTCCTTGGGTCATTTGGAGTCATGTTCACTTCGTGTCTTGACTCGTGTCAGGCTTCGTGATCTTCTCTCAAAGTGCTAGATGAACTTCACCTGGAAGTCCTCATTTAGGTACCTAATTCATGCGTAAACAACACACTCCAAAAACCACTTGCAAGTGCGAACTTGTTACATCATTAGTGTGCCTAGTGGCGGGTTAGTTATAAATCAAAGCTCAAACCGAAGTGTAGCAAGTGCTCTTGGTTGACGGAAATTGACCGTCAACAACCATTGGGTTTCTCTGTTCTGAAAAATTGGCCCGGGTGCTTAAAATTGGCTCAAAGCGTGTGCTATAGCCCACGAAAACGGCTCGAAACGTACAGAGACGTCATTTGAATTCCGTAGCTCCGATTGTAGTGGTTCTGGACTTTTCGGAACGCCAACAACATGTGTTCTACAAAAACCATTAGGTTTCTCTGTTCTAGAAAATTGGCCCGGGTGCTTAAAATCGGCTCGAAGTGTGTGCTATAGCCCACGAAAACGGCCCGAAACGTACAGAGGCGTCATTTGAATTCTGTAGCTCCGATTGCAGCGGTTCTGGACTTTTCGGAACGCTAACAACATGTGTTCTACTAAAACCATTAGGTTTCTCTTTCCCGGAAAAGTGGCTCGGGTGCTTAAACTCGGCTCGAAGCGTGTGCTATAGCCCATGAAAACGGCCCGAAACGTTCGGAGACGTCATTTGAATTTCCCAGCTCCGATTGCAGTGGTTCTGAATTTTTCAGAACACCGACAACATGTGTTCTACGAAAACTATTGTGTTTCTCTGTTCTAAAAAATTGGCTCGGGTGCTTAAAATCGGCTCGAAGCGTGTGTTATAGCCCACGAAGACGGCCCGAAACTTACCGAGACGTCATTTGAATTCCGTAGCTCTAATTGCAGCAGTTCTGGATTTTTCGAAACACCAACAACATGTGTTCTACGAAAACCATCGGGTTTCTCTATTCTGGAAAACTGGCCCGGGTGCTTAAAATCGGCTCGAAGCGTATGCTATAGCCCACGAAAACGGCCCGACACGTACGAGGATGTCATTCGAATTCCGTAACTCCAATTGCAATGCTTCTGGACTTTTTGGAATGCCAACAACATGTGTTTTACGAAAACCATTGGGTTTCTCTGTTCTGAAAAATTTGTCCAGGTGCTTAAAATCAGCTCGAAGCGTGTGCTATAGCCCACGAAAACGGCCCGAAATGTACGGAGACGTCATTTGAATTCCGTAGCTCCGATTGCAGCGGTTCTGGACTTTTCGGAATACCAACAACATGTGTTCTACGAAAACCATGGGTTTCTCTCTTCCGGAAAAGTGGCCCTGGTGCTTAAAATTGGCTCGAAGCGTGTGCTATAGCCCACGAAAACGGCCTGAAACGTTCGGAGACGTCTTTTGAATTCCGCAGCTCCGATTGCAGCGGTTCTGGACTTTTCGGAACACCAACAACATGTGTTCTACAAAAACTATTAGGTTTCTCTATTCTGAAAAATTGGCTCGGGTGCTTAAAATCGGCTCGAAGCGTGTGCCATAGCCCACGAAAACGACCCGAAACGTACCGAGACGTCATTTGAATTCCGTAGCTCCGATTGCAGCGGTTCTGGACTTTTCAGAACGCCAACAACATGTGTTCTACAAAAACCATTAGGTTTCTCTGTTCTGAAAAATTGGCCCGGGTGCTTAAAATCGGCTCGAAGCGTGTGCTATAGCCCACGAAAACAGCCCGGAACGTACGAGGATGTCATTCGAATTCCGTAGCTCCGATTGCAGCGGTTCTCCCTGATGCTTGCCGTTTGCAAACTCCAACTTCTGGTGAACCACTTAGACAAATTAGACATCAGACTAATAAGGTTACAGCGGAGATAATCTCTGCATTTCTTCAGCAGCAGGCCGAAGTTGCTCCTACTGTTGGAACCATGAAGCAAATGGGTCAACGCTCCCTCCAACAACTCCTAATCGATCAGTTTCGCACTGCAAATGTACAAAAGAGAGAATATATAAAAATAATTAGATAGTTTAGAAATAGTATATGATTTTTATGTAAAATTATTTTATATGATTGCACCCCAACAAATGATTTTTTTAAGAGATTTACCCATTTAAACTGCCTCTTTGTCAGTCCAAGATTAATTAGCAAGCCTTTTCGTGCTTCTCCTTCAACTTAAAGCAATGCAATCAAATTTATTTTTCCTAACCTATATCCCCTAGGTATATCAGATTCAATTTCTTGTCTCCTATTGAAAGAGAGATATTGCAAATTAGGTCAAGACAAATTCGATTATTCATGATCAATACAGTGAGTGAAGAATGATGCGGTGAAATTTAAATGAACAAGATATATTGACCACCTTTGAAAGCTTTTTGCTTTTGTGTACATATTGTTGTTGCAAAAAATTAATTACTATACGTATAGCATGGCTAGCAAGTAGCAAGTGTATGCTTGAGTGGAAAATGAATTAAAGTTAATTCCAAAGTTCTTGAATCTTCAAATATTTGTCTGGCCCCCTCTGATTTTTCTCTCTAGTTCCGCACTGTTTCTATGTTTTAGTTGTGGATTATTAGAAACTCTTGAGATGGTTTTCTTTATTGTTTTCAATACTTTTTTTGAAGTTGTAAAATTTTATATTTTTAGGAAGAAAATATGGGGTACTCTTGGAAATGCTCTTAAACCTGATAATCCAATCTTTTCAATAACTTTTGAAAATGGTATAGATTTAAAGTATAGTTTTCTAAGTATTTAAACCCTACTATAGTTTGCATATATTGTTTTCTTAGTACAGATTGTCAACAGATAAACACACATGAAGCACACATCATTAGGGGCGAAGCCAAAAATCTGTCAGGTCTAAATCTTGCAGAATATAAGGAAGATTTGCTACTTCCATCACGGAATTATATTAGAGTTGGTAAAATCCATCGGGGTTGGCCGACCCCGATAATTGCACGTAGCAGCTCCGCCAACCAACCTCTGAAGCACACATGAAGCGTCACTGTATAACATTTGAGAGAGAACATATATATAAATCTCGGTACCAACTTGTAAGAGAAAATAACAAGATGTACTACGTACTACCAACAGCCTGTTCGTTCGGCTTATCAGCCACCAGCCAGTAGTATTTTTCTCTCAGAACAAACCAGCCAGCACCAACCAGCCAACAGTACTTTTCTCTCAGAGCAAACCAGCATCAGCAACCAGCCACCAGCCAAACGAACAGGCCACAAATCCAAATCCGGGACCATAAATTAAAGAGAGTGCCTAAATTGGAGGGCCCTTACCTGTATTCCAAATCCCCTACCTGTATGTAGTTGCTAACCACAACCGCCTGCTGATGTGTGCGTACGTACGTGGTCAAGTTGGTGATCCAGGGACCAAAATGGGATAGCAAGTGTATAATTTGCATTGGAATGTTGCCGTGTGTTTGGTTGCGGGATGTGAGGGTTGGGTTGGCTCTAACTCTCGTTTTGGAGATGACTCCAACCCTCACTATATTTGGTTGCGAGAGGACTGAAAGGGTTGGAGCCAACCTGTCATATGTTTGGATGGATGTACTGGATTGGACCTTATGAATCTAATCACCTTCCCACTCAAATGGTGATCTTACCCCCTCCAGTATACATAAGACAAGCATTTTGCCTCAACAATTTCACAGTCACATAATAATTTGCTCACTTCCTTTTATCGCTTTGGACTGAAGTATAAATTTTACAAGTATAATATATGAATCACGATCTGTATGGACTGAAGTACTGCCTCACAACTCGATCACGATTCAGATTTATCATCAGGAGGCGTACCAACAAGCCAACCCCACATGCCGCCAGAACTTTGCCGCTGCTTTGCGTCCAGCGCCGCTTGCTCCGACGCAGCTTGCGGAGGGAGCAGCAGCTTGCGTAGGGAGGCGGCCTGGCGGGATCCGGCCCTACACACGGCCGGCGGCGCGAGCCCGTGCGGGCGTGGCGCGGGCCTACCCCAGGCGGTCGGCGGCGCACGCCCCTGTAGGCACCGCGCAGGCCTGGCAGGCCGACGGCGCACGCCCCTGTAGGCACCGCGCAGGCCTGGCAGCCGGCCGCGGGACGCGCCCGTGGAGGCTGCGCGAGCTTGGCAGCCGGCCGCAGGACGCGCCCAGGTTGACGTCCGGGCGGCGGAGGAGATGGACGGCCGGCGGAGGAGGAGACGAATGGGCGGCGTCGGTGGAGGTGAACTGGCGGCGTCGGGTGTGGTGGATTTTTTCCGATGGATAGGGTTTGGTGCGGAAGAGAGAAAGAAAAGGCAGGGTGACGGGAATCACACGCACGCGCTCGACCGGGACGGAGCCGCTCCGTCCGCCAAATTTTGGGAGTTCAACTCAACTCGCATCTACACGGTATATTCCTCTCGGGTTGGCTCCAACCCTTCCCGACCCCAACCAAACACTTTAAAAACCGGTCGAACCCGTCGAACCCAGCATCCCAACCAAACACACGGTTGCAGTTCCGTATGATTCTTAATGTGATTGTTCACTGTTCCACACTCCTTCCTTGGGCCACTTCGGCATTCTGCTATTGGGCCACGTACGGAGGAATGAAGAGAAACTGGGCCTTGCTCGGCTGTGCGATGCGATCTACGTACAAGCAAAAGCTTCCACACCTTCCATATAATAGAGACTAGGATCATACCCGTGCGTTGCTACGGGCAGTGAAAAATTCACAGTGGAATACACAACACATTCAGCAAAGCAATATATCAAATGGAAGTAGATAAATAATCCTTCATAATTTCATTGGACATCACAGATCAAAAGGGAGAAAATGAAACCTAAGACTAAATCACAATGATGGTTTTCTGTTTAAGCAGATAATTTCCTTAAGTAGATAATTGCGCAATGTGAAGAGAAAGAACATGTGCTAGAACCTTAACTTCAATGTTCTTCTTGACATGGCAGCCTGAGATCCCAAATTCAGTAGGTACAGTGGCATCGAGGCCTGCAAGCAACAGACAGTAAACCATTGCATCCCGTGAAGCGATAAGAGGATGAATGCAATGACTATGTGGCAGCAATCTTCAACTTGTTAATACATATAAACATGTGAAATCAATCTATGAGCATAGCTAAAATGGATCTGCGTAAAAAATCACTTTGCATCTGTTTTCGCGAGAAATATACTCGAAATTTCTCTGCATATGGCTTAATAAAAAATGTGGGCGTGCCAGTATACGATTGTATACAAATGAATAAACAACACAGAAATACGATGAAATAGGAAACTTGCTTTCTTTATTCATTTCTCAAGAAATTTACAAGTCTCCTCTCTTTTACATATACATATTTCTGCATAGCGCCTAAGGTACATACGATTGCATAGTTCCTGAATCCTAGAGCCTCGCAAGAACTCTAGTTAATTACATCCGTAGCATCAAGCCTACGAAATGCCTCCGATTATGCTGCGTAAAAAAAACGGTCGTCGTGGTTAAGCGTCCTGTCCTGTACTCCATAGATGAATGCTGCATAAAAAAATGAAGAAAGAGAAAGGAAGCCAAGTGACTTCATGACATAATCCATCACATTCCGTGTTCAACTAAAGATCCACAAGATGAAAACGTTCGGCCTCGTCGGTCACGAACGAATTGTGTCCGCCTCGTCGGTCGGGACATAAAGGAAATTTCCGGCCTCGTCGGTCACGGAAGAATGATAATAATGAATAATAGATATGAAATCCTTAGTTAGACACGGATGTCAAGGAATATCATCTGTATAATGTGTTTCCTCCTCTTTCTTTGTGTACCTGCAAACAAAATCTAATAAAAATACCATGGTATGACCTAGTGTGTCGATCAATTTGCCCATGACGTATGCATGCATATACGCCATGAATTTTATTATCCAAGTGGTTTCCGGTACCTGCAAAAATACACTTGCAAAATGTCTAGCACCACCATCTCATTGATGTGCTGATTTATGGATAGTTTATGTATATACATGTCATCAGACATGATTTTCCAAAATCCTCTTCACACCTGCAAAACAAATAGAAAGTACGTATACGCGGCCACTGGAATGACCATCTCTTGAAACCTGCAGAGAGTGCCATCGGCATCCATGTCTATCTTCTCATCACCAAAACATATGGCCCGTGATTGAATCCCGGGCTCTTATCTTTACAAGCAGCCAATATAGTAGCAGATATGAGGCACTCATATCATGGCCTCGCCATTGAAGACATACTCCTGTGAAGGAGGAAGAGAAAAAAAGATGACAGGCTTAAGCCACGTCAACTACTCACCACAAGATGCCATAGCAAGTTTGGACGACGACGAGGTCGACGCCTCCGAGACGAAGAGATCCTGTCCCAGCTTGCTCACGGCGGCGAGGCCAATCTGCAGAAGATGGTCTTTCTGGTGGATGAAGGTCGGAGTATGATGTAGGTGGGTGTGCGTGCTGGTGGTGGTGGATGGCGTAGTGTGTGCGGCGGCGGCGTATGTGCTTCTCTGAGAGCTCCAACCTTCCTCCTCAGCTGCAGCACGGCCGTCAATTTATAGAGGGACGCTAGGTCAAGTGACCCCGGCGCTTAGGAGCTGAGCGCAGCCGCTGTGCAGTTCGGTGTGATCCGAGATGAGAGGAGGCCGTTGATCAGCTCGGCGCGTCGCGTGCATGCGCGTTCAAAATTCAAACGATCCTCCGTCTCCACCACGCGCATGACCGTAGCACTCGACCTGGCCTTTGGCCGAGGCTTTCGTATTTGTCATCATGCCGGCATGTACGTAGTTGTATACGTATTTCATACGGTTACTATAGCATGCACGGGCGCAAATTAAAGAGAGCTCCCTGGCGGCAGCAATTGCAGAATGGGCCTTAAATCACCTGCATCAAAATACTAAAAGGCTTTCTTTTGTGCACACAGTTAGCACTCACGGCCATGTGCTCTCTCAGCCCATTGAGTGTTAATTGCAAAATATTTTAATAGTTCAGAATGACAAGCTAATCTCCTGAATTTAATATAGGAATTAAGCCTTATTATTTGGCATGAAAATTTATAGTCAAACAGCATCCATAGTGATATCCTCTGTATTCGTTGTCCATCCTGTAAAGTAGGCAACTATGATTTATGCTGCTGCAAAATTCCAAGGGAAGGAACACCATGTAGTTAAACTATAGAAGCCATATGCATGCTTGGTAAAGTAGACATGATACTACACGTTGCAAAGCATAAATCATAGGGATCATAGAATCCACAAAACAGGGAATCAATAAGGTAAGGAAAATAATGATATACCTGAAGAAGCATGGGTGTATCCCCTTAATTTCTCAAGACATAAACTGAAGCAATTGATACTGGGATTGGGACTGAAGCTGCTATTTCCTTCACGCTTCAGGTGGATCAAATTAGAATCCTGAAGAAGCAAAGGCACCTGTATCATTAATCAGAATAGTCAGGTTTATATTTTGGCTGGGTTAAATCCATATTTCGTCAATAAGCCAACAATAAATAGAAGAAGAAGAAAATCCCTTGGTACCTAACAGTATATTGCACCAAGCTGAGTGTTGCATACTGCATCAAGGTGAATATTGTATTATAATGCACCAAACTTTGCTTTGCATCCTTTGCTTCCTTTTCATATGCAAAACACATAGACCTTCAACTGCTATAGACGCTAGGTCAGTATGTATCCATACTTGCAAAAGGAATGCATATACTTGGACAGATGAGAACCTAATTGTATTTGCATGGCATGCTGCTTTAAGTAAATTGCACAACAAAATTTCCAATGGCTGGAAAAGATCATATGGTTACGCTTGGATATGGAGGGTAGAAGAAAGATCAGGAGTCAAAGACCGATGCAAGTTAAGTATATAGAAGACATATAATAATAAAAAAGAACATTGCCTTTTATTTATTGGATTGGATGAGTGAAATAACCAACAAAAAACTCCTTCAGTATCTTACTTCACAATTTCCAATTGGAAAAGGACAACACAATTAAGTATGATGGATTCCTGTCCATTCCAATGCATCAGGAACACTGCTATACATGTAGCTGAAATTTGCTGCTAACTAAAATAATATATTTGCCTGAGAGGGAAACATGTTATATCAGGTCTATCAGATCAGCAAGTGGTATACAAATTTCAGTTCTATGCACAAAATGCTAGAGTAATATTTCCAATTCCTTTAATCATTCTAGGCACCAGAAAAGAACAAAGTGGCCCTGCCTCTCAAAGATCCAATAGTACTATCAAGAAGTGCAATAATCCGGTTCGCAATATATATAGTTGTGTTACAGTGTCACCTTGAATTAGTGTTTGTGCAATCACCAAGTAGGGTCCTATCTGCAAGGTAGCAATGTGTGTAAATTCAGTAACACAAGTGAGATGAGGTGTGGCACAAAAAATTAAGTAGCATAAATATTTTGATGGTGTTGTATATATTTAATTGAAGAAAGAAAAATTAAATCACCCAATCTTAGAATGAGTGACAACATGAGCAAGGTACTCATTGTGCAAAACAAATGACCAGGCAAGTGGAGCATATCCTGCTCATGCTGAGTCCATGAGATCACTCGTGAACTAAACTAAAGATCAGGCACCAAATAAAAGTGCTACTTCAGCTTTTTAAGATTTTAAGCTAAGGGCAATCAAGAGTCAACCGTGCTCTACACAAAAGAGATTCACTGGCAATACTTCAGACTGTACCTTCCAATCATGTTATTGATAGAAAAGAATTGCTACTTCGACTGGAAAACCATGTATATAGCCTTTAGCAAAGTCTGTACTCTGTACTCTCAATGGTGCAGAGGGCTCTATACAGAAGCTAAGAACATGTAAATAAACTCCATCAGGTACATGTCAAACTCTGCAACTAATGGTCACAAAAAACCATCTGAAACTGATACAACAGAGCATGAAACTATCTGAAAATCGATGCCATATTATTTGCTCTGAAATCTTATCACTCTCTTGCACACAGGAACAGATCAAACTTACGTGCAGGGTTCGGTCTATATGGTGTCGAGTTCAATTCGAAGGCAAGGACGATCAGAGGCATTCGGCTTGTGGGTGGAGTACTACATTTTTCGAGTAAATGGTGATTATAAAGTACTCACTGCAGTAATTGGCGGCAGTCCCAGACGGAGGCGACGATCCCGGACGGAGGCGACGATCCTGGCTTGTGGGCGGAGTACTACATTGTATGATGTCGTCCGATTCATACATGGCGACCCCTGTATTTGGATCCACCTACAATTGACGTGTATCTTGTATAAACACTGAACTGATTTTTCTTTGACCAGATTTTTTTTTCAATTACTTGGAAAATGTCAGAAGAACACCCTGTTCTGCTCAACGAAGGAAATATAGCACACATGACAGTAGCACATTAACTCAGTCTGACAGTAACTCATCAAGGACTCAAAGCCTATACACAATGGCATATTTCAAAAATGTAGAAACGGGAGCAGTAGTAATAGAATGTTAGGAAATGTGATGGTGGCATACCATGTAAGGAAATTGTTTCTTTCCACCCATCTCGATGACTTTCAAATGGAACGTTGGGCCTTTTTGAGGACAGGGGTAAAACAATACATCCAGGCCAAGACAGATACCATCTCCCTCACCTGTAAAGTTTTCATGGCGAATACAAACAAGCAAAATTGTTCATATACAAGAAGAACGAGAGCTGCAAAAATGCAAATGCAGGAGACGGGAAATATTCACCTTTCGGCAAAACGGACAACTGGAAATTTGGAAGAGAACATCAACAGTTGAAGAAAAGGAACAAGTTAGCACGAGTGTATATATATTAAGCACGAGTGTATATATATCCTTTTTTTCTCACAGTTAACAGAATGGAAGGCCGTACCCTTCGAATTCATAAATCTCGATAGGCTTTTCTGGGCGTTTGCACTGTCCTATCTTCGATTCCTCCTTCACCTTAAAAGCTACAACAAGAAAGACGTTGTTGCACCTTAAGACCTATGTTCTTCACAATACTATCTAGCAGATACAAAGATGGTAATATCTGGTCAGGTGGCACCTGCAAGAATATTGCAGAATAAATGAAAATGAACCTTGCAAAGTATATGCAGTTTATTAAAATGCATAATGTGAGAAAGATAAAAGTGGAGTGTACAGTCTCAAATAGCCAACAGGTTTAGAAAGAAAAAAATTGTGGCCCCTGGTAGCTTACTATCTAAGGATTTCTGACTATCATCTTCAAGAGAAGTAGCGAAACAGCCTATTACAAAATATTTCCGAAAAAACAACAAATCGGCAACTGAACAAGTAAACAGAACTGACTCAATGCGCAAGATTCATAACCAATAACCCCCAAATTTTGAACTCATTTTACTGTAATTCCAAAGAGATATCAGTGTAACACGTTTATATATTATGGCCTATGCCCCCTAAATTTCGCATCTCAAACGGCAGTTATCAAATTATGGCGATAGATATTTGCAATTGCAGTGTCCAGGCACCTATTTTTAATCAGTAGCCCAACATGCACATCTCAGTTCCCCAATGGTACTAAACAGAAAGTTCTAAGAGAAATAATTCAATAAATAAAATGTTGAGTTCAACCCAACACTTCCATTAGTTTGAATCGACCTCATACACATCACTTCCATTAGTTCAACCCAACCTAAAAAAAACCCCACACGCTGGTTGCTAAACCCAAGTGTATGAAACAGGTACAGCAAGTGGAGTGACAGAGTGGATTATGGTTGCATTCCTCCAAAGGAGAAACAAATCTCTACCGAATTCAGCTATTACAAAAGCTATGAACATACAGTACTCCATCAACTTCACAGAATTTCTCGACTTCCACCATAAGCACACTAATCCCCAAACCCTAGCTACCACACCACACGGTGAGACTTGGCATATATAGCCCAGACTACCCAGCACCGAAAACTCAAGCTTCCTCGCAGCCATCCCCAACAAAAAAAAAGGAGCAACTATTCCAGAGGAAGCAGAGCAAAAGGAGCAGCAAACCGACCTCGGCGACGCGGGCACAGACGGCGTCGGCAATGCCCCTGGCGGCGACCGCGGCGTGCTGCCCCGCGATGATGGTGAGCTCGGTGATGACCGGTTTGCAGTTGAAGGTGAGCTCCCGGAGCGCCTCCGTGTACACGCGCACCACCGCGGGGGCGCCCGGCTCGCCCCCGCCGCCGCCGCTCGCCTCCTCACGCAGCCGCGCGCGGAACCGCTCCACGACCTGGCCCGCCGCGGGGGCGCCCGCCATCGGGCGGGGTGGAGGATCTAGGGGGTTCTCAGGTGTGGGGAGGAGGTGGCTAGGGTTTGGGGTGGCGGCGACGGTGAGAGAGAGGCCGAGGCATGTGGTGGTGGACGGGGGAGGGGAGGCGGTTTCTGTGGAGAAGAGAAAACAGGGGAGAGAGGGGGCGCGCGCTCAGGGAGGAGGCGAAAAAACCGAGCCTGCGGACGCACGCGCGAGGTGGGGATGAGGGTGACGGACGCACGGGCGAACCGTAAAAACGTCGTACCAATTTTTAGGAGTAGAGATAAGAAGCAGAGAGACCCCATTATTTATTCCCCATCTCCCCCCTCCATCAACAAGAAATCCTGAACGTCTCAAAAAAAAACTGAAGCTAGGGTTTTCCATTTGAGCCGCGAGCGATGACGGAGCGTCGCAGATCTTTGGTTAGGTTTATCGAAAGCGTTGCTGAGGAGGGCCGCACCAGATCCATCAGGCCTTTCGCGGAAGCCGTCGCCGCCCCGCAGCATCCGGACATCACGCCGTCGATTCTCGCTAGACTGGGCGTCTGGCCGCCGGAGCAGAGCTCTCGCGACATGGTCGTGCGCCTTATCGAGCGGGGTCTGGTAGGTCCCAGCCGCTTCTCCCAGCGCTACGGCGCCGTCCCGGAGCCCGAGGCCAAGCTCGCTGCTGCCGCCATCGAGGCCGCGGCCTTCGCCTTCATCAACGACGAGTACACCGCCGGCGTCACCCTGGCCTCTGATCTAGAGCGGTTCGTGGTCGTGCAGGCGTACTGTAAGGCGTATGGCTTTCGTGTCTTCGAGTTCTACGAGTCCCGAGCTCCACCTCCTGCCGCTTCCTCCGTGGATTCGTCGGCGACTGCTCCGTCTCCTGCCGCTTCCTCTGTGGACTCGTCGGCGACTGACCACAGCGGATAGATGATCACATCCCCACGGATGAGCATTATTGTTTTCTTATGTACTACGTACCTGCCGCGCTCCACCAGTTATATTGTGTGATCCGGGAACAAAATGAGATTGCAAATGTGTTAATTGGAATGTTATATAGTTCCATACTATGTTTTAACGTGATTAATTCTTCATCGTTCCATCACTCTGTAATTTTTCGTGCATGCAAAATTATCAATTCCTAGAAAATTATTATCTGGTGAACGTAAACGTTGAATTATTATCTAGTGATTATATATTTCCTTCCAGTGAAAAAAAAAGATGCATGCAGTCAGTGCAATATGTTAAACCTCATAATCCAATCTTTTCCAATAAACATCATCGGTTGAACTTTTGAAAATGGTATATATTTAAAGTATAGTTTCAAAAATATTCTAACCCTGCTATAGTTTACATATATTGTTTTCTTAGTATAGATTGTCAACAAATAAACTAGTGCATTGTTGACTGTACAAGAAACGCATGATGCATTATTATTGTGTATAACATTAATTGAGAGAGAACATAATAACATATAATCTTGATACCAACTTGCATTGTAAGAGGAAATTTAACAAATTCTGAGCTCCCTGTATAATATATGTACTACTACCAATTCCAAATCCGGGACCTTTGAAGGACCATAAAGATGCTTAACAAAATGCAGAGCTAATTATTCTCCCTGTTGCTGTCGTTTGCAAACTCCCTAGTCCCAACTGGTGACAACCGATCAGAAACCACTTACTGCATCACTGCACGGCTGGCTTGAACAAAGGAAATGGGATCGAGAGTCCAGACTCAGAGGCTTGAAAAAAGCAGTGTGTATGCGTGACAGAGTCTTTTCATACGACAAATTAGGAAAACTAATAATAAAAAACTATGAGGTTACAGTGGAGATAATCTCTGCATTTCTTCAGCAGCAGGCCGAAGATTATATTGCTTCTACTGTTCGAACCATGAAGCAAATGGGTCAACACTCGAGGAATCATGGATGGCTTCTGGTAAGTCAGTATAATTATGGCCAAAGTCGTGCACAAACTGGAACGTAGCATGCTGAGAAGCCCTATTCTTCACGTGCAATTGCCTTTGCTGGTCTTCGATCCACTCCTTACTTATAGGAGCATAATGTTTTGTACGGCATCTAATCGTCATCAGCTCGAGTACTCGTGCATGACGAACAAAGAGCTTGGCAAACCTGATATCTGATTTGTCTCCTTCGTAGCCATTCAATATTATTTTTCTGAGATGGAGCTCGAGGCACTCGATGGGGTTTTGCTTATCGTAAGTTCGTAACTTCCTCCGCTTCTGAATCCTCGTCTTGTTGCCTGAATCAAATGAGTCAATGACCAAAGGAAAATATTATTAGAAGATTCAGTTTCTGGGAAGAAATAAATGCAAAAGTTTCCTGTCAATATGCATATGTATCGTCTATATATTTGCAAATTGATGGAGACCTTTGGCTGAACTCAAGTGTCAAAAGATTCAGAATAAACAGATATCAGTTAGAAATTTGTTTCAAATTATTGTTGTTGTGTGACGTCAAAATTTGATACTAAACATATATACATATTGGTCAACCTTTGTTAGCCTCATCAACCAAAGTTTAATAACCAGCAGGTAGTACGGTCCCAATTCCTACTAGACTAAGAGTGAACAATATATACTATGTTAAGAAAATATTTCTATCGAGAATTTGAGATACAGCAACTGTGAAAATACAGACTAAAAAAGAGAGCTCACCGAGGCATCAGTGCAAGATCCTGCAGACACGTAGAGCTTCTCCAAGCATGGGAAACACCTCAGGAAGTTGCAGATCACATCAGTGCGATCAACATCCTCCAGAGCCAAACTCTTCACCGTTTGCAGCGTCGCCCCCAATCTAACCGTGCGCATCTCCGAACGCGTTTCCTGAGAAATTACTTTACCCTGCTGCACATGGTCGATGTGGCAGGTGGTCACTTTGAACACCGTGTCTCCGAGCTCGAGCCGGGAGATGGTCCTGGAGACGCATCCCAAGAACCTCAGCCTGGGCGCGCTGAGCACCCGTAGCTCAAAGGATTCGCCGCTGAAACGATGCCGGAAGGGGACCAGATACTCCAGACGAGGGGCGTCCTCGACGGTGACCTGGCGCAACATCACCTCCGGCATCGGGTTCATGGAATGCGCGACGGAGACGGCGAGAGTCTTGATGGTGGACGAGGAGATCTTGACATGGGCGAAGCCGATGCACTCGTCGAGCACGAGGGTTCCCAGGGCGAGGCAGCCGGCGAGGACGCCGTGGAGGACGCCTTCCGAGACGCTGACGCCGCAGAGCGACAGCATCTCGAGGTGCGGGAAGCGAAGCGCTGCGGCGGTGGAGGGGAGGACGCAGAAGCCGACCCTGAGCACGCGCAATGTGCGAGCCAAGCGGAGCGGCGGCGGCAGCGGCAAGGGCGGTATAACCCTCACGTCCAGGCAGGGAAGCCCCGGCTGGATCTCGAGCACTTGGAGGCCGTCGAGGGCGGGCGAGCGGAGCCAGTGCTCATAGGCGGCGGAGTTGCCGGCGACTGAGATGGTTCCGAGCCTGAGGCGGCGGGCGGGGCCAGGGTAGTGGGCCGCGAGGACGTGGGAGACAAGGCACAAGATGAGGATGCGGGAGGAGGAGGCGCTTCCGTGGAGGAGTCGGTCGTCGAGGTTGAGCGGGGAGGAGCGCCAGACGTGGCGCCACCGGGAGGAGAGGACCTGGACGCGGGCGCCGTCGCGGGTTGGGAGGCGGGTGACGATCTCGCCGAGGACGCAGTCCGGGAGGAGGCTGATCAAGTCCTCGCCACTGGTGCTACAGGGTGTCCGTGACCGTTCGCCGTCTCCGCCCGCGTGCGATCTGGGCTGCGTCGCTTTCTTGCCCATCGCCGCCGCCGGCGGCGGCTCGGGGGACTGACAGCGAATGCCCTCCTCCCTGACTGACAGCATCACCCCCATTCATTCAGCGGAAACAACAACGTGCAGCTTTAATGGGCCACGCCAACACATTGGGCCGGGCCGTACTCTCTGTTTTTCTGTCCTGGGCCACCCGTTCGACAGCATAAAGCCCACACGGCCGGAGTAGGAGTTGTGCCTTGCGTAAACAACAATCTGCGGCGGTGGAATCGATGGAGGAGGCGGCGGACACCTGCGAGATCGCCCGGCTGCCGGAGGAACTCATCTCGGCGGCGCTCTCCCTCACCACGCCGCTCGACGCCTGCCGCGCCGGCGCGGTGTCCCGGGACTTCCGGGCCGCGTCCGACTCAGACGCCGCCTGGTCCCGCTTCGTGCCGCACGACCTCCCGTCGCTCGCCGATGGGGAGCTCTCCGGCCCCGCTCCGGCGTCCACGAAGGGACGGTTCCTCCGCCTCTCCGACCACCCTTTTCTCCTCGACGACGGCCTCATGGTACGTACGACACCCAAGACCCTCTGCAAGCCTGCTTCCTCGTTATCGGCTAACCGGCCGGTTGTTGTGTTCAGAGCATGTGGCTGGACAGGGAGACCGGCGCCAAGTGCTACATGCTGTCGGCGAGGGCCCTGCACATCTCGTCGGGCCACATTCGGCGTTACTGGGACTGGATTCCTCTCCCCGACTCCTGCAGGTTACTTCCCTCGGCCTTGCTTCCAATTAGGATGCAAATCATACGAACGCATTATGTGTTTCTGAACGCCACTGCATACATACTACCACAAATCCACAATAGCAAAACAAAGTTGCAATTTCGAGTAGGGACTGTTTCTGGAAATTGGAACACCCTTGTGCCTGATCGTCTATGCTCTGCAGCTGGATTGGGAAAGGGATTTGATCTAGGGTATGCATGTAGGGTCAAAATAAAAGTTGTGGAATTTTGCTTCCTGGATTGGAATTCGGATTGGATTATTTATATATTTAACCATTCTGTTTTGATTGTTCTTTTGGTTTAATTTTAAGTTTTAATCTTTTGTGCAGATTCTCAGAAGGCGCTAAACTCCTTCTTGTTTGGGAGTTGGAAATACATGGCAAGATACAGAGCAAAATGCTCTCTCAAGACACAACTTACGCTGCTTACATCGTGTTCAAGTTAAGTGATAAAACCTCTGGGTTAGATTACCCAGCACAAGAGGCATCGATCACCTTTGCAGGGAGAACGTCAACTCGCAAAGTCTGCCTCCGAAGCGACATTAATGAGGATGAGGATTGTGCAGTCACAAGGAAACTATGCAGTAGAAGATACCACACAAGGAAATTATGCAGTAGAAGATACCACCGTGCTTGCTGTGCATACTTTTTGTTCCCTCAAAAGAGAACCGATGGTTGGATGGAACTGAAGCTGGGTGAGTTCCACATACAAGATCGTGACACTGCTGGTGAGGTCTGCATGAACCTCACGGAGAGAAAGGGACGCATGTCGAAGGCAGGACTTCTTGTTCAGGGCATTGAGATTCGACCTAAGAGAGGCCTTGTTGTGGGCTCTTTTGCTCATCCACTCCTTTCCACAAATTTGGCTCCCACTCACCTTAACCGTCCCAAAGGCCATACCATAAATTCTAATAGCTCCATGTCCAAGTTCAAACAAGCAGCAACAACATTGACGATTGCCTGTGAGATTGTGCGCCTGCCGCAGGAGCTTCTCATGAAGGTGCTCTCCTACATCACCCCACAAGATGCTGGCCGTGTTGCTGCAGTTTCCCAGGCTTTCCGTGCCATTGTGGACTCTGACACCTTCTGGTCCCGCTTTGTACCCGACATTGACGGCCTCCTCGAGCTCGCGTATGTGAGCAGGATGGACTACTTCCTCCAGCTGTCACTCTCCAAGTAGGAGATGTTCCTCTGTCTCTCTGACCAGCCCATCCTACTCGCTTACCACCGCATGGTATGATTCCCAATCCCAACCCATGAAAATGCCTTCCTAATATAGAGGTTTCTTGTTTGATGCTCAGCAGATTTGTTGTTGTGTTCAGAGTATGTGGTTAGACTGGCAGACCGGCAGCAAGTGCTACATGCTACCTGCGAGGGATCTGGACATTGCACGAGTCAATAAACGAAAGCATTGGCGCTGGATCCCTCTCTCGCACTGCAGGTTCGCTTTCCGTATTTCCATTGCGTTGCTTTCCAATTCTGATGCTGAATTTTGTTTTGACATATTTAATTGTATCTTAATGCTGTGATATGGTAATGAATGCAAGGGCAATATATATATATATATATTAGATATTTATTAAGGGTTGTAATGCAGAAAACGCTCTGACATGGTTCTGACATACGCTTCTTTTAGCAAGCACATATCTTACTGATTCAGTACGATTGCGGAAATTTAGATACCGCGGCAACTTCATGGTGTTCATACTACTTCATAAATTACCACAGAATTTCTGATTGTATTTTGTTGTAGGTTCACAAAAAAAATAGACACAACCTGAATTGTTTTGCGTCCACAAAAAAAAGTTGTTTGCCATGGCTGCTTGTTCAATCTTGACACAATCATAGGATAGTTCGCAAAGCTTGGCGACATTATGAACTTTAGCTCATACGCCTGATTAGTTTTGTGCCATTTGTTTGTCTATTGCTCTATTGTTTCGTCACCAGTTCTAACACTGTTTATTTGCAACAGCTTTTTCGAAGCAGCCGAGCTCCAGAGTGTTCCCTGGTTGGAAATACGGGGCCAGATAGATAGCAAAATGTTGTCCCTGAACTCAACCTATGCCGCTTATATTGTGTTCAAGCTGGCTGATGAATCATATGAGTGGGATTTTTTCGTGCTGGAGGCATCAGTTCGTATTGGAAAATGCAAATCAACCCGCGAAGTTTGCCTACACGGAGATGGCCGGCCATTTCACCCTCAGAGAAGGGCTGACGGTTGGAAGGAAGTTGAGATGGGTGAGTTTTACAATAAAGAAGGTAATGATGGGGATGTGTACATCCGTCTGGCGGATACAACGAAGTTGCATAATAAGAAAGGCCTTATTGTGTATGGGATTGAAATTAGACCGACAAAATAAGGCTTGTGAGCTTATAGGAAATCCAGTTATTTGGGTCACAATATGAATTTCTGTTTTTTAAGGAATGTGTGTAGAGCTGCCCGCTATATTTTTTTTAAAAAAAGGCTGAAAACCTGAACATTACAAGAGTTGGTTGGCTTTGTAAAACAAAGCAGTTTTTTTTTTTTTTGACATTACAACATCCGACGACTTAGTCAAGATCACGGCTCCTCAGAAAGCTGCTCAATGTTTTGGTGGTCGGACTAAAATACGTGAGCTTGTCCAATGGCAAGTTGGCAATTCGTGCCGTTCACTATTGTAGTGCGATTAGGAATGCAAAGTCAAAGTCAAATTAGCGGTCCGATCTTCGTCTTCTTTCTCAAGGCACAAGTGACAAATTGATTTTGTTCGGAGTACACGAAGAATCAGCCTTGAAAGTTGAAACTCTCGCCTTTGGAACCCCTAGCCATTTCAGCTCATAGAAGTAATCCCCAAATCCGGAGAAGTCGATGGAGGCGGCGGGCACCTGCGAGATCGCGCGACTGCCGGAGGAGCTCCTCGCGGCGGCGCTTGCCCTCACCACGCCGCGAGATGCCTGCCGCGCCGCCGCGGCCTCCCGTGACTTCCACGCCGCAGCCGACTCCGACGCCGTCTGGTCCCGCTTCCTGCCCCGCGATCTCCCGCCGCTCGCCGATGGGGAGCTCTCCGGCGCCGCGCCGCCGTCCGAGAAGGGGCGATTCCTCCGCCTCTGCGATCGCCCCGTCCTACTCGCCGACGGCCTCATGGTACGTGCGGTCCCCATCAACGACAAATTGCAGAGTTGCTTTCTCTTGTTTTCTGATTGATTGATCAGCTAACCGAGTGCTGTGTTCAGAGCATGTGGTTGGACAGGGAGACGGGTGCCAAATGCTACATGCTCTCGGCGAGGGCGCTGGGCATCGCGTGGGGAGACACGCCGCAGTACTGGCGCTGGATCCATCTCCCGGAATCCAGGTTCGCTCAACCTGATTTTTCTACTGTCTACCTCACGCAAATTACTCCGAGCGCATATATTCTGTGATGCAAATTACCTCTACAATCTCACCCTATTTGTAATAACCTGGCTTAGGAAAACGGCTAAAATCCACTAGCTTCCTCAAGCCACCTATTTAAGTTGGTCTAACTCCTCTTGCTTAAACAATATGAGACTAAAGTGGCTCTCCAAGCACCCTACATACCATCACACATGTACGTAAGTCTGATTTGGCCGGCCTTTTTATGGGCTGGGCTGTTACACTATTGAAACAGGGTAGTTTGGCTTGCAATTTGGAGTAGAGACTTGTGTGGTTCCTTGATATTTTAGAACGTACACAGGCTCAATTCTGTAATATTCAGGGGCTGGAATACCTTTTGTTAATCTTTTGTTAATCTGCCACAGGTTCACAGAAGTTGCTGAACTTCAGCATGTTTGGTGGCTCGAAATATGGGGCACGATACATAGCAACATGCTCTCTCAAGACTCAACTTATGCAGCGTACATTGTGTTCAAGACGACTGATCAACGTGGTGGGCTTGTTTATCCACACCAGGATGCATCGATCACCATTGCAGGAAGCACATCAACTCGCAAAGTCTGCCTGCAAAACGATGATGACGACGATGAGGATCTCTCAAGATGGCTACCTGAGTATGTCGAAATCCCGGTCCTACCTCAAGAAAGGACTGATGGCTGGATGGAGTTGGAGATGGGTCAGTTCGATAACAAGGATGGTGATGATGGTGAGGTGTGCATCAGGCTCATGGAGACAACAACTTATAAGAGAGGTCTTGTTGTGCAGGGCATTGAGATTAGACCTAAGACAGGTCCTAATCCGCAGCACGGAGGCTGAATATATAGGAGGCTGGTGAACTAGTGGATCAATGGCTGCAAACTACTGAAACATTGGATGCAAAAGTACTATGACACTATCACTGTATTCGAGAGTCATTTTGAAGAGCACATGCGTTTGGTTCTGCTAAAAGTTACCTCGTATATGTAATATGTAATGTTGTTTCTATGTTGATTGTGCCAGTACAACATGATGATTGTTGAAACTTACTATCTGGTGGTTTGGATGATGTCCGCATACATTTTAAACTCTGGGAGACAAAGAGAGAGAGAGAACATATATTTCCAGTGATTGTAATGCCGGTGTCTCCAACCATGTCAGCCAAGCTTGCTTACATTAGATTTTCAGATTTTTACTTTGTGTAGATGATAAATGAAGGTACACCACAAGATAAAAGAGCTTTATAATAGTTTAATATTGTGATGAAGTTACTTTACTTGCTTGTTGGCCAACGGCCCAACGCCAGTGGTCCAAATTAACGTGTGTATTCTTTTTTTAAAAAATCTAATTTTCAACCTTGAACTAGCACACAAGTCTGGTTTTCAACCTTAAACTACAAAACCAGACATAAAAGGCCACCCAATTATTGAAACCGGATAAGTTTGGCTCTTTGAGTGGTTTTGAAGGTGGTTTTCTATTTTGTGAAAATGTTAAAAAATGATTTTATCTAAAAAAATCATAACTAATTCATTTTAAATCAGAAAAATATAGAACTTATACCCAAAGTTTTATAAAAATATCACATATCTATTTGTGAACTATTTGGAGTCATATCCATCTTATTTATTCATATTCCTAGTATTTTTAGAAAAAATAATAAAAACTAGAAACATGAACATATAATATCCAAAAAAACTCCAAATAAACCACTTATATGCAGACTTGTGTGCTAGTTGAAGGGTGAAAATTGGATTTTCCCCTATATGTAATGGTACTAACCACTTATATGCAGCCATCTTATATGTCCCTGACGGTGTGCACTGTCTGATCCCAGCAGATGCCGTCACGGATGCTGCATAGACCAGACGTACGACAGTGAGGTCCAAGTCTAATGGTTCGTTTGTCCAGGTTTCAGGATTAGTGCCAAGTTTTAACTTCGAAGTTATTACTTATATCAGTAGATCTTGTTGTTAATTATCTTGTATTGAAATTTAATCTTTTGTCAATCAGCCGCAAGGATTAGTTGCTGAACTTGAGTATGTTTGGTGGCTCGAAATAAGGGGGCTGGAGGATACACAACAAAATGCTCTCTCAAGACTCAACTTATGCAGCTTAATTACATTGTGTTCATCAAGCTAGACAACTGATCGCCGTGACGGACAACTGATCCACATCAACAGCAGGTTCACAAAAAGTTTGCGCAAACGGCGGCAAATATAATGCCATCGCTCATCACATGACGGTGCATGAGTTGACGTTCTCGTCGCTGAACATGGTCATGTACCTGACCTCGGGCTCGCTGGGGTCGGCCACGGCCTGCGGCGCGGCGCGGACGAAGCCCGCGGGGGCCTTCTTGTCGTAGACGCCGCCGACGTAGGGGTAGGTGGTCATGGTGTAGGGCACGTAGGGCCACATCTCGGCGGCCTTGCCGGTGCTCTTCACCTGCTCCAGCACCTTGGCCGGCTCGACGTGCCCCGTCACCGTGCACTTGCTCTGCTTCGGGTTCACCACCACGCTCGTGACGCCTCGCATCGACTTGACGGCGCTCTTCACCCGCCGCTCGCACCCTTCGCAGTCCATCTTCACCTTGATGTTTACAGTCTGTAGAAGCGGAGTTTGTAACCAACATCTTACTGGTTAATGGATCAAAAAACTCAAAACACAAATCTTGACTCCTCACCTGCAGCGGGCGCTTCTTCCGGAGCTTGAGGGCCTCCTTCGTCTCCGTGATGCTGCAGACATGGGAGAAGTGGTCCAGAATGCCCATGGTGTTTGTGATCGATGTGCCTCACCAACCCTTCTCGTCGTCGTCGTCGTTTACGGGTGAAATAGAAGCTCAGGATTGAAGAAGCACAAGGCGAGCTAGGGGAGATGGATGGTGTGCATATATATACAGAGTGTGCCTGCTGCTTTGGAAGAGAAAGGTTTTAACATGCCGGCTGACTTGGTCTATCATCATTACTGGAAAATACTAGTATCAGGCTGGGCACTGATGTTTGGGGATGGCCCGCTGCGCTGCTTGATTGGGCTGTTTGATTTGATGGCTTGTAGCTATGGTCGGTCCATACGCTGCTTGAATCGTGTGCATAATTATTGCTGCAAGTGTCGGGAGAAGGTGGTAACCGCTCCAACAAGGAACGCAAGGTGTCCCGACGACTGTACACGTCTCAATCAGTGTCGAGATCCCTCCTCCTTCCGTGAATCATTCACCCCCGATCGAGAAGGCGACGTTTACCTGTTTGCATGCTTATCCTGATTCCAGCCCTAATCATGCATTTCTGCCCAAGTACGTAGCTCTATCATCTGGTGTACTGTAGTATAATTCTGCACACGAACACGTATGCTGGTCCTGTTTTGGGACTCGCGGTGGCCAGAATTCCACGTCGAGCCGCGCGCGGCGTTGCCGGGAAGAAGCGCGCCGGCCTGCAGGTTCTGGAATCTCAGCGGTGTACGTGTCACGCCCAGCCAGCAGTGAGAATGGCTTTTACCGTCACACTGATTGTGTTTTCAGGATTTGTGTTGTACCGCGCGTGTCGCAATTTTCTGGCGTCAGCCTTGCAAACGATGGGCCTCATGCGCACACGACGCATCTACGTACAACTTGACCGCTTTGCAAATTCGATGCTTTTTTCATCAACCATCATCACTATAAAAAGGGCATAGTGCCGGCCCTGCGCTGTCAGTTCGGCACGTCGGTCCAACACAGCCCGGCACGAAAGAGCCATCGGGCCTGATGGTACCTAGTCGGACGGGCTAAATCGGGCTAGGGCCGGACTAGTGTCGGGCGGCCCGTCTAGCCATATATAGAGGGGCCTCATGCACACACGTACGACACATCACGCTTATGATCGTATCTACGACTTCGACGCGAATGGACTTGTAGTCCAATAGTAGGACGGTTTAGTGGGACGCTACCCACCAAGATTTAAATCTTGGTGCTCGCACATTTTCCTTGATTTATTCCGGAAATTTTCAGCGTTATGCATTAAGTGGTAAGCGACGTTCCCGTCGACGACGAGACGCCAGTGGTAACTTCGAGAATCTCCAGATCTGTCGGTGCTCAGTCCTTCGGAGGTGCTCATAGGGGTAGGATTTGTGTACGTGTATTCATAGGGGTGAGTGTGTGTGCGTGTTGTGAACGTCTGCGTTGTACTGTGTAATCTAAAAAAAATCTACGACTTCGACCGTTTTGCAAATTTGATGTTTTTTTTCCATTACAATCTGAAGAGCAGGCTTTTCCACATAACATTAATTGCAAAACTTTTCCACATAACATTAATTGCAAAAATATGACGTTTACTAGTTAGCAGTCTCCAATTACAACTAGGGACCAATTCCGATGAGACTCATGATGATGAATCTATTGCTTCACAACCTCCTTAGGAGTCATTAGAATCAATTATTTCCTTCCCATTGATGATCTATTGTTTCAGTTACAAAGAGGTTTGAGCAATATCAGAAGTACAAAAGTACTTTTGGTTTTTTTGTTTACTTCAAAGAAATTATGCTCCTTAGATGACAAGAGTTTGTTTCTTCAAAAAAATATGACAAGAGTTTGTTGTCTTCTTGTGCTCATCTTGACGATGCACTTAAGAGTGGTGATCATTCTGATATTGATGGTAAAAAATTATGTGGAGTTAATGTTTTTTCAAGATTTCATCCCTAAGGAAGACATGGGCCCTCTTGAAATTCTAAAGTTTGAAAAACAAATGGGTTGTTTTCCTAATGTCCTTATTGCATACAAAATTTACTATTTTAGTGTCAGTTGCATCCGCAGAACGGAGTTTTTACAAATTGAAATTGCTGAAGACCTACACACGTAGTACTATGAAACAAGAAAGGCTCAATGTACCAACAACAATTGCTCTTGAAAATGATGTTCTAGAGAAAATTAAATGTGAAACTATAAATTGAAGATCTCATTTCAAAAAACACTAAACGAATGCTATTTTTTGATAGAAGTTAAAAGATATCGGTAAGGAATATTCGTCTTTTACTCCTTTAGTATGCATTGATGCTTATATTAATTATATCATTATAAATAAATATATTTTTATTATATTGCATTTTGAACATATAGGTCACCATTTTGTATTTCGCACGCCTCCCCGTGAGAACTTAGGTACTCCATCCGTCCCAAAATATAAGGTCCTCCCAGTGAGAACTTAGGTACTCCATCCGTCCCAAAATATAAGATCCTGAAGGGTTCAAATTTTGTACCAAAATATAAAGTTGTGGAGGGATATGACAAAATTAAATGTGGTTGGTGAGTAGATGTCGAGTTGGTGGGTATTGTAAAATGCGGGCTATAGAGTTCATTTCCTCTCACTATTGTTTCTTGAGTTTGAACCCTTCAGAACCTTATATTTTGGGACGGATGCAGTAAAACTTGTAAACATAGGTACGAGCCAATGGACAACGGTCATAGAGCTCGGCGCCGAGGGCAGATGACGGGCACCTGCGGATCGCACGCCTGCTTGAGGAGCTCCTCTCGACGGTGCTCTCCCGCCTCAGGGCACTCCCAACCCAGACTCTACATAGAGTCCATCTCTATTTATTGAACTGCCATATCAGCATTTTGATGACGTGGAAGGCAATTACATGAAGAAAGAGAAGGAAACGAAGTCTTAACAAGAAACGGAGTCTACGCCGCAAACGAGGTCGCGCCCTCCGCGCTACAGACCCCGTGCGGCGACGCTCCCAGTCACCGATCCAGGACCTCGTCCACAGCTGGCAGCAAAGGATTCTACGTCGTGGCCGCCGCCGCTCCCCGCTCTCCCGTTCCCTCCTCCTCCACCTATTCCATCCCGCGGGCGCGACAGCCAGGGACCCGCCGGCACCCGACCTGCGTAGAGGGCTACAACCGGCAGCGGCGCCGCAGCCAGGGACCTGTTGGCGCCCGGTGCTAACCGGCCACGCGCCTGCGTGGAGGTCCACGGCCGGCGACGGTGCGGCAGCCAGGGACCCACCGACACCCGGTGCTATCCGGTCGCGCGCCTGCGTGGAGAGCTACGGCCGCCGCCGTCGACGTTCCGCCATCGCGTCAAGCTCACCGCGGGACCGAGCTCGTGGCCCCCTAGAATCAGGGTGCTCCGTCTCGATTGTCCACAGCTGACTCCGCCGTCACAGGAAAAGACCCATGGCGTCGCACGAAGCTCTGTCCTCAGTCCAACGCCGTCGCGCCCATACCTACTCCGTCCTTGCCGGCCACGCCTCGCTGCCTGCAGCGCTGCCGCGGTAGTCCATCCTCGTCGTGCCTCGCTGCCGGCCGCGTCGCTGCGGGAGCCTCGGCTGTGTGGTTGTGAGCAGGAGCTAGAAAAGCAAGGAACAAAAGATCCTGGGGTGAACAACCGAATGGCTGAGAAGACTATGATAGAAAACATGCATTGTAGAAGATAGATTCTTGTCACGGTATCCAAAAATATGGAAACTATTGCTAGAGTCTGGGTTGGGAGTGCTGCTCTCACTACGCTGCCCGACGATGCCTAGGGCGCCGCCATATCTCGTGACTTCGGCGCCGCTGCCAACTCAAATGATGTCCGACTGGATGGCGGTTGCTGGTTGATGCTAATTTATTGTGCAAACAATATCACTGCTGGCCGGTGGCTGCTGATGTTGATTTGATATGAGAGAAAAATAATGATGACTGGTGTTTAACAAAACTGACCAACAAATAGTGTGCCATGGTAGAGGCCCAAACACAGAACATAAAAAGAGGCCCAATGGACGGACATGCTGGATGAGCCCAGTAGTAAAAGGAATTTTGAATTTTTTTATATTTTTTTATTTCCGAAAAATAAATGACGCAAACAAAAATTATCAGAAATATCCCTCTTCCGCTGTACCTCACGGCGGCAGGACAGTAGGTCTGGCGGCACGTCCGTGTGGCACGGCGGCAGCGTCCTAGCGCCGTGCCACACGGCGGCAGGGGTCTGCCGCCGTGCCACACAGCGGTAACACCCTTTTTAATTTTTTGAGATTTTTTCATTTTGTAAAACACTTTTTTCATTTTTTTTAAAAAACAAGAAAATGATAAATTTAAATATAATCACAACACAAATTGGCATATATAAAAGAAAAAATTATAATCAACGAGTAGATGCAAAATAGTTTATACAAGATCATGGTAAAAGTACTGTTGTGACAGAAAACACTAATACATCTAAATCCGCCAGCTCCTCTTCGGCCTAGCAGCTCTAGCACCAGCCCTGGTGTGGTCCCGGGCATACGTCAAGTGGTCAGGTGGCCTGATGACCCGAAGTCCGAGCTCGTCGGGAGACGGTGTCGCCATGACCGCCTGCGACGAGCCTGCAACAGCCGGTGTCGCTACGCCCGCCGGGCCTGCCTCTGTCGCTCCGCCGGCCGCCTGGGACGATCGAAAAGGCAGCTATGTCTCCTGCGTCTCAAGAGGCGGCGCCTGTGTGAACTGTGACGCGCCAAGCTCCTCGACGTCTGTCGCATCCATGGGCGCGAGAAAGTCGTGGAACCTAAACTCATCCCACTCCAGCTGGTCGTCAGGGGACTCCATCGAGACCGCGGTCGGGTCGAAACCTGCAACGAATAGTATTAGTTTTCCACGTATCGTACTTATCGAATTTTTCTATAATAATTAAGGTCGTTACCATGCTGGAAGATAGGTGCAGTGGACGAGGAAGGAATATCTGCCGTCGGAAAGATCGGCGGTCTAGGTGTCGTCGTCTCTGGCTGTGGAGCCCCGGTGAAACCTCCTAGTCCCGTCGGAAAGACCGACAGTCTAGGTGCCGTCGTCTCCGGCTGTCGAGCCCCGGTGAAACCTCCTAGTCTCGTCGGAAAGACCGGCGGTCGCCCTGTACGATTAAAATATAGTATAACAAAAACACACAACAACTCCGTGCATTAGTTGAAAAGAAGGTTCAGTGAAAGTACCTGAACCGGGGAAAACAAACGGCCGCTGCACGTAGGTGTGCGGGCCCTGCGGCTGTGGCTGTTGCTATGCCGTCGGAGTCGAGAAAGTAGCACGTGCAAAGGTGGAAGGCGCCTGGTACGAACGAGCTGTCGAGGCGGAGCTCGAGGACGACGCTGGGTGGCGCGGAAGAAGAGGAATGTCTGCGGCCCCGGCGTAGTTCACGACGGCGGTGTACCTCGTGGCAACATCGAGGATCCTGTCATACGTTTTGGCGGTACTGCTGAGGTCCCCAAGTAAAACACGCATCCCTCACGGCCGCTGCGATCCACACGATCTCAGCAAGCGCGTCGTGCTGCTCACAAAATTAGTAGCACATGTTATAATGAATAATAATATGAATTAAATACGATTGCAGTATCGTATCTTACCGCTGTGTCGGCGGTCTGGTCTCATCGCACCGGGTACATGGTGTCCGGCAGTAGCCTGTCGTGGTCCGGGATCGGTGGCGGTGGCGAGGTAGCAGGGACGTACGTCACCCGCGTCCGCGTCCTCGGGAGGTACCACTTAAGGTACGCTACCCAGGCCGCGCCATCGTGAAGGCGGTGCTCGGTGATGACGTTATCCTCGTCCGCCGCGGATGCCCACTCATCCACGTACGACTGCAACCTGTCGACGAACGACGTCGCCGCTGACACGCCCTTACGCGTCCACCTAGCATAGATGAAACAAAAAATTATTTGCAACTTACTACTTGTAACGAAAAAAATTATAACTGGCTCATGGTAGCTCACCTATGCGCTGTGGGCGGTAGACGTGGCGCAACAGGTACAAGCGACTCCTGGTAGAGGCCGAACTGCCTCATCACCCGGTGGACCGCGTACTCCTCGACGTAGACGTCGAACACCAATCGTCGCCGCGTCATCCAGTACGCCTGGTCTCGCAAGCACATTGACGAGAGGCCCTGTGGTGCGCAGGCAGCGACCATGGCAGGAGTGTACAGCGTCCACCAGACCTAGGCATCGACCATCCGGTCGATCTGACCCACGAAGTCCTTGTACGTCTTCTTCGCCTGCCCCCAAGCCCAAACGTGCTGCACAGAACATGAAAAGTTAATTAAATCGAACTAAGGAACTCATTAAGCGAAGAAAACGATAAGGGAGGTCATTACCTTCCGGAGGCACCACATGGTCGGTGTCAGCTGGCAGCGGCTCGTACTCCGAGAGGTCGGCCTTGGGCCGACTGATGTCGAACCGCTCGTGGATCCACATCTGCAGCAGGAGAGGACAACCCAGGAGGATCCCCTCCCTACTCGTCGGCTTCGCCACGCCCGAACACAACCCTCTGGAGGTAGTGGCCAGAACAGCGCTACCCCAGCTGATCTGGGGCATCTCGTCGAGGGGGGAGTCGGCGATCCTCTGAGCCCAGGGGAGTAGGTACCTCGACACCGAGTCTCCCGCTGACTCGCAGAACATCACCTACCCGAACAGCCAGAGCAGGTACACCTCCAGAAACCAGCCCGACGTCTGGTCGTCAGCCTCGTCCGCCATGTAGTCAACCTGCACACAAAGGTCCATCGTCACATTCGTTTAAAATGCATACAAACATTGAAAATAAGAGTTAGAAGCACGTACGCTGAACTGCTGGATCCAAGTCCAGGTGGGACCGTGGGAGTTGGCGAAAGGCACGTACGGCTGAGGCACGCGATCGTTCCGAGGAACGTTCGCGAACCGAGCAAGGAAGTCGGCCTGCCACATCGCGGGGATGTCGATAGGCCCCATCATCTCGCCAGCACGCAGGAGTCCTCCCAAAAACGCGGCGTCCTTCAGACTAAGCGCCATCTCACCGACGGGGAAGTGGAAGGTGTGCGTCTCAGGTCGCCACCGGTCCATAAACGCGGCGATCAGAGGGGCATCGTAGCCGAACCGCGTCAACCGCTCTGCCCGGGGAACCTGAGCTCGTAGCTTGTCCGCCTCGACCAACCCCGCGAAAGGCAGAAGTCCTGCAGCGCGTAGCCTGTAACAAAAAAACAAAAACAATTTACTTAACGCAATTACTATTGTAAAGAAAGAGAAATAAATATAACAAATGAATTACGTACTTCGGAATCCAGCGCTGGTGTATCGACATCAACGTGCGGGTGGTCCGGCAACGTATACTGCCGGGCGTCTGTTCAAGAACGGCCGAGACGTACGAGCGGTGGTGCCGATCCATCGCCTCCTCGAACAACTCCGGTCGTACGTACTCTAGCGGTGCCTGAGCCATAGCTGCAAAAAAATAAATTTTAATCAATTAGTTGAATTATATCAATTTAAATGAATTATGTGAATTAAAACTATTTTCTAAGAATTTTATATCAATTTAATCTAATTATTTGAATTGTAATCATTTTCTAGGAATTTTATATCAATTTAAACGAATTTTTTGAATCATAACTATTTTCTATGAATTTTATATCAATTTAAATGAATTATGTGAATTAAAACTATTTTCTAAGAATTTTATATCAGTTTAATCTTATTATTTGAATTATAACTGTTTTCTACAAATTTTATATCAATTTAAACAAATTATGTGAACTAAAACTATTTTCTAAAAATTTTATATCAATTTAATCCAATTATTTGAATTATAACTATTTTCTAAGAATTTTATATCAATTTAAATGAATTATTGGAATTATAACTATTTTGTACTAATTTTATATCAAGTTAAACGAATTATGTGAATTACAACTATTTTCTAAGAATTTTATGTCAATTTAATCTAATTATTTGAAAAATAACTATTTTCTAGAAATTTTATATTAATTTAAACAAATTATTTGAATTATAACTATTTTCTAAGAATTTTATATCAAGTTAATCAAATTATTTGAATTATCATTATTTTTTAGGAATTTTATGTCAATTTAATCTAATTATTCGAATTAAAACTATTTTCTACGAAATTTATGTGAATTTAAACAAATTTTGATAGTTATAACCATTTTCTACGAATTTTATATCAATTTTAACAAATTTTATGAATTATAACTATTTTCTACGAATTTTATTTGAATTATAACTATTTTTAAAATTTCTAAACTAAGTTAACTAAACTAACTAAACTACACTAACTAACTACACTAACTAAAGTAATAAACTAACTAAACTACACTAACTACCTGACTAACTAAACTACACTAACTAACTAAACTAAACTAAAGTTAGAAACATACGTGAGTCAAAAGTGCTCCGAAGGGTTGAAAGCTGAAGATTTAGGAGGAGAGAGGGAAGGAGGGAGGAGGGGCTGGTGGCAGCCGCCGGCCGGGTGAGGCTGCCGCCGTACCCCACGGCGGCAAGCTCCTGCCGTTGTGTGATACGGCGGTAGGAACCTGACCCCACAGCCAGTCCCCCCGACCGTTGGCGGCACCCCTGCCGCTGTGCCACACGACGGTAGGAGTACCTGCCGCCGTGTGATACGGCGGCAGATGTATATTTTTGGTAATTTTTGTTTGCGTCATTTATTTTTCGGAAATCAACAAAAATATATATATATAAATTCAGAAATTTTGTTCATGTGGGATAATGCTTTTCTGTCGCTTGTTTGCATCTGGCTCGATCTAGTTATTTGATTTATGATAGCTTTCCGGAAATCGCTGAGCTCCTGAGGTGGGTGAGTTGCACAACGATGGTGGTGTAAAGAACATGCAAAGCACATATTTCGGAGAATAATGCTCCAACTCCTCGCTCCGTTGGTGCTTCACTCTGGTGCCACCGGTGAGTTCAGGAGCTACTGTTCAAGTCCGGGCTTGGATCTTCGTCGCCAGTAAGGTGATGTTGTTTCTGCCCAAGGGTGCGGGTGCTGTGGATAATGGTCAGTTGCTTCTGGCTCGACCTTCCCTCGGCGGCGCTAGGCGTCGACAACGAGTTGTGATTCATGAGCTGGAGGAGCTGGGGGGCGCCCCCTGTCGATGGGCGATCGCCGACAGCTCCATCCCGTCTTCAAGGACGGGTGTCTACTTCGACTCCTCTCAAAGCGAGCGGGTGATGGAGCTCTTCCAGTTCACAGTGGCGCACAACGTCTTCTTCAGTGGCGGCTACGGCTGGCGACGACGACTCCGAGAGTCGGTGGTGCGCACTGGATCTGAGGATCTTGATGTAATTTCTATTTTGCTAGGGTTCTTTGCGTAGTTTAGCTGGGACAGTTGTATCCGTACTCTCCTACGTCTCTGTATTTGAACGTGTACTTGTACGCCTCTGTATTTGTACGTGTACTTGTACGCTTTCCTTATCTAGAAAGGCGGAATAGCCAATTCAGTCCCCGAACTATCACTCAAAGCTCAATTTCGTCCCTGAACTACGAAAACGATCGTTTTGGTCCTCAAACTTTCGCATGCAGCTCAGTTTGGTCCCTGAACTACGAAAACGGTCATTTTGATCCTCAAACTTTCGCATCCGGCTCAAATTCGTCACTGATCGATAGCCAAATACCCTTTTTACCCTTCTACCCCTATGTGTTGCTCGCTGCTCGCTGCTAGCTGCTGGCGAACCCGCTGCTGCTTCTGCTCCTACTGCCGTCGGCCACCACAAGCAGGAGAGGGCGAGCCGTGGAAAGATGACGAAGGTGACCGGGACATGGAGGTCTGCTGCCCCGCCAAATCCACCACGTCGGCACCTCCTCCTGCGCCGACGAGCGCGGATCTTGGGCGCGGCCGCGGCGGAGGCAGACCATGGATGGGGTGTGGGCGCGCTCGGCGAAGGAGGAGCGAGGCCCCTGCTCCATCTCAGGGGAGGACGACCTACAGCTCCGATTCCTCAGCAGCGAGCAGTGCGTAGGGACAGGAGAAGGGTAAAAAGAGTATTTGGCTATCGGTTAGGGATGAATTTGAGTCGAATGCAAAAGTTTGAGGACCAAAATGACCATTTTCATAATTCAGAAACGAAATCGAGCCGGATGCGAAAATTTGAGAACTGAAACGACCGTTTTCGTAGTTCAGGAACGAAATTCAGCTTTGAGTGCCATCTAAAAATACAGAAACGTATTATATATTAAAAAAATTCCCAAGCAGGCAAGCAAAGCCTCTGCATCATCTCATCCTACCATCTAGAAATCCGCCTTCGACTCACTGAGACGATGGAGACGGCGGCGGGATCCGCGCCCGCCTGCGAGATCGCGCGCCTGCCGGAGGAGCTCCTCTCGGCGGCGCTTGCCCTCACCACGCCGCTGGACGCCTGCCGCGCCGCCGCGGTCTCCCGGGACTTCCACGCCGCAGCGGACTCCGACGCCCTCTGGTCCCGCTTCCTGCCCCGCGACCTCCCGCCGCTCGCCGACGGGGAGCTCTCCGGCCCCGCGCCACCGTCCGACAAGGGGCGGTTCCTCCGCCTCCGCGATCGTCCCGTCCTACTAGTCGACGGCCTCATGGTACGGGTCCCCATCACGACTCAAGTTGCAGAGTTGCTAAATTTCTCTTGTTTTGTGAATTGATCAGCTAACCGAATCGAATGCTAAATTCAGAGCATGTGGCTGGACAGGGAGACTGGCGCCAAGTGCTACACGCTCTCGGCGAGGGCGCTGTGCATCATTTGGGGGGACACGCCGGAGTATTGGCGCTGGATCCGTCTCCCTCACTCCAGGTTTTGCTTGTTTTCAGAGGATATCCAACTTTTGATAAATAGATGGTACAAGAGAGATGAACAGGTACATCTCATTTGGGAGTGGTGTTTTCTAGTTGATAGTTGCTAGCCTTTTCTGATGGGAATTACAATGTTGAATGTTATTGCATTGATGAATTACGTATATAACTATATAAGCATTCTTTCCTTTGCTTGGCCTGCTCATGTGCTTGTTTGAATTATATATAGTGTTCATGTGCTTGTTGTAGCCAATTATTTGGATGATTGGATCCACACGGACATAGATGAAGAAGCTTGGCTGATGTCATGCTATGGAACCATCACTTGCTTACATGATTTACATCTGTTAATCATACGAATTCTAACCTTCCGTTAATCTGTTGCAGCTTCTCAGAATCCGCTGAACTCCTCTATGTTTGGTGGTTGGAAATACGTGGGAAGATAGATAGCAAGATGCTCTCCCAGAACACAACATATGCTGCTTACTTTGTGTTCACAGTAGCTCGCAACGCTTATGGGCTTGGTTCTCCTCCGTACCCGGAGACGTCTGTCAGCCTAGGAGAAAGCAAATCAACACGCCAAGTTTGCGTGGATGTCTATGACAGGGGTGCGGATGATACATGGCCGGCAGTGTGGCTACCAGTTAGGAGCGACCTTCATGAAATTCCTCAGAATGTACTGCTTCCTCGAGAAAGAGATGATTTCTGGATGGAGCTGGAGATGGGTGAGTTCCGGAACGATGGAGGTGAGGACGGTGAGGTTTCCTTCAGACTTCTGGAGACGTCAGCCACCGTGAAGTGTGGCCTTGTCGTGCAGGGCATCGAGGTCAGGCCCAAGAAACAAGAGCATTGAGCTTGTAGGATCGCCAAATAGTTAGTGAAAGCAATTTCGTGATCTGCATTCCAAACAGGGTGTAGCTAATCTCTAAATGACTTGATTTGTCATCGTCGCATCACACAATATGCCGGTTGTTAGTTTTCTTACTGACACGCGGTTCGTAAAAAAAGCAAGATCACCTACTAGCAATTAGTCATTTGCCAGTGATATTTCGCACATTCTCTTTCAACATTTCTGTATTGTTCGAGTAATAACTTTGTTAGCATTCCGCATGCTTACCATATCTTACGGTTGCTGCTGCTAGTTTAGTTTGAGCGAGCAGAAATGGGCCAAAATACCCGGGGGACTGAGCCGGCCCAAATGCGAGAAATGGGCCAAAATACCCGGGAGACGGAGCCGGCCCAAATGCGGTGGGCGTCGAACGATGATGATTGATGTTGATAGATATAGTCTTGGTGCTTAGGCTCATCCGATCGACGAGGTTTCGAGACGGATGGTGGTGATGAGCCGGCGACCACACGCTCACGCGTGGAGCTACCCCCGGAGCGCTACGCATACGGATGAGCCGTGACGCAGCATGTCCAGTACGAAGGCGAGACGACTTTCGCCGGATAGGCACCGTCTCTCTCCACTATCCTCACAGCAAATGGTCGGGGGCGTCCACGTCACCCACCGACCTCGCAGACCCACATGGCATCCACTCAGTCCCCGCCTTCCTTCGTCTCCAATGCGTCTCTCGTGGGTCGCCGTCCCGAGGCTTAACCGCTAAGCCTCCGCATTGCCATCGCTCCCACCACCTGTATAAAATCCGCCACCCCTTTCCCAGTCTCGCTCCTGTTTAATACCCACACTGTCCACACCCCCCAAATCGAATCGATCGGAAGCGGAAGCGAAAAGGAACGGAGGAATCTATGGCGGCGTTGACGTCAACGGCGGCGGAGGCGCCCCCCTCCTCCTGCGAGATCGCGCGCATCACGGAGGACCTCCTAGCGGCGTCGATCGCCCGCACCACGCCGCGGGACGCCTGCCGCGCCGCCGCAGTGTCGCCGGCCTTCCGCGCGGCCGCCGACTCCGACGCCGTGTGGGCCTGCTTCCTGCCGCCCGACCTCCCGCCGCTCGCCGACGGGGAGCTCTCCCCCGCGCCGCCGTCCAAGAAGGCGCTCTTCATGCGCCTCACTGACAGCAGCAGCCCCCTCCTCCTCGCCGACCGCCTCATGGTAACGGTGATCCGAGTCGTTTGAATTCAAGGTTCTGGGTCGATGGACTGACTGATGGGGGTTGTGTACTTGTGTTGGTGTGTTCAGAGCATGTGGTTGGACAGGGACACCGGCGCCAAGTGCTACATGCTGTCGGCGAGGGCGCTCTGCATCATTTGGGGCGACACGCCGCGGTACTGGCAGTGGATCCCTCTCGCTGACTCCAGGTTCGCCAAATCAACGTCCTGTCGCTGACTTTTGCTCTTCAGCTTTGATTGATGTGATTGTGAACTGAAGTAGTATCACCAGGGTATAGTGGGTGTGTTCTTAATGCAGTGCCGCTAAGTTTGCATCAATTCAATTTAGAAGTTAGAAGTGTCCCTTCATTATTCCTTTCCGCATGCACATACCAAATGCGGTTATCTTATCCTTGCTTTTGAGATCAAATTAGTTACTTTTCAACTTTGAGTCTATATTATCAGTGGTAGAGCTTGAGCACTAAATCAGGGGGGCAGCCATGCTAATTAGTAGCAAAAATCAATGAACAGTGCCTGTTTTACTATTCATCCAGTGGAGATTAGGCTGAACCAGGGGGGCCATGGCCCCCTTTGGTCTCCACCAAGCTCTGCCCCTGTATATTATGAATGAAAGCAGCATAATTCGTCAAAGAAAATGGATGCAGCATATGAAAACTGCAGTTCATGTACTTTGAAATGATGATGATCTGAATTCTGTTATGTTGCAAATTTTTAAAGCTGTTTTTTTGTACAGGTTCTCAGAAGGTGCCGAGCTCCTGGATGTTTGCTGGTTGGAAATACGTGGCAAGATACATTGCAAGATGCTATCGCGAAACTCAACTTATGCCGTGTACATGGTGTTCAAGATATCCGATGAATCCTATGGGCTCGATTATCCACCCCAGGAGGCTGCAGTTACCGTTGGGGAAAGCAAAGTCACTCGTCAGGTTTGCCTCTTAGGCCATGAGGACGAGGGTGAGGACACAGAAGAGGTGCCTCAGAATTACCGATCTCTTATGGTTCCAGCCATCAGACGAAGGTTAGGGAGAAGAAACCGTCCTTTGCCTCATGGAGTGACTCTGCCCAAGAAAAGGGCTGATGGCTGGATGGAGATGGAAATGGGTGAGTTCAACAATGAAGAAGGTGAAGATGGTGAGGTGTCCCTCAGTCTCATGGAGACAAATGGAGGCCACTGGAAGAAAGGTCTTATTGTGCAGGGTATTGAAGTTAGAGCAAAGAAATAAAACTGGGAGGGTGGGATATCAGTCTTTGCACATCCAAATAAGGATATATGCATGTGTTTTGCAGCATCGTGTTGGCGGACAATGTGCTTTTTGTTTACAACGAGCTGCTAGCTACATACTGATAAATGGGTGTCTCCAGGTTCATGAGGGAAAAAGAACTGCAGTTTTGTACAAATTATGGTGTCCCAGATCAGTTAGTGCTTGTATGCTTAATGACTGGCAATGTTTGGTTCTGAAAATGTAACTAGATGCTGCTGTTATTTGGTGTTCCGGCCCCTGTAATAGTCGGATCTTGTTTGCGAGTTGAGTTGTGGCCTGTGGGCTGCTTTTGTAAATGAAAGATTCTGATCCATATCAGAATTCATTCACATTTGAACCGAACTGCAAGCATGCCCTATACGACTATACAATAATGGATCCAAAGAAAATCAAAGCGCTGCTATTTTGGAAGGGGCTACGACCGGTTAGAAGCCGGGCTGAACATTATACTAACATACAGGAGTACATGATTTGTGAGAAGAGGTTAAGGAAATTAGAGAGGCCGGCATAATTTCACTGGCCAGAAGCCGGCATGATTTTTGAACATTATGTTTCATGTAGCTTATGCTCTGTTGTTAATGAATTGATTTGTCATCGTCGCATCACACAATACTGCTACTGACATGCGGTCCGTAAAAAAGCATAATCACGTACTGTAGCAATTAGCCGTTTGACAGTGATATTTCGCACATTCTCTTTCAACAATTCTGTATTGTTGAGTAATAATTTTTTGAGATAATTTCACCCGCGGTCCTTAAAGTATTGCACTGTTTTCATCTAGGTCCCCATCCTACTAAACTACATTTATGAGCCTCTAATATATTTAGCATGGTCATTTGGGTCCAAAATTGACACGACACGGCATGTGAGGAAGGAAAAGTGAGGGGTTCTTTCATTCCGGAAGGGCTTCTTTGCAAGGTACCGTTTAGTTCAGTAAAAATTTGGCGAAAGTGGTGATTTTTTTGCATTAGGAAACGTATTTTGTGAGAGGTGGCACGGTCTGCGATGCAAAAATTTTGGGACTTCTTGGTGAACTAAACAGGGCCTTAAAGTCCAGCGCCTTCCCGTCTCAGCTACACCTCACGTGCACTCAAGTGGCGCCAAAACTCCCGCCAAAATGACATGGCAGCACTACGTTGGCAGGCTGTCTGTGTCGTGTCAATTTTGAACCCAAATGACCGCGCTAAATAGATTAGGGACTCATAAATGTAGTTTAGTAGGATGAGGATCTAGATGAGAACATTTCAATACTTTAAGGACCGCTGGTGAAATTATCTCTAATTTTTTTTTTGAGAACCGTTCGAGTTGAAGTTCGACTAATAACTTTGTTAGATTGACTCTAGCAGGCCACTCATCCGCACGCCCAAACCCAAAATGAGGGAAAAATTGACATTGTACTGTCTCCAACAGACCACGCACCTTCATCTTCATTATGCGGACAGCAGCCTCCGTGCGCTCAAACTCGGGTGCTTCTCTCCTTCCCCCATCTTTTTTTTCTCAACCGCTGGACGTCTGGACCCACCTCTCTGCTCCCGTGCCTCACCGGCGCGGAGGTCCGCGTCGCGACCGCGCTCCTCGGCGAGAGGCGTGCAGCGGTGCTACGCGGCGCAGGCCCACGACGGCGCCCCCCTGCGGAGGTGACGGCAGGCCCCCTTCCTCTACGGCGCGGAGGAGGGCGGAGCTCCCTCGATTCGGCGGTGCCACCCTCTTTCTCCACAGCGAGACTGTGCGGCGGCGGAGGCTCCGGCGAGCGGAGCAGGGGCGGGCTCCCTCGATCTAGCGGCGGCGGGGCTCCACGGCTCGGATTTGACGACGGAGCGTTGACCTGTGAGCTCCCGCCTCGTCGCCGTCGCCGGGAGTCGGGAGAGAAAGCAGGGGCCGGGACGGACCTCCTCGCGCCATGCCTCCTTCCCCGTGCGCGGCAGTGGCCTTCTCCCTCTCTTCTCTGCCTCGAGCGGCCGCCGCCGGCCATCCTCGCGGCCGGATCCGGGCGCCACCGCTGCTCCGACCGCGGTGCCGGAGAGGTCAGCGCGGCGGGCTCGAGGCCGCCGCCGGAGTGGGAGGGAGGGCGCCGTCCCCTCCACGGGATCCGGTAGCCAGGGAGCTCGTCGCCGCTCCTCAGTGGGCCCGCCGCGCCTCCGCTCGTCGCTCGTCGATTTCTCCGGGCGATCACGAGAGCCAACTGCCCCGTCGATTGGGGATTTGGATGAAGGGGATTGCTGGAGTCCCGCTTTTTTTAGAGAAGTTTCCTTCTCTCTCATTCTCTCATACTAGGTTTTTGCAGATGGGGATGAAGGGATTGCTGAAGTCAGTCTTAGCATTTCGCGTATCGTCGAACGATGATTTTTGATGTTGATAATAGGCCCATAATCTTGGTGCTTAATAGAGGCTCATCCGACCGATGATGTTTCCAGACGGACGATGACGATGAGCCGGCGACCACGCGTGGCGTTGGCCGGTGGCGCCACCCGGAGCGACACGCATACGCGTGAGGTCATGACGCAGCAGCATGTCCAGCCTGTTCGTTTGGCTGGTGGCTGGTGCTGATTTGTTCTGAGAGAAAAGTACTGTTAACTGGTTGCTGGTGACTAATTTGTTCTGAGAGAAAAGTAGTGCTGACTGGTGCCTCGTAAGCCAAACGAACAGGGCGGCGAGACGACTTCCGCCGGCCCACAGCCGGTCAACCAACGCCTCCTCTCGTCTCTTTCCACTTTATACTTCCTCACGGCAAAATGGTCGGGATCACGGAGCGCGTCCACGTCACCCTCCGACCTCAGTGGCCCACATGCCATCCACTCAGTGAATCCGGCTTCTCTCGTTTTCCTTCGTCTCTCCAATGCGTCTCTCCTCTCTCGTGTGTCCCCGTTGACCTCACACTCAGTGACTCACACTGTCACCCATCTTAACCGCGAAGTCTCCGCGTTGACATCGATTCCCTCCCACCTGTATAAAATCCGCCACCAATCTCGCCGAACACCGAATCCCCACACTGTCCACATCCCCCCGAACACCGAATCGATCGGAAGAGGAAGCGAAGAAGGGCGGAGGATTCTATGGCGGCGTTGACTTCAGCGGCGGCACCCCCCTCCTCCTGCGAGATCGCGCGCATCACGGAGGACCTCCTCGCGGCGTCGATCGCCCGCACCACGCCGCGGGACGCCTGCCGTGCCGCCGCGGTGTCGCCGGCCTTCCGCGCGGCCGCCGACTCCGACGCCGTGTGGGCCGGCTTCCTGCCGGCCGACCTCCCGCCGCTCGCCGACGGGGAGCTCTCCCCCGCGCCGACGTCCAAGAAGGCGCTCTTCATGCGCCTCACCGACAGCAACAGCCCCGTCCTCCTCGCCGACCGCCTCACGGTACGGGGATCCGAGTCGTGTTGGATCCCCGTCCTCCTCAACGACTGATCGGTTGTGTTGTTGTGTTCAGAGCATGTGGTTGGACAGGGACACCGGCGCCAAGTGCTACATGCTGTCAGCGAGGGCGTTGGACATCGTTTGGGGCGAGGCGCCGCAGTACTGGCAATGGATCCCTCTCGCTGACTCCAGGTTCGCCAAATCAACGGCCTCTCGCTGTTCTTCAACTTTGAAATCAACGGTCTTTTCAACTTTGATTCTATATTATCAGTGGCAGAGCTTGAGCACCAAATCAGGGAGGGCCAGCCATGCTAATTAGTAGCAAAAATCAATCAACAATGCCTATTTTACTATTCATCCGGTGGAGATCAGGGTGAACCAGGGGGGCCATGGCCCCCCTTTGGTCTCCACTAAGCTCCGCCCCTATATATTATGAATGAACGCAGCATAATTCGTCAAAGAAAATGGATGCAGCATATGAGAAGTGCAGCTCATGTACTTTGAAATGATGATGATCTGAATTCTGTTTAGTTGCAAATTTTTAATGCTGTTTTCGTTACAGGTTCTCAGAAGGTGCCGAGCTCCTAGCTGTTTGCTGGTTGGCAATACATGGCAAGATACATTGCAAGATGCTCTCGCGGAACTCAACTTATGCCGCGTACATGGTGTTCAAGATATCCGATGAATCCTATGGGCTGGATTATCCACCCCAGGAGGCTGCAGTTACCATTGGGGAAAGCAAATTCACTCGTCAGGTTTGCCTCCTCGGCCATGAGGATGAGGACGAGGGTGAAGAGGTGCCTCAGAATTACCGTCCTGATGGCTGGATGGAGATGGAAATGGGTGAGTTCAACAATGAAGAAGGTGAAGATGGTGAGGTGTCCATCAGTCTCAAGGAGACAGGAGGCCACTGGAAGAAAGGTCTTATTGTGCAGGGCATTGAAGTTAGAGCAAAGAAATAAAGCTGGGAGGGTGGGATATCGTCTTTATTTGCACATCAAAATAAGGATATATGCATGTGTTTTGCAGCATTGTGTTCGCGGACAATGTGCTTTTGTTTACCAACGAGCTGCTAGATCAGCATTGTGTTTTGACACTGATGAATGGGTGTTTCCAGGTTCTTGAGGGATAACAAAGCCTGCAGTTTTGTGCAGGTTATGGTGTCCCAGATCAGTTAGTGCTTGCTTCTCAAAAAAAAAAAAAGATCAGTTAGTGCTTGTATGCTTGATGCCTGGCAACGTTTGGTTCTGAAAATGTAACTAGGTATTGCTGCTATTTGGTGTGTTACGACTCCAGGGATACTGGACCTTATTTGTGAGTTGCAGGCTGCTTTGTAAATGAAAGATTTGGACCAATATCAGAATTCATATTTGTTCCGAACTGCAAGCATGCTACGAATGGATCAAAAGAAACACTGATAAGAGATAAAAAAACTTGGGGTGAGAGAGGCTCGAACTCTCGACCTCAGGATAACCCAACTTAGCTATGAGACCTACGCGCTAGCCAACTGCGCCACCACCCCCATGTTGTTTTTGTAATCTTTTATTTGAATGTAATGTGAGATGGTCTGCACATGTGTCATTCCATCCATATCTGCCTTTATATATTCAGGTTCGGATGAGCTGAGTTTGTGTGCTCCCTAAAAAAAGAGTTTGTGTGAAGATAATAAAAAACGGTGACCCATGATTGGTTTCCAAGTTTAAGGTAATTGAAATGTCAAATGTGCTACACTGAGCCTGAATGAAAATTGTGCGCATCATTTGCAGTGCTGTACTGCTGTGTCTTTTCGAGCAAAGTGATGATTCATTTGAATTGGCTTTTGCAGTGCTGTGCCGTTTTGAGCCATTTTTACAGGTCGTGTCCTTGAATAAAAGTAAGTAACCATGTCTAGATGAGTGCAGTAGTCTAGCAGTTGATGATCCTGTCCTAAAAATTCCTGTCCAGATTCATTGAATACAAGTTTGCATCAGGAGAGCACAACGCAGACAGTGTGCGCCACGTACGCCGTGGACGTGTAACTCAAGATGAACGAGAAGGACATGAATAATCGTTGACGCAAAAAAAAAAAAACCGGCAAAGCTAGCTGTTCTTTTTACCACTGACCGATGAAGCATAGAAGTAGAACCGGCTGCATCGTCACTGACTCACTGTGCAACGTAATAAATTAAATCCAACCTAAGAGGAACTAATTAGTTTTTCATTAAGAGGAAAATAAGACGTGTAAATCCGTTTTTAATGGGATTGAACTCAGGAGCGGTGGCTTTCACACCTGAGAAGCTCACCAACTGAGTTACGCTCGGTCCTCGTCACTGTGCAACGTGTCCCCCGCCTCGGTAAGGAATGAAGGAACCTGGTACACGCACGCTATCCACGCTGTGGCCGCGAGCATCCTGCAGCCCTGCTTGCGTTGCATCCCGTCCCAGATCTGAGTTATTTCAGCGTGATTCTTTGGCCATTCATTCATCGGAAAACATGTCCTGATTGAATTTCATCTGGATTTGGTGGTCCCGCGTCTGAATTCTGACAAAAGATCTGAATTCTGCGTGCTAACCTTTCTGCGGTAGACGAACCAAACACACAGCCTGATGTCAACGAGACCCGTCGGACGTCATCGGTGATGTAAGCTTGCACCCTACCTAGCAGTCTGATGATCGCCGCCGCGCGTGACGGGCTGACGGCTGAGGAGTGGAAGACCAAGACCAGCGGGTAGGCGGGTCAAGATTAACGAATCCAGATTCCAGAGGGGTTGTATTGTTTTTGACACATACATACCTCTATTTTTCACTAATTTGCATCGCCTCCTTTGATTTAACTATTAATTAGATTAGCAGCCACCCGCAGACAAAACTAGATTAGCAGCCAGATGACGAACCTTTCTACTTTGTCATTTTGCTTGAAGGGACGAAGCATTAAATCAAACACGATTGCTAGTCCTTGCGAGTTGCGACGAACGAATTAACTCGAATTATATAGTTGCTGAAGATTGTTTTTTTTTCCAAAATTTTCTATAATTTTTGCTATGTATCTAAATATAAAATTATATCTTGATGTATAATAAAATCTATATATCCAAAAAAATCAAAACGATATGCTTGTAAATCATTAGTATTCAATTGGTACAATTTTTTTCACCAGATGAAGTAGATTTGAAAAACAAATAGATAAGCTAGAGGGACTTGCGTGTAAAACCTGACACGGTAGTAGCCTTGCCTGGGACTGGGAGTAGGTGCGCTACAAATTGAGTTTGTGTTTGTGTCGAGCATAAACGGAAGGCAAGAGGCGTGCCATCCCGCAAGGCCACATACCGAGTGGCGAGAAACGAAGGCGAGAAGAGAAGCTCACGATTTCTGCTTACCATCTGTTGAGAACACAAGATCCATCGGATCAATCGCAGGTGCGGGTTTCATAGTATGATTCAAGTTTGTTTTGCCGGCGAAATTTCGACGTTTCCTCCCACTTGAGTTTTGGAAGTTAGATTCCTCAAAGTTCAATTGCGCCCTAGGGTTTTGTTGAGAACCCATGGCGAGGAAGATGCTCGTCGACGGGGAGGCGCCCGTCGCCGACGGCGACAAGTACGACTACGACCTCTTCGTCATCGGCGCGGGGAGCGGCGGCGTTCGCGGTTCTCGCACCGCAGCCTCCTTCGGAGCTAAGGTTTGGTTCTGTCCCCATTTTCGTTATTTAAATCTGTTAATTTCGTTCTATGCCTTTTCCGCCGTGAGCCCATCCGCGCCGCTCCCTCCCTCCCTCCGCCGCGTGGTTGCTTCCCCTTCCGCGGCTCCCATCGGTTGCGGCTGGCACCGGTTGGGTGCTGCTGCCCGCAAATTTTTATTAGACGGCTGCCTTCAACCACTTACCCACCCCTGCCCTTGGCTTGCCAGTTGAATTCCATGGCCGCGCGTCATATGGTTGTGTCCATTCTATTTTAAACGATTGAGAAATGGATGCAGATGTTCTATCATCCTGTCGGGAGTGAGGTCGGTTGGTACTTGCATGGTGTTCACAGTTTGCATCTCATTCAATTAACTTTTGTGCCATGACCCAGAAAACGAAGCTGACTTCCAAAACCCTTCCTTCGTTGAAATATTAACAATTACTGCTTTGAGAAATTTGGAGAAATGAATGGTGTTATCTTCAAGCAATCATGGCCTACTTTTTATCTGTGGAAATCATGCTTTGCTGACGGTGTAAATCTGCACCTTATATTATATAATGAAACTCACCCTTAGCTTCAGTTTTTGTTCTTGGTCCTCCTCTATTGTTCTGATCTTCCCTTTCTTTTTTTGTGGCCTGTTTTGAAAGGTTGTTAGGCTTGTACAATTTCCTCCCTTTTGTTTCGTTCTCTAATCATATCCATCCTCCCTTTTTTTATAGTAACATATTAGCACAGTAGGGGTTTCACATTTCTGTATCCCCCTTAGAACAATTGTAACCTCACCCTTCAGTAAAAAATTCTTTGTTATCGTATCATGTTCCATCACACGAGTTTGTGTATTATAGTCATGTTTATCGCTCGTGGAGTTTGATTGGTTGTAAGATTTATGGCAGGTTGCGATTTGTGAGCTCCCATTTCACCCCATCAGCTCTGATTGGCAAGGAGGGCATGGCGGGACGTAAGCATCTCCTAACTGTTTCTGTGCATTTCTGGTGCTTACTTAAAGCATTCAGCAATTCGTCTAGGCATATTGCTCTATTCTAAATATGTGTGTGCTCATTATTATCTGATTGTCGTCCCAGGTGTGTGATACGTGGTTGTGTACCTAAAAAGATACTGGTGTATGGTTCATCTTTCCGTGGAGAATTTGAGGTTAGTTGTTTTACCGTCATATTGTAGGTACCAAAATGTTTGCGAAAGTGATGACAAGTGGAATCTAAGAAAATGATTATTTTGGGTGTCTGAGCCTTCCCTAGAATGTGATGGCAGATTGCATTTGAACTTTAATTTTATTACAATTGCAGGATTCAAAGAATTTTGGGTGGGAGATTAATGGAGATATTAACTTCAATTGGAAAACGCTGCTGGAAAATAAGGTCAGGATTCAACCTCAAATACAAGCACAATTCTCCACAGCTGCTAAGCAAGAAAAGGGTGCCATACTGCCTATGGTCCTAATATATTTTTTCTTCTCTGCAGACTAAAGAAATTGTTAGATTAAATGAAGTGCACAAGAGAATCATTGGAAATGCTGGTGTAACAATGATTGAAGGCGCAGGCAGTTTAGTTGATGCTCATACTGTTGAAGTTAGCCAGCCTGATGGTTCAAAGCAAAGGTATACAGCAAAACACATTTTAATCGCAACTGGTAGCCGAGCTCAACGTGTCAACATACCTGGAAAGGTTTGTAAGATTCCACTCCTACTTTTTGTAACTTCCTTTTTCTTTAACTTGTAACTTCCTTCCTTGTCCTGGCTGATTGTACTGATGCTTGTTTGTTTCTGATATGGGATACCTGAATATCAATGGTTGTTGAAATTTCTAATAGGCTATATGAAAAGGGTTCTTCACCATGCTTCTGTCTTTGAACTGTTTTGAGCTAGACAAATGTTGCCTTTTTTTTTTATCTAAGGCAGTACATATTCCCATTTTTGTTCTATTTGTGTTTGTTTTGTTTTTACTTTGTCATTTATCCTTCTGGTGGATTATTCTAACACCAGTGCAAATAACCTTTTGAAGGAGCTGGCTATTACTTCAGATGAGGCCCTGAGTTTGGAAGAGCTTCCCAAGCGTGCTGTAATCCTTGGTGGCGGGTAAAGTGCTATGCTGCTATTTTTAAAATATATCACGCTATTGGTACTAATTCTTTGACATATCTCTGTCCATGTTTTCGGACAAGGCAGATATATTGCTGTTGAATTTGCTTCTATCTGGAGAGGGATGGGTGCAGAAGTAGATTTGTTTTATCGGAGAGAACTTCCTCTAAGGTATGTAGTTTAATCTTGGGAACTCCAACTATTACTAATCCTGCACTGGCTAGCCTGGCTCCTTGTTTAAGTAATACTTTGAATACTCCTGTTCTTGCATTCAGGTTTTTATCTTGTGCAACATTTGTTGCATTTGGGTACTAGACAGGATACATTTCCATATTGTACATTGATGCGTCTTTTAACATTTGTAATAACTGTCAATGTGAAAAGCCAGACTATGCTTATGGGCTTAGTAGCAGCCAAGAAAGCCAAAGAACAGATTCTTTGTTGCTCTATTATGGACCGAGCTCTATTATCGATTTGCTGCTGTGACATTATATAGAACTTTATGATACAACAACACCAAAAAAAACATCTTATTAGCTCGACCATCACATATGCACATGAAAAAACTCACCTGAATAAAGTTTTTTATAAAGCTTTTCAACTAAGTAGTGCACGCTATGACTTTATGAGTCTTGTTTTTGGAACCTGGACATATAAGTCAGCTATCTCATTACAACATGACCGCCTATCGGGCACTTATTGTCTAATGTAGTTGTATACTTGTACGATACTTTCAAGTCTAGAAATATAAGAAGATGGTTGCTAACGTTGATGTGGAGACAAAAGATGGGCATGACATTACATTAACAAACTATGTGCAGAGGATTACATTAACAAACTGACTATGTGCAGAGGATTTGATGATGAGATGAGAGAAGTTGTTGCAACAAACCTTGAGGGAAGGGGCATCAAATTGCATCCTAGGACAACTTTGTCTGAGGTGATTTAAACTTAAGTCATATGGTATGTTTTGATTCCTCGATATCAATTTCAAGTCTGACCAATTGCATTTTATTTATTTAAACCAGTTGAGTAAAACGTCTGATGGCATAAAAGTTGTAACCGATAAAGGAGAGGAGCTCATTGCAGATGTTGTTCTATTTGCTACAGGTATTTAGGAAAATCCCCCTAGTTGAAACTTATCTTCTTTGTTCACAACAATTGTATATACTATCTTACAACAATTATTTAGTTCCCTAATAAAATATTCAAAGAAAATGTCTGTAGCTAGTTATTTGAGAGAGAACTGGCAGTCAACTTATTTCAATGAGTCTCAGACTTCAGATTTCTTACATTATATGGAACACAGTATTTTGGCATTTGACACTATTACCGTGGGTATTAAATTAATTGCAGGGCGCACACCCAACTCCCAGAGGCTGAACTTGCAAGCTGCAGGTGTTGAGGTCGACCAGATTGGAGCCATTAAGGTTGATTTTTCTTTCTTTGCTAGCTATTTGTTTTATTCTTTTCTTGTGGGATGTTTTAACACCTGGAATTTATTTTTCATATTTCTTTTAAAACCACCCACAAACTGCTATTGTACCAGGCAAATGAATTTGCCACTAGGGCAAGTTTTGGATTGTGTATTTTGAGGGCTATTTTGATATTTTTTCTTTTTAGGTTGACGAATATTCTCGCACATCTGCTCCCAGTGTATGGGCTGTGGGTGATGTTACAAACCGGATCAATCTAACTCCTGTTGCATTGATGGAGGCTACATGCTTTACTGTAAGTGGTTGTAGTTTATGATTCCAGTGAAATCGGTCAAGTTCTTCTGTAACCAGCAACTGTTAACCTTTTCACATTTTCAACTGCAGAAAACTGTGTTTGGTGGCCAGACAGTTAAGCCTGATTACAGAGATGTTCCTTGTGCTGTTTTCTCGTAAGTAACAATTGCATTCTTGAACCCTTTATAGAAAATGCTGGAGTTACTAAGCCTCACTAATTTCAAATCTAGCTGATATGCCTGTTCAAAGAAACAGTATGTTCAATTGCTAAAAAATTTTGGGCTGATGCTGATTTCTTTGGAGTTTGATGCTTTTCCTGCTTTATCATCCTTCTTTCGATAATAACATGTGACTATTATGTTCAATAGCATTCCACCACTGTCTGTAGTGGGCCTCAGTGAACAGCAGGCCTTGGAGGAAGCCAAGGGTGATATTCTTGTTTTCACTTCATCATTCAAACCAATGAAGAACAGCATATCCAAGTAAGTACTTTTAAATGTCGTGAAATCACCTGAGATGTTTTCTTCTTTGGTCCACTTCACAGGGTTCACCCTGTGAGTTGACATGTATTTCACATTCAGGATGGGTTGTTCCATTGTTTTCATTTAGTCATGTGCTCTTCTTTGTGATTCTTATATCCTGCGGAACACATCATAACTCTGTTTATGTTGTACAGCCGACAGGAGAAGACTGTCATGAAACTGGTAGTTGATGCTGAAACTGATAGAGTGCTTGGTGCATCCATGTGTGGACCAGATGCGCCTGAAATTATCCAAGTATGTACAATTTTTTTTTTTACCTTTTCAGTGTTGGGTCCCTTTTCTCCCATTTGCCATTCTTGGTTTCTTCTTATGACTGAGCTTTCCACTTGATCCAGGGCATTGCTGTTGCACTTAAATGCGGAGCCACCAAAGCAAACTTTGACAGCACGGTATGTTTGTCTAAAGAGGAACCTTGCAGTAAAGCAGCTGTGCTAATATGTAGGGCCTGATGGTGTCTCTGCTGGCTTTTCAGGTTGGAATTCACCCTTCGGCCGCTGAAGAGTTTGTAACCATGAGGACCTTGACCAGGCGTGTGAGCCCGACGTCCAAGCCAAAGACAAGCTTGTAAGCGACATTGGTGGTTTGGATTAGATACGTATCATCCATCTGTTTGATTGACGGGACGCAGACTCTGGTTTCATTCTTGTTTATTTTATTACGTTATTATCCGAACCGGGACGCCAACACTGTATATTGAAGGAATAAGGTGTTTTTAATAATAGCATACACAATGTCTTTTGCGATGGTCTTTAATTAATATCTTATGATCCACACAAAATAGTGAGGTTGTGAAGCTTCATATAGCTAAAGTTTAACAACGGCATGTCGGCCGTGTTCTCTTGGTCATTTTCATTTCTAGTGACCGTCTAGTATAGGTTGCCGAATTACATGATACTCCATGTAACGCTGAGCTTGTTTTGGACACGCAGTCTCTGCTCCTATTTCATACATCTGCAGCCGGTTTTGCTTGTCATGCTGCTACCGTTTTGTTTTGTTTTTGTTTTTTGTTTTTTTTTAGAATCACATTGTCATGCTGCTGCCTGCCTTCAGCACTACATGCAGGTCATTCGTTTTGGTGGGCTGAAGTTAGGTACTTGTGGCCCATACAGGGCCTGGATTCTAGAAGCCAGCCCAGTCAGTCAGGTTTATTGATGACTTGGGTTGGTTCTCCGCAGTATCTCAAATCTTTGGAATATACCATTGAAAGATTACAATTTTAAGATATATACTATTAGCTCCATATGTCATTAACTCATGTGAACCCCACATGTCATTAAGATAATAATTATATATATCTAAAGTTGCAATCTTTTAATGGTACATATCCAAATCTTTGCAATATTGGCAGAAAATGCAAGTTGGATATGTACGGTATGTCCCTGATGGTATGGCAGAAAATGCAATGTTGGGTATTATTATTATTGACTGAAATAGTGAAATGCTGCATACTCGGGGTTTTATTTATTTATTGGAGAAGGCTATAGTTAAAGGTTAGGCTCTGACCGCAATGAATTTGAGCGGACCCAGGATACAGGCGCGCAGCCTGAAATCATGCACGGGCTGGATGTGCACCAAGACCAATTCCGTGGAGCCTGCCTGCTTGTGTGCCCTTCACTGGTCTCTGTATATCTAATGTTTCGGTAGCTAGGTCAACTTTGGCTAGTTTCAACCAACAAGCTGTCCAATTCGCAATGCGCATCATGCATGCAATGCAGATGACGCCTCAGATTTTGACAGTACGGGAGGAGAACTCATGGAGAGATGTGATTGGGCGGGAAAGAAAAGATTATGGCCGGTTGGGTGGTGCAATTATTTATGGTGACGCGTATACGTGGGAATGGATCAACATCCATAATCCAAAGAAGAAAAATCCAGTAAGATCCTAAATTATAAAGCTCACATCCAATCCAATCCAATTCACTCACTCAAAATCCAATATCCAACAATATAATCCAACCACCACCAGGTTAACCTAGAATTAAAAGTTCGCGTTCACACTATAAAATTTTAGCGGATTTGACCGAAATTTGGTGAGATGTCTTAATATAACAATCCGCTACTCAGTGCAAATCGGTAAAGCCAAATCTATATGTGGGACTCACATCCAGGGCCGGACCCTAGAATTAAAATTTCGCGTTCACACTATAAAATTTTAGCGGATTTTGACCAAAATTTGGTGAGATGCCTTAATATGACAGTCCGCTACTTCGTACAAATCGGTGAAGCCAAATCTATATGCGGGACCCACGTCCAGAGCCGGACATTAGAATTAAAAGCTCCTGCTTGGACATCTAATACTGATTGGACATCCAATTTAATTTAGCATGTGGACATCCACATCCAAAGTAATCCAGTCGAACGAAGTCCAAAAGGAAAAAATCCAATTGGATTTGGATTTTCCAAAATCCATTACCACGTCTAGTGACGCGACGGACGCAAGGCGGCTAATCTCTACCGAATATATTATAATATATCTTCTGCCCTAATAAATTTTGGTACGTCATTTATATCAGAGTAGACTACGGTTAAAAAACTGGAAGAAAACCAGACTAAACTGGAGAAAAATCGCTACTTACCCGCTGAACCAAGGCAAACCGTGGCTAATAATGTCGTAGCGCTCGGCCGCGGGGGCTGGTTCGTCCCAGGCTACCACGGTCCCACGGCTTTGGGAGAAACGAGCTGGGTCTGGACTAAGTGGTGGGCTGGGCCAGGAAATACATTTTCATTTTATTCTTTTTATCTTCGTTAAACCGGTGAATATATGCGTTGCATCCTTTGGACTTGGCTAATTTGATTGGTTGCACAAATAATGTAAATGAGCATGATAGAAGATCATATAGCATTTCTATTTTATTTATTTCATAATTATAAAATAATATAATATGTCAAAATTTTAAATTGTGTAAATAGCTACACAATGCAATATCATATGCAAATGTATTTGCTCGGTCTTTCATTCTTGTTAAATGATAGATTGAGTGCTGCCTCAGTTACATGGTCCTAGTTGTGAAGTTGCCTTATAAAGTCATAATAATCTAAGCACGTAGCAAGAAAAACCAAAATTCCGATCAATCACCTTTAACTTATGTTTAGTATCAGGAGGCTAACATTTCCGAAACAGTGAAAAACGAGTTCAAAGGGCATGGTAAAGTTCAAAAATAAGGGCAAACATGCGGTTGAAAAAGCAGAAACCAGGACAATTAATTATATATACAAGAGTAAATTGCACTGGGGTACCTAAACTATTTGACGGATAACAGATAGGTACTCATACTATAAAACGTAACATGTAGGTACTCGATCTATAATTTCCCCCCTCCAACGGTACAAACTTGGCCACGCATGCGCCAGCGTCCTACGTGGACGTGCCACGATGGCCATGCACGCTACAACCCCTGGGCTTTTTTATGAAAACGCCCCTAACCATTTGTCTCTCTCTCTTCTCAGTTCTTCTCCTTCCCTTTCCCCAATCTCTCACCGCTCCAGGCTGCAGCGCCGCCAGCGCCGCCGCCATCGTCGATCTGCCTCGAGCGCCGCCGCCGCCGCGCAGTGAGCCCTCGCCGCCGTGTCCCACCTCGTCCAGATCCCATGGATGCGTCTTCATCGAAGTCTTCCTGCCCTGGGCGTCAGTCAGGTTACAAGCCCCTCCCCGGCGGTAGTGCCATGAAACCCGGGGAAATCACTGGGCTTCCACTGGTGCCGTGCCCCAAGTACGGGTCGGAGATTCTCGAGCTCGTCTCTTGGCCGGGATCCAAGGTCCCCGGGTCCGTCTTCTTCAAGTGCCGCTGGCATGACAGATGCATGATTTGTGTTAGTGCCTGCAGTTCTAGTGTAACATGAATCCCTAATCTCTTTTGCAGGATCCAAGGACTTGCCTGTGGTACTTGTTTGCTGATAAGTACGAGAGAATGCTCATTGACAAAGGTGTGATTGGAGCCACCAGAGTGGAGACCGAGCAACCTGTCCCTGAGTTGAGCTCTGAAGTTCCAGGCTTGGATGCCAGAGACAATGTTCAGGCAATCTTAGGTAGCTTAGATGCAAAGTTGAAGAAGCTAGTAATCCTTGGGCAAATTGGAGTTGTTTGCACTCTTGTTGTTGCAGTCCTGAATGCTCTTTATGTCATCTTTCTGTTAATGAACAGGAAGTAGGAATTGTAAGACTGAATTGTAATGTACCTTAATTCCAGTTAATGAAGTGGCTTGTTTAATGCCAATGTGTTCCAGTGAAATGAATGGATGTTTCATACTGATTTGCAACTGAGTTTGTGATCCCAGGTCTGAATATATGATGCATTTGACAGCAATGTGATACTCAAAAAAAAGCACAAAATATATGATGCATTTGACAGCAATGTGATTCTCAGAGAACTGTTATATCACTGAACTAGCATCCATTACATCTCAGTTTTGGTGCTTGCATTACATCCTAACATAACCATACTTCCTGCATATGACCTATAGCTATGTCATCACTGCACAAAAGGCAACTTTAGTTGCATCAAAAGAGGTAACTACAGTTGCTCCTCCAAAGCCAATTGTTTTTGCACAAAAGCTAACTAACTTCTTGCTGTTCTAACTTATCTACAAAAGGTCAGCCACAGCCTAGATTAACCCTTCTTGGCCTTGCTTGTGTTGGTCCCTGCCTTGCTTGTGTTGGTCCTTGCCTTGCTCCTTGCTGTTCTACCAGCCTTAGTTGTTGTTGTAAGTCGAGCTTGCCTAGCTGGTGGGAGGCAAGAAATGATGAAGGCACTGTCTGGCAGTGGTTCACTCATTGGTGTTTGTGTGACAGTCTGGAATGCCTGCTTAATGTGAGACATGACCATCAGGTTTGAATTTTGACAAATATTGTAATGAAAAAATGTTGCTGAGTTGTGGTACCTCATCATGTAGCTGTGACAACATGGGGTTCTCCACTTGGGACAGCAATGCCTCTGTTTCAGCTTGAACATGTTCTTCAGGCCATTCTTCCTGAAACAAATTGCAGTGAACATAGGCATGAAAAAAATTGCAGTGAACCAGGGAAAAAAAGGCATTGTGGTTGCACATACCTGGACATGTTCTTCTTCATGCCTTGCTTCCTCATCTTCCAGTTCAATACTTGACCTTTTACTTTTCTTAACAGCTGGTTCTCCTGCTTTCTTTGCAGCACATGTTGTCACATTGTGGTCAGGTTTTCCACAGTGACTGCAGTGAATGGTTACACCATGTTTGGATAGCCTTGGTCCATTGCTACCTTGAACTTCATGTGCTGCTCTCTTCCTTGCCTTAGGTGGTCTACCTGCTTTCTTCTCATACTTAGGTGGCTGCACTACTTCACCTCCAACATTTTCCCAGGCAGTCTTGTCATGGCATGGAAATATTTGGAAGCTGTATGCATTCTGGTAAGCCTCGATAGAGTAACAAGAAGGGAGCACCGAGTCTTCTGGTTTTCTCTCATGCTTGAGGCAAGCAATTGCATGACTACATGGTATGCCTGTCAAGTCCCACCTTCTGCATTCACATTTCCTAGCTGTAATGTTCACTGTGTACTGCCATTCTCTGTCATGAACCTCAAAAATTCCAGCGCCACTAGGTATAGGATAGCAGGTGTTAGACATCTCTGCATGCCTAGCTAACTTCTTCCTTATTTTGGGGCATATGATCATGTGTCCCCACTTCTCAGCCGCCTCTTTCTGCTTGTTGTAGTGTCTGGTCATAATCTGCACCTTGATCCTTTGTAGCATGCTCAAGATAGGTAGCTCCCTGGCTTCCAATATATATTTGTTGAAAACTTCACAAGTATTGTTCAAGAGGATATCACACTTTGGGTACTCACTAAAGAAAGCCCTGCACCATGTGTTTGGTGGCATCTTTTCTAACCAGGCATGGGCATCCTTGTTGAGAACTCTAAGTTTCTCCATCTCCTCATTCCACCTAACCAGTGTACTAGCTCTAGCACACCTCCACAGTTGATTCGTCAAGTTCTCTCCTTTGAATTTGCCTGAAAAATTGGAGTACAGGTGTCTAACACAGAACCTGTGCTCTGCATCAGGAAACACTTGTTGAACAGCAGGGATAAGACCTTTCTGTTTATCTGTCATTATGGTCCATGGACTGGTGTTTTCAATCCCAAGGTCTTCTTTCAGAGTCTGTAAGAACCACTTCCATGATGGTAGATTTTCTACCTCCACCACTGCCATAGCCACAGGGTATATACAGTCATTGGGGTCTATACCTATAACAGTTAGCAGCTGCCCTCCAAACTTGGTCTTGATGTGGCAGCCATCCAAACAGATAACAGGCCTACAACCACTGAGGAAACCTCTCTTGCATGCATCCAAAGAAACATACAGTGAACTGAACAAACCACCAATGCATTTTACAAAGAAGGTAGTGCCTGGGTTGGTCTTCCTAAGTTCATGGCCATAGTTCCTGAGCTCATTGAATTGCTTCACTTCATCCCCATAAATGATGTTCCATGCCATCCTTCTTGCCCTAGACAGCTTCATCCTTGATATGGTCAGATTGAGCTCCAACTGAACAGTCTTCCCAAAATGGGTCAAGCTCATCTTCTCATCAGCCCTAAACCTATCCAAATACTTGTTAGCAAGCCACTTTGCAGTGCACTTCTTCAGCTCCCACTTCTTCTGACAAGTATGATCCCCAACATAAGTTTTGATCAAGATGCACTTCATCCTTGAGTCAAATGAAGCATACAAGTTCCATGGACAATTGTCATCACAATGTGCTTTGATCCTTTTCTTGTCATTTATTGGCCTCTTAATCTCAACCCTATGTTTGATACTGTACTCTGTAAGTGCCTGTCTAAGCAGTTGGATTGAGTCAAACTTCATCCCTATCTTGAAAATGGGGTTCCCCATATCCTCTGGCCTGAAGGTCTTCATGTTAGCCCCAACCTATCCCTCTTCATCAGAATCAGGTAACTCTAACTCATCCTCATTAGAAGATAGTTCATCCCATTGCCTAGGTGTTTGCATGTTCTCTCTACCATATGGTGCATTTCTATTGTGTCCTCTGCTAACTACAATGCCCATAGCTGCCCCCTGATCAACCACCCCATCATCAACATTGTCCCAAAATAGGTCATCATCCTGGTCATCAACTAGATAGTCACTGTCTTCGAAGTCCCCATCTGTACTGCCAACAAAATCACTAATGTTGCTGCCATCATCATCATCATCATGTCTTCCAGGTGCTCGCTTCCTTGGACTAAACACTTCAGGCAGTGTACTCATTGGATTGTTCACAATGTCTTCTTTCCATGCTTTGTCATCAAAAGAGTTGTAGCTATCAAAGTACAGCACAAACTTGCTAACCTTGTATGCAAGTTGCTTCATGATTAGTGTTTCTGCATCTGACTCCACAATTCGCAACCCAGTTGCAACATCCTTCTCAGGCAACAGCCAGTAAACATTCAGATTGTCAATTCCATAACCTAGCATCACACTTAACTCTTGAACTGCACTAAAACTCCAGTACTGTCCTTTGCAGTAGTCAAAAACATCCACCTTGCAATCCAAATAGACCCGATTGTAACCAGACCCACAGAAAAAGCCCCCATGATGTACTTCTACAGAGAATTCCTCACCATCAGGCCCTAAACAGTGAACAAAATCTAAAATTTCAGATTCTTGGTGTAACAAACAAATGTACACAGCAAATTGAATGACGATGACACCACAATCAAGAATCATAGGATGGAAAGGTAGCCAGGGGGGCACTGACCGTAATCTGGTTCTCCTGCTCCTTCCAATCGACGGACACCGGCCATGGTGCCGCGCCGTGCCTCAACGAAGAGGATGCGGCGGGTGGGGCGAAACCCTTGTGCAGCAAACCCTATCAATGGGCGGGCGCAGCGTCGGAAAGCATGGAGGAGGCGGCGGCGATTCCGAGTTCGTCCGGCGAGAGCGATGGGGAAAGAACGAGCGTTGGGGGGAGGAGTGAATGGGAGGGAGAAACAATGGGCAGGGGGGTTTCAGAAAAGTCCCACGTCACCTGAGTCCACTAGGCCACTGTGGCACGTCCACGTAGGATGCTGGCGCATGCATGGCCAAGTTTGTACCGTTGGATGAGGGAAATTATAGATCGAGTACCTACATGTTACGTTTTATAGTACGAGTACCTATATGTTATCCGTCAAATAGTTTAGGTACCCCCATTGCAATTTACTCTATATAGATATACAAGTATATATTGTTTGAAGTAGTAAAAGTAACAAATAATATATGTATATGTCCATAGCAACACACAAACATAATTGCTAGTCAGTCAAAACAAGCAAGGAGCTGCGGCGGCCGGAGGACGACGACGACGTACGTACAGCGAGGAGCTAGCATTGGACTGGTGGGCGGCGACAGCTTGCTTCTTCTCTAGCTAGGACAGGTCCAGTAGAGTAGTCGATCAGTAAACGCGGACCCGGGGCCGGCGTGTCCGCCGCTACTACAATCCATCACTGGCAGCTTGCATTGACTACAAGCAAGCCCCTGGGCCCTGGCCAACACGACACACTCATGTACAGTAGTGTGCCGCGTCATCTCATATTCTCATTCATTCATTACTAACTAGAGAGTGCACTCTATCGAAATACAGATCAATAACCACGTTATTTTATTACAGAACAATCCATCGAAATACAGAACAATAATCATGTTATTTTATTACAGAACAATGATTGTTTCTTTATCATAGTCGCTAGCAACAATATTGTAAAGACCGTTAGTTGTGAGAACAGATGGCACTGAATACATGAAAGTCTCAAAAATCAAAATCAACTTCAGATATAAATTATTAAGAGATCAGGAAGACTCCAGCAGCAGTGCAGCACATACTATCATTTATTGATTGCCGACAAAACAATTGTATTGATCGAAATCCATTTGCCCATCTCTTGTGCTTGAGCTACCTGTTGCAGCCTTGTCAGCCGTGTCCTCACGAAGCTGAGTGTATCTCAGATAGAGAGCATAACGTCTAAGATTACTTCCTCCTCTATAAAGAACTGCGAAGCAAGAATGTGTATCTCACTTTCAATTCTTAGCCTTCGCCACGAAAAATGATCAAATCATTGCAGCAGGGAAAAAATATTTCAGAGTTTCCATTGAATCTTGTTTCGTGGCCGACAAAAGAAATTTGAGCACTGATGGTTGAAAGAGGGCATCCCTATTTGATATGATGATATGAGATTTAAAAAAGCATCTAAAAGTTTTTTTTTTGCATCATTTAATAATATTGGCATTGTCAAGCTGTTGTATTGGTGTGTCCTCCGAATTACCAATGGTAGTGAGGTATGCTTTAATAATGACTTCTAGTAACTTGCATGTTTTAGTATGTTGTTCTAACAGGTAGTCCTAGCATGTCCACCCTATTATCACTGTTTCTAGTGGAAAAAGGAAGTACCTGGGTTTAGAATCAGCATCTGTACAGGTACCATCATCCCCATCTCTTGTTAGGCGACAGGCGAGACATAGAAGTAACTCAGTCTGTGTTCCTGGTTTCTGGAGAGTCAGAGGTTTGCTACTACAACATTGCGAGAAAAATTAAAAGATAAGCCACAAAATCATCTGGACGCATGTTGGGAATTAAAATAAAAAACCCAATAATTATTACCGAACAGCCCGAGCGGTGATGTCGCTAACAACACTGACATCATCAATGTACATTTCCCCTGTCCTGGCAATATGAATTTCTGCATACATAGACACAAATGATGCAACTTGCTTTTTCTGTGTGGCACAATAGATGTAGAGACAATATATCCCAGAGTAGTAGATATGAATCAGTTTTTCATCAACAGCAAAATAGACATAGAAACCGTCCTTGAACTGGAGAGTAATTCATCAACAGCAAAATAGACATAGAAATGGCCTGTGAACTGGAGAGATACTATCAGTGCTGTGCACGGTGGCCAATGGCACCTTAACCTCTCAATATGCAAACATGGAGAGGTCTAACACATGGAGCAAGTAACAAATAACCAAATCGAGGCATAAGCAAATGCATTTAGTACCTGGAGGCTGAGGCAATGGAGACCTTTTCAGGCATCATTTCCATGCACCTTCCTCATCAGAGTGATTAGTGCTTTTGCAGCCCTCTGTGTGCTGACACTTGAGTTACATGACTGCAGTTTGACAGATCTCTAATCAGCAATTATAATAAAATTGCACTAATCACTACATATGTTCATTGACATGAAAACAGGCTCAGCTAAAAATATAGCATCATTGGCAAGGGCACATGCTCAACACACCTGATTCATGATCACATAGATCTTAAACCATCAGTCCTAGCTTCCTCCATCACATACCTAGAAAACTAAACAAAAAACGTGTAAGCGAAGGAAGATCATGACTGAAATCCACATGAGGGATTCTTGTTCATCCTGAAATTACCTGACGAGTGGCTTCACCGATTGCCGGGCTTTGCCAGATCGGTTCCTGCACAAGCTATCCACTCGTTGGCCGATGCAACCTCCCACACGAACACAAACAAATAAAGTAAGAAACAATCTACCCTTTCCATGGCTGCTCGCAACAGAATCTCAAATCCAAGCAATCTGCCTAGTCCTCCTTTCGTAGGCAAAATACGAGAAGAAATAGAACATACACATGACAAAGAGGTTGACCTGTTGTGGCGTTGGCGTCGTGCTCATCCTCGTTCCCTGACGAACATCGCACCCACATCAGCAGCGCCGGCCTAGCATGGCAGGGGGGAGGGAAGGAGGGCAAGCCGCGCGGTCTCGTCGCCGTAGCAGGAGAGGGAAAGGCCGGAGAGGAGGAGACGGCGGAGGGAGCACGGATCCGGCTCGGGGAGGAGCACCGCGGTGGGGGTTGGCGTAGGAGGGCCGCGCCGGATCTGGTGGCCCGCCACCCGCCGGAGTACTCCGTGGTCGCCGTCGCTGTTGACCCACGTCGGCTCCGCCCCCGCGCACTCGGCTCCATCTCGCCTCTCACCGCCGTACCTCCACGCGCGCCGCTCCATGGTAGGCTGCCGCGAGCTGGGGAGGAGCACCGCGCCGAAGACAACGGCTGCCGCCACCGCGCCCTCGCCCACGTCCATCTCCAGCAAGGTTCCCTCTCTCTCTCTCTCTCTCTCTCTCTCCTGATCTGGTGCAGGGAGGGGCGTAGAGGCAGGCGGAGAGGGAGAAGGGGACGGGAGGTAGTGAAGGAGCGGGCGGAGCGGCGACGGCGGAGAAGAACTGGGAGGGGCGACGAAAAGCAGCTGGAGAGGAAGACGGGGAAGAGAGGCGGCGATGGAGAGCAGGGAGAAGGGGGCTGCGGGGAGAGACGGGAAAGGAGGGTTAGGGTTGAGGTACAAGATCTATATGCAAATTACAAAGAAGCGAGGGACTTTTTTTTGCAAAAGTGTCGGCGAGGGTGCGGGAGGGAGCGCTGCTCGACACGTGGACCGTGAAATGCGGAGGGAGGAAGAATCGGCATTAGCTTTTCATTTCTCCGATTTACTATAGCTAGCTACTTTGGCTACCTACAGAGGTATACTCGTTCACTCTGTAAAGACTTTACAGATCGTTCGTTTAGAAAATTTTAAAAATACTAGCAGTTGTGAAAAGTTATCATACTATCTCTAATTACTTTGTTTGATTTTCTGAATTCTAGATAAAAAATAATGCATTGAAACCAGAGAAAAAACATCAGTTGATCATTTTGTTGATTCTATACACTTCTTTTTATTGAGATGAGTGTTGCTTTGATTATATTAATTTCGCTACAAACTAAATGAACATTTTTTGTTATATAAAATTTGAAAGATGAACAAACATTCTTTGCGAGAGGGCCTGACAGTGTACGTACTAGCTAGTGTTAGTGTGTAGAGCAACAACAATAATCCAGCTTGCTTAGACCATCCGCACCTGGGACGGGATAAATCCTGCCATCCCTTTTCCCGTCGTCCTTCCCAGTAAAAACAGCTGCAGCGGTCTCCTTTACTCCTCACGGGATTTTCCCGTCACCCCCCGTCTCCTTCAGATCCAGCGCAGGTAGAGAAGCTCCTCCATCCGCTTCCCGAGGCAGCAGCCCCAACCACACTGGTCATCCCGCAACGCTCGGAGGCACGAAGGACCGTGCGGCCGCCTCATCGTCGTCATCCCCACCGACACCCAATCCCCGGCGAAGTCCTCGAGGCGCACCTCCACCTCCCGCAGCCGCCGAGAGCTCCGCCGGCTCCGGAGCCCTGCTCCTCCCGCGCAGGGAGCTCCGGCGCCCCCGAAGCGACGAGCCGCCCCCCAACCTCGGCTCCTCCACCGGCCGAAGCTACCCCGCCGCATCCCTCGTCGTCCCGCCGCCGCAGGGGTCCGGCAGCCATGGCCTCCGCCATGCGCTCGACCAGAGAGAGTTGCCCGCCGCCGCGCGAGCCTCCCCGGGCGCCCAGCCCGCCACCGTGCTCCGCGCCTGCCTGTGCGCCCGGCGGGGAGGTCGAGGAGGAGGGGAGGGAGGCCGCTGGCGTGGATCTGGGACGACAACGGCCAGGGAGAGCTCTGCTCGCCCCGCGCGCTCGCCTCCGGCCGGCAGACCTCCACGGCTCCACGTCCACGGTGGCCCGGCGGTTCGTGCTCCTGCGGCGGCGAGCCAGGCAGCCGCGCCGCCTGCGCGGTCGCCCGCGGAGGCGAGCCATGCCACCAGCGCTCGACGGCTGCGCCGTCCGCGACAGATCTCCAGGCCGCCCGCGCCTCTGCGCCTGGAGCAGAGAGGAGAGAGACGGGTGGGGAGAGAGTCGGCAGGTGGGTGGGGGTGGGGAGGGAGGGGATAAGTATGTGTGGGCCCAGTTGTTGGGATGAAGGAGAAATATGAAGGATGACGAATGCGGGTGAATTAAATATAAAGGAGAGAATCTCGATGACGGGACAACATATTCTGTTTTGAAGTAGAAAATAGAGTAACACGAGCGTGGATGGTCTTATATATAGCCAACTGATCAGTGAGGCAAGCATGCAGCAACTGACGCTGGTCCTACTACTCCGTGGCCGTGAACAGCGTTGCCTCGAGATCACACTCACAACTATGGCAATCAACGGGTAGGTAGGACCTGCATGCTTGTTAATTTAGTCCAAGAGTCTGAACAGGAGGATCACGAATGACTATCGAGGCCGCGAGCGCGATGGAGACACATGTATGAAATTCTGATCAAGTGGTGTCCTTTTCATGTCTCCTTGGGTTGAGCTGATCTGAGGCTGCCGCAGCCCAGCAGGGGCGCCACCACACAACACAGTGGCCATGCACCTTTTTCTGTACTACGTGTCCGCCAACTTGTTTGGTACCCAGTACGTGCCAATAATCGTCATCTCTTTGTCTTCGTGATGATGCATATATGCATGGTGCTGCCAGTGCATGCATGTTTTTAACTTCCATACATATGACCGGCGGGGGATTATTAATTAAGCAACAGGTTTATATATGTGCAGCTGGTTATTAAACGCAAGGCTATGTACACATAGTTTCATTCTCGTAAAACTCATTTTACATCTCTCTTTATTAATACACTACTCATAAAACTTGCACTGTATCACATTATAAAAAATGCTGACATGATATAATCTATTTATAACACCCATAAAAGTTGCACTGAGAATGGTTTACGTAGCAGAAGGAGTCAAGCTAGGCGAGGCAAGTTAATACTTCCTAGTCGTATTCATTCAATGACGACGTCCTTGTTGAGGCCCATGTTCCTGTGCCTTGTCGTCGGTTACCTTTCTCCGATTGTCATACCACCAACGCCCACCAGCCAGCTAGCGAGGCAACATTATTCATGACCACCACCGATACATGACCGCATGCATGTTTGGAACAGGAGATGCAGCAGGATGGTGCTTCGAGAAAGAGGCTACCCAACCCAACACTGCTTGCTCTTGCTCATGCTGATGGTGAATCAAAACAATACTGTGTTTTTTTTTCTCCGTGCAATATATATAATCAAATAATAATGTATATGTTCCAGTAAATTAAAGGTCCAAAGCCGCGTATACACACATACAACAAATATTTTTAAAAAATGCTTCCTTCCCGGCCTGGTACAACACAACACCCCCTTGCTTGCTTGTATGTATATCTTTTTTTCTCCATGCACACCGTACCCTGCTACTACATCTAAAAAAAGACGCGATGCATGGAATGGATTAATAATAATAACAATTGGGAAATGGTGTTAATTAATCGTTTAATTAACTGATACTAGTATGTGATTAGAAGAAGAAGCCGCCTCCTTGCCCCTGGACGTCGTTGACCCATCCGAACTTGTCCGTGTAGGGGTTCGCCAGTGTCTCCGGCGGGAACTGGTCGATGCAGTCCTCCCAGGCGCCGGCGTCGGCGAGGTCCCGGGTCACCTCCCAGTAGCAGCTGTTGCACTTGAACCCCGACCCAAAGGTAACCATCAACACCCTGTCCCCGCGCTTCAGCCGCCGCTTCGCCTCCATGTAGGACAGCACGTACCAGAGGCTGCTCGCCGACGTGTTCCCCCACCGGTGCAGCGTCATCCGAGCCGGCTCCACGTGCTGCGCGCTCAGCCCCAGGCTCTTCCTCACCGCCTCGATCACCGCCGTCCCGCCGGGGTGGAGGCAGAAGTGGTCCACGCCCGTCGTGAAGTCGATCTTGGGGCCGGCCTCCGCCCCCGCCGCCGCCGCCGCCGCCTTGGGCTGCTTCTTGAGGCGGAGCTTGCGGAGGAGGAGGCGGGCGGCGAAGCGCGCGAGCTCGCGGGCCGGGAGGATGCGCGGCGCCAGGCGCTGGAGGTTCTCGGTGAAGGCGCGCACGGCGGCCTTGGGGAGCGCCTTGCTGAGGCTGACGCCGAGGCGGCCGTCGGCGTCCTCGCGGTGCACGGCGGCGGCGTGCGCGTCGTCGTGCGCGCCGATGTTGGCGCGGACCAGGCACCGGAGCTCCATCTTGGCGCGGTGGCGGAGGGCGGGGTCGTTGGTGAGCAGCGCGGCGGCGCCGCCGCAGCGGAAGAGGCAGTTCCCCAGCATCATGGACTTGTCGGTGCCGACGTACCAGTTGGGGGCGCAGGACTCGGAGGTGACAACGAGCGCCGTGGTGCGGGGGCGCGTGAGCATCACGTTCCGGGCGAGGTCGACGGCGATGAGCCCGGCGCTGCAGCCCATCCCGGAGAGGTTGTAGGCCCTGACGTCCTCCCGCATGCCGAACCGGCGCACGAGGCGGGACACCAGCGACGGCTCCGGGGAGAAGGACCCCACGTTGAGGACGACGAGGTCGACGCCCCGCGCGGGGACGCCGGTCCGGGAGAGGACGGCGGCGACGGCGTCGGCGAAGAAGTCGTCCATCTCCTCGAGCGCGTCGGCGTGGGTGGGGGTCTCCTCGCGGCCCTCGAGGACGTTGCGCGGGCAGTAGGTGTGCTCGCCGATGCCGGAGTTGACGATGACCTTGAGGAGGAAGCGGTAGTCGGAGAGGCCGAGGCGCTTGTTGCGCTCGATGACGGCGCCGGCCGCCTCGGTGGTGACCTTGCGGTCGTCGGAGGGCTTGTGGCACGCGTAGTCGAGGAGGTAGCAGCGCGACCGCCGGCGGCGCGACACGGCCTGCCACGCCAGGTACGCCGCCGCGTGCGCCAGCAGAAGCGCCGTGAGCAGCGGGAGGAGCTCCATATGGATGGCCGGTCGGTCACGCAGAGGAAGTGGCAGCAGAGCACGACGCAGTGACACTCAGCTGGCTTGGCAGGAGCAGGAGATGTGCGTGTGCGTGTGGCGTTATATAGATCTAAGGCCCTGTTCATTGGTTGGAAGTTTTTGGAAAAAAATTTTAGGGTTCCCTTCCAAGGTCTATTAAGAGTATTAAATGTAGACTACTTACAAAACTAACTACACGAATGGACTAGAAATCGCGAGATGAATCCATTAAGCCTAATTAATCCGTCATTAGAGATTAGTTAATGTAGCACAACGTTGTCTAATCATGTCATAATTAGACCCATTAGATTCGTCTCGAAAATTAAGGTAGGGGTTGTGAAATGAGTTTTGTCATTAATTTACATTTAATACTCCTAACTAGTGTCCGGAGATTTAGAGCATGCTTGATCCATGGGACTAATTTTAGTCTGACTTATTTTAGTCTATTTGAGGGGCTAAAGTTTCAAGCACTCATGACTAAAGAGAGACTAAAACTAGTCTTGAAACTAAAATGTTTTAGTAAGGGGAACCCTACTAAACTTTGTTTTAGTTCTCTCTCTTCATTTAATCTCATAGAAATCTGTAGCATGCCCCATCTATTGGCGGGAGAGGGAGGGAGAGAGAGATAATTAATACTCATTTACTACATTTTAGTCTCTTTAGGATTTGGATCCAAGCATAGGTGAGACTAGCAACTTTTAGTCTCACTAGTTTTAGTCATGGGACTAAAAGGTATCCAAGCACCCTCTTATGTGACGGGTAGTTGGTGAAATATTCTGGAACTAAACAGGGCCTAAGTGGTGAAGTTGTGCAGCAGCTGGAAGCCTGCAAGTGGAAGCAATGCAAGCAGTCTGAGCGCCCGTTCTTTTGAGTGAAAAGGAATAGTGAAGTTGGAAATAAATAGTGTTAGAATAGTATTTCATGTGAGAGAAGATGTGATGGATGTGATAAGTGAATAGTGCTTTTACTGTTCCTTTTCGATGTAAAGAACAGGGCCTAATTCGGAGGGGGAGAGGTTAATGAGGGTCGCCGTAGCCACCAACGGCCAACGAAACGCTGGCTCATCGGTTAGGCAGTGCCCGTGATTAGCAAGGTCTTTGCGTACTACTTACGTTTCAAATATAAAAGATAATTGGTTTGTTTTCCAAAATTAACGGAGGAATACGTAGATCGCCAGCTGATTTGTCTTTATCATGAGAGCTAGACAGCGGCAACGCAGCCCGGCACGGCAACGCGTTGATCAGCTTCTTTTAGCTAGGTCCTCCTACTCAGCCTACGTACTCCTCTCCTCCTTATGTCTTGTTAAGTTTCATTGAAAAGAACTGTTCATCTGTCATATCACGTATTTGGACACATATATTAAGTATTAAATATAGAAAAAAATTATACGTATTTAGTAACTTTACAATACGGATCTATTAAGTCTAATTAGCTCACGATTTGACAATGTAGTGCTACAGTAACCATTTGCTAATAACAGATTAATTAAAGGTTTAAAAATTCGTCTCGGATTTCCAAACAAGTTCTGAAATTAATTTTTTTATTAGTATTTGAACATCTCATGCAACATTCGATACGATGCTGTAAAGGTTTTCACCAACGAACTAAACAAGACTTTAGATGTAGTATATAGGTGCTACTCCTAACACATTAGCTAGTTGCAGTGTGCACTCAACTACTCAAGTTACGTTTCAACAACAAAATAAGTGTGCACGCAGGTAGAAGAAACTGTTAAGTGCACGTAGGACTACATTTCCAAAAAAAAAAAAGTGCACGTAGGAGTGGAGTACACTGCTGCTGTGGCCTTGCTCTGCGTCAACCTGTAGCAATAAGGTCGTTTTCGAGACCAGAGCTGCTAGCTCGCAGTTGTTGTTGCGTATTTTAATTGGGAAATAGAGCGCGGACGAGTATTTTTGTAATAATTGGTAGTATTTTCAGATAAATTAGAAGAAATTCATGTAATAGTACTTTACTAGTATTACACACAGTGGCGGACCTGATATTTCGGGGGCCCGGGGCGAAACTTAAAACAGGGCCTTTACTATCAGTATAAAAATTATTGCAAATTCACAATTGATAGGCAACCAATAATGTGTTCGTATCATAATTATCTTAAAAGTTTATTCTAACATTTTTATATATGAAGTTAGTGATAATAGTATCAATATCAATCTAGTCCAATAATATCTTCTCGATGCATAAAAATGCCAAAACATTTAACCTTTCTTGAGACATTTTGGACCTCAACTAAATTAAGACTACCATCCACTAATAATCTAGGCTATCAAGCATTGATCATTGATGAATAGATTACACCGAGAGTTTGCTTGCAGACTGCAGTCCGTTGTGTTGTCCACGGCAATCGTCGAAACCTAGACCTGGAGGCCGGCACGAGACTTGACGAGAAAAACTCAGCATTGGCATCGGCGTCGGTCGCTGGAGAGGCCGGCGTCGCCTGGACCTGTAGGGAAAATTAAATTTTGGGATTGCAATTTTGGAAATTGGAAAGAGAATAGGCAGAGCCGGCCAGCGGTCATCGCAGAGATATCGGTATTTGATTGCTTTCCACTGCCGTCGTGGCTCCTCGACTCCTGGTTTCCCCGTACTCCTTTTTTCGATCGACACATACACGGTACACGTAGTAGACTAGCTGAACCAGAGGTGGGGCCCCTGCCAACTGGGGGCCCGGGGCGGCCGCACCTCTCGCCCCCCCTCAGGGCCGGCACTGATTACACAACTAATATCCCAAATATATAATATGAAGCCTATTTATTTTGTTATCCTAAGTTAAGCTATTTAAGAAAAAGAAAATTTTGGTCAGCAATAGCTTAAAAATATTGACCGGTCGAGAGCATAAATTCCACGTTGTTGCTAGATTTGTGATATCCAAAGGCACTTTTATCAAATAAATGCAATCCATTTTCCTATGACCAGCTTGCTATGTGACCAGATTTTGCCCATATACAGCATGCTTCACGGCCGGTGGCCATAAATCCGGCGGCCGGTGGTGTGGTTCCTGCACACACACACCACACACACGCTATCCGTGATCGACAAGACGAGAACATGGAGCATGAGCAAAAGGCCAATGGATGTACCGGAACAAGGCTGTGTGCAGTTCTTTTCTTAATTAATTTCAGCTTTTACAAGAGTCACGGTCTACCGGCCGGCGGTCACGTACATCAGCTTGCTGTGCATCCGCCGCGCCAGGCCTATATACCTTTCCGTAATACACATACACTAGTCACTAGCTAATATTTTGAGTTGATATTAATTAAGATTTAACAACTCATTCTAAATCTAGATTCCTACTTTGATTTGTGTCTCGAATAATCAAGGATCTGTTTCGGAGGATTTTTTATTTCAACTTTTGGTCGACTTCCACCTGTTTTTGACTGGGTAAAACGATGCGCTGTAGCCTTAAAATGGGAAAAAAATTGGATGCACACCTGGAAACTGTTGAGAACGCGGTCGTGTGTACATGCACAAGTACTGCCGTACGTGCCGCAACTGTGTACCAACAAGTTAAGATGCGTAGCCTAGCGTAATATACGTAGGCCAGTAGCTAGGCGTGGTACGACCTAACCTGCCCTAATGAAATGCGCGTACTCCAGTGTATTTACCGGTTCCTCTGACCCCCAGCGGAGCGGCGTACGTGCATGCAGTACGTGATGAACAGTGCAGGCAAGCAGCTAGCAATATATAGGCCTTGGTGCTCACTGCATTCATTGGTCGTTGCTTTGTTTGTGCGCACGGCTAATTGGCCAAAACAAAAAAAAGTTAATTTTGAACCATCCAACTATGATCTGAGTTTGGTCGTCTAAAGAATAGAAATCTTCGACCAACCAACTGTCAAAAACCATTCAGGATTAAGCATATAGCTCTTTTAACGGGTGATCGATTCTCTGCTAATTAACATGGCAGTGAGCTAATATATCAGATGCAAATTTTCAGTTCTAAAACACCAGATGCAAAATGGTGTCAGGCAGCTTGAGGATAGCTAGCTCTAGCAAGGCTTGTATACATACATGTAGGAGTACGTGTACGTTGGATTCAATCGCCCACGGATGTACGTACGTTGAATTCGGTTGGCATTTCAGCACCACCCATGCTACGTACATAGATCACGTACGTACGGAGTATACATACGAACAGAGGCCTGGCAGCTGGTGCATTCTGGACCTATAGTGTGGCGCTATCGCAGCCCGTCAGTCAGCGCTGCTACGTGCGTAGGGGAAATTGGAAGGCGAAGCGCAGTACATGTGGAGTACTGGCTACCTCCATCTTAAAATATAAAGATTTATCACTCTGTGATTCACAACATTTGACCTTTCGACTTATTCAAAAAATTTATAAAAATATTATTTATTTTGTTATGTAAATCTTTATATTCTAGGACTGAGGGAGTACCATATATTCGTACACGAGTGCACGCACACCGGCCGTAACGCGCGTTGTCCGATCCATCCGTGGCTAGCTTCAAATCGTCGTCGTCGTCCTTGTCGGCCCAAGTACTAGCTAATAAAATGAAGAGCAAGCAAGCAAGCAGAGACCCGTTATTGATCTCCAACTGCATTATTAAGAGCACTCATCAATAATGGATCGACTGCTTCAAATTAATCAAGGGAAGGTTAGTTTGACCCGACGACGACGATCAAGATCGACCACATACTGATGTATGAAATTCTGCATGCAATGTGCGTGGCCGACAGTAGGGGCCCGATCGATGGATCGAATCGACCGACGAATTGAAGATGCAAGCAGTTTGGCCGCAGATTTCGATCGATCGCGTGCCGGAAAGCGTAGCTACCAGCTCACGGGGAAACAACCAGGCATGCAGGATGGAGGCATGGAGCACGCAATTTGCACTCGATCGATCGCGCGCATGGCAACTTGGGCAATCACTGTTAAACAGTTAGTGCTCCAGCTACTAGCTCGATCATGGCAACTTGTCAACGACTCACCTGGACCGTTCAATTCGCCCGCACAGATGGGGGTCCCTTGATCTTGTCATCGGCCGGATTAATGCATTGCTTTTGCTACAGCAAGCATGCATATGGATGGGTCACTGTTAGCTACATCTTCCATTATTAATTGAGGGCTCATCAGGAGTTTGCATTACTGTGATGCAAAGACGTGGTATAGCATGATAAGAGTCTGAGGGACAGGCAAAATAGTTAATGAAACCTGTACCCGGAGTTATAATGGTTGACAACAGTAATAACCATTCAAGAAGTTTACTCCTATGACAACGAGTCAAGTGTGCTGCCAAGCATATTGACTTTTTTTTAAGACGTGCAAAGCACGTTTTTCATTAAGAGAGGAGAATAAACATCTGTTTCGAATACAACAGGCACGGGGCCTAACGGACGAAAAACATTACACCACCCGCACCGGGTGAACACCTAACAGTCTAGCGAGCGGGAGGAAGCCCGCACGCGCCCAAGTCCTAGCCTCCTCTAGGATTGCCGGGACGAGCGCCACCGGCATGAGAGCTTCCTTGTCGTGAACGCGCCGGTTCCATTCCTTCCACAGCGACCAAGCGACCAACCAGACGAAGGAGTCGAAACCTTTCCTCCGTGCCTTAGCGACCTGTTTCCTGGCGGAGCACCACCACTCGGCGAACTTCACCGGGCGATCCGGAGCCAGGTCCTGAAGGAGAATATGCCTGAGGGCCATATGCCAGGTCTCTCTAGAGAAGACACAGTCCACCGTCAGATGGTCCAGCATTTCGGATTCCTGGGCGCACAACGCTCAAGTGTCCGAGCCCCTAAGCCCGTGACGGTGCAGCCGGTCCGACGTCCAGCAGCGGTCGTGCAAGACCAGTCAAGCAAAGAACTTGCATTTCCCCGGCATGTGAACCTTCCAGATCTGGCGTGCCCCGAGGATGCCGACGCGACCAAGAAATAGGGCGGAGTAGGCCGAAGCCGAGGAGTAGACTCCGCTAGGCGACCATTTCCAGATGAACCGGTCAGGCTCGGACGTGAGGCTGACCTCCTGCAGTAGGTCCCAGATGACAAGGTACTGCAAGACCACCTGCACAGTCCGGGCGTGGGTTGTGTCAGTGACCCAACAGATCCCGGCTGCCCCGGTCTGCAAAGCCTCCGCGACAGTGCGTGCCCGACGCACCCTAGGCGAGACCGCGGCCCAGAGGTTAGGTGCAAGGGATTTGATGGAGCACCCGGAGAGCCAGCTGTCTTCCCAGGAAAGCGCACGGGTGCCGTCCCCCACCTCCACGGAAATGGAGGCGTTGAAGAAAGCCTGGGTGGCCTTGTCCACGGGGAAGCGAAACGCCGCCCAAGTCCTGTCCGGGTCAATCCTCGCCAGCCACAACCAACGTAGGCGCAGCGCGGTGCCAAAGACACGAAGGTTGGGCAGGCCGAGTCCACCGCAGCGAGTGGGGCAGGTGACGTTCACCCAAGCGACCAGACAGCGACCGACTGAGGCCACCTCTGTGCCGGACCAGAGGAAGCCACGGAAGAGGGTTTCGACCACGCGCAGTGCCCAGGGGGAGATAGAAATCGTCATCGAAATGTGAACCGGGATGGCCGAGAGCGTGGATTTGGCAAGCACGAGGCGGCCACTGCGGCTCAACAGTCTGACCTGCCAAGGGGGCAGGCGCCTAGTGACCTTATCGACCAAAGGCTGCATCGCCGCTTTGGGTAGCCTCTTGATAGAAAGGGGTACCCCGAGGTAGGTGCAAGGGAAGTCGGCGATCGTGCAGGAGAGAATGGATCGGACCAGAGACAGGTGCCCCTCAGAGCAGTTGATGGGGTAGACCTGACTTTTGGTGTAGTTTGCCGCAGAAGTCCGCCACCAGCGACTCGAGGTCGCCCTGAGAAGGCCCCTCAGTTGCAGCAGAAGGTGGGGAGTGCGACCTGATAGCCTGGGAGGGGGTAGACAGCTCCGCGGCCATCGGAGGACCGTCCGGCGAGTGCCGGGGTGTAGAGGGACACGACTCGGCGGGGGCCGGAGAGGTAGAAGGCGACCGGAACAGAGGCGGGGCGACCACGAGGGAAGGGCCGAGCGAGGGGGCCGCGGGCAACGCCAGCTGGCGGGCCGCCAGGGGGGAGAGCAACCTGCGAAAGACGTCCGCCGCCGGCACCACGCGAGCGGGGGCAGAGCTCACCCCCACGCGCGGAGGCAGTGTCAGGCACGGCCGAGACGAGGGCAGCCATCGTCGCGCGGAGCCCAGAGGGCGGCGGGCCACCACGGCTGACCGCGACCAGACCGGAGGCGGTGGCGGGGTCGCGGCCGGCATAGGCCAGGCTGCCCCGAGCTGCGGCCAGGCAGTGGCTGGCCGCAGCCAGGCAACGGCCCGCAGCGGGCGGGCGACGTCCCGTAGCGACCGGGCGGCAGCCAGCCGCAACCAAGTTGCGGCACGCCGCGGCCAGGCGGAGGCTGGCAGCGGCCAGGCTGCTGCCGACAGCAGCCAGGCGATGGCCAGCCGCGGCAGGGCGACGGCCGGCCGCGGGCGGGCGGCGGCCGGCAGCTGTTGAGCAGCGGCCGGGCCCAGGCTGGCTGGCCCGGGGCTGGCAGCAGGCGGAGCCCAGCAGGCGACGGCCAGATCGGCGGGAGCAGGCGAGGCAGAGGAGGCGACCAGAAGCTCCGCCTCAAGAAGCATCGGGTCGTCAGCGAGGCACCTGTGCGGCGTCGACTCACGAAGAGGAGGGAGGTGCTCCGGCGGTGTGTACTCGTCACCGCCGAAGTGCCGCGCGACCGGAGCCGAAGAGGTAGCAGAGGAAGCCCGGGCGAGTGGGGCCACCACCGGCGACGCACGTACCTCGGCTGGCCGCGCAGAGGAGGGGGCAGCCGGGGCGCGAAACGGCGTAGCAGTGGTGGAGAGATGAGACGACCGAGGTGGGACGGCAGGTGGGCGGTGGATGCCCTGCAGCGCCCAGTAGGGGTAGGAGGGAGCCGGAAGGACCGGCAGAGGTGCAGAGGTTGGGGCACCCCAGCAGGCGGCTCCCTGCCCACCCCCTGCGGCACGACCGGACCGCCCACCGGAAGCGGGTGGAGCCCCCCCCTCGGGGCCCGCGACGGCGCGGCAGCAGCGCCCCCGACGGCCGAGGGCCCCGGCAGTGGAGGGGCAAAAGAGCGACCCGAAGAGCCAGAGGGACCACCCTCCGACCTCCCCGACTGGGAAGTCCCATCAGCCGGAGGATCAAGAGTGTCGATGATCTAGGCGATGTCGACCGTCGCCCGGTAGCGCAGGCAGGGCTGGCCGGCGCCCAGCCCGGGGAACTCGATCGGTGCCAGCATGTCCATCTGCACCGGGATCAAGTCCGGGTTGACGCAGCCGGCCAGAACGACGAGCTCCTTGAGGTTGGCCTTCGACTCTGACTCAGGAGCCAGGTTGATGACCGCGCAGGAGGAGCCGAGGACGTCGTGCGCCGTGGAGCGCAGCCACAGGTGCGGAGGTACGCCCTTGATGCCCACCCGCACCTGGTAGCGTAGCGCCGCGTCGACCGCCCAGTTCTCCCGCCTCCACCGGCGGAAGGTGAGGCGAAAGGGGTCGTCCGGGGTGGGTGCATTGAGCACCCGCAGCATCTCAGGGCCATCGTGGAAGACGGTGAGGAAGTCCTCAGGTTGGAAAGGATAGGCCATGAACGTCCCCGGCTGCACGCCCAAGCGACCGGTGAGGTAGGAAACCACATCCGTCGTAGTGGCGGACGGACGAGTGCCCGCGACCATGGCGACCAGAGCGCGCTCCAGAGCGACCTCGTTAGCCTCGACCTCAGGAGTGCGTGCGACATTGCACGTCTCCAGCTGCGGGGGGTGCGAGGGGTGCCCGAGGGGCGCCGGGGGTGGAGGAGGTAGAGACGGAGGGGCCACTGCCCCAATAGCGGGGACCGCAGCGGAGGCCCCCGCGGGAAGGGGAGGTGGGGCGGCGCCCCCCAGGCCACCTCGCCCGCCCTGGCCGCGGCACGACGAGGCGGCGGAGGGGCGTCGTCCCGAGGTGCCGCGTCGTAGCGCGCTGCGGAGGGGGGGCTCGCCCGCGGGCCACCTGAGGTGGAGGTGGCGGGGCGTCACGGGCCGCCGCAGGTGGGCGACGACGCCCCTCCGGTGGGGGAGGCGGCGGGTCGCGGGCCGCCGGAGCAGGGTGACGACGGGGCTCCGGGGGCGACGGCGGCCGCGCCTCCTGCCTCTGCCGAAGAGGTGGAGGCGAACGGGCGCCCCTCCCCTGCACAGCGTGTGGCGGGGGCAGGGAGCGGCCGCCCGGGCGCGGAGCGACCAGGGGTGGGGAAGGGGTGCGACCTCCCGGACGAGGACGGGCGCCCTCCACCGTCACCAGGCAGACCTTCGGGCGCCCGCACGAGCTCTCGTGGTGTCCGAGCTGGTGGCACCGGAAGCAGCGCGGCGCGTGAGGGCAGGAGGCGGCGATGTGGTCCTCCCCGAAGCAGTTGAAGCATTTCCCCACCAGATCCGGGGGGACGGAGGACGGGGGTGGAGGTGGCGGCGGCGACCGCTCCGCACGCAGCTGCCTGCGCGACCGTACCTCGACGAAGCCGTCGGCGTCCACCCGCGGCCCCCGAGCGTGCCCGCCAGGAGGCAGCGGCTGTCCCGCGGCCGCCCCCCAGCACGGGGAAGCTCGGCCGCGGGCGGAGCAGCAGGGCGGCCGCCTCCCGCCTTGGCACGCCACCGAGGAGGGGGGAGGCGGCCGCGGAGGCGACAGCGGCCGCTTGCCCAGGATCCCCTTGGCGGAAGCGGCCACGGGCCGTGGAGCAGTCGTCGACGGAAGTTCTGCAGCGGTGGAGGCAACGAGGGCGGGGGGAGCACGGAGAAGCGACCGAGAAGGGTGCGGCGGCGGTGAGGGGGTGCGCCCGGGCACCGGGATGCCGGCCGCCCGCACCTGCGCCGAGAAGGTGGGGGAGGGGGAGCGACCGCGCGGCACAGAGGAGTAGGAGCCCGAGGCGGAGGAGCCCGAGGCCTCAAGGTCCCAGAGCTCCCTGGAGGAGGGAATGGAGGGGCCGGGCTCCGCCGATCCGGGCTCACATTGACACAAAGTTATATGTTGTAAAGGAGTAAATCCGAAATTATATTAAATATTACGCATATAAGTGACAAGTAAGTGCTTGAGGATCCTCTTACAAAAAGCTTACCGTCCAGTGCGCTTAGAGAACACATATGCGACATGGGTTTATGATATAGTTTACAATTTCGGACAATAAAGAGCCCAAAGTTAAAGAATTTGTTTCTGAACAGAGATGTGTATTGTAGCTGTTAAATCTATCGAGGATTGACATGAATAGAGATTGACCGTGACGATAAAACATGCTCTATGCACTGATCTATAATAGAATAAGAAAAGAAGTTTAAATTATATGGTGAGATCAAGGGGGAGAATGTTAGATTGATCTCTCCACTAATGGACCCAACAGTCCATTAGACTCTTGACTCGCGTCCTGATCGGGGACGCCCAGCCCGTTAGAAGGCTAGTGAGCCCCTGTCGCGCAACGCTATAAAGAGAGTGTGGGGACCACAGGACAGAGTACGAGGTTCGTCGCTGCTGCCGCCGTTCCCCACTCCCAACCCTAGTCCGATCGAGAGGGACGCGCTGAGGCGACAGGAAGCACCACCAGCAGCTCCGTCGTGCAGGACGTCGCTACAACCTCTACACCGACCGTCACTGCCCGTGCGCAAATCTTCGTCACGGAACCAGCGAAGCCTGTTGTTGCAAAGGTATACACACCCAAATTCGATCAATACCTCGCCTCATCTACTCCTAGTCGATCCGATAATTCTAACAATTTTCGCCTCCTCATCACCCAACCTTCTCTGGCTTCATCAGGAGTAGTAGGTTGTTGGCCTGTGTTGCTTTAATTTGTGTGTTTGCATGAACGCGTACACGTGATGCATGTGTGTCGATACTCATGCCCCTGCGGCTTAATTAGCTCTTCCACAACTTGATGCATGTATATCGCTTTTAATCACCATACATCTTCACTTGCCTGGTTTCAGACATTTTTTCAGCTATTTTAGTTGTTATTTTCCAGTACAACTTGTTGATTACATATACATATATACTAGTATACATATTCCTTCTTCCTTTTTTCCTCTTCAACAACATTATTGTAGGTGGGTTAACTTGTTACTTTCGACCCAGCTGCATGCATGGAACGAACCTTTATTAATCATCTATCAGTGTTAGTTCCTTGACTTTAGAGAGCTAGCCCTCTCGATCGTTAGCAATAACTATAGTGTTTAGGTGGTTGCGAATGAATGGACCTCCGTCCCCGATCACGACAGTGCATGACTCTTGCGTTAATACCAGTCGCAATCGCAATCCAAGGAAACGAAATCCAAACGTGCAGTGCCGGCTTTGATCGATGGATCCATGCATGGACGAGGATCGAAGAAAGCCTCGCGCGATCCTATCTCCCGGATCAAAGATGTAATTCGACGACATGCATAGATCCAGCAGGTATCTATCCTAGAATTGCTCCCAAACAGGAGCAGCTACAGGTAGGTCGTCTCTGGGCCGTTGTGAATTTACTACTCCTGTCACTTCCCGACGTTCCTTTCCGAGATCAAGTTGTTGCTTCCACGGACGAGTCTCTTCTGCAGTAGCTGCAGAGAGACTCTGTCACTGCTGTGTGGCTCTGATGGCCACCGGGTCCACGTGGTAGTGGGTGAGTCCTTGTGCAGTTACTGCAGAGAGTTTGCTTCCCGCTTCCACACGACTCCGGCCATTGGTTTGGTTTGCTCTGACTTTGTGCATTTATTATCGATAAATAATGCAACTAACGACGACGCATATCAAAATCTCGCCCGCAAGATTGTCGTTCCCAAATCAAATGGATGCAGGGTTGTTCAAACGTCGTAAGTACCACCAAACGCTACTCCATCCATCTTTTTGACGTCTTTTCTGAACCCTGAAAGAGCACATTATTGAGAACTGAACATCCTACTGTTTGCTAGTACTATAACAAAACACTACTCCCTCCGTCCCGTTAAGATAGTCGCCGAAAAAATCAACCGCAAACCAAGGCTATGGAGAAAAGACCCTGTCACCCCTATACTCCCTCCGTCCCGCACATGGGTGGGCCCCACCATCATGGTTCTTCTCCTTGCTCTCCACGCCATTTTTCTTCCCCAGATGGCCAGATCCACCGAGGGAGCCTGGACGCCGGCGCTGCCGGAGAAGCAGCTGTGCCTGGAGGGCCGAGACGACGTGCACGGAGCCGCACCCCCGGGAGCCCGAGGCCGGGTCGCCGCACCTGAAGGTTCGGGACAGCGCGCGGACGAGCGCCTAGACCATGCCGCCGGCGACGAATCCCACACGACGTCCTGGTCTGCGCGGCGCCCCGGAGAGGAGCCTTGGCGGCGGCGCGCGGAGAGGATCCGACGGCGAGGGGCCTCTGGATGAGGCTGGGCAGGCGCGCGCACGACGGCGAGTTGCTTGTAGATGTGGCTGGGCTGGCGCGAGGTTGGGGATGAGGCTGCGCGGGCTCCCTCCTCCCCGCCGCGAAGCTGGCGCGAGTGCGGCTGCCACGGCTCCCCCTCCCTGCGCCGGAGTTGTCGTGAGGACGGCGGCCGCAGCTCCATTCTCCCCGCGGCGGAGATGGCTGCCGTCGCCGTGGTCGGGGGAGTGAAGGCCGTGCACGTCGTCCACGAGGTCGCTGTTGGCGCGTCCGCCTCCCGCCGGCGCCCTTCTCCCCCACCTCGGCATCCGCTCCCGCCGCGCGGCAACCCGGTGACCTCCTCCCCCGCTGCTGCTCCTCTGCTCCTGGTGGCGCAGGTGATTGGACGGAGGATGGGGCGCGACTGCGCGAGGTTGGAGATAACTGGAGATGAGGATGAGTCTCGATTTGTTTTCTGTGTATACTGTGTGGTGGCCTGGTGGGTGAGCTCGCGTGGGGAAAAGCGAAAGGTGATGGATTTTTTTTTTATTTGAGAGGGGATGCGATTGGAGTCTGTGTGCTGTGAAGCTAGCCAGACGGTACAGCTTGGCCTATGGCCCTGTGGCAACGACGATGATTTTAGGACAACAGTCTGTAGCTAAAACGACGGTCATAACGGGACGGAGGGAGTATGTATGTGAGATCGGCGAGCGAGTGAATTCCATCTCTGATAGGCAATGGCACACGAGCCAAACCGATGGTGATAAATTTTCCGTAGGCCAATGCAAGAGGTAGCATTGATTGTCACCAAATATCTGGTCTGGATGCAGCGACGGAAACCGCGTGCGCCTGAAACTCCTGTTTTAGATGGCTAAAGTTTCTAAATTTTTTTCCACTCTTTCCATCACATCACATTAAATACGCCAAAAGACATTACACAGTTTGGGTGTTCTTTGCGACACGAATCTTTTAAGCTTAGTTAGGCTATGGTAGGATAATATTTACCACAAACAAACGAAACGTGCTACAGTATGATACAGGAGTTCCAGCAGTTAAATTTGCAAATATTTCAACCAACTAAACAAATCAGCGTGCGGCGGCGGCGGCAACGCTACGGCAGAGCAGATCACAGAGCACAGAGCAGATCGAGCAGAGCACCCACGTCAGAATCAGACCAGTACGAGGGGGTGTTCGTACTACTACGCCTGCAGCCAGGCTGCCGGTCCCAGGCGGCCGCTAGCTAGAGCCTGGAGAAGGTGAGTCAGGTCAAAACAAGCGGCGGAATGGTTTTCTTTCGTTCCAGATTCATGGCACGGTAATGGTCGGATATCCATCCCATGCTCCATGCAGATGCAGATTGCAGTTGCAGCAAGGAAGAAGAAGAAGCGATCGCTGAGGGTAGTATGGGCCACCTGAATTGTGACTGTGGCCCGGCCCGAGTACAGCAAGATGGCCCGGCCGGCCTTGCAAAGAAAGAAAGACGTACACAGGACCAAAATTTTTTTATTTAAAGATATACTAGTATGCTTTACGCACGATAATTAATTATTTGTTGCACGATTAATTCTGCAACGCTGCAGAGAGATGAACAGGGACGAGGCAACAGCAGTAGACCTGCATGTCGGGCTTGACGTTGCAGAAGCCTCTGGGGTGCAGCCCGATCCGGGCGCAGTAGGCCACGCAGAGCCTCATGCTGCACGGCACCATCACCTCGCACTTGGGGTCGTCCCGTGGCTCTATTACCACGTTCACGTTGGAGCTGCAGGAGGAGGCGACGGCGACTGATGATGCTGCTACCACCACGGCTGCGATAACAAGGCCCAACAAGCGCCTTGACGACGCCATCTCCTTCGTTCCACCACTGCTCCTTGTTCTTCTCTTTTTATGAATCTGATTTTCCTCTACATGGTCTCGCTGATACTAGTTGTATATATACAAAAAAAAAGTATACAGTACGGCCTGCTTGCTATCCGAATCCTGGATGCCTTTTTCCCCTATTAAATGCGTGCAAAATCTCGAATCCTATATCCGGATATCTCACCCGTTATTGATTGCTGGTACGTACGTACGTCATCAGAGTATCTCTGCGCATACTAATTCATCGCCGTATCGATGAAGGATCGACGAGATACAGTACCAGCACCAAAAACGCTACCACAAAACAATACTCCCTCCATCCTTTAATATATGACGTTGGCTAGTTCAAAAATGAACTAACCAACGTCATATATTAGCAAACGGAGGTAGTAATTTTACAGTATTCATCTACTACTGGAATAATAATGGAACAGAGGATCGCGATCGCGTGCATAGATTGTGTCAATAGATAATCAGGCGGCGGTGACGACGGGGCAGCAGTAGTAGAACTGGAGGTATAGGTGGCCAAATGGGGCGAGCCCGCTGGGCCGGCACTGGCCCGGCCCTATTCAGCACGGCCCGTAGCAATAGTGCCAGTGCCGTGCTAGTGCCTGGCCCAGGGCCGTGCCTGGGCCGCATTCTCGGCCCGTGGCACTAGCACGGGAGTGGCACGGCCGTCGCCGTTCATCCCCCTCCCCCCGCTCCATCCTACCGTTGGATCGAGCCGTTGGGGGGAGGGGCTATATAAGCCGCCGCGCCGGCCGCGCCTCCCCCGACCCTAACCCTAGTTCATTTCCCCCCGCCGTCCGCCTCGCGCAGTCTCGCTCGCCGCCTCCCCCGACCCTAACCCTAGCTCTCCTCTCCTCTCTCGCATCTGGTGGTGTTCTTGCACCGCTGGGCCCCGGCACTGGCACACGGCACGTCCGTCGCGCCCCGTGATTTCGATCTCTGGACGACGATGTAGTATCGTCCTCTCGTTGTCGTCCTCGTCCACGCCGTCGCCGTCGCCTATCTCGCCGTCGCCGGTCTCTGGCCACTCTGGTGCTCCGGATCTAGAGTAAGTCTTCCTTCCTCTCCCCTCTCTCCACTTTGGCGCTCTGGATCTGACATCCTCTTTGCTTCTGCAGATGCACACTTGATCCGTGGAGGGACCAGGGGGCTGGATCTGTTCGTCGTCGTCGTCGCTGGTGTACCTGGTGCTCCAGAATCAAAGGTACGAGAAAACCCTAACCCTAGATGGCTAGATCGGTGTCGGTGGTTCCATGTTCTTGTTTTAACCATGTTGTTTTGTGTTTCCTTGCGCTGCAGCTGTTGAGGGACCAGGTCGCCTGCGAGTGACGATGAGCACCTCCGACGACGAGACAGTTGAGGTCGGCATGAACGAGGAACGGCGATTGTGCGGCCTGGATGGAGATGATGACGACGAGGAGGACTTGCGCGAGGACCGCGAGGCGCTGTTTGGCCCTGGCCAGAGCGTCGATGATCCCATGACCGTTGACGGTGCCGATCCAGATGATGATGCCCCTCCTACCTCTGTCCGCAATGGCGCCAAGCGCGCCCGCGTACGTCCCTCTACGTCTCCTGTCTGGGATGAATACGAGAAGCTCTTCAAGGAGGTTGATGGTAAGAGGATCAGGTATGGTGCTCGGTGCTTGCATTGCTCTAAGGAGTACTCTGCACTCTCCTCTGGTGGCACTGGTCATCTTTCCCGCCACATTAAATCTTGTGTTAAGAGGCGTGAAAAGACTCGCATGTCTCAGTCTCAAATCTCTTTTAATTCTGATGGTTCTGTGCGTAATTGGGACTACTGTCCTATTGTTGCTCGTGCTCAACTTGTTCGATTGATTGCTAGACTTGATATTCCTATCTCTATTGGTGAAACTGATACTTTTGAAGAATACATTAAAACTGCTCACAATCCTAGATTTGCTAAAGTTTCTAGGCAAAGCACCACTAGAGACATTGCTAAACACTTCACTGAGTGTAAGGCTAAGCTTGTTGAGACTCTTGGTGGTGCTTCTGTTAATTGTGTGTGTCTCACCTCTGATATTTGGTCTGGTAATGCCAAAGAGGACTACCTTTCTGTTGTTGCTCACTACATTAATTCTGATTGGCAACTAGAGAAGAGGGTTCTTGGTCTTGTTCTTATTGATGAGTCCCACAGTGGACAAAACATTGCTGATCGTGTTGCATCTGTGCTTGCTGATTATGGTTTGTCTGAAAAAGTTTTTGCTGTTACTTTAGACAATGCTTCATCTAATGCTTCTGCCATGCAAAAACTGAGACCTATACTGTCCAAATACCTTGGTTTTGAGGTTATTGATGATCCACAACCTGCATGTAACCCTACTGAGATAAACTTTTCCACTAATGCTGTTAATTCTATGTTCTTGCATCAACGTTGTGCATGTCATATCATTAACCTGATTGTTAAAGAGGCCCTTGTTGCTCTTAAGCCTGTGATAGAAAGATTTAGATCTGCAATTTCTTGGTTAAATTCATCTAATCAGAGAATTGCTGCATATAAAAGTTACTGCATTGCAACTGGTGTTAGGCCTAGAAAGTTTCAGCTTGACATGGATGTTAGGTGGAACTCTACCTATCTAATGCTTAAGCATCTTTATCTTCACAAGCAATCTTTTAGTACATTCATGCAGGCTCAGTATCCTAGGGGTGAAGGTGAGTCATTCCTGTTAGCTGATGAGCATTGGGCTGTGGGACAGAAGGTCCTAACATTTCTTGAGTTGTTTTATGACGCCACTGTATCATTGTCTGGTGTTTATTATCCTACGTCACCACTTATGATTCATTATCTTGTTAAGATTGCTCTGCACATGCAAACTTATGCTAATGATTGTCACATTAGATCCGTGGTTCAACCTATGATAGACAAATATAACAAGTACTGGAGGGACATACCATTGCTTTATTCTTTTGCATTCATCTTGGACCCTAGAGCTAAAATGAAAGGTTTTACTAGGGTGCTTAGAAGGTTGGGTGTTCTCACTGGTTCAGATTACAGTACTTATTTGGTTACCACTAGAGCTAAACTGACAGATGTTTACAACAAATATGATGAGAAATTTGGTGCTGTTAGGTTGAAGAGGTCTAATCCTCCTGACCTGGGTGCTGGTAAGTCAAGATCTGCTTGGGATGAAATTTATGATGATGGTCCTGTTTCTGGTTCTGGTTTGCCTGGTGGTATCTTGCCAGGTAGTAGCATTAACATGTCTAGAGATACTTCTGCTGTTTCTCTGCTGCATGCGGTAAGGTCTGCTGCCTCCATTACTTCTGAACTTGTTTCCTACTTGGACTGTGACACTGTCAATCATTTGACTGCTGACTTTAACATTTTGAACTGGTGGCATCAACACAAACTTACATATCCTGTTCTCTCAATCATGGCTAAAGATATCTTGACTGTCCCTGTCTCTACAATATCTTCAGAATCTACGTTTAGTACAACTGGCAGGATCATCGAGGAGCGGCGAAGGAAGCTCAGTCCAGACATGGTGGAGATGCTGACCTGCATCAAGGACTGGGAAGCGGCAGAAGCAAGGCTGCAACATGCTGTGGATGACAAGGAGCTTGAAGAAGCATTTGAAGGACTTTATCTAGATTAGTTGCTTTAGTTACCTATCATTTATGTAATGGGACTGTAATATTTTGTGACTGCTGGACCTGGAGGTCCTGAACTTGTGTTGTGGGATGTAAGAGAAGACATTGAACTCTATTTTGGAGCTTGGCTGTACTCTTTTCCTGTCTAGGGTTTCTCACAAGGGTGAGTTTTACCTAGTCAGGTTTTTAATGAGGCAGCCATTGCACAAGCTCCCTATTTATTTAATATTTTGCTAACTTCCTGTGTTTGTGTTGTTTTTTTGGAGTTGTGATTGTGTTTAAGTTATTGTTGATGCAATGCTGATCAGTTTGATATATGATTCTATTTTGTGTCGTAGTGCCAGTGCCGGCACGGGCACTATAGTGCCAGTTGGCACGGCACGGCACTGGCCGCTGACCTTAGTGTCGTGCTAGTGCCTGGCCATCGGCACGGCGGCACTAGGTGGCACGGCACGGCTAGTTAGCCGTGCTACGTAGTGCCGTGCCACTTAGTGCCGTGCCAGATAGTGCTAGTGCCGTGCCGTGCCAGCACGGCCCGTTTGGCCATCTATAACTGGAGGTCGGGCTTGGCGGTGCAGAAGCCCTTCTGATGCAGCCCGGCGTTGACGCAGTACTGCGTGCAGTCCACCACGTTGCAGGGCATCATCACCTCGCACACCGGGTCGGCCCGACCCCGATCCCGCCTGGGCGCGGCGGCGTCACAGGACGAGGCGAGGAGCGCCACCGCCATCGCGACGGCGGCGCTCTTCTGGTAGGGGTCGACACCATCACCATTGTTTTATATTGGCCTGCAAAAATTGCTCGATTTATACGTGGTTGTGTTCTCGGCTGGTGAACCCTCTGTCTGTCTCCACTCAGTGGTGGTGGTCTTTCTTGGTGATGAACCCCCTCCCTCCCTGCTTTATATACGGTGCTTGCATTACAAACCTCTCGCTGCCATTTTGTTAACAAGATGTTAAATGCCAAGATTTGTCTCTTGATGATCCCTCTCCATTTCTACCTTCGTTCCTTGCCCATTACCATCAGCGATTCAGGTGTCATATGCAAACCTTAAAAGCCTCAGATCTTTTTGCATTGATCACTGTGATTTTAGCAACCTGAAAGAATAATAAGTACTAGCCAAAAACACTGACAATTAATTCCTTTATTTTTGCCGCAAAAAATATTTCGGGTTTACTCCACTGAAGAAGGTTGTAAATTGCGTTATTTACGTCAGACAGTGTGGCGGCACTACTGTCCCTTTTTCTTAGAAAGAAATTAACATCATACCAACCTTTCCCGAAACAAGATTTGCAACCGGGCTATCATTTCCAAGCGATACACAGCTCCAGGAACTAAATGTCACTAATGGATTCCGGAAAGAGATTACACAATGGGGCGCATCGCAACACAAGGGCTCTTTGTGTATCGATCAAGTAGATGCAGATCAAGCACACAGCTGCAACAAGACATCAAATGACGAACCAACCTTCAGAGGCCAATTGCAGCGAGTTTCAATTGAAACATTAAAAAGTTACATATGATACAAAGTAAACACAAATAGAACAGGCGGCCACCTTTCAGCCAGTGTTCTATTCTTTTTTCTCTCTGAGCTACACAAACGGCCTATCAGGATAAATACAACACATCCACAAACTCGCTGCAACAAGCACTTAAACAGCTCAACCGTGACAGGCAACCAGCTGCTGCTGCTACTACTCTTTTCCTTATTTTGCCTGACTATGAGTACAACACAATCGCCCATGACACCAAGCTCACCCGCATTTTATGCCTCGATCGGAGAAATATGAATTACCCGGTAAAGAAAAGCTACCTAGATTCGTTATTGTTGTTTTTTGTTATTTCCACACCTTGACGGAGTTATCATGGCTTGCAGAAGCTACCATCCCTGTCACTGGTGACTGTGCCAGCGCAGCAATTAGACCTTCGTGAGCTTGTACTGTCAGGCTCTGGTTCTTCACCATGTTCCATACCTCGAGAGACTGCATGATCAGAATTTTAGTGAGAAAACTTCGAAAAACAAGTTAAGACCCATGCGACCGGAGAACACCTTGTGCGTCCAACAAGTTTAGCAGTACAAACATACAGCAATGTACGCTTCCTCAAAAAGGCTGCTTGGTAGTGATGGCTAAGGTTCAATAAAGTCACAATTACCTGGTAGCCTCCAATAACCAAGAGACTGGTATAGCTCGGGTGGAACACACAGGAATGGAACTTGTTTCCATTGGAGCTAAGCTCGTGAATGCACTCTCCTGATGATATTGACCAAACCTTAACTAGGTCCTGACTGACAGAGGCAAGATATTCCCCACTGTTGTCCCAGCACACTGACTGCACATCGGTGTTATGACCCTGAGATTACAAATCAAGTACTTAGCTTCACATCATATGGAAAACCCCCAAATGGTCAAGCACAGAAAAAGAGAGGAGCTTCACTACTCCAAAACAGAGAAAAAGAAATATGTCTTAGTTAAACAGTATGTTAAGGAATTCGAGATGTGCAATAGCAGTATGTTAATACAGTTCTAGTGAAGGAAGATGTAGTGCAGGGGAACTTTTCAAACAAAAGAAAGAGATAATATGCTGGGTATTCAAGAACAGAACCTGCAGAGTGTATTTTTTCCCATGCGTCTCAATATCAAATATCGAAACCACATTTTCAGCAGCCGCGGCTAAAAATTGTCCAGCATTAGGTTGAAACCGAACTTGGGCAGTACCACCCTGTACAACGAAGACAGAGTTGGATAAAACTATGAGTAACTAGATTATTTCTCCACACACCCATTAGGGTACAAGCAATATCAACAACCTTTATGGCTTGCATACACGTAAGCTGGGTCACATTCCAGTACCGGATTTCACCATTGCCATCACAAGAGCACAGAAGATCAGTTCTCTTTGGATGGAAATCTAACGATGTGACCTGGAAGCTATGCCCGGTGAACGTGTGCAGAGAGAATCCAGGCTGCAAAAATATTATATCATAAGCAATACTGTACAAAATGCAAGTGCATACAAAAAACTTATGATTCAAAGGCAAGGCAAGTCACACAGATGGCACATTTTACCCATTATATTGGTGCACTGAACTCGGATGTCATATTATTAATTTCAAGATCAGTACAAAAGGGGGCAAAATTAGTATTTATATGCCAATTCATTCATACCATGATTGGACCTTGTTACCTTTTGTGACATGGGGACAATATGGATTAGTCGTAATTACATTTACAACATCGACTAATACTTAAAAAAAGTACATATCTGTACTAGTGCACAGGAGGCATAATTGTAACATTGCTATATGAGGTACAACATCAGTAAAACCCATCATGGACAAGTAACTTACATCTGCAGCATTCCATAGTTTAATAGTTCTATCAAAAGATGATGTCGCCAGGTGACTAGAGTTAGGCCTGAAACGAACATCAGTAATAATACCACCATGCTCTTCTGACGTATACTGTGTCTGGAAATTTTCCATGTTCCAAAGTACAGCCTGTACAACAAAAATAAAGTACACCAGTCTCAGAAACATCAAAGGTTCCCAAAAAAAACTTCTGGAACCAAAATCATAATTGCTTGTCAGTTTTACCTTCTTTTCATGTCCAGCACTAGCCAAAACCTTGCCATCTGTAGAGAAGTGGCAGCAGACAACTTTGCTGTTGCTTGTGCGCCAACAATTAACCTCACTGAAAGTAAAACCTAGAAACAAAAGGGTATATCATTTTATGTTTGCAAGAATAATCCAGAACATTAGAAATATTACCTTTCGAAGTGGTTGGGTTAGGCTCTGCGGGACTTCTTTTGAGTGCAGCAAAAATATCCCTGGCATCTCCATCGTCGTTGGATAAGAAGGATTCAACATTATCATCCAAAGAGCCCACATCACCAAACTGCTCAAGATCATCCTGTCACATACAGCAATCAGGTTACCAATCCATATCATACGGAGTACAAAGAATGTATACATCCAGGGGTATACTTTTGAGTAAAAGCACTAACCATTTGATTTGAAGAGGAGGCAAGTCCAGTTCCATCTGCACCATACATCATTAAATTCTTCGGAACGTGCCGCATATTACCAGCCATTCCAAGTCCATCCCCAGGCGTATGTGTGGATGGTGTAGATGGTGGGGAATTGGCTGAAGGACCCACAGTATTTCCTGTACCAGTACTATTTGCTGGTCCTGATGATGTAGGCTGCTTTCGTTTTCTATTGTTCTGCAAATGACAAATAATTACAGAATAAGGAGCATGCAAGACAAATGGCAAGCATATTAGTTCTTAATAAGAACTGAATTGCAATAACTCACGCAATTGAAGCAAACAAAATGATAAACATCTGACTGCTCAGTATTAGTCATCTCGAAAGGTGAAATACTTTTCCAGGGATCATAGAGCATATGCACTCGTTAAAGAAGACAAATTCTACGTAACAGTATGCAAATTTACAAATCATGTTCTCCAAACTGTCTCCATTGTATGAAAATGACAATTTTAGTCTTTTCCAATTAGAGTAAATACCAATTTGATTTCTTTGGTGAATTTGGCCTCAAATAAATGCAAAAGTGGGGAATATTGCAGAAACAAATGTGACAAAGTCCTAACAGTAGACTACTAGAAACATTCGATGTCATGAAGTTCGACTCATGCGTCGCTTCTGTGTGGCATTCCCTGTTGGCATCATTTTCAAGAAAACATAACTCCCCCATCAACAATTTCATGTCATTTCAGCATCTTCTTGGGAACCATGGAGTTTCCGAAGAAGACCATAGTGCACTCATGGAACCATCCCCCTTTTGAGAAGAATGGAAAGATGCAAATCATCACTGCACTATCTAGTGTGCTTGTATGGCTTTTGCAGATAAACATCTTAATTCCATTGGTACTCTACAACTAAGTGTCTCACAATAAGTTCACGTTGTTGATAGAAGTGCAGCAGTAGATGCACAAGGGGACAAGCCCACATGTGAGTCAACAACCAAGAATAGAAAATGAAATACATAGGTTGGGCCTACTGTCAGTACCTGCTGCATTTGTTGCTGCTGGCTCTGCTGCTGTTGCTGCTGGCTCTGCTGCTGCTGCTGCTGCTGCTGTTGAAGCTGTTCTTGTGGTTGCTGTGAAGATGTCTGCTGCATGTGGATGCCTTTTCAGATATAGGGATATCCCAACAAACTGGATAGAGATTTAAAAGAAAATCAATGAAAGCACACATCTAAAGCAATCTGACCTTCATGAGATACTCTTGGTCTGGTCTGACTTTGGGTGAACTGGATTGCATAGGGGAACTAATACACCCATCAGTTCCAGCAGGTTGTCCATCTTTACCATTCAACCCACTCCTGGTCAGCGCTGTAAGTCTACGGCGATCAATATCCCCATAATTAGTTGAGTTGCCAAGGTTCCCTTGTGCTTGGGCCTGTGCTAAGTATTGTTGCTGCTGCTGTGGTGACATAAGTTGGAACTGTGATTGTGTTGAAAGAAACGGCTTCTGCATTTGAGCACCTAGATTCGGCCGCAATTGATCAATTCCCTGTAAGATGGTTGCACGGATATTCATAGGCAGTCAGATTCCAAATAAAAAACGTGGGTGAATAAGGTTTTATGTTGCTGCTGCTGCTGAGCTTACAGTTAATGGCCAGCCCTTCAATGGTAAACCGCTCACACCTTGGTTCAGTCCTGTTTAAAACAGAAGGTATCTCAACAAGGAGCAGAAAGAATGCAAAATATATGATAATCCTGAAATGAATGCTTCACATTGTATAAAAGAGTATCTCCAATCAATCAATCAAAAGAAAAACATTGTAGCTCTTTACCAATTACTTGCGAACATATCCATCTGTTACAACATTATATGGTATGGCACAATCGAAGACATCAAAGACTTTTAGTGATAGTAAGAGGGACATAGTTCAGCAGGCATGTGGAAAAATATTATTTGAGAAGTGCTAATATTGTTGCTGTTGCATGCGGTCCAAGCAATTAAAATTTGACCATCAACACCCCTTTATATATTGATGTAAATGCTTGAAGATGCTGGATAGATTTATCTAAAACAACAGTTACGTAATATTATAGTTTTGTTTGTACTTTATAATTATATTAGGTAGAAACTAGTGCTCAAAGCTATGTTTGGGGGACCGTGCTGATGTCCAAAATGTTGCTTATTTCATCATTTGTGACTGGTGGGCATATGTACCTGCAGCGATAAAGGCCAGGTGTTCTAAATAAGGTGCTTCTACATCGGAGTGAGCTTTAGCATCATAGGTGGAACTCACAACAAACAGGGGAAAGGGCTCACCTGCACCACTCAATCCAGGTTTAGGGTGAATTATTCCCTGTCCATATAAGGATGACGGATCCATGGGCAAAGATCTCTGAGGTACTCCCATGTTACCTTCGGCCTTAATATCCTGTTAGAAAGAGCACTCGGGTTAGCAGCGCATACATTTAGTTAACTAGTGGAACAATTTGCAGACTGAATAAACAAGGTGGAACCAAGAACTCACGATTGTTTGCTGATTCCGAGCCTGGATTTGCTGAAGAGTGGTAGACACATTTCCAGGAGTCCCCGGAACTAATTGCCTAATTCCACAAAATGGTAAGTTGTGTGAGTACCGCAAACATATCAGTTTTAGCTTATCTTCTTTTCTTTTCCTTTTGCACAAGTGAATAAGAGAAAAAAAAAATGGGGGTCAGCAGATCACCCTGCATGGTTTGTTGCAGCTGACTTGAGAAGAGCCATTCTACTAGCATCAAGAAGCTGTGATCCCTCAGAGTCCATTGAATGTGGGTGCTTCAAGCGTTCTTCATACATCTTGGCAGCTAAAACACTAGCTGTCGATGGACCCAAAATGCCATCAGAATTTAAAGCATTTATCGGGCCATTAAGTGAAGGATGGCTAGCATTAGTTCGCTGAAGTTGAGCATGTCTTTGCTGCATAAGTTGCAGTTGCTGCATCTGCATCTGCTGCTGGTGCTCTCTTGCTTTTATTTGTTGTGCCTATATACTCAACAGAGATTTACAACCCGTGAGATCAAAAACAAAAACAGATGCATTGTAAATTAAGCAATCCCAAGCTACCTCTAGATATGCCGCTGCAACTTCAGAATGCTTCTCATTCGTCCTTGCTATGAATATATCCCAAAAGACAGACCACCACTCAAAGAGAAACCCTCCAGGAGCATCAATTGCTGCATTGCACTTCACAAGTCAAGTATGACATAATGATACTTCGAGTAGGCTACAAAGTCTTAGCCCCAAAGCAAGTTGGGTAGGCTAGAGATGGAACCCAACAAAGGCCATGGAAGAGCCTAAAAAATAGGTAATAGGAAGAGTAGCAGTAGTAACTGATAGCCTAGCTCATGGTTTGGGCACATGGATTGCTAATTTCCAGGCTCACCTACCCAAACATCCAGAGATAGTTATTTGGGTGTATTCATATTCCATCTCTCGAATCTCTCAGTACTGCCTCTTCACATGTAAGGTTTCATCCACTCAAGAACAAGCGACAAAATAATTATTGAACTATTTGAACCTTCAGGAAAAGCTTCAACACGAAAAAAACATCGTAGAATGTTTGAGATAATTTGACTGAATGGCACCGGATAAAATAGCAGCAGCATTTAGCAAATCATCACTGATAGCTTATTGGTAAGTAGGGTCCAGATGCAGCATGTTTGATATATGAACACTACTCATGAAGCTTCTGCTTTGCATACATCCGCAATCCATCCATACACTAACACCATGCACTTCACAAGTACAAATGTGAGCTATTATCTAAATCATTCAAGGCCAAAAAAAAGAGGGGGAGGGGGCGAGTAGCAGGTATAAAATGCAGCACTGCGTTTGGAATTCTAAATTTATTACATTTCAACTAGAGCACTCTTTGCCAACACAACAAAATGTTAGTTACATCAATTCCTGGCTCCGTCACATTCATGTGCATTATCATGAAAAAATGTCATAGCACGCTGCAAATCCACTCAATAACAACAGCTAATCTACAACCATTGTGCGCCTGGGTAAGAAAATAAAATCGTGTGGTTTCTGACAAATTTATGCACCCATTTGAGTTTGCACCAGCTCTTCTTCAGTCTCAAAACCACCATATTACTTTAAAACTTCTCTGCCAAATAGTCCTCAAAACTCTCAAACCCCCTTCAAATTTTACACTATATAATCCCGTTTGGCTGAAAACCAATCTACAGACCAACTCAGATTAGTATCCCATGCCCTACTTCAGCTCCCCAAAAAAGAACTATTCCATACTGACAGTCCTATTTTAAGCTCAAAATTGCACTCTACTTCAAAATTCGAATTCACGCCCCAGTCAATAACTAAACTCTTGTGGCGGTCAAAACATAACCAAGCACAAATGCGAAAGGGCGCAATAACATAAGCGGAGCGGAGGAGATGATTACCGACTGGATCAGCAGCAACCTTCCCCTCTGCCATGAAGGCCTTCGCTGTCGTCTGCAGGTTCCTCTTCAGCAAATAGTCATAGATATACACGTCCAGCCTGCATCACAAGCACGAGAATCAATCAATTCCAATCGAACGGGGAAAAAATCGCAGACACCAACGGGATGACACATCGAAGTGGCTCACATCTTATCCGCTTCCCAGTTGCTCTGCGCCATTCTGCATTGGCGGATCCAGCATAGGACATGGGAGTACACCCGATAATTTTGCAAAAAAAAAAATCTGAGTTAGCAAAGTATATACATGTATATACTGTAACCATGTCAGATCGAACACAATCACGGACAGATACAGTAGGGTTTCGGGCGCTCCGTTTCGCGCAGCCGGAAGGGAAGAGAAGGGGCGGGCGTACCTGGTGGGTTCGTCCTTCGTCGCCGGCAAAGGATCCGGCGAAGGGCGAAGACGTGGTTCGTCACAGCCAGGAAAGGAAGCCCGACAGAGAAGAGAAGGTGAACCAGTAGAAGGGAGTGGGGGCGAGAGAAATAGATATGATATGAGGGGTGAACGCGCTTATTGGTCTTTTTTTTAATCTCTTAGTAAGTAATCTCTTTAATGGTTGGATAATAAAATTGCTTGGCCAAATTTTTATTTAAAAAACAAACTTGACTTTTTTTAGTATTTAAAATGAGATTTTCTGTGAACTTTATTTTCTTTCAAGTTTACGCAAAAGAGATAACAAAATTCGAAATAATTTATTTTATCTAGTGCACATTTTTTAATCCACGGTTTCAATTCACCTTGGAGCCTCGAAGGCGTCGGAATTTGTTAGGCGAAGTGTACACGTTGCATTGGTGTGAGCTCACCCAATAATTCATTGACAAGCGAAAAGGAGTAAAATGTATCAACATAATAAGGTGCGTAGTATGAATCCTTTTGCATTAACATGATGCGTGCATCCTGACTTCTCCAATGTCAGCAGTGATGCTTAAGTGCGAAAAATGTTTATTTTCAGAAGATTTGCATACATCCAAATATGGAAACAAAGTTGATTTTAAAATCACAAGTGCTCGAGTCCATGGAATAACTTGTGCAAATACTAGGAAAGGGACACATCGAATAAATACTACGAGTATGGAGATGATGAGAAAGAGACATGTTATCCCTTTTTCCTTCCTTAATTAATTTTCTTTTCTTTTCACATTTGCCCGTAAGATAAAGTTGAGATGCGTAAAATAATTTTATTTGTTTCCAAAATTTGGATAGTTGTGTAACAATCAACGTTTAGAGGGTGGGAGGCTTTTATAATAATATTCTAAATTTTAAATTTTCACATTTGCTCACAAGAGATTAAAGTTGAGATGCGTAAAATAATTTTTATTTGTTCTGAAAATTCCGATAGAAGTAAACAATCAACATTTTTAGAAGGTGGTGGGTTTTATTATAATAATATTTTTCAGCAAAAGAAATACTCTAAAGATCGAAGGGCCAACCTGCGATTTGGCCCATGGAGGTTCGGAGCCGAAGGGGGTAGGCTCGGAGGCGTGGGGATTGGAGTACTATTTGATTAGGTTCGGATTACCATGACGGGTGCCGTGTGCACAAGCAAAACACCAAGCACGGAACCTGACCAATCACGCGAAGAGAGCAGGTGACGTGGCCGCCTGTGGCTGGGGAGGATGCGGTGCCCGCTGTTCGCCGCGGGATTCGAGAAAGGATAGGAGTGAGCTGGTGACCTTTCACAGTGACGATGTCTCTCGCACGTTTCGTGTTCCTCTGAGGCGCCGGATCTCTGTTGCCTTCCCTGCGTCGTGGCCTAGTCGCCTGCGCGGAGCACGGCCACAGCGGAGGCCACAGGGAGAAGCGGCGCAGAGGAGGGGACAGCATGTGGTGGCTGGCTGCACCGGACGGTGAGGCCACCCAAGCAAGGCTGCTCTGGGGGGGCCTGCGTGTTTACACGGCGGCAGCACAGCCCAGAACAGCCCGCCCAGGCGAATCTCGTCCGTCCATCCCCTGCGCAGGCGGTCCCGATCCGCGCCGCTCGCCGCGGGCGCGCGTGAGGCGCACGAGACGGACGGGTGGGGGTAGTTGAGTGGAAACGGAACGGAAGACGAGGAGGCGGTTCGGCGGTTAGCTTACAGCACAGCCCACAGGTGAAGAAGAAAACATTTTACTACTACTAGGATCGGTCCGTCTTTTTTCCCGTTTGTCTTTCCTGTTTCTTCCACGAACGAAGAACACGTTTTTTTTTTGTCTGGCGTGTTAATGTGCGACTCAATGAGACCCGATGATATTTTTCTCGAAGCCGTTGCTACCGCCGGATATCCGATGCGATTTTTTTTTTTTTGCCTCGGATGCTCTTTTGCAACAAATGGTACAAAATATCTGCAACATCAAACATTTATAGGTGCAACATCGAATATCTACAGTACAATATTGAAAAATTGCTTATCGTTTAACTGTGAGGTACAAAATTCTCACCATGATGTGAATATTATGTTTCATGCAACATTAATTGTGAAATATGCATAAATAACAGTTGCAACACCAAAAACTAATTGTTGAAATGTGTTCTAAACCATCCGATTTTTTTTTAATATCAAACTCCAATTCTTAGTATTATCGTTTTTATGACGGCCTTTTCTGGCCTCCTGTTCGTGTTTCCACTGGTCATGCGACCAGTCTTCTCTTACCTCACGGTGTACAAGGTCCATCGGGTTTTTTTTTTTAGATTACGCTAGGTGGTAGGTTTTGTTTCCTATTTGTGATAGTAACGGCTTGCCTCGCCTAGATTAAGGGACTCGGCATCAACCCTTTTGCTTTACTAAAGCTTGTTTGGAGCCTAGGACCTGTTTACTTCTCTGAAATTTCACCAACTACCCGTCACATCAAATTTCAGACACTAATTAGGAGTATTAAATGTAGATTAATGACAAAACTCATTTCACAATTCCTACCTTAATTTTCGAGACGAATCTAACGAGCCTAATTATGACATGATTAGACAATATCGTGCTACAGTAAACAATCTCTAATGACGGATTAATTAGACTTAATGAATTCGTCTCGGAATTTCCCGTCCATTCGTGTAATTAGTTTTATAATTAACCTATGTTTACTACCTCTAATAGACCTTGAAAGGAATTCTCAAAATTTTGGTAGTCCCAAAATTTTGGTGAACTAAACACACCCCTAGTAGGAATACGAAAATATGAGAGAAAGTAAGTGTAGTATTTCTTGTAGTGGTTCACTATCCGAGATTGAATTGGCTCCACACTTGAAGAGGTGGACGTCGTGATCGTCAGCAGCGAAGCACCTGAAATGACCTTGTCAATCTAAGATTTACTTACCTTCAACCTCTTAAAGATGAATACAATTTGTGTGAGTACATTCTTAAGTCCTTTTCACAGTGTCATCCGGCACAATAAGTTCTTAAAATGGATACAAGGATCAACAAAATTGTTTAAGTGATATTCAAGATATGAGCCATCCTATTCAAAAAAAGTTTGGTCTATGTACCTCTCCGTAAACAACGTACTTGATACGGAGTATGCACTACCTCCTCTGCCATCCTCTGCCTCTAATGAGTGTTATTTCGAAAACATGTTTGTGCGCTTCTCAAGCAATATTTATCTGAGAATGGATGGAGTATAGCACGTGATTGCAAAAACGGTATCAAATTTATACTCCGACGTTCGTCATCACTTGTGATTTTAGCGGCCATGGGCCCCGAATCAAGGCGTCCACTGTGCACAAAAGTTAGCATGGATATTAAGCCAATGTCAATGAAAAATTTATGCATCAAAATTTTGCTGACTTCGTCAATCTCGAGGTTTTATCGGTTTAGTCTTTCGGAGCCAATCTCGAGGTTTTATCGACTTAGTCTTTCGGAGGTGCTTACAGAGGTAGGGTATGTACGTTTGTTTGTAGGGACGAGTACACATACATGTATGTAAGCATCTGCATCTATATTGTGTGGTTCTCTTTTTTTTCTGCTGAAATGACAATAAGAGAGTATGATGAAGTTTGATGAAATGTGAGGATAGTTTCATCCGGATCTTACATAAATTTCATCTCCATAACACAATTATCTAATTTCTAATCTGCGGCCTTGTTTGGCACAGCTTAGCTTCACCAGTAGAGCTGTTTTTAGAAAACAACTTCATAAGCGAGGGAGAGCCACGTTTTTGCAGTTTCACCGCGTGCGGGACTCTGTGAGAGCAGGTTTTTAGAGAAGCTAACCAGAGAGCTAGGCAGAGAGCCAGCTGTTTGGCTATTGAAGTTGTAAAGCTGCTCGTGAAGCCGCTCATGAAGCGGTACCAAACCAAACGGGCCGTACGTACCGGTGTGTTAGCGTGAGGAGTAGCAGTCTGCAACAATACACAGAGAATTCAACAGCATCTGAAACAAGCGTCAGAAACGACACTGCTGAACACAAGTCGGGCGGAATGATAGAACATGAATTGATCAAACACTCGTAGAACACATAATTAACGTATCTTGTCAAATTAATCCCCCATCGAGTCCGGTCGCAATTAACAACCGAAATGATCGTAAACATCGTCCAGACAGACATGGCGATAATACTGCAGCAGCAGCGTGCAGTTGACAAATTCCCCATGGGCCGCCTAGCCCTGCTGCATGGTGGCGCCGTCGCCATGGCGCTCCATGACCCGGCGCATCGCCAGCGCCGCCGCCTCGCTGGCCCGCAGCGTCCCGCTCGCCATGATCGCCGCGAACTCCCTCATCACCTCCTCCTGCACCTTCCCCCTCGCGCTCCCGAGCGGGTCAGCTGCAGGAGCGGGAGCGGGAGCAGGAGCAGAAGCAGAAGCGGGAGCTTCCTTGGAAGCCTCTGCCGCCGGCTGCGCCGAGGCTGGCACTTCCCGCTTGGCGTCGGCCTTCTCGGGCGCCGACGCCTGCGGCACGGATACGTTGGCGGGCGTGGGCACGAACTGCGTGGCCTGCGGCGCGGCGTTGCTCCGGAGCGTGGACTCGAGGTTCTGGATCATGGGCATGATGAGCGGGCCCATGGGGCTGGACATGACCTCAGCGGGGAGGTTGAGGATGTAGTCGGGGATGCCGGCGCCGACGAGGAACTGGGCGACCTCGTTGCTGAAGTTGTTGCAGTTGTGGGTGAGGAGGCGGTACGTCTCGGCCGTGAAGCGCGGCGCGATGTCGCGGAGGTAGTCCTCGAAGACCTCGCGCGGGACGTGGGTGACGCCCAGGTCCACCACCCGCATCGGCCGCCCGTACGGCGTCGAGGCCGCCGGCGTGGACTGGATCCCGCCGCCGAAGAAGTACTCGTTCCCGTACACCACCACGCCCGTGTGCCTGTCGCGCCACAGGAACGGGGTCAGCCAGTCAGAGACGCCGGCGCCCGGCAAGGGTTTTTTTCCAGATCCGAGGAGGAAGAGGAAGGAGGAGGGCTCACCAGATGGCCTCGATGGGCTTGCCGAGGAAGGAGGTGGAGAGCTGCCGGGCGAGGCCGTTGCTCAGGTCGTACACGTTCAGCTTAACCTTGTACCCCTCCTGCCGCCATTAACAACAACAACCACCACCACCACCATGTCAGCCTCAGATCTCTCTCCCTCCGCCGCGGAAATCAATGGATCGGGCGTACCCAACGACGGGCGAATCGAGCAATGGAACGGGGCCTTACCTCCGCCATGATTGATGAGCCGATCTCCGTGCAGATCCGAGTCGCAAATCCGCAAATCCCTTCAAGAGTCAGAGGTCAACAACTCCAAAACGCGTGGATCTGGCGGAACGGAGGGGAGACGAGGGGCTCGATAAATATTAAAAGCAACGCGGTTCGTCTAGATTAATGGAGGAAGCTTCTGGAGCCGTCTGGTTGCAGGAGCGGGGCGCGGGGGGTGTCGGAGAAGGAACGGGATCGGATCGGTTCCAACTTCCTTCCAGCTTGCGGGGGAGTGGGAGGGCAGTGGGCTCTTGGGGCCGTCAGATCGGGATCGGGTGGACGGACCGTGGAGGCTAGCAGGTAGGAAGGGAGCTTTCGTGGAGGAGGATTCCAATTTCCAACAGGCGTGTGTGACTGACCGCTGACGGAGAGGGTGGGGATCTACTGGAACGGGCTCGAATCCGACTCCGACGCGTGGTTGGCTCTGGAATTGTGCTCGTGTTCCTTGAGAATTTTCCCAATTCCAACCGCGAATTTGCGATGACGTTTTAGACATGTACAATAGTTTAGACGGCAGCTGTCTGCAAAACATGTCATACTCGATAAAGACAGCAACACAGTCAGCTTGTACAATGGCTTGTCTTCAAAGTTGTCTATGAACTAAGGGTGTGTTTGGCACAGCTGTGGCTGTGGCTGTGACAGCTCCGGCTGTGGTTGTGCTGGTGAAGCGGATTTGAGGGTGAAGCTGAAACTGTTTTGGAAAAACGTTTGGCAAAACAGCTTCTCCTGACCGTGTAAAGAGTGGAATGTCCATAATACCCTTTTTCTTTTCTTTTTTATTTCGTTATTTCCTCTTATTTTTCTTTTCTTTTTCCTTCTCATTTTTTCTCATTTTTTTATTTCTTTTCTCCCTCCCTTGTCTCCACCGCACCCCTTCCCTTATCCATTCGCTCTCCCTCGTCTCCAACGCTCCGTCGCCCCCACCCCCACAGCATCCCCCGGTGCTCGCGCGGTCCTGGCCCTGGGAGCTCACCGGGCTCGCGCGGCGCCCGCAGCCGGGAGCAGAGCTCGCCGGACTCGCGCTGGGCCCGCGGCCTGGAGCGGAGCTCCCCTGCCTCGCGCGGCGTCCGTGGCAGGGGGCGGAGCTCACCGGTCCGGTGCCCCTTCACGCGGAGCCGGGGTTCAAGGCCGGCGCGCGGCGTCCGTGGCAGGGGGCCGCGGCTGCTGAACTCGAGCGGCCCCACGGCCGGGGACGGAGCTCGCCTGCCTCGCATGGAGCCCGCAGCCGGTGGCGGACCTCACCTGCCTCGCGCGGCGTCCGTGGCAGGGGTCGAAGCTCGCCGGTCCGGCGCCCCTTCACGCGGAGCCAAGGTACAAGGCCAGCACCGCCGCCATCGAGCTCCTCCACGGGCCTCTCCTGCGCACGGATCTCGCCAGTCGCGGCCCCCTGTGCGACGCGACGCCTTCCGACCAACGCCTCGCCGTCGGCTCGCCACCTCGCCGTCGGCTCGCCACCTCGCCGTCGGCTCGCCACCTCGCCGCGCCACCACCACCGCGTGGGTCCCTCGAGGGCAAGGGTGGGAAAACGCCCAGGCGAAGCGGGCGAAGCGGGCGAAGCTGCCCTTTTGCAGCTTCGCCCGGGCCAAACTGCTCTAGAGAGCACGTTTTTCGGCAGCTTCCCCGGCGAAGCTGTTTTGGGAGCCCCTTTGGCACAGCTTCGCCCAAAACAGCTTCCTAAGCTGTTGGGGAAGCTGTGCCAAACGGACTCTAATTAATTCTCATGTATGGACTAAAAACCATGATGATCAAACACAAATTTGATCTCTATATGCCGTTCTGTGGCTTGTACGAGAGAATGTATTGTGCATAAAATACAGTCATATTTAAAGGACCAAACAGTAAAATATATGTTTCATGTGTCCCATTTTTTGCTTGTAAAGGACCACTATGTGAAGAACATCTTTAGAAAGAGCTAAACTGTAAAAGTGCAATGGAAAAAAATCTCCACCGTGACTTATTCGCTCAGCTTCAGCCGTTTCTCTCATCTCTGATCTCTCAATCTTTCTTCGTCTCTCTCGCGGTTGACTTCGCAGCGGGCAGTGGATGGAGGGGTGCGGTGGGTAGGGGCATGGAGAGCTGACCGGCAGCTAAGGAAACGCAGGGAGCATGGCGCGCGATGGCTTTGCGAGCAACGTGGATCTGGCAGGTAGCACGGCGCAGTGGCCGGCGGGCAGCGCGGCTCTAAGCAGGTAGGAGCACGGAGCAATGGTCGGCGGGCAGCGCGGAGTGGCCGGTTGGTGTCGGGGATGCAGCACACGAGGCAGGTTAGCACCCTTCCGTGGCTCTACCGCCCTTTTGCTGATGCGCGGCTGCGGCCTTCAGCTTCCGTTCCTCAGCCGCATGAAGCACCGCGCCGCCGCCGCGCCATTCTCCTTCCTCCTCGATTTAGGCTGTCTCCGCCCCTTCCACTCCCGTGCCGCTTCTGCCGTTATCAAATCACGGGTCGCCGCTGTCACTACCTGATCTCGCCGCATCGTCCATGGGTGCAAGGTTAGGAAGGATTGGGGAGCCGGGAGGGAATCGAATGGATATGGAACAAAATGGCGGGGAAAAAAGGATTTCACGCGCAGCCACGCCAAATCCCCGCCGCTGCCGCACGGGATCGACGCGCTCCACCATGTGGTCGTACAACGCTGCTGAGCAGGGCGGTAAGACTTGGGAGCACGAGCCCCCGTCGTTGCTTCGCGAGGCGACGGCGGGCTCGTCTGTAGCGGTAGGCGGGGGTGTACTACCACCACAGAGACGATATAAAGACAGCCGTTGTACGTGCCCTTACGTGACGCCGTTTTCTGTGGTGGCGCTGGATTGTCTCTGTCGCTCTCGACCTCTCGTGCTCCATTTTTTTTTTGACACCTCTCGCTTGGATACAGCTGTAGAATTTCGTACACAGACACACACCTACACCACCCCTACACGCACACCTCACACACACCACCTGTATACAACCAGATCTACAACGGCCGTGTTTGGTTAGGGTGAAAAAAATTTCATGTAAAGGGAATCTTGCACGCATGGAGTACCAAATGAAGTTTATTTGCAAAACCTTTTCACAGATGAGTGCAACTTTGCACGACGAATCTAATGAGCATAATTAATTAGCAATTTGCTACAATAATGCTACAGTAACTATGCTCTAATCATGTGGTCAAAGACCTCATTAGGTTCGTCTGGCGATTTTGCTCAGGGTTGTGAAGGTAATTTTGAAACTGACTTTATTTAATACTTGTAATTAGTGGTCAAAGTAGCATTTAATAGGGGGTGAAAATTTTTTCACCCCCTACCAAACACTGCCAACTATACACAGAAAGCTAGACACGTCCTTGGAGAGATCACTAGAGTCTTCAAGTCTCCGACAACGGGTACGTTGCAGTCCCTTTGTGGCACCACACGTTGAGAGGTTCATTTGAAAGGAACCTAGTGTTCCTGGGTGGGACACCGGCGTCGAAGCCAGGCTTCCAACGCGGGCGGGCAGGACGAACACCAGCGATCCTAACCAACTGAGCTACGACTCAGTTCTCTCTCGTGCTCCATTTGAATCCACAGATCACAGCAATCAAGCCAATTCCTTAAAAAAAACACCAATCAAGCCTTAAAAGCTAGTACTGGATGAGACCAAGGTTAGCCAAGCCGACCGAAACCGCGCGGTAACCGCAGTAAACCGCCGGAACCGCTGCGGCACGGTTGCGGGCCGGATTCAAATTTTCAAATTTAATTCAAAAAAATAAAAAAATCTCAAAAATAGTTCAAGTTGCCACGAATCTAATGTTGTCAAAATTTTTCAAATATTCGTTCGTTTAGTATACTTTGCGGGCATTAGAATGCCCGCAAAAAATACTAAATGCACTATTGTTTGAAAATTTTTGACACCATTAGATTCTACGCACCTTGAAATATTTGTAAAAATTTTTCTTATATTTTCTAATTTTTTAATTCAAATTTGAAAACACACCAAATTCTTCACTGCGCCGATTTTTTTGTCTCTGCCAACGGTTTACTGCTCAAACCGCGCGGTTTACCGCTCAAACCGTGCGGTGAGCCGCTCGAAACCGTTTGAACTAGTGGTTTGGTTTGAAAATTTGAATTTGAGCGGTTTGGAGCGGTTACCGCTCAAACCGCTCCGGTAAACCGTAACCGCCGGGCGGCGGTTTTGTCCCGGCGGTCGGTAAAAAAAACTCTGGATGAGACCCGTGCATATGCAAAATAAGATTCAGCTACTCATCGCTCATGTGGACATGTGGTCATGCCACAGCTCAAACATTAGTAGTAACAAGCACCACTGCAGCCACTAACTTTGATAATTGATATGAAGCAAAGGTGATGCGTGCATTCATCACAGCAATGAATTGCCAATAGTGTCAAGCACCGAACACTCATTTTCTGAAGGACACGCCACAATTAAGGTCAGTTTATTGCGAGTACTAGAAAATTTTCAGACTGCCAATCTAGAGTGTAAGATGTCACAAATAAGGTGCCTTTCTTGTAAGATGATCAATTTACGACGGCTTCATTTACCAGATAGACAAACCTGTGTTTACAGTACTGGTGCTACAAATGGCTTCTTACATGGCTGAAAACAATAACAAAACTATACACTCTGGGAAGGACAACTCCCATCTTCAGCCCAAATTAGTTATGGGGCGTGTTGTTCAGCTTGCATATGTACCAAAATGGACACAAGATAGAGAGTCGAACCTTTTTTGCTGGGCCCTAATTTAACCTGTCTCTACTTTGCCAAGTAATCGCAAGTCAAAATGGGAAATCAAATATCATTCCCCTGCGAGCGGCAAACAACAATATTACTTGGTCCAAACCATCTGCATGGTGCCACTAGAACATGTCACGTGCATTTGTCATCACCAAGAACAAAATGAAATGTCAATAACACAACATACTTCAGAGATACTGTTGAAGCAGGTTACTTGATGTTTTTTTCAATCTGCAGCTCATTCCCAAATGGACATCACCAAATGTGTACCTGGGTTTACAGTCACTAAGAAAGGGCCCTTGTTGCTGAAATTGAAAAGGAAACAATTGAAACAGGGTGCAGACCTGTATTCGCAGTGTTCTGGAAAGCCGCACCGAGCCTTTCCATAGTCCCAGTGGCAGTCTTCGTTTCTTAGTGGACCTCGGAAAGCTGTTCATACACTTCTGTTAGCAACTTGAAAAGCAGAGCCAAAGCATGGCATGACCATTATGTTCGGTGTGTTCAAATTGAAAGCAAACCTTTTGTCACAAATTTGGATTTTGATTCAGGATGCATGTCGTGCCACATTTCAAGCCACAACTCGCGCATTAGTACTGGCATCCTCACAATATTCCTGTGATTTGCTGTTAATGTTAATTCTATATTAGTTCTGCTCAATGAATGAGGAAAGAAAAAATAATGGAGCATAAGCAACACCACACACAAGAAGATATGCCTCGGTCTGTAAAATGTTAATCTGCATAGCTCATGCTAAAAGGGAAAAGCACAAAACTTTCTAAGGGGCTGCCTTGCAGTAAGGCGATGCAGAATGACAGGTACATAGAAATGAGCTACAACTACATAAAATAATAGAAAAAGCAATTATATTATTATGCTACTTTCTCTGGGCATTGGCTGTTCTAAATCAGATGTAAATGAGAGCCCTGTGTGCTCAGCTTCCTCTTAGGATTGTACGCTGCTATCGGTTTCCATGGTAGTAAGCTGGTAACTGTTGCGAGACCTTAAAACACTGTAAGTTGGTTGGATTCATTGTAATTCTGTTACTTCTTAAGTAATGAAATCCGGGCATGGCCCCTCAGTGGAAAAGAGAAGGCAATTCTAGATTTGCACCTTTATCGAGCTCCCAGACTGCTGTTCTCCATCCAGGAAGACTTTCAGCATCCTCAAAATAGGTTATGTACTTCACATGTGGAGTCCTCGTCATGTTTGGTAGTATGTCCAGGCCATGATGGTGATCAATGTTCATGACTGTTTGCAAATCAGATCCATCATGTTCTGCCTTCAAAAGGAGTGGAAGAGGATAATTAGGGAGGCCAACTTAATGCTGTGATATAAGAAATAGGCAATAACAGTTCTTCAATTAAACAAAACAAATATACTAATAGACAGGGCATGCCATTGTGAATCACACCAATAAGCAAAAAAGAAGAGGAAAACCTGTGGAGCCCTCGTTATGTTAACTTTTGGTCCAAGCCAATTCTTGCACCATGAGAGGGAGTTGTAGGATACCTGCCATAGCGCCATGAGACAGCTATTTATTTGCTTATATAAACTCGTTTAGGTTGACATGGACTAAAGAGTTTTATTTGATAATACATACTGTGCCATCACCACTGGAATTGTTGGGCCTTCCAGAAACAGAATTGCCTGATCTGGTAAGAACAAATAATGTTATAAAGATGCCTTAAGGTAAATAACCAAATATATTTATGCATATAAAATCAATGCCTTGAATGTTGTAATAATACAAAAATAAGAACTGTGGCCTGTGGGTGCTATCTAGGAAATAAAAGCTATTAAAAACTTGTCTGAGAAAAGGATAAAAACAATAACGTTAATGGGCCAGATACCTCTTTTCATGTCTGACTCTATGCAAAATAATGTTCTTTCATAATACCAGCTAGTGAGCGAACAAAAATCCAAATTTCTCAAAATAGCAGATGAATGTTCAAATTTTATTCTTCAGAACTAATAAAAGGAAACACATCGAAGAACTATTAAGACACAGCAGATGAAACAAGTTGCAGTTAGATAAATACTCTCCTCAGCAAATTTGTCACACGTATCCATTGACAGAAGCACGATAGATATGTGACTAAACTGAGTACTAATGACTTCTTATATGATACCTGCCTTGAAAGTAGGGACCCTTCAAACTCATAAATAACATCAGTTATTATCCAGTTGTCTGGATATGGTTTGCCACTTGGTGCAAAGTAGTATCCAACCTGCTTGATAAAAAAGAGAGAGGGTGAAGGAATGACACTGTAATTTGAAGCAACATAAAGTGGTGTTACTAAGAAGTAATGGTTACCTCAGTCTTTGAATCAACCCCATAAATGCAAAATACATTCTTTATTGGGGGTCTCTCCCAGGGTGTGAGAGGGTTAAGAACTGGATCACCCTGATAGTACCTGAGATCAACACAGATAAAAATACAAGGTCTTAGACTCTTAGTTATTACCACCCAATGATCAAAACAAAGAATTTGTCTAGTTGGTACATGCCAAATATCATAAGCATGAAACATGGTTTTTTGTTTTAAATACAAAAGATGTGGGAAATACAATATAGCAGCAGTAGGACACAGGCTTTTTTGATCCCTTGCCTGTTAGCAATTTTGTATCCGTGGTAGTTAGGAATGTCTTAACCGCCTAGAAATATATGGTTACTTAGGATTACTTCCTTAGCTGTCCACATTCCTTATAATCTGTCGTGATCTTTTGCAATCACTGACTACCCATTAGAAATTATAAATAAATCACCCTGCGGCCTGTTCAGCCATGTGCGGCATTGCTGCTCCTCTTCCTTTCTCAACTCTTGCATTGCCAATCTCGACTTACAAGGCAGGGGGGAGGATGCACGCTCGGTTTTCTTGCTAAAATTCCCTCTGGAGAAGGATGGCCATGCTTTTGAGGACTGGCTCCCTCATCTACTAAAGATCTTCTTGCCACTAACAAGGAAACTAAAAGGAATCAATCAAGTAAGAAAATGTAGACTTACTTCTCAAGCTGATAAACAAGTGCCTTGCTCTGAGGGTCATAATCCTCTATTGTTTTGAACAAAGTACCATCTGAAACTTCTCTAGCAGAAAATGACAGGAGAGTTGGCTTTCCACATTCCATGCTGGATGTTATGTTTTCTGTTATGTCCATAATGGATGGGTATGCCCCCATATCTGTGATGAAAAAGAGGAAAATGGAGAGAGAGAAAAGGCAAACCTACTTAGTGGAAGAAAAATCTTAGATGTCACATCAAGAAAGGAAGCAATTATTACAAAGAACCTCTAACTGAAGGAACCTCGATACTGACGAGGTCTGTGGGCCATCCGGAGTAGTCTGAAATATATTCTGCTTCATCACATTGTTGTTTGTGGGGACAACCTCCCTTTCCCTCAAAAAATTGCTTCCAGTAAATATTATCAGCTTTGCAGTATTTTGAGAATGGCATAAGCCATAAAGAAGAACCAAATGCATTAAACATCAATCGTGCTGTGCCCTGAAAACAATGTTAAGTGTAGAAATGTAAAAGTAGAGACCAATAAGATGCAAAAGAAATGCAACAAGACATACGGAAAACTAAATGGACAATTGTTATAATTTGAAGTCTAGACACAACCGGAAACTTTAATGCTAGTATATGAAACATAACGGACATACTATGTTTAGTAAACATCAAATGGAACGATGTACAAAGCATGCGCCAGTAAAAAAACTTTTTAACAATTAAAGGTTTCACACTTACACAGTTATTTATACAGTAAGTCAAAAATAAACCTATTGGGTATTAGGGAAAAGAATCGTCAACCACAAAACCGTAAACTCAACACTACCTATGTTGCCAAAAAAAAAAACAAAAGAAACTAAAATGTTAAGCCAGTTATAGGCTTATAGCAGAACAGGGCATTCATTGATGAAAAATTGATAAATTATTACGACAAAATGAAAATAAAATTCATAGAGGACGACTGACCTCACTGACTGGAAGGCCAAAAGTTGTTCCAGAGAGAGCAGCTCTAACTGCTTCAGTAGATCCAAGAAGAGGAGCGCCTAAAACACAGAAAATTGGAAAGCTTGAGGATAAGTAGATAAAAAATAATGTTAGTAATAATACATTTATATTCCTTCCAGCGGATATACCAACTGCAAAGTAAGCGTGTATATGTTCGTCAAGCCACTTGATGTAATGCTTTGGCGCAATTTCTAGTTTCAACCACTCCAAAAAGTAGCGGAACACATTATTTCCCATCGAATGAGCAAATACCAAAGATGGCCCTCCTCGGAGTTTCAAAGCAATTTCAAAAGTTAACCTGCAGTGAAAAGAATGTATGAGCATCACAATATAAATAGTTGTAGCATAGGTATGTACTTTAGAAACACCAAAAGATCTAGACTCTATCAGCTATGAAGAACCTGGTTGCTTAAAACAAGTCAAGGCAAGTGTTACGAACTTTAATTTGTGAAAGTACAGGTCTCTCTCCTCAAGCATTGAAGGCGGCAATCTCCAATCATAAGGAACAGCGATAATTGCATTAGCTTCAATACCAAACTCTACACACCATTTGACCCATTCTTTCCATACAGAAGAGAGAGGACCTGAAACCTTGCCCAATAAACCATATCAGTATAAGATGTTTTTCCCACTCTCTTCTTTCTTTCTTCATGAATTAATGAGGCTAACAAAGATGAATACTGAATGCAACCTTTCTAACAGAAGTACAGGACTGATCCTTTACGTGTAAAATGTAATGTCAATGTCAAAAAAGAAACAAAGGGTGAGATTTTGAAAACATTTCATCCTCAAAATTATCCCAGGAGGCAGGAACTTTAACAGTTCAACTTGTATAATATCATCAGCATCGGATTGAATAAGAACAATTACAGTGGCAGATGATTGTATTCATAAATTATTTCACATTCTTTAGCTTACACGAGAACAAGAAAGTTATTCGTTCCTGTGTACTACTACCCATTGTCATTAATGTGACAATATCATGTAAAAAAAATGATGCCATGCTTTCTGTTATTATTTCAGCCACTGCAGCTCGAATCTAGCAAAAATTGATGTCAAGAAGAACTTCATTTCATTTAACGTGGAGTAGCCTGGCTTATGATACAAGCTACAGTGTCTTGCATAATATATGATTTCGACTGTATAAGTAACTCATGGCCAAAAAATAGGAAGGGAGGTATAAGTTTACCTGTTATATAACCAGGGTCCAACTCTGTAATTGCAGAAAGACCACTATCAGGCCTCGACTTGCATTCTGGATGGTCTGTCTGATTATAAGGTTCAAGCAGCATGCATTTAAGCCAGCAGTTTACTGCAGAGAAAAGCTGCACCACCACGAATGTATCAAAACCAGTATATTTGGATATATGACCATATAAATGGAACAAATTCTATAGTCTGCAAATCACACATTTTTTTTAGATATGACAATCATCAATAAGGACAGATAGTGCTCTGGCCTAGCTAGTTTGGGATGAAAAAGGGACTGTCATGTGATGCCAGTGCAATTATTCATGGTGGCATACTGGCATTAGATACTGTTAGGCAGTGAATGGTTCCTACTGAAACTGTCTAGTGTCCGCACCTGCTGACGGTAATCATTTTTTTCCTGAAGGAAAAATGAGGATGGAATGCAAGCAAATGCTGGATTTGTACGTAGCTGACAAACCAGAGGTGTCCCAAAGGTGTTTGTGGATACCCCTTTCATGGCACTGACATCCAGAGATAAGATGCTCCTGTCTGGTACAAATTTATCCGAACAAAAATCCCTCCACTCTCCGAATCTAGTACTAGACGATCACTAAAAATAGCAAGCATGGAGACAAACGAATGCATACGCTTCTCATACGCGGATCCTTCCAGTGTACGAGTGTATCCACATCACAGGAGCAATCCGATAAACCAAACGCATTAAGCTAAATATTGTGACATACTAATCACCGAATGGTACCAGTACTAACTAGCAGTAGCAAAGCAGAAAGCACTCGTTGGATACCACGAGAAGGGTAGGTAATACAATACCTTGGCGGTATCGAGCCAGACGGAGTCGAGCGGGTTGAAGTCGAAGGGCGAGTAGGGGCAATCCAGGACCGACCACGCGCGCAGCTGCGTCGACGCGAACCCCGGGATGATTATCCCCGACAGCTTCCGGTAATCAAACTCCGCGCCGCCGTCGCCTCCGGCCACTCCCACGGCCGCCAGGACCACCGTCGCCAGCGCTGCCGCGACGGCGAGGTCGCCGCGTCGGCGCTGGCGTCGAGGCATCGCGGGCCGCCGATTCGCCGGCCGCTTTTCCGGCTGGAGGAATGGCCGCCCGTGCGCGTGCGTGCGTCGAGGGGGACGGCGGCGTTAGGCGATCTGGGCCGTCCGCTTTGTCCGAAGACAGTTGGGATCTCGTTCTCGGCTTCTCTCGCGGCGTGGGCCCCAAAGAGAGGGATAGGTGGGAGACTGGTGTGGGGCGGGACCCCGAGGAGCGGCGTCTCGAACACTTGGAGGCGTGCTGGTCGCCGGAGCCGTCCGATGCCGAATCGATGGTCTAGATCGGTCTATCTTCATCTTCCCGAGGAGGATGGGTCAAACTCCAACGGGGAGAAGTCAAGGGTGGGACTGCCAGTTCGGGGCCACTCGGGCGAGCCACGTGTGTGGTGGCTGTCCGCGTGTGCGAGTGGGCTCTTGGGCCTAGCCCAAGTAATTTTGGTACGTTACCATTTGCCCAGTAAGTTTCGGCCTTGGGCCGAGATGTTGAATTCAGTCAGAGGCAAGAATTTTTTTTAATATTTATTTTATCGTGATTTTGCAAAAATATATGGTCTGCCACAAATTTTGCAAAAATATACATCTGCCGCCGTGACCCACGGCGTCAGGGACATAACGCCGTGGCCCACGGCGGTAGGAGCCGCCAGGAGTGGGCCCGTACCCTTAACGCCGAGGGCCACGGCGTTACGACCCTGACGCCGTGGGCCACGGCGTTAGGGGTCCAACGCCAGGCGGCAGCGTGGCGCTGAGCTAACGCCGCGGCCCGCGGCGTTATCTCTTCCTTGCCGCCACGGGCTGCGGCGGTAGGATTTTTTTTTTAATTTTTTTTAAGTTTCAATTGTTGGATAAAAGGACGAACCATTAATACTTAACGACGAATTTAGATAAACGATTACAACATTTGCAATAGCACGTGCGACACAATTACCCTAACTTTGTGCCGCTCTTGCTAGTTCTAACGTGCCTTAGGGGATTTAAATAAACGATTACAACAATTGTAGTCTAGTTGTACAAATAATACCCGGAGAACCCGGACATCATAGACCCGCCGGAGTGCTGGGAGGGCATGTACCCCGACGGGGGTGGAGTTGGATCAGATGGTGGTGGGGGTGGAGTTGCTGGTGGAGTGTTGTCCTTCTTTTCGTGGCACGGACAACAGCAGTACTCGTCCTCACAGCCGGTGTTCGTCTTCACCACCATTGGTCCGGTCACCGGTCCGTCGTCGCCGTTGGTAGATGTCGGATCTGGAGAAGCCAATGCCGACGCGAGTTCTTGCCTCAGGTTGAAGATGACAACATCCTCGAGGTAGTTGATGTACTCTTGATACGGGTGAATAGCTGGGGGATCCACCCATATCTCACACCGCTCCCATATGCCTCATGCACCACCTGCTATGCACATCTGACCATTGTGCTGCTCTGTAACGCTCTTCACTACCTTCTTTGATATCACTAATGGCCTGCAAAATACCTTTGTGTCTATCGTGTATCACACACACGTCTGACACATCTCCCACCACCATTTGCTTCAATCTCTCCAGAAACCAATACCAACTGTCACCATTCTCTCCCTCTGCAAAAGCAATTGCCAATGGCAACAACTGATTGTTGCCATCTGCAGCCACAGCTGTAAGGATTGTGCCCTTGTATTTTCCTGTTAGGAATGTGCCATCTATGCAAATCACCGGTCGACACTGTTTGAATGCAGCAATAGCAGGACCCAATACTAAGAATGCCCGCTGCAAGACTTGCTTCCCTGGCCTTGATACAATATTATAAGTCTTGATATCATAATAACTACCAGGATTTAGCGTGGCAATTGTGTTCAGCAATCGAGGCAGATTGTCATAGGATGCTTCATAAGTTCCCCACCTCATCTCCATTACCTTCTTCTTTGCCATGTATGCTTTACCATAACTTATCTGATACCTAAATTTCTCCTCAATTGCCAAGATAATGGACTTAGGCTCAAAAGCAGGATTTTCCACAATCTTAGCAAACATCTGGCTAGTCACAAAACCAGATGACAAATTACGATGGCTTGCATCCAGCTGCTCAAGTACACAAGTGTGATCCACAACAGATTTGATCTCCCAATAATTTTTCCACTTGCCCTTGGAAGCATACACTCGAAAAGGACAGTTGGGCTTCAGACATTGTACATCATATATATGTGGAGAACTCTTCACTACCCTGAACTCTCTCTGCAGAGTAAGGGTGGACCACCTCTTCACTGCATCTTTCACCTCTACTGCACTCTTATACATGACGCCAACAGAAACTGTATTTTCTCTATACTCCCAGGCCACATTCTCACCAGGATTGACAGATAGCTGTGAGAAATTATAACTGTCCCAATCCCTTGGAACTAGCGGGTCATCCTCGTCATCTGAGGAGTCCTCTTCCAACCCACGTTCATCCCCATTGGCCTCCATTTCGTACCGCCTGAGTAGTTCTTCATTAACTTCCCCCTCGTCAATTGCACCCTCAAAGTGTGTGTCACCATCTCCTTCTTCTTCTTCACTGGAACCACCATCTCCTTCTTCTTGTGGCTCAGTTGCAGGACCATCTCCTGCTTGTAGTTCAGCCTCACCCTGGTGAGCATCACTCACAGGCACTTGACTACTAGACCCAGCCTTATGAACAACTTGGATAAACAGCATCACATGCAAACCAATTTCACATGCTGTTTTGATATAACTCCTCCAATGTTCAGTGCCTTGAAGTGGCATAAGCTCCCAATATAATAACTCACTCCTGTTGATTAGAGCCATAATGGACAAGTCATGTTGCTCTGCATCTACATGAAATGCCCTAAAAAAAACTGGGTAATGGACCCCCAAGTTCTTGAGGCTGCTCTTCTAATCACATGGTCAACCGAATCAAATTCTGACAAGTCAACTCCATGTTCACCATATCTAATCTGCCCATTACCGAAATACAAATTGACACTGAGATCATCTGACATGTCTGACAGCATTAAAAAATAAAATGCTATTAAGAAGTGGATCTGCAACTACAAAATATATCTACTCAGAGCTACACTAAAACTATAATTTTACTAAGCAGATCTACACTACAACTATAATTTTTCTAAGCAGATCTACACTACATCTATAATTTTACTAAACAGATCTACACTAAACTATGTATTTACTAAGCAGATCTACACTAAAACTATGTATTTACTGAGCAGATCTACACTAAAACTATATATCTACTAAGCACATCTACACTAAAACTATTAAGTATTAGAGTATTACCTCTAACGAGACGAAAAACCGGCAGAACTTCGCACCTTCGCCACCTCCTCCTCACTCCCTTCTCCTCTTCCCCCTCTCTTTTCTTTTTTTCGAATTATTATGACATTTTCGGCTGAATTTCGGTGTTATATAGGCAGCTGGACCCTAGCGCCGTGACCCACGGCGCTAGGAGGCCTGCTGCCGCCGTGGCCCATGGCGCTAGGACCTAACGCCGTGACCCGCGACGCTATGTTTCGCCCACGATAAGGGCCCACTCCTGGCGGCTCCTACCGCCGTGGGCCGCGGCGTTATGTCCCTGACGCCGTGGCCCACGGCGGCAGATGTATATTTTTGCAAAATTTGTGACGGATCATATATTTTTGCAAAATCGTGATAAAATAAATATAAAAAAAATTCCAGAGGCAATCTCTCTTTTTTTTACGATGAATTCAGAGGCAATCTTTTAATCGGAATATTACACATCTGATTTCCATTAGACGAAACCAACACGTCTCAAGCCACATCACGCCACTTGTACTAGTTTTTTTTTTAGGCCATGCAATACAACAATACGTTACTAATGTTATTTTTTTAGGCCAGCAATACGCTACTAGTTCATCACAACAAGCAATCGAGATACCCACCCATCTGCAATGCCTGGAGCTCCATCAATTTTATTATTGCTAGTCTGCTACTACTTGGCAACGGCAGCGTGGTGGTGGCCGTCGTAGGGGCGGAAGCCGTGCGCGAGGGCGGCGCGCCAGGCCCTGTCGACGCCGGTGACCCTGGCGCCGCACTCGTGGTCGTCCCACTTCTGGAGCGCGTGCACGATGCCCGCGGCGCGCCACGCGCTCATCACCCTCCGCGGCAGCCAGTTCTCGCAGGCGTGGAGGTTCTCCAGCGAGCCCGGCACCACCAGCGCCGGCGTGCTGTGGTAGACGCAGTCCCCGACGCGGGCCGCCGCCGGAGGGAACTGCGAGTAGGGCACGAAGTGGGCGCCCGCCGGCGCCTTCCTCTGCTCCTCGTCCGTCAGCCCGTCGCCGACGAGCCAGACCTGCCAGAACCGAGTTTTTATTTGTCAACTGGACATGCATGCAACTTGCGATATGAATATGATCCGAATTGACCGCAAGGTAAAAACATGCTATGGTAGATTTAATTACCTTGCTGCTGTAGCTGCGAGAAAGAAGCAGGTGCCTGTGCAGTTCTGGGCGCAGGTCCTGCTTCAGGCAGTCATACAGGTCCTGGTCCACAATCTGAACCTGCTAATTCGATCGACCAAATTAATTAAGGGCCATTAAATTAGCGAGCTGAGCGTCATGATAATTAAACTACTGCATTGTCCCTGCATGCATATGCATGTACTACCTGGATTTGCCGGTGGCAGAGAGCCGAAGCCAGCACGGTGGAGACCTTGGTGGCGCCTCCCAGGAGGAGCACGTCCTTGGTGCCCTGAGGGATCATGTGCACAACGGCGGCGACGGCCAAGCTGGTGCCGTCCACGATCTTGGTCCTCAGGTTAGGTTTCCTCATCACGTACAGCTCGCCGCTCCTGTTCAGCTCGTTTTTCTGCAAACACAATATATAATCTAGCTCACAACGCAGTGAACCACATCCTCTGCGAATTCAAGAGGTAGCGCAGCAGCGGTAAAGATGGGTGGTTGTGCTTGTGCAAAGGGTGGTGTGGTTCAATGCGCTCTGCCGCTCTGGTTTGCTGCATGCAGCGCCTGTAACTTTGGCATCGACTTTACTCCTACCTGCCAACAACGTGCACGGTAAAAAGAGAGCATGCACGGTGGAAACATTGAAGACCATTACGTTGGCACGAGGGACAAGGCAGTGAGAACGGTGTGTGGACCTGGTTCAGTAGACCGAGCGTGAGCACCTTGGCGCCGCTGGCTTCCGCATCCGCCACGGCCTTCTCAATCAAACGCCCGATCGCATACAAACCTTCCTTGGACAGATACTGCATGCACGGTTGCCATAAATAAAGCTCGATTATTTAGTAGTATTTTCCAACTGAAAACATTCCATTTGATTTCATGCACAACCAAAACAACTGCAATTAACTGTATGGCAACCACACATTACTATTTCATTGCTTGCACAAGCAGAACAACTGTAGTACCTGGGATGTGTATCTTGGGACGACCCATGTCTCGATGTTGAGGCCGTCGATCCTGTTGGCCTCCGACCTGAATGTGCTCCCGAGGAGGAGCGAGGTGAGCTTGGCCACCGCCGCCGCCGCCGCCCGGGGCAGGTACGCTCCGGCGAGCGGCGCGGAGGCGACGGAGGCGAAGCCGAGGCGGAGTTGGAAGACGGAGTCCGGCGTGGTGAGGTGCGTGAGGTGGACGACGTCGGGGCGGGCCTCGTCTTCCCCACGGCCGCGCAGCGTGCGCTCGTAGAGGTCGTCGCTGGACTTGTCGAGCGTGCCGTAGATGCAGTCGTAGAGCGGCATGAAGAGGGAGTAGTTGGTGCGGAACTGCGTGTGGTGGAGCGAGTGGAACGACGGCGTGTAGACGAGGTACTTGAGCGGCGGGAGCACGTCGAAGAGCAGCTTGGGGACGAGCTCGAAGTTGCAGTGGCCGAGGTAGTTCATGAAGTCGATGTAGACGAGGTAGCCGTTGGTGACGAGGACGGAGGCGGTGCCGGTGGCGACGGTGGTGAGGAGCGGGATGGCGAAGAGGGCGAAGTAGGCCACCTCCTCGGCGAAGGGGTGGATCACCGAGGTGACGGGCTCCGTCACGATGGACGCGTGGTGGTGGGAGTGGTACCGGGAGTAGAGGGCGTGGTGGTGCAGCGCGCGGTGGAGCCAGTAGTAGAGGAACTCCACGGGGCCCGCGTGCAGCAGCGCCGTCACCACCGCGCCCTTGGGGTTCCACCACGGCAGGCCCTGCGCCGCCGGCACCGCCGCGTTCACCGCGTAGAAGAGCAGCGCCGTCAGCAGGATCTGGTCGTCCCAGTTGCGCTCCCTGTCAACCTGCTCGAAGTCGAGGCTCTTGTGCACGATCCGGTGCTTGCTCCGGGCCGTCTGGTGCCGGGAGACGCTGATCCAGACCTGGCTGTACAGGAGCCGGAGGAGGAGCACCGGCAGCACGGCGAAGCTGAGCAGGTCCGCGCTCTCGCCGGCACCGCGCGCCGTCACGAACCTGTACGTGCTGCGCGCCGCCCATGGAACCACCAGCGCATACTGCGTGCATCGCGTGCAGTTTCATTCTTCCATCAGATAAAATGCATGCATGCAATGCAAAAGGGCATGCAGCATTTGTGCACAATACAATATACAGCTACCTTGAAGTTTCCAAGATCATGCCAGGGCCAGCGACTGAGAGGACCGGGCTTCGTCGCCATCCTTGCTCTCTCGTTCCTCTCCCTAGCAGCTTTCAGAAAGTTGGCTGTGAGTGAGGAAGTATGTGGGATTTGCACTGCCAAGGGTATGTGCAGTGTCTTTATATAGAGGAAAAGCAGGCGCCCGGTGCCAAGACGTTTGTGAGGCAAAGACGTTCCCGAGAGGGACACTTAGATCAACCACACTTTAATTTGTGGGTTAGATCAACCACAACCAGCTACACCAAAAAGTACCAATGCAACGTAACCCACTTTGCAATCGACTGTACCAGCTACACCAATGCAAAACCCACTTCGCAATCGACTGTAGGTTTCTCCAGCATTGCCCGTTTTTACTGCACCCAATCGAGATGCGCGTACGAAGATGCTGCACATAGTACTGACCACTAGTTTGTGGTTCGCACTGTTCGCGTCTTGATCTTTTTTGTTGGGCACACGTGCTACTGCAGGTTTTCCTTCTTGTTTAGTTCCGCAACTTTTTTCTATTCAACTGCTGTCACATCGAATGTACAGACGCTACTTAAGAGTATTAAATATATAGTAGTGACAAAACTCAATCGGTAACTTCGGATAAAATTGCGAGACAAACTCATTCTATAACCTCGGGTTCAATTTACAATTGTTACATAGATTTTCATAAGATTCACAAAGTAATGTAACAATTGTAAACTGAAGATTAGAAAGACTAAATATATATGATGTAATTATATTTTTTTTAAGACGTGCAAAACACATTTTTCATTAAGAGAGGAGAAAAAAAGTTTTGCCGGTTTAAGTTACAGACAGGCACAAAGCTAAACGAAAATAAAGCCAGGGTAGAAGGGTTACACCGCCCTCATCGGGCGAACACCTAACAGCCGAGCAAGCGGAAGAAAACCCGCACGCGTCCAAGACCTAGCATCATTCAGAATCGCCGGCACAAGCGCCACCGGCATGAGCGTTTCCTTGTCGTGGACGCATCTGTTCCGCTCCCTCCACAGCGACCAAGAGACCAGCCAGATGAAGGAGTCGAAACCTTTCCTTCGTACCTTAGCGACCTGTTTCCTAGCGGAGCACCACCAATCCGCGAACTTCACCGGGCGGTCCGGAGCTAGGTTCTGGAGCAGAATATGCCTGAGTGCCGAGAACCAGGTCTCTCTGTTGAAGACACAGTCCACAATTAGGTGATCCAACGTTTCAAACTCCTGTGCGCAAAGCGCGCAGATATCCGAACCCCTGAGCCCGTGACGGTGGAGCCTGTCTGAGGTCCAGCAACGACCATGCAAGACCAACCAGGCGAAGAACTTGCACTTCCCCGGCATAAGAACCTTCCAGATCTGGCGTGCTCCGAGGATCTCAACGCGACCAAGAAAGAGGGTGGAGTAGGCCGAAGCCGAAGAGTAAACCCCGCTAGACGACCACTTCCAAATGAATCTGTCAGGCTCAGACGTGAGCGTAACCTACTGCACCAGGTCCCATACGGTAAGGTACTGCAGAAGTACCTGCACAGTCCTGGCGTGGGTGATGTCCGCGACCCAGCATACCCCTGCCGCCCCCACCTGCAGGGCCTCAACGACCGTGCAGGACCGACGCACCCTCGGCGAGACCGCGGCCCAGAGGTTGGGTGCCAAGTACTTGATGGAGCACCTGGAGATCCAGTTGTCCTCCCAGAACAGCGCACGGGCACTGTCGGTGCGGAAAGTAGTCCCGACACTAACTAGTGAGTTACGCTGTGATCGGCTTCTCGATGGTCGGTGCCAACGACAACACAGGGGACACAAGTTTATCCTGGTTCCGGCCGGGGCCGTACGTCCAGCAGTGGCGTGCTCGAGGCACTGTATTGCGTTGCACCGTGGTGCTTGCAGAGGGGAGCTACAAGCGGGGTGGGAGAGGAGGCTGGACCTCCAGGTCCCTGAGGTTTTGATTGAGGCAAGGGCCAATATCGTAGTGAAGGCAGAAAGCGTGTGGGTTAGTGCTCTCTGTCCTCTGTCCTCCTGCGGCCAGGGGACTGCCCCTCCTTTTATAGGTCAAGGAGGAGGCAGTTTACAGGCGTGCCGCACTGTTCTGGCTACGTGTGATGGCATGGCGGACAGTGCAACGGAGTGGACGGCCGTCCTGGCGAATCTTGCTTCCGGCGGAGCGTCGTGGCGTGCCCTGTACCTGCCCAGGAGCGGCTTCGAGGGTGGCAGCGTAGGAACTTTCCGTGTGGTCGTCGTCCGTACGTTGACTCGAGGGTGCGGCTGACGGGAGGTCGCAAGGGGCACAGCCGCGGTCGTGGCGGTGTCTTGTCGCCCCGCATTCCCACAGCGTCAGGGGTGGCGCAGCAGTGCCCGGGATGGCGTCGTGATGGCGGGGATGGCCGCGCAGGACCGACGGTGATGGAGGTGACGCGCCTTACTGGTCCGGCGTCATGGTGTGGCGCGGAGCAGGCGTCCGTCCCCGCTTCGAGGGTTCCGCTGTCCTCTTTCGAGGGTGCGGCGCGTTGGCCGTACGAGAGTGGGTGGCGCAGTGTCGCGGAGCTGACCCTGGCCTTGCCGAGTGGGTGGCGCAGTGTCGCGGAGCTGACACTGGCCTTGCCGAGTGGGTGGCGCAGTGTCGCGGAGCTGACACTGGCCTTGCCGAGTGGGTGGCCTCATCGGGAGAGTTGGCAGAACAGCGCCGGGATACGATTCCCGGGCGTGTCAGAGGGATGGCATGGCGCGGATTCGCCTTTGACCCAGGCGCCTGCAAGTGTTAGAACGCTGAACGCCCCTGTCGGGGGAGCAGGTGCAGGGGCGGCGAGCCTGTGAGGGCCTCGAGCGAGACGGAATCTCACCCAAGGGGGCGACCGACCCTCGAGCGAGGCGGAGTTTCACCCGGGGGGTGGGGCGACCAACCCTCGAGCGAGGCGGGGTCTCGTGGCGCTGCGCCCCTCGAGCGAAGCGGAGTTTCGCCCGGGGGTGGCTGGGCCGACTGCTCTGGTGGGCCGCTGGGGCCACCAGGGCTGTGGGCCCGGCCGCTGGGCCGTGACTATCTTGAGCGCGTTTAGGTTTGTGAATTCGTTTGTGTTTTAGTCTTTGCGAAAGTGAATGGGTTTCCCCCGGTTTTTTAGGGGACCCTTACGGCTGTCCCCGACAGTAGCCCCCGAGCATCTGCGGGTGTATCCGTTAGGATCCCGCAGATGCTGACGCTTGCTGATGGGACCTTCTTCCCTCCTGATTGCCGTGCTATTCCGTGGGGGCGCGCTAGCGGACCCGCGGGTCTAGCCCCCGAAGCCTTGGAGGAGTGTGTGTACTCCTTCAAGGTTTTTTCGCAGCGTCGTCATTTGTGCGAGGCGTTTATTTCAGCCGGCCTCGGCGGTATTTCAGCCGGCCTCGGCGGTGCCGTACGCACGTGCCGACGTTCGCGTGCGTTCGGTGCGTATCCAGGAGGTGTAGCCACGCGTCGAGCCCCCGAGCCTGGGCCCGTTCGAGGCGATCGGGGCGGGCTCTCCGACTTGTTGGTACGTTCCCTCGCCGTCCCTCCGCGGGACGGGGGGTGAGGTGTCCACAACTCCCATCGAGCGGGTCGCGAATTGCGGGTTCCTCTTCGAGCTGTTATCGGGTGATTCAAGTGGACGCCCATGCCCCGTTCGATAAGGGTTGGCTCGTGGTCCGGAGACTCGTCCATGAAAGCGCTTACGTGGGTTTGCTAGGCAGGGCTCGGTCCCGTTCGCTGGGGACCGAGGGCGCGGAAGCTCTCCCTCGATGGGATCCCTCGACTAGCTGCCCTCGTTGGCTCTTGAATACGACATGTGGGGCGCCCTCGAGCTGGTGAGCTCGAGGACAGTCTCGAATGCGCGCGCCCTCGTCGTCCCTGACTCTGTTGATCTGGGGCGCCTGTTCGGACCCTTCGAGGGTCAGGCTTCGAACCCCTGATTAGTAGGGCCATTGCGGGGTGGCAGCTACGTGCCCCCGTCTCGATTGCATCTGCAGGATTCGTGGGTTCGCGGTCGAGTCGACCCCCGAGCTGCTGATCAGTAATCCTCTAGAATCGAGGGCACCCGTGGCGCCCGCTTTCACCGAGCGGGCCTCGAGGCCACTGGTCAGTAATCGCACCCTTCGAGGGTCTGGTTTTTCGAGCACTGGGCTCGGGCCGTGCGAGGGTCACACTTACGCAGTAAGGGACTAGGCCGTTTAAATGCCCACAGTTGTGGCTTAAGTCGTGCGTCGCGGGCGCGCCTTTTCAGGCGTCGCGGCCGCGCGCGTAGTGGGCGATGTGGGCGGCCGTGACGGCCCGCTGCGGCTCTTCGGTTGTCGCGCCGTAATGATCGCGCGTGCGCGCGCGACCGGCTGTTACGGTGCGGTGGCCCCCGCTTGTCAGTGGTAGATGCAGCCGCCTGCAGTTAATGCGCGCGGCGCGCGGTTTGGGGAGCGTGGCTCCCTTAGATCTATAAATCCAAGTAGAGGGAGGCGGAAGTTCCTTACCTCGTTACTTAGCGCCGCCGCCCTTTCGTTTCGCCCGCCGCTAGCTTCGTCTTCGTGCGCCGCTGTCAATCGCAATGGCTCCCCCCCAGCCGATCACGGTGCTGGATCCGCTGCCGTGGAGCCGCTCGACGGTGACGAAGCTCGCCCTGAGCGAGCTCGTGAACAGCGGCCAGCTGGCGCCGAACGTGGAGGGGCAGCCCTCGGCGTGGATCGTTCCGCCGGCGACGGACCGGGAGCCCAACCCGCCGTACGGCTACGTCGTCAGCTTCATCCGGCACCATGAGCGCGGCTTCGCCGCGCCGGCGAGCCGCTTCATGCGCGGACTGTGCCACCACTACGGGGTGGAGCTGCACAACTTCGCCCCCAATGCGATTTCGCAGGCGGCCACCTTCGTTGGCGTCTGCGAGGGATTCCTGGGGATCCCAGTGAACTGGGATCTCTGGGTCCATCTCTTCCGCGCGGAGCTGCATACGCTCGCTACGCCCGAGGCACGGGTGCGCCGGGCGGTGCGCGCCGGCGGCCTGTCGGTCTCGTTGCGGGATTCGCGCAAGGAGTTATACATCCCCTGCACGATGACATCCAACAACTCGGAATGGGAGCGGGGGTGGTTCTACCTCCGCAACGACGGCGCCGGCCTTCCCCCCTACACCGGCAAGGTGCTGAAGGAGAAGGCCGACTCCTGGCACCACGGCGTGTCCCCTTCTTCGCACCAGGCGCGGTTGGATTCGCTCCTAACCGCGTTGAAGAGCCTGGCGGATGCCGGGTTGGGGGCGGCTTCGGTCCTCGCGAACCTCCACCACCGGCGGATCGTTCCCCTCATGGAGAGGGAGCTCCGTATTTACGAGATGAGCGAGGCGGCCAACCCTACGTCGTTGGCGCGCTCGCGGTTCCTGAATGAGCGCCTCGCTCGGGAATACGCGGCCACGAGGGCGAGGCGCGCCATCAGCCTCAAGGCCGGCCGACACAGCAACGACGACCTCTGGTCGTTCGTTATGCTCCCCGACGGCCCGGCGGTGAGTAGGCCTTCCCCCCTTTCTCGTTCCCCTGCAACGTACCAGCATGGTTTTGACAGTCGCCTTTTAGCAGATGGTGACCGTGGATGCCTCGCGGTCGGACCCGCCCACGCCCCGAGCTCGAGCGGTTGCCCGCGCCACGCAGCGGCGGGAGCAGTAGCGGGCGGCGCGCAGGAAGGAGAAGAGAATCCGGCGGCGGGAGCGTCGGGAGCAGCGGGACGAGGAGTATCGGCTGCGCGAGCAGCAGGGACTCTCTTCCCCGGCGACTCCGGGGAACTCGTCGTCGGGAGAGGAGGAAGAAGAGGGAAGCGACGGGGGGCGGCGCCCCCTCCCCGAGAGGTGGAATCCCTCGACCCCCTCACCGAGAGCCGCAGAGGCGGCAGAGGAGCAGGCGCCCGTGGTGGGCGCGGAAGCGCCCGCCGCCGGGCGGTTCGTGGACGAGGCGGCGCGCGTTGCGGAAGCACCAGCGCGTGCCGCGGAAGTGTCTGGGAGCGCCGTGGTGGCGACCACGAGCGCCACAGCAGCGCCCGCTGAACCCTTGAGGAAGAGGAAGCGAGGTTTCTCCACCTTGAGGTAAGCAGTCGCTCCTCCAGACGTTCCGGTTTCGAGGGGCTGGAGCTCAGTTGTTTGTCTCCGTGTTCGCAGGGTGGCGCCGACCGTTCCCGCCCTCGCGCCTGCTAAAGCGCTCAGGTCGGACGCGTCCGTACCCACGAGGCGGCGCTCGTCGAGGGCGCCACGGGCGGCCGGGAGCGCGGCGATGACGGGCGAGCCACCGCGCAGCGCGGCCGTGGCCACGGAGCCGCAGCAGGAGGCGACGGCCGCGGCGGCGGCTACGACAGCGGCAACCGCCGCGCCGACGGTCCGGCCTCTGCCTGTGCCGGCGGCGGGTGGTCAGGCGGCCGTGGTGGAGATCCATGACGATGACGCGCCTCCGCCTGGATGGGGCCAATGGGAGAACTGGCCCGCGCCAGCCCCCGAGCCCACGGCGGGGGTGTTGGTGATGCGGGAAGATGGCTGCGTGATGTCGCAGCCCTCGGCGCATGGCGCCGAGGCCTCGTCGTCTCGTGCCGGCCCTCCTGCCCCCGACGGCGCCGCGGCGCGTGCGGAGCGGGAGCGGGAGCAAGCCAGCGCGCCGTCGGCCCTCTGCCTCGAGGCCCTGGCCGAGCAGGTGCTGTGGCAAGAGTTCCGCGACCACGGCGCCTCGCTCAACAACGCGCTGGACGAGGCGCTGCGGATCCACGGGGGTCCTGCGTGGCGGATTTTCCAGGTACGCGTCTCTTCTGTTGGATTTCGGAGTTTCTTCCCCCGTCGTCTCTCCCGCGTTCGCGCTTTTTCCGACTCAAACTCTCTTCCGCCTTGTCTGCCGGTGGCAGGAATTGGAGGGTCAAGCCCGGGAGAAGTACGGCCGCCTCGACCGGCTGAGCACCGAGCGCAACTGGTACCGGGATCAATACGACGCTCTTGACGCCCTTGTCGAGGCCCTGCGGACTGACAACGGGTGGCTGGAGTACCGGCTTCAGGCAGTGCGGGACGAGCTCCTGGAGCAGGACGCCCAGGCTGCGGAAGGTGTTTCTGCGGTCGCGAAGGTGCGGACTGCGCTCCTGGAGCGGGACGAGGCGCTGCGGAAGGCGCGCGAGGACGCAGCCGCGATGCAGACCGTGGCGGCAGAGTGGGAGACGGAGGTGGCCGCGATTCGCGCCCAGCTCGAACGGGACCGTGCAACCCTCGAGGGAGCACGGTCTTGGCAGAGCCAGGCCGAGGGAAGGGCCAAGGAGGCCGAGCAGCTGAGGGCCAGCCTGGCGGACCAGGCCGCCTCCCTTGCGTCGACGGGGGAGCAGCTTCAGCGGGAGCGGGACGCGCGCCGGCAGGCGGACGTTCAGCTCCAGCAGGAGCGAACCGCCCTCGCTGAGGCTCGGGCCGCCCTCGAGCGCGAGCGCCTGGCACGAGAAGAGGCCCAGGGTCTCCTTCAGCAGGAGCGCGCCGCACTCGAGGGGGCGCAAGCGACCCTCAAGCAACGGGACGAAGAAGTCTCGCGGCTCGATGGGGAGCTGAACCAGCTCAGCGTCTCCTACGAGGACCTGCGCCAGGCTGTCGTGGAGCAGGAAGCTACGGTCCTTAGCCTGCGGCAGGGGGCCGAAGTCGCGCGCAAGGCCCTCGATACGGAGAAGAAACAGGTTGAAGGTGAGTCGCCTCTCTTCGCATTTTGTATGTCGATTTGGTTCGCTTGGGATCCGCTCTCAATTTTTGTTTTTCGTTCACGGGTTTCAGGCCTGCGGAACGCTCTTGGGAACTCGACGACCCAGGCGGAGTCCCTCCAGGCGGCCTACAACTCCTCACAGCAGGAGCTGGAGGAGCTGCGGGCCGCCGCCCTCGAGGCGTGCCAGGGGGTCGAAGAGGGCGAAGTGCAGGCTGGGAGCTCGATGGCGAGTCGCCTCCGCGCCCTCGGCGGGCATGTTACCCAGCGCGTGCGCCGCGCCCTTTACCTGGGAGTTCAGAAAGCTCTTGGCGTGGTGGCTTCCCACTACCAGGTCGACCTCGAGGCCGTTTCCACGGGCTACGTCGTTCCCGTTGGCGTTGACGACGAGGTGGCGATGAACCGTGCGGATGCGCTCGCTGCTCCTGCCGCCGACATCCTCGCCGAGGACTTCATGGACTTCCTCTTCCCGGACGCTCCCCCGGCTGGCGGCCCCCAAGCCTGAAGACCATTGGGCGTTTGTGCCCTTTATGTTTTTGATGTTAGAATTCGAGCCGCGCGGCTGTTGTAGTAAACATTCGCTGTTTAAAACGCTTCAATGTTTGTAAGTTGAAAAACTCGTTGTTTATTTCGGCAATTGTGTTGTTCTGCCTCTCCGCTTTCTTAGGCGAACCCTGGCTGGGAAGGTTTTCGTTCGCACGGGTAGCTCATAGGCAAAGTGGCGAGGGGGAAGGGCCGTATCCTGCCGGAGGCGTGGGCTATCCCCGACTCGCGCGTCTTCGCCCTTTGGCCACTCGCGTCCCGCGTGGGTTCACCCAAAGTTTGGGTCGAGGCATACTTAGCACATTTGCGGCGAATTTTGCGAAAAAATGGGACCATTTTTTGGGGGGGGACGCCCCCACAGTAGCCCCCGAGGGGGATTTGGTCTTCGGGAGAAAACCAAGTCGCCCTTCAGCTTTTATTAATCTGATGGAAATTACAGCCAACTGGGGTGTTGGGTATGTAATGACAAGAAATACTTGGAAATTCTTTCTAAGGGTAGAAGCGACGTAGCTGTTGGATGTTCCAAGCGTTGGTGAGTTCCTCGCCGTCCTCGTTGGCCAGCTTGTAGGTGCCGGGCTTGAGCACTTTGACAACGATGTAGGGTCCCTCCCATGGGGGCGATAGCTTGTGGCGGCCTCGATTGTCTTGGCGTAGCCTTAGGACTAGGTCCCCTTCGTCGAAGTCTCGGCGTCGTACCTTCCGGGCCTGGTGCCGCCTCAGAGCCTGCTGGTATCTTGCTGAATGCATCAGGGCCACAGTGCGGGCTTCGTCCAACTGATCCAGTGAGTCCTCGCGGGCTCGCTGGTTGGTGCCCTCGTCGTAGCTCTTGACTCTGGGGGACCCGTATTCCAGATCCGTGGGGAGGACGGCCTCCGCGCCATAGACGAGGAAGAACGGGGTGAATCCCGTGGCCCTGCTCGGAGTGGTTCTGAGGCTCCATACGACCGCCGGCAGCTCCTGGAGCCATTTCCGGCCAGACTTGTTCAGTCTGTCGAAAATTCTGGGCTTGAGGCCTTGTAGGATCATGCCATTGGCCCGCTCCACTTGACCATTGGTCTGTGGGTGCGCGACGGCCGCCCAGTCCACGCGGATGTGGTGCTTGTCGCAGAATTCCAGGAACTTCCTGCCGGTGAACTGGGGCCCGTTGTCGGTGATGATGGAGTTAGGCACCCCAAACCGGTGGATGATGTCGGTGAAGAATATTACGGCCTGCTCTGCCCTGAGATTCGTGATTGGGCGCGTTTCGACCCACTTGGAGAACTTGTCAATGGCGACTAGCAGGTGCGTGTAGCCCCCGGGCGCCCTTCGTAGGGGCCCGACAATGTCCAGCCCCCACACGGCAAAAGGCCACGTGATGGGGATCGTCTGGAGGGCATGCGCCGGGAGATTGGTCTTGCGGGCGTAAAACTGGCACCCTTCGCAGGTGCGCACGATCTCGCTGGCATCAGCAACCGCGGTAGGCCAATAGAAGCCCTGGCGAAACGCGTTGCCCACGAGGGTGCGTGGCGCCGCGTGGTGGCCACACACGCCCGCGTGGATGTCCCGAAGGAGCTCGCGCCCCTGGGGGATGGGTATGCACCGCTGCAGGACGCTTGACGCAGCGCGCTTGTACAGCTCGCCGTCGACGAGGGCGAATGACTTGGCCTTCCTGGCGATGCGTCTGGCCTCGGACCGATCCGAGGGAAGCTCCCCTTGCTCCATCCAGGCGAGGTACTTGGCCCGCCAGTCCTCCGCGCGGGGGGCTGGCTCCGTGTCCATGGCTTCGGCCGCACCGTAGCCCTCGAGCAAGGAGAGCACAAACGCCTCGTTCGTGGGGTCTTCATTCATGGGTTCCGCGCCCGCTGGGTTCGAGGGAGCCCCCGAGGGTTCCTCTTGACTCGAGGGTGTCGATTCGAGGTTGACGGACGGCCTGGCGACGTCTCGTGCAAAAACGTTCGGGGGGACGGTGATTCGCCCCGACGCGATTTTTGCGAGTTCGTCCGCCTCCTCGTTGTACCTGCGGGGTACGTGGTTAAGCTCGAGGCCGTAGAACTTGTCCTCGAGAGCTCGTACGGCGTTGCGGTAGGCCTCCATTTTGTCGTCGTGGCAACTCGCATTCTTCATAACTTGGTCAATCACGAGCTGCGAGTCCCCCCTGACGTCGAGGCGTTTGATGCCTGTCTCGATGGCGATTCGGAGGCCGCAAAGAAGGGCCTCGTACTCCGCCATGTTGTTCGACGCGGGGAAATGCAGGCGTACCGCGTATCTCATGTGCTCCCCGAGGGGTGAGAGGAAGAGCAGGCCCGCGCCTGCCCCTGTTTTCATCACCGACCCGTCGAAGTAGAGGGTCCAGCATTCGGCCTGGATTTGCGGCGGCGGCAGTTGTGTGTCCGTCCATTCGGCGACGAAATCCGCCAGGATTTGGGACTTGATTGCCTTGCGCGGCGCATAAGCGAGCGTCTCGCCCATCAATTCCACAGACCACTTGGCGATTCTGCCCGTCGCGTCCGGGTTGCGGATGATCTCACCTAACGGAAACGAGGAGACCACCGTGACCGGGTGGGCCTCGAAGTAGTGCCGGAGCTTGCGCCGCGCGAGCACTACTGCGTAGAGCAGCTTCTGGATCTGTGGGTACCGTGCCTTGGTCTCGGATAGCACTTCGCTGATGTAGTACACGGGCCTCTGGACTGGCAGGGCGTGCCCCTCCTCCGTACGCTCCACCACGATGACGGCGCTGACCACCTGAGTGGTCGCGGCGACGTAGAGGTACAGAGGCTCGTGGTTCTGGGGCGGCGTTAAGATTGGCGCGTGGGTGAGCGTCGCCTTGAGTTTGTCAAGCGCCTCCTGGGCCTCGACGGTCTAGGAGAAGCGCTCGTGTTTCTTCAGGAGTCGGTAGAGGGGTAATCCCTTCTCGCCGAGCCGCGAGATGAAGCGGCTCAAGGCGGCAAGGCACCCCAACACCTTCTGGACCCCCTTGAGGTCTCGAATTGCGCCCATCCGTTCGAGGGCCGCGACCTTCTCGGGGTTGGGCTCGATGCCCCGCTGGGAAACTATGTATCCTAGCAGCATGCCCCGCGGCACTCCGAAGACGCACTTCTCGGGGTTCAGCTTCACCCCGTTGGCTCGCAGGCAATCGAATGCCACGCGCAGGTCGCTAACCAGGTCGTCCGCCTTCCTGGTTTTCACGACTATGTCATCTACGTAAGCCTCAACGGTTCGCCCGATGTGGTCTCCGAAAACGTGCTGCATACATCGCTGGTATGTAGCGCCCGCGTTTCGGAGGCCAAACGGCATCGTTACGTAGCAGAACATTCCGAACGGCGTGATGAACGAAGTTGCAAGCTGGTCGGACTCCTTCATCTTTATTTGGTGGTACCCGGAATAGGCATCGAGGAAACACAATAGTTCACACCCTGCGGTTGAGTCAACGATTTGATCGATTCGTGGCAAAGGAAAAGGAACTTTGGGACATGCTTTATTCAAACTAGTGTAATCTACACACATCCGCCACTTCCCATTCTTTTTCTTGACTAGTACAGGATTAGCTAGCCACGTAGGGTGAAAAACTTCCTTGATGAACCCGGCCTCGAGGAGCTTCCGCAGCTCCGCTCCGATCGCCCGGCGCCGCTCTTCGTCAAAGCGGCGGAGCCGTTGTTGCACGGCTCGGGAGTGAGGTAGGATATCAAGGGAGTGCTCGGCGACCTCCCTCGGGATGCCTGGCATATCCGAGGGACTCCACGCGAAGATATCGGCGTTGGCGCGGAGAAAGTCGACGAGCACCACTTCCTATTTCGGGTCGAGGGTGGAACTGACCCTCAACACCTTGCCCTCGGGGGCTGCAGGGTCGAGGGGCACCTCCTTCGTTTGTTCGGCAGCCTCGAAACTGCCCGCGTGCTTGGCGGAGGAGTCGGGGCCCTCGTTGGCCAGCTTCTCCATGTCTGCGACAAACGTTTCGTCGAGCGCCAGGGCCTCAGCGTGCTCGACGCACTCGACGTCACAGTCGAATGCGTGCTCGATCGACGAGCCCACGGTGATTACGCCTTTTGGCCCCGGCATCTTCATCTTGAGGTAAGTGTAGTTCGGGACCGCCATGAACTTGGCATAGCACGGACGGCCAAGGATGGCGTGGTACGCGCCCCGGAACCCCACTACCTCAAAGGTGAGGACTTCCTTGCGGAAGTTGTCCGGTGTGCCGAACCAGACTGGTAGGTCGATCTGCCCGAGGGGCTGGACGCGCTTGCCTGGCGCGACGCCGTGGAACGGCGCCGTGCTGGGCCGCAGCTGGTCCAACCCAATCCCCATCAGTCGTAGGGTGTGGGCGTAGAGGATGTTGAGGCTGCTGCCGCCGTCCATCAGCACCTTGGAAAACCGCGCGTTGCCGATGATGGGATCGACGACCAACGGGTACTGGCCCGGGTTGGGGATGCGGTTCGGGTGGTCCTCGCGGCTGAAGGTGATGGCGTCCTCCGACCAATCGAGGAAGGAAGGAGGTGCCCTCTCCGCGGCGAGGACCTCGTGCCGCTCTCGCTTGCGCCGATTGGTGGACATGTCCACCGTCGGTCCCCCGAAGATGAAGAAGACGTTCTCCACCGCAGGGAAGCCGTCAGCGTCTCCGCCACCCCCGTCCTTCTTGGCCTCGTCCTCCCTCGCGGCGACGCGGCGGTAGTACTTCTTGAGCATGTCGCACTGCTCAAGTGTGTGGTTGACTGGGGTCTTGTGGTACGGGCAGGGCTTCTTCAACATATCGTCGAATACGCCGGGGCCTCGAGGAGTCCCTCGAGGGCCCTTTCGAGCCGGGTCAACTGCGAGGGCCTCGTCCCCGCCGTTGTCGTGTCCCTGCGCGCGCGTCTCGTGGCGCGGCTTCTTGCCCTTCTTGCCCCGCTTGTGCTTGTGCTGGGGCTCCTTGGACTTGCTGCCCTCCGCGGGCGCGTCGTCCGCGCGCTTGCCCTTCTTGCCGTCGAAAATGGCACCCACTGCCTCCTCTCCGGAGGCGAAGCTGGTGGCGATGTCGAACAGCTCGTTGGAGTCGACCGGCGGGCTCCTCCCGAGCTCGCGCACGAGGTCCCGACAGGTCGTGCCTTCAAGGAAGGCGTGCACGATCTCGGACTGAGCAACGCTCGGGAGCTCAGTACAGCGCTTTGAAAAGCGCCGTATGAAGTCCCGGAGCGACTCGCTGGGCTTCTGGGCGCACGCTCGTAGGTCCCAGGAGTTCCCAGGGCGCACATATGTGCCCTGGAAGTTCCCCACGAACGTGCGCACTAAGTCATCCCAGCTGTGGATCTGGCTGGGCGGTAGGTGCTCGAGCCATGTTCTGGCCGAGTCCGCAAGGTGCAGCGGCAGATTGCGGATGATCACCGCATCGGTGGTGGCTCCGCCCAGCTGACAAGCCAGACGGTAGTCGTTGAGCCACACACGAGGGTCCGTCTCCCCCGTGTACTTGTCGATGGTGGTGGGCTGGCGGAAACGCTGGGGGAAACTCGCCGCACGGATTTCCCGACTGAACACTCGGGTTCCCGGGGGTTCCGGCGTTGGCGAGCGGTCCTCTCGGCTGTCGTAGCGACCACCTCGTCGAGGGTGGTAGCCTGCCGCCGCTCGCGCCTCCGCGTCGCCCTTTCGCTTGGCGTTCAGGACGTTGCGGGCGTCTCCGTCGTGGGCCTCGCCGCGCGTGTCAAGGATCCGCTCCTTGACAGGCGTCTTGCCCTGGTTTGGCGGCTGCTCCGCCGCGCCGTCCGCGTGGACGGACGCCTCCTGGTTCTTCGCGCCACCGTCGCCCCGCGCGCTGGACTGGTTGCGCATGCGGGACGCGGAGCTCTCGGCCTGCTGCACGGCCGCTTGCTCGATGAGAGTCTGCGCCTCGCGGCGCAGGTTACGTGCCTCGGGCGTCGATGGCTCGGGCATGGCCCGAAGTAGTGTTGCCGCCGCGATGAGTTTTTGGCTGGCACGAAGTGGCGTGTGTGGGTCGTCCACATTGAAGTTGGCGTTGATGCGCTCGCAGGCTTGCTTCCCGGCGTCTCGGGCGCGTTCGCCGCGCGCCGAGGCTTCCCCTGCGATAGTTGCACGCAGGAGCCGCACCTGCCGGTACTCTTCCGCGAGCTTCGCCTCGAGCTCGCGTGCCTGGGCCAGCTGCGCATTGACGTCCGCATTGCCCGCTGGTGGGGCCGGTGGCGGGTTCGGCTCCGGATGCTGGGCCGCGCTCCCGTCGCCCGCTCCGTTTGCGCCGTCTTGCTCGTTGGCGATGACAACGAAGCACTCGCGCGAGGGATCGTAACTCCCCTCGCTGGAGTCGTCGGAGCAACCGAACCAGTAGTCCGCGGCATCAAGGAATCGCCGGAAGACCACAGGGTCCGGTACACCGGAGAAGTCCCACTCTGCGTAGCCATGCGAAGTTGAGGGCGGCAGTTCGCTGGGCGAGCCGTGGTACGACTCGTCGTTGGTGGTGGCGATGAGGTTCCGGATCGACAGCAAGTGATGGCCCGGGAGATCCTCGTACGCGGCCATATCGGTGCTGACGGATGAGGCGTACGCCGCAGCAGGGTTGCGCATCCCGTGGGGAAACTGCGGCCCCGCGGCCACGTGCTCCCCCGCAGGGTGCGCCACCGTGCCGCTTGGTGGGGGCGCGTCGTTCCGGGCCGCCTCGCGTGTCGCCCGGCGTCGCTCCGTGCGCGCCTGGCGCGAGCGCTGACCGGGGCGTTTGCGGCGTCGGGGCGTCGAGGCGCTCGCGGCAGCCGCCCGGGTGGGTGCCGGAGCGTCAGTAGCAGGCGTGGCGGGCATTGGGCCCGGCCCAGTCGACCGCCACGGGTGGAGCTCGTCGAAGTTGGTGAGGCGCATGAGGTAGCCGTTCCCTGTAGCCTGGAAGTTCAGGCTCCCAAACCGGATTTCGAATCCAGCGGGGAGAGGGTCCGAGCTGCCCATGGCGTATCTCTGGGACGTCATCTCGGTACGAATCACCATCGAGAGTGCGGGTGAGGGGTTGATCACAGCGCGAGCCCCCCCTACCTGGCGCGCCAACTGTCGGTGCGGAAAGTAGTCCCGACACTAACTAGTGAGTTACGCTGTGATCGGCTTCTCGATGGTCGGTGCCAACGACAACACAGGGGACACAAGTTTATCCTGGTTCCGGCCGGGGCCGTACGTCCAGCAGTGGTGTGCTCGAGGCACTGTATTGCGTTGCACCGTGGTGCTTGCAGAGGGGAGCTACAAGCGGGGTGGGAGAGGAGGCTGGACCTCCAGGTCCCTGAGGTTTTGATTGAGGCAAGGGCCAATATCGTAGTGAAGGCAGAAAGCGTGTGGGTTAGTGCTCTCTGTCCTCTGTCCTCCTGCGGCCAGGGGACTGCCCCTCCTTTTATAGGTCAAGGAGGAGGCAGTTTACAGGCGTGCCGCACTGTTCTGGCTACGTGTGATGGCATGGCGGACAGTGCAACGGAGTGGACGGCCGTCCTGGCGAATCTTGCTTCCGGCGGAGCGTCGTGGCGTGCCCTGTACCTGCCCAGGAGCGGCTTCGAGGGTGGCAGCGTAGGAACTTTCCATGTGGTCGTCGTCCGTACGTTGACTCGAGGGTGCGGCTGACGGGAGGTCGCAAGGGGCACAGCCGCGGTCGTGGCGGTGTCTTGTCGCCCCGCATTCCCACAGCGTCAGGGGTGGCGCAGCAGTGCCCGGGATGGCGTCGTGATGGCGGGGATGGCCGCGCAGGACCGACGGTGATGGAGGTGACGCGCCTTACTGGTCCGGCGTCATGGTGTGGCGCGGAGCAGGCGTCCGTCCCCGCTTCGAGGGTTCCGCTGTCCTCTTTCGAGGGTGCGGCGCGTTGGCCGTACGAGAGTGGGTGGCGCAGTGTCGCGGAGCTGACCCTGGCCTTGCCGAGTGGGTGGCGCAGTGTCGCGGAGCTGACACTGGCCTTGCCGAGTGGGTGGCGCAGTGTCGCGGAGCTGACACTGGCCTTGCCGAGTGGGTGGCCTCATCGGGAGAGTTGGCAGAACAGCGCCGGGATACGATTCCCGGGCGTGTCAGAGGGATGGCATGGCGCGGATTCGCCTTTGACCCAGGCGCCTGCAAGTGTTAGAACGCTGAACGCCCCTGTCGGGGGAGCAGGTGCAGGGGCGGCGAGCCTGTGAGGGCCTCGAGCGAGACGGAATCTCACCCAAGGGGGCGACCGACCCTCGAGCGAGGCGGAGTTTCACCCGGGGGGTGGGGCGACCAACCCTCGAGCGAGGCGGGGTCTCGTGGCGCTGCGCCCCTCGAGCGAAGCGGAGTTTCGCCCGGGGGTGGCTGGGCCGACTGCTCTGGTGGGCCGCTGGGGCCACCAGGGCTGTGGGCCCGGCCGCTGGGCCGTGACTATCTTGAGCGCGTTTAGGTTTGTGAATTCGTTTGTGTTTTAGTCTTTGCGAAAGTGAATGGGTTTCCCCCGGTTTTTTAGGGGACCCTTACGGCTGTCCCCGACAGGCACCGTCCCCCACCTCCACAGAGATCGAGGCGTCGAAGAATGCCTGAGAGGCCCGGTCAACTGGGAATTGGAACGCCGCCCACGTCCGGTCCGGGTCTGTCCGCGCAAGCCAAAGCCAACGCAGGTGCAGCGCCGTACCAAAGGCGCGGAGGTTGGGCAGTCCGAGACCCCCGCAGCGCGTGGGGCAGGTGACATTCACCCAAGCGACCAAACAGCGACCGCCCGAGGCCACCTGTGTGCCAGACCAGAGGAAGCCTCGGATGAGAGTTTCGACCGCGCGCAGTGCCCAGGGGGAGATGGAGATCGCCATTGAGATATGCACCAGGATGGCAGAGGGGGTGGACTCCCTGCCAGGGAGGCAAGCGCCTGGCGACCTTATCGACCAGTGGCTGCAAGGCAGCCTTGGGTAGCCTTCTAATAGATAGAGGTACCCCAAGGTAGGTGCAAGGGAAGTCGGTGATGGTGCAGGAGAGGATAGAGCGAACCAAGGACAGGTGGTCCTCGGAGCAGTTGATGGGGTAGACCTGGCTCTTGGAGTAATTTACTGCCAAGTCAGAAGCGCTCTCGAAGAGCGACAACACCGCCTTGACGACCCGTAGATCCAGCTCGACCGGAGGGAAGAAAGCGACCACATCATCTGCATAGGGAGAGGCGCGAAAGCGGATGTTCCTCCCTAGGCTCAGAAGGAGACCACGGGATTTCGCTTTACGGAAAAGGGCATGGAAGCATTCCATGACCAACACGAAAAGCATGGGGGAGAGGGAGTCTCCCTGGCGTAGGCCTCGACCGTGGCAGATCCGCTGCCCAGGGACACCATTCAGCAGAACATTAGTGCTAGCAGTGGACAGAATGATCGAGACCCAGTTAGTCCACGTGCGTGGGCAGCCGACCACCGATAGGAGCTCGAGAAGAAAAACCCACCCGACCGAGCCGAAGGCTTTAGCTAGATCAATCTCGAATATGATTCTAGGAAGCTTTCAACTAGAGAGCGTTCTGGCCGTGCCAAGAACGTAGAGGAAGTTATCGTGGATGAGGCGACCTTTGATAAAAGCACTTTGGTTAGGTGAGATTAGGGAAGAAAGGTGAGGGGCGAAACAATTAGCTGCTGCTTTGGAAAAAAGCTTCCCAAAGCTATGAATTAGGCTGATGGGACGATAATCAGAAAGAGCGACCGGGTCCCGTTTTTTGGGTATGAGCGTGAGGAGAGCATCATTTAGGTGGTGGAAGCTGCGGAAGTCCAGGTCAGAGAGAGTGTTGAACGCTTGCAGCACATCACCCCTGATGATCGACCAGCAAAACCTGTAGAAGCGACCCGTGAATCCATCCGGGCCGGGGGCCTTGTCCAACGGAAGATCCTTGACAACCTCCCAGACCTCAGCCTCAGTGAAGGGGAGGGCGAGGTCCCCCAAGTCCAACCGCGGGAGGCCCAGCTCCACGAAGTCGAGCGCGGAGGAACGCTCGTGGCTGGTGTCAAGAATCCTGTCGAACTAAGCAAAGGCTGCCGCGGCCTTTTCATCTTCGCGAAAGACAGGGCGACCATCGACCAGAAGGGAGGGGATGAAATTCTTTCTTCTACGGTGGTTGTCATGGAGGTGGAAAAGTTTAGTGTTAGCGTCCCCCTCACGGAGCCACGTAAGGTTAGACTTTTGCCGAGCGACCGTTCGCTGCAGCGAGGTTAGACCTAGGTAGCGGAGCTTGAGGAAATGCAGTAAAGAAAGCTCCTCAGGAGAGAGCGACCAAGAATCCTGTGTGACCTCCAGACGGAAAATGACCTCCTTGGCAATCTGGATTTGCAAGCGAATGCTACCAATCTCCTTGGAGCTCCATTTAACCAGCGCCTTCGTTGTCTCACGAAGTTGGTGATCAATCATACGTAGGGGGTCCACATCAGGGCACGGCCCTGACCACACTGCCTTAACAGTGTCCAGGAAACCCTCCACCTTAGGGCAGAAGGCCTGGAAGGTGAATCGTTTCTTGGGGTGCACCCCACAGTCAAGAAGGAGGAGAAGGGGGGCATGGTTAGAGCATCTGGAAGAGATAGCATGCAGAGCGGAGGAAGGGAAAAGAAGCTCCCAGTCCGGGGAGACAAAGACTCTGTCGATACGCTCAAGCGTAGGATGCGACCTCTCGTTGCTCCAAGTGAAGAGACGGCCCTGAAGGTGGAGTTCAAGAAGCTCGAGGTCATTGAGGAAACAGCGGAAGCAACCCATCATTCTACACGAAAGGTGGCCATTGTTTTTGTCGGACGCTTGATAGATGAGGTTAAAGTGTCCGTAGAGAACCCAAGGCCCAGAGAGCGTAGGACGAAGGGCACGAAGCTCGGCGAGGAAGGAGACTTTATCCGCATCAGACTGCGGGCCGTAAACGGACGAGAGCCACCAAGACTGAGAGGGTGCAGAAAGCAGTGCGACCTTCACCGTAACGTGGTGAAGGCCAAGGGAGGAGGAGGAGACTAGCCACGTGTCTTTGCGCCAAGCGACCAAGATACCACCGAAGCTACCCACCGCAGGCAATGCAACATAGTCAAAATCCAAGCCTAACATATCAAGCATAAAAGGAGGGGGATACAACCGCGAGCTTAGTCTCTTGTAAACAGAGAAGAGAGACACGCTCAGAAGCTACCAACTCGCGGACCGTCGAGCGTCTAGCATGCTGGTTAAGCCTACAGACATTCCAAACAGCTAGGTTTACATCCATTTAAACAAATAAAAAGAGACGACCGCGCGACTAACGTAGACTCAGGCCTGCGCGTCGACGACCACCTGCTCCTCGGGGAAGAGCTCGCGAACTGCCGCCTGAAACTCGTCATCCTCCAACACAGAGCACTGGAACGACCCCTCGACCTGAGCACCGAAGAGCTCTCAGATAGCCCTGCAGTACTCCTCGGACAGGCCCACCGCGAAGAGCCTAGTGTACCGCTGGAACGTGTCAGCGTCCGGCGCCTTGTGCGGCCCGACGACCCCCAGCTTCCGCATGAGCAGGTTCTGCCCCGCGGCGATTGCTGCGGCGTAGCGTAGCGAGTGGAGGGCAGACCTTCGCCTTACGATGTCGCGGGGCGCACAGGACCGGAGGCGGAGGTGACCGCTGCAGGGAGGCACAAAAGTCAGCCACCAGCGACTCGAGGTCGCCCTGGGAGGGTCCCTCAGCCGCAACGGTGGGAGGGGGCACGACCTGGGGGTCGGGGAGGAAGGAGGCAGCTCTGCGGCCACCGGGGAGACGTCGGGCGGGTGCCGAGTAGGGGTGTAGCACGAGCCGGAGGGGGTCGGAGAAGGGGCAACCACAGGGGAGGAATCCGACCGAGGGTCTTCACCGAGCCCGTCCTGCGTCAGCAGCACGGGAGCAGGCAGGGGGAAGAGTATCCTGCGGAAGATGTCTGCCACAGACACCACACGTGCGGAGGCGGGAGTGCGACCAAGCAAAGAGGAGTCTGCCTTGCCACGCGTGGCGCCGACGACCGGATAAGTGACCACAGGTGTAGGCGAACCATAAGGCGCGGCCAAGAGTGCTGCCTCAAGCAGCATCGGGTCGTCGAAGAAGTCCCTGGGTGGCGTCGACTCACGAAGGGGAGGGAGCTGCTCCGGCCGAGGACACTCGACAGGACGGTGGTGCCCCGCGACCGGTGCCAGAGAGGCAGCCGAGGAGCACCCAGCCAGCTAGACTGCCGGGAGAGGACGCTGACGGCCCTTCGTCGGCGGCCCCGGCGACGGCGGATGGTCGCGAGCCGCCGTAGAGGCGCGCCGACGGTGCTCCGGAGGCGGCGGCTGCCGCGCCTCCGTAGCGGGAGGTCGACACACGAACCGTGAAGCGGAGGCCGCGGCTCCAGCGACGAACGGTGCCGCCGCGGCCGACAGGCGAGACGACCAAGGCGGGACCACAGGCGGACAGTGAATGCCCTGCAGCGCCTAGTAGGGGAAAGAGGGAGCCGGAGGAACGAGCGTAGGAGCAGAGGTGGGGGCGCCGTAGCAGGCGGGTCCACGCCCCCCGGCCGCGCGACCAGACTGGCTGCCGGACGAGGGCGGGACCCCTCCACCGGGGCCGGAGCCGGAGGAGGGCCGCCGCCGAGAGCCAAGGACCCCGGCTGTGAGGGAGTGCCAGAACGACCAGAGGGACCACCATGCCCCCCTGACCGGGAAGCACCGTCAGCCGGGGGAGCCAGAACGCCGATGATCTCGATGATGTCAATCGTTGCCCGGTAGCGGAGACACGGCAGGCAAGCGCCCAATCGGTGCCAGCATGTCCTTCTATACCGGGATCAGGCCCGGGTCGATGCAACCCGCCAGGACGTAGAGCTCCTTAAGGTTGGCATTCGACTCGGACTCAGGAGCTAGAGTGATGACCGCACAGTAGAGGCGAACGGACGAATGCCCGCGACCATAGCGACCAGATCCCGCTTCAAAACGACCTCGTTCGCAACGACCTCAGGGAGGTGAGGAACGAGGCACCTCGCCCGCCCGAGCCTTGCTCGCAGAGCGACGAGCCGGTGGTGGTGGCGGCGCGCCCTCCCCAGGAGCTGCGTCACAGCGCGCCGCGGCGTGGGGGGCACGGCCGCGGCCCGTCGGCGGGGGAGGAGGCGGGGCGTCGCGTGCCGCCGGGGGAGGACGCCGACGACCCTCCGGGGGGAGGCGGCAGAGGGTCGCGGGTCGCCGGAGGATGGCGCCGACAGTGCACCGGACGGGGCGGCGGCCGCGCCTCCTACCACGGCAGGGGCGGCGAAGATGGAGGTGGCCGGGCGTCCCTCCCCTGCACCGCCAGAGGGGGTGGGGAGGAGCAACCAGCAGGGCATGAAGCAACCAGAGGGGGAGGAGGTGCGCCCCCCGGCCGGGGGCCTGCGCCCTCCACCGTAACCAAGCAAACCTTCGGGCAACAACACGAGCTCTCGTGGTGGCCGAGCTGGTGGCACCGGAAGCAACACGGGGCGTGGGGCCAAGCGGCGGTGATGTGATCTTCCCCAAAGTAGTTGAAGCACTTCCCCATCAGATCGGTGGGGACCGAGGACGCGGGAGGGGGGGGCGACCGCTCCGCACACAGCTGCTTACGCGACCGCACTTCGACGAAGCCATCCGCGTCCACCCGGGGGGCCCTGGCGGAAGGTCCGACGGGAGGCGGCGGTGCCCCCCCGGCCGGACCCCCGCGCGGCGAGGCGCGGTCGCGGGCGGCCCGGTAGGGCGGCCAGCGCGGCTGCCCCCGGGCTTGGTTCGCTGCTGCGTAGGAGATGGAGGCGGAGGTGGTGGAGGGGACAGCGGCCGTTTGCCCAAGATCCCTCTGGAGGAAGCGACCACGGGCGGCGGAGCAGCCGTCGACGAAAGATCAGCCACATCATCGCGGGTGACGGGGGAAGGGTGAACACGGAGGAGCGATCGAGACGGGCGAGGAGGCGGGGAGGGGGTACGCTCCGGCACCAGGATGCCGGCCTCCCGCATCTGCTCCGAGAAGGTGGGTGAAGGGGAGCGACCATGCGGCACCGGGGAGGACGAGCCCGAGGCGGAGGAGCCCGAAGCCTCAAGGGGCCAAAGCTCCTAGGCGGAGGCGATGGAGGGGCCTGGCTCCGCCGAGCCCGGCTCCACCATCACCACCGGCACGACCGAAGGCAGGCGAGGGCCGGAGGCGGCAGGGCTGAAACCAACACGGTCGTCGCCCGCCGGCTCGAGGGGGCGCGCCCAGCAGTGGGAGGAGGAGGAGCTGGCCGGTAAGGAGAGGGGTGCCTTGCCACGAGCCAACGCGTCGGGTGGGACCCGGGCCGAAGCCACAGTGGTCGAGCTGCCACCGGCAGCCTCTGCCCCGCGGGCGGCCGGCCGGCCCCCGGCAGGGCGAGCCGCGGCACCGCTGACCGCCGGTCGACCCTCGGCCGGGCGAGTCCCAGCCGCGGCTGAGGTGCCGGCGCCGCGGGCACCAGCCGGCCGTGCAGCAGGAAGCTGCGCCGGTGCGCTGCCACAGTCGGCCGCGGCCGACGCCGGAGAGTCCAGCCGAAGCAGGCAGCGGGCCGGGCAGCGGCAGCCGGGGATGGTCCAGGGCGGCCGGCGACCACGGCAGCAGGCGAACCAGCCGCACCGGCGGCCCCGGACCCTGCGCACGCCTCGAGGACACGCAGGGCCGAGGCGACGGTAGCAGGGCCCGCGGCAGCGAGGGCGCCGTGGAAGGGGAGAGCGCCGTGGAAGGGGAGAGCCCCGGGATGGCGGAGAGGGCGGCGAGTCCCCCGCGCACGCGGAGGCCACGACGCCGCGTGGTGAGCCGGCCGGCGATGACGCGACGGGCGCCGGCCCAGGAGCACCCACCCCGGGGAGGAGGCCGGAGGAGGAGCCCTGCAGCGGCACGACGGGCAACGGGGAGGGGGCCGGCGGGGGACCGTCCGGCGGCGGCGCGACGGGCGCCACCCGCGCCGGCGCCGGCCCGCTGCCGCCCGCCGAGTCGGCGACGAGGGGGGAGGCGCGAGGAGAAGGACGCCGGCGGCAGAGGGAGCACCGGAGGGAGGGGTGGCGTCGAGGAGCTCCTCCCCGAGGTGGTTGTCGTCGTCCATGTCCATGGGGTCTTGGAGCTCAAGCACCACCATGGGGGCACCTCGCCGATCTCCCTGCAGAGAGCACGAGGGGGGAAGAGGAGGGAGAGATGGAGAGAGCTCAACGAGAGGGTCACGGATCCGGTGGCGGTGGAGGCCGCGGCACTCAGAGCAGGGAGATCCTGCTCCGGCGGCCGGCGGCGGTAGGGGGTCGGGGAGGGGGTCACGGGATGAGTCGCAACGAACCGAATCGTCAGACGTTCATATGATCAAATTATAAAACTAATTACGCATATGGACTGTAAATCATTAGACGAATTAAGCTCAATACATTCGTCTCGCGAATTTACACGGGGTTAAGGAATAGGTTTGTCATTAATCTACATTTAATACTTCTAATTAACATCCGGACATCCGATGTGACGGGTTAATAGTACTCCCTCGCTCCATTCCAAAATACAGCTATGTTTAGAGTTCAAAATTTATCTCAAAATACAACTACGTTTGAGTTGACAACTTTGATTCAATGGTTGAGTGGACAAAAAATAACCCTGCGATAATCAATTGTCGTGTGGTCTAGATTTATTGTTAATAAATAGCAGCATGCACAATACCTTTTATTTGCATGCAGACATATAAGTAAGGTATAATTGCCATACATAAATCACATGCACATGAATAATGGACATGTTTAGTGAAGGGTATATTAGACATTTTAGCACGATTGGGCTGAAGTGAGTCTTCAAGGTGAAGCGCGACGAGCACGGCGCCATCGTCAAGTACAAGGCGTGCCTCATCGCCCGGGGCTTCGTTCAGCGCGAGGGGATCAACTTCGAGGAGGTGTTCGCGCCGGTGGCGCGCATGAAGTTTGTTCGGCTGCTGCTGGCGCTTGCGGCAGCCAATGGCTGGGACGTCCACCACCTCGACGTCAAGTCAACTTTCCTCAACAGTGATCTGGCAGAGACGGCCTACGTCAAGCAGGCTCCGAGCTTCGTTGTCCCCGGAGCAGAGCACAAGGTGTTGCGGCTGCGCAAGGCCCTGTACGAGCTGCAACTAGCACTGAGGGCATGGAACGCCAAGCTCGACGCCACACTCCGGGCACTTGGGTTTGAGCGTTGTGAAACAGAGCACGCCATCTACGTGTGGCGGCGGGGAAGTTCGAGCTCATCGTCAGCATGTATGTCGACGACCTGATTGTGACGGGGTCACGCGCGGCGGACATCACCGGATTCAAGTGGGAGATGGTGGATCGATTCCGCATGAGCGATCTGGGCGTGCTCTCCTACTACCTCAGCATCGAGGTGAAACAGGGGAGCTGCGAGGTGCGGCTAGGCCAGAGGGCCTATGTAGAGAAATTGGTGGAGCGCGCAGGCATGGCGGGATGCAAGCCGTGTCCCACGCCAATGGAGGAGCACCTGAAGCTGTCAAGGCACATCACGACGGAGAAGGTCGACACGACGCTGTACCGGAGCATCGTCAGCGGATTGCGCTACCTCACGCACACCCGACCGTACATTGTGTTCGCGGTCGGGTACGCCAGCCGGTTCATGGAGGATCCGTGGGAGGACCACTGGATGGCAGTGAAGAGGCTGATGCGCTACATCAAGGGCACAATGGAACAGGGGATCGTCTTCCCCAGGTCCGACGATAAGGATGCACCGCAGCTAATTGTTTTGAGTGACGCGGACATGGCGGGCGACATTGACGGGCGGCGGAGCACCTCTGGTGCGCTCGTCTTCCTCGGCCCGGCCCCGATTTCATGGCAATCCACTACTAGAAAAAACCCCTTTAGCTACGTTATAGTAGCAACGCACACTAAAAGCGTTTCTATGTTAGTGCATAAAGATGCTTTTTGACATTATTTTGATAACATATCAAAGTGTCACGATAGAAGACATGCTTACATTGTTAGTAGTCTTATAAAGATATTTTTGTAACACGCTACTGAAATCATCTCAAAAGGACACAAAGTTAGACACAATTTAAAGTGTCATTATTGAAAAGACATGCTACAATACGTGTCAAACAATGTGTATACCCACATAAAGATACTTTTTGACATGATTGTAAAAAAGTTTCAAAATGAAGCATGGTTTATGGTTAGACATGCTTTGAATCGTGAGTAGCATGTAGGAATGTCATAAATCGTATCAAATAAGTGTAATAATGGTTCTTCATAGGAGAACTCAAAAGTAAAACATACTTATGCAAGTCGGATTTGTTGTGTAGGTGAGATGATAAGGAAGCTATGTGTGAGGTGACAGATCTTGGGTTCAAATCCTACACACCACACATATTACACATAAATAATCATGGATATGTGTCCTCCAATCTGAAATAATTTTTTTTTGTTTCATAAATTAGTAGACATTTTATAAATGTATATAGGAATTTGTCTCTATATTTTTCAACACACAATGAAGTATTACTATACTACGTAACTACACCACTAAGCATGATATAAATGCGTCTCTAAAATTGTATCAATGCAAGTAGACACACTTAACAAATTCGTCTCTACGAATCCTAACACGGTCCATGTGAAGATGCTTCAAACACGCTTTTTGATCTACAAAGCCATAAAGACGAAATAAAGTGTGTCTAACTCTAAATATAACGTAGCTAAAGAGGGGTTTTCTAGTAGTGTTCGCTGAAGCAGAAGATCGTGGCGTTGTCGAAGTCCGAGGTAGAGTACGTCGCGGCGGCCACGGGCGTGTGCCAGGCGGTCTGGTTGCACCGGCTGCTAGAGGAGATCACCGAAGAGGAAGAAGCTACTCCTCCAGCATTGATGGTTGACAATCAGTCGGCAATTGCGCTGGCAAAGAATCCAGTGCTCCACGACTGGAGCAAGCACATCGACGTGAAGTTTCATTTCCTGCGGAATTGCATCGATGAAGGAAAGATTGTCATCGAGTTCGTCGAGACAGGTCGGCAGCTCGCTGACATCCTCATCAAGTCCCTCGGGCGACTTCGGTTCACTGCGTTGAGGAAGACGATTGGCATGGTGGACATTGGAGCATAAATTAGCAGTAGAAATTAGGAGAAGAATTGTAAGATGATTTGCTACAGCTCCTTTCTTTTCTCCCCTCTCCTTGAATTCCTGGGCATGCTCATCTCTTGAGACATGGCTCATGTATGTAGTACTGGGCAACTAGTGCCATGAAGTAATCCAAGTAGTGGTTGTAGTACTAGAAGTATGCAGGAGCAGTGCCAAGTAGTGGCATACAATCCATTTAGGTGTATGTACAGTGGTGGTATTAGTGTAGCTTAAGAGTAGGTAGTTGGTAGCACTATGTGTATATGTATTCCTGCCATGTGCAATGAAAAGGCAGCTCATTTGACACTAGCTGGGAGCCTGCTGCAGCGCGTGTGCTTGTGTGCTCAAGTTCTTCTTCTTCCTTAGCCAAATCTAGTTGATTGCTAGGTGTTTGAGTGCTAACCTTTGTGGTGTAAGGGGTTTTGGTGCCAACAGGGTTGTAGGGGGTGCTGGTGCCAACATATTTGCCCACATTCAGCATGCCTGCAGCTAAGCTTGCTGCAGCGTGTGTGTGGTTGTGTGCTCAACTCTCATCTTCTTCCTTAGCCATGTTTAGTTCAGTGGAAATTTTTGGAGAAATTTTTGGAGTTCCCTTTTAAGGTCTATTAAGAGTATTAAGCATAGACTAATTATAAAACTAATTACACGAATGGACTGAAAATCGTGAGACAAATCCATTAAGTCTAATTAACCTATCATTAGAGATTGGTTACTGTATGTTGCACAATGTTGTCTAATCATGACATAATTAGGCTTGTTATATATGTCTCAAAAATTAAGATAGAAGTTGTGGAATGAGTTTTATCACTAATCAACATTTAATAATCCTAATTAGTGTCTAAAGATTGATGTGACGGGTAGTTTGTGAAATTTTTGGATGTAAACTGAGCCTAAGTGCTAGGTGTTCTAGAGCTATCTTTGTGGTTGTAGGGAGTGCTGGTGCCAACAGACATGACAATGCAACTTGCGCCTGTGTGGAGAAGAAGGTGAGGAGAGAGTAGCAAAAGATTATGTCTACCAACCTTGAGATTTAAAATAAGAAAGAAAGTAAATATCAGTGAAATGATATTTTTTAGCACCACATCATAAGATCTCGTACTTCATCATTATAAATTTTTATCATCTGAATTTGTATGTTATAAGAGAAACCCTCTCTAGAGAATTTGAACAAGTTATTCAATGCTCCATAGTTGCCGTCGATGATGATTTTCCTAAATCGACTGTAGGTTTCTCCAGCATTGCCCCTTTTTACTGCACCCAATCGAGATGTGTACGAAGATGTTGCACACAGTACTGACGACTAGTTTGTGGTTCACACTGTTTGCGTCTTGATCTTTTGTGGGCACACATGCTACTGCAGGTTTTCCTTCTGTCCTTTGACTTTGTTTAGGTCGGCAACCTTTTGCTATTCACCTATATCGAATGTACAGACACTAATTAGAAGTATTAAATATGAATTAACAGCAAAACTCATTTCATAACCTCAGGTGAAATTGCGAGATGAATCTATTGAGCCTAATTAGGCCATGATTACACGACGACAAAACTCACTCCACAACCTTAGGTTCAATTTACAATTGTTACAGTAGATTTTCGCAAGGTACTATAATAATTGTAAACTGAGGATTAGGAAGACTAAACATGATCTAATTATAAAACTAATTACACATATGGACTGTAAATCATGAGATGAATCTGTCAAGCCTAATTAAGTTATCACCAAAAGATGTTTGTTGTAGCACCACATTGTCTAATTATGACCAAATTAGGCTCAATAATTTGTCTCGTGAATTTACACGGGTTATGGAATGGGTTTGTCACTAATCTATATTTAATAGTTCTAATTAACATTCGAACATCCTATGTGATGGGTGAATAGTACTCCCTCCATCCCAAAATACAGCTACATTTAGAGTTCAAAATTTGTCCCAAAATACAGTTGTGTTTGAGTTGACAACTCTCAGTCAATGAATGAGTAGACAGAAATAACCCTACGATAATCAATTGTCGTGTGGTCTAGATTGTTAATAAATAGCAGCATGCACAATACCTTTTATTTGCATGGAGACATATAAAGAAGGTATACTTGCCATACATAAATCACATGCACATGAATAATAGACATATTTAGTGAAGGGTATATTAGACCAAGGTTTTAAATAGCGCGCTATAGCGGCGCAATAGCGGCGCAATAGCGGCCCGTAGCTCTCGACGCGAAGCTATTCTTCTTTTTTGTGCTATCGGCGCTATTACCGCTATATCGCGCTATTGCACCGCTATTCCATAATAGCGTCATATCACCGCTATTTTTCCGCTATAGGCTCAGGCAAAAAAAACCAAGGCAAGTGGACTGTAATTAAAAACTTTAGGCTGTTGCCAATAACCATGGCTGTTGCTATTTGAATTGTGATTTGTGAACTTTATGGTTGTGTGGTCCATGGTTGTTTGCTTATGTACTTCAACTTTAAGTAATGACTTGATGCCTTCATGGCTATTTGGTATTTGCTTTGAGGTTGAGAACTTATCATGTTATGTTGTCCATTGTCATGGCTATTTGAATTATTAACTTATTAAGGCTAGTTCAACACTGTCATGTTGTTGTTGCTGTTTCAATCAAATAGCGCGCTATAGCGGTGATATAGCGGCAGCAGCAAGCTGTCGCTACTGCACATAGCTGCCGCTATAGCTGTGCTATAGCGGCGCAATAGCGCCAAATAGCGGCCAGACTAGGACGCCGCTATTTTTCATAGCCCGCGATCAAAAACCTTGTATTAGACATTTTAGCATTTTTCTTAGTCGGTGTTAAAAAGACTAAATGTAGCTATATTTTGGAGTGAAGGTAACAAGGTCTGATAGTGTTGTTCTAAATCAAAATATATTCCATATTATATGTATTATATAAGTTTACAATTTGTAGACGTTTGCAATAAGAAAACTAATTAAGTCGGTGGGGGTAGACTGCTCTACGGTTTTCATTAAGAGAAAGGAACTTAAATCTCAGTTTAGAAAATCCGCGAACTCCAACTTGACCAGCGAGAGGATTCTTTTAAACCATTTTCGTAAATTCGTTACGATGAGAAATCAAATCTGAAACTCTTAGTTACGATCATGCCTTAACTCCCTCTAACCAACTAGTTTAGAGGATCTTTAGACGTTTGGAGTAGCAGTGCGCCTGTACGATACGTAAGTAAAACCGTTGAGATGATTGTGGGTGGGTATATATCCCCGGGTTAGGCCTTGGTTGGGTACGGTCGTCAACCACAACCCGTACCAAGTACCAACTTAACGTACTGTGTAACTCATCACTTTGCAAGAGGCTGCTGGTGGTCTTCATCGACTGTAACCCATCTTCTCCTCGCGCCCCGGCCCAGCATTGCACGTTTTCACTGCGACGACGTCAGAGCATCTCCAATATGCACACTGTACTGACTAGCTTGTGGGTTCACACAGGCCTAGTTTGCATTGCTGGGCACACATGCTGCTGCAGGTTTTCCTTCCTATGAGTCCTTGCCTGCTGCATGCGGGTAATATTCATGTATTCACATTTATGGTGTGTGCTGGTAGTGTGCTACGATATTGGTTTCTCGTGTTTCTTCTTCTCATAATTATTAAGCAAAAGTAACTTTCTCCGACCTGTTATGATGTTTACGCGACTCTGAGGACGGGCACTAGCCCGGTTGGTGGAGCAGCTGGATGTAGCGTCCACACCGTGGGTTCGAGACTCACTCGGCGCAGGTTTCCTTGTCGGAGTTTATCTTCGAAAAAAATTCCCTCGCCGGTGAAATCAGGGTTCTAAGGTTTTTAAGTCGGTAGGAGACTTTCTTCTCTTAATGAAAATCGTGAGAGCGGTCTTACTCCCACCGACTTAGTTTTATGTTGACGTGACTCCGATCCCTTCTCGGTTTGTCACGTTTTTAAAGGCTTGTCCGTGTTTGCAAAAATGGTTTACACGGGTTATGTTAAGAGATAAGATCTGATAAACTCAAACGAAAATAAAGCAGGACTTTGACACACCAGCCTCTTGTTCTCTTCAGGAGCGCGTGCTACCAGCTCGACAGCTCGAGTCGGTTGTGATTGCCTATTGACACCACCTTGGCATGCTTCTTGTCGCGAAAAAGGCAATACGCGTGCATGCGACATGCGAGCACAGGCGGCCGGTTCGACGACGTGAGCCACGCCGTCCATCGTTGGAATCGGACGGACCGGATCGATGATGGATGGTAATTACTTGTCTTTGGTACACCAGCGGTGGCCCATGCATCCCGGTCCATTATTGGTTCTCTCTCTCCATGCATGCATGCTCTTTATTTTTTTATTTTCTTTCATAGTTTGCACCGAATATTTTCATATACGAATGCGTACGACGTCTTGTGCATGGCAGCGTTGCATCGGATGATCGAATGAGGAATTTTCGAATGGTGGTGGTGCATGGGCCGATCGAGCTTGAAAAGACTTATGGTACACAATAGTAGTTGGCGGCTGTAGAGAGAATTCAAAGCCAACCATGGACCTTTTAAACAGTACCGGCACGGTGCAATGTGTTCCTAGCGGCCAGCAGGAGGAAGGACCTTGGTATGTAGTGTCCTGAAACGATCGATCTGGGGAGGGAGAAGAGGCGTTATTGCATTTTCTTCTACCAATCTCTCGTACTTCTTTGGCCAAAAGTTGTTGTTGTTACTGTTGTTCACCGACCAGCTTTGGCCAAAAGCATGCATGCATGAAGGCACTCTCAATTGTGCATTAATGTCAGTTTCGATCTCTCTTAAATAGATTATCAATTAATTAAAATGGTGATGTAACAGTCTAATTAATGAGGAAAGAGATGAAAAAACATATAAATAGTTTCTTCATGAAGAAACCAAGTCTTCTCTTGAACCAATGCACCAAGAAATCATAAAATTATCATTAGGAAGAAACTACTAGTTTCTAGAGCACTCATGCACTCTCTCGTTAGAGGAAGAAGTTAGAGTTGAAAGACAAAAAGAGAAAACAATTATTACTTAAAAACACTACTACTGTAGAAGATATTTTCTACAGATGATTTCTTATATGTTATGTAAACCGTGTTTAGTTTCTTTCATTGGAACTTCCCTGAATGATCATCAGCCAGCAGGTGATGGATCGATGAGCTCGAAATCTGGCAAATGGAGCACGTCGAGACACTAGAGAGATCCTGCACTGCACTGTACTGCATGCGTATGTAATTGCATTTGCATATGAATGAATACGATGAATGCTTTTACCTACTCTGCATTTATTTGACGCCATTACTACTTGCATGTTATGCCCCGGAAGCAGCGCGTACGACGATATAAAGCCCGGCCCCTTCAATGGAATGGAGGGCCTGTTTAGTTGTCGAAAATTTTCCCAACTACCCGTTACATCAATCTTCCGACACTGATTAACAGTATTAAATGTGAATTAATGACAAAACTCATTCCATAACCCCTACCTAATTTTTCAATATGAATCTAACGAGCCTAATTATGTCATGATTAGACAACATTGTGCTACAGTAAACAATCTCTAATGATGGATTAATTAGGCTTAATGAATTCGTCTCGCGATTTCCCGTCCATTCATGTAATTAGTTTTATAATTAGTCTACATTTTTACCTCTAATAGACCTTCAAATGGGCTGCTAAAATTTTTTGCCAAAAATTTTGGTAACTAAACAGGCTCTTAACCACCTGTTGCCTCACGTCTCTTGTCGTTAGCTGCAAACGCACCGCATGTACAGCAGCTCGATCTTGGTCCCTTGTCCGTATCCACTGACGATCGATGCATTATTGGTCGGAAGCTAGCTGCTTGCATGGAGATGGAGGACTACCGATTAGATCAAATTAAATTGGCCATCAACAAATCAATCCAGCGTGGCCCCTTGCCGGTGCATCTATCGTAGATCCGGTCGTCTGAGGCATGCATAAAAACATCTGTCCTGTCACCTGCAAAGGCACATGCATACACACAGCTAGAGTAATACACTATACAACACTAAGATCATCCACACTCGTCGTCCTTCATATTTTCCTTGAAAACAGAGTATTTCTGCCCAGTCATCAAGATTCTTTCTTTTATATCTACTTCTCCCGCACCCATCACTCCTTTATATTTCTTCTCTATCCCAACAACCTATTATGGACCCCACACGTCATTCTCCCTCCCTCTCTCTCTTTTTCTTCCACCTCCCTGCCCCGTTCCCCTTCTCTCTCGGTCTCTCCCTCTGCTTCTTCCCCACCTCGTCCGTGCCGCACCCTCTCTCTCAACCTGCTCCGGCGGCCCCGACCTCCTGCCTTCCAGCGCTCCGGCGTCGGATCCGTCCGCCGGCGAGCTCGAGCAGCGGTGGGAGAAGCAGGGAGGCCAGCAGCGTGCCCCTCCTACCTCTCTGGTGACGACTCTCCCCTGTGCCTGCTCGCTTTGCACGGCGGTCGGGCCGTCGAGCTCGAGCAGGGAGGCGCTCTCCCAACTCCGGTTGTGCCCCCGCCCGGCTCTCCCTCCCTCCCCTACGCCGACGCCAGGCGAGGCGGGGCACGGGCGCACGGCCCTCCTCCACCTCCACCCTTCCCCTCCCTCGGCAGCGGCGGTCCAGACTGCCGGCGGTGGCACCACGATTCGACGAGCCTGGAGGCGGATGCGGGAGGCACTGGAGCTCCGTGCTCCCTCGGCGGTGGCGGCCTCGGCGAGGTGGAGCTTGGAGCTGGAGTAGGCGCTCCCCGGATCTCCGTTCCCGCGCTCGGCAGCCGCATCCTTCCCCTGCTCGCGCGCGCCGACCGCGGCGGGGACGGTGGCCGGAGCGGCCTCCTCCTCCTCCTGCTGACCCAACTCAAGGTCGGCGCTGCCGGGCTCCTCCCCCTCCTCCAGCCCTCCCCGTGCGCCTCCTTCCCCTGCTCGCGCGCGACGACCGCGGCGGGACTGCGACGGGAGTAGGCAGTGCACGACCGTCGCGGGGGAGGAGTAGGCCCCCGGACTTTCTATGGCGAGTAGCGGCGGGCTTCCTTCCCTTCTCCCCTTCCTACTGCCGGTGCGGATCAGTGCGGCGCGGGTCGTCAGCGGCGGCGCGCGAGCCCGTAGCAGCAGCAAGAGGTCGTTGGTGGCTCGCGGCAGCAGGACGCATGGTGGGCCCGTCGCAGGCTCGCGGAGGCTCCTGGATCACGCCAGATACAGAGGAAACCGGGGGCGACGTCATTTTGCCGTTCCCTTCCCAGTCGACCGCTGCAGCACTTTTTACTCGAAAGTACGACGGGAAAAGGATCGAGGAGGTTATCCCGTCGTCCGATGTGGGTGCTCTAACAACATTGTATACAACTCGATCGGGTCCTCTTCATTCACACACGCATAGTCCTTGGCAAAGGAGTGAGGCGCGGTGGAAGAGGCGAGGCCTCCACGCGGAGTGGCCAGGATGGTGGCTCATGGTGTTGAGATGGAAGTGTTCGCTGAAACTTCGCTGGTTCTGAGGGATCGGCGATCGTGTATGTGCAGTTTGAGGGTGACAATCCCATGGTGGAGGAGTTGGGGGTGGGTGGGGGGAGGGGGGCATTTGGGCCTGCAGCGAGTTGCGGCTTCGCCGTGGCACAACATTGGTGCGGCGGCACAGGTGTCGGCGGTTTCTTTCGATCTTCTCTCCCAAGTGGTTGTGGATGTTGGTGTGCTGTGTCGGGTGTGTTTTGTTTCTGTTCAGGAGTTTGTTGTGTGGTGGTGTCCCGCTTTGATGTGTTATGTATCATTGCTACCTTCTTCTTATATGACATAACAGTGCTCCTATTTTTATTTTTTTAAAAAAATCATTCACACACGGTACAGGAGATCGATCGAGCAGCAGCTTGGTGCCGGCGGCAACACGTACAGCTGACAGCAGATCTGCAGATGCATGTACTCGATGGATCGATCGAGTATAGCAGCTGGTGCACGCAGTAGCTTTGTGTTCCGTCCTACTGGAGGCCCCTTGATCAGAAATCAGAATCCATGAATGTGAACGTAGATACTCCGCCGTACTCCTGGTTATTAGACGCAGGAATTTCACACCAACTTTCATTGGGCGATCAATCGGAAACGTACGTCTCCACCGGAATGGTCCTGATCGTAATGCCTTGTACGTACTACGTGTAGTACGCCTAGTAAAGAAAGAAATTAAATCCTGCGCGCAGGGGATTTCGAAATAGGGTGTGTTTAGATCTCAAAATTGGGGTGTAAAATTCTGAGATTTTGCACGGATTTTGGGCTGAAAACACTGTTCCGAACTGAAAGCACTGTAGCACTTTTCGTTTGTTTGTGGTAAATATTGTCCTACCATGGTCTAACTAGGCTCAAAAGATTCGTCTCGCAAAGTACATCCAAACTGTGTAATTAGTTTTTGATTTCATCTACATTTAGTACTCCATGCATGTACCGACATTTTTGATGTGATGTTTGATGTGATGAGAAATCTTCTTTTTGCATAGTGTATTTTGGGGAAGTTTGAGCTCTAAACACACCCATAGTATATTGGAGCGCGCGAGGACCAGCTTAATTTGCGTCCTGCTGTCTGTTCTTCCAGGCTGCCACTGGACCATCACCCGCCTCGCCGCAGGATCGGAGTGAGAGCCTGTTTAGTTACCAAAAATTTTCCCAACTACCCGTCACATCAATCTTCCGACACTGATTAGGAATATTAAATGTGAATTAATGACAAAACCCATTTCATAACTCTTACCTAATTTTTCGATACGAGTTGGTTCGTTGACGTCGTTGGTTCAGTGCCAACGCAAAAGGCGATCGAGCTCGCTCTCGGGCCTTGTTTAGTTTGCTAAAAATTCTGAAGTTTTCTCCACTCTCTCCATCACATCACATTAAATACGTCAAAAGACATAAGTTCGGAGTATTAAATATAGGTAAAAAATAACTAATTACACAGTTTTGATGTACTTCGCGACACGAATCTTTTGAGCCTAGTTAGACCATGATAGGATAATATTTACTACAAACAAACGAAAGTGCTACAGTACACTACAGGAGTTCAAAACGTTGAAAAGGCAAATTTTCCCACGAACTAAACAAGGCCTCGATCGATCACCACTACCGCTGGGTCGACAGGACTAGAGGACAGCACTGTCACCATGCATGGACCCCACGGTCCCGCGGCGACCGGGCTAGGTTGACGTCGCTGGTAGCTACTGTAGTAGTAGGGGCGACGCGCAGCGCAGATCATCGACGACACACGGCACGGCATTGCCTGCCGGCGCGGTACGGTGGGCGCTGCAGCTATAGCGATTGCATGCACGGCACACGGCAGCAGGTCGCGACCACATGCAAGCTCACCCGTCGTCGTCGTCGTCTTCGCGCACGGCGCGGCCCTGTCGTCGACTCTCGCCGGCCGACTGGGCTGGGGACCCCATATGCCGGCCTCGTGACCAATCCGTCGCACTGCACGGAGTCGCCGGCCGCAGCATGCATGCAGCCAGCAGGGCGTGCGTAAATGCCGAGCAACCCGCCTCGTTGGCGGCCGCCGGCCGGCGTACTAGAGCGCGGACCGGAGGCCGGCACTGCTGCCTTTTTATCGTTCTGTGGGCGGCGTGGCGCCCATCGTACTTGCTGGCCCTAAACTCCCCGGCGCGCGCGGTTTCATAAGTCGTAGTGTAGTTTTTTTAGTCCTTTTATATATATATATATATATATATATGTGACTAGGATCGTGCTCGTGCGTTGCCACGGGCAATAAAAATATAAACTCAATTCATTCGCATGAAAGTATATAAAGTATATGCCATCTCAAATCCATGTGCCAAAAAGCTTGTCAAGTACCAAACAATATTATCATGCTAAGCATTTAAGAATTAAGTTCTAAAGATGCTGATTAAAGAAGAACCAAGTATACACTCGTCAAGTGCAGTATATGGTCATACTACAATCAAATTAAGGAAGAGGCAAACTGCCCTGTGTATTTATTTCTGATGAATCACAAAAATGAAGTTCTAAAAGATACACATGAAGATGCACACCGATGGAAATTCCTTTTCTTTGTAGCTACTTCTTTACAGTAAGAGTACAAATTGACATTGCAAATAAGCTGGGGAACATGCATAGCTGGACATCAGCACCGCAAGCATGAGGTAGTGTCTTCGAGTTGCCGCGCTTGAAAGCATCCAATTGTATGTGTTTATGACCACAACTTCCCTCCAAGATCTTAAACAATCCAGGGAACCAATAGTTAGAGGATATTTATGAGCAGGGCAAATACAAAAAAAAGGCAATACAATCTTTCGCTTACCTGTTTTGATTTGCCGATGTATAGAAGATACTATATAAGCATAAAGGATGCACACACTAAAATATTGGTTTTTCGTCCAGCCCCCAAAAATACAAGTTCATTCTAATTTGAGAGGATACAAGTATGAAGAAAAATGTCATTTTCATATGGATAACAATGCCCCCTAGATATATCAAATACCATGTTAAATCATCTAAAAAATCAGTCATGGAATGAGTCAATCGACACCACATGTACGTTTTTTCAAGTGGCAGAGATTTGCACATCAGAGCTCTTTTAAGTACTGCATTTCACACATTGTTACCTTTGACTTCTGTGAGTCCTAAGTCATGCCTGCACAAGACACCCGGAATTTTCTACCATCACACAACACATGATGTATGAAAACCAGGAACTCATAGGAGTCAGGCTAGCTAGCCAGCCACTGCTTCATTTTCTTATATTCTAACTACTCGATTCATCTTGGGTGCAGTGTAAGAAATCGTCTTATACTGTGAGTGCTAGCAATATGAAATTAGGAAAGTGAAGTATCCATTCAGTGATCAATAATGTTGTTAATTGTCAGCTAGCTAGACCAACCAAGCATACTGTCAAATATAGTCTAATCTTGCTAGTTCTCATGCCTCTAAAATACAGTCAAATACACAATCATTAAAATATTAATGATAATAATAATGCCAGTTCCTGCCTACAGTCAAATACACAATCAAAATTTTAATGACAGATCTCATGCCTCTAAAATGAAGAATCTAATTGATGGGTACAATTTCAGTTTAAAAGATACATGTTACAGTTCAGTGGCAAAAAAGTGCATTAAGATAAGCTATGACTAACCTCAGAACAAATAGGTGTTCTCTGCTAGCTTTCACACATGTAAACATGTAAATACATTGCCTTATATTTCCATTGACCTGTAAAATGCATACAGACTATATGAAGATAAGAAGCATTCTAGTTGAAATAATCTGTTTCAAGCTTTTTGAAAATAAATCCCCTTAAGAAAAAAAGAAAAATGAACCAATAAAATATTGCAATAAAAGGCAAAGGATACTAACATGCAATAAAATATTGTAATAAAAGATTTTTTGAAGGATGGTTAACTGTTTATAACTCTGCATAGTGAATAAACAACCTAACGGGTATGACTTCAACTAAAGCAGCCTGAGATGCACACATGGTAAACACTATTGGTACACATATGCTCTGCTCATATGCTCACATACACTAAAGCAAGCTACTACTACCAACATGCTCAGCTCATTTTAAATCAAGGATGGTTAATTGGTTATTAAATGTAGAAGAGTCTAGAAATAGAGAATGTTTGATTAAGCCCAGAAATATTGGAGATCACACAAAATTCAGTAACACACTATGCAGTTTTGTAACATAGATACTACAGTGATACAATTAGAGGACATGACCATCTTCAGATCCATAAAATGCACAACTTGCCTACTATAGAGCTACCCTGGTTGTTCTGCATGAAGTGGAGGCACTTGTTGTCCCATGTCCCCAGGTACAGGTGTACAGCCATGCCGAGGCCCAGAGGAGCTCATCCTAGTAGGTGAAAAAATCACAATTGATCCGATTATATATTCAATTATCACACAAATAGTTCTTCTCATGTGCGATATCCAAATGTCCAGTCAGAAAAATTATTCAAGACCTGCTAGTCATCACGGACATGAAGACCACCCACAACCTAAAGGTGTGAAGGCCATGTTGGCCTTTCCTCCGCTCATACATCTCTGAATAAGAGCAAGAAACTGACGATTGGTGCCGCTGTAATAAGGAATTCAGGCTCAAAAGACTTTTGTAATGCACAATAGATAGTTTCCTTTTATTTTGGAACATTGAAACCTAAAGGATATGTTTCCACATACTGATTTGAGATCTTTTGGAAAACATACTGATTTGAGAACACAACAGTTTTTTTTAGACATGATAGGTCGATGTCATCAGAATAACTAATTCTTGCTAACAATCAGAGCATAGCAAAAGTGAACTGAAGATAAAGAATTTTAGAAGGCTTAATGCTATTAAACGCAAGTCAGGAAATAAAAATCTTCGATTACAGTAATAATAGCATGGGCTAATGGTCCATAAGAGGAATCATCAAGTATGAGACTGAGATTTCATAAAGATTACGAAACACACACATAGAACATGAAGACAGGTACTTTCACTGGTATGGAGAGCTGTCTTGAAGTTTGCATCTGATGATGCCGCATCCTTAACTGGTTCAGCCAGCTGTAAATAAAGTTAATAGCAAACTACACTTGTTTTTTGCTATCACAAGTAAACATTGTGAACAGGTACCAACCAACAAAAAAAGCAAGAAAACCTTAGAAAAATTACTGAAACACGTTAGCAAATTTAGAAATAATATGAGTTTGACCTTAACTCTTTGGTTGTCGCTGCCACCACTCACACTATTCATGGGTGAAATAATCTACAGGAGCAGTGATTGAGGGAAAAACTTAGCAGGTTCTCATCTAGGAATTGGGACGAATAGCTGGTGTGCATGTGAGTCGGTGGGAAGGATAGAAAACATGTTACCGTGTCAATAAAAATTGACTCACGAAACAGATTGCACATGAATCTGACACCTCATGCAAAATCAGGATTCAATCAAGCGGATTGGAGCCCGAAATCCACTCTCGCAAACCCTAACATCGGAACCCTACAGAATCAAAGAGGAGGAGAAAGTGCGTACCAATGGAGAGCTCCCGTCGAGCAACTTCGATCCAGCAAAACAGACACGAGAGTTGGCATGAAATAGAACCCTAAACCTTTATCTGGTCGACGGTGGCGATTCGCGGCCGTTGTGGGATCCACGCGTGATGTTGTTGAGGGCGTCGCGACGTTGTTGACGGAGGTGAGGGCCGAGCGCTGGCCGTTCCTGGAAGCGAGGGCCGGCCGAGCGTCGTTCTTGAAGGCGGCGTGGAGGAAGGAGATCGTCTGGCGTGGAGGAAGCAAATGGTCTTGCCGCTGACCGAATACGTGGAGGAAGGCGATGGTCTTGCCATATATGTGAAGAGGACCGGAGGCGGCAGCAGCGCGGCTTGGATCGGCGGTGCGTACGACGAGCGGAGGAGGAGGCGAAGATGGATGTCACGGCAGCGGGGCCTGGATCGGCGGCGCGGATGACGGGCGGAGGAGGAGGAGAAGATGGATTAAGAGAGGGGTTTGACTCCGATAGGTAGGGGAGGGCGGACGTACGGGTAGGGCAGGGGGGACGCGCGCGTGATGTGCGGTGGGGTTCGGGAGGACGGACGCGCAGGGGCAGGGGCGGACACATGGGAGAGCGGAAAAAAGCAGGGTGGGGGAGGGCGGACGCGCGGGGGAGCGGAGGGACGCGCGGAGCGGAGGCGCGAGGGCGCGGAGCGGAGGGCTGGCGGAGCGACATTTTGTGGATACTTCATTCTTTTTAGTAGTAGAGATTTAGGAGTTTTCTTCACACGAATTTTTGCAACTTTTTACATCTTAGATCTATTATTTTTACCTTTACTCCCTCCCTTCCTTATCCCCTCCCCATCCCCACCATCTCGCCCGCCCGCTGCCCCTCCCTCCGCCCAGCCCCGCCGCCACCCCGGCCGCCCCGCCGCCCCCTCCCACCACCGCCCTCCCTCATCTTCTGCCCCCGCCGTCCACCGCCGCCCGCGCCGTCTCCGGTGGCTGGCGCCGCCATCGACGATGCCGCCGTCTCTCCCGTCGTCGTCTTCTCCAACTCCGGTGAGTCTCCGACCGACCCCTCCGTCTACTCCCCTGCCCGGCCTGGCCCCAACAGCCGTCCTCCGCCGCCCGGCCTCGCCGCCCTGCTAGCCGCGACCTCCGCCAGGCTGGCCTGCCGCCGCCGGCCCTCCCTCCATGGCCGGCGGTGAGCAGCAGCCCCTCGGAAATCCCGAACCCTAACCCGAACCCAAACCCTAACCTCGTCGGACCTCGCCGGAATGTCGCCGGAGTTGGAGAAGATGGATGGATGAGGGGAGATGGAGGTGGAAAAAATTTTGTGTGAGGAGGTGGTCTGTTTCACCTAGTAACAAATAGCTTTACCTTTTTTTTAGCGACGAGCGGAAAAACAGTACAGTCGTCTCGTCGGAGACCACAATTTGTACTGCAGAGCCCAAAACCTAGGCCCATAAACAGGGCCTTACACTCGCTCGCTTTTAACTGTTTTTTTTCTTTTGTTTTGAAATGTAGACTTTTAACTGATTTTCCAGCAGGCCGCCACGCACGTCTGAAAGATTTCCCTCCCTGGCTCTCTCCTCTCAGCCTGTTCGTTTGGCTGGTGGCTGATGACTGATACTGATTTGTTTTGAGAGAAAAGTACTGCTAGCTGGTTGCTGGTGGCTGGTTTATTCTGAGAGAAAAGTACTCTTACTGACAAGCCAAGCGAACAGGGCGGTCCGTGGATCACTCGCTAGCGCCGTGTCCATGTCACCAAAAAAACAAAAAAAATCCAGGATGCGAACCAGTGCCGCCCACATGCTACCGCCCCGCTTATCTGCCGTGCAGAGCACCGGCGCATCGCATCCACCAACCACTGGAGCTCGTGCGTGCGTGTCACAACTGCGCATCTGCTGCCTGCAATGGCTGCGGCGAGGGGCCTCGCGAGCAAGCTCCTGCAGCTCCAGGGCACAGGCGTCGGGGCGCTGGCCGGCTTCTTCAGCGCCGCCGCCGTCGCGTCGGCGTCCGGCGGGGGTGGCAACAACAACGGCTGCCCGGTGGCCTACCCGTGGCCGCAGGACGGGTAAGCGCGCGCACCGGCACCGGCACCGGCACAGGCCACCGGCGGATCGCCGTCGACCAGCTTTTCCTCACGAGCTCCAGACTTCTGTCTGTGCAGGGCGCGGGGCGGTCCCAAGGTGTTCATGCAGCACGACTGCGCGGCGTGCCACTCCATGCTTCCCTACGCCGGCCTCGCCGCGGCGGAGGGCGGCGAGGTGGAGGCCACGGCTGCCGAGATCGTGGTCGTCCACGAGGTGGCGCAGCCGGAGCCGGAGTCGGCTGCGGCGACGGTGCTCCACGGCGGCGCATGCCCGCCGGACCTCTCCGTCATCGCCAAAGCAAGCGTGTCCATCTATGTACCTCGATCGACGTTGCAACGAGCACCCCATCTCTGATACGAATTTGCTCTGTTCGTGCAAACTCAGATGCTGGAAGGGCTGCGCCACAGCAACCTGTACACCGCCGACGAGCTGAAGAAGAAGATGGCCCTGCCGACTCCAGTCTGGCTGCAGTTTCTTCAGCCGTACTTGAAGAATCCCCAGGCAGCCTGATGAATGCCAGATTCTAGTGAAGTGTGCTCTGCTGCTGCAGTGTGCCTGTGTTTCTCTGAAGCTGCCGTGTGTAAAAACAACACTGGATTCCAAACGAAATAAACCATATGTCGTAGTACCAAACGAAATAAACCATGTCGTCTCCCCGTGTATTTTGTGGTCTACACTGCTGTTCACAGTATTCAGTGCGACAATAAAATAAAATAAAAATATGGATGAAGTTTCTGATGCTGGATGTAATCAGGTCAACGCTGGATTGACTCTGATTGATGAATACAGCACAATCATAATTCATAATCTCATGTGAGCGGGGAAATGAAAACAGATTCCGATTCTCACTTTCCCACAGCAATCATATGCCTGCAGCACGAGTTCTGCACTTCTGCTGACAATTCGTTTTCCCATTATCTGTGTTCTGCTGAATGTGAGCATACCATCAGGTAGGTCTTCACGTTCTTTCTTTGTCATCCGAAACATGAAGGAATCCATCTCGAAACCCTGGGAACGCTCCAAGCTTTTTAAGGCTTTCATTTTGCTTCGCAATTATCATTTCAAGGTACTTGCTCTGTTCCTCAACTTGCAACTGCAGCTTTCTTTGGATCTGTGTATAAGGAAAATGTAAGTGCATGCCTTGTCTTTCTCCTACGACGTTTTCCTTTTAAACTAGCATCTGGTTTCAACAACAATATGCGTACCTCAAGTTGTTCATGAAGTTGTTTCTGCAAGCCAATCTGCGCCATCAATCCTTCAAACTTCCCTATGCCTCTGCAGTAGGCATAGAATTATAAATGTTAACCGAGTCTTAAAAAGTACCTCACTGTCAGTTGGCGTGCATAACAAATCGAGAAATATATCCTGGACCTAGAAAGGTAACTAAAAATTCATTCAGGCAGGTTAATTGGTGGAATCTTGTGCACGACCGCTTAGAAAACAGGACAAAATGTAGTCTACTCTGCAACAGCAGGAAACACTAGCAAAAATCATCTCACTTCAGCTGCAGAGTGGGTGTTTGGCTGCTCCTCCTTCCAGACACGTCTGCTAGGAAGTAAAAAAGGAATAAAATTATAATTTATTCAATGATCCAAAAACCCAATCCTATTCATATGAAAGGCACTATGATATCAAATTGATAGTACAACATATAGACATGGACTGACCATCCGGTGATTCAGGTCGATGTTGCACTGTACGATACTTCTGTAGAACAATAACACATGGTTGTCAGTAAAAAGAGAATTGTGATGCAAAAGCAATGAAACTTAAAAGAAACAAATATATACTACCTGCAGATGGCTTTTTACATGGTATATAGTTAGTCCTTCGACCTTCATAACCTTCTGAACTGCTTTTGGAGTTGCTTCTGCAGAAACAAAGAAAATGGAGTGAGTTATCTGGCGACAAGGGCAAGGCGACTCGCAATGCAACAAAAGAAAAGAAAAAAGAGACTTGCACTTTAGTGACAGAAGTATGATAAATGTAAAACAGATCTTCAAGAATATTTTAGCAACCTACTTTCACTCCCACCCAGCTTGTTAACAGCATCAACAAAGCGCTCATGAAGCTCAGGTGTCCAGCGCATCCTTGACTTTGGAGCATTATTTGAAGGGAGGTTGTCAGCGCAAAATTCATCACAGTTGAAAGGATTTGGTATACTTCTCTTAGTATGGCAGCATGATAAACTTTTAGGTGTGTCTGGTATTACACTTCTCGGATCAACTGTCTACAGACAATGAATATTTCAAACTGCATTCAGTATGCAGGATAAAATCCACTAGTTCAATTAGCAAAATAAAGTTCACTAACAAAGAACACATCACCACATTGTTCTATAGCAGAACAGGCAAAAGAAAACAGAACAAAGGAGAAGGGGGAATCCTGAAACAGTTAGGCCATGGCATGAGAAAAACATTATTGTATCCAGATACTTTCAGCACAGATTCAGCAGAACCTACATTTTCTGGAACATGCATGGAACTCCCAGACGAGAACCACTCATTTTGCAATGCAACATGAGTGTTAGGAGCTATTGTAATGGTATCTTGAACTTGTTGTCCAAAGGCAGTCACATTTTGTAGATTGGAAAAATCAACACTTGCTGGATAATCAAATAAACCTAGGAGTTGTTCTTTGTCCGAACATATGTTTCCAGATACTTCTGGAAAATCCATCATTAAAGACCTTGAATTACCCAGAAATGATGAGTGTGTTGATGGCAACTGAGTATCAGGATCAGATGGCTCCGTAACATATGGACCAGAACAAAGCTTCCCATCTAGTGATCTAGTGATTTATTGTTGGCATGAAGGTCTGAGGTGAAGTTGGAGGCTAACATACATGTTGACATCACGTTATGTGCAGCCATAGAAGTACCAAATGAGGTGACAGAACTGATAGGTAGTTCCCTTTCACCATAAGATGATCTCTCTGGAAAACTTGGAAATGATACATCTGAGAGTGCTGGTACTACTGTTATAGGTGATGAAAGACAATGATGAACTCTTCCATTGTAAAGCTGATTCATGGTTGATGTATGACTTGTATGCAGTACCCTCAGTTCAGTCTGTCAAAGTGAAGCTTCAGTCCTATCATTCGCCAAGCGCAGAGATTTAGTTCATCAATCTTGAGAAGAAAATCACTGGAGAAAAAAAAATTACTTCTAGTGAGTAGTGGCTGCAGGCAAACTAAAAATTGCCTGATTATAACCATGAATTGATGATGTAATAGAGAATGAACTGCAAAGGATTGAGAAAGACATCTAACATGAACTGTGGAGTTAAATCACTCCTTAAATGTAAATATAAAAAGGAAAAAAAGTATTGACTGATTAGAACAAGATCTGCCTATTAAAGCAGTTTATGAAAAGACTTAATAAACGCAATGAAGAATACAAGGAAATAGAACATCAAAGAAAGAGATCACAAGAGAGAAATCAAGCAGGAAAAAACTGCAACAAAAGTAACCTGGACTTGGCTTCTGGGTGCTTCTTACTTGTTTCTTCAGGTAATAGAATTGATGAAGAGGTGTTGCTAAACTTTAGACTAACATCATCAGGAATCATAGGTTTTTTACCCTTTCAGGGGTCTGGGGTGGGGACCATGGTTCTGGATCTGCTACATGCACCCATTCTTTTATACAACCACCAAACTAATAGTCCACTGCCATCCCATGTTGTAGCAACTCGAACAACATACTCTTAATTTAGAAACAGTAATTACCAAAACCAACCAGCTATCGCGCACCCAACCTTTCCCACGAGCAAAGTAACATGTATTCTATATATATAAAAAAATCTTTACATATCTCAAGATAGATAAACTAGGTTGCTAGTACAGTGCAGGAACCTGTGGCTTCAGATATATCATGACCCAGCTGCGCATATTGTGAATAAAGCTATTTATAATACATTTCCAATATCTGCCTCGCCAAATCTTCTGTCTGATTAGCTAACTGTGTGGATGAAGCAACGTCTATAATAAATTCCAACGATGAGCTTGCAACCTAGGAGTTCTTTTTGGGCAGCTATATGCTTTGGAGTTGACAAACCCAATTTGGCAAGGTACCAAGCCTCCATTGAAAAGCTGGCCTGACAATGACCTTTTACAAATTATTAAGTTTTATCTTTTGACTTCATCCATCACCATGCATCTTTTCATTTCAAACGAAGGAGCAGCAGATATAAAACTGAAAGGTCTTAGGCACCTCATTAATTATATTTGGAGTTCTGATCTGGTGTAGCCATGTAGGTAGAATCTATAAGCAGTAAGGGAAAACATTAATTGAGGAAAGAAGTCAACTGGGCATCACTTGGTTTACAGAATGAAAATGGCAGTAACTTTAACAGAGGTAAAGATACACTATGCTGATGTGAAACACTGCTTGCAGTCAGATTATGAGTCACCACCAATATTTGATCCATCACCCTCAAAACCTTGTGTTCCATGCTCAGAAAGCAAATGAAAAAGAGAAGAATGAACAATATGTAAGCAAATCACCAGGGTCAACATGGAATGAAACTAGTAGCAATCTTCCATAAATTGTCATCTTAAGAAAAAGAGGAGCAAGAACTCCTTCAATCCCCGGATTTACATATATGCAATAGCCATAATCAAAATCTCTTTCAGATCAACTGTTTCCATGAAGCAGAAAGGGGGAAGCAATTCGATATTCTGATGTTCAGCCACGCATGTAAAGTACTGTTTGCAGTGAGCTTGGAAGTCAGTCACTCATTTCTATCAGACTTGCCATTCATATTGCTAGTATTTGGGTAGTCTTAAATTATAACTACTGTCACTATGTAACTGTTAGATGAGGTTGCTGAATATGGAATGCGTAGAGACATCGAATTCTCTCAGTAATCTCACCTGGAAGGAAGGAAAATAAGCTTTAGTTTAGATGAGTTCAGAGCACTTGAGTGCTTATTTCATTTGAAATCTGAGCAAGGAGCAGCTGCAACTGTGAAATTACTTACAGTCATGATGCTGATCTATTCCATTTCCTCTGCAGGAACACTTTCTGAAAAAATAATCAACGTTAGCGCATAAGAACGAACACATGAATTTGAAATGCAACATATCTTGCACGAACTCAGTTCTTAATAGCATACCGATCTGCAGGAGCAACTCCATGAAATTGTTCATCTATTTGAGCAAGGTATATATGGAACAAGGTTGACCTATAAGATCCATTACAACAACAAACTACCATTAAAATGATCACAAAATAAACTTAAATGCCACCCCATAAGGTAAGAAGTAAGCTCACCATGGCGGTATTGCTGCAGCGATAAGAACTGGAGGTAAAAGCCATAATGTGGATGGTTTACTCCGTAATGACTTACTTGCATACTCAACAATATCCTTTTCCTGTAGGTTCAAAGCTTTGGATAAAGATATGTTCTTTTGAGATAAGATACTAATGGATCTGAGAAAAGAAAATTCTAGATATCAATAACTAACAATTCACACCCTATTGCTAATATATGGCCTGTTACATGTTTTTATTTCCTGAGAGAGAGAGAGAGAGAGAGAGAGAGAGAGAGAGAGATCTAAAAGCCATACTGATTATAAGTAACAGAACTATAATGCAGACAATTCTAAAGAAGTTTTTCTACATTAAACATGTCAGAAGGCCCTCTAGATAGTGTCACAAAAATTTTACCATCTGTTTATGACATTATGTGTTGCAAAGCCAGGGCATATGGTAGTCAAATGAAGATAAAAAGAACGTGGTATCAAAAGGTAAATATTAGCAGATAAATCTTTGTAACTGATTCAAGTACTGTTTCAATAAAAAAAACTTGTCAAACTAGACCAATGGTAGTACGAAGAGTTAGTAGTTTTCACTTTTCACTTTTTTATTCATTGTTGAATGTAGAATAAGGACTGACCATTAGCAGCTCTCATCAAAGAATGGTTTTGTTCCAGTTTCCCCTCACACGTTAAAGCACAGTTCCAATAACTATACTGAAGATCTGATTTAGTCTACCCGTACCCATTACAAGCTCCGGGAGAGAAGTGTGATCGTAGATCCTCCCCAGATTTCAGTCACACACTCACACAAGAATCCTTGATAGTTGGCACAGATCTTTGATGATTGGCAGACACATTACAGTGATTATTGTTCAGGTGAACCTTTCTGAACTTATTTCTAAAGTCGTACAGCTATGTACTGGGTTGAGAGGAGTACAATCCCTACATTTCAAAAAGGCTCTCAGTGAAGTTAATGTTTCCAATTTCCAAAATTAAAGAATATTTGGCATAACCTAGCAACATGACATAAAATCAAAATAGGAAGAACCTCCAAGTCAAGAAGTCTGTCTCGGAATTTGTCCTGAGAAGCTCCCTGAAGCAACTGATGCAGATCAGTGTACTGCTTGGATATAGGACTGAAACAGAAAGTGTGTGATATGAAGCCCTCTATCAATAGATTCCATTGCCTTGAAATCAAGCCCAGAAAGCACAGCTCCTACAAAGGCAATGGGTACATGTTGATTGACAATGTAAAATGCTTATGTACCAAAAGTGTACAATCCAAGGACAGACCATAAACAGTTACCATGGTTTCGACAAGACCATTTTGACAAGATTCATCAATACTTTTTAAGGGCTCAAATACTTTCATCCACTGCTCTTTGGGAGCTTTAAAAATCAAACTAGCTCCAGACAAAATCCGAACGGTTCTCTCATCAAGCAGATATGACAGGCACTTTGCTCTCCATTGCTTCCACATGAGAAATTCGTCAATCATTTGCGGTGTACTGCGTAATAATAATTTTGAATGAGTTCAAACAGTGGCATGCTCTGATGTAAAATAAAGACACAGAACTGTAGATTAACAAGACAAGCAATATATAGTATGTGAGTGTTTACTTCGGAATTGCTGGGGTGCATTGCTTATTACTAGCATCATCAAAGCTGTTGTTTTTCACACTGTTCAGAAGTGTTCCCAGTCCTCTCTCAGCCAAACAAGAACATGATGCCGAATCCAGCCCTTCCAAAAATTCTTTAACTAGAATCTGGGAATGACCCATGGATTCTGCATACAGTTTGTCAGAACTAGCGGGATGTCCAATGTCACAAGGATTCCTAATCTGTGTATAACATGAAGAATTCATAACCAATATTGACTTAGCATACTCTTGGCATGCATTGCGCACACCACTAGCACAAATGCCATCAACATCCATCTCAACAACTGCTTCAAGAAGAGCACCAAAATTTTCCACACTCATTGCTTTTGCTTTCAGAAAATGCCGTATAACCAATACCCTTGCCATGGAAAGGGTTTCTGACCGCATACCAGCAAGACCCTGAACATAGAAAAGATCATCAGCACATGCAAAATCCCTGAATCAACACATATACCATACAGTTTTGGAGAAGCACCTTCGGGAACTCTGGAGTTGAAGTGAGCTCAACGAGGGCTGCATCAAGTTCTCTTGCAGAATCGTCATAATGTCCCGATTCACGCAGGTCCTTGAATACCTGAACACAGTGCACGCACAATTGAGCAACTCAGGAGGAATGTCTCGGACGCACTGATCGACACTACTTCAAATTACATTTAACGCATAATAATAAATTCTGGAAATGCATAGCATACGTAAGTCAGCACAGCAGAATACGGTAATCTGAACTCCAAAGTACGCAAGCCACTTCTGGACGGGAAAACATTATGGCGTCGAAGGGCATGAGCCGAAACTAGCACACGGAGCAGTTAAGAGAGGGATCGCCACTGACCTCCTCGAAGAAGAGCGCCCACCGGAGGGCCTTCTTAACCTCATCGGAGCTCCAAGTGGCGGGGGCGCCAGACGAGGTGCGGCCGCCGGCGAGGACGGCTACGAAACCCCGCACCAGGCCGAGCACCTCCTCCATGCCCACCGCCGCGTGCGCCCACCCCATTTTTCCTAGCCCCTTTCTCACAATCCGCACTTGCGCAGGGACTAACGAGCAACAAAGCCTGCACTTTTCACTTTACGTTTAGGACCCTATACTTAGTTATTTTCGATTATGAATAGTGAACTTGGATGTTTTGGACCTTTCGGTTAGCACATTATAGTAGCCTGAGGACCTGAAAATGCGATTGGAAGTAATAACGGGGTAAACGAATGAAAGTAGCAAAACCCTAAGGCTCGGCACCGTATAAACGAGGAGCCCCACCCCTGCGCCGCCGCCACTCAGCGCCGCTCGCGTTTGCTCCTCTCTGCTTCCAAGATGTCGAAGCGAGGTAAATTTTCGGCGATTTCCGTTTGGATCTTGTGCTATGTTCTTCGCTGTTCGTGCTGGTGTAGTTTCGTATGCTGGTTAGATGTTTCGATTCGATGGTTTGCTATTCTTACGCGTGAGGAGTAGATCGTCTGGTGGCAGCAGATCGGTTGTGGACTAGTTTTATTTTACAAATTTTTTATGTTGATGCAACTGATACTTGGATCTGATTATTCTGATGTTGGACGCTGTGCTTTACATCATAGATGCACTCCGAGATTGATTTAGGGTTATTAAATCTGTCTGCTTTGTTTGCAATTCTAATCTTGGAATATATGACTTTCTTATTATTGTTAGATCCACTCCAAGATTGGAAAAATGAGTGTTCGTTTCTATGTTTTGATGATGCTGTTTAGAGGTCTGGTGGAAGCTGTGTAGCCTAAACCTGCATAGTTGAATGTTTATCGGATATTAATCCTTCTATGATAATTGAGAAATTTAAGAGCACCGACTGTATCAGTAGATGATTAGTTTTAATGTTCACTCTGCCATAGCTACAAGTATATAAGAGATTTCACATGGTGTTTTCCCGTTTCTTGCACAAAGAGCTATTTCTCTTTTATATCTTACCATGTGATGAGTTATGTGTCAACATTTCTCAGTCTAGTGTGTGTACATTTCATCAATTGCTCAGGTTGCTCTTATGACTTGTTAGTGTGATGAAAGCTTGATCTCAACGAACTATCAGTGTTACCCATGAACTGTGCTTTATATGTCACTTCGTTTAATATAATTCTTAGAAACTTAGTTTACATCAGATGCATTGCAGTGCTGTTGTCTAAATGTGTGTGTTGGTGCTTGTTTGAATGTCAGGACGTGGAGGTACTGCCGGTAACAAGTTCCGGATGTCACTGGGTCTACCAGTGGCAGCAACTGTGAACTGTGCTGATAACACTGGAGCCAAGAACCTGTACATCATTTCGGTGAAGGGAATCAAAGGACGCCTTAACCGGCTTCCCTCTGCCTGTGTTGGTGACATGGTTATGGCAACTGTGAAGAAGGGAAAGCCTGACCTCAGGAAGAAGGTGATGCCGGCTGTCATTGTGAGGCAGCGCAAGCCATGGCGCCGAAAGGATGGTGTCTACATGTACTTTGAAGGTACATCTCTTATCATGTCAGCGTGGATTGACTTTGCAATGATTTAATCCTTTGAGCTACTGCAAACTTGTAGAATTTATGACTTCTTTTCATTTTGTTTTGATTCTTTAGAATGTGCTGTCTTGTATACTGAGCTAATGTTCTACTTCGCGATCATTTCATATTGATCAACACACTATCTGTTGTCTGCAATACATAAATCTGAGAAGTAATAGGAAGATTGAAATTCTCCAGAAACAATCTCTGTGCTGTAGTGATAACTGGTAGTGTTGACATAAAGGGTGACCTTCCAATCTGGTCATTTGTCAGGAGGAAGCATAGATGTGCACTGAACAGCATTGTGCATCCTTCTGCTGTACAGTGTTACCTGTCTCCTAGCACATGCTAAAGAACAGCACAATATCCAGCTTTGTTCAGATAGTATATTTGCATTGTTTGCTTTATCAAAACTTTGGTAATTATACCTTTCTGCTGGGAGATAGGCAGATATGCCATCACAGGCCATCGTAGATGGTACATCAGTTTTTGATTGATAGGAACCAGCTATGCCTTTATAATTCAATTTGGTGTAATGTACTATTGCTAATTTGCTATTTGTTATGTCGGAGATGATGTTTTTGCTTTCTTTTGTGTGTTCTGGACCTGTGGTTCATCAACCTTTTATGTTTACCTGCTGCTGTTTGCGTCTTTAGTTTTAAAGATCACAATGACTTCTCTTGCCATGGTTCATGTACTAATGTTCTGTTTATGTGATGTTTCAGACAATGCTGGAGTGATTGTGAACCCAAAGGGAGAGATGAAAGGTATAACCTTGAAACTTCTGGTGGTTCCCTATTCCCTATGCATAACTGACTTGCAGTAGGAATAGTTGAAAATAATCGCAGAATATTAGGAAGCTAATTTTGTTTAACACTATCCTATTTCATGCTTGCTGCTTGACCAGTTTTGAATAATATGTATTTGCATCGTGCAGGTTCTGCCATCACTGGACCTATCGGAAAGGAGTGTGCTGATCTGTGGCCCAGGATTGCTAGTGCGGCAAATGCGATCGTCTAACGGAAGCAGCAGATAGTTGAAGTTTACCGATAGCATTTTCCTTGTTTAAGAGAGTTGTTGGCTAGATTGAGCTTTTGATGGCTCCGAAGATGTTTCGTGGATTGTGTTTGTGTTGCTGGATCGTTTCCTCTGTTAGCTTTGAAAACATTTCTCTCGGTATCGATAAGAACCAATTGCTTAACCTGACATCTGGCAGAGTTTAATCGCTTACTAGTTTTGATATGGTGTGCTTACTTGTTACTAGTGGCCTGAGCATTCCAAATTTCCAATGCTCACTACAGCTGCATCAAGCTAAGACAACAACACAAAACAGACTGGCAAAGAAACAAACGTGAAGCCCCGTCTTCAATTGCCTAAACATAAACCGTACTCTAAATTGAACATTGCATTCTACGGGATGAGTTCTCTCGCATCTCTATAAACTGTTTACGATTGCAATATAGCACACATAACAGTTAACATGTCCTGTGCAAATAATCCATCTAAAGATGCATCACATGGCTTATATATCTCGTAACCGGAGTCCAGGGACGGATCCAGCGGGTGGGGCTCAAGCCCCCCTACCGCTGGTCCAACCATGGAGCCCCTCCTTGAGCCCCTCCTCCATTTTTGAGAAGAAAGGAGGAAGAAGAAGAGAGAAAAGGAGGGAGGAAGAGGAAGAAGAGGAGGGAGGAAGAAGAACAGCCCCCCCTAGGGGTTCAAGCTGACTCCGTCACTGCCGGAGTCCGTAGGTGCCTAAAATGGAAGTGCTTCTATCTAATAACAGTAAACTGAAGTTAACGTTGATGGAGATGGACGGTCTTGGCAATCTTGTTCACCAGTGGAGGGAGTATGTGATAATGCTTAAAAATCTAATCCTTGATGGTCAAGAGGTTAAAGCCAGCTGATGCCAGGAAGCAGCTTAATGATCTCGGAAGTCGGAACATGTCATCGCTCCCGTTGCTGCTGCTGCTGGTGGTGATTGGGCTGACGACGACGGCCGCGGCGTCCACGCCAGGACGCAGTGGCACTCGACGCCACGGCGGACACGGACGCCGGTGATGAGGAAGCCTGAGCTGCTGGTGCTTTGGTACTGAGTTTTCAATTGCAGCCAATTGTTGTACATCATAGCTTGTGTTGATGATCATGATGATGCCGTCGTCGTCTTCTCTGTTCTTGAGCCATTGAGCGTGACCAGCAGAGCTCGAGCCGCGCCGAAACAGAACGCGTGCGCCGAAGGTCTGGTCAAGAGCTAAACATTTGGCACTGGATTTTGCAACTCTGGGAAATGATGGGGTTGCAGGCTTGCAGCGCGCCATGCATGCGACGATTGCTGCCCTGGAAGAAGACAGACTTGCTATAGCTGCAGGTGGCGCAGCGCCGTCGATGTCAGCCTCCGGGGCCAAAAGCAAGGATAGGGACGGAGCCGAGCAGTAGCGGCGGGAACGCCGCGGCGCCATCGCATCGTCGCGATCGGAGTTGTGCACGAACACATCGGCGCCAAGCATGCCGCGATTGTCGTTGCTCGTGTTGGAGGCAGGGGGAGGCCACCCATGGACGTCGGCGGCCACCGGGAGCAAGTGTGCGGTGGGAACGCGGCGGCGCTCTGACGAGCCGAGGCGCGAACCAAGGTCGGGGATGGACGGTATTTCATTTACCGTCCACCCCTTGGGTACCTAACGGCCGTTCGGTCGGATACTTGCGGTCCAGATTCGGCAGAGTCCAAGTCTCACTTGGTCGTTTCCGGTCTCCGGAGTCGGATGGCGGAGCTCGGCGGCGACCGCGCTACCGGAGAACGCCGGCAGTGCTGCTTTCTTCAACAGCCGCGGGCGTCCGCCTCATCCAGGGCCGCCGGCCACCTCGAAGTTTCTGCTTCGTGCGGCACGGTGGTGTCTCGTTCGCCCGGAGCGCCGACACGCACCGGCTGTTTCGCGGCGGCGTCACGGCTTCCATTGACCGGCCGGTGTCCACGCGCCGTCAACGGCTTCACTTGCTAGCTAGCCCCGCCGCAAGCACCTGCAAGTTGCATTTGCGACGGTGATCAACAGCATCGCTTCAGATTAATCAGCAAATCGGTTTCACCTGCCATGAATGGTCCGTCGATTTCGCTTCAGAACCTTCTGCATCTCTTCCACATGACGAAGACGAGCGCTGATTCAATCTGAAACTGGACCTGAAATTGAGGTTGCAGCGTAGCAACAAAGGTATCATGCCTTTCCTTCTTGAAGAAATGCATTTCGCTTGCTGGTAGCATGTACATGTTCAGAGTTCTGAACTCTTGAACTAACTGATTCGCTTGCTGGTAGCATTGTGGCTACTGGCTAGTGAGTACATGTACGTGTTCAGAGTTCAGGACCAGAGGCTAGAGCCAGCAACAGAGCAACTGGGGCAGTTCAAGATCAAAGTATCAAATCATCCCTAGAAGGCCTCATGGCGGCCAAAAGGTTTGGATCACTGACGATGTATTTTGAACCTACTGATTTTTTTTTCTGGTTTATTTGAGAATGTACGTCCCAGTGTCCCACCCTTTAGGTAAAGAAGAAGCACCCCCCCCCCCCAACACCCACCCACATTAATCAGTTTACAAAGTTTTTCATATTTCACCTGAAAACATGTAATAAAACACAGATTGGCTGAAAGTGTATTGATTGAAGTTGACTTAAAGCCATTTATTTTTCAGAACATAATAGTTGATTTAGAGCTCTGAGATCAGCCATGAGGGAGGTCTGGGTATTGCCGGATGAGGAACAGTTGCTGCACCTCACCCCGAAAGGCCTTCTACCTCTGATAATTGATGCTGGTACTGATGTTGGAGCTAGACTGTTACTACTGCTGTGGCACACGTGGTATGTAAGGAATAACATTACTCATAATACTGACAAGTTGACGTTTGCCGCTTCTGTTGGTTTCCTGCAGCGGATTTGGATGGAACTGTGCGACGTCCGGCAACAGAAAGGCTTCAGTGACTCAAAGGGGAAGAAACCAGTTTCTGAAACTCTCTGTACTGGGAAGCAGAAGGACAGGAGCAAGATCCAAACAATCTGGGAGGCGCCCCAGCAGGATTGGGTGAAGATAAATGTGGACGGGGCTCTTGATATTGCGTCGGGGGATGGTGGTATTGGGGTTGTTATTCGTAACTCCAAGGGCGAGGTGCTTCTGACGGCTTGGAAGTATATCAGACGGGGTGTCAATGCTGAGGAAGTCGAGGCCCTGGCCTGCAAGGAGGGTCTAGTGCTTGCCGCGAAGTGGTGCAGGCAGTGTGCGATTCTGGAAACTGATTGTGCATCTGTTGCAGCTATGCTAGCGGCTGAGTCAGGTTTGAGATCCGGCATTAAGTTTGTGATTGATGAGGCTTTGGAAGCAGGAAGAAGCCTCCCCCGGTGGAAAGTAATCCACAAGAAAAGAGAAAGCAATAGTGTGGCTCATGAGCTTGCGCATCTGGCGAAGCGAACAAAACACGAAGCAGTTTGGCATTTTGCAGCGCCAGCGTGTGTAGAGCAATTGATTGCTCGGGATTGTAATCGTGTTCCTGAGTAATAGAAAGCTTCTCTTTTCCTCTCAAAAAAAAAGTTGATTTAGAGCCATTTATTTTCATATCAGCCTCAGTTCCTACTGGATGCATACAGGCCAAAATGCAAGGCCATTTCAAAATACTTACCAGAGTTTTAATTTTTTTCGTCCTCGCATAGGTCTCAACTAGCTGTCCTTTTAAGAAATATCCTAAAACACAGATGGGCCTAGGGATGGTTTCAATATTTATTCATAACTAAATTTATGCTGGGGCCAGTGAAACTGAAATCCACGAATGTCTCGTACTGTGTTGGAGACAGACTCTTTGATTCTCGGCAACACCCTAAGTCTTCAAGTTGGGACAAGAGTCCAAATGGGACTGTTTTTAGACAAATTCGAGACATGATGTTCTATGAGTTTTCAAATTGTTTGGTCTCGGTTTGTGATAGAAATTGTAACATGGTAGCTGACTGTTTAGCTGCCTATGGTGCTGGTATGGGTGTTGGTGATTCACTCATGTTTATGGACCATGCACCAGACTTTGTATTTGAACTGGTCTCTGGCGATAAGCTTGGATCCATGGGTTAATGGAAGCATATGTTTTCCATGTTTCAAAAAAAAATCTACAAACCAAAAAAAGAAAAACATATGCTCAGCAATATCAAGAACTGTTGGAACATTGTTAGGTATAATTAACTAATACTCCATGTATATTCTACGTTGTGAAGAAATTCATCACAGGTTAGCTCTAAATTTAAACGAATTGACTAGCAATTTATTTTCCCATTTATTATTTTTTTTGAGAGGTCACCGGGAGGGACGAAAAGTCCCCACCTGAATTTCATTAAACCACAGATGCCGAGCTAGTCGGTGATGGTTTTGGTACAAAGTACCTTACAAATAGGGACTGCCAAGCAGTCAGATGAGCAAAGGAGTAGAGAAGAACACAAACAACTGGGTACAACACCAAGAATAACATGTAGGAGAGACACACTCACAAACTATTCAAATAAGACTCACACGGTTGAGAGATAACCATCGATCGCCAATTGGAGCCCCACCGAACAACATACTCGTCGGTTTCACCATGGCAGATGCATCTAGCACCACTCCTCGTAGCTACGCCGCTCCGTTGTCGCCCTCCATCTGAGGGACCATGCATCGGAATGGGGACTAAAAGCGGTGAAAGACACAAGTCACAGCTGACCGAATACGACGACCTTCCTTGGAGCTGATGGTGACACCGACAGCTTCTCCGGGCTCCACGTACCACCATCCAACGCCATCCAAGAGGAGGAACTCTTGAAGGGGAATGGAGAAATCTATGGAAACACCACTCGGCATATGATTTACTGGCACCACCAACAAGAAGAGCATCGACGAAGCAGAGGTGCCTGGAGAGTGCACCCGTCGAACCACGATGATATGGATTATATGGTGGCCAAGATACAATAGCAGATTGATTAACAACCTACTCGCCCTCCCTGGGAGGCTCTGAGCTTTGAGGTTAATCTTCTGCTTAAACCTCTCTTTGGCGCCAAGGCCTCTTTAAGTAGTAAGACTCCTAAACAACCAATCCTGATTTCTAGCTAACAAACCAATCTATTGGCCGGCGGCCAACTAACTATAAGATTACAAAATCTGCTAATCCTAGCCACTAGCCGGCGCCTGGGACTTCTTCCTCTGGCGCCTATATTGTTTCCCAAACACAGAGTCCATAACACTTCCACCCGCCTGACTGAAAAGCTCGTCCTCGAGCTTGAACTCTGGATACTTCTCTTTGAAATCTTCCAAGGCCTCCCATGTGGCATCCATGGCATCAAGTCCCTGCCATTTGACCAGCAGATCCCAGGAAGTTGCAGTAGGTCGGGCTCGCATCACCTTTGCTGGAGCAGGCAGGGCGCGACCATGAGTGATGGGCGGCAGACACGGCATGGTCGACGGCGGTGGCCCCTCAAACTTCTTTAAGAACACCACATGGAACACGTTGTGGATCCTGGCTTTAGGCGGGAGCTGGAGCCGATAAGCCAATGGACCCACGCGTTCACGCACCTGGAACGGCCTGTAGAACTTAGGGGCGAGCTTGGCGCTGGAGCGATCAGTAATGCCGGCGGCGGAACGGTGGTGGAGGCGCAGGAGGACCCAGTCGCCGGGCTCGAACTGGACATCGTGGTGAGACTTGTCGTAGGAGTGCTTCATGTGATCCTGTGCCTGCAGCAGCCGCTCACGGACTTCAGCGAGGAACGTGTCGCGCTGCAGCAGCTGCTTGTCGAGCGCCACCACCCTTGCCAGCCCCGGCGTGTAGGAGATGAGGGACGACGGATCACGCCCATAGACGACGCGGAACGGTGTGGTTTGCAGCGCCGTCTGGAACGAGGTGTTGTAGCAGAATTCCGCCCAGGGGAGCCACCTTAGCCAGCTGCGGGGGCGGTCGCCGGCGAGGCAGCGCAGGTAGACGCCGAGGATCCGATTGGCCACTTCTGATTGCCCGTCTGTCTGTGGCCGGAACGTGGAGCTGAGGCGGAGCTGTACGCCGGAGAGAGCGAACAGCTCCTTCCACAGCGTGCTGGTGAAGACAGGGTCCCTGTCGCTGACAATGGAGCAGGGGAACCCGTGGAGCCTGACGATGCCGTCGAAGAAGGCTTGAGCAACTGTGAGCGCGGTGTAGGGGTGGCTCAAGGGGATGAAATGCGCCATCTTGGAGAACCTGTCGACGACGGTGAGTACGACGGATTTGCCGCCGACCTTTGGGAAGCCCTCGACGAAATCCATGGATATGTCGCTCCAAACTGAGTGTGGAACGTCGAGCGGCTGTAGGAGACCGGCAGGATGCAGATGCTCGGACTTGTTCCGCTGGCACACCGAGCAGCCCCGGATGAACTCGCGGACCATGCGTGACGCCGCTGGGTTGTAGAAGGACGCACGCAGCCGGACCAGGGTCTTCTGGGCGCCCTCATGTCCCATGCCGTGCGTCGTGGTGAGGAGCTGGGGCCACAGGGCGGACGAGGTGGGCACGAAGATGCGGCCCCTGTGCATGACGAAGCCATCACGCAGCGACCAATCCGCCCCGGCGGTCCCGTCCTCGATCTCCCGGCGTTTGGCTTCGATCTCCGGCAGGGAGTCAGCCTCGCGCTTGAAGTCGTCGAACAAGGCGAACTCCGGGCGGGAGATGGCGCGCGCCTGGAGTGTGTCCTCGTCACGCCGCGACAGCGCGTCGGCCGCGGCGTTTAGCTTGCCCGGCCGGTACTCCACCCTGAAACTGTAGCCAAAAAGTTTGCTCACCCAAGTGTGCTGCGGGATGGTGGACAGGCGTTGGTCGAGGAGGTGTTTGAGGCTGAAGTGGTCCGTGCGCACGATGAAGTCCCGCGTCCAGAGATACGCCCGCCAATGGCGCACAGCCTTGACCAAGCCGATGAGCTCGCGTTCATAGGCCGCCAATTTGGCGTGTTGCGGAGCGACTTGGCGGCTGAAGAAAGCAATGGGTCCCCGGTCTTGGTGAAGCACGGCGCCGAAGCCGGAGCCCGACGCGTCGCAGTCCACGATGAAGGGTTCGTCGAAGTTGGGGAGCTGGAGCACGGGCGCCGTGGTCAGCGCCGTCTTGAGAGCCTCGAACGCCGTCGTGGCGGCCGGTGTCCAGTGGAACGCGTCGCGCTTCAGGAGGGCGGTCAGTGGCGCCGCTATGAGCCCATAGCCGTGGACGAACTTCCTGTAGTAGCCGGTGAGGCCAAGGAATCCCCAGAGGGACTTGATCGTCTTGGGCAGCGGCCATTCTTGCACGGCCGAGACCTTGTCGGCATCCATGGCGACGCCGTCGTTGGCGATGACATGCCCCAAATAGTGGATCCGCTGCTCGCCGAATAGGCACTTGGAGCGTTTGAGGAAGAGGCCGTGTTCCCGCAGCTTGAGGAAGACCACGCGGACGTGCTGGGTGTGTTCCGCTTGAGTCCGGCTGAAGATGAGGATGTCGTCGAAGAAGACGAGCACGAACCGGCGCAGGAACGGCTGGAGCACCTCGTTCATCAGGGCTTCAAAGGTGGAGGGTGCGTTGGTCAGGCCGAAAGGCATGACCATGAACTCAAAGTGTCCATGATGCGTGCAGAAGGCCGTCTTGTGCACATCCTCCGGGTGCATGCGAACTTGATGATAGCCGCTACGAAGGTCCAGCTTCGTGAAGAACACGGCGCCCTTGAGTTCGTCGAGGAGCTCGTCGACGATTGGGATGGGAAAATGGTCGCGCACCGTCTTGCTGTTGAGCACCCTGTAGTCGACGCAGAAGCGCCAAGTGTCGTCCCGCTTGCGCACCAGCAGTACGAGCGCGGAGAAGGCCGAGGTGCTGGCGCGGATGATGCCCTGTGCCAACATTGCCGCGCATTGAGCTTCGACCTCGTCCTTGAGGAGCTGGGGGTATCAATACAGCCGGACGGCGACGGGCGCTGTGTCGGGGAGGAGGTGGATGCGGTGGTCGTAGCTCCGCGCCGGGGGAAGGCCCGTGGGTTCCGCGAACAGGTTCGCGAACTCCGCCAGGAGCAGATGGAGCAGGTCCAGGACGGCGGCGGCGGCAAGGCGCGGTGCGGCGGAGGTGGTGCTGCCGTGCCAGAGAACGCGATGATCCACCCGCCAGAACGCCATCGTCTTGCGCTTGAAATCCCAGAGGATGGGGCTGAGGGTGCTGAGCCAATCACAGCCCAAAATCAGGTCGTAGCCGTGCAGGTCGAGGACGTGGAGGTCGATGTCGAAGTGTTCGCTGCCGATCGAGATGGGAACGTCTTTGCAGACGCCCACCAGTGGAACGCGTTCGCCGTTCGCGACGCCGACCGTGAGTCCAGGGCGCGAGAGGAGGGGCAACCCCAGGCGACGTGCGGTGTCCTCCCCGATGAAGCAGTGCGTGGAGCCGGAGTCCACCAGGGCGTCGAGCTGGCCAGCGCCGAGCGAGGTGGTGAGGCAGATGGTGGACGCGGAGCGCACGCTGGAGAGGGCGTGCATGGATATGGTCATGTCCTCGTCCTCGCGGTCCGCTGCGTCGTCCAGGTCGCCGTCGTCGGGTGCCTCCAGGAAGTAGATCCCCCGCATCGAGCACTGTCGTGCGTGTTCGCGGGAGAACTTCTTCGGACAGTTGAAGCAGAGGTCGTCCAGGCAGCGTCGCGCCATCTCTTCAGCCGTGAGACGGTGGAAGCGGCCTGGCGGCTGTGGCGGTTTCGTCGGCGCGGCCGGCGAAGCCGGGGAGGCAGCGGTCGCCGGCGGAGTGGCAGGAGATTTGCCGGACGGCGGCGGCGGCGGTCGGGACGAAGGGCGCGCCGCGAACGGCGGCCTGCTCAGGCCGCGCGGGGCCTCCTCTGGTGGCGCGGCGCGGCGCTCGTACGCCCGGGCAAACGCCATGGCGTCCTCCAGAGTCGTCGGGTTGAGGAGTTCGACGTCGACGCTGAGCGGCGGAAGGAGGCCCGCCGTGAACAGAGCAATCTGTTGCTTCTCGGTCACCTCGTCGCAGCGTGCCAGGAGGTTGAGGAAGGACTCCTGGTACTCGTCGACGGTGCCCGTGCGGCGTAGATGGGACAGCTCGCCGAGGGGATTGGCGCGAAGGGGCGGCCCAAAACGACGATTGATTCCGGCGGCGAAATCGTCCCACGACGGTGCGACACCGCCGAGATTCTTCTCCCAGCGGTAGTACCACTGGCTGGCGGCGCCGTCCAAGTAGAAGGACGCCGTCCACACCATCAGCGACGGCGGCGTTTCGTAGGTGCGGAAAAATTGCTCCCCCTTGTGGAGCCACACCAGCGGGTCGCCGGAGCCGTCGAACTTGGGGAAGCGGAGCTTGTGGGTTGGAGGTGGAGCGCCGCCCGTCGCGGAGTCAGAGCTGGATCGGTTGGGATCGAAGCGGCCCTGCTTTTCCAGCAGCTGCGTCTGCACGTTCGTGATGGACATGTTTAGCAGGGCCTGCTCCGTCTTGCGATTCGCGGACTCGGCATCCAGCTTCTTGTCGAGGTCGGTGACCATGACGACCAGCTTGTCGAGGGCTTCAGAGAACGCCCACTGGGGAACGTGCGTCTCGTCCTTCGGCTCCGTGGCGTCGTCCACCATTGCTGACGGCGAGGAGCAGATGGGGTTCGGCAGGGCGCGCAGCGAGCAGATGGAATTAGGGCAGAGGAGGCGTAGCAGATTAGGCCGAGGAAAAGACCTAGACTGATACCAGCGATGATATGGATTATATGGTGGCCAAGATACAATAGCAGATTGATTAACAACCTGCTCGCCCTCCCTGGGAGGCTCTGAGCTTTGAGGTTAATCTTCTGCTTAAACCTCTCTTAGGCGCCAAGACCTCTTTAAGTAGCAAGACTCCTAAACAACCAATCCTGATTTCTAGCTAACAAACCAATCTATTGGCCGGCGGCCAACTAACTATAAGATTACAAAATCTGCTAATCCTAGCCACTAGCCGGCGCCTGGGACTTCTTCCTCTGGCGCCTATATTGTTTCCCAAACACAGAGTTCATAACACACGACACCACCTGACAACCAGTGCCAGCCTCACTCTGAAGAGTAGGGAGGAAGAAGGCACAAACATGCACACAACCAGCAAGAAGGCACAAATCATGCACGCACCAGCAGAGACCTCCGTAGGCGACGCCCACAAGTAGGGTACGACGTCATTGCCGCCGCCGCCGCCGCCATTCTGGTGGAAACCAGAACTGGGTTTTCACCCGGAGAGACTCAGTGGTTGCAGGGTAAGAAGAGCTATGAAGACGACGCCTCCAAGAAGGTGAGCGACGCCCAAGGACGCCACCGTCGTCAGCACCGACAGGTCGCCGTGCACGGCTTTCGCTTGGCTCTCCTTTACCCCAACCAGAGACTTAATCTGCTTGTCGGAAGGCCACAGCAGCCGATGCGCACCTCCTCCAAGAAGGCACCACACCCGCCGCCACTGCATCGAAAAGCGTGCTCCCTGACTGGATCCACCCGTCCCGGAGCAGATCAGAGAGGCTCCGGCCAAGACAGGCAGATCCGGCGGGGGCACACCAGGCACGTTGCCAGGATGGAGACTCGGCGCGGGGTCGAACCGCCGGCCAGCAGCTCAGCACAGGTGCCCAAACGGAGGAAGCACCTTTGCGGCCAAGCTCGAGCAGATCCATGCGCAGGACGTGCAGATCCGTCAATGGAGCTTCGATCTGGTGCCCAAGCTGGGGGAGGATGAGTATGGAGGAGGGGAGAAACAACTCAAACAAGGGAGGCAGTGGAGAGGAGGGGAAACCGCGGAGGCCGCCGTTTGGGGCTGCCGTCGGCCGCCACCGCCGCGCCGTTGCCGGCTAGGGCGGCGGCAGCGGCCGCTCAGGGGAAGCGGAGGGAGGGGTGGCCTGGCGGCGCGGCCTGGGTTCCGTGGCGTCGCCTCGCGGGGAGACGACCCATTGATGTTTCTGCCACACCCCCATTTATTTTTATGCTTCTTTATTTCTAAAAAAGGAAAATGGTGGTTGTTCTACAGACAGTTTCAATTGAAAAATCTTTGTTGAAGACGGACAAGCTCCAATGAACAAAATATCATGAGTGTAACTTAAGAAACATAGAATTGATATACTTAACTGGACTGTTTAGTTGTCATATAATCCCTGAGTACCTTGTCTGCAAGTACTGCACTTGTGTACAATGATCATTTGGCCAATTCTTCAAAAAAATGGTCATTTTGGCCTTCCTTAATCTTGACAAATATGACAATGCTATATGATATCTTGCAAACATAAACATTCATATTGCACATTAATCACTAATTTCCTACTGTACGAAGTAAGAATCATACTATCATACTGCATTTCTTGGATCACTTCGTGCAATCATAATTATCTGAAGCAGTCATCCAGTCAGGCTGGAGGAGCCAGGTTCAGACTTCAGAGAGATCAGCAGAGCTGCAGGGAAGCGCCAGAGTCATCGGCCAGTAACTCACTCCAAGGCCCACTGCTGACCGCCAAGGCCCTCCCTCGCCACCGCTGCGCCGACCGACGACGACGGCCGGATTTTGTCCGGCAGGGCCCTTGGGTTGCGGGAGCTGGGAGCGCTGCTGCTCTCGTTACCGCTGCTGGTGCTTGGGATGACGCCGCCGTCGGTGACGTGGTGGCACTCGACACCGCCACCGACGCGGACTCCATTGATGAGAAAGCGCTGGTGGGACGCGAAGTGGGCGCCGGCGGTGTGGACGGCGACTTCGCAAGGCCGGCACAGCAGGGAGCGGTCCTCCAGCAGAAGAAGACAGCATCGATTTCGGCCGCCGGGAGCACGGCGCCATTGAAATTGAGCCGAGTAGTAGCAGCGGGAGTGGACGGTATTTCATTTACCGTCCACCCCTTAGGTCGTGGAAGCCGTTCGATTACACCTGTGCGGCCCAGATCGTACACGGTCGCTCTCTGAGGTGGTCGTTTCCAGCGAATCCAGCCTCGGGAGCCGGGGCTCGGGTTCGTTGGGTTGCGCGAGGATGGCGACCGACAGCGGCAGGTCTCGACGGTAGCCCCGCTGCTCGACGACGCCGGCGGTTCCGCCGCCGCGTTCTTCGGCAGACGCCCGGGCGGCGCATCGTTGACGACCCCGACGCAACCCGCAAGGACGCCGCAGTCCATGGCGCCCTGGCGCGCGCCTGTTTTTTCGGCGCTGTTCACTCTCAATGAATCGAGATCAGAGAAGACGACAATGGCTTTATCACCGCCCGAATTCCAAAGCTTATGCCTTTGCTCGGTAGTCTACTGGGCTAAAGCTAACAGATTCTTGGATTAGCGGATGCCAGGAAGCAGCTTAATGATCTCGGAGGTCGGAACATGGCATCGCTCCCGTTGCCGTTGCCGCTGCTGGTGCTTGGATTGACGACGACGGCCGTGGCGTCCACGTCCGGACGCAGCGTCTGATGACCGATGCGGACGCCGGTGATGTGGAAGCCTGGGCTGCTGGTGCTTTGGTACTGAATTTTCAATTGCAACCAATTGTTGTACATCACAGCATACACATGAGAGTAGCGGCATGCTGCTGCTGATGACCATGGCGGTGCCGTCGTCGTCTTCTCTGTTCTTGAGCCATGGAGCGTGACCAACAGAGCTCGAGCCGCCGAGACAGCACGCGTGCGTCAGAGGTCTCGTCAAGAGCTAAACATTCGGCACTGGATTTTGCAATTCTGGGAAATCCTGGGGTTGCAGGCTTGCAGCACGGCAGGTGACGCAGCGCCGTCGATGTCGGCCGCAGGGAACGAGAGCAAGGATATACGGAAGCCGAGCAGTAGCAGCGGGAACGCGGCGGTGCCATCGCATCGTCGAGATCGGAGTTGTGCACGAACGCGTGGTACAGGACGGCGTCGGTGAGGCCTCATCGGCGCCATGCATGGCGAGATCGTCGTTGCTAGTGTTGGAGGCAGGGGGAGGCCACCCGTGCCTACACCTCTACCTACTCGTTTGCCGATGCAACCGAGCACGCCACGGACGTCGGCGGCCACCGGGAGCAATATGCGGTGGGAACGCGGCGGCGCTCTGGCGAGACGAGGCTAGAAGCCAAGGTCGGGGGGCCTCGGGGGTGGACGGTATTTCATTTACCGTCCACCCCTTGGGTATTTACAGGCCGTTCAATGGGATACATGCGGTCCAGATTCGTCAGAGCTGAAGTCTGACTTCGTTTTCGGTCCCCGAAGTCGGATGCGACCGCGCTGCTCGAGGACGCCGGGGAGAAGGGATGGCGTTGGCCGTCAGCGACACCCATTTACAGCCAACGCAGTCTGCAAGGTCCGCCGCGTCCGGGAAGTTGCTGTTGCGGTGTTGCCCCGGCGTCAGGGAAACCCCACCTCTGCTTCATGCGGCACGGCGGCGTCTCGCTCGACCGGCGGCGGCGTCGCGGCTTCCATTGACTAGCCGGTGTCCACGCGCCATCATCGGCTTCACTAGTTAGCTAGCCCCGCCGGCAAGTACATGCAAGCTGCACTTGCGACGATGATCAACAGCATCGCTTCAGATTGCTCAGCAAATCGATTTCACCAGCCATGCATGGTCCGTGGATTTCGCTTCTGAAGCTTCTGCAGGGTGCTCCTTCTCTTCTACCTGAAGAACGGATCCTGAACCTGAACTTTTTTTTTTTTTTGCAGCCTTGAAGAACACGAGCACCGATTTAATATGAAACTGGACATGAAACTGAGGTTGCAGCGCACCAACAAGAGCGTCATGCGTTGCCTTCCTCGCCCGTCCGAGTTCATCATCATCAGTGGTGATCGTGAGTTCTGAACTCTCGAAGTAACTGAAGAAATGCATTTCGCTTGCTGGTAGTATTGTGGCTTGTGAGTACATGTACATGTTCAGAGTTGAGGACCAGAGGCTAGAGCCAGCAACTGGGGCAGTACAAGATCAAAATATCAAATGATCCCCAGAAAGACCTCACTGCTACCAAAAGCCCAAAAAGTACTCTAGCAACTGGGGGGTAAATGCTTGAGATCACTGATGCCTGATGGTGTATTGAGCCTACAGAATTTTTGTCTGGTTAGTTTGAGAATGTACGTCCCACCCTGGCTAGAGTACTGCACTTGTAGTCTTGTACAATAATCATTTGGCCTTCCTCAATTTGACAAATATGACACTGATATAAGATAAACATAAACATTCAGATCCGAATAATGCTACATTTCATGGATCGTTCAGATAGGCACCAGGATAGCAAAGCTCCGTGCCAGCGCCAGTGTCATCGGTCACGAACTCACTCCACGGCTACTGCTGACCGCAAAGGTCCTCTCTCGCCGCCGCTGCGCAAACCGACGACGATGGCCGGACTTTGTCGGGCAGGGGCAGGGCCCTCGGGTTGCCGGCGCTGGGAGCGCTGCTGGTGCTTGGGCTGACGCCGCCGCCCACGCCGTCATTGCCGTCTGCCGGTGACGTGGTGGCACTCGACGCCGCCGACGCGGACTCCGTTGATGAGGAAGCGCCGGTGGGACGCGACGTGGGCGCCGGCGGTGTGGACGGCGACTTCGCAAGGCCGGCACAGCATGGAGCGGTCCTCCAGGCAGAAGAAGACAGCGTCCCTTTCGGCCGTCGGGGGCCTCGCGGGTGGACGGTATTTCATTTACCGTCCACCCGGGGTACCTGTAGGCCATAGGATCAGATACGTGCGTCCCAGATTCGACAGAGTCGCACTCCGACTTGGTGGTTTTCGCCTTTTCTGTCTCCGGAGTCGGATGGCGGAGCCGGAGGCGGCGACTGCGCGTCCACGCTGCTGGAGGACACCGCCTGAGCTGCTTTCTTTGACTGACAGCCTCCATTGTCTTGGAGTTGGAGGACGACTGGACGAGGACCTACACGTTGATCTCTTTGTGTTGCCCTGTGCCATGGATTCCGCCGCGTCCGGTGCCGCCGGCGTCGGCGATGACCCGCTCACGGCCGTAGCTACCACCTCGAAGTCGCTCTTGCAGTCTTGCTCTGTGTCAGAGAAACCCCGCCTCTTCTTCATAAGGCACAGCGGCGTCCTCCAAGTTGCATCGGCAACGGTGACCAGCAGCACCGTGTCAGATTGCTCAGCAAAATAGCGAATTAACTTCACCTGCCATGCATGGTCCGTCGACTTCGCTTCTGAGCGCCCTTGGTCTCTTCTAGCTGCAGAGCGTAACCTGAACATTTTGTGAGAACACGACGGGTGTTGATTGAATCTGAACTGAGCCTGGAGTTGGGGGCGTTCCTGGTTCCGTTCATGGGCTGACGACGACGCGGCGTCCACACCGGGACGTAGTGGCTGGCAGTCGACGCCGCGGCGAACGCGGACGCCGGTGATGAGGAAGCCAGGGCTGCTGGTGCTCTGGTACTGAATTTTCAATTGCAACCAATTGGTGATGAGGAAGCAGCGGCATGCTTCCGATGATAATCATGGTGGTGCCATCGTTGTCTTCTCTGTCCTTGAGCCATGGAGCGTGAGCCAACAAGGAGCACTTGACCTGGTCAAGAAACCAGGCGTGGGTCCGTCAGGTCAGCCGGACACTCACACATCACGCGTAGGCGCGTAGCAGCCGGCCAGATGAAGAAGAGCCGGCGGCTGCACGCCCAGTCGCCCGGCACCAACCTGCTCAAACAAGCACAAGAACCGAAAGCACTCGCGTCCGCCGGCCCAACGCCGCGACGCGCGTCACCATGTCGTCCGCCCCGGCTCCCTCTCCCGCCACCAGCGCCGCCGTCCCCTACGACCGCCAGGCCGAGCTCCGCGCGCTGGACGCGACCTTCGCCGGCGTGCGCGGCCTCGTCGCGTCCGGCGCCACGCGCGTCCCGCGCATCTTCCGCGTCCCGGACCCCGAGCAGCCGCCCAGCGCTCCTCGCCAACAGCCGCCGCCGCCGTGCATCCCCACGGTCGACCTCGGGGCGGCGGACCACGACGCGCTGGTGGCGTCCGTGCGGCGTGCCGCGGCGGAGTGGGGGCTCTTCCTGGTGACGGGCCACGGCGTGCCCGCGGAGGTGGCAGCCGCGGCCCTGGGCGCGGCGCGGGCGTTCCACGACGCGGACGGCGGGGAGGGCAGCGAGAAGGCGCGGCTCTACACGCGGGACCCGGCCAAGGCGGTCAAGTACAACTGCAACTTCGACCTGTACGAGTCGCCGGTGGCCAACTGGCGCGACACGCTCTACCTCCGCATCGCGCCCGACCCGCCGGCCGACGGCGAGATGCCGGAGGACTGCAGGTGAGTGCTCACTATCTTGTTCGATAGTGTCAGTAGTAACATACTGTCTAAATCCTGATTAGTGATGGCCAATGACCTCATGGAACGATAAGTTTTTTTTTTTTTGCGACTATGGGACGATAAGTTAAGATAGGTAGTTGCTAAACAGTAACTAGAAAATTTATACTGTAAGTAATTTTAGGAGGGACATGGCCCCTGCCAGCTCCAAGTCGCAGCTTATGCTGTTAAATATTTGGAGCTATGTTTTGCCATGATTTTTCACAGATAAGTCCTATTTCTGTTCTATTGTTCAAGGCTAGACAATGAAGTGCATCACTTGTATTGTAGTACAATATCAACATGTTATTTGCAATCGCTAAGTTGCCTGGTGACACACTACTTTGTAAAGATTTGCATTTTTGTTTCCTCAAACCACTTCCTATTGTAAAATGTAGACTTTTGAATTTTTTTTAGGAATCACACAATACAGATGCAAACGGTCACACAAATCTTCCCTACGAACATGCACATAACCCTACCCCTACGAGCACCTTCAAAAGACTAAGTCGACAAATCCTTAAGATTGATGAGACGTCTTGCATTTCACTTAAAAATAAGCATTGATTGAATCCTAGAATAAAATTAGAAAAATACGAACATGTAAGAGGGTGTTCCACAACTACTAAATTTATGTCACAGCTAAGAGGGTGTTTGATTGCCGGGGACGTATAATAAGTCTTGTCACATCAGGACGGACATATTTAGGATGTCTAAACATTAAATTATTATAAAACTAATTGCATGAGGAAAAAATACTAGGTTTTTCCGCGAGACGAATCTAATGAGTCTAATTAATTCATGATTAACACATGTTCACTATATCATCACATTATCTAATAATCATGGCATAATTAGCCTTAATAGATTCGTCTCGCGAAAAAACCTAGGATTACAAAATTTATTTTATCATTAATCTACATTTAATAGTCCTAATTAGCCTCCTAGCATCCGAGGGGACGGAACTTGTACTTATTATTACTGCAGGAAGCAAATGGGGTCTAAGTCATGACATGCTTATCCTCATTTTTATTTTTGTCCAAATTTTGACTAAAAGAAGCATGTCGATAGAGCCGTGCCAAACTAGATTGTGCTCTAAACACCACATGCCACTTGGTGCCACTTGGCACTCACGCTATTGCCGGCCAAGAACGGCTACTCATTTCTTAATTTCTCTGCTTCTACCCTGCAAACACACAAAAGTAAAAATTCTACACCACAATCATAGATATTACCATGCTGGTGGAGTGATTCGTTGTATCATTGTATCAAACTTTGTAAGGACTCAGATATGCATATATATCAATTTGCATTGCTGCTACTTTTGTGACTAAACACGGACTCATAGCTATGATTTGTAAACATAAAAGATAGTACTAGACAGTGAACGCTACCTGCTATTGATTTTGCAGGGATGCCTTCTTTGACTACGCCAGGCACACAAAGTGTTTGCTTGGCACATTGTACGGGTTGCTGTCGGAGGCTCTTGGGCTTGGTCCGACCTACCTAATTGACATTGAGTGCAACAAAGGCCAGATGATATTGTTCCATTACTATCCTCCATGCCCTGAGCCCGAAGTCGCCATCGGGACAACCCGGCATTCCGACACCGGCTTTCTCACCGTGCTCCTTCAGGACGACATCGGAGGCCTGCAGGTCCTCCACGACGATCAGTGGATCGACATCCCGCCGACGCCAGGAGCATTCATAGTGAACATCGGCGATCTCATGCAGGCATGTTTTTTTTCCGATAAAGGAAGCTTTATTAATTTTTAAGGTTATTACATCGAGATGATACAACGTCTTGAAAATACTTCCGGTCTCTGCATAACAGGATGCACACAGCCTAAAAAAAAAATAAAAAGAGCCAAGCACACTAATGACTATCAATCCGAAGACTAGACCGCCACCCATGCGCCTGGGTAAAAAATTCCTTGGCCACATGCGCCAGTCGTTGAGATGCCACATTAACCAAATCCTGTGAAGCTGGTTTCTGTAGAATAGCCCATGTACGGAGCCAGTGTATAATCAAGAAGATAGCCTGCAAAGGGGAAGAGTTAAGTTTTTTGTCAAAAATTATACCATTTCTGCATAACCATCACGACCAGCAAGTAGCTGTCGCTCCTAGCAGAAGTAATGATTTCAGTTCCTTTCTAAATCCTCGTAGCCAAGTACCAAACATATGAGACATACTACGAGGCTGAGAGAGGCCTGAGGACGCATATATTATGGACCACACTGCCCGCGTGAAACGACAATAAAAAAACAGATGCTTAATTGTTTCATCTTTGTGACAAAAACAACATTGTTTACTGCCTTGTCAATTTCGTTTTGCTAAGTTATCTTTTGTCAGAATTACTCCCTGTCGTAGGTACCACATAAATATTTTAATCTTCAAAGAGGCCTTTAATTTCCACAAAAGTTTGTTCAAGTTAGGGACATCAGTGTGTATCATTGCTAGATAATGAGATTTCACTGAGAACATGCAAGCATGTATATATGTTCATCTCGGTACTGTAGATTATAGTAATAAATCTTATTCCAGCACTAGTCATTTGTAATGAAGTTTTTGCTGTGTGTGTGCACAGATGATGTCGAACGACACGTTCAAAAGTGCCGAGCACAGGGTGGTGGCGAACAAGGCTGGACCAAGGGTCTCCATCGCGTGCTTTACCAGCCATTCAGATTCGACAAGGATGTACGGACCTATCAAGGAGCTGCTGTCTGCTGAGAACCCGCCGTTGTACAGGGAAACACTCGCAAAAGATTACATAGCGCATTACTACACTGTCGGGTTGGGTCGCAAAGCAGCTATTTACGATTTCCGGTTCTGAATTCACAAGTTAAGTTTGGGTTATATTTTCTGGAATTCTATTTATCCACTAAGAAGGCATTGAAGATTGTACAGTATGGTATAGTCATAACTCATACGCTAATAAAATAGTAGGAGAAACAAAGGAAATGAAGCAATAAAGAATGCTAGTAAACTGGAGGTGTCGTTACCGTCGTGCTTCATGTTCAATAATGGCCATTTGCTTCATATATGCCAGGCCGATTGTACATTATTACATTGTTTCTTTTCTTCTACAGTAATTTCTAGTCTTAAACATTTCAAAAAAAAAATTCTAGTCTTAAATTGTATTCAAGCAATATCTTTGTAGTTCCCCCATTTGGCTATAAGATGGCCGCATTTCAAAGTTTGGGTTATGTTTTCTGGAAATATAAATCCTTTAAGTTTGGGTTATGTTTTCTGGAATTATATACACAGTATATCCTTTTAAATAGCTATAAGATGGCGGCAGTGAACTAAGCCAAACCTTGATTTTGGCTCATTTTCTTAACAAGCCTCTCGCAATTCCTGTGTTTTTGTTCAATTGGCTCATGAGTTATTCAATTGGCTCATGAGGCTCAATAAGTAGAAACTTTTATTAATACAATGTTATTATTATCCTAAAACACAAAATGTCAAATGCTCCCTCGATCTTCTGTATTTGGGCCAGTATCAATTCCTGTGTTTTTGTTTCTTTTGTAGGTGTGCTGTTGTGTGATTGTGTCAGCATTATCCGTGGTTCTTGGAATCATGGAGATGCCATCGATGTTGAGCAAGAACAAGCCTTAGGTCATGTTTAGTTCCGTGAAAACGGTGAAATTTCGGTCTTTGGGAAAGCGCGCGCAGAGTGAAAAAATGAATTGACACGGTCTTCAAGGTGATATTTTTTTTGTGAGATTTTAGGAAACTAAACAGCACCTTATAAAAGCTACAAACAAATCTTAGGGGCTCATCTTCTTCATTCTCTTTTCCTTCTTCTTTTCTTCTTCTCCTCTTCACATATGAATGAATTTTGTACGGAGGACTGGGGGCATGGGGGTAGGGGGCTCACCCGTAGTCGCTGTCGAACTCCATGTTGCTGAGGTTGACGAAGCGGTTGAGACCTAGCGCATGACCTTGCACCGCCGCTCGGTGATGGATCTGCCGCGACCTCCTTGAAGAGGCTCAACCGGTGCACCTTCTCCGCGGGGTGGCGGCTCACGTTGAAGTGAGCGAGCCAGCGCTCGTAGAGGTGCCAGAGTGCCTCTTCCGACTCGACATCCGCGTCATTGAACTTGACACCAGCGGTCGCTGGCTCCATCAGTGCCAGCAACGCCAGCACCACAACGAGCGCCACGCCGAGCTTCTTGACGACCATGGTGTCTCTCATCCTGCTCTCTCCCTTTGTCTGTGTCACTCTCAGACCGGTTTAGTTCCCATAATTTTTCCTAGCTACTCGTCATATCAATCTTCAGACACTAATTAAGAGTATTAAACGTGAATTAATAACAAAACCTATTTGATAACCTCCCCCTAAATTCCGGAGACGAATCTAACGAGCATAAATATGTCATAATTAGATAATATTGTGCTACAGTAGCAATCTCTAATAACAAATTAATTAAGCTTAATAGATTGGTCTGGTGATTTCTCATCCATTCATGTAATCCCCTCGCGCCGCGCAGGCCGTTCTGCGCACGTACGACCACGTCTTTGCGTCCCAGCCACGCTCCATCGTCACCGACATCCTCTTCTATGGCTCATCGGACATCGCCTTCTCCCCGTACAGCGAGCACTGGCGCAGTATTAGGAAGATCGTAACCACACAACTCCTCACAGTGAAGAAGGTCCGCGCCTACCGCTTTGTCCGTGAGCACTGGATTTTGCAATTATGATTCTGAAATACGGGGGTCGCAGCGCGACAGGTGGCGTGGCGCCGTCGATGTCGACCGTCGGTACCGAGCGCAAGGACATACGGAGCAGAGCAGTAGCATCGGGAACGCGACGACGTCGTCGCATCGTCACGAGTCACGATCGGAGTTGTGCACGAACGCATGGTACAGGACGGCGTCGGCGAGGCCGCATCGGCACCATGCATGGCGAGATCGTGGTTGCTAGTGTTGGAGGCAAGGGGAGGCCACCCGTGCCTGCGCCTCTACCTACTCGCTTGCCGATGCAACCGGGCACGCCATGGTCCGTCGATTTCGTTTCTGAAGCTTTCGCAGCAGCGCCCTTCTCTTCTAGCTGATCCTGAACATTTTGTGCGGGCTGGAAGAGCAGGAAGAAGCGGGCGCCGATTCAATCTGAAACTGAACCTGAAGTTGGTGTTGCAGGCTTGCAGTGCAGCATCAAAGGCATCATGCGCTGACTTCCTCGCCCCTCGCAGTTCATTTGTGCCAGTCGTGAGTTCTGAACTAACTGAACAAATGCATTTGGCTCGCTGTTAAGTGTTAACATGGTGAGTTGATTTGCGCCAGTCGTGAGTTCATTTGTGCCAGTCGAGCACGCGGACTGCGAGCTGTGCCGCCACACCGACGAGACCGCCGACCACATCTTCTTCGGCTGCCCCACGGCGCTGGCATCCTGGGGGCATGTCGGCGCCACCGCTGCAGCGAGTGCTACTGTCCGCGAGCTATGGGACATCCCCTGCCGACCACAATCCCACGACAACATCGAGCAGTGTTCATCATGCTCTGCCGCTGGAACATCTGGAAGCACAGGAACACCGTGGTCTTCGACGATCAGCGGCCATGCCTTCGCCGCCTGCTCCGGGCCTGTGCTGATGACGCCCGGCTCTGGGCAAACTGGCTACAGCCGGAAGACGTTTGGGTAACTGAGTCCTGGTGCCATATCATTTCCCCCATGTAATCACAACCTAGAGATCGTGTGGAACTCTCCCTCGACCCCCTACTTGCTGTAAAAAAAAGAGTTCATGGCTAGAGCCACAAATAGGGCAGTCCAAGATCAAAAGGCTCTAAGGAATGCTAGGTTTGGTATCACTGATGATGTATTTAACCTACATTATTTTGTTTGGTTAATTTGAAAATGGCAATCTTTACATGTACTTTGCGCATTGTGACTAATGAAGTCCCACCCTTTTACCTCGAAGAAAAAAAAGTCCCATCCTTGTCCTCACCTAAGAACATTAGTCAGTTCATAAAAGTTTTTCGTGATTCACCTGAAAACATATTATAAAGCACGGTGTTGACACCCAAAATTGGCAAGACTAGGTAGGCCGGTCTAACTGGTGGGCCCACCCGGTCAGACCGCCCTGGTCAAAGTTCTCAAAAGGCAATTTGGACTTCATCATTGGATATGTCTCGTCGAGTACATCAAGATCCATATATATAACGTCCAATTTGGAGTCCGGATGAAGGAGATATGACTTCTGGAAGATCTGCACGTCACAGAGGCGGTTAGACCGCCCCGTCCTGCCAAAACTGGTTAGGAGTTGTATTTCGACAGGATTTTGTAAGGGTTTCGACTCCTAATGGGGTAAGACCTCCCCTCCCTATAAATATAAAGGGCCAAGGCCGATTGGGTATCATCAATCGATCAAATCAATCTACTTTTATATTTTTACCTTTTCTCTTTGCCTCAAACTTTTCCAATCTACTACTTGCTGTTCTTCCTTCGTCTCCGTGACGTCCGAAGGCGTTCTAGGTGGCCTGCCGACCCTAGAGCAACCCTGCGTGCATTAGCTCCGACGGGGTCCCTCCCGAGTCGACGTTCGTAGGTCTACCGCCGGTTCATCCCGGCACCCCGGTCTAACCGCCCTACCCAGGCGGTCTGACCGCCCTGCGCAGAGAAGCTACAGCGAGCTTCCTCTGTGCGCTTGTTGATCCCGAAAAGGTGTCAACACAAATTGGCGACTCCGCTGGGGAAGAAGAAGAAAGATTTATCGGCTAACATGGCCGATGACAAAGGAACTCTTTGTGATCTCGACCCCAAGAACATCATCGACATGACTGACGGTGACGTTCCGGATGCGAAGCGTCAAGCCTTCGAGGAGTATCAGAAAGCTCGAAGGGAAGCTGAGTGGAAGGACTTCAAATCGGGTTTTCGGAAGACTCGCGATGGAAAAGTGGTGGAAGTGCAAGAATTTGAGTTTCCTCCTCTTCAACAACCAAAGGTAACACCCACTGTAAGTAAACCACTCGAAGCTAATTCAGATATTGCAAATATGATTGATGGGGCTGTTAGTGCTAGCTTAAATAACAAATTTGTTGCCATGAGTGAAAAATTTGAATCTACGATGAATTCTCGTTTAGATCGTATAGAGGCCAAATTTGGTAAACAATTTTGTGGTAATGATATTAATGCATCAACTTCTAATACCGAAAATTCTAAAGATAGCACGCTAGATGATTTTTCAGATTTGCATATACCTAAAGTCCCCATTGGTGTACCCCCAATCCACCACATACATAGCCGTACCACTATTGGTGCTTCGGCTGGTGGAGGGAGTACAATGGCCGCTACGAATGCAATGACACCGCATACAGTTGTATATAGCGAGCCAAGTGCATATGTTCCTAATAGTTCGTTGCAGCATGTTCCTAACACATTGCCGAACCAAACATCAACATATGGCACACCACAACCTACTATAAATCGAGCACCACATCCTGCATCGGCTAGACCTAGAACCGCTTTGGGGATGGAGGGATTTAGAGAAGATATGCTCGAAATATTTAGACAAACTTTTGGTACAGAGCCTAAAACTAAGAGTCGGTCGTATCAAAGACCGTATCCTGAGAATTATGAGTATATTCCGTACCCACAGGGATTTAAAATACCAGAGTTTACTAAATTTAGTGGGGATGATGGTAGAAGTACATTAGAGCATATAGGCCAATTTACTATACAATGTGGTGCAGCTGCTTCTAATGATATTTGTAAAATGAGATTGTTTCCTTTATCTCTATCGGGTGCTGCATTTACTTGGTTTATTTCTTTGCCACCCAACTCAGTTTACACCTTTTCTGATATAAAGAATAAATTTCATGATTATTTCTTTACTGGTGAAACTGAGTTGAAATTGTCACATCTTGTATCGGTTAGACAAAAATCTAATGAATCTGTTTCTGAATATATTAGAAGATTTAGAGACACTAGAAACCGATGCTATAGTTTGACAATTTCTGATAGAGACCTAGCTGATCTTGCTTTTTCTGGTTTGCTTGATATCTGTAACGACCCGGGTTTTCGGTGAGGAAAACTTGACTCCCTGTACCCTTGTGATAGTCCCTGGATCAGTAGCTATCACGTACAGAACTCATTACAGTATAATATCATTTCCATACAACGAAATCAGAGTACAAAACAAAGTATTTACATCCGACTACAGCTCGGTATACGATTTAAGTACAAGCCCCTTTGGGCTAAACGACAAGTAGAAACTCTACGCAGCGGTAGCTAAGGCTTCAAGTCTTCATCCTCGATCTTCACCACAGGCATCCTCGAGCGAAGCAACGCAACCCTTCCTCCATGGATCCTTCATAATTGGACTTTCGCTCCAAGTCCAATCCTGCACACTCACAGACTACCCCCAAGGAATGGGATATGTTCACGTCACCAACCGTATGCAAGCTTTAAGTGGCCTAAAGCTAAGGGTATAAAAAGTAGTCAAGGAGTAGGCAAGAGTTTTCCTAAACAGCGGCAGTAGCATAAATGAAATAATATCTCCAATTCCCACCAATTCCCATATCACTCATCCACAAACGGTTACACCTGGTCACCCAGATCACCGTCACCAAGTCCTATCTCCATCTAGGGACGGTGCGAGAACTCCCACTCCTCGCACCTCAATGATTGCACCCGGATCCGCGAGGCAGAGGGAGCAACTCTCCTCTCCCCGAGTACAACCACGACTCACCATACACTCATCCTATAAGGGGGAGGTAGAAATCCCAAAACATAAGAGTCGGAGAAACAACGGGTATGTCCATAACTGAGGACGCGGCTATACGTATAGATCTAAACTCTGCAGAGCGTGTACACCTGTACCCAACTCGGAATGGCACCCGGCGGTGATCAGCCAACCAAGCCCATCCTACCGGACGAACACCTAGGAGTTACGATTCCATCCTGCATCCGGGTCTCGATGCGGTCCCCCGCAGAAGACCACCCCAGAACTGTGAAAATGCCCCCGTGTGGCCACACGGGAGTCGCACTGAGAGGGTGGACTCACTCCCACCTCTCCCCCACTGATACTCCGCTATCCTGCTGGCAGGTATAGTACCGCACTTGCTAGGGTCGAACGGCCTCCCCACTCTCGGCGAGGTGGTGTGTACGAAAGTCCCGTGTAACAGGCGACCCACTCGGTTTCAGACCGGGGCGAGCTCATATCCTCCAAGTCATCACAAAATCCCCAACACCTGTGCTCCTAAAACGGTGTACCCGCCATAGGTACCAACTCGGGCAACGTCCGAGAAGACGATCCCTGGCCCCCGATCCCAGATCAGGTTGTCTCGAGCTCACCCCCGCCAAAATATCCCCAAACGCCTTCTCCTGCCGGTTTTCCCAACACACGCCAAGAAACTACCACAATAATCCCAACACATGCATAGCAAGCTCAGCACAACATCTAGCTTAAGTAAACAGTAGTAGTAGGTCAATCAAGGACAAGTATGTCAAAGAGGCTATGCATGGGTTCATCATATTCATCTCTATGCATTAAATAAAGCACTAGCAGTTCTAAAATAGCCATGCCTAATGGGCATTCAAAGAGGGTGGGGCGTGAACACCTGTGTTCAAGTAGTCGTCGAAGTTTCTGTAGTTGTTCTCGATCTTCTGGCTTGACTCCTCGACTCCGGGAAAACCTAGATTCGCAAATATAAATAAACACGGTGTCTAGATGCAAATAACTCCAAAGAGAAGCAATAAAGAACCAAATAACTCCAAACGCTAGTCTAACGGGTGCTTCATGATTTTAGAAGAATACAGAAACTGATTTCATATTTTTCTAAGGTAGAAACAATTTATTATTGATTTTCAAATAAAGAAATATTTTATGAATTTAGTTAATTGCGATAAAGCACAGAAAACACAAGTCAGCAAGTTAGAGAACCAAAAACTAGGTTTCAGGTTGGTCTGCATGGTAAGTTGACTAGTCAACGATCTTTGTTGACCAAGTCAAAAAGAAAGGTCAGAGGTCAACCGGACCCCACAAGTCAGCTTGTGGGTCCCGTAGGTCAGAAGGGACCAGGTTAGATAGTTAGCGGCTTCACATGTTAGTGGGACCCAGCGGTAAGTTAGTAGGCCCCTTTGTTCAGATTGGAGAGGCTGTGCAAGATGGTTTCGCTATAAGCGATATGGTGTGGTTGAGAAACTTGGCTAACCTAGCTCAAGCTGGAACATGGCAGAAGTGTGTCATGACTGATGGTTTAGATAGTGCACGCGTCATGCACGACGAAGGTGAGGCACGACCGCGGCGAAAGGTATAGCCAGGCTTGAAAGATTGCGAAAAAGGGGTACTTGGAGCTAAGATTAAGGCTCGGTGGAAAACAGGACAAGTGTTGCTGCTAGCGAGCAACGCCCAAACAGGGTAGATTAGGTACCACAGTTAGCTTGCCTGCACATGGTCTAGGCAAGCACTGGCAGTAAGTACACTTGTAAGGTGAAGGTTGGAACACAGGTAACAAGATATAAGGGTCTTGGCTTGGGATAGACAGCACACTCCTGGCTTAAGAGGAAGAGAGCAAGTGCTGCTGCTAGCAAAGCAACACACTCACCAGGTCGATAAAGATCCATGGACAGGTAGCAACAGGGCTTAGGGGAAATAGACAGAAGTTACTGCTTGTATGGTTTGTGACAAAACAAGAACTAGTACTACAGGTCTGTAGCACCAGCATGCTTTCGTGAGCACAAGCAAGCAGATGGGCCACAGATTGCGTGGTTCTGGTGAACACCAAAGAGCTCTACAGATTTGAGCAGGATACCTACAAGCTAGCATGTAGGTCGATCACTGGAGCACAAAGAGGGTAAGGGCAAAGGCTAACAGATAACTAGCTGGTAGTCAGCTCACTGCCTAAACAGATGTGGTATGAGCATAGCATCACAGGTTTGTGCAGGTTCAGCTATAACCCAAAGGAATTCAGGCTAGCAAGCAGTCTGCTTGCTGAAATGCCACAATGGCTTCCACCTGAAGGTCGCTTGTATGCATGCTGCAGCCAGGGCAGGAGATTAGAAAATTACTTGCAGCTGCAAGGTTATGGTCGGCAGGTTTGTGTAGGTGTGGAGTTTGTGGCAGCCCATGGCAAGGCGCGCTGCTCGCCGTTCGTGAGCGACACGGCAATGCCGACCAGCTCAAGGGGATGCCATGCGAGGGAGGCTTCATGGATGGTGAGAACGGGTGGTTAGGAAGCTCACTCGAGAGGAAAAAGGAGGTGGCTTGGCATGACAGGCATCGCAGCAGACCGACGTTCCGGGGCTGCGTGCTGACATGGCGAGGGAGGATTTATCCCAGGTATGGCTGATGGGTTACCGTTGTAGAGGTAGGTTCAGGGAAGCAAAGGTGATCACCTACCAGCTGCACGGTTTAGATGAGCACATAACAGCTGCAGCTCGTATGGTAACAAGCTTTAGGTTGGGTACCACTCTTAGGATTTGGTGTATCTGCCTCACGGCTGCAGCTGCTAGCTTGATTTGGAGAAAAGAGATCAAGGCTCTTGCTTGTTGGCATGCTTCAATGGCGAAAGGAGCGGAGGGGGATCGAGTGGGCAAGCTCTGCTGCAGCTTGTGCTTGCGGTGGAGAGGAACAGGGCTGCCGATGGGAGGAGCAGAGAAAGGGAAGAAAGCAGAGCAGAGGCACAGCACCCAGAGCTACTGGCAGGGAAGGTTTGGATTCAGCACAGTAGGCACCTGCTTCTTGTCCGGATTGAGAGAAGAAAGGATTTGCAGGCCATGGCTTGGAACGTCAAGCATCACGGCATAACGGTGATTCGAGGCTGCCTGCTGACATGGTATGTGCTGCTGCGTGCAGCGGAACCCCCAACACAGGGTTTTGGACGGTGCAAGAGAGTGAAAAAGATAGCATGTACGTGAGGCTCATGGCTCAAACACAAAACGTCCAGCAGGTTGTAGACATGCAAAAGTGCAGCTACGGCCAAGGGAGCATTGAGCACTTGCGGTCCAGGGGAAACAAGGCTCCCACGGCCCGACGGCCGGCCATCACAGGCAGACAAGGAGGCGGTTGGGACGATCCTGGTTAGCTGGTGCAAGGGAAAGAAAAGGAGAGCGTGTACGTGTGGTTCACAAGGCAGCTTTGGCTCTTGCACAAAACATCGAACAGGCAGGGTGCGTGCCGGCGTGTGGGAGTCCACGGCCACGACATGGCGGAACGGCAACAGCTCACCGGTGGCGAGGCGCCCCGGCAGTCGGTCAACACGCGCCACGGCGGAGACAAAGAGACACTAGGGCTTTGTTTCGGTAGAGAAAGGTGTGGCCTTTGGCCGGGATTCCGGCTCCACGGCGGCGAGGTGTGGTTCGGCGCGGCGAGCGGAAATAGGGAAGCATGGCGGCGCAGCTGGGATGATCAGCATCGGCGAGGTAGGGTGACACGGCGACGAGTACTGGGGTGTCCGCACCGGTGTGCTCGCCCACTCGTGCGCATGCGTGCGTGCACAAGTTGGACCGGAAAACCTACGGGTTCGGCCACTTAGGTGTGTGCGTTCGCGTGCGTGCAGAACGGCGGCGGCGTGGGCTCATGCGCTATCGCCGACGAGGCCACTCACACAGGTGTGGGTGCGTGCACTCGCACGGGTCCTGGCCAAGAAAAGGAAGGACTTTGATTCACCTGCACCTCAAGCGTGCTCGCCGGTGTGTTTGGGGTTTCACGGCGGCGACAGGCACCGGTCGGTGCGCACGACGGAGGGCAAGGGCGGACGGTCGGACAAGCGGACGAGCGGTGGAGCGCGCTCGTTCGACTAGGAAGGCAGGCCTTGGCCCGACGGTGGCGTGCATGCGTGAGTGCAAGCAGGTCTGTATGCACGAGCAAAACGCCGGCGGCGCAGCCATGGTGACAGCACAGAACCGACGGCATGCGCACGGCCGCGGAACAAGGAAGGATGGACGACGAGCGGGGAAGCGCACGCGCAGACGGCAGCGGCACCTGCAAAACGGCCGGCTTGGCTCGATGGCCAGCACTCAGACGACGGCGGGTCACGCGGCGGCGCAGAGCAGGCAGCGGGCAACCAGGTGAGCGCACAAGGCTCGGTTCAGTCCTCGGCTCGAAGGCCGGGATCCACAGCACGAGGGGGGTCTCGGTGCTCACCTCGTGCTCCTGAAGGCAGTGGCGAGACGGCGGTAAGGAAAGTGTGGCCGAGCAGAGGAAGCAGAATGGTTCACTGTTCGGGCATTCTGCCAAACAGGTAGTGGTCGACGTTGTGGTACTCGAGCTCCCAGCACACGGGCGCTCCGGCTTCGGCTTCACGGTGCTGAGGACGTCCACGGCGGCAGCGGCACTCCGATCCTCGCATCGTGGTCCACGGCGGCGTCGACTCAGGTTTGGGGCGGCGTCGGCGTCGACGAAGTTCCTGCGGCGCGGGCGGACGGCGACGAAGGCGCGCAGAACTGGTTCGGCGGCGACGACGCGCTTCTCCCCGGTCTTCACGGCGCGGCGTTGACGTCGTGGTTCAGCTCCGCCGCGCATCTACCCCGGCTCCCCCTTCCTCTTCGCTTCTTCTCCACGAACAGCGGCTCCGGCCTTCTTTTCCCCACCTCCTCCTTCTTCTCCTTCAAGCGGCGGCTGGGGGAAAGCTCGAAGCAGGGGAATCCGAGTGGCCGGCGACCTCCGGCTTCCTCCCCGCCTCCTCTTCTCCTTTCTACTCCCTCCTTCTCTCCCCCTTTCTTGCGGTGGACAGGGAGTGGCGGTGGAACAGGGATGAGCTCGGCGGACGGGATTGGAGGGGATTTATAGGGCGGCCGGCTAGGGTTTGAGCGCAGGCGGGCGGTGGAGATCCTCGGCTTTCGCGCTCCGGGACACGCGGCGTGCATCCGGCGAGGCGGAGCGAGCTCGGTTGCCCGCGATGCCTGTCGCGGTCGCACGGAGCGCGTGTGTCAGCCGGGAAGAAGGAAAACAGGAGAGGGGTGTGGCGGCTGACATGCGGGGCCCTCCTGTAAGCGGCACCAAGGAGGTAGGTGGGAGATGGGCTTCGGTGGGCCGGATTGCCAGGCAGGCCGGCGAAGAGAGGGAGGTGCTCCGGTGGCCTAGAGCGTCGAGATCAGGGGCGATTGTTGAACTTTCTCAGGTGTTGCAAAGGCCCAGCAGAGGTAGAGGTTCTTCCTATTTTCTATTTTCCTTACACCTTATACCCACAATTCAAATTTGAATTTAGGATTCAAATTTGAATCACACTCAAGTAAAATCCAAATAAATTCCAATAAACTCCAGAGTTCTCACACTAGCATTTTATAACTCCTAAATTTATTATTTTGCTCACAAAAATTCTAGGAATTTTAGGGAAGGTTCAAAGAAGACATTCTTATAATTTAAGTAAGCACTCACTTCAAACAAATTTTTTTTGAAATTCATATTTTTGCAAACATTAACATTCTGGGAAAAATCCGGGATGTTACAATATCCATAAAGAGAAGCTAGATGGTCAAGATTTCTTAGATGTTAGTCGGTTGTTGCAAAAAGCTTTAGCTAATGAAAGCCGACTTAAGGAATCTAAGAATTCGCAAAAAACCAATGAAAAGTCTAATCGTCCTATTTATTATGCATCTGATTATTCGGACAATGAGAGTAAAGATGTATATGCTGCTGAATTTACATGGTCATCTGATGATAAACCAAATACTTGTGCTTCTCTCAAGCCGGCCCATAAGAGTCGGCAAGATGAGATAAAATTCACTTTTGATGTGGCTAAGTGTGATAGGATCTTTGATGAGTTATTAAAATTGGGTAAGATTAAAATATCTCACACTTTGCCACCACCTGATGAAATAAAGAAGCGTGCCTATTGTAAATTTCATCATTCTTATTCTCATGCAACTAATGATTGTAATAGTTTTTGTCGGCAAATACAATCGGCTATTAATGAAGGCCGTTTAGTACTTCATAATATGCAAGTCGACCAAAATCCTTTCCCTGTTAATGCTTTTATGAATACTCTTGAGTTGCTAAATCCCAAGGTACTCATTCGGCCAGATCAAGCCGATAAAGCTAAGGGGAAGAATATAATCATTGGAGAGCAAAGGCGTGACGAGAAGCTATCACTGGAGGAGACCCCAAGATTGCAGCGAAGGCTTCAACGCTCGGGGGGCAAGACACTGTAGAAAAAGCCGACGGAGCATCGACCGGTCTGGCCACTGCCCAGGGCGGTCTAACTGGGCCCAGGGGCGGTCTAACCGGGTCCAGGGGCGGTCTAACCGCGTCCAGGGGCGGTCTGACCGCTATCTCCAGAAAAAATGGAGATGCTCGCAAGAAAAAGGTAAGACCGAGTTTTGAAGAACTCCTGGCCAAATATAAGAGGAAGGGAGCTGCAAGGAAGCGAAGAAATCAGCCAATAGGTGCTAAGGGCGAAAAAGCACCACCAAGACATGAGAAGCAAGAAAGTGCGCATCACCAACAAGGTAATTTTGTTTATCCTTTTGTTGGATCAGTTACACCATGTTCTTGGTATTATCCTTGCTATTACTCACCTACCGATTATAGTAGTATGTACATGAAACCATATATGATTCAATATCCTATTTCACATCCAAATTATGGTAAATTGCAAAGACCGATTGCTTACAACAACAATCTGGTCAAAAATAATGTATGTGCTACTATCAAGCAAGGTAGGGGTAGCAATGAGCAAAATTCTAAGGGTATGCAGCCGAGGTGGTGTCCCTCAGGCTTATCCCGCACTCAAAAAAGGAGATTACAGCGGATGCGAAAGCAAGGATCAATGGAGCAATCTACAGTGGTCACACCAGCAAGGTCAGCAACTAAGCAGGTATGGAGACCAAAACAAGTTGTTCCATGAATTCATAGCAAGTTCGTGGCCGATAAAACAATTATCGCCCTTAGGAGCAAAAATATGGACGATGTATTGTTAATCATCGTTTTCTGCCAATTTTAACCATTATAGATGTTTTTTGGCACGCAAGCTTTGCCATAAAACAGGGGGGCATATGTTGACACCCAAAATTGGCAAGACTAGGTAGGCCGGTCTAACTGGTGGGCCCACCCGGTCAGACCGCCCTGGTCAAAGTCCTCAAAAGGTAATTTTGGACTTCATCATTGGATAGGTCTCGTCGAGTACATCAAGATCCATATATAGAACGTCCAATTCGGAGTCCGGATGAAGGAGATATGGCTTTTGGAAGATCTGCACGTCACAGAGGCGGTTAGACCGCCCCCCATAGGCGGTTAGACCGCCCCGTCCTGCCAAAACTGGTTAGGAGTTGTATTTCGACAGGATTTTGTAAGGGTTTCGACTCCTAATGGGGCAAGACCTCCCCTCCCTATAAATATAAAGGGCCAAGGCCGATTGGGTATCATCAATCGATCAAATCAATCTACTTTTATATTTTTACCTTTTCTCTTTGCCTCAAACTTTTCCAATCTACTACTTGCTGTTCTTCCTTCGTCTCTGTGACGTCCGAAGGTGTTCTAGGTGGCCTGCCGACCCTAGAGCAACCCTGCGTGCATCAGCTCCGACGGGGTCCCTCCCGAGTCGACGTTCGTAGGTGTACCGCCGGTTCATCCCGGCACCCCGGTCTAACCGCCCTACCCAGGCGGTCTGACCGCCCTGCGCAGAGAAGCTACAGCGAGCTTCCTCTGTGCGCTTGTTGATCCTGAAAAGGTGTCAACACACGGATTGGCTGAAAATGTTTTGGTCGTAGTTCACTTAAATCCATTTATTTTGAAAAGGTAATAGTTGATTTAAAGCCATTTATTTTCATATCAGCCTCAGTTCTTAGTTCTTACTGAGTACACAAGGGGCAAAATGTAAGCCATTTCAGAATACTTACAACCGTTTTATTCTTATTTAGTTATCACATAGGTCTCAAATATTTGATCTTTTAAGAAATATCCTAAACACAAAATGTCAAATGCTCCCTCGATCTTCTGTATTTGGGCCAGTATCAATTCCTGTGTTTTTGTTTCTTCTGTAGGTGTGATGTTGTGTGATTGTGTCAGCATTATGTGTGGTTCTTGGAATTATGGAGATGTCATCAACGTTGAGCAAGAACAAGCCTTATAAAAGCTAAAACAACTCTTGGGAGCTCATCCTCTTACTCCTCCTCTTCCTTCGTCCTCCTCCTTTTCTTCTCCTCCTCTTCACCTATGGATGGAATTTTATTGAGGGGGGGGGGCTTCCATGGGGGCTCGCCCCCTGGGCTTGTCGTTACCTGGCGCATGACCTCGTACCATCACTCGACGATGGATCAACCGCGCGCCCTCCTTGAAGAGGCTGAACTGGCACACCTTCTCCGCAGGGGTGGCGGCTCACGTTGAAGTGAGCGAGCCAACGCTCGTAGAGGCGCCAGAGTGCCTCTTCCGACTCAACGTCCGTGTCGGTGAACTTGACACCGGCGGCCGCTGGCTCCATCAGTGCCAACAGCGCCAGCTCCACGACGAACTTCTACGACCATGGTGTCTTTGCTCTGTCTATGTGTCACTCCCAGGCCTCGTTTAGTTATCAGAATTTTTTTCAACTACCCGTCACATCAATTTTCGAACACTAATTAAGAGTATTAAACACGAATTATTAACAAAATCTATTTTATAACCTTCCCTAAATTCTCGAGACGAATCTAACGAGCATAAATATGCCATGATTAAATAATGTGGTGCTACAGTAAACGATCGCTAATGAAGGAGCTCGACGGCGAACGCGCTGCGGGAGGAAGCCGGCAGTGTTGCTTTCTTCAACAGCCGTGGGGAGAAGGGATGGCGTCGTCCGTCAGCAACACCCGTCGACAGTAGACGCAAATTGCAAGGTCTGCCACATCTGGCGCCGCCGGCCGTGACCCGCTCACGGCCACCCCGAAGTTGCTGTTGCTCCGGCGTCAGGGGAGCCTCAGCTGGAATTTGGACGGGCCGCCTGTTGGAATTTGGGCTTCCCCTCCAAGGCTCCAATGATGGGTAGGGATGGCAGTTTTACCCGCGGACGCGGATATCCGCGGATACCCGACGGGTAAGGGTACGGGCAACGAATTTCACACGCGGGCGCGGATACAGACAGCAGTCCTCGCCCACGGGCAGCACGCGGGCAAAATACTCCACCCGCGGATAATGCTTGTACCCGTTGAAATGTAAAAGGCCATGAAAATATTAGCTATCTTTACTCCTCAATAGTGGCCCAATACAGCCCAATAGAGCCCAACATCTCTCCTAAGTCTTCCCCAAATTCCCTGCCCCTTCACCTCTCTCGGTCTCTCCTTCGTAGAGTCGTAGTTCCCTGACGCCGCTACCAGAGCCACCCTGGCCAGGGTTTGCGCCACCGCCGGCCGGTCCCTCCGCGGCCGCCCCCGCCTTGGGCCGGCCCTCCCGCACCTCCGCGGCCTCCTCGCGCCGCCACGCCCTCGCCGTGACCCCGACTGGACGCCGCCGTGAGCTCCCGCGCTGCTCCCGATCCGCTGCCCTCGCGTGCACCAATCCCCGCGCCGCTCCCGATCTGGCACGCACGGCGACGCCCTTCCCCGCGTAGGCGAGTGCCCTCACCGGCAAGCGCACCGTCGGGGTCAGCTCTTGCAGTGCTGTGTGCACGGGAGGGCGCATCGGTCCTCGCCCCTGCCTTGGCCGTGCAAACAGAAGCAGCAGTAGGTAACGGGTGATGGGTTTGCCCGATACCCGCGGATATACGTCGGGCGCGCATACAGGTAGAGATTTTTACCCGCGGGCAGGCAATCGGGCGGGCAAAAGGTGAGAGCGCGGATATGCTATCGGGCGGGTAAATGTCTTACCCGCACTTACCCGACCCGCTGGCATCCCTAATGATAGGTCGGGACGGCCGACGTGGCGCGCCGTGACTGGCAGCTGAGATTCTCGTGGGCCTGATCACGGGGTAATGGATAAGGTGACATGTGCACCTGGAGATGTCTTGGTACAGAAGTACTCACTGTTGTAGCTACAACCTCCAAGTCGCTCTTGCTCCGTCATCACGGAAACCCCCGCATCTACTTCATGTGGCACGGCGGCGGTCTTACCCGCGTGGAGCGGTGCCACGCACTGGCTGATCTCGCGTCCCTTTACTTCCTCGCGGCGGCTTTCACTGCCGGTGTCAACGTGCTGTCAGTAGCTAGATAGCTAGCCCCACCGCATGTAACTGCAAGTTTATCACCAAATCGATTTCATCTGGCATGCATGGTCTGTCAATTTCACTTCTGAAGCTTTTGCAGCAGTGAGGACCGGAGTGTCCGATGGCTAGTGGTTGGCCACTCCTTAGTGATGAGTGATTGACAATGTTGTGTGGACTGACGCTGTGCTCTATCTTGTGAATGTAGGCTGCAGCTTGATTTGCGTTGGTGCAGGTGAAGAACAAGCGCGAAAGGTCTTAGCCTTACGGGGCCTCCGAAGGACTGGAGGGACAAGTAGGCTTGGTTCGATGGACCCGGTGGCCAGACGGGATCAAGTGCGAGTCACATAGTGCAAGAAGAGTAAGACGAAGTCTGTCGGTTTGTTGGTTGATCCGAAAGCCAACATCGGTTCGTTGGTTGATCCGAAAGCCAACATCGAGCCGAAGCGACCGTGGCGACCAAGTCGAGGAACAAGGCAAGATCGAGTAGGCGGTCCGTGTGGCGGAAGCGAAAGACTTGTGGCTTGAAGCTCGGCGTGGAGGCTGCACCAAGCTCGCGGGGTTTGCAGCGGTTCACCATAAAATCGTTGGGTTCATCGGTTGTTCCAGAAAACTGACCCGAGGTTCCGGTGCAGCCAAGTCACCATAACCGGTCTGACCGGTTTGGGAAACCGGTCTGACCGGTTTGGTCGTGGTGCGACCGGAAGTCGTCGAAGCGGAGGACACGCGTCGGGATCGCAGACTTGGCGTTGAGGCTACGCGAGGTGCGGTTGCCGGGAGTCCGTCCGATGGAGATAATCATGTATTGACCAAAATGCTCTTGCATGGGCTTGAATTGTAACTCCTAGAGTAGGGGCACTTCGGTCATTTGTCCGGAGGGCCTATATATAGGAGGAGTGGTTGGTTGGGCAGCCATCTCTTTTGGTTGGTTAGGTGGGTGTGCTCCTTCTTCTTGGAGTGCTCTTGGTGAGAGGAAGAGAGGAGAGAATGGCTCTTTGTTTGAGCTTTTTACCTACCAAGATTTGTGATTCTTGTGTATGGTTTGTAACCGGATATGGCTATATGATTCATAGTGATTTATCCTTCTTAATCATGTGCCAAATCCTTTATTCCCGTGCCTTTTTCTTTTATGCCATTTTCGGAGGTATTTTCAGAGCCCTTTTCTTTGGATTTTCGTGGAGTGGATTTGAGGGTGTTTCCTTTGGGATTTGTTTGTGGGGATCACGTATGAGTACCTTGGGTACCTTTGCTTGGTGATCTTTGCCCCACAAACTCCCCGGAATCCCTTGGATTTGGTAGTTTTCGGATGAACTTGGGAAAATGTGTTCTTGGTGGTTGACTTTTGATTCCTCTTGATTTAGTGGATCTTTGGGGACGATCTCTTAAGCATGGCTTGTCCATGAGGTGTTACACCTATCCCCAAAGTTTTGCTTGAACCCGTGGAGCGAATCGGGAGATCGATTGGGGTGAAGTTCGAGTTCTTCCCACGGGTGGAGTTTTTCCCGACTGCCCAGGCGAACCCGGTGGCACTGAGTTTGGAAACTCGGTGGCACCGGTTTGGTCAACAGTGGTATTTTGAGGATATTTTTGGTGGACATGTTTGTTATGACCAGGAGAACTTATGGTTAAAATCTCATCAAGTTTCGAGGTTGTTTGAGCTGCGTTTGGATTTTTCCTGTTTCGGTCAGAGAAACTCGGTGGCTCTGAGTTTGGAAACCCGGTGGCACCGGGTATGGGATTTTGCCTCTGCCGAGTTGAACTCGGTGGCACCGGTTTCTGAAACCCGGTGGCACCAGTTTGTGTCTGGACAGAGAGCGAGTGGTTTTGTCTTCCGCTGAGTTTTTGTGAGTTTGTTCTCTCGCTTTCAAGGAGTTGTTCCAGACTTGTTCCTAGGGTCAGTAGGTCTGCTGTGACTACGTGATCTTGGCAAGTGTTGTTTCAGAGGTCTCAGAGTTGATTTTGGGAGTATAGACCGAGTTCTTAATCGGAAGAATTTTTTATCGGCTCCCATTCACTCCCCCCTCTCTGGTCGTCATCTCGGTCCTTCAATTGGTATCAGAGCCGGTTACGGATCTTCGTGATTTTAACCAGTCTAAGATCCACAAGGTGACTGAGAAAAGGGGTGTTTTGCTCGCGGTTTTGGTTTGCGCGCTTTGAGCTTGCTTTCAGCTAATCCTAACCGGTGCTTTGAGTTATGGCACCTAGTTCTTATCCGATTGGCTCTTTGTCCTTAGGTGGTTCCATGAGCAGGAGGAGTTTGGAGAAGAGGACGGTACCCAAGAAGAGCAGGAAGGGTGACCCGGACTCCGACTCCGAGGATGAGGTATATCGTGATCCCGTCTCTATGCATAGGGAGATCACTAGGCTAGAGGAGCTCATAGATAATCATGATAAAGTGCTTAGAGAGGCTAAGAAGATGAGGAAAGAGCTTAGAACTTTGCTAGAAGAGGCTAGAGAAAAGGCGGTTGATCTAGAGTCCAAGCTTCTTGATGCTAGGCTAGAGATTGAGTCTCTTAAGGCAGCTTCTATTGTTTGCACTGATTGTGATGCTTCTCTTGCTAGGTTGGATGTGTTTAAGAACCAGTATGCCTCGAGGGTTGAGGAACTAGATGTGGTTAGGGCTGAGCTTGTTGAGTTGAAGTCTAGACATGCTTTGATAGGTGCTTGTACTTGTTGCTCTGCCTTGCATGCTAAACTAGATGATGCTTGCCACACTTCTTGTGATGATGCTTTGCTTGATGTGAAGGATGCTAGTTGTTCATGTGATCTCATTTGCACATCATGCATTGATTTGGAAAGTGAAGTGTTGGCTTTGAAGAAAATGCGCGATGATATGAGCGCCAAGTTGGTTGTGCATGATGAGATGAGTGCCAACCTTGAGAAAGAGAATGAACTCTTGCTTACCACGTATGCTAGATGCATTGAGACGGAAATTGAGAATTTGAGAAATATGACATGTGGTACTTGTGAGGACCTCAAATTTGAAAATGAGGTTTTGCGCAGAAGGTGCAAGAGTCTTTGTGCCAAGGGTTTGGATTCTCGCATTTCGTGTCATTCTGATGTTGATGTTTTTACATTTGCTTCTTCTCAATCGGAGTTGACTTCTTCTCTTGAGCGTGAGTCTTTGGATGGTGGCACGTGTGGTGGTGCTTTGGATAGCTCTTTCATAGCTACTCCTAAGCTTGTTGCTTCTTCCGGTGTTACCCAGGATGTGTCGGATGGCAAATGTGCTTCTCACATATTTGGAACTCATGCTCACAAACCGAAGTTCCAATGCACCTTTTGCAAGAAAGATGGGCATACCGTTGAGTTTTGTTTTCGCTGTGTCAAGCACGAGCCACGTGGGCGTGCCAAGGTTTTTAAGAAGCCACATAGCATTTCTCATGGCACGTGTGATTCTAATGTGGGCACCAAGTCGTATGTTGGGGTTGATGCTTCTTGCTTTAAGTCCCAAGGGACTTCTCACTTACAAGAGAATGGTGATTTGTCCGCTCGAACCATGCCTCCTGATAGGCCTTTGTACCATTGCTCTTATTGTGGAAAGGATGTGCATCAAGAGAGCTTTTGCTACCGCCGTGCAAGGAGAATACGGCTAGGATGTGCTTCTAGGCCTTTGGTTGTTCACATCCCTTCTCATGGCATAAACACTTGTGAGGCTAAGAAGACACTATTTGTGGACGGGTTTTATGATACTCTTTCTAGTGAGTTAGGCTATGGTCGTGGACATGTTTCTAGTGTTTTTTGTGTTGGTCCGCGACATGCTTCCCGTGGTGCTTGTGTTGGTTCTTCTCCTACGACCCCGAAGGATCTTTGTCTTTTTGCTTGTGGTAGCACTCGATTTTCTTCGTGAGTGGCTCCTTTGAGGCATGGTTCTAAGAGTGTTCGAAAACCTTTTCTTTCGAACCGGTATTTGCATCATGCTAACCCACATGATAAGTTGAGTGCATCGTTTACCCGTGTGACCAAGTATTGGATTCCCAGGTATGTGCTTGCTAACCCTTTGGGATCCAAGACTCGGTCTTTTTCGTATTCTTGTGTGTAGGTATGGAGACGCGGTTGGAGAACAGGAATTGGATGGTGCTTGATCTTTGCCCGTGAGGTGATCAAGACAAGATGGTTCTCCACACCGCTTTGCATGGCTCTTGAAAGCCTTTGTACACATGTATAGTGAGTTTTATTTTCTCTTTGTGCTCACTTGTATATACTTGTGTCTTGCTTGCGTGTAAACCATGGTAGGCTGGCCACCTTGTTGATGATAGCTTTGTGATCTTGTATACCTATCTTGCTATCTTTTGTATGATATTGTGGTGGATGATATATATGAACATCATGTCATGCTTTATGGTTGCTCTATGGTGGTTATGCCATGTTGTTCATCCATATCATTTTTTTCTAGCTCTATGGTATCCTTTCTTGTTAGCATTTTTGTCCCCCATGTATATCTTGTGATGCTAGCTTTGTAATATATGTTGGTGGATGATCCATATGAACTTGTATCATGCCCTTGTTTAGACCTTGTATCATGTTTGGCATGTTGTTCTTTGGTATCATTTTGGTTTAGTATCCTTGTATAGGGTTGTACCTTGTTGACATGTTTGCTAGCCCATGCTTATTCGTATATGTGGAATCATGTTATAATGCTTTATTATCTTGATTGGTATTATCAATGCATTGTGTAGCATGTTTTGAGCTTGTTTTGGGTTTTGGGCTTGCCTTGTCTTCAGGTTGAGTTTTGTTCCTTCTTTGGTTTTCCCCTTTTCGGTTGGTCTTAGAGCTTCTGTTTTGCTCGTTCTTTTTCTAACTTTTGCTTTGCTAGTTGTCTTTGGTTTAGGGGGAGCTTGGCTATTTTTTAATGGGGAATTGGGTTTTGAAAGTGTGCTTTTGCTTTTGGTAGCCTTTTGTGATTCTTCAATTGGTATCTTTCCTATCGTACTCAATTGGGATCTTTGGCGGTCTTGCAATTGGTATCTTTTCTATGGTACTCAATTGTGATCTTTGATGGCTCTTCCCTTGCTTGGAACGGTTCTTGGTTGGTGTGTCCCCTTGTGAGACTTCTTATTGTTTCTTGTGGTCTTTGTGAGTTGCCCATTTAGTTTGAGGCTTTGCTCTATCACATGTGTTTAGGATGAGCTTCGTATGCTCTTTGATCCTAATGTATGTGTGGAGGGGGAGCTAGTGAGCTTGTTTGTTCTTTGCTCTATCACATTTATCTTGGGTGAGCTTTGTATGCTCTTTGACTCTTGTGCATGTGTGTAGGAGGAGCTTGCTAGCTTTGCTTGCTTTTTGCCTCGTTTGGTGTTGAGTTGGTTCTTGGGAGCTCACTTTGTAGCATATGTTTCATACATGTTTACTTTGATGTATATCATGCATGTTTAAATTCATAGGATAGTCATCTTTGTATCTTGATGTATAGCTTTGCATCTTTGTAAGATAAGCTTGTTGCATTTGTATCATATGCATTTGGTTAGGAATGGTTTCTCTTATGTACATTGATCCCTATGATATGCTATGTTTGAGCTTGTGGATATGCTTGATGGATATTTGGAATGATAAGCTATGCTCTTGTTAATTTGGTTGTATATCCATGATGAGATAGCTTACTTTTGTCAAAATGCTAGATATGCTCTCTCTTGTGAGTTTAAGGCTTTGCATGATCGTAGTGTGCTTTGGTGGTTTATATCATGCTTAATTCATGGTTGTATATTCTGTGTTTTTCACTTGGGGTCAAAGACCCATGTGTCATTATAAATGTTTAGCTCATATGTTACCTTGTAGGGGAACATAAATTTCTTTTTGCCGCAAAGACACTTCATGTACCATTTTGTGCTTAAATATGAAAAATAAAATTGGTATGAAATGCTTGTGCTTGAAGTTATGCTCTCACTAATTCCATATCATAAATACTTTAAATCTGAATTTAATATAGCATGTTACCTGCGCCGCTACCTACTCGTTGGCCGATGCAGCCGGTCACGCCATGGACGCCGTCGGCCTCCCGGAGCAACTATGCGGTGGGAACGCAGCGGCGCGGCGAGCCCAGGGTCGGGGTACAGGCCGTTCGATAGGATACGTGTGGTCCACATTCGGCAGAGTTTCAGTTTGACTTGGTTGTTTTGGGTCTTCGTAGTCGGATGGACAGATGGTGGAGCTCGGCGGCGACCACGCTGCTCCAGGACATCGACAGTGCTGCTTGCTTCAAACAGCTGCGGGGAGAAGGGACAGCGTCGGCGTCAGCGACACCCGTCGATAGTCGACGCAACCTGCAAGGTTGCAAGGTCCGCGGCGTTCGTGAGGCCGAAGTTGCTGTTGCTCCGGGAGATCCCGCCGCAGCTTCGTGCGGCACGGCGGCGTCTCGCTCGCCCCGAGCGCCGCCACGCACACACCGGCTGGTCCCGCGTCGATCTTTACTTCCTCACGGCGGCGCGAGCGTCGCTGGCTTTCATTGACCGGCTGGTGTCCACGCGGCGTCAGCAACTAGCCCCCTCCGCATCAGATTGCTCAGCAAATCGACTTCGCCTGCCAATCTGCCATGCATGGTCCGTCGATTTCGCTTCTGAATCTTCTGCAGGAGCGCCTTTCGTCTCTTCTAGCTGCAGAACGGAGCCTGAACGTGAACATTTTGTGAGAACACGATGGGTGTTGATTGAATCTGAACTGAACCACCTGGAGCTGGGATGCAGCGCGCCAATAAGGGAGTCATGCCTTCCTCGCACCTCGCAGTTCATCGGCAGTGGTCGTGAATGTGAATCCTCAACTCTGAACAAAATGTGTTTAGCTAGCTTTTAGCATTGTGGTTAGTGAGTACATGTTGACAGTTGAGGAATAGAGCCAGCTACTGCCTACTGGGGCAATCCAAGATCAAAGTATCAAAATCGTCTCAAGAATGCCTCAACTTTTTGCGAGACAAATTGGTTGCAACAAAAAAGAAATGGTGGAAAACACGAATCTGCTGGATTTAACTATCGTTTCCCTCTTTAGCTGTCCTGAAAAAGAATGGAGGAGAGGCCAGCACAGCTCCATGATGCGTCCATGCCAACGCCAGCGTCGTAGGCCAGGAACTCACTCCACGGCCGCTGCTGACCGCCAAGGCCCTCTCCCGCCGCAGCTGCGCCGGGCCGACGTCGACGGCCGCACTTTGTCGGGCATGCATGATCATCGGTTCGTTGCCGGAGCTGGGGGCGCTGCTGCTCCCGTTGCTGATGATTTGCCTCTGCTGGTGCTGTGACTGCTTGAGCTGACGCCGCCGGCTGCGCCGTCACTGCCGTGGACGTGGTGGCACTCGACGGGCCGCCCCTGCTGCCAGGCGACCCCTACGACCGCGCCTTGGCCCGTTTCTGGGCGCACTTCGTCGAGAACAAGGTAACGTACACAATTCAGCACGGATTGTCGACCGTACGCACTTACCGCCACACGCTTGATTTAATCGTTACAAGCAGTGCCAGGAGCTCCCTGCTCTGCACCGGTGGGCGGTGGAGTATACAGCAGGTCCAGCGAAGCGGTGCAGGCGTGCCTGCCGCGGACCGCGCCCGGCTCCTCGCCTACTTCGCCGCCGTCAGGGACAAGTGCGTCTCGGGGGGCAAATCGATGACGCCCAAATAAACACCAAATCGACCATACCGGCATAAACATCAAATCTCTTATAATGAATTCTCACAGAAAAACTACCTAGCACAGACTGTCTGTCTCTGATGAACTGAAGTACTACTTATGTAGTCTTCAAAGACCCGGCGCCCGTCACGGGACAAGAAGAACACCCCGTGGAACACCTGGAACACACGCACGCACACAAGAACTCCGACGAACTCAGCTAGAACGCGAAGAACACAGAGAGTATTTGGTGCCGCAAATCAACCGGCTTTTCTGACTATATTACTCAGTATATAAAGCAACGGATTACAAGCAAATGAGTGGCTCGACACCGCCACGACGCTGCGGTACTCGCGCTCCATTCTCGGCCGTGCCATCCCACGTCCTAGAGACCCGATCACCACCTCCATTCTAGCGTAAAGACTAGGACTCAAGCTAACAGAAAAGAGAAAGGCCACAACGGCCTGAACCTGGACGCGCTCAAACAATGAGCTCCTTTATTTCAGCTAAGACACCAAGTAACTGATTCGAGCCTGAATTTTCCAACAACTTATACAATCAAATCTGGATACTGGTTCATAGGTATACTGCTTATTCATTCAAATTTGGAGAGAAGATGACTCACGAGCGCGTAAAAACAGCATGCAAGATTTCTATCCTGGACTCTGGTACGCAGACGAACAGCTGACATTCTGAGGAATATTTGATGCGTTGGATTTTCGAACTCTGGTAAGCAGCCAACGAGAAGAGAGTAAACTGGAGTATGGAACTTCAGGAAGTGGAATTGCTTCAAGCCACTGCAGCTTCTGACAATCATAAGGCCTGTCAATAAAATAAAGTCAGGGAAGGAGTCCTCCGCAAAGACAATTATTTGTGGTTGCTCATAACTATACCTAAAGCACCAAAAAAATTACCTAGAGGTAGCCTGATCACATAATACTTTCTTGGGCTGCCGTTCCTTGATGATCAAATAATAACCTTTCTGATGTGGCTAATACTCATAAGATCGTCTCTGTCTTCATTTGGTTCTCCCTTTAGCTTTAGCTTGTCTTTAAGCTCTTTTGATGCATTAAATAGATCTAATTCTTCAAGGTTTCTGAGGTGTTCAATACCTTGAGGAAGAAACTTCAGTTTACGACATGATTGTAACCAGAGCTTAGTAAGGCTTGGCATTGCACCCTCTTCTATTTGAATATGGTTGAGCTGTGGTGCGAACCATATGGATAGAAAACAAAGTTCTGGGAAACATCCTGCAGTGAAGTGCAGCTTCTTCCCATCAAAAGCGTTCATAAGTGTAAGATGACATAAACCACGTAGCACCAACAGATAAGAAAATGATTCCTCATCGATATTGGATAATGATATGTGCAACCTTGTGAGGCTACAGAGGTGGGACCAAGATGAGAAAACTCGAGTCATTGATGTTTTCGCCAGCTGCCCTTGTAAAGAAAGATTAGAAAGGGTTGGAGGTAATTGAAGTCCCTCTAGCTGCAATACTTCACCCTCCTGATCTACAGCTGAAATGTCTAGATGAACAAGATGGCTCATTTTGTTGATAGCGTTTCTTAAGTCACCAGAGTGTTCGTCACTTCTCACTATGCAGACAGCGAATGTTCTTAGTTCTGTCAAATCTCCAACCTCACATAGAATTTCTGAACTTGCCTCCACACATTGCAAAGCTTGTAGTGATGTCAAGTGCCTTATGCCACTAGGCACCTTTAGACTGTCTCCAGGAGCATCCCGATGCGCATCTACAAAAAGGCCGGGGATGCAGACGTTCTCCTCGCGCAAAGGAGGAATACCCGCAGCGGTTTCGCCCATCCCGTTGTGCATCCGCCTGCGGCAGTTGGCTCCCGCCACCGCTCCTGGCTCGAGCTCCCGCCGGCTTGGGGAAGGAGGGAGGTCGGCGCACGCCATGGCCGCCATCGAGGGAGCCAGCACAGAGCTGGCCGCCGCCGCGGAGTAGCAACCCACCGCCATGGCCGCGGTGGCCTGTCTGCTACTGCGGTGCCGCAAGGGAGGGAGGGAGCCGGCAAGTGGAGAAGGGGCCAACGGCGGCCGGCGCGAGGAAAGGAGCCGGCGAGTGGAGAAGGGGCTCGCCGTCGCCCGGGAGGAGGGATGCGCGCCATTGGAGGTCGCAGCCGCCGTCATCAGAGGTCGCAGGGCGGGGGATGCTCGCCGTCGGGGAGGGTCAGAGGTCGCAGGGTGGGGATGCTCGCTGTCGGAGGTCGCAGGCGCACGGAGCTTGCCCCTGCCGCAGCGACCTCCGACAGGGCTCGGCCGAGCTCGCGTGGTCGGATCTGCGCCGCCGGTGGCCGGTGAAGGAGGAGGAGCCGCCGGGGAGGCCGCCTCCTGAAGGTCAACGCGCCGCCGTGGGGAGGAGGAGCGGGTGGAGGAGTCGGCGTGGAGGACGCCCGCCGCCGCCGCCATAGCGCAGATCGAGGCCCTCGAGGCGCGGATCGAGTGCAGGTGCCGCGAGCTCGCCTCCGCTGCGCCTGGGCTGCTCCTCCGCTCGAGATGGGGAGGGAGGAGGAAGAGAGAGAGTGGGAGGGGGAAGACGAGGAGGAGGCGGACCCGCAACAGTTGGGATGCAGCGCCAGGGAGATACCCCAGGAATGCACACGCGGGAGGGGCAATCGCATTTTGCAGCACCGGTTCCAGCAGCTGCTACAGTAGCATTTTGTTACTCATTTTGCGGATGCAGACTGTGTTGGGGTGACTGCTGGAGACAGTCTTACACCACCCCAAGGTCTAATTAGTCCTCCATAAAAACAAGATGCATAAAGGTATCTCAACTTCTTAAGTTTTACAATGTTGTTTGGTAAGCATGACAACGGAGCATTAAAAGCATCCAATACTTCCAAGTTTTGCAACCTTCCAATTGTTTCAGGAAGACTTTCAATAGCAGTAGACCTAAGGCCCAAATACCGCAGATTGAACAAGCTGAATACCTCAGTAGGCAACATGTTTATACGAGCACCTTGCAGATCCAATGTTGACAACAATTTTGATGATGCTAGGATAGGCCTCAACAAATCAATACTGATATACTTGTCGAAAGCATGAAGTGAACGGATATGTGATGCATTTGATGGACTAATTTGGTCAACTTTTCCACTTAGGATTGATATACGACGTATGTGACCCAAAGAAAAATCTGTTGTGCCATCATATACTTTACCAAAGCATTCTTCTTCCCCTTTATTGAGCGCAACTAGTCGTATGACATCATGCATCCGACAACATTTCAACCGCCCAGTATAATTCCTCTCCACTACTTGTAGTAGGCTTCGGTTCACAAGCTCAATCAAGTACTCCTCCGCCACTTCCTCCAATGTTTGGTTCCCCTTCTTCTTGATGAACCCAGCAGTAATCCAGTGCCTCATTACTCTCCTCCTCTTGATGGGATAATCTTCTGGGAATAATGCACAATGTAAGAAACAATTTCTCAAATCATATGGAAGGTCCTCCAAACTGACTTTTAGAATTGTCTCAACACGAGGCATCACATTTTTTACCAACTGCAGCTCTATCTGATCATACACTTTCTTCCATTTGGCGAAAGTTTGTCCTCTCCCAGATAGTAGGCTGCCTACGCATGCAATAGCAATAGGCATCCCTTCACACTTCTCAACAAATTTGGAAGCCAAACTCTTCAAGTGAGGTGGGCATTTTCTGTCACCATCATTCCGAAAGGTTGATTTGCAGAATAACTCCCAAGACTTATCTTCTTTAAGTGGTTCCAAGTGAATAGCAGAATTACTGGTCGCCAACGATGATACTTCATAATTTCTTGATGTGATAACAAATCGACCAATGCAATTAGATGGAATAACTTTGCTTATCTCTGACCAGACATCTTTAGTCCAAAGATCATCCAGAACTAAGATATACCTTTTGCCTTGGAGATAGTTATTGATGGTGTCAGCTACTCTTCCCATTTCCATGTTGGCCACATCAGCTTCAATGCCAAAATCTCTAGACATCTTCCTCAACAACTCTTGAACATCATAAATTTGCGACACGGTAACCCATGCAGCAGCATCAAAGTCCATTTTGATGCTTTTGTACACATGATCAACCAAAGTTGTTTTCCCCACACCAGGCATGCCCCAAACAGTGGTAATTTTGCATCCCTGTTCTGAATCACCAGCTACCCACTGAGTCAATAGTTCCTTGTTCTCGGTGATCCCCACGAGGTCCTCATGCCTGGTGTAATTCAAAGTTTGATGATTGGCATGAAAAAGCACTACCTCCAACGACATTTCTGTCCCCTTGTGACAGGACATAATCCTGGGCCTTGTTTAGTTGGTTGAAAAATTTACAAATTTAACTGCTGGAACTCCTGTAGCACACTGTAGCACATTTCGTTTGTTTGTGGTAAATATTATCCTACCATGACCTAACTAGGCTCAAAAGATTCGTGTCGCAAAGGACATCCAAACTGCGTAATTAGTTATTTTTTACCTATATTTAATACTCCTAACATATGTCTTTTGTCATATTTAATGTGATGTGATGGAGAGAGAGTGGAAAAAAGATTAGAAACTTTAGCCATCTAAACCACGCCCTGGTTCGACTGCTTAGCCTCTTGAAGCCTGCCAGTGATATCTTGCAGCTTGCGTGCAAGCTGGTGCCATGTCCTGACATGCTTGATCATCTTCATCGTCCTGGCAGCAAAACCCCCGTGCTTGTCCTCCAGCTTGTAGGTGAACTCGTCGACAACATCCTCGATCTCAAAGGCGAAGCCCCTGATCCTCCGGACAAAGAGATCGGTGGTCTCATTCGTGTCCTTGAACCGCTCCACCCCTTTCAAATAAGCCTGCATATCCTCAAGCTCATTCTTGGCTTTACGGACCTGGCCAAAGAGACCTTTGAGAGAAGAGACTTCATGGCAGAGCGGTTTTTTTTTAATTTTAACCTTTTTTAAAATTATTTTTAAAAATAACCCCTGGACAACTTTTTTTGCACCGGATGACCCCTTTGGCCGCGCCTGCCGGCGTGGCGCGGCAGCTAGCCTTTGCCGCGCCACATGCGGCGGCGCGGCAGCTGTGCCACGCTGGCGTGGTGCGGCGCGCGGATGCGACGTGGGCCCGGGCCTGCCGCGCCACATGCAACAGCGCGGCAGCCTTGCCGCGCCACGCCGCCTGGTGCGTCAGCGGTGGGCCTACAGCCACGCCGCGGCTCCCTTTCTTCTTCCTTCTCCCTTTCTTCCTCTCCCAGGCCCGACGCCCCCGCCGCCCGAACCGCCGCCGCCGGCCACCGCCCCCCCCATTCCGGCCCCAAATCCGTTGATTTGGGGTGGGAAAAGTGGGGGAAATCGTTCCCCGCGTCCTTGTGAAGGTATTCCCCTACTTCTCTCCCTCTTTTACCGTTGCATTATGTAGATCGTAGAAGATTTTGGTGACCTAGGGTTAGCTCAAGTATTTTGAAATTTAGACGAAATGCAATTTTGTTTAATGTAAATGATGATTAGTTCATACGCAGTAGTATCTCTGCCTGTGTTATTGACGTGTAGAACATGTTGCATGAATCGATTTAATGATGTTGTTGGTGTTAATGTTTAGTGTACTTGATAATGGGTGAAGGTATTACATGGATGCATGTTTATTAGTGGGTTTACCTAACAATTTTGTTGAATAAGACAATATGCATAATGTGTGTGTGTATATATATATATATATATAACTTATTGAGATAAATTTAATATTTGTTGATTTCAATAACTTATGTTACATATGTTGTTGTACCATATTTGAAATTGTTCATTTCAATAATATTTGTTGCAGGATTAGTAGACATGAGCCACCAAAACCCACGTTATTGTGCCATTTTTAGGGGTAAAGGAAGGTTTCCCGAAGAGTGGGATGAAGACGCTCCTGTGCCTCGAGCTCTCCCTGTACCCAATTGTTTATGTGGTGTGCCAGCTTATGTGAAATAGTCTAGGTGTGCTAGTACTGCTGGTAGAGCCTTTTACTGTTGTTGGATTAGGGAAGCACCACCCCCGGCAGCTCCTTGTTATTTCTTACAGTGGATAGACGGGCCGGACAAGTTTGATCCTAGGATACGTCTCTTCCCGTATGCGAGTCATGTCTTGAAGCCATATGATGAGTTTCAACGATGGGTTCCTCCTCCACCGAATCCTCCACCGATGACCTATGAGGAGAAGCAGTTGGCCGCCATTGAGCGAGTTAACAACCCTCCATTGTGTGATTGTGGAGTGCGTGCGTATCTTCAACGGCCAAACATTGAGGCCCCAAATAAGTTTACACCATTCTTTCGTTGCTCCCTAAAGACTCTTGTAAGTATATATCATATCGTTCTTATCATTTGAGTTTTATAAATGTGCATGGCTCATTGTTAGTAATGGTTGTTGTGCAATTCAGAGTGGGTGGCCTAGGTGTGACTTCAATGAATACATACATGGACCAAGATCGGAGTGGCCAACCGAAGCTGAAGTGAAAGAGTTCGAGTCCGGGACGAAGCCCTGACCTTGCCTGAGCTATCCACCTTCACGGTGCAAGTGTGGCATAGTAGCCACGGAAGGTGTTGTGCCATCTGAGCTAAGTTTTGGAATGTTTTGTGGCAATGCATATGGAGACTTTTGGGTGAGCATCATGTGGCCTCCTTCTTTGCTTTTGTTAGCACGATCGTTGTTATCTTCATTCTGATTTCATTTTGTATGATACGACCTTCTTTTTTTCAGGAGGGAAGGACTTGTGATTGGGAGCAATTTCTTGGTCGTCGTGAGTTAATGTTAGAGTTGGGACGCACTTCTGAACCTGGGAAGAGGTTTAAAACTGAAACTATTAGAAACAAGATAAGAGCAAAATATGGTGTGCCCTTACCAGAAGACGAGGATCTAAGTGGTCCAATTTGTGATGAGATGGTTCGTGAAACTGGAGTGGAGCTGGAATTTGTAGTTGGTTATGCCAACTACGAGAAGGTTGTGACATATTGGTGTTGTAACAGGGAGAAGTGCTTAGAACGGGGGATACGTCCGTTGACTGCAGACGAGATGAGTGAGAAGAGAAGGAAAAAGGAAGAGGAGTGGAAGGCATTAACGGAGAGGTCCAGGGATAGGTCGAGGGATGAAGCGGCAAGAAAGGCACAGGCCGACAGAAAAGGTAAGAGGATTGTGGGAGGATGATGAATGGTCCTCAAGTGTCAATTGCATGTGTTGTAGTGGACTATTTTTCAATGAACAAGTGTGTTTGGTTGTGTTGTATTAAGTGAACACTTTGTTATGTGATGTAGTTCTGCATGAGTTTTTATTCACAAAATTGGAGAAGCACAAAAAAACTCTATTATAGTTGGAAAGTACAAAGGAGGACGAGTAGAAAATTATAATACAAAGAAATTTTAATAATGGAGTAGGAGATTAGAAAAATAGCAAATTGAGGAATATTAGTTCCATTATTACAACACAATCATAATAGGATCTAGTTCTTATAGAATAATATTACAGTACCATGATGCAAACGAAATAGTAGTTCAAATATTACAACACCGCATGGTCAAAGACTACAACATCATAAAAAGTGCCAGTATTTAGCCATCCTTGCGATGTAACGACGAAGGTTTATCTTTCTTGGTAACTTTTTTAGTTGGCGGATTAGCAACACACGGGTTTGCTGAAGGACCGTAAAGACCACCCGGAGCATAAAGACCACCATAAGGAGGTTCCTCTCCTCTTTCAATGACATCTGCAGTTTTTCGTTGCAAATAATGATGCATGTCTAGGGGAGCATAAAGACCATTCCAAGGAGGTTCCTCTCCTCTTGCAATGGCATCTGTAGTTTTTCCTTGCATATAACGAAGCATGCCTATTTCTAAAGTGCTCATTTTCTTCGGATCAGGTGTTGTATTTGTGTTTTTCCCCTTCGGATCACCACCACCATTACCATCCTCCCCCCCTCCGGCAGCAGCAGTAGACATCTCTAGTTATTGTTACAAAAAATGAACATGACAAACCAAAATGATATCATGCATATGTTCTTACACAATATAATGATTCTAAATTAAATAAACTAAGTAAACTCCATTTAAAAAGTAATTTAGAAAGAAATTTAAAATTTTTGCTAAAATCCCAAACTAATGACAGTATTGTGAACTAGTTAAACTAATTACATTAAATTAATAAAGAGAGGAAACTTACCTAAGACGGAAGATGAGCCCGTGGGGAGAGGGAGGAGGCGGCAGGGTGTGGCGGTACTGCGGTCGCCGTCGCCCTTTATATAGGCGTGGCAGGGTGTAGGATGTGTTTTCTCGGACTCACATCACATGTAGTAGGGTAGGGGGTAGGGTGTGTTTTCTCCCGCGGATCGAATGGCCCACCACCTCTTCTCTTTCCCTATATATGTCACCCTTCAATTAACCATTGTTGTTCACAATAACCAGCAATGGATCCCTTGTCAGGTGAGGATAGTTCTCTCGGTCCAGACTTGTGGACAGAACAGGACCCCGAGTGTAAGGAGTACTTCCCACCAAGAGAGAAGAGTTATTTCCAATCTTTGCGTGATGTTAGACCGTACGATTCGAAGAAACCAGTGAAGTGGCCAAGATGCATGCACAATGAGTTGTGTGTAATGCAAGTTTATGAGGGAGTTGGACTTTACTACTCTGGTCGTCGCTTTTGGCACTGTCCACGTGCCTAGGTAAGCAACACTACCATGAGTTTTTCCATCAGTTTATTTTGATAAGTAACATACTATTGGTATTTGCAGTACTCGTATGACCCTAACAACTGCGGTTTCGCGGCATGGGTCGATCCGCCAGCTATTCATCCATATGAAGAGTACATCACGTACCTAGAAGGACGCATCGAGAAGCTGAAGCCATTTGCAACTTTGTGTTTCTTATGTACCTGTGCTACAACATTTGAATTGACAACCCCCTCGTCAAACCCTAGCCTACTTGGAATCCCTAACCTATTGAGTGAGGGACACGATATGTCATGTACGTGTGCTTTAGCATTTGAATTGACAACACCCTGAAAAAAGCCTCTCCAGTCATGAAACACTAGCCTACTTGGAATCCCTAGCCTTTTCAGTGAGCCAGCATGTCATGTACAACATTTGATTTGACAACACCCTGAAAAAAGCCTATGCACTCATGAAACCCTAGGGTCCTTGGAATCCCTAGCCTTTTCAGTGAGCCATCATTTCAACTGCAAAAACTGAAAAGTCTATGGAAGTACGAATTGTTTTGTCAACACTGTTGCCATTGCTATTTCATTAGACATTTCCCTTACATAACAAGTTTGCAGTGGCATGCATGGCACATGTGCCATAACTAATCCTACCATGCCTTAGGGAATTTAAATCACACAAGTTTGCAGTGGCATGCATGGCACATATGCCAATACTAATCCTAGCATGCCTTAGGTAATTTAAATCACACGAGTTTGCAGTGGCATGCATGGCACATGTGCCAATACTAATCCTAGCACGCCTTAGGAAATTTAAATCACACAAGCAATGGCACATGTTATACATAACAACACTCATGCACCACTGATGAAGTCATCGCTCCACTTCTCGAAGTCGTCAAATTCCTTCTTCAAACGAGCTTCAGTGCTGGGTCTCCATCGATTTTCTTCCCCCTCGCCAAAAGCACGGCATCTGGACCACTGATGAAGTCGTCGATCCACTGCTCGAAGTGGCGCCCTCGTCACCTTTGGAGCAACAGATCTACTGCTTCCCTACAATATAGGCCACGTAAATACAGAACTCAACACCACGAAGTCGCTAGAATGCTACGTAACGATATCACTTACTGCCAATGCCGCAAGCTCCTTTTTAGCTTGATCGATGTTTTGACAGCACCAGAAACACCTGCCATACGTTTCATCTTCACGGGAGACCTTGCATCCCGCATTCATGCCACAATGGCACTCTGGGGGGATCTCGTCCTTTGGGCGGATATTCAAACTGAGTATGGATCTATTGGGATCATTTGGGTACGCCCCCTCCATTGCTTTCATGGCCCTCCTCACGTCCATGAACCCTCTTGCCATCTCGGATTTGGGAGTTGTTTTGGCTACCAACACTCTCAAACGATTGGAGGAATGGAGGTGAGGTAGGAGTGGAGGTTGCCTGTGACGAATGGAGGTGAGGTAGGAGTGGAGGCTATATATAGGGGAAGTATGGTGGTCCTTTGCCGCGCCACCGGTCATGGCGCGGCAACAGAACACAGCCGCGCCAGCCCCCTTGGCGCGGCAAGTGCGCCCTACCGCACCTAACGTGTAGGCTTTTCAGTACGACCCCTCAGCAAAACTGAAAAGTCCAATGCTTGGCACGGCAAGTTGAGGCTGTCGCGCCATGCGCGAGGGCGCGGCAGCGCCTGGGCTGCTTACGTCACGTCGGCGGCTGACGCGGTGGGACCCACTTGCCGCGCCAAACCGCCAGGCGCGGGAGGTCAACGTTGCCGCGCCAGGCCGACTGGCGCGGCAAGGACGAGCTGCCGCGCCAACTGTGCAAAGACATCAGGACGCTACCACGGTAAAAATTTGGTTGCGACTTGCCCGGCGCGGCAGCGCGTCCCTGCCGCGCCACCGCACCTGGCGCGGCAAGCCTGGTACTGCCGTGCCAGGCCGTATGGCGCGGCAAATCTGGGTAAAGTTCCCAACACGTACCCTAGTTTCCCAGGTCTGCCGCGCCACAACTGCTGGCGCGGCAGGAGGTAGTTGCCGCGCCGTCGCGCATGGCGCGGCAAGCCTGATGCCTGAGAGAGCAAACATTTTGTTCAGGTTTCTGTTGCCCTATTGTCTCGACCCACCTGCAGAAAACGACAGACAAGCTGCACTCATCCAAAAGCCAATATGGCCACAATTGCCATGCATCAAACATAGGCAATTCCAACACACAAACATCACACATAATTCCATACATTGTCCGACACACAAACATCACATAATAGTCCATAACTTCAACATCCTAAACCCAACACATGCAATTCCGACATAGTCCAACACATGCAATTCCGACATAGTCCAACACACACGAAGTTCATAGAAAGTCCATAAGTTCAACGATGGCGGCGGATTTGGTCCTCGGGGCTGAAAATTTGTTTCGGTCGACGATCCCTCCCCGGTTCTGTGTCCAAGATGTTGGGGCTGCCAACGTCAGCGGGCCCACGTGGGCGACGCCCGCGGGCTTTCTTCGCAGGAGGTGGACGGGGCTGCAAATTTTGGACATAACACTATAAAATGCAAGGTAGTAACAATTAGTAACAATTGACGACTTAGAAGGAAATTTTTAGATTCATTACCTGACTCGACTCTCCTTGTGTCTGAGTAGCACGTGGGGCATCAAACAGGGCATCCATCGGAATCTCTGACTGGTACGTGGGGTCTCCATGCTCACTAGCACCTGCATCTGAGGAGGAGTCTCCATCGTCCTCATCACTTGGCTGAGGGGTGGCGATTTCCTTACCACGACCACGGCTGCCACTAGCAACAACACGACCTGCAGATGCCGACGCGGTGCGAGCGCTGCTTCGAGATGGGGTCCGTGTGGAGCTTCTAGCCCCGTGGTGAACTGGAGTACGGCGGGATCCTGAAGAAGTGCCCTGACCATTGCTGCCGTGGGTAATATCTGGGGCCGTCATGCAGTTCAACTTCATTGCCATACGCCTGCAGCTTCTCCGGACCCTCTGCACCATGCATTTGGTACAAATTCAGTACATATTCAATATATGTTCACTATGGATATACTGAAGCATTAAATTTTTGAAAACTAATACTACCTCTGCAAAGTTGCGTAGGGCTCCACCTTCGGATGCACTTGCATGTTCCATGGCCACTCCTGCCTCATTGGCAAGCCTTGCAAGTTGTTGTCCCTACAAAAAAATCTTGTTAGACCTACAAATTTTTAGAAACCGGAGTGATCAAACAACATTGTTGTGGGATAAAATTACCAAGTAGTCGTGCAAAGGTGCTCGCTCTGGCTGTGTGCCCACACGTGTCAAGGTGTCGTACTCATCCGCTATGTCATCGTCGGAGTCTGAGGGGGCATCTTCAATGTGCTCGTCCGTCAAAGCTGGCTTGATCCTTGTTCTTGTAGAGGTATGGTACCACCTCAGGTACTCCCTATGTGGTCCAGCACGCCAAGCAGGGCCATCTTGAGGATCCATCCTCTGGTGATTGTTCCAAAGGTCCAAGTACCTAGCATGCTTCACCGTCCAATCATTCTCCTTGTATCTTTTTTGCCTGTTGACCCTGCAATACCAAAATTGGTTGTCACAATATTTACAAACCAACTTATGGCAACTGAATAATGAAAAATGCATCGAGTTTATTTCTTACTTGTGCAAGGCTGGAACGGTGGATACAAGCTCTGGAGGCGACGGCTGTACCCTCCCAAACTGGCGGAGCACCCTGTTTGGCAAATGCCACTCAACAACATAGTAGATGATGAGTGGCACCGTTGACCTCCACAGAAGTCTGTCTCTGAAACACATGGGTGAGAACTGGACGTGTTGAGGAAAGTCGCGGGTGTACGGTAGCCACTCCACCTACAAAAATACTGCATGCTTAGAGAATATGTGATGAATCATAATTTACAAATTGAACACGAACTGGTGGACATGGGTTTTTACCTGTGCCTGAGTAAGACAATCCAACTCGTTTGTGTAGAACTTGTACCTCCTCCCCGGAGGACCACGTACCGCGTCGCTGTCTTCCACACAAATCCAAAAGTGGGTCGAGAATCCTGCCGATTCCAAGCCTGCAAAAAAGTACCAAAATTTGAAAGATGAATAACTGATGAATATAAGTCTGCATGAATAAAGAACAAAAGATTTGTATGTACCTCAACTGGCCCACGGTGTGGTCGGCCTACTGGAATACGCTCCCAAATCCAAATCTGCAGGAGGTAAGCGCATCCACCAAGGTTCGCGTCCTGTCCACTCCGCCTACAGGCATCACATAGCTGTCTATAGAGCCATGCCAGAACCGCCGAACCCCAACTGTAGCCACGGATATTGTCCCAATCCTGACCCAAAAGTGGCAGAACCATCCAAGACATAGTGTTTCCCGCAACAACTGGTAGCAAGAACGTGGCAACAAAGTGCCAAAGCCAAACACGTGCGTGCCTCTCTACAACAGCCTCAGCAGCTCCCTGGGGGCATACGGTGAAGTGCTGCCTCAACCAAACTGTGTTGACGTCGGAGGTCTTCTTCGACGCATCCCCCTCATCAGCATCTGGTGGTCTCACCCCAATGTGTAACTCCACCATGTCACGCCAACCAGCACTCTGAATGATCCCACTCACTGGCAGCCCCTCAAGTGGAAGACCAAGGATCATGGCTGTATCCTGCATGCCGACTGTCATCTCCCCGCAAGGGAGGTGGAAAGAGCGGGTCTCCGGACGCCATCGATCCACCAAGGCCGACAACAACGGGCCGTCCATCACAGGCAACCCACGAACCACCACCAGAGCAATGTCCAAGAAGCCCGCTCTAGCCAAGTACGGGGCGTATCTCTCGTCCCAAGGAAGTGGAAAGTGCTCTCGCACCCTCAACGGCTTCAAGTCCTGAAAAAAACAATAAAATTCAATAGTTCCAACATTAGCAATGTGTAGTCCGATAAAAAAGAACCTGAACATTTTAAAGAAAATGACGAAGATTATGTAAATACCTCGTGGAGGTCGGCGAGAAGGTGTGCACGATGGCTGCCATCATATGCAGCCTCAAGGAGCGGGTACACTGGGTGCGCCATCTTGAAAAAAATTTAAATGTAGTTAGTAACAATGATAAATAAATTGAAGCTAAGTATATAGAAATAGAAACAATGGGCAATGTAAAAAAATATTGCTTGCATACAAACTTTCATAATTTTTCCCCTACTAACATACTACCTCGACACCTACCCTCGAGTTGGAAGCACCCTTCCTTGTATTTGTCCCCGTTGATTTTGTGGACTTCGATTTCTTGCCCTTTGATTTTTTTTCCGACACTTGCAGTTTTTAATTTCTTTGTGACATTTTGAGCAAAGATACTTCATCTTGTCCGCATCAGCTTCAAAATCACTGAAGTCATAATCAGCGGCAAGCCTTCCTTGACACGCGTCCATGTCCCCTTTCAAACGCTTCTTTTGCCTCCTACCCTTTTTCATTTTCTTCAAAGATGGCAGTGGCACGTACTCTGGACCATCGTATTCAGGCCATTGTGACGGATCAAGGTACGGCTCAAAGCTGGATTCCCAAATCTTAATGGTGTGTTCTCTAAAGAACAAAGGAGACATGTACATAGCATTTTCATAGTCTAGACCTCTAGCAGTGCAAGCTATCATCAAGTGAGAACAAGGAAGATGCAACAATTGAGGACCGTTACAAGTGCAAGTACCGGCCCGGTGGTCCACTCTATAGTGTCGACCGCCATGACTCTCCCCTCCAACATTAGTAGTAGAGGAACCTCGAATAGAATAAATCATTCTATCTGGACCGTATGGTTGTGCAAATTGGTTCACAGATCTTAAAGCAGCATCATACATTATCCCATCTGCAAAGGATCCAATTTTACCTCCGTTATCCAACAAATCACGTGCCTTCCGCCATCTGTCCACAAAATAAGCGTTGCATTTTTCAAATGAGTATTCAATGATCCCCGAGACAGGTCTACTTCTTATTCCTTTAAATACGTTGTTCACACTTTCAGAATAGTTTGTTGTCATGATACCCCAACGCATACCCCCCTCATCATACGCTTGGGCCCATTTGTCCTTATCCTCCATTTCATACTCTAACCAATCTTTAGCTTTCTCGTTCAAGTCCTTAAGTAAGTTTTTGTGCAGTTCCTTAAATTTGTCCTCCGTATGTACTGAACATAGTAACTTCAACTTTCCTATTACCTCCTTGTTCTTTTGACGACGCCACATGTTGGCGGCAAAGTGCCTAATGCACCACCTATGAACAAGTGGTGGATACCCATCCATGTGGTCGCTCGCACATTTTATGAGGCCATGGTGCCGATCTGAGATCATACATACCTGTCGCGTTGTACCAAGTATGTTAATGCGAACGAGCCTCATGAACCATGACCAACTGTTGTCATTCTCACTCTCGGTCAAGGCAAAAGCTAAAGGCACAAGTTGTTGTTCAGGATCTACACCAACTGCCATCATGAGTGTACCTCTGTACTTGCCGGTCAAGAAGGTTCCGTCTACAAGTATCACCGGACGACAGTGTTGGAAAGCCGCTTCACATTGTGGAAAGCACCAAAAAACACGTAGAAGAACGGGCTTTAAAACACAACCGTCACGAACACGCAACCCGGTCATGTAAGGGAACCATTTAACCCCAGGATTGAAGTGGTTCATGGCTCTCAAGACCCTTGGAATTTTTGCATTTGACTCTTTCCAATCGCCCCAAAGCAAGGCAATTGCATGTTGCTTAGCCCGCCATGCCTTTGAATACTTGACACGATATCCAGCAAACAACAATATGGACTCGATCAAACTGCTGGCCGTCACATCACTATTTTCACGAACAACGCCTAAGATACACATTCCAATGTAAGTTGCAGTCAATTGTGCGTGAACTCCCTTCACCTGACTCGAACGACATGTGTGAGGTTCCCCAACCTTTGTAATCTTCCATTTCCCTGTCCCTCTCTGCAGTCGTGCCCATACACGCCACATGCACCCTTGTTTGCACATTACTTCATACCTAAGATTCCTGTCCGAATGAACTACAGTGAAAGGCCTATAATGCTTCACTGCATAGTCAGCCAAGAAAAACTTAAGTTCCTCAAGGGAGTCAAACAACATTTTCTCATGTATCACAGGCTTAGTACTAAACATTATTCCTTCTGTGAACAACATAGTAGAATCACAAATGGCTCTATCGATCCTACTCAAGTCTTTGTCATTGCGAACAGAAGGGAGTCCAAATTCGTCCTGAGCTTGGGTGTGTTCATCACTCTCACCAATTCTAGTGTTGACCGGGAGCCTAGGTAGGTGTTGTTCACTTTCACCATTTCTAGTGTTGACCGGCGGCCTACTTATGTGCACTTCCCTTTCAACGGTTGTATGGTTCACCGAGGGTCCTCTAACATCATCATGTTGAACACCATCCAAGTGAACCTCACGTAAACCAAGGAGTGCTTCAGCCGCATGTGCATTGGCATCATTTTGCTCTTCCACATCCTCCTCATCAGACTCATCTTGAGACTCACCTTCTTCAGAGCTGTCAGATATATCATCCTCGTCCATGGTTTCTTCTTCCCGCTCAAAACAATCATTGGGAAAATCATCGTCCAACATCCCAACCTCCCGACGAGATTCCCTACAACCTAAGTCCTCCTCTAAAATTGTAGACTCTTGTGTACCATTTTGAACCTCCAACAGGACTTCCTCATTCATGTTAACATTACCACTAGGCCCACGAGTAATATCTACCACAACCTCCAGACATGACACATTAGCTTGACCAACTACCTTCTTATACCGATTCCAATTTTCTTCACTTGACAAGCTCATCAAGACATAATGAGCTCTAGCCTTCCCACAATCAAAACGACATCTAAATGTCACCTCATGCATTCCAACTCCATAGTTGACCATTGCACAATCAACTACATCCTTAAAGGTTGGCGGACCATCAAATGTTTTCACTAACTCTGTCATATTCTCAAACTCTCCATTTTCTTTAACTTGACCCCCATGAAACATGCGAACTAAACAATCCATCTACAAAATTTAAAGAACTTCATGAACTACCTTGTTTCATAACTACATATTACTAAAATAGACATTTTATTATAAATATAAATGCAACATTAGAATAGTGTTCAACAAATATTAAATTTATCTCAATAAGTTATATATATATATATATATATATATATATCTATGTACACATTATGCATATTGTCTTATTCTACAAAATTGTTAGGTAAACCCACTAATAAACATGCATCCATGTAATACCTTCACCCATTATCAAGTACACTAAACATTAACACCAACAACATCATTAAATCGATTCATGCAACATGTTCTACACGTCAATAACACGGGCAGAGATATTACTGCGTATGAACTAATCATCATTTACATTAAACAAAATTGCATTTCGTCTAAATTTCAAAATACTTGAGCTAACCCTAGGTCACCAAAATCTTCTCCGATCTACATAATGCAACGGTAAAAGAGGGAGAGAAGTAGGGGAATACCTTCACAAAGACGCGGGGAACGATTTCCCCCACTTTTCCCACCCCAAATCAACGGATTTGGGGACGGAATGGGGTGCGGCGGCCGACGGCGGCGGTTCGGGCGGCGGGGGCGTCGGGCTTAGGAGAGGAAGAAAGGGAGAAGGAAGAAGAAAGGGAGCCGCGGCGTGGCTGTAGGCCCACCGCTGCCGCGCCAGGCGGCGTGGCGCTGCAAGGCTGCCGCGCCGTTGCATGTGGCGCGGCAGGTCCGGGCCCACGTCGCGTCCGCGCGCCGCGCCACGCCAGCGTGGCACAGCTGCCGCGCCGCCGCATGTGGCGCGGCAAAGGCTAGCTGCCGCGCCACGCTGGCAGGCGCGGCCAAAGGGGTCATCCGGTGAAAAAAAAAGTTGTCCAGGAGTTATTTTTAAAAATTATTTAAAAAAGGTTAAAATTAAAAAAAATTCTGGCAGAGCAGTGATGCGCCGTAACTTGCTGCCTCCTTGAGCAAAGCCGCGCCGAGCTTGCCAACCAGCAGCCCAACAACTGCTTCCGCCATGGTGGTTGCCTGTCGTTGGTCGAGAGCTCAGAGTTACAAACTTACGATGCGTGCGAGAACGCGCGGTAGGAGAGAGATCAGGAAGCACCCGAGGGGATGGAGTGAGGAGTCACCTGGTACGGTCGTAGGTGGACACGGTGGAAAGAGGTGAGCCGCGCGTAGCAGGCACGGCGGCGGCTGCTTGGAGCTCCCTGGACGTGTCCCCTCGTTCGGATCTGGAGCCTGGCGATCAAAGGAGAAGCTCGCGTTGACTGCCGGTGGAGGAGGAAGAGGGGCGGTCGCGCTGGGACACTTGTGATTGCTGAGGGCGCGGGTACGGTGTCTCGATCGCATATTTCTGCACTCGATGTCATTCGCATGTGCACTTCACTTGCCACCTACTGCGGGTGTGGGCCAGCTCACAAGACACGGGTGAAAATTGTTCATCAGCCATGTTGTGGGCTGTGGATACGTAGTACTGGCTAGCGCTGTTCGGGGATATGATTGCCAAGTGCAGAGGGCATCGCATATTCGCATTGGTCCAGGTCCAAAATTATGACGTCAATATTACAAGCATATACTCCTACCTCTTGGTCGAAGATACTCGTACTACTCCAGTGAAAAGCAGATTAATAAGGGGAACTTGTATGAATCAAAGCTAATCCCAAACTGGTTCAGAACACTGAATACCGAGTCGATGACAGTGCCGTTGGCAGACACGTGACACCTCGTCCTATGCTTGACCATTCGGAGTTTAGAGGCTGTTCGGCTGGCTTATCTCGGCTTATCTCGGTTTGTTTTGGCTTATTTCCTCTCATAAAATACTATTTATTCTACCAGTCGAGTACTATTCATTCTACCAGCCGAACAGCTCCTTAGCTCTGCCACCGTTTTTTTCGATCCTGTCTTTACCCCACTTGCTTCTCCCCCCTCCCCCCCGCGTCGCTCCCGCAAGGCGACCGGGAGGGGGGGGGGCTTCCCCGCGCCGCCGACAGCCTCTCCTCCCTCGCCGTCGCCTGAGCGGGTCTCCGGGAAGCCCCGGCGAGGAAGGCGGCGGCGGGACATCTCGACCGGTGATGGCCATGTGCGCCGGGGGGACGGCGCAAAGGGCCTTCGCCGGGCGGCGCAGATCCGGTCCGTCCGTCGACGGATCCGGTCTCCCCGCTGATGGATCTGTCACTTGACGCCGCTTCCACAACCCAGGCGCCGGCGAAACCCTAGATCCGCCGCCGTCGTCGCCACCCCCGGCGCCGCCCCTCCTCCGTCTCCTGCGCCCATGACAGACTGTGCCACCCCTTCGCACGGCGTCGGCGCTCCCTCCCCTTCGCCCGACGCCACCGCGCCTTCCACTTCGCCAGATGCCGCCTCCCCTTCCCCTTCGCCGGAGCCTGCCCGTCGGCGGCCATGCATCCGCGTGCAGGTCATGGCGGAGCCGGAGGTGGGCCTCAGGGCCCCAGATCTGTCGTCCTGCCATGGCTTGCGCCGTGGGGATGGCGGCTCCCGCTCGCACCTCCCCACTCTTCCCCTGCCGCCGGAGGTGGGCTGGCTGGTCCGCTCCCGTGGCCGCGATGTAGCGTTGCTCGGCGACGGCAGTGTGCGACCTCGGCGGTACTAACGATGGCTCGGCAGGTTGGTGATGTTTGTGCTGACAGGTTTGCGCCAGCGAAAGCTATGTTGGCATTGGTCAGCGCGCCGACGGCGACGCCCTTGGGTGCCGCTTCCCTCCATGGAGGCGTCGGTTTTGGTGTAGCCTCCCTCCACAATCTCATGTGCCATCCGTGCGGCCACTCCATCGTGGTTCTCCACTCATCAGCCTGTCGTTGCTGCTTAACTCATCTCTCTTTGCCTCATCTTTCCTCTTCCTGGTCACTGCTCCAATTGCTCTGGTTGTTGCAGTCAGTAGCTGGCAAACTCTTTGACTCAGCGTCTTGCTTCTTCTTCATCCTCTTTGCTTGATGGTTGTTGGCTGCATTCGTTGGTGACCTCCCTCCTTTGGGGTTTCCTTCCCCCAGAGGGCGTTGGAGGGAGCTTAACATTTTAGCAATTTGAGAAGCCAGCCCTGTTCTGGCTTGGTGAGGGCAGCCTCGTCGGGATACCAGTGTTCACTTAGTGGAGCGCGGCAGAAGGCCGCAGGCTGACAAACCTTGGTGTCTCTGTGCAACCGTTTCGTGGATGGGGTGTTTTTGTGTTCGAAAAAGTGCAAACTCTTTTGGTCTTCTCTCTTGTCTGAAGCTGGGTTAGCAAGGACAGGGACTCGTTCTTTTTTAGATGTTACTCCCCCCTTCAAGCTCTCACCTTTCTCCTCGAAGGGTGTCGGAGAGCATCTAGAGAAGTGGCGACCAGACAGCCATGGTGGGTTCTTACCCCTGCCTTGGTTAGATGAAGACCGGAGGTGAAGTTCAGATGTGGTCGGCACGGACTCGGCAAGTAAGTCGCTTGGAAATTGGGCAAATCGGTGATTGGCGGATACTATCCGGAGGTTACTTGGAGGTGTACTTGACCTTTTCTCTCTCTCTCTTTGCTGTTTTGTAATTTTGTAATTTTCTCCTTGCGGCTTTGCCGATCTCATGTTGTTCTCCTCGGTTTTGCCGAGATAATCCTTTGTATGTTCATTGTAACAACCCCTCGGGATTCTTTCGATCAATGAAAAGTAGGTGGGGATCTCTCCCCTGAATTTGTTCGAAAAAAAATTGCTACTCGCATCACCGCCACTGCCAGTCCTGTTGCGCTCAGAGACACGCGCGGCACCACCTCGACACCGGTCAAGACACCAAACGCCCAGTGAACTCGTCGCCATAGTATCCAGCAGTGGTTCTAGTGTGGAAGAACCTGCTGGAGCCGAGGTTGACAAGCGGAGGCTCCTGCAGGCTGCAGCAGCTTCCAGTTCTCGGGCGAGTCGAACTCCTCCTTCCAGGTGCCGGGAGTCGAGGTCGGAGAGGTCGGTGGCGGACAGCCGGTGCTTGGCGGAGAGGCCGAGCTCCGGCACGTACTCGACCCTGCCGTACAACGGCAGCATCCACCTGCCGTACAACGTGCAAGCCATCCGAGCGCAGGATTTTTTATATATTTTTTCTTTGATTTTCGAAAAATAAATGGACGAACCAAAAATTTCGAGAAATATACATCTGCCGCCGTACCCCACGGCGACAGGCACCTGCCGCCGTGTCGCACGGCGGTAGCATCCCTGCCGCCGTGCCCCACGGCGTTAAGTCCCTGCCACTGTGGGGTACGGCGGCAGGGGAGCACCTCTGGCGGCAGGGCCGCGTGGCACGGCGCCAGGCCCCTGCCGCCGTGCCACGTGGCGGTAAGGCCATTTTTTTTAATTTTTCATTTGTAAAACACTTTTAGCCTTTTAAAAAAATAACAAACTGATAAGTGTAAGCATAATCACAAGATCATATCATAATCAACGAGTAGATGCAAATAGTTTATACAAAATCATGGTAAAAGTACTACTACATCTAAATGCGCCGGTGCCTCTTCGGCCTAACAGCTCTAGCGCCAGCCCAGGTGTGGTCCCGGGCGTACGTCCAGGGGTCAGGTGCCCTGACCACCCGCGGTCCGAGCTGGTCGGGAGATGGTGTCGCCATGGCCGCCTGCGACGAGCCTGCAGCATCCGGTGTCCCTCCGCCCGCCAACGACGACCCTGCAGCAGCCGGTGTCGCTCCGCCGGCCGCCGGGGTCGCTCCGCCCACTGGCTGTGTCGGCTGAGTCCCAACAGGCGGTGCCTGTGTGAACTGTGACGGGCCAACCTCCTCGGCCTGCGGGGCATCCATGGTCGCGAGAATGTCGTGGTACCCAAACTCGTCCCAGCCCAGGTGCTCCTCGGTGGTCGCGTCGAAACCGGCTGCAACGAATAGTATTAGTTCTCCAAAACGTATCGTACTTAACGAATTTTACTGTAAAGTTAAGGTCGTTACCTGGCTGGAACATAGGCGGAGTGGACGAGGAAGGAATATCTCCCGCCGCAAACTGAAAGACCGGCCGTCTGAAACCTCCTAGCGGAAAGATCGGCGCTCTAGGTACCGTCGTCTCCGGCTGTCGAGGCCCGGCTGTCGGAAAGAGTGGCGGTCGCCCTGTACGATTAGAATATAGTATAACACAAACACACAACAATTTCGTGCATTAGTTGAAAATAAGGTCCACTGAAAGTACCTGCGCCGGGGGAAACAAACGGCCGCTGCACGTAGGTGTGCGGGCCCTGCGCCTGTGGCTGCTGCTGTGCCGTCGGAGCCGAGAAGCCGCCGGCAAGGGTGGAAGGCATCGGCTGCGAAGCCGCTGTCGAGGCGGAGCTCGAGGACGACGCTGGGTGGCGCGGAAGGAGAGGAATCTCTGCGGCCCCGGCGTAGTTCACGACGGCGGAGTACCTCATGGCAGCATCGACGATCCTGTCGTACGTGCTCTGGTACGGCTGAGGCCCCCAGGTAAAGCACTGCTCCCTCGCGGACGCTGCGAGCCGCACGATCTCAGCAAGCACGTCGTGCTGCTCACAAAATTAGTAACACATGTTATATTGAAAAGTCATATGAATGAAATATGTTTGCAGTATCGTAGCTTACCACTGTGTCGGCGGTCTGGTCTCGACGCACCGGGTACGTGGTGTCCGGCAGGATCCTGTCGTGGTCCGGGACCGGTGGCAGTGGCGGGGTAGCAGGCACGTACGTCACCCGTGTCCGCGTCCTCGGGAGGTACCACTGAAGGTACGCTACCCAGGCCGCGCCGTCGTGTAGGCGGTGCTCGGTGACGACGTTCTCCTCGTGTGCCGCGGACGCCCACTCGTCCACGTACGGCTGCAGCTTGTCGACGAACGACGTCACCGCAGACACGCCCTTACGCGTCCACCGCCGTCGCTCGGCCACTCAGATTTCTTTGTCGAGAGGGAGATGCGGCCGCAAGATGGTTTCACGGGAGGATTGATTGGATAAGGGAGGGGCACTTAGGTCTTTTCCTATGCTGCAAATGATTTCTTTCTCTTTTTTTAATTTGTTTAATCCAGTTGCATCTAACGACATCCAAACCAGGGGCAAACGGCTGCTTCAAGCAAAAAAAAAAAAAGTAGGGGTAAGATCACAAAGTTGAAAAAAGAGGGGTAAAATCACCATTGAACTTCAAAGTAGGGGTAGAATCACCAATGTCCCAAAAAGGAAACATGAAGATACCTCAGGCTCATGTTTTTTCTTTACAGAAATACGTGAGGCTCATTTTATTTAATAAAAGTATTTTCTCAGTTCCTTTAATGACACTAGTGTGTAATTTTTCTTTCCTTTTTCTCCAAATATTGTGGTAATTCCTAACATTTTATAGCGAATGTTGTGACTCCACTCTATCAAATACTAGGTGATACCCTGCGCGTTACTGCGAGAATTTTTAAACAAAATTTTAAGCTGAAATGTGGAAGTAGAAAAACCAAAGTGATTGCAAGACAACATTCATTTGTAAACAACATTATATATGAAATCATGTTATTTTGTTGAGAGTGAACCATTCTAAAATGATTGATCCTACATGTATTTCAACTGCGGAAATTCGTGGTGTGCTACTCACAAACACATACTATTAGACACAGAAAATCGGTTGAAGACATAAATAGTTAGTCTGGTGGATGATGACATGACGTATAGTGGATATTGACATGACGTATACTGAGTTATGATGTGAAATGCTTACATGTTTAGAGAAATAGTTAGTGAGTTCCATCTATATCTATATATATATATATATATATATATATATATATATATAGTTGTGTGTATACACACATAACTTTTTGATGCCCTCAAGAATAAAAATTTGACATCATCAAGCACTGAAATTTCAGGCTGGTCCTACAGCAAGGGAGTACCCGTGCTTGTCTATGAGTACATGACACATGGTAGCTTGGACCATCATCTATTTCGGCGAGGTGGGCACGACAACCAGAACCCTAGTGGTGCAAGAATTTGTCAATGGGACACCCGCTACAGCATTGTGCGCGATATAGCAACGGGCCTGCACTACGTTCATCATGAGCATGAGCCGATGGTGCTTCATCGCGACATTAAGGCTGGCAACATCATGCTCGACTCTACATTCCGTGCACGTCTCGGCGATTTTGGCATTTCGTGCACAGTCGCCCCTAACAAGAGCTATGTCACTGGCATCGCCGGCACCTTTGGCTACATAGGACCGGATTATGCAATGAGCGGCAAGGCCACACGCCAGACTGACATTTATGCATTTGGAATACTTATCCTCGAAGTTGTTACTGGCAAGAAGAACTCGGATGTCCAACCTGATGATGACCACATCACAGACTGGGTTTGGCGGCTTCACAAACAGGGTATGTTGCTTCAGGCTGGAGACACCATGCTGACTGCAGGGGACAAGCAGGACAGCAGCATTTTGATGGATGATGAGGCCCGACGTCTGCTGCTTCTTGGATTGGCATGTACCAATCCCAACCCATCCAATCGTCCCAGCATGGTGGAGGTTGTGCAGATAATCAACAAGTTAGCACCGATGCCGGAAGTGCCACAGGAGAGGCCAGCATTTGTGTGGCCACCTCAAGATTGGCGTACACGTAGTCATATGTGCAGCACGACAATGAGTGACCGGGATAGTAGCTCAACAATGGAGCTGGCGCTGGCAAGCCAAGATCTCCCGCCGTCTGACAGTACTGGAAGAAAACAAGCCTCCGCTTATAGCAAAGGAGACTCTGACATGAATCTAACAACTAGCCAGCAGTATTTTTCTCTCAGAACAAACCAACCACCAACAACCAACCAACAGTACTTTTCTCTCAGAACAAATCGGCACCATGCAACATTTTGATGGCAGACTACACGAGACCCAAAAGGTTCCCTCCATGCATCTCTGTGTTTAAGTTGTAGGGGCGTTCAACATAGTATTGTTGGGTCTCCTTCCTTCTCCACCAAACACTTCTTTCCCCTCGAAGACTCCGAGCGCCCTCCCCAGATCCACCTCTTGCCGGCCCCTCCCTCCCGTCTCCGGCGAGCTCGCCGCAGCGGAAGGGAGGGGAGGCCCTGCCGCTGTATAGCTTCTAGTCATATAGTCTTTAGCTAGTAGTTTCTTATTGCCTCTGTGCTTGGCCGTATGGCATCGTCCCGTACCTTCGTCGCCTCCGATGCTGTCCTCGCCGGCATTGAGGTATGTGGTTATAAAATAAATCCCCCCTCCCTCTTGCAGATCTCCTTTCTTCCATCACCTCCACCCCTCCCGCTCGCCACCGACGGGATTTGCTCCACACGCTCCGCTCCCTCCTCCCTCCACTGCTTCCCTCTTCCATCAGCAACCTCTGGTTCAGATGCACCGCCCTCCACCTCGACAGCTTCTCCGCTGGTGCCGATTCGACTGCTCTGCCATCCCCTGGGATCCTGGATCGAGCTCCTCCTTCATCCTCCGGCGACGTCTTCAACCTTATCCATCGGTCGTTGGTGTGCACTGCCTCGGCGAGCTCAAGGACCCTGTTTTCAACCGACGCTTCGCGCGGTCCCTCCACCCGGGTGTACACACCACTGGCGTCCCTGTGACCCTTCGCCGGCGGATCAATCGTCTTCGTCACCGGCGATTTAGCTGCCTCTGGATCCAGATCCCGATAGAGTTGAAGGACTTGGATGTAATATGGTCTTCTTCTGAGGACCTACTTGTAATTTGGTTGCTGGTTTAATATCGTGTTGTTTGTAAAAAAAACATAGTATTGTTGGGTGTAATTGGTTAGTGTATAGGAACTTAACATCATGTACCTTTTTGCTGTATTATGTTTATATTACTTTTCTTTTCTTTTGCATATCATGTCTTTTCACTACACCGAAAGCATACTGTAGCGGTGCAATAGGATTTCGTGTAGCGGCGCGACAAAAGAAATATGCTGTTACAGTTCTAGAATAATTTTTAGCGGCTGATCATAATGTGAACCGCCTTTAAAAATCAATTTTTAAAGCCGACCATGTTACATGCTGCCTTTAACATAACCTCTATTTTTAGCGGCGGCCCACAAAGTGGCTTGCGTTAAAAATCAATTTTTAAAGGAGGTTCAACTTATGGGCCGCTGTTAAAAATTGTTAGATCAGCCCAATAAATAGTCAAGTCGAGTAATAACACTATAAAACTACAAACCCTAGCCCTTCACCCCAACCTCCTCTCACGCGCCCCCAACCCCCGGCTCCACCCCCACTCTTCTCTCTCTCTCAGCCTCTAGGCGCGCGAGCCGGCGGCAGACCTCCTCTCGGCACACGCCCTTCTCCCCGAGCAAGCGGTGCCCCTCGTCCTCGAGAACCTCACCGGCGGCGGCCCTCATCCCGGCGCGCGCCCTTCCCAGCCGGCACGCTGAGGCCACACGCCCGAGCCTTCCCTCACCGGCGTGCCCGTTCTCCATTCCGAGCCTCCCCTGCCGGCGCGCCATCCTCCCCGAGTCTCCCCCGTCAACCCGAGCGCCGGATCCAGCGAGGAGGCGGCCAGATCCGGCGACGCTGCCCCTCCCCGGCAACGGAAGTCCTTTCCTCGACCCTGGCAACGACGAGGCCGGACCTGGCGGTGGCAAGGCGCATGGATCCGAATCCGAGGGAGGGCATGGCCGCCCCCCGCTACGCCATTGTCATCAATGTCATTTAATTTGGCCCAACCGGCCAGGCAAGGCCAGCTCGCCCTGTTCGCTTGGCTTATCAGCCACCAGCCAGCAGTACTTTTCTCTCAGAACAAATCAGCCACCAGCAACCAGCCAGCAGTACTTTTCTCTCAGAACAAATCAGCACCAGCCACCAGCCACCAGCCACCAGCCAAACGAACAATATGATCCATGTCACGTGCGGCTAATTAATTGCTCGCCCCTGCTAGCTACTCCCTCCGTCCCAAAATATAAGGATCTGAAGCGTTCAAACTCAAGAAACAATAGTAGGAGAAAATGATCTCTATACCCCTCATTTTACACCACCTACCTGTTGACACCGTTTTTTGACACATCAGCAAGAGACGGAGAAACACCAGAAAGGCCATAAAGCCGATTGAAGAAGAGAAGAAGGAGCAATCAGCCGATGCAAAATTAGCCAATCAAGTATAAGTCAAAGGAACCAGCCGATAGTCAAAGATAAGGGATTAGCTGAAGGAAAAAAGGAAATTGGCTGAGGTAAAGAAGAGAAAGCGGCAAAAGAAGAAATACACCAAGGAAGAAAAAAGGAGGGTCAACGTCGGTTGACGACGGGTCAAAGATAGTTAGCGAGTCCGACTCTTGCACGAGTCGTTTATTTTTAGCAGTTATAGTTTCTTTTTAGAAAAAAGTCTTGTCGTAATCGACTAGGAGTTCGTAGTATTCAAAGGTATAAGTAGCGACCCTGCGCGGTCGGAAAAGATTGTACACACCAAAAAACACAAACCTTTACTTTTCAAGTAATTTACCTTTCAAGTCGACGACTTCGCCAAAAAGTTTCTTTCTTCTTGTTTTCTTGTTTCAAACGTCATCCTTCGAGTTCACCGGGCTGCATCGATCGACCTCCGATACCGAGTAATATCTAGGTTTTAACCTCCGGGCGCATCGTTGTGGTTTCGTCTAGATTTATTCACAAATTATCGATATCAGCTAGATTTGTAAGTCTTTTCTTGTTTATTTAGCTTTTATCACCAACTTATCCCGCTCGAGACTCGATCGTATCGGCTAGCCCTTGTTGCGTCATCGGACACACCGGTCTCACAGCCGATCCAGACCCGCCTCGTTGTTGACGTCACCAGATCGGTTGATCGTAGCCGTTTTGAATATACTTGCACTTCGGCTGCCTATCGGCTGGCCAATCTCGTTCGATCTTGCATCGGCCGATCGGGCTGTTGCACTGTGCCCACGTGGAAGACATCTATCGGTTCTCTAGCCGATCAAACCAGTATTTAACTTCTTATCCTCTTCCGTGTCGATCAAAAGGTCAGGTCGGCTGGCACGCCTTGTTACATCTCGGAGATCTGTTACATGTTGCCGTGAAGGACTTTATTCCGTTTTTCGCGTCAACACCACCAACTCTCCACCCACTCACCAACCTCATTTAATTTTGTCTTATCCCTTAAGGTCCTTACATTTTGGTACAAAATTTGAACCCTTCAAATCCTTATATTTTGAGACAGAGGGAGTAGGGACATTATATTTATTTGCTAATTTCCCCTTCGTTTCCGTGTTGCCTTTTTTTTTATAAAAAAGTCTAAATATCATCCTCAAGTATAGCAAAAAATTGAATAACCCCCCTAAACTATTTTTTAGTTTAATTAACCCCCTAAATTAAACGATTTGGTTCGTTTTATCTCCTAATGCAATTTGTCTTTTTTAAATATCTTTAAACATAAGTTGAATTTTTAATTCAAAAATTTGCAGGATGATAGGGGAAATCATAAAGTATGTCTAAATCTGCAGTGAATATGTGCTTTCAAAAGAGAAAGGAGGGGGGGGGGGGAGGTGATTATGCTGTCAAATTTGCGCACAAGAAAATAACTGTAGTAGCTACACTTTGTGGAAGTCAGTTGATTGTGATCGAGCAGAATACACAAAAGGGGTAATCAATCACCATTTCAATGAGGTACTACATATATAAACATCCTTGGAGTATCCTTCACCTCCATTCATGGAACAAATTTTGATTATCATCGAATAAGAAGCTAGATGTGAGGAGACGGAAGGGAACGTCATCAGGGAAAAAGGAAAAGTGAGGAAGGTACGGGAAAGTGGGTTTGGGGGTGATTAGAGCCAGGCAACACGGGTCACGAGCCCAGGCAGCTAGCGCAGGCAAGTGTTTTCAGGCAAAAATCTCAAGACTGCAACCAAATAGACCCCAGGCAGTTCACAGGCAGGCAGTTCGGTTCAGGACTCCATCCATATATATATATATATATATATATATAGGAAATGTCCATTCTACATGCACGTGTAACTACTCGTACCTTCATATCTCATGATATACATTGAATCCAACAGAACGAAAAGTATGTATGCATAGTATCAGATGATACTAGACTATCTATGGTGTTATATAAGTTGAATATGTGATCATACATAGAGTATGTGGACATACTAATTTTTATATACTAATAATATGGTATAATAGAAATATATTAAAAACTAGAGAGGCTTTTGAAATTTTTCGTATATATGCATTTGAATTATCTTAGAATAAGTATGTAAACATACTCAATGTGATAAATATGTATGTAGATATACTCATGTGGTATTTTGATGATGAGAGTAACTACATGAGCATGTAGATAAAACTCGTCCGATATATATATATATATACACACACTCCCTCTATATAGCTTTTAGATGACGTTTAGGACATAATTGTGCATACCAAGACATCATTAATCAGAGATAAGTTTTCCATGTGTACCCTTATTAAATAGCGATGCGGGTGCATTATAGACACTAAGAGATTTCATCCTGATTGGTTAGTGCGACCTCTTCCGAGGCACCTGAGGCAGGAGGTCCCCTGCTCGAGTTCTTGCTTGTGCATTTATTTTTTACTTTTTTAGGGGCAGTGTAGGGGTAATGCAGTCCAGTTTTTTGTTTCAGAGGAGAAACGACATCTAATTTGCAACTTTGGTCATCTCCTACAACGTCATATATATGTGTGTGTTGTGCGTTTTGTGTGAAGAGCTAGCGAAGAAAGGGCCGGGATCCGTTTCGGAATGGCGACCAGTAAGATGACGGCTACGATGACCGTGGTGCTGCTGCTGCCACTGCTGATGGGGGCATATGCTGACGACCCAATCTGTTGCATCTCAGATGGAGTTGCTTGTCTTCAGCCCCGACCGGTGTTCTCTCAGTTTTTACCGTGTTGCAGTGTCAATTATTCAGAATTTTCTTGGGGTTGGGGTTGTGCGCCCAGGACTAGCTAGTTAGCCTGTGCGCGCGCGCCAGGGAGGTTGCAATCCCTCCTACTGGCCGGCAGCCAGCATGCTTTAATTTCCTTTCATCTCATCAGTGTGATGTTGGAACACCCTTGTGTTTTACTTTTCAACACTTTTGATGTACTGGTTTGTTCTTGTGTTTTTTATATGGTTCATTTCAATAAAGCAGTGCTTGCAGTGTTTTGCTTTGTTTGTTTAATTTCCAACCCAAGAAGGGAATCCAACTTCCAGAAGAGAATCGACGATCGAGCACAAAAAAGAAGACGATCGAGTTGAACGTATGATATTTGAACGTATTTATTAAACTCTGATCCTCCAACGACCTTTGGTTGCTTGCGATGTATATCCCGGCCGGCAGGCCAGTGAAGATGCATGCCGTGCTGCCCTCTCCAGCATCAGCCTCTGAGCGTGGTGGTGTGATGAAGTTCTCTTCACCAGGTCGATTTGAAACCTGTGTGGAGAGGTTGGTTCCAGACATAGCCTGTGCAGGACATAAGGAGAGGGAAATTAAAGGAATACAATGGTTATAGAATAGTTGAAACATGTTTTCAGGGTACCTGTTGCAAAAGCTGAAGAAATTCTACCCTCATTTCTTCCATTTGTTTCTTACTTTCTTCCTTATCTTTTTACCTTGCTGAAGCTTCAATTGCAAGCTGTTCTTTCAGTTCTCGAACCTCTTCTTGGTGCTGCAGTCTTTCTTCTTGGACACAAGATTCAACACGGGCTGCATCTTCTTCTCTTTGTTTCATTAGAGCGATTCGTGTTGGATATTTCGTCATGTATCCACGTCCATGAGACTTGTATGATGCTTTTATTCCAAGAGTTTTTGAGTAGTTGACTTGGAAAACTAAGTTTTCCTCCTCAGCTGTAAGGAAAGGCCTATCCTTCCCTTTTTCTGCATTGTTAACTTTGATGCAAGCTTTTTCCTAGATGTAACATGTCAAAGAAATTAGGAGCATGTCAGATTCAACAGTTTGTAATTATAAGTTAAAGATGTTGAAATTTTAATGATGGAAACATACACAATGACTCACATAAACATCCCTAGCTTTATCAGATGTCCATTCCCCATTTTTATTGGTGTGAGTAGTCAACCAAAGTTGTAGATCAGTAGGTTGTTGACCATTAGCACGGTTTGTCTATGGTGGAAAAAATGTAGCATTAGGTGGTGAACATATAATTCGGAAAGTAATCTGAGTTAATGTAGTAAGTACCTGTTCAAATCGAATCTGAGAATATGGTTTTGCTCCCGAGACATGCTTAGTCTTTTGTTTCTTTCGGATTCCTGAATTCTTTGTGCTTATTTTCTGCAAAACATGTATGAACAAAGCGTGGTCAATTACATTACAAAACTGAAATTAATAACGAATTTGGTGTCAAACTAACCTGGAAGCTCTCAGATCCAAAGTATTGGATCAAATAGTACCACTCCACGATGTCTATGTCCTCGGGCTTATGCTTCATACGTTCAGCATCAGTGGAGTATGCCTTATATGTAGAACTAAATGAAGCTCTCCATCCTTTGTACCTCTCTTGGGCAACTGTCAATATCTTTTCACTAGCATCTTGAACACCGTCTAAGTCCCAAATTTTCTGTTTCAATGTATTGATCAATATAATAGTAAAGTAGATGCATTTAATTCATTAGATTTGGCTAAAGATCAGAATTAACTTACCATCATCTCTGTTATAATTTTTTCTTTTACAACTGGCTTCACCTTCTTCCAAGATTTCACTCCTATAAGTGGAGTGTTTTTCCTGGTGAACACCACAATCTCATCCACAAATGTACGGCTGTTGTCACCACATACTCCACCCATCAATGCATCAAATGAAAATTTTAATTTCTGAGTTCCGCTCCTGATTCTCTTTGCAGTTGCTGTATAACCTTTGAGACATCCACGTCGACGGGTTTTGGGTGCACCTATTTCACATTTGAGATATTTATATCAACCATGATCATCAAAATAGTTTACAACGTACACTTGAAATAGAAGAGAGGAAAACAGATACCATTCCCTTCTTTTGGTTTTCTAGCATGAGATGGCCTATTATTATTGTTTGCTGTCCCCCTTTCCTGATTTTCCTCACCTCCCTCACCTTGTTGATCATTATCTGTATCTGTCTGTTCTTCTAATAACGATACTACACAGAACCAAAAAAAACAGCATACATCAATTAATTTACTCAATGAACAAGTATGTGATGATATGATATGAAAGAAATTTAATTACGCATATGGCGACGCCGGCCTGTGTGCCTGAGCCATTCCTTGTATGTATCGATTGTTTCGTTCCTGAAGTCATCCCTAAAGTCTGTGAAACATGATCCCCAAATGCAATTGTCACAACAACATTATATCCGATCCTAACCAATTTAAGGAGTTATGCAAATATTTGAGTATACCTATTTTTGGGTCTTCCTCTTTCATTTTTTTTAACCACACCTTGTAGGCATCAAGCTGCTTATCTGTACTAGTCTCAGCATGTCTTCGCTTCCCCTGCTGTTGTTTAATTGGCGTTATGTTGACAGTACCCTCAACTTGGGGCTCCTTTGACATTATCAACCTGAACAAGGGCATGCAGCAACTAAGTGTAGTATAAAAGGGTGATTTCAGAACTGTATATGAGTAAACTAACTATAAACATGGTAAGAAATAAAGTCTCTGATCAGTAGACATTATGAACTTGATTTCCCTTTCATTAGCATTGTCTTGTAGCATTTGTGCTGCGTGTCGTGAATAATCAATGGCCTCAACTGTAGCTACATCGGCACCAAAGCGCTTCTTGTAGTATAAATAGTCCCTTGATCCATAGCCAAATTGTTCCTTCAAATAGTTCAGGTTTTGGTATGTGATGTGAACTCTATCGACTTCAAAGTCGATATCATCATCATCCTCTCCATCATGCCCCTTCAAGTGGAAATGAATTCTCCACATTTCATTCGTCAATGGTTCACTGCATATAATACATACAAACATTAGCACATGCTGCTTATTATAGTATGAGTTCTCATAATATGATCTAAATATAAAACTATAGTTTTATTATGTTTAATAAGGCCATGCTTTCATCAATTAAGTTTTGCATAAAGGTGAATTCAAATAAACAAAACAGCAAGGATGATGATGCTCTATGCACCAACTGTTAAGACTAATATAAATTGAATGTAGTCCTGGTATATGCTAGATAAAGCTTATTTATGATCTATGCATGCATGAACATATCAGGTTAGTTGAATATATATGGTCAATTTAAACAAAAAAAATGCATGCATGAACATATCTAGTCTATTATTAACTCTTAAAAAATAGCACAAACATATCAGGTTAGTTGAATATATATGGTCAATTTTAAGAAACAATTGCATGCATGAACATATCTGGTTCAGTATTAACTCGTAAGAAAATAGCAATTGCACACATATCTGGTTGATTGAATGTATATGTTCAGTTTAAATTTAAAAAGTGCATGCATGAACCATATCTTGTCTTTTATTTACTCTTAAAAAATATCACAAACATATCTGGTTATTTGAAAATATATGGTCAATTTAAATGAACAATTGCATGCATGAACATATCTGGTCCATTCTAAACTCTTAAACAAAAAAAATTGCACACATATGTGGTCATTGTATACTTCTGGTCAATCCAATTTGAAAAAGTGCATGCATGAACATATCAGTAGATCAATCAATCCAATTTGAAAAAGTGCATGCATGAACATATCAGCAGATCAATCAATGCATGAACATATGTGCGAACCCTAAACCCTAAAATCGTCTAGTTTTGATGACAGTCCCAAGATCATAACGAAATTGATGATAGTATTTAGGAGATATCTTGGGAGCATTTTTTTATTGCAGGTTCAGTAGTATAAATTATTGTTTCATGCCACTTTTTTTTTGGTCAGGCAACTTTTTCAGTAGTAACACATGCAACCTTTTTTTTGGTCAGGCAAGTGAACAATCCTGTGAATGAGGTGAGAATCATCATTCCGGACTCGGATGATGAACAAGACAACAGCAACAACCCGTTGCCATCGGAAGCTGCTGGACCGTCGAAAAGAAAGGTGAATTTCGACTGCATTGTATGGCTGCCTTGTGGACTACTGATGCATGTCAAGTCAATAACTTATGTGTGTTGCCTTGCTGCAGAAAATCCCCTTGCGCCAGATGGTTAGGCAGTTGAAGTATCGATGTGATGATTTGCGTGAGCAGATTGAGGACCTGAGCCTGCACGTTGATGGAACACATGAAGGCATGGAAGAGACCCTAAAGGAATTCATGGACAAAATTGCTGATAAGTTAGATGAGATGGGGAAGAAGATCCGCAAGCTTGAGCTGAAAGTCAAGGGCAACAAGTAGTAAAGGCGTATTACTTAGCATAACAATACTTAAGTACGGTTCTGTAAGTATGGTACTTAAGTATGGTCGACAAGTTAGATGAGATGGGGAACACCTAAGTATGGTTCTGTAATGTGTGAACATCTAAGTATGGAAACATCTACGTAGTATTTTAGGTCGAACTTCTATATTGTAATAACAATACTTCGTCAAGTATGGTTGTGTATGCTGGTCTTGTGTGCTGATCTGGTGTGCTGTAACAATACTTCACTGCTGTGCTATTCTCTTCATGGTTGCTCAGTTTTGGTGCTGGCGACAAGTGGTCAACCTCTCACCTTTTTGTGTTGTGGTGTTGCACTTGCTGGCAATGTCTAGAATGTTTTATTAGATTCTTTGGTTTGATGCTCTCAGGGAGGAATGCCTGGTTCAGTGCGTTTGAGAGACAGCGATATCCTTCAGAGGATCACAGTTCGTCGTGAGAAAATATCTATTATCTTTGTTATTTCACATGATAGCTTTTAATTACCGTAGTCTTTTATCTGGTGAGAGAACCTCTGGTATAGCCTCTAATTGAGAGGCTGGCAACCGAGGCGCTCGCAGGTCATGTGAATACCCCTAAGCATTACATACTCTACTCTCTTAAGACAAAGGCTGACATCTCTCCTCCCTGTGTCGAGTTTTATTTTATTTTACATACAAATTAAGTTTGATGATTGTGATGGTTAAGGTCAAGCTTAGTGCACTGACCTAATTAAACAATAGTTTGCAAACTAGGTACCAAATAGAACAAATATCATATTAATACAAATATATAGGGTCACAATTATCTAAATAGCTCATCTTCCTCTCCCTGGCCTAAAGTGTTGACAGGTGCAACATGCCCGTCGTTGATGTAGGTGTCATCATCATCATCACTAGAAAGGCAACGCGGTCTTGCCGCGTGAGGTCAGTGACATTCGTTGATTCGACAGCATATTCTTTTTGCCAGTGTGGCGTATGGAGTGGTGGTTGTAAAGTTTGAGGGTGTTTAAGTATGTTTGTGTGTTTTGCTAATTTGTGGGAAATTGAAGTTTTTTTTGGTAAAAGTCTGGGGTGTATGGGTGGGTTGTATCGAAGTTTGAGGGCTTTTTTGAGGAAATATGGGCCGTATATATTTTTTGGAAAGGTTACGGACTGACATGTAAAATTTTGTAGGCACTGGGGTTTACGGGTGGATTGTTGCGAAGATCGAGGTCCTTTTCCGGTAAATCATGGGCTGCAAACATATTTTTCCGGAACATTAGGGGTGCATATGTAAATATTTTACCGAGAAGTTTAGGGAGTGATGTGTAAGATTTCGTAAGCAGTGGGGTTTGCAGGTGAATTTTTACGAAGTTCGAGGGCCTTTTCAGAAAATATGGGCTGGAAACATATTTTTCCAGAAGTTCAGGGATTCATAAGTAAAAATCCCTGGACCGTGGGCACGATTTTTGTTAAGCTCAAGGGCCTTTTTGCAAAATGTTGGGTTGAAAAAATGTTTTCCCGAAAGTTTAGGGGTTCATATGTTAAAATCCTGGACCGCGGGCACTGTTTTTGGTAAGTTCAAGGGCCTTTTTGCAAAACGACCGATATCTGCCCGATCTGAACCGTTGATTGGGCCGATCCGACGGCCGGGAGAGCCCCGCGACGTGGCCACTCTCCCTGGCCGCGATATTGGCCCAGAATACTAGTAAAGAGATCAGGTATGTCATCTAGATCTGGTTCTCGCATAGGTATAGCAGTTTCAATAATGTTGGCATCTCCAGTCACTCCATCGAGGTCATTCCTTGTCCAATTTGTCAACTCCCTAATCTGACTACAAATGTCCATGTCCTCCACACCTACATCAGCTGAGTCAATATCAATCTGTCCATGACCCTGCTGTTCAGTTTCTCCTTCTTCTGGCATGGAAAACAAGGTCCTAGGCTTCATTCTCACAACACTGCTCCATGTGGGTTTATTAGCACATTTAACATAAAAAACCTGCTCCACTTGAGTCCCCAGAACGTAAGGCTCATCCATATATCGACGACGACTTGTATCAATATCTATAATCCCATATTGATCCTTACTGAACCCTCTAGTTTTACTCTTGGATGCGGCAGGAACATCAAACCAATCACACTCAAACAATATGACTTCTTTTTCACCAGGGAAATCTAGTGTGATTACCTTATTAAGGACACCGTACCAATCCATTTCGCTAGCTTCAGCACCACCCTTGATTACAACTCCAGAATTTTGTGTATTGTACTTCGCCTCTATAGTAGCCGTTCGGAAAAAATCATGAATTACGCATCTGTTGAAAACCCGAGCCACATAATGAGGACCCTGTGAAAGGTCATATAGCTCTTCACTGATCTTCCGTTCTTCAAAAAGTTCCTTTGCCTGCATGCAATAAAAAAAAGAATTGATATATTTTAAAAAGTGCACAATTGCAATATTGTTTTGTCATGAATATTAAAACATTACTCACCTTACGTTCAAACCATCCAACAAACTGCTCCTTGTGACGCATCTCAACGCCTTGTGTGCTAGTTCTTTTCAACAACACCTTATGCTCACTATACATTTTTATGCGAAAACAATATTACTATACAACGAACTATAAAATATGTAAAAACAAAAACATGTTAAAAACAGCTTACTTGATCCAGCTTAGTGCCTCGTCACAGTTTGATAACATATAGTGCCGCATCCGCAACATTTCAGATTTAGTAAGATGATGTAATTTGCAGCCTTTCTTGCTGTAGTCAATGCTGCCAAGTATGCTAGACCCAGCCGGTGGTTCATTTACCACGCTCCTCTCATGGCGCATTGGTCGATCCAGCTTAGTTTCAATGTCTTCTAGGAAGCGAGAGCAGAATGTCATGCACTCCTCTAAGATATATCCCTCTGCTATCGAACCTTCTGGATGTGCCTTGTTCCTAACATATCCTTTAAGTGTACGTAGATACCTCTCGATTGGATACATCCACCGATAACACACTGGTCCACCAACTCTAGCCTCCTCAGCTAAATGAACAGGCAAATGCATCATAATGTCAAAGAATGCTGGTGGGAATATCATCTCAAGCTTACATAAAGTCTCTGTAATTGATGCGCTTAATGTTTCCATGTCACTTTTCACCACCTCCTTTGAACACAGCGCATTGAAAAACCTGCTAAGCTCAATCAATGGTCTAGCAACAGCTTCAGGCAAGATATGCCTTGCAACTAAGGGCAACAATTTCTGCAAAATAACATGATAGTCATGTGATTTCAGTCCAGATACCTTGCATCGATCCACATCCACACATTTCTTTATATTAGATGCGTAACCATCAGGCATCCTCACTCCTTCTAAGAATGTGCATAACATCTTCTTCTGATCCCTGTCTAAGGAGTACAATGATGGTGGCAAAGTATACTTTCCATTCTCCACCACTGGATGTTGATCCTGCCGTATCCCAAGATGTTGCATGTCAAGCCGCGCCTTTTCACTATCCTTACACTTACCATCTATGTGAAGCAACGTCCCAATAATGCTTTCACAGACATTTTTCTCGATGTGCATGACATCCAAGTTGTGCCTTATAAGCAATGTTTCCCAGTAAGGAAGCTGAAAAAATATACTCTTCTTCCTCCAGTTGTGCCACCTAATGTCTTCTTTTCGTTGCTTCCTTTTTTTTGTTGCTGTCCCAAATTTTGGTTGCTCAAAACTATTATACTGCTGCAGAACTTGGGGACCGGTCAGTGCAACAGGTGCCTTCCTCATCTCTGTCATGTTGTTGAAGCTGCTTTTGCACTTGCGCCACCTATGGTTCTGAGGGAGAAATCGACGATGACCCATGTAACAATGCTTCGACCCAAATTTCAACCATAAGTACTCTGTATCTTTGTGGCAGTATGAACATGCAAACTTTCCTTTAGTACTCCAACCAGATAGCATGGCATAGGCAGGGAAGTCATTTATGGTCCACAACAGAAGCGCATGCAGAGTAAATTTCTCCTTCTTATCCTCATCCCATGTTTCAACACCTTTCACCCATAACTCTATCAGCTCATCAATTAGGGGTTGCAAATAAACATCAATATTCATACCAGGTGATTTTGGCCCAGGAATCAGCATAGACATCATCCAATAGGGTTGCTTCAAACACAACCAAGGAGGCAAGTTGTAAGGGATTAGGATGACAGGCCATGTAGTATATGCAACACTCAACATCCCAAACGGATTAAAGCCATCAGCTGCAAGACCGAGACGTATGTTCCGAGGTTCCTTAGCAAAATCCTTATACTCTTTATTCACATGCTTCCATGCCAATGAGTCTGCCGGGTGACGCATTTTCCCATCATTTACTAGTTCTTCATCATGCCAACGCATAATCTTCGAAGTTGATGCTCTCATAAACAATCTTTGCAACCGAGGAATAAGTGGAAAATAACGAAGGATCTTACGTGGAAAACGCTTCTGCTTCTTTCCACAATCACTGTCAACAGGATCATCCTTTTCAGTACCCCCTATCTCTTTCCACCTAGATTCATCGTATGTTGGGCACTTATCCAGTTCAGCATAATCCCTACGAAATAACACACAATCATTGACACAGGCATGAATCTTTTTGTAATGCAGGCCAAGATCACGAATAACTCTTTCTACTTTCTTCAAGGAAGTTGGCAGACAATGACCATCAGGAAGCACAAGCAAGAACAACAGAAGTATGCGTTCTAGACTGCTGTTACTAATACCATCCATGCATTTAATCTGAAATAGCATAACAATGAAAGAAATCTTTGTAACCTCTTTGCAACCTGGATACAACTCCTTCTTTGCCTCATCTAGTAACCTAAAAAGTTTTTTTGCAGTTTGCTCATCCTCTTCTCTGCTTCCTGTCACTTGTCCATGTATAACACCTCTGATCAGTGAAGAAATTAATTCATGCGAACTTTCAGCATGGTCTAGTGCAGCACCATCATCGATCTCAGTCTGAACCAACGGAGGCTCACAATTACCTTCTCCTTCAATGAAACTCTCATCAAACCCTCTCAGTGCCACGTGAGTTCGAACCTCCTTTTCACTTCGATAAGACATGCAACGGCATCGAGTACAAGGACATGGAGCTGTTTCTTCACTAGATGTGCCCCCAAAAACACTCTGTAAATATTTCTTGAATCCTGCCTGCCATTCTGCAGTATATCTGGACATCCGCATCCAGCTGTTATCTTCATTTGCCATCCTTCACAATATCCCTACATTTAGCACAAATCCATATAATAAATACCTACGATGATCAAGCTAATTTTACGACCTTACAAGCTATTTTGCTAATGACCATGATATGTCGTACCACCTCTGAAAAGGAGTTCGGAATTCTCCAACAGTTCACCACGAAAAAAAAATTAATTAACTACGACCCTGTGTTGCCTGATCACCTTGTTTGAAGCACACTAGTAGCCAGCCGAGGGTCGGGGACCAAGCCGGGGTCGCCGGAGCCGGATCGCTGCAGGCCGGAGGGGAACACGGGCAGGCGCCTCTTTGTCGCAGCGCAGCCATTGCCGTCGGCGTCTCCTTGGCGCCGAGAATGAGAGGAGGGTTGAGGAAGCCGCCGCAGGATGGGGGCACGCCGCCGCAGGATGGGGACACGCCGCCAGGCCGTCGCCGTTTTTCGCTGGTGCCGTGGCGGCAGTGCCGGCGCTGCCGCACCACGCGAGGTAGTCGCGACCTACCTGAGTCGAAGGACTCGTTTTTTTTCCGAGAAGGACTCAAACTCTTTTTTTTCCAATTGATCGAGTAATCTCCCGTGGCGAGAAAAGATAGGGCATTTTTTTTTCTCGTCACGCGCCGGAGTGTGGGGTGGGGGGCTGCGTTATTTCTCTTTTTTTCCCTTCAAATCACGTCATCCTTTTTTCCTTCTAGGGCAACCAACAAAAATTAAATGAATTTACATAAATCATTGGTGGCAATAAAACTTATTTAATGCAACGAACTTTTTATGGATGCAACAGGCACAAAAGCTATTGCAACAAAGGTAAAATTTTATGCAACGATTTTTCATCATGGCCGCAGACATGCTTATTCGCAACCAAGTTAATGTTCGTGGCAAAAAAACACAACAAACGCAACGAACAATTTTATGGTTGCAACATGCACACGCGCTATCGCAACAAATATTTCAATTTAGACAACGTTTTTTCATTGTGGCCACAGCCATGCCTATTCGCAACCAACAAAATGTTCGTGGCAACAAAGACACATCAAATGCAACGAATGAATTTCACGTTGCAACAGGCACAGGAGCTATCGCAACAAAGGTTAAGTTGTGGACAACGTTCTTTCAGCGTGGCCACAGGCATGCCTAATCGCAACCAAAAAAAATTTTCGTGGCAACAAACACACATCTATCGCAACACTAAATCCTAACTATCGCAATGCACAATTAGTTGTGGCAATAGGTACCCATAAAGGCAACCACCTTTTTCACAGTGGCATTAACACCAACCTCTTGCAACGAATGTTTCAACTGACGCAACCCGCATTTTTGGTGGCCATAAGATCCAGATATCGCAACCCATTAATATGTTGGTTGCTACAAGATCAAATATTGCAACCAAATGTGTGGTGTTGCGAAAAAAATGGTGCTCTAAGGGTCAATTCCTAGTAGTGCCTATGTGCAGCAATATTTTTTCCTTCTATATTTATGCTATACTCCCTCCTTCCACTTTTATAAGGCGTACTAGAACATGACACGGTCTTCAATATAACACTTTGACCATTCATTTATCATATATAATATTTATTATGCTTATAAACTTATAATCATGGTAAAGTATATTCGATTACGAATCTAACCTTATAAAGTTTACATCATAAAAAATAAAAAGTTAATAGTCAAATTAATAGTCAAAGATTACAAAGTTTGAATTTTGATATGTGTGCGCGTCTTATAAAAATGGAAGGAGGGAGTATAAATTAGGGCCCCATTGTGTGCAAGTCAGACGGGAGCATCTTAATATCATTATTTGTTAGTGGTGAAGCCTCACACTAGAAGGTTCACTAATGATAATTATGTCTTGGTCGTTCACGTTGTGGTTGCAGCCACCACTACTACAAAATTGATTTGTAGCAACGACTCAATTAGGAGCTCCGTTGCAGTGCCCTGTTAACCAAGTTTATCGATGAACTATGCCCCTTTCACAAGCGGGCGAAGCACACTCTCCGTGAGTGTTACGTGTTGAAGGACACCATCAAGCTTATCGAGAAACCCGAGGCGAATCAACTCCGCCAGGTCGCACATGCCCCACAGTCCTCGACGTCTGCGTTGTCCTCTATCCTAATGCCTATGATGAGGGAGACGACCTTTCTCCACCCCCAGATCACGAAATTTTCATGGTATCCGCCGATGCTCCACCGCGGAACGGTGAGACGGACTCCCAAGAGGCCGCACGCATCGACGGGCAGACGAGCGTTAGCTGTCTTGTCGTTGCACCCGTAGTCGCTGTTGAACTCCTATCCATGTTGTTGAGGTCGACCAAGCGGTTGAGACTGGCGCATGACCTCCGCCGCTCGGCCTCCTTGAAGATCAAAGGCTGAACCGGCGCACCTTCTCCGCGGGGTGGCGGCTCACTGTTGGCGGTCGATTTCCGTCAACCAAGAACACTTGTTATGTTATAGTTTGGATTTCATTTTGGAACTAACCCGCCACTAGGCATACTAATGATATAACAAGTTCATCGTTGGATGTGTGTTTTGGAGTATAATGTTTACGTAGGAATTCATGCACTAAATGAGAAGAAATACATTCGGTTCGGAGGACGATTTACATGATGATCAAGAGGCTCCGACCGTGCGTGAACTTGACTCCAAAAGTGGCAAGGACCAACAAGCTTCAATGAGGAATCTCCGAGGACCAAGATGAAAAGACCGAAAGATCATGCATGAAGACCCCTTAACTTGGTCACGGAGATAACGACGTCCAAAGCCCATATCCGAAGGAGGAAAAAACCCCCAAAGTGCAAGAAATGACACGTGGCAAAAGACGGAGGCGAACCGGGCCGAGGATGGGCCAGGCCGGTCGGCCCACACCCTTTTCGCCTCGGTTCGCCACCGCCTTTCTTCGGTGATAAATTCGTGAAACCCTAATTGTTCGGAGAGGGGAGCCATTCGCGAAAGACGACCAGAGAAGCCTCGGGAGATCAAACACAAGGAAGAGGGTTGATCGAGAGGGTAAAGATTCAAGAGGATCATCATCTAGGTCAACGGAGACCACCACGAGAAAGGAGGACGCCGAGGCCTTGCCACGGCGCCGCCGGAGTTGAAGGACACCGAGAGACGGACTCCATCGAGGGCATCCACCATGTTCAACGGTGCCATGCCTAGCGTCTTGATGCGGTAAAATAATCGTTTGTCCATGGAGTTGTAATGTATCTTGACATGTAGTCACCCACTCTCTTGTTTGGATCTTTATCTATTATATCTTCATGTTGATGATGCTTAATGTTTAAGGTTAGCTACCATTGCCTTCGGGGTTGCTCCCGTAGATCACGTCAACATACCGTGTTCATTAGGGTTAGAGACGATTACCTTCGCGTAGTGATATGTACGAGGGAAGGGAAACTCTTAACTCTTTGTTCACATCCTTAGATAGATTGGATCGGAGGTTTTACCATGTTTTGGGTGATTGCATCTCAAGTACCTAGACTCCATGGACATACGTCTTTCATAATCGTGAACCACCTTTCTCTTTCTCTTTAACATAATCTAGGGTTAGTTTGTCTTTACTTTATAGATTAATCTTTACATCATAAAGTCCTTAATCAACTAAGTTAGTGTTAGGTTAAACGTAAGTAATTCCCTTGCTCCGTGGATTGACAAGAACCTAGGGGTCCCCTCCCTTGGTGAAAAAGGCACCAAGTCACTCCGTGGACTTGCGGTGAAGTTGAACGCGGTTTTGAACCGTCAACACTCACGTTGAAGTGAGCGAGCCAGCACTCGTAGAGGTGCCAGAGTGCCTCCTCCGACTTGACGTCCTCGTCGGCGAACTTGACGCTCCATCAGTGCCAGCAGCGCCAGCGCCACGCCGAGCTTCTTGACGACCATGGTGTATCTCGATGTGCTTTCTCCCTTTGTGTCTCAATGTTGTGGAGAGTGGGTGAGGCGGAGGGGGCTCGAGCCCCCCCCCTCCCTAAGGTTGTGCGCTCCACTAAACCTCTCCTAAGTCCCTCCTAAAAATTTGAGGAAAAAGGAGAGGAGAGACTGGAGAAGGAAGAAGAGGAGCCAGCCTCCTCTGCCGTCTGATCCTGCTCCGTCCCTGTCAGGCACAGAGGCAACGGGTGGGGCGGAGGGGGCTCGAGCCCCCCTACCACTGTGCGCTCCACTAAGCCTCCCCTAAGTCCCTCTTAAAAATTGAAGGAGGAGAAAGAAGGAGGGGAGGGACTGGAGAAGGAAGAAGATGAGCTACCTCCCCTGCCGTCAGATTTTGGCTCCGTCCCTGTCACGTATGGAGGCAGCGGGTGGGGCGGAGGGGGCTCGAGCCCTTCCTACCGTTGTGTGCTCCATTAAACCTCCCCTAAGTCCCTCCTAAAAATTTGAGAAGAAGAAAGAAAGAGAGGAAGAGCTGAAGAAGGAAGAAGAGAAGCCAACCTCCCCTGCCGCCGGATCCCGACTCCGCCCCTGCGTGGCTACAACGGCAAACTGGTGTGGTACAGAGGAGCTGCATGCATGTGCCGGCGAACCATCCGATCAGGCAGTTGCTGCCACTGCTCTTTCAGCGATCCTGCTTTATTTTGGTTACAAGCCATGCTCCTGCTCTCTGATTTTGGCAGCCAACACAGAGGTTGCCGGCATTGTTTGGGCGGGCGAAACTGCCCTATCAAAAGTCTGTCTGTGCTAGTATGCTGTGTGGCAGGCAAATCAACGATGGAGATGAGATTATTGCAACTATGGCCTTGTTTAGTTCGTGAGAAAATTTACCTTTTTAACGTTTTGAACTCCTGTAGCATACTGTAGCACTTTCGTTTGTTTGTGGTAAATATTATCCTACCATGGCCTAACTAGGCTCAAAAGATTCGTGTCGCGAAGTACATCAAAACTGTATAATTAGTTATTTTTTTTACCTATATTTAATACTCCGGACTTATGTCTTTTGACGTATTTAATGTGATGTGATGGAGAGAGAGCGGAGAAAACGTTAGAATTTTTAGCAAACTAAACAAGGCCTATGTCCCGTGCTATGGTGTGGACTGTGGTGTGCCCTCTCTCTGCCATCGCACTTTGGATATAATACAAACTGCGACTGCATGCGTAACAATATGATCCATGTCACGTGCGGCTAATTAATTGCTAGCTCCTGCTAGCTAGGATCATTATCGGCATTTATTTGCTAATTCCCCCTTCGTTTCCGTGTTGTGTTTTTTTTTTGGAAAAAAGTCTAAACACTACCCTCAAGTATAGAAAAAATTTGGATAACCCACTAAACTATTTTTGACAGGTCCCACCACATGTCACAACGGCCGGCGGACTTGTTTGCCGACTGCATCTGGGACAACGCGGCGATCCCTCGCCGTCGCCACTTCCTCTGGCTCCTGCATCACCGGCGGTTGCCCACGGCGGTTCTACTCCACCACCGCAATATCATCGACTCGTCATTTTGTGCGTACTGTGACGAACCTGAAGATCAGGAACACTTGTTCCTGCGCTGCCCCCGAGCGGTCCAGGTATGGCGGAGCTTTGGATGACCATGCGCCCCTCACTTGGCTGACTGTCATGACCTCTGGACCATACCCCAGCTCGCCAACGACCTCCCCGTCAAGCTCAGCTCCACCATCATCGTGGCCGTCCTCTGGAACATATGAAAGGGTCGCAACACCGTCGTGTTCAGCTCTGACTTCATCCCCCCTCTTGTGCTCATTCATCAAGCCGGCCAAGACCTACGCCTCTGGGTGCATCGTCTGCGCAACCAAGGCCACTGGGACCGTCTCTTGCTGTGGAGTAGTATCTTATGTAATAGAACCTAGTGATGCTACTTCTTTCACCCCCTCTTTCACAAAACTTGTATGCTCAAATTTGCATATGCCTTTAATATATAACGTTCAGACCGGCTTCTTGCCTGCCGTAGTTGTCCTAAAAAAAAGTTTTACTAGCACCTTTTGAAAGGATTCTTAATATGCCAAAGTCGGGAACGCGGGCACTCATGTCTTCAGCAAGAAGAATGTTGCTTGGCTTGAGATCACATTGGATGATTGGTGGCTGACAGTGATTATGAAGATAGTCCGAAGCATCCATGACATGGACAGCAGTGTCCAGCCTTTGTTTTAGGTTCAGAGTATTTCTCACAGTGGGTATGTCAGATTTTGGATGAAGCCAACTATTTATAAGCTGCCATTTGGTATGGACTCAAAAAACCAGTGCCTTGAACTCTTGACCATGGCGATTGATGCTTGAGCAGCAGGTTATGATCTTTATGAGATACCTATGACGCACCCTGGTCAAAGCCTTACAATCAGTCACAAAACTTCTAGTAGATCCTGATTGTTCGAGGTTAAAAACCTTCACGGCAACAATAGCTCTGTCATCTTCCAAAGTGCATTTGTAGACTGCCCCAAAGCTACCTTTACCAAGCAGATTGGCTTCTGAAAATCCATTGGTGTCATTTGCTAGTGCATGATAAGAAACCCTTTCATATTGTTTCTCCGTTGTTGGTGATAGGATTGTGGTCTTCTGCTTTCGTCTAGTCTTATTGATCTTTTTTTAATAGAATATATTTCAATATTCCAACCTCTGCATAAAACTATGCATATAGCTATTCTTATTACAAACGAGAGCGTCACAAATAAAAAGAACAAAAAGGTCGCTCTTTTGAACAACCTCACACAAATAATCTAAAATCAATTCTGTTTCGTATAGTCTTATTGATCTGTTGAAAGAGGAAGTACGATACCTAAGAACAAGATTGCACCAATTATTACCAGAGCTACAGTAAGATGCTTCAAGTGCCGTTTTCTTTGGTAAATGTAGGGTAGGAATTCCACCGCAAAGCTCATCATTTCCTCTAATTGAGAAATTGGCTAAATTTCTGAATATTCCCTCTTTTGGCACTGCCCCTTGCAGATTGTTAAATGAAAGATCCAGCTCATACAACGCGTGTCGTATTTAGGTGAAGTAGAAAATTATATCTAATTTACTGTAGCAATTTGAAACCGAAGATTAGAGAGGCTAAACATGATCTAATTATAAAAATAATTATACAGATGGACACGAAATCGCAAGACGAATGTATTAAATCTAATTAATCTGTCATTAGAGATTGTTACTGTAGCATAACATTGTCTAATCATGATTTAATTAGGCTTAATAGATTCGTCTCGCAATTAGACCCGGGGTTATGAAATAGGTTTTGCCAATTATCTACATTTAGTACTCCTAATTTGTATCTAAACATTCGAATTTAGTGTAGAAAATCTAAAACTAGGGGCACTAGTATCGGCCCTGACAGCTTATTGTGTGCCAGATACAACTTTTTGCAGGTCGAGGATACTACCGTACCGATACCTTCCGGGATTGTGCCTGACAACTTATTCATGGACAGATTGAGTGTACTCACCTCCTTTAAATTTTCAAAAGATTTTGGTATGCTTCCCTCAAATAAGTTATCGTCAAGGTGAAGTTGTTGCAACACGGTGCACTCCCCAATACTATCCGGGACCTTACCAGACAATTGATTTCTAGATAAAACCATGTTAAGGTTTCTCAAACTACCGACTTGAGAAGGAAGGGGCCCCTGATAATGAATTGTATAATAAGTCGAGGTACTTAGAAAGGAGTGACAATGTAAAAATCTTTATGGGAATTGAACCATTCAGACGGTTCATGGACAGATTAAGGGCTATCAGCTTCCCTAAGCTTGCTGGAATTGCTCCAAACAGAATTCCAATTCAGACCATACCAACCAGACCAGCCTGAAATTCCTCCTCCCGCCCTCGATCGCCATGTGCGCAGTACTAGTCGATGACGGACGAGTCTGGCCAGAGCGCTACGCGCTTGCCCTGCCCGTTTTCTTTTCTCCGTCCGTCCGTCCGGGAGACAGACGACGACATACGTGTCGAGCAAATTAACATCGCTCGTAGTCGTAGCGGCTTATTAACATCCATCCGATTCTTTATCAAAGAAAAACAAACATCCATCCGATCCTGTTGCAACTCTACCTCTGGTTGGTGGTCAGATCGCTAGCTAGCTGTTGGCACATCTGGCAGCGTGCGTTCGTTCCCGGGACTGGCTCGAACGGCAAACTAATGCAATTTGTCTTTTTTTTATATCTCTAAACATAAGTTGAATTTTAATTCAAAAATTTGCAGGATGATAAGGGAAATCATAAAGTATGTCTAAATTTGCACTGAATATGTGCTTTCAAAAGAGAACGGGAGGGGGGAAAGGTGATTATGCTGTCAAATTTGCGCACAAGAAAATAACTGTAGTAGCTACACTTTGTGGAAGCCGATTGATTGTGATCGAGCATAATACACAAAAGGGGTAATCAATCACCATTTCAATGAAGTACTACATATATAAACATGCTTGGAGTATCCTTCACCTTCATTCATGGAACAAATTTTGATTATCATCGAATAAGAAGCTAGCTACATGTGAGGAGACGGAAGGGAACGTCATCAGGGGAAAAGGAAAAGTGAGCAAGGTACAGAAAAGTGGGTTTGGCGGTGATTAGAGCCAGGCAGCACGGGTCACGAGCCCAGGCAGTCGATTTGGTCGGCCTGGCAGCCAGGCAGCTAGCGCAGGCAAGTGTTTTCAGGCAAAAATCTCAGGACTGCAACCAATAGACCCCAGGCAGTTCACAGGCAGGGTTCCTAGCCAGGCAGTTCGGTTTAGGACTCCATCCAAACATGTCCTATATATATCTGTGGAAGCTAGAGCGAAGCAAGTGTGCGTCCGTGAAAGCTAGAGCGAAGCAAGTAGTGTTGTGCGTTTTGTGTGAAGAGCTAGCGAGGCCTGTGCGTGCGCGGAATGGCGACCAGTAAGATGACGGCTATGAGGACCGTGGTGCTGCTGCCGCCACTGGGGGCCGATGAGACCCCCCCCCCCCCCCCACCCAATTGTGCTTCGCAAATGGAGTTGCTTGTCCTCCGCCCTGGACGATAGGGTACTATCAGTATGTTCCGTGTTGCAGCGGCAGTTGTTCAGAATCTTCGGCCCCGTTTAGTTTCCTAAAAGTCCCAAAAATTTTCGCATCGCAGATCGTGTCACCTGTCACAGAATACGCTTCTCAGTGCAAAAATTTCACCACTTTCACCAAAATTTCACGGATCTTTGGGTTGGGGTTGTGCGCCCAAGAGCTAGCCTGTGCGTGCTCCTGTGCGCGCGCGCCAGGGAGGTTGCTTTCCCTCCTACTGCTGCTGCCTGCGGCCGGCAGCCAGCATGCTTTATTTTCCTTTCATCTCATCAGTGTGATGTTGGAACACCCTTCTGTTTTTACTTTTCAACATTGTTGTTGTGTTTTTATATGGTTCATTTCAATAAAGCAGTGCTTGCAGTGTTTTGCTTTGTTTGTTTAATTTCCAACCCAAGAGGGAATCGAACTTCCAGAAGAGAATCGACGATCGAGCACAAAAAAAGAAGACGATCGAGTTGAACGTATGATATTTGAACGTATTTATTAAACTCTGATCCTACAACAACCTTTGGTTGCTTGCGATGTATATTCCGGCCAGTGAAGATGCATGCCGTGCTTTAATTATTGTGCCATTATTATGTTATTACCCTAGCTCGTTTTTTTATTCATTCCCTGCCCAGTGATTTATTAAAAAAAAAACTTGACCTGTGAGGAGTAAGACCTTCTCACACAAGCCAAGAAAATCTCCGAACATCTTCCCCACCTATACACAGCGGCACCACAACACACGTGAGATCAAGCTGCCCTTAAACCTGTGCTTTGACGTGGGATAGACGAGGAGATTTTTTTTACAACACGTACCAAGTACGCACAACCTGCGGCCACAAATTCGCCCCCGAAGGGGTTCGAACCGTGGCCGGCGGAATACCACGCAAGTGCCTTGAACAACCCGGTCTAGGCACCGCCGGTACCCAGTGATTTATTTGTCTTGTGAATTCTCTTGTTGAGACAAAACCTCTGTGTATGCTATTTACTTATTTGTGGTTGTGTTGTACGACACCTTCTCTATGGTCTTGATTTTGCATACACTTGCTTCCTAACCGTACTTTAGAGTTGGTTGTGTTGTACGACACCTTCTCTATGGTCTTGATTTTGCATACACTTGCTTCCTAACCGTACTTTAGAGTTTGAGATGTACAATTTTTTTTATAATGAAGCTTTACTAATTTCAAGGTCATCACAACGACTTGATACAAAAACTATGAAACACTCTTGGCCTATGCATAACCAATATACATATTATAGCCTTATAAAAAGTTTAAATTATGTGGAGGTGTGGACTCTGTTTTTTTCATGTGAACTAATAAACTATTCCCAGTTATATAAGATGAGGTTTTACATTTTTTTTAATAAGGGATTCATTAATCCGGCCTCTATATCCATGAAGGATGTAGCACACGCTTCGAGCCGATTTTAAGCACCCGGGTCAATTTTCTAGAACAGAGAAACCCAATGGTTTTCGTAGAACACATGTTGTTGGCGTTCCGAAAAGTCCAGAACCGCTGCAATCGGAACTACGGAATTCAAATGACGTCTCCGTACGTTTCGGACCGTTTTTGTAGGCTAGCACACGTTTCGAGCTGATTTTAAGCACCCGAGCCAATTTTCCAGAACAGAGAAACCCAATGGTTTTCATAGAACACATGTTGTTGGCGTTCCGAAAAGTCCAGAATCACTGCAATCGGAGCTACGAAATTCAAATGACGTCTCCGTACGTTTCGGGCCATTTTCGTGGGCTATAGCACACGCTTCGAGCCGATTTTAAGCACCCGGGCCAATTTTTCGAAACAGAGAAACACAATAGTTTTCGTAGAACACATGTTGTTGGCGTTTCAAAACGTCCTGAACCGCTGCAATCGGAGCTACGGAATTCAAATGATGTCTCTGTACGTTTCGGGCCGTTTTCGTGGGCTATAACACACGTTTCGAGCTGATTTTAAGCATTCGGACCAATTTTTCAGAACAGAGAAACCCAATGGTTTTCGTAGAACACATGTTATTTGCGTTCCGAAAAGTCCAGAACCGCTGCAATCGGAGCTACGGAATTCAAATGACGTCTCCGTACGTTTCGGACCGTTTTCGTGGGCTATAGCACACGCTTCGAGCCAATTTTAAGCACCCAGACCAATTTTTCGGAACAGAGAAACCCAATAGTTTTCGTAGAACACATGTTGTTGGCGTTCTAAAAAGTTCAGAACCGCTGCAATCGGAGCTACGAAATTCAAATGACGTCTCCGTACGTTTCGGGTCGTTTTCGTGGGCTATAGCACACGCTTCGAGCCGATTTTAAGCACCCGGGCCAATTTTTCAGAACAGAGAAACCCAATAATTTTGGTAGAACACAAGTTGTTGGCATTTTGAAAAGTCCTGAACCACTGCAATCAGAGCTACGGAAATCAAATGACGTCTCCGTACGTTTCGGACCGTTTTCGTGGGCACACGCTTCGAGCCGATTTTAAGCACCCGGGCCACTTTTTTGGAACAGAGAAACCCAATGATTTTTGTAAAACACATATTTTTGGCATTCCGAAAAGTCTAGAACTGCTGCAATCAGAGCTATGGAATTCAAATGATGTCTCACTACGTTTCGGATCGTTTTCGTGGGCTATAGCACACGCTTCGAGCCGATTTTAAGCACCCGGACCACTTTTTGGGAACAGAGAAACCCAATGGTTTTCGTAAAACACATGTTGTTGGCGTTTTGAAAAGTCTAGAACCGCTACAATCGGAGCTACGATATTCAAATGACGTCTCGGGCCGTTTTCGTGGGCTATAGTACACGCTTCGAACCGATTTTAAGCACCCGGGCCACTTTTTTTGGAACAGAGAAACCCAATGATTTTTGTAAAACACATGTTGTTGGCGTTCCAAAAAGTCCAGAACCGCTGCAATCGGAGCTATGGAATTCAAATGACGTCTCAGTATGTTTCGGGCCGTTTTCGTGGGCTATAGCACACGCTTCGAGCCGATTTGAAGCACCCCGGCCAATTTTTCATAACAGAGAAACCCAATAGTTTTCGTAGAACACATGTTGTTGGCATTCCAAAAAGTCCTTAACCGCTGCAATCGGAGCTACGGAATTCAAATATCGTCTCCGTACGTTTCGGGCCGTTTTTGTGGGCTATAGCACACTCTTCGAGCCGAATTTAAGCACCTGGGACACTTTTTTGGAACAGAGAAACCCAATGGTTTTCGTAAAACACATGTTGTTGGCGTTCCGAAAAGTCCAGAACCGCTGCAATCGGAGCTACAAAATTCAAATGACGTCTCTGTACGTTTCGGGCCGTTTTGGTGAGCTATAGCACTCGCTTCGAGCCGATTTTAAGCACGTTGGCCAATTTTCCAGAACAGAGAAACCTAATGATTTTCGTAGAACATATGTTGTTGGAGTTCCGAAAAGCCCTGAACCGCTGCAATTGGAGCTACGGGATTCAAATGACGTCTGCGTACGTTTAGGACCGTTTTCGTGGGCTATAGCACACGCATCGAGACGATTTTAAGCACCTGGGCCAATTTTCCAGAACATAGGAACCCAATGGTTTTCGTACAACACATGTTGTTGGCATTCTGAAAAGTGCAGAACCGATGCAATCGGAGCTACGGAATTGAAATGACGTCTCCGTACGTTTCAGGCCGTTTTCGTGGGCTATAGCACACGCTTCGAGCCGATTTTAAGTACTCGGGCAAATTTTTCAGAACAGAGAAACCCAATAGTTTTCGTAGAACACATGTTGTTGGCGTTCCGAAAAGTCCTAAACCGCTGCAATCGGAGCTATGAAATTCAAATGAGCACACACCTCGAATCGATTTTAAGCACCAGGGCCACTGTTTTGGAACAGAGAAACCCAATGGTTTTCGTAAAACACATGTTGTTGGCGCTCCGAAAAGTCCAGAACCGCTGCAATCAGAGCTACGGAATTCAAATGACGTCTCTGTACACTTCGAGCTGATTTTAAATACCCAGGCCAATTTTCCAGAACAGAGGAACACAATAGTTTTATAGAACACATGTTGTTGGCGTTCCGAAAAGTCCAGAACTGCTGCAATCGGAGCTACGGAATTCAAATGACGTCTCCGTACGTTTCGGGCTGTTTTCGTAGGCTAGCACACGCTTCGAGCCGATTTTGAGCACCCGGGCCAATTTTCTAGAACAGAGAAACCCAATGGTTTTCGTATAACACATGTTATTGGCATTCCGAAAAGTTCAGAACCACTACAATCAGAGCTACGGAATTCAAATGACGTCTACGTACGTTTCGGGCCGTTTTCGTGGGCTATAGCACACGCTTCGAGCCGATTTTAAGCACCCGGGCCAATTTTTCAGAACAGAGAAACCCAATAGTTTTTGTAGAACACATGTTGTTGGCGTTCCGAAAAGTTCTGAACCGTTGCAATCGGAGCTACGGAATTCAAATGACGTCTCCGTACATTTCGGGCCGTTTTCGTGGGCTTATAGCACACACTTCGAGCCGATTTTAAGCACCTAGGCCACTTTTTTGGAACAGAGAAACCTAATGATTTCGTAAAACACATGTTGTTGGCATTCTGAAAAGTCCAAAACCACTGTAATTGGAGCTACAGAATTCAAATGACGTCTTCGTACGTTTCAGGCTGTTTTCTTGAGCTATAGCACACGTTTCGAGCTGATTTTAAGCACCCGGGCTAAATTTTCAGAACAGAGAAACCTAATGGTTTTTGTAGAACATATGTTGTTGGCATTCCGAAAAGTCCAGAACCGCTGCAATCGGAGCTACGAAATTCAAATGACGTCTTCGTACGTTTCGGGCCGTTATAGCACACGCTTCGAGCCGATTTTAAGCACCCGGGCCACTTTTTTGGAACAGAGAAACCCAATGGTTTTCGTAAAACACATGTTGTTGGCATTCCGAAAAGTCCAGAACCGCTGCAATCGGAGCTACGGAATTCAAATGACGTCTCCGTACGTTTCGGGCCGTTTTCGTGGGCTATAGCACACGCTTCGAGCCGATTTTAAGCACCCGAGCTAATTTTCAAGAACAGAGAAACCCAATGGATTTCGTAGAATACATGTTGTTGGCGTTCTGAAAAGTCCAGAACCGCTACAATCGGAGCTACGGAATTCAAATGATGTCTCCGTACGTTTCGAGCCGTTTTCTTGAGCTATAGCACACGCTTCGAGCCGATTTTAAGCACCCGGTCCACTTTTTTGGAACAGACAAACCCAATAGTTTTCGTAAAACACATGTTGTTGGTGTTCCGAAAAGTCCAGAACCGTTGCAATTGGAGCTACGGAATTCAAATGACGTCTTCGTACGTTTCGGACCCTTTTCGTAGGCTAGCACACGCTTCGAACCGATTTTAAGCACCCGGGCTAATTTTCCAGAACAGAGAAACCCAATGGATTTCGTAGAATACATGTTGTTGGAGTTCTGAAAAGTCCAGAACCGCTGCAATCGGAGCTACGGAATTCAAATGACGTCTCCGTACGTTTCGGACCGTTTTCGTGGGCTATAGCACACGCTTCGAGCCAATTTTAAGCACCCAGACCAATTTTTCGGAACAGAGAAACCCAATAGTTTTCGTAGAACACATGTTGTTGGCGTTCTAAAAAGTTCAGAACCGCTGCAATCGGAGCTACGAAATTCAAATGACGTCTCCGTACGTTTCGGGTCGTTTTCGTGGGCTATAGCACACGCTTCGAGCCGATTTTAAGCACCCGGGCCAATTTTTCAGAACAGAGAAACCCAATAATTTTGGTAGAACACAAGTTGTTGGCATTTTGAAAAGTTCTGAACCACTGCAATCAGAGCTACGGAAATCAAATGACGTCTCCGTACGTTTCGGACCGTTTTCGTGGGCACACGCTTCGAGCCGATTTTAAGCACCCGGGCCACTTTTTTGGAACAGAGAAACCCAATGGTTTTCGTAAAACACATGTTGTTGGCATTCCGAAAAGTCCAGAACCGCTGCAATCGGAGCTACGGAATTCAAATGACGTCTCCGTACGTTTCGGGCCGTTTTCGTGGGTTATAGCACACGCTTCGAGCCTATTTTAAGCACCCGAGCTAATTTTCAAGAACAGAGAAACCCAATGGATTTCGTAGAATACATGTTGTTGGCGTTCTGAAAAGTCCAGAACCGCTACAATCGGAGCTACGGAATTCAAATGATGTCTCCGTACGTTTCGAGCCGTTTTCTTGAGCTATAGCACACGCTTCGAGCCGATTTTAAGCACCCGGTCCACTTTTTTGGAACAGACAAACCCAATAGTTTTCGTAAAACACATGTTGTTGGTGTTCCGAAAAGTCCAGAACCGTTGCAATTGGAGCTACGGAATTCAAATGACGTCTTCGTACGTTTCGGACCCTTTTCGTAGGCTAGCACACGCTTCGAACCGATTTTAAGCACCCGGGCTAATTTTCCAGAACAGAGAAACCCAATGGATTTCGTAGAATACACGTTGTTGGCGTTCTGAAAAGTCCAGAACCGCTGCAATCGGAGCTACGGAATTCAAATGACGTCTCCGTACGTTTCGGACCGTTTTCGTGGGCTATAGCACACGCTTCGAGCCAATTTTAAGCACCCAGACCAATTTTTCGGAACAGAGAAACCCAATAGTTTTCGTAGAACACATGTTGTTGGCGTTCTAAAAAGTTCAGAACCGCTGCAATCGGAGCTACGAAATTCAAATGACGTCTCCGTACGTTTCGGGTCGTTTTCGTGGGCTATAGCACGCGCTTCGAGCCGATTTTAAGCACCCGGGCCAATTTTTCAGAACAGAGAAACCCAATAATTTTGGTAGAACACAAGTTGTTGGCATTTTGAAAAGTTCTGAACCACTGCAATCAGAGCTACGGAAATCAAATGACGTCTCCGTACGTTTCGGACCGTTTTCGTGGGCACACGCTTCGAGCCGATTTTAAGCACCCGGGCCACTTTTTTGGAACAGAGAAACCCAATGATTTTTGTAAAACACATATTTTTGGCATTCCGAAAAGTCTAGAACTGCTGCAATCAGAGCTATGGAATTCAAATGATGTCTCACTACGTTTCGTATCGTTTTCGTGGGCTATAGCACACGCTTCGAGCCGATTTTAAGCACCCGGACCACTTTTTGGGAACAGAGAAACCTAATGGTTTTCGTAAAACACATGTTGTTGGCGTTTTAAAAAGTCTAGAACCGCTACAATCGGAGCTACGATATTCAAATGACGTCTCGGGCCGTTTTCGTGGGCTATAGTACACGCTTCGAACCGATTTTAAGCACCCGGGCCACTTTTTTTGGAACAGAGAAACCCAATGATTTTTGTAAAACACATGTTGTTGGCGTTCCAAAAAGTCCAGAACCGCTGCAATCGGAGCTATGGAATTCAAATGACGTCTCAGTATGTTTCGGGCCGTTTTCGTGGGCTATAGCACACGCTTCGAGCCGATTTGAAGCACCCCGGCCAATTTTTCATAACAGAGAAACCCAATAGTTTTCGTAGAACACATGTTGTTGGCATTCCAAAAAGTCCTTAACCGCTGCAATCGGAGCTACGGAATTCAAATATCGTCTCCGTACGTTTCGGGCCGTTTTTGTGGGCTATAGCACACTCTTCGAGCCGAATTTATGCACCTGGGACACTTTTTTGGAACAGAGAAACCCAATGGTTTTCGTAAAACACATGTTGTTGGCGTTCCGAAAAGTCCAGAACCGCTGCAATCGGAGCTACGAAATTCAAATGACGTCTCTGTACGTTTCGGGCCGTTTTGGTAAGCTATAGCACTCGCTTCGAGCCGATTTTAAGCACGCTGGCCAATTTTCCAGAACAGAGAAACCCAATGATTTTCGTAGAACATATGTTGTTGGAGTTCCGAAAAGCCCTGAACCGCTGCAATTGGAGCTACGGGATTCAAATGACGTCTTCGTACATTTCGGACCCTTTTCGTAGGCTAGCACACGCTTCGAACCGATTTTAAGCACCCGGGCTAATTTTCCAGAACAGAGAAACCCAATGGATTTCGTAGAATACATGTTGTTGGCGTTCTGAAAAGTCCAGAACCGCTGCAATCGGAGCTACGGAATTCAAATGATATCTCCGTACGTTTCGAGCCGTTTTCGTGAGCTATAGCACACGCTTCGAGCCGATTTTAAGCACCCGGACCACTTTTTTGGAACAGAAAAACCTAATAGTTTTCGTAAAACACATGTTGTTGGCGTTCCGAAAAGTCCAGAAGCATTGCAATCGGAGCTACGGAATTCAAATGAGATCTCCGTACGTTTCGGGTTGTTTTCGTGGGCTATAGCAAACGCTTCGAGCCGATTTTAAGCACCCGGGCCAACTTTTTGGAATAGAGAAACCTAATGGTTTTTGTTAAACATATGTTGTTGGCGTTCTGAAAAGTCCAGAACCGCTGCAATCGGAGCTATGAAATTCAAATGATGTCTCAGTACGTTTCGGACTGTTTTCGTGTGTTATAACACACGATTCGAGCCGATTTTAAGCACCCGGGCCAATTTTTCAGAACAGAGAAATCCAATAGTTTTCGTAGAATACATGTTGTTAGCATTCCTAAAATTCCTGAACTACTGCAATCGGAGCTACGGAATTCAAAATGACGTCTCCGTACTTTTCGGGCCATTTTCGTGAGTTATAGCACACGCTTTGTGCCGATTTTAAGCACTCGGGCCACTTTTGTGGAACAGAGAAACCCAATAGTTTTCGTAAAACACATGTTGTTGGTGTTCCGAAAAGTCTAGAACCGCTGCAATCGGAGCTACGAAATTCAAATGACGTCTCTGTACGTTTCGGGCCGTTTTCGTGGGCTATAGCACACGCTTCGAGCCGATTTTAAGCACCCGAGCTAATTTTCCAGAACAGAGAAACCCAATGGTTTTCGTACAACACATGTTGTTAGCGTTCCAAAAAGTACAGAACCGCTGCAATCAGAGCTACGAAATTGAAATGACATCTCCGTACGTTTCGGACCGTTTTCGTGGGCTATAACACACGCTTCGAGCCGATTTTAAGCACCCGGGCCAATTTTTCAGAACAGAGAAACCTAATAGTTTTCGTAGAACACATGTTGTTGACGTTCCGAAAAGTCCTGAACCGCTGCAACCGGAGCTACGGAATTCAAATGAGCACACACTTCGAGCCGATTTAAAGCACCAGGGCCACTTTTTTGGAACAGAGAAACCCAACGGTTTTCGTAAAACACATGTTGTTGGCGTTCCGAAAAGTCCAAAACCGCTGCAATCAGAGCTACGGAATTATGTATGTTTCGGACCGTTTTCGTGGGCTATAGCACACGCTTCGAGCTGATTTTAAGCACTCGGGCCACTTTTTTGGAACAGAGAAACCTAATAGTTTTCGTAGAACATATGTTGTTGGAGTTCCGAAAAGTCCTGAACAGCTGCAATCGGAGCTACGGAATTCAAATGGCGTTCCGAAAAGTTCTAAACCGCTGCAATCGGAGCTACAAAATTCAAATGACGCCTCCATACGTTTTGGGTTATTTTCGTGGGCTATAGCACACGCTTCGAGCCGATTTTAAGCACCCGGGCCACTTTTTAAAACAGAGAAACCCAATGGTTTTCGTAAAACACATGTTGTTGGCGTTCCGAAAAGTAAAGTACTGATACAATCGGAGCTATAGAATTCAAATGACGTCTCCGTACGTTTCGGGGAGTGTTCGTGGGATATAGCACACGCTTCGAGCCGATTTTAATCACCGGGGCCAATTTTTGAGAATAGAGAAACCTAATAGTTTTCGTAGAACATATGTTCTTGGCGTTCTGAAAAGTCCTGAACCGCTGCAATCGGAGCTACGGAATTCAAATGACGTCTCCGTACGTTTCGGGCCGTTTTCGTGGGCTATAACACACGCTTCGAGCCGATATTAAGCACCCAGGCTAATTTTTCAGAACAGAGAAATCTAATAGTTTTCGTAAAACACATGTTGTTGGCGTTCCGAAAAGTCCAGAACCGCTGCAATCAGAGCTACGGAATTATGTACGTTTCGGGTCGTTTTCGTGGGCTATAGCACACGCTTCGAGCCGATTTTAGGCACCCGGGCCACTTTTTTGGAACAGAGAAACCCAATGATTTTCGTAAAACACATATTGTTGGCATTCCGAAAAGTACAGAACCGATGCAATCGGAGTTATAGAATTCAAATGACGTCTCCGTACGTTTCGGGGTGTGTTCGTGGGATATAGCACACGCTACGAGCCGATTTTAATCACCGGGGCTAATTTTTCAGAATAGAGAAACCTAATAGTTTTCGTAGAATATATGTTGTTGGCGTTCCAAAAAGTCCTGAACCGCTGCAATCAGAGCTACGGAATTCAAATGACGTCTCTGTACGTTTCGGGTGGTTTTCGTGGGCTATAGCACACGCTTCGAGCCGATTTTAAGCACCCGGACCAATTTTCCAGAACAGAGGAACCCAATGCTTTTTTTAGAACAAATGTTGTTGGCGTTCCGGAAAGTCTAGAACCGTTGCAATCGGAGCTACGGAATTCAAATGACATCTCCGTACGTTTCGGGCCTTTTTCGTTGGCTAGCACACACTGCGAGCCGATTTTAAGCACCCGGGCTAATTTTTCAGAACAGAGAAACGCAATGGTTTTCATAGAATACATGTTGTTGGCGTTCCGAAAAGGTCAGAACCACTGCAATCGGAGCTACAGAATTCAAATGACGTCTACGTACGTTTCGGGCCGTTTTCGTAGGCTATAGCACACGCTTCGAGCCGATTTTAAGCACCTGAGTCAATTTTTCAGAACAGAGAAACCTAATAGTTTTCGTACAACACATGTTGTTGGCGTTTCGAAAAGTTCTAAACCGCTGCAATCGGAGCTACGGAATTCAAATGACGCCTCCGTACGTTTTGGGCTGTTTCGTGGGCTATAGCACACGCTTCGAGCCGATTTTAAGCACCCGGGTTACTTTTTGGAACAGAGAAACCCAATGGTTTTCGTAAAATACATGTTGTTGGCGTTCCGAAAAATCCAGAACCGCTGCAATCGGAGCTACGGAATTCAAATGACCTCTCCATACGTTTCGGGCCGTTTTCGTAGGTTATAGTACACGCTTCGAGCCGATTTTAAGCACCCGAGCTAATTTTCCAGAACAGAGAAACCCAATGGATTTCGTAGAACACATGTTGTTGGCGTTCTGAAAAGTCCAGAACTGCTGCAATCGGAGCTACGGAATTCAAATGATGTCTCCGTACGTTTCGAGCCGTTTTCGTGAGCTATAGCACACGCTTCGAGCCGATTTTAAGCACCCGGACCACTTTTTTGGAACACAAAAACCCAATAGTTTTCGTAAAACACATGTTGTTGGCGTTCTGAAAAGTTCAGAACCGTTGCAATCGGAGCTACGGAATTTAAATGACGTCTCCGTACGTTTCGGGCCGTTTTCGTGGGCTATAACACACGCTTCGAGCCGATTTTAAGCACCCGGGCCAATTTTCCAGAACAGAGAAATCTAATAGTTTTCGCAGAACACATGTCGTTGGCATTCCAAAAATTCCTGAACTGCTGCAATCAGAGCTACGAAATTCAAATGACATCTCTGTACGTTTCGAGCTGTTTTCGTGGGATATAGCACATGCTTCGAGCCGATTTTAAGCATCCGGGCCAATTTTCCAGAGTAGAGAAACCCTAAGGTCATAATAGAACACATGTTGTTAGCATTCCGAAAAGTACAGAACCGCTGCAATCGGAGCTACGGAATTGAAATGACGTCTCCGTACGTTTCGGGCCGTTTTCGTGGGCTATAACACACGCTTCGAGCTGATTTTAAGCACCCGGGCCAATTTTTCAGAACAGAGAAACCTAATAGTTTTCGTAGAACACATGTTGTTGGCGTTCTGAAAAGTCCTGAACCGCTGCAACCGGAGCTACGGAATTCAAATGAGCACACACTTCGAGCCGATTTAAAGCACCAGGGCCACTTTTTTGGAACAGAGAAACGCAACGGTTTTCGTAAAACACATATTGTTGGCGTTCCGAAAAGTCCAGAACCGCTACAATCAGAGCTACGGAATTATGTACGTTTTGGACCGTTTTCGTGGGCTATAGCACACGCTTTGAGCTGATTTTAAGCACCCGAGCCACTTTTTTGGAACAGAGAAACCTAATAGTTTTCGTAGAACATATGTTGTTGGCGTTCCGAAAAGTCCTGAACAGCTGCAATTAGAGCTACGGAATTCAAATGGCGTTCCGAAAAGTTCTAAACCGCTGCAATCGGAGCTACGGAATTCAAATGACGCCTCCGTACGTTTTGGGCTGTTTTCGTGGGCTATAGCACACGCTTCGAGCCGATTTTAAGCACCCGGGCCACTTTTTGAAACAGAGAAACCCAATGATTTTCGTAAAACACATGTTGTTGGCATTCCGAAAAGTAAAGAACTAATACAATCGGAGCTATAGAATTCAAATGACGTCTCCGTACGTTTCGGGGAGTGTTCGTGGGATATAGCACACGCTTCGAGCCGATTTTAATCACCGGGGCCAATTTTTGAGAATAGAGAAACCTAATAGTTTTTGTAGAACATATGTTGTTGGCGTTCCGAAAAGTCCTGAACCGCTGCAATCGGAGCTACGGAATTCAAATGACGTCTCCGTACGTTTCGGGCCGTTTTCGTGGGCTATAACACACGCTTCGAGCCGATATTAAGCACCCAAGCCAATTTTTCAGAACAGAGAAACCTAATAGTTTTCGTAAAACACATGTTGTTGGCGTTCCGAAAAGTCCAGAACCGCTGCAATCTGAGCTACGGAATTATGTACGTTTCAGGTCGTTTTCGTGGGCTATAGCACACGCTTCGAGCCGATTTTAATCAACCGGGCCACTTTTTTGGAACAGTGAAACCCAATGGTTTTCGTAAAACACATATTGTTGGCGTTCCGAAAAGTACAGAACCGATTCAATCGGAGCTACAGAATTCAAATGACGCCTCCGTACGTTTTGGGCTGTTTTCGTGGGCTATAGCACACGCTTCGAGCCGATTTTAAGCACCCGGGCCACTTTTTGGAATAGAGAAACCCAATGGTTTTCGTAAAACACATATTGTTGGTGTTCCGAAAAATCCAGAACCGCTGCAATCGGAGCTACGGAATTCAAATGACGTCTCCGTACGTTTCGGGCCGTTTTCGTGGGTTATAACACACACTTCGAGCCGATTTTAAGCACCCAAGCTAATTTTCCAGAACAGAGAAACCCAATGGATTTCGTAGAACACATGTTGGCGTTTTGAAAAGTCCAGAACTGCTGCAATCGGAGCTACGGAATTCAAATGATGTCTCTGTACGTTTCGAGCCGTTTTCGTGAGCTATAACACACGCTTCGAGCCGATTTTAAGCACCCGGGTCACTTTTTTGGAACAGAAAAACCCAATAGTTTTCGTAAAACACATGTTGTTGGCGTTTCGAGAAGTTCAGAACCGTTGCAATCGGAGCTACGGAATTCAAATGACGTCTCCGTACGTTTCGGGTTGTTTTCGTGGGCTATAGCACACGCTTCGAGCCGATTTTAAGCACTCGGGCCACTTTTTTTTGGAATAAAGAAACCTAATGGTTTTTGTTAAACATATGTTGTTGGCGTTCCGAAAAGTCCAGAACCGCTGCAATTGGAGCTATGGAATTCAAATAACGTCTCAGTACGTTTCGGACCGTTTTCGTGGGCTATAACACACGATTCGAGCCGATATTAAGCACCCGGGCCAATTTTTCAGAACAGAGAAACCCAATAGTTTTCCTAGAACACATGTTGGCATTCTGAAAATTTCTGAACCGCTGCAATCGGAGCTACGAAATTCAAATGACGTCTCTGTACGTTTCGGGCCGTTTTCGTGGGATATAGCACACGTTTTAAGCCGATTTTAAGCACCCGGGCCAATTTTCCAGAATAGAGAAACCCAAAGGTCATCATAGAACACATGTTGTTAGCGTTCCGAAAAGTACAGAACCGCTGCAATCGGAGCTACGGAATTGAAATGACGTCTCCTACGTTTCGGACCGTTTTCGTGGGCTATAACACACGTTTCGAGCCGATTTTAAGCACCCGGGCCAATTTTTCAGAACATAGAAACCTAATAGTTTTCGTAGAACACATGTTGTTGGCGTTCCGAAAAGTCCTGAACCGCTGCAACCGGAGCTACGGAATTCAAATGAGCACACACTTCGAGCCGATTTAAAGCACCAGGGCCACTTTTTTGGAACAGAGAAACCCAACGGTTTTCGTAAAACACATGTTGTTGGCGTTCCGAAAAGTCCAGAACTGCTGCAATTAGAGCTACGGAATTATGTACGTTTCGAACCGTTTTCGTGGGCTATAGCACACGCTTCGAGCTGATTTTAATCACCCGGGCCACTTTTTTTGAACAGAGAAACCCAATGGTTTTCGTAAAACACATATTGTTGGCGTTCCGAAAAGTACAGAACCGATGCAATCGGAGCTATAGAATTCAAATGACGTCTCCGTACGTTTCGGGGAGTGTTCGTGGGATATAGCACACGCTTCGAGCCGATTTTAGTCACCGGGACCAATTTTTGAGAATAGAGAAACCTAATAGTTTTCGTAGAACATATGTTGTTGGCGTTCCGAAAAGTCCTGAACCGCTGCAATCGGAGCTACGGAATTCAAATGACGTCTCCGTACGTTTCGGGCCGTTTTCGTGGGCTATAACACACGCTTCGAGCCGATTTTAAACACCCAGGCCAATTTTTCAGAACAGAGAAACCTAATAGTTTTCGTAAAACATATGTTGTTGGCGTTCCGAAAAGTCCAGAACCGCTGCAATAAGAGCTACGGAATTATGTACGTTTCGGGTCGTTTTCGTGGGCTATAGCACACGCTTCGAGCCGATTTTAACCATCCGGGCCACTTTTTTGGAATAGAGAAACCCAATGATTTTCGTAAAACACATATTGTTGGCGTTCCGAAAAGTACAAAACCGATGCAATCGGAGCTATAGAATTCAAATGATGTCTCCGTACGTTTCGGGGAGTGTTCGTGGGATATAGCACACGCTTCGAGCCGATTTTAATCACCGAGGCCAATTTTTCAGAATAGAGAAACCTAATAGTTTTCGTACAACATATGTTGTTGGCATTCCGAAAAGTCCTGAACCGCTGCAATCGGAGCTACAGAATTCAAATGACGTCTTCATACGTTTCGGATCATTTTCGTGGGCTATAGCACACGCTTCGAGCCGATTATAAGCACCCGTGCCACTTTTTTGGAACAGAGAAACCCAATGGTTTTCGTAAACCACATATTGTTGGCGTTCCGAAAAGTCCAGAACCACTGCAATCGGAGCTACGGAATTCAAATGACGTCTCCGTACGTTTCGAGCCGTTTTCTTAGGCTAGCTCACACTTCGAGCTGATTTTAAGCACCCGGGTCAATTTTTCAGAACAGAGAAACCTAATAGTTTTCGTAGAACACATGTTGTTGGCGTTCCGAAAAGTCCTGAACCGCTGCAACCGGAGCTACGGAATTCAAATGAGCACACACTTCGAGCCGATTTAAAGCACCAGGGCCACTTTTTTGGAACAGAGAAACCCAACGGTTTTCGTAAAACACATGTTGTTGGCGTTCCGAAAAGTCCAGAACTGCTGCAATTAGAGCTACGGAATTATGTACGTTTCGGACCGTTTTCGTGGGCTATAGCACACGCTTCGAGCTGATTTTAAGCACCCGGGCCACTTTTTTTGAACAGAGAAACCCAATGGTTTTCGTAAAACACATATTGTTGGCGTTCCGAAAAGTACAGAACCGATGCAATCGGAGCTATAGAATTCAAATGACGTCTCCGTACGTTTCGGGGAGTGTTCGTGGGATACAGCACACGCTTCGAGCCGATTTTAATCACCGGGACCAATTTTTGAGAATAGAGAAACCTAATAGTTTTCGTAGAACATATGTTGTTGGCGTTCCGAAAAGTCCTGAACCGCTGCAATCGGAGCTACGGAATTCAAATGACGTCTCCGTACGTTTCGGGCCGTTTTCGTGGGCTATAACACACGCTTCGAGCCGATTTTAAACACCCAGGCCAATTTTTCAGAACAGAGAAACCTAATAGTTTTTGTAAAACATATGTTGTTGGCATTCCGAAAAGTCCAGAACCGCTGCAATAAGAGCTACGGAATTATGTACGTTTCGGGTCGTTTTCGTGGGCTATAGCACACGCTTCGAGCCGATTTTAACCATCCGGGCCACTTTTTTGGAACAGAGAAACCCAATGATTTTCGTAAAACACATATTGTTGGCGTTCCGAAAAGTACAAAACCGATGCAATCGGAGCTATAGAATTCAAATGATGTCTCCGTACGTTTCGGGGAGTGTTCGTGGGATATAGCACACGCTTCGAGCCGATTTTAATCACCGAGGCCAATTTTTCAGAATAGAGAAACCTAATAGTTTTCGTACAACATATGTTGTTGGCATTCCGAAAAGTCCTGAACCGCTGCAATCGGAGCTACGGAATTCAAATGACGTCTTCATACGTTTCAGACCATTTTCGTGGGCTATAGCACACGCTTCGAGCTGATTTTAAGCACCCGTGCCACTATTTTGGAACAGAGAAACCCAATGGTTTTCGTAAAACACATATTGTTGGTGTTCCGAAAAGTCCAGAACCA